>CM020237.1:392712-3023542 GCA_009819775.1 Phoenicopterus ruber ruber | reverse complement strand
CGCGTACCAATCCCTGAGCCGCTGTTTCTGCTTTCCCCTCATCTCTCCTGGCTGATCGGCCCTTGAGCTGCGGCAGGTTAGATCGCAGCACGCTCGGCATCGGGCTAATAGGTGACGCTCACAGGTTGTGGGCTCTGTGGCTGTGAGAGGATGCATTTCCCAGGCTGTGGTACCTAAATCCGGATGGACGTGACTTGCGTGTCCACAATTCCCCTCTTAAGTTGCGAGACTTGCAGTAGCTGAGAGCGCGCTCTGGCGATACCCGCAGGTGTGGCGGAAAATCATTTTCAGTGGTGGAAAGTGACTTTGCGGTATGGATAAAACCTTGTGAAATTACTCTGGAGTAAGAACAATTTGTTTCAGTCTCCACCTCCCGGGATACTGATGTTGGAAGTGTCCAGATTTGCCAGACCTGCTTTCTGTGCCCCCATTTTAAATGCTGGTTTTGGGGGGGGTGTTTTTTGCTGTTTTGCATGGGCGTACTCATGGCCTCGGGGACAAGAGTTCCACTAAAGCAGATAAAAGGCTTTTAAACATGCAGGTTTGCTCTGCAGATGCCTGAGCGCCCGCTAAGGCATTACGGTGTGATTGAAAAGAATAAATCCTTCCAAGGCCGGGAGAATACCTGGGTGAAATTAAACCCCTGCTGAAGAACTGGGCCGTATGTATGTATATGCATAAATGTATATATGTATGCGTGTATACTGGTATATAGAGATATAGGCATGGATATACAGGTGTCATCATGGTGCAAAGGGGCTCTCCGAGGGCCCCCGCTGATATGGCGAGATGAAGTCACGAGCAGTATGAATTCAGATGGTTTTCCTTCCCATTCCAGGGCTGTAATTATGGCGCTGTTGGCGCGTAATAAAAGACCTTTTAGCGCTGGGGGAAAGCAAATAATCTTACGCTAAACACGAATGCATCTGGCCCGTGATTACCCTAACGAAATCAGTGGTTCAGCTCTGACTCCATGTGTCTCCTCGCCTTTTCTTAAGGTGTTTTTGGCCAGTCCGTGGGTTGATAGATTGGCACCCAAGTGCCTTTGTTATCGGGAGCTTGTTATTAAGGGTCTGTGCATTGCTTAGAATTTAGACTAACCCGCGCTTTTCTGGCCATGGGATATTTTAGGAAAGATTTATGAATTTTATGAGATAGACCCAAGTAGTGACAATGAAGGCTCGGGGATGGTAAAAAGTATTTCTCTTGAAGAATAGGAAAATATTATGAACCTTGACATCTCTCCCGCTCTGGAGGCAGCCTGTGAAGTCTTAGTGATGGAGAATTACTTGGAGAACATGCCACAGGGCAGTATTTGCTATACTTTGTTGTGCCTCCTCTTTTACACCCTCTCCTGCCCTGGCAGGGCTGAAAAGGCTGTCTGTAAAGGAGAGCAAAATGATTTTTCTGGGCTAAGGGAGCTCCAGCCCTCCTTCCTCCCTTCCCCAGCAGCTCTGCCCATGCCCACGGTCCTCGGCGTGGGTAGCGTGAGTGGGGCTGATGCCCTGGGGTACCCAGGTGCTTTAGATGCTCTGCCAACCCCCGAGCGTCAGGGATACTGGTCCAGTCGGGTGTACCCGACGGCTCCCAGTACCAGATACCTCGGAGAAACGTGCACAGAGACTAATATAATCGTTTGCCTGGGAAGGATTTTCTCTGCAAATCTCAGTCAGTTAGTGATTGACTTCTGTGCCAAAGCGTAAGGGTTTAGATCCCTGATGCGTTTTTATCGCTTCTAATATAACGATGAGCTTCCTTATGGGTCTCCTCCATCTCTAATTTCTGTGAAGCGCCGTTTCTGCTCCTCCGTCATCGCAGAGCTCAAACCAGGCTTGTCAGAGGCAAGTGGGATAAAAAGCCACAGACCTCTCTTGTTAGAGACATGCTTCTGTGGGTTTCCTGAGGGCTCGGGGACTGCGCTACCAACGCGCTCGGAGAAGCAAATGCACTCTGTACAAACCGTTTAACCTCTCTGTGCCTCTGTTTACCCTCCTAAAAAGGTGTAATACCCACAGAGATGCTGTCAGGATCAATTACTGTTTCTGTATTCTGAGATCCCTGGATAAAAGGGTAGAGAATTATCCTGCCAGTCTGCCTCAAATATTGTTTTCATTAAGATTAACACTCTTCAGTAAACAGAACCGTTAAAGCCGTATTAGGTGTTTAATAAGTAATACATAGTTGATATCCATCTCGTCGTCTGTTCGTAGTGAGCTGTTGGGTAACGCACAGTAACAGGGCTGGGGAGAAGTGAAGCATCCTGCTCTAATTGCTCTTCGCGACGTATTTGCTTAGTGGTACTCCGGGTTATGTGAGGATGGTGGGGTGGACCTCATCAAAATTCCTTGTCTCAAGGGCACGGAGGCAACGGGAGGCACAGGAACAACAGAAACAACTCTAGAGACTGTTGAGGCCAAGATACGTAAACTCTGCCTTGCAGCTGGCCTCCTGAACGTGGAGGGAGGCAGCTCAGGGCAGACGGGGTGACTGGGGCATGGGCAGAGGGTGTTGAGTCCTGCTGCGCTTGGCATCTCTAAAAAACCATAGAAATCAGGTGGTGCGTTTTCCCGTTGGCTGTAGGCAGCGTCTGCGCATGCTTGACACGCAGTTACGAAATCAAGGCCGCGTTAAACGGAGTGCTGCTGTGCTCAGGCTCCACCAGAAACGGAGAGTCGAGTGGAGCTGCACTCCTGCTCCTCCATCGTTGATCTCCGTGGGCATGCAGAGCTCACAAGGGGAAGTTTTCTTAGTCTGTAGCATCCACTCCTCTTTAAATTTACACTGTTTTTTTTCTGGTTAACGCGCTCCCAGCCCATTCCAGCGCAGGACATCTCAAACACTCCTCCTCCTCGCTTACGGAGGCTGTCTTACAGCCTTGACCACGCGAAGAGGTCTCTGTATCTCTCCATATCTGGGTTTTTCTTGCCCAGACTTGGCTGGCAAAAGCTACGTAGCTGAAGAAAAATAGAGTTTTAAAAGCCAACAGCCAGAACTGGGTCCTCAGCTGGGTCAAGTGCAAGTGCATAGAGCTGCGCTGATTTACACTGGCTGAGGTTCTGGCCCATCATCTTTTGTGATCTATCATAAATACTATGTTGATGTAAAATGAAGAGGTCTGTCTCAAACCTGGCTGAGCTTTCGGTATAAATAGTGCAACCTTTGGAAACTCACTTCCATTTTGTCCGTGCTGCCCATGCAGACATAACTCTCGCTTAACGCTGATGGTTTGGTAACAGAAGGGATTTTCCTTGCCCACAATTTTGCTCAGACTTGGAGGATTTTTCTTTCCAGTGGACTGGGCTGGGAGGCAAACAGACCCATGCCTTGGGCTCCTGGCTACCACAGCCAGCTTACTGTTGCCATCTTATAGCAGTTTCCCTCGGGACACTCGCTGACCGGTTGTGCCGATGCCCGTTCACAGTTATTGACAGGAGCTGTTAGACGCTGATATGTTGTTGCATGTGAGCCTGGGAAGTGATGGGGACGTTACGGCTGTGATCTGCAGCGTGCACGGAGTTATCCGCCTCGGCAACTTGAACGGCTTTTAGCCGAGACTGACGTTTGAATAACACATGTGAAAGCCGGTTGAGTTTCTGAGGAATTACCTTAGTCTGAGAGCGTGCCCTGACCCTGTATGGGTGCAACAGACCCGTCTCCGTCTCGAATACTGGGTGGTGTTCCCAATCTGTACGACGGAGGCTGATGAAGGCGGCTGCGTCCTTTGGCTCACTGCAGAGAGCATCTCTGCTGCACTTCAAGGCAGGCGTGAGATGACAGCGCCTGTGAGCCTTTGGCTGCGGGCTCCTTCCCTGGGGAGGGGTGTACTGAGATATCACTGACTCGGAGTACTGCTCTCCGCTAAGTCCCAAGGAAATCCCGTTCTGCCCACCAGACAGAAAGGGAGTCTGCAGGATTTCTACCAGCCTGGAAGTAATGGGAGAGTAACACCAATTAAGAGGACAGGCTCAGCCCGTCTCCTGCCGCTCAGCGGAGAAGATCAAGGCAGGTTTGTCGCCGTTTGAAGACTGGCCTTTGAGAAAATTGCCAGTGAAGATGTTCTGAAATCGCTCCAAACCTTGTAAGTTGCTGCTGCTACGAATACAAATCGGTCGAGTGGAGCTTCATCTGAAGAGGAGCAGCAGGGAGCCTTCCCCGCCGCCTGGCGAAGGGCCACGGAGCCGCCTCACCGTGGGGTGCCGCTGGGAGCAAGTCCCAGGGTGATGTGCCGGGAGGAGAGGGCTAAAGCTGGCGGGAGCAGAGGCGACGAGGGAAGAGGTTGAAGCAGGAGGTCATGGGACCAGAGCACCAACAGCGGGGCTGTTCTTCGCCTCGAGCTGAGGGCGAAAAGGGCAGGGCAGCGTTTTCCCCCTAGGATTGCCTCCTTCCTTATAACCCACATCTTCTGGAGCGGGGTGAAGGCTGAGGAAGGCGGATGGGGTGATATGGCTGCGTCTGCATTAGCTACGCGCTCAGCCTTCCCCCCCGGCTGGCAGTCCAATAGAGAGCAGCCTCTAGCCGGGCATCGCGTGGCGAAGGCTCTCCGGGAGGGGTGAAGGAGAGATGTAGGAACATCTCCATCACATTGCTGCCTCTTCAGTGAAGGTCTGCGAGCGCGTTTTGGCTTTGGGGCTGACAGCAGAGCGTAGCAGCCTGACACAGTGTCCCTAGCTGGGCTGCTCCATTGCTGTGCGGAGGGATGGAGCGTGGGGGTGAAACCACGTTTTTTTTCCGAAACACAAAGACCCAGCAGGCACAGCTGTCCCTGGGCCACCAAGCTGGGGACCATTTGCCACCTTCTCCATCATGCAAGCTGCAAGGTGCCAGCAAGGAGCTGCTTGGGCAGCGTGTCAACCTGCAGCCCCTGCGGTTTGCAGCCTTCTGGTGCCGGGACGGAGATGCCCAGAGCTCCTCGGGTTCAGCAGGCGCGTTTTTAACAGCCTGCTTTCTGCCGCCGCGGTGTCAGGGCATCTTGATCTTTCAACACCCCAGCAAACTCCTGCCAGCCCCTGGGGGAGTGGTAAGCCCGAGTCCTCCAACCCAGGACCTGGCACTGATCTTCGCCAGGTTTTGGCTGCTCTGAAACAAGGCATTGCATCTCACGGGCAGCTTTATCCGAGCTCCCTTTGATGCTAAGCAAGCCGTACCGGGTTAAGCTATCTGAGTGCCTGTGTTAACTCTTGGCCCTGGGCTTTGGCAGAGGGGAACGCTCGCAGAGAGCAAGAGCGGTGTCCTTCACTTGCCCGAAAAGGATGCGGTGCCTGTGCATCAGTGCTGTCTGCTCCTCTGACCTGGTGATTTATTTAAACCCTCGTTACAGAGTTCGCCTCTCCCTAAGCCAAGCCCAAAAGATGGCTCCAGCAGTCTGCAGGGCTGAATTAAACATGTGCTGTTGCTTCTTGCAGGCTCTCGCTAATTTTTGTGCGGGGAGGGAGGAGGGAGAGCTCAAACAGATGGCCCAAATACCAATCTCACTGTCTCTTACCTCCTTACTAAATCAATGAGCGGTGCAGAGAGAAATTCAGGGTGTGTAACGCGCGCTGAGGATGTGCATTTTCCAGGCAAGGCTCGGCTGTCCAAGGCTGCTGGGGTCAGTGTGGATGTTACTCTCATACCCTCTTGTCTCGAGATACCAGTTAATATATGCAGCTCTTGATCAGACTCTCATTATTGGGAGATTCAGCAGGGACAGCTAGCATGGATTTTATTTTTTTTTCCTTGCTCCATGTTCATTTAATTTGGTAATTTCTTTCCCTCAGGAAACTTGGGCTCAGATGCAGCATCTGGGTTTTCAATGAAGTCCATCTTTATTTTACGGTTGCAACAGGCGTTCGGTTTTCCAGCTGTGAAAAACAACCCCCACCCCCTGTTTTACAGGACAGATTTTCTTCGTGTAGTGGTGCTGGATGCTGTCAGTGAGAGCGATACATGGGAAAGGGCCAGGATCGGAGAGGCAGCCTCTGCCGTGTTGGGAAGGTATTAGACAAAGTTTCTTCTGCCAAACAGGTCCATCTCCCGAGGAAGTTGGTGGCCTTGCCATCCACTGCTCTGGGGGTGGCAGATGGATGCAACCACCATATCATAGAATCATAGAATCGTTTAGGTTGGAAGAGACCTTTAAGACCATCGAGTCCAACCGTTAACCCAGCACTGCCAAGTCCACCACTAACCCGTGTCCCCAAGCGCCACGTCTACACGTCTTTTAAATCCCTTCAGGGATGGTGACTCCACCACTGCCCTGGGCAGCCTGTGCCAGGGCCTGACAACCCTCTTGGTGAAGAAATATCCATGGTCTGAGGGCTTCGGCCAAGGACATGAGGTCAGGCTTGGTCAAATCCCATGGAGACCTGCTCCGGCCGGGCAGAGCAGAGAGCAGAGCCTGGCTGCATCCCTTCTTGGCCAGCCCTCCCGTGCGGAGCCTGCCGGCTTGTCCGGCGTGGGACTGCGGAGGGGAGGGAGAGGCAGAGGCGATGCAGGGAGGGACAGCAGCCGCTGATGGAATGGAAAATGCTGACATAAATTAATCAAACGAGGCATCTCGCAAGATTGAATTAGATCCTGATTTATGACTGCAGTGCTGCTGCTTCTGCAGTTCCGATGCTCCGTGCTTATTCCTCACCCCCTGATTTATGGGGAGGCGACTGCTGAGAAGGGGGCCCTATGGAAAGAGTGGATGGATGGATGGATGGTGTTACCAGCTGCGCTAATACCAGCCATCACATCATGTTGTTCCTCAGGACTTCACCTATTCAACTGCTGTATAAGCTCAATTTCTAGGCGTTTTAGATGCATTGCGTAGCTCTTGAAAGAGTGATGCCTAGAACAGGAGAGAGCCTCTAGTTCTGCATCTTGTTCAAGGCCAGGTTGGATGGGGCTTTGAGTAACCTGGTCTAGCGGAGGGTGTCCCTGCCCATGGCAGGAGGGTTGGAACTAGAGGATCTTTAAGGTCCCTTCCAACCCAAACTGTTCTGTGATTCATCCTCTGCCTCCTCAGCGCCACCGAGAAAGCCCCTACCAGCACCGTCCTGTGACCAGCTTCCCCCAGGCTGCTGCAGAAAGGTCTTTCCAACCCCTTCAGGCTGGGTTGGTTTGTGAGAGAGTCTGGTTTCTCTTCCGAGAGATGTTTCTACTGCCCAGGATCCAAATCCCTTCATTTCTATTTCACTCTGAGAGCTCCTGTAGCTACTGGCTTCCTTATCGTGCCTGCAGAGGAGAGCATGATCTGTCTGGACGTGTCCAATACGTTCGCATGCTGTACGAGACAGCAGGTCGTCGGAGCATGAAGTGGGCTGAGCACGAGCGACTTCTCATCCTTTGCATCCGCAGAGGAGCCAGGGTAGCTTGAAGGAGCGTGATGCCAAGGCGGCTTTGGAGATATTTACGGGGACCTCGCTCCCCATGCAGAGGGAGCAAGAGACGATAAAGGGATTAGGTGAAAAATGAGTGCTTTGGCAATGGACACGCTCAGAGCAAGTTGGTGTGTGATTGCTGGTGAGCAGGGAAGGGAAGGGCTGCGGATGGCGTGGAGAATAGGAATGTGTAGTTTGTGTGGGATGAGTTAGAGGAGGAGCCTGATGAGAAACGTAGAGGGTCCATGGAGCAGGTGAGGATGGGACTTTGGAGAGAAATGAGTAAGGTGCTACCTACCTGAGGCTGCCTTGTTTGCCTACCGTCTGTGTAGGATTCGTTCAGCTGCTTTAATTCCGTGTAGGAAAAGCATTTTCCAAAGAGCTGGCCCCTTCCCTGGCAGCGAGCGTCCTTCTCTGCGGTGGCTGGGGTGGGGAACCAGAGGACTCGGCTTCAGCAGGAGGGCAGTAGCCCACAACCTTGCTTGCAGGGATGTTCCCTGGGTACCCAGCGTCAGAGATGAAGAATAGAAACAGATCTTCCGTCTTCCTGCAGCATATTGATTTTTTGCTCCCTGCTCTGGCCTTTTGCTCGTCCTTTTCAGCAGCTGGCGGTGGAATGAAATATAAGGTTTGAAAAACTAAAAATACAAAAAGTGACAGCTTCATTGCTCCGAGTGATGGTATTTCAAGGGGAAGCGTGGCCTGAAAAAACGGACACGATGCCGTCCTGGCCTGCCTCCACCTGCCTCGGGGGCTCGGGGCCGGGGTGCCGAGTCGTGTGGCTGCCGTGCTCCGGAGCGACCCCGCTCCTTCTGCCGAGGCAGCTCGGGGTTGCTTTGGAGGTTTGGGAATGGGAAGGGATGTCTGCATTCCCAGGACACGGGATGTGCTATCCTTGTCCCTGCCGCACGTTTGCACGGGGCGCACCAGCTTGCCGTGTCCCTGCGTCCCCATCTGAGGAATGAAGGTGGCTCCGGGTACCTCGGGAGCTGGGGTAAACCTAACGCCCTGTCGCTGTACGTCTTGCACCGCCCTACCTGGAGCGTGATTTTAAGGCTCTTTGCAGGCTTCTGAGCGGTTACTAATTAGCGACCGCCGCAGCTCGCTGCGACGCGGCAGCCCGCCTTTGGTCGGAGAGTGCCCAGCAGGGTTTCAATTACTTGTCATCTGCCTTGTTTTGCTTGGCCATTTGAATGGTTCACTCTCTCCTAATTGGCATCGTAACCACTGGGGTGATACGCGCAGAGGTTCCTGATTGGATTCCTTATTTTTTTTTGGGGGGGGGGGGGGGGAAGCCTGGCAGATGCCGCAGAAATGAAGCAACGGAATCTAATTCCTCTCTGTTGTTTGAGACAGGCAATGCAGAAACAAGAAATCCCTTGGGTTTTCCGTGTTAGGATGAACTCAGCCTGGGATTTGGATGGTGCAGGCAGAGGTTAGGCACGAAGGAGCTTCATCCTTTGCATCCTCCCTCGGCGCTTCGGGGAGGCTGTGCAAAGGCGGAGGAGCCACGCAGTTTGCATGCTTGGGTTGTACCAGCAGAGATGGGTAGTTTTGGAAGGTGTTTCAGGGCGGTAGATGGGTTAATCTGTGCGTGCCTAGCAAGGAATTACACAGCTCGGAATTAGAGCAAGCCCAAAACCTGTCCCCGTGCCATAGCGAGCATCACGAGGGCTGTACGTATGGGATGGCTGGCTCCAGCCCCAGGCTACCAACCTCCAGCTTTGCTGGTGGGCTCACAAGCCCGAGGGGTTTAGGAGCCACGTGAGCCCTCGGGAGTTTCTGTGCCCCACCGCACAGCCGAGCTCAGCGGTGCAATGCTCCTCTTATTAAATCCGATGGCGATGAATGGGACATGACACCTGCGTATATGATTCAAATCGAGTCATCCCATTACACAGTGTAAATCAATAAACAAAATGTAGCTGCTGACAGCGTTTACAGTTCCCCCTATTACTGCCAACCAGCCCATTTTCTGTGCATGAAAGAGGCATTTACACCCCATTTAGCTGCGCTTTGATGCGGGATCCTGTTCCCGGGAAGAGTGGAGGCTTTGACAGGTGACATTAGGAGAAGGGGAGATCTACAGCGCTCATTTGCAGAGACCTGAGCCAAGGGTTGCGAAACATCTCTTCACTTGTTTGTGCTGTCCATCACCCTAATTGATGATGTGTGGGGTTGGGAAATAGAGCTCGGACAGGGGTGGGGTGATGCCGGGGAGGCTGGGATACAGCTGCGCTGGTACTTCCCAATGGTTCACGTCCCCGGGAGAGAGGGAAATGTTGTGTTTCGCCTTCTGTCCCGGCTGGGGAAAGGTCTGCCTTCAGCTGGATGACAAGGGAGAAGCAGGCTGGGACATGCACCGAGAGACATCGCTCTTGGAACACCTCAACTGTCCGACTTGATTTTATTTAATGGGCTCTGCAATCTGGTGATTAATCTGGTAATCAGAGCAAATGTTACAGTAACGGCTGGCAATAAAAATATAACCCAAAGTAGATACAAACCCTCTTTTTCTCCTCTCTCTCTCTTTTTCTTTTTTTTTTCTCGCTGAGAAATTGTCAGTTGACATCTCTCCCCTTTATGAGAGACGGCAGGAGGAGAGGGAGATGCTTGCGATGGGAAAACCAGGTCCCTGCTGCATCTCGCCAGGGCTCAGAAAACTTCCCCCCTCCTCACCGGTGCGGCGGGGCCGAGCGGTTCCTCCACCCCGAATTTAGGCAATCGGCACCAATTCGTACAAGTATTTTTTGGGGGTAGGCATGGACAGGGATCAGATCAGCTGCCCTCGGAACGGAAAATTGATATTTTTGTCTCGTTTCTTGGAACTCCACCAAATCTCTGAATTATTCCAAAAAGGACAAGAAAGACCTCTCTTTCTCTCTGCCTGCCTTTGTTGTCGGTTCATTTTGTTGGTGTTTTGCCACTGCAATTGGCTACGTGGATGAAAAAGGGCAGTTTGTGACCAAGAGGGAGAGACGCGGTTAGAAAACAGCAAGCGGGAGCAGGGATTTTGCACAATGTACTGCCTGAACATCCGTTTGGCAGGATAGGGACGCAAATCCAGGCATGTTTTTCACATTCCCCATCACATTTTCCTGCAGATTTCCACCAAAAAAAGTCCCCTAAGCCCCAAAACGCAGCTTGGCGAGAGACAGCGCTGGTGTTGATTCTGGAGGAACAGTATTCCCATATGCTTTGCTTAGTCCAGATCTGCTTCCAGTAAATATCCCGGCAGCCGGTATTGAAGTTCGACTCTCTGCCAGTCATCCTCATCGAAGACTCGCATTTATTTATCCTTTGCAATTTCCCTGGCGAATGTCTGGGGTGACTTTAGTCCTTTCTTTCCCCAGCTCCTTGAGCTCTTATCGTGGCCCTTATGGGAACAGCGAGGCAAGGAGCCCCTGGCCTGAAGGATGCAGGGGATGGGGATGGCATCTCCAGACTGACTCGATGCCAGACCTCAGGCTGGAGCCCCGCGGAGATTGCGGGGAGCGGGCTGTCAAACGAGGGAAAAAAAAAGGCGCAAGAAGTGGGAAAGGGGGACGTTTCAATGCAACTTCTCACTAGAAAGGTTAAATATATCAAAACGGGTTGTTTCTTCCTATTAAAAGGATCGGGTTTGATGCTTCCTTTCTAATTAGAAACAAGTCGAGGAAGATTTTGAAATGGTTCATTGCATTGGAGATGTTTCCCCCGCTGACCTCGGGAGCGGTTTGCATTTGTGCGCAAGGACCCTGGGGCTCTGCGAGGGGCTGTGCTTGGTGCTGCGGCTGGCGGTAAAAATAGCCTCAGGCTGGATGGGTTTCAACCCCCCCAAAAAAGCCTAATTTTGGCAAGACAGCGCCCACAAACTCATTAAAGCTGCTGGAAGGTGACCTAGTGCTTCTGCAGGGGACAGCGATCGAGCGAGGTGTCGGTGTGCTTGCCTGGCGGTGCGGGGTGTTTTGCACCCTCTGGCACCGAGCACCATCGTTAGCGTTGCCTGATTTCCCTTTGCCACCTTGGGAAAGATGTTTCTTGATGCCGCCGTGTCCTGCGTGCCCTCCTCTGCCCTTCTCCGGGCTGCTGAGCACCGCGTTTTAACTTTGAAGGAAGCGCACCCTTCTTATACGCCTTTTCCATCTTTCCTTGGCTGTCTGTCACCTTGTGCCGCCAAATTTCCTGGACTGTGAAATGAAGCTTTTATTATCTTCTGAGAAGGGGGGGCAGAGAAATTAAATTAGTGAAATTAAAAAGATGATGATGATGACGACTGTAACCTAACTTCAACCCTTTTCATTACGCCTCAAGCAGCGAGACAGCAGGCTGTGTTCTGGGGCTTCTGCTTGGATTGCTGTAAAGAACCGAACTTTTACTTTCCAATTAACCTGTCAAATCATATATTTATAAAGGAATTGAAGGCAGGAGAACGAGGGTCCCGGATATTCCCACGCATCAATTAGGGGGAAAATTAATTACGATTTACTGGCATTACCGCGTTAGCACTCCCTTGGTTAGAGAGCGGATCGCTCTGCGCTGTGGCAAAAGTGAAAATGGGGGGTGTAGAGGGAGGGAGGGGGGTCCCGGGGCAGGCACCCCCCCGAGAGCTGCCGCTCGGGGTCCGTGTTTCCCTCAGAAGAGCTTTTTTGGGGCATTGGACACTCTGAAAATTGTTCATTAGACCTTGACAGAGCGCAGGGGTTGGGGTATTGCCAGCGCTGGGCAGGGAAAAGCTGGTGGTTCTTGTCCTTGTCGGCACCTCTCGCCCCGTCCTGGCGCTGCATGAGGTCCCTGCTTGAACCCGGGAGTCCCAGAGGGCCACGAGATCTTCTGTGTGTTTATTCTGGGGGTTATCGAATATTCAACGTGCCTAAATTAGTGCTGGAAGGAGCCCCCGGGCCGTGGTTCCCCCGGTGTCTGCTCGCGTGGCTGCTAAACGGGACCCGCCGCCGCTCAGCGGAGACCTGGGGAAACGGCTGCAAAGCTGCTTTTCGATGGGAAAGCCAATATCGTCTCCGCGCCTAACCGCCGGGCCGTTAGCAATTTGCTGCTGCGATAGAAGGTGGCGGCACGGGCAGAGGCCGCGGGGTGAGGCGAGGCACAGACGGTGCCCTGCCGACAGGGGTTCGATCCAATACCGCTTTATTTTGCACCCTCGGGCAGCTTTGTGCCGCGGAGGCAAGGGCTGCGGAGGGGGAAGGTCGGAGAGGTCTTTGGTGGGGTCTGGGAGGGAGGGGAAGGCAGATTGTGCGCCGCAGGGAGAGGGAGGGAGGGATTTCGCGAAACTTTGAGTAAGTTTGGGAACAGATGAACCTGGCACGCGGCCGCCTTGCAAAGCCTGTTGTGGTTTTTTTAATATTCCTGGCATAAACCGCAAAAGAAGATGAACTTCACAGGCTCGGAAAGCCCAGATTCAGAGGTCGAACCTCAGGCAGCGATGCAAAATACTGAGGTGCCGAATCCAGCCTGTGAACGTAATTACGTGGTGCTGGAGGTCGCCCTGCGGCACAGAGTTAGCATCCCCGGGAGCCGCGGGCAGCGCGCCTACAGGGCTTGGCCTGGCTGTCTTCTGTCCGGGTAGAAGAGTGCCCTATGTGAGAGCGCCTGTTTCCAGGCAGATATTTAATATTTGCACTGGGAAGGTGAGATCAGGTGCTTGGAGCAATGGTCCAGTTACTGGGACCGGTCCCAGACAGCTCATTTTTCCCCGCCGTGCCGAACAAGGGCTGCTTTATGGCCGGGGTGTGCCACCTCTTATCACAGACGTCGCAGCCGTGGCCCGAGGTGCCAGGGACGGCGCAGGAGGGGAGGGGGAGCCCAGGGCTGCGCTCTCGCCCCCCGTGTGCCCGTGCCGGGGCGGTGGTGGGCAGGATCCGGCCTCTGAGCTGCTGCTGGGCTTGGAGCTGCGGGGGCTGCCCGGGATGGATACGCTGGGAAAGGGGCTGCTTCTCAAGTGGGATCCAGCTGTGGCATCTCCTCCTTCCCCAGGAAGAGCCTGAATCCTGCTCCTCGGAGCACAGCCCTGCCCCTAAAGTGAGCAAAATACCCACGTACCCTTCACCCGTGGGGTACTACCACAAGAAGGGGCTTCTGAAGCCAAACGCCTTTCCTCCCCTATTCCTAATCCCAGTTTCCCTTGTTTTCGCCGTGTGTTACGCATGGTTCATCCCAGTTCCTCCGGTGAGGGGAAGGGCAGTGCAGGAGGTTGATGTCCTGTGCAGAATGGTTTGTGTCTGCTGTCCCTCGGTGTCCCTGCCCCGACGTGGGTTGTCCGTGGGCTGCAGTCCCTCAGGTGCACCCTGTGGGTGCGAGCACCTCCTTCCAGGAGGCCCTCTCCCTGCCTGGGGTGAAGGGTGCCGTGCCCTCCCCTGTGAGCTGTCGTGGCCAAAGCGGGTGTTTTGGGGATTGCCCCCTCCGTGAATCTGTCACCCCATTCCCCTTTAGCGAGCGGCACTCGGTGCTGCCAGCGAAACCTGCCGTGAGCAGGCGGGAGAGCTCTCTCTGCAGCAGCTCCAGGCTGGGTTACACCAGTGAAGGATCCGGCCCTCCAAGGGAGCCGAGGGTGGGAGAGGCACCGGGGTTAGGGACCCCGAAAGGGCGAACATCCCTCTGACAAGCTGTTTGAAGCCGAGCTGATCAGAGAAGGTGACAGCCCTGCCACATCTGGGAACAGTTTCTGTGTCCTGCTTGCTGACAGGAGGAGTTTGATTCCTTTAATATTTGATGTGTTCTGTCTTTTGCAATGTTTGTTTTTGGCGTTGTGGGTTTTGGCTTTTTTTTTGTTTTTTTCTTTCTTTGTAACCTACGTTGCTCCTCAGAAACAGCTTTCCCGCTTGCGATGTGGATGGGAGCTCTCTGGAGAGGTCAGGGGAAGGGGAGGCAGTACGATAGCAAACGTGACGCTCGGGTGGCTGGAAACTCTGCCTGACCTGTGCAGTCTCTGCTGCTTCTGCCCATCCTCCTCCATCCGCCCGTCCAGCTGGAGGTGGGTGGTTGCATCCTTCCCACGTGCAAGAGGAGGAAAGGGACCACCCCTGCCCCCGTGCCGCCGTGCCAGGGTGTAGGTGAGCCCCGTCCTGCCTGTGCTCGCGGGGCTCCCACCCCTCCGTGTCCACCCCTGGGAAACGCAGGAGCTGGGGAAGGGTCCAGCTGCCCCGCGAGTCCCTTTGGACCTCACAGGGGCGGAGATGGGTGTTTTGCTGATGTACGAGGAGCCTCTGGCTGGGTGACGGCGCCCAACGTGGCATCGGGAAGCCCTGGGTGGCTCCTGGGCAGAGCTGGCATCAGGGACGTTGCCACTCGGAGACTGGCACTTGGCAAAACACCTTGCGTGGCTGGGATGCTAATAGGGCTTTTCGTCCTCCTCCTGCGCCCGTCCCCTCCCAGCGACAGAGCCATGTCACGCTGCTTGAAGGGAGGTGTGGTGGGGGGGAGGTGGCATCCTGGGAACCTCTTGGACCATCTTGCTTCAGTCTTTTCCCCAGCCTGAGCCCTGCTCCTGCAGGATAATGAGCTGCTGGCAGCTCTGTCGGAGCGTTTCCAGCAGCTGGGTGCCCTTGGGCTCGGCGCAGCAGCTGTGGCAAAGCGCCGGCGCAGAAGTCCCACCTGCGGGACGCTGTGCTGCCGCTCCCGGCCCCCGCCATACCCGTTGCTGCCGCAGATGGGCAAAGCTCCCACCTGGAGAGCAAAATTCCCCGCAGTCAGGACGACTCCTGCTCCCCTGCCGGCTTCCTTCCCTCTCCTGGCACATCCCTGCAGCGGCGAATGTTCATGTGTCCTGAAATGCTGAGCTGGGGCTGTCTCTACGAGAGGAGAGGGCAGGGAAGCGTGTGCTGAAGCCGCACAGGAAGGTTTCAGGAGTCTGCGTGCAGAGCAAGCATCTGCTTTTTCGCTTTAAGGCGTGCAGGGTCTGGAGAGGCTCTGCAGCAGGCAGGACAGGCTGGCCAGGGCTGCCGTGCTTTCCGGATGGGCTCCCGGAGCAGGACCGAGCTGGGAACGTGTTCCCCTTCGAAGGGGAGCTTTGCTCGGCAGCGTGCTGCCCGTATGCCCGGTGGGAAGGCAGGAGCAAGACCCCGGAGATGATGAGCGAAGGCTCGCCCAGGCTCAGCGCTGGCAGGGTGAGCTCCCTTCCGTACAAAGGCTTCCTCCCGTTGACATAAATTTAAGCGGGTGCCGCAATTACTGCAGGCTCTGACATCCGAAACGAGCGGAGCCACCCTTGCTGTAATTCATTGCCAATCTGATTACGAGGCAGAGCAGGGAAAAGTCAAATTATCAAACAAAGCAAAAAGAGAAAGGGAAAAAGTCGTGCCTCGCCGTTGGAGGTCGGGTTGCCTGCCGGGGCGGGGGGGAGGCAGCGCTGCTCCTACGCCCTTGCCGCACTCAAGCGATGTTGTCCGGGCTCGGGATTGAAGGTCTGTCACGTCGGGCATGGCGGGATGGAGAGGTTCATCTCTGCAGGATTTGGAGGCGTGGGTGCTGGCGTGAGGCAGGCCAAAGCAGAGCGAATCAAGGACGTGCACTTGTGGGCATTTGCTTGGGTGAATTTCTGATAAGCTATTTCTGGAGAAGCGGGGCTGACATGGGAGGGAGTTGGGCTGGAAGAAGATTACCGCCGCTTGGCTCCAGGTCAGTCATACAAATCCTGCTTTCTGGTTGCTTACCAAAAGCTGGACACGATGTGCCTGACAGCAAAGCTGTGGCTTGAGCCTCCTAAGCGAAGGAGCACGAATGTCCCTGTTTCTTACTCCAAGCACCTGAGCTGTTGGCCATCTCTGCCCGAGGATGCTGGAGAGCCAAACTCCAGTTCCTACCCGCTATCGGTGCTTTTGAAACTCTCTGCCTGCATTTCCTAGGGGGTTTTGCTCCTGCCCACCAGCTGGGAGGAGAAAGGGGGGCAGAGCCGCCCAGTCAGCAGCTCCTTCGTGCCTGCTGCCTCTCCCCGTGTCCCCCCGGGCGCGTGGGCAGGGAGCAGCGGAGCGCCCTGGGTAGCCATCGCTCCTCTTCTGCTCTTCTCTCCCTCCTCCTCCTCCTCCCAAGGTGCATTTCTACATCTGTCGGATGTGGCAGCGTGCCAGCTCGGTTAATTACAGTCTGCTTACCTGAATTCCCCCGTGCAATTCCGCCTGGATAACGTTATCCTTTGCTGGCTGGCCTTAAAGAAACACAGGAGGGCTGCTGGGCCCCTCTGCCTTCGGGGTGGAAATGTGGGTTTCTCGATGCTCAGAGCTCCCCCAAGGCAGCAGCAGAGCTGCCGTTATCCCTAACGGCTTCAGACCCGGTCCCGTGCCCCTTCGCTTGCTGCTTGGCTCCGGGATGGGTCCGGCATCCGTCTGTCCGGGAGAGCAGCCATCAGGGATGGTGGGAATTCAGTACTTGGGAGCGGGGCTGGAACCGCGAGCATCGTAGGAGGTGAATGAATGCACTTCAGAGCTGCTCCAACAGTTAAGTGGGCAAGATAATACAACACTTTTTTTCTTATTGGCCCAACAGAGGAGTTATTAATGTACGCGCTTTCAAGCGGCGCGTGTGATTTGCATGGATACAATAGAGCAAGATTTTCATTATTTGGCGGGGTGCTGCTTGATCAAGGGCTGCTGAAAGGAACTCGGGGCTGATTTTGTGCACTATTTATTGTTCTTCATTACCAGCCGGCCGGGCGCTTTGTCCCGCCTCGGCTCAGCGCCTCTCCAGTGTATCATTAGCAAAAGAGAAGCATTTCACGTGTGTCTTGTCGGGTGATAAAGTTATCACCATTCACAGTTACTTGCTTCGGTTGTGGGCCCCGGTTCAGTCTTTGTTGGAGGCAGCGCGTGTGATTTATGTTAACAAAAGCGCTCATGTACCGCGCGCCCGATGCGATGAGAGCGTGATGGCTCGAGAAGGGGAGTTTAGGAGGTGCTGGTGTGGGAGGCTCTTCCCCCCGTCACCCCGTACTCCATCTCTGGCCCTTTGCAGGCCGGCCAGGCAGAGGGCTAAAGGCAGAGGAGGGATGCCCTGAATCTCTCGCTCACCCCGTGCTGTGCTCCGGCTCGGGCGATCCCTGGGCCCTGCGGGGAAGCAGCGTGCTCCTCCAGACCCTGCTTAGCTGCACGCAGGCGCCTGCCGGTCGCTCGTACTCGAAAGCAGCTTTTCTTCGCTCCGACTCACTTTTTCGCGCTCTGTCTCTGGAAGCCGATGTAATCTCTGTCCTTATTGATGCTCACCGCAGATCTTTATTGAGAATAAGGTCCAGGGGCGACACTGGCAGCTTGGGAGCTGGGCCATCGGGTTACCGAAGCCCCGCTACTTGCTATTGCAATTCCTGCCTGCTCATGAGCTGGGCAAGAGCGGTGTCCTGTGCTAGGACCATGGCGGGGATCCTCAGTAATGCAAATTGTTCGGTAAGGGGTTTCCCTTGCTTTTGCATCCCTGCTCTATAAACGGCAGAGGCTTTGGGGACCTCCTGTTATCTCCCCCCTGGGAATCGGTCCCTTCCACCCAGCTCTCCGCAGCTTGGGGTTCAGGGCTGCCGGTGAACGGGGAGTATTTGATATTCAAGGTGTAAGGGCAGGAAAGCGTAGCCTGAAAGGTGTCAGTCCAATCTCACTGGCCTTTGTGCCTTTATTTATCTGAAATCCCACAGAGCCATCCTTCGCTGCAGCTTGTATCAAAATTCATCCGATTGTGGCATGGGTTTTGCGAGGTGTTTTATTTCCTTAAAGCCCCAGCTCCTGCGATGGTGCAGGAATCCCAGGCTGCCTTTTCCTTCTAATGAGAAAGTTTCTCAGGGTGCCAGAGCAAAACTGGGAGACGCGAGCCTTTGGAGGGGAAGCCGAGGTTTCGTAGCGGGGGAAAGCTGCGCTCCCAGACGGGGTTTATTGCCCGTAGGCAGCTGGCTTTCTCCTGTGCCACCGAGCTTGTCCGTGAGATGCTCTGAGCCAAGTCCAGCCCTGGTTATTGTGCAGAGTAATCGTGTAGGCGTCTGCATTTAAACTAGGTGTGAACCGGGACCGAAAAGGAGCTCTGCAAAGGAAGCAGCCTCATCTTCTCTACCCTCCTCTTTTTACCCCGTACTCCGTCTTGGAGAGCTCAAGGGCAGTGCGATACCTGGTCCCCCCGGCCCACGGGAGACCAGGACCTGTGTGCAAGGTGTGCAGGCTGGCGACTGCCCACGAGCTTGGATCTCCTGGCTGCTTTGCCTTCGGCAGAGACAAAGCGGCCCCTGGAAATGTTTGCAAGCTCTCGGCAGGTGAGGGAGCGCGCTGGGGTCCGGGCAGGACGCTGCCTGCACGGCCGTGCCAAGGAGGGAGCGTCGTGCAACGGCTCTCCGAGCTGGCCGGCCCCTCGGCATATGGTGCCGTTGTGCTTGGGTGCTTCGTTTTAAAGAATTATCAAAGAACCCGTCCATCTGGGCCCCCTTGCCGCTGCCGGTGCGACGGGGTGCCGAGCAGATGGTTTGCAAACAAAACAGCTTCGGCTGAGAAAGGGAAGGAGACCTGTCCAAAGCGGCGTGTGGCTGGAGCTTGGCCCCCGGCGCCACGAGCGCAGAGCTCTTGCAGGAGCAGCTTCCCCGCGATGTGCAGGCGTACGTCTGCGGGCAGGCAGGCTCTGCGGCTCTCGCGTGCGTTTGTGTCCCTGCAAACCACCTCACGACTGCACTGCGAGGGCTTCGGTCGCAAACACAGCCCCGGAGAGGTGGCTGTGCCCCGCTCAGCCCTGCTGCCTCGCTTCCCTGCCCCTGCCTGCACGCACAGCCGCTGCTCGTGCCTCCTCGGGCTTGGGAATGCGAGATCGCTTTGCAAAGGTCGATGCTGAGCAGTTTAGGGAACGGCTGATCTGCTGCTTTTGCAGTACCTGAGCTTTCCCTGAAAATCCTTCAGCCATCCAGTCGCTGACCCTGAGATGTGACAAGCTCACAGCTCTTGCCAATAAAGCAGTGGCTCGGTTTGAATAATATCTGACAATTACGTGCTGAGCCCCAGCATTATGCAATATTTATGCGTGCGTCTGGACTGTAAAACAGCGATTATCGAAAAGGAGTAATTGTTTGCAATCTTACGCTGAATTTCTTTTCTGCTTTGGCCTCGGAGAGCCACGCTGTTAATCAGCGGCACGCGCGCCGCTCGTTAACCGCTCGCGCTGCGACCGGCCCCGCCATTGGCGCAGCAGGGCCCCGCGCGGTGTCTCGGTGCGGTGGCACGAGGCTTTGTGCCTGGGGCGGCACGGGAGCGGTAGCGCGGAGCCGTGTTTGATCGCCTCGGGCTGTCTCATCGCTCGCGCTTGGGAAGCGAGGGGAGGGAAGGAGGGTCTGGTACCCGGCCCCTGCTGTAGCTGAGCCCGCGTGGGAAGATGGACACTGATGTGAGGAAGAGCAAACTCGTGCCACGGGCAGACGGGCTGAGCCCAGGCGCCTGCTTTCGGGGCAGCGGCCAAGCTCCCCTGCCTTTCGCCACCCCTTTCCCTACCGGACGCGTCGGGCCCTTGATCGTGCTGCCATGCCCTTGGAGCGGAGCGGCAATTGAAATCTCTCTTTGCTCCTCGCCCCCTCCGCCGCAGCAGCTGCCTTGTGCCTGCCTTTTATTTTTTTTTCTTTTCCCCCGTCCTCCTCTGCTTTTTTCCAAGCGTTGTTTGCTGTCAACCTGGGCCGAGGAGGAAGTCAAAGCCGAAAAGACAAATGCGGGCTGTCAGATTGCAGGGCTGGGGTGGGAAGGAGAGGGCAGCGGGAGGAGGTGCTGCACGGCACGAGGAGCCCCCATCACGCTGGGGCCGCGGGGTGATGCTTGTTTCTGCAGCACGGCGGCAGAGAAGTCTCTATTTTGGGGAGAAAACAAGCTTTGCCGTTCATTTGGCGCTCTGCAGAGGCGGCAGCGGGGCAGACAAAATGTTTTTGCGACTTGTACTCCATCGCCAACCCAGCGACAGTGTGGTCACAGGATCTATCCCAGCGTAATTCCTGCAGGGATGCTCGAGTTGGAGGGGGAGGAAGGCTCGGGGGAGCGGGAACCACCCCGAGGCGGGAGCTCTCGGGCAGCAGAGACGAACAACGTGCCTGGTCAGCAGAACAGGCGGCGGAGCCGGAGAGGCCGGGATTACTGCTGCCACAGCTTGTTAACATAAACTAATACAGGCTCCTGCGTTGGACCCGGAGAGATAGGAGGGAGAAAAATGGGAAGCGTGTGCAGGAATAAGGGCCCTGATAATGAACCTGGCAATGAGAACGCAGAGCAAAACAAAACAGCAAGAAATGCTTTCGTTGCAGAGTCCGGGCTCTATCTGCTCTAGCTTCTTGCTGGTTTTCAAAGACTTTCTTCGTGGCTCTCCTGCATGCCTGGGATCGTGGTTTCCAGCAGTGCTGCCAGGGTCCCCTATTTCTCCCAGAGTTGTGGGAAGAGAGAAATGTGCCGTTTGGGGCCTCGCTGGCACCAGCCCTGCCTCGGCAGGGGTGCCCCACCATCGCAGTACGGGTGCGAGCAGGGTGATGCTTCGTAGCACCTCCTGGGACTGGAGCTCGCAGCAGGAGACGCGTTACCCGTAACCGGGGTGCGTCGTGCAGTTTCCAGCCCACGCAGGACTAGTCGCCTGCTGCTAAGTGGGAGAGCCGGCAGTGAAACAGCTTTGGGCTCCTGCAGCAAAGAGCGGGGCAGGGTCTGTAGCTGCCCCCAAGAAATTTGGGGTGAGGGGGCTCCTCGCGCAGCCTGGCAAGGGAGGGATGGAGGCAGCAGGCGATGCAGGCGTCGCCCTGGGATGTGCCGTGTCAGCAGGTAGCCACGTCGAGCCGCTGGGTTGCGAGAGGGCAGGTGATCTCCAGCCCCTCTTTTTGCGGTGGGAAAAGCGGGGGGAGCGGTTTGCTGCAGCGGGTGGGACCAGCGCCCGCCCCAGCAGCGCGGGCCGGCCCTCGCTGAAAGGCAGCGCCGGTTTTATGAAGTGTGCCTTCTCGCCTAGAGGGTCCTGGCTTATCACAGGTCCCTCAGCCGTGGACGATTCATCTCTTTTTATGGTGACGGCGGAAGAATCCAATCTGCAGCCTGTAGCCGGAAAGTTCGGAGCCACGCAAGGCTGGCTGGGGAGGAGAGCCGGTTTTATTGATGGTCTGGGCTCCTGGAGGTTGTGTGGGAGGAATCTTGTTAATGAGTCCCTTGGGCCATTGCCTCCTGACTCTGCCATATCTCCTTGTTCACCTGCCTCAGCTCGTGTGGTTTCTTTTCTGTTTTTTTTTTTCGTTCCCTCTCTTCTGGAGTCAGTGTTGGTGCTTGCGAGGGCTTTGGAAAATGCAGCAGAAGGGAAGGATGGGGGGCTGGCCCGGGCGCCTCCCAATCCTTCCCCTTTGCAGAGCCCTTACGGGAGCAGCCCCGTCTCTAGTGACGTGTCCTTCCGTGTCGGAGACCGCAGCAAAGGATGTCTCGGGCTTCGGGACGTGGCTCTGGCAGCACAGAGCGGTGGCCTTGCCTCCAAGGTGACCGGGGAGCTGTGGATGGGCAGCAGCCCCGTCGGTCTCCGGCACTGGCTCACAGGGGTGAAAGGACGACGGCTCACTGCTCTTCCACGCAGCCGAGTCAGACCTTGCGGAAACCACCCCACAGCCCGGTGCTCGGTGGGGAAACAGCGGTGGCCACGCTCCGCGCCCCGAATCGCGCGTCCTTCTCGTGGGAACGCTGACGCTCGCGAGGCGCGCGGAGCAGGCTCCAGCTTTCTGGCCTGATTTTGATAATTAATTGATAGTCAAAAATGTTTGACAAATAAACAGCAAACAGAAATCAAACCTGCTCACGTGCGCATTAACATTTCATGTTGCCTTTCTTGTTTGTTTGCTTTTAAATCACAAAACGCTGTGATACATTTTTAATGGAAAGCGCTATTGGCTGTTTCCATCACTATTTCAATAACTTGATAAAAAAGAAGTTCAATACAGAAACGTAATGGGATCTTTTAGGAGGTGGGCGACGGGTTTTTGACAACCGTTTTCATTTCTACAAAGGACGTTTTTGTCAGGGAGAAATACATTTAAAAACGTGCTTATTTGAAAAACTACTCTGAGCTCTCGGGATGCTCTTTGATGGCTCTCCGCGTCCACGGCATCTCAGGGCGGCACGCGATGGGCTGTGCGTGGTGTGATGGCTGCTTGCGTTTAGCCGGTGCCGATCTCGGGGTCCTCAGCCCCTCCGGGGGTTGCTGCTTCGCAATCGCACGTTACAACCATCCTTACGGTGCTCTTAGAAGCAAATCCTCCGTGCGAGCTAAAGCCGGTGACTTGCACATGACTCTCTTATCTTGAAAGCTTAACTAAGGTTTTTCTCCCCCTCCTTTCAAGGCAGGGGATGAAAGGCATGTTTGTGTGTCTGTGCGTGTGTGCAAGCGCGGTAAATAGTGGGTGGGGAATATTAATACAGGACTAAACCCATCCCTGGCACGAATCACAGGGAAGACATATGTTGCGACAACTTTCCTAAGGGAGTTCTGGCCAAGGTAGATACCAAGTGTTCCCTGGAGGGAAGAAGGAGGGAATGACAGCTCTTTTCTTTCCAAGACTGATGTAATTAAAGAGTTATAATGTCCTTTAACTTCCCTGCCCTTGGCGCTGTTGTGCGCTGGCGTATTTATTTATTTTTTTTTTTAGCGCTGATGAGTGGCTAATAGGCTTTATGCGGAGAGGCAGGAGGCCCAGAAATACAGCTCAGCGTTGCGAACAGAGGAGATTATTGCATTTCTCTGGGAGTGAGCATCCGTCCCTCCATCTTCCCTGCGCGGCTGACTCTGTGGCTAAGCGTGAGGTTAAAACCACCGTCTTTCCAGCAGTCGGTTAACACGCTGGACGTCGTAAAGGGAAGCTTATTTTAATTTAATAGAAAAATACATTATACATATTCCTTGCAATAAATTTCTCTCCGATCTGAAGGAGAATCTTCTGGTGTAATGCATCCGCCCAGCCCAGATACCTGCAGGTTTGTGGCTGCATGGCTTAAATAATAACAATAACAATACCAGTAGCAATAATATCCTTTGCTGCTGTCCTTGAGTGACAAAGATGATGGAAAATGAAGCTGTAGATAGCTGGAGATGACAATGTGAGTATCCTCTACCCATCTTCCAGGTTATTAGCAGGTGTCAGTCACTGGAAGGAATCTAATCATTTCCAGACGCAGCGATGTCTCCGAACATCAGCTGTGGTGCTGTGGCTGCAGAAAGCAAATGGCTTTTGTGGGCTCGAGTCCCAGTTCTGCTCAGACCTGTTAGAGAGGCTGTAACGGTGGAGACGTACGCGGCCACGTCGCGTCGCCCGCTGCGGCGGGGGGCTGGCACCCTGCTCCTGGGTGTCACGGGAGCGCGCGCACAACGCCCGCCGCCTGGTGCTGTTGTGGAGCTGCACCGCCGGTCCTTTCCTACCCTGCTCTGCTAACCGCCCGTACCCGGCTTTCCATCCTTCACCCTCGATTAATCTGAGAACGATGGGGATGGGGAGGCTGTAGCCATTGAGAAAGGGAGGAGCACAAGAGCGTCGGCTCGCCCGCCTCCCCGTCCCCGCAGACGTGGTGTGCATCTCCGGAGCAAGTCACAGAGGGGAAAATTGCGTTGCTCCCTTTGAATCGGCACCCTTGGCGGGCAGCGGGGTAAACGCGCAGTGACAATCGCTTTTTGAATGAACACACGACACACGCGATGGGCGTCAAGGCTTGCCGCCGTGAGGAGGCTTGCTCCCACGTGCCTTTCCCGAAGGGTCCGGAGGAGCCGGGGAACCGCACAAGCTCATTGTTTTCCAAGCAGGTGGTGCTCTGCAAGCTTAAAGTGAGCACCAGATGGGCAGAGATGATGAAAGAGGCATCGGCGTGAAAGGCTTCCCTCTAGGGTGTTAAATATTACATTCACCGAGCCCGCCGAACTGTTGAAACCAATAGAACTAATTAGTGAGCCGATGCCCGGGAAGGACGCGCCTTGGCTAACAGCTGAAAGAGATGCCAGATCATACCAAACCCTCCCTTTGTCTGCCCCAGCATCTCGCGTGAGCGTGGCGGGCAGGGCTCCCGGAAAGGGAGCGTGTCCCAGGGCCCACCTTCCAGCGTGGGTGAGGGCTGGGAAGCGGAGGGGTCCGCTGGCTCCTGTGCTGCAAGGTTTCTTTTTGTCCCCCTTCTCATCTGCTGAGCAGACTGAGAAAGACCTCACTGGTGTTTGTGAGAGCTTCGGAGAGCTGTGCCGTGGCCTGTGCTCGTGCACGAGGGCTGCAGGGAGCTTCCAGGGGAGGAGAGAAGGAGCAAGGCTTGCCACAGTCGTAGGGGCTCCTACGTTCACTATCGCGTGGCCGTCACCCTAACGACACCGCAACGAGCGGCTACTCCTCTTTTTTGGTGATAAGTTGGGCTTTGTAAGCAGAGAGACCTGGTGAACCCATCAGCGCAGGCCGAGCACAGCGTCCGTGGGGGTTTGAGGTCTTAACCCGCAGCTATCGTGCTCTGCAACCCAGCAGTGCCCTCAACGGGGGGCAAGCGGGCGCTGCCGCGCACCTTGCCCCCCCAAAATCGGTCTGTGCCCAGGTCTCCATCTCTGCCGCGGAAGCTCCTGCCGTGGTACACGGGAGAGCCGTCTCCACGTCGTGAGAGAGAGAATAGATCCATTCCTGCGCCCTCGGCAGTCTGGGGTCCTGTTCTCTTAATGGGCTTGTTAAGAGCGAGCGCGCCAACAGCTGCCCTGAAAGAGGGCAGAATTAGCCAAGCCAGCCCATACCATCTGTGGCCTCCGCCGGAGCCGCTTCATGTCTTTGTGCTGCAAGCGCCCCTCTGCCTCTCCCTCCCTGGCAGCCCTTGCCACGGAAATAATCATCATCATCATCATAAAAGAAAAGGAATTAAGACAAGTAGGCAAACATAAAGATGAGTTGTTGCGTGGCGTCTCTGCAGATTCTGATCTCAATGTCAAGGGAGCATCATTCCAGCCTAATGGCATCTTTCCGTGAAAGCGCTTTGCAGCGGTCATAAATAAACATGCCAGCTGAAAGGCAGGATAACAAAAAAATGGAAACTGAGGCAGCCAGGATCTTTATTATTGAGCGGACAAAGCATCTGTGATTAATAAGAGCAGGGGAGAGGAGAGGGTAAAAATAAAAGGCGGCCGATTGTGTTGCTGCCTTGTCCGTGTCAAGAGAGGATCTGGCTGTGGTAGGTTGACAGGTTGTCTGGATAAATAGTCTGGGGGCAGAACATACATTTCTGATGGAACTTTCTTTTTTTACAGCCGAGATCAGGCGCTCCAGAGGTACTGTCAAGGACGGACGAAGCTCTATAAATCAGGACAGGCTTTTTTGTCTGTCTGAAAAGTCTTATCTCGGAGTTCGTCCAGGCAATTTTTTGAGGTCTCTCTAGCTTCCTCCCTTCTCCTTATCAGAGCGCCACAGCTTTAAATGCAGATAGATACCCTCTAATGGAAGCACAAGCCAGAGCCCTCGCTCCTTGTAAGTGCCAGCTCGTAATTTAGTTGTGTGCCCTTTGGCACCGACGCATCCATCAAGAAAAGCGGAGGCAGCATCCCCCTCCCAGCACACCGCGGAGCAGGGCGGCAGCGGGGGGCTCGGCCGGGGGACCCCGGTTTGTGCCCTCCTTCCTCGGTGCAGGACGAGCCGTCTGTAAAATGGGCTGAGACCGGCGGGGTTTTTTGCCGTGCGGTTGCGTTGAGGGGATGAGGGAACGATAAAGAAATCCTTTCTGGTATCCGGGGCAGCAGGGTGGGGATGAGCAGGGTGTCGAGTGGTTTCGTGAGCAGCCATTTCTTTGAATCTTTTAGTTTTTCTCTCACTGTGTCTTTTTCCCCCCCCTCACTTTTTGTATTTAAACAAAATGAGCTGGGAAGGAAGGGCCGATTTTTAGCTGACTGTGGTCTGGAGGGATGTCGTGCGCCCGAAATCGGAGCTCGCCAGGATGCAAACTGGGACGGGGTGGGTTTCTCCGCTGAGCGGTTTCACGGGGAAGGTGCCCGGCAGCCCTTTGGCTGCGGGAGCCCTCCCCAAACCTCCTCGAACCTTTTGAAGTTCACGTGTCTTGTCCCCTCTCTAACGAAGGGCACGCGGCTAATGGCGATGCTTCACCATTCCCGACAGCTCCAGATTGTTAATTCCCCCTGTTTTTCCCCCCGAATGGCATTTTACCTTCTGGCCAAAGCAGCGTGGTTGCAGCAGCCCGGGAGCTCCTCACCTGTGGCCGCGGGAAGGGGCTTTAATAGGTTTCTTCTCTTTGCCCCGCTGGGCTGTGACCGGGAGGGGAGACAGAGCCGCCTGAGTCGCTAATTGCTTTGGCCCTGCAACTCCCGAACGATGAAAAAGATTAAAAGGGAAGGAAAACAGCTATTATATCTCTTTCTTGAAAAAACTTGCAGCATGAAAGGCTCATTAACATCATTAGTGTTTCATTAACCTCTAGCCAGACAAATAAGCTGGAGGTAATTTAACCGTATAGGGAAAAGAAAGAAAATTAAAAATTACCCAGGTGTAGGTGACATTCTGCAGCTTACCTCCGCTGCGCAGTTTGGAGAGGTGCGGGCTCGCCTGCCTGCTGCCTGCCTGCTGCCTGCCTGCTGCCTGCCTGCTGCCTGCCTGCGGCTTGGAGGGCTGCCAGCGGCGCTGCCTGCTCCGAAGGGCCGGAGGTAATAACGAGTGGGGAATGTCATTCATTGCGACAAAATGGGATTCGTTTGAACGTGGCAACACCTGAAGTCTCGAAAAGGAGCACGGCTCCGCACAATGCCGGCTTCAAAAAAAAAAAATTAAAAAAAAAAGGGGGGGGGGAATATCGGTGGCTGCAAAATGACTTTGAGTAAAATGTTTTCTCCCCTTTTTAATTTTTGTGGGGGTTTATCTGATTTTTCTCTCTTCCCCAAGTTTCTGTGCTCCACCCCCGCCCCCCCCCCTCATCCCGAGCCCATACGCGTGTATACGCGCACGGGGAGATGTATTTCTATCCGTGCAAACGCACGCTCCGGGTGCTGCTTTGTGAGTCCCGTTGTAACTCATGGCCTCTCTCGATTGCCTTCCCTTTGCCAAGATCTTCTGGGGTTAAAGGAACATTGTTAGTTCCTCCCCGAAACCTAAAGGCGGATTGAAAATGGGAAGAAATTGCGGAGCTTTTTTGCTCTTTGTTGTGGTGTATTCTGGCAGCTTCCAGGATTGCCTAATTAATCTGGGTTGTCCACGAGCAAGTGATAGAGGCAGTTTCTGCCTGTAAGAGAGGTGAGACTGAAGAAAATCATTGGAGGGGAGATGTTTCTCCCCATCCCCCTGGTGCCCGGTTGCAGAGGGATGAAGGTGACTTGGCCAAGGTCACCTGGAGGAGATCGTGCTGGAGCTGAGTCGAACACGCTCCTCGCAGGTCCCAATCCCGTATTTTCCACTTGTTCTCCTGTCCCAAGCGGACCCCGCACAGCTTTACTTCTTCCCCGCGAGGTTTGCCTGTTTCTGGGTTATTTTTGCTTCGCGGTGTTAGGACCAGCAGGTTTCCTGCCGTTGTCCGTGGGGGTGGGAGGAGGACGTCCCCGCCGCTGCCTTGGCTCTAGTCCTGGCTCTCCTGCTCGCTCCGTCTGTGGCCCCGAGTAAGTCGCCTGACTTCCAGGGCTCCCTTTTCCCTAGCCAGAAATCGTGCGTAACTCCTACGATGTTGGTTGAATAAGTCCTTATAAAGAGCTTCAAGTGCGAAACTTCATGTTAACGCCGGTTTTCGTGTCTTCACCTGCTCTTGCCCAGCGTTTGCTGCGACACGAAATCTCCGCAGAGTGAGTGGGTGTTTGCTTGAGCTGAGGGTGCGATCGGGCTGTTGTCCGGCACGAGGAAGGGATGGGAGATGCTGAGTAACATCGCTCCGCTAGCTCTAGCTCCTCGCGCTTGCTTTGGGTAGCACCCCGAGCCTCTGCACTGCTCAGGTACTTTAAAAAGCTGCAGTCTTTAGCGTGACAGGAGCTTTTTGTCTAGCGCGAGTCAGCCCGAGACCTCCGTATTTCACAGGGGCCCAAAGCAGCCCGCAGGCACAAATAACCTTTACGTCGTGCTCTCCACTGTTTATGTAAACTTGGCTTCTGCTTGCTGCTGTCGTGCCATGCCCGCGCTCTTATTCCTGCGAGGATGGAGCGGCGGATAGAGCAGGTAAAATTTCCCGATGAAAAAAGGGTCTCCCGCGTGGGCTGCGAAGGGAAAACGGCAACGCTAGCAGGACAGGAGCCGAGCGCTGGATGTGTCTGTGCCGTGTGGCAGGGACAGCTTGCAAAGCGGTGTCTGCGATGACAAGGGCTGCGTCGGCGGCTGGATCCGCGCTGGCAGAAGAGGCCCTGCCCGCACGGGCATGCCTGGCCTGGGGAGCGATGACTGGCGTGGCGATGGGGGAAGGTGCTCTCCTTGGGATGCAGCCTCCAACCTTGGCTAGACACCGGCCACAGGCCAGCACCTGGGGCCGAATAGCGTAGCCCGCGGCTGCAGGTACAGATGTGGACCCCACTTAGCCAGATGTGCAAGCGGCGAGTCTGATTCTCTCTTCAGGTGGGGCAGGCAAGCCAGAAGACATCCAAGGAATGTCTTTAAGCATCTCCAAATCAGCTTGCGTGGTACAAAACTCCGCCAAATTTCCTGGGTGAGCTGATACTGAGGAGTTGAGCTGAGACTTCTGACAAGGGGCGGTGATTTGGGGTGCGTGCCGGAGCGGGGGCCTGCATTTGAGCCATTGTGAAGAGCTTTCTGAAAATTTGGGACCCCTTTCTGCCAGATAAGCCCTTTGAACAAGGCAGCTTGGAGAAATCTTGATCTAGTTTTGCCATCGTGAAACAGCATGGACCGAAACACTACAAAGATCATTTTTATTGCTATCTATCTGTGTTTCTACCTGTGTTTCCATCCCATCCTTTTGACAGTATATGAGCAGCCAGGATTTATCCTTCCCAGCTAAATCTCTTTCAACCCATGCAAGAAGCCCAGGAAATGATTTGACAAAAATATATAGTTCACCGAAATTTTTCAACCCTCAAGCGCTCAGGTTTAGGTCAGTGTAAATTTGGAATAAATATTTGTTCTGGTTCTTATCTTAGCCAAGCTGATTTACCCAGCAGCAGCTGATAACTCTTTTTAAATTCACTGCAGAATCATCTTCTTCCAAATGCTTATTCCCCCCTTCTCCCCCATGTCCCTGCCTGGGTTTGTTATCGTGGGGTGGCACACACGGGTGCCAGATTGCTGATGGGCTCGGCAGGATCCTGCAGCTCCGCGTTTTCCCAAAAGGAAAAACGTGCATGGGAAGCACATGGAAATGTCTTCTTTTAATAGAATTTCCTCAACAAATTAGGAACAGCTTCTCCAACTTTTCTTTAAAAGCCCAAATCGGAAACAAATATATGACTCGCACAAAATAGGGTTTCACTTGTTTGACTTTTAAGCAGACTTTTATTTTCTCTGAACCTAAGCTTTCCTTCTTGAGGCGGAGAGTGCTTTGGAATAGAGTTATTTCCCCATCTCTCTTTATTTCTATGAACAGGCTTCAAATGAGCTGCAACCCAGGAGCTGCGCCCGTACCGGCTCTGCCTGTGCCACCCCTTCCCAGCCTTTTGCGTTTCCCGCATCTGCCCCTCGCTTTGTGCGAGTGTTTGAGGGACAGCAGGGACGGTGGTCTCGGAGCATCCCGGCCCGGCCGCATCCCCCTCCCGGCCCGGCCTCATCCCTGCCCGTGCCCGGGGAAGCAGCTCCATCTCGCGTCGGTCTGGAGCCGGCACAGCCGGTACCTGCGCGTTTCACACCTCCCGGGGAACCCAGGGAAAAGTCAGTCCCCAACACCAGCCCTTTCCCAGCTGCCTTATTCTGCCCTCTCCGCACCTGGACCGCACTTTCCTCCTTTGTTTCCCCCCCTATTTTTCAAGGGCAGGGACCTCTGAAGCCTTCTGCTAACTGAGATGTTGTTGAAGGGTTCAAAAACGCGTCTTATTTCCTGGGGCGGTAGGAGTGGGTCTGGTTCAGGACATCCAGAGGTGCTGAGGTTTGTTTGCTGCTGCTCAGACCCCTTTTATACCAGCCTGTTTTATACCTGTCTGAAATAATAGCTGCAAATAATATAATTAGGAGGCCTGTTCCTTTTGAGGTACGGTTTTCAGGGGTATGTAGGACCCCGAGTTGACAGCACTAAAGAACAAGGCCTTACTGCACCCCTAAAGGGAGTTTTATCCTCCTTAAGGCAGCTGCTCCTGGAGACCACAACACCTGGCGATGGTGAGTTAAAAAGGTTTCTGATGAAACCAGACCCGGGGACAGAAGAAGGTCCGAAGCAGCTTGTTTTGAGCAGCTGCTTTAAGAGTATTTCTAGCGCTGCGAGACGCTGAAAGGAAAAGGCGAGCGCGTAGCCCTGGCTGGCCAGGCGTTGCGTGCATCGTGGTGCGAGAGGCTGCAAAGAGCAGGACTTGCAGCTGAAGGCCTGGAGATGGCAGGTCTGAGACTCAGCTGGGTAACACGGTTCTTTTCGGAGGTGCACACGGTTTTTGCTGCGTCGCAAACAGCTGAGCTCAACCTGGCAGTGAGATGCTGCTGTCTGGAAACCGTCAGCTCGGTCCCTGCTTGGGAATAAGATCCTCTTAGGGGAAACCGAGGCACGTTGTCTTTAAAACAGCAGTAACGGCAGCTACATCCTTTGTAAAGCAGCTCTGGGAACCGTGAGCGCGACCTCGGGTGGGTTTCTGTTGGGAAACCTTGTGCCCTGTCTCTGGGAGCGCTGCGGGTCGTGGCGAGGGCTGACATGCAGGGAAGCGGAGGGCTGGGGTAGCTACACACGTAGCAACTAACACCTCACACAAAGAGGCTCCGGTGCCTCTCGAGCAGCTCCCGCGGTGACACGAGGCACATGCCGCTCGTCACTTGCTGCCCGGGCCGAGACGGCTTTGCTGCCTTGCAAACACGTGTGTGGCTCCCTGCGCGAGCTCCCGGGGCAGAAATCCTATCAAGCATCTCCTCTAACCCAGAGGCGTGCTTGGCGTGCCCCAAAAAGTTCTTGAAACAGAAGGCTCGGAGCGTGCAGGGTAAGGGAAGCTGCCTGCAGCACAGGGGATTGGAGACAGGGAGTTTTTCCAGGCAAGATTTTTTTGCTGAAAAGCTGTGAAAAAAAAAATCAAAGAAAACATTTGGAGAAACAAAATACTACAGCCTGTGTCCCACCAGCAAGGGTGTTCTGTTTGTCTTGTTCAAATTGAGATATTTGCATTTGAAATGCACCTGCAAATATATATATATATTTGCAGATAGAGCCCTAGAAGATGAAACTTGTAATTTCAGTAAGAAGTCTAAAATAGCCTCATGTTTTTGCCTTTATTTTTCTGTTCTGGCTAGTAAAGAGTCTGTTCTTGGCACAAGGCTGCCTGGAAAATGCCAAGCTGGAGAGCATCGACCAGTACAGTCCAGTTTCATATTTGTGGGGGCCAGCTTGGGTAGATGGAGAATAAATACAATTCCCTCTACTACCACACTCTTTTCTTCATCGTTGCCTTGTTAGATAGCAAATACCTTTCTCCTGCATCCTCTCTAAATCGTGTTACGTGACTCATGCTGTCTAAAGGCTTAACGGGCAGTGGGGGTGCGGGAGAGGAGCGAGGAGTTTGGAGATGAGGGCAGATTTAGCATCACGGGGTGGGACGGCGAGCAGCTCTGAATGGCACGGGGCTGCTTTGGACGGCGACGTTGGAGGCTCTTTCGAGCCGTCCAGCAGCCAACTCTGTCAATGCAGCGGGGAAAGAAGCTGCCCGTGCGACGCCGAAACTCTCCGTGCGACGAAGTTTCCTTGCCAAAGACCCTTCCCAGGAGCTCTCCGGTGCCTCCCAGCCCCCAGACCTGCTCGGGGGCTGAGGCAGGACCTCCGCGGGTCCCCGACGCAGGTGATGGCACCAGGGAGGTGGCAGCCGGCTGCCGAACGCCCGCGGCGGCCGTTCGCTGCCGGAGGGCCCTAGAGCGGGAGCCAAATTGGGGCTGGATGTTGACATTGAAAGTTGGCTTTTTGAAAGGCACAACAGCCCTTGCTTGCTGCAGAGCTAATTATTATGCAAATTCATGCTAATAAACTCTGCCTTGCATGTTGTTGAGAAGCTGCCTTTCCCGGTTAACATACCAGTAATGAGAGGTAGATTTGTAATTCAGATGCCGGTGGTAATACCCTAAATTACTCTGCGCTATAATGGACTTTATTTCTTTCTCCCCTCGGCTCCCCCCCCAAGTCCAAATGTCAATGCAAATCAGTTACAACTTTGCATATTTATTGCAGATGTATTTATTGTTGATATAGGGGTGAGACCCCCAGCCAAACAGCTCCCTGCCGCGGTGCCGGGGGGCTCGCGGCATGGTTTTGCCTGCCCGGCGTGCTCCCGCGGTGCTCGGAGGCCGTTGGGATGCTGTGCGTCCCTCCAGCCGTCCCCTGCTCCAGCTCTCGCCGCCGATTCGGAAAGGGGAGCTTGTGACTTTTGTTGCAACGAGTTTATGGCTTCAATCTCCGCCATGCTGGCAGAGATGCTTTTTTTTTTTTGCGGCAGTGCCTTGCTGGAGGCAAAGCCCAGGTAGAGTTTGGCACGGGGGGCTCTGCCCACGCAGGGGCTGGGAGGGACAACAGCATCGTCCGCCGGACCCGGCGTCTCCCCTCCATCGCCTTTTTCTTTTTTTCCCATGGAACAGCTCCGAAGTTGGGAGAGCATATGGTATTTTTTTTTATTCATTAATTCCTTAGCATCTTCTAGCGTGTGGTTTTACATGACTGCTTATTCCCTGAGTTGGTAGAGATAACCAAGGAAGCACGGATCATTTCCAGACTAAGCTAGGATTTAGGCCTAAAGCTAGTGAACTGAGGCTTAGATTAGATGGCATCAGCCGTCTGTAATCTGTCTCTGTAAGATTTTGGCCCAACTTTGTCACCTTAATCAATGGAAAATCATGCGAGTCAGCTGCGCTTGACGTTTCAGCTACCGCTGGGCCGCTTCTGAGCCAGAAATACCCTTCTGTTACTCGGTGTCCTGTGTATCAAAAATATAAGCGCAGGTTTCTTTCTGGAGCCGTGAACCAGTGATGAGAAAATCCTGATCTGAGGCCGTCTGACAGGGGATGAAAAGCAAACCCATCCCCGCATTGCGCTGTAGGCAAGAGCCGGCACCCTTGCTCCGCGTGGGGCGAAAGGAGAGGTCCTGCTCCTTGCTGTGTTCGGCTGTCGGTTGGAGCAATGGGGGAACGGTGCCAAAAGAAGCAAACAGGTTATATTACTTCAGATTTTGGTGGGGTTTGGTTTTCTGCCTTTATACCTTCCATCGTTTTCCCTAGGAAAGCCCTGCCAGAGGAGCAGGGACCGTTTCAGGGTATTGCTCTCCTCTCGCTGGGCAGAGGGAGTGGTAAGGGACAGAGTTCTGTCCTGGTGGCTTTAAGCCTGGCCTTGGATCTGGCTGATCCTGGCTTTCTGCTTGCTCTTAGGTGTGTTTTCATTTTTACCTTGCTGCAGAAGAGACAGTTCCAAACCTTGGGAATACTCAGGGCTCTCCAAATCCTTTGCCTCAGCATGGACAAATTGGCGATGCCTTGAAAATTGGCTTTTAGGGGAATATTCCCTGCTTCTGGCTCTTGGGGCGATTATTTGGGGAGGGAGACGCTGCACACACGGTGCGTGTAGGTCGTGCAACACTGGCGGACGATGCATCTCCTTCCCTGGGTTTGCTCCGGTCTGCGGTCGGAGTGTGCGCCCAGGGTAAAACAGTGTGGGGGCCCGGGGAGGCTGCTCTGGGGCGAGCCGTGCTAAAATCATCAGAATCATCCCTTCCAGCCTCCAGCTATCGATGAGTCACCGAGGAGCAAAGGGGTGCAGAGCCAGAACGCTGCGTGCAGCCTGCGGTGGGTGATTTAAGACAGACAGTAGCCTTGGGCGTTATTCCCAGCCCCTCATTTGCTTGTGTGGTCCCCATGCAGCCCGTCGGCTGTGCCCCAGCTTCACGCCTGCGCCTTGCAGGCAGCCGTGCATCCTCGTGCACCTCGTGCATCCTCGTGCACCACGTGCGTCCTGGCACCGTGCACACCGGCGTGCTTGCGGTGGGAAAGCCAAGCGTTGCTCTGCACTAAGCAGGGACCGAAGGGTGTATCGGAGCGAGACGCCAGGCCCGGGGAGCGTGGGGACGTGTGCGGGTGGGCTGCGTGGCGAGGAGCCGGGAGCAGCGTGCAGTGCTGCAGCTCTTCCACACGGTGCTGACAAAGCTCCACGGCAGACGGAGAAGCCTCTAGATCGTCACTCGTTTCCACAGGTCCTGCTCGTCTCCACCAGCTTCCGTAGCGCTGCTGTGGTTTCCCCCGTTCCATACGTGGGGAACGGCTGGCCGTGCCAACCCCGCGACTGTGCCCCCCGGGGCAGGATTAAACTTGACCCCAGGGATGCGGTAAAGCGATGGTTGGACCGTTTAGGCTGTAGCTCTCAGCTCCCCGATTCCTGCGGGGTCTGGAGACCCCGGGCGATGGCCTGCTCCCGTCGCACCAGCTGCTCTCCAAGCCTTGGGGGGACAAGGCAGAGGGTGTTTCCTCCCGTTTTCAGGTCAGAAGCTGAGGCTGAAAGGGCCCGTCCCCGCTCCGAGGAGCAGGGCCCAGCCCCGGGGCTGCTTACGTGCTGCAAGCTTGGGGGGGCTTGGAGACAGTCGCTTCCCAAGTCCGTGGGGTGGCAGAACCAGGGGTGAAATCTCTCCTAACCGTGCACGCTGTGGCTTCGCCCAAGTGCCAGCCTCCCACCGAGTGTCTGCCGCAGTTTCTTAATTGCTTTCTTAACTTTGTTACTCCTCTTCTGTTGGCAGCGCCCTGAAGCGAGAAGTCCCCCAGGTGCATTAGCTCTTGCATGCCAAAATTAGCTGCTTTTATTTAATTTTAAATAAACGTAGCTTCCTTTGAGCGCCTCCCAGCATCTGCCGCGGAAGGGGGCAGAGGGAACGCGCGGTTAATTTTGCGTGTGCCGTTCCTTAAAGAACCGCGTATTATTTGGCCTTCTGGAAGTTTGTGATGTTTCTTGCGGCTGTCCTTTGTGACCCCGTGCAAGTCAGGCTCTGTGGCTACAAAACGCGGCTACGAACGCTTCATCTCTCCCGACATATGTCTGTCCGGGCTGGTTAGAGCCGACACTTTTGAGGGTGGGAGTATGGGCGCACGCTGCTGTCGTGCAGGGCTCTGAGCGGGGTTTAGAGCCCTGCCTGTGTTAGGCTGAGCCCCAGGACTGGTTTTATCTGGGCAGAAGTGCAAGGTGGGGACATGGAGGTGTCTGGACACCCCTTCTCTGCCACACGTTCCCCACGTGGCCTTGGGCATGTCACTGAGGATACCTGTCCCTTAGCTGCTCGCTGTTTGGGATGACGATGGGATGGCACCGGGATGGTGACCGGAGTAGTCCAGCACGGAGAGGGCTGGGAAGCGGCTCAGAAGAGCGTGAGCCAGGAGGGAGAAGGGCCGGAGGGTCTCTCTTCTTGCTAAGTTTACTAAGCTGAGGGCGGCGTGCACGGGCGTGTTTTACATAGGGCGCGAAAATAATTTATGGAGAGCTTCTCTCTTTCGGCAGAGGAGGTGGTCAAGACGTGGGAATAAATCTTTAAAAGAATAATGTTTTCAAAATCAGGCTCCTTGTCCTCGAACCCTTTGATGTATGAGAGCAATAGTAGGTAGGACACATAGTGAAATATACATGAGATCTCCCTGGAAGAGAATAGCGGAGTGGAGAAAATATTAGTGTTTACATCAAAACTCAATTGGAGCACTCGTTTCAAGATGATAGTTTATTATATTGAATGCAATTTAGTCCCACAAGGATGTTTCTTCGGCGGGTGACACGCAGGCTCGCTCCTCACCTCCTCCCCCTCGCCGTACCTGGGTGCTGCCGTCCTCGCTGCGTGATTCATTCTCTCCCTCTCGCTGCAATCTCGGGATGGTTGGGAAGGGAAGAGGAGGAAATCATCGGCTTTTGGCAGATTTTCCGTTTCTTAGAGGCCCGGGGCTGGCGTCGGCGAGGGATGTCTTGACCCCAGGCTGGGAGGGATGTGTTAGGAGACAAGAGGATGCGGAGGGAAGAAGTCTGTGGTGGAGAGCTGGTTTTCAGGCCATCAGTCCCTCCTCTCTGTCCTGCCGCTTTCAAAACCAAGCCAGCGCCCAGTCTAGCTACGATTAACAGATGGGAGAGGTTTACTCCTGCTCCCAGCTCTGCTGAGAGCCTCACACCTCTTTGCTGAGCCTGGACTTGAGCGGATCACCAGTGGGCTACGTTTGCCGGTCTCCAGGTAGCTTAATATTGCACCGTGTGAAGGGGAGGGCTGGGGGAAGAACAGCGTGCAAGGCTGGTCCCTCAGCACCTTCCAGGAGCCCCGATGCGGTGGGCACAGGGAGGGCAGTGTTTCAGATAGGTGACCCATAGGGACCTGCCCCTTCTGCTCCACATGCAGCAGATGCGAAGGTCCGCAGTCCTGCTACGTGCATGGAACACACTTTTGTGTTTGCGGTGGGTGCACAGTGGGACTTTTGATGGCCAGATGCACAGTACCGGGTGGCGGGTGTCTTTGGGAAGGCAGAGGACCCAGGAGGCCTTGCCTGCCTCTCCCCTCCAGGCTGTGCGGGTACCCGTCACAGCTTAGGGGAGACGGGGCAGCCTGGCTGCGCGGGATGCCGGGCATCGCCCCGCGGCTGCACGTGAAGCCCTGGGCATCCACGGCAGCACAGGAGTCTCTTCGTGTCCAGCTTAGCCAAGGCGGAGAATATTTTAGTGCCTCCGGGGCACGTGGCGCAGCAGAAGTGTATCATTTTGTTTGCTCTTCTTTTTCTCAATGCGCTTTCCTCCTCGTTATGAAGAGCCGTGTCAGAAATCCCTCCCGCCTAGTGCATTTTTTACCGGTATATTAGCCGGTCTGGAGGGGGGGGGACACCTAACTTGCTCTTGAATAACGCTGGCTGTAATCTGCGCACATTTCCTGGGCTCGCAGTTGATGCGATTCCCCAGGGCTGGGGCTGTCAGGGCCGGCGAGTGCCATTTGCTTTGCGGGCAGAGGATGCACGCCCTCAGCAGAGTTATTAGTTCTGCGGACGGCTGCCGCGCGCGGGGGCCGGCGGGGCGGGAGAGGCTGCCCCGGGATGGGTGCCCCGTCCCACCTGGGTGCGCTCCCGATTGCGCGAGATCCGAGCTCTCATCTCTCCTCCCCTTCTTTGTTTCTTAATGCACAATTAGTTATATGTATGTAAATTACAGAGGGAGCAGGAGAGAGGGAGATGAGTGTGAGATTTAAAAAAAAAAAAAACAAAAACCATAAAAATATTAATTTATTCAGGTGCAAATGTTGTTTTTTGTAACCCTGTTTCTCCCGGCGGCCCTGGGGTGGAAGGAGGGAGGCGGCAGTGTAGGCGCTGGGCAGCAAACGGGAGGCGAGGATGAGATTTTCAAAGTCACCTGGGAGATTGGGATGCTCAGTTCCCATTAATTTTAATAAGAACGGGACATCTGTCTCATAGCTGACTTTGAAAATATCAGCCCAAACTTTGTCTAACCCTTAGTTCTTTCTCCACCTGTTGCTATCTTATAACAATGCTTTGATGGCGTTTAGCAATAAAAGCAGCTTTTAAACATGCGGGTGCTTCCTAACCAGCTGCCGTGATGGATTTATAGAGACCTTGTTAAAGGGAGAATGCAGCTTTTTCATGGTTTCAGACCTGCTGCGAGGCAGCAGAGAGAACGCCTCTTGTTTTTACTGACGAGCAAGAGATCGGCCACCATCTCCCCAACACAGGGTCAAGAACATCTCAGGCAGACCTTTCATTTATTCTCGAGATCTCCAAGGGGAGAATAATCCACGTTCTCCCCAGGCAACTCGTTCCTGCTGGGGCTGTGCTCTTCCTTCGGGACTGGCAGCCCAAACTGGACCCCCCGCTGCTCCTGCCCCCCCGGCCCCCCTTGCAGCCATCCGATGGTCGGCTTGTGTTTGCCTGGTGATGGACTGTCTATTTGCACGCCCTGCGCCGCGGTGCCGCTGTCTATCTGGCATTTGATTTCTTCATCCTAAGCCTATTACTTTGCCGTTGTCTTTATTGAATTTCATCTCGCTGTTTGGGTTTTTTTTTTTTGGGTTGTTTGTCTAATTTATCATGAGTATTCTGAATTCTGGAGAGCGCCCGGCTCCTCCCAGCCCAGGCTCCTCTCCGCAAGATCTCAGACGCTTTCTGCTTGATTATCCCTATCGCTGCTGAAACGTAAAGCGAACAGGCTCCGGCGCAGGGCAGACAAGGGGAACCCATTGGAAATGCCCTCCCCGGTGAAGGGGAAATGCTCGGCAGCTATTCCCCACGTCGGTTCAGCCGATGATGTTTCCACCCCCGGCGCTGCCCGAGCTTTCTTCCCAACTTCGCCCCTAGGGGATGTCACGCGGGACGGTGTCAGGCGCTTTAATGAAGTCAAGGTATATCGCATCTGCTGCCTCCCCCGCTCCGATCCATGAGACCAATTACGCCGTCAAAAAAGGAAATTAAGTTGGTTTGACATGATTTGCTATTGACAAATCCGTGGTGGCTGTTTCTTATCACTCCATTATCTCCTCAGTGCTCCCAAAATTGATTGCTGTGTAATTGGGCCGCGCGTCTCGCGGAGGACAGGGCAAAATGTGCGCAGCCCCTCGGGCAGCCAGGAAAGGGGAGGCAAAAAGTGGTTTCCTCCTCGGCTTTCGTGTTTTCAGCTCCATGTGTTGCTGCTGCTGAGGAGGGCGATGGGTGCACCCGGACAGGGTGCTCCTGCCCTCGCGCAACGGGCGCCTTGGGTAGACGTCTTGGTCCTTTCTATTTTGACGGTGTCAAAAACGGGCTACGCGCTTGGCTGTTTAGGGACTTGTGGGATCTCAGGGGAAGCTCAGCATTGATCCAATTTATCCCCTTGACTCCCAAATCCCTGGAGACCGTAAGCAGATATGGAGTCAGGCGGTTCTGCAGCTCTGCGCCTGCCCCCGCTGCCGTCTCCGGCACCGGCTCTCGTGTTTACTCTTCTTCCGAGCACCGCGATTTAGTTTTATGACCTGGCGATCAATTCTCCATCAGGAGCTCAGGAATGGCTACTGATGTCTTTCCGATAAATAGTACGTCAAGGAAAATATATATGATCCTGCCCTGTCCCCGTCTCGTTTCCTTCTGCGCCGCGCCCACCTTTTGCAAACATCTCCAGGCGGCAGAAGCGGAGACTCGTTGTTTGTTGGAGGCACCGAGCGCTAGGAACGAGGGGATATCGATTCCCCTGGGATAGGAGGGATGGTGGAGAAGGAAATTCGTGCACCAGAGTCGCTGGCGAGGCTGCAGAGACGGGGAGCGCGCGCCGAGCACGCCGTAGGTTTGCGAAGAGCAATTGCTCCGAAGTCAGAAATGGAATGTGTTTCAGGGAAAATAACTGGAGGCTGATGTTAATAATTAAGCTTTCTAATGAGAGCATTAGTTTTCCTCCGGTAGATGGATTCAGCCTTTCCTGTCCTGGCATTGTTATGTATAAACCGAACCCAATTTTCCATCTGCCTTTGTCGCTCAGGACAAAACGCAACGCGGGCAGCGATTCCTCCTCTCGCCTCCCGCGATGGACAGGCCAGAAGAGGAGGGGAACGGTTGCCTGTGATGTGCTCCCGCTCCACGGGAGTTTGGTCCTGCCTCTGCGTCCCTCCGGTTTCCTCGTCTGTAAAATGGACTTCGAGGATCTTGCAGACGGGTGGATTTTGTTGAGAAAAGTATTTTCCGAAAGCGATCTGGGTTTCGCCGAGATTTACATTTGTGGTGGTAGGAAGGGACTGGAAACAGGAGCATCTATTATGCACCACTTTTTTTTTTTTTTCCTTTCCTGGGGAAAATCCAAACGAAGACATTTTGTTTGAAATTGGCACATCAAAACATTGCAAATGCGGGTTGGTACAAGGCACCGGTCTGATGAAACAAAGGAAAAAAAGTCCCCGTTTCTGAATTTCAGCGTTGTGGAACTGATGATTCCAGAAAAACCTTTCAACTTCTCACCCTATCTCAAGATGAAAACAAATGTTGAACTACTGAGATTTCCCAGAGGAAGGAAATTCTGCTTTCCTAACACCTCTAACACTTACTTTTTGTTGTAAATCATTTTGAGCTCTACAGATGAAAAGCTCTTGGTAGATGCAAAATATTGCTGCTTTTTATTTTATTTATTATTCATCATGATAGTTCATGCCCAAAGAGGAATTCGTATTCTTTCTTTCTTAGCTGCTGGGACCTATGAAAATCACCCAGCTATGGAGCCTGAATGCTTATAGTTGTGGAAGAAATGGGAAATTCATTAAAATTTCATCGTTTCTGGCTTAAAGTGTTTACTTTATTTGACCATCTCTGCTGGGGATGTCTTCTGGCTCCCGAAGACCCGGTGGGCTTTGCTTTGCCGGGGCCGGCCACCTCGTACGTGCTTTTGGCACATTGCGGGAGGGAGCGCGGGGGAAAAAGGGGGGTCCCCCGCGGGAACCGGGGTGCTCGGGCTGGGGGAGGAGGAGGCGGCTGATGAGCTTTGCCAGTTGCCAAGGTTTGCAGGCAGCCAAGCCCCGGGCCGCGTCTTTTCCGACGCCGTGCCGGTTGGATTTGCTTTGGCACGAGGCAGGCGCGCAGCACCTGCTCCCCGCCGGTCCCGGGGGGCACAGGTAGCCGGGAAGGGGGATATTAAAAGGACGCCTGGCAAAGCGCCCGCGTGGCGGAGGAGGGAGGGAGCCTTCGATGAAGTTTCCCCAAATACGCAATTAATTTTGACTTAATAAGACATTTATTGTATAATAAACAACAACTGATTCATGAAAAAATATTTATTGAGGATTTACGGCTGGGTAATGAATTTGTAGCTCAGTTTGCCTCGACTAGATTTATTTACATAGCAGTTAAACCCCAATCAATAATATGCTTTTAATAATCACTATATTTAAGTGGTATTTCAACAATACACTGTAATTAGGCCATGAATTCTGCTGTAATTCTTTAGATTTAGTATACTTTGGGGTTCAGAGTCTCTCCTTGATCGTGATGCGAGTGCTCCATTAACATTAATTAAGTGCGTGCCAATCAAGCAGAGAATAAACCTCACTCTGTGCGATCCATCGGTGAATAGCAATAGGGTAGAGGGAGAGAAGCAGCTCAGGCTTCCCGGGATAGATAGCAACTGTTTTGCTTCGGCATCCTTCGCTGGCTCGTGCGTCTTCGGATCAGTCGTCACCAGGATTAGCTCGTGGCAGAAGGAGATCCAGGGCAGGGACCAGCTACGGATGGGCACGTTTCCACCCGCCTGTGCCACGCTGCCTGGCGATTTGTGCCAAAACAGCACCCAAACAAGGCGCTCTCTGCCTTTGAGATGAAACGGCTGGTTTATACCCGTGGAGCTGTGACTACAGCTCAGGCCAGGGGAGAGAAGTCCCCAGGAGCTGGGTTTGCTGGGCAGGTTTGCTCTGTCTCTGGGAAACCAGCTCCCGAGCCGGGTGGTGCGTGACGGCGGATGCAGGACGGCGACGCTCATCCCGCTCCCTGCGCGGGTGGGACGTAGGTTTGCGTTGGGTGCAGGGAACGGGTCCTGCTCGTTGTGGCCGTTTAGCTGCTGGTGCAAGGCAAGCGACCGCAAGGAGGTCTGGCGCTTTGCCTCCCTCTACCCGAGAGAATTTGAGCTTGGCTTTTTAGTCGGGTTTAGTATTCTGCTGGGCACGCTGATACACGTGAGCGTGGAGTGGGTGCGCTTCAGAGCACGGTTCTGCAAAGTTTTGCTCTATTCGCAAGGCACTTGGAAGTTTTTTCTAGATGAATTACGCTTTAAATCCACATTTTTCTTCTGCTGTTGGTTGGTCTGTCTGCCTAATCTCTCTTTGTCTGGGCAATTGTACCTCCTGTCTCTGTCTGCAGCCGATGATATCGCTCCTGAGAAAGACACGGGTGTGTATATTTAGAAAATGTCTCTTGCATTCCTTTCCCACAAGGGACACTTGAAATGGCTTTGGAAAAAAAAAATAGAAGCCCAAAAATATGGCCCTTCACTCCTTTGCTTCTGCCTTATTAGAACAGGGCCCTAGGCAGGAGTGATGCCACGGAGCCGGGCGCGGTGGCGGGGCTGGCAGTGGAGGAGGTGATGGGCTGATGAATATTTACCCCACCTGGAGGAAAGATTCGGCGCTAAGGACTGTTTTAATTCGGTAAATCGCGTCGTGGCGTGGTTGAAGCGCCGCTGCCAGAGGAGCGCGGGAGGCAGGGAGGGGAGCGCGGGCTGGCGGCTGCAGAGCCAGCCCCTCCTGAGGAGATGGGGCAAAAAACCCCGCGGGCTACGGGCTCCGCGTGAGGAACCCCCTGCCAGCTTCCCCCGGAAAGGCGCAGAGTCGGGAAATGAAGCAAGACAGCAGACAGGGAAGAAGGATGTGGTGTGTTATGGTAATCGCTCTTCTTAATTGCTTTGACTCCAATGACCAGTAATTTCTTATCCTAACAAAGACATGAGAGCCATCCGGTCCTGACGCAGAGCAAATCCCAAAGGTAGCTCCTCTTCTTGCTCTGTCGCGGACCCGACTGCCTTGTGCCTGCCAGCCCAGGTCGTAGCCGTGTCGGGAGAGAGCGGTGGCCGCTCCAGGGGTTGCGGTCCCGTGGGGGGCTGAGCCTGACGAGCCCAGAGGGATTTTGCCGGAGCGAGGGGTCATGCGAGGCGTCCGGCCGGCCACCTCCGCTCCTGGTGCCTGCGACGACCAAGGTATAGAAAGGCAAAGCAGGGACACTGCCGTCAGTATGTTACCCAACCCCTCTGAGCTAAACAGGATCCTGATGCTCAGCTGTACAATTTGCACTGATTCCTCAGTAAACTCATGGGCTAAAGCCAACAGGAGCGGGTGGAGAGGTGCCTGCTGCTTTTCGGCTGGGCTTGATCCAGCGCGGAATAATTGCGATGACTGTTCCACTCTGTGCCCGACAGTTCAGGGCTTCAAAATCCCCCGCAAAAGAGACCTGCATATAGAAACTCAACTCGGAGTCCAAAGCGAAGCTGCAGCTGGCAGAAGTGCAGATCTTCAGGCTCAATCAGATGCAGAAAGACAGGCAGGCAAAGCTGAGGTGGGAATATGTTGCTTCAGCTGCGCACAGAAAGCTGCTGAAATTTTCCATATCAGAGAGATGCTTTACAAAAAGGGATAGTCTGGCCTGGGGTTTGCAGGGAGGAAAACAACAGCGATGACGATAGCGGCAACAAAAAGCTCCCCCTGCTTTCCACACTGGTGGGAATCGCTTGTTTATTCTCTTCCAGTGACTTTCTGAGCCAGCTTTCTCCATTGACAAGTCAAAAGCATCTGCCCGTTTGCCCTTGGTGTGTCACAAGCTCCAGCAGCCCGTCGGGGAGGGAGCCGCGCGTCCAGCCTGGCTGCGTTGCCGGTGTCGGAGCCGGGCCGGGGATGCGTTTGGGCTCAGAGATGCCCGGAGAGCGGCCGTGTTGTGGAAAGGGGCTGGCTGAAGAGCGGCCGTGTTGTGGAAAGGGGCTGGCTGAAGCAGTTGTGGGTATTTCTTTATTTTTTTTGGATGCAGAATGATGTTTTCCTGCATTTCTCCTCTGTCCCTTCAATGTGCTTCTTGGTGACTACAAGGGGAAAGTATTGGTCATGCTCTAAATCACGTTGGAGATCTTCAAAAAGAATCTGAGGAGCAGAGGAACGCACACCGTTGCTCTGCAGGAGATTTTTAACTAGTCTTAGATATTCAGTCCGAGTGAGAGAGGTCGTGTTTTGCGAGGGGAAAACTTTGCTGCTACCAGCAACGTCTTTCTCTCCAGCCTCTCCAGTAAGGAATAACTCGCCCGGCTCGGGCGTGCAGTCGGGAAGCCCGGCTGGCCCAGCGATGGCCACGAGAGGACTTTCTCCTCCCTGCTGCATTATAATTCCCCCGGCATTGCAGCAGCGATGGACACTCGGACACCGGTTGCATTAAACATAGGGTCAGTCACTTCCCTGCCTTCATTCTTTGTCTGTAATTCTGCATCTAATGGCAGCAATTAGTCACTGTCCGAGAAGGGATGAGCAAGCTCCTGGCTCATCCCTGCTCTCTGACGGATCTGCTGCTCCAGAGGGATGGAAAGGTCATTAGCAGAGGGTTAGTTATTGATTGGCTTGGGGGGGAGAGAGGGTCCGGAGGTGAAGCTCAGCACCTAGCTTAAGCGATGGGCCAGAGAAAGGAGAAGAAAAATAGGCTGGCAGGAGCCCCAGGGAGCCCACAGCCACCGTGCCACAGATGCAAAGGACAAATGCTTATTGATTGGAGAGGTGTTTTTGGAGGTAGGTTATTTCTTTTTCCTCCCTAAAGCGGGGACCAATTATGGCTTTTGACTGGCAGAGACAAATGCCAGAAGTACCAAGCCTGGATTTCCTAAGGCCAACCTGCTTCTCCTTACGATGGGGCTGCAAACCCACTGTGCTAAAACAAACCACCCTTTTACTGGCGGGAGGAAAGAAATCATGTCCCGAGAAGGGCGATGGGGCTGCTTTTTGCGTGCATTCCTCTGCCGGTTGCGCAGGAGCAGCTCTGCACCGTGGCTTGCAAAATGGCACGGGGGGAAACAAGGAATAAGTCGCTCTTGTCTAGGAAAAACACGGATCCAAGGAAACCCTGAGCGCAGGGCTGGCGAAGGAGCGGGGTGCTTTGGGCAATGGCTGTGCCAGAGCAAGGAGAGAAGGATCCAGGGTGGATTCGATGGTTCGATCAGCTCGTTTCTGGCACAGACTTTAATTAATTTGTGCAGTAGATAAATTAAGGCCTTTGCCAAGTTCCTAGGAGGGATGCGGGAAGGAGCTTTGCTGTGGACGAGGGCCAGGCTCGCCCTGGGGTGGGGAGTCGGAGGGGGGCTGGCTGATGGGCTGCCGGGCTCTTCTCCCTGACCTCGGCCGTCGGTTGCACGTCAGGGCCTGCTAAACACCCTCCGACCTCCTCTTCCATCACGGCCGTGTCAAAAAGAGGGATGAGGTTATTGACCGTGTCAACAGGGCTGATAAATCACAGCCTCCGAGTCCGGCATCACAGGATATCCTCGGTCCGCTTGGGTTGGGTTTCACCCTCTCTGCCCAGCTCCATGGGTCCCTCCGTGGGTCTGGAGACAGTGGTCCTAGAGAGACATCAGTAATGATGCTTCACGCTACCGAAGCTCTTCCTTAGGGCCTCAGAAGTGTTTCTCCTTACGCCTTATTCCTCCCCTCCTCTTGCCTGGGCAGTAGTAGCTCTGTTTCTGCAGCTGCCTGTGTTCGCTGATGAGTAGTCTCTCTCCTGGAGACTCCTTGCTCTTGAAAGGCGGCACAAAACTGGTTCTGCTCCTCCGGGTCCAGGGCTGCGCATCAAGACAGGGGCACAGTGGGGAGCAGGAGGGCTGACAAGCCCACCCAACCCTTGCAAGCAACATTGCCAAGAACCTCTTGATGCCCAGTCCCACCGGGACGGCTGAGAGCCAAGCTGAGCCCAGGTAGAAGCAGGGACGGCTCCATCTGCGGATGGGAGGAAGGGATATCTGCACCCTCTCCGTGGCTCGTGTTGTCTCCACCCTGCAAGTGATGGAGCGCAACCCTCTTCTCGGTAGTGATTATCCTGTCCGCGGAGGCTTCTTTGACCTTCAGCACCAGATGGATAATGCTGCGGGCAGGCAGGAGGAAGGCTCGAGGAGCGCTGCCTTCAATACGGCTTCGCCCTCCTGATTTATACGGGGGAGAGAGCGGTGCTGATGCACACTACTGCTCATAGATTATCTTCATTCCAGCAGCAGTCAGGCAGACAGGAGAGGTAAACGGAGAGCTATCCGCCACCCTATCCGTCACCCTCCCTCCGGCAGTGGCGGTGGCTGCCGCAGAGCCGTCTCTTCCAAGGGGAACTTTCCCTCTCCATCAAACGCTGCAAAAAAAAGTCATATTCTGCAAACGTGTCCATGCATCTCTGGAGAGCTTGTCATGGCTGCGTCTCTCCCAAGCCTCCCTGGACAGGAAAATGCTGGAGAGGAGCCGATAACCGTGGTCTCAGGGGAGTAAGAGTCAGGATTTGAGGTCTCTGTTCAACTGGGAGGGTGATCAGGGCGGTGCTGGGGCTTGCGGCTGCGTTTCAGGGTCTGGGCATGGTGGTTCAACCAGAGGAAGGTAAATCCAAGGCACTGGGGGACCCACTGTGATTTCTTGCATTGCCTTTTTTCCCGCCCGCCCTGCTCCTCACCTCTCAGCCCTTGGTTTCCCGAACCGGGATTAAGATTAATCTTGCTTACCCTCCTTCTGGGGGAGCGGGGAGGCTTGTTCTGTTCATGTCTGGCAAATGCTCTGAAATCCTCCGATGAAAGGTGCTGACGGAGCACCAAGGATTTGCCAGCATTCCCGGATTTAGATAAATAGACAGGCGGACAGCGGGTGGGAAAGCACTGGGGGCTGAGGAGGTGGTTTTATCGGCTGTGCCGCCGCTCCGCATCCTGCTCCGGCGGGGCTCGGTGTGCCGGGGTGGACCGGCAGCGGGGTCCCTCTGGGATGTCCCCTACAAAGGACACGGAGAAGCCCATTTTTTAGAGCAGAAAGTAGAAAGTCTTGCACCGGCATCAGGCAGGAGCGTCTCAGGAGGAGAGGTGGGAAGCCTGGAGGCAAGTTATACCTTTCTTCTCTCGCTGCCTCTGAGAACGCATGAATTATCCAGCCTCCACCGCCCGGAGACTAGGATCAAACCCCGCCGTGGAGGGCGCTGGCTTTGCTGGGCAGACGGGATGCGCTACGAGCAGGCACGGTGTGGGGCGTGCAGGTGTGAAACCCAGCGCTCCCTCTTGGAAAGCATCGCGTGCTTTGGCTCTGAATTTAATTTTAATTCCCCCTTTTCTTAATTTTTTTTTTTTTTTGGTAGAATAGTCGTGCTTTAGATCTTTACTCTTTTTTTTTTTTTTTTTTTTTTTTATCAGCTGTATGTAAAATGTGCCCAGTAGCCCAAACATAATGAGTTTACTCAGTATGGAGCCAAAGTAATGCATGTGCAGGGAGTGCAAAGCCCAGCTCTGCAGGTTCCCGGTGCCGCCGGTTTGCACCATGCGTGGTGGGTAGCTCCGAACAAAGTCCTTCCACCTAAACCTCCGCAGGGAAGACGGGAGACCGTCTATCCTGGTCCTCCTTTTGCTCGGGAGGCTCCTGTTTCTAACACAAATCTGATCAGCATCCCGTGGCCGAGCAGCCTGGGCTTTGGTGCATTCAAAATTGCCCTGCGGCATAAGATGAGCAAAATTTGAATGCCTGGTGAGCAGCAATCCATCGAGCAGGAGCAGAGGGATATATTACTCCAAATGGAAATAATTTCTATTGCTAGGGAAGCGAGTGGCCGGTTCTGAGCTATTGCACTGGGCTGCTCAGTAATTTGCACGGTGCAGATGGGAGGACAGAGCCCTTATTTCAGGAGAAAGCTCGAGTCAAATTGTTAAGAAAGAAACGTAGTCAGAAAGAGCTGGGAAGCATAAAGATCAAAGTTGAAAATCATTTACATTTCATCAAGAACTTGTGGAAAAAGGACAAGAAAAAAAAAGAAATCCGTCGGTTATGCTATTTTTTCAGCAAGGGTACGTTTGGACTGGGAGGAAAACACGCACAAATTGACGTTTCCCTGTATTTTCAAAGTGAGAATTGACTGCTGAGCCGCAAGTGTACTTGAAGTGACATTTGTGGACGCGTTATGAAAATCCTCAGACAGCAAAAAGCCTTGTTCAGCACCCGGCCAAATGTCACTTCGCACCCCGCCACGCTCTCGCGAGCGCTCTGACGGCAGAAACGCACCGCGGGAGGCAGGGGCTTTTGGAGTAGGCGGCACTGGGGTTCTCTGCAAAGGCTGGTGGGTTTTTGGTCTGCTCCCAGCCTTTCACCTCTCGTTTTTGGGGCAGGGAGAGCCCTGGGCACCGGCGTGGAGCGGTGGGGCCTCCAGCGTGCAGAGGGAGAAGCAGACACAGGCGATGCATCGTCAGGATGCAATTTGTCCTCTTGCCCAACTCCTTTCAACGTTCATGTATCGTTCCTCTATCTGTAGCATTTTAATGCCTTTATAAAATGTTTCCTAACGACAGAAAGATAATTTGGCTAATGCAGCTCTGCACAATTAGGTTCCCTAGTTAACATCGTGTTCCTGCGTCAGATGCCCTTTCATCTCCTAGCCTATTTTTCATACCCTCGGTAAATATGTTTAATAATCAATTGGCATATTATTAACGCACAATAACGATCTTACTAAATCGAAGCTCAATCTTTATTTGAGACACTTACAGTAAATATTGACTGTTCTGCAGAATTATGGCAGAGCCCTGAGCAGTCTGTTCCAATGGGAACTGGATCCATTTTTTAATACTAGTTATTGATTTTCGGCAAGCAAGCTGCCTTGAGGCATCCGTGGTTTTTCTCCTCCCCTGTGAGCCGGTGGGAGGTGATGGACGTGCACCAGGTAGACGATTTCCCTCTGCTCCATCAATCGTGCCATCGCTAGGGATGGGCAGAGCCAGTGGGCATTTCTCCGTCTCCCTTTGGAGGTTCCCCCAAGGTCAAGGTCACTCCTGTCCCCGCGGTGCTGGCAGGGGACAGGTACCGCCTGGCCTGCTCCTTGCCATTAACCGCTGCGGTGCAGCTGAGCGAGGAGCGTGCTGCCGCCCACCGAGGTGACAACTGCCTGCTGCGAAGCCGCTAGTTTAATTTTCTGCCCTTAATTGCTGCTAAGGAACAAAAATAGACTCGTTGGGTCATTTGATGAAGATTCCTGCCAGCTCCCATTTTCCTGCTGTCCTGTGACCTGTCCGCACGCAGCCTGATGAGAAACGACGCTCACTTCTCCCCGCGCGTCCCTGGATGACGTGCCACCGGCATCTCCGCGTGGACGAGCCGGCTGACGTGCGGGTGACACGTTTGCAGCCCTGCTGAAACGACCCATTCCCTTCCTCCACGCTCTCTGTGTCTCACCAGTTCAGCCCTTTAATTAGGGCCAGCCTTAGGGGGCTTTTCTGCGTGCTAATTTATTTGCACATCCCCATGAGCGAGGCCAGTTACCCTGCTCATGCTGTTATTTGGTGATGGTCCCACCAGCTCGGTGTGTGAGGCTGTTTTCCCCGGAGGAATGGGGTTTAGCTTTCCCCCAGTGCTTACAAAAGCCAAGGGAATAGCAGACATCTCCATTTTTCGCTCGGGTAGGAGAGGAGGGAGACGGAAATTAATCACATCCCATGGAAGATCTGCTAGCAGATGCCTTGGGTGGAGCAGGCAGGGTGGTTTTTCCCTGTTGGTATTTCGCAAGAGCTCTGTCTTCTTCCATGGAGAGAGGTTCGAAGGGAAGATTGGCTCCCAGGGCTGTGAGTTACCGCGTGGCGTGTACTGCACACGTGGAGTTCTTCGGGAATGACTCTGCAGCTTGTTCTTATGGTGGGCCAATGCATCTGTGGAAGCTATCAAGGGACAAGGAGCATCTTTGTGATGAATGCAGGGATAGCTGTCCATGCTCCGAATCCAGAGGCGCTTCCAGATGTGGACAAGCCCTTATAAATGGCTGTGACGCCCCGTAAAGACGAGAGCTAATTCTCAGGCTGTGGGCTTGTCCCCACGCCCACTGCTGGGGAAGGGCTGCGCCTTGGCCGTAGCTCATTGAGATGTGAAGTCCATTGGCGTGGCTGACTGTCTGTGTATATTTATGTAGAAGACTTTGCGTCCCTGGAAGGTGCTGTTGCTTGTTATTTTGACTGATTACAGGAGAGTGACTGTACTACAATAGCAGGAGCCACTCATTAGCTTTGGCGTAGCGAGAGAGAAATCAGCAACTCATTCCAGCCACATCCGCCCCTGGAGGTGAATATTAAACAGGAATTGATCCTGGGTAATGAGAACACAGCCCGGACTGCTGCGATTAGCACTGGTTGAATTTTAAATAGTTAATTATTACAACAGGCAAAGGGAGCTTGGTGGGGGGTGGGGGGAGCGTGTTGCCTTCGGGGTGGCGGGTGTATGTTAAGGAAGAAGAGTTGATGTGGTTGCAACGAGGGTTTGGGGAGGGATAGGGATGGGTCATGCTCGGAGGGCATGTGTGCCTACAGCGTACGTGTGAACGGGGGGCACCGGGGATGCTGCCTGGGGGGGCTTTTATCTGGGAGAGGAGGTAGGTGGGCAGCCCCATGCCTTTTGGGGGATTTGGTGGTATATATCTTGGAGCGGACAAGTTTTGGGTGGGGATTCAGAGAGATGGGGGTCTGGGGACACGTGCAGGCGTGCTGCTCCACCTGAGCGTGCAGGGTCCGTTTCCAGTCCCTCCAGCCTCAGGTCAGGTAAAACCTGGAGGACTTGGGGCAGGCAGCAGGCCCAGAAAGCTGCGGTGGGAAGATATCAAAGGCAGTTTTTCTTGCATTCCCCATCTCTGCTGGCTTCCTTCTTCTGGAGTGCTGCACAGAAGCAAAGGGAAGGCAAGAGAAGGTGGTGGGTGCTGGGGGAAGGCATACTATCTGCCTGGAGACAGGGGAATTAGCCAGCTCAAATAAATATCTTTCAAAAAGAGAGGAAGAAAGAGAATTTCGCCCTTCTCCTCACCCCATGCCTCCCAAAATACCAAATCACCATGATTAAAAATTGACTCAAATGGACAAGCAGGCACGGTAATTGATTGTGGCCTTTCATTCTTGCAGCCACGCTTAATTAACCTTTAGACTCAAATACCAAGCACTGGTTAGACAGAAAGGTGTAGGCAGGGAAGAAGATGACGGTGCCTGTTGGGAGGATCCTGGGCTGCAGGAAGTCCTTCGAGGTGAAGACGCCTGGGTGACGCAGGGATGCTCTGGGGAAGAGCAGGCTGCACCATAACCAAGGCTTGGGGGCTGGAGGTTTGTTTCCCATTGCCAGACTGCAGAAAGCAGAATAACCCCTTTCCAGATCTTTTTTCTCCCCCAAGCGTGTTCCAGCTCGGCTCCATTTTGTGCGCTGTTACTGATATTTATTGCTGTCGTTGCGCTTAGGACCGTAGTCGGGAGCTGACGCCAAGTTGTGCTGCAGGAAGCCATCGAGCTGACAAACTATGCACCGGTGGGCTTGTCCTCGTGCTCTGAGCGTCACCTTGTAGTGGTGGGGGGAAAAAAAATGACAAAATGTCTAGCAAGGAGCGCTAAAAATGGACTCAGTGGTAGTAAAAAGCTGTCGTTTGAAGGGTGCTTGTTTCTCCGGCGGTGTGTCGGGCTTGGAGAGGTCAGCGCTGAATCTAATGGTGAAGGTGCTCACAGGATTGTCTTGCTCAGGGTGTTTACTGCTGCCCATCGGCAGCGTCTGACCAGGGTTGGACTAGATGCCCTTTAAAGATCCCTTCCAGCCCAAACCATTCTATGATCCTGGTGTGTCTCCCATTAAATCAGTCTCCAGAATTGAACCAAGAGCACGTGGCAAGGAGGGATTACTGTGGCCTTTCCCTTAGGGAAGGGTTCAAAATACAAGAACTATATAAAATACATATAAATACATATACTATATAAAATACAAGAACACAAGTCCTATGAGGAGCAGCTGGGGGAACTGGGGATGTTTAGTCTGGAGAAAAGGAGGCTGAGGGGAGACCTTATTGCTCTCTACAACTCCCTGAAAGGAGATTGTAGAGAGATGGGGGTCGGACTCTTCTCCCAAGTAACAGACAACAGAACAAGAGGAAATGGCCTCAAGTTGCGCCAGGGGAGGTTTAGATTGGACATTCGTAAAAATTTCTTCACCGAAAGGGCTGTCGGGCATTGGAACAGGCTGCCCAGGGAGGTGGTGGAGTCCCCGTCCCTGGAGGGATTCAAAAGACGTTTAGACGAGGCCCTAAGGGATACGATTTAGTGGGGGACTTGGTAGTGATAGGTTAATGGTTGGACCCGATGATCTTGGAGGTCTCTTCCAACCAGAACAATTCTATGATTCTATAAAATACGTTATTGAGTGTGAGAATCTGAGAGAGTCAAGAACAAACGTCCTGACGTTGGGCTGTGTGGAGCTTGGTCTTCCCTCAGTGTTACCTCCTAGGCAGACTTTCCCAGGCTATTCCTCTGAGGATCCGTAGGAGAGCATTCTTGGGTGCAAAATGGCTATTTTTGTCTCTTTGGAGGCCTGCCCATCTCTTGTGTGTCACCCTTTCCTTCCAGCCCCGGACCCTGTGCTTTTATGCTTGTGATCATTAACGCAGAGATCCTCTGGCCCCCTTACAGCACGAGTTGTCTCCGCTCTGTGCAACGAAAACGGGCTTTGACCTGGAAAGCTGTTGCCAGTGGCAGATGGAGGAGACCTGGAGGCCAGCTGGCTGGCACCTGCCAGGTGCTGTGGTTGCTTTGGTTTTAAGCGCTTTCATTTAAAGAAACTTTGAGTCTGCCCTGGAATTGGGGATATATCAGAGGAAACTTGGGGTGAGGCATCAAAACGTGTGCTCTAAATGAGGTTACTCATTTCAGAGGAGACAAAGATGAACGACGAGGAGGCTCCGAGTGGTTGATGTAATGAAGGCGACGTGGCTTTGAAACTCTTGTGTAATATCAGTTCTGGTTTTCAGATCAAACCCTGGTTCACCGTAAAAACGGGATGGCTGATTTGGAGAGTATGGCTGAAAGCCAGAAGCGCGGATACAAATACCTCGCGTTGCTTGGCATGATAAATAGGAAGGGTTCCTACAGGAACAGTGGCAGCTCTTGAATGTCCATGGGAAATTGCTTCCAGACATGCGAATGCCTGAGCATCAAGGAAGCCCGGTCCCAAATTTTTGGGCAGGGCTGCGATGAGAGGGAGCGATGCCTGGGCTCAGCTCCTGCTCCAGACTTTCCTTGCGGTGAGCTGGGTCCTACCTGCAGCTCTTTTCTGTATGCATCTCCCTGTGATCGGGGCCTCGGGAGGCTTTGAGACAAATTGCATTCGTGCATATCAGATGGAGACGTTGGGGGTTGGAGCAGGAATTCTCTGCCTTTTGTCTTTTATCGTTAGGAGTCAGGGATGGAGGTGACAACAGAGTCATGTATGAATGCAAAGTAAACAAAGCTGTGCGTGGGTGTGATGGCATGTTTCTTTTGTCCGTAATGTATTCATCCTCGGAGTGCTCCAGGGTTATGCATTTAATTTGTTGTGCAATTGGCAGCTTTAGAAGTACTCAAGCACCCAGCTATCCTTGCCTAAAAATAACTGAAAAGCAAGTGGGTTTTTTTTTTTCAGGATGAGGGGAAGAGAGGTGGGCCGAGGAGCCAAATGATTTCTGCAAACCAGGAATGCAGTGCACAATCCACCGTGCTTTTTTGGTTATTTTGGTATTTTGTCCATCCCTCAGTTAGAAGCAGCTCTGGCCACAAGCAAATATAAGGGGAGGAAGAGTAGGCTGGTGGTTAGACCACCAGTCCGGGATTTAGAAGATTTGGGCTGAATCGCTCATTTTGCTGCTGTCTTTCTGTGTCATCCCAGGCTCTCTGCGCCTCTCCGCAGTCATGATAATATCACTTCTGCACAGGGGTGTTGCAAGAGTAAATATATTAAAGATTGGGAGGCATTAAGGTACCGTGGTAAGGCTCCTGCGTTGCAAGAGCGCGTGCACTTGCAAATCTCAGCGGCTCAGAGGGTCGACGAACGCAACCTCAAATTTATTATTTTTAATATCTCATTATTTCTGAGTCAATCAGAGGGGTTTTAGCTGACCTTGGTAGGGAGAGACCTGCCTTGTCAGGTCCAAAGCAGCTGGTTTGACTTCACTCCCTTCGTGCTGTTGGGTCCCAACTCTGTCTTTCATGAGACGCAGGACCTGGAGGAGTGTCTCCAGCCCGAGCTGGACGCGACACCCACGGTGCTGGTAACGTGGGCTCTCTCTGGCACTCTTGACTGCGTAATTTAGGGGTTTGAGGTAGTCTGGGTGCTTGGCACTCCTTGAAGCCTGGCCCACAGGGCTCAGGGTGCTGGTACCCACCACCATCTCAAACCACTCAGCACCACAGCGGGTGGCTGCAGAGCTGCGGACCTGGTGCCACTCGTGCAAGGGACGCATGCAGCAAGCCAAGCCTCGGTGCACGCTTTCGGGCCTGCTCCCTCTCCGTGTTTAGCAGCTGTACCGCGCCCGAGCACTTTCTGAAACTCTTGCAGATGCGTTTGGCAGCTGCTAATGGGGGTGAACTTTTTGTTTCAGATCCTACAGAAGTTTGGAGCTGAAAAACCTTGTGAGCCCAGGGCCTGAACCCTTAGGAAGATTAAAATTCCCTACCCCTACTTTGCAAAGGCGCTGAGAGTCTGTCTGGCAAGACAGGTTCATTAACAAATTAATAGAATAATCAGCGGGGCTTTGTGTGCGTTTTGCAGATAAAAAACTGGTAACAGCATTCTTTGGCTCTTTAATGGGCTGATAAGAGCCAACTATCTGCTCCGTGGCGGGGCTAATCGCGGAGATAACAGAGGTTAAATCAACTGCGGGGCTCTGGTGAGGGTACGCACAGAGGGAGCTGCTTTGCGGGGAGGGAGCAGAGGGGTTTTAACCATGATAAAAGGGAATAGGCAGCAAGGGAAGGGAAGGAGAGAAAGAAGCACCAGCTCTGTGAATATTTTTGGGAGCGCTGTGCAAAGCCCCCAAAGGCTGCGCCTCTGGGAGGTTTGTGCAGTTAAAAAGTGGCTGGCAGGGCTGTAGGGAGCTTTGTCTGCTCTCGGGCCTTTCGGCGGTGGCTTGGACAACAAAGAAAGCTTTTGCCAGCCTCTCCTCTTCACGATAAGGAGCTGGGGACAGCAGGGATGTGTTTCTTAGGGGATGCAGGGAAGAGGCGGGCTGGGCTGTGCGCAGGTTCTCGGGCTGGTGCAGCAAAGCCAAGGCACGGCATGGCCAATGGCCCCGCCGCCAAAGGTCTGTGCAGAGCCAGGCGTGAGCCGCTTTACGAGGATTTCAAGGTCCTTCTTAACACAAATCGGCCTGGAAGGGTAGAAACCAAACCATCCCGGGCCGTGCTTAGCAGCTTGCCCGCCGGGCATCGCAGCCCAGCATCCTCACCGCTGCATCCCAGGGGCCAAGCGTGACGGGAGTGAGGGCAGGCAGAGGCGGCCAGGCTGGGTAGGGCTTCCCATCCCTTTCAAATCGAGGTGTCTCCCGGTCTTTTTGAACAAAGACCACAGCCTCTCTCCTCTCCGCAGGCCTTCTGCACCGGCAACTTGCTGCAACTGGGAGCAGCCCTCAAATTTGCAAGTAGGAGAGCCGCATACGCGATGGCTTTCGCAGAAGCGTCGTTTTACCTTCATAAATTACAAACGCGTGCGCTGCAATATTGATGGTGATATGAGAGAGGTCCTTGGGCTTGCCTCAGGAATGCAGCAGTGGAGAGCAATCAGGATTCAAGGCTTGGTTTGCTTTCTGCAGCCTCTTCCTTGGAGGTTTTGGGGTGCAGCTGGCATCCAGGGACTTCTGCTTGTGTGTCGTGTCGAAGGCGGAGGGTTTGTCCTCCCGCCACCTCCCCAACCTGCCAGCAGTTTGCTCTCGGAAGGCTGCAAAAGCGGGTTGCGGAAAGTTGGCCGTCGAGGCTGCGATGGGAAACGCTCGCCTCTGTCTTTCCCTGAAGGGCTATTAATTTATACAATATTTGCTTTGTTAAAGAAAGGACATTGTCAGGCGGCTTTCAAGTGATGTGTGAAAGTGACTCTAACAAGATGTTCCGGGGAAGCCTGCAGGCAGCCCCGCCTCTCCTCCAAACCTCTCCAGGTCTCCTTTGAAAGGAGCATCAGCAACCTTGATCCTCCTCCTCCACTAGCCGAGGCACTCGCCGCAAACTTCTCCGGCGCGGGGAGCCGGGGGCGGAGGCGCCGGGCAGAGCGGGAGGGCCGGGGAGCCGGGCTCGGCGGATAATTGCACGCGTCTGGCTGCCAGGGAAGAGAAACGAGGAGGAGATGGCACGGAGGGGTGGGAGTTTTCTTTGGAGGAGCAGCTGCAGCTCGGGGCTGGCGCTTGGCTAATCAGCGCGGCGTGGAGGAGACTGCAGATGAGACCTGGCTCTTCTGCTACCCAAGGCATACAGGCTGGTGGTCAGGGGATGGGACTGCAGACTGGGATCTCCTCTCTTCCAGCATCCTTGGGATGGCAAAGGATGGCGAGTCCCAGTATGGCATCGCCGCCGACTTGGCCTAGCCCCGGTGCCAGGCTCTGGCTGTCTTTGGGGGGTTTCGATGCTCCCTGGGGTCTCCCTGCCAACCTCGCTGCAGTGTGCGAGTTAAATCGATTTAATTGCTGTTGCTCATACACCACCTTTCTCCTCTCCGAGGGACAGCACGCGCTGCCGTTGGCTCTCCCTCGGCATATCTGTAGCACGCAGATTTGCGCGTTTGCCATCTTCTCCAACTCTGGGGTGAAGAGTGGGGTTATTTAAGGTGTTAAGGCTGTTATTCTTGCATCCTTTGCTGGGCCGTTTCCTTGTTTTATAGGGGAAAGGCAAAAAAAGCCCCCAAATAAAAGCAACTTCGGGTGCAACGAAGTGCCAGGACCAGTGTGTGCGACCCTGGGAACGTAGATCTGTGTAAACCTTCCCAAGTAAACCATAAATGTTGTTTTTTGGGTGGTTTTTTTTTTGGTTTTGCAGTTATTGAAGGAATTTACTACTGATTAACTAATTAATACCGTGCACTCCTATCCCACCTTTCATCCCAGAACCTCCAATCCCATTACGGATATTAATGAAGCTTGAAAGCAGGGTGATTCGCCCGGCGAAGGGGTAAACTGAGGCATCGGTCGGAGCTGGGCTCGCAGAGCCCTGCCTGCGGCTCTGCCCGCTCCTCCTCCTCCTCGCTCCTCTGCTGTCAATCCCAAGCGACAGGAGGCCTCTCGCTGCCTCGAACAGAGCAGGACGGTTAATAAAACATCCAAATCTGAAGAGCGAACAGAAAGGGGAGATAAAAGGTGATGGCACGCCTTGGCTCCCTCGGTGCCCGGAGAGATGCTTGCACCCCAGAGGGGTGTTCGCGTGTGGAAGGGACTTTTAGGAGGTGCTGGCAAGTGGGAGGGAAAAAAGGAGTAAATAGGTACAAATAAAAAGCCCAAGGACGTATGTGTGGAGCCCGATTTCTGCACGGGGTGGTGGTGCGAAGGTGCCGTGTGCTAGCCCAGAGCAATCCGGGGGTAGGGAGCCTTAACACCAACTCTGGCACTAACAAACTGCCTTTCCCCCCCCCCCTTTTTTTTTTTTTTTTATTTTCATAAGGGTTCTGGGGCTGTTGGGAGGCTTAATTAATTAGTTAAGATGTTTTCCACTGTTATTGTGCCTCCCCTCAAAGGCTTCTGACAGTAAATTCTCATCAAGTGGAAGATCTAATAAGTGCCAATTATTGAAGTTTGCTAATTGCCAGATAATAATAATGCTGATTAATAATGCTTTTAACACCACTGTTGATTTCAAATGTGGGTACATGCGCCGCAGCGCCATTGATTTAAATTGTAATTCCTTCTGCTTTGGAGCTAAGTGGGGTAAAAATCAGGTCGGCGGTATTTTTTTTTGTCCAAAGAGCATATTGTTCTAACCCCTCCCTACGAAAACCTGCTAAGTTCATAAGCAAGCGACTTAAAAAATAAATAAATAAGTGCGGGAGGATAATGCATCGCAGAGAAGCGGTTCGTTCATTTCCTTGACAAGTGTAATTTAATTTTAATTATTTATGATTCTTCATAGCCCACTAGTAAATGTTCTGTAGTATGTTTTGTAAAACTAATGAAGTCTCAGTAATAGGACACCGAACTTGAGCCCCGCACGGAGCAGCGGGAGGACGCACATCCTGGTTATTCCGCATCGGACCGGTGACGGTTTGCAGGATGATCCTTTGTGGATCCCACCCAGGCGGGGATGCTGCTGCTCCGCACGTGCTGGTCGCGCGGGAAGCGGATCCCAAAGCTCTAGTCTGGGTTTGCTGTAAAACTTTTTGCTTTCTGAGCCGTGGCGATGGGACAGAGCGCCAGCGAGAGGGAAGGCTTGCCCTCGGCGTGCAGGTAGAGCATCCCACGCCGCTTCTCCTCAGCGTTTGCGATGCCGCCGGGGAGGTTATGAAGTTGTTTTTTTCCCTCTAAATTATTCCTTTTTGATTTCTGCTCCTAAATGCCGCAGAGGGGAAGGAAACGCGGAGCAAGGAGGGGAGCCTGCTTGCTTGGAAATTCCCACAAAGGGGAAGAGAACGTTCGTTCTCCGCCGGCATCGTGGGACGGGCGCGGGACGCCGGCATCCTCGCCGCGGGCGCTGGAGGAGCGGCGGGTGGATGCGCTGGGCGGGCATGCCCAGAACAGCATGGGGCGTTGAGCGGAAACCTAAATTTAAATGTTAAAAAGCTTTTGTTCATTACTGGTGGCATTTCCTCCCCCTCCCCATTTGTCACTTGGAGCGGAGCTGTGACTCTTTTAATATCAAACAAATAATAAGCTCCCTCTAAAGTGATTTTTCTGACAAGGAGCTCAATATATTAAACTTTATCTATATTTTAATAGCCAATTTCACACCAAACTGCCTTCTTAATAATGTATTTACCACCTGGGGATATTATTCCAACCCATCTGGAAAGAATTGGAAATTAACTGTCCCTAAACTGAGTCTGTGTGTGCTTTAGATGCAGCGGAGATAACAGCGGTGTCATTCCTAGGGGAAGTGGGGGAGGAAGCTCATCATGCACCGAGCAAAATGTCAGCAGCAAAGGCAATAGCTGGCGGGGAAACGAGTGCTCTCCTTTTTGCAATCGAGAGCCCAGCCCACCGCAGGAATATTCAGCCGCTCGAGGAGCGGCCGACAGCACCTCAAGGGCCTCTTCTGCGCTTGTGAGAGCGGAGGGGTTTGGTTTCCAAGGATGCGGCATGGATGCAGGGCTCGGGGGAACGCCAGCATCGTGCCGGGCAGCGCCGCCGTGTCGGGACCCCGCTGCTGCGAGTGGGCACCAACGGATGGGAAAAAGCCGCGTTCCCCCCAGCCGGTGCTGCTGACGGGAATTAATCTGGTCCGGCAGCGCTTTTAGGTTGCTCCGTTTCGGAACGGCCCTCTCCGGGTCTCTGATCCCATGTGAATCACCGCGGTCTGTGCAGCCTGGGCAGGTTGCAGCAGCCGCTCGCCGTGTGTACCTGCGAGCACGTGTGTTTGGAAAATACCGCTTTGTTTAGTCTGAGTCCTATCTGTAGGTATTGTTGCTATTCCTTTACTTCCTACAGTTTCAAGGGGTCGACCAAGTTGGCTCCCTTGGCGGTAGGTACTGTGTGAAAAAACTTGGGATGGTCCCAAGCCTACAGGACCGGTGTCCCCTCTCGGTGCTGGAATAACTGTCCCCTCCGGACGGAAAGCCAGGCAAGAGAAAATACCGCTTGTGGCTCTTTTGCACTTAAAATAAGAGAGTGGTTGGGTGCCCCGTCCAGAGAGCAGAGTCGTCCTAACCATAGCTTGCCAAGCTGGACTTAAATCAGATTTTGACTGTAGTTCTTATCAAATATAAGCCTGTCAAGGTCTATCCAGGTGATGTTACTCACCCCCGGCTGTACAGAGCATCCCTCGCCTCCGTTTCACGGCAGAGAGGGGACATCAGGGATGGCATCGCCTGGGACACCAAGCCCAAGTCAGAAGCGAGCTTTTCATTTCCCCCCAGCAACAAAAGCCCTTCCCGAGCCTCCTGGGTGCGTTTGCCAGGGGAAAACCAGCTGCTCGGGTCAGGGCTGTTGGTTTTTATGCCAGACCTGGTCTGTAATTACTTACTGGAGCGGTGCTGGCTGATAAAGGGTTCGCAGCGCACGGGCATCGCTGCCCGGTGCAGCAGCACAGGCCTCCCTTGCACCAGGCTCCTTGGCAGAAAAATCGCAAACGATGTCACTGTTTTAAAGTTTCGCTTGAATTTGACTGTGTTTGGAGGTTTGTTTTTATTATTCATACATTTCTACCAGACATCACCGACACCGAAGCAGACTAATCCCCGCAATGTTTCCTTTTGTTTGTAAAATAATTAAGGGCAGCTGCTACTTAAAGTCAACTAAAACATCCGTGTTTTGGATAAAAGTGCCTCGTGTTTGTTGTTGTAATGAAGCAGTTTGACATCGAGATGAAAGTCTCTGCTGTTTGTGTTGTAAAAACTGGCCTTGACGCCATTTTTGAACAATGTCAAACTGTTTCCTTACATTTAGAACAAGACGCGCTTTGATCTAGGAACCCGAGATGTTTCAATCAGAAGGAAGAAGCAGCAGCCCTTAATGATTTTAAAATAGGATCAAATTGTAAAATGTTTCAATCATTATGTTATGTCACATAATGACATCCTTGTAGCGGTGCCGTGCGATGCTCAGCGTTGCATTTAGCATCGTCAAATGTTGTAGAAATAATTCAAAATAATCTAAAATGCGGAAATGAAATACTGAAATTGCGAAGTGACTCTTTAAAGCGTCAAAAGAAAATTCTAGTTGCTGGCATTTTTGGAGTCGCTGAGCTCATTGAAAGAAAGCATGTGGGCACTTTTGTATTTTTTTCCATTCCGAAATCCAACAAAAACAAAGCGTGGAGAAGTTGAAAGCGCCTTGTGAAATGGAAATTCTCTAAATCGACCCATTTTAGCTACGATCCCGTAGTGCTCCGGTGCGAGGGGAAACGCTGGGGCAGAGGAGCGGGGCTCTCCGGGCTGCAGCAGCGCCCAGCCCTTGCAGATCAGGGCTGAATCGGTTTTGGACGGGGTTGGGAAGTGATACGTGGTGTTTGCTTCTCCCTGTGCTAAACCGGCCGCTTTTGGGTACCTTCGCTCTCTTGCTGCGTGTGCAGTTTCCCGTCGGAGGTGCCGGGAGGGGAGGGATGCCACCGCGTTGGGATGGAGGCAACGGGGTTTGGGTTTGCGTCCTTCAAGGTCCAAAGGGCTTGGTGCCGCGGTACCCCGGTCCTCAGGGGCATCCCTGGTCCTCGGGGGCTTCCCTGGTCCTCGGGGGCATCCCCGGTCCTCGGGGGCTTCCCCGGCGTTGCTGCCGAGCATCCGGGAGCGGGGGGAGCGGCGATGGCCATCTCTGCGGTCCCCAAATCGTCAGCTAAGCATGAAGCCCGCATGTGACAGACAGGTCAAGGAGGAGAGGGGCGTAAAGGCTGCTTTAATCCGGCAAGGGGAGGATATGAGCGCTGACAGTTACCTGGGGACCCTGAGATACCAGAATCCCTAACGTAATCAGACAGATAACGGGAGCAGCCAGAGATGAGGCAGGAGCAGGAACCGCCGAACAATAGGAGCCAACCCCCCCGGGCCCCCGTGCTGCGACTGAGATAATAAACTGTATAAAAATCTGTCACCGGGCGATAAGTGATGAATTAGAATCAATTATATGTTTAAAATAATAGACCTCCCCGCGGTGTTACCCTCCAGAACGGTGATGGCTTCTGCCCGGGCTTGGCGGCGGTGGTGGCAGGCTGGCTGGCACCGGCGCCGTCGGGGCTGGGACACCTCGTGCAGGCGGCTTTGCAGCGCCGGGGAGCTCGGCACGGTGGCAGCCGACGCCGAAACGGGCGGCCGAGCTTTTGGCATTTCATCTTGTGTTTCCTCCCGGTCCCAGCAGAGCCGCGTGGCACATGGGCGCTGCCGGCTTGGGCCGTGCCCGCGGCGGGCACGCCTGGTGCGGTGACCTCCAGCCCGCCGTTCCTCGCTGTTCGTAGATTTTTGGAGATTTACCATTTTTCTTGCATTATCGGCCGCTTCACGCGCGTGGCCTTGCTGCTGCTCCCTGCGTGGAGCAGCTATTTCCGAGCCGCTGAGTGCTGTTCTGCTAAATAACGCCGCTTGAGTGCGTTCCCCCCCGCCTCAAATGCCAGGGAGACAGCGGAAGGTGTGAAAATGCAAGATTAGCCCCGTGAATCATCCATCAAATGATGCACGGTTGGTTCGCGAGTGCTGGGCTGGCAGGAGGGGGAAGCATCCATACCTGACCGCCCCGTTGCTGCACGCTGGATGCTGTGGTTGGCAAACCCTCCCGGAGAAGCTCTCGTGGGGCGGTGGGAAGAGCGTGCCCTGCCAGCCTGGTACTTAATTCCGGTTGAAAATGGAGATGTTTGGTCGTTCGACCATGCTGCTTGCTAAAGGGGCTCAGGAGGAGGACTGGGGCTTGGAGGAACATCTCACCTGGAGGTGGTGGTTGTGTTTATGGGCTGGTCTGGTTGGTTTGGTGAGGATCGGACCGATGTGCTTGCTTTTCCTCCAGAAGCTACGGTGCTGCAGCTTGCCACGGCCTCGCTGCAAAGGGCTTGGAGACCACCGGGCTCAGTCTGTGTCCTTCCCAGGCACGTTTCCAAACCCAGCCTCTTTAAACAAAGGCGTAACCCTGCTCAGGTGTTCTCAGACGGTTTTGCAAAGACGCATATTGCTCTGATAAAAGCTGATGTTTTTCCCACCGAAGGCAAAGGCTGTCTGCTTGTCCTCCTCCGGCCCCATCCCTTTCTTCCTGCAAGCTGGGGGCTTTCCCAGCTCCCTGCACTGATGGGAGGGAAAATATTCTGTGTGCATCGAAAGTTGAATTGGAAACCCGTGCCTAGCCTGGCTTGCTTTATTATTTTGTTAAATAGCACAAGTTGCAGCCATAAAGCCCCTGGAAGCCTGTGCTAAGCAGGGGCACTGGGACCAGCGCTAATGGGTTGAAGCGAGCGGCTCACCAGCCACAGGGGTGCCCTGGGATTTCCCTTTTGAATCTTATTTACATTCGGACTAACAATAGCTCCCAAGCTTGGCTATAAATAATTTCTAGGAAAGAGTTGTCTAATTAAACGTACAGCAGCAAAGAAAGTACTTTTAACCACAAGGCTGGTGTCCTAATGAACGTAATCACTGGATGGGGACAGCTTAGGAAACAGAACTTGACATCTCCCGGCGGAGGCAGAGAGATGGAGGGGAAACATACTTGGGGAGAATTCCCAATCAATATTTAATTGCGTAGCATGTAATCTGCCTTAGTATTTTTTAAAATAAAATTAAAGCCCCGCAGAAACTGGAGAACCTTTAAAGCAGATTTGAGGAGGGGGAGCCTCTTTTTTTACAGCTGTCTGGGGAGGGACCGGCATCTCACCGCCCCTGTAGGCATGCAAATTGTTCTGTAGCTGGCAAAATGGTCTGAACGCAGGCGCCGATGGCATGGATTTACAGCCTTCCCCCATCCGCCGTGGTCTTCCTCCTCTCCTGGTGCCTCAGCTTCGTTGTCTGTGAGCAGGGAATAGAGAAATTCCCCTGACCTCACAGATGTCCAGCTACAGCTTGCATCTGGAAGGTGTTTTGGAGAAGTCACGTTATCCGGTAGCTCCAGGTGGAGCTTGAGACGGAGAGATGCTCTTGGGCAGGGCCCGACGCTGAACGGGGAGGTTTTGGCTGCGTGTGGGAGTAGGCAGTGGTGTAAACCCAACCTGCATCGGGTAAGGCAGCGTGTCCCCGTGTCTGCGAAGTGTCACGCCAGGTGTCGGTGAGCTGTTGAGAAAAGCCCGGCGTGCAAAGGCGTCTAAGGGCTGTGCTGCCCGGGGATCAGTGCCGTCCCTGGGGCAGCGGGTGTCCCGCAAGAAGCGTGCGTGTAGGTAGGGAGCGACGGAGAAGTAGCCGTGGCTGGTGCCCGGCGGGTTTGTAACGGACCTAAAGCCTGTGTCTAGGGGTAACATACCGCAGGGCAGCTCGCTGGCAGCCTCTGCATGCTGCCTTGCACCCTGCGGACTGTTTGGGCTTCCCAGCCCAAAATAAACGAGCCAACTGGCGTAAATTACCGCGTCTCCACTTGGAGCAGAGATGTTGATTTATGCCAGTGGGGCCGTAGCATCTTCCAGCGCGGAGGAGGATTTGGGAATAAGGAAGCCCTGAAACGCAGTTCCCCCTGGTTGGCGGTGGTGGCCCCGGCAGGAGGTGCGGAGGAGGGACAGCGGTGGGACGCTGGCGTCTTTTCTGCCTGTTGCAGCTCAGGCTGCGCTGCCAGCCCTTGCTCCGTCCCCAGAGAAAACACGCCGGCTCCGCTGCGATTAATCTAATCGGCCGCTGGATGTCAATGTTGCCTCATCCAATTACAACTGGGGAAGTACTGGATCTTCAGAAAGGGGGAGAAAATGCCGCTGTCAGAATAGAGGAGGTTGGATGTTATTCTCTTCTGCAAAGTTGGCTATTAAGCACCGCAGGGCCACGTGCGAAGGTACCAAGGAGGAAACCATCATTGCTTGTTTTGCTCAGCCAGGGAGGGATTTGATCTGGTCTGCGTAAAGACTCCACCCTGATCTGGGACAAAAAGCCTCAGCAGAATGAGAAGCCAGATACAAAAACGTATCCTCCTCTTTGAGGCTCGGCTCTGTGCGTGCGGAGTTGGTGGTGGTTGGCATCAGGCCCTTACGTGTTGTTCAGGAGGACGGTGATGCATCTCCTGTGGAGCTGGGTGCGAGGAAGGTTTGAGGACGTGTAGCCAGAAAATCCAGCTCTAGAAGGGGAGGGTTCTCAGCAGCGTGCAAAAGCAGATCTGGATTTAAACGCTGCAGCTTGGCCTCCTCTCCGTTATCCATCTTCTAGCCAGTCGCGGGGAAGCACAGACAGCAGCTGCATCCTGCCAAGATTCATGATCAAGAACGCCTCTCCCCCACCTCCTCCCTCCCTTTGACAAATATTTTAAGTCCAGGCCCCGTTTGGGGAGGCAGGTGCGGCAGCTGGCCTCCCCAGCCTATCTGCACACCCAGATGGGGCATCCCTGGGAGGAGCGCAAGGCCTTGGGAGACTGGGGCCCTTGAGTTTTGGTCCATGCCTGTAGGTATGACCCCAACGGGATGAGTGAGGATGGGGCGAGATGTGTCTCGTCCTCTCCTATGTGCTCTATGGCGTGAAACCACTTCATACAGACCTCCCCACAACGAAGACGGGGGGTTGCAGAAGCTGTGCGTGCCCTTTGCTTGGGGAGCAGGTCCCTGGCAGCGAGACCCGGGGGCTGGTGAGGGCTCCTTGCCCCTGCCTGCACCTCTGCAGCAGTTCAAGGCCGGCCGTTGCTGCCCTGAGCTGTCAGCCCGCTGCCTTTCTTTCCTAGCAGTAAAAAGGAAGGAAAAGGGACTCGTGGTTTCCATCCCTTTGGAATGATTCGCTCCCCCTTTCACGTTGGGTTCATTTGGGCGCGTTAATATCTCAAATTTAATGATAAGTCTAACGGAATTCATTTATAAGATAAATAAGATGTTATTAGTACATTAGTAGCAAAAAATGTGCAAGGACACTGCTAATCTAAGGTGAAAATGCCTTCCTGAGTGAAATTTAATTAGCAGATTGTGTTCTATTAGTGACTTTTATGGGGAGTTCATGAAAATGAATACAAATATGATCCAGGCAGCCTCTCCTGTGAAGTGAGCGCCTTGCTAACCTACCCTCCCTCTCCCCGCCACGCTGCTGCCGACGCAGGAAAACGCCGACGCGTGTCCTGTCCCCTCACCAGAAGAGGACTTTCCGGAGGCGGCGCGGCAGCCCGTGGCCACCTTGCAGCTCAGGGTCGTGGTTGAAGGGCAGCAAGTCTGGGGGTCACGTTGCTCACAGCGAGCGAAATGGGGTGGGGGAGTCAGAAATGTCCCGTCTTTTCCCTCTGCCTGGGCAGGTGGCCTTTCCGTGATAAGAGCAGTGATGCTTATGGAGATCTCCTTGGTGCTTTGGATTTTCTCCCTAGCCAGATGTCCCGCAGAGGACGCCAGGTCCCACAAAGCGTCCGTCACAGGGATCCAGCAGCAGCCTGCCACGTGCTGGCAGACCTCGCGCTCGTGCGAGCCTGCCGGCGTGCGGTAGCTGCCGGGGAATGGATCCCATCCAAGAACATCATACCTCTTTTAAAGACTTACGGTCCCCTAGCAAGCCAGAGGGGGTTGTGCAGCTGTTACTGCCGGGCCGTGCTGGAGCCACGCGGATCTGCGGGGGTCCCTTTTCCTCCTGGCTTGCCTTGCAGAGCCAGCGCGGCGGGGACTCCCGTGTGAAGGAGCCGTGGAGGTGACATGGATGGGTCTTCCTAGGTTTTGTGCTAAGCGCCGGCGCTTGGTGTGTTTCCGGAGCTGGAAAGCATTCCTGTGCTGCGTATGGTTTCAGGATCATATAGATGAGTTGGGAAGGAAAAACATCTTGGCATCAGCAACAAAAAAAAAAGAAATAAATAAAAGGCATCTCTGTTCTCGGTCTTTCCTGGGAAGACTGTCTTGGGAGTAGCTGTCACTGCGGCATAACCTCTTCCACCCAATCTAGGACCTTCTGGTCCCAGCCAGCGTGTGGCTAAGGGAGATACCCCTTGGGGATGCTGCTGGCTCCTTGCTCTCGGGACCAAAATCCAGGGTGAGATTCTGCCTCGGCCAAAACCTGTAGCAAAACTGCCGTTGGGTCTGGGGTGGGCGGGCGGTCTGGACACCGTGCAACAGGCTGCCCGTGCGATCTTCATTTGGAAAGTGCTTGCGAGGGCGTTGGGGCTCCAGAGGAGCAGAGAGAGGCTTTGTGCACTGAGGAGCAGCACGAGAGCAGTCGCCTGCCCCGTACCAGCCCTGTCCCGTCCCTCGTGTTTGTGCAGGATGAATCCGGTGACCCCTGCCAGGCTTTTGAGGCTGGGGGAGAGCCCATTAGTTACTGCTGCCAACGTAGGAGGCATCTGGTGGTGGTTGGAAAGATCCTTCCCTCCCATCTGCGGGTGCAGGATCCAGCTCTTGCCGATTTCTTTGCCGAACAGAGGCAGAACAGCGAAGCAAATGCATGGGGAGTCATTATTCATGCAGATGCTCCTCACAATTCAATAGAGGTAATTAGGAGAATGATGGAAGAAATTAGCACTTTCTGCAGGTTTATTAATATTAATAAAATGATTCCATGGTTAAAAATAATAATAATATTAATAAAATAAATACACAACTGCAGAAGAGCTCTGCCCAACTACTAAATACCAGTCACTGCTCCAGGCAGTGATCAACCAGTAGCTTGAATTAGGCTTCAGAGACAGGTTTTTTTCCCTCTCTAAAGATGGAATCACAGAAGTCAGAATGGATTGAGGCACATCTGGGCTTGTTTCTTGTTTCCCGCTTTTGTCTTCCCCGTCAGGGAGAAGAGCTGAAGCTCAGCAGGTCCTGAAGGCATTGGAAAGTTGAGTGGCTTTGTCTTTAATGTGCCAACGCTCTTGAAAAGAGGACGTTTTCTGAGAACTGCCTCTGATGCCTGTTGTCCTCCTGCTTCTTCACCTGCTTTGTCTGTAGTTGTCCCAGCAGGAAAAATGTTCCCACATCCCCGCTTGCCAGAGGCTTGGTGTAACGCGGGTCCCTGGGTCTGCCACGAAGACCCGTTTCCCGGTGGTGTTTCCCATTCCCTCTCGGATCGATGGCGGCAGAGGACTGCCGACCGACGCGCAGGGTGGGCTTGGGAGAGCTGCGCGGCTCTCCGTGCTGCTGGCGTGCGGGATATGCCGGTGTGTTTGGGGGAGGTTATTTGCAGAGGGTGAGGAGATTATCCCGTTAAAGGCGGCACAGAATGTTATTAATGAAAATACATGACAAACGTATTTAAACATCTAAAAATTTAATTAGAATTTTTATTATTAAAATACTGCTAAAAGTGCTTACTGAAGCCCTCTGCTTTCTTTTGAGATCAAGGCTTTTCCAGTTTCTTGCATGTGAAGAGGAGGATTTGGGGTAGGGGAGGGAATAATTGGGACCAGTTGGCTTCTGCAGAGGGCAGTGGGACTTTTGCCTCGGGTCTTGGATGCAGGATTACACCTGGCTGTGCCCATGGGAACCCTTGGCTAGGCTCGATTCTTTTAAGAAGGCATTAACGGGGGTTTGCAATCATCAAAGCACTTCTTTGCCGGCTAGGAGGGACATCTGGAGAGGACAGGAAAGACCCTGGACGGGCTGTTGGACTTGCGACTCCTCCTCCATCCATGGGAGACGTGTGCACCTAAAAAACTTACTGGGGGAGCAAAGGCAAGGTGCTCCGAGGTCCCAGGCTGTGTGCTCTGTGCCCTTTGCTCCTCGGCACACCTAGCGTCTCCTCGCGTGGGGCACCAGGGAGCAGCTCTGTTTGTTTTCACGCCGCGGGGAGCTGTGAATATGCCGGCAACAGCTCTCTCCTGGCTGACCTGATTGCGTTTGCGCTCCCGAGCTAGAGATGCCAGTCTGGTGGGTGGTGGCAATTCCCAGAGCTTTCTCCATCCGTCTTTATTTAAATGGGAAAAGATCAGAGCAGTTGAACCCATTGCTTTAATGATAGATTCCATTATATTAAATGATAATTGCATAAAAATCAGTTTCTATAATTAAAAAAAAAGACCTCACAGGTAGACGTGGTGGCTTTCTGCTGGTACTTTACGTGTCATCTCCATCTTATCGCTGGGGATCCTTCCGTCCTCCCCGCTTCCGAGTCGCATGCGGGCGGCGAGAGCACCCAGCGCTTCGCCTCCGGAGAGCCGCCGCTGCAGCGCCGGGATCGGAGGCCAGATGGGTTTCCCTCTCCCATCGGCTCGTGTCTCGGGAGCCGCGCCCAGGGCCATATATCCTGCGCTGAGGTGGCAGAGCCGGCGAGGAGAGGCGAATATTTCCATTCCAGAGGAATTTGCAGGGCTGGCAGTTTTAAGGGAGGAGGGGGAAAGCAACCCTATCTCCCAACTTGTAAATTAAGCAGATCTGGTCGGGAAATGTCACCGCAGGAGAAGAAATATGAAACCTCTGGGGTCGTGTATGCAGAGTAATTTTTCTGACTGTATATCTACTTAAAAGTAAGGATATGATGAAAATGCTTAGAGCATTTTAAATGGACCCAGCAGAGATCTGATTCAGCTCCAGTGAAGTCTGTACAGACTTTATTGGGTGTTGGCTTACTCTAAACTTGCTAACACCAGAGTTTAGTGCATGGCTGAGAAATAAATTGGTTCCTGCTCCTTATTAACTGAAAATATTCTTAGATGAAGGAAAAGCAATAGTCTGGTTCTTTTTTTTTTATGATTTTGGTGGGTTGCAATGCAGGAGAGCAGGGAGGTTGGTAATGTTGAGGCGAGACACCGGGGTGCTTGCTCCTCACCTTGACCCCGGGGTGCAGGTGGGCTCCACACCGAGCTCGGGATGGGTCAGGTCTCCAAGTGATGGAAACCCCCCAGAGGCGAAGCTGACCTTGAAAGGCATCCAAGGATGTCTGTGTTTGTCAGGCTCCCTGCCAGAACGCAACCTGGCCATGGGAGAGATTACAGGATAAGGCTCATTTTAAGGAGCTTTAAAAAAACAGAACGAGAACTTCACAAAAGCTCAACACGTAACCCAACACGAGCCTCTCTCGGGAGGAAATCAAGAGAGCTCTGGTCCCGGTTGTGCTCCCTGAGCTTTGCCTCTCTCGCTTTGAGCTGGGTGCGCCTGTCTTCTCCCCGGCAGCGTGCAAAGCGAGCCTGGTGAAACCTTGGAGAAAAGCCCTTTGAAATCAGCCGTGACCCTGAAGCTGTCAATCCGCGACGCGTTGCGTTCCAGGACATGCCGGGCGCGGGGAGTTCATTTAGGGGGAAAAAGCAGGAGAGATGCACTGACCTCTCCCTCGCACGCAAGGATGGGGAACGGGGGCATTTTCCTCCCCGTCTGCGGAGACCCCGCTCCCCTCTGCTCCCAGCCCTCCTGCCTCTGCCTCTTCCAGCAGGCAGGAGCTGAGAGCTGCCCCCTCGGCGAGATGTTTTGCAGGCTCCTGCGCGTCGGCTGGTTGTCTCGGGAGAGCTGGGCATGTACATAGGTGTGAAAATGAGCGTGTGCCGAGGCAGAGGCCGGCTGCTGGGCTCGCCCGGGGCGGTGGCAGACAGGGCGAGGGGCGCGCTGCTCCTCGGTGCGTCTCTCGTGGGACCTGTGGAGCCATTTGGGACGCTGCGAAGCGCGGTGCTTCTCTCGCGCTGCAAGGCACAAGCGAGGGAGAAGGAAGGTTTTGGAGCTCACGTCCGTCTCTGCATGATTAGCTCCCTCTCCGCAGTGGTGCTCCCGCTCCCTTGGCCGTTCTCTCCGAAGTGGAATGTCTGGACCAGGCACATCATCCTGGGCAGCAAATGCAATTCCCTTGGTTTTCTTTGGAGGGATGCAGACAGGGCAGGGTGCGCTCCGTCGTGACGTGGTTCAGTGGAGAAAGACGTGCCAGGCTGGCCAGCCGGCCTCACGAGACCCTCCTCCTCCTCCTGCTCCGGCATCAGGCATCCTACTTCGGGGAGGGTTTTAAGTGCCTGGGTTGCAGCCACGATAGGTAGATTTGGGGGAAATTGCTGCTTTTCCGCTCTTTTCAGGAGCGTAGGGAATGCCCCAAATCATTGCCCCGTAAGAAAATAATAAAGCTGGGTTTGGTGGCTGAGGGAAGACTGGGCAGCTGAGTGTGTTTGCCTGTGCCTCCATGAAATGTAGCGTGGAGATATCCAGGATTGTGGTGAGAGGGGAGGAAATTTGGATGGAGAGGAGAGCGAAAGCCACCCCAGCTTTCCCCTCTCTCCCCCCGTCTCCCTTCCTGCCTCCCCTGGATTTCAGTGGTGCGAGATCTTCACCCCACGCGTAGGAAACAATATCTTGGAGGAGCCTTGGAGCCATTTGTTTTCCGTTTAATTGGCTGGTGGGGAGAAAATAACGAGGGGAAGTCATGCAGGGGAAGTTCTCATCGGTGCTGTTTTTGGCAACAGAGTCACAACATCCTAAATTTATTTATTTAATTGCATTATTAAAAGTATAAATAAAAATAAATCCAGGAGAGCAGCCGGATCTATGCTTTGCATCTCTAAAATAGAACCATAAATGCCACGGAGCACTGGGGGAATGATTTATTAGCCTGTTATCGTGAGTGACTGGGACGCTTTCGATGGAGTCCGTGCTAATTTCTAACAGCTGCATTAAATCACAGACGCTATCAGCTATTATAAAATAATCACCCAGTGGTGTGCAAACCAGCACGAGCCCAGGGTCAGCGCTGGAGCCCTTCATTTGTTTCACATCTCAGCCCCTCCGGTTCCTGCGAGGGTGGGAAATAAATAGGACTTGTAGTGGCCTCATTTTATCATCCAGGAGTTGACAATAAATAAAACCTCTATAAACCTTTTTCTAGAAGGGGTTTGGACTGGAATTTGCAACGAGAGGAAACCTTGTTTTGTGCTTAAATATGGCCGTGTGATGTCAGGACTCCTGGGTCCTATTTCCAGCTCCGAAAGGGAGCCTGCGTTTGCCGATTTATCGGGCAGACGGGGGACCTCAGGGTTGCGGCCGCAGATGGGGCTGGAAGGAGGAGAGAAGGTCCGGTGGCAGTTAGGGACGTCTGTCTCGGCTCCTCCGCCTTCGCTCCTCGGTGCCTTTTCAGACAAGTCACTTAAATTTCCCTACAGCTTGACTGCCTTCCTCTCGTTTGACAAATAACGTGTGTGTTTATGTGGCTGGGCTCCGGAGGGGGTTAATACTTGGCCTGGAAATCTCTTTAGAAGTGCCAATTTGTAGCGACAGAGAAACAACAATGAATAGGAGAGCCTGCGAGGTCCAGAAGAAGTGAGCAAGCGGCTGCTTATCAGGATGGAGGCTTGCAGAGCCAGCCGCAATAGCAGGGGTAGTTTTAAAAGGTGAAGAAGATGGGAGCGAAAAAAAAAAAAAAAAACCACAAATAAATAAAAATAAAGCAGTTAGGAAGAAAATGCCGCCCATCTGCAACGCTCATATTTTTCTTGACAGTTTTGCTTTATGTTGCAACAGCTGCTTAACGTGACAAATGCCGGCTTTAATAACAACGTACGCGAGGAGATGCCGGCGGGGCGGGCGAGCGATGGAGCTGTAGCTCCCCGGGGTGTCTGACGCTCTTACTGGGGGTGAAGAGCCCCGGGCAGGGTGACCCCCGTGTCCTGCACCCACCATGTTGAGCCTGGGGAGATCGTTTTGGACCTGGTGCCCGCTCTTTTGGGAACGGTCGGGGTTTTGCAGTGACGGGTCCTTGTTTGAATTAGTGGGGTAAAAAGGGGCTTTGCCCTGAATACAGTAGAAGGAGCCTCAGGGTTATTTGCTGGTGGAGCAGCCAGCTCCTGGTGGCAACCTAGGTTGCTCCAAGGCCGTGTGTCCACGGGGAACGGTGCATGGAGCAATGCTTTGGAGGGACCCTGGGCTTCCAGGGTGGCCTCGGGCAGGTCTCTTATTTCTCCAAAGGTATTTGGGTTCCTTTGTCTTTTCCCTACCTCGTTATTTCCTCTGCAAAATGGGATAACAGGCTTTGCAGCTTGCAGGTTGTTTCCTTACTGCGGTACCGGAGATTGTCGGGTTGTCAGCAACCTGGAGATAGCAGGGATTGCTGACAGCGAGCAGAACTGAGTCAGTGCTGTGTACAGAAACCTTGCTCAGCCTTTGAAACTGCAGTCAAACCCTCCCCCAAGGTTACTCCTGCTCATAAAGCATGCTTCGTTTTGTTTGCTGCAAACCTAGATTTTAATCCCGGAATCCAGACAGACCTGGGCTTTGAAGAGAATTGGGTTGGAGTCAGAAGCGAATGGCTCAGACCCTGCTGACTCTAAAAGATGAATTAAAACTGACCTAGGAAGATGAAGATGTTCACATCCACACCCCGGCTTTGCAACTTGCATATTTATCTCGTCGTGCCCGATACCACTGGGAATAAATCAGCAGCGAGACACGCACGGAGCAGATCCGCCGGTTCAGATAGCGAGGGACCTGCACTGGCATTTACCCACAGCTCAAATCAAACTCCCAGGGAAGTTTTCCAAAGCTTGCAGGAACCGAGATCCTTCCCTCACCTAATGTTTTTATCCCTTGCTTCAGCCCTTAGAAGCGAGAATTTCAAAGGTGAAAAAACATCGTCTGCACTGGCCACAGAGGGGAAAGACTGAAAATACTGAGAATTTTTATTTCTCCTGGGACTTGCAGCCCATGAAGCCCGGGTAGTTCAGACAGGCTGAGAATAAGCGTGTAGACCTTTACCTGCCTAAACACGACTGCCCAACCTGCCCGGCAGCGCCGCGGCGGCGAGCGTGCGGGAGCAAGGATGGGGAACGGGGATGTTCTCCTCCCCAGCTCTGCAGAGACCCCGCTCCGCTCCCCTCTGCTCCCAGCCCTCCTGCCTCTGCCTCTTCCAGCGCAGGCAGGAGCCGAGCGCTGCCCCGCAGCGAGGTGTTCTGAAGGCTCGTGTGTGTCGGCCGGTCCCCTCGGGACAGCGGACGCGTGCGTAGGTGTGAAAAACAAGCGTGTCAAGGCTGCTGGGCTCGCCCGGGGTGATGGCAGATGGGGTGAGGGGTTCGTTGCTCCGTGGGGAGAACCACGGGGCCAGTGGGGACCGTCCTGCCTGAGAGGAGAGGACCGTGTTGGAGGGGACGAGGGGTGCGTGGTGGGCAGCACAAAGTGCTTCGACTCTCGTTGCTCGCCATTGCCATTGCTTGCAAGGGAAAGACAGGTTTTCAAGCTCCCATTTGCCTCTATGTAATCAGTCAGGCATATTTTTCTCTTCCTCCCTCCCTCTTTATGTTTAAATCGTGCCGTCTCGGCCACTCTGCCGATACCGCGGCAGGCCCGCGGTTCGGTCCGGGCTGGGTAACCCTGCTGCCCCGCGTCGGAGCGGGGCTGTGCAGGGCACCAGGGTGTGCGGTCGGTCACGTCTGCATCGCATGGGGACGGGTTTGCTGGGGGACGCCTGGTCCTCCTGCCTCCGAGCATGGGAGTAGGTCGTGTCAGCCCAGCCGGCTCCGTGATGGGTGGCTCTCGTGTCATCCGGGTGTGAAAAATATCAGCGCAGACCGAGGAGGACGGGTAGATAGGATTTTCCTTTCTTTCACCTTCGGAACGTGTGCTGGGGGCACCGTTTCTGAGCCTCCTAGGACAGCCAAGAGCGCGGTGTTTCCCTCCTCCAGCACCTAGCGTAGGTGGCACAACTGTGCTCTGATCATTTCTACGTCTCTGTATTTTGTAAATAAGCCCGGAGGCTATGCGATGGCTTCGTCTTTAGAAATAGGATAAACAGGGCTGTGTGCTATCTATTTATTTGTTCTTTTATTCATTCGGTTAAGAGCTCACAAAAAACACTTTGCAAGCGTCTATGAAATGAGCCTTGTAACGCTCCCAGGAGAGGGAAGAAATGTTCCTGCTCCGTTTGGCAGGCAAGGGAAGCTGAGGGGCTCCGAAGGGTTCGCTACCTTGCCCGGAGTAAATCCCGGGTCCTGTTTTCCGTTTCTGGTCTGTAACGGCTGCTAGGACTCAAACGCACATTGCATGCCCCGGCTCAGCCACGCCGAGCCACCTGTGAGCAAGATTCTCTTTTCAGGTGTTTCTCCTGCTCCTGGACTAATTTGGGAACGTGATTGTGCCTCCACACCTCACCCCAGCGAGAAGTCATTAGGTGGTGCATGAGTGTGATACTAATGATGGAGAAACCACGTCAAACCCAGCCTGGCTCCTTTGCTGTCAGAGCTCGTTCCCGTTTGCGCATCTTTCTTTAACTCCTCCATCTCAGAGGCGCCTTCAGGCCTGTCCATGCTCCTGGCTCCTTGGACCTTGGGGTGGTCAATGCCCTCAGTTGGAGACCACCATCCTGTGCCCGGCCTTTTCCTGGTCGCTCCCCCTCTTCCCTCTCTCTGTGATTCGGGTTCAGCTCGTGGCACTTGAACATTTGCTGTGGCTTTTGCCAAACTCGGACCTCCGCTTCCCGGTGCTGAGTCGGGCTCGTGCGTAGAGTTTGGGGGGAACCCGAGATGTTCGTGCATGGTGGGGACCCACGTTTGCGTGTATGGCCCTTGGCTGGCATCCTGGCCTGTATCAGCAATAGCATGGCCAGCAGGACCACGGCAGGGATTGTCCCCCTGTACTCGGCACCGGTGAGGCCGCACCTCGAGTGCTGGGTTCAGTTTTGGGCCCCTCACTCCAAGACAGACACTGAGGGGCTGGAGCGTGTCCAGAGACGGGCAACGGAGCTGGGGAAGGGGCTGGAGCACAAGTGCTGTGAGGAGCGGCTGAGGGACCTGGGGGGTTTGGCCTGGAGAAAAGGAGGCTGAGGGGAGACCTTCTCGCTCTCTGCAACTCCCTGAAAGGAGGTTGGAGCCAGGGGGGTCGGTCTCTTCTCCCAAGGAACAGGCGACAGGATGAGAGGAAACGGCCTCAAGTTGCACCACGGGAGGTTTAGGTTGGATATTTGGGAAAATTTCTTCCCCGAAAGGGCTGTCAGGCCCTGGCACAGGCTGCCCAGTGCAGTGGTGGAGTCCCCATCCCTGGAGGGATTCAAAAGACATGTAGATGTGGCACTAAGGGACATGGGGTGGACTTGGTAGTGATAGGTTAATGGTTGGACCCGATGATCTGGGAGGTCTCTTCCAACCAGAACGATTCTATGATTCTCTAGGCTGGCAGATGATTTTGCACGCCCCATCGGCTCCCCGAATCTGCTCTCGTTTGGGGGCTATGGGGACCCTCAAGGTGGCAGTGGGGGGAAAGGGGGCCATCGCGCTGCCCCGTGCTTGGCCGTGCTCTGAGCAGATGAGGGCCTGGGGGAGCGTGCAGCGCTGCTGCCCTGTTTGCAGCAGCTCGTCTGCCTCCGCTGCTCGTAACCTACTTTCCCTCCCTTCCCTCCAAATAGGACTTTGGGCCACGGGCGGAGGGAGCAGTTCCCCCGTCCCCACAGCTCGGGCGGTTCAGAGCAAGAAGGGGCATTTTGCAACCTCAAACCTGCCTGCCCTGCCGTGTGCCGCAAACCGGGGGCCTGCACCCTGTGATTAAGGGGGAGGCAGGTGCTACCCGTGTCCTCTCCCCGCTCCCAAATAAATGTGCCTCAATGGATGTGCGCTCGCAGATCCGCAGCCTTCGAGCCGCCCTTGCTTGTCCCCAGCGACCCCGAGGAAGCCCAGCTGCAGGTACTCCCCCACCCTCCACTTTCTTTCTCTTTAATGCTTTTCCTAACTTGCTCCCATTCCCTCCTTTTGGCCCCGGTCTGATTTCCCCCCCTCTGCTTCCCAGGGATGTGGGAAATTCAGGAATGGGCTCCTGGAAGCAGCTCTTTGACGGGTGCTGGCAGGGACCGTGCAGCGCGGTGGGGTTTTCGTTGTGCTCTTTGGCAACGGGCTGGCGATTTCTTTTGCGAGACCGCGTCCTCCGTGAAGCAGGCTGAACTTTGGTGTGTTTTGATATGGAAATGTTTTGGCGACGAAGCAAAATATCACCCCTCCCGCCCCTTCCCTCGAGAGCCAGGTTTTAAGGGAAAGACCGCATGGGAGTTGAAAACTTGCCCAAATGCACTAAAACCCAACAGGAATGGCAACAAAAAAAAAAAAACACCCTTGGCATCGCAAAGAAAATCTTAACATTTTGCTTTCCTTAGAAAAAAAAATTAAAAATAATAATCCTGGATCGCTGTCAGAAACACTGCTGGAAAATGGAATCCTTGCCTTTCAAGCTTTTGGGGCGAAGCTGTGACGGCTCCGCTGTACCCAGGTGTCCCAGCCCCTCCGAGGTTTGCTTGAGCAGCGCAGGGTGTTTTCAGAGCTGTTTTGGTTTTTTTTTTTCTTTAATTTTGGGTGTAATGAGGGAGGCGGCTTTTAACTGCGCAAGGTGGGTGTCTTCAGAGCCGCCTCCTGTTCGGATTTCGGTTGTCAGGTTTGCCCGCAGTTTGAGCGTGCCATATGTCTCTGGCTCCGCCGGGGGTTGCAGCCGCGCTGCCGAGCGCTACGCGTAAAGTCGCCCCGTTAAAATCCACATCGGCGGGCGCTGCGGGTCCTCCCGCACCACGACCTGCCTCGCCGCGCTGGGTTTGCGTGTCCTTGGAAGGATTTTAGGGAAGCGGGGAGGATTTGTGCTTGCGTTTAGGGCACGAGGATGGCGTCGGAGGGGCTACCTGGGCATTGACTGCTAAACCAGCCCAGCAGTCGGGTGCTAGCGAGGAGCGTGAGTCTCGAGTTTGCATTTTCTGCCCAGGCGAGCTCAAGCACCGCGATCAATTTGAAGAATAGGCTGCATTTTTTTCGCAATTACCTCAGCGGGTTTTTTTTGCTAAATTCATGTGATAAAATGCATTAAATGTAACAGCACGGAAAATAAAAGTTCAGTTTGCGGAGAGAGCCTGATTTAGTGTGAAGATAAAACAAGATAAAACAACTGGAAAAATTAAGTGGGATAAATAAATTCTGCTGGAGAGAGGCAGGGGTAACGCGGGGGGGAGAGCTGAGTATGTGCCATCAGGCAGGCAGCAGCCGATCCAGCTGCGAACGGCTTTCCAAAGGCTTTCATCCTGGGAAGGGGGTGATGCTTTGCTGTCCCCCCACCTTCCACGCGCCGGCGGCTGCTCGGCTTTATCCCGGGACTGTGGGATGTGATTCTCCCTGCCCGTGCTGCTTTGCACGGGGCGGGCGTGCTCCTCCCCCCCGTGCACGGTGCTCTCCGTGCCCGCGCTCGCTTTCGGGCGAAGAAATGAGAATATTCGGCAGCGAACGGGAAAAGCAAGAAGCAGGGTGTGGGGGAAGAGGTGTCGGGATGGATTGCCAAACACGCTGGGTAAAAATTAGCAGCTGCAAGTGTGCAAGAGAAAAGGTGGAGAAGAGAGGGGTAGGGACAGATGGAGAGAAGGAGGGAGAGAAAGAGGAGGTGGGAGAAAAGGGAGGAGGGGATAATAGTGCAGAAAGATATTAGTTAAAAATCTTATAGCCCCGAGCCCAGACACCATCTGCACGTAGCAGGATACCAACAAGACACGGCGCTCTGTTCGCCGTGGAGGTGTTACCTACATCTTGGCCAGATAGTGCGGCCAAGATGTTCAGGATTAGAGATTTCACATGCCCCGGGAGAGAGATGCCTTAAAACAGCCCCGTTTTCGGAAAGCGCCGAGCAGCTGTCTGCGAGCCGGGGACTGGAGAGGGGCCGGCGTCTTTGAAAAAGCTTGTCTGGGGTTTCCAGAGGGAGATCTGGAGAACTTCCACTTCCACCGGCGCTGGGGGGCGAATCCTTGCGAGCAAGGCTTAGCTCTTTGATTAAACAAGCCCAGGGCCTCCAAGGACCGCTCTCCCTGCAGCTCTGCTGGGTTGCTGCTTTCCCGGGTGCAGTGTTAACCCCTTCCGTTGCGAACAAGACTTAGAGACACCAAATTTCACCTTGAAAAAAGAAAAAAAAAAGAAAACAAGCTATTTCCTATGGTCTTCGCCTTAAGGTTTGCAGTTTTCTCTGCCTGCTGAGGGCTGCGTTCTCCCCTTTGACGAGGACGTGGTGGTTTGTCGTGCCCACTGCGGGAGAAGTTGCTGTGTCCGTGCTTCATCGCGTTCCCCTACCCGGGCAGCGTGCTTGTGGGCAGGCCGTAGGCTGTGAATATCAGTGCCTTGTTTCAAAGGAGCTAGAGATACTCTTTGGAGCTCTTTCGGAAGAGGCAGTGTCCCAAAAGGCGCTCGTGAGCAGGGAGGTGCCGCTTGCTGGCCAAGCGCGTGGGGTCCCGGTGGTACTGCAGTCTCCCCATCCCTCGCTGCATTAATCTCGAGGGAGCCGGACCCGCTCCCAGCTGCACAGAGAACATCTTGGCGTGCCCCGAGCTGTGCGGAGAAGGGGAAAATAATCCGGGAGCAGCAGCGAGGCCGGAGAATACAATCCAGGGCGGCCGGCCGTAGGTCCCGGCGGCTGCAGACTGCTCCCCAGCGCTGTCGCTGAGCCGCTCCGTGGCCCCCGGGCTCCGGTCCCTCACTAATTACTTCCAGGCCTGTACTCTTGACATTTGCAAGCTCCTGATTAGAGCAACGAGGGAGAAATCTCCGAGGGAGATGGAGGCCAAGCTGCACCACTAATAAAAGCTGAGATTGACAATCGGCTGGGAGGTGAGAGACGGGGAGGTGGAGGGACTTGTCCTTGCAGTCTCGGTTTCTTTCTGAGCCTCTGGGATGATGAGAGAAGGTCAGGGCTTGTTAACGTCACCGTGAGGAGCAGGATCTGCCACTGCCATATGCCTGATGCCCCCAGGGCCTGTGCCAGCCTCTGAGTCCCTCTCAGCTAGGCGATATTTTTAGACGTGGACCTGAACTGAAGCCATCCGCGTGAGTACCCCGGACAACCTCAGGTCTAGGTACAAAAGTGGCTCTGCTTTCGTGTCTGCTGACTTTGTGCTGGCCTCCAGATTTTGTAGCCTCCTGGATTTCGAGTTCTTTTTCCCTTGCCCTTTTCTCCCCCACGTCCCAGCTCGCTCCCTTCATCGGATGCCAGCGCGCTCGCTCAGGAGGTAGCATTAACCAGAGTGGTGGGACCGGGAGGTATTTGTGGTGGGCTGGTCCAGAAGACGGGGGCAGGAGAGGCTGCTCTGGCTGCCTGCACCCGCTGTTGGACGCCCAAAGTGGCCTCCGGGGTGAGTGTGGTTGAGACGCATCTCCTGCAGTCTCCTGCGTAGCTGTTCCAGGCTGTTGGGTCCCTACCCAGTTAGGCAGGTTTCTGTTACGTAAATATGTGTAACATTCCCTTTCCAGGCCTCGCTTTCCCCTCCCCGATGCCCCATATATGCTTACCTGTGCCCAGCTGTCTGCAGCAGCCAGTTTAGCTATCTGTCTATCCAGTTATGCCCTGCCTTTGCATCTGTTCATGTAGCCATGTCTCTCCAGCCTCCTCAGAGGAGGCAGACGGGGTTTTTTTTCCCCTTTAAATCTCCCCTTTCCTGAATTGCACCGGCTCTGGCAGGCTTTCTGCTACGCACACTCTACATCTACAGCTTCCTATCCCAAGGGGTAAACACCGTTTTACCCGGGAGAGCTCCTGGTCCCTGCAGCATCCTCCCCCCTGGAGCTCATCCTGCTGCCGGACGAGGCTCAGCCGCGCGCGGGGTCGGGCTGTCGCGCCGGTGGGGAGCTGCAGTGGGTTTGTGCTGGCTCCTGCCTGCTGCTGCTCCCTCCCTGCCGGCAGACGCGGTTCCTCTGCGCCGGGGTGGGAGCAGATCGGGAAGGAGATGGGATGTCCTTCCCCCCCATCCTTGCCCCCGAAGGATGCCGGGCATTGAAGCAGCCAACCTGCATGTTGGGGGTTAAGCCAACTTTTCAGCAGCTGAAGAGCTTTCTGATGGAAAACTCAGCCTTGCTTTTCTCGGTGCTTCCCTCGGCTCCTAGGCTGTCCTATTTATCCAGGCTGCAGCGAGCATCCCTCTGGTGCCTGCAGCCATAGCTGGTGCCGGGAGCCAGCACGCAGCTCTGCAGTGCTAGCCCATGGCTAGCGGTGTATTTAGGGTCGCTGCGTCCCGCTGCCATATACAACGGACCTGCTGAGCTGGTGGCTGGGCTTGGGATCACTGAAAAAGCCTTGCAAAACCTCTTTATCAGTTTTAGCAGCTGTGTTTGGGTCTCTGGATGAGGCTGGGGTCCCCAAATAGCTAAAACTCTTTCACGGTCGTTATGCTCCTCCTCTAGCCCCTGGAAGGGGCAGGTTCCCTGTGATATATTCAGCAGAAGAGGCACCCAACCGAGGTCCAGCCTGTCTTGGCTCGGGCATGGGGAACCGTACGCTGCGGGGAGATGGCAGCGTGAGGTTGGTTTTCTTTGGCAGGCACAGAGACAGATGTGTCTGGATGGTCACCGAGGTCTTGGTGCCGTGTGTTGCTCTTTGGGGAGGTAACTGGTGGTCTCTGGGTGTCCCCAAAGGAGGAGGCTTGTGGCTGATGTCAGGCGCTGCCCTGTTGTGAGCGGCGGGGTGGAAATCCCTCGGGCTTCCTACTGCGGTGATCTCTGTGCCAGGGAGCGGGGACGGGGCAGGGAGACCCTCTGGAGCTCCCTTCCAGCCTACGCGGGGCAAACGCGTGGCGGCAGGACGCCGTTTCTCACCGCCCTGCCTGCAGCCAGGCCCCCAGCCCCTCTCCGCTCCCCGGGCCCGGGGGGGAGAGCGGGTCCCAGCCCTGCCCGCAGCGGGGTGGGAGACGCATCAACAGGTGGATGCGGAGAAAGATGCAGCGAGGGGGTCGGGGTGGGCGAGGGGGCCGGCGAGCGGGGGGCTGCGGGCGTGAGCCAAGTCCCCTCTGCAGCCGGGGTTGCCGTGGTTAAAGGTGGGGGGGGGGGGGGGGGTCCCCCTGCGCGGCGGGAGCGCGGCGCGGCGGGGGTTAAAGGCTGGCCGTGGGGAGCGCGCGCCGCCGCTCCGCGCCTCTCCGCGCCGCTCCGCTCCCCGCCCGCGGGCCGGCCGGGGCTGGAGCCGCTGCCATGACAACCGCGGGCAGTCGGCCTGCGCGCCGCCCGGGGATGCTGCCGGCCGGCGGGGCCGGGGTGCTGCCGCCGCCCCCCCGCCCGCGCCCCCGCGCCCCCGCCCCGCTTTGCGGCTGAGCCGGGCAGCGCCCGCCCGCCCCGAGCCCCCGGCGGCGGCGGCAGCGGCGGCGGGGGGGGCCCGGGCCCCGCTCTGCGGAGCCGAGGAGCGTCGGCGGTGGGGACGGCGCCTGCAGCTCCGCGGGGAAGTTTCGATCTTGCGACAGAACCGGCATTTTGGGGAGCTTTTGCCTTTTTGCCTTTTTTTTTTTTTTCTCTTCTTCGTTTTCCTTTTCCCTCTATTATTTAAGCAGCAGCAGCAGCCGGCAAACAGCCCAAGTCCAAGCCCGTTTTGCTCCCCCAGCCCGTTTTTATGGCCGCCCTCCCTTTCCTGCCAGAGACACTTACGTTTCCTCCTTGGGTTATAAACTTTTGATGCCAGATCTCCGCAGCGCGTGCCCAACTGAATCTTAAAGTAGCGTCTCGAGCAGACACACATCTGTGACCTTCATCTCTTGCTCTGCACCTTCTCTCCTCCTCTTCCTCCTCCCCCCCGGCCCTCCCGTCCTCCTCCCTCACCCAAGGATACTGGGACTCCCTCCGGATGCCGCTCGGCAGGCTCAGTGCTCGCAGGCTGCCTTGCCGGGGGCTCTCCTGATCGCCGTGGAGCTCCGCATCGCTCGCCCCGGTGGTTTTGCTCCCCCCCGTCCCCACACACACGCACCCCCTCCCTCCTCTCCCCCCCTCCCCCCCCCTCCTTTTCGCTCCCGGTGGCCTTGTCGGGTGTGTTTTTTGCCTGTTGGAAAAGTCCCCGCTGCCCAGGATGGGGGTCGGTGGGTGCTTAGCCCTGCCCTGGAGGTGCCTGGTCGTCCTCTGTCTCAGGCTGCTCTTCCTTGTGCCCGCAGGAGTGCCCGTGCGCAGCGGAGATGCCACCTTCCCCAAAGCTATGGACAACGTGACTGTGCGGCAAGGGGAGAGTGCCACGCTCAGGTAGGAGCAGCTGGATTTCTGCCTCGGGGGGCACGGGGGGGGTCCTGGCTGCGGCTCTCGGGGGATGCTGTGCGCCGAGCGGGGCTGCCGGAGGGTCCTGGGACCGGCTGGAGACTTTGCGTGCGTCCCGGAGGCTCGTCCCCGTCGTGGCGGGGGACACCCCGGCGGAGCGGTTTTGGGGGGTGGCCGACGTGCCGGTGCTGTGCGGCGGGGAGCGGGCTGCAGCGCGGGGCTGGCAACCTCCCGTCGGTGCTGGCGGGGGGCTGCGGGTGCCAGACGAGGAGCTGACAAAGGGGCTTAGGTGGCAGACGGGGAGTTAGCGCTGCCTCACGCTCCCAAAGTTGTCTCCGTGCGTGCGGCTGTGTGGGAGGGGAGACGGGGTCCGCACTGCCTGCGCCGATGCCAGCCTGCATCGCCAGTGGGTTTCCAGGGCTGCGATGCCTCCGAGGTGTCAGTGTTTCGCCTTCATCACTTTATAGTCTCTGCACAAATCTGTTAATATCAAATCAATCTTTTACTCCAGGGGTGCATCTTATGAATTCTGATGGATGCTTTACCTTACGCTGTTTGCTGTAGGAGAAATGCGGGCGGCTTATATGCAGATGGGCCACTTCTACGCTGCACAATACAGCAGAGCATCCCTTTTCATCCCCTGAATGAGTTACAGGTGTACGTGGTGCATTACCCGTGTCGGATAGCAGCTCTCGATAGGCATCGCAGCAGCGTGGCCGGATGAGCAGACAGCAGCCCAGCTTTTCTCGGAGGGCTTTGGGTCATGCTGTGCGTGCTTCAGGCAGCCCGGGGAGGACCTGAGCTGTTAATCCAGCTGGGAGAGCAGCCTTGGGATCTGAGGCAGCAGCATGGGGACGGTGGGACGTGAGTCTGGAGGAGTTAGTCTGCTGCTTTCTCTGCAATAGCGAGCAGCGCGAGGCTGGCTGCTCCCTCGCTCCGACCTGGAGTAACAGGGCTGCAGCAGAGAGCAGCTGCTCTTCCCAAAGCCAGGCGTGAGGGTTGGCATAAGCAAGCTGAGCGTGTCACGCTCCCCGTTAGCAGCCGAGCTGTCGCAGGGATGAGGAGCTCGTGCCGGTTTGAGCAGAGGGTGCTCCGCTCGCCAGGCAGGCTTTCCGTGGCTGGCGCGGTCTCTGTAGAGGGGGAATGTTCGGTGCAGAACGTGGTGGTGGGACACAGGCTCCAGCTCAAGGTCTGTGCTGCTGGGAGAGGCGTTGGTCGCTTGCCTGCCTGCCTCCCGGCACGGCGCCTGCCAGGCTTCGGGATGTTGCCCGCGCCGAGCGCATCCCTATTCCTCGGTCCAGGGGACACGCTTGTCATCGCCCCATGTAACCGGGGGCCATGGCACAGCAGGAGAGCAGAGGGCGCGTTTCCTTGTGCTCTTCATAATTGGACTGCAATGATGCTTAACCTGAGCTGGAGTGAGCAAGGCAGTTTAAAGAAGAGAAGACAATCCCCCCGAGAGATGCCTTTGGCCTTGGTGCTCTTTTCCTCGCTGTCTGAATTTGTGTCCCCGGTGAAGCGCGGGGTTTGGGGGTCTCCGAGGCACCACTCGTGGAGGTCAGAGCAGGATGGGTGCCTGCTGTGGGCGAGCTGTGCGGGGGCTGAGCCCCTTCCCGGGGGAGCCCCGCGGCTCCGGCCGAGCCTGCTGCCAGCAGAGGGCTGACTTGGATCTCCTTTTTCTTTTTTTTTTTTTTTTTAAGCTTCTGGCCTCTTTTCTGTGCAAGAGAGGATGCTGGTGAAGCAGCCGGCCCCGGAGCGGTGGGGTATTTTATCTTTACTGGGAGAAACTCTGCATCCCCCGGTGGGAGTCCGAGTGCCGGCACTTAGAGGACCCCCTGCCCCAAAAGCACTTGCTCCCTCTCCGTTTACCCCCCCGGCATCTGCTCCTGCCCAGGCTCTCCGGTGCATCATTTCCACGCTCTCACCCGCTCCCTTTTTCTTTTCAAGTTTAGCTTTTCCCTGCTGCAGACAGGTTTCTGGCCTCCAGCTCCCATTTGCCCTCAGTTCTCCCCATCTCTTCTTGCATTGCTGTTTCCCAACGGCCCCCTTCTTCTCCCCCACCCCTATTTCCCTGCTCCTGCCCCTCTGCAAGCAGCTTTCCGTCTTCCCTTGGGGTCTAGAGGTGGACAAGGCATTGCGCGTAGCATCAACCGTGGGTTGCACACAGCAGCCCCAAGCTGGAGCATCTCGAGGACGTGGCTGGTATTTATTTGCAGGCTGCAATACCCTACGGAGAGCCAGGAAGGGGAATCTGCCCTGGGCAGTCTTTCCGTGCGGGTGATGCTTGTGGTAGATGTCTAGCGCGAGGCCCCCGATGGGATTTTCTCCCGGCAAATAGTCCCCGTGCACCCCTGGCAGGAGCAGATGTGGTGTCCTCTGCTGTCCTCCCTGCGAAATGACACTTTTCCTGGGGCTCAAACTGAAGGCAGCCGAGGAGTTGGGCCTTGAAAAACTGAGACCCGTAATTCCGGCTCGTTGCACTTGCAGAATTAGCCGCAATCCTGCTAGGTCTGGCGGGGCCAGCTCCGCTCCCATCCTGCTTCCTACGGGGCTGCTGTCTGGTCCTGAGTGGGGCTGAGCCCACGGTCTCGGTTGGGCCGACGGGAAGCTCTTTGCTTTCCAAGAGCAGCTCTTTAACCCCACGTTGCAGCGCAGACAGGAGGCGTGAGAGCCGGCAGAACTGCATGCTAGCGGTGGAGGAGACCTGGAGGCTTTGCAGGCTGGTTGTGGTTTTCCTGTATCGGATTTTGGGCGCTTCCATTTCCAGCTCTCCACCCTTTTTCCGAGGGAGGCTCAGCGTAATCCTTGCAGAAACTCAGGCTCCATCTACAGGCAACTTCTAGGTCATCTTAGATCAGCAGGAAACGATTCCTCTGTTTTAAGCAGAGATTGTTGATAATTCCCTACTTTTTATTGTAAGAACAAACCAATTCCCGTAACAGTCGTGCACCTTTCCTCTCCGGGGAACTCAAGGCAGTTTGCAAATTCTCTGTGTGCTATTAAAAATAAAATCAGGCTGCCTCTTACCTGGCTCTGAAATACAAAACCTTCCGCCGCGAAGCGGGGCAGGCGTTGCGATGGCAGCAGTAACCCGTGTTACCCACCGCTTCGGGACGCAAAGCGGAACAAGGAGCACGCTGGTAACCGACAGGGAGGTCGGAGAAGGTCACTTTTTAATTTCCCAGCTGGGATTTGATGTGGAAACAAGGATTAAGTTTCTGCTTTTGGGAAGAGTGCCACCGAGTCTCAGCTTGCTACGCACGACGCTCCTTGGATGCCTGCCCTGGGAGCCGCGGGGCACGGGCATCCATCCCCTCGCTTGCTACGGGGGCATCGCTGGCGGGTCCCCAGCACGGTTCGCAATCCCCATGGGCTGGCCCCGGCTAGAAACCTTGGGCTGTGCTTCCTCCCGACTGCGTCCCAGTGGCGGAAGCGTCTTCGCCGCCGGAGTTTGAGCGAAGGCGACGCGGGCAGCGGCCGAGCCGCAGGTAACGCCGCTGCCGTGGCAAACAGGCAAGCGGTGTTAAAATGGGGCTGCGCGGTAAACGGGCTCGGATGGCTTGTGCCGCCAGCAAACCGACCTTTTACAGCAGGCATCAGTGCAGTTCATAAAGACGTAAAACAACAGCTGCTCAAAATTTCGAGGCTTTATAGTTTTATCTGTATTTAAGAAATATTGGCTTTTTTTTTTTTTTTTTTTTGCAAAGAGAGTGTGTTTCAGTGGTTGGAGGGAGCAGCTGGGAGACAGGGTGTGCCGGGTTTTCTCCTTGGCTGTCGCTGCAGGGATGCCAGGACTAGAGGAGGCCCTTCTGTTGCTCTCTGCCTCAGTTTCCCCATCTGTAAAATGGAGCCAAGAGCAGGTGCTTGTGAGCGATGATTGAAAGAAACGAGCGTTCATAGGTGGTGCTAGGATTGTACAAGAAACGTTGGGCATGTATGTCTAATGCACAGATGCTTTTTCCCTGTATCTAAAGGTGGATTTTTGAGCCGCATCCCCCTCCACCTTTCTGTTCGCTTCTGGTGAGCCCGTGGCCTCCCCCATTGCTTGGTCCCGAAGGAGACCAAACGACCGGGGGAGCTTTGCTCATTCGCATCCCAGACTCTGCGAGTGGCTGGATTTTGTCAATTAGCGAGTGTGAGAACAATTCCAATTAAAAATAAAAAGCCAGAATAAAACATCATGAGATGCTGTTCTTCCATTTATTTTTGCAATTATAGTTTTAATTATTTCTGACAATGCTGGTTTGGTTTTTTTTTTGGTGTAATAATCTACCGCAGTTTATTTTCCAGCACACGACGAGGCCTCAGTAAAACAGACCCGGCAGGCCCGCAGTCTCTGGGCATAGGTCTGGGAAGTCGGGAAATCCGATTTTTTTGCCCCTTTCTCGGTCAAACCGCTGGCCCTCGGTTTACCTACCTGTTAACGGGGGTTGTGACACTCGCCCGCCGCCGTGCAACGTGCCACCGCACCTGGCAGAGCAGAGAAGCGTCAATGCAGCCGCGTCTCTGCCGTTAAATCCGTGCTGAGAAGTGGGAAGAGCGTTGCCGCTTTTTGTGTGCAAATGCTGAAAGCGTGGGGATTAGCGAAGAGCAGATTAGCGGGGACTTGCTCCATCGCTGCCCCCTCCCTCCCCCTCCTACCCCAAAAGTTTTCTGGAGCAGCTAAATATATACCTGCCGTTTCCAAGGTAGAGCTCGCTGCGTGGCGGAGCTGTAATTGGCGACTCAGTGAAATTACAGCCACGGATTCTGGCATTTGGATCCTCCTGGCTGGCATAATAATTTCTCCCTAGGTAGCTGGTATTTAACTTGTCTTATCTGCTCCTGATAGTTATAATTACAGTGCCCGCTAATTTCACTGTACTAGCGCAGCCGTTGGAAGGGTGGTTGGAGGAAGGTCGGGGGGTTGCGGGAGGGCTCCCTCCACCCCAGCCCGTTGCACGACGGTCAGTGCCGATGCTGAGACCGCGCAGGCGGTGCCCGACCTCCCCGGCTGTGCCCCCCCCTCCTCGGTGGGGCTGGAGCGGCCTCGCAGCCCCCCGCCATGCCGTTGTCCTCGCTGGCATCAGGGGAGGAGATGCTGGAGGGAGTACGAAGTCCTGGTGTCCTTGCTGCGGGACGAATCCCAGTCTCCGTCACGGGTCGGGGTAGGGCTTGCCGGTTTGTGCGCGGCGCCCGCTTGGGTTGCACGGGGAGAGGTTGGCTGTGCCTGCTCGGGAGCACAGTCCTGCTGTGCGACGGGGAGATTTGGGGCCGGCTTTGGGGTGTTCGCCGTCAGCCGGCGAGGCTTTCGCTGCTGCTTGTGCCAACGCCAGTCCCGGTAAGGCAAGAGAGGCTTTGCCGTAGGACCGGACTCCAGCGGCGGAGAGCTAGAGCCCTGCTGACGCGGAGATCGTAACCAGAGCACCGGGGTTTTGCTTCGGAAAAGCCTGGTTTTGAGAGCGCGGCGAGCCGGTCCGGCTCTGCGGCGGGAGGAGGAGTCGCTCACCATCACCTCTCCAAGGGCCAGGACGCGAGTCCTGGGAAGGTCCTCTTGCCTAGCGAAAAGCCAACCCCCACGCTAAGTTTTTGAGCTCTACTAGCCAGAAATAGTTACAAGTGGTGATCTTCGGCTCCGGGGGATGAGACCGAACTGTTAGCAATCCTTTCGCTATAGGGTACACGAGATCTTTTTGCAAGTGCAATAAACTCCCCGGGGTTGCAAGCGGTAGTAGCTGTCCTTCCCCTGGGTCACGCGCGGCTCCAGGAGCTCGGGCCTTTGTTTCTGGAAAAGGATTAAGTGTTAACGCTGCAGAACGAAAGCAGGGCACAGTGGCTGTCTTTCACGTTCCCGGTTTCCGAAGAGTTCCTCTGTTCCCTTGACTGCTCTCACAGTTTGTCTCCTCCTTGTGTTGCTCAGCCCTAAACCACGGATGCTTTTTACAACAGCTGGACATATTGTTTTAAGTGATAATCTTTAGATACTGCAGCCGAGCAGACAGTTCATAAGGAATATCTGATTCGGTGACTATCACTTCTTCTTCCGTCCTTGCGAGCAGCCTTTGAGGGTTAGGATGTTCTGGTTTTTCTTCCTTTTTTTTTTTTTTTAAATGAGAAAAATAATTCCCCCCCAGCCCCTGCCAACAATTCTTAGCCTGTAATGGGTTGTTTACTGCAGGTTTGATTTGATGCGTAGGTCTTGTCTTCCCTGACAGACAGAACCCTTCAAGGTCGGATCTTCAGCGCAAAATACTCACATATTGCACTTCTGTTTTCCTATGAATATTTCCCAAGATCTGCTTAAAATGAGTTGTTTCCATGACTATACTCACTTGACGGACTTGTTCCTCGGGATACAAATGGGTCTCAAAGTTTGCTCCTCCGTGGAGGGGGAGGATAATGAGAACAACAACTATTGCGGCGTAGGATCAGATCAGGAAATTGCGCTGATGCCGACACGGTGCTTTGTGCCTCTCCCGTGCAGGTGGGGCTCCGAGCGGGGAAACCCGAGGAGCCGTCGCACAGAGCATCTCGCTTTCTCTTCTCTTGGCGCACCGAGACTCGTGCGTGGTGTCACCTCCTGGCTGGGGCTGGCGAGGAGAGGAATGGGAAGCCAGGAGGGAGAACGTGGAAGAAGGGAGGTTTTGGAAAAAAGAAAGTGGCAGGTGCAAGAAGGGAGTGAGTGAAGGGAAAAACAGAGCGTCGGAAGGGATGAACCAAGGGAAAAGCCGCGGCTGGTGACTCCTACCGCGCGAAGTTCGGTGCTGTGGGATGAGTTCCTAAATCAGAGCTGAGATGTGGGGGGTTTGGCTTGAGCCAGCTGGTACCAAGTCCCAAGACCAGTCGCACCGGGGCAGTGCATCCCCCCGCCTCCTATGTGTTTATATTTTCTCTCTGTGTGTGCATATGTGTGTGTATATATATATATAAAAATCTAACAAATTTCTAACCCATATAAATCCAATTACCCATGTTTTGCCTGCAGGGAGCGAGGGAGATTAATGTTTGGTATTTTGGCAGGAATGTAAAAAGAAATAGGTGGTAATAACAATGAAGGCTCATAAAAAGGAACCGATAGCCGTGTCTGCGCCCGGGAACCCGGCCGTAATTCTCGGGGGCGTTTGCCGGCAGGCCGCCCTGCTCCCGCGGCGGGGCAGGAAAGAGCCAGGAGTGCTTCCCGGGCACCTGAGCATTCATCCTGCGAGCGGAGACGACGTTAATGTGATAATAATGGAGGCTGATAAAAAGAAATGGTTTACGCTCCCAGGGCACCTTCTCGTAACACGTCCCGCTCTGTGTTGCGGCTTGTAAGAGCCAGGGGAGCGTGCTGCTGTTGTCCCCGTTTTGCAGAGGGGCAAGCAAGTCCCAGGAAAGGAGGGTGAGTGTGGGGTTTCTTTGGAAGGAGAGGTGGGAGCTAAGCTCTTCACCCTCCACGATGAGTCTGTGGTTGCGTTGGTCCCTGCAGATCAGGCTTGGGGTGATGTGGCCCAGGGTTTTTCAGGCAGTTGTGGCTGTGGGTAGGAGTTGGGAGTACCGGAGTTGTGCTCTGGCAGAGAACATCTTCTCTCATAATTCTTTCCTCTGCTCTGAGCCCTTTTCTGCCGCGTCTCTGCATGCTGAGTTTTCCCCAACTCTTTCCCTTCCCTGGCGTGAACCCGGGCACACGAGATGCCTTTTCCCTGCGGCTCTGGATCACGGTAGTCTTGTCGGAGGACCAGCCCTCACTGCAAGGCTGTGCCCATCGCATCGCGTCGATGCTCGGCTTCGTCCCCTTCTGCTCCCCGGTCGCAGCCCGCGGTCTGTCCTCCGCGGTGACCGCGGTCAAGAGGGTGTCGTGCTACCAGGCACCTCTCCTCCCTCGGCTCTGAGGCTGGGGAGCAGCCGCCCATCATCCCTCCTCGATAGCCTCCCCTGGGCCGCCCGAGCGAGGTCCCCCTTGGGCACCCTGCGCTGCTCCCTCCGCTGTCACCCGCGGGCGCGTATGAATCACGGTTCAGACGCTGCCTCCCCACAGCGGTTTCTGCCTTCTCTGCTGGCTTTGCATCAGGCTCCTCGCTCTCCGTTTATTACCACCACCGGTTTTATAATCCACTTTATCAGATGACTTTTTTTTTTTTTTTTCTTTCTTAAAGAGCATAACCCATGAGCAACTCATCATTTCAGAAAGAGGGAGAGTGCCGTTAGCAGAAGAGAAAGCCTCCATGCTTATACCTTAAATGAAGAGGCCGCTTTACCGTGTTGTTGCATTTAATTCAATCAAGGCAGTTAAAGCCGAGATTTAAAGTCCTTTGTGTGATCACAGGAGTTGCTCTGATGCAGCAGCAGGTAGAAGAAAAGATTGAGCCCATTTCCAAGGAGACTCGAAGTAACTGTTGGAAGCAGCCAGGCCTGGGGCTTACTGCGGCAGTGGCTACGGTGGGAAGCTGTTAGCATTCACGTCGCGTCCCATCTCTCCCTCCGTCACCCTCCCTGTTCTTGCTCCTTATCCCCGTATATTCCTTTAAGTAGAATTGATTAGTTTGGCTTTTTTTTTTTTAACTGGGGGGAGGGCTGTTTTTAATTAATATTCTTAACTGTATGGTAATTACGCCGGCTGGTCCCATCGCTGTCTGAGTCACCCTCTCCTCCCTTGTTCTTGCGAGAAGGCTGTTTGGACTTAATTAAAGTTAGGGATCCAGGGCTAGCGGGAACAGCGGGAGTCTTGCAGGGCTTTTGATGAAATGATTGCTGCGGGGGAAGCGGCTAGTTTCTTCCCGGGGCCATAGATCGCAATGCCGAGACACCGTTACGACCGTCTGGTTTGACCGCCTGCATTACACAGCCCGTTGCATCTCGTCCCACGGTTCCCATCCTGCGCCCGCAAACTCCTCCCGGCCGCCTCAGCCCCTGTTTTGGGGCAGGAGGAGCCCAATTTGGGTGCGTTGGAGGTTGTTGTGGGTCGTGGTGGGGGATACTGGAGGGATGACGGAGAAGCTGCGTGGACTCGGCGGGTCTCTTCCGTCTCTCGTTTCAGCTCTTGCGCTCGCAGACAGCGCTGCCGCCAGAGCTCAAATGCAGCCCAAGCGAGAACTTAACAAGCTCCGAGAGCTGTCCAGAAAGTTATCCTGACACCAAGTGACAGACTCTCAATTGATATCCTCTGGAGACTTTAAACTCACTTCTGCGAGGTTTCCAAAGCTGGTTTTGTCTCATACCTGAAGAATCCTTTATCTGCTGCGACGCCTCCCCTGCCTTGTCTCATTGCTCTTGACGTTTCTCTTTGTTGCCTGCTGCAGCACGGGTAAACTCCGCTGCAAAACTATTTAAGAGGGGTTTCTCTCGCTCTCTGCTCCTCCTCTGGGCTGCTCTGCTCTCTTGCTGGAGTTCCCATCTAATTGCCTGGGCCGGTGCCGTTCCTGCTTGGCTCTGCTGGGAAGCGGCTGGAGCGATGTCAGGCCCGCCGCTGCTCATCCGAGAGAGCAGGAGATGCTCCAGACCGCTGGGGAAGGGCAACTATAGTACCTGGTGTGGAAAAGGGAGGAGAAACTGTCCTAGGAGACGGCTCACTCTCCATCCTGATAAAGCTCCGGAGCAAAAAATCAAGCAAAATTTTTGTCATCAGCTAGGAAAGGACAAGAAGCTGCGCCACAGCCAGCGGAGATTTGTCAAGGAGAAATTGTGTCAGACTAATCTAATATCCTCTGTACGACAGTGTAACAAGCCTCGAGGGTGGGGGGGAAGCAGGAGATGCCTCAGACAGTGACCCAGCAAGGCTGTAGCTCCTGCTCTGCGAGCTGATGGGAAACATGAGGTGGGAAAACCATCCAGAGCAGGCTGTGAAGAAACGGACTGGCCACCGTAAGGTGCTTCCCTGCTTTTGAGACCCAGCCCAACATGAACTCTTCGCCCAACTGATAGGAAAAGCTCCCTTTACGGTAGTTGCAGGCTGCGGCTGGTGGAGAATGTCCTGCTGGATTGCACGGAGGGCTTAGGGGACTGTCTTTACGTCCTAAATCTCTTCGTGCCTCTCTCCGCTTCGTGCAGGGTTCCTGGTGCGCGAGTGTGTCTGTTCGTATCATGGTTGTGCTGCTGGGTGGCATTTTGGGATGCAGCTGAGGACTTTCAGTGCTTCTGAAGCAGCAATATGCAGTCGCTGATGTCTTGTTATGTATCCCATCCAATGGTGCCTTGTGCGAGAAGGTCCGGGGTGGAGCATATTTGCTGGCCTGTAAGGCTGGGTTGGTTTTCCTTCCCGGCAATGGGGATTTCCAGCCCGCTGCTGGCCTCATCCCGCTGCCTTCTGCCGCCTTTTTGTACGGCGGTCCTGAGGAGCAGCACCTCTCCTCCCCTTCTTGCAGAGGATTTCATGCTCCGGGACCCGCTGCAGAGCCAGGCAGCCCCCCAGCAGAGCGTGCCAGCCCCTGCCCGCTCACCGCGCAGACCCGTTAGGCACAAGAGAAGGTTTTAAGAGGCAGCTGGGGCCTGCCCAGACTCTGTAACTGAGGCTGCAGACTCTCAGAGGTGCACTTGGAGCGTTTTCCTTGATCCTGCTCTTATTGCCCAGTAAATCAGCGATGGGGCCAGCCCGTCGGCGCGAAGCAGCTCCCTTACTAAGAGGTGCTCTCCCTGTTGGCCGCATCCTGCGCTGTGCACGGGCTGGTGAGCTGTGAGGGTGCACGGTGCGTTTTCACCTTCGCCAGCTTCCCAGCCGGCATTTGGAGCCGGAGCAGGGATTATGCTGCAGCCGCATCCCTCTTGGTGATGCCCCGAGCCTGGCTCCCAGCTGAATCCCTTCGCCATCCCTCTCCTAGCCCACTGCCCCAAGCCAGGAGCCGTCGAGGGTGGCCAAGACGGCGCGGTCCTGGCCGCGGGCTCCCTCTGGGAAGGAGCTCTGACATGTGCTTGGCCTCGCTCTCCGAAACCCGTGCTTTTTGTCCTGCGATTGCTGAGCTTGCAGCTGGTTTTCAAGACTGATGCTGCACTTAGCAGGGTGCTGCCAAACCCACTGAGTCCGGCAGGTTATTTCTCTTCAGAAGCCATTTATCTTTTCCCTTTCAGACACGGGGCTTCTGTCTCTCATCTTTCTTTTCCTCCCACGCGGGAAGTGAGCCCGCTCCTCCCAGCCCTCCCAAATCACTGGCGCTGGGCGTGGGGTCAGACCCCATCCGAGGAGCACGGGGCAGCCCGGGGAGGAGAGGCAGCCATGGGGAGCGGGCACCGCGGGCGAGGGGGTGGCAGGGCTCGGTGGGCTTCTGCAGCGCCGCCGGGCATCTATCCGCTCCTTTCTGGTTATTATTTAGAGGGAGGTCATGCCAGACTGCAGCTTCTTGTGCGTATCTTTTCTGATCAGGTTTCGGGATGAGGCTGCCCTGCGGGCTGGGGGGATGCCAGCAGGTGCCAGGCTTGGGTTTGAAAGCTTGATTCTGGCAGGGAATTGGCAATTTTCGCTGTTTCTTGGGGGTTTGCGTGGAGTGAGAGAGAAGCTGAGACGCAAAATGTCAAGATGGGAAGTTTAGGAGCGCCTCGGGCTCTGCTGCTGCCTCTCGCCATGACCTTGGGCACCTTGCTGGCTGTGGGTCTTGAGAGCCTCGGTTAAAAAGCAGGGGCTCCGAATTTCCTGACTTTTATTCCTGTTCACCGTAGCCGGAGGGCTCTGATCCTTGGGTAGGGGCTTGCGCGCTGCCGAGCACTTTTGAAAATCCCCTCCAAAAGTTATCCTCAGGAGCAACGCTCTCTTTCATTAAACACTAACTTAATAGTACAAGAGAATGCTGTGTGATGGTTATTAAAGTTTAACAACTGTGTGTATCTATTACCTAGCTGCTAAATCTTTATATGCCTTAAATAATCAATTGATATTTAATTAGCATACAGTACTATTGCTGCCTTCCTAAATCTATAATGATAAACCAAGTTACAAGTTATTGGACGTTAATTACTAGCTGATGATTAGAAACAGCAAGACATTTACCAGCCTCATCCCAGATATAATACAGCGTGTCCGTGCGCACTGCAGAGCTAAACCGCGCTTACTGTCTCTTAATAATCAATGGGTGTTTAACATGCAATATTTGTCTAATTAGCACTAAATTAAATCCTCATTGACAACACTTCAGGGTAAGAGATCTGCATCAAATATGATGGATTAGACACGGAAGGGCTGTTATTGTAAGCGGGAGATGTGCGTGTCGTTTGCTTTGCTTGTCATGGCTGGCACATGCCTCCCTGTGACTGTCAGCCCGGTCCTGGGGGGACCGGTGATGGAGTGATGCCGCGGTGTTGGATTGACAGTCCTGGAGACCCCGGGTCTCTCTTTCCTCAAGCTGTAGACACAGGCAGCTCTTCCCAGCACCCTCCCCTGCTTCCCAGCCCCTCTCCCACACGTATACCTGTGTCTCCAACCAGGAGGATGGGTTCTGGGGTGGAGCAGGGTGCTTTCTGTGCCTGGTGCAAACATTCCCACTGTATTTTGTGCTACCTACCAGCTAATTTTTGGGGGGAGTCTCTGTTTGGGTGATGAGGATGGGGGAGATGTTCGCGGCCATCGGTGTATCCTTGCATCAGGGTTGCTGGGTGAAGACTGGGGGGCTGCGGGGGCGAGAGCAGCCCCGAAGCCCGGCGGTGCGTGGAAGGGCCCCCCTCGGGGCCGTCTCGCGTGGGGAAGGTCCTCGCCGCGGTTTGTCGGCAGGCGTGGAAGCCGCTTTGCGAGAGCGGCGGGATGGATTGCACGGCCTCCGGCTCTTTGCGAGAATCAGCCCGTCCTTCGCACTCAGCGTGGATGTAATTAACTGTGCCGATAGGATGTTACGCCGACAGCAAAGCAGAAAACACCAGAAAACGAGTCAGAAGCGATACCGGGGCTGTTCGGCGCGGAGGTGCGGGGAAGTGGCGCGTGCGGGAGCATCGCTGCAGCCTCCGCCGCCTCGAGGGCAGGATCGGTGCTCCGGAGAGGAGCGATGCAAGGCCGGGAGGCTTCCCGCAGGGCCGGGCATGGCTTTGCTGGGGCTGAGCCGCTCTGGCCCGCGGCCGGGGGAGATGGTGGGCCCTGGGAGGTGTTTCTCTCCCTGCGTGCATGATGGATACGGAACTTCCAGCTCCTGGCTCCCTCCTTTCAATCCTTTGCAAGGAATCGCTCTCCTTGCTTTGGCAGGGGAGGTTTCTTGCCACCGATTTTCCTGCTGCCCTCAGGGTTTTACCAAAGGTGGTGAAACCTTTCAAAGCCTGAGCAGCTCCTTGGTTCCCTACGTGTCTTTCTCTGCCCCCCAGAAGCCCAGATCCCGCAAAGTGCGGAGCCCGGCGGCTGGGGTGGATGTCTCCTGCGCTCTGCAGGAGCCGGGATGAGAAAGAAAGAAGGTGGGGAAAGAAAAAAATAAAGAAAAGACTTCCAATTAGCAATTGAAATTGTTCTTAAAAGAATTTGCCTATTCTGCAAGGAATGTTTAGTAATTGATAGCAATTTCTAGCAATTAAATACAAATTAATTCGTGCTACTGAGTAGCAGTTTATTTATGGCTCTGTATTTATGGGCACTCCCTCTCCTTAAAAATATCGTCGTTGCTTTTGATAAGTAATTAGAGTTTACTGAATAATTTCCCAATGTAGGTATGAATTTTAAATAATTTTTAGTACCAAGCAAGCGTTTCATTGTATTGCTGAGTGAGGGATTATCATTATTTATGCTGTAGGAGAGCCTGGAGGCTGGGACAGGCACCGTGCAAGCGTATAGCAAAGCGTATAGCTACGCCCAGCATAGCTTACGGTGATTTTTATGGCTCAAGGCTCCTGAGCATGCTTTTCCACGAAATAAAGGTCATTCGCACCAGTGCAGCACAGGCTGCAAGCAGCGGCTTGGCTCCAACCGTGTTTCTCCTTCCTCTTGATTAGTGGGAAATAGTAATTCCCTACTAGTAGTAGGAATGGTTAACCACTCAAAGAGGAGAGTCAAGCCCCAGACCATGAAGTGGTGAACAAAGCTCATGCCTTTTGATTAATTTTGGATTTGAGGTGCCTTTTATTTGCTTTGTGGTTTTTCTAAGATGATCTCAGACTGTGGTTGCAAACTTTTACGGCGCTCCTACAGCAATACACACGCGTGTAGCTCTTTACAGGACGAGATCTTTGTGTAATCACGTTTCCAGGACTTGCAGATTTGAGGGGAGAGGGAAAAGCTGCGCCTGGTTTAATGCTGCGGGTGTGACACCAGACGTGGAGAGAGCTCTGAGCAGCAGAGCTGCTTTGAGGAAAGCTGTGTGTCCCAAACGCCTTCCACCGGGCTGTGCCGGCGGGTGCGCGACTCCCCTTGAAGCATCCAAGGGGTGCCCGGGGGGGCAGGACCTCGGCAGGGATGACGTGTGAGGGGGATATGTATCCTGATGTGTGTGGTAGTCGTCTTAAAAATGCCGCAAGCAAGAGACGCTGGCCAGACTGGAGGGCGGGTGCTAATTAAAGCACGTGGTGACAGCATCCACGCGGGGAAGATGCTGGAGAGCAGGGGAAACCCAAGCCTGGAGAGCAGGCGTTGTGTCCAGCAGCGAGCTTGGGAGCCGGCAGCAGCGTGTGGGCTTGCGGTGCCAGGCAGGGGTACACGTGTTTTAGGGGTCCTGAGGTGGAGCGCGCTGCTCTTACCGAGGGTAAACTAGAGCCTGGGAACATTGGAGAAGGAAATACCCCGTGGCATTAGTGCGTAGGGGAGAGCTTTGGGGTGTACCATGTATGCTTATGTTAGAGCTGAAGTGCCCGTGGGCTATTTGGGAGCTTTGAGGCTGCTCGGACCGTGCAGCATCGCAGAGGTGCCCGGCCCCGTTGCTGCTCCTGTCCCCTTTGTCACCGGTGGGCAAGCGGGATCAGCTCCCACCTCTCGTTCAAAGGCTGCGCTGATCCTGCCCGTGGCTGCACAGCCTGTTCCGCCTTCATTACTGAGCTTGATTAAATGGTACTTGTACAGCCAAGGGTTGGGAAAACACACAAAGGGACTTTTCTAGTCATCTGAGGCACTTAGATACCGCGGAGACAGATGCTGAAGGGCCAGAGAGAGAGAGAGAGAGACGGGGTTTGACATTGCGGTTGCAGTAATGAGATGGAACCCATTAGGGCAGTGTCCTCCTGGGGTCCAGATGCCTCCGAGGAAGGGAGAGGGTTGAGACAGAGCCTCAGGCCCTGCAAAAGGCTCCTCTGAGGAGGAAAAGAGTGAAGTGGAGAGTTGCCTTGTCCCCGAGAGGAGCTGGGGACACGTTGCTCTGGCTTTTGCAGAGGATGGGGTTGGGAGAAAATGAGGGTGAGAAGGTTTCGACCTCAGGATCTCACTTGTGTGTCTGGTTTTACAGAGTCTCTGTGTGTGTGTGCAGCCAGCGATACTGCTCATGCTGTTAGAGCGCGCAGAGCTGGATTTAGCCATCACCTCGCAGCCGCTGTAACCCCGTGGGGTGTGTACGGCGCATGGGGCGATGCTAAGAAAGGAGACTACTCTTGTCACCTTGCCGTGAATCCTCAAGCGGGGTGCGGTCTCCTAGACGGTCGGGTCTTGTCTTTGGGGGCTGGGAAAGGCTGCAGCGGAAGGTGGCAACTCTTGCTGCGGGGCAGCGGTCGGTGGGTTTGGCCAGCCCTGAAGCTGCCGGGTCTGGGACGGACCGCAGGGGCCGCCCCGAGTGAGGATGCGAGGCAGTGGTCTTGGCAGAGACAGGCGCGGGAGCGGCTTTTAAGGGTGAGGAGCAACTTCAAACCAGCAGATTTGTGCTCTTGAACTCTCCTGGTCTGGCAGTCTTCCCTTAGATCTCACAGTCCAGTTATTTTCGGGCCGTCCTTCCCACGCCGGAGGAGCAGGGAGCTTTCCTCCCTGCCCATCTGCGAACCTCGTCGCATGCTTCACTTAAACTTTTTTCTTTTGCCCGTTCCCTGCTGCTGCGAGGGTCTGGGGCACAGCGATAGCTTTCATCTCCTCTCTTGTGATGATTCAGAGCTGGTGGCTTTTGGCCTCCGCACTACGGGTCTCCGGTTTGTTAGGAGCTGTTGTGAGGCGGTTTGTGGAGCGCTGGTACGTGGAGCAGGGATGCTGGGGACCCTTTGGGATTAATCGGCTGCCTGACTGCGAGGGATGAGACCCGGTGACCCAGCGGATCCCCTCCGGGAGCTGCGTAACAGCCCCCTGCTCTCGCCCTGTGATCTGAGGGTGCTGGCACCGGGCTCGTGTCTGGAAGCGGAGATCTTAGGAGATGGTTGAGACTTTTAACTGCGGTCTCTGATGGCCCCGCTCTCCCTCCCGGCAACTCTGAGACGCTCGCTTGTGTGATTAACTTCACATCCCAAAAGTCACTGCCTCTGTAAAGCTTCAGGACTCCGCCAGTGCTTCTGAGTGCTTGAGTGCCCCGCAAGCCTCCAGACAAGGGTCAGCGAGGCTGCTGCTGTCAGAGGAGCTCAAAGGCTTCAGGTTTGAAAGCCAAGAGCACTTTCTCCGCTCTTTGATTGCAGACCGGAGTGCCTGCAGACTGCAAGGGGCGTAAACAGGGAGCCTGGGCTCTCGGCAGCCTTGCAGTCGCTAAACTTGCGTGCTCCAAGTTCCCTCTGCGCAGAGCTCATCCCGCGGCGGGATGCTGGTAGATGCCAAAATAACCGCATGATGAGCAGGAGGTTCCCAGAGGTGACGGTGGCGGCTGCGTCCCTGGGGAGGTGGCGAGGAGGGTGGCCTTGTGGGGAAGGAGCGGAGCCGTCCAAATCCCTTCTGGAACGATCACGGTTAAACTCCCGCGGCAGGATTGCTCACCGGTGATTCATCAGCCCTCTGCCGCTCGCGCTAGGGCGGTTCTCCTTTGCTGTCTGCAGAAATAACACTTGGGGACCGGGAAGGGGGACGTGTCATCCCCCGGGGAGTTGGTGGTGGCTCTGAAGTGCCACCGCGTGGATAAGGGGCCGAAGCTGGGGGGCCGAGGGGAGGAAATTTGCAGGGCAGGTGCCAAGGGCAGAGGCGGGAGCGCTGCTGGCGCGATGCCGCTCCGGTGTCTCGTTGGCCGAGGGATGGTCCCGCGCGGGCAGCGGTGGGTGGGCGCCCGGGTTCGGGGTGCGGGGGTGCCTGCCAGCGGCCGCGATGGGATTTTGCCCTGGCCCGGCTCCCTCCCTTGTGCATTTTAGAGCAGATGGCTTGGACTTTCTCCGTTGCTCGGCTAGAAGTAGCACCTGGACCAGACGAAAACCAGGCAGGCCCTGCAAGTGAACCTGCCGGGTCGAAGCCTCCCTGCCTTTATTGCTGTCTTCCTGACAGCAGCCCGTCCCTCCGCCAAATCAAAATTCCGTGCACGGAGCCGCTTAAAAACATCAATTAGCTCTAAAACAATTATTATTTTTTGAAATGCCATTTTATATATGCAATAACACAACACAATAATCCTGGGTTATTTAACAGAGCATTTACCATGAAAACAGTCATTACTCTTTAAACGCCGCTGACTGTACAAGCCTCTTAACATTAAACGGCAAGTGAGGCAGAAGTCTCGCCGTCAGAAATGCCACGTTCCCCTGAATATATTAGGGACGCTGCCTTCGGGAAGCTCGCTGCTTGGCTCAGCGGCGTTTCGCACGCCCGGGAAGCTCTCGCGATGCTGCCGGCCGTGGGGCAGCGCGGGGGCATCGCCCAGATTTTGCCGTGTCGGTTTAGACGCGGGCGTGTGTTGGAGAGGATCGGATGGGTTCAGTGCAACTTTGCTACGGCCCCGTAGCTTTCCTCTCTCTCCTGTATTCCCCTGATCTCGAGGGGTAGCAGCCGTATGCGTTACCCAGCCTAAACCCAGTAGATGTAGCTATTTTAATATTGTCGATGGGGCCTATCATTCTGCACAGATAAAGTCGTTTTTGCTGCTAAGTCAATAACGAATTTAGTAGTAAATTCTGCTTTTTCTCCCCGTTTGCGGTTCTAGGGAATTGTGCTGGATGTATATTATTTACTTAGTTATTAGACCTCTTCTAGATACCTGGCGTGAACCCGGGGGAACAGATGGAAATACCATTCTCAGGCTACCAAAAGCCTTTGGTTTAAGCAAAATAGTTGTGTTTAAAGATTAATTTAAGATGCTTTAAAAATTGAGCAGGCCATACATTTTTAATATTGATTGATATTATTATAAAAGATTCAGCTGCAACTCTTCTCACCAGGCCCTCTCTTGGCGCGCAGACAGGGCGTTTGTCTGCAAGGGACACGGCTTAGTTATTTTTAATCTTCGAGACTCGTTCTTGTGAAATTTATGGGAAGCGTCGCCTCGTGTCTGGCACATCAGAGCATCCCGGGCAGGAGCCTGGGATGTGCTCGGGAGGGCCTGGGAAGGAGGAGAAGCTGGATGAAGGGCTGGTGGTGGTTGGAGCCCGTGTCTCTGCTGCGTGAAGGAAAGGGGATGGTGCATCTTATTCCAGTAGCATCACGGGGCTGGGAGCAAAACTTCTTCCACTAAACTGGAAGAAGCCTCAGTGCAGCAACTGCTGAGGACCTGAACAGACAGGAGGTAAAACCTGCCCGACAGCAAGTGCATTTGGTTGTGCTTCTTGCAAACCTCCCATATTTTTGTCTTTATTTAACATTATTCAACTTGGAAGTGGAGACGAAAAGAATTCCTGGTGCAGAAATCCTGGGTGCCTCCTTTGCGGTGGCTTCTCTTGATAGTGTTTTGTTTGCGAGTTGGAGAGACAAAGCAGCCACCCCAGCCCTGGAGGAGCTGAGTTTGCTGCTGAGGAAATAATTCTCCAAATTGCATTTATTTCACAGGCGTGAAAGGTCACAAAGTGAAGGGAAACAAGAACTGTATTCAATTAGACAATTCGATCAAAATAAATCTGTCAAGATGGCATTCCTGCTGAGGAATCAATTGACTTGGAAAATGAAAGCAGCTGCTGCTGTTGTTGTTATTATTGTTGTTATTATTATTATTTTAAATTAGCTCCAGTACCTGACATGAGTACCTGAGTTGGAGTGCCTGAGCGGTTCGCATCATCTATCACTCTTATTAGATATTAATACATCCTCCTCCGCCTTGCATTTAGCGCCCTGTTAATAGTCAAGTGGCCCCAGAGCGCGTCCTGGGAGGCTGATAGGAATGATTCGTAATGAGAAGGGATGGCGAGGCCTTTTTCATGCGGAAGGTTAAAGGGGGGTGGAAAAAGGGAGAGGCAGAACGAGCAAGCAAACGTGCGACCAGGGTGCTTGGTCAGACGCATTTCTTGGTGGCTCTAAATCAACCTGAGTCATATCTTGGCGTGTTCCCCTGTGTTGGCGGGTTACAGCGGAGATGGTACCCAAATAATTTACCTTTTGGCTGAGGATTAGGAGGAAAGGGTTTCATCTCCCTGCATCGCTGCTGCTCCTGCCTCCCTGGGTCTCCTGGCTTGGTAGCGTGGGGGTGGTCCCCACGCCTCGATGGGTAAAGGTCTTTGCTACAGGAGGATGGGTCCGTTTGTCCGTCGGGTTGGAAGGTGAGGAGAGGCCGAAGTGGGCAAAAGCTGAGCTGTACCATCAGGGAATAAATGATTTTGCAGGGGAAGAAATCGTCCTGTCGGAGAGATCTCGAAGCCTACCCAGTCCACTCCATCATCTGAGCTATTTAAAACTTGACTTGATAGAGCACTGGAGAACACAGCAAAGAAACAGGCCTGCCCCAGCTGGATGAGAGCCTGGATAGCTCTGACAGATCCTTTCCAGCTTTGGCGCTTCCCTCTCTGCTGCTGTCAGCCCTCGGCGCTGAACCGGCGTCGCCTCCCCGCTCTCCCAGGGATGCCCCCGCTTTGAACGTACGGTACGGGGAAATCAAACGTGCAGGTTTCCCAGGGCTGGCAGGTGGAAGTTGCTAGGAGTGTCTGGGCTGCCGGCGATAGGAAAGGTGACGAGAGAAGTTTCCTTCATCTTTTACCAACCGGGGTATTTTTCTTTGTATCGGGCAGCCTTAAAAAAAAAAAAAAAAAAAAAAAAAAAAGGCAGAAAAGAAAGAAAAGCCACCAACCTCCTTTAAAGACAGGCTTTATCACAGCAACGTACTATCTGCTTTCCAGCTGCCTTCAGCTTGGTGCACCTCATCAAATATGCTCTTCCCACACCTCGGGCAGCCCTGCCTGTCTGCTGCCGGTGCCTGGGGGGCTTTCGGGTGGGTGGTTCGCCCAGCGCGGCACCGCGTCCTCCTCTCCTCTGTGTCTCAGAAGGCGGCTGAAGCTTTAGCGTTAGAGGGCAGGGAAAAACAAGGTCCTCCTGCACATCTGGTAGATACCAGCATCTTGGTTCAGTGCTGCCCCAGCTGGTTTTTGTGGGTGCGACTCCATCCTTCTCCCCTAAACGCCCTGGTCCTGCCTGGGCATCCGTCTGCAGTGTAGCTCCTGGGCCGCCGCTCCACGCGTAGGAGCGAGTGTAACTGCTCACCTCGAGACTTTGGGGCAGGGGCCGCGCGTTCGGAGCACGGCTGACAACGCGCTCGCCTTCGCGCGCCCGTGTGTGCGGGCGGCCCGGCCGGGATCACCCGGGTGCGACGTGCAGGGCGAGGGACACCGGCTATCGCCTCCTCCTCCTCCCGTTGCTTGTGTTTTTATTGACTGGCGATGACAAACTGGTTTATGGACAGATCTTTTATACCCGCTAGGACTCGGCAGTTATTTTTGAGATGATGCTTTGCCTCAGAATCTTCCTTCCTTCATCCTTCATAAATCTTGAGCGAGGCTGCTGCATTCAGACCAAGCTTAATATTCTTCTTGCAGATCTCTGCACCAAAATGGCTGCATCTGAGCAGGGAGGCGTAGGCGGCTTCTCCTCCACCCCTTCGCTCCGCTCGAAGGGCAGTTGTGAGCCTCGGCGTTTGGGTCTGTAAAAGGGCGTGGGGTCCTGGGAGGAGGCAGGACGGTGCTACCTTGGGGGTGCTTCACGTGAGGATCCAGTGCGCGGAGATGAGCCTCCTCGCCTCTTCCCGTCGGGGTGCGGGTTGTGAATAACGGGTTGGAGTATGGAAGCGATGCTGTTAGCTGGGGAAGACTGAAGGAGAGCAATGAGGATGGTAATGGGAATAAGAGAAAAGAGCAAGGAAGAGATAGAGACTTGTTTTGCAGCTATGTGTTGCTGGTTTGGGCTTTTTTCAAGTAAAAAGCAGAGGAGAAAGAGTCCAGCCCCCTCATTTCACCTCTCCTCCACTAATGCATTCAGTTGCAAAGGACAAATCCCATTCACTTGGCCTTTCTCCTCTCCTCATTAACTCCGATGACCTTGGGGCTCTGGCGAGAGCAAAGCGTTTATCCCAACAAAAGGATTATCAAAATAAATAACCAGAGTTTTCAGAAAGGTCACGTCCCTCGCAAGCCCAGGCAGAGGCAAAACCTCTGTGCTCAGCTGAGTTTGGACTGGCTTTTCTTCCCAATGTAGCGGGTCATAAATCCCGCTTGCCGTCACCTCACCCGTGAGCATCCTCTCATCCCTGCTGTCCTCACCGCAAAGCTGGCGAAGGTTTTCCCGCGAGCGTGGGGCAACGCTGAGCAGCAGCACTGTCCCCCGGGGATGCCTGAAAAGCCTCGTGGGGCCCTGGCATTGCACTGGCATCGCCGTTCCCCTTCCCAGGGCATCCCACGCGTCTCCCAGTGGGATGTGACCAGCAAAATGAGCCCCCAGGCTGCCTGTTTGCAGGTCACGGGAGAGGTCCTCCTGTAGACAGGCTCCACGAGATGAAGTGGCACGAGCTCAGATGGAATGAAATGCCGGAGAAGGTGTGTAAGAGCTCCTTGGCAAGCTTTCGCTAAATCCCCACCAGCGTCAAGCGAGGGGGGAAAAAACCCCACCCGGATTTATCAGCGGGTTAGTAGCCTTCCAATTTTGTTTATGAAACACCTTTTCAGCAGAGCAGCCTCAGACCTCGAGGGCTTCAAAATCGCGACGGGAGCTGCTGGCTTTGGCGGCAGGTCTTGGAGGCAGAGAAATGAAGGGTGCACGATGCGATACGAAAACAAGGCGCCGGTGTCCCGGGAGGAGGCGTGAGAGCCGGGGGTGCTTCCTACAAATACGCGTGCGTATGCGTGTGCGTACGTAGGTGGCTCCCAGATAAGCCACAAAATTGTAACGCCTGATCTCGGAGTTAGTAAGAATCATCTCTAATTTTGCTGTCGGTCGGGATTGCTCCCGTGTGTGCTGCGCTGCTCCGGTTTTGTTTAGGCTGGGCTCAAGGGGGCAGGTTTTGCCCTCAGCTTATCAGGCAGCACCTTCTTTAGCAGATGGTCTTTTTTTCCACATTTCCGAGGGCAAGCAAACACGTCTCTTAGGTGCTCCGACCGCCTCCTGCTTTCAGTTTCTCTGAAGGAAAAAAAAAATACACCTTGGGCTGACGCGAATGAATGTGGCTGCTTCCGATCAGCCCCGTCGTGGGCTGTCAGCAGAAGCCGAGGCGTCGCGCACCCAAGTTTTGAAAGCCAAGTGATGAGCTGATGCGAGTGTAATACCTGTCTGGTGGGAGAACAGAGCTGACTCGCTGCTGGAGGCTTTCTCACGTTATAGGGTGAGATCCTGGAGGGGATCTGAGCCGGCTCGGCTGCTCGGTAATTCCCTTCTGCTCCTCTCGGCTCTGTGCAGCTGGGGGAAAAAAAGCACCTGCCTTTGCTGCCGCTGCCCGAGCGAAGCGTTATCAGGTTTTATTCTCCCTCCTGTCTCCCTTTTTCACACCTGTGTACCACAAAAATGTCTCCTGTCATCATATGCCCCGTAAAACTCTCCCGGAGCGTTTATCTATTGGAGAGAAATAGCGGAGGATGTGATTTTTGAGGCTGGCGTCCTCCCTCCGTCTTTCATCCCTTCTCTTTGACATGATTTAGCATCTCAGAAGTTGTAAAGAGCGTCTCTCTTTGTGTAGGTGCACCTGCTCCGCGCGCGCGCAGGTGGGCGGCGGCGGTGTTGTCATTGTGAAATTTGTGAATAATTTACCACGCAACCGAAAGGACCCATAAAGCTTTAAATTATTAACGCACATCTCAGTTCGGAGGAGAGACGTCGGAGATGTTTGCTTTGGCTGCGGGCTCTGCCTCGGAGTTGGGGTGGCTCTGGAAGGACTCTGGTGCCGCAGATGGGCTTGCGGTGACGTGTGGGCTGGCGGAGCGGGAGCCAACGAAATAAATAAAGAAAAAGATCCAGATAGGCGCAAGAGCGATCCCGACAGCTTTCATTATTCACACCAGAGATGCCCTTCCCTGGGAAAGAGGGACAAAAAAAATAATGACCTTTTGTTGCATTGCCAGAGAAATGACATTTTCTTTTCATCGCCTCCCTCTATTCGTTCGGAGGCAGACGAGCGGGCGATTCCTCTCTGCCCTCCCGGGAGCTGGCGCGGGGCAGCCCCTGCCCAGCCCGACCTGGGGGTGCCCGGGCGCGCAGCAGCAGCTCCGTGCAAACACCCCTTCCCCTGGTTCGTGCCAGGGCGGTCGATGCCAGGAGGGCTTTGCCCACCAGCGCCGCAACCAGGGATGTTCCCACGCGTGCTCCCACCCCCCGTTTTTTTCCGTTCTTTTGCGTGCCTCTTCGTGCCGCTGCGTGACTCCACTTGGGTTAGGCACCAGGAGCGAGACGCAAGCCCAGCCAGCAGCTGCAGCCCCGAGCCAGGACGCTCACCGAACACCAAAATTCCCGGCTGCTTTCGGCAGAGCTTGCGAAGGGGACGCGTGGCAGGTAGGAGCCGTGCCCCGGCCCGTCTGCGTTCGGCGCTGGGTTGCTGTCTCCTTTCGGAGAGCTGAGTGTGAACCAGTGCCGAAGCAGAACCAAGCGCTGCCATTGAAGGGGCTTAGCGCGCTTCTCTCCTTTTTTCTTTTCAAGCGTGCCGAGAGCTGGGAGTTAATTCTGGAAGCGTCACTTGTGCGAGGATGTTTCTGGCAGGCTCGGGGTTGCTAAGTGTAGCTAAGTGCCTCGAGCATCCGCAACTATTCGGCTCCTTGTTTTTTTCTTTTCCTCCCTGAAGAGAAACTTTCTGAAGGGGAAGAAGGAAGCGAGCGCAGTCGGCCGTGGTAAATAATCCCGTAGGGTGCTGCGGGAGGGTGCCACCGACGCTGACGTGTGGGCTGATGGAAATGTGTGCTGCCTGGGCTGGGGGTTTTCCCATCTTTCACCCCCTCCCTTGGCCTCAGAGTGACGCCTCTTTGAACCGTTGCCTGAAGTCTTTCCTTCCAGCTCCATCTCTGATCTCCTCCGGATCCTTTTGCAGGCATCTTTTGAGTAGGGAAGCGTTTGGAGCCGGGTCTCGGTGCACACTTGGGAAGGCAGCGAGGGCACTTTGGTGGCTCTGAGTCCGCTTGCTCCGGGTCCTGGTGGTGCCTGGATGGGTCGGGGTTGGGATGTGCGAGGATGGAGAGCTCCGGGTGTCGGCATCAGAGGGCAGTGGCACCAGAGAGACGTACACCCGCTGTTATTCCCACATTCTCTGGGATATTTGGTGTGTATTAAGGGGGGGTGGGCTGAGCCTCGTCCCTCCCCTGGCGTTGTGAGCTGGTTGGCACCATTGAAGGCGCTGGGTGAAGGAGCTCAGTTCTGGAGAGATGTGATTTGCCTCTGGTGTTTTCAGGAAGGCTGTTCTTAACTGTTTAAACCTGGTAAATTGCAAATTACTTAACAGCGTGCTTCTGAGCGAGGTATAAAACGAAGGCTCCAAACCTTCTAAGTGGTTTTTAACAAATACAAATTTCATTTTCCATTAGGATCTTGAAATTGGTTTCTGAGGTGGTTAATGTCGCTTTTTGTAGCTGTTTCGGGTCCTGTTCTCGCAAGCGTAGGAGCCGGCCCTGTGTAATGCAGGCTAAACCCTGAAGCTGATTCAGTTTGGTGGCTGCTCTCCCTCTCCTGGCTCCTGCGGTGGTACCTTTGGGGTGGTGGGTTGGGGCCCCATTGAGGCGTGAGCTGGGCTGAAAAGCGTCGCTGGTAAAGGATCCTTCCTGTCCTAAAGCTGCATGAGTTTCCCAGCTAATTCAGCAAAGCAAATCCCCTCTTGCCCCTCTCCTTTTCCACCCTCTAGTCCTGTTCCCAGGGGACCAAGAGGGAGCAAAGGACCTGAAGCCTCCTCTACCTCGCCTGCCTCTCGAGCTGCGAAAATTAATAACGAGCTTTGGCTCCCGAGACCGTCCTCCTAGAAGCTTATTTATACCTGTGCTTAGTGTTGATTCAGCTGCCTTGCAACCATCGCTCAAATTCACAAGAGCCCTTATAGAAAGGAGAGATGAAAACCGCCCTACCCCTCTCCTGCACCTCTTTCTTTTTTTATTTTCTCTCTCCCGCGCACTCGCAGCACTTGACTCCTTGGTTTCGAGCGCCGGGGAAAAGATGCTGTCACCATACGTGATTTCAGAGCCGCTGCGCGAGCCCCCGGCCCCCCGGGCATCGCAGCCCGCAGCCTCTCTCCTGGCTAGGACGGGCTTGGCAAAGCGAGGAGCCGCGATTAGCAGATCCCTGCCCCTTAGAGAGCCTGCGCCTCGCGCTGCCCGCATCAAAGAGGAGAGGAGAAAAGGCCCGGCAGGTGCCTCCTCGGCCTTTCCAAATATCCCACCGTCGGCACATTTGTATTAGATATTGATTTCTGTTTAATAGAATAAGCCAGGAGAAATCACACTCTTTGTTGGCGTTCAAAGGATAAACCATAAAAGCCATTAAGAAGTACTGTAAGCGGCGGGATGATTAATGAGACTTTAGGTGCATTCTACTGACTGCTTCCAGATAATGTCTTTGAAAGATCCTGTTGCTTCTGGCTGCAATTCAGAGCTATTTATTTGCAAGGTGAAGCTCTGAGAAACGGCGCTTCCAGCGCCAGCCCTGCCCGATACCGTTACGGAGACAAACTGGATGCCCCCGATTTCCCATCTCCAGAGGGATCTTTTTGCTTTGCAGTTTTGCTCGGCAGCCTTGCCGAGATACCGGGGAGGTCAAGTGGTGAAAGACGCTATGTCTGCCTCAAATTGCTGCTGCGTGTCTGCGCTGCTTTAGGGAGGGCCGTGAGGTTTACGGCTTGTAGGAAGGAAGCCCTTATCGGGAGATATTGATCCTGTTTGGGTTTTTTTATTTCTTGGTGCTAGCGTGTCTTTCCGTGGCTCAGTCCGGGTGAGCTCTCTTGCAGTTGGGCTGTCTGCGATCCTGACAGCGCTTGTGCCCCCGTAAATACCCTCTCGGTTTCAGCGCGGGCAGAGCTCACGGCTGCGAGCTGCCGCATCCAGGGCTGAACCCCCCCAAACCTGTCTGCTCGGTCTGTGCGGGTCAGCGTCCCGCCGGGGAGCCCAGCAGAGCTGGAAGGGAACATTTCACTCCATCCCTTTCATGGCAGCTCTAGACGAGGAGCATCTCAGTGGGCTTTTATTCTCCAGGGGGCAATAAACCGGGTTTTACGGGGACCCCTTGTTTTTCCGTGGTACGCTTGCTCTCCGTGGCAAGCAGAGCTGTGATTTCTGTTCCCAGATAAAACCATGGGGGTAAAGAGAGTCTCAGACCTAAGGTCAAATCCGCACTTTCCACTTGCCCGCTTTGCTTTCCGGGCTGTGCCCGACTCGCAGACCTCAGGGCGCGACAGGCGGAGGGATGGGGTGGATGCAGACACGGAACGGGGACGGACAGCCCCGCGTCCCGACTTCCCTGGTGTTTTGGTTTTCCTTGGGAGGTGGAAGTTACTGGCGTCACAGCAAATCCTGTTTGTTTCTAAACCAAGCCCGTCTGCGGTGAAATAAACAGAACCCAAGGAAATAGATAAGCAGGGTAAGGAAAAAAAAAAAAAGCTGCACTTGAAATCGTCTGTTTTTTTCCCCTTGGGAAAAAAGCTTCTTCCCCGGGGCGGGACAGGATACGGGAGGTGGGGATTTTCTCTCGAGGGAGTGGGAGCTGCCAGAGTTTGTCATCAAGAATAATAATAACAACCAAATGATGACTGGCAAATTGTCGTTGAGGGGGTAATGAGGACGTAATCCAGCGCAGCAGAGGAACGAGGAGGGGGGAGCAGGCAATATCCCATCTTTAATGAACAGTAACGCTGCTGGTGGGAGGGGAAGGACCCGACGCTGCTGGTTCCTTCCTCGGTGGCAGCGCTGCAGAGAGAGCTGGAGAGAGAAACCCACCTTCCTTAAGCAGGGCGTTGGTTTTCCCCATTAAACTCGAAGATAAAACTGCTGCTAAATTGCTGTCACTGTTTTAATTCTCCCCGGCTCGCCACGTCCTCTCTCTCCCTGCTACCTCCTTCTTCTGCTTTTCTCCTTTATTTTTGTCTCCCTTTCTCCTCCCTGTGCCTCTCCTCCATCTTTGTTTCGCTCTGTCAATCTCTTCCTCTTTTCTAAAGCTCTCTTTCCTTCCTCTGCTCTCCCGTCTCCTTTATACCCTTTAAATTCGTTGCTGCTCCTCTCTCTCAAGCCTTCCTCCTCCTCCTCCTCTCTCAGCATCCTCTCCCTCACCGGCTTTGCAGCCTCTCTCCGCTTCGCCAGCCCTTCCCGGAGCTGATTTATTGGCTTGCATGGAGAAAACCGGGGCCATTTTCGGCTCTTCCAAGATGTTGCCGGCAGCCGAGGGGGCACTAAAAGGGTACCGGGTTTGTTTTAAGCATCGTGGTCAAGTGCGGTAGTTTGGGCTGAGTAACCTCTCCTGCGAGCTGTGTGTGTGGAGAGGCAGGTTTTATGGTCTTTTGGCTTTCAGCGTCCTCTCCCTTTTATACTTGCCCTCTGGCCATGAGCTCTCGAGCAAGGTGCTCTCCAGGCTTTGCTTCTTGCACGCGCTCGGCACTTAATAAGCAATAGCGAGTAGTAAAAACGGCAAGCGGAGGGATGCGCGGGGTTGGGAGCCCCGAGGTGGGGGATTTATAATGTTTATGAGCTCCGGGTTTGCCTCTGCCACTGACTGCTGCCGGAGATTTAGCAAATCCTTTAATCTCTCTCCTTCCTCAGTTTCTCCAGTTGGTTAAGTGAGGATAATGAGCCATAACTAACTTGCAAGCTGTCGAGGGAATGGTTTAATTAGCGGCTGATCTTGCTAGGTGCTGTGGGGCTTCGGTTCGCATCGTGGTATGGGAGCGCGGATTCAGGCATGAGAAGGCTCCGAGGGGCTCAGGACCTGCAAGATATTTGCCTGCCTAAATGCTTTGGATGATCCAAGCCCCAGCTCGTCTGGCAGCTCCTGCGGCCCTCGGCGTTGTCCTCTGGGGGAGGTAACGTCCCCGGTCCCCTGGCCGGCTGTGCCCCGCGGCAGCGAGCAGGGGGCGCGGGGGACCCGGGCTGCCTTCCCTTTGCCGTGCATTTCGCAGGCAGTGCCTTTCCTTCCCTTTCTGCATGCGCGGGGGTTAATTGCCTCGCGCGTCTGCCAGCCGCAGGGCTTCCCAGCCAGCGCTGCTCTTCCAGGAATAGAGGCTCTTGGTTTTCAGCTCCCTGTCATAAATCCAAAAAAGAAGAAGGAGAGAGAAAGAAGGGAGGGAATCTATTCCTTCCAGCCGTCTCTGGCTTACGTGGCCGATCAGATGCGGTGGTTTCTTTTGGAGTAGGCAGGAGGTGAAGCAAAGGTGGTGGAGGAAGAGAGGTATATAGATGCTCCTCGGGCGGGGGTCAGCGTGGACCCTCACGTGGTATCTTCCACCCTTCCCCCGTCACGATGCTCGTTGCTTCCTTTGGGTGCTCTCTAGAACTGGCTGCCTTTCTATCGCAGGGTGGAGAAAACACTGCTCTTGATACTTGTTATGAGATCCGATCTGAGTTTTATTGGGAGCGCGTGTGTCTTATTGTCTCCGCGGTTTCTAGCTGTAACCGCACGCGAGAGGCATGACGGGCGTATTTGTCCCTGCTCCCCTTGCTGGGGCTGCCTCGCACGCACACGTTCTCCGTTCCAAAGCAAACTGCATCCCCTGCCTTCCTTCTGCCTGTCTGCCTTAGTCCCTTAACAAATGCAATTATATTTGTCTTGGCCATCTTTTTTTCCTCGAGATGAGCCCATGCTGACCAGTGCTTAGAGTCCCATTCTCTTTTCCCCTGCCAAAACCGCAAGGGAATGGTATTTCACATAAAAGCCTTTGAGAAGCAAAGAAGCTCTTGAAATCTCGCCCTGGAATGACCTTTTTTCCCCCTTCCCTTGAGCAGGCAAAGGGCATCGTGTGACCCGTCCACTCAATCCCATAAATCGTTTTTACGGACATGTAAAATATCGGTAGAAAAATACTTCATCCCTTTAAAGAGAAAAATAAACAGTTTCTCTCATCATTATACAGCTTCCAGGAAGAAAAGCACAGTTGGTATTGACAAAGCTTAAAAAGAAGGAGAGGGAAGAAAAAAGGAAACCCGAACCCAAAGATGCTGAACTTCTCGCAAAACAACTCGCCTTTGATATTTACAAATGTGTAATTTGCTCCTTGTCGGATTTGGTGTGAACTCGTCAGCGGGGCTCAGCGGCGAGACTCTCCTCCCCAAAACGGCGGGGAGGCAAGGTCGGCTTCTCGCTGTCGCCTGAAAATCCGCTGGGAGCTGCTGAATGTCTTGGTGGTCATTGGGCCTCTCAAGAGAGTGATGTATTGCACCCTAAAAAGTTGTCTAAAGCGAGGGTGCTCCTTTAAAGGGTGCTTTAAAGCTCCCTTCCAACCCGAACCGTTGTACGACTGGGGTTGGCCATCGCTCTTTGTCAGCTATGGTGGGAGCTTTGGACGTGAACCTGCGCGAGGTCTCTGACCTGGAACCGGCTGTAGTTAACCGAGCTCAGCGCTGCCCCGAGCGTCCAACGCAAGGTGCTCGGCCGGGGTTTTGCATAAGCGTGGCTGCAAGTCGTAGTGTTTTATCGCTTTGAAATTCCCTTTCCATCAGCTGGGATTGATTTCAAGACGTGAACTTGACTTCTCTTGTGACCTGTAGTTGACTGTGCTCTCCGTTATGTTTCGAAGTACTCTGAGAGCCGTAGAAACGCGAGGCCTTGTCTTTTGCCATTGAAATATTTTCTTTCTTTTCCCCTTCCTGGGTTTATTGCCTTTGAGTTGTGCCGGTGCCTTTGAAGTAGGGATGAATTTTAGCCACAGAGTTTCATCTCGGGGTGTAGATCCATGCTCAAAGGAGGGAAGCGTTCACTACGTTTTCAGTTTCCATTCAGCCTGTTACAGAGTCGGACCCAAGCTGTGAAATTCAGATGTAAATTCCTCCTAAGCCCAGCCACCGCCAGGCACGGTTTGATCGCACGGCTTTTAAGCTGGCGAGCACCGATGCCCGGGAAGGGAAGCTCGGGGATGCCTTCCTTAGAGAAGCATCTCCAGCTTCCCAAGGCTAGGCTTAAAAAGGCTGTTTCAACCTCTGCCTCCGAAATGAGTCAGTGATGTAAAAGAAAAGCAAGGTTAGGCTGAAAATGATGGGAGCCAACTGGGACTCTGGTGGGGAAAAAAACCCCATGCGATGCCCCATCACCACCCTGAAAGCGTCTGAAATGAGAGACCTTGTCTCCGTTGCATTCCCCACGTCGTCTTTTGGCTCAGCCCCCGTGGGCGAGCAGGATTTCCACGTGGCCTCGCCGGCAGAGCCGCCCTCGGCCGGTGGCTAATTGGCCGTAGTCGCAGCTCCCGGCTCGCTCCATTTATATCCGCGGACGGGGATTACTGGGAGCCGGCCGACTTCAATGCCAGCTGCGGAGAAACGGAGGGGGAGAGGGGAGAGCGGCAAATGAGCCGTGCAGATGTTGGAAAGTGAATTAGCCTTTAAGAGTGTTTTCCGTGGCGAGGCGGTACGGCAGCCGAGGTAAGAGGGAGCGTAATGCCGACAGCGTCCCTCCAGCAATCCCTCATATTTACCGAGGGATTGAGATGAGTTTGTTCTCTTCTGGCGGATCGAAGGCTGCGGAGATCGCAGAGCCTCCTAGGGTGCATGGCAGGGCTTAATAATAAAGAATGAGTCAGGTCGTCAATATTTTACATGAAGGTGCCGGGCTTAAATAATAAATGAAGCAAAATTAATCAAGGTGTATCTGAAGGGAGATACGGACGTTACAATGCAGGGAGCTCGGGAACAGCTCGGCAACTGTCAACATGCAACAGAAATGAAGTTGTTCCTAAAATCCAGCTGGAGAGGAGTCTCTGGATGTTGTTCTTCTTCCTTTAAACGGTGTCATTTGTTCTGAGATTTTGTGTTAAATGATCTGCTGCTTCCCAGGAAGAGTTGGCCATGACCAAGAGAGGGACTTCTCTTGGAGAAGTCACGGTGCTTCGCAGTCCCAGTCTTGTCTGGTGTGGGGAAAAGGCAAGGAAAGGTAGAAATAAACATGTAACAAGTTGAGCATCTTGAGTGATGCCGAGTAGGTGCAAATTCAAGCTGGGCTCTGGAAAAGGGGAGCTGTCGGAGGGATGGAGTTTCCTTTCTCTGCCCCCCTTTTTCATCCCTTTCCTACCCTCCGATGCTGCTGTTTCTGCTGCTGCTCCCTGCCAGCCTCGTATCGCCTTCGCATCGTGCCGGGGGGGAAGGGGAGAGAAGCGGGGTGGATCCCGGTCGCCTCTCCCTCTGCGTTTGGTACTCTTTTGGAGCGGGCAAACCCAGACGCTTTTGTGCCTGGGCTTATTTCCATTTAGACGGTTCAGAACAGCCTTGTGGGCTTAGATGTTCGTCATCCTTTGACTTTCAGTGGGCTTTGGGTGCCCGGCTCCGATTCCTTTGCAGATCTTGGCTTTAAGCCCTCCATCTTTCCTCTCCGACGAGGGCTCCGTTTAACCTTTCCTCTTGCCTGAGGAAAGCGCATCGCATTAGCCCACGCGCGCAGATGGAAAATTGAAGAGGATCTTTGCCCTCTTCCTTCTTCTAACGTAACGACTCAGGGATCCCCCGTAAAGGCTGGATTTCCCTTACGAAGCAGTTGGTGGCAAAAGGCGCACGAGGTAATTGGAAAAGTAGCCAGGTTTGAGATTAAAGTTGTTCCATCAGCTGAGACGTTTGTGGAAAGCTTCCCCTCTGGCTGATTTACATAATGCTCCTAACCATTTCGGGAGGAGTGTTGGGAATCCCATAATGCAAATAACCCCCGAGCCTATATACTCAAATGCCTTCACCTGATCTAAGATGAGCACGGAAAGAAATTTGCCACATGTTTTACCCAGCTCAGCAATATCTCCTCTGCAGACGGAATTGCTAACAATATTCCGACCTGTTGGAGCACAACATTGAAACGTATAGAAACAAGACCCGCAGCCACGTTCTGCAATTCAATCTCGTCTTTATTGCGGCGGTGGAGGTGTGCTGCATATTAGCGAGTAGTTTTTTTTTCCCCTGACTAACCTTGGCTCGGTTTCATTACCAGTTCCCGGCTCTGCTGGGAGTCAGTCCGCGTGGGTCCTTGTCCCGTCGATGGGAAGGTGACTGGCTTCCCGTGCCGGCTGGGGACGTGGTGGTGGCTCAACATTGGTCTCCATAAACCTTGTCCTGCAAAATGTCTAGCTTGAATTCCCACCGACGGCCAAACGGAGTCAGGGCTGATGCAGAGGACATGCTCTTACCTCCTCTGTTACAGTCATGCTGCCATAAACCGATGGTGCCGCGTCAACTCCGGTGCCCCTATGCCGATTTCCCCCTGCGGAGGATCTGCGCTCTAATCCTCTCCTTTTTTTCCACTTTTATCTTCTGGAGAAGAACAATATATCTCTTACCCGCTTGGTAGTTTCCTTTCTGTTCCTCGATTGAATTATACAGAGGGTGCACTCGAGTGATTTTTAAATCTAAATGAAAATGTAAAGAACCCTTTGCCGTAGCGCCGAATCCTACAATAAGGCAAATTGTTTAACTTCGCCGCACCCCCATCTGGCCCTAATTGATTCTTGTAACCCAACTGTGATTTCTAACATGTTCTAGTCAGAGAAATCTACCGGCACTAATTCAACACGGTGAGCACTGCTACGGCGTTTAACGCGACGATGAGATCAATGTCCCTTCCGAGGGAGCCAGCGAGCGCCTACCGCCCTGCCCGGCCACGGCGAAGCAGCAGCTCTGGGGCAGCAAGTGTTGGTGGGGCAGACTTTGGCCAAAAACTTTGTTTCCGAGGATAGGAAAATACGTTTTTTCATCCTTCTCTTCCCCCCGGTGTGTACCTGCAGCTCTTTCTTTTCCCATAGAAATCCCACGGGAGGAGGCTGCTCTTTCGGGAGCAAAGATTAAAAGCATTTTAGATGAGCCCGTGTTCGCCATACCCCTGCTTGTGAACCCCGGGATGTTTCGGCATTTGGATTCAGCGTGCGGTTTGGGCAGAGGTTGAATCCTGTTTCTGTGCAGCGGGTTCCCTGAGCCCCAGCCCTGCTGTGCACAGCGGGGATCCAGGGGCTGGCGTCCAAGGATGCTTTCGCTCGGCGTTACAACTTGTATCCTCTTGAGCCGTGCTATGAATAGAAGGGTGGCTTTTTTTTTTTTTTTTATTAACTATGCTAAAAATATTGGGTTTCTGGATATCCTTGGCTGCTTAGTAAATGGGGTGAGAGTGTGGACCTCTGGGCTCCAGCTCTCGCGTTGTGCTCTGCTGGGAATGGCAGGAGGCCCCAGGATGAATTCAGCCAGGTCTTTGGAGCCACAGAGGAGCTGGCCGTAATTTCTCTCTTGCTACAGCTTTCTGGAAGTGTTAACGTTTATCTCCTTGCTCTGGGCTTTGGATGTCAGGGAACTGGAAGCCGTTTACCCTGATCATCATATTTTAAACAAGAGGAGTAAGGGCTGCGTTGGTGGGAATATAGCTGCAAGGCTTTACCGCCGGAGTAGCTGTAAGTCGTAGGAGAAGGCTTTGTGGAAAGGGCTCGTCACGGAGGGGAGGTGGACATCCCTGCTGCCTCCGTGCAAGTGCAGAAGAAACGCCTCGCAGCGCGGTGGTGGCGGCGGGGGACAACGGTCCCCCACGTTAGGCTTGGCATGAGTGCAAGGACACTGCTGTCGTCGTCTCGCTCCCTCGTTGCTCTGTCCTCCCCTTCCCACCTCCTCTCCTCCAGGAGGCATTTCTCGCTGCCGGCGCTTGCTTAAAACAACGCGGTATTTTTGGGCTGCCTATTTTAGGGCTGCATGCGATGTGACTGGCAGGTGACAGGCGGCTTGATGGCAGTGACTGGCGGGAAGCCGGGCTCCCAATTAGAGATGACAGGTCCAGCCGACGCCGTGCCATGTGTGTGAGCTGCTCCTCAGCCACGCTGGGAGGAACGAGCAGCACTGCCAGGCTTGGTCAGTGTTTTTTAGTTGTCCAGCAGTTGCACGCCTTGCTTTCTCCTCTGTGTTGCTACACCTGCATCTCAGGATGCCGTAAGACCATTTTTCTTTTGTCAAGGTGATGGTTGGAGGCTCCTTTTTGACCACAGTTGAGTTGACACCGTTGACCGTGGCGCGTCGGGTGGTTTGCAGACAGCAGTTGGCTTGTCCAGGCAAAGCCCAGGCTCGCCCTCCCCGGGACTGGGCGCAGAGACATTTATTTGCCTGCCGGTAGCTGCGTGTGGCGGTGGGTACGGCACGGACGGGGAGCAAGCTCGCCCTCTCCCAAAGCAGACCTCGTAACGCCAGCTCCAGAGCTGTTTGCTGTAGCTTCTCTTACACTGAGATTTAAAAGAGTAGGGAAAAACAGATGCTGGAATCTGTGTGAGAGGAGATTTACATATATAGAAAGACTAAAAAGCTTCATTTTTGTTTGTTTTTGTTCCTGTTTGTTTGCTTTCTTACTTTTCTGACTGTTTTTCACATTAAAAATTCAAGATATGCCTGTCTTCTATTTTCTGGAAGGCTCAGAGGACATCTGGAGAACTTGTTAGGATTACGTTGTTTGAGACATGATTTCTTTGGAGGACGAGGGATAGCTGGCTGTTTGAAACTCTACTTTTGGGAGTGGATTTTGTTGTCACCTCCTTCCTTAATGACTTTTTTTGGAGAAAACCTCGTGAGAGAGATGTCCTTGTTAAACCCTGCACCGTGAAATAATGGCTCAGAAACCCTCCGATTTTTGGGGACCTCTAATGAGCCTCCCCAGGAGACGGAGCTCTGTGTTCCTATTTTGTCTGAGGTAATGTGAAAAAAGAAGAGGCAAGTCAACTATCGAAAACATTTTTTCAGTTAAAAAAATAAGAGAACAGGCAACCTCAAACCCCACCTTTCTGTATGCGCCGCTTGTAAGTCGGAAAAAAAAAGGCAGCACCCCGCTTTTTTCCATTAAGCTGCTTCTATAATGTATTAATAGAGAATTATATCCTCGCTATAGGATTATTAAAAAAGAAGAGAGATAAAAATGATAGAAATGAATCTGTACGCTATTATGCGGATGACAATAGATACACTTAAGCCTTCCAGCCCTGACCTTGGCACATGTTTCATCTCAACTCTCCGAGAGTCTGAAATTGATACACTGACACTTACCATTAATATGAAGAACCATCATCTTCCCCCAAGAGCACGAGGGGATGGGAAGGACTTTGCCAATGCTCCGAGGGGCAGAGCAGGACCTCTTCTTGTCTCCGTGCAAATCCCTACGTCCGCCCCATGGTTTTTCTTTGTTTTTTTTTTTAAACTAAACTTGCTACAGAAGTTTTTGCGCGAGGCGTGCAGCCGCGTGCCGTCCTCCTCTCTCCCTGCCCTTTGTTCTCCGCCGATCGTGGACGGGTTTGCACAAGGAGAAACCCGTGCAGATCCCTGTCCCAAATGCCAGGCCGCCTCGGACCTTCGCTCCGGCTGCCCCCGGGTTGTGGCACGTCGATTTGCGGCTGATGGGTGCTGGAAAAAAGACTGTGCGGGAATGAATGAGACTAAAGCTGAGATTTTTTTTCCCATATATTTAGCAATTTGAGGCTTCCCACATCCGGAGGCAGCTGTGAACTGTCTCCCCTGGTGCTCTGCGTCCCTTGCAGAAGCACGGCAGAGGCGGTACCCGAACTCCCCTTCCCTCCTGTAGCATCTCTGCCCTGACCATCGAGGACTCCACTGAGCTTGGAGAGGGAAATTTCTTTTCCAGGAGCCACGTCTGGTCTCCGCATTAGGAAAGGGGGCAAGTTGCTGCTGTGGGCTTGTGGCCCCCAGGAGTGGGTCTGTCGTTGATGCTGGGCAGCAGCAGCCTCCTGGCTGGGGCTGGGGCTGAGCTGGCGGCTCTGCCTCCCTCGTACCCCAGCCCTGCACAGCTTCCCCACCTTCCAGCAGCCGGACATCGCTGCCGTTTCCCACGGGCTGCTGTTAACCGCGTGGCGGAGGCGAAAGGTTTTCCGCTCTGCCTTCCTCAAACCAAGTTTGTTTAGCCCTTAAGCTACTGTGAATACTGAGAGGGAGAAAGAGCCGCGTAATGTAGTGACAGCTCTGCTGTGTTCCTGCTAATACAGATATCATTTGATCAATGTGATCCTCTGCAACCTCTTGCAAGGATTAATAACGAAGAACACTTGGCTGGCGTGAAACCCCAGGAGCAGCAGACTTTGTTAGCCGAGCGCTTCAGGTGGGAGCTGCCTGCGAGGGGTACTGCCGGGGAAAGGGACTTGCAGCGGCGTCTCCGGGGGAGCTGTGCTCCCGAGACGCTTCCCCGGGATGGGGAGGGTGCAGCAAATGCGGGGACGCAAGGGGAGGGAAGGAGAAGGCACGCCGGCAGCTTTCCTTCCATTTGAGCAGAGGGTTGCAGCAGCCCCCTGAGCCCCCCCTGCGCCTCTCTATCACCTCTGCACCCCAAAAAGGGGGGGCTGGCTGCAGCACCTCCCCATCCCCGCGCTCACGGGCATCGCCACGGGATGCTCTCGTGCTGCCGGTCGCACGTGGCCGTGGCGCCAAGTGACCGGCTCGAGATGGAGCATCCGATCTGGGTACAAAGGGATAAATGCAGGACAGCCGGGAGGGCGCACGGGAGGACTCCTCTCCAAAGCCCTCGGCGGGGCGGCTTAGCTGCCTCTAAACACCGCATGTATTTCTTTCTTTCTTTGTCTCCCGTTTTATTTATAACCCTGGTTGGTTTTTTTTATTATTATTATGATTACTCCTGCTGAGCTGTAAAGTCGTTGAGGAAAAAAAGGAAAAAATACTAGGGCAAATGTGTCAGGCAAATTAAACTGGCTTGTTATAATCAGCTGCTTCTCCTGTATCCTTTGCTTTCCGTGGCTCTCTATCCCTGATCCCCATGTACATATAGATGCTCTCCCTCCTCTCAATTTCAGTGTCAAGAACTTTATTGGCATGACAAGATATACTGTGTTGCTGGAGTTAATACAGTCTCAAGCGTGTATGTCTGAGAGAGGTTTTCACAGTAGTAATTGGGTTTTATACAGTGTGTCCAGTTCTATATTTGGCGGCTGGGGCGCAGCTATATGGGGAAGCCATTTCTGCCACCTCTGCTTGAATTACGCAGGTGATTTTTTTTCCTCGCTTTTAAGGGTGAAACAGAGGCGGTCGGTGCAGCCGGCTTGCTCCTTGCGCACCCCGCTGCGCGGCTGGAGGGGGTCCCCCGGCTGAGCCTTGCAGAAGCGACCTGCTCTAGCCGGGATGCTGGCCCGAGCAGATCGAGCACAGCCAGGAGCACAACCAGCCCGACGGAGCCTCCAGAGTGGACCCGAGGGTATATTTGTCCTCTGTGCTCAGCCGTCGCTCGGTCCGGGTGCTGCCGAGCTGGAGCAGGCTGGGGGCTGCTCCGGGAGAAGAGGCGCCTCATCGATGTCCGTACGGAGACGGGCAGGGCTGGGGCTTGGCTCCTTCTGCTGCCCTGGATGCGTCCTCGCTGCTCCCTCCCCTGCCTTCTCCACACCTCTCCTTCCCCTCCTCTTCCTTTTCCTCGCTTTGCTTCATATTTACTTCCCCGCCTCGAGACTTTCCTTGTCCCTCCATCACCCCGTATCCCGGCCCCACATCCGTGGCGGCCCCATTGCCAACGCCCCGGCAGAGAGGACGACGGCACGTGGGCTGTTTGCAGAGCTAAGGAACAAATTGGGACCGAGGACAGGCAGTCCGCGAGACAAGGAACCTTTGCTCCAAGAGGCGATGAAAGGCGGCACAATTGGAAATGATTTTATTTCAATTAGATTTTAATTAGCCGCTGTCTCCGAGCCGTCGGATCAGTTGCCAAATAATTGAAAAGCAACAATATTTGCATGTGGCGCCTCGAAGAATAGCTGCGTCTGATCTGTGGCGGGGAGGGTTTGGGGAGATAATTCCCAAGGTCAGCTGCTCCTCGCTGGTAGTTCAGCGTGGGCAAGTTTCTTGCAAATAACCCACTGTAGCCTCACACTAATTTTACAGTAAATTAATGCCGAGCCGGCATTTGTATGGATTTAATTAGCAGGCAACACAAACTTTTATAAACCTTTTGCAGTGGCAATTTAAACCTGATTGCAAAGTTATTAAAGGCAGCCATGGCAGGCTGCTTCTAGGAGTCCGCAGGGACCGCGGCGCGGGGACTGCACGATGTGTTGGTGCTGCCGGAGCTCTTCACGGCAGGGGCAAACGGGCGAAACCCCGCCGGCTTGCTGGAGACGTGCAAGGGCGGCGTGAGCCGAGCGGCCGATGCGTGCGTCGCCTGCCGCGCGTTCGCTCCGCCGAGCAGAGCCTTGCTGGCCGCTTCTCCCGCGTTGCATCCTCCTAAAGGAGATCAGACGTGTTGGCTCTCAAATCTGCCCCAAATTGCTCTTCTGCCCGTTTCCAGGCGGCTGCCGCACGGTTTTTACGGTAGCTACAAATAGTTGGGAGGCGGCGGCGCCCGTAAAAGCCCCCGCGCTCCTGGCAGCACAAGCAGGCAGGGCGGTTTATGAGCAGGTCTGTTGTCTGTGGCAGTAATGCGGTGCGTGGTCCCTGAAGAGAGCTGCTAGAAATCACAAGATCATGAGTTTCACAGTAGATATCTATAGCTGGTGTCACAGATAATTAAAAGAAGCGGGGTTAGTAGCCTCGGTTGGGCACGTGGGTTACAGCTCCCGTAATTCAGGGTGGGCGTGGGTGTCAGTCCAGCCGTGGCTCCAGGCACGGAAGAAATAGCCCTGCGGCAGCTGGACGAGGCTGGCTGGCCATGTTAAGGACATTAAAAATATTTATACACCCTGGAATGATGGGACTCCTTTTTAAATGCCTGCAGAGCGAGGCCATTTCTTATTTTGCAAATAATTGCATTTAAAATCTATCTATATGCGTGTGTGTGTGTGTATATATATATGGGAAAATGCAATTCTTGACAGAGCGGATTTAATTGCCAACCTGCCTTTGTCAGAACTGGGAAACAGGAGCTTTTAATTACGATGGAGGGGTTTGTGTGGCGAGTCCAGGACACCTCTGCAATCAGCCAGAGAGATGCTGTCCTCCATGCTTCCCTCCTCGCATGCTCGGAGGACAATGGCAAGTCATTAACGAACTATAATGGGAAAAGCCGTATCTAACGATTACATTCTCTTAGCGAGGCCGGGCGGGTGACTAACCGCTGGTGTACTTTTTCCTTCCCTTTTCTCTTTGCTAATAGCGTTCTTGCTGGAGCCAGTCCAATACAGCCCAGCTGCCGGGCCGCTGGCTGCTGTGCTTGGCTCCGGGCGCGGCGTGATTGAGTGCCGAGCCCCGGTTTGCTGTCTGTTGCGCCGTGTAGGTCTGGAGTCGCTCCACGGGCTTGCATTTGTCTGACATAAATGGGAGCAGAGCCTGGCCCGCTTCAGCCCCCTTCCCTGGTAGCCGGAGGAGAGCTCTGATTAATGATTGATTGCCGGTATTAATTTGCTGCGTGTAAGAGGTGTCCAAGGACAAGTCTGAAATGGCTCTTGTGTATCCAAAGGGAGTCGGGAAGAGCTGATGGATTCAAGGGGAGCCGAGTGCCGGCAGACGCTTTTCCTAGGGCGGCTGAGATACACCAGCCCCTTTGGGAAGGTTTTGATGTGGCTGGTTAGACCTGGGTAGCCGTGGAGTTACTCTCTCCTTAGCTCCTCTGTGCCTGTACCCACCTTAGATCCCTGAGGACATAGCCTGGTTTTCAGAGACGCTGGGCTAGCATTTTTCCATACAGATAGAAACTATTAGGTGTCCAGCATCCTTAATGTGGGGCTGAGATGTTCAGGGGGCAGCGAGGCTCTGAAACTCCAGGTATGCTGGCACCCATCCCTGGGGTCCAGCCCAGGCGACAGGCAGGACGAGGCTGGGATGCCGGCGTCTTTGGAGGAGCAATTTTTGAGGTCTCAGTCAGAAAGGGCGCAGCTCTTAGATGCTCTGGTCTTTGAAAAAGTGGCCGCTGCAACCCAGAGCCTTCTCGTTTCTGACTCACTGGTCCCTTCTGCAAACCTGAGCCCAGATCTGGAACAGGGCGAGGTGGGAAAGAGGAGAGGGGAGTGCTAAAAAAGTCAGGAACGCAAGAGTAGAAGATCTGAGAGATATTTCCAGATGGATGTGGGTAGGAAAATGAGAGAGAATGCTATTTGCAGCTTGCAATTAAAATAAATCTGAGCAGGAGAGGAGATGGCAGTGCTGAGTCTGTTGATGTGTCTGATGAAGCAAAGCTGATTCACCTAGAAGTTGACACAGCTGTGTTAATGTGCCTGCAAATAGCAGCTCCTGTCTGCCCGCGATTAAGCCGCGATGGAAGGCTGGCCTGTCACCTGTGGGTTTATAAAACCCGATGCCTCCCCTTTGGCTGGAGATGGTTTCTAGCCGGGTTCCCACGCACGCACCCAGCTCCGGCTCCCGCTGCCAGCTAAAGGAGCAGCACCCGCCGGTGCCGTAGGTTGGCTCCAGCTCTGCCAGCCGGGAGCGAGGTACCATTAACTGTGTAAGCATTTCAATTGCCACCCATTACTTTGTTTTGCAGGATGCGGGCGTGTGTGCGGAGGGGCGGGAGGAAGGAAGGACTGGGGACTTGGCTTTTTGAGTGTAATTGCAGCGATTTACCCATTTGCTGTTGCCAGCACAAGTGAGCTGTCAGGCAGGGGTCTAACGCCGGCTGCACGCACGAGGCACGGCGCGGCATCGGCGTGTTGTTCACCAGCGCTGCTCTCAGGGTTTCGGGAGGGGCGGACGATTCACACGCGCCCCCCGCACGCTCTAAAAATACCCCTCGGTAATCAAGCCCCTGCCGCTCGCCCGCCGTTGTGCTCTCCCTTGCTGCTGGTGCTCATCAGTCCCTCGGGGTATAAATAGCAGCGCTCCTGACGGAGCTGCTCGCTCCTGTTTTGAGATCCCCACGGCTGCGGTGGTGCCGAGCCGCGGCGGCACAGATACCGGGCTGGCACGCAGCCCGAGGAACGGGCACGGGCCCTCCTGGGAGGAGGCGGCCGTGGGGCATCCACTCGTGGGGTGTTTGGTGGGAGAAACACAAGGGTGGAAGGAGATGCAGCCGTGCATGCGTGCGGGGAGCAGGGCTTGCATGCTGCTTTTTGAAGTCTTTCTGTCGCCTGAGCTAGAAATGAGCATCTGGTCTGTTGGATATTAGTTCCCATATCCTTCCCCAGCCCATATCCTTCAGGCTCGGGGTCTCCCAGAGCAGCAGGAGAGGGAGGGAGCGGATCTGCAGACCAGCTCCGCTCCCTGCTGAGCAGGGCAGGGCGCTTGGTGCGGGGCCGAGCAGCGGTCCCGGCAAGCCTCCGAGTGCCGTCTGCAGGACCCGGAGGCAGAAGAGGGAGATGCGATCTCGATTTTTTCAATGTGTCAGGAGTTGTTATAGAAAAGAGGCCTATCGATCGCTCTCCGTGTCCACTGCAAGACAGAACAGGAAGGAATCGGATTAATTTGCAGCAGGGAAGATCAAGGTTAGATATTTGGGAATAGCAATCTCTCTGGTAGCAAGCGTCGGAAAGTCCCGGGAGAGGATAGCAAGAGAGGGCGGCGTGTCTCGCTGCTGGGGGCTTTCAGGAGCAACGTCGGCAAATATCCGTCAGGGCTGGGATGGTGCTGCCTTGACGGTGGAGTCGGGGACGGGCGGTTTCCTGAGGTCCTTTCATGAGTCTGTAAGCGTCGGCTTCCCGGCGTGGTGTTGTCCCTCACCGCCAGACGCACGCGCGGCAAGCGAGGCCGCTGCGATACAATGCTTATTAAGCAATTACTAGGGGAAGCGGAGGGGGTGCCTTCAAACTGGCTGCTCTGCAGATTTCCTGTGAAAACTGTCTCGCTGAAATCCAAATGTCATCAGTCATCAGCAGCTGAACAGCCTCTCCGAAACCTCCAAGTGGGACGTATGCACTGGTTCATTACAGCTGTCATCCTGCTGGTGCTTGGGTTTATTTGTGGCGGTGGTGTTGTTCACGGAGAGCCTCTGCTGTGCTTTTTGGACACGAACGCTGGCTCCGGGGGCTGGGATCTGAAAAAAGTTTCATCTGCTCTGAAGGCAGCGGCTGTGTCAGCACCCACCATGGCTGCCCGAAACCACGCAGGGATGGCACAGCCCCGGCCCCTCTCTGCAAGCCCCGGCTACCGAGCGAACCCAGAAATCTCCATCGCACCTCCCTTGCTCGCTGTGCCTTATTTGCAAGGCCTTGGAGAAGACGGGGGCTTTGCAGAAAGGTTTGAAGGGGGCAGGGGATGAGGTGGGGGAACAGGGTGGGTTTCCAAAGCTGCAGTCCTGGTAGCTGTGGCTTGGCCCCAGCGTGGACACTTGCCTAAGCTCTTCCCCCGTGGTCCGTTGCAGGGTTAAAGCATATTCCCCCACCGCAATTAGAGAGGGGATAAAATGTGGAGCCAGGAAAGAGGAACCTAATGGGTAGGTAATTAAAGGACATGCCAGGGGATAGATGGATGAATAGAGCGGAGGGAGGATGCGGAGGGGCTATAGAAACACATCAATACATGTATGAGGAAGGGAGAGATCGACGAGAAGATTAATTTATGATCATTCCTGTCTATTATTATTCTGAGTCAGAGGCTCAGAGCACATCTGGAAAGTCTCCAAACCTGCCCTGGTGCCATAAGGTTAATACCAGGCCAATGGCTCCACTGAGATCCCCTGGGTTCGGAGCCGGATTACGCAAACACCAGCTGAAATCTAAGGTGGGCAGATAGGGGAGCGAGAGATAAGAGGGTGAGCAGGGGTTAGAGGGCTTTGTGGCTGGGATTAGTGAGCGATGATACGGGCTGGCACCGGCTCGAGGTCATCAGAGAAGCGTTATCATCCCGGATGGTGGCGGCGGAGAAGCCCAGACCTGTTTTAGGAGAGAGGAGGCAGCGCCTTGTTACTTGTGTCGCTGGATGGGGTGGGCTTTTGGTTGGTTGTGCTCCCTGCTTTCCAGGTTGGCTGGGTTTGGCCGTTGCGTCTAAAATCCCTCGCTGCTCCAGAGATGCTTCAGCAGTTGGTGGCAAGTAGGAGTTTCGGAAACCTCTGCTGCCCGAGAGCTGCTTTGGATCCGTTGTAATAAAGGTCTTGGTTGAGTCTCAGGAGCTGGGGAGCGTTGGAGGACCTTGTGGGGTGTGGATCCTGAGCTAAGACCGGAGGGAGCGGTTATCTTGCTGTTTGCTGTGGCAATAAGATGCTGTGATGCCCGAGCAGCGATACGGCACGCTCCCGGCTTCGCTGCCTCGCAGGTTACATGCCACGAAATGGCCCGTTCTCCTCGTGGAGGTTAAAGGAGCGGCTCGCAGGCAGCTGCACGCCTTCGCCTAGCACTTCTGCCGCGGTTCAAAGGAGGTCTGCAGCCGTGCGCTCCGCGGAGGGGGTTCAGCAGCTCAGGAAAGCTAAAGCAGTACCTCACAACAAGGGGTGAGCCGTGAGACTTGCTGAAAACCGCAATCATTAGCTGTGGTCCTCCCTGGAAACCTTCCGAGCATTTTCCTTTCCCCTCGCACCCCTGAAGCACGCCTTTCTCTCTCCAACTTGGCAGGCTGGTGGGCTGAGCAGGGTTTCCCTTTCAAGTGACAGAGAGGGGCAAAAAAAACCCCCGCAAGGTTTGTCTGCCGGGGGCACGACCCAGCCGGGCTCCCCTTGGTCCGCAGGCTGGAAGGACGAGGGCGCATCGCCGTTTGTTTATTCCCCGCTTTAATAATCGGCTGATTAAGTTGCATTTTTATTTGGTTTCAGTGGCAATCAGATTGAGAGCTGTAATATCCACTCACACCTCGTAATTACTGTTAATTTCTTCTCGCTCCTCCGCGCGAGGCAGGGCCGGGGCTGGCAGAGGCACCCGGGAATGCGGGTGAATCGGATCGCGGCACTTTGCATATTGATGAGCCGAGGTAGCGCCCGCTCCTTGGCCGGGGGCCGAGACACGCGGAGAGGGAGGAATTGGTGGGGAGGGAGAAGGGGTGAGGAGCGGGGGGAAAATCCACCTTAAATCCCAGACAAAGGCAAGCCCGGGAAAGTGTCGGAGTCAGCACAACAGCCTGTGCGAAGCCTAATTACCATAACGATGTGAAAGAGCCCAATCAGCAATCTGGGGCTAATCTTTCATGTATTACAGGTCTCTCTTTCGGAGCGCTCCACAGCTAAATGCATTTTTAATGAAGATATTCCTAGACTCGCAGATAATTTCCCACTCCTTACAAGGAGGGTATCAGAGCTCATTAAGCGGGTCGTTCTTCTTTTTATATATATATATGTATCTGCGTGTGCGTATATATATCTCCCAGTTCTTCAGGAGGCCGACGTCGGTGCCGGCGGCGGCGAAGGGAAGACATCCCTCGTCGCAGGGAGGGAGGGATGCTCACCGCTGGGGGACCGCCTCTCGCCGGGAAAGTTTGCTGTCTGCATCTCCCATGGGTTTGGGTGCTCCTTCCCTCTCCTGGTGCAGCCAGCGTGTAATAAAATACAATCAAAAAGATAGCAAGAGTGGGGATTGGGGGGCAGCAGGCAGCGTGGGGATGGGGGTCGCTCGGAGGAGGGTGGGTTGCGGCGAGGGCAAAGCCAGAGGTGAGCGACGGGCGCAGTTATTGCATCCTCAGCTATGGCCATTGAGGGACTGTAATCGTATTATTGCTCCGGTGGTGATTTCTCGTACCGCTTTATAAAGCGCTGTCAGATGAAATCTGGCTGGAAATTAAAGGGGAAGCTGGCCTGGAGAGGACGAGTTATTTGGGAAGGGAGCGGGGCTGTCTCCTCCCGCTCCCCACGGCTCTCGTCTCGTCAGGATCTCAGCAGAGGCTTTCGCGGGGAGCAGGGGGGGAGGAAAACAGGGAGATTGCCTTTAAAGCATCAGACAGCTGGCTCCTGACAGGAGGAGGACGCGGAGGGTGTGTTTCCAATTATCTCTGTAGATGGGGCCAAATCCCAAGGGGGGCTGAGGAACCGCAAGTCAAAATAAGGCCGAGGAATTGCCGGAGAGAAACGGGAGCGATGATGGGTCTCGTCCGGCGCCGAGAGCAGTCGGTGCCGGTAACATCACGGTGCTCAATTATAACCTGCCCAAAGGGAAGAGTGTTTGAACTGGAGGGAAGAAGCGCTTGCTGTGTGCCTGCAAGCCGGGAGGGTGTGTGAAGTGTGTCTCTGATGCCGTTGCAACGCTGGGTTTTCTCCTGGGCTGTGCGTTGCCAAGTCTTTGTTTGAGCCTTGGCAGCAGTGCTGGGGGCTCCTTCCCTCTTGGGATTTAGCTTGTAAACCTAAAGACGGAAAGGCCTCTGGAGCACAAAGCCCTTTGAGCGCGCTCTGGAGATGGGCTGGGGCAGCGGTGTGTTAGGTCTGATCCCTCACTTTTGGGTATGAGCCTTGCAGGAGCTCGTTTTGGCCCATGGCTGAGCCAAATAGATGCTCGCTGTGGGTGGCCAAATTTCCTGCTCCTCCAGGCCTCCTTCCAACTTGCAGGGAAGTTTGGTTTCTGCTCGAACTCATTTCTGGCCTCTTTCCTTCTTGGTATTGGGATTGCAACCAGCTTGTGGAGGTCGGGGGAGACGAGGGGCAAAAGCCTTCTGATCAAGGCAGGACCAGAGGTTTGTGGAGAAAATGTTCTGGTGAGGGTGCTGGGAGCAGTTGCTTGCAGTCCTGGGGGAATTGCCTCCCTCCTCAGCCCGTCCCGAGGAGCACCCAACGTGAGAGCAACTGGAGCCTGCAGGCAGCAAGGGGTTAAAGAGGTGGACGAGCGAGAGGAGGACGGTAGAAGTTTGCGGGGATTATAAACACCGCTGAGGATGATTTTCTCTCCACGGAGCGGGCCATTGATCTGTGATTAGAGTAGCTGAAGCTTTTACAATCAATCAGGTGGGAAATCACATCGTTGGAGGTTCAGAGGTCAGAGAAATTGGGGAGAGCGGGAAGAGCCGCCGGAGCCTCTTGGAGGGGTTTGGAAAGGGGAGGAGGAGCTGTGTGCGGCTGCGAAGCTCAGGCACAGTAATGTTTTTCTCATGCATGTTCACTTTGAGGGTCCTCAAGCGAATGGCCAAGGGTCTTTAACTTGGTTTGGCTGGCTGGGTTGGGAAGGTTGAGGCTTTCCTGGCTTGTGCGTTGAATGTCAGTCTGTTGCCTTCTGTACTATGGACAACTTGCAGTGTCCAGACCAGGTCTGGATTCACAGCTGTGACCTAGAGACGGTTCCTCCTCTTGGACCTAGAGGTGCTCCTGATGGAGCGGATAGTAAAACCTCTGATGGGCTGAGGGTTGCGCCAGGAATAGGCACGTGGAAACATCACCCGAGTCCGTTTGCTAATTGGGTCCGTGCTGTCCGGCCCCAGAAGCACTCGCTCCAAGCTGTCCTTCTGAGTTTGCACCTCTGCTTGGAGATGCTCCTCGAGCTGAAGTCCAAGCGCTGGGGTTTCACCCAGGCTGGGCTAAAAATACATCGCGGAGCTGGTGCTTGTGATGCTGTGCTTTGATTCTGTGCCGGGGAATGAATAGATTATGTGTGTGCTTTGGTGACTGCTGTAAATAACTAGCTGCTGTAGCCAGGTAGGTGTTATGGATTAATTCAGTAATTGGTCCATCTGGAGCATCTACTTACAATATCAATTTATCTGCATACCTCCTAATATCTTGAAAGGAGCTTTAGGAAGATGCATGCAAATAGCCGGGAAGGGAGAACTGGGGAGAGCTCGTTTAGCAAGCAGAGGGAGAGGAAGGTCACGAGATGAGCTGTCAGGTAGGTTGGTAAAGGGTTACTCTTAAGCAGATCGATCACGTGTAATCTGGCCTTGCACTGGGGAAAAAAAAGAAATAACAAAGGTAGGGGAGATTAAATAGAAGACAAAGGCAGAGCGTGTGATTACAGCCTCCCGTCCCGTGTTTCCCTCGCCCCGTGACGGCAGCCGTGCCTCTCATTTTCTGCCTGTTATTTTGTCTCTGGCCTCAGCCCCGTGGCCTCTCAGCAGGGTGTTTTTAAAATATGATATGATTCAGTTGTCTTCTGTGTTTGGAGACCCATAGCAGGCACTGACCTTTCAAGCCACTTCGTGATTAAAGCTCTTATTAATTTCCTGTGGGGCGGCAGACACTCCGAGGCAGTAAAGTGTTGGGAGTTCATTAACATGTGGGGCTTTAATTAGTCGGCAAGAAATCCCTCTCTGTCCCAATTTGACCAAGGAAAAAAGAGGAAGGGTGGGCAGAAAAAATAAGAAGAGAGAAAATGATGTTGAAGTAAAAATAGTCGCAGCAAACGTCTTCACAGTAGGAATAGATTTCAAGGCTCACGATGTATTTATCAGGCACTTTAGACCTGTGCGCATGTTCCCCATACAAACCATTATATAGAGACGCCGAGACGTGCTCCCGGGGAGAATCGTCCCGCTGGCACCCGGAGCAGCAAGTAACAGCGTCAGGAAGGGAATGGGGGGAAGGGTTTGAAAAACAAGCAAAGCGAGCCCGTGCAGCAGCCTCCGCGCAGCCTGACGCCGCGACCGGGGAGCAGTGCCGGGCCATTGCGCGGTCCCAGACTTCGCAGGGCGCACGTTAGCATCGCTGCAAAACCAGGTGCAGCGAGGGCTTGGCCATTCCCCCTCGCGCCTTTTCCATAGCGGCGTCGCTGGTAGAGCAGATTTGGGTGGAGCAGGGAGCAGCGTTGGGCACGGCAGCAGCCCAGGAGGTGCGCTAGCCGTGGGAGCACGCCATCAACACGTGGCCCTTTTATTTATTTAAACCTCGGGTGGAATAATGTATGTTTGATTGCCCAGTTGATCTATTTGTGACAAGTGTTAAAACACATGTGCATTGATTTTTCTTTGAGGAGCGTATTTCTAAGGGTAATTTAATAGTGGTATTGAGCATAGCTCTTACTGGCCGGGGAAAAGGCAGAGGGAGGGGATGGGAGGATTAGATGAAGAAGAGAGAGACGCTAATGGCGCTTTCGCAATGCAATTGCTTAGGTCAGTGAAAAGCTGTCACAGTTTAATGCACTCGCTTGTTGGGGATGTTATCATATAGAGGATTAAGCCATTCCGAAACATGAAAACAAGAGCAGCTTGTTAGCGAGGGAAGCTGTTAAAGAGCTGCTGTTGCAAAGTTATGATCGCTGCACGGAGGGAGTTACGTTGTGCTTCTCCCACTGCCCTCCGCTGCCGTGAGCTCTGCGAGACTGCAGGGATGCTCTCGGCTGCTGGGACCGGCTAGTCTTCATCTCCCCTCCTCCTGGAGGAGCTGGTCCTCGGCACGTGCACGGAGATCCCGGATCTGAAAGGGTCATCAGGCGATAGGCGCAGAAAGGCCAGAGCCTCAGCATGGGGTAAATCTGTGTACGTGTCTTGGCTTCAGGCTGAGACCTGATGTGCTGACGTGTCTTGATGTAATGACTGACGTTGTCAGCAACCGGATCTCAGGATCTTTAGACATGTTCCCCATCTGCCCGCAGACCGAGTCCAATATTCGCACGCTGCCTTCCCGGAGCCTTAACGGGTTTGTGTTTCGGCTCTTGATGAGGAGAAAGAGATTTCCTACCAGCCCAGGCTGGGGTCTAAAAGTCCAGCAGATCTGGCTCCAAATACGTATGGAGAGCTGCTTTGTGGCATAGGATGGAAAGGCTGCGTCATCTTCCCGTTGCCGCTCTTCATAGAGAGGTTGTATTTTAGTCTATCCCCTTGCTACTAGCGCGTAAGCTCCTCTCTACCATATGTAATATTTAGTCCTCCGTCCAGTCTAGTTTGAAATGTCGAAAACAATAGAGCATCTCCTCCTTCCTCCCGGGAGATGGTTGCACAGCCCTGTACATCTCGGCATCGAGAACTTTTTTCGTATTTATACTTGACCTAAATTCTCTCTCTCTCTCTCAAATAGCCATAGTTTTAGCCCTCTGGCACCTATACCTCTTCTTTAGAGTTTCCACACTTGGAATACTTACGGGTTGCAATAATATCCTACCTTTATATGTGTCTTAACCAGGCTATAAATCCTCCTAGTTGACAAGGTTATTGTTATCTGGCTTCTGCCATGACCCACTGTTAAAATACATGACATAAATTACACAGAACATATCATACAAGCCATTTTTCCTCGTATGAAGCCTGATAAATATTAATGGCCCATTGCTGTAGCTTTGTACCGCCGTAGTATTGGAGTCAATGAGGTTGATCCGAGGCGCGGTAATTGCTAGTGGACATGGACCCTAGGCAGCCGCCGAATTAGCTCTCTCCAAGCGCGATGCTCTTCTGGAGCTCTGAATTGTGTCTCGGGGGTGGGTGTTTTTGGCCTCTGCTCTTTTGAACTCTGTATCGTAGAGGGGAGACCCAGGTTGGATGAGACGAGTCAACCCAAGGCTCTTCCCGTGTCTTTGCCGCTGACTTGTCCTCAGTTGGGTTGTATGTAATATTAATTACACGCGTCCATCCTTGCCACTGGATGGCGAGGCAGCGGCGTGGATGTCGCCTCTGTCCCCAGACCCACGTCGCTGCTCTGCCCTCGGGACCGTCGGCCCGCACCTCCCCTTATCTCCCCAATCTAAATTCACGGCGCCTGCCTCCTGTAAATGGCACTTTATCCACTGGAAATGTGAATCCGGTCGGTAGCGTCGGCTCCGTCATGCTTATCAGAAATGCATTATCAGGTGGGGATTAGACAGAGCCTCGCGCTCCTGTTGCTGTCCACGCCGGGCGAATAATGAATAATGAAAATTCCCGAGACCAGAGACAAACGCACTTGACAGGCAGGGAAGCGCCCGCGCCTGCCTTTCACTCACTTTAATGTGACAAACATGGCTCCTTCAGAAATCTTTCCACTCCATTCGCCATGGCGTGGCTTGTTCCGGGCTTTTTCCTTTTTTTTTCCCCTCCTCCTTCTGCCTACCCTCTCTCCCAGCCCCTGAGCCCCTCTGCCACAGAGAAGGAAAGGGTGGGGGTGGATTCAGGAGGCCACCGCCAGCCCTGCCGGAGACCTCTTTGCCGTGAGCTCACATCGCGTAGGGACGCGGCCTGATTTGGGTCCTTATCTGCTTTGAACTTCCATGTTGCAGCGTTTCTCCCCTGGTGTTGGTTAATAAGCTTTCAGGAGAGGACAGAGCGTGGCAGAGACGTCGCTCTGCTCGCGCAGCCCTCGCTTTTGTGGCCACGGTGTGGATGGTGAGGGAAGGGACCGCGTTTCCCGGTACATCAGCCCTGCATCCTTCAGCGCTGACCTTCCACAACCCTTACGGTTTTGCTCCCTGCTCCCCCAGGCGCTCTAGACCTGTCCGTGCCTCGTCCTCCATCGCAGATATCCCAGTCGTCTTGAGCCCTTGCCCTTTTCTCAGGGTTGGTTTTATTCTGTCTCATCCCATCAGCAGCATCTCTTTTACCTCCCCTTGCCCAGCCGTGGAGAGAGCGTGCACTTGCCCCGGAGCTGACCGTCCACTCTTTGGGCTTTGCTAAGTGTGTAACACAGGGGGACCCAACATCCTTCCATGGTCAATAAAGGCAAGGTAGCAGCAGGTCCTACAGCAGCGTTCCTGGGCTCAGAGAGAGGTCTCCTGCCATCGCTGTCCTCCATCTGCCTTGCGTCGTGTCTGTTATGTACAATTCACACGTACGGACAGATGGACGCGGGTTATGTAGCGATGCACAGGCTGGTGCGGGTGGCTGCGAGCGAGCTCCGGTTCTCCAAAGTCCCTGGACACGCTGTAGCTTCCACCGGGACGCTGGAGCTGACCTGTGGAGTAGGGCACTTGTCTCAAAGCAGCGTGCAAGCAAAACGGGGCCGCAGAGAGGAAGGGGTTTCTTCACGCCCAGGAATGGGAATTTTCACTGCACTCAGGTTTGGCCTGCCTCTTGTCTCATGTAAATCAGCCGTGGCAATGCCATCTGTAAAGGCTGTCTACACGAGACGCGACTCCAGCATCGGGGTTTTTTTTCCTGCAGTTGTCATCTAGAAGCATGCAATAAATTTTATGGACCAGGGTTTATCGAGCACAGAGGATGAGGAATTGAGCTGCCTGGCTTGAATCTGAAGCTGATGTTCTGGAGAGAACAAGCGCTTTCAGACGAGTGCTTCGATCACTCACTACCCACTTTCTGGAGGAAGTCAAATGCCCGTGTCCCACGCCGGCATTTCCCGGGGGGGAGCGGAGAGCTCCGGTGCCAGCCGTGCCCTGCCTTTGCCTCGTCTATCACGAGCGACATCTGTCTCTTTCCCAGCCCGTCTCTTTTAAAAGGCATCCAGCCTGCTGCTGGGAGGACGCCTCGGCTTGGAGCTGGTGGTGACAGTCCCTCTTGACGCAGCCTTCCTGGCTGCGATACACACGCTCGGCGACTCCAGCTCTTCCCCCCATCCACCCGGCAGGGAGGGAAGGAGCTGTGAGCCCGCATCACATCTGCTGCACAGTGCGAGTCTTTGCCAGCGAGATTCCTGCTAATTAATGTCAAACTTATTTTAGCAAATAATGCGCATTATTTCGTCCTGCGGAAGGGGTTGGTGCCAGCACCGATCACGGCTGCTCCGGAGGAGACGCGGCTCCAGAGCGTTGGGTTTTGAGCGTGGAGCGAGGCGGGGATGTGCTGGGGAGCGGGGATCGCTTCGTTGGAGGCAACGGCATGAAAACGCTCCTGGGGTTTTGTGCCTGGGACTCTTGGCCAAACACACGGTCCCGGCCATACTTTCATACTTGTGAAACCAGTTTGTGCCGCTGGCTTGAGCAGGAACGGACTCTGGAGTTGGGAGGCCCCCCGTGAGGTGTGCTCCTTTGGTCCATATCTGTAGCGAGAGGTTTATTTGCTTTTCTCCTCAAGCGTATGGCCCTCCTCATATAGGGAAGCTGGAGGAAGAGGCAGAGCAAGCCCCAGCCCTCTCCTTCCTCTCCCAGTGCTCCAATACTCCGTAATTCACGCGTGCAGGGGGATTTTCCAGAGCATGGCTAGTTGACCGCTACCCTGATTCCCCGACTGTCACGGGGCAGAGATGAGCTGGTGATTTATCGTTAAGGCCAAAAAAACCCCAATCCCGGTCCCTGGCAATGCTAGCAGCGTTGCTTCTGTAAGCTGAGACAGCTCACCTGTTTTAGCAGAGCTAATATTTCAAAGATTGCCACCGTTAGCTGGCTATTATCATCCCCATTTTTCACACGAGTCAATTGAGGCACGGGGAGAAAACAAGCACGGTCGATACGGCGAGCCAAAAAATAGCCCGATGTCCTGGCGCCGAGTCGTGGGCTTGTACCGTTTTGAGGGTGACGCCGCTTTGAAGCGGCGGCTGAAGGGACCCCCTTTCTCCTCGCCCGGCCGTAACGGCCACGTAGCGACTGCAACCGCTTGCTGGGACTTGGGGTTCCGTGCCACAAGCGTAGTCTAAATGCGGATTTGTCCGTAGGGTTTTAGTGGAGTTATATCCTCCTATAGGTCTAATACCGCATTATAACTTTAATTGCGGACTCCTTTTATCTTATGCGACAGGCACAGTCGAAGGTAACGAGAGTTATTCGCTCCCGTTAATGGCTGTTTCCGTTATTGTCCCATTTCTGTAGAAACCGCCCCAAAGGCAACGTGCAAGGCTGGGTGACCGCTCGAGGCGGACCGGTGTGCTGGGATAGCCCCGAGGACACGCTCTCCCTTGTGCTCTAGCTGGAGGCACAGGAAGAGCCGTGGGAAAGCTGAAGAAATTTGGGACTAGAGCTCGGAGGAAAATTTCCTTCGGAGCGTCTTTTCCCCAACAGAAAAAGGCCGCCTTTGTCAAGAGAGACACTGACGTGTGAAACATCTGTTCTGTGCTAAAAAAAGGGAAAAAGGCGTATAGAAGCAAAAACTCTAGAATATGATTTCCCCCTCCCCCCTGCTTGTTAACCAGCAAAATGGAAAAAAAAAAATAAAAATTGTGAGCGTATGGGGTGAAAAATAATAAACGCCTGAATAAAGTAAAATGATTTTCTGGCTGGGCAGCTGTTTTTTTGGCTTTTGTTTCATTTGTGGATGTCAGAATTGGTATGGGGGGGATAACGTAGCATCTGGACTGGTGTACTGTCAGTAAAACAGGCAAAGATAGACCAATTAGACGAAATTAATTGCGGCGCGGGTAGTAGACTGGACGTGGAAATAGCCCCGCGTCCAAGGGAGCTCTGAGCAAATGCCTGGGCTGAAAGAGGGGCGGCCCTGCCAAGCTGACCTGCCGGGTCGAAGGGTGGCCACGCAACCCGAAATCAGCCCCCTTTGCGTTAACGGAGCCTCTAATTACCCCTCGCTCGCCGTCTCCCGGGCGTGAACCTGTTACGGTCCCATCATAGCGGAGCAGGGAGCCCGTCCCCGGCGGGGGCGGTGGCGAGGCACGGAGCAGCCCGCGGCTCGGGGCTCGCCTACGAGATGAGCACTAGACGTGGAGTGCTCTCAGCAGATGCCACGGCTGAACTTTCTGCCTCACTTGAAGCGAGCGGTGATATTTCTCCGCGGTCCTAGAGGGAGGGGAAGAGGGAAAGCAAGAGCAGAAGCTGTGATCTCACGTAAGTGATAGCATGTCGGGCGGAAATTAAATGCCTCTTTGTCTTCTCCCAGCCTGCTGCTTGAGCCGTGCCTGGGGATCTTCTCCCCGTCGCTCTGCTGAGCTTGCTTTTCCCCGGGGCGATGCCACGCTTGCGGGTACCCCATCCCGGGGCTGCGGGGTGGTCGGCCAGCCAGGGACGGGGAGCAGCAGCGAGGGCGAGATGTTGCGCTTGTCTGATCCAGGGCTTGGTGCAAGCACTTCGTGCTCGCCTGCCGTGCTAATGCACCTGTTTGTCACTGTCCCTTCTCCTCCTGACAAAGCGGCCTTATGTTTCAATCGGAGGATGAATCTGTCTTTATAGCTTGAGAGAAGAGAGGGAAACCGCTCAAAGCCCGCAGCAGACCGGTATGACGGGATAGGCCTCCCTGAACTTCAGCATGACGGTGACAGCCGTTAGAGAGATGGCCTTTGCCAACCGGTGGCTGAGCCTCTGTCACGTCTAGCCTGTGTGCCAATCCTGGAAACCATCCGTCCTGTCGTGGTGCGTGTCCGTGCCTGATGTTGGTCGTTTCTCAGGTCTCCTGGAGGAGCAGAAGGCACCAGGGGGATCAGTGCAGCGGAGGGCAGCAGGACCCTATTGCTTGTATGATGAGAGCATCCTGGCCGTGCTGCCCTGCACGCACCCCAGGGCACGCAGGCACCGCGGTGGCCCAAGGACCATGTGTCCTGCAGGGTGAAGACCAGGCACGGGGCGCTGACCAGACCCCTTGGTCTTTGATCCCGATCTCCAAAAACCCCGGACCCGTACGACAGCTTCTCCTCGTGTCCCGCCGTCCCTGCAGGCGAGCTCTCCTCTCCAAAACCTCCGCACTCAAAGTCCCGGCCCCGTTTCTGGCTCTGCAAGGTGTCTCGCCGGGATCATGGGATTGGGGTCCTCTCCCTCCCCGGGGGCTGGAAACCTGCCTCTGGCCACCCGGCGCGCTTGCCTTTGGAGTTACAGCTTCTCCTGCTCATTAGCTCATAAATAATATGGACCAGCAGCATTCAGTGCTAATTAATTTTGTGAACTGAACCAGGGTGAATGGGGTAATTGCCCGTGGCGCGTGGGGCTGCCAGGTGAGCCCTCCCGCTTTCACCCTCCTTGTTTACCAGCTTCTCTCTGTTTATTTTAAGAAGCATTTGGTCCCTCTCCGTGTGAAGAAGAAAAGCCATGTGATCCAACCCAGAGAGAGCGCAGCAGGCGCTGAATATTAAATTAAAACACATCCCCGCTTATACACAAAAAAACCCCAAGCTGGAAAGGTTAAGAGCTAACAGAGAAACTCAGAACAGTCTCTGTCTGTTTGGAATGAATTAATCAGACCATTAAACAAATCTTTTAATCTAAAGTATCCCTTTCATTTCAGTACTCCGTAAAACAAAGTGACTGGAGTGTTGAGGGAAGAGTTTGCCATCGCTATGTCTTATTTGTATTGCGGAGGCGGGCGGGTGCTGTGGTTTTTTCCTCCCTGTCCTCCTCTTTTGGAAACAAAAGCAGGGTTAGATAGAGCACCTGAGCTGGGACAGAATGGGCACGGAGAAGAAAGGAGTTCCCGCGGCTCACGCGGCGTTACGTGCATCAAGGGCAGAGTGCGTTTTTTTGTCTTGGGGAGCAGAAAAAATCTCAGGAAGAGGCAACATCTCAACGGGAGATGAATAATACATGGAAAGCAGCATGGCGCAGAAGGCTTGGGATGGCGAGCCCGGGGCAGGGTGGGCAGCGAGCATTACCGAGGTCTGGCAGCCCAAAATGAACAGGAAAGTTGCTCCCGCAAGGGCTTGGGGGAGCTTTCTGTGTACAGAGCTCACTGGTCCGAGCTGGGGCTGGGGAGACGCGGACGCGCTGGTAAATGCTTGTTCGGAGTGCTGTCTCGGAGATCTCAGCTGCAAACTGTGCCACAGGCTTTCCTCGGGCAGGAGATGGAGCATCCTTCTGTCTAAGGACGGGTCTGTGAGGACGTATGTGCGGCAAAGCGCTCAGAAACTGCGCGTGCTACCTTGGACAACTCGCGTGTCTCAAGGCTGGCGCTTTCCGAAGCGCCGAGCTGTGCTGGGGCCTCTCGAGTTGTGTTTTTAAAGGCATTTGCAAAGTCAGTGGTGCTTTGAGCTTCCCGATCCCTAGGCTTGGCTGGTAACCGCAGCCTTAAAGTCCAGCTCTGGCCTTTGGGGTGGCACTGAAAGCTGCAAAACTCCGCGGGGATGCGCTCTTCCCCTGATCTGACGGGATTTTTAAAGCCCTTTCTGTTTTTTTTTTTGCTAGCTGAATCCGTGCAGGGCCGTTGGGAGGACCTAACCTAGCAAAGGACCCTCTCCCCTGGGCACAGCTGGTGTCCCACCGCGCAGCCCCGTGCTTTGCTCCTGCCTTTGCCTGGGGAGGGAGACCTTGCACGCCGGTTGCGTTTCACCCACCACCCCACATTTGGGCAAGGGAGAGCGCGAAGGGGAGAGGCAGAGATAAAGGGAGGGCAAATCCAGGTAAAAGCAGGCAATCCTGTTGCAAAATCAAATGTATCCTCTTTTTTTTTTATTATTATTATTTTTTTCTCCCTTTTTAATACACTCTTCAAAGCTTGCTAAGATTAAGTGCGCGATTTATCTTTCCAGAGTTTGAATTTTAAAAGGAACAGCCAACTGTGTGATCGTATTATTAATATTTATACCTCGTCACAGAATGTTGACAGATTAATTATGCAATATGGTATAAAAATCAGCAGGCAGCGTGGGAGGGCGGTGGCAAAGTTCATGTATTAATAACACAGCGGGGTGGCTCGCACGCTCCCTGTGCGGCTCGGTGTTATCAGCGCTGCGTCCCGCATACAGCGAAGGCACCTCGATCCCGCGCGGGGCTCGTGGGGATGAGGATGCCGACAGCGGGATGGAGACGCAAGCGACAAAGGTCGCAGAGTCCCAGCCCCTCTGCACTGCCCCGGGAGCCTTCTTGGGGCCAGAGAGCGGGCGTGAGGAGCTTTGCAACCGTGCGTGATCTGGTTTTGGCCTGGAGAGCATCAAGAGGTGACTTTGTGCAGCGGAGGATCTGGGTCAGGAGTTGGGGGTTTGCTCCGAAGCTGTGGCTTTTGTCCCCATCTAGTCCCCCTCTCGCCCCAAATTTGCCCCTTCCGTAGCAAGCGGTATCAACCCTTCTCCCTAAAATTGCTTCCCCCCGTGTGTCCGTGGTGGAGGGTGCAGTGTTCTCTTTCGAGGTCTTGGCCAGCACTAGGTGCTTTGGGGAAAGGTTTAAATCTTCTTTAGTGGACAAATGTGAGCTGGCCGGCTGTAGAGGGAGAGGCTTTTCCTTCCCCAAGAAGCCAGCTTGGGTCGTCGGGCACAGCGTCTGATAGATTTATATAGGGCAAAATAGGAAATTATAGTTCTGGGAGCTCCAGGGGTGGGAGCAAAGCCATCTGACAGCACCCTCATCTTGCCTGCTGTCCAACCCCGGCCGGGGAAGTGAAGAGCTTGTAGATGCTTTGAGAAGGATCTGGGGAGCGTTGCCTCTCAGGACCTTCCCTGAGCCTGCTGGGTTTCTCCTAGAGATGCTGTGCAGACGGTGATCCCGAGCCTCGGTGTCCGTTGGCATCTGCTTTGGTGAGATGGACGGACAGACGTTAAATCGAGAGCGGGTGCATGGATGATTCACGCTAGCTGGCCCGGCTGGACAGCAGAGATCTGTGGCTGGGAATAAATCCTTCCTCCCGGCGACGGTGATGTTTGTTGTCGGCAGAGCCGGCTGCGCAGCTCGCACAGCTCACGCTGTGCCCTCCGGTCATCCTCGGCGCGAAGGAAAGCTCGCCCTCCCGACGCCCTTTCGGGTTGCTATTTCCATCGCGGCCTCTCTGTGCCTAAGTGCTGCTCTCTCTTATTATTTTTTTCTTAATGAATCTTTTTTCTCGGCGTGTCTCAGGGGGATGTTTTATATGAAACGATTTGCTTGATCCTTCTCGAATAATTTCAAGCAGCGTCTGGGGTCGGGCTGCGGGGATGTACTTAGGCTGGTTGGGATTTCTTTGTCAGCGAAGCCCTGGTTTTTGAGAGGCAGTGAAGGCGTCGGGGATGCGGCGGCGGCAAGTTCATCTCTCCCTTCTGCTTGCCTCTTGCATCCCGCTCCTCTTCGGCCCTGGCACAAGCTCTTCGCTAAAAACCACCCGTCTGCAGCCGCGCTATCGGGAACAGCCTTTGGGGAGATCTGCAGAGGCATTTCAAGACAGATATCCCAGCTCTGATGAGGTGTTTAACCCGCTAAACAACAAAGAAAATCGTTTAAGGTGGGCTTTTGAAAGCCTTTCCGAGGATTTGGCTTCTCAATTTCCATTCAAATGAACTTTCCCTCTTCCCGTGCACGCAGCTTCCCAATGCCTCTTTTCACAGCCACGGCCTTTCGCTCTTAATTAAAAAATGGAAAGAACAAAGGCACAATTGAGCAAAGCACTTAAGCAAACGGTTGAAGTAACAGATTTTCCCAGGCTTTCAGCGCAGGCTTAGAGGTGCTTCGGGGCTTTGCTCCGTGAAATTGGGGTCCTAAGGCTAGTGGCGCAAATCCCTCCTGCTTTCTCGCCCCCAGAAGCAAGACCACATGGATGGGAAATGTTTTGATCCACCCAGAGCAGGTTCTCATCTCAGAAACTTGTGGCGTGAAGGTTTTTTCCATTTTTATGGGTTTCTTCCTTAATTGGGATGGAAACAAAGACAGAAGCCTTGGAGTCATTTGGAAAATGAGTTTTTCGCTAACAGCAAAGTTTATCTCCTTCGAGGTGGCCGGGCAAGATTTGTCAGCAATATGTGTCAGATGCGCGGAGAGCCCTGAAATAGATGGGAATATGGAAATGCAAAGGGTTGGCTATTAGCGAACGGAAATTGGGAGCAAGAGGTGAGGGGAAAGGCAATGAAGGTCCAAAATGCCAGCGGACAGAGCTGTCCCCTGCAGCTCCCCGATCGGAGCTGGATCTTCCTCCAAGTTCCCTCCTGCCTTTCCAGATGAGAAACGTTGGATAATTGATTTATTCCGGCCGTGACCCGCCTGGCTGTCTGCTGTCCCGCTTCCCCCGAGTGCCTGCAGTCGCTCTTCTGGCCCCGCTCGACCGCTTTCCCACCACGCAAGGACATGGTGGCTTGGCAGGGAGCAGATGGACGACCCGTCCGGTAGACATCAAGCGTGGGAGGCTTAGTGCTGAGCTCTTCGGAGGTTGACGGCTCCCAAGACCCCGACATGTTGCAGGGAGCATTCGAGAGAGGGCTGTTTGTCGGTGGGAAGGCGGCTTTTGCTGGCTGAAGGTCCTTTTCCAAGTAGCCCTCAAGGTTAAAGTTGGATGCTTCTTCCAGATGGTCTCCATCTGATGCATCTCATTACGAGGTTGAGTTGCCTCGCAATCCCGGCCTCCCAGTGCCAAGAATAACAAGGAATGGAAGCCAGCAACAGCGATTGCTGCTGTTAGAAGGGCATAAGATGATTTAAGGGTCAAGACAAGACCATATGGCCCATCAAGGCCCCATCGTAACAACCCGGAGGAATATAAAACAACTTGCGTTAGCGATCATCCTTCCTGCTTCCTATCAAGGCTGTTTGCTGTAACCTTTGCAAGATCAGTTCCCCGATTCCGTCTTCCTCTGATTTATGTCCGGAGCTGCTTTCCAGTGCCCTGCGGGTGCCCTTGTGGGGTGTCCTGCCTGGAGGGCCAGCGGGAGGAGCAGGGGCGTCCTGGGGTCTCTGTCCATGGACTCAGTCCTCTTGTCACCACGCCTGGCTTTAGGGCAAGCCGGTTGACCTTGCGTGCATTGCTGCAAAATTGGGTGTTGCGCAGGAGCCTTGTTGGCACCCGAGGGTGCGCTGGAGGATTTATGGCTCCTGTCAGGATTTCCCAGTCTCAAATCGGTCTGAAGCGGCCTCTTGGAGTTATTGATGGCTCATCCCTCCACTGCCTCTGGCCCCGCTGCCCTCAGCCAGCCCATTTGCTAAGCTGGATAAGCCGAATCTGGCTGGTCTTTCCTTGAGATTTATGGAGTGCGGTCAGCCCGTTGTCTTCTCCAAATAGCCTGAGGCTCTCCCTTGGCTCCCCTGCGGGCTCCCGGCCCTGGTTTACCAAATCCGATACGGATATCAGCTGCCGAAATAAGACTCATTTTCACAGAGGGTGCGCTCGTAGGGCAATGAGGGACCCCAGCCTTCGGTTGGGAGAAGCGATGCTCCTTCCTATTCCCAAGGCTTTTCCCTGAAAGCGTTTCGCGTGCAGGTCTGGGATCGTGTGGGCAGCCGCACCTCGGGGCCGTGGCTCCTCACCCCGGTGCCATGTCCTGGTCCTGCATCGGTGACGGGAGAGCCGCCGTTCTCTGCTCAGCGCTCATCCCGCAGTCCGTTTGCCCAAGGGAACACTTACAGCGCTGACCTTAAAGAGCAATTTCGGGCAAGCACAGAGCAACTCAATTGTTCATAAACCTGACATTTATGTCTTGGAGATTCTTCCTCCGCAGGATGCACTGCTCTTTATGATTTTATCAAATAAGATGCCCCTTCGCCCCCAACCAACCTCTTTCTCCTTCCCTGATGTTTTTGTAGGGCAATCATCACGAACAGAGAGCTCGAAGGCATCTGCCTGTCCTTAATGTTGTGGCGCGGAGAGGGTTAGGGAAATTGTTGTGTATGCATTAGCTAGCGCGAATGGTTAAGACTGTGCTCTGGTCCTCTAATGCTGGTAATTACTGAGCAGGGATTAGGGGCTTGCACTTTGCACGCGTGGAGAAATGGAGTATTAAATGTAAACAGATCAAACTACCTGGTGGACCATGGAAGTTTATTCCTGCGATTTTCACTGCTCCGCCGAAACGCTTCCCGTGCTTTCGGATCGTTTCCCTGTTCTTCGCGGGGACGAAGCCCTGGCCGCACGGCGAGTTTGCAAAGAGCGCTGTGTGCGTGTGAGCCAACGTCACGTTCGTGGCATCCCGAAACAGCCGCTAGCCGGGGGGCAGGAGAACGAGCTGGGCTGCGGGGAGCATGTCTTCAGCTTCCTGCCTCCCTTCGTGTTTCCATCTTACGAAGCCGGAGCAAAGGTGGCAGCTGCGGCCAGAGGCACCCGTGCGACAGCAGCCTGCGATGCTGTGGTCGGGTCCCGCGCCGGCGGGGACAGCGGTGACCCCAGACGGGGTGTCCTCGCCCCTCCCTCCGTGCTGCTCCGCTCCCCCAGCTCCTCCCCGCTCGGCGCCGCACGAGGACACCCACGGGGTGAACAAGCACCGCTTGCTCTGCTGACCAGGGCACCTTCTATCACGTCTATTAATACCAGCTCCACATGGAGAGCTTGCTACCCTGGAAGTGTTAATTAGCTTTCCCCCTCCTCCCTCCCGTTATTTTTCCACCTCACTCTTTAGAAGATCTCTGAACCAGGAGATCAATGCCTCCTGCTAATCGGCTCTTCAGCAGCTTAGAGAGGCACCACAGAATACTCCGTTTAATTCTCCACTAACACCTTTGCTAATCATCCTTTCCAGCCCCAGAGCCCCAGGCAGGCGGCGAGGGGAGAGGAGCAGACGCTCATTTACACCCGGCTCGGAGATCTGGCGGGACCTGCGTGCTGTGGTGTGGAGAGCGAGGGGCAAAGCAGCGGGGGAGAAAGGAGGGGAAGATCCCTCGGGATGAGAAACGTGGCACGAGCGTGCAAACCAGGCGAAAGCCCTGTCTCTGAATGCTCTTGCTGCTTCCCGGTCGCCTCCCGTCTTGTCCTCTCCCCAGCCGCTCGGCTCCCGATGCCACGGCCATCCTCCCCTCCACGGGAGCAGGACTTCTCCGGGCTCACTCGGCTTTGATTCATCCACACGGCACCGGGGAAGTAGAAACCCTGGGGCTGCGTAAATAGGTTGGGGTCGCCCCGGGGGCCGGACGGAGCCCCACAACGGGCGACGGTCGCCGTGCTTTGGCTCGTTGGCTAGCGCGGGACTGGTTTAACAGGGGCTGCATCTCCTCCGTTGAGAAGACGGTGGCCTGGATTTAGCTACGAGGACCTTAATAAGCCTTTCCATCTCCGACTGCTGTGATCCAGCTAAATGGCTGCGAGCAAAAGCCCGCGTGGAAATGAGAATGCATGCTAATGAGCTGTGTTGCCAAAACCAGAAGGAACCAACTCTACAGGGAGTTTGTACCTTTATTTTTTTTTCCCCGCTACCCAAGTTCAATAGCAGTGAATTGCATATTTCTCTGAGGCTTCTCAACAAACAATTTACACTGTAAATATATTTGTTGGCATGCAAATCACTCTGCATTATGAGTCTTGATTAATATTATAATGTGTTGATGAAAGCCTGTAAGTGGTTCTTGGAACTAAGGTTCCTGACGAAGATCGGCTGTTTGGGTGCCCAGTGTTTGCGGAACATTAGATTAGGGTGTTTTTTTCCTTGGTTTTTAGGGTTCCCCGCCCCGGTGTGTGTTGTTTAATGGATTATTTCTTCCTCCCCTCCCAAAGATGCCGCGCGCGAAGTGGCAGGGGCACGCTTCAAACTGCGCCGTTAATTAACGCGACCAAGCTCTTCCCCACGCCGCTGCAACCCGCCTCTGCTCCTCGCCCCCCGTGTAAGAGGGATGCTGCCGCCCTCCCCCTCGCTGCGGGGTGCTCCTCGGCCCCTGCCGCTGCTTTCGGTGCTGCTCTCGGTCGTGTCTGTGGGTGATCGGGGCGGCCGCGCGTGCTGCTGGGGAGGGACACGTGGGGGATGCGGGGTTATTAGCAATTCCCGCGCTTGCCGGTAGCCGGGCCGGGAGGCTGAGCAGCAAATCGGTGTGTAGACCGAGCCGCTCGGTGAGCAGCGGAGCTGATGAGGCTGGATTGCCTATGGAGCCGTCCCCTGGGGCTGCGCTCCCCCGGGGCCTCTCCGGTGGAAGGTTTGTGCTCAGTCCCACAAGTGCGGCACCACGAGGCTCTTTCCCCTCTAAGGAGATTCCTACCGTCCCGGCGCTTTCCGGGACTGAAATGCTTTGACGTTCGCCTTCCCTGCCGGGGCAGTGCCGCGAAGCACCGAGCGGCTCATCGGGGGGTGCTGGGCGCCCCCGTCCTGCCTCCGCTGTTCTTCCCTCTGCTGCTTCCTCAGCTCCATCTTTCGTGACAGCTCCTGAGGCACCTGGAAAACCCATCTCTCCCTCTTCCACCCCGTCCTCCTCGCCTACAACGGGCTGCTCCGGGTGCTGGGTCACCCCTGGGGAAGAGGATGCGTTTCCAGCCCTGCTCTGGCATTTGCTTGCGGAGACGGGTGACAGGCTTCGGGAGCTGTCCTCCCCCCTCCGGCTCTTGTGACGGCTGCTCTCGTTGCCATTTTCCTTCTACCCTTTGGAGCTGAGCTCCCAAAGGTGTCAGGACAAATGCCACTCTCCTCGGCGCGGACGTGCCGGGAGACGATGCCCAGGCAAGTGGGAGCAGGGAGAGAAGGCAAGGGGGGGACGATAACCCTCTTTAGCAGGCGGCGGCGGAGGGTTTAGTGACAACCTCAAGTTTTGACCTTTGTTAACTGCTGTTTTGCTCAGAGAGTGACAGGGAGCGCTGCAAAATACCGAGTTTTGTGCTTGTACCGCTCCGGAGAGCTGTGCAGGTCGCACACGGCTCTGCCGCGACGTGCCAGCAACAGCTCGAGCGCTGAACAGGCCATTTTGGGGCACCATCTCCCCTTCCAGCAGCATCCTACGCTCGAGCCAGCTCCTGGGTTTGCTCCCCCCCGTCTCTCCGTAGTCCTGAGAGGTTTTCTGCGGCGGCTCGTGGTGCATCCAGCCGTCGCCTGGGGGAAGCAGGGTGGCACGGCCGTCCCCACCCCGCTCGTTGCCCTCCCGGTGCGGCAGCGCGTGCAGAGCGCGCGGAGCCGGAGCCGAGCTGGGCAGGGACAACACAGGCACCCAAAGGAGAGACCGAGAGAACGGAGGGACGAAGGGGCGAACGAGCACACGCGCGCCTTAAAAGAACATATTGCTTTTTTTTTTCCTCTTCCTTTTCTTTTTTCTGAAAGCAGCTGTGCCTTTTTCCAGCACTTTTAAATGGTTGCCAGGGAAACAGAGCAAGGGAGAGTGGAAAGGTTAGATGGATATTGGACGAGGCTAATGCACTTGTTTCAACCAAGAATTGACAGGTGCTTAGGACACCGAAGGTCCTGATAACTCCTCGTTTGCACGGCTCCTTTGCAGAGCCTCGAGTACCTCCCTACCGCCGTTAATTGTGTTTTAATCATTTGCAAATTATAATCCATCTCCATCAGGGGATCTCTAATGGTGGGTTTATGGAGCGCGTCCGCATGTTCCTTAGCCCTTCCGGGACACTGGGGATGAAATATTGGGTATGTTGGGCCCCGCTGGTACGGGTGGTCTGGCTTGAAGGGAGTTTGACGCCGGCAGAGATCCCGATGGAAAACGTGGGAATCGCAGCTGGGCGGCCCAAACGCGCTGTGCCAGCGCACGAGGGAGAAGGGCCGGCGGGAGCCGCCTGTGCACGTCGCCGGCCGCTTCTCCCAGCAAGGAGGCTGGTGTGGGAGAGGTGGTGCTGTGCAAATCCAGCCAGTGCGTCCCCTTGCCCGCTGTCCCATGGGTCATCTCCAGCCCCGTGCCGGTGGTGGCATTGGCGGAGCTCCCACCGGCAGCTCCCGTCCAGCCCCCCCGCAGGGCTGCTGGGAGCATCGTTCCCTGGGCGTTTGCAGCCCCGCTTGGCTTTTGCACCTTCCTCCAGGCTACAAAACAAAGATGAACGCCTCGCTATGGTTTTCTGTCGCCGTTGCAGCGCTCGGAGGGCTTTTTTCCCCCCTTCCGCTTTAGGTTTTGTTTTTGTTTCACGTCTCTCTTGTCTAAAATAGCAGCTCTGTCTACGGAATAACCAAGGGGCCTTAAACCAGGCTGTTCAGGATCAGCATCACATCTGGTATTTGCAAAACACAGCGAGCGATAAATAGCTACAGTGTCGTAAAGCTCGGGCTCTGGAGAGGGAAGGGTGGCTGGTGAGGCTTTTGTTGGTTTTTGTTTTTTTAGGGGAGGGCAGAAGGGTATTGATTAAAAAACCAAGCAAAACCCCACTTGTGTTTGGGGGGGTGAAGGTGCAGAGGAGTGACGGTGTGATGCCGAGGGCTGGGGCACCCCAGCTCTGCCCCTGGAACCCCAAGCCCCGTGTCCTGCAGCCCCCTGCGCATCCATTGCCTCCGAGCAGTGATGGATGATGGGGCTCCCTCCCGCCCGGGGCTTTCCAGGGCAACCTCAGGGGACTCTGCCCTCGCCTTCCACCCCCTCCGAAGTCCCACGGCCAGGCTGCGGAAGGCAGCAACCCATTTTTTTCTGAGCTATTGCGAGCAGGGGAAGGAATGAGTTTAGTCTTTGCCCAGAGCCACAAATAGAGCTGCTCGCTGATCCTTCTTGTCAGCGGCTTCCCGAGCCTGCCGCCTATCCATCACGCCTGAGTGATGGGTACCGGGCCAGCGCAGAGACGTGCAGCACTCATATCCCTATTATGACATTGTCGGTGTCACGGCGGAGCGTGAGGGACTCGCGAAATGTCACTTCAGGTATTAGAAAATGACTGTGCCTCTGCCACGCTGTGGTTCGTGGTCCAAAGTGCTCTTCTCCCCATCAGACCCGCCAGGAGGGGCCTCTGCCTTCGGATATGATATCTCAACTTGGGGTTTTTTAGAGAAAAGTGTGATTTTAGTCGTGGTGTGAGGAGCCAGGCTGACAGCCCCGGGCCACGCAGCCCCTCCAGCTACGGCACAAATGGCAAACGAGCTCAGCATCTCCTCCGTGCAGGGCGTTCCTCTCCCCACCTCGCTCTCCCCCTGCTTTGGAGGGAGCCCGTGCTAGCGAGAAGAGGGAAACTTGGTCCCCGTCACCAGCTCCATCAGGAGTGATGTTTGAGCATCCGGCACCTGGATGTGACCACATCTCCCATCCCTTCCGAATTGCGCATGGAACAATGCACTTTCTCCAGCCAAAGCCTGTAGATCGTAGAGCGAGCGTAGCCGGTTGGGCTCCAGCTGACCCCCGAGCTGGTCAAAATACGTTGCCTCATGCCTGGTGTGAGCCCGGCTCTTCCAGAACCCCTGGATGAACCTTAATTCCAGAGAACATGCCGTACCCATACGGAGGGACTCTGGAGGAAGAGCAGCAGAGCAACAAGTGCTGGCAAACCCGTATGGGGTGGTGAGCTGGAGCAACATCTGGTGAGGCAGCTCCTCGGCACCGCTCAGCTACGGGCTGCCGTAGGGCTGCCTTGCACCGAGCTGGGCTCCAAAACTGGTCCCTGGGAGACAGCGACCTCGTTAGTGGCCCGAGTAGCTCCTTTTTGGTGCCCTTGCTCTCTCCCGGTCGCCTGGTCTCTCCCTGGTGCCGTTGGTCTCTCCCGAGCCCCCTCGGCAGCAGATCTGGCTCCGGCGGCGCGTCTCGGCAGCCGCCCGCAGCGTGCCTCGCGGTGCCAGGGAAATGGGCTCCCCGACGAGCTGGCGTTATCCTGCTTGAAAGAGAGATCAAGAACGGGAAAGGGGGCGGGGGGAGAGGAATGATTTATGAGGCTTCGGTTGGCCAAGCAGGGCGTTCTCAGCATATTCCAAAATAATTTAGCATCATCTATTCTGCCTGCAGTGGGAGCTTGTTGCGGAAAAAGAAAGGAAGAAAAAAACCCCCACATAAAGAACCCAGAAACCCCCTTGATGGGATGGTTAGAGCTTGAAGTTTCTTTTTTCCTGAGGGCGACTGTCTCCTCTCCCCGGTTCTCTCTGTAAATCAAACTGCCGGTGTCGGATCGGTGGCTCCGTCTTTCCCGCAGCCGCTTCTCCGCTTCCCCGAGGCCTCCCCGTGTGCCGAGGGGACGTAATCACCACCTAGAACGGCTTGAAGGACACAAGCGCGGGAGCCGAGAGGACGATTTGTAGTGAATAATTTAGTGGATGAATTTAAAGCTTTTGTTCTCGTCGCAAATTACCTGCGAACTGTATGGGAAGGCTTTGATCATACAAATTCATTTTACATCGGCTCTATCTGCCAACAGACCCACCTACCCGCTTAGCTGTGTTTTTAACCAATGTATTTTTCCCTGCACATCGTTGTATTTTGGGGGTGGGCTGGACCCTGCCCGTGCCTGTAATTAGCCCGTCATTTCGGCGGATGCGGTTTTAATTACTGCCATAGGGTTGCACTGGCGTTTGGAGAGTGACGTTTGTAAATAGGAAGCACTTTGTGGCGTGAAGTTTTCGGCACCCCCCATTCCCTGCGTATCACGGGGTGTCTGCGCAGCCCTCAAAGCGTTTTGCTTTTAGGTGGAAGGGGACGGGGCTGGGATGCCCGGGCAGGGATGCAGGCGGGGATGAGTGCCGGTGTTGTCAGCCTGCGACGCGCTGCTCGGACGGTGTGCGGTCGAGGTTGCTTTCCCCCTCCTCGCCCCGACAGCTCTCCTTTTGCACTCGAGAGGCTTTTCCCCCCATCCCTAGCCTCTGTGCTTGGTGTGGATGGCCGGATCCAAAACTCTCTGCCTCCCCCCTCTCCAAGCTGCAGCGGCGTAGCACCGAGTTTGTTTGGAGCTAGGGAATTCAGCAAAGTGCACGCGAAGGAGGCTGCAGCCTGCCCGAAGAGAGCCACGTGAAATGAAGTTGTATCGCACTCCGAGATCAAATTATCCTTCTTGGCTTTTGGGGAGAGGACTCGCCGCAGCCCCATGCGAGAGCTCGCTGCCTCCTCCTCGTCTCAGTTTATATCCCTGGTCCCCTGGCAGACGCTGCAAATGCTCACTCATCAGGGCTTGCTCTCCGTGCTAATGGCCCTCTATAAATAAGCCCCAGGAACAGTGATAGAGAACAATCATAAAAGGCAGGCGCATAAATTAAAGCCGATGTTATAATAAACTAGACAAGCCCTTCATCGAGGGTTTTATGTTTCTCCTTGAGTCGGCAGCTTTGCCAGGAGAAAATGATTTCTGCGCGCCTTGGCCCGCTCCTCCGTCCCCCCGCTCCGTAGGTGCACACAGGCGGGTGACAGAAATAGTTGGCATCACCATCCCCCTTTTTTGGCATTGCGGGTAGAAAAGCCGCAGGAATTTCCCAGAACAGCTCTCAGCTTCCCTTCCTCGGGTCCTTAGGGCGGCGAAAGGACCGTGGATTAACTGTCCGGGGTGGCTTTGGCTGCTCTTTGTAGCTTTTGAGTAGCTATAAATGAAATGCAGTGCCCCTGGGTAGCCGAGATTGCCGAGAGCTCGGCGCTGCGCCTCCGGAGAAAGGTGGAGGTCCTTGCGTTTGCCCCGGTGAGCTGCGGTCAGACCTTGCGGGGCCGGAGAGAGATGCCCACGTCTGGAATAGCAGCATCTTGGTGGGCATGGAGATGCACACGGGGTACCTCCGAAAGGCTGCTCCTTCCCCTCGGCCCTGAAGCGTCTCGCCGGCCAGAAAAGCACGCGCCGGTGGCTGGCACGCCGTCTTTCTGCTGTGCCTCCGAGCGCCTCGGGACTGCTGTATATACTGCGCCGAAACTCCTGCCTCTCCTGGCGAGTTCATCGCTGTCTCTCCGCGTCACGTCCTGCGTGGCTGAAACTTGGCAGGGCGAGCGGGAGCGGCAGGCGGAGCCGCCCGCTCCCGAAGTACGACTTCCCCGTGGTGAGGCTGTCCAGGAGATGCAGCGGGTTGTGCCGCGGGCACGGGCTCGTTCAGGGCTCTGGTTTGTGCCCTGCTGAGAGCAGGAGTCGGTCTCCTGGTCCTGTGGCACGGTGCTACACGGGGGGTTTGTGCAGAGCCCAGGTCTCGGCCAGGTCCCACCAGCTCAGCCCGCTCCCAAACTCCGTTTGGACACTTTGGACCTGATTAATGGCCCTGAGAGCTGGCAGAGAGGATGCAAACTCCTGCTCCGGGCTCTGAGCTTGCTTCCGAGCCTGCCCGCCCATCCCTTACAGTCCTCGCAGGGAAACCTAGATAACGTCCCTAAGGTGGCAGGTTCCTGGGGGCCTGGTGGGCTCTTGTGCCCTGAATCTGCTGCACTTTGGCTTGTTAGAGGTTCAGAGCAATTTGCAGGCACGTGTTCAATGCTGTGGTTGAACACGTGCCCGGCCACGCACACAGCCCCGTGCAGCGGCATCGGTGCGAGGGGGGAAGACGCTGTGCGGAGTAACGTGCGCCTGGGGGCAGCTTGAACGCATCCTCCTGGCACTCGAGCATCTTCTCCCTGCGTGCGGTTTTACGGAGACGCAGCCCAACCCGTGCTGGCGCGGATTATGCGTGCGGTGTGGGGAGGGGAGAGGGGAAGGAAGGGGGCAAGGAAGGAGAGGAGGGGGACAGATGGAGGCAGAAAGGGAGGGACAGGGACAGAGGGCGAGCGGGTAAGCGCCACTTTCTGCTCCCCACTCCCCTGTGCGCTCCGGCCCGAGCTCCCCCTCGTGTTCAGCTGCACATATTTCTCCGTTGCTCTCCCGACAGTCCTCTCCGAGTTAACGCAGCGATGTTCGATCTTTCCTGCCACGTTTGTGCCGGAGGAGCCGGACCCCCGTCGGGCAGCCCACTGCCTGCAGGCTTGCTTTTTCCTGCAACCAAGGCATCCCCCCTTCTCCCCAGTGAAATTGCAGCGTCGGAGGCACCTCCAGCCTTTCCAAATATTCAGGCCGGAGCCAGATGCTCAGACGAGCTCTGGCGAGAGCTAAAAATCCATAGTTTTGATCGTGCGAGGAGAGGCGCGTGCCACAGATGTGCCTCTGCCCCGACGCTGCTCAGGCGGCCGCCGGGCTCCCTCGAGGCGCAGAGGCTGAGATGTGCCGTGCCGTGCCGTGCCGGTGCGGCGTCGGTTCCCTCCGGAGCCTGCCTGGCCGCTCCCTGCCACCTCCGCCGCCGCTCATCAGCCCCTCGCTGGTCTCGCACGGGGTCGTTTTCTGCTCCATTTCCTCCCCCAGCCTTTGGATCCCCGCCTCGAGCTCTCTGCTTTCGTCTTCGTCATCCCGGCTGGGATAAAATATGACTGCAGCCGCGAAGCGCCGAGATCGCGGCTCCCCTCGGGGACTGTTTGCCCACATCACCTGTCGGACCGGGAGCCTGCATGTCCTTGGAAAAATATGTATTTCAGGCCGCCGGGGTGCTAATTTGCAAGGCCCATTACTCAAACGAAACATTAAAATGGCCGTCCATAAAGCAGAGCCTTTATCCGTGCCTCCCCCTCGGTCTGAACTCCCCGCGCCAGGTATAGGCTTCCTGTCAAGCCCAAGAGCCAAAAGCAAAGATTTATCGATAGGTACCTTGACTCCGGCTTGCATTTTAATTACCTTGCCGTCAGCCTGTGCTGAGAATAAACTCGGTGGCTATTGTGTTATCCTCGCTTCATCTCTCCAGATGAACGCTCCGGGAGAGACGCAGGTTTATGGAGTCCCTAACAGGGACCCTCTCGCTTTCCCACGTCCTTCCCTCCCCGCTCGCCCGCGCGGATCAGCAGAGAGGCTGCGCGGCGCCGGAATACCGATCTGCACACGAGGCCGGGCGGGAAGGATGTGGGGAATGAGTCCTGTGCATCCCCATCTCCCGGTGCCTTAGTTTCCCTACACGGACAAGCTCCGTCTCCCAACCCGCCGAGTTTGCAGGGAGGGCAAGCGCTTGCCCTGCCGCGGCCATCTCCGTGCCGCCGGGGCGGGAGGCAGAACGCGGGGCTCGGCGAGGGGCAGAGCCGAAATTGCTTTTTGGAGAGCTCGATTTCACGCTGGGAGCAAAGCCGTGGCGCCGCGGGGAATTGAGAAGCCACGCTTGTCAGGGAGGAGATGCGATGAACTTCGGCGTTTGCTTGTTTATTTTCCGTATATATTTGTGTGCGGGGGTGTGTATAAATATTATTCGTGTGTGCCAGACGACAGTGGTGTCTTGCTTAATGCGGGTGCAAAGTTTGACCTGGCACTTTCCGGTGGAAGCGATGCATATTTATTAGCGAGGCAATGGGCGGGAATGAATCCCTCGCTGGCTCGGCGTGGCAGATGCTATCTCAGCAAAACGGGGGGTATTATTACAATAAACAAAAGCAAAAGCAGCTCGGCCGTGACCGCGTCTCCCGTGTTAACTTTGTCACGGAGCAACCTTCTCCCGGGACGGGAGCGGGGACCGGCCGCAGAGGAGATGCTCTCGGGAAGCTCCCGGCTGCGCAGGGACCGGCTCTGCAAGCTCCTGCCCCCCCAGGCGCCGGAGACCGTCCCCTGCCTCAGTTTCCCCATCGGTAGCAGCGACATGTAGAAGTGACGTAAGCCTTTGCGCGCAGCCCAGCAGGGGAGTGCGGAAGGCTCCCTTCATTAATAAGCGTAAAGTGCTTTGATATTTTTAGATGGAAGTGCCACGCATTGATATAATATTACTGTACCTCATTTGACTTCTTTTTCGATTGCAAGCCCCCTCTTGATCCCGTTACCTGCAGTAACAGCTATCTGGCTATATTTTATCATCTGAATATTTCAATTAAATTACTTTAAGGGGAAAAAAAAAAAAAACCAGCCTACGCTGAAGTTGGAAATGATCACTGTATCACTCCAACTTCCCTCCATTCCCAGAAGGTTAATTGAAAGGCAGCCATCTTGGTGACGTTTAGACAAATGAGGATAATTATGTGTTCTCCAGCTCTTTGAGAGGTTAATTGCTTAGATGTACGAAGACTTGAAGAACAAAGAAGGAATAAATCAGAAGCAGGACTATGATCTGATAATGTAATTTGGTATATTCACGTACAACTCAAACAAATAAACCCCCTAATTGCATGTAGTCGTTTGGCCGCGCGGACGCCCCGTGGGGTTGCCGGGATCGGGCACGCGGCGCCGGCCGGTTTCCCGCGGACGTGGCCCTCGGCGATGCTCGGAGACGGGGTACCGACGGGAGAAGGAGAGGTCTTCAGGTGGCTCCTGCACGGGGCTGGCCGTCGGCACCTCGCGCTGGCGATGGCTCCTTCGTCCGGCGGTTCTGGCTCCTTCGTGCCCGTTGCGCGAAGCATCCGGCCCCATCCCAGCGGTGACACGGCGGGTGGAAAGCGGAGGGGTCAGCGGAGGCGCCGGAGCGGCGAGCAGAGGATTTCCTCTGGTGGGTGATTTTATTTGCCTAATTGCTGGTGAAATTTCTGCAAATTGGCAATTATATTCTCGGGCTGACGGCTTACCCAGGTCATTTACAGACCGCGCGTTTGGCAGGAGCACTTCACGGCGTTCGCCGTGAAATATGGCTTTGCCCTCCATCGGCAGAATTTCCCTCGTTTTAGAGGTTTTTAGTTCTGCCTGCGGGGATTTCGCACGCTGAATCTTGCGGCAACGCCATCCTGACGGCAGCTGGGTTTTTTTCCTTTTAATTCCCCCCGGTGACTGGGGTGAGGGTGCTTGTCTCTGGGCCGGCTGTCTGGGAGTTGGTTTGTCCGTCTGTCGGCCCCTCCATCCCGCCGGGACGGGGTACACGAGGCACTGGAGGCCACGTCCAGGCGTGAGGGGTGCAGCGTGGAGCCGAGCGCCTGGAAAGCCTGGGCTCTTATGGAAGGCTCGGGGCTGCGCGAAACGCCAAGCTTTCCAGCCGGGATCAAACACCGCTTCATTTTTCAGCGGTGAGGGTCAGGAAAACGGTGCTTTTTTTTTTCTCCACTGAGAGCTTGGGGTGAAACATCTTCATCTGGAATCTCTTTCCCCCTCTGTTGGGTCTCCGGGGAAGTTTGAATTGATTTCAAATGAGAAAATGCCTCCCCGCCCCTAACGCACAAGGAGCCCCGAGCCTCGGCCTCCGAAACATCGGCAAGTGGTTTTTCCGCCTATCTGTCAGGCCTGTCTGAAATTGCAGTTTAATTCTCCGTATTTGCTCTTGTATTGCGCATTAAGATACAGCGAGTTTATCCAGCAGTCCAGCTGTTTTGAAGATAATTACTACAGAACTCAACCTGATGTAAAATAATCCTCCTGGGCAAGCAGCCAAGAGCCTGAGACTTATCCTCCAAAGACTGAAACCTCTCCATTACCCTTAAGAGCGGCAGAGATAGGAGCGGGCGTCTCATGACAAATATATTTTTGGTGATAATTAACGGAGGGTTGGGAGAAGAGCTTTGCTCCTCTCGAGGAGGGTGGTGCAGCCGGACAGACCGACCGAGAGCCTGAGGACCACGTGCCATGGAGCCCATGGTGCTGGGTTTCCATCCCAAGCGCCCTACGTGCCGCTGTTTCCCCCGGGGACCCGCGTCGTGGTTGTCACCCATGTGCCCTTCCGCCATCCCCCTCGCTGCGTTGCCGCCCTGTCCTGCGCCGGGGCTGCTTCAGCCCAATTTTCCCTCCTTGCAAGCCAAGGACAGATGTACGATCGGTTTGCTCCGGCTGTACCGAAGCTCCTTCTGTCGCAAACACACCCTGGCCCGTGTTTTAATCAAGCTGCCAACATTCCTCCTTCTTTTGCGACTGCGGGATGCTGCCGGAGCCGTGGCCGCTCTCTCCCCGGTTAAAAGCAGCCCCCTTGCCCGGCTGAGACGGAGACGGTCGCCAGTCCCATCAGGATGGCTGAATCAGAGCGGTCGGAGCCTCGTATTGCCAGGCGTTAATTACTGGTGCTTAATTACAGGGCTAACTGTGACAGCGAAACAGTTATTTCTGTCTCTCCCTGCTTGGGAAGATGGATGAAAAAAAACCCAGAAAGTAGCAACAGCAAGGGAAAAACCCAGCCCCAAAACCCCACCGCAGAGGGCTCCGGGTTCTCGACTGTTCGGGTCTGCTAGCGGCGGCAGAAATAAACTCCGCGCTTCTGCTCCTCCTTTTGATTGAAGAACACTAGAAATCAGCCGGGGCGCAGGTGCTGCATTGTGTTAGATTAGCGCTGATTGAATTCGTACACGGGCGCTGATTGAGGCGCGGGGCTCTGCCGCCGGCGGCGTGCCGTGGGTTTGCCGGATCGTGTCCCTTAATCAGCTCCCTTGGATGGTGGCAATGGTGTTGGCCGGCTGTTCTTCCCTGCTGGGACGTTGGGCAGAGCCCCGGGGTAGGGTAGAGGGGAATTTGGCTTCCCTGGCGAGAAGACAGCTCTCTGCCGATGTTTCCTAGGACGGGTAGCGATGCCTTGGGGGTAAATGCTGGTGGATGTTGGTGGTTTCTTTGGAGAGGAGCTGGAAAGATATCCCAGCCTTCTTCAAACTGCGGGATGGCCTGGTAGCCATGAGCAAGTTGGAAATCGGTGCCCGAGCGTGTCAGCGGCCTGACTTCGGGGGGAGTGTGCCATCACTTAGGTACCATTTTGGGCAGGGAAAGATGCTTGCTGCACCTCTTCCAATGTCCGTGGTTTTCCTGGACTGGCTGCCTCTGCTTGGTGCCTTCATTTTCGTCTCTATTAGGGAGACCAGGTGTGGCCACCAGCATCGACTGACTCTGATGTTAGCATTTCAGTGCCACCTGCTCTATAAACATCCCCATTGATTTGCTCTATTCAAAGGCCTCCCGCTTGATTTCTCTTGCTGCCGCCTCATATTTCCTTATGAAGATTTCTCTTAAGCTAATAACAGCTGTTAGCCGTCGGGGCCTCAGGCAGGCGCCTTCCGACCTGCCCCGCTGCGCTGGGCGAGCATCCCGACGCGGCCGGACCGCAGCCGCGCGGGGAATTGGGGGCTGCTAGGCTGTGGCCAGAGGCTGTTTGCAAACCTGGTACGGTCCTGAGGGCAGAGAGCGTTGCTGGTATTTTCTGATCGGCGACGCATTTCAGAGCAGATTGCGGCGGGCGTGACTTGCGCGGGGCAGGGAGAGCAACCGGGAGGTTTGCGCAGGGCAGGGACGCGATGGCTCCATGCAGAAAGGGGCTCAGGTAGAGCCCTGATCCAGAGCTCGCTGAAGGCAGTGCCGCCCTTCCCGGGGGGTGCAGAGGGTTTCTGAGCAGACCCCGAGCCATCAGGATACGGATGCGTTGTTGTGTCAGAAACAAGGGACTCGCGGTGGGAAAATCAAGCAGGAGCTGGAGGCAGAGCGTGCCCGAGCGCCCGACCCCGGCACGGCACCCTTCACTTGCTGGTGATGTTGTCAGGGCAGCGTGTGTCCCTGCAAGCTGGAAGTGAAAGCAACGAGGAGCAAAAGAAGAGCTTTAGGAACGAAAGGGAAAGCCTAGCTCACTTTAACAGCGCCGACTGCATTTTCTGGATATGCTCGATGTGGAGCATTAATTCAGAAAATCCCAAGAAAGGCTTTGGGGAGACGATGTGGTCGCTGAGCGCAGCGGGGGCACCGTGCAGCCGCTCGCCTCGCTGCTCGTCCCTTCCCTCTGCGCACCGGGACCTGTTTTTAAGCCATCTGCAGCGCAGCTCTGCCCGCGTCGGCATTCGCATCGCGCCGTGCTGCCCACAGCAGTACCCGGCTCTGCGGTTCCCAGGCAAACCCCTTCGAGGCCAAAGGCAGGCGCAGACCCCCTCCCCGGGTCACCATCGGCTCGAGCTCGGCGCCGACCTGGCATCAGGCTCAAGCTTTGCAGCCCCCGGGTTGCCGCAGAGGCCACCCAAAGCCCCGCGGGTGCTGGGTGCAACCCAGCCGGTGGTGTTTTGTGCGGCGCTGCCCCTCGGGGGCCGTGCGACGAGCGGTAAGTCTTGACTTCTGATGCTTCACGCAGACAGCTCCCGCCTTCCTCATCATCTTGTTATTATTCTAATGTCTGGGAGCTGCAGTCATGGACCAAAACACCATTAAACTATCTGAAATGGAGCAACTCGACAGCCCCTGCCCTCGCAGGCTTATTATCTTTGCAGATGGATATTTTATATTTAGCAACCTCTAATGTATCAATTTGGGCTTTGATTTTTCACGGGGAGCAGCTTCTATTCTGGTGCTCGGTAGCAAGCGGGCAAACTGCCACCGCAGGGGAACCGGCGGGGAGAAACCCTCCCCGACAAGCCCCAAGCCTCCGGGGAGGGCAGGAGGGTCCCGTAGCCCTCGGGGGGCTCTGGGGAGGGGGCGGTTGGTGGGGAAGGGTTTGCCAGTGGTCCGGAGCTTGTTTGAACAGCACTGGGAGCGCTTGGGGAATCGGCGTGATGCAGCAGCGATGGGCCAGGCAATTAATTAAGCTTGCGGAGAGTGAGAGCCGGTGGCACGTGGCTTTGCGGGAGGGACTGGGCTGTGTACGGAAGGTGCGGAAGGAGGGGGAAAAGGGGAACGGTTTTGGCTGGCCGAGCTCCCGGTGCATCCCACGCTCTTTGCTTTGCCCCGGGGGACACGGAGGCGTGGGGGTGGGTCAGGACTTGCCGGGCGGGAGGTGGTTGCGCTGGGCGATGCCAAACGGCACGTCCCCGGTCCCCTCCATCCTCGAGGCGCTGGGATGGCGTGGGGCTGTGCACCCTGTATCCGGGCGCCAGGACGGATGGGAGAGGTGGGAGAACTGCGAGTGGCTCAGGGAGGAGACAGGGTGCCAGCGGAAGGGCTCGGGAATGAAGACAAAGTGCCTCCTGCCCTCCGCACTGAGAATAAATACCAGGGATGACAGTGACGGAAAGCCAGGCGGTGCAGTCCTGCCCTCGGGGAGCTGTTGTGCGAGACCCGCCGTCACACGCCGCAGATGCCATTGTACCCGCGGCTAATTTGACGGTTTACATTGTTGGGAGAGGATTAGAGGAGCCGCCGCGTTTTGATGGCCTGCTTCTAATTTGCATCTTTAACGAAGCGGGAGCTCAGCCAGGTTCTGTTCTTTTGTGTTTACTTCTGAGGAAGTGTGTTTATTTCCGATGATTACAAATAAATCTCCTCTGCCTTTGCCTCAGCCGCCCGGAATAAAAGGCGTTCGGAGCCCCTTAACTCCATAGCCGGGGCGAGTACTGGAAGGAAAGGAGAAATCCCATTAGGAGTCCCCTGCAAATGTAATTAACAATTTCTTCTCAAAGACGAGGGTGCCGGGGTGTTTGCTCTGCCCCTGCAGCAGGTACTCGTGGTTGGAAACTTCCCAGGGTGAAGCACCACCCCGGTGCTGTCGAGGGGCTTCGCTCCCGATCCGGGTGAGCTATTTGAGCCGCTGAAATCTGGGTCAGCCAGCCAGTTTGCGACTGGTTTCGGCATTTCCATTTGTCATCTTGACGAGACGCGTTGCCTACAGGAGAGAAAAGCAGTTTGGGGTTGAAGGGCCGTAAAAGTTTTTAAAAGTAGAGCGCTGTTGGTTTGCGTAAGGAAGCGTGAGGGTTTCAGGTCGATCCAAAGACAAGCGTCTCCTCGGAGCCCCTCGGCTCGGCCGGGGACCGGTGGTCCCTGCTCTGCCCGTGGCCCCACTCGCCCGATGGGACCGGTCACTTGGACTGCTCAGGATGCGCTTAAATGTTTGGGGGTCCCAAGCATCCCATCCCTTGGGATATTGTGCACCCGCGGAGAGGGGATTGGAAGATTTCCTTTATTCCTCCAGCTCCTTGCGTGCTGTTTATCCCTCCAAACTAGTGCTGGAAAACTCGAGCCATCCCTGGGCATGGTATTTCCCTCGCTGCGGGGCAGGCATCGAGGGCAGCCCCGGCCTCACGCCGCATGTGCAGCCCCAGGCTTTGCTCCTCGTGCTTGGCCAAGTCGGCGGCGCAGGAAAGGTCTGCGACGTGGACCGGGAGAGGCGGGGGACGAAGGCGGCGGGTGTTATGTCGCGTCCCGCGCGTAGGAGAAGTGCTGTCAGTGTCATTGATGGGGCTGGGCAGGAGCCTGCCACGGGAGCGACGCGGGGGTCTCTCCTAATAGGTCTTGGGAGGAGGGAGACGGTCACTTCGTGCCACCGAACACAACGAGCGCGTCGGTGGAGTTATCTGTATTGTTGACACTAAGTGAAATAATTCCTCGGCAAACTTCAAAATTAGCATTTAAGGATGAGGAATAGGGGCAATTAGAGGGGAAGCGGCGCAGCGCCGCTGCCCCCAGCTCCCTCCCTCATGCATCTTCTCGTGCTGCTGCGTTCGGGTTCATCGCCCTCGTATCTGCCGGAGTGCCGGGATCCCTACGGCAGCTCTCGTCCCCCCGCAGAGCGAGGGGATCAATATGAGCCTCAGGAGACGGCGCCTTTGAGAGACCACGAGTATCACTGTGAGCACTGGGGGGGGAGCAGGAGCTCGGGCAAAGTCCAGCATCCGAGGCTCCCTGGCAAGCCGCTCTGGAGGAGAGCGGTTGGGGTGGGAGGCAGCCGAAGGGCTGCAGATGGTGCAAAGTCTCTGCTCGAAGGCAGCGAGGGTCTAAGTGGGATGCAGAGATGGAGGAGCAGATGGGATGGGTCGTGTTGCACGAAGAAGGGCTGCGTGGGAGAGCCGGGACGAGGCGGGTGCCAGGGACTCGGGCTTGGGCTGACAATATCGATCCCGAGATATTCCCACGGCTTTGCTGATGGGTTTTCTCCAGGTGAACCGTGGACCTAGGATAGGTTTCTATCACAGAATCGGTTAGGTTGGAAAAGACCTTTAAGATCATCAAGTCCAACCGTTAATTTCCCTCCCATCTGACAAGCAGTTTATTGTCTTTTGTCCCTTCCGGACTCGTAAGGCAGGGTTTCTTCGGGAGATGGATACGGCGCCTTCAGGAGACTGTTAATGGGGGTTTGTCTTTGTTCTTAATTAGATCCCTTCAAGGGAAAACCTCCTGGCCCGCTTTATTATCCAGCTTTGTCAGAGCTTGTCTGCTTTATCTAAACACTTTGCAGAAGTCTCTTTACCTGTTTGCTTACTGGAGACATTATCATAATCCTGGTCAATTGGAAATAGGTCGCAAAGACAGCTCGGCAGAGGAGGGAGCGCTGGCGGCTTAGCAGCTAACAGAGATCGCTTTCCGAGCCAGGTAAAGAAGCTGGCAGGACGCTCCTCGCGTCGGGGTGTCCGTCAGTGTTTGCCTTTGAAGCGCCGACTCCCAGGGTGTGGGAAAACTCGCAGCAGGGAGGTGAAGTCGGGTAGAAGGTGCCCGGGCTGTCCGTGGCAGCTGCTGGATGGTGGCTTTGCTGCTGGTGCTTGCTCTGACACGTTGCTAGGAGGTGCAGGAGGGCCGGTTTCTTGAAGGAGGGTGGTTTGTCTGGTCCCTCCTCGCCTGCAGCTGCAGGGGACAGCCCGGGCTCCGGTGGAGAGGAGCACGGTGCTAAGCAAGCAGAGCCGAAGGGATTTGGTCCCAAATTAGCTACTGAGTGTCAGCAACTGAAGAGTGAGCTCAAGGGATGGAGAGAAGGAGCCTTTGCCTCCTTGCTCTTGGCATGAGTTTGTTCGAAGGAGAAATCTCCAAGTTGCTCCTGCAGAACGAGTGACCCCAGTGCTCAGGGTTCCCGGACCGGCCCCAAATCTCCCCAGGCAGCACACCCGGTACGTGCCAGCTGAAGCTGGGCACCGGCGGTTGAACGTGCCGTGACGGCATGAGCTCCTCATCCCTGTCACTTCAAACCCTAGTCCTTGTGCTTCACCCGTAATGAGGGGACCCGAGAGTACCTCGCAGGGCTGTAGTCTGGATATTTATATGAGCGCAGACATGCAAGTTGTCTGTTTTACATATTGCTGCCCTGATTTTTCAGTGCACGCAATGAATAATTTACAGAAGCCGTGTGTAAGTATCTCTTTATTATTCATTATAATGAAGTGAGACAGCAGTAATAGTCCACTAGACTGGAATCCCCCAGGGCTGAACTTAACTTGGCTGCGCTTAGCTCTCCCCCACTTAATTTGAACGAAGGGAGGGCTCGGCTTCCCGACGAGGACGATGCCGTCCGCCGGCACGAGGCCGCCTCGCTCCGGCAGAGCAGAGCCGGTGCCACTGCTGGCACCGGCACACGTCCGAGGCCCGGGCGAGCTCCTGGCATGCCGGCGGTGCCGCGGCGGGCGCGGAGGACCATCCGTCTTTCCCGGCGCCCGCATGCGATGTGGCTGGCGGAGACGTACAGCTCCTGCAAGGGGAAAATTACTTGTTTGCGGGAGGATATATGGCTCGTTCCTCTGAACCGAGCGCCCGGGGGGACCCTCAAACATGCCAAGTATCGCCCCTTCCCTCTGACCGATTAATAATCTCGATCGAGGTGACGCTCTGCAGTCCCAGCAAGGGAGGCATATAACACCCCAAAGCCTCTGCAGGAGAGGCACCGTGGCGGGGACGAGGACAGGGACAGCCTGCCAGCCCGTCTCTGGATTTACAGGCGTGCAGAGAGGGACTCGCACGAGTTTCTTGATTGACTGTAGGTGCCTTTTCCCAAGATCTCGGCTGCACAAAGCTGCGGCAGCGCTGCTGCCGCCGGCACAAGCTTGCACCTAGCATGGTTTTCCCGGTTTGCTTTCATGCCGAGAGAAGGCTCCCCTTCCGTGGCCCTCGTGTGGGAAAGGCGAAGCTCCCGAGAAACGCCGGGCTCTTCATTTAGCCAAATGCTTGGTGGTTTTGCTGCGGGCACCGCGGCGGCAGAGAAGGCCACAAGTAAATAGATCGCGAAAAATCTATCAAACGGAATGAAAAAGCCGTGTTCTCCAGGAACATTTTAATTCCCTTTCCCCCCCCCTCCCTCCGCTCTTTGCCAAGCGTAAGTCAGCGCCGCAGACCGGAGCTGCCGAGCCCCCGCGCGTCTCGGAGCGGGGAGGGTGGGAGCCAGGCAGGAAATAAATAATGGAAACGACCGTGCTGTGTTTTCAAGGCACTTGTAGGATTTACAGCTGCTTATCCAAATGTTCCCTTCTCTTCCCCGCGCGCTGGCTTCGCCGTCTCCGGCTGTTTCTCTTCTTCCCCTCTCGCCGCGCGCGTGCCGCGGCCCCTCTCCCCCGGCAGCGGGTGCGTATATCACCCCGGGGATGGCTGGAGGGCCGCGCCGACAAGCCGAACTGTCAGCAAGTTTTACAGCTTCATCTCAAATTCTCCGGGCGCAGCGAGGGTGAGGGAGGGGCGGCCGAGGTGGGCGAGCGGGGAGGGGGCGCGGAAAGGCTGCACAGCTTGCGGAGGTCGAACGTAATGGGATTTTCGTCTGCAGCTCCCCAGCTCCGTATAAAAGAAAAAGGCAGGGCTTTTTTTCTGGTGAACCTACTGTTTCTGTGAAATCTCGGGTGATGCGGGACGCGGCAGCAGGGTAGCGCGGCCATGGCATCCGCCATCTCCGTGCCGGCGGTCCGGCTGTGTGCGGCGGAGAGGCATCGCCGCAGCTCCCGTCCTGCTCGCGTCCCCTTTGGGGAGCCGGGATACTCGCCGTACGGCGTGCCCCCACGTTTGTGACCCTCCGCCTCTTCCTTTGCAGGTGTACCGTGGACGACAGGGTGACGCGGGTGGCGTGGTTGAACCGCAGCACCATCCTGTACGCCGGCAATGACAAGTGGTCTATAGACAACCGCGTGGTCATCCTCTCCAACACCAAGACCCAGTACAGCATCAAGATACACAACGTGGATGTCTACGACGAGGGCCCCTACACCTGCTCCGTGCAGACAGACAATCACCCCAAGACTTCGCGCGTCCATCTCATCGTGCAAGGTAGGTCTTGCCAGACTGTTGCCAAACCGACCGTTTGAGAGGGAAGACTGTCTGGATTTGCGAAGAGTTTGGAGGCTGCCTTGGCGATGGAGATGTAGGGATCAGCCCAACATCCGTTGCTTTGGGGGTTGAGCCACTTGGGGACAGGGGTGTTGGCAGCTGCCTGCCACGATGGGGAGGAGATGGACTCGCGCCGTCTCAGCCTCGCTGTGTTGGACGGTTCGTCACGGGGAGCAGAGGGCACCAGGGAACTGAAACTGGGGCTGGCGTCCTCCTCTTCCTCCCCCCTTGCCTGTCCCTGCTGTGGATGTGACCCATCCCTGCTGCTCGGGACCCACGTTGCTCGATGCGCTGCGCGGGGAGTTGTTAGGGACGTGCTCGGGCACGCGTCCGAAGACGCTTGGGGAGAGCCAGGCGTGGTGGAGGAGCGGGCTCCAACGGCACGAGGCTCCCTGGTTTCGGGAGAGCGCGTGAACACGTGGAAGTCACGGTGGGGCCGCGAAGAGCTGTTGGCACAGGGCTTCGCTGGCGAGCGTGTCGGCGTAGCAGATGCTGTTGGGTTGCGAAGCAGCGCTCCTGAGGCTGCTCTGGCGAGGGGATCCGGGTGCCGGCAGATCAGAGGTGCCTGTAGCACTCCGGCGGACGCCGCCTCCGGATCCTTGCGGCTTTGCACCGGCTACCTGCTTTTGTCCAGTCTCTAGATTAATTTTTCAGAGTTAGTGTTAGTTCAGGTTAGATAAAGATAATGAAAGTTTCCTAATCCTCTTAAAGAAGATTTATCTGGCTGAGTAGAAAGCTCTCGGAATACAATAAAGCATGTATAAAACCAGGACCTAATCTTTCCTTTAATTTCAAACAGCTGATGGGTATTGATTTTGCAATGAGCAAATCTGAAAAATTTCTCGGCCTCGGCACGTCTCCGAGAAGCCCCCAGCACAGCCGCGTATGTATTTATGTATCCTCATTTGGAGGAGGCAGGGTGCGATCGCGGCCACCCATCCGAGCGGTTTTCCTGCTGGGTGTCCATGGGAGCGCGTCGGGGGCCCCGCACCGGGCAGCGCTCGCCTTGGGGAGCGGAGGGCCGCCGGGAGCATCCCCCCTCCAGCCCTTTTGGCAGGGCCTCTCCCTCTCCCCCTTATTGAGTTGCGTGCGAGCCCTCCACCTGCGAAGTTTAATCTGTTTATCCTGTCTCCTCTCTAATCGTGCTAATCCATCCAGCCAGCACCAGTGAAGTATCCGAGCGCTTTGCACCTAATGAAACAAGGCGAACCGGCAGCGGCGCTCGGCGCCCGCTCCCCTCTCCCCTTTTTCGGAGCGGGGCCTGCGACGCACTGAGAGTAACACGGAGCCCTTTGTTCTGTGCTGGGAGGAAGGAGCGGTTTTCCAAGGGTGCGTTCGGTCCTGGCTGTGCGTGCAAGCAGAGCACACGCTTTGCAGAGAAGGAGCGAAGCCCTGTTTCTGTTGTAGCTCTCTTGGCCTTAAATATTGGCTTAAAAACGTGGTTCAGGGTCCTCCTCCATCGAGGAGGCAGCCACCCCGGCAGCAAGGGCAGAGGGACCACAGGGGATGGCCACGCACGCCCCGGCGTCACGCCTCGCCCGTGCCAGCTGGCCAGCGAGCAGGCAGTAATGACCAGTTAGCAAGCGTGTTCAGGTCAATTAATTTATATTTGTATTTTGCAAAACTAAATGTTGGCTGGATAGAGTATTGATTCTTTGTCCCCGTATTCAATCGGGTTTTAATTGTGCTACTGCCTTCCCTCCTAGCAACCCGGCGATATATCTGCCAGGGAGTCGCAGTCACTGGTAAATGCGTCTCTTAGTGTCGTCATTAATATGTCTCTTGGATTGGTTCGTTGCAACAGCCGTTAACAAGGGTTTATATGAGTGTAGGTGGCAGGAAGCCAGAGGGGGGTTTTTGTCTCCCTTTTCCTCTTTTTTTTTCGGGGGCCACCTCGTGACGATGGGCCGGACGCTTTCAGGGACATGCGCGGTGCTCGGGGCACGCCAGTGTGTCATGGGGAGAGTTACAAACGGAGAGAGAACTGGCATTTCATCTTGTATAAGTAGAAGAGGAGCCACCTCATCCTCCTCTTGCCATAAACACCGTGAGTGGAGGATGCCACGGGGCTGGACCTTGGGTCAGCCCTCCTGCCTCCGGGTATGACCCCCCGCGAGCCCACCTCGGCTCCCGGGAGGTGCAAGCCCCAAGGAGACCTTACTGCATCGTGCCGTGAAACGGTTTTGGTGCGAGGAGCGTGGGAGACCGTAGCCGGGGCTCAGCCGTACCTCCTTGGCGTGGGCCGTTTCAGGATGCGTATGGAGGAGGGCGTACACGCCGAAGCGGCGTAGCGCAGCGTGGCATCGCTTTGGGATCCGCGCCGTACCCCATCTCAGCCATGAACATCGATACTGGCCATCGCTCCCTAACGGTGGGCTTTGGTATTCCTCAGATGTCCTCATTTCTGATTTATTTAGAGAACCCTCCTCTGTACTGCCTTAATCCCGCTCGCCATAGATTTTTCATTAAAACCTCTCCCGGCTGTCAGCATTGTTACTATTAGTTTCTGGTCGGCACAATCCATTTTCCTGTCTCGGTGTCGTGCCGCTTTCCTCGCCCCGGGAGCCAGGACGGGTTTCGAAGGACCGTGGCCTTGGTTCGCAGTAGCGAGGTTGTGGTCGTGCAGTTGGTTTTCCAAATCCACGTAAGGATGCTCTCCCAGAGCCGGTCCTGTGTTCCTTGTCGCATCCGCCGCCTCTCAAAGCAGCGCTCACGCAGGCGTAGCTCTTCAGCAAGCGTCTCGAAAGCAAATTGAGTCTTTATTTTTTCCTTCTTCCCCATAACAACTGACTCGTGGAGTCTCTGAAAGGGCAACCCTTCCCTGCCCCGTGCCAGCCCTGTTGAGCTCTTCTTCCCCCACGCAGACCGGGCCCCCCCCGGCACCACAGACTTCACGGTGCCCGCAGTTACGCTTGCTTTTATCGCCCTACCTTTGATATCCGAGCAGGAGCTGAGCCCGCGATACTTATTAAAACCTTACCAGGAGGTACGGCAGACAGCAAGGCGAGGGGAGCAGCTCAGCCTTCTTCAGTCGTTGTAGGAAAGGCTGATAATAGGCTCTAAATGTAGAAAGTGCTTATATATTAAGTGCTTAGTATTTAGACGCTGGAGAGTTTGGCGTAAGGGGCATGTCCGTGGGGTACAGAAGCAGGTACAGCTCAGCCCGGAGAAGGGAAGGGGTGAGAGGCAGCGATGCAGAATCACCTCCCTCCTCGGGAGATTCAGCTGCGCTTGGGATACTTACCCCTTACCGGGTGGTTTGGGGGTTTTTGTCTACCTGAGAAACAAGATGATAGCGAGGAAAAGAGACGGTGTGATGCAAAACGTCCGATACAAAACGTTGGCAGAGGTTCCCGTTGCTTCAGCTGGACGGGCAAGATTTTACACACATCTTGGATGGAGGGTTTGCAGGAATGGCGAAGGTAGTTCTTGGGGCGCGTCTCTGTCTCGTCGGGTGACACGTGGTGTCCAAAGCCAAGCGTTCATCGCCTCCCCGTCCTGTACGTGCCACTCATTATGGTGTGGTCCCCAGGGGGTCAACGGCCCTCCTGCCGGCAGCAGGGAGAGGGTGTCCCAGGAGGAATGCAGCTCTGCGCACCGAGGCTTCGAAAGGCTGAGGGCTCAGCCCAGCTCCTCGCTCCCCGCCCAAGCGCGTATGTTGGCCTGTCTGGAACAAGCGCACAAATATTACCGGGCGGTGGCTGAGATCTCCAGCCGGGGCGGCACGGCTGCGGGTGGAGGATGCTCCCTCGCGTGCGTTTCTCCCCTCTTGGCATTGAAGCTGCTCGGGCGGCAAAGGGGCCGGAGACGTTTGGATGGGTGCTGTGTCCGAGCACGTCTTCCCCTTTGCCACACCTCTGCATCTAATGGAGCGTGGTGGGGACGGCTCTGCTCGGAGGCTCGGCTCTGGCGGGCCCTCGCCGCACCGGGTGAATTGTCCCAGCGGGGACGAGCGAAATGGTTAATTGAAGCAGGAAACTCTCCCGGAGGTCGGGCTCGTAGCGGTGGGGATGGAGCGCAGGGAAATAAAAAGGAAATCAAAGGGCTGTTAAGAGGAAATGGAAAAAAGTCACTTAGGCTGGGAAGATGTCTTCCCAGCAGGAGCAAAAAAGCCCAAAATACATAATGTCCGTCGCGTTTAAAGTAATGTTTGACACTTCCTTCCCTGGGGATGTGCGAGCGGGAGGGGAAGGAAAGGGCCCAACCCGGGCAGAGCAGTTTATTTAGCTGGATGCTGGATGGCGCAAGAGGCACAAAACGCAACCGCAGAGCAAAAATCAATTAGCACGAGCTCTGTTAGGAAGAGTTGGGGGAGATGCTGGGGAGGAGCAGGGAGTTTTTTTGTTCTGAGGCAGGAGGCCTTTGAAAGCCGCTGCTTCGGGAAGCGAAAGCCTCGCGAGCGGTCAAAACCTTGAGTGATTCATAAGCGTTGCTCTGCCAGAGCTTTGCAGCGGCGCTGCCACGCGGCGCCTCTCCCCTCTGTTCCTGCAGAGCTCGTGCGAGACCTGTCAGGCGTCCGGAGAGCAAACGCGCCCGCAAACAGGAGGGGAGACGCCGGCCCGCGCGACGGTGCTATGCGAGGTGTCATTGCGGCAGCGGGTTGCGGGGAAATGCTTTCTTTTTCCCTGAGGCAGAACGGGGAGGGGATGCAGCATTCCGGCCCGGCTTGTGTTTGCAGGACCAGGAGCAGAGCTTGCTTCTGCCCTGGAGCTGACAGTATCTCGTGGGAGTGCGAGCGCGGAGGCGTCGTGCTGTGCTGTTCTGCCCTCCAGGACCGCACCGGAGGCTTGCCCAGGGGTATTGATGCGTTTTCATCAGTATTCCCCGGTCTTTAGCTATTGTGAGCCTGTAAGGGCAACGACAGGATGCTTGTGGGCACGGAAATTGAAGCAGCGGACACGGAGGGGTTTGGCCGCAGCCGACGCTGAGCAAGGTTGTCTGGGAACACCGCAGCGATCACCGCGCTTGGGGCAGGAGGAGGTGTCCAATGCCACCGCCTCTGCGGGCAGGACCGTCGGCAGGGCCTCTCCTTCCCGCTCCCACAGAGCCGTCGCAGAGAGGAGCACGGCGGGTCCCAGGGGATGCGGGGGTTTGGTGGCCCATCGTGCCTCGGCCGGACCGGGCTGGCGCAGCTTGAGGGGGTGGCTGTTCGGCCAGGAATCGGGTCGGTGACGGACTCCTGGGGTGGCTCGGTGGGAAGGAGCCCCGCTGCCCCAGCGCGGTTTCCAGGTCTCCCTGAAGAGCACGTCAGGTTTTGGAGAGCACCGCCCGCGTTGCCAAAGGCGGTGGCTGATGTCCACAAGTCTTGCCGAGCACAGAGCTCCCATGGATGGAAAGGAGTGCCCATGACAAGCAATGAATGCCGGTGTCCTGGGCCAGGAACGGGCTTGAAAGGAGCAACCAGACCCCTACCTCGCCCTTCCTCCCTCCCTGAAGACATGGTGAGAGAGCAAAGATGGCCAAGTAGTGCTGGGTTAACGGTTGGACCCGATGATCTTGGAGGTCTCTTCCAACCAAAATGATTCTATGATTCTATTCTAAATGAGGAAGATGCGGCAGCAAACTCAAAGCCAAAGGGAGCCCGGAGAAAACCTGGAAGGAATAGCCAAGATTGAAGAAAGAAGCAACTGGAGGGGGAATAAAAACAAAACAAAGCAAAAGAATGAGAAGAAAAGCGCAGAGACTTGTAGAACAAAGGGAAGAGAGAAGGAAACTTGCGCGCATGGAAAAGCACCGAGCATCAAAAGAGCGGGAGGCAGCAAAGGGGAAAAACGAAAGAGTAATGAAGGAGCGAGGGCACGGCGAGGGGGAAGGTCTGGAAAGAGAGAGAGCCCGACTGGCAGGAAGAAAACGGCACCCACCGCCGAGGTGGGAACAGCCACTGGCCTTAAAGTGGCTGGCGTGGTGTGCTAACCCAAAATCCAGACGGGAGGTCGGAGGAGGGATGGGACGGGGAGCACCCAGAGAGCGTCCTCAGGCTCCCGTTCTCAAGGCTTCTTGAAATCGGTGAAAAGGAGCCGGCGGGAGTGGAGGCGTCGGGACGTGCCGCGGGGACCGGGAGCCGGCGGAACAAAAGCGCGGCGGCAGCTGATTAATTACAGCAAAAAGCAAAAATGGGGAAGAGGGGGGAGAAGTGGAGAAGTTGTTTCCCCATCATATTTCCCAACAGAAAGAACGTTTTAGCGTGCGCACAAATAGCTCCCTGGGAAGCACTCTCACTTCCTAATTGTTCATAAATTTACTGACAGGTGGTTACACAGTAGGTATAACACTCTGAGTTTCGGTTTTATTGCTTTCCCCGTCTCAAGGCGAAAACCTGGAGAAAAAGGGTGCGCGGCAAGCGGCTGGGAGATGCCACCTTGCAAGGGGTGCTCGGTGCCCGCGTTTCGTTTGTGCGATGTCTCGTGAGCGTTCAGTCCCTGGCACGGCCGGATTTCGCCTTCGCTCGGACAGAGGGGCCCGCGACGGCTTGCTGATCCCTTTGCTTTTAACCCCAACGGGTCCCATGGTGTTGCGGTCCAGTCCTGTGGGAAGAGGATGAACTCTGTGGTCCTATGCCATGGTCCCGGGCTCCAAAAGCATCCATAGGGAGGTCGTTTTGGGTGTTCTTTTCTTCTTTCCTCCCCCTTCAGCTGCGCTCAAATGATGTGCAGAAGGACAGACAGGCAGGGGGAGAGATGCGGTCGCCGGGGGAATTTCAGCCAGGCCAGAAAATCTCGTCTCTGTGGCAGAGAGGATGCGTTTGAAATGTGCGTGTTATGCTCCTTTCCCGTAAAAGGATCGCGTAAAGTGTGTTTTACCAGGGGAAAGCTGTGAAAAGGGAGCGTTTAAGACCCAGAGACGGGAAAGGGAAGATCTCCCCCAAAACGAAGCACCTGTAGAGCGCGGGAGGCGGCTGCGTGGCACGCCGCTCGCTTGGCTGGGAAACTTGACAAAAATCATTCTGTTGACCAAACTGCAGCTGTCGGATGTGCTTAATCCGTTATCTCAATAAAATCGACCCTGACGAGCCTCTCAGATTGGGCTGTCATCAGAACGGGTTCGATCAGGGACGATAATCTTTGCCGCCGAGAAGCAACACTTTGTTTAAACTCCTGATGCCGCCTCCTCGTCCCCGGTCGCTTCCCCGTTGGGGATGGGACCACCTGCTACTGCTGCGGCAGGAGAGGTGAAGGAGCGGCGTGAAGGCTGCGTCGCCCCAAAATAGGGGGTGTCTCAGAGGGGGTGGTAAGTGAGGTGCCAGGGCAGGAGCGTGGCGCTGGGGCTGTCCGTGGAGGCTGTTGCCTCCCCGCAGAGCGCTGAAGATGAGATGTCCACCTCTGCGGGCACGGCCGTCCCTACGGGGACCCGTCCCGCAAGTCGAGGTGGGCGAGGGGCTGCTGTCTGGCGGTTTGGAGAGCCCGTGGGTACCCACCTATCATCTCGCCTTATCAAAGGTGTAGGAAGAGGTCTCTTGTAATGGATCGGGAGCTAACGACGTGGAGGAGGGACAGCAGTTGCGTGTCAGCCGCGGCGCTCGCGCAGGCTCGCCGCTCCGAGGCGGGCAGCAGTAATGATCTGGCAGCTAAAAATAGTCCGGGGCCGCGACGGTGAGAGCCTCCGGTAGGGATCGGCGCTAAGGAGCGACCGGGAAATGAGTCAGCCCGCACGCGGCCGTGTGTGTCAGCGTCACGTGTAGCCAGCGACCGCGCAGCAACTACCGACGTGCTGTCTCTTCCCGCACGGTTTCGCCGGGAAGAGGCGTCCCCGCCGGCACACTTGGGTGTCCGGTAGCGGCTCGCAGGCTCCGAGCTCTCCGGTTGCTTTTGCCCCCAGACGGGCCAGCTGCGGAGGAGCAGCAGAGGCAAAGCTGGTGCCGGTGCGGTGCTTGGGAGAACCCCAGGGATTGCTTGGCTGTGCTCGCCAGGGATATCCCGAGTACGGCGCGTACGCGGCGTCGTCACCGAGGCGCGATGCCACGGCCAGCCCCACAGGGCTGTTTGCAGGTTGGGAGGCGAGGGGAGGGACGGCGTCTCACGATCCCCGGGAGCGGTGGCAGAAACCGGCACGTGCCCGGGCCCGACGGAGAGCGGGAATCGGCGCATCGGGCGGTTCGGGTCTCGAGCGGTAAAGGAAGGAGATAAATCACGGGCTTATTGTTATTGAATTTAGTGGCATCGCTTCACATTCAATTTCTCTCGCCGGCTTTCCGAACAAACAAGAAGTTACAGCGCAAATGTATTTTTTGGCCTACCAAACATTATGCATTAACTTACTCGTGATTAATATTACACAGAGTCGATGAAATCCTCTGTGGGCTGCTCGCCGCTCCGGCGAGACCGTGCCGCTCCTTGCTTCCTTGGGATTTATTCTGTATTCAATTTGCTTGTAGTCACAGTCTTTTACAAGGAAGGGGGGATAGGGACTGTGCGCTGCCGCGTCGCTTTTCCCCCCGCAGCTCCGGAAGGCGAGCATCTCGCTCCCATCCTGCGAGATGGGAGACCATCCTGGTCTTGGGGCCGGGGAGGACCTCTGGAAGGGGCGATGGCTGTGTCTGTCCACGGTGCAACCCCGGCAGCCCCCTGGGAATCCCCAACCCATCCCGATGGCAGATGAGGACTGCTTAATTTGGGCAGCGGGGGCCTCTGCCTGTTGTGGCTTTATTGCTGTCGAGCAATTGGGGAGCGTCTCAGTCTTTTTCCTTAGCTACTGGGTGATCAGGCGTGTAGTGACGTGCGTGCGGGCTAACGGAGGAGCGAGCTGTTATAAAGTATATTATGCGCATCAGGAAGCGTCAACCTGGCGAAAGGCAGAGCGGGTGTCAGCGCTCCAACCCCCCGGCCGAACGACAGCCCCGCTCTCGCCGCTTCTCTGGCTGTATGTTCTCCTGGCGCTCGTGTCTTCTATATGTAGTGAGGAGAGGCTGTCCTGGATATATGCTGTGTAGGGGATGCAGGGCAGGGGGAGGTAAATGTAAAGAGCCATCCAGGGAAAGGATGCCATCAAGAGGTAAATGATGAGGAGCAGCTTCCATTATCATGCTGGCAGGCCACGAGGTATTAGCAGGGCTATCTGACCTGCCCTTCGGGGACCGGGAGGGCTCTATGGGGGGACGGGAGAGCCTTTGGACTCCGCACCCAGCACCGCTCCCAAGCTGTCCCCATCTTGAGACACGGCAGCTCTGGTGGGACGCGCTTGTCAGGGCAGCCGTGCGTGCGCCGAGGCTGTACCCGCCTCGTGGTGTTTACAGGGAATGGCCGCAGGTTGGTTTGATCTGCATGGTCGTGTTTGTCCCCAGACTCGTCCTGTCTCCTGGCCCCGTCCGCTGCTGACCATGTCCCCGTGCAGGCACAGCTCCTGTCCGCTTGTCCCATGGGATTAAGGCCCCCCCAAGGCGAAGCCAGCACGCCCTTGAGATGCTGTTCTTGACAGCCCGGCTGGTGGGATCTATAGAAATGTAATCAAGGTCCTTAGATGTCCTTCTCCAAGTCCTGGTAACCTCGTAGGCAACGATCGCCGTCGCGGCAGGGTATCGAGCCGTCCGGTGGGGTCCCCGCGCTCCCCACGGGCATCCCTCCATGCACGTCCCTGCCGGCTCTCGGGAGTGTTTCTGATCGGATTAGGGTGGGCAGCGGCGCGGCAGTGCTTCCCTGGCCCCCACGGCTTCGGGGCCGTGACCGGGGGGCTTGGGGGGTGCCTGCGAGACCTGCCGGCGTGTCTGCCTGCTGTGTCGGCATCTTTGCTAAGGGAAGGGCTTTAGGGCTGATGGATGTATTCGTGTGGCTTGGTGTTTGCCGAATGGGAGCACTGGAGCCGTAGTGGTTATTGGTCGTGGTGGTTTTTTGCACAGGAGCGAAAGCATTTCTGTGCCCGGGAGGGGGACAGGCTCACATCTGTGTCCAGAGCACCAGTTGCTGTGTGTCACTTTGTACGTGTGGTTTGGGGCTCAGGGCATGGGAAAGGGATGCTGGCCATGAGCCGGGAGAGGGCTGGGAGGGCGAGGATGCTCCAGCAAGCTCCAGCTTACCCCCTGCATGCATGACCCCCTTTTCAGGTTGGGAGAGCGTGGCCCCGTCCTAGGGCTGTGTTGCTGGAGGACAGTTGGACGACGATCGTCCTGGGGGACAGCCTTGACAGAGCCACGGCCGAGGCTGTGTCGGCATCCTTAGGCTGGCGCCATGCAGGTCTATAGTTGGGCTGCTGTCCAGTCCGTCTGTCTGTCCGTGATCAGTCTGGCCTGTCGGGGTGTCTCTGTCCATGGGCTGACCTCAGCGGGGCTGCGTGCAGGAGGCGGGATGGGGAAGCGATGCATGGAATAGAGGAGCGGAGCGTGTGCTGTGCAAGGAAACGTGCGGAGCTCATTTTGCCTCCCATGCAGCAGATGAAATCTCTGCCGGGGGACGCGGATCGCCTCGGCTTCCTTTGGGCATACATCATTCTCTTTTTATGTAGTTTTAGCTCTTTGTTGGGGTGCGGAGCCGGGTGCCACGGTGCCCGCTCAGGGAGGGCGGGAAGCCCCCGGCAGCCGGGGTGCCAGTCCGGTCTGGGGTGAAGGCAGGTACGTGGGGCTGACGGTGCAGTCCCGGCTCTGCTCGGTGCCCCTTTCGTCACCCTCGCCCCGGCGAGGTGCCACAGGGAGGGAGAGGAGCTCCGAGCGTGCGGGGCCTCTCGAGCGAGCAGCACCTGAGCCTTTGGGGTTGGTGCCAGCTGCCCCAGGGGTGCCCGCCTTCCTCTGGCAGCGCGCTCGCCTGCAAGCGTTACTCTGTACCGGGAGCACGTATATCTAGTATGGCTGCGAGAAGCAGATAATGTCAGCGCAACGTTTGGTTTTGGTTTTTTTTCCCCTGTAATCCGTGGCTTGCATAGCCCCTCAGGTAGCGTGGAGCACAGAGCAGGGGGTCATCCCGGAGAAGTGCCGGGAAGGGAGAGCGGTGCCTTGCGCACGGCAGGGATAGCGCGATGGCCGTGATTTTGCCCTGCGTCATGTGCCATCACTCATCCAGCTCCACGGCTTCTGTAGGCAGGAGCACGCGAGGGAGAGACAAGCTGCCGTCTGGAGCAGGGTAGGCATCCTGGGGTCTCGGCACCCGCTACCGATGCCGCCGTCATCTCGGGCCAAAAGTGCTGGTTTGCAGCCTTGTGAGCGGGTGACGAATGCCCACTCGTGGGGAGGCTCGTCTTGGATGCTGTTGTTGTTTTTAGGTGTTCTGGTGCTGTTAATGGAGGGGAGAGGTACAAGGATGCTGGTAGTAGGGGATAACGTCATCTCCTTGTCTGAGCGAGGAAGGGCCGTCAGCAGCTTTCTCGCGATGCAGCTTGTTGGGGCCGTGCCATCGGAGTTGGCTGGCTCCGCTCCGAGCATTAACTACATTTTCCAGCGGTCGCCGGCACGCACTTTTCATTTTCGGATTGCAGCTTTCCCCTGAAGGACTCAGACAATCTTCCTCTGCTATAACAGACTGTACTTCTATATTAATGTGTCAACTTGCTGGGAAATTTACTGCCTTGCGGGGCCCAGCGGGCCGTGGAGACCGCGCGCTTCGACGCAGCTCGTCCCGCTGCGCCGTGCCACCTCTTCCGCGCCGGGGAGGGAGGCAGTCGGGAGAGCGGGCCTGTCCTCTGCCTGCGCCCGGGAGCGAACGGCTTGCTTGGAGTGTTGGGTTTTGAAGCCTGGTGAGGCTCAGGCAGCTTAGACCGAGCTCCTCAGGGGATGTAGCCAGGCGTCCGTCTGTCCTTACCCAGCCCGGTCAGCTTGGACGTGATGTGGCAGCCCTAGCAGGGCAGGGACGGTCCCCGGGGGCGAGAGAAGAGCCAGGCAGCCCTCATGGCCCCTTCCAGCCAGCACTGGTGTCAGCCGCGGTGGTTTTCAGGCGATTATCCCGGCATCCCAGCGCTGCGGGAGAGCCCTCGGCGCGAGGGTTGAGCTGCGGCTCTCAGTGTATTGGGTGCTCGGGGAAGGGGCACGGGGCATCCGTTCCAGCGGTGTAAGAGGGGTGTTTCGTTTGGGGCGGGTTGTTTTGTACGGCATCATTCGCTCCCTGGGGCACAGACCCTTTCGGGGGCTGCGTCCGACTGCCCAGAGCACCGGGAAGCGGCATCGGCGAGCAAGCTTTAATTGCTTTTTGCCAGGGCCGGTGATATTTATGGGTGCAGAGATTGCCAAGTTATTTATTAGATGGAGTATCTGGGGATAGAGTAATATAAATCACCGTGGCCGGTATTGAATGGAGCAGACGCTCAGTAATTTAAACAGCTTTAATAAATATGCTAAAATATGAGCCTTGTCGTGGGCTGTAAGGAGAGCTGGTTATCGGGGTCTCAGCCACGGCGGGGGGGGAGGCAGCGAGTGGACCCCTCCGCGCCCCAGGTCCACACTCGGCTCCGGTCCGAGATGCCGATTTGGGGATGCGGGATCAGCAACCGGACAGGGCGGTCGCTGATGGCTGGTGATGGGGCAGGTCTCACGGCCGGGGCTTCCCGGCGGCGTGCGGGCAGCGGGCCCGGCAAGCCGATGTGTTGATGGTGGCTTTGCTCTGTGTGTCTTGCAGTTCCCCCCCAGATCGTCAACATCTCGTCGGACATCACTGTGAACGAGGGCAGCAGCGTGACCCTCATGTGCCTGGCCTTCGGGAGACCGGAGCCCACCGTCACGTGGCGGCACCTCTCCGGGAAAGGTGAGGCCACGCTCGGACCTCGGTGGGTGAGCCGCCTGGGTCTGAGGAGGGGTCTCACCCAGCCCGTGTCCCTGTAGAGGTGGCGTGAAGGTGGCTGCTGGCGTCTGTTGCGTAGGGTGGAGGTGCTGGCCCTGCGGTGTGCCCTGGTATGGGGGTAAGGATGCTTGTTAAGCGATGTCCCAAGCTTCCCAGGCAAAGGGGACGCCCGATGCCTGGGCGGAGGGTGGCAGGGCAGGGCAGGGGCGTGGGGGGAGGTCCCGGTGCTGGCGTCCGTGGGTGACGGTGCCACGCGTCCGGGCTGTCTCCCAGGGCAGGGCTTTGTGAGCGAGGACGAGTACCTGGAGATCACGGGCATCACGCGGGAGCAGTCCGGAGAGTACGAGTGCAGCGCCGTCAACGACGTGGCCGTCCCGGATGTGCGGAAAGTCAAAGTCACCGTCAACTGTGAGTGCGAGGGACGGGGAGGGGGGAATTGTGGCGAGGCGGGCGCGTTGTGACCCAGCGTGACGCGGCACGGTGTCTCCGCAGACCCACCGTACATCTCCAACGCCAAGAACACGGGCGCCTCAGTGGGCCAGAAGGGCATCCTGCAGTGCGAGGCCTCGGCCGTCCCCGTGGCGGAGTTTCAGTGGTTCAAGGAAGACACCAGGTGAAGGGGCTGCGGAGAGGGGGAGACTGGGGCAGGGTGGGGGGCAACCACGCCAGCCCCGGGGCCGGAGGGTGACGAGGCAGAGGGGGCTGGCGGTGGGTGAGGGCCTCGTGCGGAGGAAGGCTGGGATCAACTCATTTTGGTGGGTCTGAGGGCTTGGCTAAGGGCTGGGGGGGGGTCCCAGGGTCATTTCTCCCAGGGACGGTGGCTGTGGCTCACGGGGGTTAAGGTGGACTGTGTGGGTCAGGCGGGGACATGGGGCATGGGAGGGAGAGCACTTCTGGGCAGCATCGTGAGGCAAAGAGCTCGTCTCGGTGGGATGCAGGGAGTCCGGCGGGGGAACGTGTGGGTGGATAGTGGTGTTGGCAGGTGGGAAGGGAGGGGGTGCCCAGGGAGGGGGCAAGATACGTTGCAGAGCTCTGAGCGCCATCATCCGCATTTCCCCACAGGTTAGCGAACGGGCTGGAGGGCGTGCGGATCGAGAGCAAGGGCCGCCTCTCGACGCTGACCTTCTTCAACGTCTCGGAGAAGGACTACGGCAACTACACATGTGTGGCCACGAACAAGCTGGGCAACACCAATGCCAGCATCATCCTGTACGGTAGGTGCCCTGGGTTTTTTTGCAGCAAGGTATAGCGAGGAGGAGGAGGAAGAAGAAGAGGAGGAGGCAAGGCAGGTGGCTAGCCAGCGATGGAGCGACAGAGTGGAGCTGGCCGTATTTAATGCTGCCAGGCTGTCGAGGTGCCGAACGGCACGAGCCCTGAGCGACGGGGTCCCATCAGATGATGAGATCTGCATCGGCCCGAGCGGGCGCGCACAGCCGGGCTGCGGTCGGTGGCGGGCACGGCACTCGCGGGCTCACGGGTGTTTAGGGGTGCGCAGCAGAGTCTTTGCAGAGCCGGGGCCGTGGGCGGAGAAGAGGCTCCCGGCCGAGCCGCGGCATCGCTGGAGCGCAGGGCCGAGGAGGGGGCCCGGGCCAGGTGAGCGGGTGCTTCGGGTGCACGGCGTGGGGTTTGTCCCAGGTGTTGTACTGGCAGCACTACCGGCAGTTGTTGTGTTGTGGCGTTGAGGGCCACGGCGGGGTGGTTTGTGTCAGGCACCCGGGCGATCCGGGCGGCAAGCGTAGGAAGGCGTTTGACGAATGGTGGACTGGACGGCTGTCATTGAGGAAGGTGACTGTGGTTTGCCCCCGCCGGCATTCTGGCAAGCTAAGGGAGCTGGCACGGGCCAAGCGTGGCCGGCAGGAGCCGGCCCTGCCCCGGCAGGGCTCTGGCACGAGGGAGAGGATGGAGTCGGGTGGCCGACGCGTGGAGCGCGAGCAGAGCGCCCGTGCTGGCATGGACTTCGGCAGCATCAGGGTGGACAGCGGGGGCAAAGCGTCGTGCTGTGGCAGGGGCCCGTGTCTTGGATGAGACAGGGGCTACCTCTACCCCCCGGCCGTCTGGTGGCTCCTGGGGATTGGGGGATTTGAGGGTCATTGTAGCTGTTGGGGGGTGTGTGCTAGATTGGTGGTGATGGGAATGGACCATCACTTGTCATGGGGCAGGGGGCTCTTCCCGGTGGGGGCAATGCCTGGGGGTGCCCAGTGTCATTCCTTGGGGAGGAGGAGGAGGGGACATGGGCATGTTTCAGGGCAGAGGGGCACAGGATAGCCGGAGAAGGAGGGCTTGGATGGGGTGGGGTGGAACGGTGCAAGAGTTGTGGCAGGAGGTTGAGGCAATGTCCCACAGCAACATGGGGGGGGCGAAGCAGCGGCATAGCAGGGCGAGAGGCTTGAATGCTTGCCTGTGTCAGAAGCGGAGGGGGCCAGAGAAGGTGATCTATGTCTGGAGGAGCCTTCTGGCCCTCTGTGTGGTGTGAGCGGGGCACCTAGCTGGCTGGCACATCGGGGCGTACGTGGGTTGGAGGGGAGGGGGCCAGGAGGCGCAGGGCCGCCGACCATCAGGGCGAGGGCTGACCATGGCAAGCGTGCCAGGGCAGCGGCGGTGGGGGCTCCCGAGGCATGTACGGTCGTGTTTGGGTCTGTTGTAATCAATGTTGTTCTGTCAGGGGCCGGGCTGGTCAGGTCTGTTCTATTCCAATCGGTTCTCCTCTCCCCTAGCCCAGTCCTGTTTGGGTCCAGGCTGTCGTGTTCTGTTCTGTTCTCTTGTGTTCTAATCAATCAGTTGAAGTCTGATAGGGGCTGGTCTATCATGTCCCGGTCTATGGTGTTCTAACCCATTGTATGCCTGCCGGCGCCAGGCTAGTCTGTCCTAGTTGGGTCTACCGGGTTCTATCATGTTGTGGTCTGGTGTAGGTTGTCCTTTGTCCTGATCTGGTGTGTGCTACAGCCTTACACCTGGGGGGTCGAATTCAAAGCCCGATCATCCCCTGTCTCTCCTTCACCGCTTGCGTCGCCAAGCGCGATGTCCCGGGGCGGGATGGAGAGGGCTGTCAGCCACGTTTGTGTCCCTAATGGAAGGGTATAGTTGCAGGAGCTAGGCTGGAGGAAGCTAACTTATGTCAGGAAATAAAACTTTATTAATTTCAGTAAAAAAAAAACAGTAGTGTGTCCGCACAGAGGGGTTGTGTGCTACATTGGGGAGGCTGGCTGGCTGTCCTCGGCATGGGCACGGGGCCTGGAGCAGGGCGAGGTGTTGCCGAGAGCGTGCCTCCCAGGCGTTGAGGGGTCGGGGGTTTGGACGTGGAGTCCTGCGGCCGCACACCCGCCGTGTCTTTGACGTGACCTGTGCCTTGACGGGAGCAGCAGCAGCTCTGTCTGCCAGCTTCTCCTTTTCCCTGTCCTGCTAGTGCTCTTGCTTGCTCTCTCTCTGTGGTTTTGGCCCGCGCACGTTGGTCTCCATGCAATTGCCCCGTCTCCCTTGTAGATGCGAGAGAGTCTGCTGGCAGCGTGTCTCCCCGCCCGTGCCGTGGCATCAGTGCCTGCGTGTTGGGGGTGTATCAGCGCAGGTGCCCGTCGGTGTGCCGATACGGCCATCCTGGGCTCGGCATGGGCTCTTTGGACTGCTTGCGTCGGAGCATTGGCTTGCGGCGCGGTGCGTGGCCGTGATCTGCAGGTGTCTGCGCCCGGTGCCGTCGCAGCGTTGTCACTGCGGATGAATGCGATGTGGCGGGCAGGCAAGTGTGACTGTGGCGTGGAGTCTCCCCGCCGGCTTCTGTGGCTCGCTCTGTTGTCGCCCACGTCTCAGGGTGCCTCCTCGCCCTTCCGTTGCTCTGTGTCTCTTGCAGGAGTTGTGTCTTTCTTCTCTGTCTCTGTGTCCTTGTCCCGGTTGCAGATGGTGTCTTGGGATGGAGTCCGTGGTGTGCACCTTGCTGCAGGGTGTCCAGTCATCCCTGTTTCTGTTTGTCTGTCAGTGTATTGCCATGGGTCAGCGGTTGTGGGTCTCAACCCCTCCCAGGGTGCATCCACTCTCTTGCTCCGTGTACATCTGCGTCTCCCAGCCTCTGTCTTCGTTGGTGTCCATCTGTTTCACACCTTTTATTCTGTGCCCCGCTGTGGCTGTGGGCTTCTCCCTCGCTCTGTCCTTCTCTTGTCGGCCGTCTCCAGTCTCTGCAATGTCAGCTCTGTCGCATCTCTTGCTCTCGTCCGCCCTTCTTGTCTATATCATCATCATCTATCTCCTCCGTTCTCCTGCCGGCATGCTGGCTGTTCCTCTGCTGTCGCGCACGCCCTGCTCTCATCCCTGGCGTCGGTGCTCTGGTCTCTCTTCTGAGCCTGTGGTTGCGGTCCCTTAGTCCGTAGATTCCCCCGGGCCTGTTTCTTGGCATCTCCTTGCGGTCTTCACCGCCATGCTCTCTCTGCCCCTTCCCTCTACCTTTCTTGCATCCTTGCGGCTCTGTCTTACGTGCTGGGTCTTGCAGTTTCTGCACGTGTCGAGTGTGGCAGGACTTGACAGGAGGAGACGCCCTCCCAAGGTAAGCGTGAGCACCTTCAGCAGCAGGGGCCCAGGGCAGCCCCTTCTCTTGCTCCTCCACCCTCGGGCCGAGAGCAATGGTCAACCTCCTGCCAGGTGATGCTCGTTTGCTTCTACGTTGGTGGTGAGGTCTCCCTGGGAGCTACCTGTTTGCTACTTGGGGCATGTTGCTTGGTGAGAGCAACGCCCCAAATGAGCAGCTCGTCCACTGACGTGTGAGTGAATGAGTCTTCACCAGCGAACGCCCAACTAACTGTGTCACCGAGGAGTTGATGGATTGGACCTGCTGCCCTCCAAACGCTGAGAGGCGACTCGCTCATCTCCCTCACGAGCACCCTCTGCCAATAGAGACCAAAAGTTAGTCGCAGGCACCAAGAGGTAATGGCCACTGTCACAGATGATGCCGCCGACACAGCAGGGAGGGCTGAGACCTCTGATGGCACAAGGCGACACGCACCGAGACCTGGGGGAAAAAACCCCAAAACCAAAAAGTCCTCCACAGAGACGGACACGGGCACGAGACAGCTGCTAGGAACAGCCAGAGGAGCACACCCATCACCCGGCGAGAAGAGGCAGGGCATGCAGAACACCAACACCCACACGCAGAACGGGAGCCACAGAGGGGAGAGCCTGACCCCGAGGAACAGAGCCCGAGAGAGGAGGGACATGGAGAGTGGGGAGGGGAGAGAGGAGAGGGACTGAGACGCACGGAGATGGGGAGAGAGGCACAGAACTAGAGAACTACATGCAGAGATAGAACTGGAGAGGGAGGGACACGGGGGGAGAGAGGGGCACACGCAGAGAGGAGAAGAGATGAGGGAGAGAGGCACAGAGTGGGAGAGGGGGATACAGAGAGGGAAGGGGAAAGAGAGAGCCAGAGAACACAAGAGATGGAGTGAGACCCAGAGAGGGGGAGATGGCAAGAGACAGAGAGAGGGAGAGATGCACAGCGACGGTGAGAGACCGAGCAAGCACACCGCAGAGAGAACCGGCTAGAAAGAGACGGGGAGAGGGAGGCAGGGGCACGGAGAGGCAGAGGAGGAGACAGAAAGAGATGATAGAGAGAGAGGTGAAGGGAGAGATTTAGACACCGAGACCACAGTAAGTACAATGAAAGAGAGCGCTACAGACAGAGAAACACCGGGAAGGACACCAAGAAGGACACGGGAGCCATAAAGAAGACAGACAAGCAGAAGGGAGATGAGCACCAGAGACAGAGAGGAGCAGAACTACATGGAAGGCGGCAGACACAATCGGAGACAGGGACGGAGGGAGCCCTAGAGAAATACACTGGCCGAGGAGTGGAGAGAGGGAGGAAGAGTGGGGAAGATGCACGTGGATGCAAAATGGTCGGACGCAGAGCAGGGGGGCACAAAAAGGAGACTTTGGGACGGAGGGGAGGACGCACTGGCAGGGAAACGGTCAGGTTAGAAAGAAAGAGGGGACAAACGAAAAGGGGAGAGAAAGGGATAGTCAGGGAGAGAAAAGAAGGCAAGAGACAAGCACAAGGAGACACCGAACCACACGGGAGCAGAGAGACGGTGGGGTAAAGGGGGTGGCACTGGAGTGCTGGAAGGGAAGACGGACAAAAAGGGAGAGGGAGAGACGCACAGACATGGGCAGGGCCAGAGATGGCCAGAGGCAGTCAAAAGATGACCGACAGAAGGGCATCGCGGGAGAGACGGGAAAACAGGCAGACAAGGAAAGGCGGTGGGGGGAAAGAGGGAGGCGGACGCAGAAGAAGACACAGACACCCACAGGCATCAAGGGGGAGAACCGCAGAGGGATCCCCAGAGAGGCAGAGGGAAAAGAGAGGGACATGCGTGAGGAGACATGGATGCGTGGAGAAAACCGACTGAGAGCTACAAGGAGTGATGCAGAAAGAAAAATACGCAGGGAGAGATGGCTGGAGGCAGAAAGAGAGACGCGGGGAGTTGCACAGACCGAGGCAGGCGTGCATAGAGAGAGGAAAGGGAGACCGGGAGGCAGAGAGAGAGCCGGACAAGAGACAGGGACAGGAGGACAGGTGGCAGGGCAGGAGGAGACACGGGAAGGGTGACTCTGCAGAGAGCTACGTGGGAGTGGTGACAGGGGAGAGGGACAGAGGGAGAAGGAGGAGGGGGAGAAGGAGAGAGGGACACACACGACAGACAGAAAGGGGCAGGGAAAGAGGGAGATGCACAAGCTCAGCCAGGCAGAGAGCAGGGGACAGGGAGACACGCACGGAGTGGGGAGGGAGGGCCAGAGGGGAGACGCGGACGAGGTGGCGTGCAGAGGGAGGCCAAGAGAGGGACCTGGGCAGACACACAGAGAGAGGGATCCCCGAGAGACATGCCAGACCTCAGAGGGAGGGAAGGAGCAGGCAGGACTGATGGACAGAGGGAGTGAGACAAGCTACAAGGGGCACAAGCGCTGAAGGATGCATCCGAGAGCGAGGGGGAGAGACACAGCGCGGAAGACGGAGAGCAGGGCAGACACAGGGAGACCAAGACAGCCACCAGCAGCGGACGCAACAAGGGACCAGAGGGGAGGATTGGGAGGCAGGGAGATGGATGGGAAGCACGGAGAGACACACAGAAAAGGACACGGGGAGATGCGTGGACACAAGTGTGGGTGACCACCAGAGAGAGACAGACAGAGAAAAAGGAGGACAGACAAAGACCAGGCAGGGGAGAGACGGGAGGGCAGGCAGGGAAATGCTGCGGAGGGAGAGGGTGCCAGAGGAAGAAAGTGAGAGACAGCAGACATATAAAGAGGGAGACCCAGCAAAGGGGAGCGAGACCACGCAAAGGGAGATGGGGGACTGAGAGTGTGAAGGTGAGGGAGCAGGAGATGGGGAGGAGATGCGCAGACGGAGACCGGGAGGCAGGCAGAGTGACAGGGGGAGAGGGAGACAGGCACAAAGACCGGGAGGCAGAAGGAGACCAAAAGACAGAGGGAAGGAGACAGAGACGCACAGAAAAGGACGCGGACAGCATGACGTGGGGACATCAATAAGGGCTCTGAGAGACGGCGATGGAGGCGCGGGGAGATGGAGTGTCGGGGGGAGACGCACGAGGAGGGAGACGGGCAGAGAGACGCTGGCCCAGGGAAAGCCGGTTAGGTAATAAGGAGAGGGATGTGGCACAAGACAGGCAGAGATACTAAGGGGGAGACGGCATGCGACAGAGAAAAAAAGACAGCAGAAGCCACGAGGGCAGAAAGACAGCGAGAAAGAGAGGGACAGAGACGCAGGGAGGGAGGGATGGTGACAGACAATGAAGTGGACAAGGAGACAAAGAAAAGGGAGACAGACAGAGGGAAGCACGCGGACACTTGAGAGACAGGGGAACAGATTGGAGGAGAGGGGGAGAAAACCAGTCAGGGAGGAAACAGAAAGGGGGGGAGACAAAGAGAGGCATGGGGTGGGGGGCACAGGGAGAGTGAGGCCCAAGAGACCCAGAGGGAGGGCACCCGGGGAGACAGAGACGTGGGGAGATGCCTGGAGACGGAGCGCAACGGGCAGAGGAAGCCGAGGATGGGCAGAAAGGAGAGTAGGGACCGACGTACACGGAGGCGGGAGACGGGATACACATAGACAGAAAGACAGACACGGATGGAGGGGGAGACAGACGCAGAGACACGGAGAGGGAGATGCAGGAAGAAAAAGAGACAGACTGACAGACATGCAGAGATGGAGACACGCAGTAATGGAAAGAGAAAGACAGCAGCATGGATGCAAGCAGATACGGACACGGAGGGGGACAGACACAGAGAGGGGAACAGAGATGAGTCCATGCAGAACAGGGCCAACTGGGACACAAACAGAGAGAGAAACAGGGATTAGGAGGGGGAAATGGGGACAGAAAGAGGCACAGAGGCAGGCAGGGAGATGGCAAAAGGCCTCATCGCGCACTCACTCTCCACCTGCCCGCCCTCCCATCCCTCCAGCCGCCCGTACTGCCTGCCTCGCCGCGTCCCACCCGCCGTGCCCACAGTCTTCCCTCCCTCTCTCCTCTGTCCCTCACTCGGCCCTTGCCACGGCCCAGAAAAACCCCTGCTGCTCTACCACTTCTTTTCCACAGGGACGTGCTCCCACCCTCTCCTTCTATCCGTCTGTCTGCCGACCGTCTGTCTGCCCTGCTCGCTCTCTGCCCGTTCCACCATCCAGCCCTCTACCCATCTCTTATCTCTGCCTAACGAGGCACCCGGCCGTGCCGCTCCCTCTACCCAAACAGAACAGCGCACAATACAATAAATAGACTATTTCCATTGGAAGGGACCTACAACGATCATCTGGTCCAACTGCGGGACCGCTTCGGGGCTGACCAAGTTAAAGCATGTTATTAAGGGCATCAACCGCCTCTCTAGGAAGCCTGTCGCGGGGTTTGCCCACCCTCTCTCTAAAGAAAGGGTGCCTTCACCAGATGTCCAGTCTAAACCTCCCCTGGCGCAGCCTTGAACTGTTCCTGTGTATCCCGTCCCTGGACCCCAGGGAGAAGAGCTCGGCATCTCCGTCTCCCCTTCCCCGCCTCAGGAAGCTGCAGAGAGCCGTGACATTGCCCCTCAACCTCCTTTTCCAACCCAAAGTCCTGGGCCGCTCCTCACAGCCATGCCTTCCAGCCCCGTCACCGGCTCTGTTGCCCTCCTCTCAAGCACCTTCACGTCCTTCTTAAATGGTGAGGTCCAGAACTGCACGTGGTACTCGAGGCCGCACCGACGTGGAATACAGCGGGATGATCGCTTCTCTCGGTCTGTGATGCAGTGTTTGATGCATCCCGGGATGCGGTCCGCCCTCTCGGCCACTGAGGCATGCCGCCAGCTCCCATTGAGCCTGCTGCCAACCGGCAGCCCCGGCTCCCTTTCTGCAAGGCTGCTCACCAACCACTCCTCTCCCAATTTACACTTGCGCTCAGCCCGGTTGCCCTCCTGACCTTCTGAGGCCACCTGGCCACCTCCCTCTATGGCTGGCCGTTCGTTTCTCTCAAAGACAGCCCATCAACCGCTCTGCCTGGCCAGAAAAGCGCACTCTGTCTGCCGCTCTCTCGGCATCTGTCTACCGAGCTTCCTCGCCGGGCGCCTCGGGCTTGCGGCATGCCCGGCGTGCCGCCCAGCTGCCCTGGTCCCTGCCCCATGTCACGGCCCCGCTCTGTCCCTGTCCCTCGTCATCTCCTCCTGCCTCTCCACAGGCGTAGGGAGCGCAGGCAGACCCGCACCCTGTCTCTCCTCAGGGCCCCGCGCCCGCCCCCTCCTTGCTCTGCCCGGCCATCTCTTCTGGTCCTGACCGGCACCCTCGTGTGCCCAACGGCCCAAATCTTTACAAAATAACAGCCCTCATCTGACAAGATGCAACAAATCTCCGCTCCAGATGGCTGCCCGCCTGCGTACTCCTCTGCCTTGCCTGGCCCACCTGCCGAGGGGTCCCCCATGCCGCAACCCCAAAAAAGTCCCCGCGTACCTGAGCCTCCATGCAGCCGGATGGTGCCGTCTCCCACGTCAGCGAGTCTTTATTGCCGGCCACGAGTCGTGCAGCTCCCAAGTGCTGAGGGATCCCCTCCGGTCCCGGCCGTCCTTGGTGGCTCTCTTGCGGCCATTTGCATCTTGCTGATCATGAAGTTGTACTTGCGCCCCGTGCCCCCACACCGTGCCCCACCACCTGCATGCACACCCAGCCTCTCCCCGTGGCACGTCTCCGTCGCTCTATGCCATGTCTCTTGTCCGCTCATATCTCGTCCACGGCCCTAGACATGCTGGCTCAACCGCAGGCTTCCTCGGCACGATGGGCATCTCGGCAGCATCCCTTGCCGATCCTCCTCTCCGCTCTGCCCTGGGAAAGGGCGTCGGGCTGCTCCGCTTCGCCGCCGCTCCCCTGGCCGTCCTGGGCACCTGCCCAACAGGAACAAGCCCTGCATCAGCCCCTTGCGATTGCTCCGGCAGTGCACCCCAAACCCCGAGAGCCTGTTGGGGTGGCCCCACGGGGCCTTCCCCAGAGAGCCACTGTCCTAGTTTCGGCCAGGACAGAGCTAGTTTTGCCTTCAGCAGACACCCCATGGTGATTCCTGTACTCCGTGGGTGGAAGGGCTGTGTTCGCCCAAAAAGAGAGACGCCCTGCTCCTTCTGGCCCCCTGCTCGCACCCTCCCGACGTCCCCCGCCGTGCCGTCCCCTCTCTCTCTCTCGTGTCCCTGCTAAGGACCTGCCTGCACAATGATGCTTCGCTCCCGACTAAACCATGTCCCTGCTCAGAGCCCCCGCTCCGTCCCCTGCTCGGCTCCCACTGGCTTGGGGACCCTCGTTTCCCAGCAGGGACACGGCACGGCTGCTCCTACCAACGGGGGCCTGACCCTGCGCACGGCCCCGACCCGACCTGCCACCGCACAGGATTCGAGGAGGAGGGCAACCTCCGAGCGTGGCGGGGCCGGACCGGTGCCTGCCTGGGGCATCTTCCTCCTCAATCAAGGTCCACGTCACCCCTAAACGTCCCTGGAGCTCCTCCTCGAGACCGCCTGGACCCCACACCAACACCTACACCGGCAACGCTCTTCAAGCAATGGACAAACCCACCATCCCCACCTGGGCGGAGAACGCGGCACCACGGGCTGCCCGGCACGGGGCTGGGTGGGATGGGGACACGCAGGGACAACGGGGAGGGCAGTTCCCTGCATGCGACAACGCGACCACTTACACTCGCTGCCAGCCCTAACGCTGTCCCTCCTCTTCCCCTTCTTTTCTCTCCTGCACAGGGCCCGGAGCGGTGCACGACGGCGGCAACGCGGCATCCCGGGCGGCCGCCGGCCTCTGCCTCTGGGCCGCCCTTCTCGCTCGCCTCCTCCTCGACTTTTGATAAGGGAGCGGAGGGTCCCAGGAGGCCCCGCCGCGCCTCTCCCCCACCGTGGGCTCGGCCCGCCGCGCCGCCCGGGGACTCCTCTCCATCGGACGGGCGATGCGCCGGAGGACGGGCGGCGGCGCCGAGCGTCCGAGGATGGCCGCGTCTCCCGCGTGCCGGGATTGTTCTCGCCGCCGGTTACGCTGTACAGATCCCACCACGTGCCACCAGACTGTCACCCGCCACCATCGCCCCAGGGATGCGGTCCGGCACGGACGGGGCTCCCCGTGGCCGCCTCGTCCCCGATGCGGGGGCGTGGAGCCATCAGGGCGGGTGCCGCCCAGAGCCGTCGCCGGTGATGTCCGTCTCGTCATCTTGCTAAGTCGCCTATGCCCAAAAAGACCCCAAGGTTGAAGCCCCCTGGCTCTGCCTTCAGCCCTCTCGGTCCTGAATGTCAGTTCTCGCCGCCAAAGCTCTTCCATAAGCACCCCTGACGTCGCTGGCTCCTCCCGGCCTCATCTCCGCTCCCCGAGGCCACAGCACGGCCCCCCGCAACGTTGGCCGGCCCTTTCGGAGGGGGTCACCCAACACAACCAGTTATCTTTCGAGGGTCACACACCTCCTGCTACTCTTTCTCCCAGCTAATATCGTGTGCCCCCCCAAACCCCCTCACCTGAGGGCACGAGGCTGCTCTCCCAGGAACGTGAGCCCTGGGGACCGCTGCCAGCCCTCGCGGGGACTAGAGCCTTCCCACCACCCTGGCTTGCCGAAATGGGTAGCCAGGCCATCACCACTGCTCGCTTCGGATCCCCGCCTGCTCTGCTGCTGCCCCCCTAATGGCAGGACCTGCCCTGTGGCTCTTGCCCTGATGCGCTGCCGGCACTTCTCGGGGAGGTTCCTCCGGGCTTGTTTTCCAAGCACTTTCCAACCTGCCCATCAAAAGCACAGCACCACCAACACTGGGCAGAGGCACTAAACCGCACAGCAAAACACCAGGTGACAAGCCCCTGTTCCTACAGCCCCGGAGCTCCCGCCCGTCCGCACGCACCCGGAGGGGACGGCACCGCGCGCTCCCAGCCCCGAGATCTGCGCATCGGCTGCTCCGCGCCTCCCCGGTCCATCTCCCGGCGTGGCCTCCCCTCGGCCAAGCATCTCTGCCTCCCCGAGGGACAGCAGAAACACGGGACCCCCCCCCCCCCAAGCTGCAACGTCCGCACTCTGCCTTTTCTCACGCCCGCCACGTGCCCCTGCCTGAGGAGATTCCGATGTGTTTGACCGTGCGGAGGAGGATTTGCTGCACCGGCACGGCAGGGACAAGGACAGCTCCTTCGCCTCTAGCTCGCTGCTTGCCGATCCTCCCTGCTGTGACATTGCCTTCGACAACAAAATGGATGTGCCCAGGCTCTACCCTCTGCTTCCTCCAGCCGCCCTGGGAGCTTCCACCCCCCTCCTCTGCTGCCCACGACGGCCCCATTGCATCCCTGGTACGGAATTGCACTCCCGACGGTGCCCTGCACCACGGTCCCCCTTGCCCGGTACACAGCAGCAGCCCTGAGCCTTCCCAACTCTCCAGGAATGCTTTGAGGCCACGGTCCAGGGATGGACCCTCCTGTCCTGCTCCTGAAAAGTCACGTGCGGTGCTGGACAGGGAGACTCGACTCTACAGCGACGCGCTGAGCAAGCACACGAAGCATCCCCCTGTCCCGGCCCGACGCCTCCCCGTGCCTTGCCCCTTCCTTCGCCCTCCACAAGCGAGATGGCTTAAGAGCAACGGCCGCGCACACGCCAGCTTTCCCGTGCAAACTCTGCCACTGCCGCAACCTCCTTGCCCTGCCAGCTGCTTTCTGTGGCTGCGAGGAAGCTGGGGTGTGCAAAATAGGAAAAAAAAAACCCAAGCCAGAGGCCACGATGGGTCACCAACCCATCCTCTACATAGCTGTGCCCTCTCCCCATCCCCGCTCTCAATGGGCTGCCCAGCACCCGCGCCAACCGGCACAGGGCGCAAGTCTGTCGCCAAAAAAAAAACCAACAGCTACAAAATCTCAATGGATGCTCCTGCCCCCACACCCTGGATGTTCCACGGCTGATTGGCAAAAACCACGCGTGGCCCAAGGCGGGGGCTGCTCCGGCGCTGGCCCGACGCGCTGGCTTACCTGACGGGCGGGGATCCGGCACGGCACTGGCACGGTGAGTCTGCGTCCTGCGGTCCCTGCGGTGCTGCTCCACTTCTCTCTGCTGGCACCCCGGAAAGGCGGCACCGGCAGCCATCCCGGTCCTGCCCCGCGGCCCTGGGCACCTTCGCAGAGCGGGGACGCCACCGTCTTCAGCCGGTGCGGCAGCACGCACGTCCTTCCCCACGCGCCCGCTCCGAAAGCAGCCTTGGGGCGCGGGAGATGCCCCCCGACGCCTTCCCCAATCCGCGCCTCCCCGCCTCGCCATGCCGGCCCCAAATTTCTCTCCCTCCTCGCAGCAGAAACGCTGAACTAGCCCCAGACGCGCAGGGCCAGAGGCCGTGGCATATTGGAGAGCGGAGGCGACGACGACAAGACACCGCGATGCGCACCGAGGCCGGCAGAGCCGGGGCCACCCCCCGACGCCCCCCATTTTTCTCCTCCCTGGGGCTGGGTCGGCTCCCCTGCCCTCCTCCACCGGGATGGCGTTTGACTTTCTCGTGCCATGTAACGTGCCATTGTGAGGGACGTGTTGGCTGTCGGAGGCCGGCCCCGCCACGGCAGACCCCTTCGGATGCTCGGGGGGCAGTCGGGCGCCTGGCGGGGGGGGGAGCACGGCTCCTGGGTCTCTCCTACCGACGGCCGTGACGTCCGGGTCTTGAGTTTCCGTCGATCATTGTATTCCAAGGGTGGCTATACTACCTGAGATTTGTGCATGTTACATTGTAGTTGTAACCTTTTCTAATTCGGCAAGAATAAGAGATGGTTGTGATTGTGCAGTGTATCAATAAAGTTTGACGAACTTTGTACCTTCGGGGCTTTGCTTCGCGGACCCCGCGCACCCCGGGGAGGGACCCGGTGCCCGGCACGCCGAGCTGGGAGGGCTCCTGAGCCTGGGACCTCCGTCGCTCCTGTAGCCTCGCCTCACGCTTAGTTGGAGCCTCTTTCGATCGCCCCCTGTGACGGTGACATTTCGAGCCCCCCGTTTGGGCTGTCCCTCGCCCCGCCTCCCGCCTCCCCCGGGAACCTGCGTCGCAGCTACGCCGATGGGTCCTGGCCGCCGATGAGCACGTACCTGTTGACCTACGGGGTGAGGATCGGCTTTGCTCTCATCGCTCACCTCCGTTCAGCAGAAGTGGCATGATGGGGGGGCCTCCTTCCAGCGACTGACCCGTTCCCGGCATCTTCTCTGTCATCTTGTAACAACGCCCGCTCCGACAACTAAACCTACCCCCGCGCAAGGGAGGCCTCTACAAATAACACACCACTAAGGGTGGTTTGCTCCTATCGCAATCTGACGGTGCGTGACACGGACAAAACGTCTTCGTCAAAGGACAAAGACGGCGAGGACCGGGAGGAGAGGGAGCCGCGACCCTCGGCGTCTCCCCGGCACAGCTACCATCGCACCCTAAAAACGTGGGGCTGGGGCGGCAGGCTGTGCCCCCTGCTCCCTTGGGGACGCTGCATCTTTCTACCCCATCAACCGGGAAAAAAACATTCAACAAACTCCTCCAACGTGGAGCTGCCTGCCACGAGGCTTCGGGCCTCGGGCGTGAGCCGGAGGACAGCTCTTACCAATCGCCTCTGCTAGTCCTCTCAGTGCTGCGTGCCGCCGGCGGAGCTTGCATGGATGAGAGTCCCTCTTTCCCTAGGGAAATCCCAAGGCAGCCATCCCTTGGCCGTATGTCCCAGGATGGGAAGGCCGTTGGGGGCAGCCAGGGTGACCGCGGGGGGGACTGGGGGCTGTGGGACTACGCCAGACCCATCAGAGGGTCACTCGCTTTGTGCAGTCCCCTTGGCGGGACCAGACCTCCCTTCGCCTTCCCTGACGTGCGAATGAAAAGCCCAGTCCCAAGAGTTTATGCCCGAATCCCACAACAAACCGCCCTGCCGCTGACGGCGGGCGCGTGCGTGCACACACGGCTAAGCAAACGGCTCCGTCCTGGCACCGCTACATCGGGGACGCCCCTGCCGTCCCCCTCGAGTGACCCCAGCAGAAAGGTAAGTGCTTCCCCAAACCCGACGGCCTCCCCAGGAAAGGGGTCTGTGCCACGCTGCCGGCCCCCCGCGCACCCCAAACCCCGCTGGCCCTGCAGCTCGCTGGGCTCTACAAGCCTGGCAGAAAGCCTCCGGGGCGCAGAACGAGCTACGTCCCAATCGCCATCCTCCCTTTCCCATCCGTGCTGGGGACCAGAGGCTTTCCTCAATGTTACCTGCATGGGTGACCCCCATGGGAAACCCTCTCTGCTTTGAGCCTCTTCCAAAAAAAAACCCTATGAGGGAGCCAGGACCGAGGCAATATAACTACAAGTGCCACGAAGCAATGCTCGCCTCTTGCACGTGGCCCCTGCGCATCCCACCACCGTCCGGGCCTCGCTAACACCTCCCATCTCACGCCAGTTCTGGTGGGACTCCAGCAACAGAGCTGCCTCCGCCAGACAGAAACACCTACAGATGCCTGAACGCCCCAGCTCACGGCACGTCCCGACGCCTCGCCCACACTGTCCCCTCTCATACCATCGCCGAGGGCCAGGGAGGGGACACGGTCCCTTTCCACTGCGAGCCTGGCTGCAGGGTGCCCGGGTTTGGGAGGGGGGCTCCTCCGTGGCCCCCGGCAACACCCGGCCCGTGTCTAAGGACAAGGAGCACAGCAGCTGCGTCCCGAGGGACGGAGGGCATATTTCAGGCCGTGACGTCCATCCCTCCCCACCACCCTCCCAAAGAGACACCAATACCTGTGTCAGTAAATTCATACATAAATGCATCCATCGGGCAGCCCCTCTCTCTCTCTAACTGGCTCTTTGTCCCTCAAACTCTGCCGTCGGACGCTCCTTCATCTCTCACCTAGAGCACCAACAAATTCACGATTACAGAGAGGAGGAGAAGGCAGCAGCCCCGTTCCCTCCATACCCGTCCTTGGGTGCCGGGTCGGATCCCTCCCCGCGTCTGGGCGCTGCCTCCTGCCAGGCTTGCTCCGCCTGGGAGTCCCAAGACCTGCGCAACGACCCCCACCATCTTTTCCCCTGGGAGAGTCGGACACGTACGCTGCCAAGGAGAAAACTGGCCGCAACACTTTCTCCTATAAACCACAGCAGCCAGGAGGGCTGCTCGAGTGCACGCCCGCGGGCCCGGGCTGGACAGCCACCTCCTTCTCTGCCATCCTGACCCTGGGATGCGGAAAGCTGCCCGCGCTCGGACGTCCCGTCCCCGCGTCCTCGCCGCCCCATCCCTCGCTTGGGACGTGCCGTGAAGCCTTTGGGCACGGCTCTTCCCTTGCCCCGCGCCGATACCGCTCGGCTGCCACATTTCACGGCGCCGGGCAACACCTTACCGTCCCTTTTGCTCTCTCCCTGATCTCCGTGCTCATCTCTCGGGCTGCGCAAACTCATCACAGGGTCAAGAAAACAACCACAAAACAGTCCTGCCATCGCTACCGACTGGCTTCTGATCCTGCAAAAACACGCTGCGTGGCTTGAAGAAGGTGGCACCCTGGAGGCTACGGTCAAGGCTGAGGACCAAACGCACTGAGGAACCTTCTGCAAAGCAGCAAAAAACCAAGACGCTGTCCGAGACAAGCCCCGACAAACCCCCCGCCTGCACGCGGTCGCACCTGTGCCCCGACTCCGGCCCGCCGTGCTTTGCCCGTAACGCAGCTTGGCACGAGGGCCCCCCGGTTCCTACACCCACCTCACGTCACCGCGTCTCTCCTTTCCACGCGACTCGCTTCGGCCGCTCCGCGAGCATCCCCTGCAACGTCGGGCCGGGGGGGATCCCGCGCCGGGGGGGGGGAATATGGCAGAGCCGTGCCCCGCACCCTCCCCATCTACTCACCAAAGCCTTACCTGCGGCGGCATCGCCGGCGAGGTCCGGGTGCCGTCTCTCCGCCGCTCTCCCGGCCCGTTGCGATGATTCGGTGCTCCCGCCCGGCATCCCTCCCCCGGCATCCCTCCCTGCGTCCCTCCCCGTCCCCGGGGCGGGGGGCAATGAGCACCACAACCAGACGGAGCGGCCACATGGAACAATCGTTTTAATGGATAGGCAGAGAGAGCCCCCCCTCGCCGCCCGCCCGCCCGCCCCTCGCCGTCGGCCGCGGGGAAGGAAAGGAAACCGAAGGAGGAAAACCGACCACGGGAGGAGAGACCCCCGCCGAAACGTACTGCGAGTCGACTGGTCCCGCGTTTCGGCCGACGGCTCGGCCGCGGGGGCGGCCGGGTGCCGATTGCTTCGCCTTCTTTTCCTTATTTTTTTTTTTTTTATATATATATATACACACACACACACGCACGCGCACACACACACATATACATACATATATATATATATAAAAAAATATAAAACTGAGCTATATAGACCTCCCTCTGTCCCTCGGTTCGCTTTATTCCGCCGCGAAGGGGCCGGGGCCGCGCGGCAAAAGGCGACGGAGAGGGGCCCCGGTCCCCCGCGGCCCTTCGTCCCCGGCGCGCCGGCGGCCCGAGGGCGGAAAGGTGAGGGGATTCGGGGACGCGTGGACCGAGACGCTCGTCTCGTTGAGGACCGATACACACCTAACTCCATATACAGCATGCAGTAATGGCAGCGGAAGGACCCTGCTGGGAACCGTGGCTAGAACGCTAACAAAAAAAAAAAAAATTATATATATATATGTATATTTATATATACTGTATATATATATCCCATAAAAAGATTCAGCGCCTCCCTCCGCCCGGACGCATGGCGAGCGTCGCCCGTGCCCTCGGCAGGAACTGTTCGGATGACCGCTTTTTGGGCCGGTTTCGGGGGGTTCCGGCGCACAACTCTTCCTCCTCCTCCTCCTCCTCCTGGTGCCATCGCGTCGGGCTCGCAAACCTCCTCGGCCGGTCGCCTCCTCGGCTGCGCAGCGCTCGGCAAACAAACTTCTTCTCTCCGCTTGCTCCCCCTCTCTCCTTTCTGGATTTCTTTTTTTTTTTTTTCCTTTTTTTCCTCTTTTTTGCATTTCTGTTTTTTAGGAACTAAGAGTTCTAGGCTCGTATCAGAAAATATAATTAATAATCTTAACCATGACTCAGAATCCCTTATCATTCACGATGTCCGCGGGTGGTACGATGAACGCGTGGGCTCGACGCCGGTCTCCTTCCTCCCTTTCCGTTCGTGGCAGCGTGGTAACTGTTGAAGATCTATATATCTATACATATATATATATATATGTATACGTGGAGAGATATATATATATTCTGGAACACAAATGGCGGCACGGTCCATGAGGAGACGGGGAAATCTCGGCCAAGAAGGAAACCGGCGCGTCCGGACGGAGGGGTCCCCGCGGGAGGGAGCGGGCGGGTGGGGGTGGCGAAGGGGACCGGGGGGGTGAAGCGCTGCGCCCCAAGGCCCGGCCGCCCTCCGCGCTGGCCCACGGCAGAGAACGGCGAAACCGGGGGGAAAAGGGGGCAGGAGACCAAAAAAAATAGGGGGAAAAGAAAAAGACTCAGTCGCGTTGCATCTTCAGCAGGAAGCCTTGGATTATTTTTTTTTTTTCCTCTCTCTCTCTCCTTTCCAAATTCCCGTTGTGGGTTTTTTTTTTTTTTTTTTGCGTGTTTTTCCTCTCTCCCCCTCCCCCAGGTGGCCTGGCCGGATACTCTCTCAATTCTTATGATTATTTTCGGAAACGGTGAACATTTCTTCTTCTTCTTCTTCTTCCTCCTCTCTTTTCTGCTTGCGCTCGCTGGCCGTGGTCGTCGCCGCCGCTACTCCGCGGGCCGGCTCTCGGGTCAAAACTGGCGGGCGAGCTGGGCGAGCGGGAGGGCCAGCAGCCACGCGCAGCCGCCTCGCCGCCACGCGCCGTTGTTCCCGTCGTGCACCGCGCCGGGGCCTGCGGGAAGGGAGAGAAACGGCCCGCCCGGTTAGCCACAAAGCCAACAAACCCCGCAAAACACCAAGTAAAACCCACGCCGTTCGGGCACCCGGTGGCATTGCCCCGTGCGCGAGCTCCCCGGGCACCCCCATCCGCCCATGCCATCCTCGAGAGCTCGGCACCAGCCATCCCCGTCCCCACTGAGCCCGGTCTTTGGGACACAACCCCCCGCGGTCCCGCTTCAGCCCTGAGTCCCCATCCCAAGCCCATCCTCTGCTCGTCACCATCCACCCATCTCCTCCAACGCCCTTTCCCCCTCCTCTAAAACCTGTCCAAGTTTCCACTCGTAGGGGAGATGCCAGCTTCTGCCCAACGCCGCCCACGCTCTGCCAGCCAGCGCAGGGGCGACCACCCCGTTGTCCCCCACTTGTCTCCCTTGAGGGGGGCACAATAACCATGTGCCCACCCAGCAGAGATGCCGCCAGCAGCGCGACACTCGGGACTTGGTGTTTTGGGGCTCGTCGCTGATAACACGCTCTGCCCGCGGGCATGGACCATCTCAAGAGGAATGAGATGGGACAAGGAGGGTGGTCAAGAAGATCCACACCTTTGGGGATCACGGGGGGCGAGGAGCTCATTGCTCACCACGGGGAAGGATGTGGAGGGTGGCTTTCACCAAAAAAACCCCCCAAATAGTTGGCCCAGGGGAACACCAGGCTGGGAAAAGCTCTTGGGAAGGCATCCGTGGTGTCCTGCTGGAGCGGGGCTGCCCATGAGGTCTGATCGACCCGCGCTTTTGAAACCCCAGGACGCATCGCCTCGCCTCGAAGCCCGACCGGGGCACTGAGAACCGCTACCCGCTTGCTCTCCCGCCAGCAGCACTCTTCCAGCACGCTCACGGACACCTCGCCACGCTCACCCCTCGGCCCCCGGTCCTGGCACGGTCGGGAAACAGCGCGCAAGGGCACATCTGGAGACGCGATTGTCTCTGCGCTACCTCCGCAGCCCTCCCGACGTCTACAAGCCATCCCGAGGGCTGAGCGCTCAACGCGTGAGAAATGAAGCCGCCTGGCTACGTAGCCCCCAAAATCAAGATGACACCAAGCCAGCCAGATGAAGCCAGCCAGTACGGACGGTATGGCAGAGTGCCGGGTGCCCTGGGCACGAATAACGCCGGGAAAGGACCGGACGCCTCTCCGCCCCTGCCGCATCCCAGAAAAAAAAGGGTGCTAGAAGCATCCCAGAGGAGGAAGGACCTGCCGCAAGACCCATTTACACAGCGACACGGGGGAAACGGATCGCAGGGATGTCCCTGCTTTCACCCCGGAGACGGGGAGGGAGTGCGGGAGCGGGGGGACGAGGCTTGCGGAGGGCACAGACCACCACCGGCCGGGCACGGTGGGCTGGCGGGGAGGAGGCGGGACAGGAGGGCAAGGTGGACATCAGCGAGAAAGCCCTAATCCATCGCCACGCCAGCGGGAACGGTGGGTGGGGGGCGGGAGGTCGAGGCGGTGGGTGCTGTGGCTCCCGCCGGGACAACTTGGGGTGGGAGCTGGAGGGGCCCACGGTGAAACGGAGCAAGGGGGAGCGCTGGCATTGGAGGGGCCCCGAATTACTGACCTTTCCAGGGTGTCAGAGCGGTAGTTGTCTCTTCTAAAAATTAAAGAACAAGTGAAAGTTAAGGCAAAAGGGCAATGGAAAGCGCAGGCTCGAGACGCTTCGCTCGGCCTGCCCTCGACCTGGGGCTGGGGGAAGCAAGCCGACGGGGTAGCAAGTGGGATGCTGCTGCCCGAATCACGCCCTGCTCCTCCGGGACCACCGTCCCCTCTCCAGGAATAGTGGTACCTGGGCTGAGACAAGCCTCAGACCTGGGGGGGCCCTGGCAAAGTCTGCAGTTGCACCCTGAGCAAAAAGGAAAGCACAGGGGCTGGGATTCGGGGGGTTTGGGGGGTTTTGGCTTTCCCCCACGCTCCCCTCCGGCGCTGGTTTGGTGCCCATCCCTCTCGACAACCCTGCAGCATCCCAAAGGGGTGTATCGCTCCACGCCAGCCTCTGGGAAGCAGCGCGGACCACGTGGCGGGGGAGAAACTCCACAAAATGATGTGGTTTCACTGAGCACTCCATCACGTCACAGACAGCACCAAATGAGCCGCTGAATGAGGCGGCAGGCCTATAATAACAAGTGCTACGTGTTAAATAAAGCACGAGTTGACCTCCCTGAAAAATTAGATTAAAAGAAGGATTAAAAGACGTACGCTACATTAGCCTCTGTCGCACGGCCCTGGAAAGGCTCACGTCACGGTACCCGCAGGGATTAAACCTCCGTTTGGGGGGAACCCCCCCGAAACACTCGCTCTGCCTCAGGGAAAAGGGGATACACGCAAAATTGTCCCCCCAAACCCCACGGGTGAGACGTTTCTCGTGCTGCAGGTAGCGCAGCCATCGCATGCCACTTCCATCTCGGCTTTCGTTACGATAAATAACGACACATTAATCGCCGGACCAAAGGTGCCGGTCGCTTAGGGACCAGCGAGCTCGGCCTAATGATGCTCGATAGCGGCGCACGGGGCCTCCCGCGTCGCTGCTCATTACAGGGGGGTTGTTCCCAGAGGTGCCGGGGAGCACGAGGAGACGGGGGACCCCCGCGCATCACGGTCCCCTCGGGTCCGCGGCGGGTTAGGGCGGCCTGGGGAACCTTCGCCGCCCGAGGGGACTCAATTAATAAAGACCGAAAGGATCATTAAATCAACGTGGCTTTATGGAAATTACGGGCAAAGGACTCCAATTTCATTCCCCGATGGGATTTGCAGTCAGACTGACAAAGCTAAGGGGGAACATCAAACAGGCTTAGACTTCCTCGGGATGCTTCACCGCGTCCCGCCCGACGCTGCCATCACAGCACGAGCCACAGAAAACATCGCTCATGGGTTAGAAACCAAACAACTGCCAGTTCTCACAAAGCCATCAGCTGAGAGAAGTCGTCTTTACTTTTGGGGGCTTTTCGTCCAGCTTGCAGCTGCGGATGCCAGACCGAGTTCCCACCCTACTTAAGATTTTAACCCCATAAACCCGTAGAGAGCCTACAACACCAAAGCTAAGGCTGTACACGTGGCCCAGGCTGTGTTGGGTGCCCACCATGGTCACCCTAAGGCGGGAGCGCAGATGCAGCCGGGCTAGGGCTGCTCTGCGGTGCCAGAGGTATCCATCTCCCTGAAAAATGGGGTTACTGGGGACACCGATTACCGGGAAGGGTCAGTGGGGAAGAGGGCTGAGATAGTTCCTGGGCAACACTGATGACGGCTTAACGGGCAGGTAAAGACACTAATGTCCATCACCTACGGCACAGACTTTTTGGGGGGAACAAGCGGTTATTAAGCTCCAAACCCAGGGAGAAAAAGATGGAAGAGAAAAATGACACGACAATAAACTATTTTGCAAAGACACCAGCACGGGAGATGCTGGGGATGATGGCAATGCCCAGGATGATGGAGATGCCCGGGATGATGGAGATGCCCAGGATGATGGAGATGCCCGGGATGATGGCAGCTGGTTGCCAATACATCGTCCCCCTTCCAAGGAGAACAAAACTACCTGGGAGGAAGAACGAGCGCGCTGCTTTGGGGAGGGCGAGGAGTGCCACAACACGCTGCAGGGCCACTGCAGAAGGGCGACGAACACCACAGAATCGCCTGCCAAGCCTCTGCCAAGCTGGCCACCACACCCACTCACACCGAACCAGAAAAGCGTCCCACACACGCACACAACGACGGAAGGCAGACGCGAGACGGGCATTGCCTTCTGCAAAGATACGCAGGAGGACAGCGGCAGAGAGACCGGATTTCCAGGGACTCCCTTCCTCCTACCCCGCAATGCTTCCTTCCCCTTACTGGGTTTTCCTTCCACTTCTTGCAACCATGGCACGCCTACAATCCGGCCGAGCCCCCACGTCCGGACCCACGGGCACCCTGCTGTGCTCCAGCCCCGTCTCTCCTACAGAAGAGAGGGTCTCCCGCATAGTCTCTGTGGGTTTAATTAAATCTTTTGTACACGCTAGGAAAGGGTTTGCGAGACCAGGAGGGCTCGAGGCTGTAGGAAACCGGTGCTTTCCATCAAACGCTCTTGCCCATCTTCAGTATTAAAGTCACCCACGGTCAGCGCTCGCCGTGGGGCGGGAATGCCAGGGAGAGGGCGGGTGGCAAGGAGGAGGATAACGTCGGGGTGACGTCGGGAGAGGGCGGAGGTCCCCAAGCCCCGCTTCTCCCATATGGTTCAGCAACGAGGACCACCCGCCCCATATCACTGGCAGGGAAATATCCCCGTGGCAGTGGCCGGGGATGAGGTCTCCTGGCCACCTCTGGCTGCCGGTGAGGGGAATCTGGTCGCTGGCACCCTCAGCAAGAATACATCTGCTTGGCAGGAGTGGAAAACGCGACCTGGAAGGTGGCAGAGCCGTGGGGGCTGTTTATTCTCGGTGGCGTGGTCCCACAGTTTGCCGCGATGGCCCCAAGCACCATCCCTCCTCCTACCGTTCAATGCGAGAGGACGCCTTCAAGCAGAGGCTCTCCTAGCTATTCATCAGAGCAAGAAGACGGAAACCTGCAGCCAAGTCCTAACTTTGCATCGACGGCGGACCCCAAACACAGTGCCAAACACCTCCGAACAGCGGCAGACACAGGACCCGAGTCAGGAGGTAGGTTTGGAGGCTTCCCGCTTTCCCTGGGAACCCACACGCCAGGGCAGAAAGGATCAGCGGCAAACGCACATCTCCCCCAAAAGACAAGGGAGACCCTTCCCGTGTCTCTCGCGTCGGCGGTCTCGCCGTTAAGCCGTGCCCGCTCCCCGGCCAGCTCTCTCAGCACTACTCACCGTAGAGGATCATGCTGGCGTTGGTGTTTCCTAGCTGGTTGGAGGCTACGCAGGTGTAGTTGCCGTAGTCCTGCTCGGAGACGTTGAAGAAAGTCAGTCTGGAGAAGAAGGCTTTGTTCTCCACTTTCAGTCCTTTCTGTCCTTCAGCCAGCCTGGGAGAAAGGCAGAAGGGGAGAGGGTCATGGAGATGGCATCGGGAGGAGAAGCGCTCGCTGTTTTCCATGACCTGCTATCCCCTGGCCCTGCCTGAGAGCGGGGACGTCGACCTCGTGGGAAAGATCAGGCGCGAAGAGGGAGAAGGGAAGGTGTTGGGGGAGATATGGGAGATGGACGCTGCTCTGCTGGGTCTCGTCCCTGAGCTGCCAGCCCACACCATCCCCATGACGCCTTTTACCAAGTGCTTCGACTTCCCTGAACTGGTGTCCCCCTCCCGCTCCGCTCCTGCGGCTCTTTTACTTGCTAATTCCTCCCGGGAGGTGCCGGATCCCCATCACCGCCCCTGCCGGGCTCTGACTACCGATCCGGGCAGGCTGAGCCCGCTCCTGCTGCCGCTTCGCGGGCCCTCGTGATCTGACCTACTTCTGAGCGAAGCCTTTCATCTGCCACGCAAACATCTGCCGCTTTGCACACCCCGCCTGCTCCTTCCCTCCCCAAACAGCCTAGGCGAGCGGCCTCAGCCTCCCCTCTAGCTCCTGCAGCATCTTTTTCGGCTAAAACATCCCTCCATATGAGTGACCTGCGTGGCTCGTCCCATGCTGGGATGCACCACGGCCCCTCTGGGCTTCCCAGGGAGCAGCAGTGCAAAAATGGGTTAAAAAAATTTTGCCTGGGGTCAGAGAGAGACATTTGCTCCAGAGTGGGACCGTCCCCTGAGCTGTGCTGCTCCCCTCCTGGCTCCCCAGCCACGGCCCTGTGCTGCTGCTTTGCCAGGACACGGGACCTGCCGGTTGACCTACAAGGGCGATTTTCACCCCAGCGCTGGGCAGGCCATCTCCGTGGCTTAGCAAACCCTGTCTCTCAACTGACACCACATTTATTTTGCCTTTCCAAGAGCAAGGGGCCGATGCTGCCTTCTGGCCAAAGTGTTTAAAAAGACGACAGGGGTTTCATCCGCTCCTAAGTGCTTGGATTTGCGCTGCCAGTATCGCTCTTGGCCATTACGCTTCACCCAAGTCGGGATTTACCATGAGACCGTAAACTGGAGGCACGGGCAGCAGCAATCCTGCCTGCGCTGCCTACACAGATGGAGGCCAAAACCCGCCTGGCTGAAAGAGGCTCCTGCAAAAATCCCCCCCGCAAATGCCCCTCATCTATTTTCCACCGCGCAGACAGCGCCGAGTTAAATATAAAGCCTGCTTTTAATAGATACCGAGCAGCGGCAGCTCCTGCCGAGATGCCCAGATTAGCCCCCGACAAAGCACAACCTGCTGCCATCAGAAGGGACCTGCCTTGGCATCCAAGCCCGGATTGTGCCGAGGCTCATCGGGGATTCAACCGGCTACGGCAGCCCCATCGCCGAAGCGGCCGGCACCGGGCGCAGCTCGCACGGGGTCGGTGCGTGCCCTCCCGTCGGGCATCCCGGGCTCTTACCGCTTGTCGTCTTTGTACCACTGGAAGTCGGCGGAGGGGACGGCGGAGGCTTCGCACAGCAGGATGCCCTTCTGCCCCACCGGCACCCCGGTGCTCTTGGCGTCCGAGATGTACGGCGGGTCTGCGGGGAAGATGGGAGTCCGGGTTCAGTGCCCGGCAGCCTCGGGGCATCCCACCCCCTCCCCTTGCTCCTCAAGCTCCCTTTTCTTTCCCTGCACTTAGGAAGGAGCCAAAATCGTCTCCGAGCCCGTGCCCAGCTCCGGCTACTCTGGCGCTGCTGTCCAGGGGGTTTGGGGCAGATGGGGGACCCCACACCACAGCCCAGCGCGGGCTCCTCCGACGACCGGAGCCCCGCAACTCTCGGGAATCACATGCAACCCTGTGCCAACCCCCCACAGCTGAAGGGGGGGCCAGAGAGGAGTTTAGGAGGGTCTTCACCTCTGTTTCTGAGCACAAACAGTGCTGCTTTCTTCCTCGCTCTTTTTCTCTCTCGCATTTTTTTCTAAAGAAAAAAAATTCCTATTTACTGCTCACTTCTCTCCTCTCCCCGGAGGTTATCAGCACAGCATCTCACCATGGGCGGAAAACCCAGGTTGATGGAGACAGCTGAGGAGGAGGTGGTGAAAAAAAATGGAGCTCGAAAAGAAGGGGGAAAAAAGGGCAAACCACCACCTGCTCAGAGAACTGCCACCGCCTGTCTCAGCGCTGGGGCCCAACGGCTGGGTTTGCCCCGCTTCCCACCCCCAAATTCCCATCCCCTCGTGCGGCAGCACGGTGAGCCGCTCCGTCCCTGGTCCCTGACAGCCCCCAGGCTACTCACAGTTGACGGTGACTTTGACTCGCTGGACGACGGGCGCTGCCACGTCGTTGGAGGCACTGCACTCGTACTCGCCCGACTGCTCCCGCGTGATGCCCGTGATCTCCAGGTACTCGTCCTCGCTGATGAAGCCCACGGCTGCAGGGGCAGAGGGAGAGGGCTGTGAGCGATGGGCAGGCACGGCAAACCTGTGCCTTCTGCGACCGTGTCACGCCGCCCGAGGATGCCCACCCCGCAAGTCCCGGCTCCCGGCGTGCCCACGCGCCTGTGTCCCACCACCCCACGAAAACCCCTGCCAGGAACGTGTCCACACGTGTCGGACCTCTGCGGGGGCCCCGGCCCTGCCAAGCGCATCGCTCGCTGGAGGTAACGTCCCGGCCGTGCGCAGGATGGGCAAAGCGGTCCTCGCCAAACCTGCACCCTGCCAGAAGAACCTGAAACCTTCTCTCCTGGGCATCTCCGCATCTCAGCCCATCCTCCTGCCGGGAGGCCCCGCTGGGCTTGCCCAGCTCTGCACAGACACCCCGCTCTCATTTTTCAGTTTCAATTAATTCACAGCCAGTTTATCCCCCCTCAGCGGAACCGCTTTGTCCCTGTGCCGCTCCGGGCTCGTTTCTGCGGTACCCGTGGGGGGCCGCGCTCGCCCCCCTCTCCCTGCCCCAGGCTGCACCGCAGCTCCCGGTTTCTCTCAAAGCCGGGCAGATGCGATCGGCAGCCTTTCCTTTTGTCTGGCATCTTTTCTTTCCAAGATCCCACTTCGCTTTGAAGCGCTCCTGGAAACCCACGGCGCTCGGCTGGCGAGGCGCAGGTGTTGGGCTGCGATAGTCTCCAGGTTGACAGAGATCGCGGCGTTACAACAAATGCAGAGTTAAATAAAGAAACTCGGCAATTAGGACGCGTCCACGAAACGTCCTGGAGAAACGCCGCTCGCTCCGGAATGACCGGCACAAGTGGGTTTTCGACAGCCCCCTTCCTCTCGTATACATCTCCCCATCGGATCTCCCGCAGCCGAGATGCTGTAATTACTGTGCGAAGCATCTCCGAGACCAGTGTCACACTTAATATTCCTATAAATTTTAAACGGTAGTCCTTGGTACATATGTGTGGCAATTGGTGTCATATTTTAATTAGGCTTGCCCTACACCATCTGAAATTAATAATAGCTCGAATTACCAGTGTAATTTATAAATTAACATTGCTGCAGCATTAGGAAATAAATTAGCTCTGGACAGCTGTTTCTGGGAGTGAGTGCCAATGGCAGAGAGGCCGAGCGCAGGTCCCCGGTCCCCGGGGGCCGCGGCGAGCTCGGCCGGCAGAGCCGGGCGATCCCGCGCTTGCCCTTGCTTCCCATCCGGCTACCGCGGTCTCTGCGCTAGCGTGACCCGACGGGCCACGGCTCGCCACGCTTGACCGGTCAACCGTGTGCATCTCGCTCCTAACAAATGCATGCAAACTATACGCACGGGAGGCTCCCGTCAGGGCGCACGCCGCCTGCATCCCACCGGCTGATGCTTTTAGAGCATCTCTTTCCCGCAGGACATAAATAGTGAGCACGGTCGCACTTCTCGAAAGCACGCGGACGCGGGGGTTTGCACGCGGGGCCCCGAGTCGGCACCGATGCGGTCGCTGTAACGCCCCCGCGCAGCTCGACACGGCGAGCTCCTGCGGCGAGCACCCCGGGCGCCCGCTGGGATCCTGCTGCTGCAACCCCGGGTGCTGCTATTGTCAGCTCAAACCAGTGCAAATACGCTCAGCCGTAACGAAATCACACCCTGGCTCTCCCCTGCGCCGGAGCTCGCGGCAGCCACCTCCGCATGCCGGCCCCGGGACTTTGCACGCTCGGCAGCCGAACCGAGGACCCCGTGTGCGCACGCGTGTGCATCCCACTATCCCAGGCGGACCCGACTGGGAAGGCAGCCCCGTGCCGCCCCGTGAGCCTCGGAAAGGGGTGAAGAGAGTTTTCCTGTGCAACCCGCCGGGATGAATTACTGATGTCCACCCCACGCCGAAGTTCCCACACGAGCAGCTCACGCTCAAAACCGCTGAGCTCATCAGTACTTAGCGCAACTGAAGGGCGAGATATGAAGGCGTTACCCCAAAATCAATATCCTTTGGAGACGCACAAATTGGAGCGTTACATCCAGCAGGCCTGCAGCACTCTGCGCTGCAAAAAAAAGGAGAGAGGGGGAAAAAAAAAAATCCCTTTTATGGCTGACCTAGAATCGGCTTCTCTGTAGCACAGCGCTGCCTGCTGATAAAATAACGACACAGCCGGCAGCCTTCAGCTGCTCCGCGCGCAAATCTGACTCCGGTTTGTGCAGAGGCTCAGATAACACTCCGCTTCCCAACTAACCAAAGGCCCTTCCCCGAGCGCGCCGGAGCCGGCTCGCACGCGGCAAGAATTAGCTCTCACCGTAGCCGAGCCGTAGCGCGTGTCCCCGGTTTGATCTGGGAGCAAAGCAGCTCGAGTGCATTTCATTACCCAGCAAAAAGACTTCATTAAAGTAACTGCGAGGGTCAGCTTTCCACCTGCAAAAGCTCGGGAAATTGAGAGATGAAGGCTTCCTCTGTGCCTGCGCAGCGCTGAAGTCCGAGATACGTGCACGGTAATCGGCCTACGGAGAGGCAGAGCGCGAAGAGTTCAGGGTTTCAGGATCTGGCACGCTTCGCCTTTGCACCCGCGGGATTTCGGCTACAGCCCGTCGACCCTGACACGCAGAGCCCGCTCCGGACCGAAATGGGATGCTCTGCGCTGGAGCTGCCGCGTTTTCCCTGAGCCCAAGCTGGTATTACTCACGCTCAGGTACCAATGACGACAGCATTAGGAAGACCGTCCGTGCTAGAGGCTCTGGCCAGATCCTGCCTCGGTAGCGCCAGCTATTACACCTCAAGGGATAAGGTGACACGAGGGGCCCCCGCCCCAGGGCACCGCTTCACACCGGCAAAGCGGGCGACGCCAGGCAGCCAGGGCACCCGCCGCGTCCCCCGCCCCCTCCTGCACAAGGGGCTTTGCAGGAAAACCGGGTCCGTAAAGCCGCTTCGCTGCCGCCTGCGCGGCCGGATCGTGCCGGTGCCCGTGTCGGCCGAGGGGCGAAGGCGCAGACCGAGAGTAATTGCCGAACCGCTCGGCTCCCTGGCCTCTGCGGTTTTGCCTATTTATAATGGGAAGTCTTGTTGATAGTTGGACAAATCTCATTCATTAGTGACTGCCAGGAATGGAAAAACAAATAGTCGGGACCGAGGGAGCAGGGCCGGGGTTAAGCAAACGCAATCTGTAAGCGCAGACCTCGCTTTATAGAAAGCACCAGGGTGCCCATGTCACCATGCCTGCTGGGGTCCCTCGGGGCTGGCGGGGCGTGGGAGGGACATTTATCTGCTCGCTGGGTTTCACGGGGACACAGATGCCACTTTGGATGAAGCTCAGTTTCCCGGGCTTAGGAGCGAGGCGAGCCCCAGCCCAGGTTTTGGATGGGGGTTATTTGTCCAGTCTCACGTACATCAGGCCCTTTGGGATTGCTCCCACCGCTCGCCCGGGCCCCGCGGCTCCGGGAGCTCCCCCCGGCCGGTAACAGCCCCGCGCCGCCTGAATCGATGGTGGGAACTTTTCAAGGCTGTCTCTGCTTGAGCACAATTAGGAGTTGAGATATTGCAGGAATTCATGGGAGAGCTCTCTCTCATCTCCTCAGGAGCCAGAAAACCAGCACAGCCAGCACCCATCATTATTATTATTAATACTAATAATATAATACAGGCCAGAAATGGAACAGCCACCGAGGCAAAAGCGTAATCCTTGCTCATCAGTCGAGGATGATGAACTAACCCGGTGCGAGCTGGGGAGATGGAAAACCAGAGCTTGAATCCACCCACGCGGCGAGCGGGAGCCTGCGCACAGGCCATGCACTATTTAGGACTTGCTCTGCCAGACCTGCAACCCTGCAGATCTCCACAAAAAACCCGAGGGAAAGGGAAGCGCAAGCACAAAGGAGCAAGGGGGAAAACTCCGCCTGCAGCTGCAAAATAGCCAAGACAGACTTGACGCATAACAAATAACCCACGTCACGCGCAGAGCCGGGGAGCTCGGCAGCGTTCGGCGTGGCATTGGGGAGCCTCCAGCCAGAGACAGCCGAGCACCCCGGCAGCGAGCAGCCCGAAGTACAGAGGTGTAGAGAACCGAGCGATGTCTCTCGCGTGGCGCAGATAAGCCACTGCGGGTCCGTTAGCGAGACTGCCACTGACAAGGCAGCGGTCGGTGCCGCGCGTTGCAAGGCCCCCGGCGTGGGGGAGCTCGGCTGTCACGGCGGTGGGGGACCAGGGAGGCGAGGTCCCGGTCCGTCACGGGGCACCGAGCCAGGCCCAAGAGACGGTCAAGCTGCGCTTGGTGTCCCGCACAGTGCCGATGTGACGAGGCACGGGGAGATGCCTCGCGCATCCATACTCCTCCCTCCTTGCCTTTCTCCTTCCCTTGCTTCTTGTTTTCCCAGCCCGACTCATCTCCTCCTACCCGTTTGCTTCCATTGAGCCTCTGACAAGATAATAACTCACCGGAAAGCGAACACATGTTCCCAAATTAATTACGTGCCACCGTCCCCCGGCTCACCGTTGCAGCCATGTTCAGGTCTCTGGGACGCGCCGCTTACGGCTTTCCCTGGCTGAACGCTGCCCGCGATGCCGTTAAAAAAGCTTTGCCGAACGGGGAGCGAGGCGGGTGCCAGCTTGCTCGGGCAAGCGGCTCGTGGTGCCCTGGGCGAGGCAAGCCGCACAGCTGCCGGGACTGCTTCCGCGCACCGCGCCGGCTCCTAAAGACCGCAACCTTAACGAAGCTGTCCCGCTCCACGCGCTGGCTGCAGGCATCGCGAGCGCCCGCCCCGCACACCGTCGCCTCCCGTGAGAAACAGCCTCAAGGGGACCACAGACACGTTGCCCCAATTTCTCAAAGCGCAGGAAAAACAAGGCGATGCAGGGACGACTCGGATCAGGGCGAGCCAAGCCCGGCCGGCCAGGGCTGCAATATTTCCACCTCTAAAGCTCAAAGGCGCAACCTCAGCAATCGTCCCGCAACGGGTTTGGTCTCCCCAGGGACTCCAGCTGCCCAAAGACCCAGCGCCGGTCCTGAGGCGCTACGCCGTGCCGCTGCGCTCGCCGGGCACCGAGCCGACTCGCCGGGATCGGCCGGAGAAGGAGAATATTTTATGGAGATAATTTTATTAAAATGTTTACAACAATGCACATATTGACATCTCGCTTCAATCAATAGCACAATTTATTGTCCTTCAAGGTGAACATTAAGCCAAGCTGCCCATTAGTCAATATTTACCTCCAAGGTCTATAAATCTTTATACGGGCTTCAGCGGCTGTTGACAGCGGCTGATTCCAGATAAGTAAAAGTAAGAGCGTGAAACATTGCTCCTTTTGGAGGTGAAATAGTAACTAGTTAATTACAGTCCCTACAGCGATTCTGAACTATCAATTTATGGCTACTTCTGGCAATAAAAATTAACATTGCGCAGACTCCCGGCTCCAAGAGACGCGCTAAAACCCAGAGCCATATATTTCAAACGTCACTCCGGTGCGGCAGTGATGGCCGTCTTAAAACAGTTTATAGTAAATAAATAAAACGCACAAAGGTGATAAGAGAGAATTGGCAGCGCCCGAGACCCGCTTCACCTCTCCTCCTCCGCGGCGGCGGGTGGCAAAGCGCGGGGCGGGGGGTTCCGTAGCATCGCACGGGCAGCTCGGCTCCCGGAGCGCAGGGATGGAGCCGGGGGAAGGAGTCGCCCCAAAGCTCAGCGCTCAAAGCAGGCACGGCACAGCCCCGGGAACGCGGGGAGAGAAGAGCTAACGCTGCCTCCAGCACGTGCCCTGGCCGAAGACGGGGGAAGCACCTGCTTCACCTCTTATTAATCAGTATTACCCGGCTCCTGACTGCTTAATTAACACATACAGAACGAAGTTCAGGCAGTTCAGAAATTCCCTTTCCCTTTTTCTTTTGATCAGGTGAACGACACCGGCGAGGGCAGCTGCCCCTCCGTGCACCCCCTCTTTCCGACTCCCCGGTGCTGGCTTAATGCTGCCACGCTCCGGCGGAGAAAAAATGGGGGTAATGAACCTGCTGGAAATCATCCAGAGCAGTCATTAAAAAAATGATTTCTTTAAGATTACCCTATCGACCCAGGCCAGCACGGCATGCTCCTCTCCTCCTCTCGCGAGTATTACATCCCCGTACCCCAGGCTCCAGCCCACGTCCAGCTGCGACCCCCCTTAGGGGAGCGATCCCTTGCGAAAGCACACCCACACGACCAGCGGATCTGGGGCACGAACCTCCTCCTCTTCGTTTCTCGCCAGCCTTCAGAAGGACTGTGACCCCAGAACCAAGCACGCCGCGCATCACAGCCTCCATCGTGCTTACACGGGGCCAAGTCTCCCTCTCATTGAAGCTTCCCGACGACAAGGAAAGAAACCTCTCCTCTGACGTGTTTTTCCATGTTAATTAGCGTGTTTCCGTGGCCTGACGGCGTGCGAAGCCCCAGGGGACGGTGCTCTCGCTGCCTGGCTTTTGCGCGGCGCTCAGGGCTGCGGGAGCTTAGCAGCCTGGGGTCCCTCCTCATCCTCACGCCCCAGGGGTGGTGACTGTCACCGATTGCGCCCGCTGTCACCAAAGAGAGGGGAAACATCGCGTTTTCCTTACTCGTATCCTTCATTACATTGGATTCGGCAGAACTCTCGTGGCCGACGTTGCTCCGTGCGCGGCGGCATAGGCGGCGAGGGAGAGGGGTGGCCGTGCCGACCGCTGCGCCGAGGGCTCCCAGCGCACCCCAGGCAGATGCGAGCTGAGCATCCACACTCGCCATGAAGTCCTTCTTCTCCTGCACTGGGCTCGGCGTCCCCTCCTCAGCTGGGCTGCGGGAGCCTCTCCCTGCGCATGGCCACGCAGCACGGCGGCTTCTCTTCTCCCTTCAGCTATTTTGGGCATAACGGGGAGGCGACGGCGCCTCGAGATGCGATGGAGGACCCTCCCAGGCATGATTTTGGGCTGACCTGAGCAGAGGTGACTATTTCTGAAGGCTCCATCTCTGGCTGTCCGTGACCACGGGGACAGGACACGGGGACTTCGACGGGCACCCTCCGAACACAACTGCCAACCGGGAGCGACCACGAAGGCTGTGGCTCTGCACCCACTGCCAAACCTCCGCTCTTTGCTGCCAGGGAAGACGTTTTCTTCGACTTCTTGCACTACTCAGAGCCAAATCTGAGACAGGACCCACCTCTGGGGCTGCATTTGCTCAGTGCACCTACAGTCAGCCCCGAGACCGTGCGCCGGAGTCCCAAGACCACACTAGGGGCTCACATGTCCTACAACAACGCAAATACTTAGATACTAAGTGGGTGCATGCAACACATTTCACTAATCACAGGGACGTGCAACTTGCAGAGACCCTCCAAGATGCCCCCACGTTGCCTCCTCCTGGTCGCTCCCCCTATATTCACAGCCTATAGACTATAACCTATATTCACCATCCACACCACGGACGGCCAACGCGAGGCACGGGGAGCCGAAAGGAGAGCGGGGTCCCCCGGCACGGCCACCTCACCGCCGTGCCCTGCGCCCAGGGCTGGACCTCCCGTGCAAAGCCGTGCCGGGGACGCCTGCCCGGTCCGCTCGCCTCGCCGGCGCTGCGCAACGCAGCCGAGTTGGTTGAGCCACCCATTATAGCACCATTGTGAAGAGTTTTTAGCTTAAAAGTCCTTGAAAGTTTCCCACTGTGACTCGTCAAACAAGATCTTTTTCACTTTTCCTCTCTTCTCCGCTAACAATATTTATACTCATTTCTTTTATTGAAATCTATCTGCCGCCTGTTCTATTAAAGCCGCCTGAGTGGCAGCTCCTATTCTCTGGGAGCCCGCAGCCCATCTATTCTCCAGACAATGAGGTACAAGCAGTCTATCTTCTATTATGCTTCCCGGCCTTCGGCTCTCAAATCTCCCATCTCAAAAAGGCATGTCAGAGACGCCGCCACGCAAAAGATCGGGATCCCGGGCTGCACGGGGACTTCCCGGCGCCGGCCGGGCTTGCTGCCCTCCCTCTCCGGGCGAGCATCTTTGGGGAGATGCTGCCACGGTACCCGTGACCCCTCGGGATGCTTCTCCCGCGTCCCCTGTGCACCGCGATTCGTACCGAAACGCGGTTCGTCGCCGTCAGGTGGCTGCTGCACACGCACGGCTCGCTGCTGCCGGGATGTTTGCATGCCTCAGACAACTTATTTGTTACCGGGAATAAAAGAGGAGCATTAAACCTTTTGTTTGCAAGAAGTAGTTCCTTGGGAAATAAAAGGATTATGGAAATTAATATTTAAAGAAACAAAACAAAACAACTCGGGGACCAACCACCCTTGAACGAGGCTCTAACTCAGGAGCAAACGAGTCGAATAAAGAATGAGCCTTTTTGTTTCGGCAGGCGGGAGAGCTGGGTGAGCTCGGAGGCAGCTCAGGGCTCGGCAAACTGGCAGCGAGCGTCCTCAGCCTCGACCCAGGGTGCTGGTAAGGATCCCGAGCCCCAGGAAAAGGTCCGGACAGCACGTGGCACCCCGTCAGAGCAAATTAGCAACAGCTGCAGGCCACAGAGTGCCTGTAGCAGATCTGTAGCAAAGACGGGTGCAGAGCTCGTTAGAGGGCTGCTTTGTTTAAGGATACGCATGCATTATTCGCAAGCACGGAGCCGGACATCATCCTCCTCGGCCCCTGGGGCCCACCAGCTCGGAGGACGAGGTGGTGGCCCTCGTGGTGGCACTGGGAGGACGAGGTGGTGGCCCTCGTGGTGGCACCGGGAGGGACAGATGCTCCTAGAGGAAAGGTTGGGCAGAGGCTGCGACCGGCACCGAGACACTTCCCACGCAGCTTTTCTGCCTCCTTGCAGGAACGCACGCAAGAGGCGCATGAAAACCAGATATCGAGGCTCCCACGGAGCCAAGCCCTCTGCAGAGAGTTAGCGATGAGACAGCATCTCCCGGCAGCTCCGTGCTCCCGCTCGAGCACCGACGCTGCTCTGGGGCACCTGAGCCGCTCTTCCTCCCGTGCTCTCTCCCGCGGCCCAGAGCCGGACCCCGATGAGCCGCCCAACGAGAAGCCCCCTCTCCCTTCTTTCCCCACTCTTTCCTCCTCCCCGCGATTTTTACCCTATCGCCGCTTGCAAGGTGAGAGAGGACAGCGTCGCCAGAATGAAAGATTTTCCTGCGTGCCCTCTCCCAGCAGCGGCCCTAATTCATTTTTCATGGCCCCTTGCAGTGACAAAAGCCGCTGCTTCTCTCTTGTAAGCGTGCACCGTGCAATAAGTCAAAGCTGATGTGCATTTCCCCCCTGGGTGCCGAAGCTGTGCTTTTGATTTAATTTGTCCTGTTGTTTGGCGCTCAGCCTTTGCCGGTGAGTTCTTTTGGAGAGGCGGCAAGGTGGGGCCCCATCCGCGCGGAGGGGCTGCCTGACAGATGGGGTACAGTGGGTAGTGTTTAAATCATTTGCCGCAATGATACCAAGATGTTGGAGAGCGGCAGATGCTGCCAGAGAAAATCGCTCAGACGAACACACGCATCCTGTTTGCGGGAGCGCTGCTCCTCGATTAAATCCTGTCGCAACTTGGCTTTCCTGGAGCCCATCCCATTTCTGGCAGCTTTCTCGCTCTCTCTAGGAGAAGCTGGAGTGCACAAGGCTTGGCGAGGAGAGAGGCGGCTCCGCGTAACGCCAAGAAATGAGGTGCTCCTGCCTGCTATTTGCAGGAGCCTTGCAAAGCACCTGAAAAAATGTCACGGGGCTCCCCAGCTGGGACATCCACTACGTCCCCTCCCATCCACACGCCCCCATGCGCAACCGGCACCGCTCTGCAGGCAAGAGCATCCTCGTTCCCTGCCAACCTCGAGGTGCCCCGCTTTCCTCCAGCTTTGTCTGAAAAACAGCTGCTGGTGGCCAGGACCGTAGGGTCCCTCTGGCTGCAAGTTTAAACCCAAAGGCTTTCTCCGTAGGACAAGCTCTTAGGAAGCAATTGCGATCCAAAGCGTTAAACGGCTGTAACCTCAGTTAAGCCGTATTTCAGCCGCATTAAGAAAATATCCCTAGGATGGGAAGCAAGTGGCATAATGGCATTAGAGTGAAAAACTAAGCATCAAGTGCCGGCTAAATCCATCCCCAGAGCTGGCAAGAAGTCACGGGGATCTGGGAAACTTTCCCTTCTCCCTGCACATCCCTGCCCGCGGCTCCCGGCAAGCCCGGACACAGCTTTCTGCAAACGGGGGATATTTTCCTTCCCTCCTCTTCCCTCGGGACCCCCTGACCCCTCTTCACCCCCCGGAGCCATCTGAATCACGGCAGGGTGAAGCTCGCTGTCGCCTCTCCATCATCTTTAGCCCGTCTTTATTTTTTCAGACACGCTATTTTCCAGCCCAGTGGCCTTGCTCTGTCCCTCGTGTTTTACGGCACTGATGTCTCCATTTCTGGAGGATCATTCGCAATATTGTGGCTTATTGAGAGGAGCTGGGGAAACACACAGGCGGCGAGACGGATGGGCTCGGCATGGCCGGGGGGCACGGGGGGCTGGCGAGGATGCCGTGAGCCTGGGGAGGGGAGATGGGGAGCGCGGGGCCGTGCCAGGAATTGCACGGATGGGTGACGCTGGCCTCCGGGCACTGGGAGGGACTGGGAACAGGGGGACCGGAGACTGGGCTGAACCCCCCTCGCTTGAGCCCATCGTCCCCTCTCCAGGCCTCTTGTGAAGGTATCGGCCCCGCTACGGGCGCTGGGAGGGCAGCGAGAGGCATTGCTCTGCAAGGGAAAAGCCATTTTAAATAGCAGCGGTGTATCACAGGAAGGGGAAAAACCCATGGGCTACGGCATTGCTCTGGCTTTAAATTATACTGTAGGAGGATAAAAATAAAAGAGAGGAAGACAGAGAGAAGGACCGGCAGGAAAAAGAATTGCCATTGTTTTACCAAGCAGATGGGAAAGTTCAGGGGATCAGAAAAAGACTATTATTATCTTGACTCGACCGAGAGAAGATGGGAAAGGAAGAGGCATTTTTTTCCCCTGCAGTGAAGAATGCTGTGGCAGAAGTCATTTCAGCAAGGAGTCGGAAGGAAACGGTGCCATCAGCTCCGGGCAGCACCTGAGTTATCCCCACGGCCCGGTCACACCACCGGGATTTGGCTTTCTGTCCCCTTGCCCCCGGCAGCGACACCGCACCACGCGCCGCCGTTGCAAGGCCGGGGCGGTGGGCAGGGTGAGCGGGGCCGCGCGTCCCTCGCCGCCTCCAGCTGCGGCAACGTGCCAGCTGTGCCGCCAGATGTGCGCGCTGCCCGCGGTGCCGCAGCTGCGGGCACCCCTCCGTGGCGCTGCCGGCTCCCGGTCCCCCGTGCCGGCGCGAGCTGCCCGCCTGGCCCCACGGCAGGACCGCCTGCCCCAGCTACCCAAAGCCCTGCTGCCCTGCCCCAGAGCATTCCATTTAGAACCATTTAGGCTGGAAAAGACCCTTAAGATCATCGAGTCCAACCGTTAACCCAGCGCTGCCAAGCCCACCACTAACCCATGTCCCCAAGCGCCACGTCTGCACATCTAAATCCCTCCAGGGTACTTAATTTGCTACAAACCAGACAAGAATGCACTAAATATGTGACAAATCTCCAGCTTTTCCTGCTGGCTGTGTAACCGTGAGCAGAACGTGATTTTTTCCCCCCCCCCCAATTCATGTGACCAGCCCTTTTTCTGCATGTGCAACGGTGCTTACAACTCCAGGGCGATTCGCTGCTGCTGTTCGGCTCGGTACGGGGCAGCCTAGCACCTCCGGCTCGCGAGCATGTTTCGCAGCAGCGTTTCTCATCCTCGCCAGAGAGGAGGAAACTCTCTTTCTACCCGTGCTCAGGCTAGGGGAAGCGCACAGCCCCAAAGCCCACACCACCGACCTGTTTACAAACCGGAGGAGACGCCGGTGCGACATCCCGGCACAGCGTCAAGGTCATGGGACAGGGAAACGAGGAGGCGGAGCGTAGGTCTGCTCCGGCGGAGCATCCTTCGCCCACCACGTCCCTCCTTGCAGCCAGTGTCTTTACCTCTCCCCAACTTCCCTCCAGCATATTTTGCACGCTTTCCTTCTCTCCTCTCCCTTCCCCTCTGCCTCCCTCTGCCACGTGCTCCTTCCCTCGGTCCCTGCACCTCGCCTTGTCACCTTTCCTTCTCCGCACCCTCGTCTCCCCCGGGACGCGGAGAGGGGCTGGCAACCTGCCCTGCCTAGTCCTGCGGCTACCGACTCCTCGGGCACTTAATATTCACGACAGAGAGAAACATTTCACGGCGAATTGGATGCACATTCAACTGGAAATGGAAATTCTATGACTCTTCTCACTCTGCGCCGCAGATTACACCAGCTGAGAAAACATGGAAGCAAATGAACAACCTGTGAACTGTAAAGTATATTAATAATGAAATCACAGCCCGGGAAATGAAGGCTTTATTCTGTTTATATTCTGCTCCATTAATAGAGAGCGCTCGTGCTAGCTCCACCCCATTAGCCGGCAATCTGCGCCGAGGAAGAGCGCAAGGACGGCAGGGGAACGGCGGCGGGGGGAAAACCTCCTGCTCACGGGGGCAAATCTCACAAGGGCAGGAGTTCAGCTCAAGGCATTTCCTCGCGCTGCCTCTGCCGACGGACAGTGCAGGCAGGCGAACGCGGGGGATGCCTTTGGCCTCGGTGCCCTGCCCCGTGCAAGCTCGGCGAGCGGAGCAGGTGTTACAAGGGAAGGACGGGAGCAAAGGGTGAGGTCAGGAAAAAGAAAGGCACAAATTTGGGGGGGAAATAAGCTCCGACACCGTCAGAATCCCCCCAGCAAGGCGCTGGCACCAGAAAAACCATCCACGCTCAGCCTCGCGGCAGAGCCGCGCTTCCTCCCTCTGCTCATTCCCATCGCTCGCCCGCGGGGGTCTGAGCCTCTCCGCCACCTCTCCGGGCATCCTTCCCACCCCTCACCACGACGCCCCGTCCCTCGGGGGATGGAGGCACCCCACTTGCGCATCCGCAGCCCCGAGGCCGTGCCCGCGGCTGCGGGAGAGCGGCGGCAGACCGAGCTGGGCTAGCAGGGCTTGGGCAAATAAATATTTCGGTGCTGTTCCCCCACACCCAGCCCTGCCCTTGGCTCGGCAGACCTGGGCCACACGTGAGGCAGCCCAGCCGGGCTCTCTCCTCCCCAAAAACAACTGCGGCAGCTTATGCAAAGCACATCACGGGAGCTAAAACGAGCCGGAGTCGAGTTTTCTATAGCTGAAGCGACCTGGTGTTGACAGAATGGGGACGCGTTTCCACAGCTCAGATTTTTATAATAATACCTCGGGGGAGTCGCTGGCAAAGTTTGCCCCAAATATAATTAGTTTGCACAGCTATTAGGGGCTGATAAAAGGTTTTAATTTGTGTGGAGATCTCTCGAATCTCAGACGCTCCCGTCCCTTGCTCTTCCCCACGCCAGCCGAATGAAAGGCGAGTCCCAGGCAGGGAGCGAGCCGCCGACACAAAGCCACGCATTTACCGGGGAAGGAGGGAGCCGCGCTCAGCGCCGAAGAAGAGACAGAAAACCCGGCAAGCTGACGCCGGCGGCGTGTTGGGTTTTGTCCGCCTCGTCCCACCGCGCCAAAGAAATAACTAACAGATCCCCCTTCTTCCCAGGATTAGCCGAGGTGCTGCTGGGGACGGAGGAAGGACGCCGGCGCGGGCCATGCTGCCGGGGGTGTGAAAATCGCCCTCTCGGCACAAAGCCGGGGCGCGGGATGCCCGGGCGGGGGGCGGCGAGGGCGTTATCCCGGGCAACGGGAGCGAACAGCAACTTCCCCGCTGCCCTAACGCGGTCCTGCCACGCGGGAAAGCGTGACATTGCAAAGCTATGTTTAGGGAATATGCTGAAACCAAGAGGGGTTTTTTTTTTTTCCCCCTTTTCTTAAGGGAAAGACATTGCCTCATTTGTAGCTGGTAGGGGTCTTGTTATTTTTGTACCAAGATGCATATTTTAAAGGCAGCTACGCCAAATATGCAAACAAATCAGCTCTGAGAGTTCATTTCCACCACGCGGGGAATCAAAAATATTACTTTTATATATATATACACATGTACAAGTACATAATCTTCTATTGCTTAGAGCGAGCAGGAGGAACCAGGGCACATCAGCGGAGGGGAACTGCTGAAGGGAGCTGCCCACAGTTAGCACGTGGCACGCTAACTGCGTTTAAGTCACTCCCTGAGGAAAGCAAACCCTGGAGCCCACGATCGGCTGGGCCAGATCCTGCTCCCACGGGAGCCGACGGGGAAGCTGCTGCCACCCAAGGGGCTGAATATTCACCCTGCTCCTGGCAGGACCCCATTGCTGGTCGCAGCACGTGTCCCCATGCTTTGCAAGCAACCAACCAGCAAGGAATGCCAACCGCCAGCTTCTCCTTCACCACCACCACGCACAAAACTAGCGTCCGTCTCAAAGCCCTGCTTCTCCAAGAGCACTGCACCCTCTTTATTTGCACCTCACGCGATGCAAATGGAGCCGGGCCACCGGTGACCCTTTTCCCGGCCGCTCTGTCCGGCGCGCGCTGATTAAACGCGCATCAAAACCGGTGGCAGATTTACAGGTTAACAATGATTTAGTGGAGTGCACCGCAGCCAAATTAATGCCGGCTATAATGTAGTTTACCTCATTAAACAATGCACACCAAGATCCTGTCTGTTGTAAAACAATTGGTCTCTGAAGCCTAGTGTTCATCTTCCAGGGTTGCTGGGAGATAATAAATGGGTAATATTCCGGCGATAATGGTAATGGAGTCACGGCTCAGAGCTAATATTATGGCAAAGCAGTAATTATTTCAACAGTAAACAAGGGGACGGTTGAGCTGCCGACAGGATTGGAGCCGGTTGAAATGCTTCAGTTAATTTAGCTGGAGCCCAGGCCTGCAACTGCCTCCTGGAAGGAGGACGAGGTTCTCGGCCGCTGAATGAGTTGGATGAGCCTCCGTGAGATGCCCGGCCCCCATGAGAGCGGGGGGACGCACACAACAAGGCGAGGTGGGACATCACGCCCAGCGTGGTGGCCAACCCAACCCAACGGCATGGCTCCGGGCTGGCTCTGGGCTCCATCACACAGCCACGGTAGGACAACTCCCTTCCCTTCTTTGAGACACCACTTGTGTTGGCTCACACAACATCTCAAAAGGAGACACGAGCCGGTGCAGAAACACAAGACCCAGCACGAGCACAGAAGCAACCTTACACAAACCATCTGCTCTCTCCAAGAGACGTTTCCCCGTTAAGAGGACCAGCAGCGAGCACGGCTCGCTGGTCTAAAGTTAATTAGGTGACTTGAGGCAGGGTTAAAGGGAGCGATCTCGGGGGATGCCGAGCTGATCGCTGTGAGAAGGCAGCACAGAAGCAGGTGGAGATTTTCCCATCCAAGTGGATCCCCCTTCTCTCTGTGCCTCCCGGCTGGGCTCTAGACCCAACATCCGACCTCCAAATATCCCCTGCCTCCTGGACAGATGAGGAACCGCAAGCAATGTGCTTAAGGGACAAACCTCCGAGAGGGGAGGACGTGTCCCCTTCTCAGGGACAAGAAACTCTTCAAGTTGGATTTTTTTTGCAGTCACTTGTCCTCTTGTTTTCAGCCCCGCCAAGAGCCAGAGAGAATCAATATATCCAAATATACCGGACTTCTCCCAGAGTCCCTTCGCTGGTTTGCTGCTGATGTATAGACAGATGATCTCATGAGACCTCTGCCACATTAGGCCACCGTGTCTCATCTATCTTAAGTGCATATACGAGCTGTGATCACTACCGCGTCTGAGCGCCTCACGTCTTGAATGCATTTATCCTCCCATCGGCCCTGCGAGACAAGGGACTGCCATTGTACCTCTTCCAGGGAGGAAGCAGAGGGCCACGGAGGTTAAACGGCCTGATCGCCGAGGATATCGGGCTGCGGCGGCGGCGGGATCCTCCGAGCATCGCCCCTGTCTCGCGCCTCTGCCTTGCAAAGCGCCCAGGCGGCACCGACCCCACAAATCACAGCTCGGACTCAGCTCAGGACTCCGGCTCCGCATGGGATCAAGCTTTCAGCGCCGAGCCTAATCCTGAGATTAATGAGGGATTCCTGCTATAAAGACCTCTTGATCAGACCTCTTACGAGTAAATACACCATCAAGCCAAACCGTAATGTTTTCCTACCCTGGCAGCAGCTGTCTTAAGCCTTACACCAGAATCCATCATACTACAGCAATAATCAAAAAGCAATTAGACAAAACCATGGCAGAAAAGTCCATCAAGGGTTGTTAAGGATGACGACTTGGATGCAGCCGCTGGCTCAGGACGTCGGCGCATGGCAGACCGGTGCCGGCCAGGCAGACGTGCCAGCGAAGGTATCTGCGTGCACACACCTAGTTTTTCCACCCTTTCCTCGCGCCCCTGGCCCCGTCACGGCAGGAGAACCACGCTTGCGCTCTGACCACAGAGCCCTCCTTATCGTTACTGCTAAGCCATGCCTGCTCCTCCTGGGACCGGGGCTGCCGAGCCCTCGGTGCAGCTCGCTTCAGTTCCTCAGCACGCTTCCCAAGCTTAACGGGAGGCGTGCGGAGTCTCGTGTCCGCAGCACGGATAAACCCGCCCTGGTTAGCTCAACACGGTGCCGCTCGCTCCGCCACCGAGCAGCTCCGCACGCCCTGGCGTCGCCCTGTGCCGGCAGCTCGGGATGCCGCACTTTGTCCTAGCCAAGAAACCCCTGCCTCCCTCCGCCGAGAGATGAAAACTGGCCTGATAGCATGGCAATCGCCATGACAACATCAGAGTTACCCCCCAAAATAAATAAAAAGCCCAGTAACTATGGAAACACCTGAGTGACCAAAACCAGACTATTAACTAGAAGACCTCTCTGCAGTTTACAGATGGCATCGGCACCGCGAGGCTGGGGACCGCAGCACATCCGAGACCTTGGAAGCAGAGAGATGCTCAGCACCTACGGGTGCAAACACCAATGTGCCTGGGCACACACAATGCTGCCTTTCAGACCCCAGCGTCCAAGTCCTCTGCACAGCCTACATCTCCTCTGGAAAGATGCTGCTGCTTTCAGGTCGGATGTTCTACCCAGACCACGGTTATCTATGTCCTCCTCTCCCTCTTTGCCCTCCTCCCTCCCTTCACCCTGCTGAAGATGCCTCTCTTGACTGCTGTCCTAATGGTCTTGGCACGGCAGGGGTGCCAAGGGGGGATGGAGCCACCCCATTGCATGCCAGGGCTTGGCTTCCCGGCCTGGTTTCGGTGAGCTGCGTTTTGAAGCCCGGTGCCTGGCAGCTCCGGTGGCAGTCGCGCTGCCAGCTGGAGCATCCGAGCCCAGGGCAGAGCCCCAAAGCAGTTAAGCCTCCTCCGCCGAGGCAGAAGAAGCTGTGACTACACCAGCTCCCCTTCTTCTTCCCCCTCAACCGGTTCAGCTGCATTAACAGGAGTTGCTGTGGGTTAGTACAGCATTACTGGGCGAAGAAATAAAAAAGGACGGAGAGGGGTGAGGTAGAAGGACAGAAGATCTGTAGCACGTCTTGGTTGGACCGGCCATGGGTTCACAAAACCCTTCTCCAGAGCCAGCATCCTGCTTTTGTTAATGGCAGGAGGATGAGGATGGGCACTGGTAAGGCCAGCCACCCCGCAAGGCTCTGAGCGGTGATGGAGGCACCGACAGGGCCAGCACTCCTGCGATTCACTAGCAGAAAACTCTCTTGCTCAGGTTCACTCAGCTCTTGAGTTACACAGCAAAAAGGCTCTCCTCCTCCCGGCTGCGGGGAACTCTTCCAGCCCCCAAACCGAACAGAGCCTCAAAACCAGGCTTAACAGTTCCCATAACGCGGCAACAACTGCAGACGCGAAAATTCAGCAGAGCTTACCAGACCAAGCCGCTGAATGCATATTGTGCCGGACCAGAGCAATGCACGGGCGAGAAAACAGCCGAGCGGTCAGGGGAGCTGGGAGCGGCTGGAAAAGGGTCTGGAGTGAGATCAGTCACCGGGGAGCTGGGCTGCTCTCGGTGTAAATCCTCTGAAGGACCCGACCGCGCGCTCCCCTGGCGAGCAAACACTCTTATTTGCTCCATTTCTCACCAAGAGCCTCACGGTAGGCTCACAGCTGCCAAGAAAATAATAAAGCCCGTGAAGTGCCTCTGCACAGAGGAGCACTCGCCGGCGTAAGCATGGGGACCAGCTCCTTCAGCTACCGCTCTGCCCGGGCCCGGCACAGCCAGCGCTATCAAAGCCTCTCCCCAGCGACATCGGTGAGAGCCGCTTACCCATCCGCTATGTAAACCCTTAAATTATGCACCAGCTTTCCCTTAACCGATTCTCCCCGGTCTCTTTTCTCCACCACTCCAAGGGAGACGGAGAAAGACGGCGAGAAGGAACAGGAGGCGGATTGCTCGAGACCTCCCCGGGGACGAGCGGCGAGGCAGACCTAGAACCGAGAGAGGGGCCGGCAGCTAGCTTTGGGTCCCCGCTCGCTCCTGGCTCTCCAAATTAGAGTATATCCTACTAGGGAAAGGGTTTCCGTCTCGGCATCTGCTGCAGCACCTCTGCGCACCCGCCCTGGCTCTTCTTTCCGTCTCCGCGCTTCCAATCCTCGCCTCTCCTATGTGCGCTGAATGCAAAATGGAGAAGTAGAGGTACCCCTTGGTGGCTTGGCAGACCCAGAGAGAGAAACAGAAGAGCTGCCGACGGAGACAGGCAGCCACCAAACTTGTCTCGGGCCACCTCTGGGCTCAGCACCCTCCATCAGCAGGAGGCCAGACTCAAGTAAATCTCTGTGATCGTTTGTTCTCTTTGAGGTTTGAAAGCAGAATGCCTAATCATGGCCAAAATCAGGTAAGAGCTGCTGCTGCAAATTACACAGCGCCACAGGTAATTTCTGATTAGCTCACTCTTCCTCTCCTGGTGCATCCTCAGTTTCCATAGCAGCTAAGTCCTAAGTAAAATGGAAACATCTGGTTCAAGCACAGGTAAAGATTCCCTGGGGAAAGAAACCTGCTGGATGGCAGCAAACACGGAAAATAGCCCTCGCGAAAGACAGAGGCATCGTAAGCCGGGAGGCTGGTTAGGAGAGGATGGATGGCGCGCGGGAGAAGGCGGCGAGGGGCGCAGGAGTGGGACAGGAGGGTCCTGGGGGAGCAGGAGGGGGTGCGGGAAGGAGAGCGGGGCTGCGGGGGAAACGATGCCTGTGAAAAACAGGCGGTGAGGAGGTTGAGCGCGACAAAAACCCACTGTCAGGGTAGACAAGGGGAAGAGGAGAAAGAAGAAAAGGCTTCAAGGTGGGAGCACATGGACTGCCTCAGCCATAAATGCCGCCTGACGGTGCCAGGTACAGCGACAGCGGCTTCGATGCCATGGACAGACGCTCGGGGCCGGAGAGGAGCACACGGATCTGCACCCTGCATTTCATCACTCATCCGCGCGCAGACCCCGACCGAAGGCCACCCTCTTGGAGGCACGACCACCCAGGGCGGATCAGCCAACATGTGCACCGGGGGGGAACGGTTTTTACAGAGGCTCCTGTCAAGGGAAAGGGCTGAGATGCTGCCGACTCAGCTCGCTCTGGGCTATGGAGGGTGATGGATCTGGCCCAGCAGTTTGCTACAGCGCAGACAAATAGCAAAAAATCAATGGAGCTGCGCTGAGACACCGCAGCCGTCGTCGGGCAGCTGAACAGAGAGAGCAGACACGGCACCATCCATCACTGCCACCGCTGCCCCGTCTCCTTCGGCTGCCGGATAGCCCGGCCGGGGCGACCCCGAGGAGAACTTGAGGCAGTTGTCTGGGACAACAGCCCACGTTGGTAAAACCTCGGGGGAAAAATGGCTGAGGTTGAACACAAGCGCTTAGACGGGAGATGTAGCCAGCAGAGGACCAGAGCCAGGCACTGCCCCGGGGCCGGGTGGCTCGTCTCACCCCCGGAGCCCCCAGACCTCACCCCCAGCTCACCGGTGAGAACCTCGCAGCCACCGGGAGTAACGGGTCAGCGAAATGCAAAACAAATGCCACAAACCAGCTGGGAAAGGGGTTTGAAATAATATGCTCCCGAACGGGCACGTACGGGAATTTGCTTCCCAGCAGTCACACCCACGCAGTTCTGCTCAGGTTTTGCTTACCAATTAACAAGGCCACCAATTAATGCTTCGTGTGTTTTCCTGCTCATTTGCATTATTTACAGTCTTCCTTTGAAGCAACGTGCGAGAATTCCCCCCAAACTTTTCAAAATAGGGCCGGACAGGCACATTCAACCACCCAGTCTGGTACCTACTGCCAGTCCTCCACACGGACAAAACCATAAGCTCCTCTCCCAGACCATCGGGCTGGATGTTTCTCCACCAGAATCATCAACTCCTGCATTAAGTCACGTCTTTTCGGGGCACATCACCCTTTTTTTTTGCAGCTGCAAGGCGAACCAGCCAACGACACCTCCCCAGCCGCTCGCTAACGGTGCTGTGCCCTTCCCGGAATATTTCAGGTGACGTTTGGCTCTTACCTTTGGGCGAGATGTGTCTCCAGGTGATTGTTGGATCTGGCCTGCCCGTGGCTATGCAGGTGAGGCTGACGTTGCCGCCCTCATTGATGGAGATGTCAGAAGAGATCTCGGTGATTTTTGGAGACACTGTAATGACACAAAGGAGGAGATGAAAATGCAACCGGTTCTGCTCCAACTCAAATCTCAAAATGTGGATGAAGGAGGCTGAAATTCCTTCCTCCCTCCACCTCGACAAGCTATGCGGTAGCCCGTCAGTCTCATCTGACTTCACAGAAAAACGCAGGGGAAAAAGCGGGGGTGGGATGGAGAAGACGGGGTTGAAGTGGGAAGAACTTGTAGCCAGAGGGGATTCAGTCATTTTAGAGAGGCTCGAGATAGCTCCTCCTCAGCACCTCCGTGGTGTGCGAGACGGTACTTCTTCCCCACTCTGCTTCCAGTACTCATCCTGTCCTCCAGCCATGACAAACCCTTTCCAGCAGAGCTGCATCCTACCGGGAAAACGTCACCCACCCCCTCCAAACTCCCCCGAAGGCAGCGGTTGCTCCTGGCTCGCCAAGAGCACCCAAAGCACGCGCATGGCTTGCAGCTCTTTCTGCAGCCGTGCAGGCTCTCTGTCCTGCCCTTGCCACCTAAAAGCACCCAGAGGAGCTGGGCGTGAAGACGACAAGTCTACCAAGGAGCCTCGAAGACCTACTGCCACGCAAAGGAAGGGCAATTAAACGAGGATGAAAGCCAGCTCCCTGCATTGGCACTACCCTCACGCACGCTCAGGCGCAGGTCAGATACGAGGGGCCCAGACCCCAAGAGAGGACACATGGGGACGGGGGTTGGTGAGAAGGGGGGACGAGGAGCAAGCAGGGAGCGCTCGGCCCCTGCTGCTGCGTGAGCGGAGGAGGCCGGCGGGGAGGGCTGGGGTTTCTACGAGCTCCACGGCAGGGCTGTACGAGAAAAACGATCGGCTGCTGTTATCAGCCTGCACCTGCAGAACATAATAAAGACCATCACCTTCCCCGGTTTATTTTTTTCCAGGCCATTCTCCGGAGCCTAGCAGCGGATTGGCACTCCGCTGCGGCGCTTTGCAGGCGAGTCACAAATCACTTCCACCCTCCCCGGGCGAGCCCCCTTCATCGACCCGCTTGAAGCCGCAGCCCAGACCATTGCAACACCCCTATTCCCGACCCGGAGCCCACTCCCGAGCACCCCCTTTTCCCTGCCTCTCCCCACCTCCCGCACCTTCCCGGGGCTGCGCCGAGCCGGAATGACTGCAATGGCCTTGCACGCATTGCCTCTGCTGTGCAGGTAAGTAATTTATTGATCCGTAAAGCACTCCAAGACGCTCTGGAAGGGATTATGTCATGCCAGTGCCGTGCAATAAAATAAAAAATGATGGATTTTTTGTGAACATGAGGGTGATTTAGGGTTTGTAGTTGGAAGTGTAGTTAAAGTACATTTTAAGTGGAAATCAAGGTGGGTAATGAATTATTCTCTGTTTTGAAGGGCTTCTGGGAGTTCATTTTTTTGCTGCTCTGGGCACGACAGCTAATCTGCTAATCATGCGCTGGAGGACAACTACGGATCAGACGCTCCCAGAACAGTGGGGGGGGCTCTGGGGCAGGACAGCGGAGGGCATGAAGACGACACCAAACAAAATATTAATATGCATCAGTGTCATTAAGCCCAGCGTAAGGGGACAGCACCTGCCTCCTGGGACCACCCGCCCGCACGGAGCCGGGAGATGCTCTGCCAGTAGCCGGGTAGTCCGTGGAGGAGACGCAATGAATTACAGCGGCGCTACGATTGCCCCGCCGCGTTCCCGGGACCGCTAGCCAGGAAACCCACGTGCCCTTTGAAAAGCTGGAGATTACAGCCTCGACGCCGAAACCAGGCCAAGGAGGTATTAGCATCGCCGTTTCGGGGAGGTGGAAAGAGGCAAGCGGAGGCGCAGTGAATTGCCCTCCATCGCCGGCGAAGAAGCGATAGCTTCCAGCTGTAAGTCCCGACAAAACTAGAGCAGTATCTATCACCTTCAATGCGACGCTCGCTAAATCACACAGGAACCTTTCTGGGGTTTTTAACTACTGAATCCACGTCAACCCACTTCAGCTTGTTTTGCAGAGACTAAAAAACAAATCAAGTCAGGCTTTGCGCTGCGACGCTGGTACCGCACCCGCGGATTTGCACCCGCCCAGGCGAGAGACAAAAATCTGTAATCAAATCAACTGACCACATTCTAAAACATAACTTAAGCCAAATTAAACTTGGATTTCCCAAAACGCGAGCGTTCTGTCCTCCTCCTCAGCAATACAACAGGAGATTTAGATTTTGCTCAGGCCGGGTAGGGGAGGAGAGGAGACGGCGTTGCTGCTCGGCCGGGCAATGGGAGGCTTTGCGACTCTCTCCGACAAAGGCAAAAGCAGCTCGAGCCCCTCCGTGCGCTGCGTAAAAAGCCCACCCTGCACCGGCAAGCTCAGGACCCGCTCGGGGAGAGGCAATTTACTGCAGCCCACCTGGGACGAGATGAGGCAGGAATGGCTGGGAAGTAAACCAGAGCGACAACAACGTCAGCAAAGTCGTTAGCTAACCCTTAAATTAAATGTGCAGTGGTAGGATTTAACGCGACAGTTATTGTATGCTAATTAAACGTTTGAATAATTAACCACACGAACTATTTAAAATGCCTTTCTGGAGACTGAACAGGTATGTTGTAAGGCTTTTACTGCACTAGGGAGGGAAAGCTTAATAAATAAGTGATCGCAAGTATATATCTGATATTATTTAACGGTCACCGGTGCTCCCGTTCCCTCTGCACTAAAACGCTTTCACCGTCAGTTGGAATTTCTGCAGCAATGGGGCAGAGGAGAAACTTCTTATGCTGAATGCGGGACGCAGATGGAGCTGTGCCCCTATGGGAATGAATAAATAAATAAAGCTAAATAAGTGCAGGCTTCCCAGGCGGGAACCCTCTCCTTGCGGGCAGTCCTTTTGTGTTCAGCATCTCTCTCGCTCAGAAGTGATTAAACATGGCAGCGTTGGCCAAGCTGCTCCAGTGACACGGCGCAGATTTCCCCAGAGACGGGCTGGCGTTTTATCGATCTGGCTTCTTTTTTTCCCCCCTATCCTTGCCACGAGGATGGGAAAGGTCTCTGGGCCGCTCTCAGCCGCTGCAGCCCTCCGCAGGTGCCCAGGGCATGCCCCCACTTTGCCTGGATTTGGAGCCCGCTCGCACACACGGAGCCTCCGGGACAGAAAGCAGCTTGCTTAAATATTTAAGCAAACCATATGGCGCGTTACCCGTTCGAGGGTGTTCAGTCAGGTGATATATGTCTTTACGGATCCAAGCATATGCACTTGCCTACACAGATACGTTCCCTGGCGCACGGACACCCTCCTGCCGCTGGCACTGACTAGATCCCCGCTACGTTTTCACCTCCACACACCCGTCCCAGAGCCAGCACGGGTGCAAAAGCTCCCGCAGCCCACGCGCGTACCCCGCGGCAGCTGAAGGCAGCGCTGCGCACACACCTTCACGTCCCGGGGATGCGGCGGGGCTCCCCCCTGCACCTCCGCCTCTCCCACAGCACCCGCTGCGGTGGTGACTGATGCCTTCCCCGATTACTCCTCCAGCTGCTTTTTATAGCTCGTCCCGATTTGCATAAACATCCCCAGCTCTGCCTCCTCGCTCAGGCCCTGCCATCTCCTATCGTCATTATTTCCCCATCCATCTTCCTTGCGTGCAATGGCCGTGCCGCCCGTGCTTTCCTCTCCCCGACACCACGTCCCCGCCGCTGTCTCCTGACGTACCCCCTCAGTGCTGCTGGGCTCCCCGGGCACCCCAAATTTCAGCCACACGTCAGGCAAGGGGCCCCTGAGTATTAGGGGAGCGTGAATCTGGAGCAACCTCTCCACCAGAGACAGGGAAGAAGACCTCAGATGAGCCTCAACAAGTTGGGTGCCTGCAAGGAGGAATTGCATTTTTTTGCTTTAACCACCTTCTTTCTACCCACTTTTGGGAGCCAAGCAAGTAGCGCAGAAATACACGGGCGACCTTTCCAAACCTGCAAACCCCTTCTCGTGCGGGAGCCGGGCAGAGCGGGTGCTGGCCCCAGCAAAGCGCCCAGCGCTGCGCAGGGCTTGCAGCCCCCGGCCGCAGCCCGGGAGCGAGCGAGCTCTCCTGGTAAGCGCTGCCTGGCTTCCCCCTCATAAAAGATGCAAACCTCCATCTTCCAGCACGAGCAACATCTGCTCCAGATCAAAGGAAACAACAAAGAACAACTATAAAAGCGTCTCGAAGAAAGGAAGAGAGGGAGATTCAGACTTGCGTTCTGCAGGCGATCTGTGAAGTGCACTGGCAGCTTCCTGAACATCAGGCTGCCGCTGCTCCTGCTTTTAATAACAGCCTCTTACCGCTGTCACCCGCAGACTTCCCCGTGTTTTACAGAGCGCTGCTACCATGGGTCCTGCCTCTGGGACTCGGCGAGCGGGAGCCCTGGGTGCCCTAGCCTTGCTCGCAGCAACGCCGAGTCGGACCGAGCCCACGCTCCCGCGCCAGCAACGGAGGGGTCCGCCGAAGCCAACCGGGACGGGGCACGAGGCAGGGACCCCGGCATTGGGTCCCCATCCAACTCCTCCAGGTTGTAACCCGTCTCCTCTCCTCCGGCAGCAGCCGCCGGGGTGGGAGAAGGTACGTGGCTCCGGCTGCCGCAGTGCCAGGCACCTCCATTGTGCCTTCTCCCTCTTTTGTGTTCAAAACCTTTCTGCCTTTTTAAGGAAGGCAGAGAGCAAATGGAGAGACCTGCGCCTTCAATTACAGGTGTATTATAATGGGCTTTTAAATCAGCTTGTGCCGCTCTAACACAACCATAATTAAGAGAAAAGCAGAGAGGGCTTCGTCCTTCCGTCATATCAACGCAGCTCAGGAGCGTATTGAAGCAGCCCACGGGGTGCAAGAAAGGGCAAACCCAGCCTTAGAGCCGGCTTCCAGCTACGCTGCTCCATCACGGAGGCTTGTGTACAAACCCCTTCCCCTTACAGGTGCTGATCCTGCCCCCGGCACTGCCACGATCCCCCCCTTCCCCGCCGGCGTGCCGGGTTCGGCTCGGCTTTGCCGAGGGACCGAGCCCCCTCGGCGCAAACCTGGCGGCAGCCGAAGACGTGAAGAAAGCAGCCTGGAAACGAAGAGGACATACGTAACAACCTTAATAAGCAATTAATAAATAACTAATGGCAATCGCTCGTTTTAAAGCAAGGCGTAATGAGATGTGTCATACGGCGCCGAGATGTGTCTAAATGATTTCCCAAGTAGATAACGGCTCCTGTTGCAGCAAAGCTCTCCCGCGCTTGGAGGACACAAAATTTTTTACGCCCGTCTCTGCAGCAGGTTATACAGCACGGCATCATCATAATTCAGCGGAGGAGGGGGGGAAACAAGACGTTTCCAGTCATTCATTAGTAAAGTATTTGTGAACGCGGGTATAATTCACCGCATAAGCAGCAGGGTTTCTGCCGGCAAACTTTATAGCTAAGTGCCAAAAGGGAGCCCAATCTGATTCCACTTACGACAGCATAAATCAGCCGCACTCCTACCGCAGTCAACAAGGGAAACGCCAGAATAAATGTGGCACGAAAGGAGAGTCGGGTCTCCGGCACAAGGACTTTTCCCTGACTTTTGGATGGGTCCAGGTCACGGACTGCCGCTGCCCTAAGGAGCGGGGTGCTGCCTGGCTGGATTTGCCCCCCTGCTCTCAAGGCTCTGAAGGGATCTACGTCTTTTTTCCCCCCACAAAAACAGAGACAGACCTGACACCAAGCCCCACACCTTTGGGGAATGGAGCAAGAGTTTGCTTAGCAGGACTATTAATAAGCAGCTTTATAGAGCAGGCAGAATCCATCACTTGGGTTTGGGAGCCCCGAGTTCTGCTTTCGCGTTACGCTGCCCGAAGGAAGTCACGGCACTGCTCTGCCCTTTGCCGCCTTCTCTGAAAGGAGCCTAATGATGATGAAGAATGAAAAGCAGAAAAGAAGCAAGAGGTAGAAGTAAAGTTTTTGCATTGTTACCCGTGAGGAAACGCAGCCGAACAAGGACTGTTCGGCGGTTCAGCTCCTTGTCTAGACAGATCTCATTTTCAGCTCCGCGCACGCCGCACGGAGCAAGGATTTCGTTTCCAGTTTTTGCACCCTGAGCCGCCTGGGATTCCCCCTGCGAGTCAAGCAACACCTCATAAAAGGCAGAAAATTGAAGGGTCTCAAAACCTTAAGACACCTGCATCATCTTTGCGGCATCATTGACACCTCTCCTCGAGGCACGACAGCCTCTCTCACAACCACCTCCACGGTGACCATGGAGCCGACAGCGCCGCTGTCTCAGCCCGGTCCCCAGCTCTGCCCTTCTCATCCCACCGGCTCCGTCAGATCCCCTGGGAAAAGTCCCCACGCAGGGACGAGCCACAGCGTGCCCAGGGCACCCGAGAAAGTTTGAACACGACTTCTTGTTAATACAAAGCTTGTCAAACCCATCACCTAGAAATGCTGAATGTCTTTATTAGATTCCTTTATCTCCCCCCGAGATCGGAGGGACACGACGAGATGATTCTCAGCGGAGATGTCATCATCCAGAAACTAATTAAAGGCTGCGCGGGAAGTCGGGCCACGCGCACTCTGGAGAACAAAACGCATTAGCAACCCGAGTCGAGAAAAATATTACAAGTGAACTTCAGATCAGAAAGGGCGAGCTAGGGATTTGACAACAGCTCTCCTCTCCCCGTCCTTCCTCCCGCTTGTCCCCACACTCCCTCGTCCTCGATAGCTGGCCCCCAGCAGAAACAAGCTGCCCGGGATCTCGGGGCTGTCTGGGACCGGCCCCTGCACTGCCATCTCCCGAGGGACGCACGACAACGTCGGATCCTTTCTCCCACTGGGGAAAAAAATCACAATTTGTGGAATTTCCCTTTTTTTTAATGTTAGAAAAGCCTCCGCACTGTGGGTCAATAAGCTGTGGAGAAGGATGGCTCGATGCCTGCGCCGCTCCCTGCTCCGCCAGAGCGGTCCTGGGCAAAACACTTGGTCTCTCTGAGTCTCATCCCTCTATCAACGCAATGACAAGTATTTCTCTTCCTTGCAGGCTCCTTAAAAAGACAACAGCGTATAAGACGATAAGATACCCAGAGACCCCGGCTCTCTGTCCGCGAGGAGCGGGCATCACGCGGAGGGCTGAGCACGCCGAACCGGCCCCGCGCCGCTTGGCTCGGCAAAAGGGACCCGGCAGGAACAAAGGAGCTCAAACATCCTTTCCAGAGATAAATCAGATGCTCTAATGCAGCCTGCATCGCCAATGAATATAGGGCAGGTGTCTCTGAAGTGAAGTATTAGTTAAAATGATGCTCTTTAAATTACATTTCGGCTATTTCAGGCAGACAGGTTGTGTGTGGGTTGGGTTGGGTTTTTTTATGATCTATCTAGAGGCTTAAAAAGACACAGAGAGAAATAAATCTCCCTTCCATTAAAAACACACTATGCTCTTGCATATTTGTTCTTATCTCCGCGCTCTTGCACTCGTGCTCCCTCTCCCCCGAGGCGAGCACAAAGTAAGTGTTTGTGATCACACTTTCCACGCCGACACTAATCTCACTCAGGGAGGAGCAGCCCGGGCCCGGGGAAAGCGCGGCGGCTCGCCCGCCCTCGCGGGAGGATGAGCGGCCCTTCCCGAAACACTGCGACGGACGCCGGGCGCCTGATGGTTTCACTTCAAAAACCGTCGAGGTTCGTGGCGTTCATGCAGAACCGAGTGAAAGTCCCAAGTTTTGATTGAATTGCAAGTGAAGTCTGTATCTTCTGGGTCTATCTGTGTCCTTCTCGCCTCTATTTAACTACTTACATCCCTCCCAAGCTCCCCTACGACATCTTTGGCACCCTCAGACCCCACTGCACTAGGTGCTATACCAACAAGACACAAAAGTACAGCCTTTGCCCCATGAATACGTGAAAAAGGAGACAGCAGATGAACGCAGGCTGCATCCTCAGCCCTCCTGGACATCACTACCTTTCGGCACTGCGCCGGCATCAAGCTTAGGGGAGGGACACCACGGGGAGCAAGAGGATGCGCAGAGAGTTGCCCTCGTCGGTGCAGGGAGCAGGGCTGGATGCAAACCACCTCTCACGCCACAGGTGCCGTTGCCATCACTGCTTGTCCCCAAACAGCTTCTTCCCCCCCGTCCTTCCGCAGCCCCCCGCACGCTGAGCTCCAGCCCTTGCAGGTGCCTCCCCATACTCCAGCCAGAGCCTTTACATCTGCTTGGGCTCCTTCCCGTGACCGCCTTTGACTCCGGTGACAAATTAATGGATCAGGCAGGGAGCACGGCCCTATTATTCTCTGATTAGGTGGTCTGGAGGCTGCCACTTACAACCAGACCTTTTGTTCGTCTGCTTGTAAAGCGGGAGGTCAGCAAGGCCCAGCAGTTCAAAATGAATGGCAGGTGAGGTGGTTTATGCCTCCAGATGCCGCCGCTCCTCCTGTCCCCGTGGGAACGCATCTCTTCGCGCAAGACTTGCGAACCCATCCATCGCCCCGGCAGAGGCAGGTCTACCTTCCCAAAGCTGCCCCGCTCCGCTCCTTCCTCCCCTTAGCCATTTCTTTACGCAGCCCTGCTCTTGCAGGCTCTCCTCTCCAGGCTCCAAGAGCTCCCCATCCATCCTCGCTCCTCCCGGGGAGTCCTTCAGGTCCTGCGCCCTTCCCAAAGCACCCTGTTAGCATCCACCTTGACCCAACGCCCAGGGGATCAACCCAAGGCTTGGCCAAAGCTGCCAGAAACAAGCAGGAGAGCAAACACCAACATGCCAGCGTCTGTGTGATGACGCACATCATCCTTCCCACGCCTTAAAATGTCCTTAAAAGAGCGGTCTTAGCACTGCAAGGTTTAGCTCTCAGAAAGTTCGGCAAGAGTACAGGTAAGGTGGGTCTCTGCCGCCTTAATTCATCTCCCCAGCTCACACAGCCCAAGGACAACCCTCCCCGCAGGCACCCGGCTTCTCTCGGTCCCTCTGCACATCGCCGACTCCGCTTTCTCGGGGTCCGCCAGCGGCGCGGGCATTGATACCCCTATCGTCAAACACCCCGGTGAGAGAAGGGAGCGTCATCATCCCCACTTTACGGATGGAGAAACGATGCCCGAGGAGCAAACGGCCCAAAAGCGCCCGTTCGGGGCGATGCTCCATCAGCTTTTCAGGCTCCGCGGCGCGCGCGAAGCCAGGGAAAAGGCACCGGGACGGCTGCCAGGCCAGGTATTTCCGATGGGCCGCACGAGACGAGAGCGCTGCGGTTAAAAATGAGTCATCGGGCTGTAGAGAGCACAGCAGGATATCGGCGTACTCACAGGGGCAATCAAAACGTCATTACCAAATTTCAACCCAAACAGGCCACGTTTGACAGAGTGAAAAGGAAAGGAAAAGGAGGAAGGAATGCTACCGCGAGGCAGGGACACCGGCGTGCCCGGAGTACACGGGGGCTGTTCTCCTTTTCCATTAGGACTGCTCCTACGTTTTCCATTTCTCCTAAACGAAGCCCTCGAGCCGTCTCCTCGGCCACCCTCGTGCCTCCGAGAACGCCAGAAAAGCCGCGGGGAGCTGTCTCCCCCCAGAGCATCCTTTAATTTCCCTATTTGTCTTTCTAACGCCCAGCCTCATCAACGGATCCATCTATTCCCCACGTGCTCCTGCTTTTCATGGTAGGACTATTTTTACCCCTTCCTTCCTATGCCTCCTTCTCCTCCCATTTAATCATTTTGGAGGCTCTTTATCCACAGTTCCCTCTCCTTTCTTTCTCTTTCATTTTTAAAACCTGTGGTTCTCCGATTCAAAATCATTACTGTTTTTAACTTGGCTCGAGCCTCTTTAATTAAGTTACTTTCCATTATTTTTTATCTAGTCCATTTGTCTACATCCCCCGCACCCTCCCTCATTCTTCCTTTCCTCCCCAAGGCAGGCTGGGTATGAAATCTTACATTTCCATTTGGCTAACAATCACTTTGAATTTTTAAATGCTATTAAATTGGATCACACCGGTCACTGGACTGGAGTTGTCGAGCTGTGATATTTACTCGCGCCAGTCAAAGGGAAATGAAATTGCGGCGGCGCGGGGAGGGAGGCGATGGGGGAGCGCAGATTTATTCTGCCCGCGGTCCTTGCAAACAGGCACAATCCCTTTGGATTTTCGAGCGAGTTCAAAGGAAACTCTTACGCTCAACCATGAATGTATTGTAATGTCTTTAATAAATCAATTACTTGTTGGCAGGGAAGTGTCACTGCATCTCCAAGCCTTGTAATCACCTCAGCCTTGCTGTGTTTTAAGTGCTGAAAAACCGCGGAGGCAGACGGGGAGCCAGAAGAAGCATCGGCGTGGGGCAAACCGGAGAAAGCGCTACTTCTTTGTCTTGCCAGAAAAGGCCGAAAGATGCAGAAAGCAATTTGCATCATGCACAAACGCACCCGTCCAGCGACCCCCAGCACCAGAATAAGGAATCACGGTGCCGGAGGGACCCTGCCAGCACCGCATGGGGCTCGCCCGTCCCGGGGCAGCTCCAGGGACGCAAGATCTCGGGAGGGACGACCACGACAGGTTCCCCAAGGCCCCAGGTATCAAGCCCGTGGCGATGGGAGCAGTCCCTGCTCCCGCCTGCCCGGGGCCGAGCATCGCTCTCGCAGGCAATTTGCAAAGCGGCGTTTTCCTACCGCCCCCAAGAGCGAGACAACCTTTTGCTGCACGTTAATTAGGGGCCCGAGTTTTGCGCTCCTGCCTTCGGGAGGGTGCCGGTATTTCCATTTTGCTAAAAGAGGCCTTTTCCACTCAAAAATTTGCTAAAAAGGAAGCGAGCAGGGTTTGATTACAAAGCAGTCCTGGCCAAATCCAGCCCCTCCTCCCCTCTCCTCTGCTGACAACATCCTCCCCTCCACAACAACAATCATCTGAGCACAAACAGACAACGAAGCTTCTCAGAAAGTAATGAACTCCGGTCGGAGCCCGGGCAGGAGGGGTTTAATGTTCAGCTCGGAAAGCTTGGCGAGGCCATCAATTATATAGCCCTGCTGCTGAAGGAGCAAAAAAAAAAAAGAATATTTCAGACAGACTCGGCCAAAAAGAAAAGATAGGGAAGGAAAACACTGCGAGAGAGGTTTAATTCCACGAGCAGACAGAAGTGTTTGCAAAAGAGGAGGAGGATCAAAGGCTGAAGCTCTCGGGCTGGCTGCGAGGAGGAGGGATTACAAGAAGGGCAAACCATGGAGAAGACATCTCTGTTGACCCCTCGTCTCGAGGCCGGTCCAGGCAAGGACAGCCCCAGGTACAAATCGAGGAGCCCGGTCGCTGCGAGGGCTCGGTGATGAGGAGGCTTCGGCAGCAAGGGGGGTGGATTGAGACCTGTTCATCTCATCTCATGTAGGACAGCAAGCCAGGACGGGCGCTGTGACCTTCGCTGCCTTGGCCCAGTCTTGCACGAGATGCTACTGGAGGAAAGGAGAGGAACCCAGCGCTGAAATCCTCTGGGCATCTCTGCTGCTGGCTAGATGGGACCAGCAACCCAGACACGGAAAATAAGCCATGGGTCCACCTAGAGCGACGCAACCTCCCTGTCCTCTCGCCTGCACCCGGGGGGGCCGTGCCGTAGGGCTCTTCCAGGGATCCGGCCCTAGACTAACGGAGTCCCTTCGGTTCCAAGGGACGGGGCAGAGGGGACTCACTGCTACCCTGCACCACCAGCTGCTCCAACAATCAGCCAGACCTGGGAAACTCAAACCAGAAATCTTTCTAGACCACGTTTCCGTGTCTTTTCTGAAGGTCCTTGCCTTTTTGTTCCCCGCTTCCCACTCTTCCTCCCCTTTCTCCTTTGCTAAATCCCTTTCTCCTCCATTGTGGCACCAGAACAGACAGGAGAAGAAGGGCAAAACAAGATCACAACTCCCGATGCTTTGAGGCAGCTCCCCTTCTCCAAGCTTCAACCTCTTCTTCAAAACCCAAGAAGAACCAGTGCAGAAAGCACCACGTTTTCCCCGTGCTCCTCCCTTTCATTCCCCCACAGGCTCAGCGACCCCCTCCAGCCCGGCCTTAAGCTCATGGATATTTGCTGGAGGTTTTCTAGCCCTCGGTGCCCGCCACAGGAGGCGGCAGGGCCGGGCCGGCTCTCCGGCAGCTGTTCCCTTGGCCTCTCCTTTATCTCCAGCATTGTGTTCACATCTGCTTCCCCCTCTGCCTCCTTCCCTGCCGCCGGGAGCCTGGTTTTCGATCACTGCTCAGCGCGCCGGCTGCCAGGCGCGGGTTTCGTGCCGCCCAGCATGCCCCGTTTGGATGGGTATCCAGCAGCCGTTTGCAAGCCTCTCCCTGCTGCCTTTTTTTTTTTCTTTTTTTTCGCCTTTTTTTTGATTCTCCTGAACCTGCCAGCGCTGCCACACTGCTCTCCCCTCCTCCCTTTTGGCCGAGGAGTTATCTTGGCTCTGGAAACATGTTCAGACACCTGGTTGCTGGCAGCGCGGGGCCTTGGCAGCGGCCGGCCGCATGCAGCTCTCCGATAGGGAAGGGGAGCCGAGCGGGGCGCAGCCGGTGCGGGTCAGCGCGACCCACCTTGGCTATCGGGGACGTGCCGGTGGCCGCCTGCACCGCTCCCGCCTGGCCGGTGGCTTTCTCGAGCCTGGGGCTGGCCACGATCCCACCACCTGCATCCCTCTGGCTTCGCCTGGAGTTTTGGCCGAGGCCAAGTTCTGGTTTTGCTGGGGATTTGTACGGTAGAAAAGCACGGCTTTGTGCAGCATCGCCCAGGAGCTGCGCTTTAAGAGACGCATTTAGGACAAGACATTGCCACCTGCGGCTGCCTTCCCCGGCAGAGAGCACCGCTCCTGCGCACGGCAATTTCGGCAGAGCAAGGCAGCAAAAACCCCGGGGAGCAAACAGCACGGGGCACGCGGAGGGATGCCTCGCTGCCACTCTGCCCACGCTGCGGCTCCAGCCTAAATTCCCCTTTCCGATTGCAATCTCTCCACGCTGTCAAAAAAAAAGAGGGGGCTATATCCTTCCCCCAGCCAGGAACACACAAACTTCCCTGGAAAGCCCCCTGCTCCTGCCCTCCCGCTCCCCGAGCCTCTGCAACAGGCTTTCGCTTCTGGGCTCGCCTCCGGGGAGACTGGCCGGAAAAATCAGCTCTAAAGGCCAAAAAGAAGAGCCAGATTAAAGTATCAACTCTGAATTTATGCTCGGGACTTAAGGTTTAATAATGCAACAGAAAATCAATATTTAATAAAGCAAATGATGGAGAAAAACACTGAATGGGAGATGAGCCGCTGCTCGTGTTTTCAAACATGTACGTCCCGGAGGAGCTGGTTTGGCAGGATGGATGCAGTACCAGATTGCCACGAAGAGCTGGCACGCAGGACGCCCCAGGTCCCACCGATTCCAGCTCTGGTGTCAAGGGGGCTCACGGGTCTTTTATTAAAGGACAAACAAGGAATTACTGCGGTGGTCAGAGTCCAAATACCCATGGAGAGAGATCAAATGCTGATGCACAAGGGGAGCCGAGCAGCTGCCTCGCTGCACAGGCCCAGATTTGTGCTAGGGCTGGAGGCTGGGCTTGCGAAACGCGGGCAGGCAGGCAGCGGCGCACCCAAATGCAGGTTCCAAATGCGCCGAGAAGAGCTGTCAAGGGATGGAGAGCTCCCGAGAAGCCAGGAGGGAGCACAGGGGCTCAAAGCGGAGGATAAATCCCTGCCTGCCAAGCAGGAGAGGAGCTGGTGTAGGTAGTTCAGGGGTGTACGTGAGCAACCGGAGCATCAAACCCGGCTGGCTAGCGCGCATCCCTGGGCGTGCGGGGCCACGCAGGACGAGGGATGCGGCAGGGATGCGGCCGGGATGCTGGGGACAGATCGGCAGCTCTGCCTCCCTCCCCTGGAAGCTGGAGAAAACTGCAGCAAGCCCGTGCGTGGCACAGAGATGTCACCTGCGCCTTCTGCAAAGCCACGGCAGCCACGCTCTGTCGCCGCGTACGAGTCGCCTCGCAGCATTTGCCGGGTCTGGGGTGAGCCCCGTGAAACCGGGGCTGAACGAGCGAGCCTGAGGACCAGATGCTCCAAGACGCTGCATCCCGCAGCCCCAGGACACCGCTTGCCTGAGCCATACCCGTCCCCACCTCTCCCACGCCTGGGGCTGCACAGGCACTGATGCCCGATGCTGAGCTGCAGAGTGACCCGTGCAACAACCCGCATTGCCATAATAAATGCCTTTTGCAGCAGCCTTCCCCCCCATCCCCCTGCCCCACCACCTGCACTAGACCTTTCCAGCCCCGATACAAGCTGCGCTGCCAGCTGGGAAGGGGGGACTTTTCCCCGTGCCTGCCCAGGTGACGGCGGGCGCTGCCTGGGGCTCGTGGCTCGGGATGCACAAAGACCCCCCGGCCCTGTCTCACAAAGTTTTGGGGACTCTGGAGAAGTCCTCCAAACGAAGGAGACTTGCGCAGGTATCGGTGCTCAGCTCTGTGCGGGGCAGCAAAGCGAGCTGCGGTGCCCTTGGATGAAACCCCCTCCCCTCGCACGCAGCCTGCGCCGCGTTGTCTGCCTGGCCCTGCAGCACGGCCGTAATTTGTAGCTTGCGCCGGGATCCTTCATGATGAAAGATGACATATAAATATAAAACGTTATCGCTCCATAACAGCCACATGCTATAAAACGCCGGGCAGAAGGATCTGGAACTAGATGGAGGCAGTGCTTTAAATCCTTCCCTGCAGAGTTACTGCTGCTAAAACAACAGACCCACTCCGAAGAGCTCCGGCAACGGAGGGAGAAGGCGGCAAGCCCCCGATAAAAACACCGCAATTGTGGAATTAGGCGAATAATGTGACTTCACACCGGCGTGACCTTCCTGTACTGACAACCCGGGGGTAGCTGTAGTACCGGCGCGCCAGCGACGTCTCCTCCCATTCATCCCCTGCCGCGACTTTCGGCGGATGCTCCGTGTTACTATAGTAACAATAAAGCGCTGGTACCAACATCGCACTACGACGAGTTGACTCTGCTCCCGCGATTACGATAACAATGCTGTTACTGTAGTAACATTACATTGTTGAGGTCTCACTGTTCTACCCTTAATTTTATTGTCGCAGGATTAAATTGCAATAATGTTATTGAGCCGCCATTAGCGTTACCATGGTAACAATAACATTAAGGTAGCGATATCGCATTACAGCGGTCCAACCGTTCCACCACAAATATTTTAATGTAGTAAAACAAAAGAGATTACTGCAGTAACATTAAACTGCAGTGACCTCATTAAACCACCACCGGCTTTATCACGCCGATCAACGGTGCTCCGGAAACGGTACGCGGCGGCGGGGAGATGCCCGACGTGCATCCCGGGGGGCACCAGGTGCTGCCGTGCCACCCCTTCGGCTGGCAAAGTCCTCGGGGAAGGAGGGGGACCCGCCGTGCCGAGCACGAGACCTGCCCGACAACTCGAGTACCTCCTCCAGCCCCACAAAAGGGAGTAGCGGAGCCGCCGTTGAATCGCTCCGGGCGAGGCGGGCGACCTCTCCCTGGAAGTGCTCGGAGAGGAGGGGTGAACGGGACCGCTGGGAGCTCGCGCGCTCAGAAAGGCTCAAAGAGGAGCAGGCTCTTGTTTGCTAGAAGAGGGATGATCACAGGGCAACCTCCACGGCTCTGCGCAGCTCCGAGGGAGCAGCGAGGAGAGTTACACCGAGCTCGCCTTGCCGCCACGAAAGCGTGCACCGCTGCAGCTGGGGAGGATGGAATAGTGGAGCCACGGGGGTGTCGGAGGTGGAAATGGCCCCAGCGGGCATCGCTGTGCTGTCCCAGCACCAGGGCACCCGGCGGGCACCGCAAAGGGTTCCCGTCGGCGCTGCTTAGGGGAACCCCGCAGCACACCGGTTAGCAGTTCACCGGGGCAGAAAAGCAGAGAAACGAGCCACGGCCCTGGTGTACGCGAAAAAGAAAAACATGAAGGAAATGAAAACAGTCTGCGTGTCCAGTGAATCACCGGCTCTTCCTTCCTCTCGCTCCATTCTCCTGCCAATTAGTGCTCCTTGGGAACAGGATACATCCTCCCATGGGTCAGGCGGTGCCTGGCCCGCTGGCATCGCTGGGCGCCAGGCAAGCACAGAGGATGCCTTCCCCTCACCGCTACTTCTCCGTTCCCAACTTGCTCTCTTTCTAACGAGGACAGCGGTTAACACACACGCGCTGCTCACCTCCCCATCCCTCCGGCTCTTTGCTCCCCCCGCACCAGCGAGGCTCACCCACACGCTCCGGGAAGGAGGACGCGCGGCAGCACGAGTGGGACCCGTCCCCGGGGGGATGCAGCGCGCCCGGCTCCCTCCAGCAGCAGAGCGGGCACGTAACTGGGGCAGCCCCACGCTGCAGCGAGGGCAGGCGTGTGAGCCCAGAGCCAGCGGGCTCTGGAGTCTCTGCGTCCCCCCCCTCCCTGCCCCACGATATAATTGCTAATTAATAATAACGTTTAGCTCTCAGATAGCGCGTTCCCTCTTCAAAGACCTCTGTCGACATTAATGAATTAATCCTCATCAACCCCCCTGTGAAGTAGGTGACAATTATTATCTCTGCCTCACAGATGTTAAATTGATTTGCAAAGAGGTCAAGTGAGTTGGGGGAGGCCGGAGGGAGCCTGCCCAGCCGCACGCCGGGTAGCGAGGGAGCACGGACGGGCACGTCTGCGGGTTAAACCCACGCACTGGGCTGATGGGCCCCCGCGGAGAAGCGAGGGCTGGTAACCTTGGGAGGGAGACGGAGAGATCCAGGGCAGCAAGGGATGCGGGAGCAGCAGGGAGGAGGGGATGCTCCCGGGGGGCAGAGCAAAACGGGGATGCAAAGCCAACAACCAGGACAGCGTGTGAGAGCGCGTGGGAGACCTTCAGTCCTCGACAACAGCCCTGATACAAAAGGAAAAGATGCTTTGGCGGACGGACGGTGATTAGCAACAAGAGAGAGACGGGGAAGGAACGCATCAGTCAAAGGAGCCGAGAGCGCAGGCGAAGCGAGGGAGGATTTTGATTTCGTGCCGCTGGTTTCCTCCCCTCCACCACTTTGGAGAGGCTCTCCCAGCCCTCCGCGTGCCTGTTAGAAGGCATTATCTAAACCTGCTTTTGCTTCTAGAAGGGACAGCTACTTTCACAGGGGAAAGGTGTGGACGCACGAGAAAAACCCACGCCAGAAGCAGCTCCTGTGGTTTCTGCTGGGAAGCATCCTATCCAGTGTGAAACCCCAGCCCACGGCTTCATTCGTGGCCGTTGTCTACACACCCTCGCTGCCACGGAGTTACCGAACAGCCCTGGGCAAATCCCTCTGCCGCTCCTCAGCCCCAGCACCGGTGGCTTTGGCGGTGCAGGGGACGGGCTCAGCCCCGCGGGCACCCGGCTGGACCCCCGGCTCCGGCAGCGGTGCCAAAGCTCCTGGGCGGAGGGTGGTCAGGGAAGCTCTGAGCATCTCCGGCAGAAAAACCCCGGCGCAAGCACCGCGTTCCCGTCTACTCTGTTTTCCCTGCAAGCCACCTTGAGGCCTTGGGACAAGAGCGATGATGACTGCAGGGACGGAGCCTTCCTCCCAGCCTACGCTGCCACGTGCGCTCGGCAGGGCAGGCGTTTCCCACGCACCTCAGCGCAGGGCAGAAAAGCGGCCGCAAAAAGTTATCGTTATTCCCCCACGAGTGGAAGGGGCTTGTGGCATCAAAGGAAAATTAATTGGGCAGAGTTCGGCGCTTGAAACAAAGCCGGCTCGGGCGCCGCGGCCCCACCGGCAGCTTTATCTCACCGGCACACACCTTGGCAGCGCCGGTCCCGGCGCGGGGCGAGGTGCCACGGGCACGCCGCCTCCGTCCCCCGCCACCCGGGTGGCCCCGCGCCGCCTGCGCCCGCAGCCCCCCGACTCCGCCGAGCAGGTAATTAACTCCCACACAAAGGCAGGGATTTGCAGATTAACCCGGGCCCGGGAAGGAGTGGGAAAACTCATTTACACCAAACAAAAGGGGAGGGGTGATTAGTTGCTCCAGTGACAACAGAAAGAGCCAGATAGGGCCAGGGAAACTGATAAAGAAGCGAGAAAGCCTAATATCCCCCAGTTGCCTGCCTTTTTTTAATTTTTTTTTTCCCCTTCTTTCTTTCTTTCTAAGCACTAAAATTCCACCATTTTCTATCATGCAAATTTGTGTGCCTAAGTGAGATTAAACTCCGGCAGGCACCGTGCCTCCTTCCCCAAGTCCATTTCCCGCGCCGAGATAAGGCCAACTTTCCTTAATGCATCTTACAAGGCAGTGGGAGTGTTCCGCGGGCGCGCATTGGAGGCGGCTTATTATCAATACAAATAAGAGCTTTCCAGACACCGTCCTCCTCCTCCTCCTCCCTCCCCTCTCTCTTTTCAACCCAGGAACCCAGAGAACAGCTTAAAGAGCTGAAGTGTCCTACGGGGAGCGGGGAGAAGGGGGAGGCTGAGCCTGAGATGCTGCTGCAGGGGCCAGAAGTGGGATTTGCCAAGGAAACCCTAAGGAAATCCTAAGTGGGATACAGGAGAGGAGAGGAAGGGAAAGCATCGCTCCTCAGAGGTCCATGGGGCCCAAGTCCTCTTTCTCGCTCTGGGTTTCTGCCTCCCTCCAAGTTCAGACCTTGCCTATTGCACGTGGGGTTCCCTGGATTTTGCCTCTTTGGGATTTTCACCCAGAAAACACCTCTCTCTTCCCAAGGGCCCAAAGCGAACTCCTGCAAACAGGGGAAGTGCCACTTCCCTGTGCTTTGTCTGGTCTTACGGCAACTCCTCCTAAGAAGAAATGAGGGCAGGGACAGGCAGGGACCCCCCTCCAGACACTGCAGATGACATGGGCGCTCCCCGAGCTGTTCATTTTAGGTCCAGCCGCAGTCTGGGAGCTTCTTTCCTGGGGAGATCCAGGTGCAAAGAGCCTCCTTGTACCTTTTGTGGCTATGTTGTTGGCTCACATCAACTTGGCATCGCCCACGCCGAGCCTGACCCCATTTTTAAAGCAGTTCCCAAAATAGCAGGTCTGAACTTGGAAGCGTTCAATGCCAAGGGTCTGTTGTCTCGTTCCTGGGCTCATTTGTCCCACATTAGAGACTCACCGGCAGCGGGAAGGAGAGATGCACCGACCTGCTATTCCCGGATCGGCAGCAATCACCTTTTGCCTTTTGTAGCCGGATTTCAAGACTGACAAGTGTTTCTGAAAGCCTGACCGAGGAGGAAAGGTGGGAGAAACGGGGCTTGCGTCCTTTCAGAAAGAAGGTGGCTAAGGGGCAACACGATAACAACCTTCCCAAAAGCTAAAGGTTGTTACAAAGAGGACGCTGATCAATTGTTCCCCACGTCCGCTGGGGATCGGCTGAGAAAAACTCCACTTCGTTTGCAACAAAGAAGGTGTAAGTTAGATATTAGCTATACATTTTCTAATTATAAAGGTAGCGAAGCAGTAGAATAGATCGTCTAGGGAGACTGAAGAACCTGCTTTGTTAAAGATTTTCAAGAATAGCTTTCACGCGTGTTTGCCAGCGATGTCTCTGCCTCGTTGCAGGGGGACGGGCTAAATTAGCTCTTGAGGTGCCTTCTACCCACCTATTTTGGGATCTCAGCCGTCGATACAGTCAACCCAGAAATAAACGCGCAGCGCTTCCCTTGCCGCAGCGTGGACATCCTTGGTTCCTGGTGGTTCCTAGCCGATTCTCTCCCGCTGCCTTGGGGGACCATCCCCAACCCTCATACCCTAAGGAAGCTCCTCCTCCCACCCCTATCCCTCTTCTGGTTTTTGCTCTTTCCCCCTGTAGCACCGCTTCCTCCAGCAGCCCTCGGCGGACACCCGGCATGCCCCAGCTCCTCGCTCCCTCCCTCCACGGCTGTTTCCCAGCGATATCCCCTAAACCCGGGGAGGAGGAGGGATGCACGGCGTGGGCTGAGGGTGCCCGGGCCCTGGGTGACAGGCACCCATCATGCCTGCCTGCGGGAGCAGCAGGCTGCTGAAAGCCCGGCTGGAAGGGGAAGAGCTCCTTGCTCCCTGCGGCCAGTCCCTTTGGAGAGCGCAGCCTGCCCCGGGGCACGATTTAATTGCGTCCTGAGAGGCTGGAGCGCTCCTGCCTCCAGAGCTGTGCCCCCAGGCCCTTTCCTGGTGCAGCAAGGGGAAAGTCAGGACCTGCTTCGAGCAACCTGCACACCTCCCTGTTTCTGGATGCACCTGGACTAACCCTGTTTAAAAGGGGAGACCCCCTTTTCTATCTCCTCTCGCTGCTTCTCCTTTCCTATCAGGCTGCGGGAAGGGGCAAGAGGCCCCACAGCCACGTGCTGAACTTGGCACATCCCTGAAATCTGGTGCTCGGACACCTGGCTTTCGTGGGAGGAAGGGGTAAGCGCTGCTTCCCCCAAGCAGAATGTCTTTTAGGACAGGATTATACCAGCTTGTGCAATTATCGGGCCCATTTTCCAAGGCAGGAGAATTAATCCTGGCACCCTAGCCAAATTTTATCGGGGTCATTAAGGCAGGCCTCCCTTTAATTAGACACGATAATCACTTTCATGTCCTGTTCCAGCACGTTGCTGCACATTACGTTCTTGCCACCTTCCACCCGAGAAAGGGCTGGGGGAGCTCTTGAAATTAGGGGGCCCGCTCCTGAGAGCCGGTATTTCTGTCGGCAGCGGTGAGGATATTCACCATGTTATAGGACCGAGCCCATCACTGAATCCTCCAGTGCTTAACTGTACTGCTTCAAGGAGTTAAGATATAACCTTTTCCTCCGGTGGTACACAAACATCTCCTCCTAATGATACAGCAAGACGCAGGAGGGATGGACCTGGGTGTCTGGTGATACGGGAAATTTAGGTCAGGAAACGGGAGCCAGAAGAGAACAGACAGAAATTGTCCCACATCACCCCGGCGCCCGATAGCGACTTCACAACTTGCGGGTGATCGACTTTGGCTTAAGAAACTCAGGCAGGTAATAACAGATTGCAAGATAAACAGCAAGGACCCAGGCTGGCAATGCATCCGCTTTCTCTCCGCGGCTAATGGAGATGGAGAAAGTCCGGCTCCGTTTAGTTTGCTTGATTGCTCGAAGAGGAAAGAGAAAACGGAACGGGAGGGAGGGGGGGAAAATAAAGGCCCTGGGTTTGGGTTTTTCCCCCCCTTCTATTCATTAGGCTGTCAATAATGCTCAGGCCTGGCCTATCGACGGCGGATTAGCTCAACCCGACTCTGTATACAAGACCAATGCCTTTTTAACCCAGCTTGTTTCCAAATCAATACACCCATCAGCATTCGAAAATTAGCCCGAGACGAGATTCCAATACTCAAGCTGGTGTGTCATGCTAAGAGAGCTCCTGGCCAAATCACAGAAGAAGAAGAAGAAGAAAAAAAAGGTTGCTAGCAAGGGATTAGCATTTTCCCATTAATCTTGCCCGAGGCTGCCTCCCTCGGCGCACGCTGGGCCCGTACGTCCATACGGGTGCCCGAGCTGTCTTGCGTGGACGTCCACCCGCCTGACCGCTGCGCGTGGCCACGCTTGGACGGCCCCTCTCGAGAGCCCGCGGGTGCTTGCACACTTGCTGAAGAGCGCACGTCCGCGCCCCGCGGACCGTGCAGCCTCGGCCAGGCACGCTGGTGCCAGCGAGCGCTCCACCACCCCATGCCAGCCTTCCTCCTCCTCCTCCTCCTCACAGAAGTACAGAGCGTCAACACACAAACACATATTGTTGCTAGGCATACACACACCCCCGCAAAGTACACAAATCTGCTAGCTCTTCTCTTTTCCCCCAACACAAGTTTTACTTCGAGCATTGCCTCCAGCGTGGAAAACAAAAACCCCCATGAAAACACAACAACCACCACCACCGCCAGCAACATGGGTTCGCTCGTGACTGCTTCGGGAGGCAGAGCTGATGTATCAGCCCCATGACGACTCCAGGAAAGTTGGATAAATGCGATTGCAAACGCCTGGGCGCTGCCCAGCTTCACGGGGACTCTCCGAGCCTGTTGCTCAGCCTCTACGTTTGCACCAAGTTGTCTTACATGCGGCAGGCACGACGTAGGAGCCATGGGAGGAGAAGACACCAGGGCAAAAGGGAGGAGCAGAAATCAAAGCACCGAGCCCAACCCCTCTACGAATTCCCTTCCTCTTACCTTGCACGATGAGATGGACACGCGATGTCTTGGGGTGATTGTCTGTCTGCACGGAGCAGGTGTAGGGGCCCTCATCGTACACGTCCACATCTTGGATCTGGATGCTGTACTGGGTTTTGGTGTTGGCCAAGAGCACCACCCGAGGGTCCAAGCACCACTTGTCATTGCCGGCATAGAGGATGCTGCTGCGGTTCAGCCAGGCCACTCGGGTGACTCGGTTATCCACGGAGCACCTGGGGAGAGGCAGAGAGGTGACCCATCAGCGCGCTGCTCTTGGGCGCTCTGCCCTCCCTTCCCCAGCCCCTCCTGGTCCTCCCGGCACTATTTTTAGCTTTGCTGCCAGCAGCAGTTTCAGAGACCAAGCGCTTTCAGTGTCCAAAGAGGACAATGTCAGCACTTTACCTGCGGTGCTCAGGGCACCGACATCCATCTAAACCGGTGGCTCCAGAGATTTGCTCAAGAGCTTCACAATTTCAGATGTAGAGAGGTCAGAGCCACCCAGCACCAGTCGCCAAAGGACCTTTCACCCCTCCGTTCCCATTCGCTGCTTTGCAAACTCAGAGACAACCAGAGCCGAGCCAAAACCTCCATCCTGAGTCCAAACCACGCGTTTTGGGGGGATGCAAGTTGCTACCGCCTGCCCCAACCCATCACTTGTCATCCTCTCTGCAGACCTTCATGTCCCTGCAGCCAGATAAAGAAGTGCAAAGCGGAGCCAGGAAAGCAGCTTGCTGCTTCACAAAGGAGCGAGGAAAATTTATCTCAGGAGAAAGCCAGCTCTGACACACCTCTAAAGAGAAACCTTGAGCTTCCTACCGTTTGTCCCCTCTGTCAGCTCTTCCTTCCCTACCCATCATCTGCATCGCTGCATCTCCCTCACTTACCGCACCTCAGCCCGGCTCAGCATTTCACTTACCAAGTGAGGTTTTGGAGGTAGAAAGCTGCTTTCCAGCCTCACTAACAACCTGAGCCCCCCCAGAAGACAACACGGCGCAAACCTAGAAGAGACCTTGCTCCTGAAGGGGATTATTCTCCTGTCCACAGTAGCAGAGGCCAGTCTTGCTCCTCCCAAAGGTCCCCGCCAGCCCTGGAACCCTCCATCCCCACATCTCCAAGCAAGGTTTGAATCCTCCATTTCCACGAATTGACTCCAGAGGAGCGAAGAGCAGAGGGGCCCGGAGGCTGCCTGCTGTCCAAGCCCTTCCCTAGGCAGCAGAAACCTGCAGCCCCCCCAAGGCAGCTAAAACCCCGCTTCTCTCCGAGCAAGTTTGGGATTACGGAGCCGTTCCGACTTTGCAGCGCTTTGCTGGATGCTGGCGACGGAGGATAATGTCCCTACATAAAACCACTCAGCCTCGGATCCACTGTTTATATTCTCCCCAATCTACTTCATTACTTGTGCAGTGGCTGGGATGCAAATTAACTTCGGAGGCACGGAAAGAGAGCGCGGCAGCCTCTGGGAGGTCTCGCATGGGGTATCCTCCATGAGTGCAAGGGGCTTAATGGGCTCTGGATGCCAGCCCGCGGTAGCAGGGGAGTTAACGGCAAGGATGAGGATATCTGTAGCACGCAGACTTATCCTGACACTTTAGGGATTGTGTTCTTTCTCAGGGCGAGCACACTTGGGCAGAGCTGCTGAGTAAGTAGTAATAGTAAAAGCAACCCGCAAGACAGCTCGAGTCCTCGCTGAGATGCACGCAGCCGTCTCCAGCCTCTCTCTCCACATCTGTCCGTCTGGCTCCTCGCTGGTGGGCTGCTCCCCGTCCCGTGTCCGTACCGATGCCAGCGAGGACACGGGTATCCACCTGGGGACGAGCTGTCTCCTCTCCCGTAGCCTCTCCCTGGGGACATACGGCTTTGGCCCCAGTGATGACAGGAGAAGCCTAACTAACCCTCTCAGCCTCACCACTCACCTTCTGGAGGTCAGGGACGACGGAGCCCCAGGGGGTGACATGGCCCAGGCGAGCTGGGCAGCCTGCAGCCCAGGACCCCCTGCTGATTTGCCAGGCGAGTACCCAACTACTGCACCACCCTCCCTCTCCAGTGTGAAAAACATCGGATAAATTAAACCATTTTACTGCTGTTCCAGCATGATATGGCGATAATAATAAATTAAATGTGAGCACATTTTTATTATCTACGTAAAAAAAAGCAAGAGATTCAGCCTGGGCTGAACACCAAGAACTCGGCTCTTGCTCTCGCTGCATTACAGCTTGGGCAAAACCTGAGAGTTTAGCTGCTCGAGTCGAACAAAACTTGAGATTTCTTCTCAGAAGATGTTTTGAGTGTAGCGTACCCTCAACTCTGCGGGCAGCTTAGACCTACGGGGCTCAAACAAAACGCGGGTGGAGATTTAGTGCTTGGCTCTGGCCTGCCCATGGCAACGCCACGAAACAGGCTCCCGCGGGTGCAGGGAGCAGCACGTCCGCGCACGCACAGGGGTGTCCACCCTCGCTGCCGAAGCCGCATCACGGACAAGGACCGGGGGATGAGAAGCCAGACGTGGCTTGAATGCCTCAGACCGGTCCCTTCTGCGCAGATTATCACCGAGGACCCGTAAGCAGGCTGAACTAAAAATATATATTTCCTCTCTCCTCCTCCACACCGGGTTTTTTGTGAAATGCATCAGCTTGGAGATCCCTGGATAATAATGGAGCCAGACAGTGTGTAATCCAAGCATTCCCTCTATCATATGGGCATTTAAGTGCTTTTGAAAAGCAACGGGGCTCAGGTAACGCATGAGGCAACAGTGAAATAAGTGCTTTTGCCCTTCACAGCACCCGGTCACAATCTCTTCTTATCACCTAGACACACTTCTCTGTCCCTGGGATCGGCAAGCTTAAAGTTGTTATTTTATTTTCTTCCCTGCCTCTTAAAGCTCCCGAGCCAATATATATATATGAAATAAAGCAGAGAAACAGCTCCCAGCAAAGACACACTTTGGCCTCTGGATAGGGTGTGCTGTTTAGGGGACGGCGGGTTGTGCTCCCACCCGAGCTCCTTCCACCCACCGTGCCGACCCCGCTCCTCCTCGCCCGTCGGGGTCCCCGTGGCCGAGGCTCGCTGCAGCGACCCGATGCTTTTCCAGCCTCTCCATCTGCTCCCCCGTCCCTCCTCCGGCAGCTCCACAAGCCCGGCGCAGGGATGGGAAGCCCTCCTCTCCCGCACGCAGGCAGCCGAGCGGAAAGCCTTTGGCTTCGGCCGGGAAGCCGGGCTCCAAGCACAGGTGGAGAGCAAAGCCACCGCCGAGCCTGCAGCCTCCCCCTTCCCACCCCGCTCCTGGCAAGGTGTGAAGCCCAGAGATGCTTCCTCCACCTCGCTGGAGGCTCTCGCCCTCCCTCTCGCCCCGCGATGTGCCAGGGAGGGAAGGGAGAGAGAGGTCCTCGGGGTGCCGGAAAAAGGCGCTTGCCTCCAAAAAGATGATGTGAAAACAATTAAGCACAGGTGAGGTAATTTCCCCTCTCAAGATCCTTAATCCTTGTTATGTTCCTGCTTGGAAGGCAAGGCCTTCTCCTCCAGGAAGATGAGAAACTGCTGTCTGTCAGCACGAGGAGGAGACGAAGCCGCTCCCTCTCTCTGCTGTCCCTTTCCCTCCAAACCCACAGTCCCAAGCCTCAGGGTTTCTCCTCCTGGAGGTGGAAACGCTGCTAGCACACCACTGCTGCATCATTCCGTGGGTACGTAGTGATGGTTTGCAGAGAGATGTAGCACCTCAACATGACCACGAGCGATGGAGTTTGGGTGTTTTAAGACAGTTGCATGCACTGACCAAAGGCGAGAGCTGCGTGCCGACATCTTCCCTGCTCGTCCCAACCTGCCTTCTCATGCCCTCGTCCCACACTCCCCGGGCAACAACGCACGGCAGATGCAAAGGGGATACAGGCGCAGGCTGGTACTGCCCTTTCCAGACCCATTTGCACGTCTGCAGCCAAAGTCCTCATGCCTGCACCCTCTGCACCCCACACAAGGGGCCTGTGGGTGCAGGGACAGCAGCTGGAGGTGGAAATTCAAGAGGGGAAGCATCGCCATCAGGTTTCTGCCACCTTAGGTAACACAAGCACGAAGATGAGCAGGGCTGAAAATGCCAACGAAGCCCTCGGTGGGGACAGAACAGCCCTGCCCAGAGCAGAGCAGGCTGCTTTGCAGACACAGACCTGCTCCCAAAGAGCCCACGACCAAACTGCAGCCGCCGCAGCCAAGTATCGGGAATAAATAAGCAACAGGGTGCCAAAGCTGAGCGCCCTGACCACCGATCCCGCCCGTGCTTCGGACAGCCCCCGCTACCTCCCCGCATCTTCGGCGCAGACACAGATGGCACAAGCCAGCGACGACATGCCCTCCTGAATTTCTCTCTTTGCTTTCGTGAGTTTGCACACAGAAAACGACGGGAGAGAAGGTGGCCTGGCAGTGGGGGGAAGGAGGTTTTTAATTACTGAAGTGTAGTAATTGGCACGCAACACTTTTTTTTTCTTGCCTCTTATGCAGATCGCTGGTGTTCCAGAGGGCTGGGCTGGAGAGCACAGATTGTCTCCACCCAGCAGGACACACAAGAAATGAATAATGTTAATTAGAACTGAAAAGAGCTCAGCGAAATTACCAACCCGATTGCCGCTTTCATTGCGATTATCAGGGTACAAGCTCCAGCGCGGGGAGGCAGCGACGGGGCTAAGCCTGGCTCACCCCAGCCAACTTGGTGGCCCAGCCTAGGGCCGTGACCAAGCTGACCCCCCCTTGCGCTCGACACCCCCCTGGGCTTGCTGCTGCTTCACCTAATTTTCAGGAGAAACCCCCTTCCCAAATCCAGGCCACCTGATGGAATTTCACACGCGTTGTGCCAAGCACCGACCCACCATCGAGCATCCCTAGACATCTTCTCTTTTTCTTCCCAATCTAACTCAGCGATTCCCAGACACCTCTGGATTTTGAAGCAATCCCTTCCAGATCAGCCACGTTTTGTCTCTGCTACGGGCCAGCCCAAGCTGGAAATCAATTCGGAGGAACTAGCTTGGGGTTTAGTTTAAAACTAGGTGCAAAAGCCTCCCGTTGAGGCTGGGCAAGGAGATGAGCTGCTCCAGCCCTGCACTGTCCCCAGCGTCTCATGTCCCAGGCGTCGCCTTCCAGCCTCTGCACCATCAGCCGTGCTATAAATGATCAACTAAACTAGACCGCCGCCGGAGGCAGGAGCTTCACATCTCAGATTTATTTCTGTGATTATCACATTTTATTGTTATTTATTAGAATTAATTAAAGGCTGGGCTGTGAACAACTCAATCCCATTCAGGCGCAGTCCCACAGCTCTCGTAGACTTTCCTGTGATGTTTATGCTCCGGCGGCAACAGAAGTTTGGCCATCAATTCCCGAGCGAAGGGAAAGCCGGGGACAGATTGTCCCACGCTCCTTGGGACACGCGCTGCCCATAGCTCCGTAAGGCTGGGACGCACGTACCACGGACAGCCCAAGGTGTGGTTATCACGGAAAAGGGTGGCCTGGAAGCTTTTTTGCTAATAAATATTAACCCCAAACCCTCGTTGCCACAACCGAGTCTGATTTCCCTCTCCTTACTCCCCGCTGTATTGGGTTAAGTCATGCACTAACAATTTCTACCCATCCAGCCCTTCTTCAGCAGGATTTACAGCATCTGCTCGCTTGCCGTGCACATACAGACCGCATACGCGCTGCGCCCGCTTAGACACACTCGCTGCAGCACCGTATGCTCACATATGCCCCGACATACAACGCTACCCCCCACACCAAGCGCCAACCCAACAGGGAAGGCTTTTTTTGCGGGGGTTGTGTGCACGCAACACACGCAGCACGTACCGAGAGCACGCTCATCGACACACGTGGCACACGGCCATCGGGCTTGATGCGCAAACCCGTGACGGTGACAGGTTCCGTGCAGGGCTAAGCAGGGGACGTTCACAGCGGCAGCTGGACTATGGGATTAAAACGGTCCGTAGGTTTGGTCCTGGCCTGCTGAAAGCCCCAACTGCTCACCCAGGCAGCGCTAATGGGGGCTCGAGGCTCATCCCTGCTGGGGTCTGCAGGGTTGACACAGCGGCAGGCTTCTTGGCATGTCCATCCTCATCTGCACCCCAGGACCACCCCAGCCGTCCTCGCCCTCAACCGCCTGATCAGCTGGAGGGCATCCCTCGAGCTCGCGCTGATGGGACACCACCAAAGACGCAGCCCCGGGACTTCTTCACGGCACAGGACGGCTGTCAGGACCGAAAACCCGCTTCCCTGCGTGGGGAGCCTGCCGCCTGCCAGGCAGGAGCTGACCGAATGATTGACTCGGCGGCGGGGTCCAGCAGGAAAGGGGGGGCCCCGCTGGGGCTGACGCCTACCTCCAGCCCCCCCCGCAGCAGCCGGAGCATCTCCAAAGGCTGCAGGGTGAGGAGGTGCCCTCAGATCCGCTGCCGCCCCGGTGCCTCTTCAAAATCACGCTGAGCCGGTCAAAAGCAGCGCTCAGGAGTGGAAAATAAAAACCCTTTGTGCTTCCCCCTCTCTTCCCTGCCCAGACTGAGTTTCGTCTCGGTTGTTGCAGAGGGAGTCGGGGCTCTGGACTGGGAGATCCTGCCTTTCCCTCCGGCTCAGGCTGCAACCTGCAGCAAACCCTTGCAAGTCCCTGCCCTTCACTTCTGCCCTCTGCAAGGCTTTAAATATATCTGGCACCTCCTTGCCAGGGAGGGCGAGTTAACGCATGTTTGTAAAGTACCTGATCTCCTCAATTAAAAGTTTATACATGCAAATGATTCACACTAATTACATTAATAATAATATACCGGGCTTGAAAAGATCCGCCTTGGTTCATTGCCCGGGATTCGCAGAGCTGCAAACAACTCCCAGTATGCTGCCTTAGCTGAGCTTATTGGCAAACGCCAAGGAAACAGGAGGAAACCGGACTGGGGAGGAAGGAAGAGCTGCAAAAAGAGCCGGAGCTCCCGCTTTGCAGCCTGCTGATCGAGCACGAGGCAGGCTACGGAGGAGCCACGAGCGACGAGCACCTCTGCGTGCACCCAACACCCTGCCCATCCCGGGAGACCCCCGCGCCGGCACCGAGGACTGGTGCAAAGCAGGCAGGTCGCGATGCAGCAGGCAGGGACGGCTTGTCTGGAAAAGTCTTTCTCTCTCTGCAATGCAGCAGCGCACTAGCACCTTTCCAAGTCCCCTGCTCCCGGGCTCGGCTCATCCAGCCTTTCTATTTATCCTCCTATTGTCTCTGCTAACAACAGGGCTCTGCACATCTATAGCATCTTCCATCTCAGCATCTCGGAGCGTGCCACAAAACATCAATGAGGGCAGCCTCTCCGAGACCGCACGTCGAGGAAGCGTGTCCCTAACCTGGGCTCCCACCCCCGCGGCTGACCCCACGGAGCGGCACCAGGGCGTGCTCCTGGCCCATCTGCTTGGGTGCCCTCCAAAAGCGCTAATGGCACCGGGGAAGGGGGGTGACGCCAGCACCAAAACGCCTGTAGGCAGCTGTGCAGGGACACGGCCAGTTTACTAATGAAATGCCACCCCGCCGCGGAGCTCCTGCAGCGCCGGGATCCTGCGCTGAGCTCCAGGGACATTTTATTCCTCCTGATTTTCTCCCTTTTTGCATTCCCAAAGGCCAAGTAACTGCTCAGGGGGCTCCTGGATGCCAGCAGGCAAACAGCCCCAGGCGAAAGCCACCCCTTCCCCGGCCGCCTTCCAGGGTCACCTGCGACAGGATCCTCTCTTCTGCAGGGAGGGCACCACCCCAGACCAGGTCCAGGCTCTGCAGCTGCCTGCACGCCGTCTTGAGAGGCTTCAAAAGGAGGCATGGGAAACACGAGAAGAAAATAACTCCGTAATGATCCCATTCTCCCCACCCCTAAGCGTTACGGAGCAGTTTGAACCCTGTAAAATAAGGTCTCCTCATCTGAGGAGGCGTGGAGAAGAAGTCTCCTCTCTCTGCCTCCAAAAACCTGGAGAGATCTCTCCTTGCCACGCGCTTTTCTCTAGAAAAACGCTCCTTTGGCACCTGCAAGCCCCGGGTTGAGCCACTCAAGACACCCCAACTCCCCATCCTCCTCGGCTTCTCTGGCAGCTCCCGCTCTCCTCCTCCAGCCCAGCGGGGAGGTTCCTCCAGGCTGCACTCCCAGCAGTTAGCGTCGATCCCCGGCGCTGAGCTCGCTCAATTACGAACTGTGCCCCCTGAATAAATCCTGGTTCTGCTTTGCACAATTGACACTAATGGCCCAGGAATAAAGTGATGCCATCTACCCCAACGGTCTGCAAAGGAGCACGTTTAACTAAGCACACGGGCAAGGGACTGCTGAGCTTAACTGCACTGAAAATGTATTCCAAAGGAAGCGATGCACTTAACTTATTACAAGTGGGAAATTATCACTAAAGTGGCTTTTCCTTAGAAGTTGAGGCACAAAACAGGAACGGCAAGGGGTGAGCGCTCTCTGCCAGGACTGTGGAGAGGAGGGAGCAGGAGCTGGCTGCTAAAGGATGCTCTGGGTCAGGAGGGAGCGGGACGGGAGGAGCAGGGGGCAAGCGGGTCGAGAAGTGCTGCAAACAGAGGGCTGAAGGGCACTGACAGGGACAACATGGGGAAATCAACCCAGGGAAGAGCACAAGATCGGGTATCAGGTTTTCAAGGCACTGGCAGAGCTCCCCAGTAGCCCAGGGCGCTGCGACGCAGGGCTGCGATGGGGAGACAAGGGGACCTTGCACCGGTGCTGGCTGTGGCTGACCGACCGGGTCCACCTGCAGCAAATACATTCTGCTACACGCTATCTATAGACTTGTCGCCTAAGAATAACTCCAGGTTACCACGTCACCTTCCTACACCAGTTCTCCCTCACGCTCCTATTGCAATTTCATCACAACACCCAAGCTCACATTGCTTCTGCTGGCAGATGGGCAGAGATGGACAGAAAGAGGATGGTGAGCAAACCCTTGAAATTAAGAGAGAGGTGGTCCAGGCAACACAAGACTGCGTGGGAGGAGCAGGGCATCCCAAGCCTTTGGGGACAAATCCCCGAGCCTTGCAGTGCCACTCTGGGTGCCAGGGTGATGGGGAGAGGACCTTCCCCTTTGGCAGGAGAGGCTTCCCCATCCAGGGTCACAAGAGACTGAGACAAGAAGGTAACCTGTGCCTCTTGCTCTGACATGTCTCTCCTCATGGAAACCACCTCCCTAGCAAGAACCTACGCAGCTTCTTGCAGACAGTCAAACCCCACCGCACAGCCAGATCTTCCCCATCGCATAACCAGAAGGTCGTTTGCCACACGAACAAAGCGCAAGCGCCTCGTCTCATGACCTCCCGTCACAATGGGATGGGGACGTGTCCCTGAGAGAAGGTGCCGGAGGAGACGTTGGTGCCACAAGGGAAGTGGAGAACCAAGCAGGGGGAGAGGACGGATGGGACGGATGTCAGGAAGGCAACATGATGGAGCCAAAAGCAATGGGACCTTCCACAGCCAGGCCACTCACACCAACATACCCTCCCCATTTATAAAATGGCACTAATGACAGCAAAAACAAGAGAGGGAGGGAGGGAAAGGACCCTTCCCACTACAGACCCCCCCTTTCCTCCTCCCTCCCCTTGAGGACATCATTCTTAAAATATATTTCATTTCACAGCTGCATTATGGTACCACAAAATCCTGCGAATCCAATTTAAGAACAGATTACCTCCTCACTTACTTCATTTGAAGCAATTACATGTTAATTTTCATTGAGACCAGCCTAATGCATACCAATCTGATGCTGCAATCTCATTTGAATACTTGAGGGAACGCTAGTTGGGCTCTGGGCTCTGGAGGCTCACATTTAAAGGGCCACTTCACATTTGCTTTCCCTTTTCCCCTGGTTATTTACACTTTTGTCACACTTGTGGCGCTCCCTCCCTCCCTTCCCGGCATTCCCAACAGCCGGTGCCACTCGGGAGACCAACTAAAAAGCCGAATAAGTTTTGTGGCAAACCCCGCAGAATGATACTGCACCCATCCCCAGGCTGGTCCCCAAGGCAGGACCTTCCTCAGGCCAAAATTCAATATTGCCAACGTCTTTCAGCATCGAGTAAACAACCTTCCGGCGTCAGCGTCGCCGGTAAGCACGTGCTGCTACGCACATGTCTCTGCAAAGCAGCTCCTCCTCCTCCTCCCAGGCCAAGAAGAGCCTCCGCCGGGTCTCTAGCTGATGGTTATCTTCTGCTCCCTCACGCTCGCTTAGAGCCTCCTATCTAGGCAGCCCCACGGTATCGATTGGTGTCTCGGACACCAAGCTTTGAGTAATTAATAACGCCACGAGAGCGTGGATGCGGCTCCTGGTCGAGCGGCGGAGGCATGCCGCCTCTGCCTCGCTGTACACGTTGCGGTGATAAGCATTCATGTTGGAGGCTGCACCTTAATTAGATTTTTCAGATTGCAAAGGGCCCTGAGACACTCGCGCAGACACCATATAAATGTATATTGCATTGTACTGTAATTAATCCAAGGTGACGCAGAGGCAGACGGAGCAGGAGCAAGGAGACAACCCGCCCCAAGACTTCAGCGTGTCGCAAGCCCACTCCGCAGCCCAGGCTCCGCCGGCTGCAAACCAAGAAGGGTCCCTCTTCGTGCCGCCCGCCGAGCGCCGGGCTGCCTCGCGTTGGACAGCAGGCAAATGGATGAGCATCTCAGAAGCGAAAGGTTTCCTGGTGCCTCCCCGCCAGGCAAGGGTCCCCGCCTTCCAGGGGACACCTTTCCCTCCACACAAGCAGTTTAGCAGCCAGGAAGACATCAAAAAACAAACAAAAAAAAAAAGCAGAGATGAATTGTAGCTCCTCCTCCCCCAAAGAAATAACCGACTGCATCGGGCAGCGGGTCCCCAAGCACTCGTGTCCCGCATCGGACAGCCAGGATGCTTCACGAGCACCGCTGGCAGTGACTGGATGAGGCTGCTGAGCCAGTTTTGCTGTAGAAAATCTTTGGGGAAGGAGTTTGCGCTGAGGATAACTCGGGAAAGGTGCAGAAGCTGATGAAATGACAGAGGAAAAACGATTGTCGGAAACATCATTCAACCTCCTAAAGCCTTCTGCACCCACGCAAGTCGCCTGCTTACAGCTGGGGGAGGGCTTTCGCATGCTGGGAGCTGCTGCTCGTTTCTTGCCCGACTGGTGCGAGCTCCCCTGAAAACAGAGATGCAAAACCCGGGCTTGGACCGCGCGGGGCTGGTCTCTGCGCCCACGGGTATTTTGCCTGCAGCAGAGATGCTCTACTGACCCTGAACACACGCAAACCTGGAGATGAGCTGGTTCTGCACGTGACCTTGGCTGCTCCAAGCCCCACAGGAGCTCGTTCGATGGGTCCCAGGGCGGTGGGTGCGATCTCCACCTCTCCCCGGACATGATGCCCTCAACTCTGCCCAGGTACCGACCCACATGTGCCACCCCGCAGGACTTCCCAGACGCTTCTCGGCCGCAGGAGCAGACCCACAGACCAGAGCACTGCTCCGGCACCTCCGCGGCGTCACGGGGACGAGCGCACGGGTGTTTTTCCGAATGCACTTCCAGGCTGGGTGGGAAACCAGAGGTCACCCCGCGCCCGAGCCCTGCCCCGACGCAGCCCCCAGCCACGGGCAGCTTTCGGCAGGGCCAGCAGCTCACGCTGTCCATCCCCACACTCTGAATGACGGTGGCCGTCACCGAGACACAGAAGGGGCTGACATCCCCCAGCTCTGCTGCCCTGCCCCGGGGAGCATCCCTTCCTGATGGACTCACCACTTTTTTTTCCTACTCATTCTCCCGTCGTGCTTCCCAAAGGCTCCTCCGCAGCGAGCAAGGAAGGAGACGGCTCTGCTCGCGGACGCCGACGCCAAGGTGACGCAAGGACACAGCCCTCTTACATCGCCTCACCCAAGGCCATTCCGACCACCCACCCACTCCTCCGCGGCGAGGCGGGGCCGGCAGCACCCCCCGCTCCCCACGCAGCCGGCGGCAGCACGTGCCCCAGCCAAACCAAGGGGCTGCGGCGGCCCCGGGGACACGCTTTCAAAGCGCCGGGAGAGGCTTCGGTTGCCCGTTTCCCACTGAACCAACTCAGTCCCCGTACGAGCCTTTGAAAAACGCGTCCTTTATAGTTTTCCATTTTGATGTCACATCTGTAAGCATATATGGTGGGGTTTTTCTTTTCCTTCTCCTCACCCTCCTCTTCTTTTTAAGAGGAGATGTCACACTTGGAACTCTAATTTTTATTTATTTTATTTTCCTAGAAAAGGGCTGACTCCCCACCGAGCACAGAAGGTGAAAAAGAAAGGGAGGTGAGGAGGAAGCCTTCAAAAAGTGCCCAGATTCAATTTTTTTATCAGAGGAACAGAAGGAGAAATTTGTTGATGATCAAACAGATTCAAGTACCTTAAAAGAAAGGGACCGTCAGTAAATGGAAACTAGTTAAGGAATTACATGAAAGACACGAGAGATGCTCGAGAAGCAGAAAAGATGCTGTAACCGAGTGGAAAGCCAAACCCATCAATCCCAAACCACTGGAGCAGCGAGAATCAGCAGGTGAAGCATTTGCACCGCAAAAGCAGCAGACGATGGGATGGCCGGCGGTTCGCAGAGGTGCTGAGCCGGCCCAGCACCAGCGGCTGCCTGCGGGAGCCCAGCGCCTCTGCAAGAGCAGCCCCGGCAGGCTTGTTACCTGCTCGCTTCCCTGCATCGCTAGAACAAGTGCAGGCAGTCAAATAAAGGGCTGCATTGCTTTGAAAAACGGCACCCCGGGGGCTTTGTGTTTTCCTTTTCCTCCTCGGCACCTTCCAGCTCGAGTGTGCTCAGTTTATAAATCCAAAGCGGGTGGGTTTCTTTTTTTTCGCCCCGCTTTGCTTTAGTTTTAATCCACCGGCAGCACTTTGCAACTCAAGCTGGGATCTGAAAAGCCAGTGGAGCCCTTTGCGGGTCGGGCCCCGGGATGCGGGATGGAGCGATTTAGGGAGGGGATGAGCAAGAATAAGAGGAGCAGGAGGGGGAGAGACCACGGCAGCACGGAGATAGCCTGCAGCAGAGTCAGAGGTGGACAGGACTTGAGAGGCGGAGACCAATCCATCCTCAACCCCTAACGCGCCTTCCCAAGGCCCTCCTTGCCAAAGCCTTTAAGAGGCCAGATCCTATTGCTTCCTGAACCCTGACCCACCCGGCTTAGCTCGGAAATCTTTTAAATAGGAAAACAGAGCCGCCGTTTGCTTTCATGCAGAGTTGGTGGTGAGCAAAGCCCAAGGGTTGCATTAGATTAGCAGCCGGCTCCTCCGAAGGCATGGAAACTTTGATCATTTAATATGTATGCGCCGTGTCGGAGCGAACAGGTCTCCAAACCCCCGTAAATGTTTTATTAGGGCAGCTCTGGCTTTCGTGCCCAAGCCTTGCTCCTTTTGGACTCCGGGGATCTTGTTGTGGTTGGAGAGACGCTGCTCATCACCTCCCTCTCTCCCAAGAAGAACCGTGCAGCTCCCACCTTGCTTTTCACTTGTCTCACACTTCAAAGGCGTTAGAGCCCGAACGATGGCACAAGCACCCCAAAACCAGCCCCGGCCTTCCTCAAAGCACCCGCTCCTCTTGCCCCTCGCAGGAGACCCAACGCACGCACGCGGACGTCGACACCGATCACGGCGAGAGCGGGGCTCTGCTCCTCCTCCTCCGTCACCACCAACGCGGCCACCACGACCGCCTGGAGCTTCCAACCCCGCTAGGACAGGGCAGAGCCGGCCACCCTCTGCGAAACCCCCCAGGCAGGAGCAGAAATCTCCCTGGAGCCGGCCGAGGCATCGCACGAACCAACCCCGACCTCCCCCGAGCGCACAAGCAGGAGCGGAGTATCTCGGCGTTATCAGCGGCACCGTACGATGGTCTCTTTTTTTTTCATTCATAAACGACTCGCAACGGCTCAGGTTTGGAAATGAGTTATTCCCGAAGCGATTATGTGTTGTTGAAAATGTCATCTTTGCTGGAAATTTTAAAAAAAAAAAAAGAAAAAAGAAAAAAAAGCATAGGTTTCCCCCCAAGCTGCCACTCTCAATTCAAAATGAATATAACCCCGCTCGTCGCTGGATTTCCAGCTCCCAGAGAGTTGGGCTCCAGATTAGGAAACGGCGCACGAAGAAAGAACGGGGCCAGATATGATCTCGGCGTACAGGGACTCCTCTTCAAAGGACACGGGGCCGGGATCACAAATACGAGTGCACGCAGCTACATCTGTGCCTCCAGAAGCCCTACACGGGCCGTTCTGGGGGAGAAATTACACCGCTCGTGTCCTATTAAAGCAGCTCCCATTTATTTCTTTCTGATTCTAAAAAATATTTACATCCAAAATAGACAAGAAAAGCCTCGTGCCAAGAAAATAGAGGATTTTTACAGATCTTGTTTCTGCAAGAAATTACCAAGACAACAAGTCACTAAGTTCCGAGAAAGGATTTGACATTTTCCCGAATAAAAATAGCACCTGAAGTGGCAGCGCTCAGGATAACACCTTATGGGCAAGTGCTACCGAAGCAGCCGGAGAATGAAAACCTTCCCACGGCGTGGCGAAACTCGCCGTGGGATCCCACCGGGGACGCCTCCTCGTCTCCCCTTTTCTATAGGATTTCACGCTCATTTCCACAGAACGCTATTGGTCTCGTCCCTGTTAAGTTTGATTGGATTTTTTTTTTTTTTTTTTTGCCATAAAGGAAATTACAAAATCGTCTTGCTTCAAGGCACGTGCGCATCGTCAGCTCGGAGCGGAATGACAATTACCACGCGGTTGCCGAATGCAAGAGCGAGAGGGATGGGTGCGGATGGGTGCTGGGTGGGAAGGGACCACCCGGTCCGGGTAAAGGATGCGTCTCCCAGAGACATGCTCTGGCAGTTTTACCATTCACTCTTTCTCTTAAAAGCAAAAAAAAAATCCCTAAAACCTCAGCGGACCTGTGCACAGGGTATGACGCCATGAAAAAAGGAGACTGGAGGCCAAGTTCGAATACGGGGAAAAGCTTGGGCAACAAATGACTGAACGAGGACACCGGGATTTTGTATGAGCGTTATGACCACGACAGCTTTCTGCATTTTCTACCTCCGGCAACAGAAAGCCCCGAGGTGCGTGGAGAAAGGCGTTCGCAGCCTGCCTCCGTGCCGCAACCACCGCAGGCCTTTCGGGGAAAGCTGCCGGCGGCCCCATCGCGTGCGCCCGCCGGCGCGGATGGGATCTGAGCTCTCCGCCAGCATCCGCCTCCCGGAGCTGAGAGCGGGATGCAGCCCAGCTGCATCTCTCCTCTCCGGGAGAGATCACATCTCCTCACGCCACGGTCCTCTCCGCCCCGTGACTGCTAATTAACACCCACCCCGTTGCGGGGCTAACGCTCCCCTGCCCGCGCACGCGTGCCGAGTCCCAGGCGTTGACCCGTGGCCAACGCTACCTCCCGTGCCTTCGGCCATGGCCGCGCCGCCGCTGCCAGAGCGGGCAGGCGGGCAGATGGACGGCGAGGAGGAGGAGGAGAAGCGGTGGCGAGGCCGAGCGTGCCGGGAGAGCCGGGGAAGGGAAGGGATGCGCCTGCTGCTAGGTGCTTTTGTGCACCAATCTGCCGCTCTCCGCAGCTCCTTCGGCGAGGCCAAGCCACCCCGTGCCGCCTCATCCCTGCCAACGTGGAGCTCGACCCTGTTTATCCAGATGGCCCAAATCTCCCAAGCGCTGAAGCTCCTGCAGTTTTCCAGGAAAACACCCAGCGGTCTCATTCCATCCAAAGCCTCCTCCTTCACCCAGGCCAGCAGATCCACTGGGCTCCCTGCCTGCCCCAAAAGCCAGCGGAACGGGGGGAAAGCAGAGACCGGCCGGGAGAGGTGGGGATTTCATCTATCGAGAGCTTTGCTTTCTTCCCCTGTTTTAAAAACTAGAATATGAATGTGTTTATTTATAAATGGGAATTCAAACTAATTATTAGCTGGAGGCTTTCAAGTAAAAATGTAGGTCACGCAATATTATGTGGGATAATAGCAATCGTCTCGGCTTCAGGAACACATAAGTAATGGAGACTCGCGAGTCGTCCAGCTTGGTCAAGCAGCAGGCACATCCACCCGGCAGGCCGTTAGCTCCGGCACCGGCTCTTCACGCCAAATTTGGCATCCTTTTGGCTTCTGTCCCCTGCCTTCAGCCCTGCCACCCTCTTCTCCGCACCCGAGGAGCGCTGGGCCAGAGGCACGCGGTCCCCAGCCAGCAAGGGTCTTGCACAGGGCTCCGACACAGAGGGTTGAAGCTCACCCCACAGCACACCCAAACTCACCCCAAAGGACAGGCGGGACCTGAAAATTCTAAGATTTAGAAATAATAATTAAAAAAAATAATAATCCAACCAGACAAGAATGGTGGAGACTTCTAAGACCGGAGCCGGCGATGCACATTTTAAGCTACTCCTTAAAACAGAGGTGAAAGCATGGTGAGACCTCCCTCTTTCTGCCCCTCAGCCATCAGAACCGACTAAACTCATCGCACAAAAGGAACGCTCTTTGCACCCGCTTCTGCTTTAAGAGGAGCCTTTCTAATCTTGGGATGTGAAGAGCCGTGAATCTTCAACAGCTTTTCACTGCTGCCAGTGCTTGTGGGCAGCAGATACCAAAGCCAGGGAAAGCGAAACGTGGAGTTTACGTGGAAGAAAACGTTTGGCAGCAAGAAAATCTTTGTGCCTGCACCCAGTCGAAAGGAGCAGCATCAGGAGATACCCCCTGCGAAGCAGCCCGAGCGCCCGAGACGGCACGCACAGCAAACGCAACCTACTTGCAGACAACGAGGCGAAACAGAAAGGTTGCCAATTAAAAACACAGAATGACTTCAAAGAACAAAGAAATCTGCGGACATTGTTTGATTGTGCATATTCTGCAAGAGAAAAGAAAAAAAAAACACAACAAAAAAAAAGAGGCTAAAAATAGGCTGGATGCTGTGAGCCAGATCCTCAGCCCCGCAAAGACACCGGCTTCGGGGAGTTACGCGGCTTTACCCATGCAGCCGTCATTGTTGCTGAGTTCTGATCTCGATTTAAACTCGCAAAAGGTTTTCTTTCCCTGCAAAAATACAAGAATCTCCCCCCCCCATCTCGGAGCTCATGTCTCCTAAAGCAGCTCACACGATGACGATCAAAAATAAGCCCTCCAAGCCTAAGCTCACTAACATTCATTTCTCTCCTGCTAATGCTGGACTTCTTACTGTTAATCCTTAAATATATCCTTAAATAACAATGACAGCACCTGAAGCGCCTAACAACCCCATATCATAAACAGAGACAGCCTTTGCATTCCTAATTTAGCTCGCCACATCAGAGCTGACACTAATCCCAGATCCCGAGTCCCGGATATCTCCAACGTAAATGCCGTCGCCTTGCTCACCTTGACATTACGTTGCAGCCTGAACTTTTTTTGTCCTGCTCAACTTTCCTAACTGGTTGTCGGGTTACTGCACCAAAACCTGCCAGGTTTTGCAATCTGCAATCGCAGATAACTCCTTGTAGGTCTACGAGTCCGGTTTTCAAAGGGCTCCAGACCGGCAGAGAGCAAACAGTGAGAACTGAGTATCCAGCCTCCCTCTCAGCCTAACTGCGAGTAGCTGGATTTGCTCCCGAAATACCAGGATCCTGGGTAAGCGGGTGCACTTAGGGTGCAGGAAAAGAGTGCTTGACATTTTGCAGGGACTCCAGAAAGCAAGCAAAGCGAGGCTTTGCAAAGAAGACCTCGCCCATCGTTCCTCGGTGCATGTTATCTCCAAAAAGGCAATCTGAAAACAAAAGATTACGAGGAACCGCAGCTGCCTTCCGCAAAGCCGGCACCAAACCCAGCCGCTAAACGCCATCTTTAACATGAAAAGCAGAGAGGAGGGAAGGATTTTAGCAAGCAAATTGCGGCACGGCTTTAACTCTACTCCAACTTCTGGGGCTCGCGGAGTGATTACCCCCATCGGGGTGAAGGTTAGCAGGCTGCAGCTGCAAACCAGCCGCGAGCCAGAGACAAGAAATACCGCCGCAGCAGCGAGAAGAAGCGGCAAGCGCCAACAATAAGCCAGGCGCAAGCCCTAAACTTTATTGCAAGCCCCGGCGGACCCGGCAGGCACGCCGCGGGCCAGCTCCAAGCTGGCAAAGGGAAGGTGCCAAAGCCCATCATCCTGTCAAAGCCGGCAGCTGGCAGGGCTGCTGCGGCACGCCGGGACGGGCGGCCCCGCGCCGCGGCCGGGCAGCGGCCCCCCGCAAAGCATCTGCCGCCGAGGTGCCGTGGCAGGAATAACGAGTCGGAGCAAGCGCTTCGCTCCGGTTTTCCGCAAATTTGCATTGCATAAGCTACGGGCTCCCCGGAGCCGAGCGGGGCGCCGGGTCTTCGCAGCCCAAATTGGCTCCGCTGTGCTTAAGAGCGGCGAGAAACCGGCGCCGTGCTTTAATGCGTTGACCCCCGTGCTACGTCGCGAGCACCTGTAACCGCTGGAGGGGCTGGGTGTCTACCGGGGGTTTCGGGAGCCCGAGCACCCCGACCCACCGCGTGCTTGCTGCCAGGAGGGGAGCGCGTTGGAGGGCATGCCTGCGGGGTGCAGGTGAGCACCCCAAATCGGTGCAGGCGGGCAGCCCGCACGCACGCTGGCTTCCACGCCGTCCCCACCGGCTACTCGCATAATGCGGGTCTGCGTGTCTGGAACGGCAAAGCAGGGCTTGGCGTTGCTTTGCCCGAAAACCAGGCACCGGCTTCTCCTCGCTTTGACTTTCATCCCATGGCAAAAGGGAAGGGATAACGCCCGCTCCCAGGTACCCGGAAAGATTGGGCTACACAGTGCTTGCCGCAAAGCAGTAAGTGTCAGTCTTCCAACACAGAAATGCTTGCCGATTTTAGAGACGGACGGACACCCCCGAGGCTCACACCTCTGCAGGACAGGGCAATTACGCTCCAAAGGCCGGGTGCCGCGACAGCGGAGACGCACAGGTTTCCAGGTTTGATTCCTATCACGGCCGAGATAAGCAGCGACCACAGTCTGGGAGCGGGTTCAGCTTTCAGGCTTTTGTTCAGAGCTGGGATTTTGCTTTGGGCCCATCCTTGGCCAACAGTGAAGTGGAACAAAATCACAAGAAGAAAGCATTTGGCTTCTCCGTTTCTCTGGACAAGGTCCGGTTCCCTCTCCCCGCGCTCACACTCCGGTGGCTTAGGAAAACAAAATCGCGCTCCTTCTGCGTGTCAGATCAGACGCACAAATGGGAACTGGCAAACGCCTCCGCCGCTCGCCGGCAATTTCTGCTGGAGGACGGAGACTCAGATCTAAGCACGCCAGCGATATATACAATCTACATCCCACTTAAAGACTTAGAAGAGGCAATAAGGGGACTGTGCGGCGTTTGCCTTCTGCTGGACCCGCTTTCATCCTCGGATGGAGCACGCGAAGCTTTGTTCTATGCAATGACACACAAGGATATTTCTCGGCGCTGCCAAACCTTACAATCTGACCAAGTACTTCATAACTTCTCTTATTTTCCTTTTAAGCCCCAGCTCTCAGTCGTATGCCATTATACAAGAACCTCGGCTTTCGTTAAGGAAAAAGAAACCCTTCGCACTCCTCCCTCTTCCCCTTCCCAAAAAACCCCAACCCTACTGAAAAAAACCCAAATCAAACCAAAAAAGACTCAACAAAGCGACAACGAAACACTTCAGAATCCACCTCCACTCTTCAAACACACGGTTTTAAAAGCGAGGCTCCGGGTTTTGAATCCGTGAGCTCCGCCGTGCTTACTCCATACGGCACAGGAGCCCCTAAGAACAACTCTCAGGCTCCTTCTTGTCTTTAATCTGTCTCAGCAGGCGCAATAAACAACTACAAATGGAATAACAATATTGAAAAAGGGGGCTGGGAGGAGGGGAGAGAAGATGCTGTAAAGCAGAGGCGGCCTGAGATGCCGGCGAAGGCTTTTAAGAGCCACACATGCTAATTATGGTGTTAAAAATCTGTCAGTCAAAGGGCTGGATATTAAATGGAATTGGCTTGAGATGACAGGGCTGAACTGGATTTTAAAAAATTATTTATTAAAACGCTCTGGATACAAATTAATGTTCTTAGTTCAAAATGTATTATTGTCTCTCTGGCTTTGATCTGCGGAGCACTTTGAGCGATGAATGGGAAAGGTTGTCAAATTTCCCTCTGCGCCCGCTCTGAGTGACTCGGCATCCCTCGCCGAAACGCGGCTTTGCAATTTCCTTCAGCACTACCTCTCATTACATCCCCGGGAAGATCCGCACGCCGCAGCCGTGCCCGGCAGCGCCGGGGAGCAGCGGGGTTTGCTCCCCGGCGCTCGCCCCGCGGGTGCTGCTGGCTCAATCGCACCGGCACGGCTGCTGCGTGCAACCAGCCCTGGGGCCAGGCTCCTCTCCTGCCTGCCCTGCCTGCCCTGCCTGCTGCGAGGTGCAAGGCCGGTTCTGGGGTGAACAGCCTGGGAGAAAGAGCAGGCACCCGCAGGGCCAACTGCACCCATAGAAAGCTTGCTGAAGCCGGGGATAAGGCTGTCAGATCCCGCTTTTTAAATGAGCTTTGGATCTAGGAGCTAGGAGTCAGCTTTGCCCGGTGAAAAGCATCTTCAGGAAGGACTCAGCTCTCCGCTCCCGCTGGCTCTACACACACCGGTCAGAAAGCAAATAACTGATCTGTTCCAGGAAACCTGGGGCCGTGGGGTGCTGCCCGTCGCCACATCCCTGGGGTAGAGAGGCCAGGACTGTCCTTCGGACAGCCCAGTGCCGACGCACAGGCTGCCCGGGAGGCTCCGGCTCCCAGCCGTGTGCTGCGGTCCCTTCACCAGCGAGCAGAGCCCGGATGCAAACCCCCTCCAGCAGAAACCCTCCCGCGCGTTTTCGGGCCAGCCCATCGCTGCTCTGCGTCCTTGCACCACGCCTGGGCGCGGGGAATCGCCCTCCCCTGCCCCAGCAGCCCGGCTCATCCATCACATCCAAATTCACCCGCCGCCTCCAGCAGCCACGTGCCTCGGCTCTCTGCAGAGTTCACTCCACTTGGCTCCCAGGTCACCTCCTTCCTTCCCACTTTATCTCTTCTTATTTTTTTTTTTTAAATTTTTTTTTTTTAACAATGTCTGTACAATTTCACTCTCGATAACACGCGAGTTAATTAAGCCGTGATCTCCTGGAGACAGGTTGCTACAAGGAGATAAGCAGCAGCTTCTGTTCGCCATAAACAGCTGTGCTCCTGACCAGCTTCTGGGGATTTGCTGCTTTTGTACAGAAGACAAAACAATCGTTGCCAATTAAACCTGGACATCATATTTCCCCCACCATCGGTGAGTCTTTTGACGTCACCTTCCCCGTGATCCTTGCAGAGGAGTCGAGGGTGCAGCGGTGTAGGGGAAATTAATACCTGAAGTCGCAGATAACGGCGTTAATTCAACGGCAGTGCAGAACTAGAAGACAGAAGCTGCTGCATTTCCAGTAGAGTTGTGTCAAAACTGTGGTTTTGGTGGATGAACAAATGGAAAAGAAAAAATAAAAATCCCAGGGATTAAAAAAAAAAAAAAATCCTGCAGGGTCAAGCAAAATGTTTCATTTGACCCAAACAAAACTTCTCGTTTTTGCATTGATATTCTGACGCCACGTGAGCCGCGAGCGAAGGCAGCTCTCGGCAGCGCGCTGTCGGAGCGGGGCACGTCAGGCCGGGCCCGCCTGGCGCCAGCGGCCGTCCCCGTCGTCACGAGCTGTGGGAGACGACGCACGTTCTGCCAGGGCTGGGTGACACCGAGCCGGTGGCTTTGCAAGGGCTCTGGAGGGACCCATTTGGAGTTTCAAAAGGTCTCAAAACACTGGAGAAATGGCCTGATGTGAAAAGCGAGGACGTTCAAGAAGTAAAAGGGTGAGGCAGGGAGAAATCAAAGCAAATTAAAGCAAAACCAAGTAATTTCGCTCCGCCCAGCGTGGGAGACCTTTGCTCAGCTTCCTACCTGCCACTCTTCACGCGCTGCAGAACCACCGATTTTTACCAGTTCTCACCAATTTCAGCAATAGGACACCACCGAAACACCAGCGTGACCCCAGAACCATCCATAAAACGGGGATAACAACCTTGACCTCACCCTGCACCCAGGGCTGGAGGACCCTGCGATCCAACGAGGGACCTGGGGATGCACAGAGCCAGGCTCGGTGCACCCGCCGGCGACGCAGGGCAGGGTGCAGGACCAGAAAAATCACCGAAATGGCAGGATCGGAGACTTTCACGCTTCTAGATGCTCGGTAACCTCCTCTTGGGCTGCTCTGCTGCCGACACAATTACCAGAATATCATCAGTGATACGCCAGGAGCTGCTCATTAAACACAGTCGCTCTGTCTTGGGGGGGCGAGGGGGAGAAAAGAAAGGTGGGGGTTCCTTTTTTATTCCCCTTGAATGTGGCTTTAATGATTTTAAATCCCTTCAACCCAATTACAGCTCTGTATCCTGATTAGGGACTCTGAGCTATTGTGCACTGGAGCCATTATCTGGCTGCCCATAGAAAAATTAGTACCTGGAGAGGCTGCACTGGGAAATAAATCTTTCCCTGACATTTTGGGACCAATTCTTGGCCAATTAGAGCACACTTTGCTGTGTAGGTAATGTGTATCCAAACTGCTCTCCCTGCTGAAAAGGCCAAGCAGAGAACAAGTGTAATCCATGCAAAAGAGAAGGAAAAATTACCCGCTGCAGACTTGTAACTCGCCGGCGCTCCCTGACAAGTTATGCGCCCCGCTGCAAAGAGCTGCCTCGCCGAGCAGCGACAAGCTCCCTCTGACCCCAAAGCCACGGGGCACGGCGCAAAAAGAGCTGCTGATGTTTGTGCTGCCGGCCCCATCCCGCTCCTCTCCTGTCGCCTGTCCCATCTCAGAGCCCTGGGCTTGTCCAGGGTATCGCTTTTACCTCCAAACCCTGAGCCGCAGACGTCTGCCGACACAGAGCACGAAGGATGGATGGAAAGCCAAAGAAGGGGACCCTGGCTCGTGGCAGACGTGTCCCAGCACGGCCCCGAGGCTTTTGACCCTGCAATGATGACAAGCCCACCCGGGCAGCGGGGACCTGGCCGATGGAGCCGGGCTAGGCTTTGCGTGGGCTGTGCAGCAAGCGATGACGGCTCCGAGACGCCCCGGAGGGGACAGGAAAGACCCCGGGTGGATCTGAGGAGGTTTACGTCCAACCTGGGGTGGGATGCACCAGAAACCTGCTCCACTGGCCCCAGGGCCCCGCAGCGAGAAACGGGACCTCAGAACAAGGCCCCGGTGCAAATAACCTCCCGCTCAGGCGTCCCAGCCCCGTGACCGGTGGTGTGGACCCTCCCAGCCGTGCCCGTGGGGCAGCAGGAGATGCTCCCGCAGCCGCCCTGTGCACGGAACTGCCGGGCTCCCCCTCCTCCCCCCACTCTGCAGTGTTTCCAGGGCAACGGGGAAAACAAGGATGAAACCAAAACCGAACCCCAGAAGGAGAAGATGATCCCAAATCTACCACCTCCCGGCCGAGCAGAGGGATCCCGCTCCATCCAAAGACGTGCCGCGGGAGCTCAGGGAGCGCCGGAGGGCAGGCGAGCACCGGGCACGGCACCGCGTGGTGTTTTGAGCGTGGGTCAGCCCTGGCGGGGTCAGAACCTGCAACCACACGGTGCCTCCTGGCTCAGAGAAGACCTCGCACGCCGAGGTTCCCTGGGGGGACCTCTGCAGCCGTGGGGTGGACGCACTCTCTGGACCAGCTCCTTGGTGTCTTTGCAAGGTGGGAAAAGCCTGGCTCTACCTTACAGACGAATTTTGAAATAAGCAGTAGTCCTGCCCACCCCTCCAGAGGAAAAGGACTGAACAAAGAGCTAAGACCACAGCAGAAAGCAGGTGTCAGCATGTATAAAACGTCCCAAAAAAAAGACCAAAACCCCCAAAGTTCCCACCCGCCGCCAACTCTGAGACAGAAAGTTGAGCTACAAATAGCAACCGTGCGTCGACGACGTGTTTGCACTCGGTTCAACAGCAAGACCAAGGAGAGCAGTCCTGCCTGCCACGAGCGCAGCGGTCCAGCTGTGCAGGCACTAACGGCACAGCTGGCGCCGCAGTGACGGCAGAGCCGGTCGCTTGGCAAATTAAACCGGTGCCTTGCGCTGCCTTTTAACACCTTCCTCGCTCGCCCACCCGGGGAGGCAGCGGGAGAAGGGATGGAGGGTCTGAAGGTTCATCGCAGAGTTGAAGCAACACGGGGAAGGCTCGAGAGGGAACGCACACGGGCTGCATCACAACGCGTCTCCGCTACGGGGTCGAGTTAATGTTGCGCGGGCGTCCCGATGCAACTTTTTGTCTATACTACTACTGATGGCGGGCGGTTCAATTCATCCCTGGTGAGAAGATGATCATAGTTAATGGAATTAATGCAAGGTTTTAATTTGCCTCTTGCTGCTCGGTCCTAGCAACTCCCCAGCCACCGGCAGAAGCGCCAAAAATATGGTGTTTGATCTTCCCTCCCCTGATACTCATGTACTTTTCATAGTCTTCACCATCTGGAGGTGAGAAAACCCATCAGGGCTCCCGGCTCCGCGGCAGCACCGATAATCAGGCAATCTGGTGCTGCAGCCACAATGCGCGCCCCGGCTCTCCCAGCTCACCCCTGGCCTCCGGGGCTGCGGCAGCAGAGGTTCAATTTGGGGACCTCAACATGTGGTCCAGCAGCTTCTGGGAAAGGGCTGGGAGCAGGAGAGCTCGGCAGCGCAGAGCTTACCCGGCCACAGCAGTTCCCGGCATCTCCTCTCTGTGCAGCAGCACCCGAGGATGCCACCAGCCCTTGTGTAAATGAGGGAGAAATAACTGGACATGGTCCCAATTTTGGGATGCAAAGCTAAAAGCCAAAGGGTTTGGGGGTTGCGGGGAGCACTGCGGGCGGTTTGGATGGCTGAGCTGCTGGGGAGCACACCCAGCATGGAAAAAACCACGGGAAAGCTGCAAAACCAAGTTAAGAACCGGCCAGGAAAAGTCTGATCCAAATAGACTGGGACAGCGGGGATGGGGGGAAAGGAAAACAGTATTAAAAAAAGCAGCGATGTGTTGCTGAAATGAGATTAGAACAGTAACAGGTTCACTCCCGTGCCAGCTAAATCCCCATTAAATCAGATTAATGCAGATGGTCTTTATGTAACTGACCAAGAAGATCAATATTGTTGTTTCAGTTGGGGGAAGGAAAAAACTTGTCCTGTTTGACAAAAACATATCATCGATTACCCACAGCGACCTCCATCAGGGCTGCCGTGCTCAGGACTACGGACATTCGGCTGGCTGGGTGGGACCGGCTACATCAAAACCCTCAGGGTGGCTCAATCCCATCGCCTACGGCCACTCGGGGGGCTAACCGGGGTGTTTGCCCTCTTAGGGGGAGGAAACTGGGGGGTTCTCCCCTTGCTGGGGCTGCGCAGCTCCATGCCCCACAGCGCGGCGCTTGCTGGGATGTCCCCCGACAGCCGTATTTCTAATCCATCCAGGAGTTTCCCTGCGCCAGCAATGCTGCAAAGCTGCATCCCATCCCTAAGTCACGCCCGCAGGGACGTTCTCTGGTATTCCCCACTCCTCCTAAACCCGCTCCCACGGACAGAATTACCTCTCCCTGCACGGTGGGCAGCGGACATCGCTAGACCGCAGCCCTCCCGAAGCCTCCCTGCCCTCCAAGAGCTTGGAGAATAAAAAAAGGGGGGAAAAAATAGGTAGGGGAGGGAGAGAGCACGGGAGAGCCTGGGATCATTTTCTCCAGGAGCCATTATCCAAGGGCCTATGGCACAATTAGTACCTGGAGAGGATGAGCTGCGATATAAATCTTCCCGTGACATTTCAGGACCGATTCCCCGTCAATTAGAGCGCCCTTGCTCACACCGTAAGCGTAAGCGGGCTCGCCGCGACAAAGGCCAACCCCGGAGGGTGGGAAAATCCCTCCGGAGGCGAGACGGAGCGGTGGCGTTGCTTTGGAAGCCTGGTCCGCGCAGCCACTGCCCTGGGACGCGTGGCCAGCACCGCTCCTCCCCGCGCTCCTGCACCGCACCGGGCGACGGGGAGTCATGTCTGCGGGCTGCCGAGAGCTCAAAACCCATCCAAAAGCTCCGGCCCCAGCCCAAGCTTTTCCCAGAGTTTGGAAAAGCACCCAGGAGCTCTGGCTCCCTCTCTCCCCATCGCATCAGTCGGCGCGGATGAGATGCTCTGCAGGAAGTGCTATTTTTGTTATTCAGTCCTGGGTTTGCAAACGGAGAAGCACCAATGCATTTCCAAGAACCCACCAATTCGCTCACCTTTTTGTTCTGGTTTTTAATTCAAAACCCTTATGTTTAAAACAGTCTTTCGCTGCAACCTTTCCTGTACATTTGCTTTCTATCCGCCATAAATCTGAAAGCTCAAAAGCAAACAGAAGACTACTTGAATTTGTCGAGGCAAAGGAGTGAAATCCAGTCAGAATATTTTCCCGGATTTTAAATCCAGTGACATTTTGAAACGTTTTGTTTGCGAGCTGAACCCAAATGATTTTTTTTTTTTTTTTTTGGATACTGCCATCAATGCAAGCACCGCTTCCAACCTCAACTCCTGGATTTTCTAAACAATTTGCTCTGCCCTCTACAAGAGATTTCCTCCATCCCTCCTCCTACCTGCTTTGCATCGGTGCCTCTAAGCGCTCTCGCAGGGCAGCACCTCTGCCTGCAAACACGCTGCGATTCCCAACGGATCACGGCTGCTTAGCACGAGGAGGGTGAGCTATAAGGATCCCTAAAATTTATACAAATTATCCCGCTCTCCTCGCTTTGACATCCTCCCGGCAAACCCGCGGCGCCGGGGATGGGGTGGGACGCGAGAGGTGAAGGCAGGCAGGGCTCAGCCCTGCCCGGGGGATCCCCCTCGGCGCTGGCCTGTCCCTCGGGGGAAGCCGTCGCGGCATCGAAGGGAAGGCGTCTCACCGGGCTCCGGCAGACGCAGAAACGCAGGCGCTCGGATAGAGGCGCCGGGTGGATAAACTGCAGCAAATCGGCAACCCCCCCCTCCCCACCCGCTTTGTGGGATTTTCTGGTTTGTTTTGTTGTTTGTTGGGCTTTTTTTTTTTTAATTATTTTTATTTTAAAAGGGGTTTTTTCAGATTTGCTCAGGAATGAGCGGCAGAAATCTCAAATTTAATTTAATTAGCAACCTCCTCCCTGCCTGGAAATGGCTTTTCTTCAACCCTGACGGTTTCATCCTTTGCTGGCTTCCTTTGGCTAACATTGACTACTTCCCTCTGTGTTTCTAATGGACCCGAAAGACTCTTGTTACGTACTTTATTTGTGCTCCAGCGCTAGCGAAGATAGACTAAAAGCTGCTGGGGGAACAGATTCAGATGGCGAAGGGATGCAGCAGGCCCAGCAAGGCGGGGAGCGGGGAGAAGCACCACGAGCGCTGCTTTCTATTTCTCTCCATCCTAGGGAGATGCTGATTCATTTCATTTTTTAATTGTATTTATTCCTCAGCGATCGGCGGCGGACGTGGAAGTGACAGTGACGCTAGATGGAAGGCAGCTAATAAGTACCAGCATTTAAAAAAAAAAACAACCCCGTGCGCGGGTGCAGAGCGCTGTAAACCAGCGTCTGCGCGAGACAAGGGCCTCCTCTGCCAACGTCCCATCGCGAAGCCCTCCGCAGCGTTAACGTTAATTTTGAAAATGCAAATATTATCTCCCGCTTTTACAAGCCCTGGCATGTTGAGGGCAGAGGTAAAGCTCCCAGGTCAGCAGCTGGACCTGCAAACCCGCTTGAACACAGTGGGCAGCGAGCACGGAAGGAATAACCGTGCAAAAAGCAGCCGTGCAAACCCCTCCTTCCTGCCGACGGCAGAAGCAGCCTCGAATACGTCCCTCCTGCAAGGCAGGAATTTGTTATTCTGAATATACACTAATTGCACGTTGCCGGAGAGAGCGAGGAGAGCCGGCGCCGCCGCTTGCGTGGCCGAATGAACGCGCCCAGGTTGGCCCGGACGGCCCCGCCGTGCTGTAACAAGCGTGCGGCGCGTTTGCCGGTGGGAAGACGGGCTGGCTCGGGGGGGCCGGCTACGAGCACGCGGGCTCGGGGTTAAGGCGCACCAGAGGCTCCCCGTGAAATTGGTGCAGCCCTTGCCTGCAATCAGGGAAAGAGTTACTTTCGAAGCGATATTTGATTTCTCTCTGTACTTCTGCCTCCGTTTCGAACAAGTTTGGGGAGCTCTACGTTGTGCTGGCCAGGAGGACTTGCAGGTGCCTGACGAAAACCCTGCATTTCTATGGGAAAACTGCGGGTATTTACAATTCTCTGCTTTCAGAGACATTTTCTTAAGAGGAAGGGAAAAGAAAAACAAATCCCACTTGACCGTGCCCTTGGCTCCAGCAGGCTGCTATTTGACCCCTCTGCCACCCACAACGTTTTACTGAGGGGTGAGTAGAGTCACTTGGAAGCGCATAGTCATGTATTGCGTCAACTCCAGTGCTGTTAACCACGGCGCCGGGAATGGATTTGCACTGGGGAGCAGGACAACACCCAGATCGGGGACTAAACCCCATCACGCTCGGCACGGCACGACGGAGGGAAGGGAAAGCAAGTGGAGACAGAGCCCGGGTCTCTTCATTCCCAGGCAGAGTCTCCTCCACCAGCCACCGTTGCCGTCCAGCATCTCGGATTATCAGAGGGCCAGGTCATCCCCTCACGGGCACAACCAAGGCGGGACAGACCCGCAGCCGATGGAGACTTGCAATATCCAGAAAGCACAGACTCACGGACACGACCAGCAGGAGCAAAGCGGACACAACTACGTCTCTCCCTCATCTTGGAAACACGGTACCCTGGCTTGCATCCTTCTCCCTCTGCTCTCCAGCCTGTGCTACACCCCAACAAGCCTTCACCCCGCTCTCCTCGGGGTGATGACCCTCCCATCGCCTGTTATTCAAGCACGCACACGCACTCAGCATTGCACTTTCTAAATATAATCTCCTACCTAGCAATTACCGAGTGGAGAGAGTAGGACTGGAGCTGTATTGACTTACAAAGCCCACACAGTCGGAATGCAGCCCAAACAAATCAATGGCATATTTAGCCAAATAAACCGCTCTAGCAAGCTGAGGACTCCAAGGCCTCCTTGCATTCGCTGGTCTGGAGACGTATTTTACTGGAACGCCCCGTGGTTTGCAGGTGGAGCAGGTTTAAAAGCATGAGGCAAACTAACGCAGGCGCTACGGACCCGACTTCCACATCAGCAGGAGGTTGAACCAGATGTCATCCAAAAGACTCATCCAACTTAAACTATTACACGATTCTGCCCACTTACGGCCACGAGAGCGTGGCCCCAGATGTTGGCAAGCACCCCCAGTTATCCCCTTTTCCCCATTAAAATCTGATAGTGGGAAAGGATTGGTGACACTGTTCTGGGGCTCACAGCTCTTGCAGAAAAGCAGACGGGACACCAAGGCTGTCGAGGAAGAGGAGATACCAGGGAAGAGCGGTATTAAAAGGGGGAATGGAAACACAAGCAGGTGTAGCTCAGCTCTTCCAGAAAAGCTCCCTTTGAAACAGCAAACCCAGTCACTTTTGCAACCCCCGGCTCCCAACTTCAATTTTCAGCTTAAGAGCCAGAGCAGACGTCGGACCATTTGTACGCTGAGACTGTCTCCCTTCCCCAGAGAAGTCAGTCCTTAAGCCCTCGCGCCGACACGGACGTGCAGACCCTGCTACGGATGGGGCCAGGTTGCAACAGTCACCGCACAAGCACCAAAGAGGTCCTTGAGCGGACTGGATCTGCTTTTCCCGTAGCTTTGTGTCCGGGGAGCAAAAATATTTCCCACAGAGAAGCAACAAGTCAAATAATCTAAGTACTTGAGGTCATCTTCTCCAAACCCTTTAAAAATATATATTATTAAACAGGCAAATGTCAACAGAAAATGTAATTTGGAAAGAAAGACCTGAAATGTTTGTTTTGAAAAGTGGTTTTGAAAATGGACGTTTTCCAGGCTTTTTAATTTTTCCTTTTCTTTCTTTCTTTCTTGGCTGAAACTCTTCGCCAGATTTGGCAGGGCTTCACAGATGGTGCTGGCCGACCCACAACTGAATTTTCAGAGAATAAGCTATTTGTCCAAAAGAAGAAAACATGCCCAGATTTGCTCGGCTCCAACCCTCTCCCACGCTGCTCTCCCTGCCGCTGCAGCCGGCGGCTCGCCCACCCCGGGGCAGAGGCTCCGGCGAGAGGCTGCGGGGAGGAAAGCTCCCGTAGAGCAGGCGAGGAGCTACTCCTTCATCAGCAGATGGATGCAGATGGGCAAGGAGCATCTCTCGCAAGGAGCATCTCTCGCAAAGAGCATCTCTCGCAAAGAGCATCTTCTGCCGCGAGCGGTGGAAGACGCAACAGCACCCAACGCCTTTTTGCGCTTTGCTTCGCCCTGCGCCTAATGAGGACGGATATTTGCACCCAACGAGGCTGTTTCCTCGCTGAGCAAGTTCCCTCGGTCTCTTCTGCCTGCAAACGCGACGCAAAGCTCGGCCTGGGCACACAGAAACGGTCGTGATTCGCGAGTAAACCAACGTGCGGTTGAAGATTTGCTCTATCGCTGGGCAAATCCTCTTTGATTCGGAGCCTCTGGAAGCGGAGCCAGTCGAGGAGACTAATCCCGAGAGCCCCTAGTCAGGCAAGCTCAGCACTGAAGCTGTCTGCAGGGGTTGATGCTCGAGGAGACGCGGGTGCTCGGCACCCATCGGGATGTACCCCACAAGCTTGCCCTGCTCTCCGAGTGCCGCTGGGAGATGCTTTTTAATGCCACTCAGGAGCCTCTTTGCAGCCCCCGGCAGGGAAGGAGAACAGAGAGTGTCGCCGCGCTGCCCGTGTGCGGGCGGGAGGAGACCGGCACCACGTGCTTTTGCGAGACGGGGATGCCAGCAGCTCCCCTCGCTGCCACGCCGCCGCAATCCCAACGGCAGCCCAGCACCCCCCTCCCACTGCAACCTCCCCCCGAAACGGCGATACCACAGCCTCGCTGCTTGCAGCAGCAAAAAGGACGATGGGGATGGCTGGCCCTGGGGTGCAGGGGGACGGTGACTTGTCCTCCACCTCTCCTCAGCACCAAGACCCTCTGAGGGACAAAACACCCACCAGACCTTGTCCTGATCTCCTTACGGAGATACCGCTCAGCCCCTGAGCCCCAGCTACAAATGCACGCTGAAACCCCTGCCTAGCTTACGTTCCCTGCAGTTTTGGGGGCAAGACAGAGAAAAGAGGGTTGAGGCAAGTATTTAAGACCCTGAAGATCCCGGGGGGATCTTCAAAAGAAGACATGAGAGTCAGGGGACTGGGGAAAGCCTACCTAGCTGCCCCAACCTGACCCTCCGCTCCACCAGTGCCACGCAGACGCAGCGCCGGCTCCACGCGGAGCGGCTTCGTCAGGAGCAGCACGTGAGCGGCGGACGCGTATAAAGCCAAGCGAGGATTTGATGCAGCTCGGTGGAAGTCACCACATGGCTATGTCAGTTGCGGCAGCTGAGAAGCTAGCTGCTCGTGTTTGCTCACAAACAATATGTTCGTCAGGATTTGGCCTCGTCTCTCAACTAGAAGATTTCCTTATGGAAGTTCCTCTGCAGGGAGCAATGCCACAGAACACGCACGGTGGGATCGGTCTGGCATCCAAAGCTCCCAAAAAAAAGGCACGGCCAGAGCTCCAGCCACCGCCTCTCCATCAGATCCATCTCTCGGTAAACTAAATATTGCCTCACATCATTTAAAGATTTTTCCCTCCTTGCCCGCAGTGCCCCGATGTTGCTATCACCCTGCTGGTACTGAGCTAGCGAGGGCCCAAAAGAAGCGGTTTGATGGTTTTTTTTACACTTGCACTTAAAAAAAAAAAAAAATCAACTAAAAATCTATTTCTGATTATTTGTGGTTTTGCTTGCCGACAGGTTCACACCTTTGCTGTCCCTTCAGAGGATGCATCAAACGCTTGTGATGTGCCAAGTGACCTGGAAGCGGCCGCAGCTTGTGCACGAGAAGCAGATGCCGCCTCATTTTCCCAGGACGCGCGACGGAGCCGCATTCACCTGGAGGGGAGGGCTCCCCGCCAGCCCGGTTTCACGACTAGCACGACGCAAAGCCCGAGGAAGCAGGATGATTTTTACGCTCTCGAGAAGTACCGCATGGCAGCCAGCAAGCAAAGCCTTTTTTTTTTTTTGGTTTAAAGCTAGACGACAGACGCATCTTGGCTGCGCAGCGTGAGCACAGCCGGGGAGCTCAGCCTGGAAGGAAAGCACCCCCCGTCCCGCAGCCGAGCCCCCCCCCCCCAACCCTACCTGCAAAGTCAATTTACTGCTTGGGTTTGTTTGTTGGGAAGAAAATTCCCCATCCGTGGAGGCGGGTAGGGAGGAGGATCGTAAATCTGCCAGCTGCTGCTCCCGACGCCTCCCCGGGGCCGGCCGCAGCCGGAGGGGGTCCGCGACGCCGAGGGAGCCGCACGCAGCTCTGCGCGGTCGCTCGAGTGTCTGATCAACTGGGGAGAGTTTGCACAGCTTGGGAGGAAATTAGCTCTTCCAACTCATTTCTGCGATTGCCAGCGCTTCCTTTTAGCCCCCTGCCTGAGCTCCTTGGAAGAACCGGCTTTGCCCATAAAAGCAGCCGAGCGGTTACTGTAATGTCCAGGGACCCTAAATGCTGCTATTTCCAGCGCTGTCAATAATAAAAAGGCAAAAAGCTGGTCCCGCGGGCGCTGCAAAATTCACCCCTTGGGCCCACGGGGCTGCCCACAAAGGCGCCTGCTCTTAAACTAATCTGAATTTCTGCAAATCTCCAGCAGCCTTGGACCCAGGCGGCGGCTCCTTCGGCTTCCAGCCGCCCAGGGGAGCGGTGACACCCCTCAAGCAGCCGCCCGTCTCACGCCTTGACCGAGAAGGACCCGCACAAGGGGAGCTGCCCTCCGGGGCGCGGGCTGGGAAGCCACGGGGACCCGGGGAGCCCGAGGCCCTGCGCCGGCTTCCCCTCTCTGCTTCTCTTGCGTGGCATCCCATAATGTCGTGTCCATTTGCAGATTGCGCTTTATTGGTTTTTATTTGGCAGCCTCGCTTGACTCTGCCCTTTAATTTACCCATTATACATTCTGATTAATTGGCCGATAAAGCTCTGTCCAGTTTTTAAAACAAATTCCCAGTCCATTTGCTTTCAGTGGAACTGCGAACAAGCGGTTTAACCCATCACATCACGGCGCTCCTGCTTAAGGTTCACTCCGGAAGAAGGTGTTTCAGGATCATACATATGGAAAACAGCTCCCATCTGCATTAATAATCCCTCCGAGGGCTGGGGCACGGTGCTAGTTAAGGAGAGATCCCACGGCTCTCCCGGTGAGCTGCTCGGGAACAGACCCTTCCTCCTGATGCTCCTTTCCCCAGCAGACTGGAAACCTCCTTTTTATCCCCACATTGATGGCAAGTTAATGATTAGTTCCCACAAAACCAACTTTTGCACTTTTTTCTGGGCTTCGTTGCCCTCTTTCGCAACGAGCCGTCTCCAGGCTCCCTTTCCTCCCATATACTCTTTTAGGGCTGGGAAAACATCCCCTCAAGCCCCCCCCAAGCCACTGCCGGAGCCTCTTTCCATCCCACATCCCTTGCGTTGCCTTCAAAGCCCTCGGCGGTAGCTCCGTCACCAGATTCCTGGCTGCCGGCACGGCACAGCGGCAATCCCTCATACCCAGGTATCTTCAAGCGCAGACGTCTCCGTGCTTCCGGAGAGGGATTCACGCCGCCCATCGCAGATGCCTCCTTGGGCATCCCTTGCTCCCGCGCCGCTGCTTGCTTTGGCTGCAAAAAATCCCTCTTTTTCTCAGCACCCAAAGCCCCGCACGTAAATCTGCCAGACCCTATTACAGGTGCAAATGAGGAGTGACACACGCAGAGATGGGAGCGAGGGGAGAAGAGAATTAATTCTGCCGGGTTGACTTTTAAAAAGCATGAAAGGAAGAAAGAAAACTAACCGGAAAGCAAACGCCATTTCCCCTGAATATGAAACTAGGCGTGAATAAGCGCTGGACTTCCACAGGGTGCCTTAATTCCCGTCCGTCAGCCTCGCTGCCTTTTCTCCCCTCGAAATGTTATTATCTATCACTCTCCTGGCGTGAACAGGACGGGGTGCATCTCTCCGTCTCACTAGCTCAGCTGATAAGCTTGACAGACCCGGGCACTGGTGACAGCATTCACATTTCCAGTGGATAAAGTGCCATTTACATGAGGCAAGCGCTGGTGATTTTCCATCAGCCGGGACAGAATGAGGATGGGAACAGCTTGTAAGCTTCCCCTCTGGAGCAGCGCGGGGTTTTTTTCCGGTTTGCTTTTTTTTTGTTGTTGGTTTTTGGGTTGGTTTGTTTTTTTTTTTTTAAGGGCAAGATCTGGACCTTCTCCTCCGCTCAGATTTATAAACACCACCACGAACAAGGCCCCAGCCCCGATTAAAATTCCCAGCATGCCAAAGTGTGCAAAAATCTCCGGACCAAAGCAAAACAAGCTCGGGGGAAAGTTTGGCAACCCATTTTATCTGGCTGTTGTCGAGGGGATTAGAGGGGAATTTGGCATGCTCCCTTTTTCCTTCCTTCGGACTGATGCCTTATATTTTTCAAGGATCCTTCTTTAGACCGCGCTGCTTGCTTCTGGAGGAGCTGGTTGGATTTTAATGTTCCCTTTTGTCTTCCTGACACTGCCGCTTTCTTTGCCTTTTACTTCGCAAACCGTTGCCTTCTTTAGGCAGGAACAACCAGCGGCCAGTTCCCACCAGGGAAACCGGGGGGGCTGGGGAAAACGCGTGGTCGAGACAAATTCCTTCCCTATCGGTTTCCTTCCACTCTACGCCTCCAAGTTTTTAATCCTTCTGCCCCAGGCAAGCTGGACCCCTCAATACTTAAGGGACAGAGCGGCCCCCACACCTTTGTGGTCCAGTTGGCCTCATTTTGTCCCATTCCAGCACGGATGAAGAGAGGAGGGTCTGCGAGGGACGGAGCCATGCCCTGGAGCTGGGCTGGGGGACGCAGCAAGGACGCTGCCGCGGCGCCAGGCTGCGCAAAATAGCTGCAAAGCCGCCGCCTTGCTCCCCAAGCCCGGCTCGGCGGCTCGTCCCCCCCAGCACCCAGACGAGTCACGTCGCGAGCAGTCACGCCACCAACACGAGTAAAACTTCATCCCCGGCAAGCGTGATGGAAGCAATAAAGATCTCCGACAGCACTGATAACCGCCAAGGTCACCAGCTTAAGGGCACGCTCCTCTCTGACAACCAAGGCTTTATTGACTTTAAAAAAAAAAAAAAAAAAGAAATCCCTATTTTTTATTTTTTGATCCGCAAACTTAGTTGCAGGCCTGTTTCAAACCAGGGGTCCTGAAGCCAGGGAAGGTGGATCCCCATCCAACAGCCTCTGGAGCTAATTGCTCTCGTGTCCAGAGGACCCCGGTGGCCCTGCAATGGATGTGGCTCCACGGAGGAGACGAGATCAGGCAGAGCTCAGCAGCAGCAGCCGAGGAGGTTCGTGCATGGCAGTGCTGGAGCTAAGGGCCGCGCAAGGCCGTCAAACCTTGGTTTGGGCTGGAACCAACCAGAAACCCAACTTTTGGCCAATGAACAGCACGACTGATTAAAAGATGGGAAAGTCTCTTACTCGCCACTTGTTCTTTAAATTATACTTGCAGGAAGAGTCTACACTTTGGGGGCTTTTAAAGCAGAATACTAACCCTACCTATTGCTCTACATCTCCATCTTCCTTTCCAATGGGGAACGTATCCAGATGAAAGGAAAAGCCCACGCTTTTGCCATCGATACTGTTCCTCTTAGCTCCGTTCACACGCAGGGCTACAGGACCGAGCCCTGCCATAGGCAAGGGAGTACAGAAATGCAGTGCGACCTCGGGAACAGGAGGGGGAGCAGCAACAGTGGAAGAGGAGAAAGTAGGAGAGATTTCACGTTGCTTCTGCCTCGTTTCATCTAGGTACCAGCCCGTGCCCGCTGTAAAGTCATCTGCTCGGACATCTGCCCGGTGCTGGGGACAGCACGGATGCGCCAAGCCATCCCCCACGGCATTCGCCCCCGGCTCCAGCCTTCGCCCGCAGGGCATCCGCAGGACCTGCTCTGATTCCACTCCTAAGTCCTTGCGGGAAAGGGACGCGTCTAACTCCCAGCTATGCAGAGCGGGTAGTCGCCCCGAGGCGTGCAGCTGAGCTTCCAAGGATATGACCCAAGGATAAGCCCAGGCCCCGTATCCAAGGAAAGGCGGCTCTCCCCGGGGTCGGGCACAGCATGGGTGGGAGGCTGCTGACCACAGGAGCTGAGCAGCAGCCGCCGTGGTGTTTCTTTGCCTCGGTCATTAATCATAAGGACACGGGGAAGGTTTACAGTTACTCCAAGCAGGCAGCGAGCCAGTCACCGAGCAGGAGGGAGATGCCCCTTTCGGCTTGTCTCCTTCAGGGCTACTTCTGGAAACGCCAGAAGCCAGGAGAAGTCTTTGGCTCCATCCCCTCCCTCGAGCCGCTCCGGCAAAGCCCAGGAGCTGCAGCTACCAAACGAAGTGGGAGAAATCTTCCTCCTGCCTTCCTCCCTGCAAAGCTCCTCCCGGCTCGGCAGAGCCAGCCTGGCAGGAGGCTGCGCAGGGAGGAGCTGCTCGCCGGAGAAAAGCCCGTCTCGCCCGCGTGCCTTTGCGTCCTCCTCTCCTAAAACCTGCCTGGGCCAGCCCCTCAACATCTGCCATGCTGCTCCTCGTGCCCCTCACCTGCTGTTCAGCCAGACCTTCCCGCCCGTCTCCGGGCCACCAGCTGCACTGGTTTTTTCCAGCAACCTCCTCCTCCTCCATCCCACCCTGCAGAGCATCTCCATTCCCACGTCCTCCCACTGCCGGACATAGCGAGAGCTGGAGGGGCTGCAACCTCAACCCGCTTATTCAGCTGCAAAACCAGGATTTGGGAGACACGATGCTTGAGCTCCTATTTAATTCACCCAGAGGTCTGCAGAGAGCCCCGGCCTGGCAGAGGGAGGGTGCCCTAATAGCACAGAGCCCGGGAGAAAAAGCTAATTTGCCACTATATATATGATTTCATACAATCTGCACTTTGAATCCTAACCCGGGGAAAGGAGATCGCAGGAATTCACAAACCTTTAGGGACACAAGTATTTCACAGAGCACAACAGCCTTGCAAACCGTACAGGATAGGTAAGAAAAAATTGACACTCAGCCTCGTCGGAGAAGGCTCCTGAGCCCAAGTCAGCTCCGAAGCTGCAGCTTGCCTTGGTTTGCACTGCAAAAACTAACCCGCCGGAGTCCAGACTCGCAGCCATGCCCCCAACTATCTCCCCAGCCATTCCCTCGCAAAGGCTTTCTTCTTGTCCTGGTGCTAAGGAGGGCTATTACTCCTTCCTTGCAGCGTGTGACAGAAATGTTTGTGCAGAGAAAAAAAAAAAATCCCCCAAGTCAGTACATTAATGTCCTGCAATGAAAAATAGATCTGTCTAAATATGCTCAAGGTAATTCAGAATACATTTGAGGTGATTTCAGGCTCTAAAGTCTGCCTGTAACAGCGTTTCAGGCTGTGTTTATCAGTGCTTTCCCCCTGCACTTGCATTTTTTTTCTCCCTAGTTATTTTTAAAACACTTGCACAACAACAGAACAAAATGATCACGGCTAAGGGTAGAAATCAGCCTCCCAGCAGCCTCTCCCCGCAGCTCTGGAAATTTTACCTTCCCATTTACCGAACCCAAAGCCTTGCCCACTGCAGGCCGGGGTTCAGCTTAGGTCAAGGCGAAGAGTCTGATCCCCCTCCCACAGCGGCAAATCTGCAACGAGTTCCCTGAACGCAGCCGAGCCAAGGCCAAATCTCCGCCTGGGCGACGTGCGGCGATTCAGTGCGACGCCGAAGGGCGGGCGGCAGCGTCGCCTTTGCAGCTCTCGCACGAGAGCTCCCGTTTAGCACCTAAACCCGAGGATGCTCCGCAAGTTTCGGCGGGACCAGACCCTCCTCTGGTTTCTACCAGAGAGCCACCCAACCTCGCGCCTGCTGGAAGATAAACCTTCCCGAGCCAAAGCGTGCACAGGGTTATGTTTATCCCTCATATTCGCTGCTGGGAAACGTCCAGCGTGCCCGCTCGGAGAGCTCAGAGAAGCCGTGGGTGCCCCGCACGCCGTCCCAGCCCTCCCTGCCGATTCACCGCAAGGAGACAGGAGCTTGCGAGGTGACCCGGAGCGGCGAGCCGTACACCCTAGAAACGAACCATCAACCGGGCTGCTCCCGGTAACGGATCGCACCGCAGAAGTTCTGCAAAAGCCTGTCGACACACGCGCAGCAGAGCTTTGGGGAGCAGCCCCGCGGTTCCCCCCCACGCTGCCGGATCGCAGCCTGTTTGCAGAAGAGAGCAGAGCTCTGCAGCGAGGCGAGGACGCCCAAGCAGGCCTGCAGGCTGCCGCAGGGGTGTTTTCTCCGTACGACGACGAGAAATTCGGCGGCTCGTAGCCGGTTCAGACGCATTACCTGTGGCAAAACCACCCGGCGCAACAGAGCACGCGCCGACAAGACACTGCGGCAGAGGAGAGCGCGGGCGCGCGTCGCGCCCAACTTGTACGAGCTTGGAAAAGAAACAGAGAGAGATGGCTTTGGGCTCAAGGGGACCCATCTGTTTTCGAGGAGTATTTATTTATTTATCAATTAATGTATCTATTTTACCTTGTGCTTTTGCACCATCTTGAAAACAAGGAGTCATAATATCCCTCAAGCAATTCTGCCCCTTATCCATCTGGTAAACAGCCATTCCGCTTTATTTTCTCCGTAGCTTTTTTTTTAAGCTCTCCAGTTTCTAACGGAGCCGAAACCCACCGATTTGATGACAAGGACATCACCGTTAATGATGATAGCAGTAATAATGACATTGCACTCGCGCGGCGTGCCTGCGCCGGCAGATTTCAACCCATTTTACAGTCACCTGCAAGCACCCATCTGAGGGAGCCAAACATGATGCTAATTTTGGAAGCAGCAAAAACTTGTTGAGAGAAGCCGAGCTCTTCCTCCAGTCCCAAGACAAGTCTTTAACAGGGTTATAAACAGGAGCCAGGATTGCCAGCACCTTTTCTCCCGGTAAATACGGGATGTCACGTGCGCGTACGCTCAGTGACATTTTCCCAAGCGCTCCTGCAATTAAACCCTTTCTCTGGCTTTACACCAGCTCAGTGTAATTACCCAGAGCTTTGCAGGGGCCAGAGCCTGGCGTTTGCCGGCAGAGGGAACCTTCCCGTTGCCGGCTGGGAGACTGAGGAACCCCTCAGAGCTTCCCTGCAGCGGCCGGCATCGCTTCTCCCGGCTCTGGGGACACAAGGGTGGTTTGGGGGACCCGCTCGGGCGCCCCGATGCATTTCGAGTCGGTGCAAAGCGCCTGCCTGCTGCAAATACTCCGCTTTGCCGGGATGCGCGGGGGCAACGACCGCAGCCCCGAGCACAAACCTCCCCGCTGACAGCACTGCAAAAAAGCCGTTTGCATCCCCGTGGGACACGTCCCCGCTGCGCCCACGCTACCTGGCTACCGCTCGCCAGAGGAACCGATACCCCAAGACTCCCCAGCGGCCCCCAAAATAAAGAGCAGCCTCTTCCCAGGGTGGGGGGAGCGTAGAGCCGGCAGCCCCAGATTTCCGTGCCGCAGAAGCGTGTGCCTGCGTCCATTACTCCCGCTGCTCCCCCTAGGCTACGAACGGCTCCTTTTTCAAAGTTTTTAAGTAAAACAGAGTCTCCAACCGAACGACGCGAGGTTAAACGCTGTCCCTCTCCCAGCAAAACCCGCTGCATTGTAACGTACGTACACCCCCCCGAGCGCCGGGGCCGGTGCTGCAGCAGGAGGCAGGGCTGGGAAGGAGCGACACGCGGGATTTACAGCCCGAATCCCTCTGCCAGTTGTTCACAGCATTAGCGCTCTGCACGTTATAAACTCTTCCCATTTCCATCCCGCGCACCCATCGCACGTCGCCGTTACGAAGTCGTCTCCCCTTTCTCCTCCCCACCCCCCTCCTTCCCCACTATAATATTTAGTCTGCCGCTCTGCTTATTTACATACTTAATTTCAGCTCTGTTTGCAAACACAAATTAGTTTTGTGCAATTACTCTGCGCGCGGACACGGAGCCGATCCGCTCCAGCGGTTTAACAACGCCGAACGTGACTGCGCAGGACCATATGGCCGGCGCTGCCCGCGCGGGTTCCTCGCACCACGGCGGCGTTACAGGCGGCACGGCTCGGAGAGAGGAGGCGAGGGAAAGAGGGAGGGAAAGAGGAAGGGAAAGAGGAAAGGAGAAAAAGAAAAGAGGAAAGAGGAAAGGAGAAAAGGGAAAGAGGAAAGGAAAAAGGAAAAAGGGAAAGAGGAAAGGAAAGGGGAAAGAGAAAAGGAGAAAAGGGAAAGAGGAAAGGAAAAAGGAAAAGAGGAAAGAGGAAAGGAGAAAAGGAGAAAAGGGAAACAGGAATGAAGAAAAGGAGAAAAGGAGAAAAGGGAAAGAGGAAAGGAAAAAGAGAAAAGGAGAAAAGGGAAAGAGGAACAAAGAAAAGGAGAAAAGGGAAAGAGGAAAGGAAAGAGGGAAAGAGGAAAGGAAAAAGGGAAAGAGGAAAGAGGAAAGGAGAAAAGGGAAAGAGGAAAAGAGGAAAGGTAAAGAGGAAGGAGAAAAGGAGAAAAGGAAAAGAGGAAAGGAAAGGGGGAAGGGAAAAGGGGAAAGGGCTAAAGTGGGAAAGGGGGAAAGGAAGAGGGAAAAAGGGAAAAAGGGAAAAGGGAAGAGGGAAGAGGGAAGAGGGAAGAGGGAAGAGGGAAGAGGGAAGAGGGAAGAGGGAAGAGGGAAGAGGGAAGAGGGAAGAGGGAAGAGGGAAGAGGGAAGAGGGAAAAAGGGAAAAAGGGAAGAGGGAAAAAGTGGAAAAATCAAACAAAAAGGAAAAGTAGAAAAGGAAAAAAGAAAAATAAAAAAGAGGGGAAAAGCAAAGAAGAGGAAAAAATAGAAAAGGAAAAACAAGGGGGAAAGGAAAAAAAGAACACAGAGAAAGGAAAGGCGAAAGGATTCCCCGGCCCGTCACGCCGGCAGCGCGGGAGAACAGAGCTATGCAGGAAATTGATTTTATGACAGAAGGGAAAAATCAGGTGAAAAATTGTTTGGGTCAAATTAAATATTTTGTTCAACCAGAAAATAAAGGGGTTGTTTCATTGTCAGGTTCTCTCTTTTTAGTTAGCACGTTTGTTTAACCTTAACAACAACAGTTTGTTGCTTTTTTTTTAAGCAAAAAAATGGAATTGAAAGAAAAATCCCAATGTTTTTTCTGGAGAATTAAACAAGTTTTTCTATATTGTTTTTTCCTTTCCCCAGCCCAAAATTGCTGGCCTGAGCTTAGTTCACGAATGCTTCCAGCAGACCCAGACCTCCCTTTTCCAGGGAGATGAATATTATCATGAAAACCTGTAGCGGGATCTACCGGACGGCAGTTTATAACCACCCCGTGAGTGGTTACCCCAGCGGGGTATTGGCGTGGGGTTTGCAACAGTTCCCCAGGTTTTCCGAGGGGTTTTGGTGGGTTTCTGTTAACGTCAAACTCTGAATAGGCACATTTTTTGCTGGAAAAACCACGTCTAGACATTGGTGATCCCCAGTGCCCCCCCAAAAGCCGCCTGGTGCCAGTGGCCTCGCAAGGGGCGGCCGGGCTTTCTCCTCCCTTCTCGTTCCTGGTGCCAGCAGGACAAGGTGACCTGAAAAGCGTGGAAATTCGGTAGGGACCGCGGGGTTCCCATCCCTCGCTTCCCAGAGGACCCCAAAGGCGCAGGGACCGCGTCCGAGGGATGCTTTCCCGCTTGGCTCCGCCGCGGCACCCCCTTCTCCCCCTACGGATTTGGCAGGGCAGGTTTCGGCAGCTCGAATGGGCGAGGGGACGGGGAAAGGGCCCCGGCAGCCCCGCGAGCATCCCGGCAGCGGCGGCACCCTCGCTGCAGCACCTCCAACTGCAGCTCCGTCTCCGCGGCCCATTTAATGGCCGGTCTTTCCGTACGAGCAGCCAAAGACCCCGGCGAGCGCATTGTATTTTATGATCTGCTAGGAACCGGTGTAAGAACACAAATTCATTTCACGTGCGGTGAACAGCCTCCAGATTGAAACGCCTGCCGGCCCGGAGCGACGGGAGCCTCTGACCCACGCGCGCAGCATCCCGGACAGCTTTTCCCCATGGCCCTTTGGGTGCCGGGGACTTTGAATCACTGAATCATTTCACAGCTTCACCTATTCCCACGAACATCGCAGAAACCCCCCCCTTTTTTTTTTTTTTTTTTTAATTCCTGTCTTCCCCTGCTGCTTGCAAGACGGTCTTTATTTATATAATACATTTCACATCCAAGACATCGCTGAGAGCTCTACACAAATATTAATTACCAAGCCCTAGGTGGTAAATTATAAATATCCGTTCTCTCAAGATTAAAAAATCCTACGTTTAATAATAATAATAATAATAAAAAAGACTTCACTATGGTACATAAAGTGCCACATGGAGGAGTACTCCTTTGCTCCAGGGCTGCAATAAAACGCGCCAGACCCCAGAAAACTGAAAATAGAGAGCGACCGAGGGTCAGGCCACCAAGCCGGGCGCGCACATGCGCAGACACGCGGCTCCCCGAGGGCATGCTGGGCATTTGCAGCCTTGCGAAACGCGGCGAGCGGGCGCAGGGGGCGAGTGGAAGTCGGCAAAAACAGCGATGGGTGGGAGCAACGCCTGCAAACATCTGGCTTCGCAGCCCCTAAGCACCTCTCCGCTGCCCGGCCTTTATGTAGCAGCTGGAAATCCTCACCCTGCGCTCCCGTCTCTTAGGCGAAGCAGGGCAGCATCCCTCTGCTTGTCTAACGCTGATTGTACCCGGCAGGATTTCTGCGCCGCGCGAGGTGTCAGAGTCCCGACACCGTGGTGACGGACTCGCTGGGTACAAGGCCAGGTGTAATAAGGAAGCAGCTGCTTTTCGATTCTGCTCTGGGATCTCTCGTCCTTGCAGGGCGCGTTTCGGGGGTAGGCTTGACGCTCGCTCCCCAAGCAAAAGCTGCCACAGCTGACAGTGAGGAATGAGCGGAGCACCGCGGCGGAGATAAGGCCCTGCAGCGACAAGCGACCCGGGGTCGACGCCGCTCGGCTGCAGCACGAGGCAGCCCCGGGGCTGCTGCCGCCCTGCCCGCCCGCAGCCGGCTCCAAACGCAGCCGAGCAAAGCCCGACGCACAACCCCACTCCAAACCCTCCTGGTCGCCCTGTCGTGGCGGCGCAGGATCGCTAACGTGGGACGGCCGAAGCCCATCTGCGAGCAGACGCGTACCCAAGGGACGCACCTTCAACAGATGAGGAGGAAGAGGCACAGCTTCCTCCTCTCAGTCCTTTTATTCGCTGCCACGACGCACGGCAGGCCGCGCCGACGCTGTCAAACCCCAAACGTCTCAGTTCTCCCCAGCAGCTCTGGCAAGACTTGCCGGGTTTCTCGCAGCGCCGAAACCGCCCCGCGAGCCCCAGCGCGCCTCCGAAGCCCCAGCGCGGGAGCAGGCTCCTGCAATCCTCGCTCTCCGCGGCCCTGCCCGAGCCCGCTCGGCTTCGCTTCGCGTGCATCGCTTCCAAGCTGTGGATGGTGCAAACAGGGCAGATCTTTTAGGGCTTGGGATTTTTATTTATTTATTATTATTGTTTTTTTATTTTTTTTTCTTTGTTGCTGCCTGCTGGGCTCCCCTTTTTTTGCGTAGATCAGAGCAATCAACAAAGAGGAGCAACCCCCCAGCTTCCCGAAGCGGGAGAGGCAGGCAATCAGAGCTAGTGGAAAGGACGCGCCGGGAAGTCAATGAAGATTGGAAATAACATTTACAAAACTGGGACTCAGCAGGCCCAGGGTACTTTGCCTGGCTGTTTGAACAGTGTGTGCTCCTCTTTCCCTCTGAGTGCAGCAAACAGCTGGTCTCTGCGTCAGGGTACCTGAGGATAACAACGCTGGGGGTGATCACTGCAGTAGCCTCCCTGCGCTTCGACCGGGATTTCTGCTTGCACGGCTAGCAAAGCCCGTGCGGCTGACCTGGGACACGAGGGGCATCTAAAGATTTGCCTCTGTCTGCTAGCTACCTCCGCGCCAAACCCTGGCAATGTTTTAAGGGCCTCGAGCAGCTCTCTGTCCCCATCTGTGGCTTGCGGGAGGGCTAATGGCTCTGCGAGGGGCAGGCGGGACGCTGGACACGGCGCCCTCATTGCGCTCTCCTCCCGCTGCCCTCATTTTGCACAAAATATTAAGCAGAAATGGACAGCGGCTCAGTTTGCCACCTAATTTCAAAGGCTGGTGCCTCCAGCTGCCTCTTCAAACCATCCTTGTAGAGGAAGGCGGCTTAATTTGGCATTCGTTTAGCAAGAAAAGCATGGGTCCTACAAAAAAATCACGAGCAAAATGTCGTAACTATTTACTGCTCGCCCACAGCACGATGCCCGCTGGACTGCTACTGCAGCGTTATTAAGCATCCTCCCCAGTACACACATCTCATCCCCAAGGAACAGCCACAGTAAAGCACAACACATCTTCAGAGGAACGAAGGGGAGAGACACAAAGAGGAGGACAGGGAAAAAAACCTCTCCAACTAGAAGACTATTCGATTTAAAAAGAAATCTCTCGTATATTCGCACAAAGAACAAGAAGAGCCATTACTTCTCAGACAGATCGGAGGTTTGACGTGGAAAAAAAAAAATCCCACCCTGTCCCCCTTTCTCTGCCTCAGCACGATGCCTTGGAGCACAGCCTACGTGCCAGGAAAGCTTTTGCCCGTTTTGGCTACCACCACCGTTGCAGAGGAGATGGAGAACTCTGGGCTACCAAAGTGCCACCTCTCCCCTCTGCTCATCCATAGTCCAGGACCCGGTTAGCTACGTCACTCCCAAGGAGCAGAATAAGTAGGACCTCCTCTAGACTATAGGAGGTCAAGACATAGAATAACACCGAGCAATAATAATACCTATAGCCATAAGGGCTTCCTCCCAGCCCCGATTCACCCCCTCACCCAGCCGTCCTCCCCAACTCTCCTCCTCCAGCCCCAGCTGTGGTCGATGGGTCCAATTTCACAGCTGCTCAGTTCCAAATTGGACTTGTGCTTCCCAGCTGCACTCGGACTCCCGCATTTGTTTGCCATCAGCTTTAATTAGGAGAGGTTTCATTGCCTGACACATCCAACCCTCTTGCTCCTGCTCCTCCAAGGCCACCCTTCCTCACCTGCTCCACGCTGAGCGGCTTGAAAGCTCGCAGCCACTGCCTTGGACCCATCTCCTCATCTCCCACCCTGCCAGCTAGGAAACGGCACGGCGGGAAGGCAAACATCCCCCTGCCCCACCGACGGACACCTCTGCCGGGTCTCTCCCTGCCTGCTCTTGCTGAGCCGTGATGCAGAACTGAGCTGGAGAAATCAAAGCTGATTCCAATCTTATTATCCAACACGGCCCTATCAGCTGAGACAGCGACATTTATCACATTAATAGGAATGATAGAAGAAAACTGGGATCCTGTCCAACAAGAGCACTTTATCACATGTTGCACTGTCTTACAAATCCAATTATCACCAGCCGAAGGTCTTAACGGCCCTCCAAGAGTGGCTCTGGAAACCTTAAAAGACTATAAAAGCACTTGTCCAGAGCCTGCAGTACCGCCTTTGCCAGGGCATGGGAAGAAGCATCACGTGCCTTTCAGGAGACTGTAGCAGCTTCATCCCTCAGAAAAGAAGGCCAGAAAAGGGGGACAGTTGTCACTAGGAAGTCTCCCACCGTGGCAGGGGAGGAGGGAGGAGAAAGCCCGGTGCAGACAGCCTGGCTACGCAGCATGAGGAAGGGGAGCCCACCACCAACGGAGCAGGGACGCGGGCGATGCTCTCCCTGCCAAGCCACGTCCCAGGTGCGTCCTCTGCCGCAGAGCGCTGCCCGAAACCCGGGGAGTTGTCCGTGCGAAGCACGAGGTGCCGCTCGAAGGAGAGGCGACAGGAGCTTGCTCTCCTCCCTGGTTTTCCGGAGCGAGAGCAGTGCCAGGAACAGAGTGCTACAGGATGACCTCAAAGGACTTTGCTGCTCTCTTGGCCTTCTGGCCTCTCTCGCTACGAGAACGCTCCAGTAAAGCTCTTCTCAGTCCTCACCGAATGAGGAACAGTCAACCTAGCATCCCTGATTTTCCTTCAGCCGTCAGTTATTAAGGTTTCATTCCAGCTTGATCCAAAATGATTTTTCCCCTTTTCGATATTGCAAGCGAAGCAAAAAGCAAAAAATTTGCTTCCCCCCCGCCCCATTGCTCTAATGATCATACCTTAAATAATTTATCCACTCCTCTTCTATGCTCCCGCCCTTCACTCACCATTACCTAAGCATGCTTCAGCATTTCTCCTTCTGCCCCAGTTCAGCTACCGCTTGTGGTCAGAAATGATGACCAGGGGGAATTCAGCACAGCAGGACAGGCTTTTCATTTCTTTCTACTCCGCTGAGCATCTAGAAACAGCAGCTCCTTATTTTTACCATCTCCTGCCCCACGCAGTCCTTGTGCTATTCCCCCGGGCGCACGTGGCATGGAGACACCTCTGAAAGCCACCACCCGCTACGCGTCTGGCCACCATTTGTGCCTCGTCTTCGAAAGCCTCCTTTGAACTTCACCGGGACGCTGAGACCAAACGAGCGTGATGACGGGAGTGAGGAAGACAAGGTGCAGGGCAGTGGAAAATCCCGGCCGTTGTCTTCAGCCACGTGAGCGTGGAAGCGCTGGCTTCCCGGCAGCCGAGAGGAACAAATTCTCCTCTTGTTTGTGCTCGGCTAATGGAGGGCTGGCACGGGTACAACAGGGCAGCGTTTGCTGCATTTTGCACTGGCTCTGACGACGGGCGCAGGGAGCTCGGGAGGCACCTCGTCCCACGCCAGGGGATGGCAGCTCCAGCACCCTGGCTGAGAAGAAATGGGACACGTGTCCCCCTCGGCTGCTCTAACCTTTGAGGGGTCCCAACGGCTCTGCTGACAGCTGTCCTTCAGCCTGCTGCCATCGATACGGGCGGATTTAGGGGATAAAGCCAGAAAGCGTGGCCCAGCTTTGCCGGAGCAGAGGCAGAGGTGATACGGGCTCAACCGGACAGGGCTAAAGCATCACCTGGCTCCTGCCACGGAGAGATGGTCCCGCTCAGAGCGGGAGACGGGGACTACGGCAGGGGCGTATTCTAGCCCCGATATAGCACAGCCCCAAATCACATACGAAGTTCAGGGGCGCAGAGGCTTTCCTGGACGGCGGTTCAGCATCTTACACGAGCCCAGCAGGTCCCTATAATCTGGATTATTTCTGCCCGCAGGAAACCCGCTCTCCAGGCATAAAGCTGCCATACAGCGAGCTTTACCCGGCTGAAGCCCGCGAAGGAAGAGCAGCTGCTGCCTCACATAATCTCCGGCAGCACCGCGACGAACTAATGCGCCCCCGACCCCTAGAGCCGACGCGGGAATCTCTCTCCCAATTCACACCCCACGTTTCCAGGCATTACTGCTAAATAAAGCAACAACCAGACAAATTACCCCCGTCCTCTACAGGGTCCCCCCTTTTGTGGCCGTGGCACAAGAGAGAGCAACGTGCTTATCCCCACCTGGATGGCATCACCACTGCCGGGAAGCGAGGGGTCTCCATCGCTCTGCTCGTAGATATTTAAAGTGATTTAATGGTTGTCATTCATTATTAATCATGGTTATTAGAAGGATGCCTACGAACACACGGAGAACGGGATCTTGCGAGGCTAGACACTGCACAAACACTGAGCAGCATAAAAAGGTCCCTTCTAGGAAAAGCCCTGCTCTGATAAAACAACAGCACTTGCGGGAAATATTTTGATTTGGGGGGCAGGGTAAGGAGAGAGACAGACACACACATTTCATAAAAGCTTTTCCAGCTTTTAATCCTGGCACATTTCATGGCCGCGCAGTCCCAGCAGGACTTGCCGCCCTCTGCTTACTCACGCCGCGGTGGCCTGGGAGCTCCTACGAGGGACGTGAGCTCCACTGTGCAGGCTGAGATTAAGAGAGATGCTCCCTGCCTCCAAGCATCACCCTCCAAAGGACTCCTGGCAGGTATAAATCTAGTGAATTCACAAGGCAGCGGGGAAAAAAAAAAAAAAAAAAACAAATTTGCAGAGCGCCGTGGATGTTCAGGGCAATAAAGAGAGGTTTTAATAAGCGCCGTAATGGAAATTTATGTCAGGGTCCACAAAATATTACAGATGGTAGCTTACGCAGCCCTTGTATTAAAAACAAAGTAAATTATATTATCCTAAAACAACAGATGAAATTATAAAGCATAAAACGAAATGGAACCTACCCAGCTCCTTCCCCGGCGGCACGGGCACGGCCCAGCTCTGCATCCCTGCCCCGGCATCCCACCGCTGGATGCTGCCCCTTACGAATCACTTGGTTGCCTTCGCTCACTCTGAATTAAAAACCCAAAGAAACTCCCGAGGCTCGGGCAACAGAAAGGACCCTCTCCACGGGTGTACGGCAAAGAGACGGATGACAGCGAGGAGCCTCAGATGCGCGGGGAGAGGGAGGGAGAGAAAGCGGGAGGAAGAAGGGGGCAAAAATGAAAAGAAACAAGGAGAAAACCCGGGGATTTTCCAAAGCGCGGCTTTAATCTTTTCAGAAACGACGGGATTTGGCAAAGCTGAGATGCGTGCCAGGCATCCCGGAGGCACAGCCTGCTTTTAACACCGGTGCCCCGTCCCGGCGCAGGACCCGTGCCCGGGCGGGGAGCGCGGGGGTCTCCCTGCTCTCCAGCCCCGGGAGGGCTGAGGGACTCGGGGGTGGGTTGAGAAATGAGACACAGCGGACACTGTCGCCCTTCCCCGCTTCTCACCGCTTCCCCAGGAGACTACCCAATTTTCTCGCGCTAAAATACCTCCCGCGCCCTTCATTTTTCACAACTGTGGGGGAAAAGAGAGGGAGGGAAAAGAGAAGAAAAATCCCAAAGCTCAGCCCCCGGACGTTTTTCAGCCTCTTGAGGTTTTGCTCGGCTTCGGGGAGGGCAGAAGGTGCTACGGCTGGTTGTTCCATGCAGTTTGTTTTCAGCCCATAAAGGCACTTACAAGGTGGATTTTCTTCCATTTCCACAGGGCCCTGCACACCGATGCTGAAAGCTCTGGTAAGAGGAGCTGTCAGGGCACATTACCCAGAGGGGCTGATGCCTCCGGAGAAAGCTGGCACTACGAGCGAGAACAAGGAGAGATGACCGCCGAACGAGATGCGCGTTAAAAGAGAGGAGGACACGATCGAGAATTTTAAAATCCATTCGGAGATTTGTTGCTTGGTTTCGGATGGACTGACAACACGCCAACCTGCCGCTTTAGTGGGCATTGGGCTTTTTGCCCATGCCGCAGCCACTGCCCGGCGGCGTTGCCCTCTAAAAGGTGGGATTTGTCTTTCCAACCCAGATATCTAACAGCCTGTTGTTTACATCGATGGCGACGGTCTAAGATCCTCCTAAAAAAGTTGAAAAACATTGATGAAAAACCAGTCTGTGGCTTGAAACAGATTTCACGCCTCTTTTTTTTTTTATATATATAATTTTTATAAGCCTAATGTCATCATGGATGGTCTCATTCCCTGTTAAGTGCTTAATCCCCCCAGGCCAAGTCACAGTTCAAGACAGAAGTGGCCAGGAGGGAGCACGGCGGCTTGTCAGGTAAAAAAAGTTGGCAGCAGCACATCGCTGGGGGAGGAGGAGGAGGAGGAAGGAGGAGGACAGCAGAGGTGTCTCCAGGACTCATCTCAACCCTGTAAGTCACCGTGTCTTCCCCGCTGAGGTCCCTGTCATCCCTCGGCTCATTTCAGACGGGTGTGAGGATGGGCAGCAATTGGAAGTCTGGGTTTTGAAGGCCTGCAGCCTTAGCGTTCTCCTGGCAGAATTCAGAGGAGCTCTGAAAACCCTGCTCGAAAGACACCCAAGGTCTCTCTAATTGGCACAACGCAGTACGAGAAGAGAAAGGCCAAGGGTAGGTCTAAGAAAGCCGGTTTGGGTCCCAGAAGTTAAAAGCATGGCAATGTTAAGCCCTGCCCTAGCTAATTAGCCACTGCAATCAAGAGGGTGAGTTGAGGATACCCCACTAAACCAGTTTCCCCGTGTCCCTGCTAATGGGGACGAGGGATGCGCACAGACCGCCGCACGACACCCCACGATGTCTCGGGGCGAGCCGAGACCCCAAGGTTTTCCACGGCTGCCTTGCGACCTTGCGGACACGATGCAGCTCACTGCTGGGCAGCACCTTTTGTATAATAAAACATCCCAGATCGGAGCAGCCCGGAGCGGCGTTACGCTCCCAACGCAAGGGGAAGGCTTAAAAAACGCAAGCAGGGCACAAACTCAAAGGCTGTTCGGTGAGCAAACGCAACCCTTCTTGGCAAATACCGCCCAAAGGAGCCATCTACCCTCCGCTTCTCCATCCATCCGCGCCGCAGGACTTCCTAAGAGGCAGCAGGAACTGGAAAATCTCTTTGACAAGAAGAAAGGTGATATTACCGGCAGCACCGAGTGATCGGAATGACTGGCCTGTCAAAGTCTTTGCTATAATCCATTTAGTTTCCTACTTTTAGAGCTGCTGCTCTCTCAGACCCATTGGATACCTACGGATTGCTAGCGGTGCCAGCCCAAGCAGGCACAGACCGTCAAGGGAAGCTACAAACCGGGATGAATTTCTACACGAGCACCACGCTGCAAACGAGGGGAAAGATAAACAGCTCAGTCCCGAGGAGCTTGATTGGGGGGGATAATAAATTAGAGCTCGCAGGCAGGCGGTATTGAAACATCAGGGTCTAAAGACCATCCACGGTGATCGTCTAACAAAGGAGTATTCATCTCCTCCGTGCAGGCTCACTGTACTCGGCTGAGCATCCTTCACGGTAAAATACCGCAGACCCGAGTACCGGGGACAGCATTACACTGACAACGTAAACACATTAAGAAAGCAAAGAGTTACAAGCTCAGATGCTGAGCGTCACAATCACGTCCAACCTATTTAGCAAATAACGTGGAAAGAAGACATGATGGATAAAGACGAAATTAATGACTGAACTGGTGCTCAGTGATTATCAAGAAACTAGTGATGAGGACCTGATTACATTCACAACGGATAATAAAGGCTTGCCCCAATCAGTAATATATATACTCAGTGCTTCAAAAGGACTCATTTCCAACGCTGGGGAAAATTATGGGAGAAATTGGCTGGAAGGAAAAATGTCAACAGAGAAATGTGGGCTCGTAACACAAAACTTATTAGAGAGCCAAAAAGTCAGGACTCCACGATCCAAAAAAGACAATTTTGGCTAAAAGCCCTATTCTTACTGCTAAAGCAGCAATCAAGCATAACGCAAAAATAAAAGGAGAAATAGACAGCAATCAATGTACATTAGAAGTTATGAAGTGCATTGATAAGGAAAGCTAAAAACACTACGGGGGAGGCAACTGCTGGCTGGCAGAACCGCGGAGGTGATTTTAGCCCAAGGCAAGCTGGCGCCTCTCCCCCAGCCTAGCCCAAGGCGGCTGGTTTCTCTCCGCTAAAAGGCATCACCAGAAATAAATCGGCTTTGAGACGACTGCAGACCCTCTGCAACCCCAGCCGCGACGTTTCGCCCCTCGGCAGCTCTGTTCCCAGCTGAGCAATGGGTACAGCGCCAGCTCCCAGCCCCGCGACCGGTGCATCCGTTGCTCGAAGCGACGGCTTCCCACCGCCACCAATGGAGCTGCACCCACCTCCAAGCGCAGCACCCTCGTCAAGAGGGCTCGAGCCACATCACCACCGCGACAAACAAATTCACCACCGTCCCCAACCGTTTGGACCCAAAGTCCCCAATTTTGACCAGAAACATGAGTCCAGAACTCTTCCTCCAGCTGTTGGTTCCAACCTTTTCCTGTGCAAGGAGTGACTTAATTACTGACCAGCACCAGGGCGCAATGCAGTTTGGCTGCTACAAATACCACGGTGCTAATACTCGGAAAGGAGGGGCTGCCCGGTACATTTTCTCGTAGGAAGCCCAGATCCCAGCTAAGTTTTAGCTCAAGGGATCACATCCAACCTCCCCAGCTGCTCAAGCAGAGGCAGATACCTTCCTCCCACCCATCCCTGAGCGGCTGAGCTGGAAACGCTGCGCACTGACAAACAGATGTGCCAGGCATTGATATTATTGTAACGTCTTTCAAACAATTTGTATCCCCAGAACGGTGGTAAAGAGATATTGTATGGCAAATAAATTAAAGCGTTTGGCCATAAAGCCAATAACGGAAAGAGAGAGAGAGAAAGAAGCGCAGACATTGGAGGAGCGAGAGGTTTTTAAATGAGATTAAAGAAAGATGGAAAGTCAACGGGGGGAAAAAAGGAATCCTAAAAAAAAAAAATATTAAAGCAGCAGCAAGGATGTGCTTTCTGGGATTTGTGGATATGGCCGAACAAAAGGGCAGCCCACTTGTGCCAGTCTCATGAAAAGCGCTCGGAGGCGAGAGGTTAAACCCTTATAAACACCTGAAGAAACAATAACAGCGGAAAATAGGAAACCAGGGGAGGAGAGGAGGGAGGGGAGCTGCTCCGCTCGCTCTCCCGCTCGCACCCCCTGCCCGGCCAGAGCAGGAGGCACAGGTAGATTGATCACTCGCACGACTGCTGCTATTTGCTCCTGAGTCCCTGGGATGGCTTAAAAAACATTTTTATTAAGCCAGATGGAGAGAGGGGGAAGGGGAAGGGGGGGAGGGAGGGAGATACATCTACGTGCCAGGTGCCAACAAGGGGGAAGGAAAAGAAAAAGGGAAATCAAGCGTGGAAAATAAAAGAAAATGTAGTCGGAGATATAAAGCCTGTCAAATTGGCTGCAAACAGTAACAAAAGCAAAGGAGAGATAGTTTTCTCTTTAACAAATGCTTTGATCAGCTGTAGTTGATATAATTACTATATAAAGCTACAGCAAGACAGAAATAAGATACATTTATCTTTGCAGAGCAAAGAGAACCTTTCCGATCGCTCCCTTCTTTCCCGAGCTGTGACAGACAGGCTCCAGGCTGGAAGGTCACCCGGCTGAGACTTTGCTGGTCCCTCTCCGTGGGGACACGGGACCCGAGCCTGGCCCCTCGGGCTTGGCTTTGCTCGCGTGGCCCCTGGGAGCCACCACACCTCCTGCAGACCACGCCAAGCGACGGGCTTGTGCGATGCCCTGGGCACGTAGCCAGGGAAAGGAGGTGGCCGCGGCAATGGAGGAAGCCACTGGTACTGAGTCTTCCTCCCTCTGGTGAGGACCGGCTCAAGGGAAGGGTGGAAACATCCCAGCTGAAAACTCTGGCTGCCGAGAAGCAGATGCCCGTGGAAACGAGAGACGGGGAAGGGCTCGGGGCGAGCGGCACCGAGCACACCCAGCCACCAAGACCTGACCGCGGCGCAGAGAAGAGGACAACAGCCGAGGAACCTGCCGTCGCAAACCCAGACCCTCGCCTTGCCGCCGCGACCGCTCCGCGGCTCCAACCGCCCCGCGCTTCGCCTCCGTCCCTCCCGCTACGCTGACCTTGGCCGCGGTCCCTCTCGCCCGCAGCCGCTTCGGCGCGGCGGCTGGGCCGACGAGACCCCCGGCATCGCCCAACGCTGCCCTGCCCCGGGGAGCAAGGGAAGGCAGGACCTGCCCCAAGCATTCCCCTTTCCACACCCAGAGGTCTGGTTCTGCAGTTTCCAAATGTCGCGTCTGAATTTCAACCACTCTTATTTATTTGAGTCTGGCTAACGTTAAAATAAAAGGGGGAAAAAAAAAAAGCCACAACAAGCTATTTCTATGAAATATTTCCCTTCTGACAAACTGGCGTTGCTCAATCGAAAGACAATTTAGCCAAAAAAACCTGCCAAACCCCAGCAGCTCTCGCTGCACCGTGCACTGGGGCCTGTCCCCGCCTCGGTGACAGCCCGTCTAGCAGCTGCGTGTGCAGAGAATCATAGAATCATCATAGAATTGTTCTGGTTGGAAGAGACCTCCCAGATCATCGGGTCCAACCATTAACCCAGCACTACCAAGGCCACCACTAAATAACATCCCTTAGTGCCACATCTACGCGTCTTTTGAATCCCTCCAGGGATGGCGACTCCACCACTGCCCTGGGCAGCCTGTTCCAACGCCCGACAACCCTTTTGAGGAAGAAATTTTCCCAAATATCCAATCTAAACCTCCCGTGGTGCAACTTGAGGCCGGTTCCTCTCGTCCTGTCGCCTGTTCCTTGGGAGAAGAGACCGACCCCCCCTGGCTCCAACCTCCTTTCAGGGAGGTTCAGCCAAACCCCCCCAGGTCCCTCAGCCGCTCCTCACAGCACTTGTGCTCCAGACCCTTCCCCAGCTCCGTTGCCCGTCTCTGGACACGCTCCAGCCCCTCAGTGTCTGTCTTGGAGTGAGGGGCCCAGAACTGACCCCAGCACTCGAGGTGCGGCCTCACCAGGGCCGAGCACAGGGGGACGATCCCTGCCCTGGTCCTGCTGGCCACACTATGGCTGATACAGGCCAGGATGCCAAGAAAGCGGAGACAGACCCGTAATGCTGCTGGGGTGCCAGCCTGGGGCGCGGGGGACGCGAGCGATGCCAAAGGGCTGCAGGGCAGTGGGGTGCCGGATCGACTGGGTACCCACGGGCGCCTTTAAGGGGAGCGCAGCCGGCTTCCACGCGCGTAACGCGAGAGAGTGACGCAGCGGAAAAACCGTGCCCGGGGGGAAGCGAGCGCGCAGGCAGCGGTACCCACAGCCCGGCAGAAAGCTCGGCGAGATGCATCGTGTCTCGTAGCGGGAGAACCGAGACGTGCCCGCAAGGACGGCGGAGCACGCGGGTCCCCGGGGACGGGGGGGGGGAGGTTTGCACCGGGAGGAGCACACGCGTGTCCCTGCCCGCACGCAGCCTGGCTTGTGAGGGGGAGCGGGCTCCTCTCTCATACTACATGCAAAGCCCTGATTTATTTAGACTGGAACAATTTGTCGGTGGCTGTAATTTTAACTACCTCCGTGCTGAGGAGCCAATCAGGGGCTGTGCTCATCGAGGCTTTTATGAGTTCCCATAAAAGCAGCAAAATGAAAACTCAGGGGCCCTTAAAATATACTCCACGGGTTTGTGCAGTGCAATTGGAGGCTTTTATGACTCCTGTCAGGGCTTTTATGACCCTGTAAAACTGTGCAGCAGCCTAGCCTGCGATGAAAAGTGGCCTCAGATGTCTTAAAAGCCTAAATGGTCCTGTACATTTACAAGACCTGTTGGTACGATGCAGGGAAGCCCTGGGGGACGTCGCCCCGGCTCAGCTCTGCCGCGGCTGGGGCTGGGTGCTGCCGAGCAGGGCGCGGGGTGAGGGGCAGCGCCGCAGAGGTTTAGCATCTCCCTCGAAAGGCCGAACCCCACAGTTCTCCTAAAATATCGGGGGAAAAATAAGCAGCCGCCCTCCCGGCAGGGGCAGGGCGCGGGGCCACGGGGGACGTGGTGCCGAGCAATGAGCTCCCTGGCTCCGCAAAAATGCGATTTGCAAGCAGCCTGGATGCGAACCTAGCCAATCTCCAGAGTAAGTGAGTTTGATGGCATGACTCTCTCATTTCCCAACACAAACACCGCTTGATTTAGCAGAAGCAGCAGGGGTTTGTTTCCTCCCTTAAATGAAGCCAAGACTGTAAGATTAGGGATGCTGCAGGAAAGCAGAAAGAAAACCCATCAGGCAGGCAGTGACAAAGGAGCGTTAATAAACTGTACAAGGCACAAAATGCCAAACAGAAACGGAGGAAAGGAACGAGGAGTAAAAAGGATAATACAAGATCCAGGGACACAGCCAGAGGTTGCAGGATGCTTGGGTTTGGTGCTGTGAGAGCCAGGGCAGAAGCACATTGGGGTCACTAAGCCACGGAATTGCAGCAAATGGTGCAAATAAACCGGTAGCACATCGCAGAGGGCATTAACAAACACATGCCTGATCCCATCAAAAAATAAGCCATCTCCCTATGCTCTCCTGAGCAAGAAAATACACCACAGTCTCCTAAAATAAGAAGAGTTGCTTCATGCATGAGGAAAATGCTAGCGTTTCAGCACGGGAAAACTTCCAGTCTCCGACATGCCACGTCTAAATATCTGTTTTATCGCTCAGAGAAGGTAAGTGAGGAAACCCATCCCCGGCTGGGTCACACGCTCAGCAAAGCACGGCCCGAGCCGGTGCCGGGGCAGCGGCTTTGCAGCGTTTCTCAGTGAACAGCAAACCAAAACCGACTAGCTAGCGAGAGCGGTTGAATACAAAATGGATTTGGGAAAACTACGACCGGCGTGCAAACCACCTGCCCAGACTCACAGAGCTGGGTCTGGGTGACTCTGTAATCCAGCAGGACGTTTTTCATGGGACCCCAGTGATAATATCTGTGTCAGCTTCCCCCCGGGTGATGGTGGGACCAGCGGCGGGACCACTGAACCAACCGCCTCTCTCCCCAGACTGTGCTTTTTGAATCAGTTTTTAATCCGAGCTCAGACGGCAGAAACCGGTTCCCGACTAATATCGCTAACAAAGAACACCACCAACTTTTGATGGATGTTTCAGTGCTGTCGCTGCCTTCCTCCACCGCTTCAGCAGCCTTGCGGCTTTAGCACGGTGCAGAAAGAGGCAGAGAGGTATTAATTCCACTAAACAAGGGTCGAAATGAAAATGCCAACGGATCGGTAACACGCCAGACTTGCCAAAACGCTGCAATCTGTCTGTAAGCGTTCCTAAGCAACTTTGCACACCCAGCAAAAACCAAATCCCATGGCAAAGCCTGCATTTAGCATGCAAGTTACTGGCTATTAACATTCAGGGCAAACACACGCAAAATCAGGGCGAAGTGAGAAAAGAGAAATTAACTTTATTTTCCCTTCCTTCTCCTCTCTGCTCCCCCCCCCCCCCCCCCCCCCCCCCCAGCTTTTTTTTTTAGGAACTGAGCATGGATGTGGAAAATAGCCTATTGAGCCCACTTCCCCGCCTCAGAGGAGCTGCAAATGTGATCCTTTGCTAGCTCAGACAAAATCTGCCATGCTACATTAGGCTTGATAGCAAATTTGCTACTTGCAAGCTTTTATCAAAACTGTATATCTAAAAATCTTAATAATACAGAGCTTTTGGTTGGCCTTCCCGCCTGCCTCCTCCCACCCCTCCGCATCCCTCTCCCCGCCGGGCGCCCGGGGCTCTGCTCGGAACCAATTCCCAATTTGGAGCTCAGCATTTTTAGCCAAGCACGAAAGCGGAGCGTGCCGGGGAGGGGAGAAATCGGCCCGATCTCGACGGCTGAAATTTATTCTGGCGCAGAGATGACCGAACAAGGCCCGTACGCTTCTTCCGTCCCGCCCGTGACCTATTTCGAGGACTTACAAGTTCATTTCTGAACGAACAAGCCATCCACAGTCAGCAGAACAAATGTAACACGGCCTTCAAGGGCTCTACAGCCAGGTTCCCGGCAGCTGTCAAGGTGCAAGGGCCGGTCAAAGATTTTTTTTTTTTTTCCTTCCTGAAATTGCTCATACAGAAAGTCTTTCTCCTCAAATACTGTTTGATGTTTAACAAAGGCTCTGCATATGCCGGAGCCCCAGTCTCATGGGGCTGCTGTAATAGCCAGTCACTTCTACCCAGCCACCTATTTTAATGAAATTTATAGAAATTTAATATCTCTGAGACCTCTTTCCTTCTGTCAAAGTGGGTAGAAATTGGCCAAAGGGCTCAAAAACTACAGAGGGGAAGGATTGGGTACGGCAGACAGACAGGGACTGCATGATTGCACAGTCTCCTCTCTGGAAGGATCCAAACTAAAAATCAATATCTTCTTCTTTGTCTCCACGGTTTTGTATTTCTTTCTTTGTTTTTTTGAGGGCATTTTTTACGGAGCAAAATTTCCCCTTTAAAAAAAAAAAAAAGAAGATGCTCCCATGGAAAATTTTCTATGCTAAACACGTGACGGGGAGCTTTTGGCATCGCTTGGAGCTGCAGGACAGGCTTTGGAAAGGGGATGCCGTCGCTCGAATCCCCCTCGTTGCCTAATACCCGGGGTTTTCCCCGAGTCCCGTCCCCACAACGTCTGAAACTACAAGACGGGTGCTGGAAAAGCAGAGAAGGTTTTGTGCCCAAAGCGAGGCCTAGAGAGCCCCAACACCTTGGTCCAGTGGAAGGACCAACTCCATGAACTGGAAGAAGACACTTTGCCTCCCCAAACCTCTCTGCAAAACGCCAGCACCCAGTGAAAAAGCTCATTCAGCCTCAAAATCGAGAGAAAAAATGAGAAAAACTTTGGTGGAGCTGTTTAAACCGCTGTTCCAGACTCATCTCCAACCGCAGGCGCTGCATCTCCAGCCAGATTGACCATTTTTTTGTGTTTCTGGAGCGAATTCTATCACCCAGCAACCGCCTGAGCCAGCTGGGAGCTGAGGGGTTTCCTTGAATTATATTAGAGGGATAATCTCCGCGCCCTGGCTCAGGAAGCAGGGGGGTCTTAACTCCATTACCAAAGTCGATAGAGCAGATGGAAGCAAAGCTTTCTAGGAAAACGGATGCTCTGCAGATGTCCGCGAGCTAAGCGGGGCCAAGGCGAAGGAAGCCATCCGAGATTGCTGCGAGGGACTGCTGAAATGCAGAGGACTCCGCTTAATTCTTCATGGAAGTTTGTTCAAGCTTTAGCAAAGGACAAAGCCTTCCCCTCCGCAAGGAGCGCGAGGCTCTTGCCAAGTACAACAATATCTGGATTTTGTAGCCTGCCCAGTTCCAGCAGGCCAAATCCTCAAATAATACTTAAAGATATTCTCCGAGGCTGTTCGGCTCTGACCAGGGAAAGCTGCCGTCAGAGCTTGCTAACGCTTCCTATCCGAGGGGCAACCGGCGCTTTGGCAGGCTCCCCTGAAATTAAGCTTTCGAACGGCGGCTAACGAGATTCCTTCCCCTCCTTTCAGCCCCTTCAGAAACGCCTGATTTAAGGGCGAGACCTTGCGGGCTGGAGCGTTTCTTTCTGTCTCCTTACAGTTATAAGGAGGGAGAGGTCCCGAGGATCTCTTTATTCTGCTACAGGGTTTTTTTTCCAGGGATCCAAATGCCCAAATCTGCCCACCCAGATGTTCTCCTCGCCACAGAAATGGCAAAGCTGCCAGTATCTCCTTCCACTTCTCATATCAATAACTAAGCGTGAAGCTGTCTAGGCTCTCCCAGGCAAGTCATCGAGATGAGTATTTTTGCCACATTAACCGTCTTACTCCTCCACCGACTGATTAGTTACTCTGCAGGATCCTCTGTATTTCCATTAGGAAGCGAAAGCGATGACAGAAGCACGTATTTCTTCAGGTTAATCTTGCATTTTGTCATCTTTCTTTTAAAGCAAACAAAGAAACAATCTGCAAACACACCGCATCCTTCTGGGAAAGGCGAAGGCGTGCGTCTACCGGAGGCAATTCCCGAACTCCATAGGGAAAGCAGCTCGCCCCAAAACGCATTTCCTCGCGCCGTCCCTCTCGGCTACTTCAGCGACGCCTCTCGGGTTGTCCCCTTGTGCTCTGCCCCTGCTCTGGCCTCCATCCCCCCGCCACGCTCGGCACGCTGCATCCCCAATGAGGCTTCGGTCACAGCCACGCTCCTCCGGCACCACCGGTTCCCTCAAGCACAGCAACCAGATAAGACCTTTATCAACCGTTTCTACTCTGCAACAGGGAGAGCACGGGGTGAAATTCAAAGAGGTTGGAGCGGGACTTCATAAAAAAGGGCCGACTACCCACTTCACGAACCACACCAAACCGCGGCAGCTCCCCGCGCCTCTCCCTTTGTCCCGGGTCGGCTCGGAGGAGGGATGCTCAAACAGGGAGGGAGCACCCCTGTTTCCTTCTCCCCCTTGCCCGGCCAAGCGACATCTCTATCAGGGCTGCAGAGGCTCCCCAAACCCGTGGCTCCCTGCCCGGAGATCCTAGGTACAAGGTGTCGAGCGGGCATCTCTCTATTTCAACCACCGCCTTTGTGAACCAAAACCCCAGCAGGGAAGGGAAATCCTTGGGGGGTTGAGATCACCCTCGGCTACACGGCGAGCATCTCCCGAGGGAGCTCTTTCCTCGCCCCGCTGCACCGCTCTGCACGCGTCAAAGGGAGCAAAGGATGCGGCACGACACGTCCGAGTCTCGCTAAAAAATGGTTTCCTTTATTTCCCCCGAGGAGAAAGGAGCGCACGCCCGCACAGACACACACACACAAAATCAATAAGTCGCTGGGTCTCAGGGAACAGCTCTTTTAATTACAACTCCCCCCCGAACTGGACGCAGGGTTTGCAGGCTGGCAGCGAGACGCCTGCAGCGGCGCGTGGGGAAGGACAGTCCCCGGGGATGTACGGGGCCAGGGGGACCACGGGCGATGCCGGAGGCGGAAGGGTGGGAAATAACCCATTTCCCCCAGCGCGCTCCCAGTCCCACCTGGGGACTGCCCAGATCTCATCTTGCTTCGCCGCAAAGCCGGTGCCTCTCCTTACCCCGGCGTGAACCTCCAACTAGACAGCACCGTGCCTGCTATTTATCATAAAGGGACTTAATCCAAAGAACCTTTTGCTGCTGGTTTTATCCATCGCATTTATCTGCTGATCTCTCCCTCTCCCATCTCATCTCGCATTCAGCGCAGCCTCTCCCGAGCTGCAGCTGGTTTGCGAGCAGCAGGCATAAATCCTGATTTAATACCTGGGAATGGGGCGCAGCGCCCGTTTCTGGGGAGCTGCAGCCAGGGCGATTCCTTTGCAAGGGGCATCGCGATGCTGCCAGTCCCATCGGGCTTCTCCAGGCAAACAGGCAGCCTGAGCTGCTTTATCCCCCAAAAAGCGTTGCCAGAAGAAAGGCGAGATCCTCCTAAGTCTCCCCTCGATCCAGCCGGCTCCCCCATCCCTCCTCCCGCCCGCCCTCGCTCCTTTAACTCTGCTTCCAAGTGCTGAGTTACTATCAAGGAAGGTTTAATAGGGTCCTGGATTTTAAAGCCACTGGCAACACAGTCTGGGCCTTTTACGGTTAGTAATGAATAAAAGAACCCAAATCACCTTTTTTTTTCCCCTTTTTTTTCCCCTTCTCCTCTCTCTTAGCAGTCTCTGCCTACAAATTAAAGTCATTGTACTTCTCGCTCTTCTTGCTCCTTTTGTCTTCCCCTAATGCCATCTTGGCCCACGTTACACCTGCTTCCCTTGCCCCTTTTTTTCCTATTTTGCAATATTTACCCTTTCCCAGTCTTCTCGTTATTTCCTCTCACTTTCATCCCGTCCTTCCTCCTCCCTATCCTTTCCCCTCCTCTTTTTTTTTTTTCACCCCAAAATTGTCACGGGGCTAATGACATTTCGGAGCCACGCTGCAGAATGAAGCCCTCGACTCCCTCCCGTAGGGCTGGCAAGCAGCCCTTCACGGTACAAAAAGCCAAAATTGCTACTATCTTGTCACCAATTCTGGTTATTTTTAGCACTCTTTCCCTTAAAGCGCCAGCTCCCCGAATCATGTGATTGCAACAAGAATCTTATCTCCCATCTAAAAAAGTTTCATGCCCTCACAGCTGCCGAGAAGTGCTGGGAAATATGAGTCAGACTTTCAAAAACACGCAGAAAAACTGAGCTTAAGTGCATCTCGCTGAGACCGTTAACTCAGGGGGCACCTAACCCCGCTTATAAAATGCTCCTGATTTTTAATCCGATGCTGGAGAGCATTAGGCATCCAAACACTGTCAGGTGGCTTCCGAAGTCTCCCTGTTACCTCCCTTAATTAAGACAGCACAGAAGAGCTTCATATCCTTTGGGTGAAGCACCGGCTCCGTTGGACGTTTTTTCATTAGCTTCACCATAAATAAGATTTCAAGACTTGGCATTTACCACAGGAGCGAAATGAAGAAATCAACGTGAAGACAAACCCTTTTGGTAACCGCAAGTGGATTTCAAGGCAACACCGACTCCCTTATCTTCGCATTTATCTTCATCCCACTGATGAAGCGCTATCGCTGGCCGGCAGCTATCTGATGGCACGCTAAGGGCTCTGTTTGCGGCTCGCGACGCGATAGCCCCGCTCTCTCCCCCCTCGCCAGCAGATTTTTCCATGACAGGAGCGTTCCATGACCTTTTCTTCCGCTTTTTTCACCCACCCTGGTCTTATTCTGCCCGTGGAAACGACCAACCTCAGTGAGCCCTAAATAGCGCCCAGATCCCAATTAACTGGGAATTATATAATCCGTAAATCAAGAAGAAAAAGGACAAGAAGAGGGAAAAGATGAACTGCCTGATCTCCATCTCATCTCCCTTCGAGTCCCCGCGTCCCCGTCTCATATTGACCCCTCTCACATGTGCTTACAATTTTTCCTCCGTAAAGCACGGGGAGAGTCACCGAACAACGCAGGATATAGAAGTACACATTTTACCGTACTACTGTTATTTATTATTAATAATAGTACTGCTAACTCTGCCCTTGTAGGCACCTCTGTGAGGGAAATAGTGTTTGTAAATGTCAATAAGCAGCTTTCCAAAACGCCCAGGCGTCTAAAGCCGCCGTGTTCCCTCCCCGCGCTGTTCCATGGGGGCACATGCTCAAAATGACACACTCAAAAATAAAAAGCCATTTTTGTCTTAATTTTCCATGCTTTCCCTTTCTCCCAAATCAGTTGAGAGCTCCGCTATAAATGGGGAAATGATTTCGGACGGCCTAAAAAGGCGTTATTACTACTCCAGTAAAATCGCGTGTGGAATGGGATCCGGCTGCCACGAGAAGAGAAATTCCACGTCCGTTGACAGGGAAAGGTTGATCTATGTAGGACAGAAACAAGTCACGGAAATTAGAGCGGCACAAGGGCTTCCTCCAAACCCCACCTGGCTCATGGTGCCATCACCGTGGCCACCAAGGCCACCGTGGCAGCTCCTGGCGCAGGGGACACTTTGGGTCCCTCTCTTGTTGGACCGAAACCTTTTCACGCAAAGCCCCCAGGATTTTGGATGCGCGATCTGGGCCCCACAAAGATTCGCCTCCCAGCATAAGAATTTGTTGAAACGTTGCTGCCTGCCAGAATATGGTTGTACTAAAGAATAGCTGATGCCTGACATTTATCTTCATGACTGAAGACTGTGGACCACAGAACATGAGAGGCAGAGTTAGTTATCTTCTCCTTACCCATGATTGACAGCAAATGTCAGGAAAGATTAGTTATTCTGTATCATATACATGCCACGCATGTTTTTAATTCTCCTGCTGCTCCGGTACTATTTTCAGTCACAGTTGTAATAAATCAAATGTACTTGCTCTGCGTGAAGAAGAGACTCTGCAACTGAAGATCTGCTGGTTGCCCACCGTACCTACTTCACGTGTCCTCAGCCCAGCCGGGGAGTTCCCTGCTCTGTACTACTCTGACCACAATACCTTAATTTCAGCTAAAATTGTAATTAAACCCATTTGCTCTTTGTGCATCACCTTCCATCACGATGGATCCAACAACACAAGCTAATACACAAGTGGGTTGCTTCCCCCATCAGCGAAACACGGACGCTTCTGGGGTGAAAGTCCCACTATTGAACAACCCCAACTGCATGGCAATTTAGGAGAGCCAACAGAAAGACACGAAGGAAGAACATCGAAATGAACAATGGCAAAATCTGGAAGATGCTAAAAGTACGGCCTTTGCCAGCAGAAATAAAAAACAACTATCTGGAACGCGGTAAGTGGTCAAAAACTTTGGGTTCAGGCTTGTCCAAACGATGGGGCTTATTGCAGCAGGGCGACCTGCCACCACGCTCACGAGAACAACAAACCCAACGCGCTCCGTGGAGAACACGCGTTAACGTAGAGTTTTAACTCACGGCCGCCGGCTTTGTCATTGAGCTCATTACAGCTTCGGCACGAGGTACGGCAAGCTCCGCCGCAGCAGCCGGGCTTTCCCGCGGCCAGGCTGGAAGGCAGCCTGCCCAAAACTCCCCCGGACGTCTGACCGAGCGGTTCCTTGCGCTCAGATCGCCCTTAAACCCAGGCTACACAGAGGGGCTGGGAAGGACCCCATCTCGCCTAGCCCTAGGTGCCCGGTTGGACCCAAGCGAGCAGCCTGCTCTTCCTCTGCTGTCCCAGAAGGGCATCTCTAAACTGCCACAGGTACCCTTCGAAAGACAAGCTGCTTGCTCCTCTAAAATCCCTGCGGAGGCTGATTACACGACTAAGTTTTATAGGGCTGAAGTAGGTGAGATTAACCTCATCATAAACCAGCAACATCTCTCTCTGATCAGCAATTCCCCTCTGTGCATGAAACAGCTTCCTAAAAGACCTTCCTCTAAGCCAGCCCTCCCTTGTAAAAAAGCAGCAGCCATTTAGTTGACATCTCCCCAGCTAGCTTTAATCACAGTAAAATGCAAAATGGTGACGAGTATCACAGATGGAGCTGTGTCACAGGCAACTAAGCCCTTTTCGTCAGCAGGATCCGGTGACCGAAAGGGTGCCAGGTTGAAATCTTGTTTCCCCAGCGTGACTCACCAGGCAATCAGAGGGGAAGGCACGCCAGCCTAGGCTCTAGTCCTTTCCCATCATAACTAGGAGCTGCAGGAATAGAAACAAACTCCGCGAGACCCGGAGAAGCAACAGGAAAGGCTAACGTCGTCCTGACCTGCTGTCTGTCTTGTTAAAACGGATTTCGACGTGTAAGACAGAGTACGAGTCATTTCTGAGCACATCAGAGCTCCGCATTTGCCTATACAGTACCTAATGCCTTGCTTCGCACCAGGTTCGAGATTCCTCCGCAGTTTAACGGGCATCACATAAATTCAGGCTCTTACTAGGATGACGCGTCGATGAAACACAAGAAACGTGTTCAGCCGAGACTCTCTCCCCCTGGTGCGTGCGCATCACGCAGGCTCGACCCTCCTTCGAGGAGCCGCTGAAAGGAAGACCCTCACCGCGCATCGCACCCCTGAAGGCGCTGGACTGGCTGCCCTCGGGAATCAAGTCAAGGAGCAATGAACACAAGCGATACCGCGTCTCGACCCTCTGCTGCCCGGTCTCCTCTTTTGGTATCACCCTGCCTTGCACGGGCTTTGCTATTCTCCCTTTTTTGAGGAGAAGAAACACGCCCTCCCCTGTGTCGGTGCTGGTGTTTGCAGCTCGTCCTGCAAGCTGTCTAGGGGAGGCATGGAGAAGACTGCAATATCTCCGAGGGGCACCAGGTCCCTTCCTAATGGCTTTCACGTCTTCCTGTACCTTTAAATAATTGAAATCTCTTTGTTGCTAAGTACATCCAAGCAAGAGGGCACTAAAAGTTTTAAGCCTCTCTGGGGAGACCAGGGCCAGGAAATCTACGCAGCTCACAAGATGTCCTGCCACCAAAGTACCTCGTCTCCTGAAACGAGACCAGCTACGCCGCTCCTCCGGGCTGCTCGCCTTAACGGCTGCTCTCTCAGGATGCTTGTCGCTACGACGGGAAAGGCGACCTCCTTTATTCATAACGGCGTTTTCAAATCTAGTTTAAAAAATCGTTTCAGAGTAGAGCATGATGGCTACAAAGCGCTCCTCCAGAGACAAGTGGCAGCGGGGTAACTCGAGGTGCCTGTAGTAGCTTGTCAACCCTAGAAAAGCACAGCATACAGCTATACGTGGCTAGCCCTTACACAGATGCATTACCCTGCCTAGATCAGATGTAGCGATGGAGAGGTAGTTTACATCTTTCTGCCCCACGAATTCCCCAAGAGCAGAGAAGACCTCGAAGGTATGTTTTCTTCCCATATATCAGCAAGGTGGGCAACTCCCCTACAACTACGAGGAGTCAGGACATTGCAACCAGGAGAAAGGCACCGGTCAGATCAGCAGCACGGGTCAGCTCTGGGTGCTGCTCGCCCACGAGAGCGCAGCTACTCGCCGCCAGCCTCAGGCTGTGGCCAGCAGGATGCCAGCAAGGCATCGCTCGACTTGGGAATGGGATCTAACAGCTTGCCCTGAAAACTCCACGTCTCTGCAGAGACGGGCCTAATTAAATCATCCTTTGCCTTTTATTTGAAGAAAGCGGAGCGCTCTTAAAGACCCTAACAGCTTGCTAATGATCCCGAGATGGTGAGTACGTATTCCCCGTGTTACGGAGGAGGAAGGCGAGCACCAGCGAGGTGCCCAGGCACGCAAGGGGTTCGGAGGAATGACCCCAGACAACTGTCCTTTGCTGCAACCACCAGTTCACGCTTCTGACACCTAAATCCCTGTGCATCACTCCTGATGGAAATAACCGTCCATTTATAACTCATTGTAATTACCTGCCTATTTCTGCGTCCCGCCTTCGCAAGGTAGTCTCTCTGCAATTATAGTTAATTGCCTTGATTGCTACTGCATATTTCAAGAAAGTTCAGAAAAAAACACGAGACAGCATAGTCCAACAAGGAGTCATATGGGGACCAGCACAGAAAGAGTTAATATTTGAGGCGTTGGATTTATTCTTCATTCCTGTCTCCAACGCAAGCCCTAAGCATGTGAAAGCCCTACCAGAACCTCAGACGCCGCTCTTGACCATGTCTGTAGCAGCCCATGAAACTTGCTTTGAAAAGAAAGTCCTAAGCAGCAGCTGAAACAGCCCCCGGCCAGCCCTCTGCAGCTGTTCTTGCCATCGCGGCAGGAGCAGCAGGTTTGCCTCCCATCACCTACGGTAACTGCAGATATTCTTTAACCCGTCATCGACTCATCCTTGGCCAGGATCTACATTTCCCGGGGCGGTGAGCTCCATTGGACTATTGATTGAGCAACGTAAGCAAGCCCCACGGGCCGTCCCCCCCAGCCTGAGCAACCACGAGTGATGCCGAAACGCTCCCTCCCTGCTCTGCCACGGGACTTGAGCCCAGGACCACACGGCAACCCCGGCTCCGAATGCCACCACGAGCCGTCGGTGTCCTCAGCTGCCCTCTGTCCGTGCTCCGCTGTCCCTCCCTGCCCACGTCTCCCGGCCGGTGCCCCGCGCCCGGCTCCCGGAGCTGCGCCGCTGGCGTTACGATGCCCAGCTGCCTCTCAATAGGAAGGTCAAGCGGAGCAAAGCCTCCCTCCGAACCACAAAACCTCAGCTCGGCTTCCTTCTGAAGGGACATCAATTACTCGGGGCTGTCAGGATGATAAGGCAGCCCGGCCTCCACAATAAGGAGGATATTCAGGCTAATAACTTCCCATTAAGCTCCTCGGAGCTGGATGTTTTCCATGCTTTTCCGCAGGGCTGCTGCCAGGGCTTGTTTGCTCCCCTTACCCAGCTAAGTCTTGAAGGGATATGGCTTGAGGCGCTGTTGTAAAATAAGCTCTCTACCATCAGCCCTGCCTGGAAATCCTTGGCAGAGCTGGGCAGAGAAACCACAACCTCTGAGTTTTTGCTCCGATGCCAGGTTAGCCTTCCTCCTCCAAAGGAGAACAGCACTCAATGCAGAAGATTTAAACAAAATAAAAAAGAAACCTCTTATCCGTCGCTTCTGACCGAGTTACTGCCTGCAAGCGCGTTGCCAGCGTGCCGAAGGGAGAGCCAGGTGAGGACGGCCGGGATGCCGCGTCGCTCTCTTTCTCCCCCTGACATCCGCTAACCTTCAAACGTCCTTCACCACGAACTGAGAGGCGAATCACACGCGTTCTCAAGTTCAGACTTAGTTTACGACACCGGAGCTGAATATCCACGTTTGCGTCCCGACGCTTCTTCAGCACATCCTGCACCTCCCGCCCGCCCTTCCCAGCGGCTTCTCCCCTTCCAGGGATGGGAACGAGCCCTCCCCTCCCTTCCCACTCCCGTGCTCCCGTCCTGCAAGCCGTGGCTCGGGGGACTACCCCAAAGCACTCCGTGTCCTACGTTTCTCAAGAGTACTAAACTGAGCTGGACTTGGGGGGCGGGGGAGGGGGGGTACCTTCACCTCATAAAACGTGCTTGAGAAAAAAATCTCCGATCCATTAATGCTTCATAAAAATTTTACAAGGTTTCTGCTAAAGGAAGGAAAACAAACAGAGATGGTGTCGGCATCCAGGCTCTCTTTAAGTCAAACATTCTTTCTCTAATGCATCATTTTTTTGTTTATAGTACCAATCAGGAAAGCGATCAAACATGAAGCCCACAGCTCCCAGTGCTTCCATTTCCAGCACCTGAGTTTTTCCCAGCTCAGGACACACGATGCCAGTGCTCCCGTCAGCCCTGTGCTGGCTACAACAACGTGTCCCCCCACGTTGGTGGAGCAGCCGCGAGGGCGAGATGAACAGCAAACCCCACCACCCAGCAAGCCAAGGGCACAGCATCCTGACAGGGATCCCGACCTACAGGAGAGACGCTTTGATTGAGTTAATTAACTTTGCTGTAGCAGCATCCAGAACCGGAGTGGGATCGATGCCTGGCGCGCACGGGGACTGCGAGCATCTTTCAAGCACATGGGGATGGGTGAGGGAGTGAGGAAGCTCCTCTCCTTCCCTAATAAAGGCTTTACACCCACCACAGCATTAACAACTCCTTCGTTCAAACCCAGAGCCGGGGCTGCTTTTCCAGGAGGGAACGGTGCAGCACAGCTGGGCCAGCAACAGGTTTCCCGTTAAATCAGCAGCTGAGGTCCAGTCCGGGCAGAGACATTGGGAAACTGGGTACCAGAGTCAGCTCGGGACCTGCCTAATAAGCCTGGGAAAACGTCAAAGGTATTTCTGCAGTATTCACTGTCCAAAAAGGTCCAATAATCTTTCTTTTCCCCTCTTGTTTCTATGTTCCTTTGTTTTTCCGAAACCTTCCCTTTCCGTGCAGAAACGTTCTGCTGCAAACGTACATCGTTCCCCAAATCAGGCTTCTTCATAAACAGTATATTAAAAACCAACCCCCCAAAGAAAACTCTGCAACTGAATACAAAGCGTAGTTATTGAAGAGCTGCACAGTGACAGCTAGCGATGAGAAACAAGAACACCGAAAGTACGGGGGGAAAAAGTAAATAAACAAAACACTGAGCAAAATATTCTGCTGAGGATTCGGGAAACATTAAGTATCTAACATCAAATGTGTATATATAAAATATACATACGCTTCATAAATCTACATCATATATAAGTATACAACATTAAATATCTATTATTTATTTCGCAAAACTTTAATTTAAAAAGTCCATTTTCAACCATAAATGGTTTTTGCTCTCTTCTACCTGCCACAGATCCTGAGAAAGGAAAAAGATTTTTTTTTTCCCTGAAGAACAGCGCAGAGGTTTGAGATAATTCCCGGGGGATGGGAAGGATGCAGAGAAAGCCGGTGACGAAGCCGCCGGCACCTCGGGCACCTCTGCAGCGATCCTGCCTCTCGCTGCCCCCAGCCTCGAGCCCCTCTCAGCTCTCACCTCCAGCCTCTCTTCAACAAAACCCCCGGAGAGGAAAGAACCCCCTTCCGACCGGAGCTGCCTTTAGTGGAGCAGCACCCTGTTTCCCGGCGCCGAACACCCCCAAGAGCCCCTCACTCCGCACCCTCTATTCACAGCCTGGCCGTGCTCCGTCCCTGAGGCAGAGCTTCGGAGACCGGCAGCGAAAGCATCACAGCTGCCAAATAAAGCCAGAAGAGACGGCATCTCCCATCCATCTTCCCCCACGGCTATTTCGCAGAGCTATCTGCGGACGTCTAAGCTGGTTAAATAAATAGGGGGCCTCCCAAAACACAGATACACGCTGGGGATAAGTCAGATTAGGGGAGCTTCATTTCCACCTCATATTTCTTCTGCTCTGCTCTCAAGCCCCTCTACGTCTCCCAGGCTGCAGCCAGAGCTGCTGAGCATTAGCAAAGAGCAACAGGAGAGAAACACGCAAGCCTAAGAGAAAAAAAATTAGCAATAAAGCCTTTGCTGCCTCCATCCCTTGCTCTGGAGAGGCCGGGAGGCTGGTTAATGGATGTCAGTTCTGCTTCCATTGAAGAAAATAAAAATCAATGAAAGCCTCTTAGGCAGGCAGGGCACGGCCACGGCCCTCGCGCTGCCCTGCTTCTTTGGCACTCACCACCCCGGCCAGAAAAGGAGTTTGCACCCGCGTTACTCAACACGCGAAGCTGAGCCAAGCAGCCCTATAGGTTCCTATAGGGGCAGGAGAAAGCGGAGCAGCCCTAACCTAACCCTCAACGCTGCCTCTTTACCTGCAGACCTTTAGTCCTACGGATTTCTGCAGCGACGACTGTGCCGGGGCGGGAAGATCCTCAGCTCAAACTGCCACGTTGGCAGAGGCCCCGTTGCAGATGCAATTACAAAGATAAAATTCTCTTCCAACCACTTCTAGGTTGTTTTTTTTTTTTCTTTTGCTCCCGTGGTTTTGCCACATTGACACAAACAGCGCTTTGCTGGCAGAAGGAGCCCGCTCTGGGTGGTCTCCATAGCGCTGGAGTCTGATTTTTCCCTTACTGCGAAGGCGTTTCAGCCTCTCATGCAGAAAAGATGCAGCTCGGACATTTCGTTAGCACTAAAAAGAATACTAATGAACTCGCAGGTTGCTGGGTGAGGCACCTAATGACAAGCCACATGCAGAATTGCTTAGCTGAGTCGTGGAAGTTAGGGGGGTGAGACGCAAATGGACTCAGGATCTAAAAAAAATCACAAAAAAACCCGTTTCTTCCCCCATTTCTGCTTGGTGAAGTATGAGGTGCGTTCCTGCTGCTCCACACCCACGCCTGGCTCTCATACCACGCCCTGGCCAACGTCACCTATTTCCTATTTTGATCCTATGGCTTCCTCTAAACGCTCGGGTTGGGATTTATCACCTCGACACGCAAGCCAGCCATTTGGACCCCGTTTTACAGCAAATGGAGAGAAAAAGGCACTGCTAGGACACAATCTGTCTGCCCTGTTTTAGACATCTGCCTTAGACTGGGATGAATTGCACCCTAAAAAAGGCCCATTGCTCTCCAGCGACTACAAAGGGGGACTAGACAAACACTCTCGGACGCAGACATCCATCATCTCAGACACCTGCAGATACAGGAGCAAGTATCCCAGATTGCTCGTGCTTTTCTGGGCTCTTACAGAAATGCAAACGGATCGAGAGCCACCCAGCCTTTGAGGGGAGTTCTGCCAGTTCCTTTGCTTTTTCTCTCTTCTGACAGAAGCACTTCATCTCACCTCAGCCCGTGCTGGTCATCTATGTCCCCCTGTAGCCAGTGACAGGACTCTGGGAGAGGGGCTGGTCCCTCTCTCTTCCCAAGACCTGCTCAGGTCAGGCACCTGATTTCTGGATGCCCAAAGCTACGACTGATCTGACTGGGAACATCCTGGTTTTAAAACATGCTCCCAGGCGAAGCGGTCGGCGACGCGAGCGCGTTGAGCTCTGCCCGACAATGCCATTAGCCAGCGCTCACAGCGGGAACACCGAGCCGGTTCTTACTCCATCCATCCCAACAGCGCGGTGCGAAGCCTCTCCGTGTGTTTCTTGCTACCCACGGTCCCCAGCGAGATCTTCTCGGCCGTTTCGCGTGGGCAATCCCATCCGGTGCCCGCTCAGGATTTTGCACTTGGGAGGACCGCATCCAGCCAGCACCGGAGGAGAGCTCTCAGGGGAAAGCGCCGGCGCTCCCAAAGTCTTACTCGAGCTGAGAAATACCGCGCCGAGAGACACAAACCCCGAGACAGGCGCTTGAGAAGGTCTGCAGGAGGCACATCCCCGCGCGGAGAGCTCAGCCCGTTCAGACTGGCCTGGGCGAGACGGTCGCCTGGGACGACTCCTGCTTGCCCGACCTTCCCACCCGCCTACAACCCTCCCCTTTCCTTTCCTCCAGCAAGGGAAGCTCGCTACTAACCGGCCAAGCCGCATGCTTGCTTCTGCGGCCGCTGCTGTGCCACCGGTGCCGCACGGCACCTCCAAGCAAACGCCACATCCCGGCCCTTGGCGGAGGAGTTCTTAGCAAACAGCTGCCTGGAAATGCAGCCGCAGCATCTCGGCGTGAGGGTCAGTGCCTCGGAAAAGGGTGAATGGGGCTCATTTTGGACAGAAAGCCACACGGTACGACAAAGAAAAGATAAGGCGGCACGTCCTACCCAAAGCAAAGTCCATCTCCACGGAGAAGCTTTCTACGGTACTAAAACACAGACCCAAGGCTAATACCCCCGGCGCCGGGGAAAGGTTGGATGTGGAGCCCATCTCCCCAGCTGCCTTGGCTCCGAATAACATACCCCGACGTATTTTTAGCCCTGACTCCTACTGGAATGAGCTTATGCAATCGTGCTCTTTGCCTGCGTGCCTCTGTCTAGCAATCTTCCCCAATAATTTGTGAAGCCTTTGGCCAATTTTAACTAAATTTGACAGAGGAACAGATGGCTCAAAGACATTAAGTACCTGCAAGTCTAGTGCAGATAGGCAGCCAGGTACAGGAGAGGGACTCTGCGAGTGCCCCACGGAGGGAAAGGCCACTTGAAAATGAGATTCATCCTCATCCGAACCTCCGAGAATCCACACAGCACAAAGCCTTTCCAAATGTCCCCACTGCAGGCGGCAAGTCATTTACTCCTACTTGGACCAAAATGAAGAAAACTTGTATGAAACTCGGCTTTATCGGTTTCCGTGCCGGTCAGAGGATGGATTTTGCATACGAAAGCAGAGCCTGCCTGACAACTTAGACGAAGGCAGAAAACCAACAAGGAAGGAAAGTCAAGTTGCTGCTGGCACCAAGGAACTGCTGGAAATCTTGCACCAAGAACAAACCTTCTCACATTTATCCCAGGGCCTTGGACCCTGCAGTCGGGGCAAGGGGATGGCTCATGCGCCAAATTTGGGGTGGCTCCATGGAGAGATATTTCTTGCATCAAGGCAGGGCATGCAGCACATCAGCTCGGCGGCACCGGGCTTGCGTGGCACGCTACGCGCCAGTAATAGAGCTGCTCATTTATTTCCCATCAATGTATCTTTCTAATGAGGGAAGATGGCTTTTTAATAAATAAAACCTTTCACCAAAAATAGCTGCACGGTCATCTATAATCCCCTGAAAACTTAAAAAGGCCCAAAGTTGAGACGCGAAGCGCAGAGCAATAGTTAGCAGGGGGGGAGTTGGTGACGAAATAAGGCAGCCACCCCCAAATCTTTTGCAGCAAAAAACCCACACGCAACCCCTTCTGCACACACCTGCGAACGCCTCACCCTCCCATCCCCAAAACGACGTCAAAAGCATTTCGCAAACTCACTAATACTCACGAATTCCCAAAGCTTAGGCAAGTACTATTGTTCCTATTTCAACACGGCGGGGGGGAAGAGGCAAAGAGCAGCAAAATGACTTCATCTGAAAGGGCGAGCCAGTGGTACAACCAGGACGGAGGATGCAGCAGCCCCTCGCGCCCTGCCTGAGCCAAAACCGGGCAGGGATTAGGCACCGAGCCACGGGGCCACCTCCCCTTTCGTGTCTATCAGCATCATCCCCCCTTTCCTCCAAGTAAAGCAGGTTTGTCCACAAAATCAGCTCCGGGTGGCGCAGCCTCGCCCAGCAGGTACAGATGGGCTCGCTGATCAAGATGAATCATTTGGCACGTTAAAATGACCTGGACACAACCGCAGAACGGGCTCTTGCTCAGCGACTCCTCCACGGCTGGGGCGTCGGGGGAGCAAAACGAGAGGAGGCTCCGAAATACGGCGCACCCCCACATCTGGCCCCTCCGGCTCACCTCCCCGCTCCCCACCACGGTCTGGCTTGTTTGCTTCGCCAAAGCCCCCCTCCTCGCTCTCAGACAAGGTTAATAGGGTAGAGAGAGAGCATCTGTTTATGAGAAGGTTATCAAGTGAAAGGCAGCATCGCAGCCTCCAAACCAGCTTTTCATAGCCTCTTACTTATTATTTAATTTGGCTCCAGTACGTGAAATTAGGCTAATGGCTGTTAAGTGGTTAAGGCACGCACATTGTCCATCTGCCGAGAAGGCTCCGGGCCGTTGTTCTGTTTCAAAGGCTAAGGAGGAAAAATAATAGGAGAGTTGCATGCTGTTAGTTTGAGAGCTCATAAATGCATTTTCTCCCTCTTTCCCCTGCTTTTTTATTTCTTTTATCTCCAGTGCTTTGCCTGTTGCAGCATTAGGAACTTCTGGAAAGCGAGTTACTGGCCTTTTTTTTTTTTTGGTCATTGTTGTTGTGCTTTTTTTTTGCCTTTTATTTTTTTTTTTTTAACTGAAGGGAAGGGTGAGCCAGCCGGTTTCAGCAATGCCACAGCGACCAGCTGTTGCAGTCTTCCGACTCAGGCGAGCAAAGTGCAGCATCCCTCATTTGAGATCAGCTGCGTTACGAACGAAACCCCGAGCTTTCGTCTCTTCTCCTTGACACCAGGACTGGCAGGCTGTCTCCGTCAACACAACATCGTCTTCACGGTTTTCCTTACACGCAATCTGGAGCGCTCAACCCCTCCCCACCTGGACTCCTTGCTGCATTTAATGAGTAGTTCCACACGTACCGCGGAGGACGCGTGGTTTCCTCCACGTTTTAGCCTTAAACGACGCAAGCTCAGGCTGGAGCTCCCTCTTCCCTCGAGTCTTGCGTACGGCCAATGCCCACGCGGATTCTCGTGTGTCTTGTACAAGAGTTGAGCTCACTCTGTCATTACTTCAGAGGACTAACTCCACCTGCCTATTTTCATGGAAGCTGTAGAAATGGAACGCCCAGCCCTGTAAAACCTGACCGAAATCAGCCAGCTGATTCAAAAACATTAGCAGAAATGGTGAAGGGGAAACGGGACATGTAGAGGACGAGAGATCACCCGCACCTCGCTTCCCCGAATTCCCAAGGGAGGTCTGAACGAGGCAAGCGAGCTAGAGAGAGGGTGGCTAAACTGCACGCAAAACCTGTCCAAAAATCCTTAGAAGAAGATCCCATAGATATCAAAACCCATCTCTACAGCGACGCTTTTTGTCCCCTGGTCCCCAGACGCAGTTTGCAAGCTCTGCCTCGCCCCCAGAAGGACAACGCTTCGCTGCTGGATAAAGCTATTGCGTGGCTGGACCTGGTTTTATTAAAAGAGGGTGGACGTGGAAGGATTGTGGAGCATCAGGGGCATTTTAAGCAGTTTTTGGCTGCCTCCCCAGAGGCAGGCGCCTGGGATCGCTGCTGTCCATCCCCCCAAAGGCTCACGCTTCGTTCATTGTTGGCATTTGCCTTAAGGAAGCCGGGACCGACACCAAGGTAGCAGCGCTGCTTGGGACCTCCCTGGCATCAGCAGCGCGGCGGGCGAGAGGGGAAGGTGCCAGCAAGGACACCCATGCCCGAGAGCCACCACGGGTGCCGGGGAGCAGCCCTGCAAACCAGAGCACACCAGAGCACACGCGAGAAGAGAAACCGCTTTCCCGGAGAGCGGCCCCGGGGGGAGCAGGCTCCGACGAGGGGCACTGCAGGCAGGGAAGGGAAGGGAAGGGCCCTTGAGCTGCGGCAAAAAATAACAGCCAAACCCCAGCTCTCTCCTCTAAGTAAGAGCCGAGCCGTCTCCGAGCGAGAAGGGTTATTTATGGGGACGCGAGGAAGGAGAAGGCAGCTGAAGAGCATTTCTCATTTCCCTCCATTACTGCAACAACCCCACTTGAAATCCAACTTCATTTCTTCCTTCCCAAGCCAGGAAAAAAAATAAATAAACGCCGCAAACAAAGTCAGCCTCCCCTCCCTTGTTATCCTCCTGATTTTGCCAGAGGTTAGCGGGGCTGCTTCAGACTCACAGCAGGAGAAACAAGCAGCAGTTGGCACCACCCGGGGAAAAGATTAGAGCATTTACTAACGGGCTTGTCCCCCCACCTCTCCCCAAAGCGGCCCCCGCCGCTGCTTTGCCAAGGGCCCGCTTGCTTTTCCCGGGGACGGCTGCGGTATCTGCGCCGGCTCCCGCTGGCTTTATCCCCGTGTCCTGCCTCTCTCGACAGGTATCTGCACGAATTACTCTCCCCCCGTACTGTATCTATCTTCGTTCATTAGCCGTGCACGAGGTATATAAATATATATATATATACACACACACACACACAAATTCGGTCTCTGTGTGTGACGGCGGCTGGCGTGTGCGGAATGCAAGCGTGCTCGGGGGTGGTTAGTTACAACACTCAAACCCACCAAATCACCACCCATCTATTCATTTCCATACTCGTCTCCCTATTTCCTGCTGAACCTGACCCAAAACGCACCATCCAGGCTCCGCTTTTTGGGGGAAGAGATGAGGAAAAAGGAAATTAAGCTGATGAGGAGCGCCGACCGCGCTGCCTGACGCGAGAATAAAGCGGCTGTACGCTGGGATCGCCACCAACGCGAGATGCTCAGCCCATGTCCTGCAGCTCTGCACCTGCTCGCGCTGACAAATAAATGCACGGCGTGCAAAGCTGCCGGGGATTACGGAGAGGAGAGCAGGATTCACGGAAACTTGCCCGGATTTGGCCGACCGATGCGGAAAACTTTCGCTGGTACAGCAATCTCCGTCGGCGGGGGGGAGTGAGCTTCTGCAATATTTTTTTCCGCTGGCAAAACCCCTGCTTTGACACATTTATGCCCGCGCGTCTGTACGGTTGCCAGTCCTGCCTATTCCCCTCGCAGGCTGGTAGGTGCTGTGAAGCTCTCCTAGCAGAAGTCTGACACCAGGAGAGTTTTGTGTGAATAGCATATCCCGGCAAATCTGCGGGATAGAGAACATGTAAAAATCAGGTTAAGGGATAAATACTGACAAGCCCTGACTGGAGAAAAGAGAGCGTTCAATTCAAACGCCTGCACAAACGGGAGGATTGCTACGGTTTTCCCCCAAAACGACGCTGAACCTCATCGGCGGCGATTAAACCGCATGGAAGAGCGGAAAAAAGGAGGCGATTCCCGAGCTGAAGGACTCACGTGAACCCTGCCGGGGTTTTACAGACCCTTCAACCTGCACCCGGAGCATGGGGGGCTCCCACCTGGGTTTGGGGGGAAAGCTGGCAGGGCAGGACCTGCAGGAAGCCTCCTTCGAGGGGTCCTGAGCGCTAACACACTGCCAGGGAGCATCTGCAAGGAAGGGAAGCATTGCAGCGCTTTGCTTCTGATCGTCAGTGTTTTGAAGGGTTTTCTTGGCCTTAGTCGCCAACCAATTTGGCAAGAGGTTTCCCAAGCACTGAGCTGGCAGTCGTAGGAAAGAGGATGGTTTTATCCAAGACATAAAAATCCGGGGAGATGGCTTTGAACTAAAGCTGACGGGGAAGAAACGCGGAAGGAAACGTCCTCGTGGGCGCAGCAGCTGCTTCGGAGGCAGCAGGGAAAATCTGTGGAGATGAGGGTGAGCTTGGAGGAGAGTCTTTCCCAGGCTGTAGGATCGCAGCCTGGAAGGAGGAAAACTGAGGAGGGCAGGCTCCATCTTTTTCCTCTGATTGCTTTAAGGAAGCTTTGACCCCCTCCTCTCCTCCCAGGGGAACGGTGGAGAAGCACGAGACGCTCGTAGCCTGCAGCCTCACCGGTGGGATGGGAAATCGCTCTGTCCCTGCTGGGATCCGCAGCCCGGGCCGCTACGGGCAGTGATGGATGAAAGGGAGGGAGAGGAGGAGGAGGAAGCTGCGTCTTAAGGCTCTGCAGCAGCAAATGGCCTCGGCGATTAAAACCGAGTGGGCAGTTGTGTATCACTCTGGATTTTCTGCCTGTTTCATCACCAGCAGTGACTCAGGAATATTCTTCATCGCCCTCAAGCGAGGATATGATCATTTTCTGCCACTTGAGATGAAGCTAATTTTACAGCAGCTTAGAGAGAGAGATGTCATGTGCTGATGTCTATACTGCCTGCATCACACATCAGTGCAGCATGGCAAGGCTATAGGTGCTGAGTGCTGAACGTTACACCACCCCATACTGGGAGAGAAACACCGTGGGCCAAGGGAGGGTTGTTTGGAGCCGCAAGGGACCCCGAAAGATGAAAGGAGCAAAGCAGTACAGGGCTGAGACTTCCCAGCAAGGAGACAGACAACAGCATCCCCTCTCCCGTCAGGTTTGTTAGGAGGAGAAGCATCCAGGCTGCCTGAAGATTTTGAATATGCTCCTAATAGGACAAGCGCGCCGAGCAAGGCTGATGGGCTCAAAGGACAGCTCTCTCCGCTCAAATCCAACCCAGTCCCGGAGAGACCACGTTTCCCGAAACCGAAGCCTGGTGCGTGAGGAGCCCACGCTCCAAAGTGAAAAGCATTTGCGGTGCCAGTGCCAAATCGCTCCCTCGGCGCATCCAAGCCCAGCTTTGGCTGGGCTCCCCATCTCATCCTACCTGTGCTTCCCACGGGGCTGGGACGAGGCGGCAGAGGAACGGGTGCCACCACCGGCACTGCAGCTGGACCGCCCGGGATCCTAGCGGGGAACCCACCAGCCCTACAGCCACATTCAGATGGGTTTTCTTGCTCGCCGATCGGGCCATTTATTTCTTTTCGAGACGCAAAAGCTGCCTTCGCACCAGGCCCTGGCAATGCCTCGCCGGGCTCCCTGCGCGAAGCCACAGTCTCCCAGCCACTGGCCGGCGTGCCATTCCTTGACAGCCCTGGCTTCGGGAGCTAACTGGCAGTGGTGGCTGCGTTTGCAGGGGAAGCAGAGCGGTACTGCCAGCTTTTAGTGACAAAAGGAGTGTTTATAACAGGCATGGTGACAGCTGTCCGAATGCCACATTTATTTACAAAACGTTAGTTAAATTACTGACAGTTGGCGCTGCAAAGGGAAGCCGAGAGGAAGAGCTGACATCTCCCCATCGCACCAAGTCAGCAGCCCCGCGGCGCCTCGCCACGGGGTCTCAGCCCCGCTTTCCACGGCGGGCTGCAGACCCCTTGCGCTCAGAACATCGCCCTGCACCCTCCCTTCCCGCTGAACCCGCAAGGGGTTAACGGTGCAACTCCCACCAACCCCGGAGGGTCGGTCCCAGCAGGGTGGGTGAAGTTTCTCCTAGGCAATGCATCGCCATCAAGCCTTCAGCCTTTTCTAGAAGGACCAAGAGGATATTTATCACCCTGTGATGTCTTCGGGCCTTGGCCATCTGTTGAGACTACTTAAGGCAGTGCCACTGGAACGGATGGAGGTCACCAAGAGGACCTCTGAATGGCCAGCAGTGTCTGGCACGCTGGTTTCAGACTCATAGAGGTGTTTGAGGTGAAGGGCTCCATGTCTTGCTAAACAACGTCAACAGCGTGCACGCTGCTGGCGTTAAACCAGCAAGGAGATTGCAGCTGCTGACCTCCACCAGCCAAGGACAACCAGAGAAATTTAGGAGACCCGCTTGACGTGCACCAGCGAAGGCGTCTCCCTCAACCAACCACCTCCATGACTAAGCAATAACAACCCAAGACGGGATTTTCACCTTCCGACCATGTCCTGCCCTGCCGCAGAATACAAGCACCAAGAGAGGGGAGAGGCTTGCTTTAATTTCATGAGTACACAAGTCAAGGCTACCAGATACCTTTCGATCCTCCTGTTTGCAGAGGACTAAATCCCATCACTTCACACACACACACCCCATCGGAGTGCCTCCAAGCCGCTCCTTCCCAACGCTGCCACGTGTTCCTCCGACTCTCACGCCGCGCCAGTTTGCTGAGCAAACAGGGTCACGACGTGCATTGCCCAGCCTGAAATTTGGCCTTGGAAAACATATATTCAACGTAAACTTTGTCTGATTCAAAGCGGAACAGCTCCTACAACTAGAAGAAACCAATAGGAGGGATGAAGCGCGATGGAAAAATTGACTCCAAAATGTAAAGCAGTCAAGAGGTGAGCGAGGAAAGATCTTTTTCAGCTAAAGGGAAACTCTGTGTATCCAGAAATCCTTCCCTTCGGAGACTGAACGAAACCAAAATTGCACTATTTCCTATAAGACACTTTAAAACCCAAAATCTCGCTTCAGCTTCATCAGAGCGTTTCCTGTAAAGTTTGACAAGACGCTTCAATGAACTCCTAAACTCAGGTTAAAAGAAAGAAATACTATTTTTCCAACCAACCCCAAAGCTGCCCCTTTCCCAACAGGGAAATTCTAAACTAAATATTTTCCAGTCAAGATACGCAAGAAATGGATTGTTTAGTAAAAAGATCTCGTTCAGAAATTAAAAAAAAATGTATTTTCTTATGTAACAAAGGGTACAAGTCTGAAATTTTCGACTAAAAGTAGGAGAAGCAGGTGCTCGCCTAGCTCCCACCGAACTGCAATGCAAGAAAAGCACCAAACCTTTGGAGACTTGGAAAATACTTGCTCAAGTTTTCACCTAGGTCACTCTTCCTTTGAACTCATCAAGAGCTTTGTACTGGACTGCAAGAGAAGAACAGGGATGCAAGACAATAAAGATTATCCCGGAATAAAGCCCAACACCTAGAATTGACTGAATTTGGAGGACCTGAGAGTAAAAACGCAAATGTACCTTCAAATACTAGTGCTGTGCCTATCTGTAGGTCCAAACCATCTTGAGATTTGGAAGTGGCTCTGAACACGGAGCTGCCCTGCTCTTCCTCCGCGCCTTTGAGATTTTGCTTTTCTCGACAGTTTTCTATCGTGCTTCTTATTAGAGACGTGTAAGAAACGTTAAGCCTGAAAAACACACCAGTTTTGCTGAAGAGAGCATGCGAAGCCGGGAAAATAATGATCCCACCGTGAAAAAAACCACAAAATCAGACTCAAAAATCCAAAGTAATGAATGTTTGGATCATGTCCGGGGCTCTGCATGTGTCTGATAAAACAGACGCAGGTGTCAGAGCCATTTATGGTTGCAGGCGCAGAGCCGGTCAAAATCTCCCATCTCTGGGAAAAAAAAAACCTGTGATATTTCACCAGCTGCTCGTGTTGGAAGGTGGTTTTATTCCTTATTTACTCTGTCCTCATTGACATGCAGAGCTGGACTCGCACGTCTCCTGTTTGACCCTTGGTGTCCTTTCCTATTCAGCTCTCTCCCCAAAGGTGTCCCCACCTCCAGCCCAGGCTCAGCTCTCCGAACCTTGTCTCCATCTCACTGACGCTGGTTCTTCCAGGGGAGAATCCAGCTGCAAAGTCAAGTTTGCCTTCAGACTTTCCCTACCCACCCATCTGCTCTTCTCCCTCCTCACTTTGCTTATAAACTGACGACTGCTTCCCAGCATCACTGCGGGCGGTGAGAGCCAACACCACTCGCCGCCAGCTGAAGAATCCTTATTTAAGGCGAGATTTTTTAATATACTAATGATTAAGACGCATTTAGCATTTCAGCAGACGCCGCAGCATCCAGACAGCTAAGCCCAAGGCTCAGACTTGGCTCCTTCACAGCATTGCGCCTCTGAAAACTAAACCTAAGGAGAGCAGAAGGTGGTTCCCGTTTGCTTTGCAAAGGTCCCGCATGCAACAACGAGCAAACTCACCCCGCTGGGAGAGGGCTTTCCGCATTGCTATTCCACGCGCGGCCCGTTAACGGTTTGCATATTGTAGCGAGACTAAACCGCTGTCTTCCAACCCGATCCACTGTCCATTACAGTTAGGATAAAGACTCGTGGTGACATTAATGAGCACTGGATCTGCCCCTTTGTCGGCATAAATCTCTCTATTGCCTTGCTGGATTGCATTTTCCCATTTGCTTGCTTGTTTGGCTCTGTATTCTCATTACAATTTCTATTAGCCTGTTCTCCCGCTGATGTGGTTGTAGATTAGTTCCTTCCCGATTTCCCCTTTCCTTCTGAAGAAAAATAAGGGTGTCTGAGCTCAAACTGGCAGATTTGGGCGGAGGAAAGAACAACTCTGCTAGACCAAGAGGAGGATTTTTCCAACAGCATGAGTTGGAGTAACTCCAGCGAAGCCAACAGAAGAGACGATGATTTAGGCAAGCTGAAGACAACTCACATCCCCCCAACCCACCTCTTGTTAACACACGCGTGGAGCCGCCAGTTCGCGATGTGCAATGCCAAGCAGCGGTGTGCTCGTTGCCCAAAGGACCCTGCCAAGGCGGAGCGGGGCAGCACGGGGACGGCGCATCAGGATGGCCACGAGCTAGAGATGAGGCCAGGTGCCTTGGACTGTCACCCACAAGTTAGGTCCGAGGCTTAGGTTAGCTCATGTCATGATGAGAGCAGGTTCTCAGCAGAGTTTGGGGCTATGGGTAGTCCCACAGTTGGGGATGGCACTGCTTTTGCTGGCCCCAACCCCTGATTTTGCTTCAGCTCCCGCCTAAGGAGCATCCACTCACCAGGCAGCTCTGCAGTACCACAACCATACACCTTCTACCCCTGCAACGACAACTCCCTGGCACCTCCGACTGAAAAACTCCCACAGTAGCCCCTTCAAACTCCAAGCAAGGGCAGGACACCGGTGGACATCTGTGGTGCCCTCCAGTAGGACACTCTTAGCGTTTTCCTTCCAGAGGGATGCTTCTTCCCACAAAAAGACTGCAATGCAAGCAGATGACTCACGGAGCCGGAGAAAGGAAGCGTTGCAGTTGCCGCACACGAATACGCACATTTATGGGACCTGGGAGGGCACCTAACGTCACGTGAGGCGCCGATGCCAGGGCTAAGAACGGAACCTCCATTTCATAACCCCGGCTCAGCGGTTAGAAAGGCCAGCCCAGCAACTGGCCGGCTGTGTCACACGCAAGGCTGCTCCGACCTCCCTTCCTCCTCGCCTTTCTTCCTCCCCAGCAGCCCTTCCCATCCCAGAGGAGCAGGGTACCAGTCTGTTTGACTTAAATCTTTCCAGAGCTGGCAGATCGGAGATGCTTAACCCTGCGATGGAGATGACAGCTCCAGAAAGGCAAGCTTACCCCCTCGGAGACCCCAGCCCAGGCAGCTCCAGTGAACTACAGGCAGCAGCATTACCAGGAGAGCTATAAAGGGAAACCCTCCTCTGGCACAGCAATCAGGAGCTTGTCTCATCTCAGATGGAAATTGCACTCAGGGAAAAAAAAAAAAAAAAAAAAAAAAATCCATGCATATGACAATTTTTTTTCCCCCACTTTAAGCTGATTCCATCGCCGAGATGGGAGAGAGGTGGCGAAGATTTGCTGACATGTCACTTTAGCAATAAACTCCTCTTTCAAAAACATGCCGTCGCAAGCAAAGCAATCGACTCGCAAGCTACAAACGGCACCGCACGTGGGCACCCCTCGGGGCTTCTGCAGCCCCTCTGATGGAGGATCTCCGGGGACCTGGAAAGGAAACCTTGGCCAGAAAGAAGGACCCAGCAAGGATGGGAGGAGGAGAGAGGCAGGGAAGCGGCACCGAGCACTGAGGGGAGCCGAAACTCAAGCCCTAACTCTCATTTGCGCTGGTTTCTTGAGTAAGGGCGCGGATTCAGGAGAACACGCTCTCCCCCTTCTTCACCTTAATACAAGGAGGGGCCACCACAGCCCTGAATTTGTTCCCTAACCCCCAGGAACAAAAAGGAGAGAGGTTTGAAGGAGAAGGTGAGCGTGCTGGAGTCAGGAGAATAAACTTTGGTTGTTAATACTAGTCGGCAGCTTAGCTCCATCCTCACCCCGTGCCCACAGGACCGCGGGGGCTGGTCCCACCCAAGCCCGTGCGCTCAGAATTCCTTCGCTGCTCAGGAACCAGCAAGAGCAAAGTAATTACACCTTGGATTCCAGGCTACGTCCCCCTGGTCTGGGCGTGGGAAGCGGGCAGGGAAGCAACCGGGAGCTTCAGTCCTTGCCGGGTGAGGCTCTGAAATAAGTAATTGTAGCAGGACAAAAAAAATACCAGGTACTGAGCTTGGAGACCACCAGAAGGGGATGAGTATTTCACGGGAGCAGCGTGCCACAGGCCTGAGCGCTGGGGAGGGCGATGCACGCCGATCTGGTGCATCCTTCCGAAGTTTGGGGGTTGCGAGAGGACGGGGGAGCAGACAGGAGTGCTGTGCTGAGCAGCGCATGACTCAGGGTGCCCACGGCGCCGCCGGCGCGTGGGAAAGGGCTGGACGAGCAACACCCCTCGCCGGGGTTATTGTAGGTCCTACCACCAGCGAAGGGCGCGGTGGGAGCGGGGAGCCTCGAGCAAAACGGACACAGACCCGCGCAGCTACCAAACGAGCTTTAGCAATCACCGCCGGACCCTTTCGCGGGCAGCCTCTGCCCCGTCTCGGTTGCTGTATTTGCACCAGGAGCCCAGCCCCGCGCCGGGCAGTGCCCTGCGAGCCCCCCATCGCTCAGCCCCGAGGCCACGGGGATGGCGAATGCCACTTTCTTGGAGACAGAGAGTCGGGAGCGGGTTCCCCTGCCCCCTGGCAGGCTTTCTACGCTCATCGACTGCAAACCACCAAGGCAGCTGCCCAAAACCTCAGCGGAGAATCGTCATCGCTGCGGGCCTGGCAGGAGCACAGCCTCCCCCCGGACCCCAGCAAAAGCCGCCGGCTGGAACGCACCGCGCCGGTACCCATCAGAGACCGGCCCTATCTTCCCTGTCACGCAGTAACACCACGAAAAGACAAACTCCCGTGGATGAAGGGGGACAGACGGGGCAGCGAAGAGTCACAAAACAGACCCATTTCTGAGAAAGATTCTTTTCTGCTTAGCAAACAAAGCACTTTCTGTTTGCACCCGTCAAACAAACACGCTTGATTTTGTTTTGTTTCGCAGCCAAGTTATCATTTCTCCAAAATTATTTCAAGAGCACAACAGGGGCAAAATAAATTTGCAAAACAGGCTTAGGTAAACCGTGGCAGGGCTTAGCGGCAAAGTGCAGGGCCCTTTTCAAAGCCCGAGTGGAAACCACGGGAAACATCAGGGTTAAAAAAAAAGCTTTGCCTCGCGTTAAACTCAGATTTGACTTTTAGAACCAAAGGGGGAGCACATAAAGGCACCGCATCACCCTGCCAAGGAGACCGGAGGAGACGTACAGAGGAGCCTGCGGAAGGAGCGGCCCTCGCCCTGCAGCCAGATCTGCTCGCCATCCGCCCGGGGCACCGGCCGATTCGGGGGGACACCGCGCAAGCGCCTGCTGATGGCATCGGCAGAGCCTCGCCGTGGAAAGCGCTGACTGACGCCAATTAAAGCGAAATCATAATCAAGCCGTTTGTTTTGGTGCTGCGAGAACCGCTCCAAAGGTCTCAGCAACGCCTGGACTCGGTTCAAGTGCTGGAGGAAAGTTCAGGACGGGTCTTCTCCGGCGTGAACCACTCGCTACTGGGGAGGGCAGACGCTGCTCGGCCGTGGTGGGAGCGGGGACAGACCGGCCTCATCCTCACGACGTAGCCTTGTGAGATCCAGCAAGAAAGACAGCTCTGACCTTCGCACGCCCGAGCCCTGGGCGTAACGCCACGAGCAGGACCCGGACCCGACACCCACAAACCCTTTTCCTATTCCGGCAGGTTTTGCTGCATCCAGAAGCAAGTCCTGCCCCTCCTATCCCCCACCATAGCTCTACACCAAGGTCTAACCCCAGATTTAAATTTAATACAGTGACCTAAAGTGCTGGGACCTAAGCAAGATGCACGACTGTGCCCTCCAGCAGACATCGCAAGACAGTAGGAAATATTTTAACATCTGCGGTGGCACTGGTCCTAAACTGACTCCTAACAGTAGATTCGCCAGGTTTGCACGGAGCAAAGCCTGTGCCCTTTGCAACAGGGGGGTCTCCTCGTGGCCGGCAATCCAGCTCCTCTCACCGGCACTGGGATTAGCTCTGCTCGGAGGGGCGGTGGGGACGGAGCTGAAAAGAGCCTCCTTGGCAGGCACCGCTGCTCCACAGCAGCTTGGGGTGCTCGGCGCCCCGCCACCCCAGATAAAATAGATGAAATAACCTATTCCAACAGCCAAGCCCTCTCCCTCGGGGGGGGACACAGGACTTTCCGAGCGCTTCAGAGAATCAGTAACTTCTGCTGCTGAGTTCTCAGCTTGCACTCCCTTTTGTCAGCTGTAAAAAACCAAGAAGGGACCTCTAGAAACATCTCTTTCCTTCCAAATCCTTGGCTGCGACTCACCGTCCTCCCCCCTCACACGGAAATGAGTGGGAAAAGAGGAGATCCTATTTTTTTCTCTCCCTTCCCGTGCACCCCTCCAGCATTTTGCCCAGCCTGCCGCGCTGGCAGGGCCGGGGCGAGGGCAGGGCTGCTGCCCGCGCTGGGCAGGAGGCAGCCGGGAGCGGCATTGCTATTCCGAACAAGTTAACTCTGCCACAACGGATCGATGGTTACGCCGGGCTGGGGCTGGGAGGGGAGCGGGCAGGAAGATTCACGCTTCCTTGGTTTCCTCCTCTGGAAATGTGGAGTTTTCATGTGCTCTTCTCCTCTCGGCTCCCGCCACAGCGCGGGGACCGGGACCTACCGGGGGACGCAGCAACGTACCACTGCCTGCCGGACTCACCGCTCCCGCCTCAAACCAGAAGGAAAACGCCCCAAAACACCAGTGCAAAACACGGTCACTCCACTTTCGCAGCTACCGAACCAGTGCACCGAGCCGGTGGCAGCAGCAGGCAGTTCATTTCCAAGAGCAACACCCACTCTGAGGGCAGGACAGCAGGAATATCATTGGCACGGTGGGAATATCATCAGCACGGTTTGCACACCCCAAAGCCCACGTGCCCGTCTCCTGGGGCACGCTTGCATTGACGAGCCGCCTGCCCAGGGACACGGACATCCCTCGCCACCGGCCCGGCTCCCCAGTACGGCAGCTCTGGGGCGATGACAAGCCGCTGCCTTCCCTCCCCAGGGCCACCTCCCAGGCGCAGGATTTGTCCCCCCTCCCACCAGGCCTCACGGACAGACGGAACGCATCCCTCCTGCTGACTCACCCTGGCTTTCCTTTGTTCTCCACCCACACCGGTGCCAGGGCAGAGCACCGGCATGGTCTGTGCCAGAAACCCTGTGCCGGCCCCCACCACAGCACGAGCAATTCGCCTCCTTGCAGTAAGTTTGCAGAGCACCCGCGCCCGGACCACCCTGCTGCTGCCACCCCCCCTGCGTATTTTGCTGCCCATAACCCAAACCCCTCCCTCTCTGACACCCCCACGGCAAGATCCCTAGGATTTTTGGTGCTTGGGAAGCCCAGCGTTTCAGGAGAGGAAAGGAGCTACTTGTGGGTCTTTAGCCCAGCTCAGTGAGGCAGATTCCTAAGCGAGACGCCCTGTCCTCCCCCCTCGGCCACCCATTTCCAAGCCTCTTTGTCCAGTCGTGCCGTGACACAAGACAAATCCAGAGGAACAGCCACAACACAGCTCCCTCCCTCCCGGGAACGCGCAAGGGCTGGGGGGGGGCGAGAGGCTCGGCTGCAAACAGCCGAGTTGCAGGAAAGATGATGGGGAGGGGATCCACGTTTCCAGGGGCCAAACCGAGCCCGTGGTTTAAGTCCTCCCGCCGCTTGAAAAGACACCTGGCTGAAATTCCTCCTTCGGTTTTTTGGCCCTGGCTTGGCCCTGCTCCACTCGCTGGCGTAAAGCAGGAGTGCGGCTTTCAGCGCACACACCCAGCTGGCCCCGCAGATGTTAGTGTCACCTATGCAACGCGCCGGCGGAGGAAAGTCACTCCCGAGCACGCCGGAGTTGCAAGCGCCGCTTCCCAGCGCTGCAATTAAAACCTGGCTTTTTATTTTTAATGTCCCTATCAAACATCCGCGCCAGGATCTCCTCTGGGATGACTGCGCCCATCTGCTGCGAGGACAGGGATGGGTATCCGGGCATAAGATGTCCCAGAAGTTACGCCGATCAAAATTATGATTTCCTTGGCAGCCCCCGCGCCCCTCAGGTCGCTGCTGCAGGCGACGGGACCCCGGTGCAACGCCCAGCCCCACATTTCCCCCCACCCCAAAGAGTTAACGCCGGCAGGCAGCAGCAAGCCCCTGCCTCCAGAGCACGGGGATTTTTAAGGAGGGCAGCATCCGCCCCTGCCCGGAGCCAGCCCCATCCTGCACCCCCCTCATCCCAGCAGGTCTGGGCATGGGACGAAGGCACAAAACCCCACGGGGGGGTTGACAACCAACCCCCCCCTTTCCCCAGGCTGGGTTGGTTTGACAGGCACGAAGGCGCTCCCGGGGCGCACCCGCTGAACGCAGCCCAAGTGCCCGAGCCGTGACCACCGACAGCAGGAGCCGAGCCCGTTGCCTCGCACGGTGTAGGGCAGGGGGCCAACAGGGAATCGCGCTCCCCTTTTTTCATCCCCCAGTAACTTTCCCGGAGACGACTGGGGGGGGGGCTGAGCCAAAGCCCGGTCCCCTGGCACCCAAATCTCCCTCTCGGCTCGCTGCCCGGCACCCGTCCTGCGCCGCCAGTCGACACGATACATCCCCCGTGGGGAAACTGAGTCACGTCCCCGAAGGCACCGACCGCCCTCCCGTGCAGCGGGACCCCCCCGTGCCCCCCAAGGCAGAAATCCAGCTGCTCCTACCTGAGCGTGGCACTCTCCCCTTGCCGCACAGTCACGTTGTCCATAGCTTTGGGGAAGGTGGCATCTCCGCTGCGCACGGGCACTCCTGCGGGCACAAGGAAGAGCAGCCTGAGACAGAGGACGACCAGGCACCTCCAGGGCAGGGCTAAGCACCCACCGACCCCCATCCTGGGCAGCGGGGACTTTTCCAACAGGCAAAAAACACACCCGACAAGGCCACCGGGAGCGAAAAGGAGGGGGGGGAGGGGGGGAGAGGAGGGAGGGGGTGCGTGTGTGTGGGGACGGGGGGGAGCAAAACCACCGGGGCGAGCGATGCGGAGCTCCACGGCGATCAGGAGAGCCCCCGGCAAGGCAGCCTGCGAGCACTGAGCCTGCCGAGCGGCATCCGGAGGGAGTCCCAGTATCCTTGGGTGAGGGAGGAGGACGGGAGGGCCGGGGGGGAGGAGGAAGAGGAGGAGGAGAAGTGGCAAAGGTGCTGGACGCTGGGCGAGCCGGCTCTTCCCGGGAAGCAGTCCGAGGCTCACTTGGGCGAGGAGGCGCCGGGGGAGCCGCCCGGCTGCGCCCCGCTCCCGCGCACTTGTCCCGAGTTCGCAGCGCGGAGCGGGGGCAGTCCAAAAACCAGTAAAAACCCAAAAAACAACACCCCCGGAGCGAGCTAGCAAACGGGTCCGGACGCCGGTAAAGCACAGCGGGCAAAGGCCTCCGAGGCGCCCAGCGGTTCCTCCTCTCCTCCAGCCGCGCTGCCGGGTCCCAGAGGCGGGCTGGTCCAGGCGGGATGCCGGGATGCAGGATGGGGAGGCGGGGGGGATTGTCAGGACGCCGGGATGCAGCAGGCGGGGATGCCGGGGTGCCCTCAGCGGCGGGGGCGCGGGCGGGGGGGCGGCGGCAGCACCCCGGCCCCGCCGGCCGGCAGCATCCCCGGGCGGCGCGCAGGCCGACTGCCCGCGGTTGTCATGGCAGCGGCTCCAGCCCCGGCCGGCCCGCGGGCGGGGAGCGGAGCGGCGCGGAGAGGCGCGGAGCGGCGGCGCGCGCTCCCCACGGCCAGCCTTTAACCCCCGCCGCGCCGCGCTCCTCGGGGGACGCGATGCGGGGACCCCCCCCCCCCCCTTTCCCCGGCGTGCTTACCTGCGCCCGGCAGCCAGCACCTCTAACGTTCGCCCTCCTCTACCTCCGCGCCATCCCCTCCCCAGTGCAGCAAAACCACTACGCGGGAGAGGGGAAACTGAGGCACGGGACAATTTCACCCCCCCCCTCCGCCCCGAAGTCAGGCAGGTGGTGACGGGGAGAGGCAGGAGCACGTCCCTCCTGGTCCTCCGCACCGCACCAACACGCAGCGTGAGCTTAAGTGGCAAATTCCTCCCCAGCCGCGAGCGCGGTCCCCACGTACTTTTTATCAGCTCGTAATTTAACAAATATCGCATTTGCTTATGCCTAGTAATTCCTCCTTCCCTCCGCTAGCGGCTAAACACATTAATATTTCCAGGCACAGTTTCATGCTGGTAAAAGGTGCCGGGGAGCCATCTCCTCAGAGCACGAAGTCCTGGAGCCACGGAGCAGGAGCGAGCAGCCTAGCCACAGCTTTCGGGGCGCTGCGCCCCGGAGAGGCCCCCCCCGAGCTGCGGCAGCCCAGCCTTGGGGGAAACCAGGCCTCCTCCGCCCGCTGGCCCCGAGGACTCCTCCGCGACAGGGGACCTTATCCAAAAGTCCTCCCTCCCTCATCCCCCACCGCGTGCTCTGCAGCTATTACACGGCACCAATTTATTTATTTATTTTTTTTTTTTTTTTTTTGTGAAATCGCTGCCAACCTGAGCTGGATTCAAACTGGTGACCTAGATGTGAAAGGATCCATAGCCCGTTACTAATCCCTGGAGTCTCCGAAGCCCCTGTAAACTACTGCTTAATTCACTAACTGTGCTATTTAATCTCTAAAACATTATGAGCTGTGCCGGGCAGAGGAAACACTCCATCAAATAAAGCTTTATTATTATTGTGCGTGCTGATAGGTCATACGAGAAGGGGATTGCTTTGCAAGTCACTCGACTCCTGCCTCTTCCCGAAGGCTCTGCTCCTTGAATTTAGCGCTGGTGGGACATGCTGCCTCGAGCCCTGTGTTTCCCAGAGGGGACAGCAGCTTGCCCCTGCCCTTGGCAGGAGGAGTTTCATCTCCGCTCCCGGCCGGGCTGGCAGGGGAGAGGCGAACGCCTGCCTTCAGCGGATCCTTTGGGCTCACAGATTACGTGGGAGGGGTCTCTGAAACCTACCCACAAAAAGAGAGACCACGGGTGGTATCACGAAACTCCTTGTACAGGGCTGCGGCATTGCACCGGGGCGCACAAGTCGGCGAAGAAAACAAAAAAAGACGCTGCTTTTGCCGATCGCTGCAGCATCCCAGCACCCCCGGCAGGATGGGGACCCCGCCGTGCTGCCCGTTATCGCGCTCGAGCGCAGGGCATCGCCACGCTCATCACGCAAGAGCTCGCTCTCTCTGCGAGGCCGCTCCTTTGGATGGGTAGAGACCATCTCCTGTGTCAGCAAAACCAAAGGGATTCCAATAACCACAGCCAGTTAACCTTTTAACACAGCCCGGATTGCCAGGAGCATCTTAAATCACGGGAGAAAGCACCTGCCTACGATGAAAGCGTGCGAGGTTGGGGCAGAACGTGACCTGCTGAGCAGCTTCAGCCCTTGCAAGGGCCGAGTTTGGCCCACTGTTAGGAGATCATCAGCGTTGCTTGAAAATCCCAAGGAATTTAAATCCAATATCGCCGGCTCCTGCATACTAAAGCCCAGCAGAATCCCTGGTCTATCTCCCCGTCTCCGGCTCTCCCTCTCTTGCATACATACAATGTACATATAAATCAGCCTGTCACAGCTCGTCTCTTTTCTGACAGCTGTAATTGCTTCGGACTATAAAAATATCTATAGACAATAAACACGACGCATGAAAACAGCAAAGAGAAAACGAAATCAAGATTCCTTTAAATAATTCAGTTGCTCCAGCAGCAGAGGAGCCAGCAACTGAGTCCAGCTGTGAAGGTTCAGCAGCAAGAGAAAGAGAGCTTTGTAGCCTCCTCTGGGGATGAGAGCGCCTTTTTTCCTTCGGTGGTTTTTGACCACAGCAGAAGAAGAGTCTGCCGTACGCGGGCTGAGCCGCTTGCAAAGCAGCACCTATCTGAGCACGAAACGCAGCCTCTCGCTTTCAGCTCCTTCCCTTTCTTCCGACTTAGATAAAAGTCTTTTTTTTTTTTTTTTCGTTGCGAGCAACAGGCAGGAGACAAACAGAACGAGCAAAGCACAGGCACACTCTAGGTGTGTATTTATCTCCGTATCTATCTCCTCAACCTCCTCCTCTCCAGCAAGGCTAAAGGCCCCCCTCTCCTGGCAGAGACCACAAACAGGGTGGCAGAAGCAGCGCGGGCAGGGAAGCGAGGGCTGGCATCGCAGCGGGAAGAGGAGCAGCGGCAGGGATGGAGGCCGGGGAAGGATCTCCCCGGGGGAGATGGCGACCGGCAGAGAGGATGCCGAAACCACGGGCGGGGAAGGGGTTAGAAGGAGCAGGAGCCCGTGGGTTTGCTTTGCAGAGGAGCATCTCCACGGGAGCGATCAGAGAGCCCACAGCTGCAGAGATGGAGCCTCGCAGGCGGAGCAGAGGGCCGCGACAGCAAGCCTGGCAGTTTGTCAGCCAGGCAAACCCATTTTCAGCAGATATTTACTCAATTTTCTAGAAAGAGATTGGACAGGGCGAAAGGCGGCAGCGCCAGTTCACAGCGACTCCCGTAAACATCCTTCTGTGCTTGGATCACGTGCGCCCTCCCGCCGGGCTTCCAGTTCCACGTTTTAAGCAAATCTGTCCCCAAAAACACCCCCAGGGAGGAACTGCGGCGTTTGGGCCGGGCCAGCGTTTCCCGCAGCCCGCTACAAGGGACCCCGGCTCCTTCTCCAAGGCCCTTCCAGCAAACGCTGCCCCAATCTCAAGCTTTGTCAGCAAAACCAAGCCTAAGCACCTAATCTGCAGATTTGAGTGGTCCCGAAGGCTGATAACCAGACGCAAAATTGCAGCTAAGGTTCCTCTGTTAAGTAAAACAACACGATTGCTGCATTTTTTTTGGCTTTCTCAGAAATATCTAGCTCAATTCTAGCATCTGTTTTGCTTGTAGCTGCTTGCAGGGATGGTCGATAGATCCTCTCGTACATCCCGTGCCCATATACCTGCCTGCAAACCTATATACGTACAATACTACGCCTCCCCACACCGAAAGATTTCATTCCTGAAAAAAAAAAAAGCCACCTACTTTCAATAAGTAGGTCATAGCAAGGCAATTTGTACAGCCAGCTTTTCCTTTTAATTCCTTTTTTCCTTTTTCACGAGGCTGATAGATGGCAATCTATAACCCCAAAGTGGAAATTTATTTTTAATCTGAAATTGCCAAATATGATCAGAAACATAATTTATGCTCGAGCCGTTCTCGTGCCTTCAAAATGAAAACATGATTTCCTAACCCCATCCGTGCTATCGCATACCGCATTATTCTCCAATAAGCCCAGAGTTGCAAAAAAAGTGCTTCATTTTCTTGGCATTAGTCAGGTGAATGACACACGAGTCCGGGGGAGCTTTGCCTGAATAACTGAGCCCTCGATGTCTACAACCATTCACGGCTGACACAAAGGCCGTGGGCTCCCGCTCCGCTCCCCACGCTGACTCATTTATCCTCTCGTTAACGGTGGCCCCAATTAAGAACCAACGCTCGAGAGCCTTACTTGGCTGGAGCCATTCTGAGCCCTTCTCACCCCCGAGGCGTTCCTGCGCCGAGCTGCAGAAATTGCCCGATTGGGGCCGTTTTCTGAATGCAAGAAGCATCCTCATGGGCACTCAGCCCTCAATCCCTTCCGCTGAAGCCAGGCACAGGGTTTAAAAACAATGCAGGAGACCCCATTAATCCCCGCTAAAGATGCCGTTAATATTTAACTGGCGTTTATATAAACTTACAGTAACCGTCCTATTAAATTCGAACGAAGCGTGCTTTTGGGAGTCTTCCCTTAAAGCCACACTGGGATCCGCTGCCCTGCTGCCTGCTCTGCCTGCACTTTGCACCAGGCGCCTCGTCGTAAAAAGGAACATTTTCTTTGCCCTTTAAAAAACTGCTGGTCTTGGGTTTGTCACTCCGTGCTCGGGGGCTGGGGATTTTCAAGCACGAGTTAACTCCTTCCAGGGCACCCTGGGCTGAGCTGCGCTGCCTCGTGCTCGCTGCAGCCGAGGCGCTGGAGGACCAGCCGCCCTGCAAAAGGTTGCAACAGCCTCTCCCAAGCTGGTGCTTCAAAGCCAGCAAAGGATTTACCTCCCCGCAACATCGCAAGAGGTAACCCAGAAGGTACCACCTGGGGAAGAGGAAAGCCTCGCCTCCAGCTGCCAAAATACACCCCATTCAGCACTGCCACCCCTAATATACACGGAGATACGCGCCAGCATCCTTGAGGATGCTCTGATGTACGGCACAGACGGGCCAGGCAGCGCTGCAGCTTGGACACGAGCTCGGGGAGGGATGCACAGCAGTCCCCAAGGCCTGGCTTTTCTTTCGGGATTACTCCTTTCTCCCACAGTTCTCAGTGCCTTTTACAACAGCCCGGCCAACACAACACGTGTATTTATGAAGTGACACCTCCGTACGTGCAGCCTTAATATTAAACATCCATACGGGGAGTTAAAAAAAAAATTATTGAGGAAATCCTGAGCCACCCCGGCACAAGTGATGAACAGAGATCGATCCTTGGTACAAATCAATATTGGTTTTATAGAAATCTGGGTCTTGTTGCATTGTTGTGAGGTTCCGTCGCTACATTAACGCCCCGAAAGGCATCCTTTACGCTCGCGCCGCATCCACGGCGGCGTTTGATCGGGGCGAATCAGGTGCCAGAGATGGCTGACGCCATCGGGTAAAACCATGCCATTAGCCACCTAATGGCCATTTATAAGCATACGACATTAACCCAGCACTCTACAACTCACTCCGCTCCGCGTTTCAACAGGAATAAGCGCGCACGGGAAGGGCGAAAAAGCTGACGAGGCTGAAAAGCAAAGCCAGGCACACCCCGGGTCCCACCGCGGACACTTGGGAGCTCCAGCACAGGTGCCTTAAACACAAAGACACGAGCTTCTCCCCTGCTGAATTTCTGCCCACGGTTTGGGGGCATTTGCGAGCTCTGCGTTGGATAACCCTTTGGAGGGGCAGCTCCAAGAATTGCTGTGCCTTCTCCTGGCATGGCCCCAAAGGAGATACCCAGGTGGGCTGGGGGAAGGCTTGGCTTGGTGTATCAACACACACGTCCTAGACCCCAGGGCGAAGCGAGGGGGTAAATGTCCCTGGCTGACGCTGGCCCATCACCACATCCACCCCAACAAAGCCCTTTCCTACCAGAAAGCTGCTCGGTCCATGCAAACCAGGCGGAGCAGGCACCAGGAGAGGAGTAGACACCTTGATTTAGACCACGACGTTGAACAAAAAGCAGGTATCGAGAGCAGAACCCCTGAAATCCCTCTTTTCAAACCACTGAGCACGCTCAGCAGCGAAACCCCAGCCCACTGCCAGGTGTTTGACATCTTTGTAAATCAGAATCTCCTGGAGACACGTTTGCCTTTTGCCTCCAGCTGACCTGCATCAGTCACCTCCAAAACCAGGGCGGTGAGACGCCAGCTTTGCTCTCCGACTCCCAACCAGCCCCAGCCAAAAAAGGGGCTTCCCCAGACGCACCTCAAACCTGAACGCCTTCACAGCGCCCGTCTTTCGCCAGCCTTAAGCCTTATTTCCCAAGGTGCCGAGGTTGCCAAACGGCTCCAGCGTTCCTCGGGAACAAAAGCCGGGCGCGCCGCTGTCTGCCGATATCAATTTGAGTTTTGCCACTGGTCCTCTGACCCTCGCGGCGCTATGCATCCAAGAATAATATTAATAATAGTCATGCCATTAAGCAAGATGCTTGGTTTGAATCTGAAGATTTTGAGAAATGATCTCATAAATTTAATTCCCGGGGTACCATCTTTGAGCGTTAACAGGCACAGTCGCCTCTGAATTCTGGGAAATGAGCATAATTACATGGAGATCGACAAGGCACAAATGCCAAGAATTCTGTTAACCTTTAATACTGCAAAAAAACTCTCCCCTTGTAATTATCTCTTTCCTTTGTCTTAAATGTTACTGATGAATATTTAGTGGGATAAGCAAATAAAAGGAGGCTGAGGGGTGCAAGGAGGTGCAGCCCTCTGCAGAGTAACTCCGCAAACCTCCCGGCATCGCTGCGGGTCGGGGCAGGGGGCGGCCTGGGACCCTGGGTCACCAAATCCGACACGCGGGACAACGACTCCCCCCCGGTGACATGCAGCTGCTGCTAATGCCAGCGGAGGGCTCGGGGGTGACGGCTGCTGGGGAATTCGGGTTGCACCAAAATCCGAATTCATTCCCAGCACCGCTGCAAACGCACCTTCGCTCAGGTCCGCAGCGCGGGCGGGGAGCGATCCCGCGGCCCCCGGCGGGACGGGTTCAGGTGCCCTTTCTCCAAACCGAACTTTGTCTCGGAATAAAACTCGCCGGGTAAAAAAACACGTCACCTTTCAAACATATCCTCCCTAGGGTTGCAAATGGCACTGCCCTCTTGCTGCACATTGAGTCTGATGGAAAGAAGATTTTCTCCCGGCATGAACTGCATTAATATCTGTCACCACTCTGGCATTTCTGCCTATAATGATGAAAAATATGTGCAGAGAATGCGGGGTGCTCTCAGCATCACCTCCCTCCCCATGAAGCGAAATTAGAAGCAGCTGCTCCCGTTCCCGTCCTCTTTACGGCCCCACAGCATTATCTCTGGAAGCTTATTATTTGGGAGATGGCGTGGGGATAACCGAGACTCACGACCTATCCATATTCAAGATGTGCCTTGCTGCAGATGGGGGCCCAGCTCTCCCCTCCCGGAGCTGGAGCCTGGTGTAAAGGTCACTCTCCTCTTTTAATGTCGCGTCAGACCGACCGCTGCGTGAACAAGGGAAAGAAAAAGGCACATCTCCCCCGCCGGACGGAGAAAACCCATCTCCGGCTTGGGAGGAGCGTGCCAGCACGAGGTGGTCGGGCTGGAACCACTTGCAACGCCAAACGCTTTCGGACCACCACCCAGGAGCGCTGGAAGGGGTGGAAGATGCTTCCTCCTGGCTTTGAAGATGCCGCTTTCAAGCGCATCCCAATGGGCAGACCGGTTGGGATGAGCAAGGAGGCAGCAAATCCCATGCCGTGGAGGAGGGGGATTGCAGCACATCCCGGCACTTGCCCCAAAATGCTGCAGGCAGCGGGGGGGACGGGGGTGAGCACCGGTCACAAGCGTGCCAGCCCCAGACCTTCGGGACGTCACACGCCAGCTGCCCAGGTCCTCCCGCTCTTCGCTGCTGCGAGCTGTGCTCAACCCCGCTGGAACCGCACCTCCCCATCGCTCTGCAAACACATCCCAAATTAATCGACGTTGCCCGAGTCTGTGAGCTGGCCCGCCTCGGCGTCCCGCAGTCCCCCCGGAGAGGCTGGGTGCCACGGGAGAGGCTGGAGCAGCCCGCAGAGCAAACTTCCCCTCCGGCCTCAACGCGAGACCTTTACAGACACCCTCCTCCCTCGTGCCAGGAGGACCGAAGCCAAAGCAGTATTTATTCACAGAGGACCGGGGAGAAAAATGAAATAAAAGAGGCTAGCTCGTTAAATACGACCCCCACCCCTCCCAAGAGAGAGCTGAGGAGCCGGCTTTGGAGTCGCATAGAGGAGGAACACGTGTCAAAGCCCAGAGCCAGGGCTGCTAACGGCAGCGAGGGCTCCAGACCTCCCCGAGGTGGGCGACACCACAACCGCCTTGGCCCTGGGGCCCCAGCGGCCCCATCCACCAGCCCCCCGGCTACTTCTGACCCCGGCGCGCAGCAGGTGTTTGCTCGCCTCCCTTCCCTCCCTCTTTGCCTGCCTTCAACTGGAGCGAGCTTTCTAGTCTCCAAGCTGCTTTTACGCCCCTTTAAAAGGTTATAAAAGCTGTCTTTATATTCCAATAAAGGGATATAAAAACAACCTTTTTCGCAGTTCAATAAACGTGGTTAACTTTTCCCCCCATTAACACTTTTTGCCTCGGCGCCGCGCACGTGTGCAGGCTGCTGCAGGGCACGGAGGAGGACGGGGCTTCGGGCATCGCACCCCGAAGCGGGAGACAACACGGCATCCCGAGGGAGAAGGAGCGAGGCCGAGCTCGGGTCAGGCTGGGAGCACCAGGCGGGTCTGATGCCAAGCAGAGACGAGCATCACGACCCCAGCTGCTGCCCAAAAAGGAGAGAGATGAGGCTACAGCGAGCACCTGATCACCCGACCGCCTGTGCTGGTGCATTGACTCCAAAGAAAACACCTCCTAAAAGCTAGCTTGGGCCCAAGGACGGGCTCTGCTGTGCCACGACAGAAAATCAAAGGGATGCAGCGATGGGCTATATACATCCAGGGGCGAGCAGTCGCCCAGCAGCGTTTTGCATCTCCTGGCAAAGCTCCCGTGAGCGTGAGCAGTGACAAACCGCAGCCGTCCTGGTCAGCATCCTCGCACGAACCAGCCAGCAAGCCGCGGCACCTAGGACCGTGCCTTTCCTCCCGGGTGACAAGGGACAGGTCGCTTCACCGCTCGCTGGCACCCCCCGGCTCTTCGCGACATCCATTTAGACCTGACGGACCGTGGGGCAGGGATCATCCCTGCCAGAGCATCAGTGCTGCGTGTAGCGTGACGGGACCCTGCTCCCCGCCGCGGCCTCCAGACGCGGCTCTAATTATTATTTACCGTTTGTGCAGCCGTCCCGTGGCTCGCAATCAGTCTTTCTCAAAAGTGCCTCTTTCCTTGGAAGAGGATCTAAACCCGTCCCGCCGCCCATCCAACAGCCTCTCCGGGCATTAAAACAAGGAGGTTTATTATTTTTTGTGACAGCCTGTTCTGCAAGGTGAACACAACTCGTATGAATCAAACCGGCCTGGATTTCATACATCATTCCCCAGCACCACCAACGCGAAGGGCAGGAGGGGGTTCGGCTGCCGAATACAGAGCAGAGGAGCGTGTTTAGCGGCGGTGATCTATTAGTGATGGGGATGCTGCGGGGCGCCGGGACCGTGGCGGCTGGCACGACGCTGCCGGAGGGAGAGGAGGGGGGAGATGCGAGTCCGTAAATAAGCGGTGCCTGGCGCGAGCAGCTATCGGGAGCAGAAATTGAAGCCCAGCACCAAGGCAGTGAGACCCTTTCCAGCCTGTGCCCCGCTCCCTGACCTAATTTATCCCCTCCCTGCCCCTCCACGTGTACCGTGGGATGGGGACCAAACCCTGGGCAGGGCAGGAGAGAGGAGATGACCTTGCGTGCTCTTGCCGAGAGGCTCCTCACCCCAGCTCACTCCTTCACACCCCTGCGGGCTGAGCCCTCCGTGCCACCGCCGGCTAATTAATCCAGCTAATTGCCATTACCGGGCTCCTTTTGGAAGGCTGCAGGAGCACGACGAGGGCAAAGGGAGAAGGTGAGCATCCGGGGCTCCCTGCGGAATTCAGAAGTGTTTACAGTCCCTGGCACGAGAAAATCCATACTCATCCTGGCTCCGGGAGGCAGGGCTGCCCTCCCACGCTCCTATTAGCAATTTCCCATCATCTTTTATTAGGCCTGCATTGATTTGCTGCTCGTTTCGGTGGGAACGAAGGCCTAAAAGCCTCGACTCGATCTCAGCTGAGGAATCCAGGCGCGGAGCCGGTAGGAGAGCGGAGGGGAGAGACGGGCTGGGATGCCAACACGGGTTCAGCGGGGCCGGTAGCGGAGCAGAAGCAGAGCTGCTGTTCCAAAACAGCCTCGCGCATCCCGCTGCGTCTTTCCCACAGCACGTGCAGAAGAGGGACCAAGGGCAGGAGGGGCTGGGGTCTCCTCCTGGTCTGTCTTTAGGGACCTCATTCCGTGCTGGGGAGGGGGAGCTGCACCGTGGCCCTTGCTAGCAGGGATTTCTGGAGCCCTGTCCCTGCCTGCCGGGAGAAGTCGCCCGGATCCCACGCTCCAAAACCCGGCCCTCCAGAGCAGCTCAGGGCCAGCTCTGGGAGAAACGGGCTCCTAACGCTACACTTCTGTTTCCAAGCCAACATTTCCAAGTAACTCGTGAAACACAAATTCTGTTAGGAACGATCTGAATATTTTGTTCCGATAATGCCATAACACCAGCGTACACATTAGCACACACGTCACACAGAAAGGAGAATTTGAATACCAGGACAAAGTGAATTTACAGAGTTTTTGGGGGTTGTGGGGTTTTTTGGAGGGGGAATGTTTTTTTTTTTAATTCCTCCTGGCAAAGCCATCACTGCAAGTTATCAGTTTCCAACTGTTTGCACCACAGCTTTTCCCTGCGCGTCCCTGTTCTCGTCAAACCTGCTGTTCTCTGCACCCCGTGTCCTCGGATAACCCGAGACGTGCAGAGACGGGTACAAAAGGGGCTCACAGCCTCCGGGAAGGAGACCCCGGTGCCGGCAGGGAAGCGAGCGGGGCGGCAGCTCTTTGAGCCCTGCAGAGATGGTGGGAGATGCAAACCTCTGTGTGTCTGAGCCTCAGATACATCCCCCTGCACCCAACAGCACCCACCTCATCCCGTCACAGCACCCACCTCATCCCGTCACAGCACCCACCTCATCCCGTCACAGCACCCACCCTCATCCTGTCACAGCACCCATCCTCGTCCCATCACAGCACCCACCCTCATCCCATCACAGCAACCACCTCATCCCATTGCAGCACCCACCCTCGTCCCATCACAGCACCCACCCTCATCCCATCACAGCAACCACCCTCATCCCATCACAGCAACCACCCTCATCCCATCACAGCGCCCACCCTCATCCCGTCACAGCACCCACTCTCATCCCATCACAGTACCCATCCTCATCCTCATCCTCATCCCATCACAGCACCCATCCTCATCCCATCGCAGCACCCATCCTCATCCCATCACCCACCTCATCCCATCACAGCACCCATCCTCATCCTCATTCTGTCACAGCACCCACCTCATCCCATCACGCACCGCCCTTCTCAGCACACTGAGGAGGGGATGCACTAAAAGCCACAACTTCGTGGCAGTTAGCCTTAATTATATACATATTTTTAAAAAAATGCCCCTGCATTCAGCGAGCGAGAGCCACTCTCGGAAAGACCCCAGGACACATTGAAACGGGAGCGCCGACTCAGCGGAGAGCGGTTCACAAACGCCCGCGGTGAGGCGGGTGAAAGCCACGGGCTGCGAGCCTTGGATGTGCCGCGCTTCAGACGGCGCGCGAGAAAATACGGACGCTCTTAAACTCTGCCCCAGATCCGCCAGCGCAGAAACTTAAACTTATTTAACGATCTGCTGCCCAATTTTTCCCCTCTTGCTTTTTTTTTCCGCATACCTCCAGGCAGTTGGGAAAGAGGAGACAAAATCTGGGATACCATGAGATATGAAGCCCTACAATGAGCGCGTCGCTTGATTCCCGCTTCTCTCCCCGTCAGCGGCCGCTGGTGCCCCAAAGCAAACAACGGTTCAGGGACTTGTGTCCCACGCCGAAATCGGGCTGTCAGAGCCCTCGCTGGCACCTGCCGTGCCTTTCGACTGGCATCAGCGCACAGTGAGCAAACGAAGCGGGCCAAATTTCTCCCTGGCGTAGCTTAATTAAAGCCAATGATGTTACACCAGGGAGGAACCTGGCCCACTGTCCTGAGCTGGAGTCCACAACAAGTCCAGCTGGCAACTCGCAGGCAGCTCAGCGGCGGCGGGAAGGATCCCTGGCACCGGGAGCGGCGCTGGGAACCGTGTTCGGCATTTGCGAGTGGGAGACAGACTCAATAAACACAGCGCTAAGTAAACCAGATCCGTAATAAATAACAACAACCAGCGTTTCGCCGCTTCCAAACGCTACAGAGAACCGGACCAAATTGTCCTCCCAACTCCCACGAGCGGTGGGGACGTTTCATTAGCCCTATTACACTGACAGGGAAAGAGTCACTGGGAGCTTAATAATAATAAAAATCCATTATGTTACAGCGCTCGTCATCTGTGTATCTCAGCTAGCTCCAAAAGGCAGGGAAACGGCTCTGCTCGTTTTAATGGAGTGGGGGGGACGGAGACGCGCGAGGGGGTCAGCAATTAGCTTCAGGTCGCTCATCAAGCCGGACCCGACGTTTGCTGAGCGGTGCCGCTCGTGCCGAGGCTGGGCTGATGGGCTCGAAGCCTCAGGCAGGACGGATCGGGCGAGCTGCCGTCTCACCGCCTTTAATCGAAGGAGGTTCACGCCTGGCCGGAGGGATCTCCTACAGCTCGGCTCCGGCTGCCCGACCGAACCCCTGCCGACAGACCCAGGGGGGGTCCCACCAAAACTTCAACGTGGTTATACGCTAACAGCACGAGGGGTGCAATTACCCAGCGATCGCGCTATGATTACACCGTAGCTACGCTTTCCACACCTGTAATTTCCACTCCGCTCCTACAACTCCAAGGCTAGCTCCGTGGCCTCAAATTAATTAGAGCGTAAGTGCAATATCAGTGGTGCCGCTGAATGCTAAAAACACGCAGCCACGGTGACCAGCAAGCCAAAGCCACAATTGTGGAGACGTAGGTAACCTTACAGCTGAAATGTAGAGAAATTCCACCCATAGGGACTCGTGGGTGGTGACGAGGTTAGTCCAAAGCCTCACCATGGTGTAATTACACCTTATTCGTAAGGTAATTACAGCCCTGCTATTATACGCGACAACCCTCCATTTCACGCCTAATCCCATAAGGGAGATTCGGAGGGACAAAAGGCAGCAGCAAAAGACACCTGACTGCGGCAAGAAGGACGGACACGGACTGACAGGGGCAGCGAAAGGAGGAATGGAAACGCTCCAGGTGTCCGGGGACACCGCTACGCCCAGACCAGCCCCACGGGCGTGCCGGGGATTCCGACCAGGCACGGGGGAAGAGCTGGGCTCGGTTGACTGGGATCTCTCGAGGAGGTATAAGCATCCATCAAAAGCCAATCTGCTTTCGAAAAGCAGAAAAAGAGGTTACTTCGGATTAATTTTTCACTTCAGAAGCTTTATGGGTGAGTTCTGAAACTGTCAGGCCGAGACACTTCAATATTTTCTGAAGGAAAAGCTCGAGAGCTGGTTCAAAACGCCTCTCTGTTTGGCTTGTCAGATAATTTGTACCCAAACATTTAAATTAAAAATTTCTGTTGGCTCATCTGATTTTTGGGGAGAGGAGGAGGAGGATTTGGAGCTTTTGTTTATTTCCCAATCTCTGAGAAAAAGAAACCCCAACATCCCAACCCTGAGCCAGCTTTCCAGAAACCACCAGCGTTTTCCGGACGCTGCCAGGGCTTTCTGCCTTTCAAGTCAGCAGGATTTTTTGCCCATCGAGCTCAACCTGCACGTTTCCAGGGCTTGCCTACACCCAGACCAGCACGAGGCTCCTCCGTCACAAGGCTGGGTAAATATTCACATTATTAACTTCCACCTGGCTCCGTCAGGTCCCGTTTGGACCTCCGGTGCTGCACGAGCTTTATTTAAAACTAATTCCAGTTGCTCAGCGCAGCCCAGCCCTGATGGGACTGACAGGTCTCCTGCCGCTCCTTATCTCCACCTGATCTTATTTGCCTGGTGCTATTTTGCATCCGTATTTCCCCTTGCTCGCGAGGCGGCGGGTGGGAAGATGTGGGCGCACGAGGGGACGTGCGGTACCGTATCCGCGGCGTAATTCCGCGAGGTCTCCGAATAACCCAAACCCTTTCCGCCGCACAGCACGTCACTGCAACGAGAGACTGTTCCCCCCGGCGCTCCGAAAACATTTATGCAGAGCAGACGTGTGGGCATGAAAATACAATCAGATGGGACGCAAACCGTGCTTTTTGCACTGTTGGGTTTGTTGGGTTTTTTTTTTCTCTCCTTTTTCTTCGTTTTAAGTCTAGCTGGGCCAAATTCTTTTATCGTCTGCTTCTGCAGGAGCCGCGCAGAATTTGTGGAGAACAGCATCGCCACAATTACAGAGGAGGGCAAATCCCCGCGGGACGCGAGACAGCATCCCCAGGGAGCAACTCCTGGCGTCGCATCCATGCTCTAGTCTCTCCGGGTGCAGTTTCACCCAGCGAAACCCATCCTTTGCGAGGTGCAAACACGCCTGCCGTGGGAAATAAGGGCTGAGCTATGGCAGGAACGGCTTCCCCATCTCCATTAGGGGCTCGGCTAAGCCGCGAAGTCTGAAAGTTGATTATATCTTTCATTAGGAATGACTGAATGATGTTTTTAAACTGGAAAATGGACTCGCAGCTAAGAGGAAACACTTTCTTGGCGAGGTCGTGGAGTAGGTTCCCTGCGGAATAGATGCAGTTGTGAGAGTCAACATTAAATTGATATTAGAAAATTTCCTGAGGGGAAAAAAGTCATACGCTGCCTGCAGAAATGGCATCTCACAGAGAGATGGCTGGAAAATGGAAATCCACTGGAACTCAAATATATATATATATATTTTTTTTTTTTTAACGGGGAAAAAAAAACCAACCCTAACTTCCCCATCTCAGCAGAAATTTCCAAAAAGTAACACTTCCATAGAATGGATTTTTTTTCCCCCCCTTGGAAGCCCCACTTCAGCTAATGCAAGGAGGACATTTCAGCTAGCTCCCAGCTCCTGGAAGAGCCCTCTGGGTTTCACAAACTCCCTTTAGACGGGCCACAACATGGCAAGTTGCCTTCCAGGTGGGCTCCCCCTGCCTCCCAGCAGGTCTCCAGGACAACTCCTCCTGGCTGAGCCATTGGACAGGCAAACTGCCGAGCTCCTTCCAGGCAAGCAGCCATCATCTAGATGTAGATTTTCCCAATGGAAAAATCAATTTCTCTGGAAAAAAAATGGAAATTGTCCTAGGAAACTGCATTTTTTTTGCAACAAAGGCACTTTCTGGGGGGGGAAACGTGCTTCGATGGAAGATTCTCAGCCAGGGTTTCAGGGGTGGCCTTCTCCATCCTTACTCGCCACGTGCATTTGGGAACGGGCGAACGGGGGCAAAGCGAAAAGCTGCGGATGCGAAAGCGGAGAGCACACCGCCCGGGTGGAGACACGAGGATCTCTTGTGCATCGGCCTCCCTCGTCTACCTCCAACCCGCCAAAAGCACCGGGAGCTTGCGCGCCGCAATTTGCATTCGCGGGGAGAGCGGGGACCGCTCCAGACGCATTCACATGGGGACCCTTCAGATCAGATTAACAAAAAGCCGCCGATGGCGACAGTTCCTCTGCCGCGCCGTCACCTGCTAACCATTTACTGTAACAGCCTCTGAAAAGGGACACAGGTTCCTTCGGCGTTTATGCCCCGCTCAGCCCAGGAAAAGGTGGAGGGTCCTCGGGGAGCGCAGCCTTGAGGCAAGCTGGAAGGACGCTGCCAGCATCCCGCCCTGGGGCATCGCTCCTGGACATGCATGCTCCTGGACACAGCCGCGCAGCCTCGGCACTGCTTCAAATGCCCTCCCCTCCTTTCCCTATCACCTATTTGCTTGACGAAAAGCATCCAGCACGGCCAGCTTCCCTCCAGGGACGAGTGAGTTGAAGCTCCCCACGCCTCGCACCTCCCCAGCCCTGCGATACAGGGCCAGCCCTCCATCGCCACGACCCAAGCCAGCCCAGCGCCGCACGCCTTAAAAACCCTCCCTCGGAGCACCTCCGTACCTCCACCGCTCCACGTTAGACCCCCTAAACCTTCATTCTGACGTCTAAAATAAAAACGGTCGTAATTAAGATGGGCTGGTTTTATTAGCCTACAGGTTCCAGTCGTATTTCCGTGCTTTTTTTCTGCAACCTTAGCATCTCCAAGCTGCTGCTAAGCAAAAGCCCAGATTCCTGCGCAATCGCCTGATGCCAGTAACATTAAGGAAAACATCAACTCTGATGAGACCTACGAGACCCGCAGTAAAAACAGGAGGGCTGGCAGCGCTGCGCGCATCCGCTCTGCTGCCAGCAGCATCCTCCGCACCTTCGGCGAGGGATTCCTGCTCTCCAGGCTGGTGTCGCAAAAGGGGTCACGGCACCATCAGGGAGCCCCGTGTCACCCACTGATCTCGGCTTTAACATCGCCAGATCGGCCCCGGGAGGATGCAAACTCCAAAGACACGCTCCCGAAGGCGGCTTGTGCACATCTACAAGGGCCAGAGCGAGGTCAGAAAGGGAAAAATCGGTGGTGAAGAGGAGCCAGGACCTCGGGAGTCCAGGCTCCGAGAGGGAAGCTAATAAAAAGGCATCATCCCTTCGCAGACAGCGAATTGTTGCTTCAACCCGAGGATCACAGACAGCCCTCTCATCTTAAGGGGAGCAGTCAAGTGAAGAGATTTCCTAGCCATTAAGTCAAGCTATAAAGTGCCTGCAGTAAAGTAGGGTAAGTGGAATTTATCATGGCACCGTATAGACGGTAGGGCCAGGAGAGAGCCGGCTTGGGTCAACAGGTTGACCTCTCGCATTGTCTAAGGATCCTTCCCTTCATCATCCCCATTAAGGGCTTGTCTCCCGCGCTGCCGCCGGCGCCGGCGCTCCCTCCCCGGGGACTCCCCCCTCGCTGCCCGCTTGCTCGACGCCGGGGCGCTTTCTTAATGGCCAGGCAGAAGAACTTCCCCTTCCTTAGCTCCAGGCCACCGCTCCTTGTCCTACCACCTTTGGAGACCGTGAATAATTCCCTTTCTTCATTTCCAACATCACCTGGAAGGTATTTATAGGCCGTGATCACTTCCCACCTCCTCAGGAGGTTTCTCCTCTGCTAGGCTATAATTTAGCATCAGAGCCGGGCAGCCCAGCCTTGCGACGCGCGTGCGCGGCAAAGCCACCTCCCCGGCTTCTCTATTACCTGCCAGGGAAGGAGTTTTATCCTGCCAACGATTTTTTTTTTTTTTTTTTTTGCTCAAATCCGTACAGGAATCGTCCTGCTCCTCCCAGGCAGCGACGCAGGGTGAAGGTCCTCTTTGGTTACAGTCTTAAATAAATAAATACGTTTTAAAAAAACCACACGCAGCCAGGAAGGGAAATTTGGGACAATCGCTTTGCAGTCAGGGATGGCAAAAATTCCTCCAAACCCCTGCGATCTGAGACCTTGGCTGTTCAACTCGTATCAGGCAGGTTTTTGTTGGGGCTCGATGACCTCGTTTAGGCCAGAACCAACCAAGCCCAGCAAGACCTGCAGCACAGAGGATGTTTTCTTGGTGGCGGTCGGTTGGAATTATTCTCATTTCTGCCTTTTTCTATTTCCTAGCAGAGGCAAGGCAGGAGCAGAGACAGCAGAATAACCAACGGGAAGACAATTCCCAGGACGATTCCTGCCTCTTATCAGAGGAGCCAAAACGCGCAGATGAAAACTCTGCAAATGTTTTGCAAGGGAACAGGAGCCCTTTTGAAGGCGGCTGATTTCCCAGCGCAAACATTTCATCTAGCCCCGCGAGTTCTCTGCAAAACAGTTTGAGCCCCACAAAAAAAACCCAAAAACAACAAAAAAAAATCAACCCCAAAACTGTCAAAACATTGTGAAGGAGACTGAAATTTTCTGTTCGTTTCAAAAGAAACCAGCAGCACCCAGGCCCAGCAGACCGGTGGCTGCATGAAAGCGCGTGTAAATGAGGTAGTCGGGGTTTCTGGCTTCTCCGTGCGAGAGCCAAGCGGCTGCAGGGCTCCTTGCCGGGGGGACAGCACAGGCTGGCCTGTCCTGGGCAGGGAACAACATCCCCAGCAACGGAATCGCTGTGCAACTGCTCCTTCGCTTAACAGATGGCCACCGAGCCCATCACCGTCGCGCCGGGAGAGAAAGCCTGGAGGTGCGACGCAGTCCGGTCCAGCCGGCATCCCCTGGTTAACAACCAGCTTCTCTCAGGCCGTTAATTTCTTGGGCACTCGGGAAGAAATTACCCTCACCCAGGGTTGGCTTGTCTTAAGGTTGTTTGCTCCAGAAAGGAGGATGGCGTTCCAGGGGGAGAGCCCCTGTCCTCCCCCCCAGCCCCAACGTGAAGCACCCGACCCTGCTGCACCCAAAAAGTGCCCGACACCATTGCACCCAAAAAGAAGCTGAACCCTGCTGCACCCAAATACGACGAGCGTGATGCCATGCTGCTTTCTCTGCCCTGCCTGGATGCTTTCCACCCTCTCCCCCTTCCCTTCACGCTCCCGACCGCAGCCTCTCCCGCTGTCCCCAAGCCCCCCCCGATCCCTGCAAACCCTCCGAGCCAGCCCGCGCCCCTCGGCCGCTGCCCAGCGGTGCCGATGGGCGCCGGGAGCCCGGGGGCGGCTCTGCCGGCCGCCCCTGCAGCAGGCGGGGGGTGCGTGCGGGCAGCCCTGCCTGCGCACGGCCGGGCGCGCCAGCCAGCCGTCTCGCCCCGTTTCCTCCTCTCCACCTGGCTGCTCTGCCGGCCCCGCTCCTGCCAAGGGCGGCGAGGCGAGGGGAGCGCCGGATGGATGGGCAGCGACTGTCAGCAGAGCCAGCGTTGCACAGACGCGCGCCGAACAAGTTCCTAAGGGTGCCTGCCAGCTCCGGACCCGCTGTGCTCACAGCGATTCCTCCTACCCCATCCCCTCGCCCCTGGCTCGCTCAAACAGCAGGCTTCACGCTGCGGCTGGGGCATCGTCCTTCTTGAGGAGCGAGAAAATCAAACCCCTGGACCACGCTCAGCAGGAGGAATGTGGATGTTACCGCACGTTCCTGGCTCGCTCACCAGGCTCAAACCAGGGCGATGCGGCCCCGAGCCCGCGGTCCCACCTCCAGAGCCAGCCCGTTGCAGGCTGATAGCAACGCGACCTGTCCCCATGCCGGCGCGGGCTGGCTGGGCAAAACAAACCCAAACGGGTGCCCAAAAGCAGCGCGCGACCCACTCGCATGTCCAAACTCTCAAGACGCATCCACCCCGAGCTGCCCTCCCTTCCTTTCTCCGTCTCCAGCAGCGCGGGGCTGGGAAGCAGCGGGTTATAAAAGCCAGCTGGGAGGGAGGGATGGAGGGAGCTGCCGCTTTTCGACAAAGCCAGAACGCAGCTACGGCGCTTACGAGCTCCCCCTCCCCGTGCAAGCGCTGAGAAGAGGATTGGTACCCGGGTGCAGCAGGCTGGGGGTTGATAGGATGCATCAGCTAATTTGCACTAATGGTCCCAGAAAGGCGGGGAGTGCTCTCCAGAGGAGAACGCACTTGAGCAATAACCTAAATAGACATGCGTTTCCAAGCAAAAAGTCCTTGAGGAGGGAAGAGAGGCCCTACAGTTGAATCTCTCTCCCCACCTGCACCGAAACTTGGCTGGGGTTGTTGGAAAGGAGCTGCCTGGGCAGGGAAAAGCATCGGACCTGCAATCTGGGGAGCAGCTCTTGGAAGAAGCCGGACCACAGCCCCGCTTTCGGAGCCCACTTGGACAGACTGACAGCAGCCCTGGGCAGAGCCCAGCCCGGAGCGCTCTTGGCTCCGTTGTCAGCCCAAAGCAAAATAGTCGGCCCATCTGTGCTGCGACAGGTTGATATAGAGGGCGAAATGCCTAAGTAAAATTCCACAACAGGGCATTAAAAAGATGTAATAAAATATACACGAGTTATTAAATATTGTCATCAAGATGAACCATAAATCAGAGATTTTATGGTTTCTGATTATAAATTCCATTTATTCTGTAAGCGTTTAAAGAAAGAAAAATGGAGACTCGGTAAAGATTTAAGCCCAGCCATGATGCTGCTGATATTTCACTGTTGCTTGTGGATGTCACGCCCGCGGGAGCCCGGCGTTGGGCGCGCAGAGTTGCCTGGGAGGAGGCTCTCGCCAGGCAGCTTGCCGTGCCGTGAAACTCCTTACGGACACCGCTACAGGTGCTCCTGCCTGCGCAAACACGATGACGGGGTCCCCGCGCTGCCTTCCCCACGTGCACCACACGTTTGCACCCTTCCCAGGCGCCGCTTCTCCTCCCCACCTCCCTCCGTGCCCTGTTTAGGGGTTGCAAGACGCAGCTGACTTTTGCAGAGCGAGAAATCAACATCACTTTGGGGAAGGGAAAGATGAAAACGGTGAGCGTACGTGGGAAATACTACCTTTCCCCCCGCTTCAAATGCCAAGAGAAAACGTCAAAGAAATTGCTTTCTTGGAAAGACTCAAGGGTTCAAATAAATCGCCAAGGGTCAGTCGCCAGCGCTTCCCCTCGCCGCCCCGGCAGGACGGCGATGCTTCTCTCGCAGCCGGTATTTCCCCTTCCCGCTCAGCCACCACGAAGAAACATCAGGAGAAGCAAACCTTGAAAGGATTTCCATGGGAAAACAAGCAAATGCCCATGCCCATGCCCTTCTGAGGAGCATCTCAGCTCAAGGCAGCCTGAAGCTACCGAAAAAACACTCTGCCCTGCTATTTTACAGGCAGCAGTACCCAGGAGCCTCGATAGCCCTGCCACATCGTAGAGGTGCTCACTCCAAAATGAGTATTTCCTGTATTTAACGCCCTTTCCCATCTTTCAGCGTCACAAAACGGCGCTAGACATTCCTTCTCCGACCCTAAAATCCGTTGACTCGGTCCCCAACCTGCATTTCTCAGCTGAGCCCCTTGCAGAAACACACGGGTGATGTACAGCTTTGCACGGGCTGTTGCCGTTCCCCTTAATCCGTTCACCAGCCTATTGCCGTTCCTCTCGAGGGGGACCAAAGCCCACGGATGCAGAACCATAACCCCGGCAGTTAAATCCCGTCCCTCGGATAGGCTGGGTGGAAGGTAGACCACAGGGCAGATCCTGTTTAATTAGGGCTCGTAAAACCAGCTCAGTACCGCACCAGAGAGTGGGGCTGATTTGCAGCTGCCTTTAAAACCGAGCAGGGTTACTGCTTCAGCAGTTTTCCCAGCCAGTTTTATGGATGCAACAATAAAGCAAAAAAAAAAAAAGTTTGCGTGCCGAGAGTTTTACTGCTGAAGCATCTGATAACGTCACGCCAGCTTATCGCGGGATCGAGGGAAGGAGAGCGCTGGGATGGGGAGCGGAGGGGCGGACAGGCTGCGGGAGGGAGGCAAACCCAGCCCGGCTAAGCCGCAGAAGCTTCTCAATGGGGAGATAAGACGCGCTTCAAATGAGCTTTGCCGTATTTCCAAATAGCCTGGGCGAAGGTTTATATCCTTGCAGAGGAAGCAATGATGGGGCTGCCAGGCCTGTATTTATCTGCTCATCGGGGAGCAGATAAATTCACCCCGGCACTGAAGTGGCTGGGGTTCACGAGGCGCACCGCGGAGGGGACCCCAACGAGTCAGGCTCTGCACCACGCCTCGACCGGGGGAACCACCGGGAAATATCATCAACATCCAGTAAAAAAGGATTCTTTTTTGTCTTTTAAATTTTAAATGCTGCCTCCCCCTCCCAAACTCCTCCCCAGCATCGCAGGCTGCACCCGAACGGCTGCGCTGCGGCTTTCCAAGCTCCCCGCCTCGCAGAGCGGCTGTTTGCAGAGGGCACCCACCCGGCAAGGAGCCGGCCGGGGGGACGGGAGCAGGGATGAGTTTATTCCTGACGCTGAGCCTCTGCACGATGGGAGCCGGTTGTTTGTGAGAGCCCTCCGGGGCTACGGTGGCCCCGGGCACGGGCAAGACAATCCACGTGGGCATTTGGGAAAGATGTACTGGCAGATCAGGGAAACAACGGGGGAAGAAGTAGCACGCGAGGTTTCTGGGATAGTAAAATAATCAGAGGATGAAAACCTCCCTCAATGCCTATACTCAGCCAGGACTGTGCTTTGCCAGCCGCAGCTTTGGGTAAAAATCTGATGAAGCAAGCTTTATGCATGAAAAAGGCCAATTTAAAAAAAAAAAAACACCAAAACACGGCAAATGTAAGGAAAAAGAAGAACAGAGCGAGACTGATGGGGTCAGGGCACAGTTAAGGATGTCAATACCCATCACTCACCAATAACCTCTCTGTAACTCCTGACCCAGCAGTGGCTGTCGCGAAACCGCAGCAAAATTAAAACAGAACTGAAGCGGCATTAGGTCCCGGCGAGAGGAGGCAGCAGCTGACAGGCAAGGTAAGGGCCTGACGCGGAGACAAGAGGGGGCACGGCGCTGGGCCTGCCCACCTGCGCCCAGGCATCCCCCCCGCGCTCCCGGGAAAAGTGCAAGGGATGCAGGATGCGGCGGGGAGGGGGAGCGGGTCGGGGGCGCGCTGCCCGGGCCCAGCGGGGCGCGGGGGAGGAGGGGGCGCGGGGTTCAGCTGACGGCAGCGGGCTGGCGGAGGCGAGCGTCCTCCCGGGGAGAGAGGAAGGACGAGGCCGATGCAGCCCCAACAGCTGAAGCTGGCGGAGGGGCAGCGGCTCCGGGTGGGGTTACAACGCAATCGCTCTGCGCTTTGGGGAATTTCTGCTAAGAAAAGGCTATTTCCTTGGGTACCAGGTGGGTTTGGGGACCTTCGCGTGGTCCTGTGTCCCATCCATCCATAGAGGTAGCAAAAAAAGCAGCAAACCTCCCTCTGCAAGGGCTGGAGCAGCTGCAGCGCTACCCTCCCCTCTCCTCCTGCCCCCTGCTCTCTGTGCAAATTTAAAGCATGTTCCAGATATGGGCTGACCTTTACAGTACACATGAAAAGGCAAAAGGAGAGTTGGAAACGCACAGAAGGGAAAATATATGCCTTGCAATGGAAAACAGACCGTGCGCATCCCAGCGAGCAGAACGGCGGAGATGGGGGACGAAGGGTCTCCGGCCTAGGATCAGTCCCCACCAAAACCAAATCTGCATCTCAGTGCCCTCCTGACCCCAAAGGGGAAGCCCCAAGGGCAGACCCTGAGTGGCTTTAGCCCAAAAGCCCGTGGGACCAGCTTTTCTGCCAAGCAGACCTTCCATCACCCTTATTGCACCCCCTCCGAGCGTTGAAACGAGTCTAGCAAGGGGCAAAGCACAAAGCCCCATCGGAAGGGATGCCCTTGGTGGGAAGCATCCCTAAGCCTCATTCGCAATGACCTCTCAGCTATTTAATCAGCCGCAGGTAGATACTGAGGGAGGTAAATTCCCCAGGTCGGCTCATGGAGCAGACCATGGCCAGTAGACCACGGCCAGTAGACCATGGCCAAGTCTCTCCAGCACTCGCTCGCCCATCTCATGCAGCAGGCAGAGCATCTTTCTCCCTCCCCGTCGCATGGACACCTGCCTTTCTGTTTCACCAGTCTCTCCCCCAGCCTGCTGTTGCGAGAAAAGGAGGACGAGCACATCCCCCCCGTGCCAGCGGTTCTTCGCCGCACCAGGCGTAGCCTTCGCCAAGAAAAAGCACACAGAGGGAAGGCAATCAGGCAAACCGCGGGAGATGCGCTCGCACACGTAAACAGCAGCGAACCCGCTGGGAACCCGCGGACACGTGCGTATAGCAAGGACGCATGGGTTCTTGAGGTCCACCCTTTCCCATCGTGGCTCTTTCGGTTTTAATTTGGGCCAAGGCGAGGTCTCCTGCGCTTGTGGGCACGACCCTCCCTCCATCTCCCAGCCCGGCAGCGGCGTGCAGGATCAGCTCAGGCTCCTCTCTCTGCAAGACGTCCAGAAGCTGAGACAGAGCTGATCCATCTTCCCTGCTGAAAGAGTGTAAACAACTCAGCTGCAGGCTTGGAGTGCAAGAGAGGACACGCAGTTGGAAATTTTAAGGGCCAATTTACTAGGTAATTTACTAAACACGCTAATAATTGACATTGCAAGCACCATACCGCTGTCCCCAGCTCCCACCTAATACCCGTAGCGAGAGGGAGAGAACAGCTTTCCCTGTCCTAGCCGCTCCGCAAAGCCTCCTCTGCCAGACACGATCCTGTTTGCCATCTGGGCAGCCTCGCTCCGCTCAATCCCAACCAACACAACAGCAACCTTGGCAAAAAACACTCTCCTGATTAGTATGCATATTTCCGAGCACTGATTTCACCTGAGGATCTTTGCAAGGGAAGGGTGTGTTGTAATTACCACCTCTTCCCTAGCTGTAATTAAAGACAAACTGAAGGGAGTTATGCCCAGTCTCTTAGTTTCCCTGAAGCTTTTCCCTGTGCCAAAAAAATATCTCTGCAAGAAAACTCCCGGCAGCTTCTTGGAAAAAGGCAGCAGCTCAGACTGGAGTTGCAACCTGGTTCGGATTACGGGAGTTAGACTAGGCTTCCCGTCCAGCCGAGAGGAGAGAGGTGGTGTCCAGGTATCCCGCATCCTTCAGCCCCCTGCTTCGGGAGGGGATGAACTGCTGGGAGGAGCACAGATGACCGGGTCGGACCTGACACCTACAATTTAAGCGACTCAGCCTGGGTGCAGTGAACCCCAGCCTACAGGTTTCTCAGTAATGGCATCTTTACACCAGTGGAAGCTACGCGTTCGGTCCCGAGGGATGCTCAGCTGACCACCCCAGGTCACTTAACCCCCGCGCAAACGGGAGGCATGCGGGATGTTCGGTCAGAAACGCTGCCTTGTCGAAATCTAAACTTCCCATGGGAACGTGTCAGTTTTGACAAAACCGCATTTGTGCTTTTATTGGCTGCGATTCACCTCTTTTCGTTTCCAGGCACCTTCGCTGGTTCTTAATGGTTTATATTCTCATCTAGCAAACCTTTTGGACAGGCGCGCTGCAAACGGGACCAGCCGACCCCCCTCCTTCTCCCCACCGCGAAACTCCATTTCCAGGCCAGGAAATCAAATTCGAAATTCAAAGCCCAACTCAAAACTAACACAAACATAGGCAATATTGGTACGGACTCAAAACCGGCACAGTCCTGGGCACTACTGATAGCAGATTCTCGTGCCACCGCAGCCGGGTGCTCAAAGGGCTAGGAGCACGTTTGCATTTATTTCTGTCCTGCGCCTGGCTGGATCTCCACATGAGAAAAGAGGATGGAAATCTGATGAGCAGTAAGTGACTCCGAGCGCTCAAAGGTATAGGGGTTTAAAGAGCCCTCTCAACCACTCTCTCAAGAAAAACCCAAAACAAAAACCTCTCCGGCTCCTCAAAGGCATTTCACGTCGAGCATCTTCAGCCTGAAAATCCCTCAAAACTTGTCACTTACAGCAACCTGGGTCACAATTTGCAATTAATCATTCACTTGATTAATTTTGCCTCCTCTCCTGCCGGTGCGCAGCCCGCCAGTCCCTGCAGGCACGGCACAGCACGGCACGGCACGGCACGGCACGGCACGCCGCCGGTGTAATTGCTCCGCGGGCGGGCTGCAGGCGCGCCGAGTCGGTGCCGCGCGGTCGCGACCAGCCCGGGAAGTCTCCGGGCGACTCATCCGCGTCGGTGTTGCCTGGATGGGAGAGTGAAGCCAAGCCACCCACGGCACCCTGCAAACAGGGCTGGGCACGGACGTGAGGTCAAAGCTCTTGCCCAAACGCTTGGGCAAGAGTCAGACTTAACGAATTCCTCTGCTGGGTGTAAATGACCTCGCGGAGACATCGCGTCGCCCATCCCTCCTCCGCAGCTTCTCTATCGGGAGACGCTCAGCTCGACGCTACTCGCTCCGATGGACCAGCAAAACATTCCTTTAAAGTTGGAGGGGGGTTTTGGTGGTGGTTTTCTGTCTTTTTCTTCCATTAGGAGACATGTTCATTAGCAAAATATCAGAAACCTCTGGGGCAGCTTGTGCTTCTAATTCATTTTCCAAATGTATAATGAGCCAGGAGTAAATTTTTTTAGGGTGAATTTAATTGACCTTTGCAGTGGCATTAGGCAGATTGGCTTAAAGTCTATTAGAGCATAATATAACCTGGTGAGATTTTAGGGAAGGTTATTGGAAAAACCTACCGAGTTGGACCGCTTTTCTCCTTTCCTCCTCCTCCCCTTAGCTTTCTTCATGGAGAAAAAGGAGGATGGCTCGAGAATAGAGAGGGATGAACAGAAGGGGAGAGGGATGAACAGACGGGGAGAGAATTAAAAGGGAGAAGCGAGGAAAGGAGTAGGAGGGAGAGAGAGGAGAGCGGTTCAGACCGGCCCTCGGCTGCAGAGCGGTGCAGCAGGCTTGGCTGCTCGGGGACAGGCAGCAGCATCCCCGGACCGAGCAGTTGGCCCATTCGCTCGGTGACACGGTGCCAGCTTACGCCAGCTGAGGATCGGGCCCTCCGGCGATGGAAGCCGTCCCAGCTTCGCGGGAACGGCTCGCAAGCCGCCGGTTCCTGCTGTCTCATAGGGAAATACGGATCTGCAACGGCTGATGGATGTTGGGCTCGGCGCTGCCTTGCTCTGGGTGCCACGGCCAGGGACACGAGCCCACCTTCTGCAACCTGCTTCAAGACACGCGTTTGGGTCAGATATAAGCTGTCCCGACGGAGGCTGGGGGAGGCGGGTCAGCAACGCGTCCCAGCTCATATCCAGGAGGACACCAGACCTCCAGCATCGCTCACAGGGGCTCTCCAGGGGCTGCTGAGAAGCAGCGAAAGGTGAAAGACTCCGAATTTCACTCCAGTGCAGAGGAACAGCACCACAAGCCGTGTCCTGCCACCCCTGCCCTCTCAGAGCACAGCTGGGACCCCAACGTACTGTGGTCCTACCCCACGTGGCACACGGAGGCCCAAGCACCCCAACAGCACCACGTAAACCCCCCGGGAGGTGTTTAGAAAGCACCCAGCCCTCGCACCAGCGACGACTTTCCATCCCCCGGGTGTGCGACGCAGCCCGACCCCGCCGGCCCCTCCTCGCAGGACCCAGGCTGGGGTGCAGCTTCTAACAGCTCCAGAGAGAGACGAGGTCTCCCCTCGGGGTCAGCACCCCCAGCCCAAGCCCCGGCGGCGGCAGCCGGGCTGCGCGGCACCCGGGAGGGGTGTGCGCTGTGCACCCACACACCTCTGCAAGATCTCTGAGATTTACGTCAATCAAGGTGCAGCAATCAAAGGCCACGGGCGAAGCACAGACGATCCCAATCCTTTCCCCTTTCACAATCCCGGCACGCCGAGCCCCGGAGCGGTACGCGTGTTTACGGAGAAGGGGCCCGATGGGACCCGGCGCTCCCCGGGGTCACGCCTGACGCCCCGGCAAGGGCGCTGACTCCCAGCACCATCCTGCTTTGCAGCCACCTCTGGAAGCCGACACGGGCAGCCGGCTCCCGGCCCCGCTGGAGGCGACCCCTTTATCACCGCCCCGATGGCAGCTCGGCAGGGGGGTGGCCGGGGGAGACCATCCCGAAACACCCAGCTCTAACCTGTCAGCGCTAAAGAAGCATTTTTCCTTCGGTGTTTTTGCACCAGCCCAGAGACGAGGGCCAGCAAATCAGCCTGGGAAAATCTGCTTGGTAGTATTTTGAAACATCACTTGTTTTTTGGTGGGTTGTTTTTTTTTTTTCCACCCAGCCCTGATAATCTCAGGCGCACCCTGTCCACGCAGGGGTGGGGTATGAAACGCCGGGCTCGCTCCAGCCCACGCCGTTCCCACCCGGCGTGCAGCAATCCTCCCTGAACTCATCCCCGCGCCGCCGATGAGGGTGCAAACCCCAGAGATGGGCGAGCAAGGTGCCGCTGAGGGCCTGGGCAGGGCTGAACCCAGCTACCCCCGGGCTCGGGCTGGTGCCCTGCTCTTGAAACCATCCTCCCTCTCCTTACGGAGAGCTCCGCCAGGATGCTCTGCTCTGTGCAGAGAGACGGCTCTCGCTTGCTTTCCCCCTGCTGCGACATAAATGAGATTTCAAGCAGCCCGATTTCCAGTTACAAATCCTCCGCCGTGCACTGACCGGTGCTAAACGTGCCTGTTGTGCCGGCAGGTCTTTGCTCACGCAAATGCTGATGCACGAGCTGGGGCGCAGGATGCCTCTTGCCGCCCTCCCTGCACCAAACCGGCCCCCAAAGGGTTACCGACCTGCTCTCCTTTCCAAACTTTGCTGCTTTCTGTCCCTCCCCCGAGGGGCTGCGGCGAGGGAGAGGAGGGTTTCAAAAGAGAGCCGGAAAATGAGAGAGAAAAGGGGAACGTTTCAGCTGGATGCAGTGACATGGAAGGCTTTGTGTTTTAGAAAATTAAGGGTGTAAGGGGTCTCTTTGTGCTAAATGCTCCGGATGGGATGAAAGTAAATAGAGCTCAGCCGGGCAGGGGAGTTCGGGCGACATTGAGAACAATTTTTAGCCCTGTTAGATATTAATTTCCCATACATCATCTGCCTGTCCTCTGCCTGTTTGAAGTGCTCAAGGTTTCAGGCTTCAAAGCGCCCCGCGACTGCCATTTGCACAAAGCTCATGGATCCGTGGGGAGCCGCGTCAGCAGGTTACAGCCCCGTGTCCCAGCAGGACCCCCTCCTGCACGGCCGCCCCCCCCTCATCCGCAGCCAGGACCAGCCCCGGGGACGCGGCGGCTCGTGCCACCGTGTGGCGAGTTCCTCGGGTCTCTGCTGCGGGAGGGAGCGGCGGGGGGGGAGCCGAGCCAGAGCAGATGAAAGCGCTGACCCACTTCGCGGCCCAAAGCGCTCATTAAAACCCAACCGCATGTACGCGGACGCCTGGAAAAGCCGGTGGGGTCACAAACCCCATCCCTCGCCTCCCTGTCACTGATGAAGCACCTACCCAAATCAATGGCGCTTTGTTAGCTTGCGTCAGCTAACGAGGATAAGGCCATTTATTGTTTCAGCAGTGGAAAGGCTGACGCGCCACAAAGAAGGCCCTTTGCCTGACTCGGAGCAGGCAGCCTGCAGATATCTGGGGGCTTTCCAGGATGATTTGGCTTTGACAAGAGGCTTCTGTCCTCTAGCGAGACGCCTGGGCGTGATCATGGCGGTGCCAGGGTCCCCCCTCACCTGTGCCCGCCGGGAAAAGCAGCGGTGCATCTTCGAATCCCCGCCTAAGGCTTTGCAGCGATTTAATACCGCCGCCAGTGAGTTTTCCGGCGATGCCTGGCCCGAGCAGGGAGCAAAGCAGGCAGAGATATTCCCAATTTGCTGACAGGCGAACGGAGGCAGGACTGACCGAAGGGCAGGAGGCAGAGCCGAACCTGACGCAGAGCCAGGCCAGGCAAAGTCCCCGCCATCTGCCTACTGCAAAGCGAAACAAGCTGAGGTTACTTGATTTAAACAGCAAGTGCATAAATATCCAACAAAATAAAGAGCAGTCATAATTAATTAAAAAAAAAAAAAATAGCCTTTCCTTTTTCCTCCCGCGCTTTGCGGCCACAGCGCTCGGGGCACATCACACGCCAGAGTAACAACTAATTATAAGTACCAATTACGATGATAATGAAATAATCTACCTTCCAAAGCTGACTCCCATTAATTTCCTCCTGCCGTAAGTAAGGTTGAGCGCTCGCGCCGGACGGAGCGAGCGGCGCGGTTTCACCCTGCCCTGCGCCACAAACCCCACGGCACCGGGGCACCGGGGCGTCCTCGCACCCCCGGGACCCTCCCGCAGCAGCGCGTTCCCCAGCTCGGCAGGAAAAAACACGCACTATTTGGGGTGAAACCGAAGGAAAGCAGCACTGCAAAGACTTGATTCATCCCCTCCTTCCAACGACTGGAAGCAAAGCGAAGCTTTTTATTTCGCAGCGCCGTCGGCAGCAGAAAAAAGCAGGGGGTGAAGGAGGACGCTTTGGATGGAGACGCTGAGGAGCAGCGTTTTTCCCCTCCTAGACTGTGACTCAGGAAAGCACGTGGGCACGGGCTGATGTGTAAGGCAGCAGTCAAGCAACAGCCTGACTGACGAAGTGCTCCAGGTTTGCACTTCATCGCTCTCCTGAGTCAGAGCCCGCGTCGTGCTCCTGCTCCCGACTCCTCTCGCATCGGGCTGCACATGTCGCTTGGCTGACCCGCGCCTCCGTTAATCCACGGGGAGACCGGCGATAACCACGCGAACGCGTAGCTCTTCTTCGGCGCCGAGAAATACGCCCCGCTTTCTGGCTTCGGATCTCGCTTTCGATTGCAGGGGAGCCCGCTCGATGCCTTGCATCAGCCAGGATGGCGACCGAGCCCCGAAACGCTCTCCTCCAACCTCGCGGAGAGCCACCGAAGTGCGGTATTTGGTCAGAAATGCAAAATTTGTGGGCTGCAAAGAGGGAAAAGCAAAAAGTCTGTGTGCTAGAGGGGGGTCGAAAGACCTTCGCGTCCCCTGGACAGGATTTTCCCAGCCCAAATGTGCCGAAAACCGCGGGGCTGGGGCCGGCACCAGGGAGCAAGCAAGGCCTGGAGGATTATTTTTTTTGTTTTCGACTGCCGGCGTGTTTGCTAGAAAATGTCATTTTCAGGAATCGAAACTATCTGTGGATTCAAGTCAGGTTTAGCGAACAGTTTTCGCAGAAAATAAATAGAACGGGGGAGAGGAGGGAGCTGAAGAGAAGTCAAAACATCTCGCGGTGATGTTTCTTGTGCGTTACATTTCAATCTCTCATTTGAAATGCCATTGTCATTCCAAAAAATTGACATTTCTATAAAGGTTAAAAAAAGGCTACGTAAGTGAAGCATATGGGTTTATTTTCACGTTTGCATAAACTGTTTCATTATAATTTGACAGAAACGCTGGGTTTACGTTATTAAAAAAAAAAAACACAAACCCTCCCTATTTTCTCCGAGGTGACCCCGAGCCAATGTTATTTCTTTGCTCTGGCCACCAACCAAGCTGCGAAAAATAATTAAAAAAGCCATTATTCACCCAGCATTAGCGCAGAGCGCCGCCGGGGTTAGGCGAGCGTGCGGAGCCGTTCCCGCCGGAGGGAAGCTCTCGGAGCAGCGTAGGTCTGCAGACCCCCCTAAAAGCCATCGCGGGTTCCAGCGGTTATCGCGGAGCAAACCCAGCGCCAGTCCTTATTGCACTAACGGAGGATGCTAAAGCCCACGAACGTGGCAAAAACAAGGCTGAGAGAGGAGGCAACCAGCACAGCCAGGGAATATAAGTTGTCCCATCCCTCCTGATGTTGCCCCCGGAGCCTGGGAAGCCCATGGACGCGTAACCACCAGCTCCCACCGATTTAACCCTAGGATAATGATAACACCACGCTTCCAAGCTGTTTTTTTTTTTTCCCCCAGACCCTGGAAATCTCAACAAACACCCCCCCTCCGAGGCAGAAAAGGCCTTTTCATCCAACGTCTGAAAGAACGGGTCAAAGTCCCGATTTTCTGCAGTTTCCCCTCACACTGATGTCATGTAAATAAAAATCACAGGGCTGGGGGGGGGGATGATTGACTGGAAAAGAGAGGGAAAATGTCTCTGTGAAGCGGCCAGTCAATGGGCCTTTTGTGATCCATCAATTTGACATTTCCAACAGGAGCGACCATGGCGGGGAAACATCCAGACTCGCTTCAGGAGGACGTTCGCCCTCCCCTGCGTTTCTCGGGGCTGAGAATGGGGGTCCCCCCCCGGGCAGCATCAGCAGGCGGGAGCGGCCGGGGAAGGACCGAGATGCCCAGCCCCTTCCAGCTTCACGCCTGGGTGCATCGCAAAGACCCCTAAAAGCGGCACCGGCACACCGAGGACTTCGCCCTGCCCTCTCACCCCCCTCCCACCCCAGCACCTGAGAGGAAGGGACTTATTTTTTTACAACGTACTTATAAAATTAACTGCTTTAATACCTTCGGCTCTTCCCAACAGCGGCAAAAATTCAAACCAGAGCAAAAGGCGGGTGGTTTTAGCAGCCAGAGTGCTGGCAACACTTCTGATCTGGATGTCAACTCTGTCGCAGCTCCTTTTCTTTCTAATTCCTTATTTGTTTTTATTTTTTTTTAATATTTATTTATTCGTCTTTTCAAGCAAAGCTTCAGGATCCTTAGAAAAAGGATGCGTGTTTTTCTATTCTGCGCTTGGATGATTCTCAGCCCCCTGACAGAGAATCCAGAGGTGCTAACAAAATACAAATGGATAATTAATCACCATAATTGTGGATTGGGTGGTTTTTATTCACTTCAATCTCCTCTGTGGTGCTTCTTCAAAAGAAAAGAGAGGAGGGGGAAAAGAACCCTAGTAAAGAAGAGAAGAAAAGAAAGCCCGTAAGCCTAAATGGGCTGCAGAGATTTATGGAGAATTAGTTTAGTCCTCGGGACCTTGTGACATGAGAGTCCAACCAAACTCCATTCTTGGCTTTATGATGTTTTCAAGCCCCCTCAATGCAATTATTTCCTTGTCTCCCTACAGCCCATCCATTATTCTCTATAATAATATGTTTTCTGAAACTCCTTTCCATAAACAACTATAGCAGGCAGCGAGAAACCTCATTGTTATTGATATCATGTCACATCACCAGTAAAACGGCTTATGGAAAATGGGCTGTGAATGGAGATGGTTTCAATTTAAGACATCCCGACCTTTTACATCATTTCAGGATAAATCAAGCCAACGCGCGGTGACGTCACACGTGGAAATTGAACCCCGCCGGTCCTGGCGGCTGGGGGGTCATTTTAGGGGCAAGGTTGAGAACATCTTGCTGGGGATCCCAAACTCTTGGTAGGAAAGGGGTCCCCGGAGGAGTTCCGCTTGCTCCTTCCACCGAACCCAGCCCTACGCCATCGCTCACCTGCCAGCGAGCAAAGACCTTCTTTGCCTGAGCTGCAGCCGCCAAAATTTTTAAAAGCAAAAGGCTACAAGTTTATTTGCCCTTGAACACCACGGTTATGCAAGGAGACGGCACAGCCCCCAATAGCCAGCAATGCCATAAAACGTGGCTCTTCACCACACGTACGGAATACGACGTTCAAAAGCGCACGCGCTCCCCAGCTCTCATCACAACAGACAGCGACGGTCCTCGCCCCGTAAGCATCATCTGGGGGGGTTCAAGCCCACAATTCTCATGACAACAGGTGAAATCACAGCAGTTGCGTGGTGTAACCGGTGGTTTCAATGGCAATAGTGCAAACAAAGCGCGTGAGATGCGCTTAAGTGCATAAAAGCAACATTTACAGCGATGCTTACTCAGTGGAGGACTGTACGGGGGGCTTCTAGAGGCTGGGCAGATAGAGCCGGGCTGTAGCTCAAGCCACACCGATGCCGTCTTTGCACTCGAGCTCATGGATCGCGCTCACTCCGTCAATTAAGATAGTCCAGCTACGGTGCTGGCAACATCAAGCATGGAGTAATAGCTTCCTACGCTTTCTAGCTAGACCCAAGAGTATGTCTGAGCCCCCGTCTCCCCCCCAAAATCCTCCATGTCTCTAAAAGTTTCAGGTAACAGCTTGAGTTATCCTAAGCCTTGAAAATAAATGCCTAAGAGGAGGATTATGGAATCAGCCTATTCATAGACTCCAGAACAAATATTTTGTATTAAAAGATCAAGAGAGAAAACGACTCATTTGCCACTAGGGAGAATAAAAATAAAACCAACATGCCCCAACACACCTGGCAGCAGCCCCACAGGGCGAGCTAACTCATCCCGCAGGCCCTGCATCCTTCCTCATCCTCCTGTTTATTCTGACGTTTCTGCAATAGGAGCAGCCAGGCAGTGTACTTTCTCAGGGACCAGATTTTTATCTTCCTAATCATGGTCCGGGACCAATACATGGAAGCATTTACTGGTCCAGAAAGCATTTGTACTGTTCCAGTAACTAAGCGCTTTTGAAATACTCTTTTCCACTTGATTGTAGGAGCTGATAGCTCATGAGCCGCTAGCTAGAGATTGATGCTTCATATGTTTGAAAGCTAAAACTCCACGAAGAGTATATAGTGCTGGTTTCTAGCTCTAGTGGTTTTCATAACACCCGGCAGCAATATCATGTCAGAACAGCAGCTGCAAAATCTGGTCTTCAATTATTGCCAACTTCAAGTTCAAGGAGAGCTAAATCCAGGGGTTTGGTGCAACCTGTTGTAAAACGCAGCTCCTAACAGGGCTCCTTTTTTTTCCCCCCATGCATATTTCAGGAGCACCCAGGTGTCTGTGCCGAATTAGAGGCTGCAGAGTTCAAAGGGGTGCATTGCTAGAGGCATCCCCCGCCACGTACGGCTGAAATAGATGGAATAAATGGTACGGACAAATAAAAACCTTATTGCTTTCAACCTCAGTCAAAGGGGACCTTCAACCCTTCTCCCCCCATCTTTCACAGCCTGCAAAGGGGCACGTTGAGCAGCAGAAGATGGTAGGTTGAGACCTGCTTTCCTCTCCGTATTCATTTAGCCCAGGAAAAACGCAAAGGAGATGGATGTCATCTGTGGGGAGGGCAACCTACATCCCATTAGCTTGCATATACAACAGCGTTAGAGCCTACGTGAGCAGGTACTACGGAGAGACGGGCGCGTGCTAACCCTGCTGCCCCCGTCACTTTAGAGCCTTATTTCCCAACAAGAAGATTTTGGCAGTTAACTTTCACCAGATTACGCACATTTCCACAGCACAGATTATTTAGACAGCAAAGAGATCATTCAGACAGCAGGGCTGCCGAGCTTTCCCCCTGCAACGACACGTGCAAACGCGTCCCGAGCAATTTTGTGGATTTGATAGCACCGCACACGGGTCGTGCAAAACCCCAGAGCGAAGAGTTTCATCTCATGTCACATGAGCGACCTGCGCGGAGTATTAAAGCAGAGGATCAGGATATGCTAATGCTATCACTTTTGCAAACAAACTTAATGCTTTTCAAGCCCTGGAGCCACCGGATTCCTCTTCTCCTGCAGAGACTTGTGTTGGGTGAACACTGAGGCATGTGGGAATTTCACACTCCAGGAACACAAAAGATGAGGGTTTAGCACATGGGGAAGCTACGTAAGGACACAAGAGAAAGGCCACAATGAGGGTCCATCAATCCGCAATGTCCAAGGCCAGAAGAGACAATCAAATCTGACAGCCTGAAGACGCCACGCCACACGATTTCACTCTGTAAGCCCTGTAGCAAACAGAAGGATTATTCCCTTGCGCTCAGGCAAACACCATCAAACCCGATAACTTCTTGCTGATGCAACGTATAGGTTTTAGCGGGACAATCAGTCTTGCTTAAAAGACTTCAAGTGATGATGAATTTACCATTTTCCCCATGTAATCAAGAGATAGCTTGGTTTGCATCTGGCTTCCATTTTACTGGAGTTCAAAAGATGTATTACACAAACCAGCCTGGATTTAGGTCATGCATCACTGACATCTCCATCGAAAGAGGAAGGCTTTGCCAGCATCTACAAGCAAAACTCCTCTTCCTCCAAGCCAGCCTCTCAGCGCCCGGGACAGAAGCTGTCCTTGCCTGGGGCTGGTGAAGGGGACACGTCCCCGTGGTGCCCTGCCACCAGTCTCCAGCCAGGGAAGCTGTGGAGAAGCTCCACATGCTCCTTGACGCTTCCATGCCAGTAAGAGACGACGCAAAAGACCCCAAAACCTGCTGCAACGGTCAGCTCGGACCCAAAGCATCCTTGGGGTCCCATCTGGGGCGGGGAGGAAACGTGGGCAAAATAAATAAATAAAAAAGCAATCTCCATTTGGAGGCACTAAATCCCCGCTCCTTTCCAGATGGCTGGGAGATTTCTCCCAGGTGGTAAATATATTATTAAGAACTCATTTCACCGTGAAATTGACTATTCAAAACACAGACAGAAGTTAATATATTAGGACAACCTGTCTGAAAAACTCACGTTAGAGGGAATTTATTTTTGTTTAATATAAAACGCGGCACTACACACATGGCCTTCCTCAAGCTGTGCCCCGGCAGGAACATGTGTTCATACGTTGGGGTGGTTGGCTACAACAAGACAAAGGTCACTGGATAAAGTCACCGTCACCTCTAAGGCTGCCCGGTCATCAAGGACGTCATCGCTGGGAAGCGGTACCCATGCCTTGGCTAGGATGCTCTCATTGAGCATCTCAATGCTTTCATTCTGGCGCTCCTCAGGAGTCCAGCGCTTAAAAGAGAGGAAACCAAAGCATGGTCATAATAAAGATCAGCTTTGCACAGCTGCTCAGAGCCGTCCTTCCACTGGCTCTGAAGAAAAAAACCCAAGCAACATGACGAGGACACAAAGAACGTCTTTCACAGGGGCGTCATTTGGGTCAGAAGATCCTTCTGGAGATGACCTGATCTAGTCCCCCACTCAAAGCAGGGGTAGGTTTCAGCCTGAAGTTGAGCCTAAACCTCCTCCAAATTTAGACTTAAGCCTACACCTCGAAGCTATTTTCATTCATGTCCTGAATCTACTCAAAGGCTTGGGAAGGCTGGAACCTACCATTGCTAACTGCACAATTAACGCGTTACTTCTGATTAACCAGTGTCTAATAGGAAGATGCCTAACGAATGTGTTTGCTAGTCGAGTCAATCATTTTGATGTGGGTAATTATTTAAAAGTATCCCAGATATCTGGGGGGGAGCAGCATAATTTTGCAAATCGGTAATGAATGAGCCTCAAAGGAATGACAAATATTTTGTATTGTTTAATTTGCTTCACAGCCTTTCTGTCACAGAGCTTCAGCTTTGCTTTGGTGCAAGATCGGCCCGGTGAAAGGTCAGGGAGGGTGACCTTTTTCTTCCCACTTAATAGCAGAGGATGAGGGTCTGACTGCGGGATGGAGAGGGTGTCTTCATTCTAAGCTATGCAACATCTCCGAAGCCCTAGTCCTTCTGGGAAAGCATGGACGGAAGAAAACTCTGCAAGTCATGGGTCTATTAGACTAGAACTTCTCCTTTCATTTTAATTCAGCTGCTAATTAACTCACTTTACGCTAAATGCCTATATCTAGAATAAGGGGAACTCTTTGTAGACCTTTGGTCCAGGACACACGTGGCTCGGCAGCTCCCTCCGCTGAACTCTGTGGCAGCCGCAGGAGCGGAGCTGGACGGAAAGCTCTTCAGAGCAATGCCCCAGTACCCTGCGCTAAGCACGCCCTCTGCTGCAGTGTCGGCTGGGAGCCTGGGGCTACGGCAGCCTGGACAGACATCGTACGCGTTGTGCAAGTTGTCCTTTGAGAAGGGAAACTGGTGGAAGATACCTGAGGAGCAAGAGAGCATAGAGGTCCAATAGATAAAATGTGATGGGAAAGAGTTACCCCACGCTGGAAAAAGCTGGACGTTTCAAAGAACCACCACCTATCCCAGACCTTGGAAAATTTCCATGCAGAGAAATACAAACACCTCCTGCCATCCCCCCATGAACCAGCCCAATCTATCAGGAGCCATCTCTAAAATCCAGTGCAGCCTTTCTGCTCAGACCCAGCGCAGAAAACCCACTTGAACCCTAAAAGCGTCGGTTATCTGCAGTAATAAAAAATCACGGCCTCTCTTGGCAACTAAACATCTCAGCTATCAGGCTACAGACTTGGCCTCTGGCTCTTTCTCTCAGTCTCTTCTCTCAGCCATTCTGCTGCGGATAAATAATTAAATACGCATTGGAACAGGGACCTGAACACACGGCTCCCCCATCCCGGCTGAGTGCCCTAGCTGATGGGCTATAAAATCGCTGCTGGCCCAACAAATATTTATTCACACAAAATGGAGCAGCTCCGACGAAAGAGGGACCGAGTCATGCTCTATCCTTTTGCTCCTCAGAGAACTCACCCAGGAGCAAACACTGACAACGTGGACATGTGGTTTTGTTGGCCAAACCCAGAACAATTTCACCTCTTGGCTGAACTTGTCATCCTTCCAAACTCAACCGTACAAGTGAAAATAACCGTAATAATCACAGGAGAAATAATATTAATAATAAAATAAAGGAGGCTTTGGATGAGGAAAATACCTGCCCTATCTAAGGTGCTCTAACTCAGCTGTTGGGACTATCGAACATGAACAATCCTCCAATGATGGTCGGGGCCACCCAACTGATTGCCAGCTCCTCCAGCGATAAGCACAGTCCCTGAGGATGCCACAAGATACCCGGTCCCCGCGGAAGCCCTCTTATTAAAGTGGTCCTTCCTTGAGTTGCTAGTCGATGCCAGCAAATCAATTCCTCGACAGAATTTCTCTTTCTCGACCCTCTTGGTTTTGATTCTCTTCCATCTCCCTTCTCCGGCGGAATAAGCGATCATTAATCCCGTCAAAGGAAATGAGCCTTTCGCTCACATATAGGAACGCATCTGAAGTTCCTGCAAGAAGTAACACGTTACCTTGATACCCTGACATCGCGAAAATCGTTCTGGGGAACGTGTCTTGCTTTTCTTCTTTTTATCAGTTATTCATCCAAGGCACCAAAACCAGCTGTTATGAGTGGCTGGCATTTGCTTTACAAAATAAATAAAAAAAATAAAATAAAATAAGACCAGCTTCCTCCGTGCACACATTCTTTCTACAAATCTGAGTGCTAATAGTATTTGACATGTTGATAATTTGGGTTTTTTTACCATAATTCATTTAGTGTGGTTCTGCTTTATTATTGTACATTTTACACAGCGATGCACAGAAAATGTTGTTGCTTTTTTCCCCCCTCCTTAAACAATTTTATTCCTTCTAGAAATCACTCATTCATGCTAGCCACATTCTAGGCTAGCGAGGGAGGAAAGAAAAAAGCAGAAATCAAACAGAAAATAGGCAGCGAGAAAAGAGAAAATAAATGAAAAGTAGGGAAAAGAGAAAAGGCAACAAGAAGAGAAAATAAGATGAGAAATTATGCAAATAGAAGAAAACAAAGCCAGAAGGGCAGAGAGGGGAGCCGGTTCCCTGCGGGTTCGGGGAACACATCCTACTCCTGCCCAGACCCGGGAGCAAATCTAGCTAGTTAACACTCACTTGTATTTATTTTCCAGGGAGTTGAGCTACTCTTTAGCTCCACAACCGAATTTCTGCTCCGTGCTCAGAGTGCGTGTGTGACATTAGACAGGATGTTCTTCTGGAAATCTCCGCAGTCTGAAAAAAGCCGGGCAGAAAATAACTGTTCCTGCTCTATAAAAGTTTTGCCCTTTCCAGGGAAGGGAAGGAGGGGGAAGAAGCCCTAAAAATTCACAAATCAAAGTTCTCACGTTATTTAAACTCAAGTAAAAATTGGGCCAAAGTAAACATGATCTTTACATTTCAACCGGCTTTGCTTATTAATGAAAAGAGAAATTCAGATACGCCTCAATTTTTCATTTTGAGCCAGAAAATCACTTTTTTTCCTTAAAAAAAAAAATCAATTCTATTTTAAAACCTTGCAAAAAGCAAGTTTTCCCTGTATTTGTTAATTCTGCCCAAGCACTCCTTTGAAACTGGCCTGTTCTGGAGAGCCTGGTCTCCCAGCTTAAGAAGAACCACCCGCCCTCCATCACGCCCTCCTGACCAACCATGGTGGGAGGGGAGCCCACGCCAGCAAAGGGCCCGTGCCACGAATCTCAGCCCACCCTCGGCTCCCCGCGGGCAAAACGGGGAAGGATTCGGTCCCTCAGCTCCCAGCATCTTGGGATACACGGATGGAGAGGAGACAGCCAGAGTCAACTTAGGTGGACGACCAGCAATGGAGACCTGGATAATCCACCCAACCTCTTGCAGCGGGAAGGAGCCACTTTGCTCCCAAGCCGTCGCCGATGTTGTTAGGTCTCTCCGAGGGCTTCAAGCCGCCCGCAATCCCCTGTTAGTTAATAAGGAAAGCGAGAGATTCAACAATTGTTTTTGCTCGGGCTGCCTTGTAAAGGCTTCGTCACTCAGCAATGAAACAAAAGGCGACTAATAACACCCCGCGCCGCAAAAGCAAGTGCCAAGGAAGAGACAGAAATCAATTATCCGGGTGAAATTCAAAGGGAGAGGAAGTGGCAAACACGCACACATCAGCAAACAGCACGCATAATCCCATTAACACAGACGCCGTCTCCCTTGCGGGAGCGCCGAGCCGGGGAGAAAGATGATAATTAAAATAAACAAACAAAAAGTAGCCTCAACTTCACAGGTAAGGGACGGCGGGGCGGCCGGCTGCCACCGGGACGTGGCGGGGGACAAACGGGCGAGCTGAGATGAAGCTGGGGGGATCGGGACCCCGTGGGGGGGACGTTTCCCAGGGGAGAGGGAAAGGCACCCTTCCCTGTTGCCAGATGCTGTCGAAGGGCAGCAGCACCCAAAAGACGGTTAAATCACGACACCTTTAACGCAGCCTGCCGAAAGGCAACGTCTCAAGGGTGGAGCAACCCCCGACGAGGGATGAGTGTGCTGTCAGGACGCGCTGCTGCTCCCCGCGGCAGGGAACGCAACTGGAAACCCAGCGGTCTCTTCTTCTAACAAGGGCTGCTCGGGCCGCTAACGTGGCACGAGCCGAGGGCACGGCGGCGAAACACAGCCCTTCCCGGTGGCATCAGGAGAGCGTCGCAGCAGAGTAGCTGGGCCAGCTGGGAAGGTCTCTGCCCGCCGTGAGCCGGGGCGCAGGCTGCAGGGAGGGGACTCCGGCGTGGCTCTCCGGGACACGGCTGCCTGCGCCGGTGGCACGGACCTCAGCCGGGCGGCTGTCGCTGTAAGTGCGTGATTCCTACGTGGGGCAATTAGACCTCTGATGTAATCAGGCCTGCTAAAAATGAGCAAATTGGAGCTGCAATCCCAGAGCATCCACAGGGGTCAGGGCAGCCCCGAGCGCGTCCAAGTATTTTGTACCGCGTGAAACTCCAGAGGAAGGTACAGGGGAGAGCGAGGGGATGGCCACAGAGCTCCTGCGAGCGACCACGCTCCAGAGACCTCCCCCCTGCAGACCCTAAGTCCACAAAAACCTCCATTTTTCAGGACTGATGCTGTAGGAGGCACTTCCAGCGATTTCGCCGATGCTCTTGCCCTGGAGACAGATTCAAGGAGCCACGCAGGGGAACTGCAAGAAAATAACAAACCAGCATCAACGGGTCTCTATTCCCTTGTCGTTTCTTGGGGCTACGTGGGGACAGAGGTCATCCTTTTCGGTTCTCCCACATTTCAAATACTGGTGGACCCTCTATTTTATCTCAGGAACCCATCTGGGCAAGGACTGGTTTGGTATAATTGCTTTTGCAGCCCCCATCACAGCTTCCCAGAAAAAATTTATTACCCCGGCGTAACTCTCTATTGCTTTTTTTTTCCTGAGCATCTGCCACGGGCAGCTTTTGGAGATAGGACACTACGCTGATCTGGTATTGCAATCCCTCTTTCTGCTCAGAAAAGGGCTCTCTCCTCTGGAGCGTGTGAGAGTTAATGGAAAATGGGATCCACGCCGTCTTCCAAGGATGTGGGATCCAACCAAAATGAGCTCAAGAAGTCAAAAAAAAGTCTAAATCCTTTTTCCCTCACCCCCATGACTGCTCTCCCTAACAGAGCACCCTTTGCCTCCAACTCCGGCTCAGATATATGGCTATTCTGTAATTTATATATTGTCTCCAAAGACAACAGAGCAGCTCATGAATTTAAAAAAAAAAAAAAACAAAAGAAAATTAAAAAAAAGTCCTTTGCAAGGATGGTTTTAATATAAGGCTTTTCATTTAAGGAAAGAGCAATTCAAGTTAATTCCTGGAAATACTGTCCTTTGCCTGCTCCACTCAGTCCATCTGTCCCGGGAGCGTCAGCAGCCAGGGAGGGAGAGCGAACCTGCAGCCCCCGGCAGCGTGCTGGGACCCGCGGCACATCCCCAAGATTAAAATACAGTCGCTTAATCCCCTGCAAAGCCTCTTAAGCGTTTATATCAGGGTCAGCTCAGTCGGTGCTTAGTCAACCTGCCTCTGAAAAACATCCCAATTTAGGCCCTTCCGCTGACTGTCAAGCAGGCTGAAATGAGGGATGGGATCAGAGGCGACAGGCACCCAGTGGGTGAAGGTAAATGCCGTGTAAGTAACCCTCATTAGGGAGCAAGGGCCTTTTATACCCTCCTCATTCCCACCCGTTCCCTCCCTGGCTGCTCCCGGATCCTTCCCTGAGCCAGCCTGAGCTGCTGCAGAGGGAGATGTTCTCTTCCCTTGCTTCTCAGCCCGCAAAGCTTCTGCAAGGGATAACGGGGCTGACTTATCCCAGGGGCGAGTCCACCCTGGGCTTTGCAAACTGAATGTCCAGCGGAGCCGTTTGCAGCGGAGCCAGGCGTGCTGCCTGGGCTGGGGGGCAGCAGGTAGGCTTTTAGCTGGAGTGGTCCGCACGGGAGTCAAATCCTGATAAAACCATCCCAAACAGGGGCTTTCAACCTCTCGGACTCCCGCACCCCCTTCCAGGCTTTCCAGCGGCGATGCATTCACGCCCAGAAGCAAAAGGCTTGCTTCTCCTAATGACCTTCCCCAGCTCCTTACAGCAGCTCACCACATCTTAGTCACATTCTCCTAAAGAAATCAGCCGAGGATCGCGTCACGGAGCACAACCGGGGATTTCAAGGGCTTGCAGCAGGCATAATGAAAACAAAACATCCTTTGACAGTTTATTTAGGCTTGGCTCTCTGCTCTGCCACATTCAGTTTGTATCACCTCAGCAGCCAAAATTTTTCCTTTTTGGGCTCCCCTCCCCTTAAGTCAACCAAAATTAGAAGGGAGATCCTGAACTACAGCGGAACTTCTACGCCAGCCCTGCTCCCGACACGTAGCGGCGAGGAGGAGAGGGTGCCGAAATCTGGGTTAATGGTGCATCGGAGCTGGAAAGCCAGCCTTGTGCCACGGGACACGCTGAGCCCCAGGCTAGCAGCCTGCGCTCTTCCGAGCTCCGGTGCCAGCACGAACCCGGCTGTCCCTGCTCTGCCACGCTACCCCCAGAAGCATCGGCACCGAGGCTCCTCCAAAGCTCAGCAATAACTGGATTCACCGGGATTTCGTCTCCCCGAGGATGCAGGAGTAGCACAAACTATTTGTGCCTGAGCCAAGCGTTGGTAATACTACGTGGAGCTGCCGACTTTGCAAAGCCATACTGTGCACCTAATTATAACCATAAGCACAAGTGTATATATACGCTCAAACGCACACAGACATACATTCAGTTTGCAAAGTCCAGATGATCCTACAGCTGTATTTTAATATTTCAATACCAGGGTCAGAGTGAATCTCACTGTCTCCCTCTTATCTTCCCTCCGCATACCAGTGCTGTCAATGCCATCGGCAATTTTACATGTAAATGAGCCCATCCATCACTCCCTGCTCTGCAGCGCCTCACTTCCAAGACTACCATGGAGTTACACCATTAAATCTCCTGGCTTTACAATATACATCATGACATATTTGACATCAATCAGCTGTGTCAGTCCGCTCACTGTAAACCATAAACTTGCTCTGCATTCCAGCTCCGTGCACAGTGATTAAAACCTTCTCAGCCTGGCTTCCTGATTATGGTGATAAATGATGATGCCTTCCCTTCTGACTCAACGCTCGCCCATCCTCCCCTGACCGCCTCCACCCAGGCCGGCTCTCTTCCCGAGCTACCCACGGGCACGGCTCACTCCCCCACCCACCTCTCGGGTCTTTCCCATCTACCGTTTCGGGGCCACCTCATCCATCCACTCGCCTCTCTGCTGGCATGTGCATTTCTCCTGCAGCTCCACCTGCCCCCACATCCTTCAAAGTAGCTTTGACCACCTCTGGCGTTTAGGTAAAGCATCAGAAGAGGCGTTCTGGGGAATAACCGTGACCTGGATGGATGCAGATGGGTCAGCACGGTTACCCAAGGGCAGCCTTCAGGTGCACAGCCAACATCTGACAGACTTACACAGGTAGTAATCTCTACGTACACTCCACGCGCCAAGTGACTGGTCGGACATGCCATAACCCTGCTTGACCGTGCTTTGAGGCATCGAAAAAAAACCCCGTCTCAATTGTCAGAACAACTGATCCTTCCCTAATCCCATTTGCTTCCCGAAGAACAACACTGCGGGATTCCTGAGGACGTCAAGTATCAGCCCTATCAAGTTGGGGACCAGGCTTCACATCATAAATGCAAGTCAGAGGGATTGGCTTCAGGCTACTGAAATTTTGGCCTTCTACTTCATTTTCATCTTTCTGTGGTCAGAAACTCAGGAAGAAGAATTTAGTTGGGCAACTCTAGGCTTTAGTGTCTGTTCTGGGGACTTATTTTTCATCAATCTGCCTGAAACTGCAGAAACTCAATATTTCCACATCATATTTTGTATCACGTGCACACGCTTGGTTTTTTGTCATTGGAAAACGATGCTTCTCAGAACAACTGATCTCGCTAGAGTAACTCTGGCCCAAGATTGAAACCACTTTGGAAGGCGTGATCACATCACTAAAAAACCCAAACTTGAGCAAAATCACACCACCACCTAAGACAACATCTTCAGATGGGTTCCTCCTAGGCTGGGAAACAGCCGTTTGTGGAAAAAAAACACAAGCGAATGCAAGAAGTCACAACCAAGGAGATCATTACAGCTTCCAGCCAACTTATCTTGCTAGAATTTCTTTCAGCATCTAATTATTGCTGTTTCTTGCACCAGAGAAGTCACAACTTATTGCCGTGAGAGTCGGGGATAGAAGCCTCATTAGGACTTGCAGTATCTAAAATAGACTCCTATGGCTGGTACCATCACTTGGGGCCTTTCCAGCTGGCCTTTCTGCCCCCACGTCGCCTTCTGGGCACCTGAAGATAGAAGAGGCACGAGGGCTAGCTCAGAGATGATGCTGTTCCCATCTAGTGCCTCGTAAACGACCTGAGATGAGGCATGGAAATCATGGAGGAAACCAGCCAGGAGGAAGAGGGAAAAAGTTAGCAGCTCGCTTTCATTCTTGGGACATCCACGGAGAAATGATCCCTCCTTCACCGAAAGATGAATGGGCAGCTGTACAGGTTATGAGGGAGGTTTTATTGCAGATCAATAAATCTGTGTCAGAGACCCCATCTGGAGGGAGTTTTAATTTAAAGAAAAGAGTGATGAATGTCGAAAGACAATAAATCAAAAAGTTGTGAAACCCCATCGGCATTAACCTTCTACCAATGCAAACACGGGCGCCGGGGCACGTGTGGGGACAAGAGTTTGCTGGCCCCACGGACCTGGGTGTCAGGGCCATGCAAGACAGGAGCAGCAACAGGGATCAAGGAGGCAAAAGAAACCCAGATTTATTACTGTGGTGCTATCAGAGATCAGTGGGTGTCAGGAGGAGACAGCTCTCAGATCCAAATCGGAGAGAAAGCTAAAAAAACCACAAAATAGACCAGGGAGAGTTCACAGCAACAAACTTGAGACAGAACTGACAGCAAGAGGGGAGTATCAGAGATTATCTCAAATCTCTCTGCTCGAAACACAAGGAAAAACGCTTCCCCCCAAAGCCTTCCTTTTCATCATGCGGCTTTCTCCATCTGCCAGGCGCTGGCTCGGCCCCGAAACAGCAGTCGGCTGCGGCTCCCGTCGCGAGGACAACGGCGCAGCTCCAGCTCAGACACGAGGACGCATCCATAACCCAAACGTGGTCAAAGACAACGGCGGGGGAGGCTATATTAACGCCAGAAACCTTCAGAGAGAGGTTCTGGAGGAAGCCCCAGGTCCGCAGACGGGGATTCCCGGCTACTCTGCATCAGCACGCCTCTGTTGGAGGTCAGCCCTGGACAACTTGGCTTTGCTCCTCAGACAGGCTCAGGTCCCTCCTTACGCCAGCTGGAGATGAAATCAAGTGCCCGCAGCGCATTTCACACGTCGGCACCCACCGTGCCCTTGCCCGAGCCTTGCCCGCCGGCCACAACGCCTCCCGTCCAGCCTCGCATCACGCCGAGCCGGAGACGGAAAGAGAAGAGACTCTCAACGCCGACGTTTCCGCATCGCGACGAGCTCGGTACTTGCCAAAAGGACCGGGGGTGATTGCACGCGCCGCCTTGCAACGCTGCCTTCCCCCGGTCCCGTGGGATAAAACATTCACCGGAGCCGGAGAACATACTTATTACCCACACTAAGAAAATCCACTTTAAGGAAAGGTAAGAACCATCTCATCTGGACAACCGCAGTTATATTCTGGGTGATCAATGACTTGGGGTGCTCTTAAGACAATTTGTGGAGATCTGATTTTTTGCAGAGCGGGTGCTAGGAGCTCACCAGACAGAAACCTCCCCGACTGGGAGGCTTCCGACCATCTTAAACACCAGTTGCTTTTAAATTTTGGAAATCTGCGCTTTTTCTAAATTCCTGAGCCGTGCCATTAATCTTATCTTCCATTAGGAAAACGAGAGCTTTTTAAAAATCCAATTTACTTTTCACCATATACACTTCAGGTTAACTTTATTTTTCACGTTACTCAGCTTGAACTAAGCAATAATCATTTCCAGATTAATGATGATAATTTCAAACGCTTTTCAGAGCAGGCATCTTAATATCCTCTCGGACCAGCGGAGAATTTCCTGTTCTACAACAAGATTACATTTAGGAAGATTAAACGCGTTTCTGTTTTGCTGGCGGCGGTGGTGATAGGGACTTCGTGAAAGACACTCAGCAGCACTCTCCATCCAGGATGAGCCCAGGAATGTAAAAAAATAGCGTGGTTTTTTCCCCTAAAAATAAACGTAATTGATTTTTAAAGGTACATTCCCGTAGCGGGTCCTGGAAACAGCCATCCTGCTGGAAAAATACAGTCCTATGCTACAGCGTGCTCTGGCACTGGACTCAAATTCCACTTGTTATCCCTAATTCCATTAATTTAACCCCCCAAAAAAGTGTTGCCCTATTAAAACGCTCATTAGTTCCCCAGCCTGCAGGCTGTCGGAGCGAGGGAAAGGCTCACCGGGTTTAGATCTTGGGGGCCCTTTACAGAGCTGGGTAAGTGCCGTCAGCTCCATCTTGCAAAGGGGAAACTGAGGCCAAGCGAGGCGACGCTACTGCTTAATTGATGCTTAAATTGAAAACACAAATTATACCTCAGAGGATCTAGTCAAGCGAACTGAAAGGGTGTCGCGCCGGGGGGCTGATGGTGGCGAGATTGGAAAAATCCCAGTACTGTGTTCAGTCCCGCTTCTAATGAATTCAGTTTCCTTTAAAAAGACAAATACTATAATACGAGAGGATATTTCACATGGGCTCTCAAGGGCTTTTTGCGGGCTTTGAGCCACCAAAACAAGAGAGAAAGCACAGCAGGCACTGCCGCAGCAAAAGGCAAGCTGACGAGTTGATGGAAAACACAGACCAGTTTGGATGCAGAGTTGACGCTCCTGCAATTCAGGAGCTGACGGGCAAAGGCAACCAAAGGGATAAATGGAAAAGCAGCAAAAATATGATCAGAAAGACATGAAGGAGCTCCCTGCATTAGAATTACACTCGGTGGTTGCTGATTTTCCCCTGCACCCCAGCTCAGACCTGCCTCGGAGAACTTAACCACAGCCGCGACCGAAACCCTGCCGCTCGCGTGCACTTTCCCGCTCTCATCTTCAGCTACGGGTCAGGCCACGGCACGCGTTTCTGCGCTCCAACACAATACGCTTTCAGGCACGGAGAAGGAAAACCGGTCAGGAATTCACAAACCTTCGCTAATGACTTGTACATCACCCGTAATTCACCGAGCTGATAACGCTTCCCGGCCCCCGAGGTCTGAGCCTGAGTTTTAAAGGCAGCAGCGTTTCCCCGGGCAGTAGCTCAAGATGCCTGGAGCCATTCAAAACCGGGCTGCTTAAAAAATAACTAAATTCCATTTAAACAAAAGCCACAAATCCTTCAGTCAGAATGGGCAACGCTAAGGATGGAGCGAGGCAGAACTACGCGATCAGAGCCTGCGTCTGCAGCAAATGTCTAATTACAGGCTGCCTTTCCAAAGGAATTTTACTGGATTTGTCTTTTTACACGGGACAGGAGAGACCTGAGGAACTCCCAACTGCAGGACAGGGTTTGGGGTGCAAAGACGCCCCGGCAGCATTGCCCAGACACACGGAGGAGTCCCAGGCCCACAGAAGGCTCAGGATCTCACGGGGTTCGGCTCGGGGTTACCCCTTTCTGTGCCAGAAACAGGCGGCGTGGGGAGGCGTGCAGCGGTGCTGGTGACTGCCAGACAAATCCGCTCCCATTCCCAGAGATGTTGTCACTTTTTTCCCCCACCCCTTCAATCCATCATCCTTTTTTTTAAATTTTACTTGTCTTTCCCCAAAGGACATTTGCTCCCATCACAAGCCCCACCGTCAGCGGTGTCGCCTTTTAACCGAGGCTCTTTCGGGACCCCGATCTCTCCGTAGCCCAACATCTCCTCCCAGGGCGGGTGAGAAAGAGGTTTTTTTCCCTGCTCAAACCCACAGCCTTTGACAGAGAGGCAGAAAGGAAAGCCAGAGCGAATATTAGCACATCAGCTTTTTGGGTCACCGTTAAAAAGGATCATGTGAAAGGAGGTCAGATAAATATTTAACATGGTTATTAATATCTGCTCCTAATTTCATTCCTCCTCCTCCCCGGCTCCTCCTTTTACTCTTCATCTCTTCATTTTACCCGGTTGATCCCTTTTAAGAAGGTCAGCCGGGATCATAGGACGGCGCTGGCTGGCGAAGGGGGGGTCGAAAGAGATAGCTGCAACCTTCCCCCCGGGGAGCACGGCCCGAAGCCGGCTGCCTGCTGGCGCTGGGTGCCGAGGCACCAACGACACCCGTGGGCTTCTCTCTCAGCCCCGGCGTCCGTCGCTACTTAAACGGGGGGTGCAGTGGCGCGACACACGCTTACAGCCGCACGCGTACGCGCGAGGGCGACGACCGCGTGCAGAACTGCTGGCAGAACCCCCGCAGCAAAGAGGGGGCACGTTATTCCGGCAAAAAGGGGTACCTGCACGCCCCAAAAGGGCTCCGCGGTACTCGCGTACCAGCAGGAAAACAAAGCCGATGCCCCAAACCCACAAACCATCTCTTCCCCCAGGGCTGCCAGCTCTGTTTATGCACCACCGAGCCCACAGTGGTGGGTTTTCCCTTGGTTTTCCGTGGGGAAAATGGGATCAGGTCCCACTTTCCTGCTTCCTGAGCCACTCCATGTGGGGAAGGCAGGCCCCAGCCGCTGCCGCGGGGACCTGGTAGCGCTGGCAGGCAGCTAACGCCGACGTACACGCGCCTGAGCTGATTTGGGAACTTTGCAGCTGTATATCATGTTTTGGGGGTTTATTTTTAAGCCTTATTTACAGATTTCACAACACACACCTGCAGGCTATACTCCTCTGCATTTTACTTGCTGTCCTATACTGCCATCCTTCCATCACTTCTTAAAACAATATTCCTTCAGGGAGAAAATCGAAGCACCTCGTCCACTTTTCCTACACAAATGGCCCAAGCAAGTGCTTCGGGGTCCTTGGGCCACCGCCCCTGCACCCCTTCCCTCCCTGGAAGAGGATGCCAATGGCTCCTTGTCCCCTCCGTACACCCAGAAACTCATTTCTCCCGGTGTCCGCACCCTGCTCGCTGGCTGCCAGGCTGCCTCGGAAAATTTACGGCTCCATCGAGGAGCGCCGGATGACTTAGGGCCAGGTCTGGTTAAAAATAAAAGGATCCTGACTTGGGTGGATGTAAGTCATCCTGCGCCACGTCGAACCCAGGCAAAACAATAGCTAGATAAATAATTTTAAAAGGGTGGAGAAAGACGCTCACGTCTCTTGTTTGGGTCCTACAGATAGCGGCACCCAAGGGCAAAAAGGAAAAAGCCAGCAGCCCCGCTGCCGCCGCGCCAGGAGATGCGGGATCCCCCTCCATCTTCTGCATCGCTGTGGTCGAACACCCAAAGACACATCCCAGAGATTTCAGCTCATCCCTCTGCTCTGCGTTAGAGAGAAAGCCCAGGACGCGCTGAGCCACCAGCACAAGGGTCGAGGAGTCAAGTGCTTGAATATTCGGGCAGGTGATAATTACAGCTCCCGGCGCATCCCCATCCCGAAGCAGGCTTCGGCACAGGTCCTCGTTGCTCGGGTGGCTCCAGGCCTTATTTATTTTACACTGTTTAAACCCGCTCCGAAGACAAAATTATTCACCTCCCCCTCAGCCCTTCTCTGGTGCTTCTCACGACAGTGTGAAATGCTTCGCCAACATCCGCGCGCTCATCTTCGCATCCCTCCCTCGGTTTCAGTATTTTCCCCATTTTACAGCCGGGAGCAGAGCCCCAGGGCCCGGCGGTTCGGTCTCCCCGAGTAACCTTTGCCAGCAGGGAAGGAGGAGGGGAGGGGAAAAAAAAAAAGAGCACCGAACCCAATTGAGCATCCAGGGGGATGAGGATGACCTTCAGGCGCGGATAAAGTAAACAGTTCAGACCCGCAGCATCTGAAGCGCGGGGCGGGATATTTACGTACTCGTATGCAGGCATCTAAATTAAGAAGCCCGGCTCCCTCGGCAAAGATGCGGGCGAGAGAGCCGCTTCTTCGGGACGTCACCCGAGGAGGTGCCTGCCGGCCGCGGGACGAGGAGCTCTGCCAGGAGAAGCCACCTGCAGGGTGGCTCTGAGGGACCAGGAGGAGAGATGCTCTGTGGGGATGGCACCCCGAGGACCACACCGCTCCTCCGAGGTCTGGCCCCCGCAAAGGGACATCTCCTGGGCCCCCCCTTGGTTCTCCTAGCTTGATTATACCAAAGAATCACCCAACAGCCACGCACCAACAGTCCCATGTCTGAAACCAGCCCTTAAGGTCTTATTTGCATCCTTTTCTTCCTCCAAACCGTCCTGTTCTTCCTCCAGACCTCCCTTCTCTCTCCCTTTTTCAGCATACAAAAGGTCTGCTGCTAAGCAGGGGTTGCCATGATAACAAGACAACCCCTCGGCTGCTTCGGGTGGGGAAAAGCGCCCACGTACAATGCCATCCTCCTCTCCCAAAATAAATAAATAAGGGGGAAAAAAAAGAAAGATAGATGCTTAGTGTCACTCGAGAGGAGCGCGGAGCAGAAATTATGGCAATTTCCTGTAACTGGAATCAAATGCCCAACTTGCCGGCTCGCAGCAGGCACTGCCATTAATTCAAACACTTGTGCGAGAGCCGGGTTTCCATTAAAGGGGCCAATTTCGAGTCCATTTCCCTGATAAACAGACAGCGGCTAGGCTCCTAAATTGGGCCTTGATAGATTTGATTAGGGCAGAGTTTGCACAGGTTGTGATTTTGGCGAGGAAAACTGCCGCTTGACGCGCGAGCAAAAATTGCACTTGAAATCCTCCGGTGGGAGATGCCCCGCACCCCGGCACCATCCCAATTATCCCCGGCGGATATCGCCCAGCGGCAACGCGTTAGGGGAATCGGAGAGATTAGCCGCTGTAAAAACAAAAATGTTATTTAAACAAGGCACAACGAAGCCCGGCTATCTCCCGCGGGCTGCGGCAGGGATTGGCAGAGCTGCTCCAGCCCCAGCGAGGGACAACTGAGCTGCGAGGAGCTCTCCGGGATCTGGTTCCCGTGGTTTTCTCGCCAGTGTTTCCAGCTGGAGGATCGATTCCCGCACGGCACGGGCATCTGTGGCTGGTGGCTCCTGGTGCAAAGGTGCAACGCATCCAGGACGCTCCTACAGGTGTTGCAGACAGACAGACGGATGACTGCAAGCCGCAGCATGGCATTGTCTTTCAGTCCTCGGCCTTTAGCCTTGACAGAAGCAACCGCACGCGGAAGGTGGCATCGCTTTTTCCGCCCTCTCCCAACCTAAGTCAGCATCTCACCAGCCCTGCCTGAAAACCAGGACTACAGCTTGCTGCATGACGGCCCCGCGACACGGGTATATGGGGACAGACGGCCCCTCCTCTGCTCCCCATCCCAAAGCGAGCTGTCACCACGCCACTCCGCTGGGAAAGGGCTGTAATCCCGGCGAGCGGGATCAGAATTCCCACTGCAAAGGATGAATATTCATTTCGGCATTAAGTCCCCTATCAGGACTTCCAGGCAGGTGGTATTAAGACCGGCTCTCCAGAGAGTTTTGTTTTATTCTCGAGAAGCAGAGCCCTGACTTTGAGACACAATAACTCACTTAAGGAAAGCTAATTCGCTCTGCCGGTGAATTTAAAGCGCGGCAGAAAGGCGACAGTGAAATGACAGCCCGGCAACACCTCTCGCGCCTCTCCTCGCCCGTGCTCGGGTGCTCGCAGGGTACGGCTGCAAATCCCCGACTCCCCAGGCTTGCTCAGCCGCCGCAAGCGGCCACCTTCGGCGGGTTTGAAGGCGGGCGGTGCAAAAGAAAAAGAAAATAATGCTCATTGCGCTGAGGCCGAGTGCTGCAGTGGCATTTATCAAGGCCCTCGGTCACCTTTGTAACTCCCGGTCATCGTACGGGGCTGTAGGAGTCTCCGGAGGATGACGCGTGGCTGGTTCCCCCAGGGAAGAAGAACAGTTGGGGTTTGGAGGTGGGGGGTAAAGGGGGACAAAGCATTTCTTGCAGCCGGGACACTCAAGCGAGAAACAAAACCCCTTTGCAGGCATGTGCCAGGCTCCCGAGTGCGAGCGCCTAATGAAAACATTTGCAATTACAATGATAATATTATGATTTTAAGAGGAATTAGATTCTGCTGATCTAAATATTAACCGCACGGCAAGCCGTGGCTACGTGGACTTCTCAAAATAAGGTGGCACAGCTCCTTCCCGAGGATTTAAAGGCACACGGGGCAGGAGATCGAGCGATGCTGCAGTAACCTACACCAGCCCTCGCCCCCACATCTGCCTGTGCAATACGCTGCCTCGGTTTCCCCACCTTTACAAAAGGGATAAAAAAGGCTGAAATGGAAGATAAGTATTGAGAGCGCGGAATATTTTTCCTCTTTGGGAAAAAAAAAAAAAGAAATCATCATAGAAAGATGTTTCTCTCTTCTGAAATTGCACAGTATTAAACTGCTGAGCAGTTGTGACAGGTGCTATAACAGCAGCATTCATTATCGGTTTTGTTCTGTTTAATGCTCCTCACTCACGTGCTCCTCCCCAGAGCCCGGTTCACTCCTCCTCAGCCACCGCACGGAGTTCGATGCCTCCTCACCCAGCCGTTGGGACCACGGCATCCCCAAGGGCGCGGGGCCCAACGTCCCGTCCTGCCAGCCCCCGTCACCCGGCACGTCACTCCGTCTTGCCTTCCAGACGTACCCAAGGCCACCTTCTCGCTCCATAATCCACCTTCCTCAAGGGCTTTGGGGCACCTCACCCCATTTTTTAGCACCAACACCCCGCTGCATCCGTCTGTCCCGTGTAGGGGACCAGGTCGTCAATCAGCTGCACACGTGAGCCCTCCGCCGAGCTGCAAAGCCTTCCTCGCCTCCCCACCATGCGTCTGCAACCCACCCGCTGGAAGAGCATCCACCCAGCTGCATTAACAGACATTTTTGGAGGGGGCAGAAAGGGGTTTGTCCACCTCTATCCTCGAGGTTTTAATAAAATAACAGCTAAAGCTCTTTGGGACTGCATGGAAATGTCAGAGAAGTTAAGCTCTTTCCCATATATCTCTCGAAGAGTGCAGATCTCCTTGCCAGCGGGCTGGCGTTCCCCATTTGCATGGATGAAGGCAGGCATAAAACACTACCTACTTCAGCCTGCGCGCGGATATAAATGAGCACAAGGTCTGCCGACGCTCCCTGCATTCAAGTACCTGGTTGCTGAAGATCACGGCCTCTATTTATCAACAGATATGAAGCTTTTTCCTGCTCAAGACACTGCCTTCCTACGCCGGGCAACTCGCGGGTGATTGAAAAGCAGCTCAGTCTCTGTCGGGGAGGAGGTTAATTATAGCTACATCATCATACCACGGACACGTCGCAGCCGGGGTCTGATGAGAAACCTCTTCCCTTCCCTTTGGACTGTAAAGATGAACATATTTAATCCCTCCTGCGCTATTCGCAGAGCCCTGCGAGCCCGAGAAGATTCATGGTTGGTTTCTTCCAGCGCTGCTCTTCCTGCTAACGATGCCCTTCCCGCTAATATATGCCGGATGGGATTCGCATTAGTCAGAAAGGGGCACCATAAAACGGCATACGGAAGAGCAGAGGAGCCTGCAGGCAATAAAACACCTGGGAGAAGCGCTGCCACACGAGAAGCAAGCCTCGGTCCCCAAAAAAAGGCTCTGCCCCCTGTGCCGGGCCACCCCACCGCCAGCAGAAACTCTCTTACGCTTGGTCTGTCGGGAGTTTGCCATCCCCTGCTCAGCGAGGACTTGTCAGTGCTCCAGACCTAAGAGGCCGCAGCAGGTACCAGGTGATGACGATACAGCTGGAAAGTCCAAGCATCGCCCAGGGGGTGTCACGGGGGTCCCTCCTCTCCCTCCCCAGCCTTCCTGAGCAAAAGCAGAGGGTGAAACAAATGCATCGCTTTCCTGCTTCTAAATACGTATCACAAGCCAAGAGAGGGGGGAAAGAGCCAACAGGAATCACGGCGGCTTGCAGTGAGCACAGCCAGCTTGGATGCTGAAGGCGTAGGTGTGACACGAGTGTCCCCGGCACTGCGGGAACCGTCCAGAAAGCTGCGATAGCAAGAAATTCCCTTTCTCTGGTCAGATGGTAACAGCAAGAAAAACAACATGCCCTCCCCCCCCCAAAAAAAAAAGAGCAAGAGGAATCAGGAGCAACCTTTTAAAAGGTGCGTCGTTTCTTTCTGATTTTTAAATGGCATCGTATCAAAACATCCCATAAAAAATGAATCTGAGTGTGTTTTGTAAATTATAGATTAGCCAGAAGCAATCCTTCACTAAAAAGATCGGTGCCAAGTTGCAATTCCAGCAGCGTTTCAGCGGAGCACGCTGGGCAGGAGGTCACAGCAGTCATAACAGTGTGTTCTCTCGGTATTATTATTATTCCGATGCAGAAATAATACCAGCGCACTACATAAGGCCGGTGCGTGGGGGAAGAGAAGGTGGGCGGTGGGGGACAGAAAGGAGCAAGGATGGGGCTAAAATTGTCTTTATTCCCTTTATCTTGCCCTGACTAACCGAAGGTACGTGTCGTACACAGCTTGGGTGGGAAAGAAATCGCTCCTCTTCCCTCCCCCCTCGGGTCCGCCTCTGAATAGTCGGAGATATTCTTGTAAAATCAAGGTCTTATGACCAAGTGGGAGTGAAACTACAGCTCTAAACACGGAGTCCTGGGCACGAAGCTGAGCAAACGGCTGCATCTCCGGGTCGCGAGTGATCCCGGGGACGGGGTGACTGACGCTCCACCCGCCTGGAGCATCACCTCTGTGATCGGGGTTTTATTTCGCTGTTCTCTGCGGGTACCAGAGTAGGGCAGACTGAGGAGCCTAATATTAAAGGCGCCTCATGCCAAAAGGGACCCTGCGAAAGCTATATTTGGGTTTTCTGTGAATTCCCGGGGAGCTTTTATTTCTCCTCCTTTGTTTGGCAATTCTTTTCGAGCACCAGTAGCAAGACCGGCCAATTATCATAATTGGGTCACCCCTAAAGACTGTGACAGACACCCAGGGCAACCTACCAGAGAGAATCTGACTTATGGCTCATTATTAGCTTGAGCTTGACAGGTTATTTCAGTAACAGGCAGAAAAGCCATCGGAGCAAAAGCACCGGGGAAAAGCCGGGGGCCGGGCAGCCTGCGAGCCCGGAGAGCTGCTTCAGCCGCTGCGACACCCCACAATGTCACCTACGGGCAGCAGCCTGCGGCCGGGGGGATGCGGCCGTGTAGCCGAGCCGCAAACGCAGGCGTAGCCCCGGCTGTCCCTAGGATGGATCTTACACCTGCGTGTCGGTTCGTCTTAGGAAAGCAGCGACTCAAAGATCGGAGCGAGATCCCGAACGCCGTAGAGCTCAGGTTCATCCAAATCTGTGTTTTATCGTGTTTTTTGGAGCTCTTTTAATACTAGAAGGTTGGCTGCTGGTTTCAGCGATGGCTTGGGGAGGCTGCCTGCTAGATCCTGGGCTTTGCCCATCGCTGGCCTTACCACTCTTGAGTGGAAAAGGTCGAGAACCAAGCGTTTCTCTCCAGCCTACGTGGCGCGCGGTGAAAGCCCGCTCGCCTTTGTGACCAACGGCTCACAGGAGGAAAGGAGTAAAAAGCCAATTTCTTACCGAACTCCTCCAGGTCTCCTTCAAAAAGCCCAATCCCAAATCCCAACCCCAAATCCCTTCCCGTGCTGCAGCATCTCTCCCCCCGCCAGCATCAAGCCCGACCCGCCGGGATGAATTTTCTTTCTGCTTCCGAGGAGGGATCCTGCTCCCTTCCCTCCATCCCCGCCAGCAACGCCCAGCCACCGCGCCTCTACCCGAACCGCGCGCAGCCAGGCAGCTCCGCCGAGGAACATCCCTCTCTCTCCCCGAGCTGCTGAAGGACTGCGGAATCAGGACGGAACAGATGTTTTAAGGACTTCATAAATCCGTGACGATAAAAAAACCCCACCCACCCAAGCACTTTCTAACAAAAGCCCATGCTGACGGACTGGCGTGTCAGAAATAAATACAACCACCTACAGAAACCTTTCGATAAATCTCCTCCACATTATATTCTATATATATTTTTTTATATATATACAAGTGTGCGTGTGTATGTATGTATATATATGAGTGTGCGCATATAGGAATACTCATGTTTAAAAAAAAAATAAAATTGACAAATTTAGACCATTACAACTAAAAAAAATCTTCCTGCCTCTCTCCCGTCCCTTCCTGGGCTTCCTTTGCTCCCATTAATCTGACCAGCTCCCCCGTCGCTCGCGTTTCCCTCTGTCCTCTCCCTCCCACGGCTGTTGTCACTCCCCAACTCCCCCCCACCACCATCATCTCCCCCAGTAACTCCTCACCAAATTCCAATGAGGTTTTCTAATTAGACTAATTAATTTTCTGCCCAAGTTAATAAGACTGTCTGCAGTTCAGAAATAATTGGACTTCCCAAACACCAATATCCCCTCCCTTCCCCTCTCTCTCTCAGCAGCAAGCAGCGATAGGGCTCCTTAATAATTCAAACTCAGCCGCTGCCGTTTCAGCCGATGGCTTTGCCTTTCAAGAGTTATTTAGTTTTTTCATTAGCGCTCCGACACCAGCCGTCCCCCGCCCGGGGAGGCACCGGGAGGGGAGCGTGGGCCGAGGGATGCTCTGGCGTGCGGGGGATCCCTTCCAAGAGGCAGTAAATCCCTTCGGGGATCAGCGCGCACCGCTCCTCCCACGGCACCAATGACCAGCATCTTGCTAGATTAATTTTTCCCACACCGGGCTTTGCCGTTTCCTTTGCAGAGTATTCTGGAGTGAGGACCAATTTTGGTGCCTGGTACCGAAAAAGGACAATTTGCTATCAGGAAACTCTCCGTTAGAGCCCCCCGTTAAGGCTTTGCTAGAGGTAAGACCCTGCAACGCATCCAGCTCTTGCCTGAGGTTTCCTTTCAGTGCTCCGGGACAGATTTGCAAAGGGCCAAAGTCCCTCCTGCTGCCCCTGGGGACAACACGGGGATGCCGCAACGCACAAAGCCTGCAGCCCGTAGGTTCACCAAGGCCTGAGCCGCTCTGAATTTCCATCCGAGCTCCACGTGGCATCGCTGGCATGATGCTAGACCTGGACAGCTCTGTTCTCCCGGTGGGAAAGGACGGGAGAGCATCAGGAGGGACAGCCCACGCAGCTCTCCATCTCTAAGCCACGATGCTGGAGCTCCGAGGGGGGCCTGGACCACAGGGTTACGGGGGCAGCATCCCGCAGCCTTGAGCTCGAGCCGACAAACACAGGCTCAAGTTCAGATGTCAGGCAGGACAAGCGCTTCAGATGTAGCAGCTGAAACGAAATACTAAAGCAGGTTCACGGAAAAAAAAAAAAAGCAGAATTGTGACACCAAAGGAAAAAATCTCCCAGGTTTAAAAGCATTAATGGAGCAGGCAATTCAACAACCTTCACCTGAAAGCATCCAAACACTTCGACTTTATAAAGGAAAATGGTTCAGTGACAACGAAGTTCAACGTTCCAATGAAAAGGGCCTGTCAGGTTTGGAGGAGAGCGAATCAGGCCATCAGAAGAGGCATATTCGCATCAACTCTGACTCATCGCCGAGGCAGAGAAGAGCAAAAGCTTTCCGTATTTTTTGGCAATATGACCCCGGATCGAGAGATCCCGGCACACCGGGCTCGGATGGAGGGGATGGAGGGAGGTTTTCACGTCCTGGCATTCGCAGAGCATCTCCTCTGGGTTCAAGTTTGCCTGGTGGTACCCAGAAGGTCAGACTAGATTAGAGCAATGACCTCTCCTGGCCTTAATACCCTGGAACAGGCGCCCTGCCTCTCGCTCCCCCCCCGCTAATCAAATAAAAGAAAGAAGATAAAATGCCAAGCACAAATGAGAGATTTGCAGCTGGGGGATCTAATTCCAGGAGGCTGCAGGCCATAAAAAGAAGGGATCCATTAGCATCCACTTACCTGCCACGATGAAGTGACCGCGATAAAGTGCACAGGATTAAATAAATTTAAGTGAATCCCCTGACGGCATTTTTATGGGATTGAAAGAGGTTTTATCCACTCGCAACCTCTATCCTCGGAGGAAACTGATTCAATAAAAACTAAACCCACTTCATCTAGCAGGAAGGGAAAAAAAAATACACAAAAACTCCACAACGTTTACAGAGTCACTAAAGCAGTCAGGAAAAAAATTAAATATAGGGCAAATCCCTGAGTGGGAGAAATGCGCCAAAGTCTGCTGCTGTAGCTGAGCTCCAGCAGTTCAACTTCAAACTTTTAATGCTCCTTCAGTCTCTGGGGCAGGAGCAGAGTCGGTCCCTGCTGCCGGGCACCTCGCAGCTCCCGCAGCATTTGGAGCGAGGAGAAAAAAGTATTTCCCACCTTTTGCTCCATCTCCTGAGACTCCCCCCCCGCCATCCCTCCAGCTCAGCACCTGAATTGCCCCTGCTACCCAACACAAAAGCACCCTGGATATCTATAACGCCCTGCCGCCTCCTCTCCCGCTCCCCAGGCCAGAAATACATCTCACCCCCACCTGCTGACTAGGACGGGAATTAGACCCTTCCCCGCTCCGCTCTTTTGTGCTTAGCTTTGCAAAGTGAGGCACCGCCGCTGCTGCCTGCAGATAAGATGCCGATGCTCCCCGAGGAGAGCGATGCCATTTCCCATCCAACAGCCCCCATCTGCCGCCGCGGCCAGCCCCAACGCCGAGCATCCCGAGTGCCGAGCATCCCCAAACACCGAGCATCCCCTAACGCCAAACATCCCCAAACGCCGAGCATCCCCAAACGCCGAGCATCCCGAAATGCCAAGCACCCCAAACGCCGAGCATCCCGAATGTCGAGCATCCCACCCCACCAGACTCCCAGATCCCAATCCAGAGCCGAAATAACACTGCCCAGAGCCCCGCGCCTTGTTCGCTGTGTGTCGGTGTGGCCTCAGTTTCCCCAAGCGGAAAGCAAAGCACGGCACAGCCTCAACTCTGAAAGGGAACCTGCATCCAGCAGCATGGCCTGGGACTGAATTTGGGGCTGCCAGCCCATGGAAAACCCCTTCGCCGCCGTCATGTGGGAAATGCCTTTTTTTAGCCCTTAGCCCCAAACAAACTCAGAAAGGTGATGATGCCTCTGAGCCCAGCCCAGGGAAAAAGTCCCATCACTGCTCTTTTTCCACCTTCTGTTACCAACCTCTCCCTGTTCCCCTCTGCCCCCCAGTTTTTCCTCTCCACTCAGTGATGTACAGCAGTGTTCGGTCCCGTGGGAAGGTCCTTAAAACCTGCATCTGATCTAGCAAAGCCTCACCCAGGGAGGTACCCAGCTGCAGCGCTTGCCATCACTTGGACCATGGGCTCAGCATTGCTGGGGTCGCTTTTACCCCCGGGAGGGCTCCCTGCTCCTCCTGAGAGGTTGTAGAGCTGCAACGACCCAAGAGGACTTCATCCAGACCAGGCCTTTCCCGAGCCACCAGCACACAACAACGCCACCGCAGTAAATAATATAAGACGCACGTGAGCAGGAGACACTGGGGACAGGGGTCTGACACCATCGCTGTTCAAAATAGAGATATTTGGGGTCCCGCCCCCCGCAAAGAGGGAGCTGAAGGTCAGCTGTGCCCTCCCAGACACGTACGCGCTTTAAGCATCCTCACCCCGGCTTGCATCCCGCACCCCCGACCCCGTTGCGGAGCACTTGGGTTCGCACGAAACCCCGCGGCACCCCCTTTATCCGCCTCCGCGTGGTGGGGAGACGGATCCACCTCCCGGCAGGGCTTTCAGAGGGGCTGGGCTCCTCCTGACCCCAGCCGTCGCCCGTCCGTCCGTCCAGCACCTCCGCATTGCCCTGCCCCGAGCACAAGCCACCGTCACTAAGCTCCGTCTGCCGGAGCCTCCTCTCCAGCCCCTCCTAAATTCGCCAAGGGGGTCAGAGCGATGGGGCCGGGGGAAGGAAAACCTCCGGTCTTCAGGAGCCTCGGCAACAAACTCCCAAAGCCCGCGATGAAAAAAGAAAAAATTGCAGCGCCGAGAGCGCAGCGGTCTGGCCCCAAACAGCAAATGTTATCGATTCGTATCAGAGGAAGAAGAATAAAAATTAGAAGCTCCTCGGAACAAAGCCATTTTCCTCTGATGTGCATTCGTGGGGGGAAAAAGCCATTTTAATTACTGATCAAAAATAAATGACTTGCCATTTGCTAGGGCTTTTTTTTATTTTATTTTCGAAATTACTTTGTAGAATTACTTAAACTTATTAATATATTTATAAGGAAAGAAAATACCCATAAATGCTTGGAATGCTGAGCCAACGAATTAATTAACATCAAATTACTAGTGGTTACTACAGCTTGATACTAAACATTGCTACCCTATTATGTGGAGGATGGACAAAAATCTCTTGCAGCTGTTAATTATTTCAATTATTAATTTTACTTAATAATTCATATCCCTTACCCGACCCCCTGGAGTATACTCCGGTATCTACATTTCTTCCTCTCCTTCTCCATTTCTCCCTAACTCCACTTTCAGCAAGACAATCCATCACTCCGCAAGGTTACTGGCTTCAGGAGAGAGGGGAGGGGGGTTTTTTATTATTTTATTTTATTTTTTTATAATCGACAGTCATTTCCTCAGAGAAATACCCCCAGTAAATACCTGCTCTAGAGAAACGATAATAAATCCTTAAAGGTGAACTTAGCTGCTTTTCCCCCCTCATGTGCTCCCTTTAAAAAAAAAAAAAAAAAGTAATATATCTTAAAAAAAAACAACTCTGAGCGCCCAAATCCTTAATAGTACATACACGGAGAGTGAATTATGAATAAATCCACTTTAAAGTCAAGTGGGGAGGATTTTTTTAAACACCTTCTAGGCCTGGATTCGGGTCGCATCCCCCGTCCCGACACCTCTTCGTGCCCCCGGCCGCGCTCGGTCCAGCCCCGAGTTCAGCGGAAACGGGGAAACTGAGGCACGAAGGCACTCCATTCCCCAGCTCCAGCTCCCCCCTCTTCCCATTGCGCGTGCCTCTCTACCGGTCCTCGCTCTGCCCCCAAGCATTTCTCATCAGGTGAGCGCAGCCCTTAAACTACGAAAGGATTAAAAAAGACACACTCACAGCCTTTTTTCCTATTTTTTTTTCCCCTCTTTTCTCCCGGTTTTTAAGCCCTCAGCATCTGCCTTTTTGAGCTTTTGGGCTTAACCGCCCTGAAGAGAGACTTACTTCAAAGCGAAAAGGCAAGTTGGGATCACAAGGGGACTCCCAAGCAGCTGGGGCGTCGGGAAAACCGGCTCCGCTTTGGAAGCGGGTGGGAGCAAGCTCCGCGCGCCGAAAACATTGCTCGCGGAGAAAGGCGTGCAGCTCCTAAACAAAAGCCCTGCCGCTCCCCAAAGGAAAAAGCTTGCGAAGAATGGGAGAAAAAAAAAAAAAAAATTAAAAATATATCTATATATACACATTCATGTATATATTTTTCCATAGAACAGCTTAATTCGACAAGCACCTGTTGCGTTTGGTGCTTGCTGTGGTTCGGGGATGCAGGAGACCCGCAGCGTAATTACAGGCGGTGCCACCAAACCGTGCCCGCGTCCGTACCTCTGGGTTTGGTGGGAATTCACCTCCGGGTCAAAAGGAGGGCGGTTAATGACGGAACAGAACCGGGGGTTGATAGAGGATGGAGAAAAGGATGAAAAAAGCCCCACGGCCCCAGGGCTTTTAGTGCTGCCGAGGGGATTAATATTTCTGATGGGTTTTTGGGGAGAGAGAGGAGGAATTTGGTGTCCAACTCTGGGGCTGAGAGTCCCAAATTCGATTCCAGGCAGAAATTTAAGGAGAAGAGAGAGCTCTCCACCCCAGCACACCCCTCCATTAACAGCCCTCCTCTATTAATCTTCTCCCTTGATCTAGAGGGTAGAGCTAAAATGACGTTTGATGCTCTTTGCTGATCTCTGGAGGGCAAATCAAACAACAAATAAGGGGAAAAGCAGTCGGAGAGATACAGCACGGTTTATAGCGCATACAAATGGGCACACGGAAAAATAAGCGTGAGGCTTGCTGGTTCGGGGCTGTTTCTGGGAGGGAGGGAAGAGGTCACTTCCAAAACACCATTTTTCTTCTTAATTGATCACTTAAAACATCGTGAATAATGAGATCTGATTATTTGATGGGTGGCCTGGCTGGCTTTTCGCATATTCTTAAATGGGGTAACAACCGCGTAGGGCCTAAACGTGATAGCTGAAGCGTGTGGTTCTCTGCTGTCTGGTACAAAACGTACCCTGCCTTTCCCTGGCATCGCTTCGCTGCGTTGCCCAAACACTTGGCAAGACCAAAGCGAGCTCCGCTCGCACCTCTGTTAGGCGGCAGATAAAAACCAGTCCCGCTTTGAATCACTGGAGAAACCGGGGCAACAAAGATGGGAAACAATTTGCCCGTGCTGTCTCAATAATGTGCTTATAAAAGGAATCCAAGACCACTTTTCCCGTCTAACCGCTAAACCTGAACTCCCTCCCCCAGCGGCTCTGAATAACTGTGTCACTTTTCCTGCAATTTGCAGAGGCCACACGCTGCTCCTCTCTTCCCCTCGCTCCCGCTGATCGGCATTTCCATCTCCGCAACGTGGTGTTTCGCCATTCACCGAGGGAAACGGGGTTCTTCGGGGGCTCCCGGCTTGTTCTTAAACAGCGAGGGGCTTAGGAAGCACAGGACAAAAGCCCAGCAGCCGTGGAGGGAGCACGCGTGGTCCCAGCTTGGACCCAAACCTGCATGAAATCCGCATTTTCCTCCCGTTGCCCCTGTTTTTGTTGGTTTTTTGCAAAAGCGAGAGCATCTTGTAGCATTACAGCGGGGTAGTTTGCCATCCCGCTCCTGCAATGCTTCTCCCACCGTTAGCTCTACCGCGCGGCACGTCCCCAACTTCCCACCGCCTGCCGATGCAGCGAACCGAGCCCTGATGTACTCTCCCTGGATCAAACCCCCCGGCTTTGCGCTTTCCTGGCTGGCACAACTGCGCTGGATGCAGCCCTAAAACACGAGTTACCCCAGGGCTTTCTGCCCCTCCAGCATCCCAGCCCCGAACCCGCTCCCTCCTACCAGGGGACCACGTCCGCGGTACCCGACGCACTGAGACCATCATCCAAACCCAGCTTTTTCAGCGCAGGCAAAAACCAAACAGATCCCACGTCCCGCACGGCTCCCCAGAGCCACTTTCCTTTAAGGAAAGGATTCGGTTTTGGTAGCTGGGGGTTTTCCCCCCCCTCTCTTTTTCCTCTTAGGCCTGAACGGTTTAACGAGCGTCCTTTTGACCTAGGAAACTTAGTTTTAATTTTCATCACTTTATCCAGAGAACAATGTGTCCTGGGGGCATCTTTGAGCACAATGTACACTTTCATGATCAAAACAAATGCTAGAAATACCCATCTGCCATGTTATCAGAGCGTGTTGGCTCACTGAGCCGGACACCGCTTAGGGGACAAGGGAGGCTTTTACTCTTCTCAAAGTCACGAGCGCTCCCTCTAAGCTCTTTAGCATTAGAGACTCCTGTGGAGACGGGTATTAGAAGCTCCATTTCTTTTTTTCCCTGCTCAGGAACGATGGGAGATGGAGCTCTCTTTGGAGATTTCTGCTCCTACGGGGGAGAAAAGAAGAGCGGATCCTCCTTTAGTCATCCCCGTGGGTGCCTTGTAGGGTCTCGGCAGCACGTCGCTCCCCGGGTGATGCTGCTCGGCGGGAGGGATGGAGAAGCAAGCTGGACCCGAAGTCAAGGACTCGTCTCTGAGCTCAAGGTTACCCAGGGCGAGGCAGCATCCAGCAAGGCTCCACCTCAGCTTTCCGTCCCCAAAAGGGGGGTAATGACTCTGTCTGACCTATTTCGATTGCTAAGCATTCGCCCCTATCGCGCCTTCGCTCTCCGCACCAGCTCCCCGCGCCGTGCGAATGTAAATAATCCAGCTGATGTGTCCCAGCTCCATTCATCTCCCTCCGTTGCCCAGACCTTCCCAATTCCCCCACCGGCAGCCAGAGAACCAAGACCCTTCTGTGCCACGACACAGCTTTATAGGATTTGCCTCCTTTAAGCCCCTTCCCCAAACCCGCTTCTCCAAGGAAGAGAAGCCTGTTTGCAGGCTACAGCCTCCTCTCTCTTTCAGACTGGAATAATTTGGAATAAGTTATAATAATAGTAAACATAGTAAAAACAACAACAAATCAAACATGCTTTGTTACTCCCCAGGCACACGCATTTGTCTTCCAAGCGACAAAGTAATCACATTTTTGGTTTTAATTTATTACGTGCATTACAGTCGGTGCCTGGGGGCATTATCACAAGTCACAGCCCCAGTGCGCAACGGGAGGAATCGAGGCTCTTAAATCCTCACCTCCTTTAGCTTCTCTACCTGCCAACGACTCCAGAGACAACATCTTTCCCCCGGTTTGAGCTGATGGCAACGGGGCGCAGGGATTGCACCCCAGCTCCATGGGAAGAGCCGAGCCCCCGGGATCACCAGCCCCATGGAAAGGGGGCTCACAAAACCCATGCAGGCACCGCTGAAAGCCAGGTTGTGTTTAATTTCTGAAGAAACTTGCATGGAGAAGCATATTTTTACCTATTAGGTTTTACGTTCTCCCTTCAAACGGCCTCAAAACATAATGCCCATCATTACTGTTTATGGGACGCCGACACGCAGGCAGAAAGCCTCGGAAACGCAGAGAAACCCAGAGGGTCCTTCCCACCAGCAGCTGGGACATGTGGGTGAGGACCGGCTACGGAGAGGGATGAGCAGCAGGATCTCTGGGGGAGCTCGGGGGGCGGCTCAGCATCTTCCCGGCTGCCAGAGAATTGGGAAGGATGAAATGGGGAAGGTACGAGGCTGCTGGCGTGGTACAGCTGCATCTGCCGGCAGCCGTCTGCTGCCCAGCCTCTCCCTCCGCACCGAGCAGGCGTCAAAGCTTCCAGGAGAGATCTCCATGCTCGGGGCACTTTCATAAAGGCAGAAAAGGTTTTTTCCTCCTCTTTTGACCACGAGCTCACATATGCTGCTGGTATTTTCACACAGCGGGTAGCAGCTTGTGCTTAACCCAGCGAATAAGGAGGGCAGCCCTTCGAGTCTGCATCCTGCACCGGAGACACAGCCTCTTTGTATAGGAGCCGCACCAGCGTCCCAATGCATATGCACAAGTAGGCTCAGCAAGCACGGAGAGCCCTGCGTCACCTCTACATCAGGCCAGAATAAGCAACGAGCCTTTGCTGGGCTGGGGAAGGAAATGGGATGGGGGCTGCGATTGCCTCCCCCAAGATAACGCCGAGAGAAATCGCCGCCGCGAACCAGACTAATCACATTTCTTGCCAAGGAGCACAAGCCTTTTGGCAGGTAGGGGATGGATCTCAGGAGCTGACATGTCTCTCCGCCGTCTACAGCTGATGAAGTGTCAAATGAGATGGAACAGAAAGTGAGACCCATCTGGGGAAGCGGGGCTGATTGATACCAGGAGGAGGAGGAGGAGGAGGGTGAGGTGGCTGGAGCGCCGCGGGGACCCGCTGTCAGTCGCTCCCGTGCTCGGCAAGGGGCCCCGGACAGGCTCCTTTGGATCTGACAGGTAGCTCAGGGGTGCTTGGGTCCAGGGCTGGGTTTAAATATTCAGATCAGCGGTTGGGTTTTTCAGCACTACAAGAACGGGGGGAGGAGGGAAGCCCATGACCCTCATCACCGGGTCATGCTGACTCCCAAAATAGCCGCACAGTCCCTGGGGCAAGGGCTGCAATGGAAACGGGAGGGATGGAGCTGCGCTGGGAGGAGCAGTAATGCACCTGGGGGGTCACTGGTTGGGTGTAATGAAGCTACACCAGAACCCACCCCCCAGAAACGGGAGAGTTGGTAAAGGGGAGAGGGGACAGCCCCTAGCCTTGCCCCCAGCACCTGCAGCCCATACTGGGATTAACAGAAATAAGCAATTGCCAGCCTGGCCCTTGAATTGTCACGGCTCCCTCCATCCAAGCAGACCATCAGCCACCCCAGAAGAGCAGAGGGTGACCCTCAAGATGTGGGGGATGAGGTTTCCCAAAGCACCTTACGGGAATTCGGTCCCGGGTTAATGGAAATCCCCTTCCAGCCCAAGGAGAGACCTTATGTCTGAGGGTCTGGTTAGTCAGGGACTGAGGCAAGGCACAAGATCCACCAAAATGAAACACAACCCCAAAAACCCTGCTCACAGAAAGCCAAAAAACCATATAGCCATGAGGTGCTGTGTTTCACGATCCCCCTTAATAGGATCAGCAAAACAGGGTCAGCATGTAAAATACAGCTGCTTTGGAGATCACAAAAAATACTTTAATCTGCGGTGGCTTTTCACCTCTCGGGGCCTGTGTAGTGGTGTGCTCTATCTGCTTATTTAGCTGATCCTGTTAAAAAGGTATCAGAATAAAGCGGAGGGGGGAAAAAAATAATCCTTCGTCGTGTGAACTGAGCCAGAGAAAACTTTCCCTCTAGCAAGACTCTGGCAAAAATCCCAGTCTCACTCCACTGGTGCTTTGAAATACAAACAAGAGGCTCTGCTGGTCCTAAGGCACGTTTCCCGCTGCCCCGGGGCTCGCCGCCCACGGGGAGGTCCTGGAGATGCTCCTTGGAGCTGGGTCTCCAAGCAGGGGTGGGCACCGCAGCTCGTGCAAGGAGCAGCTGGGAGATAAGGCGACAGGGAGATGCAAGAAAGCAGGAGCAACCCGACCGCAGGGAAGCCTTGATGGGTGGGTGCCTCGGAAGGAATAAAGCGCGATGGAGCTCGTATCCGACCCCAAAATGAAGCTCCCCTTTTCCCCACCCCTCTGTTAGAGCTGTAACGCAGAGCCTGAGGGCAGCGGCAAGGAGGACTTTGTCACGTAGCAACATCACGAAGTGACTGAGAGAGCTGGGAAGCGGGGGGAGCGCTGGTCAGAGCCGCCCTGCCATGCTGGAGAAGGATGCTCGGCACAACCCGCTGCCCGATAGAGACATCACACGGCGACTACGCACGAGAGAAAGGCAAGAGCTGTCTTCACACATTGCTAAATCCAGGAGAAAAAGCCACAAACAAAGGCAAGATAAAAAAAAAACCACAGATTTTGGCTGCCTTGTGTAAGTTATCCGGCACCACTGGCAGGCTGGAGGGGAACCCCCCAGCTCTGTGAGGGTCTGCTGCCCACCCCGCTTTGCCGCCGCCTGCCATCATCCAGCTCCCGCCAACCTGTTCCTGTTGACTTTTGCATTCAGGGCCTGCTCTTTGGTCAGGTTGACACATCAAAGGCAACAAAGTGAAGAGCTGCGCGAGGTGCGAGAGACACCCCGACGTGCAGGAGAGCTGGGGGGGGCTGCCGGAGCCCCCGGCACCGCACGCAGCCCCGAGGCCACGGGGCAGGAGAGCGGAGCCATTTCTGCACGCATCTCCTGCCGCAGCGACGGCGGCTGCCGTGCAAAGAGCCTAGCAGCAAACTTCGGGCAGGGGAAAAAGAATAAGGCAATAAAAATAACAGCGCAGGCTGGGCAAATCCCAAAGGGTACGAGGTTTCCTAATTTTGTGTGAAGAGATGGGATCCGCGTGCCAAAGCGCCAGCAAAGCGTGAAGGGACAGGAGTCCACCCTTGCGTAGTAACTCGTGGCTACGGGATGTCTCCCGGAGGATGAGCGCGCCTCATCCCCGCAGACTCCTTGGAAAACACCCAACCAGGGCACCGAGCATCACCCTGACAAAAGCAGCGCGCCCATTTCTCACCCACGCTTCCCACCGCGACGGAGGGGACGGACTCCAGCAGCCCCAGACTCCGTGCCCAGGCAACTCACGCCGCTCACCGGCACGATTTCAGCCGCCCGCAGCTCCTGGTGTGCTTTGGGGAGGTGGAGGGACCTACCCTGGAACTTCCAGCAGGCCAACAAGTCATCTTCAGCTTGTTCTAGCCTTTAACATCAGTGAATCTCCCTTAACGAGCAGGTTAATAGCATCATTTTGGGACAAGTGAGGTTTTGGGGCAGCCGCTTGCCCAACATCATCCCAAACCCCTGAAACAGAGCCATGAGCTGCAACCGGCTCTTAAATTTAGCCGCACCGTTCATCCCAGGAGACAAGGCTGCGAAACGTCCAGCCCAGACCGAGGAGCTGGGAGCCATCCCGCTCCCCTGGGAGCGAGGAGCGGGAGCCATCCCTCCCGGTCCCGTCCCCATCCCTGGGCTGGGCTGCTGGTGGGAGCCGCCGCGCCGGGCGCTCCCAGGGAGGCAACGCTGCTGCCAGCGCTCGGGGCCAATCCAGCCCCAATCGCTTTCCACCAGATGAGAAAGAAAATTGAAAAGATTGCGGCCCTCGCACGCACGCCGCACACCGCGCGGGAGCCGGGGACGGCAGCGCTCGGTGCCTCCAGCCCTGACCTTTATTTTCCATTAATGGACCCGGGTGAGTGTCGGCTGTGTTTGAAGCTGCATAAAATGAACGGAAAATAAGAGGGATAAACAGCAGCAGTTAAGGCCCTTTTCTTTTTTCGCCCTCTTTTTTTTTGTTTTTTCCCTAGAGGAATGGTGAACCAACTGCAGCAAAGCTATCGATACACGGCGAGCTGCTGCTGGGCGCCGGCAACTTGCTGGGAACCAGCTCGCAGCCCGGGGCTGGCGGCCGCGGCAGCGGCGAAGACAAAACCCGGAGGAGAGCTGCTCCGCGGGGGGACGTCTGCAAGTCCCCAGGGGCTGGAAAGCATCTGGTTCAAGCGCCAGCAGGACAGAGCCACCCCCCTTTCAGAGAAAAATAGAATAAAAAAGAAGTGAACGCCAGAGACGCTGGGGAGCCGGGAGGCCACGGGGATGGGCAGCCCAGTCCTCCAGCCCCACGAGGTGTGGGGAGGCGTGCAGGGATGGGGCCAGGTTCCGATAAGCAGTTTTAGGATTCCAGTGCGTGCTGTGCTAGACCGCTAACTCTTTAATGCTTTAAACCCAAGCTCATCTCCCAGCTAGGCCTTCAATTTAAATTTAGCTGGATAGCTGCTCCATGTTTAATAAATAATTATTGATTATTTAAAGAGCACCTGGGTTGAGGTTTACCACCTAAAGCTGGGCACGCATGTAAAAATACGCAGTACCTACTACTGCCTTATTAAACCTTAGTCCTAGGCGCGCGCTTAAGAGCCACTTGCTATTTAATTAGCCAGTGAGTTCGGGGCTTATTGGATGAAAAAAATGAAAACTGGATAAAAAAAATGAATGATCCGGCACAGCCTGCGAGCAAGCCCCGGGCCACCACCCACGGGGACACCAGCTCCACGTGGCTGCAGGGTCGAGCCAAGGGGTGCCCAAGCCCCTGCTCACCCCCGAAGGCCAGCGCTGAAGCCCCAGGTCTCCGAATCCGAGCCCAGGGCTGCCGTCTCCTCCTCCGCGACTGCATCTCCCCGGGAACCCTCTTAAAACCCCCGCAGGAGCGAATTAAGTCCTGCGGTTTGCAGCGGGCGACACGCGCGTCTCCCCCTTCCCCTGGACTCGGCATTACCATATTTCACGCTGAACGGCAGATATTTAAAGGTAAGTTTCCATCAGGATCCATGAGGATTTATCTACGCGGGCTCCCATTAGCGGTAATAAGATGAAGGCGATCAGCCTCATACATTTCACTTTGGCCGGTATAAATACCTCCGCGTTCGTTAGACAGATGTCTGCAGGAGTCACAAGCAGGAAAGAGCGAAGAGGAGGGGAAAAAGCAAAAGAAGGGGAAGAAGAGGAAGAAAAAACCACTCCCAGGTGACTTCTAGCTTTGTCTTTGGGCTTAGCGGAGATGCCGGCTGGGAGGGTGCAAGGCAGCCTGTTACACCCGGACCCTCCGACGGCCCCTTTCTCCCAGCAGACGCAGCCCTCGCACTAATACTGGGCGGACTGGGGGTAATTTTGGCTGTTTCTTTGCAGGATTTCTAGTTGCTCGTTTGCTCCGTCCCAGCGGAGGTTGCCATCTGCCAGCACATCACCCCGACAGGCGATTTTGTCAGTGCCACGGTCGGCGTCACTGTGAAGGTGACACTTTCCAGGGGGCTGGCTATGGTTTTTTTTTTTTTCGTCTGTGTTAAATTTATTCGCAAACCAACTTCAAAAAATTAAAAAATAAAAAATTCAAGCGCAACTGGAAAAGACTTTGTAAAAATAGTCATTACAAAACTCCACGCTTTCAGATATTGTCATTGTTCCACTGAGCCCCAGAGATAACAGCTGAAATCAGGGCCCTGCTGTGCACTTCACAAACATGCAAAAACGGTCCCTCCCTTCCGAAAAGGTCTGCACTTGCTCTGAATTACAGCGCAGACAGCAGAGGTTTGGTGCCAAGCATTGCAAACGCGTCGGATGTCTTATCACGCATTCACACCAGTAGGTGTTAACTCTGAAGCATACTGATGGCGAGCTAAAAGTCATCTCGGTGTTTTAGTCGACTTGCTTAGCTCCTCGTTGGCCGTGTACACAGCCTTCTGCTGCTTCTCCACGTAAAGGTCCCTTAGGCTCCATAAACCAACCCAAAAAGGGCAGTCAGAGAGCGTGAACCCCAAGGCAGCAGCCACGCAGAGCTGGGTAGTGCACTATTAGCGCGGCCCAACGTCCTTTGCCTCGTCAGCTCCCCGCAGCCACGAAACAGCTCGCCGTCATCTCCTGCTCTTCCTCCCCGCTCACTGGGTGGACGCGGGGCCCGGACAACCTTTGCAAAGCTCCAGCGCCGTGGAGCCAAGTCACCGCTTTCCCGACGTGACATTTGTTATCCCTAATTACCAGCTTGGCTTCATTTTAAAGTCATTTGCACTGATTACTCCGACTGCTGCCTTGGGTAGTCAATGCCTTAGATTAACTAATCACAGCACACAGGAAAATATTTTCAATATATGTATATTCACCTCAATTCCTTTAGTGTCCTGTTTTGCAGCGTCTTGGCTTAAATTGATGCCCACTTGTTCCTCTAATCTGACACTAGCTCAAAGAGCCTCGTGGCATCAATCCCCTCAATTCCCTTCAGAAATGTGTAAGCCCTCAACGAAGCCCCTTCTTAATCTCCTTTTTGCCAGTGATTACAGAGCCGGTGTCTCTAACTCAGCCTGGATAAGAGCCCCCACGTCCCCAGCGCGTTGCCTTTTGTTGGCTTGGCTGCTCCGCGTCGCTCCTGCGGCATCGCCAACCCCGCGGTCACCTGCCCTGCTGTGCCCCGGGAGCCTTCGGGGTAGTTTAGATCCTTATTTTCAAGATTTTCACTAAAACCACGAGACAAGAAAATTTTAATTCTAAAAAAAAAAAAAAAAAAGCGAAGAAAGTTGAAGTTCTCAATTCTAAAATTCCGGATTGTGGCAAATGCGCAGCAGAAAATAAATTCCCTGGATAAGCGCACGCTTCAAAGGGAGGACGCAGCTGCTCTGCAGCACCACAGCACCTCTCCCATCCCACCTCCGTGTACCCCACGTCCCCCCACTGCACCCGCTCTTCCTTTCTTCCCCCCGAAAGCCCGCGTTGCCGTGCAGCAACCCCACTTCTTGCTCTGGAGACGACGTCAAGCTCTCCCGAGGTCACCTCTGAGAAGCCACGGATGCCTCTGGCTCCCCACCCTGCAGCGACTTCACCCCTTTCTCTCCGCGGCCCCTGGGTAGATGGGAGCACCGAGGCTATCGGCGCTAGGAAGAGACTGCGGAGAAGGACGGCTACGTGTGCGGACGGACAAACAGACAGCCGCACGGCCCTCCCTGAGCCAGCGCTTCTGCCTCGGCTCCCTGCTGGGATGGATTGTCGTGGTTTAGCATGCGACAAACTCCTTACTGACTTGGCATCGGGAGGAAAAGCAGCTGCAAGAGCCCCGGCCAAGTCTCGACGGGAGGGAACACGCCTTAGGCACAGGTCGTAAACACACGTGCGGCGAAGCTGCTCAGATGAGAAGTAATTTCAGCTCGGCATAGCCCGATGGCAGGAAAGCAAACAAATGGCTGACCAGCAGGAGCCCGCTCTGCCCACGGCATGCCGGAGCCGGGAAGGGCTCTGCCCGGCACAGGCAGCCAGCTGCTCCCCGAAACGGAGGGGAGAGCCCCCCGAGGCAGCGAAGGGCCTGCCCGGGCTCAGGCGCCCCGAAACCCTGCGACACGGGAGAGGAGGAGGAGGGAGGAGAGGAGATGCTGCCGCCTTGCCGCTTCCACAAGGATGCTCGGTGTGTTTGCACAGGGGCCGAGACGACGCGGCGCTGGCAGGAGAAGCGATCCGCACCCGCAGGGGAAAACTGCGAGGGTCCGGCCTGGAGACACGGTGGAGACGCCCCGGGATGGGCAGGGAGGGGAGGATCCCCACGAGAGGTGCAGACATTTCCCCCACGGAGCGTTACAGGAGCCCAGGACAAGGCTGCACCCAGCTCCGTGCCCAGCCCGCCGCAGGACCTTCTCCTCCCGTTCCCACTCCAAGCTTTACATCTCTCTTGCGGAGCTGGAGCACTAAATCATCTGAGCGCTGGCTAAAATCCCAAAACACCTTCTCGAACCAGCCACTCGCTGCTCCCAGCTCCCGCTCCCCTTAGCGCTTCCCACTGCAGCAATGAGTTCTGCCCGGCCTCAGACCCCTGCATCACGCACCCATCTGCCGCAACCTGTGCAAGCGGGGACAGCGGGGCGTTGCTGCAAGCCCCCCGTCCGGTGGTATCGCAGAGCAAAGGAGGGAGGAGAAGAGCAGGAGGGCCAAGCTGAACCACCTCCGCAGGCATCGCATCCCGGACGGAGGACGCTCAAGGTCAGGGAAGTGTCGGAGCTCCACGCCGCAGCCACGCTCAGAAAAATCGCGTTCCCCCAACTTATCTCTCTTTTTTTTCCCCAAGTGCAGCCGAGCTGATGGGGTGAGAGCCGGGAGGATGGCAGGGTGAGGGCCACGGGGCTTTTCCACAGCTCGTTTTCGCCATCTAGCGCTCAGCTCTCCTCCGAGAAGCTGGCTAAAGTGATCTCGCAGCCTCTTCCACCCAGAAACAGGCAAAAACAGGGATTCTTTCCTGCGTACAGGACTGCCCGGGATGGAAACCTGGCTTGTGAAGGCTGTCCAGACCTGGTCCATATGCACCTGAAGCCCCAGAGCTGGAGATGGTCATAAATGCTCAGGTTTGAGCCATTTCTAAGGAGTATTTTTTTGCACAGAGCAGAACTGAGCAGCCCCAGACGGGCGCAGGAAAGGTACGGGGAGGACACCCTGTTTTCAGCACATGAAACCTCGCTTTCTGCTCCTGCTTTCCATGCCCACGGCGCTACCCGCTTCTCCGGGGCTTTGAGAAATCACCGTGAGTGCCTCGGTTTCCCCAACCAGAAAAGGGCAGGATGGAGGAAAACGTCTCTCTTTAACAACACGGAGAAAATTAGCTATTTTCACACCTCATCAGTATGCTGGGAATCTGAAGGGAGGAAAGTTTGCCAATCCTTCTTGAAGGATCATGCTGGAATACATGATGCTTTAAGTAAAACCCAAAATGCACACTCCTCCCCAACAGACCGCGCGGGGGAAAAGCGGAATTTGACACCCACCCGCGTGCCCCACGCCAGCCTGGACATTTCCTAACTCAAAAATGATGAAGCGTTTTAATCGATAGGGAAAACCCAGCAAATCATTCCTGCGATCCCCTCTGGGGTGGAGCACAGCAGACGCTCCAAAGCGAGCAGGAAAAAACCAGCCCCAGCCCCACGCAGAGCTGCAGCAGAAACCACGCAAGCCAGAAAACAGCGAAGCGGAGCTCGGCCTGCTGCACCGAGCCCGCTTCTCTCTGGAGAATGCTGCGGGATGCTGAGCTGCGGGATGCTGAGCTGCGTCGCGGGATGCTGAGCTGCATCACGGGATGCTGAGCTGCGTCGCGGGATGCTGAGCTGCGTCGCGGGCTGCCGGCAGCGCCGGGGCAGGGCAGCGCTGCCTGGAGAGGGTGGTCTCCTGCAGACCCCGCGGTCCCCAAAGTGCCACCAGGCTGCTTTGCGGTGCTGCGGGAAGGGATTGCCATCTGCCGACAAGCCGCAGCCCTGCACGCTCCTGCAGCAAGCCCTGCCTGCGCGCTCCTGCCCGCAAGGGCTGCCGGGCAGGCAAGAGGCTGCCTGCTTCCCTCCAGGCCCTGCCCTCGCTGGGGATGGAGCGCGGGGCTGCGTCCTGCTCGCCACGGCTCTCCCTGGAGCCCAGCGAGCCGCGGGATGGCTTCCCGCATCCCGGGTGGGATGAGGCCGCTGGCCCGGGATGCTGCCCTGCACCGGCATGGCGGGGGAAAGGCAGCGGCATCTACCGGCTGCTACTCAGGAGTGAATAATCAGCTTATTACAGATTCAGATAGAAAATCATAATATTTGCTAATCACAATATTAATTTCTTGCTAATTGGCTGCCTGATGGCACAGGCAGAGCAAGGGGGCACCAGCTGGCTGCCGGAGCAGCGCCTTGCTGGCTGCTCCACGGCGCCGGAGGTTTCGGCTTCCTCCAGCAAAGTCGGGCGCAGAAGTCGAGGTCCCCATTCCCCGGGACAGGGACAGCTTGAAGCCTTTCACCATCCTCACCCTCCACTTACCCAAGGGCAGGAGGAGGGGAAGGGGCTCAGTACGAGAGCAGGGAAACTGAGGCATAAACCAGCCACCCCGCAGGAGAAGAGCAAAGCAGAGGACCCAGAAGCTCTGGGCAGCGTTTCAACACTTGCACCCTCTTTTTCTGCAGCATCACACCATGAAGCCGAGACCACCGCTCCCCATCCACCTCCCGGACTGTCCCCATGCCCCCTCCCTTGGGGACAGGGCTCCGGGGAGGAAGAGGAGGGCGGCTTTCGGCAGTTCGCAGGTAACCCCTCCGCGCGGAGCCTGCACGACGTTATGCAGGTTGGATGCCAGGCAAGGCTGATCACAGAGTCATTGCTGCTGCTGCTAATGAGGCCCTTAGGCTAATTAAAAAGACGAGTAGAACACAAAAACATAATGAGGAGCCAGTTTATCAGTCAATCGGAGGACATGAATACGCCAATAAAAGTTTGAACTACCTCCTTGCTGCCAGCATCCCGGCTCTGGCCCAGCCCCGGGCTGGAGGGGGACCAGACACTCACCAAAATGGCTTCGTGCTTCTCCGCTCCTGGCCAAGGGCAAAACGGGGAGACGAGAGGCCGGGGAGAGGCGTGCAGCCTCCTCTCTGTCCACCTGGCACAGGGCTGCTTGCGTTTACCGGGCAGAGGACGGGGTGCTCGCACAGCATCTAATGAGAGGGGCTCGGGTCTCTGGAGAGCTTCAGCAGGTCCATACGGGCATTGACGGACCCCTCAGACTCAGCCCTGCGCCCCACGGACATCACGCTTCGCACCCACGCGAGGGGCAGCAGCAACGCTGCCCACCTCTTGCAGGCTTCGAGGCTCTTCCCCGGCCACCGCCCGCACCTCAGCCGTCCGCGATACACATCTGCGGGCGCAGAGCTGCTCCGCTCCCTGCCCGGGCTCCTCCGATCTGCCTGCTCCTTCTAGCGGGGTCCCTCCAAGCTGCAGCCCCCTCCCCTGGGTTCCACATTAGCCTCTAACCAGGCGGAACGAATGGGCAGGAGAGGCTGCAATCCCGCTGCCAGCGCATTTTTCTTGTTATTAATATCGTTATTATTCTCCCTATGCTAGGCTCAGGGAGTGATATTTGCAAGATGAGCACCTCAAGCGAACCACGGGGGAGGAGAGGATGGCCGGCGGCACCCGGTCCCACTCCAGAGGCACCCCAAACATTGTGGGCAGGGGACAAATTCCCCCTGACCCTGGCTGGGGGGTCCCAACATCTCCCACAGCACCCACCCGGGCACCCAGCCCCATTCCCTGCACCCACAAGCAGAGGACACAGCCGGGTGCCGGTTCTGGGGGTGTTTTGCTGACAAACGCCTTTCACGGGTTTCCTCGCTGAGCTCTCCGGCCCCGCTTGCGGATGAGCCGGGAAATCTCAGGGGCGTCTTTGCGATAAACAAATGTAAACACTTATACCTAAACAGCAGCAGCTGGAGCTGGCGTGCCCGGGCGCCCCGCGGCACCCGCGGCACGACGGAGGGAAGGAGGAGGAATGCTCTGCGGGCGGGAGAGGACGTTTTGGGAATAGGAAGGGGCAAAGTACCACGGGAGCAAAGGATGGGGGGGAAAAGGAGGGGATGCCCAGCAGGAGAGGGGGAATTTGGGAAACTGCCCCTTCTCAAACCTAGCGATGGGCACTCGGTCGCTGCCTGCACGTCCAAGCACCTGATTTCCCAAGCCAGCCCCTGATTACTGCTGTGCCACACGTTCCCTTGCAGGAGAGAAAATCCAGATATATCACCGGAGATGTCGGAGGCGCTCCTCCCGGCCCGCGATTCATTACGGCGAGGCAGACGCTTTGCAAGAGGAGGTGACACCGCTTCATCCGCGGTCCCCGTCCCCGGGGCCGGCCTGTCCCCCGAGCCGCTCCCCGCACCGAGATAATGCATCGGCAGCGGCCGCCCGGGCAGGGGAGGGCTGGCAGCCCCGCACAGGCTGTCTCTGCCTGCAGGAGATGCTCCCCGCAGTGCCCTCGTTCAGCCTAGGTGCAAAGATTTCCCCCTTATTAAGCTTATTTTCAGCACCTTCCTCTTGCATGACCCCCGAAACACAAGGTTCACCCCACTCAGTGAGATAAACCCCACCGGTGCACGGTCGCTCCCCAAATACACCCCTGGGTGGTCCAAACCTGCCAGACCCCCCGGCTCGGGGAGCTCCCCCATCTCCTTTGCTGGAGCCCCGGCTCCTCTCCCCTGCCTGCCAGGCCAGCTCTGAAATGGCGACGCTAATTAAATTACACTTCCAGCCGAAACTGCTTCGTCAAGTAAATAAATAAATAAAAATTAGAAGGTCATCAAAGTTGTGTTTGGAGACCATCGCATTAGCATACATCTGCATAGCAATGAAGGGAAAAAAGGGCCATTTAAAGAGAGCTGGTAATTTACCCAGCCAAGTAAACTTCATTACCTTTAAGTAGCGCCTCCGACAAGCACTAATTCACACCTTTAACGACCCTGGCACAGATGGCAGAGAGGGACCCGGGGAAGGCAGGGGCAGCCAAGGTGCCCTGGCCCCCCCGGGAAGCTGTGGTCGTGGGGGGGGGCACAGCATCACCGCCCCCTCGACACCCACCTGGGCCAGGGGATTTGGGTGCAGCGGGGTGTCAACGCCAAAGCTTCACGGTCTGGAGGTGCAAGCGCAGCCGGATCGTGGCATACGGGGGGGGGCTTTGCTTCAGGTCCTGCAGCCCACCCGGGGCCGAGCTCCCTCCGAAACCCCCCCGAGCACAGCAGACCATGTCCACCTCCGCACCAGTGCCACCAGCATCGCCCGCCTAGCGTGGCACCAGAGCCCCGAGCAGCGGCTGGGGAGGAAAATGGGGAGAAAAATGGGGAAAACGGGGCTGCTGCCCTTCTGCCTTTGGAGAAGCCAGCACCCTGCGCGTCCTCCCAAGCATCTCTGCTCCGTAGCGGAGCCTTGTAGTACCCGGCGAAGCCGTGCGAGGCCACCACAGCCCCACGCTCCCATCCCTGCCTCTCCATTAAATGCAGCATCTGATTTCTCCAGGCTGTTATGTGTGTATTTATTTCCAATGAGGTCAGGAGTATCAAGGTTGTAAAATAACATATTTTCACTTGTTTTCTTCCCAGATCTCATACGAAGCGCTTCCGAAGTCAATTATCTCCCGGAGGCTGTGCTCCCCGCACACGTACGCCCGCTCGGCTCTGCCTTGCGGCACATCAGCCGTCTGACACCGCCGCGCCGGGGGGGCCAGAAACCGGGGTGGGGGATGAAGGAGAGATGGGAAGGGGGGAAAACGCAGTCCCCTGACGGGGATATCAAGCCTCCGAAATGACAATCGCTCGCAAAAGACAATCGGCAGCACGCGAGCTCTTCGAGAGCCTGCACTGGCATGGAGAGCCCAGCCGGGAGGGCTGCAGCTCCCTTTCCAGGTCTTGCTCCCACGGTGTGTCCCGCCACGGCACGGAGCTCACCTCCAGCTGTACCCGGAGCTAAAACTGTCCCCCTTCGGGAGACAGCAGGAGGGGAAATGGGACGCAAGCTTCCCCGGGGCGTTGCGGTTATGCTCTTCGTTAGAAGGGGACAGGATTGTTTGGCCATTGCAGAAATGCCACTGCCGGTTGTGGCACCTCCCGCTGTGGGGGTTCAGCACATTTTGTTGGGATAAGGGCTCCCCTTTTTCTACGGGCTGCGTCCTCAACCCACCGAAATAAAAGATTGCTTTATTGGACTCAGTAGGCTTTGGAGAAGGTCTCCAAGAGGCAGAAAGTCACGGCAGGAATATTCCAGGAGAGGACACCAGCCCACCCAGCAGGTTAGGACCCCTTCTGGGAACCTCAGGTTCAAGCCCCCTCTCAAAAATCAAGCACAACCGAAACCTCGACGTTCCTTCACGCAACATCGCAGCCAGCCCTAACGCGTGGGAGCACAGGTCACCATCCCCGTCCCCGTGACACCCAGGGAGCCACCGGGCCCCGTGTGCCTCTTCCCTTCCCCTCCCCTCCCACCCGCTTCGCCGTATTTTCTAAAAATCGCTTTCTGCAATGTCTCATTTCATTCCTCATCAGATGCTTTCACAGAGCATAATCCCAGCTTGTCAGCCAGCCCTTGCAGAAAGGAGTAAATCCTGTTTGATCCATCCCTGTGCACTTTGAAAATGCAGAAGAGCACCTGAGGCAGAAACACAATAACCCGGTGCGTAGGGGGCTTGCTGGGCTCCTTAATTATCCAGGCACCAGAGTCCTTTAGCTCTGGGTAGAAGTGGTTTAGCACCGCTATTTCGCAGAGTATTTCCAGCTTGTTTCTCTCTTCCCTTAACTCAAGTACCGGCACAACTAGGTAACAACTGATGGAAAACAATAATGACATTTTAAAAAGACAAGGTCGGGGTTCTCTCTTTTCTCTCTCCCCTTCCTGAGACAATAGCCATGATGATGGCGATGGTAACTGGGAGCCCAAGGTAATTTCACGCTGTCATTGAGGGCTCCCTACGGCTCTGCAAACTGAGACGGGGTCACTTATTGATCCTTTTCTCCCCCTTCCCTTGGCCTCTTGGGAGCAAGGAGGTGCCAGGGCAGGGCAGAAAGAGGGAGCAAGCGTTAGCAGGCACGGAGAGCATCCCTCCCAGAGACCAGGGCAACAAATATCCTTCCCCATACGGGTACCCAGCAGGGCCCAGCTCAGCACTGGGGCTGATGTCACAGCATCCCCATCCCTCCTGCCCCTCATCGCCTTCCTTTTATGCCCTTAGGGCAGGCAAAAGACCCCACCAAAGGAGCCTTTTCAAAGCATTTAGGCAACTACCACCCACTGCCATCAGCGGAAGCCTCGCACTACGATACCTGGAGGAAAATGGATCCCAGGTTGGGATTCAGAGAAGATTTAAAGGCTCAGACAAGGGGGTCTGTGGACAAGACAGAGTTGCAATAACCGACTGCTCTTAACCTTTCGCGATCCAAAGTCGGGCACGTTTGCCGACATCTCCGGGGAAAGACGGGCACGCTAACGCGCTCGCTTTTAGATTTGCCGCAGGCGATGCGCTTGGGCACGGCCAGCTAACCCGAGGGGCTTTCTCCTCTCCTTCCCCACCCTGTGCCCGGCCCCCAGGAGTTAAGGAGGTTGGACGTGGACCCCAGGGATGGGGACCAGCGTAAAGACATCTTAAGCTGGCGTGACTGACTCTCACCCAGACCCAGACGTACCCTTTCGGCGGCACAGCTACGCACAGGCTGTTGGATGGGTGTTGCTTTAACTAGGCTCATCTCAGAGCAATGCAGCTGGAGCGGCACGAATGCGTTCGGAGAGAGACTCTTAGAAGCAGCACAGATATTCTTATGGAGTATTTGCATCGCCACAATACATAGATGGCCCCATTACGGCACTTTCTGAGCACCTTGTAATTACAGATGCCTGTATCCGCGCAACCCTCTGCAAAGGCAATGTACCACTATTACTTCCCATTAACAGACGGTGATCTCTGATCCAGGGAGGCAACGGGAAAGGGTTTGCAAAACAACACTTACATAATCCTGGAAACGCTCAGCAGGATTTGCAAAAGCATCTGCGCGAGTATCTGACTCGTTCTGCTACTTAGGTAACACCCGCCCAGAGCATCAATACTAAATCTGGTCACAAGTGACACAGCCACAAGGTCCCTTGGAGGAGAAGTAGAGTCCCAGGGGAGCCTCACGTCCACCAGATCCATCCCGCCCTCCCTGGCACCTGCATCGGGGGGTGACAAGGTGCCGAATTAAAACACGATGCAGACGCCGACAGCGCAGACATCTCCTTCCACCCCTCCCTTGCCGTCTCCCCGGCCCCACCGAGCGCTTTCCCCAGCTGCTCGGCGTGAAAGCCGCCGCGCAAAATAAAGTTGTGTTGCAAAGTAATTGCACCTGGAAGGCAGAGCCGTCGCTGCGACCAAACACCGGGCGCTGCCTCTTTGAAATTCGTAAGAAGAGACGGAATACATCGGGAATAAAAACAACAAAGGAGAAAATTGGGACAAGCCGTGCTAATACAGTGGAGGTGGGAGCAGCCCGTAGCTGGAAAGGAGAGTGGGAGGGGAATGATTTTCCCTATTCCCTCATGAGATATATAGACACACATATATCTAGATAATTTTTATTTTTTTTTAAAAAAGATGTTCCTGCTTCTTTCCCCCCACCTTAAAACCCAGCCTGGCCTCAGGTGCTGCTGTGCCGTTACCCACGGGACACGTGAGGCGATTGTGGCTCACGGGGATGTACCTGCCCCAGTTTTAAGCCCAGTTTTGCAGAAAGCAGAAATGACCAAGCGATGGACAGAGCAAGCTCGCCAAAACCCTTGCAGCCAAAACTCTGCAACCCCCATTTGCAGAGTGACACAGATGAATAATCCAAATCCTACTTCCCAACCTTTTTTTTTTTTTTTAATTACTATTATTTTTTTAAACCCCTCCATTTCTCTGAATTGGCATTTCTTCGTGCCCGCGGGTTTGCAGGGCGCCTGGCGTGGGGCTCCGGGCTGGCAGGCACCCCTGCAAGCCCGATGATTAATACAAGCAGGGAGGGACACCCCTGGAAATCTGCGATGTCCCCTGGAAACCACCCTGCTGCTCCGCTTGTGCGTCACCTCGCACAGGGGATCCCGCTTGGAGACCAACAAATCATCACCTCTTCTTTTTATAACACCTTTTCTCTTTTTTTCCTAAAGCGCCTCACTCCGGTGATAACTTGGAGAGATGTCTTGGGATGCCAAATAACAAAATGCATTTCCGCAGCGGCTTCGTAATTAATGTTTGCATCGTTTATCTTTCACGGAAAGATTATTCTGACTAACGAGGTTCTGGGCCACTAATTCATTACAGTGCCTTGTCACTTCCTGCTCCTTCTTATTACCCAGAAATAGACTCATTAGTCAGAGTTCAATGACAGGGAGAAATTGTGTTCGTTAATTTAATTCCTCTTCTCTCCCTTTCTGGGTCGGTGTTTGTCCAAAATCAGGGATTAAAAGGAGAGGGAGGAAACGCGACCTGTTGCGGCGCTCGGCGCTTCCCCCGGGCTTTGCATCTCGCTCGGGGGGAGAGAGCATCGTGCTGCGCCCGTCCCCTCTCCGCAGCGACAGACGCGGACAGGGACGGCTCATCTGCCGCGGCTTTAGTCGTACGGCTTTTCCGTGGCCTGGGCAGCGGTGCCTTGTGAGCGCAAGGCTCCCTGTAGCAGGTTGCAGCTGAATTTCTCCATCGGCCACGCTCAAGGGAGGCAGGGAACGGGTGATCCCTGACTTAGCTGGTCCCGCCGAACCCATCCCCTCTCCACCAACACCTATAATACGCTTCCCTATGGGGGATTTACCTCCGCAGTGTGACGGAGTTACAGCTCCTCATTTCACGATTGTCCATTTCTAGGTCTCTGCTATCGCTCGCTGACTTGCTCCCAGCGGCATTTCCAGCTGGGCAGCCCCAAAAAGCCCCAGCGAGCCTGCCCCAAGCAGCAAACAAAGAAATAAATAAATAGACGGCCAAGGAGAGGGGAAATCGATCCCAAACGAGAAAAGATACCGTCTGCCAGGCGGGGCTGGCGGGAGCCGATGGGATTGCACACCAGCGCCTGGACCCCAGCCCCACCGCGGCCAAGCCGCGGCCACCGACTAGCAAAAAACTCGCAGACGCTCACCGGCGCGCGGGACGGGCAGGCATTAACAGCAGCAGGCCCGCTTTTTTTCTCCTTGGCGCTTGATCGAGGCCCTTTTCTCACCAACCGCAGCCTCCGCAGCACGGCGTGGGGCTTTTTGCTTGCATTTACACAGCCCCGAGCACCGGGCTGAGGAGGAACCGCTTCCAGCCTTCGCTTCGGGAGCATAAGGCGCAGGGGCAGGCAGGGGGAGCGAGGGGAGAAGAGGGAGCAAAAGCTGTTTTATTCCCCCCCGCCGCGTGCGCTAAAACCTGAGCAATGGGTTTAACACCTGCGGTATTTAACACATTTAATACAGCAAAGCCAGGACGAGCAGGGCAACGTGACGGGGAGCGCGCTCAGAGGCATTTGCTGTCAGGACTGCTCAGCACGGAAAGGGTTAAAAGCCCTTTGATTTACGCGGTCCCGGGTTTCCTACAGGTAATTACAATAATTGTGGGATGTAAACACTCTACAAGAGAGATCAAAAATGGGGGCGTGAACGCGAGAGGTATGAGGACAAGCAAGATCAAAGGAAAAAATTATTAAAATCTATATAGCGCTGCTTCCTAATTCCTGTGAAGGCTGATAAGGGGCTGGAGGGGCGAGGGAACGGGCTCAGCGCTGCGTTGGCCCGTGTATTCCCACGATCTCATTAAGCTCGCTTGTTAATCCATGCCAGAAAACCTCCATCCAGCACCGCCCCAAACCCACCCCTCGCAGCCCCTGCCCGAGCGCCACAGGGCGCGTGTTATATTCCTGATACCAGCGACGGGACGCACGAGCTCACCCTTTTGGGGCAGAAATTGCTCAATTTCTTGCTTTTCCAAGAGGGATCTGAGCAGAAACTCAAGAGCTTGGGACCGCTTCGACTTTGCGGTCTCCCCATCGGCGACGCTCTCCCGCTCTAATCGGCGCGCGGCAGGAGGATCCATCCGCTTTTCCCTGCGGGATCGGCTATTAACAGCTGACGTTTCGTTTAAACAAAGCCTTGAGATTGTCCAAATATTTGCCTCAAACACCCTTTGTGTTTTGCCTCTCAGCTCGGCTCCCCTCGGGGGTGTTTCGCTCCGACTTTCCCATCTATCTCGGGTCCCCCGGGCCAGCGCCGCAGCCCGGGTACCGCTGCCACCGGCGATGCTCGGGACTCGTCGGGAGCGCAGGGATGAGATGTCAAGTGCCGCCCGACAAAGCAAACCTCAAGCTTACACATCAGCCCCCTCCCCGAAATAAAACATCAAAGCAAAAGGAAAATTATCTTCTTGGAGCAAAGTGGGTTTTAAGTCTTTCTATTTTCCCTTTCATTCTGCAAATCCGGGTGGAGGGAAAAAGAACACCAAAATTCAAAATGGAAATCAAAACACTGACTTTTTTCCAACCTTTCTTTTCCTCCCAGCCCAAAAAAAAGGTTCATTTTGTACTTTTAATACAAATTAATTACCTGTTTGCAGGAACGTGTTTCAACACACCCCCCCACGGTCTCCCCACGCCTCCATCTCTGCTCCTCCTAACAGCCCCGTGCTAGAGCAGCGAAATACGCTTGGAGAAGGGTTTAACGCTTCCTTTCGGGAAAGAAAATAAGCAGCTGAGAAATGAGGATGGGGCTTAAAAAATATTCCCCCCACAGCAAGCTGCTCATGAAGACCAGCTATCTCCGAGAGCCCCAGGGAGCTGCGCATCCCTGCAGACCCGGGGTGGGATTGCACGGACAACAAAACAACTTCATATAGACCCGAGGTCTCCACGGGCCATATTTATTCTCTACCAGCCTCTTTTCCTAGTCCTGCCTTCAATTCCAAGTCAAAAAAATGCAGATTTCCCCCCTTGCCAGCAGCTCAGCCGGAGCCGGGCTCTGGAATAACCCGGCCACGCAGCCGGTTGCCTGGAGCATCAGCACGAGCGCGAGCGGGGAGGGATTGCGACGGGGTGGTCAACTCGGTTGACGAGGAGCAGAAAGAGAGATGAAAAATAAAGAAAGAGCTGACAACAAGGGTTACAACATGCTGCTCCGCACTCGTCTGGGCTCCACGGGGATGCCGGGAGAGAAAGGACACACTGCTGTTTGCTTAGGTAGGTTTTTTGCTGTTGTTTACAGCTACTTTTTTTCCCGCTTGCTAGACTTCCAGATAAGCCCTGCAGCCGCATACCTGCTCGGCAATACCCTGCCCTGCTCCCGTACACGCGGTTATAAAACAGATCTTGCCGCAGAGCAAAACAGGGCAGGAAACAATAATTCTTTCCCGCCCGCTCCTGGATGGTGCCCAGGGCATTTGCTGCTGTAATTTAGGTTCGCCTTGCCAGGCCAAATTTTCAGAAGTCAGCACACTCGCAGAAGATCGGTCTGGAAAGGCCCCCGAGAAATTACCTCATTCCTAACCGCAAACCGCCAGCAAAACCAGCTCCCGCGAAACCGTCCCAGGTACTCATGCGACGCGGTTCCCGGCTTAGCGCTGCAGCCCGGGAATGCAAGGGCAACCCATCCGCCCTGCCCTAGGAGCTTTTGGGGACGAGAGGGACGCGCGGGAAGGTGAGGAAACGTCTAGTTTCATTGCAGTATGTTCTCCAGGAGCTACGAGAGTATTTCCACGTGCTAACTGGGTTCATTTCCACATCTATCCTGTTTTCCCCTATGCCAAAGCACCGAAAGCATCACTACACCCCGCATCGTTGATAAAAGGTATGAGCAAGCATCAGGCTGCAAAAACGCCAGCGAGCCACCGCGTCTGTACACTTGATCATCACCGCATCCAGCCCCCAAAACCCACGGCATCGCCCAGAGACGGGGAGCGAGCCCCGCACCCACGCTCCTGCCCCCAGGCACGGGCTTCTCCTGCCCACCAGCATCTCCCTCTGCTTCCCAAGGGCTGCCGGGAAGGCCCCTCCTGAGGCTCTTGCCAATGTTTTTTTCTCCAAACCGGGTACAATGGAGGGTTTTGTGAGGCCACAGTGGCCGTGTGTCCCCCGAGGGCTGCACCCCTTCCCCGGGGCGGTGGCGGTCCCTGCTTGGAGCCACCTACCTGCGCAGCTTCCGATCTCTCTCTCCCGGTGCCACCGGCCGCTGCGCCTGTGTGGCTCTTTCCCTGCACGTCTTATCCCCCCCGCTTTAAAAAAAAAAAAAAAAATCCAACTTTGCCTTAAGGATGAGTAGAATAAAATGTCACTTACCTATTAGGGAAAAAAAAAGAGGAAAGAGGGAACGCATTACACGTGCATTCTTTGAAATCAGGTCAGCTTAAAGCTTTGAAATGGCAAAAATTGAAAGATATTTTCCTCCCACTTCCCTTCCTCTGTTTTCCCCCCACTCTTTTAAAGGACTCTCTACTTTCAAAGTGTTTCCTCGAGTCCAGTTTTCTCCCTGTTATGGCTTTTTTTGCTCCGCGCTGCGCCAACGCCCACCTCCCCGTGCACACACGCGTGCCTAACGGGCCCTAACGCCAAGGAAAACGTAGGACCAAAAGGGATTTTTATTATTAAAGAGAAGTTTTATCATCTCCATCCATCCACCTGCCCACCTTTACAACCCGCTCGTTGCGGGTATACGAGTTATGTATCGAAAACCTCAAATGGGTAGAAACGCTCCGTACGGTCTTGGTTGCTCTAACTGGAAGGGGGGAGAAATTTAGTCTCATCCCTCCTCATCCCTCTGCAAAGCGCCTGCAGCCACGCGCGCTGCCCGAACGGGAAGGCTGCGGGTACGGTTAAGACCTGCTGAAGACGGGGAGGGGGGGGTTATTTGTTCAGGCGGAGCGTTGTGCTGACAGTTCCCGCCGAGCGCCGATGGGAAGAGCAGATGCAGGACCGCCTGCACCCGTCCATATGCCTCTCCGAGCCTGCTGCTGCCTGCCCCGCGGTTCAGCAGGCAGGACGCGGGCAGGACGCGTGCCGAAACAGCAGCACGCCAGAGGGGCCGGGAGGAGAGCACGTCCTGCTGCAAGACCCCGGGCTCCCGTCTGCAAATACACCGTCCCTGGTACCTGCCCGCTCCCGGGCTGCGGTCGCGGTTGCTGCCGAGAGCAGCGCACGCACAAAAGAAATCCTTCTGCCCGAGACGGGCTCAATTCGTTGCGCTTGTGATGGGCGGGGGGGGTTTACCGCAAACCGCCAGGCCGAGCCGGTCCAGTGCTCTCTGTTCATAACGGGAGGCTGGAGCACCGAGCGCTCCGTCACCTCCGTCCCCTGCGGTCGCAACGCCACGCTCGGCTGCTGGTGCTCCTTCCTCGCCTCCCTCCTCCTCCTCCTCCCCTCGCCGGACCCACAAACGCCCGACACCCCAACCCTGCCTGCTGGCCCCGCACCTCTCTTTTGTGGGTGCGTGAGGCATAAGCCCCTCTCCCTCTCTTTCCTGCGAAGATCCGAGGTCAACACTTGTTCGGAGGATGCCCCAGCCCGGAGCAGGGCAAACGAAGCCCGCTCTAACGAATTACCAGTTGCTCTTTCTAACCCCACTGTAAAACCAGGACTGGTGACGGCCTGGCTGCTCCTCATCCCCTTCAACTCATGGGGTTTCTCTCGCTTTCAGCTTTAACAGCAGAATTCCCTGCGGTGGGTTTAACGCTCCTCCCTCCCGCTGCCTGGCGAGGGTTCGGTGCTGCCAGGCGGGGAGGCGAAGGCAGCCCTGAGCAGGCAGGGGTCAAGTTCAGCTCGTTCCCGTTGCGTGGGAGCAATCAAGCAATAAACACGAAGCCCTCCTGCGCTGGCCGGGGCTGCGGCAGCGCCAGCCACGGCGCAGCCATCGCTAGATGGGGACAAAGCCCCACCGAAGCCGGGGAAGCTGCCCGGCATCCCCGCAGCCCGGCCCGCAGGGATGCTCCAGGAACGCAGCCCCTTGTCACTGACCGCCTCCCCGCACGGCTCCGAAGCTCGCGTGGGAACACGAGGAAAAACCCCTCTGGAAAAGCCAGGGCGAGAGTCGAAACCTTTTCGCCGGGCGCGTGTCCTACCCGCAGCGTCCCCAGCCTGCCGCCTCGCTGCCTGCCGCTATTCCACTTCCCTGGCAAAGCGGTTGCTTTCTTACCGCTTTTCCAAGGTCTCCCTCTCAAACAACTATTCCTTTGAGAGGAGCCCTTGCTCTCCCTCCTCCCCGCTTTGTAGCAAGTTTTCCCGTGTATTGTGGTTGGTTTTTTTTTTTTTTGCAGCGAGCGTATTTATTGATTTTTCACACTGGGCAAAGCAACACGTTCTGCACCCGTGGGGATCTTCATTTGCAGGACCCACGGGGCGCTCTGCCATCCCTCGTGAAACAGGAGGGAGGATTAGGGGACAGAAAAATGCATGACAGCTTTAAACTGTTGCTCCTCTCACCCAGCAGGACACCGGTCCACGCACGCACACAAAAAGCATTCCTTTTATTCATTTCTTACTGAAAAAATGATGCGTTTTCCCAACTGACATGATTTTCCTGTTTAAAATCCTGCCCTACAGCTTGTCCACAAGAAAATCACTGCAAATCACCCCGGGATGCTGTGGCGGGTCCGCTCAGACTGGCACCAAGCGCGGAGCCAGGCTGCCACTCGCCACCCTCCCTCGGAACGACCGATGCTCACGTTGGGCGCACGTATTTCTCCCAATTCTCTGCTTAAAATGCACGATCCCAGCCACGCCAAAGCAAACGGATCCTCCCCGAGCAGCAACACGGAGGGACGCTGCACCCCGCGTGGAGTACTATACCTCATCTCCCAGCAGCAACCCTCTTTGCCAACATCTGGAAATAAACCCCGGGGTCTAGGATCTCTTTCGCTTCAACCCCCTCACGCCGCGTCGGGAGAGGACATGCTTTGGTCCTCAGGAGAGGAGATGCTTTGGTCCTCAGGAGAGGAGATGCTTTGGTCCTCAGGAGAGGAGATGCTTGGGTCCTCGGCCCCTTCTAGGCTGGGCAATCTCCCCGAGTCCTGCAGTTACAGCGCGACGAAGGGGAGCTCTCACGGTCTCCCTGCTTGCACCTTCCCATCGAACCCACGGCTCCCTCCAGCAGCCCCATCCACAGCCACAGCACGACTTGGAAGACACCAGAAGACACTTTACCACCCCACCACCCCTCTCCCTCCTCCCAGCCCCTCTTGCTCCCCAATATCACACACACCAACCCCTTGTTGCATTTATCTCCCCCCAGGCAGGGGAGAGGGAAAAAACTAATCATTTCTTTAAAAGTTCATGAAAGAAGCAGCAAAAAGGACGGAGGATTAGGTCAGAGGAGGAGGGATGTGCGGAGGTGGTGCCAGTATCAGTACCAGGGGACCTTGGGTCCCTTCCCCACAGTTTCTTCAAGGCCAAGGGTGGTAAATAAAAGGAGGATAACAAATCTGAGCAAGGAGGGCTCAGGCATCGAAGAGCAGGGGTCCCCGCACGCAGGGGCACGAAAGGGCACGTGCATGGGAGGCAGAACCAGCCACAGCCCTGGGGAAACTTAGAATTTCTCCCCCCTCACTGATGCTTTTAATAACCAATTAATACTTAGTCAACAAGCAGCTCTGCTAAATCCAAGGAGATGGATTTCACAGGAGGACTATTTCATGTTAAATGAGCACTGACTCATCAGCAGCATTTACCAAGGATTATGGATTAGCCGCGTGCCCGGTATCCATCACTACAAATCCGGCGGGGAGGCGGCTGCCGGCAGTGCCGTGATGGGGGGAGCACCTGCAGCCGCTTCCCCGGCCCCTCTGAGGGGCACGAGCGCAGAGCCCGTCCCCGGCTCAGAGACCCCCCTAACAGGGACATTTCCCAAGCAGGAGCCAAAGCGGGTGCTCCCAAGCAACGACTGGAGACACCTGAAGTCCCCCCAAGACGTAACGCAGCACGGAGCTGGGTTGGAGCAAAGCTGATACGCGCCGGGAGCGATGGAGGAGAGGAAAGCACCCTAACTACGAATCCCCTGAAAAACAGGGCACGCAGCATCACACCCTGCAAAATATTTTGCAGAGGGGTCCCCTCCCTGAAACCGTGTTTTACCAAGGCTCGGTTGCTTGTGCAAAGCAGCAGAAAATACAAGGCGGGTCTGCGGCAGATAGCGAGGGAAGCGGCACCGCTCTGGATGAGAAGGGAAAACTCAGCCTCCCCAGTCCTGTCTCAGGTCTCCCCAGGGAAAGCGCTTCTCCCCTGCTGAGCCAAACGCCCGCGACCACACACCAGCCTTCCCCAACCTCCCGGCCCTTTCGCACCCCTCTCCAAGCCGGGGCGCGTACCACGGGGCGAGGGGCCGGCGGGACCCGGGCAGAGGCAGGCTGCGGGCACGCGCCCCGCGCCGCCGCTTATCGGCCGTGCTTCTGCTACGGGAGGTGATTAACTCCCTGACCCGCCGAGCTTTAACGCGACCTCCGAGAATAGATAGAATCTTGTTATCTTGTAATGAGTTTTATGGCTTATTTCAGTACATTTTGGCCATGTTTCTCCAGTGATTAGGGCAATTATCAGCCTGTGCATTTCAGGATTATGAATTATGGAGCCTCTGAAAGACTACAGAGATTTAATATCTCCCAGCGTCCCTCTGCCTCACTTCCAGCGCTTAACTCGCTCTAGACTCTTCATGTTTGGAGCACGGGAACGATAGCACAGCAAAGGAACCACGCAGCAAAGCTTGCGAGCGTGATCCAGCCGCTACAATTAATAACACGTAACATCTACCACCGCCTGCCGCGGGGACGCAGGGCGCAGCCACATCCCTGGGGTACCGCCAGCAGGGATGCGGGCGATGCCCCACGGGGAGCAGAGCCTGGATGTCCTGCCCTGAGGGTCCCTTTTCAGGATGGAGCCCCAGCTCCCAGGCTTGGCCGCAGGCTGGGACTCAGGGGAGGTGATTTCATCCCCAAGTGCTTGAAACGGTGGCTGCGGACATCCAGCCCATCCGACCCGGCCTGCGGCTGTTTCAGGGCGCTCTGGCTCGCTGGGCTGGGGACACCCAGCTCTATTCGTGGCCCTCTCCCTGGGGTGCCCTGTCCCATCCAAAGCTTATTTAGAAACCTAATGCTGCTGAGCAGCTTAGGGCTGGACCGTGCTCACGGGATTAGCAGGAGGGGAAGGGAGAGATTCCCGTCAGATGCGACTTGGCTTAGACCTGCTCCGGGCTGCTCTCTGAGCAAGAGGCATGGACAAGCCGGAGCCTTTCACGTGTGGACAACAGCAGAAGTACCTTGCTCTCCTAAGGGCCCCAATATGTTTCAAAGCACCTCAAGACAAGGCACCACCACGACTTCACGGAAGGGGAAACTGAGGCGCAACACATCACTGCTGGGACTGAACCTCCACTCCCAGCCTGGAGCTTTACCATGGGGTCCCCGTGCACAAAACCCGGCTGAGCTGCCTGGGGGGCTGGCGGCAGGATAAGGCGGGGAGAGAGAGCAGCAGCAGCACGTTTTGCCGTTCCAGGCAGCAGCCCTGCCCTGGATTGCAGCCCCCGCATCGCAGGAGCGTGGAACCCAGCCCTGCACGTGCAGACACAGCGAGTCCAGCTGCACCGACGCCGTGCTCAGCATCCCGCCCCGCTGCAGGGCTTCACCGCACAAACAGCCGAGAGGCACAAAGCACGTCTGGAGGCTCTTGCGAGCCCCCACGTCTTGCCTAAATGTAAAAGTATTTGGTCTCTCTGGCCCCCGGCTGCGATGGGCACGGCCAAGGCCAGGCAGGGCCAAGTCCTGCTGCCATCGCCCATCCTTAATTCGGTCCAGATGGAGCCTTTTAATGGTCTTGATCCAGGCTTGGTTTTATTTTTATTTTTTCCTCCCTGCAAATGATCGCTGGAACTTGACGGCTGGTTGGGAAAACACAGACGGCAGCAGAAATGTTTCGGCGCGAAGAGCGGCGCTGGCTCAGCTTCCTCCTTTCCCCCCTCGCGTGGACGCGGGCGCTTCTCCCGAGCAGAAGAACGTAAAATATTAATTTTGTGTAGAAATAAAATTAAGCCCTTGGAAATGGGCTCCAAGAAATAAAGCCATCGCTTGAGTTAATTAAGAAGTGATTATATCGAAAGCCTGTAATAAAGGCTTCACAATGCAGGACGCGCTGAGCTGCTACAGCAGCCCAGGACGGGGAAGGACCTGGGCACCGTCCTGGGCAAGCGATGGGGGAAGAGCAGCACCGGGGCTGCCCCCAGCCCTTGCCCCGTCCCCTTTGCTCGGCTCCATCCCTCGACCTGCCGCCCATCTCGCTCGGCTGCTCGCCCGGCGCCTCTCCTGCACCGCGCCGGGCCAGGCTAAGCCATTTCACAAAGCACTAGATGCAAAAAATATGCAAACCCAGGCTTCCCCCAAGGGGTGCGAGTGCCTCTGCCCTCCACGAGATGACAGATAAAATCCCCTGTTACTGGAGGAAGGTAATTTGACATAACAGCTGTTCTGACATTCTCTCCCTATGGATATTGCCGGCAATAAGAATGCAAATCAGCGCTCTTTACACTTCTCCTGGAGAGCAACTTTCACCTGAAGAGCCGAGAGCACTTCCAAAACGTGAACTCATTAAAGCCTCCCTTCCTCCCGGCGAGGACGAGCCCGCGACGCCCCTCTGACTCTGCTCTGTCCGCAGCCACCCCGGGGAACGAAACCTGCAATCTGGTGACCGAAGCAGTGGGAAAATTAAGAAACTTGTCTTTATCTTGGCAGTAAAATCACCGTCTAGCTCTTTGCCTCGATTTCCACATTGTAAAAACCGGGATCGAGATGCCTGCCGTGCTAAAAGACCTGGAGATCTGGCAGAGGGAAGGCAGTAAGAGCTCGGGGTGACTACGGTCGGGGAGGTCAGACGCCTTCACTCACCGAGCACCATTTTTCCCATTCAAAATGAAGCCGTGCACGCCATTCCCCGAGTACTCCCATCCTCTAAACCCCCCTCCCAGGGACGAGCCCCCCACGCGAGGGGCTGTGCTGGCGTTAGACCCGCCGGCGGGTCCGAGGAGGAGGAGGGACACCACCACTCTTCCTCCCCACGGCCTGGGCAGAAGACGCTTCAAAACTCGAGTGTAAGTGGTTAGTGCCCCGCTGCTTTCTGTATGGCAGCTACTAATTATCCCTTGAAATTTATAGGCTCCCGGGACGCACGCAGACGGGTATTTAAGTTAACAGCAGCCTCGGATCATCTGCCGTTCATTCCACGGCGATACCTGGTTTTCCTCGGGCGCCGACCAACCTCCATGGCATTAACGTTCTCCTACACCCACCGCCGCTGCGGGCTGGACACCCCAAATTTGCTCTTGAAGGGGGAGAGGTGAAAAGGTCCCCTTTGCCCAAGACCCTCCGCCCCAGACGGGAGCCATCCGGCTTCCCCGTCCGCAGGGCCCCAAAGCCGCGTCCAACTCCCGCTTGCCGGCATATTCCCGGCCACCCCCTCATACAGCATTCGGGGGGGCTCGCTTATTTTGCTTTGTATAATTAAACCTTAATGAGAATAGGGACCAGAGCTTCCCTAGCGAGTAGCCTAACCTCTGAACGAGGGAGCCACTCGGATTCCTAATTAATAAACACCTATTGGTATCCAAAGCAGAGAGCCCCAAGCGGGAGGGCAAGCCCAGCCAGCGTCCTTCAGCGCTTCCCGGCGAGCTGCGGGTCCAAATCCCCCAGGCAAAAAGGAGGATTGACTCCCAGGCAGCTGCTCTAAGCCCTCGGCTACTGGATTAAAACACAGTTATCACCACTTCATTTCGCCCATCAATCTAGACCCTATTTTGTTTTTTTTCTTTCCTTCCTTCTGCGGTTGAGCGTTTTGATTAATTCAAATCACATCGCTCCCAGACAAGCAACACGGCGAATTTACTATCCACTGAAAAACACTTGTTCAAGGTGGACGGAGGCTCCTCCGTTCCCAAAGACCCAGGTCTGAGCCGCTCCGGCGTACGGGAAAACCGCCTTAACCTTAAACTCCCTGCCGGCGAGCCTTGGAGGAGCCAGCCCAAGCTGGTGCTTCCCCAGCAGCCTCCCTCCGTCCCTTCGAACAAGCCCCGAAAGACAAATGTCAAAACAAAAAGCATGTACGACTGCGGAGCGCGCAGCCCTCCGTCCTGGAGGAGATGCTCCAACGCGGCCTCAAACGCGGCGTTTGACGGATGGAGGAGGGATGCTGGCAGCGTGTCGGGCTGGGTTTTAGACCTCACGTTAGGAAAACATGTGTTTTTCCATCCTGCAAACCAAAATAAGGCCCTAGCTCAGCTTGACCAACTCAAATTAAAACCGTTAGTAGCTACTTCGCTCTTATTTTAACTTGAGTTAGTAAAGGAGGAGTTATTTTTTTCAGGACAGACAACCCCTAAGGTGCCCACTTCTCACCACCAAGGCCCCAAGGCAACAACGCTCCTACAAACCAGGAGAATCTTACAATCCTCCGTCAGACGTAGGAAACTGAGGCCCAGAGAGGGAGACTCGCCAACGTCTGTGGCAGAGCAAGAAAGAAAAACCACGTCTCCCAAGTGCCCCGCGAGCTCCCGATGGCTGGGCCATCCTCACTCTCCAAACCAATGAAAACCCCGAAAATGGACACACTTAAACAGGCTTAACCCTCCATTAAATCACTTCAGTCTCACTCAGTAATTTACTGTCGCAAGCTAAATCAATTTAAGCAAAGGTTAAACTAGTTCTGTCTGTATTAGGAGTTTGCACCATTTTAAATAAATTGATTTAAAATCAATTTACTTGATTTTGTGAAACTTTTCTAATACAAGCAAAGACGTTGCTAAGCTCGGGTTGAGTTTCGGTCCACTGCTTGCTTTATTTCATTGCTGGCGCTTTCCCAAAAGATGTCAAACGCCAAATGTGGATGATAACGTTAAGTAATGATGAAGGACTCCGTACTTAACCCAGTTTTAAACAGATATTATCCCCTATAAAAGTCACAGTGCTCTTCCAAAAGGAGGTAGCGTTGCCCAAAGTTTTCTGGGCAGCACAGAACAGAGTCCAACCTGCTTTTCCCAAGCAACCAAAGGAGAGGCAACACACAAAAAAGCTTTTTTCTTTTCTCGTTCCCCACCCCTGGGTACTGCCCTGCCCTCTCTTCTTTGGTGGTCCAGGCTTAGATGGCGAGCGGGTCCAGGTGTGGCTTCAAAGCATCTTTAGCACGACGAGGACTTAATAATAACCCAGCCCTTCATCTTCTGCAAAGCCCTCTCTGAAACGAGGCCGTGAAAGCACCCTATTGACTGCCTCATCCCATCACGAGGGTGGAAAAAGGAATAAAAATAGCCCGAGCGCAGTGCCGAGCGCTGCAAGAAGGCAACAAGAAAGCCCCTTCTCTTTGCGAGCAGGACTGACCTCTCGTCCCGCGAAGAATAACCCCCCAGCAGACTGCCGCGAGCTTGCAAAAAGCAGGGTACCGTTTGATTTTCACCTCTGCGGTCAGCATAAAACGGCGAGGCAGGACCTTTCGCGCGCATCTTCTTCTCTCAACCGCCCCAAATTCCCAGAGCACGAGGAGCCCAGCCATGGGGGTGGCTGGGGGGGGACACGGCAAGCCCAGGGGTTGCAGGACGCACGCAGGTGGGACGGGGATGGAGGAGCCACCTAGAATTGGGGTAGCAGAGGTCTAGTCAACGTAGAAAGACATCCCAGAAGACCATACAGTGCACCAAGGCCTGAATTACCCGTTGTTATCCCTTGAGTATCGCGGGAACCGCATCCTTAAAGACTTCTCCCCGGCACTGTACCACGCCAGATGACGTTATCCTCCGGAGCAGTCAATTCTTCCCGAGGTCCGCTAAACTCTCAGCCTCCGTAATAACTCGGGGCAGGAGGTCTCACAGGGCGATTGCATCCCTACTGAAATTTTATTATGGATATAAAACTCCCCTGTATCAGGCTTAATTTTGTTAATTTTCAATTCCATAGGACGTCCCTTGGATCTTGAATTACGAGAGAGCAAGGGGAAGCTGCAGCTGACCTCCTCTCCGTCATTAACCATCCCATCAACACTGCAAAACGCTCCGGAAAAGACCCGAATCATAGAATCGTTTTGGTTGGAAGAGACTTCCAAGATCATCGAGTCCAACCGTTCAATATTTGGCAAACAAGACCCCAATCTCTCCATCACCTCCATGCGCAAACAGAGGAGTAATTTGATTGCACTCAGAGCGGATGCCTCGGCGATGGCCACGGGCACCTCTGTGCTTCGTTGCAAACCAAAGGGAATAATTTTAAGCCATAAGCGGCCGCGTCCTCAGCTCCTGCAAATTTGCAGCTGCCCGTGCAAGAGGCTGCAGAAGGTTCGATGCTCCCTTTGCCGACGTTTTATTCTTGCACCTTACCCCACAGCTCAATTATACCTTGCGCAACCAGCCACCTCCTCTGGTTCCTTCTCCCGCTCCCGTTCCCAGGCGTTATGACAGGAACTATTTGCAAGTTATGTATTTTACAGCTGACAATGCAGGGAGTGACGTGCGGAGATTGGATTTTATTTCCCAGCTCTACAGGATGCAAAAGAAAAGGATCAGAGGGGAGGGGAGTGGATTCGTGGGTTTGGAGGAGAGGGCTGAGGAGAGGACAAGGTTGGAAATTTCCTCCTGGCAGCCCTTTTCAAGAAGAGTTATTAGAATTTATTTTCAATTATACACAAGAATAAGCCGTCTGCAGTATAGTTAACTTTCAATTTCAACCAATTTTCGACGCATTCAATCATAGATGCCTCAGTGATTAAGAATCTATGTTGCAAAACAATTCCCACTTTGCAACAATGCAATCAAACAGATCTACAACTCATAACCCATTATCCAAGAGTTTCTCAGCTCATTGGTGAAGTGAAATAGGATTTACCAAGCATCCCTTTTTTTTACCCGGCGAGCCCCCGAGCTCATTTGCAAACAGATCCGCGACTCTAAACAACCCACGCAGGGATTTTTTTTGTGGTTATTGTGGCTTTTCCTCTTTCTCTCTCCATAGATGCAGCAGCGTGAGGGGGGGATGCGGCGGGTTTGGTGTTTGCAGCCTCCTGCCTCTGCGGCCCCAAGAAGCACCGGGGAAATTGAGCCTCTCCACGGCGAGCACGCCACGGGGGCAGTGACTTCAAAACCAAGCTGCTTCCTCTCCCGAGACCATTTTAAGTAGATAAATACGATTTGGAAGAGCACAGACCCCCCTTACAACCCTCACCAAGCAGAGCAGCCAATTATTCCTGCTCCTCGAGATGCCGCCGTGTCCCTCTGCTATTCAGCGCACGGAGCGCGACCGTCCAGCCCCGCTCCCGGGGCCCTCTGCAAAAGGCCGCTGGGTCCCTCTGGGAAGGGACAGGTCACAATTTCACGGCGAAGATGTTGGGATGGAAGGGCTCAGGCTGATGGGAGAGGAGGAGAAGGGCTTTAAAGCTCGCTGAGCCTGGAGGATCGGCAATAAAGCACCTAGAAGCCTGCTGAAGGAAATGGCTTTCCTGGGCAAAGTGTTATTTTGTCAAGACTGAACTTCTCCCTGAGAACGAGCTGATTTTGAGTAAAATCCGTAAGGAAAAAACAACAGCATTGGGGACCAGGTGTTTGAATGACACGCTTTGGAAAGGCAGAGCGGCAGTGCCACAAAACAGCTGCACAGGCTTCAGGTTGGCTCCCCACGGTCCAAAAATTACGCCCTATGGAAAGCGCTTGCAAGACCCAAAATCCCTCGTTTTGCCCCGATTTGGGACAGCAGGCCCTGACGGGGTCCCCGGAGGCAGACAGATGTCCCCGCTAAGGGACAGCCCCGACAGAAGACGAGCTCCCCGTCCCAAGGGACCACGCGCACACCCCCTGCACCGGCTCCTCTCTCTCTTTGATGCCGACAAATAACAATTTCAAACCGGGGAAGACACCTGGGAGAGCCGAGGCACTTGTGCTACAAGATAATTAGAGATTATTATAATCGAAATTTCATTGCCACATCAAACTGTGTCTTTTAGCATTAATTAATCTCCTCTCCCAGCCTCTGAGCACTCTCGGCTCTCGCGCTGTAGGACAGCAGCTTGTCAAACACACCAAAGACTTGCATCTCATTACCTTATCAGAGGGGGCGAGCGGGGAGCCGGGGAGCAGCAAACCGATTCCCCGGCGCAGCCAGGGACGTGAGGACACCTGCAAACCCGCTCCCTGGTTTGCAAACTTGTCGAACAAGGCGCACGAGGGATCTTCCTCCCCTCGTTGTCCCCCCCCACCTCCTCTGCCTCTCGCCCCCTCCTTGATAAAAGCAAGCCTGGAAAAGATGCTGCTTCCTCGCCGGGAACTCGTCCCGCTCCGCTGTACGACCTTGAATAAATCATATAAATTATAGCTGCCGACATCCTTGCAGGGAGTGGGGGCTTGTGCCTTGCTTTCCCAAGTGATTTAGGCTCCAAAGAGGCGACGCAACTATGCTGCTATCTCAGTTACGCTGTAAAAATTCACCTTTAGCATCCCATTACCAGCCTGACGTGTGACACTTTCCTCCTTCGGGAGGTCTGGGGACAGCGCAAGGCTAAATCCAGTTTTCTACATGAGGTTCGCAGCATTTGCTGGATGAGACCAGGCAAGACCAGCCTTGAAGGACCAACTAAGAGGTAGGAAGACGGACCCACCTTATGGAGACCTATTTCAAAAGCTCTCAGCACCTCTAAAAAACAAAAAACCAAACACCTGCAAGGGGAGAAACCTCAGCACAGGAGCCTGGTGCCATGAGCCAGGCACACGCTGCATCACTTCTAACGGTGGCTGAAGAAACTGGGCACCCTCAGCCCCCCCAGCACCTGGCAGCAAGGGCTGTGTATACATCGGTGCTACGCATGAGATGCTCTATGTTCTAGTCGTTGATTCTCCACTGCTTTCATACCTCATCTGAAAATAAATATCCCTCTCCCTTGTTTCCACCTCTCCGCTCCCCCTTTCCCCGTTATTAGCTTCGTGACGGAAGGCTTTAATTTATTCCCCCTACCATATCTTTGCGCCGCTGTTTTCTTGCCGTTTACACCATGTATTACCCACCGTCTTGTGTCATTTAACTCTAGAAAGCGCTCCGAGATACAGTTTGCTTGAAGGATGCTGGAGCCATTAATCCTGATCCCACGGCCCTGCGGAACGCCCGCGGCATCGCCCCTGCGCGCACACACGAAACCCTCCTTGGCTCCTGCTCTTCTACAGCCCTCCCTGCACCGAGACCCACCGCCTCGCCCCATTTTAACACCAAACGAGTAAAATCGAGCCCCTCCTGACCACGCAACATTTCCTCCCCTCCCTAGCACCCAAGCAGAAGCTCGTGGGTGTAAATGGTACCAGCTCCAGGAGAATATAGCGAGCGGCCAGCTCACGGCAAGCAGAAACCAGTCCGGGGAGGGGAGCTACCAGTTCCCTTCGTCCTGGAAAATGGGACGATGAGAAGCGCATCAACTACGGCAGATCCCCTCCTCTGAGCCGCGAAGTGCCACGCTGCCTGGAAATTGCTCACCAGAGGGAGAGCTTTGATGAAAAATAGAAAGGGAAACAAACAAAAAAAAAAAGGAGGAAAAATTTAATGAAATGAAAAAATGCCATTTATTTTATTTATTTATTGGAATATTTCCATGTGGGGAGAGGAGGATGGGCATGATTATTCATTGTATTCTACACGGCAGGCTCCGCAGGGAAACGCTGCCGTCGTGCTCGCATCCCCGCGCCGCCTGACACGTCGTTAGGGCGTATTTAATTGCGCTCGCTATTGAGGGATGAGAGAGCCCCTGCCTCAAAGAGCTGCAAGCTCCACACAAAACCCTCCCCGCTTCGGCAGAGGCCAGGCACGGAGCGACTTCAGTGGCAGGGAACGGGTCATTTAACAGCTACCCAGGCTGGAAAAGACGAAGGAGAGCCCCGGACCAAACCCACGCCCCACCTTGTGCTCGTGCCTATTTCACAGCGAGCAAGCAAGCGCTGTCTTGATTTAAACCCACGTCTGCTTCAGCATCGCTGACACAACAGCAATCCATAATCCTCCGGGGGCATTTTCCACATGCATATCTTGCCGGGAAGGATATTTTCTTGTTCTTATTTTACCGATGGGGAAACTGAGGCACTCGGGCAGCAAAGTGGCTTTCCCTAAACCGCGCAATGCCCGAGGGGCAGCGCTTTGGCTCCTGGGCTGCTCTGGAGAGGCTGCATTTCCATAACTCCTCGGTTCTGCTGCACGCACGGTAATTTTAACAGCCTTCCCACCCCAGCGGCGACGAAGCAGCAAGGTTTGCGGGGAGAGGGGATATCTTTCATTAGAGCAGCTGAAAAAGCAGCTTTTATGCCGAAAACCCGGACCTGACTGAGCCCTGATGAAGGGATGCTGCATTTGTCCATCTTCTCTGGCTGCCTAATAACAACTCGCTCCTTCAGCACACTTCCCCGCTAACTAACTTTTTAAAACAGGGGAGCAGCAAGCAGCAGCCAGCCCGTACCTCCTGCATTCGGCACGCTGCCGACAACCTTTGCAAAAACCCCTGGGATTTGCAAATATTTCTATGATTTCCCAGCGGCCCGCAGAAACCTCACGAGCAAGAAGCTATTACGAGCCCACGAATAACGAGTGACCTGAAATTATCACTTGGATTCAAGCAAAATGCTCGCGAGTCCCGTTTTTTTTTTTTTTTTTGAGGGAGTGGGATCCGTTTTCCGATCCCCCCAGGAGAAAAGCAGTCGTCTCTGAAGCAACAGGCGCTTTCTTTCCATGACTGAAGCTGAAATAACGGCCCGTACGCAGACGCGCTCGCCCTGCACGCAGCTCAGCATCGCCCAGAATGAGGAGGAAGCAGCGAAGAAGGCTGAAGAGGGTTGGGTTTGTGGTTTGGGGTTGGTTTTTTTTTTTTTGGAAAAAACCTATAATTTAAAGGCCAAAGCGCTAACGAGTGCACAAGGGCAAGAGGTAACAAATGCCTCGGTGAAAAATAGAAAATTACCATTTTAATGGATGAGCGTTGACTCCCTGGCTCTCCCCGGGGAGGCCTGTTTGATTTCGCTGGCTTGTTAGCGCAAGGATTTGACACCGGCGATTAACGTGGAGTTCATTAAGGGGGGGGCAAGTGCTTTTTCTTTTCTTCTGGCTTCAGCACAGGGAAAGGGGAGGCGGGGAGCAAATCTGCTCCATCAGTGGGAAGGAGCTGGCTGCCCCTGAGGATGCAGAGGACAGAAGCAGCTCAGCACACCAGTGGCCAACCCAATGGCGTCAGTCCCTGAAACGCAGCAGCATCGGGAGGCAGGTTTGAGGTTTAAGCTTCAAATCCCTGCTGCCAGCATCCTCACACCCCGAGCAAGGAATTGCCCTCCTTTATGCCCTCCACCTTCACGACAGCGACCAGCTTTGATCCCTAAGCCTAAAAATAATCAACCACCGTGTTGGCCAGCAAGATCCCAGCTCTGCAGCGGCGGGGGAACCGAGGCAGAGCCCTGGGAAGCGCTGACCTTGCCCACGGGCACCCGGAGCATCACTGGCAGAAGCCACCGTTGGACCGGAGTCACCAGCCGCAAGGACACGGGCATCTGCCCGCGGCTCTGCCATCCCAACCCGCCTCTGCAGAGGGATGCGACAGGACGGGCTACATCCAGCCCTGCTCCTCCTGCGGGTGCTCGCGGCACCAGCTGCGTGAACATCTGTCCGAAAGGGAAAATCGTCATCCCTTAGAAGGGAGGCGGAGCGGTGCCATCCAGCGCCAGGCTCCTGCCACGGACCAGGGCCACGACCCGGCCAGGCTCAGGGAGTAGCTCGGTCTGAGGCTGCGAGGTCAGCTCCCGGCTCCTGCCCCAGCTCTGGGAGCTCCCCACCAGCTGCGGCACCTCTCTTACCACCCAGCTCTGGGCTTCCCTCCGGGGGAAGCTCCATCTGGCACAGCTCGGAGGTTTTGGAGAGAAAGAGGCAGCAAGCAGGGACGAATCCCCCTTTCCAGGGGGACACGGGATGCTTGGAGGAGCCCGGGCTGCCTGGCCTGAGCCAGAAGCACACCGCAGCCCAGCTGCCTGCTTTCCCCTCTAGTTCAGATAAAGCCCCTGGCTCAGCAAGATCAGTCTGTTTGGGTTTTTTTTTTTTGTCGAGGAAGCACAAGCGGAGGTGGAAGGTTAAGTCCACTGCGCTGCTCTTTGCAGGCTCTCCGGCCGGCTTGGCAGATGCGCTCCTGCACAGCCGGCAGCTCTGAGAAATGAATGCAGCTGCCGCTGGCTGCGTCCTCAGCACCGCACCGACACACCGACATGTCCCCTCCCGAGCGAAACGCGAGCCTGGCCATCTGCAGACACGCAGCCCCCCCGACCCGCTCCCGTCCGCACCGCAGCCAGCCCCCCCCAGCGCCCACCACCGATGCTCCCGAATTTAACCAAGCGATGCAGATGCATTTGCTACCCAGCACAGCTCTACCGCGGGAGGGGCGGCAAGGCGGAGAGGGGAGAGAAGCGATTACAACTAAAAAGAGTTTGTTTGGGTTTTTTTCTTTTAAAAATAAAGCCCTGCCTCTTTTCCTTCGGCTCCTTCCCCCTTAACCTTCTCTCCCCTGGCCTTTCTGCTAAGCGCAGCTCCCCGAGCAGGGGGCTGCATTTTCATATCCCGTCACCTGGGGCTAAGAGCGGTAAAGATGCTTCTCGGTCACAGCCGTACCCTGCCACATCAGCTCAAGTCACCCGGCCATTACTAAACTATTACCAGCTTCTCGCGGATTTTTTCCCCCCTGCTTTCCCCAGACACCGATAGATCTCGCCGGGTCCTCAGAGGGGGCCTGGACACGTCACCGGCTGCAGCAATTCTCGGCTGCTCCTCAAACCGCTCTCCCAGACGGAGAGGCCTTTATTTCAGACAGGTAATTAGCTTTTGTGCGGCACTCGGCATTTTGCGGCAGGCGACGGGCACGCTCGCAGACCCGGGACGTGCCGGGAGCGCCGGCAGCCCGCTCACCTCCCGATGTCAGCCCTGCTCTGCCGATTTGCAACGCGGCCCCGCTGGGGAAAGCCTCCCTCTGCAAGTCTCCGTCTCTTACCCCCCTTGCGAGGACGGCAGCCCGAGAGGTGACGGTGAGACGGGCGGGTTTAACGATACAGACGTCCCTCACCTTGCCCCTGAGCACAAACCGGTGCCCCGGGGAAGGCGGGCAGAGGAGCGAGGGTCTGGCTGAGCTTCCGCAACCCCATCGCTAGTGAGAAAAGCCAGCGTGGAAAGGGACAAGCGGCATCCCCAGAGCCAAACACGCTGGGGACGCAACTGAGGAGCCCCAGCACAAACATCAGCTCTGCTGGGAGAATAAGCACCGGGGACGCCGACTGCACCGGGAGCCGGCTTGGGCAGAGACCGGCAGAGACGCACAAACGCTCCTTTCAGCCTCAGCTCTGCGCACAGCCCACCACCAAAGTTCCTGCCCAAGCTCTCCCCAACTCAAAGCTCACCAGGAGCTGGGTTTGGGGCAAACCGGTATCCCCGGGCAAGCGCCGAGCGGTAGATTTGGGCCGGCGCAGCGGGTCGCGCGCAGGAAAGCCCCCACGACAAATTGCATCAGCGCGGCGACGCCAATTAGCTGCTCCGAGAGGTTAAGACAATGCAAGCCCCGTCCCTGCCAGACAGACGATGCCAAGGGAACGTGTACTGATAGGTTTGGCCTCCTTAGCATCTCTCCGAAGTAATTCCACTCGTAACTCATAAAGCTTCCCCAGCCGACTGCACCGTGCTTGCCAGCTCCTGGATGAGACAGACATTTGTATGAGATATACAAAGCCATTTAGCTGTTCAAAAGCTATCAGCACTTACATGCAAGGTTGAAGCAGGACAGATTCTGCTGTATTCAGGGCATCAAAGGGGATTATCCGGGAAATGATAACAGATTTTAATTTAGATCGTCCAAGATGGGTAGTGGGGCTGGGGAGGGAGAGCTAGAGAGAGAGGCTAGCTTAGCTCCAGATTGTAAGAGGAGGGGAGAAAAGAGAAATAAATAAAAAAGGAGAGAGAGCTGATCACAAAAGTTGTGTCCAGCTATTTGCCATGCTGACCACGGAGCCTCGCACACACGGCAGCCGCGCTGTCATCCCTCTGCCCGGATGCCTGCCCGCGCTCCTTCCCCACCTAATCCCCCCATCCCTCACAATTCCAGGGTGAACATCGAGCCGCAGCCCCCCCGCTGCTAAATATTGCCATTTTTCCTGGGCACAGCCTCTTTTCCTGCTCAGAGATATATTTTCTAGGCAGGAGAGGAAGAGGCTGCCCATCCGGCTGCGACTGCCGGGTACCAGGCAGTCTATCAACGGCTTCTGGGTACATTAAGTTCTCCTTTGCGGCGAGATCTCTATATTCCCGTCCTCCCAACCTGATTTTCCATGCAGATTTAAAGAGCTCGACGCAATGAACACCGCTACGTTTCAGGCACGCCGCTGCTGCGACACAGGCGGGAGCGCTCGGGTTTAGGTACTTTCGGGTACCCCGTTTGAGAGGCAGGGTCTTGGGCTTTCCGCGCAAAGGAAGGATGGAGGGAGGTACCTCCGGAGACGATCAACATCAGCGCTTTGTGAGCTTCTCTTTGGAGATGCGGGAGGCCCTACTAAATTTTGGACACGCCCTCAAAATCAAAACATTTCATTAAAAACCACCAAAAAAAAGGGGGTCCTGGCTTTTAAATTGTTTTAGTTGAAGACACATCGCAAACCCTTCCAGATTGATGAACAGTTTAAGTCAATCCCAACCCTTGTTTTCTTTTTAGAAGCAGCTATTTGCCTCATGTCCTCTCCTGCCACATGGCTTCTTTGCAGGTTTTGCCTTTCTATTTCCGACAGTCCCAGATGGGATCTATGAATAAAACTAAAGAGGAGCTGGAGATAGGCTCCGAGTCATTAACGCGGCAAATATAGACACTGCTCAAGATCTAAGACGTGGAGGAGGGGGAAGAAAACCTTCCACCTCTCTTCTCGGGGAGGGATGCAGGCTGATGTGAAATGACGCATCCCTGCTGACATGAACAGAGCAGAGGGTCTGGTTCTTCCCTTTTAATCCCCAGGTAAATTCAGTGTGCACAGGCCGTATACAAAATGTACTCCCTGGGGATCAGGGGCTTCTGGCTATGCATGGCACAACTTTCCTGCCCAACGTGCCCATCTCACGGGGCTGCTCTTGGAGAAAAAACCCAAATATCCCAAACTCATCTGCTGGATGACCCGTATCTTTCGCCTACAAAAGGTGTCCTGTCCATGGAGTTCTGCGGGAAGCGGATCCCAGGGGCACAGCGCAAATTTACACACGGCTTTGACCTGGCTGTCTGCCCGGAGACCTCAGCACCACAGCCACCCTCCCCAAAACTCCCGCCCTCGACACGCAGCAGGGACACGGCTGGTCGGGGCGGGGGGGACGCCCGCCGACCGGCTCTTTCCAGGAGGAGAAGACCGAGAGGATAACTCGGAGCTATTTTCAGACCCGATAAAGCATCCTGGCCTTCTCTCGAGAAAGCTTCTTGGCACGATTTCCCACCCAGCTTTGCACAACTGGGCTGCCCGGATGGGTTAGGAGAGGAACCAAAACCAAACAAAGCACCCAGCATCCCCAAAACCACCCAAATCCTCCAGCTTCCCAAGCCGATGCTCGGGACAGGGCTGGGAGCACGGCCTGTGCAGGGACTCGGTGTTTATAAAGCTACTGCAAAGCACCCAAAACCACGAGGGACGAGCCCTGCGTGACAGCCTGAACGTCCCCAGCCCCACCGGGCTCCATCTGCACAACCTGTGGGCAGGAAAGTCCCCTCTGCTTCCCGGCCTCCGAGGTTGACCTGATGTCCAGCGAGGTAACGAGAACCTCTCATTATCTTGGGAAAAGCACCCAAAACCTTGGCAGAAACCCACCCGTCACCCGTGCGGTCCGCGGAGAAAATCCCCCGTCCTCCCACCCAGAGCAAACCCGCCGCCCGTCCTTGGTTCCCCTTCTCGGCAATTAAAGTCATAAATAAAGGAGAAGGAATCTCATTTCATTTTTAATGCAAAAGGCATGAAAATGGAGGACGAACGGCACCACTGAGAGGCAAGGGGCCATAATTAAACCCTCCCTCTTTTTATTTTTTTACTGTTTTTCCGAAGGCCTGACTAAAACGCCTGTAAAACCTTCCTCCACAAAAGCGGGAGAAAGACCCCCCTTCCCCTCCCACTGCCCGCCACTAAATGGAATGAAATGGATTTTTCAAATGTCATGCTAGTATCCACTTAATAATACATTCTCCTATAGACAGGACAATAATATATATTTTAATCACTTTTCTACAGGCAAATAAACGACATGGAAGCCTGGCCTTCACTGGCGCTTGGAAATTATGAATTTTTCAATAACCTTTTCTATTATTCATCCTGTGTTATTCCGTAACATTTCTATGTGAGGAATGTGCTTGCCAGACACTTTATGAATCTCTTCTTTTATTTATTAAACAGCAAGGTGTCTTCCTGAAACCCCTCCTCCCTCCTCTAGAAAGATGTCGGCGGAGCCTGAGCGAGGCTTAAGACATATATAATTACACCTTGGGTTATTAATAATTTCCCCTCCGTAAGAGCGGCCGCGTCAGCAGCTCCCGGGATGCAGCTGGCTCAGTCTCGGGTGGTTTTGGGATGCAGGGAATAAAGTCCGAAGTTTGGGAAGAGGGTAACGGGGTGGGCTCAAGGGAGATCTCCCGTAAAAGCATCCTTCTCCGTTGCACCGGGATGCGTCGTAAATGTAGAGAGGGATCCGGTGCCGGCGTAAGGCAGCACAGATCCCTGTCTCCGGCAGGGCTGAGCCCAGGGAGAGCTAAGGGCTGGGCCCGTGGTCCGGCGTTTGGGAGAAGGGATGCAAAGCCCGCTTCGCATCCCTGGTTCCCACGGGCGCCCTCCGCGGGGGTTTGCGCCGCGTCCCGCTGGGTACGACGGCAGGCGGCCAAAAAAAAAAACCTTGTGCACCCCCAAACGCCGGCGCCCCGCTCGCCCCCAGCCTTTGCACTGTGACCTGCCGCAGGAGAGACCCCGTGAAGAAAAAGAACGTCCTTTTTCACCGCCTTGGTAGCACTGATGCCTCCACCTCCTCCCTCCCTCCCTCCCTCCCTCCGCAGCAGCAGAGGGGACGAGCGCGCTGGGGCTTTGCGACGCCGTGTACGGCACAGGAGGGGATCAAACAGGGAAGCGCCGCTTCCCGACACCTAAACCCGGCTTAATTATCTGATGGTACCTGTGACTTAGGGCCCCTCGCAACGCAGAGACCTCGGGAGCTGAAGGCAAAGAGATCCTTTGATGCGAACCAATTAGGAATACAGCTCCGACGTTCAAGAGAGCGGAATGGTTTATGTGTACGTTAAAAAAAAAGAAAAGCAAAGGAGGCGACAAGGAAGAAGACCTGGAATTAATCTAAGTGCTGTGCTCATGTATACCCACAAGGTAAACGGTTAAAAAGATTTATAATTTAGAGGGAATGACCTCTCGGGGGAAGAGCGGGGGTGCTCTTTTCGCAGCAAAGACCTTATTATTTTGCAAATGACATCTCCATCACAAGGCAGAGCCTCTCTCGCTAAAATACGTATGAATAAATGATACGTGGCGGAGCCGCTTTATGCGGATACTTGGTTGAGACAGGAAGAAAAAAAAGAGATAGAAAATTAAAGCATAGATTTCCCGTGATGTTCCCGCTCCCGTCCCCAAGGTTCAGATACCAGCACCACTTGGGAATTAAAAAATAAATAAATAAGTAAAATAAAATGATAGAAAAACAGCGCCTGAAGCTCTGCACTTATAAAGAGGGAGAAGGAATTTAAAAACGTGATGATGGATCTAAGAGCAGCTTTGGCAGCGCGGGTCAAAGCAGCGGGACCGTCCCCGCGCGTGGCCCCGGTTCAGCATCTGGGGACCTTATCGCACACACGGAGAAATCAGGGTCCCGGGGCGAGCCAAGGGCCGGCCAAACTCAGACCCGAACCCTGATTCCTCCATCCACGCCCCGTATCTCTATATTAGATGCTCTCTCCCGCCCGTCACAAGGACGCGAGGAAGGACGTTGCCCCTGCTCGTGGCCAGGAGCCTATTTCGTACCTGTTCAAACGCTGATAAGTCTCAGTCCCGCAGCCTCGGGTGGCCGCAGCCTGACACCTGGCAAAATACTCCTCTGATAACTGCTTGTAATCAGTCTGGGGAAACAGCCTCACCGAACCCCACCAAAAAAAGCAAAAATAAATTAAAAAAAAAAAGCAACCGTTAGAAAGGGACGGTGACAGGGACAGTAATGGATTTTCAGGGGCGGGAAATGCTTTTGCACAACTTTTTTGTTGTTGCAACAGGGGGCTGGAACTGGAGGAATTGATTGCGGGGCAAGGACGCGGCTCGAGGCGCCGAGGCCAGCGTGCCAGCCGGGAGAGCACGTCCCCGCTCCAGGGTCCTCCCTAGACAGCCTCCCCCCCCAGATCATCCTCCTGCTATTGCTGCCGATATCGTGGTACCACGGAGAATCCGTGAGACAGAGCCAGGGTCCTACCGCAGAGAAAAACCCCGAAGCAGATGGCTCAGAGATGGGAGAGGGAAGCCTCCTCAGATGGTGGGATCGCCATCCTTGCACACCCCTCTACGGCACCATCAGCACGGAAGGCTACCCTGCTTTTCCCAGCCTCGTAGGTGTTTCTGGACGCCTACCAACAGCTCCCGAGCGTACGCACTCAACTGCAGCCACCTCCGCCGCTCTGCCAAAAGCGCAGCGGTGAGGGCCACCCAAGACTGAGGTCTCCCAGATCCCAACCCACCGCCTTTCCTCTCCATCTCTATCCTTTATGTTCTGGGAACGGGGTTCAACCTCAGCGAAAAGCAAAGGCTCGCTGGCGAACCTCAGGACAACTGGGAGTCCCCAGCAAAATGAGATGCAGGTAACCAGGGTCCGTGACGGTCAACGTCTCCAGAAGGAGCTGGTGGGTCTGGCTCCATGTAGGTACCAAAAGAAATCGCTAAATTTTCCAATGTGCTCTAGAAACCGGCTGTTGAGTTCCTCGGAAAGGCAGGAATTTGGCCAACTGGCCAAGCAGAGGGCTTTGGAAAACGCAGACTGAACTAAGCACTTGGAAAACAGCTTCCGAGTATCTCCGAAGCTTTGCCCTTAAACGACAGTCACCGGCAGCTCCAACTTTTTAATGGCACCCAAAGCCTTTTCAGCCTGGTTTCCTGAGGAAATGAGGCTTACACGCCGGCAGTGCCTGCCCAGCTGTTTCCCTTCCCCATCTCTAGTGATTTCTAAACCTTGTAACCCGTTTCAATAAAATCTGATAGAAGGACACATTTATCTCCCAGACACAAGTTTGGGGGAAATAGGAAGCCAGTCAGATGAAAGATACTATTAATGCTCTTACCGAGAGAAAGGCAGGACTGTGAATTCAACTTTTCTTTAGACATCAGAAAATCTAGCACGAGTTTGGTCTCCAGACACAGACACACAGGGATTCGGGAATAATTATTTCTGCTGCTCACGGAAGTAGCTGCGTGGTTTTTTTATATATATGAAATCAACACCAGAATATTTGCCTGGATAAACTAATCGAAATTGCTTGTTGGATGAGTTCACCGGCTATAAAACCCTGCAGTTACAAGGTATAATTACAGCAGCTTTTATTTTCCTCAACAAAAAAAGTCTTCATTAAAACAGAGTTAAGGTTGTAAACAGATCATTAATTTATAACAACATTATCAGATGGGTTACAGTTATTAAAAGAGCGCGCACCGAAGAGCCAGGAAACCGAGGACTGAAGGTTAAAACAAGCTGAAATTCGGAACTATCACCGCCACGGCCTGATCAGCAGCAGGGCTAATGCAGCAAGGACACACGGAGAGATGTGCGTTACAGACGGGCTGGCAGGATTCCTGCCCCGCTGAAGGAGGCAGGCAGCCCAGCGGGCGCCTGCCGCTCCCCCCTGGGTGACACCTCCTGAGCCCTTTTTTGGGCTGCAACTCATCTCACGCAGCGGCACGGATTATACCCCAAGGCGCTGAGCCCCACGGGGGTCTGCCCAGCTAACCCAGCCCCACGCGAAGCCCTCCAGGTGACCGCGCGTGCCCCAGAGCAGGCACGGGGACCGCGCGGGGTGACCCACAGCAAAGCCGCTCTTCCCTCTCGGAGGAAATCTCATTTTAATGGCCTCTGGAGAGCAAAGACCAACGCCACCACTGAATCGCAGCAGATAAGGACCAGGATGAGCTTTCAGCCCATGAATTAAGGACCTGGCACGTCCCTTTGCTGCTCAATTCAAGCAAAGGTTTCTCCTAGAGGGGGTAGCAGGCAGGAGCTAACAGAAAATGAGGGGAGCACACACAGAGCGGGGGAAATCACAGGAATTCAGAGAAAATAAGGTTTCTTCAGCTGCGTGCTTTCCCTCCAAACCTTGCGTTTGCATTCCTTTTACCCCTTACTTTTACCGCAAGTACCAAGCACCAGCTATTTCCCAAAAACTCCTGGAGGAGCCGAGCGAGCTGGCGCGATGGACCCAGCAGGGAGGAGACGAGCATCCCGTGTGGCCCCAACCCCCAGCAAACCTGGGGTTTGGTGTCTTGCAAGGCACCAAAACTTTGGGATTTGCAAGGCACAGGCACAACCGACTCCCTCCTGGCCTCCCGCTTCCCTTGGAACTTGCTTCAGGTCTGATTTCAGCGCGTCGAGCGGAAAGAGAGAGCGAGCGAGAGAAATACAACCCTGGAAAACCTTTTAAAGCCTGCACAGCTCTCCCTTGATGGCACATTGTTAAAAGGGATGTTATTCCGAGGGGACACTGTGAATCTATCCAGTCAATGCTCCAGCACTTTAGTGGCAAAACAACTCAATAGCCTCAACTGACTGCATGAAATTCTATCATTTTACCACTATAAAGAAAGAAGGCAGGAGAAAAAAAAAATAAATAAGAGACTACATTGCTTTTGTCTTTCGTTAGCTCCCTGTGCAAGAGCGTCTCAATCCCAGCCCTTAGCACAATATGAGCCAACTCCTAAGTGGCTACAAAAAAAAAAAGGCAAGCCAAACACATCCGAAACGCATTCCCCACACTCCAGAGCTACTCTCACGACGCCCCAAAAAAGAACAGCCCTCGGCAGCATATAGAAACAGCATCATCCCCAGCCAGCTGCCTTGATTACCACCTTCCCCCTGATGATGATGATGCGGGATATGATTAAAGATGCTCTGGAAAGACACAGAAGTAATAGAGGAGAACTTTTTGCCTCCTTTCCCCAGCTAGGTCACTAGGTGTTCCTCCTCAGTGGCTGATTTCTTATTCCGAATTTGTCCGGACCCTGCTCTTCTTCATCAGCAGAAGAGCTCCGAGACTGCCAGCGCCTCGATTGTTCTTCTCCTGCTGATTGGGCTTTGTGGCTCTCGGAGAGCTTCTGCTTGACGGCAGGAGTCCGTCTGCATCCTCCGACTGGCACTTAAGGGGGCTCGAAGGGATCGTGGAGGGTTCAGGGCATTGCAAAGAACCAGAAAGTATTATTTTCTTTAAGCAAAACCCCTGCTTAGCTTCTTTTTTACCCCCTTTTTCCCTGCCGTGCGTTCAGGAATTCAACTGCTTTCTCCACAGCGGCTAGGAAGCATGCCAATAACCACGAGCTGTCCTCGATACATCCCCACGAGGGAGGGGAAAAGATGCTTTTTACTTCGAGCAGCACAATCCAGCAGACAGGTCACCGGGCTGAGAGAGCAGCCAGGCACCTGGCTCCCTCCCCGCGCGCTGCGGCGTGACTTTGGGCAAGTCACCGTGCGCCTCCGGTTCCTCCTTCATTTTTCCCTTTCCTTTTGCCCTTCTCTGCCATCTGACGCACGGGCTGTTTCCTTGTCCCCTGTCCAAACCCCAGCCGCCGCGTCGCTCCCTGCGAGTGCTAACGAGTGATGCCATTGAAACCTGGGCGTGCAGGGCTGAACATCTGTGCTGCCACTAAAACCTCTGGATTTAGGGCTCTGCAGGCACAGGAACAGCACGGGGGCTTTGTCCTGCAGCACCCTGTGCCCTTCCAGCCCTCTGCCCCCCCCGACAGCCTCTCCCCAGCCCCACGGTCCCTCTCCATCCCATGGCAGCCCATATTACACCGAGTCGGAGCGTGGGACCGAGCAGCAGCCCAAGCCCTGCCTGCACCAGCGCATCGATGCCGGGAGGGACTGCGCCGGCTTGAGCAGCCTCCTCTGTTCAAGGCAGCACCTGCCGGGATTTCTCATCGCAGGCAATTGATATTCTACCGAGCATCTTTGGAAAATAATCTGCAAACAAGACGCTGCAGGCTATAAAATCACTCCCTCTCCTTTGCTTTAGATCGCAGCTTAATAAAAGCGTTACACAAGCTAGCCGAGGAAACCGCCGCACTTTGCCCAACCACATCATCCCTTTGTGTATTATTAATCGGTTTCAAGTTGTACCACGGTTTCCTGGGGCGGGAAGGAGAAGGGGGTCTCTGGTTGAGGAGGAGACTGTCTTTTCTTTTCAGGATTCGGCAAGAAAAGTCTCACTTAACAGAGCAGCGGAGAAGAGAGCGGCACTTACACCTCTCTGGTTCCCCGCATGGCTCATGGCAAGGATCGATATGAAAAGTCATTTGGGGCTTATCTCGCTGCCAAAGGACATAAATGCACGCAGGCTCTTCCAGCCCCAAGCTGCAGAAAAGGTTTCAGCCAACGCAGGTGGAAATAGCATCCTTGTCCGGTGGGAAGACGGGGAAAAGGGGGCGCAGAGCCAGACACCCCAATGCATGTGCCGGCTGTGCCGGCTGCTAACGCTGCTCATCTCCCACCCGCGCCTGCAAACCCCACGCGTAGACCGAAGGGTTTGCACTACAGGACGCAGCCCCTCGGTGTGGGGGTCTCCTCCCAGGGCCCTCAGCTTTGCGTGCCCCTGGGCACCAAAACGCATAATGCCTACAAGAACAGAAATAGAGGTCTGCAACCTCTTCCCGGACCTCCGCATGGATTTGGTTTCGGGCACATGCACCCTCCCTCTCTAAAAGCTCCCGGGCCGGACTTGGCAGCTCCCTGGATGCTGCAGAGCCCGTTAGGGAGCAGCTCCGAGATGCAGAGGGCTCCCGTCTGGGGGGTTTCTGCATCGCCCAGCCCCTGCCCGAGGAAGGGTTTCACCCCGCGGCCGGGCAGGGAGGCACGTGAAGGCGGAGAGCAGCCGTCACGGCCCCGGAGCAGCACGGGGAGCCGACCGGCCGCCTGCTGCAGAGCCTTCCAATAATTTTCCCACTCCCACTGAAAAAGTACAATATATTGTCTATTTGGGAGCAGTTTAAGTTGGTTCATTTCACACAGTAAATTAACCTGATTTCTTTAATAGGGGATTTTTATTTGGTGTCAAGCCCCAACTGTTATACCAAATACTGTGCCCTGGGACTCCAGCTATTAAACTTTCTCCCTGCGCTATGTGCACAGCGAGCAGAAAGCGCTGCCAGACGCGCTGCTGGGGCGGCAGGCTTGGTGACACTTTGAAATAATGGCTCAATCATTTCTAAACGCCCCGGCTATTTACTGCTGCCACCTGACCCAGGAGATTTCTCGAAGCAAAACCGCTTTTTAGATTTACCAAATGGAAAACAAGGCATCGGGAGCCTCCCTGAATGCAGACCCTTCCCCAGCTCCCGCGGGGATGCCGAGGGCAGCTCGGTGCTGCTCTCCGACCGCGCAGCGTGCAAATTCATTCTAGGATGAGATAAAACACTAAAACCCCCTAAGTATCCTAGCCAGGAAGAATATTAAGGTTTTTGTCTTCTGGCAGGGCTCGGTCTCGACTTTGTTTCGAATGGCTATTGCAGTCCAGATGGGAGCTCAGCTCCTTTGCTGGAAATTGGTACCCCCGGTGCCAGGGATGAACCGAGGCCCTTGCGCCAGCTGCGGTCAGGCTGTTGCCAGTCGGGCAAATGACGGCACGGAGCCGGCAGCCCGCTTCGCCCCCTCAGCTCCCTGCCGCGGCTAACGGGGCTCCACGCCGCTTGCATGGGGCCAGAACCAGTGGCCAAGCCGGGAGGTTGCCAGCCCTTGCTCTGCGAGCAGAGAGGCACCATCTTTTGCAATCAAAAAAAAAACCAAACCCAAATCTGCGAGACTTAGAGCAATTCCCAAGGGGTGACAAGTAGCTTTTGGGGAGCAGGGGTGCGGTAATTTTTTTCCCCTCCATGAGAAAGACCCCTGCTCAAAGCTGCACCCCACAGAGAACGAGGGCACCGAGCAGATGCCGCCCGCTGCAGAGCCGGCCCCAATGCCAAGCCCCCGCTCCGGGGGATCAGGCTCCCCTCCTGCCCCCCTCCCCGCCAGGACACCTCCCATCCGCAGCGCTCGGGCGGCCGTCACCTCGGCATCCGGCCGCTCTGCTCCGATCCACGCCTGGTTTAACAGCTGACAAATTCCCCCAGTTAATTTTTCTCCTCTACCCCTACCTGGGGCGCCGCTGACATTTTGATATTTCCCGGTGAGATTATCCTTCACATAATGAATTTTCTCCCCAGCCCCTCCTTTTTTTTTTGTGCCTTTTGGCTTTGCTGGCTCCGGCTCGCTCTCAACTCCGCCAGCTCCAGGAGCGTGCCCGACACAAGACGAATCGCCCAGAGACTCCTGGTGCATCCTTCTTTACACTTCACATCTTCCCGCCGCCGATGAGAAATAGGTTTTTTCCTCATCCATCATAAGTCAGCGTGACAAGGCTGTCACTCTCCAGCGCCGCATCGCTGTATCACGCGCCTCTCCGTCCCGCTCGGCTGAGCAGCTCGCTTCCCCGCGAGCCGCTGGGACCTTTCCGAAGCGCGTTGGGTTGTGTCGGGGATTTGGGCACCGAGCAAAAGTTATTTCCAAACTCTTCCTTCTTCCAAATTGCTCCCTCCCTCTTGGGCTGTACCCCGGGAACATGCTGCACGGCTCGGGCGGTGGTAATGCTAAGGAGAAGCGATGCTGATAGGGGAAACTGAGGCACGGAGCACCTTCCTTGACTCCCATGAGGTTTGACTGTGTCGGTGGCAGAGCCGGGAATAAATATCTGCAGATCCTGCCTTTCTACCCTGCACAAAACTTCTACAGCTCACTGGAAACCTTGTCTTTGCCAAGCAAAAGCCCCCTCAAGACCCTCTTCGCTGCCCCCAAACCATAACCGCAACCCCAAATGCATGCACGGAAAATGCTCATGCTATTGAACAGGAGTGCTTCCCAAAAGCCGAGTGATGGCAGCAAATATGAAAAATAAAAAGGTAAAATTGTCGGTTCTCATCTCTTCAGTGGACTCCGAGCGTTTCATTGCAATTTTCCTCCTGCAGCATTAGTCAAAACAGAGCATTTCTGCCTCAGACACAATTTGATGTGGATACTTCCCTCTTTCTGACAGACGATGTTTTTCCAACAACTTCCACTTACTCCGAAATTTCTCTCGGGCCTGGGACAGAGGGAATTTGGGGTGGGGGAATCGCCTACTATGAATTCAGCCAACGCGAAGGCCATCAGAAGGCCGGACCCTCCCGCAGCGGTTACGAGCAGCCCACTGCTTCTCACCCCGCGCTGAGCACCCTTCCTCGGAAAGCTGGTTTGGGAGAGCACGACAGCGGCACCGGGGTGGTTTCGGACCGAGGATATCGGGGCGAACGGGGGAAATGGGAGGCAGGCGGGGGTCAGACGGCTCTGCACTGCGTGCTACAACCCGGCCCTGCATCAGGGCTCGGTTTCCATGACAATTGCAGGTAACTTCACTCCGAACCACCAAAGAAATGGGAAGGAAAGCTGTCCGAAAGAGACGGAGAAGCAACGGCTCAGCAGCGAGCCGTTGGGCTCGGACCCCCACGAGCAGGCTCCCCTCCGGGCTCTGCTGTGCACGCCCAGACAAGTCACTGCATTTTGTGCTTTTGCCCTAAAAACGGTGGCAATCCACGCCCGGTCCCTACAACACCCAGCACAGCGTGGAGACCTGCAGCAGAAGCGGGGAAGAGCTCCCGGCCACGAGCCCTCCTGTCGTTCTCACGACAAGCGGCTCAGCTGGGAAAAAAGATGTAACTCTGCTTCAGAACCCCAAAATGAGTTCCCTCCCGTCTGCCGGGAGAGATCAATCTCCTAAGTCAGCTGTAAATCGCCTGAAAACTCCCTTGGAGCATTCAGGCGAGAGAGGAATGAGGCAGGGAATCGTGCTCCTCTCTTAGGGGTCACGTCCTCCAAGGACATTGCCTGTGAGCAGCCCAATTATCCAGCCCACTTCTCGGACATAACGATTTCAGCTTGTTAGTTCACCTTCTAATCTCTTTTATCTGCAGGTAAAGAGCTTTCCACCCCAAAATGAGAAAATCCCGGTTCCCTCAAAGCCCGCAGATCTCCTTCCTAAATAGTGCTGACTCAGCACAACAGAGGAATCCCTCTCCCATCGCCGAGGTCGCAGGTACCCCCAGGACAAACTTTGCACCTATTTAATGTCACTTCTAGTCATGAAACTGTAAGCAGCAAGAAGGAGAAACTCTGGGGTAAATAGTGGACCTCAAACATCATGCCAAGTTGTGTGTGTTTGCAAGACCATCCAAAAACCGGAGATATCCAACTGCCAATGCTTCCAAGTTACAAAGGCAATATATATCTCTCGATATCTATATCTATTTTTAAACTCTCGGGCTCATTAGTCAAGTTCAAGCTGCGTTGCTCTACTAGAAAGGCTCTGATGATGCCATTTTTATTCCCTACTGGTATCTGATTTTTTTTCTTTACTTTTTCCAGTTACATTTTTCAAAGAGCCACACTCAAAACTCATTTTCTGTAAATCCATATTAATGGCAACTAATTCTGTGCAAACCTGCAGAAGATGCTCACGGTGTTATTGATCCCAAACCTTCAGCAGGAGCCTAGTCCTCAAACATCAGGAGGTTTTAAAATACTGGGGTGGTCTTTTCCCTTTACTAACACCTTTCTAACGTTGAAAACTGCTTTAGGTCCATGCTTTGGAGTTGTTTCCACTGCGGTGGAAGAGGAGATCTCTCCACGGCATTACCAAAATCCTACGGACGATTGCAAAGTACTCCGTAAGGGCACTGCAGAGGCTGGACACCGAGGGACCCTGGGGGAGGAATCCGAGCGTCTCAATTTTGCTGTGGCAATACCCGCTGAATGCAAACTGCAAAATAATTGGGGATTTGAGACGCTCGTAGCTATTTGAAATAGCAGGACGAAAGAATAACTCTTTTCTGTGAACAGTCACCAAAACAAATCACTCCTGAGCGTATGCTCGGGTGAATTAGGAGGAAAACCAGAGAGATGCACAATCAGGCCGGCCACCTTAGATGCAACGCAAGAGGCAGAAACTTCCCAAAGGAATCGATGCTGCTCAGTCCTGCCGAGCCCGGGAGAGGGGCAGAGGGAAACCGAGGAGGTGGGAGCCAGGGGGCGTTTGGGGAAGCAGGCACGAGCTCCCGGTGCACGTCCAGCCCTCCCCTGCTGCTCACCCCCCCGCCGCCAGCGGGCAGCAGGAGAGACGGTGGAGGCACTGGCGCCTGTTCACATCATTTCTGGCACGCTCAAGCATTTTGGCAACGCTACTGGGACACGCGTAAAACATAGCGAGCCCTGCCTCAACCCCAGCAGGGGATATCAGCTGCTTTAGCACCGCAATCTGAATTTTATCTCCCCCGGGACAAACACAATTGCTATCGCCGCGGGAGGTGCAGAGGACCCACGTTTACATCTCTCCAATGGGGATATTTAGAGTGAGAGGCGAGATGTCCGTCTCACCCTACGTAAAACCTTCCGTGCCTTGGCGGGTGACAGACACAGTTGAGACGGTGACAGCGCGACGCCAGGCTCCCACCCACCCGCATCGAGCACTCGCCTTGCAAGGGCAGGATGGGGACCCGGGCGTCCTGATCCTTCCATTTGCAGATAAAACCCCCAGATCTCGAAAAGAAACATCCCTACAGATCCTCCAGCAGTCCCAAATCCTTGACCCCGCCTGTCCCAGCTGAGCCAGCTCCTGCTCACCACCTCCATGTCCCCATCCTCGCCCGTCCGGGCGCAGGAGGCAATGCCCGTAGTGCACCAGTGCCCCCACCTCGCCTCCCCCGCAAAGCCTCGACAGGGCCGGCGGTGCCCGGCCGGGGGGGATAAACAGCTGGAGATGGACGCGGGGAGGGAAAGTCTCCGGGAAGAAAGCGATGGAAGCTGCCATGTGTCACCGAGCCGCAGCCACCAAGGCTAATTGAGCCTTCAGGCCCCGCTCCTCCCGATGACGGGAACGGGCGAGATTAATGAACAGCACCAGCCTTTTTTTCTCCCCCCTCTCTTTATGATTCTTTTTTCCTAGCGATGTTTGAGCACAGCAGCAGAACCAGGATCAATAGGTGGAAAACGTAGATAATAACTGGCCTTTGAGAAGACATCTGGGACCGGGATGTCCTGCTCAACTCCAGATCCCAAGCTGCCCGACGGGCATAATTTTGGCACACAGCCGCCTTGACTCCTGCAAAGCAGCTCCATCGCTGGAGAGAGGCCAACCACCGGTGCTGCTTCAGGGACTGAGGTCGTCCCTTGACCCCCTCCATCAGGAAGCAATCAAGGATCTTGGCTTCACGGGGCAGCAGGAGGGATGGTTGGCTGCAGACCCCCAGAACGTGGAATCATAGAATGATTTGGGTTGGAAGGGACCTCAAAGATCATTTAGTTCCACCCGTCCTGCCATGGGCAGGGACACCTTCCACTAGACCGGGCTGCTCAAAGCCCCGTCCAACCTGGCCTTGAACACTGCCAGGGATGGGGCAGCCACAGCTTCTCTGGGCAACCTGTGCCAGGGCCTCACCACCCTCAGAGGTAAGAATTTCTTCCTTATATCTAATCTAAATCCACCCTCTTTCAGTTTGAACCCATCACCCCTTGTCCTATCACTGCATGTCCTTGTCAAAAGTCCCTCTCCAGCTTCCCTGCAGGCCCCATTTAGGCACTGGAAGGCTGCTAGAAGGTCTCCCCGGAGCATTCTCTTCTCCAGACTGAACAACCCCAACTCTCTCAGCCTGTCAACCTCAGGAGAGGTGTTGCAGGCCTCTGATCATCTTCGTGGCCTCCTCTGGACTTGCTCCAACAGGTCCACATCCTTCTTGTGTGGAAGGCTCCCGACTCATCCATCACTTCTGGGAAGAAGGTCAAGCTCTGCAACGCCACATCCCGTATTAACGCCCAGCTGTCAGTGCAATATAAATATAATCAAGATTTACAGAGGAGACAGCTTGGGGTTTTGAAGCAACCTTCAGCTGCAGAGCAGGGATGGGAGGAAGAGCACAGTCTGATGGGTCAGACCCGTGAGCAGCATCACCTCCAGGCACAGCCAACACTGCCCATGCCAGCCAAAGCAACTGCACGGCTACCAACCTAGAACAACCTCCTTGGACTTATCCCGAGCGGCTCCAGTTTCTCAGAGCCAAGCTTACCCGGGTGGGAAGGCAGCGCAGCCCCCCCAAGATAAGCAGCCACCCCACCTGCAGCTCGGGCACCCGCTTGGAGAGGGGGCAGAGGGAAGGGGGCATCCCGGCAGGGATCGCAATGCTCCTGCATCACGCCGCGTCTCCGCTGAATATCCAAGCAGGCTGGCGCTGCTCGGGGACGCGTTCGACCCGCAGCATCGGTTATTATGCGAGTCAGGCAGGTTTGGTGACAATTAGGCATCTCTCGGAGGCGGCGCAGGTGGCCGGGCGCCTGCACCTGGGGCTGCGGCAGTGCCGCGCTCAGGGCTGCCGCCACGGGAAACCGCGGGCTGGTCCGGGGAGCCGCTCCCCGGCCTCGCTTCTTCCAACCGCCCTCCCGCCTCGGAGGGTGGTACCAGGCCCGCGAATCACTGCAAAATCCCGCGTGACTTATCGCAACTCTTTTCCACGAACCTCAATCACGGCGCAGGAAAGAGCCAGCCCCGCTACGGAAGCCACGCGAGACGGGGCAAGCACCAGCCGCGCGGAGAAGATCTGACTTAATTCAGCTCCCGGCCACCAAAGGCATCCCAAAGCCCTGGCTAACGACCTCTCCCGTCGCATCAAGGCGCTAATCAGCTTCGAGTGCTGATTTCACACGACTCCTGGAGGCAAGCAGGCTCCCCGGCAGGAGCGTGGACGTGGGCTCCTCCAGACCCCTCTCTCTCTTCATCAGAGTTACTGTTTTGGGTAATGATGAAGCAGGGGAATTGATTTGAAGCCTAATGAATAATCAGCCACCATCAATAATTGTAATCACTAATCTGGTGCAATTAGAGGCAATTATAATAAATGCAATTTCCTCCCGAGCTGCTAACGAACTGCAAAAATATGAATTGACTTGAACTGGCTGCCTGTGATTTATGCAGTCGCAAGATCAAGGATCCCATTACGCCAACGAAGGCTCTTAAAGGGACAGGGAAGTTGGTTCGTGCCCCTTCTCCATCCCACCCTCCCAGCAAAGCCACCAAACTTCACAAGGAGTCCTAAAGCAGCATCGTAAAAAGGATGAAATCCCTTTTTTTCCTCCTGTTCTCCAGCGTACGCACCATTCCCACGCTAGCGCCCGCTCCCACCGCACAACGCCTGGCAAAGCAGGGATTATACGGGCGAGGAGAGGTGCCCCACGCCACGTCCGTGCGCGTGGAGAGATTGCCACCTATTGGCACATCCCCACGGGCGACGGAGAAGACAGCATCATCCGCAGATACAGATCAGCAGTTCAAGCGGCAGGTTCTTGTCATTTGGGAGATGAAGCAGCAGATTTCAAGTTGCCTGTTATCCTTACGATGCCATTAAAGGCACTATTTCAAAGCGCCTTTTAATTTCAAGTGCCCGGGATGACACGCACAGCCTCAATTTGAAAAGGTGATAAGCACAAGAGTGGGATCTTACGAGAGTTTTTGAGATGAAAAGCGAGCTCACAAGCACTTCTTCCTCCCAAACACAACGGAAAGTGAAAGATCTTGAAGAAAAGCACAAACCACTTCCCCAACCAGAAGAGCTGAACTCAACGGAAGAGTTGAATTGAAAACACCAAAATGAACCGTTTCAGGGATTTCTGGTAGGTCCCAACTTCTCCGTCAATTTGGGAGCTCGTCGAAACTGGATTTTGCCAACAAAGGACTCAATTCCTACAGAAGTGGTTCGAGTGTCGATATACATCAGATTTCTCGAAACACATTTGATGAAACGGAGGAAACAGCAGCCGCCGAGCGGGTGCACGCGCCGAGGTGTTGCGTTTCTACAGTCTGTCAATCCCAAGGCTGGAGAGCCATTAAACCAGCCCAATCGGGCATGCAAATCCATGTGCCTCCATGAGCAACCCCCCTACTCAATGCCAGCTATTACTCTCCTCGGAGTCAATAGCTTCCACTCTCACGTCAGTAAATCTTGATCCTCACCTCCACGGAAATCAATAGCTGCCTATTATTGGTCTGTAATTGTTACAAAAATTTAATCAAGGGTCAATAAAGGAAAGGAACGAGTCTGTTCCAGCAGCGCGAGAATTTCAAACGCAAAGTATGTCACTGACCAATTATCCAGGACTCTTGACTTTTGCTAATATTATTTATTATTTGGGCAACCGCAATGCCCTGAAGACTCAATCTCAGCTTGGGATGCAAAGCTCTGTACGAGGAATAAAACTACCCAACGTGCTTGCAAGGCAGACCACCGACGATACTGTGCAGGAACGGGTACAAACTGCTGTGGAAATTATCGCTGCGATAAGCCCGGGCCCAAAACTAACCAAGAAGTGAGCTCTGAGAAATTAAAAGATAAAGGAGATACTCATTCCCATTCGAGACAAACGTCAGCGATAACTGGCAAAAGTTGGTGATGTTTCTTCTGGGTCTATTTTGGAAATGCAAACTGAGTTTCTGTGCAAAATTACTATTTCTGTGGAGATTATTTGGATCAAATCATCCTTTAAAAAGGGAAAAAATTTAGATGAGAAAGGGATTAAAAAATCCTTTGTAATTTCCACCCAAAGCAGTTCCAGGGCGTTTGTTTGCTCTCCATTCTTCATTTGTGTATGTCTTGCAGTGGAAAAAAAGAGGAGAGGAAAGAGAGCAGGGAAATTAAAGCAAGTCTCGGTGTCTTTCAAAGTAAAAAATCGTTGTCATTTCTGACCTGTGCCAGTCCGCGCTGATAATTTCTGAGGAGAGGCTTGAAGGGGCTGTGAAACTTCCCCGGAGCTGCCACGTCCCACATTGCCACTTGAAAAAGAAAATCGGATTTCCAGTTTTCATACGCGTTTGGAGAGGCTCTGGCCCGGAGAGCTCTCCCGCCTCCTTCTCCACTTGCCTTCTGGTCTTTAAAACGAAAATTTTCAAGCTTCCCCTAAGTCCAGGGTGTTTATATGCTGCGAAGGACCCCGGCAACACAGGAACCGAAGCGGCCGCGAGCTCCTGCACAAAGCTCCCAGGCCTAAAAGCAAGTAGTGCGTTTATGAGAACCCTTGGGAATTTAGCTGAGAAAGTCGAGGGTCACTTTTGCTTCTCCTCTTCTCCGAAATGCCGTTTCGATTGACGTCTGCGTACCACCCACCCTTCAAATGCACGTCACTCCAAAATTTCCAGGGCGCTCTGTTCCCACGTGCGCATACCCCCAAAACAAAGCAGAAGCTGCAGTTGTGCTTCAGGATTTTACGCCCAAGCAAAGATCTAAATAAAGCCATCACATAAAACCACGGAGAACATATAATCACAAAAAAAACCCCCACAAATCGCCACCTTAACAGATTTTATTTAATTACCCGGCGACAAACGCTGCCGCCACCCGAAAGATGCCGGAGTAGCGCAGGCATCTCCAAACCCTCGCGTCCTCCGCTGAAATTTCCAATTGCAAAACATTCTTCCCCCCTGCGGCACAAAACAAGCAATAAATATGGAAATCCGTAAAGCCAGCGAAAACAGGGACTCCACCGTCTCGCGCCGCCGACGTACGGCGCGGCTTCGCAAGCAAACGAGCGGGTTTATTCCTTCGCTGTGATGGATTCCGCGCGGTTCCGCGTTATTGCCGGCGGGGCCGCGGGGAGGAGAGAGGTGGGATGTGGGAGCGCGGGGGGACGCGGCGAAGCATCCCCACCTCCGCCAACCCGCCCCGTCGCGAGTTTGTAGGTTCGAAGCTTCACCCGCTCTCCCGTTCAACTGTTGCCAGTGATATTTTCCGGCAGTGACTTCCCCGGGCCAGCTAAACCCCGCTCAAAACGCTATTTCCTTTGATCACTCATACGCTTCTCACGTCGTAATTTCCCCGAGAACTCGGTCATTCCCTTCCTGCCGGGGCAGAGACGGCCAAACCCCCCCAAAGCTTTCTCAAGGCCATTCCTCAATGCATATATATATAACCGCAAAGCCTCACCCCATCCGAAGACAGGATAAAAACCTTAATTTGCTGCAAGTTTGTAAAAAATTCGGCTGTATTTCAAAATCAGACCCGCAGCGGTTTGGAGTTTTCTCCGAACGCTTCGCTGCTGGGCAACTGGAGCATTTCATTTGCGCGAAACAATTTCTGTTTGCTTCAGTTTTCCCTGCCTTCAAGTTCTGTATTGCGAGATGCAATCAGAGGAGTGAAAATAAAGCAATTAAAGAATCGCATGGGATTCGCAGACGGCCATTGATACCAATCAGTTTCAAGAGGGTCTTGGCACCCAACCTGCACAATATTTGATTTTCTAGAGTGGGTTCTAGGGTTTGCGGTTTGGTTTTTTTTTTTTTTTGTAAGGAGTCGGAGGCTGGATCTGTCCAAATTTGCACACAAAGGATGACAGCGATGCTCTAGAGATCCTCGGAAGCAGCAAGCACTCACATTGCCGAGTTCTATGTGAATCTACTTTTCTTATTCATGCAACCCGGATTTATTCCTTGGAGCTCGAGGATCAGGTTTGGTCCTTACGCAGCCTCCTTGCTCATCACTACCTTCATCTCCTCCTCCCAGAGCTCCCGTTTACATGGGGTAAACGCACCCCAAACCACCTTCCCCTCCTCTCCATGTACCGCCCCGGTAATCACAAAGCAGCTTATTTTTAATTGTGCTGAAACTAAGTTGTTATTTAAATTTCAGATCTCGCTTTTCTCCCCCAAGACCCCTTTAATTCCCCCCAGATGTTAATTATACGGAACCACAAAGCTGCAAAAATCTCAGGCTGGCTGAAGAAAAAGCCCCTCCGGCCGGATCCTGACGTGAAGTCGATGAAGCCGCCGGAGCCGCATCAATTTACACCCGCGCTGAGTTTTGGGCATGGGAACCTATCTACAGCCCCACGAAGACAACGCTTCCCAAAGGACCTAGGTGATTTTAGAGGTCTAATCCCCATTTTTCCATACAATTCCGAGTCGAAGGCCCACTAACTTTTAATGAAACCTTGTGATCTGCCAAATCTCCTCTGAAATCCGGAGCGAAGCCTCCAAACCCATCAGGCTGCCGTACCCTGTGCCTCTACACCTTTGCCCTTACACTTGTTCCCCCGTGCGTTTTTCCTTGCCGATGATGAGGATGCTGGAGTCGGCAGAGAATTCTCTGGGCAGATTTGGCAGCATTGTCATATTTATTCGGAACCGCACGATATAAATTGAATTGCGGGCTCCTTCCATCAGGACTTGTTAGCGGCTCACACAAGGATAATGCTTTTCTATTACGTCTGTATCTGGGAAGCAGCACTTGCACCTCCCTTCATCATTTCAGATGTGTTTTAGAGTTTCTGCTACTGAATTGCTTTGTTGTTGGGGTGCGTTTTTCTCTTTAAACAGCCGTCACGGTAGGTTGTGGCGTTTTGGTGGCTGACTCGATAACCCTTAGGACATGAAAGGGAATGTGAAAGCGGAGAGAAAACACTGTTCTTCCTCTCCTCCCCATCACGGTTCAGCAGCAGATACAACCCGTAACAAATTGATTTGTCAGAAGGAGAGAGACACCACATGGTATTAAGAAATTATGAATTATTAGGGAGCTTTACAAGTGGAAAAATTGATACCTATAAACCATGGGGACAACACATTGCTAGGACTAGACGCCAAACTCTTTGGGATTTGCAACGCCTTTGCACGGTGCTACAACGTGGGTCTTGCAATGCTCCGTCCTGGGCTAAAACACCCAGCGAGAACGGGGCCAGTCTCTGGTTTTAGCCCTGTTTCCACGCCAAACCGTTAACAGGGATGCTCCAGCTCCAGTTCCCCTCCTGCTCATCACAGGTCTTAACAAATCAAAAGCACTCCCCATTTATTCATCTCGTGTCCAAACTCCGCGCTCCTCTCATCTGCTCAGCCTCGCGGGAAGCTCCTTAAACCCTTCATAGAAAGTAACGAGCAGCGGGAGGGTTGGGCGGGCCGGAGCCAACAGGCAGAGGGGGCTCCGCATCCCCGGGGTCTGTGTGGAGCCGGGATGCTCGGGATGCTCCGAAAACCCACATCTGGAAGCGGCCATCTCCTGCTCTGGCCGGTACGGAGCGGCTCGCATCCCTGGGCAGGCAAGTTTACTTATTCCTCCGTCTCCTGCTGGTAGAGAGCAGGTTGCTTGGAAGCAAATAATAATAAAAAGAAGCCCGAGGAATGCGAGAGAGCAGGATGAAGCCCAGGGGAGCTGGGGCACTGCAGACAGGTAACGGCCTGAGCTCCTCCACCGAGAGCAGACAAAGCTGCCGGCAGCACGGAGCTGCCTGTTCCCAGGGTGCTCCCACCCGCATCTCCCTGCTCTCTTTCAGCCACAATCCCCAAATCGCCTCGTCTCAGCGGCTCTTTAGCCACGGTGGCATGGCGGGGGTCGTCCCGGGGGAGGTCGGTCACCCTCACCCCATCGTCCCACCCTGCACGGACACGCCGTCGGCACGCAGCCCCGCCGGGTACCCAGCCGGGTGTCCAGCACCGCCTCTCCCAGCGCTGCCCACAGGTACGAGATTTTAACCCACTTCGTTCACACAACATTAACCCCACCTCCGCAATCCCTGGGAGAAACAGGAGTTTAGCCTAATATGTATTTAAAGATTGAACGTACGTATACATTTCCAAATATCTGCCACCCAGACACACAGCTAATCCACTTCCAGACATTTTACCAATTATCCCAGGGTCTTGTGCACAGCCCATTACCCCGTAGATGTTACTAAGTGCTGCATAAACAACCCTCTCCGCTGCGTGGCTGACACTTAAGCGGACAAGTGTAAGCGTATTGCAGCAGGACAGCAAATGGAGCCATAACAGTCACAGCTGCGAGCTCCCCCCACTGCGAAAGCCATTATCGTCGGCACATCTGTGCTGCTCGCCCACCCAGAAATCCGCTGGAAGAGCCACGTCAGCAGAAAACTCCCACCCTCCGCACCGCCGATGTCCTGCCCGGCGGGGTCAAGCAAAATTGGGGGGTTGCAGGAGGTTGTTGACTCTGCGGAGCTCACTCGTGGGACGCCAGCGATCCAGCACGGCTGCCCGGGCAGAAAGCACTTTCCATATATCCTCACACCGTGAGTGACCACGTGTCCCACACGCGTGGGTATGCGCTCATCTGCGCGTGGGCTGGAGGTGAGCAGAGCTACAGCAAGGTCAGGAGGAAAGCCTCGCAAAGGAAGGGCACCCGAGGGGTCGGGTTTGCCCCAGCCCTACCGAAAACAGGGTCCTGCTCGTCACGGCAGCTCCAGGAGGTGGGTTTTGCGCGCAGGGAGTTTCTTTGCACGGAGGAGGCAGAGGATGCGGGGCCACAGCCCCCTCTGCACCCACCTCTGGGTTCGCCCCGCTGCGGTGGGTGCGGGACGAGCCCCCGTAGCCTGGCACCCTCCCTCGTTTCCCGCAGCCCGAGCCAAGCCCCCGGCTCAGGGAAGCGTGGCACAGCCGGGCTGATAACCCTAATCCTCACGGTCTGCTTAGCGCAACAGCCCCGCGGGACTCCCCGCAGCCCCAGTCTCCACCTCCTCTGCTCAGAGACACCGGGAAGCAATTCCCTTCTTAAACTGGGACCAGTCCGACCGAACTCTCTGGAAACTGGGCAGCGCCTTGAGCTTCCCCAACCGAGCGCCTGTCCATCACCCGGCCCACGCCGCCAGCTCCAAATGTCACCACGTGCTTTGCCCCTTCTCTTCTCTCCTCCCTATTGTTTTTAAAAGCAGCCAGACTGTTAATTAAAAAGGCAGAAATCAATTGCCCTCATCTCCCCATCAGAAGCTCCTCTGCATGCGAGGATTAAAGCCTGCTTCTACTTTAAGTCAATTAGAGATAAGGGGAAGCTGACATTTCTACAACCCGCCTTATCAAACCGCTTGAAAACTGCTCAGATTAAAATGTAAAAAGATTATTTCTTCAGCTCTCTCTGCCTCTCTCCTTTTTTTTTTTTTTTAATTATTCATAAGAAACCCGACAATCGGTTGCCGATAGTCCGAGATAGCCCTGCTCCGCCGCGGGGTTATCAGTAATTCTCAGCTCCGCCCGGGACAGGGGCCGGCATGAGCATCCTGCCGGGATGCTGCGATCCCCCGGCACCCCCAAAACGGGGGGGCAGGAGGCCCAGAGACCTCCCGACTGCGAAACTCCGTCTCCGTGGGCCACATCCTGACTCCTCACCCGAGACCCCCGGGGAAAGGGTCAAACCCCTGGTCTGGAGCAGATCCTAATGAGGCTCCGCTGAACCTAATTAGCTGCCGGCAGGAGGAAGCCGGGACAGAAGCCTCAATGCCCTGCGTCAGCTGCAGGCCAGGGACCAAATGCCAGCCTAGAACAGGGGCTGCATGACAAAAAGAGCTGGGGACGGGGACGGGGACACCGCTGGCACGGCGCGGGCTTTGTCAGCAGTGCCTGGGAGCCTCCGCCTCGGACCTGCATCCACACGGTGAGAGTGTAATCCCGGCTCCGGGATCTACCTCCCCGCATCACCCAGTGACTGATCTCCGAGGCGTCCCTGGGAATGGGAGAAAACGGGGCTGGGAACAGGCGAAAACGGGGATGGGAACAGGAGAAAACGGGGCTGGAGCTGGAAAAATAACTCAGCATCACGTTAGCTCTTCTGATGGGAAGGAGCTACCTGATGATATGAAAACTGCAGCATCTCCCCTGTCCATCCATCCATCCCCCACCCACCGATCTGTATCCTCCTCAAAATGCAGGTTTAGGAAAGAAGAGAATAATATTAAAGTTTCATATCAAAAACATTTGGGTATCTTTCGGAAATACTCAAAATGTTAGAAGCGAACTGCAACAGCAACAGAGGGATTTCACTGATGTTTTTCGTATAGAATTTAAAAAAAAAATCTCATTTCAGCACCAGCTGCAGGAAGCAGAAAGCTCTTTATTCCCCAAAGCAGCAGTGCCACCCCCAAAGTCGCCAAGACTAAAATCTCTATGTCACACACAACAACAAAAAAAGGAGGAAAAAAAAAAAAGGAAAGGGGGGAAAAAAGTCAAAGGAGGGAAAAAAGGAAAAAAAAAAAAAAAACAACCCACACCAAAAAGGAAAAAACTGATGGGAGGAAAGTGGGGGCAGAGGACAGGGACCGGGGGGCTGCCAAGGAGATGCAGCACGTGCTCTGCTTGCAAAACCGCACTAAAGGCCCAAAAACCGGGGAGACACAAAGCACAGCGTCGTCTCCTCACATGGGGGAAAGCCGTTGAGTGGCTGGGTCCCGCTTCTGGCTCTGCCCGTCTCCGTATCCCTGCCTCAGTTTACCCATCGCAGAGGAGGCGTGATCCTTACCACCGGTGTAAGGATTTAATTAACTTAAACTGTTAAAGATTTATAAAGCACTTGTGAAAGCTCCCGCGCAGGAAATATTCCAATGTCATCGAAAACGTCAACTATAACATATTAAATCTCTATCTCTTAAAAAAATAATAATATGAGATTATGTCCCAGGAGGAAGTTTTCCCACTAGACTTCTCTATTCTTATAAAAACGATCTAGCATCACTTAACGGCTCATAAATTCCATCTCACATTAAGCAGATATTAAACATGTATTTATAAAGGTTTAAACAGATCAGTTCGCTTAATTTTCAGTTCTCCTTTAGGCAAAAAAAAAAAAAAAAAGAGCGCATTTCAGTCGTGAGAAAGCCCTGCTGTGGCTAACGGAGGAGGACCTGCGTCGGAGCAGAGCCCGAGACCCTGCGCAGGAGGGACCGGGGGACGTGTCCTGAGGACACGCAAGGACCAGGCTCAGCAGCACTGTACGGCCCTCCAGGACGGCGCCGACAGACAAGTCCATCACGCAGCAATACGAGATCCTGCACTCCAGCAGGTCACGGGGACTTAAGTTAAGCATAGCACATAATTCTCTCATCTGCTTTAAAAAAAAAGGGTATAAAACCAGTTTCATTCCCCATTCGGCCGTATGGACCAGATCTTTGACAAATTGCTGTCCATCCCCCAAACTGAGTTAACTATATTATTCTTAATTATTTTTATATTTTTTTAAAAAACCAAGTCTTTGGTCAGTCCGTTCTAACAGCCCGTTCCAGCACCGAGTGGCAAAACACCGTGATATTGAATCCTGGAAAGGAGAAACTCTCTCCAAAGAGCACCTGGGCAACCATCCGCTGCATGAAATACGTAAGCACAGTCACTGAAATTCCTCATGGTCAAAATAATCCCGGCCTTTCAGGAGATCCAGAAACATCATTTGAACGCCTTTACCTAAAGCAGCCTAAAAATAGGGGGGTTTCAACCAGGCCTGCTCGTTGGGTCGGGCACTGCTTTTTGGGTCCATCGGTGTGATTTTTAGAAGACAAATACAGACACAAACTCACGTAGGGCTGATGGAGAAGTTTTCCCTGTTTGTCTTAAGCAACAGAAAGGCTGGATTTGCTGAGAAAAATCAAGGCTTTAAAGCTCAGTAAATAGCAGAGAAGGACACCATGACCCAGGAAAAATAGAATATTTGGAAGGGAAAGGGGGTCAAGGACGAGCATCCAGGAGGTCTCCCTGTTGGGTGGCGAGCAAGGTCGGACCAGAGAGAGCAACCTGGGCTTTTCCCACCCGACCCACAACTTCCACAAACTAGATACCGAGCCGAATCCCTGAATATTGACAGCAGGAACCATTCCGACAAAGCTGGGGAGCAATTAGAGCGTAAGGACACGGAGGAGAAATTAATAAATTCCTTGGTCATCTTCACCAGGGCAGGCACGGGGGAGGCGGCTCTCCCAGACTCGCCCCTTCTGCATATTGAAGGGGGATTATCGCCGGCGGGATCAGAGTGGGAAGCAAAGAATTAAATGACAAGCCCTGGGACGGTGGCGACATTGAGAAGGTGAGCTCCAGCCGCAGGTTGTGGAGGAGCCTCAGCCGCCTTATTCCAACAAAAACTTATCATCTCTTCCTTGAAACCAACTGCTGGACCAAACGCTGTGACCAACAGCCAACGCTGTATCCATCCGGAAAAAGCAAGGACGGCAGAGCAAGCAGGCATCCTTGCAAAACCCAGTAATTCGGCCGAGACGTGATGAGTAACCCTCAAGCCGGTTTTCTATACCTAACCCACTGTCTGCTTCTAAGACGCCCACAAAAGGCTTTTAAAAAAAACCCCAAACTACTCCATTATTATCGTATAAAGCAATCTATGCACAAAATATTTCTTAAATGCTCTGTGCCTTCAGTCGAAAATTTCTAGGTTTGACAAAGATTGAATATCACTCTCTAGATGAGCATGATACAATGGCAGTAACAGCAGACATCTTTATTCCCTGGGAAAAAAAAAAAGTCAAAACATGTAAATTCTCCTTTATAAGAAATTCTGAGACTTTGAAATCTGCGGCAAAACCTGGGGCAAACCTCTGAAACTGCAATTTTCCTTCACGTCACAGAATATTCCCAGGAACAGCCTTTTGACCCCACTGAACGCTTTCATTTCGATTCCAATGTTTTTTTTTATTACATAAAATAAGACAAAAAGACAAGGCTGGAACATAGTATTTCCAGCCTATGAAAATGATACCCATTGGCGACGCGCTGCAAAAGCTCCAGTGGAAGTGACCTTAGCAGGTATTTTGATTTCACTAGATATCTTGATTTCACCGTAACTGGTGATGGAAGCGTCTTCCACCGCAAACCTGCTGCCTGGTACTTCCCAGACCTCAAAGAGGAGAAACCGAGGAGCCCCTCCACAAAATTCAACAGGCAACACCGTGGAAAGGAACGAGACGAGACCCTTCTTTCCGCGAGGCGTAATTAACCTCCCCGTCACCGGGTAGCGTTAAAAAGAAGAGCTCAAAAGGGAACCGAAAGGATGGAGGACTTGTCTGAGCAGTGAGAACTCGCAGAGCTCCGTGGCAGAATAAAGCAAGCCCCTGTGCTTCAGGGTCAGAAAGAAGCTTCTCCAAGGGGGACGTTACTCCGCAGCCACACTCTGGAAAGCTTCTCGGACCTTCCCCAGACTCCCATTTTTCAGAAAGAGGAGAGGAGACGAGCTGGTCCACTGATCCTACAAGCCCCACGCTAGTCCGAAAGCTGGGAGAACTTAAAAAACAAAATGACAAACCCCTCGTGTTTCCTGACAGGGTCACTGGAAGCGTGGCACTGACTTGTCCCTTTTAATGAGTGTTAATGCTCTCCTTTCATTTCAGCGGCCATGGGATGCCAACACATTCATCTGTTTTATGAGTCTCAGTTCAATTTCAAGAGACATTTCTTTGGACATCGAACATTGTAATTTGCACTAGCTCCCCATTGCGAACGGCTGAAGTTTGAAAAATCACCGAGTGAGTGATCAAACACATTATAAAAATAGTCAGGCAAATGCACCACGATCTCCTCCTCCGGAGCCATTTATAGGGGCCAATCCAAAAGCCATTGAAGTCGATGGAAAGACTCCTGCAGAATTCAATGGGGTTTTGATCGAGTCCTTATTGTGCTATCCATAAGAAATAGGTCAGATATTTATATATAGTCTTGAAATGTTGCGTGCCACCATGCTGGCAGCTTGCCTTTTTGAGTCGCAGCGTAACTTTTTGCCGTACCCGCTGCAAACCTGAGTACTTTGCAAGTCCGTCTTTCTAAGGTTGCCCACGTCGGCACGGCTGCCACGTTAGCTTCCACCTCGGCTTGTCCCTTCTGCTGCACGAAACCCACGCCGGCACGGTTCTCCTCGGACCTGGCGATGGCTTCACGTCCAGTTTGCGCTCCCTTGGCACAAGGGTAACGCGCATCTGCGGCAGAAAAGTGCTCCCGGCATCTCCCCGGAGGGAATAATGGAGGGCGGGTAGCTAAGCCACAGCCCGCGCCTTTTAACAGGAGCCAATTATTAAACCAACACACCTAAACGGGGGCAAACACTTCTGTGAGCACGCACCTATTCCGGTTCAAGAAGGGCTTGTTCCAGCTTAATCTTAAATATGTTCCCAATCAAGTTGAGTCGAAGCGGAGCCATTCACCCTTGCGTGTTTTCTGACTTAAATATATCAGGTTAAATTCATATTAAACCGTACGGGGAGACAAGTCTTGCGCTGCCGGCAAGACCTTCGTTATGCACACCTTGACTGCAAATTAACCACCTTATTTTGCTTTCAGTACGTGCTATTTTGCGCTAACTTGGGAGGGGGCTTAGAGCAGGTTCGGTGAACGTTATTTCAATTGAACACACAGGCTTCCAGTGAAATAACTGTTACGCGCTAACGTAGTTCCTTCAATTCCAGTTTTAGTTTAGACGAGGCTTCAGAGTCGATATTTTCTGGGGCAACAAACCTCACCTTTACTCATGTGACGCGCCTTCCATTTTTCGAGCGCTGTGAAATAAATAAAAGCAAGCCTCAGCCCTTTAAACCATTATTCATAAGCTTAAATTTATACAAGTGAATCATCCCACTGAAAGTGGTAATACTTCTCCTATACTCCAAGCGAAATACATGCCTGTTTACCAATTAGGAGGACTGCAGTAGGTTTATTCCGTGTAGTTCCACGTTAATTATTTATAAGGCTTTGCGGTACACTAGTAAATGTACAGTAGCATCTCCTCTGAGAGTAATGAGACCTTAGTCCCGTGGAAACTCCCTGCAGCATCTGTTATTAAAACGTCATTGAAGTGAGAGAAGAAATGGATGTTTTTGCATCTGCAGCGTGCAAAACATCGAGTAGCAAACTTCTACCGAGTCAAATTTAGCCTTTGTACGGTTTGGTCCTTTCAGTAAAAATCAATGGCGAGAAATAGCAACACGTACGTTTGCGCTAGACCTTTCAGAAGAAAGACACTTCGGGAACGTGTGTCACTCGAACGACGCGTCGTTTGAAGCAACCGAGGAGCGGGAGATGGGTGGGCGGCTCTGAGGCACGCTAATGGAGCTTAAGGTGTTCTTGTAGGATCACTCTGACTGCAGATAAGTCTTGCTTCTTGGCGTGGAGTTGATGGATGCTGGGCATGGCTTAAAGATGAGATAATCTGCTCAATTTATTCTTATTATTTATTTGCTATCCTTGTGACAAAATGAATTATGATCCTGCGCTGAGCCAGAAGCAGGGATAAAGTTACCATTGGGGAAGAATATGTCATTGTAATGGTATCTTCTTTTTTTTCCCCCTGAATGAAATCAGTACACTGAAAAAATGCTTCGCACATAACCTGGAGGAATCATTTCCAGACATCAGAGGGGCAAACTGAGCTTTTTTGCTTCACTGTACAAACACAATTACTACAACAGCGGCTTAATACAATTGTTTATACAGATGCCGAGTGTTTTCAACAGCCGGAAAAATCCCCGTCTTCCTCGGAAGTGATGCAGGGCTCGGCAATCCCGTGCTAGAGGTGTGCTTGGGAAGCAGAGGGGTGGACAACAGGGCGGCTCGGGGGGGTCTCAATGATCCCACTTGCCCCGGCCCGATGCAAACGCCTCCTTCACCCAAGGTCTGCAGCCTCCCGGCTGCCAGATGCACCCAAGTCACGCCAGCCCGCATTGCCGGCCAAGCCCGACGATGTGCCATCTGCGGCGGGTCTACCTGCCTTCCCGGGAAGCGCCACCCATTCCTCCTCAGCAGGTCACCAGCTCCACGGCAGAGCTTTTCGGGGGCAGAAACAAGCGCTGAGCAAACAGCCAGCGGTTCAGCTCCTAACGTACCAACCAAAAAAGTCACGTTTTCTTCACTTCACGCGAAATACCGCATCGGCCGCTTCGGCACCTCGCCGAGCAGATCCGCAGCTTCCTTAGCACCAAGGTTTCACCCATCACGGGACGACCCGTACGGACACACCAGCAGATGATGCCTCAACTCCTTGTGCGTGAAGCGAGACGGTCACCTAGTCGGGATTTAACCGGTGGCTGGGACAGACGGTTTGAGCATGGGGTAAGCTCACGCTTCGCTCCCTCCTTGCAATGATTTGACGTGGGGCTTTGGGTCGCTTGCCTCCGTTCCCCAACCTCATCAGAGGGCGAACATCTCCCTGCACTACGGCTTGCTAGTGTATAAACTCAACAGTAGCAACAGTCCGATGTTCCACACACCACAGCCCATTAATTTACTATCAAAGGGGTGTTACGAGGATAACTGCATTAATGATCACATCTTTGAACGTCTGACCGTTGGGTAGCCAAGGATGTATCAGGAACGCGATAGACAGGTACTTAAATTTGCTACGTACACACAGCGCCGGGTATTAACTCTTCATCAATACTTTATGTTTATTTTCCCTCACATAAAGAAAGGGCACGAGGCTTTTGAAGAGCTGAGCTGCAAGAAGAACGCGCAAGGTTAAAGCCCTGAAAAGTCCCGATCAAGGAGCCGAGTGGATTACAGCCAAAGCTGCAGCGAAATTCTCTCTTTCTTCCCAGACAGGCATCTAAACACAAAAGAAATAGGTTTTGGAGGGAATTCTGCCTAATTCCATCAAATCCTTTTTGTCATTTCTTCACCATCCTTTAAACATCTGACAAGGCCAATCGACCGCGCCAGGCACAGAGGGAATCGCAGAGCCGGGGCTATAACTCTAAGTTCATTAAGCGTGAATTATTATTTGAGCCAGCCTCAATTTTCGCCAGCAGAATTAGACATTCCTAAAATAATGTCCCTGACACATGCAGAAAATGGGCTTTACGGCTCTCACCTTGAACTCCGCCAGAACTCCCACCTCATCTGTTACCCTTCCACGGGCAGGAGACGGAGCGCAGCGCCGCAGCTTCACCCTTAATTATGCCAGGTATTTAAGGGCTAATGTTCATAGAAGAGGAGTATACGAGGCAATAAATGGCTTTTGCGGGTGATTAAATGCCCAAGCAGAACAGAGGCACTTGATAAGCGCAAAGGCCATTTGCTCGATTATGCTCCCGACGCCGTGAACTTTATTCCCCGCTTCCCACCGAGGAAATATTCAACAAGCTGCAGACAGGGGAAGAAAAACACGAACCTAATGGATTTAATGTCTTTTTTTTTTTTTTTCTTCACTGTTCATTGAAGTTTGCTCTGCCCAAGCGCAACAACTTGGGCAAAACTCGTTGCCCGAACCACGGCAACGCTGGGTTTGGACAAGCCTGTGGCCGGGTGAAGCGGGGCTGTGCACCAAGAAATGTCCCCATGGGTCTGCTGGCTTCATGAAATGGTTGTGGGGAGAAAAGAAGTCACCTTTAAGTCAAAAAAAATGTTCTTATTAAGTACTTAAATTCAGTTTGGGGTTCTTTTTTATAATATTGCATTGCAAAAGTGTTCAGGTTTTTTTAGTTTATTTTTTATTTCCTTGGAAATGGTGGGAAATCTTCAGAAACATCTTTGTATCAGCTTTTCCTTCCCTTTCCGGCTGCAAAAGCAGCGCTAAACGCCACTCTAGCCATATGTCCAGCGGCACAAGAAATCTATAACTCTGTTTTGCATCGGGTCACTTCCACCCAGCGTGACTAAGGACATCAGCACCGTTTGTCAGCAGATATTCGCTGTTTCCTGCCAGCGACGAACCCAGAGCTTTCCCTCGCCGTAAAATCGCACACAGACCCCATCTCCTCGGCCTTTTCGTTTCCTCCCATCTCTGCTGAGCCCAGGACCTTGCCCGGCTCTCGCCAGCAGCGGGTTTCGGAGCTGCCCCTCTGCAAACCCCGGGGATGCGCAGCTCACCGTGAAATCTCACCGCTCCGGCACGGACACATGGATAGAGCATCATCCATCCCAGTATTGCTCTCCCTAGAATAAATTCCCAATATACAGCAAATTCGCCCTGTGTTTTCCTTCCCCTTATTTAATAATGATATTTACCTCTCCAGGACACGGCGAGTGCTACACACAAGACCACAATCTAATTTATCCAGTTCCTTTTCATAACTCCCAACGCTCCGTTATTAGGGCAACTTTATATTTCTCTCGTAGTCAAAGGCCACAGCCCTGGTCACCCCATGTTTCAGACCATTAAGAAATAAGTTAAACAACATTAGACCCCAGAGGAAATTTGAGGCCCTCTACTGTTAAGCTTTTGCTGCAATGAAAATTGATCTATTCGTCTTATTCTCCATTTGCCGTCAAGTAGACGGTTTTCAGCTCCTAACGAGGCTTGGCCACGCACGGCTTTCATACCCACCGTACCCTCGGCACGGGGTACAAAGCTTCGGACTCTTCCAAGCTCAACTATCCAGCGTGCATAAAAAAAATCATAAAAAATTAATAGAAAATATGTAATATAAAATTATTTAATGAAAAATCATGTTAAGGTTCAAAGAGAGCATAGGGTAGGTCTATGTTTTCCCTCTCCTCCTCCCATATGAACCCTTCTACAAATAAAACCCACTACAACCTGATTTTCCTTATGGATGGGAAAGGAGCGTCCTACTAGGGTACGGGCAGGACTGAAACAGCTCTCCAAGCAAATTGCTGAGCTGTTTGTTGTTGTCAGTTGTTTCCTATTTGAAATCCCAAGGGTTTGGGATACGTTGCCAGCAGCGCCCAGCGCCAGATGCTTCAGGAGGTGGAAACCCCCTCCAGCACCCACCCTGGAGCGCATCACTGCACGGGGAGATGCGTTTCTTCCTTACCAAAGCTCAAATCCTCAATCTCCCGACTCCTTGGCGAGCAAAAGGATTGGGCTGCAGCCAGCTCGGGGGGGGCAAGGCAGGGAAACCCCAGCTCCCGTCTCCTTGCTGCTGCCTCTCACACTTTTTCCCCTTCTCTCTGTCTCTTGCAGTCGGTTGCCCCGTGGACCGGCGATGAAATAGCCATCGGTCCTCGTGCCGCACGGCGCGGGTGGCCCTGCAAGGGGGAACAGCGCTTCCCCCCAAAGCTCGAGGGAAAAGGGGGATGAGAGGAATAAAACCGAGCCCCTGGCAGAGGGGGCTCTGCCCAGCAGCTGGGCTCCGTGACCCTGATCCCCCCTGCAGCCGCATCCTGGGGGGAAACGGGGCCGCGAGCGCATTGCTGTAGCGTTGCAAAAGCAGAGAGCACGCAAACGCATCGTCCTGGCGGATCTGGGCCGGGGGGGGGGAGGTAATCTGGGGGCTGGAGAGGGAAACGTGGAAATCCTCCATGCACGAGCTGAACGCGGGGACTCCCCAACAGGGAGGTACCGTCTTGTCTTGACCGCGAGCGAGAAGACTCCCCTCTCCAGACCTGCCACAAGGAGACCTTCCGCTTGGCCACGTGCAAGAGAAGAGAAATGAATTTAGCGAACAGAACAGCTTCTGCGCTCCTGCTATTACTATTTTAATTTCTACGATGGCAGAAACCACAGCTCCCGCCCCAGGCAGGACCCCGCTGCGCCTAGGAAAGGATGCTGGATGCGGACGAGAGGCGAAAACCTCGTATTTCTGCTTTACTGAGAGAGAACCCAAAGCACACGGACACAGAGTGGTCTGTGCCCGTCGTGTGGCCCCAAGGCACCGAGCGGGATACACCTCCTGAGAGCACGCCGAGAGTAGGACCTACCAAAACACAGACAGACACCACTGAAGGCTTGCAATGGGTTCAGACAGAATTACCTTGCACCCACCACGCCGGCGCGGTCCAAAAAGCGGCGAGGGGTGCGTGGGGAGCACTGCCGCTCTGCAAAACCCGGCCGCGAGCCGTGCAGGGACTCATCGAAGCTACCGAAGCGACAGCTCGGCGGCGTTTGGAGCCCCCAGCATCGCTTCTCCTCCGCGCTATTAAGGCAGCAGGTGCCGGGTTGTTTACACCGAGCTGCCGGCGTAGCTCAGGTGTTGATTTCTTTTTTTGGTTTTGTTTTTGGTTTTTTGCTTTAACTCAGCGCCTTGGGAAAGGGGGTTGTTTAGCTGATGAGAATCAGGAAGCCACGATACCGGATGATTTCCTAGAAAGTCTCACTCTGAAGACTAAAAAAAAAGGGTGACAGAACGGGATTAATTTGTCCAGGGGACATATCTCCACCGGCTTTGCTGGGAAGAAGGGAGCAGGGGGAGATGCAGCTCGGGAAGCGGCTTTGGAGAGCCCCTTGGTCCAGGAGAGGACATCCCACCGGTCCCCGTCAAACCCTGCGAGACTTTGCATGGATTCGAGCCCAGCTTCGGGAGCACGGAGAGCTGCAGCCAGCGGTCCGAGCAGAGAAAAGCTCGGGATTTGCAGAATTGGGGGGAATTTGGAGCAGCCTGAGCTAAAACGCCGCCTGGGAAGCGCAAGGGTCGCTGTCCCCAGCAGCCCTCGACGCCCCGTCCTCGCACGGATGCGCGCAGGCAGGACTGGGCAGCACGGGAGGGAAATCCCGACGGGCAGCAGATGGGACCAATTCTGCATTAACTCCCTGCTGTAACCGGGGGCAGCGCGGGAGCCCTTCCCCGTGTTGTCCCCCCGTCCTTGCTGCAGAGGTACCTGTGATGTCCCCGCCAGGGACACCCGCCTCCTCCCTCTCCACCCCCTCTTGCAGCTGCGACTCTGTGCAAAAGCTACTTTGCTGTTATTTTATTTTTCCCCAAATATATCAGCCTAACAGAAGTTATTCTCTCTCGTCACAAGTCTCGCCTCAATAAAATGTGACATTTTCCTGCCTTCGCCTATTTATTGCACAACAGGCTCTGACTCTCCGGTGCCAATTTGCATGCAGAACTTTTCTCTTCCTTTTTTTTTTTAATTGGGAAAGAAAGTCTGCTACTTTGGTTGCATTCCTAAAGCATCGATTTAAAAACCTGCAGCGAGCTGTTTACAGATAGGCAAATGTCTGTTTAGCGCTCTTGAGAACTCTTTTCAAACCTCAGACTTCCTTTATAACCTTGGATAAATCATGGGGGATTATTCTGGGAGCTTTTATTAACTTGGACCATGCATCTCCCCTTGGCTCAGCTGTCTGTAAAATGGGAACAACGATAGCTGCTTTATTATCTGCGGGGCAGGTCTGTCTCTCGCAATCTGCTTGTACGGCACCTACCACGAGGCTGCCTGACGTCAGGTTGGGACTTTTGGGCGGCTGTAGAAATGCGACGACAAATAGGATTTGCAAGAGAGGTAGACGGGACCTTGTTAGCTATCGGGCAGAGGCGATAATAGATAAGATAAAGCGTACACGCCTATACCGCTGTAAAACAAGAAGGGTCGGGCCAGTCTCCTGTACCAATTTGCAGCCAAGTACGACAAAACCCACGCGGACCTCCCGGGGAAATAGGTGCTACTCAGAGAAGAGCGTGGGGAGCTGCTTATTTACTGATGTCAAAAAGCGTGGAAGCAGCTGCAAGGACCCATCAACCTGTGATTGCCCTGGAAAATAATCCCATCTTCCCGGCTTTCCGCCATCAGGGCTGGAGAAAAATCAATCCGGAGCCGAGATTGGATACAGTAATACAATATTTATGGCTTTGGCTCTCCAGTCGGGCACTGCCCGCTGAGGAGGGGATGAAGCGCAGTCGCTTGCGCGTCCCGTGGGCGCCCAAGCGATGCTCAAATGGAGTTGGATTCGTTGGCACCCGTGGGTACTGCCTGCTCTGCCGTCCCCGCGCGAGCTGACGGATTTATAGCAAGGCCATAAATGCATCGCCCTCCTACGCAACGAGTCCTATAACTTCATCAACATTTCCATCTGCATGGAAGCGAGGGAAGGAACAGAGCCCCGGAGACGAGCCCTGCTATCCCCAGGGGGTTTCCCTGCCCAGGGCGGGCGCTCTGTGCACGGCAGCCCTGCAGTGACCGTGCAAAGCGCCGGCCCTGCCGAGAAACCCCCGTCCCGCCGTGCCACAGACTCGACGGTCCCGCTGCCACGGGCCCCAGCACCGGCGCTGGGCGGGAAGGGCAGCTGGGAGCTGGATGCGACCTCCCCGCTGGAGCCCGTCCAGCCACCCTGGCCAAGGCTGATGGCAGCGACGCAGAGCCACGGCGATGGAACGGACCCACCCAGGGGCTGGCGATGGAGGAGAGGAATAAATGGGTCCCGCCAGACCCTCCCCAGGTTTATTAGGGCTTTTTAATTCCTTCAAGGCCATGCAGAGGCCACCGGGCACCCAATTCGCTGCTTTGCTTGCTGAGAGCACTCACGGAGATGCTCGGTCCCGGCACACGCGTGTGCAAGGAGGGCACGGAGGGAGCAAGGAGGGTAAGTCCACGGTGCCGGACACCAACCCTACTAGAAACAGCAAACCCCGCCTGCCCCATCAGCCCAACCACCACCACGTATGGCCCGGCAATATCGCCCAGCCGAGCCGCGGCAACGCCCCAAGAGCATGGAAAGCAGCGATGGGGGGTCCGGCAGACCCCCCCCCAAGCATCATCAGCGAGGGCTGCCACGGGCACTGTTCCCCCTCCATCTCCAGAAGAATTTATAGGGCTGTCCCGGTGACACACCGTCTCAGTAACTGCAGAATGGCAGTTGTAAAAAATCCCATTTGCCAGCGTATTAGAATCCTATTAGCGCTCCCGGCGGAGAAATAACGCCGGCCCTCCTGGCGGGATTAAAGGGACTAGGACTCAGCCTCCGCAGTTTTATGGCCCTCTCCCCCATTTGCTGATCAAACTGACAGATATAAAGCTGCAGGCAAGAAGTGTCCTTGGCCCATAAGCCCCGCGACAAAAAAAAACCTTGGAAGGCAACACGAGTGCCGGTAAGCAGGCGCCAGCGCTGCCAGAGGAGCGAAAGGGGCCGTTTCTGCTTCCTCGCAGCATCCTCCAGCCCAAATTTTGGGGAGGGGAAGATGTGCGGTTGGTGCGGGAAGGACAACGGGCCTCCCATACCCATCCACGTGCAACGCGGGGCGCTGCGAGTACGACCTAATGAACCTTGTCTCGCCTCCTGGCCGCCGTAAAGACCGGTTTTCACAAAACACAGGCAGCCGCATAATTATTGCGACGGTCACTCATAAATACCTATTGATTGTCTGGGGATGCCGCAGGGAAAAAAGGCTATTTAATAAAAGTAAGGAGAGGGAGCAGCACTGACGTGCAATCCCCACCCAAAAGGCTCAGAGCAGGGGTCGAACATCAAACTTCCAGCCCCTCAAGGACAGGCTTTGACTTTCAGGCTGAAGAAGTGACTCCATTTCCTAGAGACACTGCATGTCTTCGTCATCTGCACGAGCAAGGAGGAGCTCATGGAGACAAGCCTTCATCCCCTTCGCTCACCACACGCTCTCCTGAGCTGAAAGCCCATGCGTCCATTTTACAGACAGGGAAGTGGAGTCCAAAGAGGGGAAGGAACTTCCACGCAAGCCAAAATAACGTCTTCCAGCCCTTACCCACGTGCCTGCATGGAATTACTTGCGTGTGCTCATATCAACACCCTCCCCTTACACCCTAAACCAGCTGCATGCGTGTTTCACGTGCAACGGGCTCTTCTAACACATCTCCTTGCCACGCAAAACGCTCCCCGCTTCGGCGATAGCATTTTCCTCCTTTTTGAGGCCTCGGGCGCAAGGATACTCAGCCAGAGCAGGGCTGAACACACGCTCAGCACAAGGAAGGGTTGGTTTTTTCCTTCTCAGGACACAAACGGGAGCCAACACCGCGTGCCGACGCTCCCAGGGCATGCGTGCTGCCTTTCGGGGTTCTCCTGGGACTTGCCTGCCCGCGGGGAGCCCTGTGCCTCCCCGGGGCAGAGGAGACGGCGGGGGGGCTGGATGCGGGCAGCCCTGGCAGCCTTCCCCGCTCCCCGGGCTCGCAAGTGCAGCCTGGCTGGAGAGAATAAATAAATAATTGCGGACTGCTTGCTCAGCACGGCTGTAAATAGTTCATGAGTTCCAGGAGATTTATTCCCCTCTTCTCGCCTTAACGAGCCCACAGCAGCCACGGAGAGATGGGAAGGTTCGTGGTTTACAGCCCCCGACCGGCATTTTTCAGGGGGAACGGGGAGCCCTGTGCCGCACGGCAGAGGCAAGCGGGACTCACGGGAACAGCCGGCACAGACCCACTGGCATCGGCTCATCCAGCAGCTCGGGCTCGTGCCCGTTCCTGAAAATAGGAATTATAGATCCACCAAATGCTTTTCCTAACCCTTAAGGATTTGCTAAAGAGGTCCTTAACGATGATCCCCTTTGCTGCCTGCCTTCATCTTGAAATGGTTGTATCCACCAGCCCTTAGAAAGACCATCCGAGAGGGATTTCCAGCGGGGCCTTACACAAACTCAGGAGACCCAGCCAGGCTCCCAGGGAAACGGTCCGTCCACAAGAGATTTGCAACACAACGAGGACGTGGGAGGCATTAAGAGTTAATTAAGAGGTATAAGCGTGGCAGCCACCCCAGGGACAAACCCTCACAGCCGAGGACTGCAGAAGGAGTCGACTATTCATCCGAGCTTTCATTTTGAGGTCCCTGCTCTATTTCCAAAGCAAACTTGGCCAGACAGGGTTGTTCCAGGAGAATTTCTCCCATGCCACCTCTCCCTTCGAGCCGCCCCTCAAAAGGGCCAGCAAAGCGTGGGAGCTCCACGCGGCACCCACCTCTCCTGGCAGCAGCGCCAGCGCCGTAAAGGCTTTATCAATCCCCGGAGCCATCCAGCCTCCCCTGCTCGGTCTCTTTATTATGTGCCTTGACATTTCAAAGGGTTATATTTCCGCCTGTGAGAACCATCAGTCCAGCAGCACACAGTAATATATGGAGTAATAGAGTCTCAGCACAGCAGGTTTAATCTCATATTGCTGAAGCCCCTGGTGTCCTAGCTGAAGTAAGTTTGTCATTAGGAATTCCTTTCTCCCGACTGCAAGCTTGTTTTGTTTGGGGTTATTATTTTTCCCCTAAAGAGAAGAGAAACACTCGAGATTGATTTATGACTTTCCCGTTCCCTCCTATGCAATGCAAACTGGCAAGCTCCAGGCAGGAGGAGAGAGAGAGACGGAGAGAGCCCAGCGCTTGCTCTGCCCGCCGGCCAGCACAGCGGCACCGTGCCACCGCCACCACCAGCCGGGTGACACCGTGGGGACCCTCTCAGCAGGGTCAGAGCCCTTTGCAGAGAGGACTCCACAGCTTCACCCCAGCAGATTTACCAGCAGCGCTCGAGAGCCACGGAAGATTAACGATCAGCCATGGTGCATCCACTAATTCAACGAGAAGGCTGGCTCTGAAGGGGCAAGGCAGGGGAAGGGAATATAATCCTGATATTTTCCACAGTGCCAACTTGGATTTGGATGGACAAGGCAGCAAACGGGGCAGGAGAGGCTGGAAAAAAATCAGAATTCCTCTGCGCCTTTTAGGGCTCCCCAGGGGAAAGGGATTGAGCCCCTACAAGCATTGGGAGCGGACCAAGGACACGCACAGAAGTGCTGCCTGGCCAGGAGAGGGACCTGGTGCTCCCACACCCACGGGTCACGTTCCTCCAGACTACGAAGCCTTGAATTTACCTCCCAGTCTAACCACAGCACTTGGGAGAAGATGTAAGCGTGAAAGCACCTCATTTTCTCTGGGTATCCCAATAATCTGGGGAAGATGAGCTTCAGAGGTCAGGCTGATTAAGCACGACAGGTAAGCAGGGACACATTGCGCTGCTGGAGATGGGCTCTGGCCCTTGCCCCTCCGTCACAGCCATCCCCGTGCTCCTGCTTCGAGGTACGGCCGAGCTGCTCGTGCAGCAGCTTCCCAGCCATCGCCAGCTGAAGCCCAGCATCCGACCTGACGCTCGCTGGCGTTTCCTTTCACGTGTGGCTCTGCGACTTCTGGCAGTTCAGCAGCTCCTTCCAGAGCATCCCAGCCAGCTCTGCACCGCGGCTCAGCACACGTACAGCTGACAGCAGCAACTCTCCCAGCCACCCCAACCCACGTCATCTCGCTCCTCAGTCAAAGCCCTGGAGAACGTCAGCTTCTGCAGCTGATGGCACAGGAGCGAGCGATGCAGCAAGCCCTCTCCCGCTGCCTGAGCATCCCGGCACACCTCTGTGGCTGCGACAGCCATGGGAGTGAGTATTTCAGCACGAGCCCAGAGCAAGGCTTGAACATGCACCTCCAGATCCCTAACGTGATGTGCCCTAATGGCCAGGAGGATTTTTAGACCGTAACACAAAAGCAGGGATTAAAAAATAATGGTAATGGGGCTGCAGCCTTCTGGAGCCATCTCAGGGCAAGAGGGCCCACGGGACAGACTAGCTTTGCATGGCTCCGAAAGGGGGAATGAGGTGGCGAGAGCTGGGGCACAGATGCCCGCAGCAGTGCTAGATTCCAGCTTGAAAGCCCCACGTAGAGAGCCTGCAGCACCGCATCCAGCTCTAGCTGGCAAGCAGAAACACCACCCCAGCCTCCAGCTCCTCGGAGCCCTTCCCAGACTCCTGGGACAGATGAGTAATACTGGAAGGCTTTATCTCAGACCCTCAAAGCGCAGGAAAATCAGAGCAAGAGCCAAGCACACCATCTCCAAACGGAAGCATCAGCTAAATGAAAGGACTGAGGAAGCCTGTCCACACTTGGGGCCTTGGCAATAGGTTTTGTTCTGTTGTAGGAGCTTTACTCCTTGCTGTATTTGATTGCTTCTTTCCCCTCGAGCATGGTCATTCCTGGGATCATAGCTTCATGGAGGAACGAGATAAAAAGGTGCCAGGAACGACGCCAAAACTCCTGGGCTTAATCCATCCAAGGCTAGTTGACATTTTCCAGTTGAAATCTCTGGCTCCATCAGAGCAGGCAACACTCTGGCAGGCACCAGATAGCAAACCGGAGGACGCTCGTGCAGCAAGATGATTCACTTGGATGTCTTGGCTATGACGAACAAGGAGCTCAGCTGGCCTTTGCGATCTTTAGATTCTTTTTTTAGATTTAGGGTGCTTTGTGGGGTCACCGAGCTGCATCTGAGCAAGCAGGAGCCACGTGGGCTTGCAGATGTCCTTTGGGGCAACAAATGCTCCTGGAAAAACCCAGCGAGAGTCTCGGAGCAAACCTATTGCATCTCTGCGCCAGCTCTCAAAGCCCACGGTAACCAGCAGATAAGAGCTGGAGGAGAACCAGGTTGAACCGAGCACGGCACGCTCCCGTTCGTGGGACCAGCTCCTCGAGCTGTCCGTGGCAGCAGGAGAACACGCAGAGAGAGGGCAGGAAGACAGCCGGCCAGAATTAACATCTTTAATGAAATAATAACACAGGCGAGAGACTTGTTTGCCTGACCATGGCTTGACGGCTGGGGAAGCGTGGGAAAAAGCCGTGCCGGGGTGAAGCAAGTCCTGGAGGCTGCCTGGCAAAAGCGTCCTGCCCTCCTCCTGGCATCTCCACTCCTCTCCCCAGCACCGATCCCATCGGGAGCCACGGGAAAGACACCTACGCCAAACGCCTGGGTATGGGCACAAAGAGGTCGCTGGGCGCATAAGGAGCAGTGATTTAAAGCGTGTTGGATCTCCTAAACCATGAGGATCAGACCCAGCTGCGCCGGGGCAGCTTGAGAATCCCAAAATAGCACGGCTGAGATCCCCAGGTGAGGCCACAGACTCACGTGTTTCCCCAGATACCAAGGCAGCCTGTCCCTCCGGCAGCAGAAAGGGATCCTCTCTCGCCAGCAAACCAATCGCTGCCGTATTGATTACATTTCAATTAGCGAGAATCCCATCCGGGCGGTGGGCCGGGCAGGACCGGAGAGGCGGCGACAGGGCTGGCAGCGCTACCGAGCCTGCCTAACAGCAAAAAACGCATTTCAATCCAGAGGCAGCTCTCGTGCCCCACGCCACAGCCAGCATCCCTGGAAAAACCTGCTTAAAGACTCGCTGTTAGGTGTAGAAGAGCCCCTCTGCTACGAATCCCAGCCAGCAGCCCTTTAATTTGAGGGACTCCAGCTCCATCAATAATGCTTTCTACAGGGACGTGGTTTCAGGATCGGGGACTTTTTTCTCATGCGTGTCTCGTGGCAGCGCATCCCGACACAGCCCTAGGATGCCGTAGCCCAGCAGCAAAGCATTCCCCCGCGCTGGCTACGGAGGGCAGCAGGCACGGAGCTGGCGAGCCCGAGCCTCAGCCGCGCTTGCCGCGGGGTTGAGAGGCCCTTACGGCGCAGAAGGAGGCTGAAGTTTCTCCCTCTCTTTTGTCAGGTCAAATTTACTGCAACAGGAGAACGTTTCAGGAGAGATTTGTCATTGTTTGTGGCAGTTTGGAAAGCTCCTAAATATGCTCTGTGCAATCGTGAATGTAAATTGAATAGAAGGAAAAGCAATTTGCGAGGCATTAAAATCCCTCTGCAGGTTCCTTGGAAATGATCAATGTCTTAAACCACGATGTTATCTGGACCTAACCAGGTTGGGCAATGCAATCCAATCCCCGAAGTCATTGCCTTCGTAGGTAACTTATCAGCCCGTGGACCACATTCGCTGCCGACCTCGGCGCAGGCATCGCTGCGCCTGCGAAGCGCTCCGCTCCCTATCTCTTACGGCGCCTTTATCCCAGAGCAAGAGACGGGGGGAACCGGCATAGCCGAGTTTTGGGATGCACATGCCTGGCCTCGGGGGGCTCCCGCCGAGCGGCATCGCGGCCCCAGCTGCCTGCACGAGGGGACCAGGCCCGCCTTTGCTCGTATTTTTGCATGATGCACCAAAACCAGGCAACGTCGCCTGGCGTGAAGCTGCTAACCCTGAAGTAGCGCAGCTATCAGCCCCGTGCAGCGTGTCCTCGCACCTACCCAGCTCCCCCGCCCAAAGCACGGGCAATCTGCAGCAAAACGGGAGCAATCACCGCATCCCCGTCCCCCGGGGGAGCGGGGTTTTTCTGGAGGAGATTCATTGCACCGGGCGCCTGCCAGATCTCGGCGTGCTGCGCTGCAAGCCCCACGGCAACGCGCGGGATCTCCATCCGAGCTCACGCAGCTGACGGGCACAAACCCGAGCAAGCGGCAATCGTGCTCATCCAGCTCCTGGGCCGTGCCCACAGCCTGCGTGTCCTGCGTTAAATTCCGCGCCGAGGATCACGGAGGTTTAAGCCTTTACAAGTTTTCACAGTACGGGACTTTGCAAAAAGCTCGGACGGCTCTGGCAGCAGTTGTGCAAAGCCACCGCCAAAACGACTGCTCTCCACGATGTTCTTTATATACATAACCCCGGTGCCCCGGGAGCGCATCCACGCGCCGACAAAAAACACGTGCATTAGCTGCAAGGCGGCTTCCCACAGCGCCCTTCTATCTGCCTGTAAGAGCACGGGGGCCGTACGGGCCGGGTGTCGTTTAACGCGCCATAGGAAGGAGCCGCGACGCTGAGCTGATGAGGAGGATACAAGAACCGGGACAGAACAGACAATGATCCGCCGAGCGGAGGCATCCGCCTCCCGCGGTGACCGCTGCTCCCTGCCTCCCGGGGCACTGGTCTGCGGCAGGCAGATAGACGACGATTTCTCCGCCAGAAAAGTTTCTTCCTAATCACATTAGCTAGAGCTGGGCCCGTGCCCTGAAGCAGGCAGGTTTCTATCTATTTCAAAGCCTTCGCTTATTAAAATAAATTCACTATTAGAGCTGCGGACCGTCTTGCGCATATATAAGCAGAAGGCCTTTTGGGAGCGGGGTTTCGAGTCACAGAGCAAGGGTAGAAAGGGAGGAAGGAGTGAGCTAGCAAGAAGGGACGAAGGGAGGCGAGAGAAAGGGTTAAAGCTCCCTCCTTCCCTCCCCAGCCCAGGCAGAGCAAGCCTCTCTCAATCAGTGTGTGATTGCAATCAGCAGGAAGGTGCCGTTTGCATTAAACAGAGCAGACAGGGGAAAGGAAAAAAAAAAAAAACAGGCTGTGCAATCTGCAAAATTTATGTAAAAATCACAAACAACAATAAAAACCAGCTATTTTTCTTTCCCCTCCGCTTCCCCTTGTTATTATTTTCCCCAAGGGCAGAGGACCGGGACGGAGCAGGCAGCCAGCGCTTCCCGGTCCCCCTGCCTGCGCCGGCCGGGCTGCCGTACCTAAAGCCTCCCTGTGTCAAGCCTTGCAATCAGTCTCCTTTGCTACTAATTTTCCCTCATGTTTTTTAATTAAATTCTCCTCTTCCTTCAAATACCAGTCAATGAACCATCCACATTTCCTCCAAATACCCTTGAAAACGTTGAATCGGGCCATTAAGCGCGGTGCAATGATACCCAAAGAAACGCCGCCGAAGAGGCGTTGCCCAGAGCGTGCACGGCCACGGCGAGAGCCGGGGAGGAGCCCTGGGGTAAAACCACGCATAACTGGGCCACCCTGGATTTCCAGCCCACTCAAACCAGCGGCCAACTGGGGTAGCAGCACCCAACCTGCTCGTTATAACTTTAGGAACAAAGGTAACGACAATCCTGAAGATGGCACTCATGGGCTACCCTTCCCAAGCCAACCTCCCTTCCTGACCCTCCCTAGCCAGAGCCTGCCCGGCGCCCTCAGCCAGCGGATTCAGAGCTCCTCCACTCTCTCCAAGGTTGTCCAGGTCGGGTGTGAAACGCGTCCTTCCCGCCCGCCCTCCCACAGCTACGCTTTTGGTTTCAAAGGTGGCTCGGGACAAGGAATTTGAGGCCAAAGACTGTGGGAAAAAAAGGGTGAGAAACTTCAGGAGTAACAGAGCGTTGTGTAAGAAGGCAGGAAAAAAGGGAGAAGAAAGATTTTCTTTCATCGGTTTGACATTCGCGTGCTTTTCGGTTTCGCTCGGCAGCATCTCCTGTCCGTACATGAGACGGGGGGCCAGCGGCTCCATTCATTCGTCTGGATCTCCTGCGCCAACCCAGGACGGATTTACGGCTCTGCATCGAGACTCGATGGGAATCGGATGAAATGCCACGGTTTTGCTCGGCGTTTCGCTTTGAGGGCTGCGGCTTGTTTGAACGAGCAGCTCAAAGGGAAGGGAAAGGGCCTTTGAAGCCCCCCGCGGCTTGGGACTGCATGAAAAAGCCCCCGTGAGCCCTCGCCAGCTCGATAACACCCTCGTTCCCTTTGTGCCGGGGCTCGCTCGCACCTCTGCGGAGCATCGCTGCGAGCTCGGGACCGAACCCACGCAAGTCCTCGGTGCTCCACAGGGTTGCTGGAGCCAGTTACAACCCCGAGCAGGCGAGTGCTTCGTGCGGAGCAGCCAAGACCGAACTACGCTTCAGCCGGGCTGCTGAGCCACCGGGAAGCCTCGGGCTTTCACCCTCCCCACCAACGAGCCCTTCCAAGTCATCTTCAACATCGGCGTGGCTCAGGGCACCAGCGGCTCGACCTTGAACCAGGGAAGACTTCTGGGAGCGGCTGGAAGCAATTTGATCAATGATACGGAGCACGAGTGGATCCTAAGATGCATTTCCGTGCATCACCACCCTTGTGGGTTGAAGACCCAACTTCAGCTCCATCTGAACCTCCTCCGCATCCTCGGCTGCCTCGGGTTCGGCACAGGGGCATGTTTTTGTATCTAGATGGACAAGCAGCTTATCCCGAAGATGAAGGGAGATGGAGGGAAGGCAGCGTTTCAAGCCTTGGGGGGAAGGCAGAGAGACAGGCAGAACGATAACCAGGCGCGTTTTCCCCCCTGTCCTCGCATCACCTCGAGCACGGTGACTTTCAGAAGCATTAAACCAGGATACTATGCCAAGCAGGGCGTTCCGAGGGCTCCAATGACAGGATCAGGCAGGACTAGCGATAACCAGAGGCTTTTTTAGGCTCGTTTATTTATTTATTTCGATGAGCACTAGGTGTTAGCCTAAGGTGAGCGAAGAAGCGCCGGTATTGGGGACGGTAAACAGGGTAATATGTTATTGAGAAATCTTCTATTTGTAAGCAGAGGGCTGCTCTGGCTGCTCCTGTGCTCTATGCATTATTTATAGCCCTGCCTAGTGCCGCCGTCCCCTTTATCTGCCTTCCAAGGGGCTCGGGAAGAAAATGAATCTTTGACTCAGCAATTTTTATCCCAGCCAAATGAAAGAGAAATACACACACACACACACATATATATATATAAACCGAATCCACTCTGGGGAGGCGACGGGGAGCTAAGCCAGCCCCCCGAGAGGCTGCAGGTATTGGCTCTCAGCAGCTCAGAGGGAAGAGATTTAGCTGGTACATAAATTGTCTACGGCTCTTCCCCTTCTGCTGACCTCTACCGCCGCGTCTGTCTGTCCTTAGGCTGCGCGCCGCCGAAGCAAACCCGAAGCCCAGCCTTCGGGAGAGCTTAGGAAGTGCCTACCACGCTCTAGGTGCTGCCATCAATTAAATAAATCTGCACAATACATCAAAGAAATAAATAAATAAGTGGAGATGACTGAAGAGCTCCACTTTTTTCCCTATATGCACATATACACACATGTACTTAAAGCCAATTTTTCAAACAATAAAACGCTGTTGAATTTTTTTCTGCATGAAAAATTCATTCTGTCTCACAGCCATCTAAAAAGCAAATAAGCAAACAAACAAATAAACCCTTCTTGGCGGAAAACATCACCCAAACCATCGCTGATGAATCCTCTTCGCCACACAGACAGACACAATTTCCAACCAGCCCTCGACGCCCTTATTGCTCCCACTGCCGGGAACGAAGAGCAGGTACTACAACTATGAAAATAAAACAGCGATAATAAAATCGCATTAATCAGCAGGGCCTCTTGGAGAGAGGCAAAGGAGGCAGGAGTTATTCCGTTCCCCATCCCGGCCTCGCTTGCCTCGGGAGTACGGATCTGCTGGCTTGCGCAGGTCCCCAGCCCGAGCCCCGGCTTGCAGCGCAGCCGCCGCCGCCAGCTAATTATCACCTCTTCCTCTCCCGCATCCAGGCTCTTTATAAATAGTTCTTTTAATCAGGGCCGCTTCCCCCGCCGGGAGCCCACACGCAACCCTAGCACCCGTTGCAAATGGGTGCCCCAGATCTATTTTGGGCTGTGCCAGGGAGCCGAGCTCCCCGGGGGGCTGTGCCTCCGGCAGACCCCCAGTACCGATGCACATCGGTTGTGCAAGGTGGCTTGGCGGGGCGGGAGAGGGTGCTCGAGCTGCCTGATCCACAGGGAGCATCTACAAGGAGCAGTTTTCCTTCCCCTGGGATGGAAACTGCAACTGGTTCCTGCAGGTGAGGAGCCGAAGGCGCTGGTATCCTCAGCAGATAAATCCGAGCCAGAGAGTCGCTGAGAAGCGATGCTGGAGACATTTGCAATATGTACCATGGAGATAAGTTGCATCAGACCCTGCTAGTGGGGAAACGACTCCTCCTCTCTCTCCTTTACAGCTCCTCTTGGTAAACTCCCGCCTGGCAAATCCTCTCCATGGTACCAGGTGGGAGAAGGAGCTCCCTTCATCCCAACTCTCCTCAAACCTGCTCCCATCTCAAGGGGAACAAAAGCCAAAACACCAAAACAGGGTTTCCAATCCCCAGCGTGAACATCGCCCTGGTACAGCCAGGGACTGCTCCACCACAGCCTTGCAAGCGCTGCCGTGCTCAAGCCAACCTCTGTGCACGAGCGCCGGTAAACCAGCGGCACCGGCTGCCACGATGCCGTGCCGGTGAGCCGCGACGCGTGGCTACGGCAGGTCAGCGACGCGTTACAGGGTATCTGCTGTCCCCTCGATTCCTCATTCTGGGACACCATGCTCAGCTTACACTGGTGACGGGAGCACCCAGGCGTGGGGAGGCTGCAGAAACAACTGGGCTTCCAAAAAGCAGGAGGACACGTGCCCTTTGGGTGACTCCTCCAAGAGCATCCTGCACCCGGGATCACCCTGCGCAGGAACCCACACCCCTCCTGTTTCTCCTTGGAGGGATAGACCACGAAATACCATCCTTAAAAACAACCAAACCAACCCAAAACTCCTCCCTGAGATTTTTTGGGGGGGGACAGACGGTGGTTCAGACGCTAACGGGTAGGCACCATCCCGGGGCGACGCGGCTCCCGTACAGCCGTGCCTTTGGCTCCGGGACAGCTCTGCTCGACCAGCTGGTGGGGAGAAAGCTCAACCAAGCGAGAGCCAGCGCCGGCGCTCGCAGGCTGGGATCCGTCGCGAGACAGGTGGAGCAGGCTGGGCGTTTTTTGAGACATGTGCTGCCCGTAGAAGCCGTTCCTAGCAGGGAAAGCACATCCTCTGCCGCCGGCCCAGCGCAGAGGTGGCCTCGGCACTCCCAGCCCAGGAGACACATCCGTTATCGAAGACCAGAAAAGCATTAAAATAATTGAAAAGGTAAATAAAAGACAGGCGGCGAAGGAGAATGCTGTTGGCAGTGCCTTCTGCTCGTTAGGAAAGGGGGGCACTTAACACCACACAGACAGCAAATTAGCCTTTAATCATCGCCTGCGTTCGCTGGGTTTTATCTGCGAACGTGTTTCAGCCCTGGCACCTCCCTCACGCCGGCAGCCCTGGGGACTCCAGCTTGCCTCCTGTTTATTCCCCAGCTGCTTTGTCGTCTCAGATCAGCAGAATTAGGGAGCCGTGTCGGCAGAAGATACTTCTGTGCAGCCAGCGAGAAGTTCACACAGAAAATTGATATTCGCCGCAAATTATTTTGGATGATTTACTGGAATGAATTAACTCGCAGCGACGCAGAGAAAATTCCAACACCACTGCCACCTGCCTCCCACCACCGACAGCACAGCTTGGATTTTAGCCTTCACTTGGGTTTGTGAGGATGAGGATGGCAGCAGTGTGGGCTCAGGCTTGCTGCCTGTAAAAGGGGCTGCCCGCTGGGGCTCTGGGAGCCCCGACGTGGATGGATTTGCTGCTTGTAAAGCCTCCAGGTTCGGGCTGCAGCGCAAGCCCTGCAAAATCAAGTTGACTCAACACGCTCGTGTCAAGCTACTCATCAAATTTAGGGCAGGGATGCTCAACCGGCGTCCCGCGGGGAGGAGGGCCAGCCTGGGCGCCGAGCGGGAACCGGCGCAGTGCCCTGCCGTGCTACCCAGATTTCCTCGTGAGCTCAATAATTACACGGTGGGTTTCCAAAGGGCGCTGGGAGAGGGGCCCCGCGGATGACACCCCTTGCAAACCCCGGGTTGCACACGCCAGCACCCTGGGGAGTTTGGGGAGGGGTGGGAGCACCCAGGGAGGGCAGGGGCTGCTTCACCGGCTCTGCTCTGCTACCTCGGTTTCCCCGTGTGCATAAAGCAGAGCTAATGCCACTGACTGATCTTTTTCAGCCCTTTTGAAGTCTCAGGATGAAAGACTCGGGGCTTAACACAGGGGAAAAGGAGCGTGTCCCGCTGGGACAGCTCGTCCCTTTGTCCACGCGCCCCCGGTGACTTCTACAGTGCTCCCTCGGCTCCAAACCAGGGCACCGGAGTGGCCCGGGGGTCCCCCCGCCTGCGACGGCATTTTGCCGAGGGATCCTTGCGACTCGGGCTCCCGCGCAGGGGCTTGGCGTGACTGCCAGCCAGCTCAGCAGAGCGTTACACGCAGTCAACAGCATCGAGGGATTGCTCTCGGGCTGCCAGCACAGCGGCCAGCCCCGCTCTTGCCGCGACTCCGCTGACTTTGATGGGCTTACAAGAGGGATGAACTCAATCCCTCAATCCCGGATTTCCCTCCCAGCACCTCCCTGGCCCTAAATATGATCAGCGTGGTTTGTTGGGAAGAGGGAGTCCTCCTACACCCGGGGTTTCCTCAACCATCCACCCACCCACCCACAAATGGCACAATCAAGACAAAAAGGTCCCTGTGCTCCTTTACTTGGCCAGAGGAGAGGAGGAGGAGGTTGGCTGCAAGCGGCCTCGACAGTTCCTGCGTCCCGGGATTGCTCATAACCCTGCCTAATCCCCTGAGTAGCTTAGAGCATCCTCAGGGATCCGCTGCTTTACACGCTGAGCCCTGCAAAGCCAAGAACAGCGAAGGACACTCGCTGCAACCACGTCCCCACCCGAGGCAGAAGCCCAGCGCCCCACGGGCGAGGGTGCCCAGAGGCATCGCTGCCCACCACAAACCCCGTTTTTGGGGGTGGACAAGGCTCCCATCCCGCCCTTGGCACAGGACCCTGTGCTAAATCCGATGCTGGGTTTCATCCCCCGGTCAGTTCGAGGTCCAGATGTCCATCAGGCAGGAGTTATCCCGTATTTACCCCCACGCCTTCCTGCCGGGGGTCCGCCGCCCCCTCCCCGCGGGGCACCCAGCCCTGCCAGGCTCTTTTTTCTGTGGTCAGTTCATGTAATAGCCTGTACATAACCACCGAAACACTGCAAACTCTTTGAAATAAGCACGGAAATTGGTTTCCAGGCTCCAGCAGTTTCTAAATAATGGATGTTTAAGATAATAATAATAAAAAAAAAAAAAGCAAGTGACATACAAAGTGGATTCTAGAGAGGAGGAGGATAAAAAAAAAAGGTGGAGTGTGTTCTCAACACAAACCTCCAAGAAAACCTGAAACAGCAACAGGGAACGGGTGAAGGAAGAGCCGGAGCAGCACAGGGGGAGCAAACGGGGACCAAGAACCACCAGCTGCAGCTGCCGATTTAACCCCGTGCTCTTGCGACGGAGCGAACTTCATTTCCCTGCGCTCCCCCCCCCAGCTCCTCTTCACTTTATATTCCACCTCGATGCGGATGTAACGTATTCTGTCAGCACAAAATTTGGGCTGAAAAATGTGCCGGCCTTCGGGAGACGTCTGGGTTGGATCGGAGGGGCGAGAGGAGGAGGGTGTGTGCCGAGCGCGAGCGTTGCAGTCGGGCTCAAGAGATGGAAGAGAACCGAAAATCTGGAAGGCATCAACTTTTGGCGCTCTCCATTAGCCAAACGACATCCTTGGCTACTGCTCAAAGCAAAGGACTAGGGGAAGGACAACCGAACCGCTCATTCCTGTACGGCAACATCATCTGCACAACTATTTCAGCTGCAAAAGGAATCTAGTATTTGCCTAAATCCATAAAAACTTACTTAACGCCGGGTTTGCAGCTGGGGTGCACGGGATGGGCACCTCCCAGGAGCTTGCGAGCAGACAGGAGGTCTCTGTGATCACAAAAATGAGGATTTTGGAGACCAGGGAACGACAGGGGAAGGCGGCTGCACGAGGAAAAGCCGTAAGAGGACGGAAGAGCAGCGAGCCGGCCCTCGCCAGCTCGCTCTGCGCAACGTCACCTCCCCGTCCCCACGCTGTCAAAGCCAGGGCTCGGCCTCTTGCCATCGGGCGAGCACGGCAGGGCTGGGGGCTCGTGCCCGTGGCAGGGGGGTGTCTGTGCCCCCCAGCTGGGCTCTCGAGCCAGGCACAGGGATGAGCACCGCGAGGGTGGGGTGAGAGTCCTGTGCTGCAAGAAGAGGAGGGAATTTGCTTTTCCTCTTCACCAGGTAGCAAAAGCTCGCTCACCGGCGACCACCCTTCCGGGGAAGTTTTGGGGAGCCGAGGGATGCTCCCCACGCCTGCAGCGGGACTTCCCCACGGCGAGGCCATCAAAGCAGCTCCTGGGCGCCCCGAGGGCAGTGACACCGACGGGGAGGGACGCGGGCTTTAATTACACCGGGCGCGTTACCTTTCCGCGTCGCCCAAATTATACACGCGCATTGTAATTCACTCCAAGGGGCTTTTTCGCCCGAGTCAGCAAAATGAAGAGATTCAATTACAGCCTTTGACTGGGCCTGCTTATTGTTATTTATAATACAATACATCCCCGGCTGCTAGGGAGAGAGACGTACAGGTGCTGAAATGTTGGCTGTCTTGCCCGTTAATTGAAACGCCGGCGCCTCGCTAAGATTGCTTCTCCCGGCCTCCCCGACGCCGGGTGGTGGCATCTACCTGCCGCCCCGTAATAGAGAGGCACTGTCTCCAAAGGACACCTGTGGCAGGAGCAGACCTCTCAATAGCCGCCAACTCCCGCGCGCCAAGCCCCATCGCCGCCGAGGTACAATGGGGGGTTTCAAATGAATCCTGGAAGAGTGCTTGGAGGAGAATGGCTCTATTTTTGAAGAATGGCACGGGGGGGATCCACAGCCATTTCCTCTGAATGGCTTCAGACCCAGCTGCACTTTATAAGCAAAGAGATGAATATTTTTTTTTTTTTTTTCCCCCTCTAGCTGCCCAGTCTGGCTCCATCTGCGATGAAGTCATGCTACCTGAGTCCTCGCTGTCCCTGCCTCGCTGTTAGGGAAAGGATGCCGAGGTCAAAGACGAACTCATTAGCTGCTGGCGGGGGCACAAAGCGGGAGGAGAAGCGGCTTTCCCTCCCGGCGCAGGGCAGGCTTCGCCGGGCTCGTGGGAAGAGCTCGGCTCGGCGCCAAGGACTTCACAGCTTGCCCGGACCAAGGCACAGCGGGGATAATTTCCCAGGCGTGCAGCATCTCAACAACAGCCTCACAAGAAAGCACGAACCCAAACAAGTATTTGCCCAGTCCCCGTCTACTCCTCACCCCGCTTCGGGGCAGCACATCACCTCATCCTGGCTCCAAATACCCCAGCTCAGGAATACGTGAGAATACAGGGAGCCCAGATGATGCTGGCTGGCTGCTTCCCCCTCCGTCTGCATCAGGCCCTGAGGATGACCTTTGAAAACCAGCGTAGACCCAGTTCTACCAAATCTGGCTTCCCCTTTCCTAAAGTGGAACTAAACGCACGTGCTAATCAGGATAATCCGTATCTCAAGCAGACTGACGGTCCCCGGCGCTCCTCCCGGCTAGCGGAGGGGATGCCCTCCCATGCAGGCAGCAAGACGCGGGGAGACGCAAGCTCCGTGCAAATCTCTCTCCCCCTTCCTTGGCAACTTCATCTCTTGATCATTTCTGACAGCCCAAGTTTTGTCAGCCAGGCGCATTTAGAAAGAAAAAAAAAAAAACCCAAACCAAAAACCAGAGCAAGTCAAAGCAAGTTGGAGATGTGGCTGGGGGAGGGGAGCGGGAATAAGAAGTAGGAGGAATGGAAAGGTCCCCGGGGATAGCAGTGAATATGTAAACTTTCGCGATTTCCTCTGCCTACTCATACCTCTGTGTGTTAACAACCAGACAGACATCTTGTATATATTTGATAAATAAGCCTCTCCATTTATTCAGGGGAGTGAATTTGTAGCTATTATGATTCAAATGGCATGACAGGCTCTGGATTGTTGTATTTTTTGCTATTGAGTTTACAAAAAAAAAAAAAAACCAACATGAAAATTGCAAAATTCAAAGCAATTTTCTTTGGCTATGGATCCTCACAATGCAGAGATAGATAGATACAGTTTTTTATATATATATATATATATATATATGAAAAAATACAAAAGCCAGTCCGAGTGCCTCTTCCCTTGAGGCAGGAGGATGAGGGGCGCAATAAATAATTTAGAAATTGCTACCATCGCTTGATTCAGAGTGATGGATCTGGCATGTGTTACAACAAGGCACATGCTGTATTCATTACCCATTGAGCTACATTTTAATTTCTCCCTCATTAACCTTATCTGCGACTGGGGTTGTGCATCAAGTCAAATCCTTCGGATGTCAATCAATTCATTAGACAGTTGTTTAGTTTGTCATATGTGCTGTTATCGCTTATTAGACTGCCACGCCGATCAATCAATCAAAAGGCAGCGAGGAGCTGGCTGGAAGGGGACGCGCCGTGGCAGGCAGGCAGGCAGGCAGCAGGCAGGAGGCAGGCAGCACTCCGCGGAGGGGGCTGCCCGGAGCAGAGCCTCTGTAAGGAGCACGAACGTTTTGCCAAGCGGAAGGGAAAAATTCAAAGAAATTCAAATAGTTCCCATTAAGCGTCGTTGAAAACCACAGCTTTGTTTCAGATCATTGAAGCAAACTATCGGCGCATAAAAATAATAATAAGGTTAGCGAAGTGTTTACCATCTGGGGCTGAAAACTTCGGACAAAGGACGTCATACCACCTGCCCGCCGGCACGGAAAGCCTCCCTCCTAAGCAATCCTGCCTCGGGTTCCACCGGGTGTTTGCCTCCCATCAAGCTCCTCAAGCGTCCCCCGATGTCTCCAATGGATGGTGCATCAGAGAAAGGCTCTGGGCTGGCCGGACTGACGTTCCCACCCAATCCCCCCTTCCCGGCATCGCCTGTTAGAGCATCGTTCCCACGCACGGATTAAGCCTCACCCGCCCTGCTGGGAGAGGGGCTGGGCTGGGGCTAGCACCCCCGGCACGGCCCACGCAGGACGGGGGTCCCGGCGGCACCACGCACCCTCCGCCGGAGCCAACCTCACCCCATTTCTTTCCACTGGTGACACTACGAGATGGAAGCACCACAGCACTTGCACGAAGCCACGGCAAGTTTTGATTCATCTCCTCGGCTACCAGCAAGCCCTCGTGCAGAAACCTCCGTGCCAGCCCAAAACCCCTCCATGGAGCATCCAGACCCACGTACCAGCCTGGCAAGGGGCTGCGGGGGATGCTACACCCCCGTGCAGAGCGGCATCGCCGCACCCCAGCTCCCCATCAGTGACACAGCTCATTTCTCCTTCCTCTCCCCCCGGCACGTCCAGTCGGGCCGTGCGTTCCAGTCACGCACGCCCACAGCATCGCCCGCAGCAGGGTCAGCTCTCCAAAAGGGACTGGAAGCGCTCGCTCGGCTGATCTCGCCGGTGCCGACGGCCGCGGGGGACGCTGCACAGGGTGCTCCCAAAAGCGCCCGTGCAGATGCGGGTGCTGGAGAGCTGAGCCCCTCCACCGAAATAAAATATGCAAGACTCCGGCCGAGGGTTGCAGCCCACGCTGCGCAAAGCCTTCGTGCTCCGATTCACACGCGCCCAGCCAAGCGGGCTTAGTTTGCGAGGCTTTTTGTACGGAGGAAGAGCAGAGGAAATCCCAGTGCGGGCACTTTAGTTCTGCTCAGCATTTCCCCCCTACCACCACCACCTAAAATAAAACAAGCAGCAGTGTACTAGCTTTTTTTAATTTTTGAGCAAGATATTCACCGGAAAGGTGGGATACGATTCACTTGCAGCAGAGGCGCTTTGCCAACTCCCAATTTGGGAAGCCAACCACACCGCTCGCTGGGATAACCGAGCACGAATTGCGGACATCCTTTTACTAGCACGTCCCAGGCTGAAAATAGGGGAAACACGGAGCCTGCATCCAGCCACCACCAGCCAGAAAACATCAACTACAGCCTTTCCCTGCAAAGCATGAGGGCAGCCGTGGCTCCAGGTCCCGCGCTACCTGCCAGGACTCCCCAGCCGCTGTGCCGAGCATCACCAGATGAAACCACCCCTTCGACCAGCTCTCGGGTGAAGCTCAGAGCCTAATTGCTTTCTTCCTTCATCAGCAACCTGAGGCAGCAAAGCCAGCCAGGCCTGGGCTGTATTTTCCACCAAACCCTTTAAAAATAGTGCCCAGCTGCCGTGGGAATCACCTCACTGCAGCAAAGCAGAGGCAAAGCCTGCGGTAGGTCCAGGACTCCCGTCCCTCTCCCGTGTCCTTGCCCAGCAGAAGATCAAGCCCAGCCCCAGAGTGACGGGTAAAATAGCATCCCGCGGCTCCCAAAGGCGGGCCGAGGTCAGAGCTCCGTGGGGATGCTCAGAAAACATCAAGGGCTCCCTGACCTTCACACCACACGTGGGACAAAGGGGGTCACTCCAGATGCCACCGCAGAAGGCGTGTTTGTGCTAGGACTTGCCGCAGAAAGCTTTCATTTCCCACCAGCAGAAATGTTTGCAGATGAGCAAAAGCTTCCAGAAGGCTCAGCGAAACATCTACATTTTTTAGGGGCTCATCTGAACCCATTAGCACATCTTAATTGCTATCAGCACAGAGGAACGACAGACTTTCGCACGTCTGCCGAGTCTGTCTGCCTGCTCAGGGATAAGGGAAAACCACCGGCGCGCAGCCCCCGAATCCTGCAGGCTGGAAGTTCGGTCTCCTCCATGCACAATATGTCCCCGGGGCTCCTCAGCTGTTTGCAGAAGGAGGCAGGGAGAGGGAAGGGAGCCAACGCTCGTCTCCCAGCCCTTCTCTTGGCGAAGGCTGGGAATCGCACCAGGGCTTGCCAAAACACGCGAGCGCCGGAGCTGAGCCCGGAGAGACACCCACATTCCCCGCGAGCCGGCACTGGAGGAGTCACAAGTGCCTACGACACTGTGGGGACATGGCGAGGTTGCCCGAGGACAGAAAGGCTTCCCCAAACCGGGGAGGGAGGTGGTAGCCAAGGGACCGCATCTCCCCGCCGGTACCCGGGCAGACCCCGCCGCAGGTGCTGGGAAAAACTTGGGGCTGCTGCAGAGCATCAGTTAATTTGTAATCATGGAAAGGGCCAGGCCGGGTCAGCGGCTGTCGGCGGAGGAGCCGGGGAGCGCTGCTGGTTGTGATCTGTTCTTTTTTTTTTTTTTTTTTCATTTCTTTTAAGGGGATTTCATTTAAAAAAGCTGCCTTGATAAGGAATTTACCAGGGCAAAATGAGATTACACCGGAGCTCAGAGTAGCTAAAAGCAGAAGCATTGCTGGGGACTCGGAGGCTGCTGCTTATACTATCTCTCTATCATCACATATATCCTTCTATCTAATCTATCTAGCACCATATATACCCTTTAACTCACCAGCTCTCACAATCCTTGCCCTCTATCCATCATCCACCTATTCATCAACACACATCCAGCTCTATCTACCTAGCCATCACTATAAATATCCCATCCATCCATCTCTCCCAATCTATCTCTCATCAGAGAGAGATCCTTTCCCTACCTACCTTCGTATATATACACACATATACATCTACACCCCCCCGCCCCCGCCTGTCCCTCTGTCATCAGCAGAGTCCTCACCTCCTCTCCCCTTCCACCCCCCGATCCCTCACCGTGCGTATCCTTCTATCCGCCGGCCCATCCATCACAGCCGCTCGCTCGCAGGGGCTGGGGTGCCTCTCTGCTCAATTTACCACCCGAGGGCACCAGGTATTTCGCTGCGGATCGCCGGGTCCATGCCCTAACCGAGCAGCAGGTCCCCTTCTCCCACCCCCTGGCAGCCCCGGAGAAGGGAGCGAGCGGGTTAGTGCCGGGAAAGGCGCTCTGAGCCGGCCGCAGCGACTCGGCACTGGAGCGGACGAGGAGCGCTCGCGCTGCCGAGCCCGTCGGGCTGTGCTGGACCCACGTGTGCCATCACACGTGCACGCACAGGCAGGAGAAAGGGGCAAGCCCCTGGTCTGAGCAGGAGCAAACCACGGCAGCGCGAAAAACATGGGCAATCGCTTATAGCGAAGGTGCTGAGCACCCTCTGCCAGTGGGCAGCAATGATTTAAAGTAAAATCCCAATCCTCGTGCTAGGAAAGAGCATCAGTGCTCTGCCAAGCGCAAGGGCAGGGGAGGAACTTCCCCAGCACACAGCACAGATGCACGTGCCACCGCGGCAGAGCCCGGGTCTCCAAAAATCCCATATTCCCTCTCCAAACCAGGCGCTGACCGAATCACACCGCAACCCGCCCCGCGCCGACTGCCAGGCTGGGCACAGCACCTCCACGCCGGAGCCGAAAGGCGGGCGGGGGGGGGATGCTGCCGAGCGGCACAGAGACGCAAAATTTGCCAGAGAGAAGAAAACACACAAGCGGTGCTTAAAAACTGAAAGCTGTTACTTTAATTACGGGCTTTCTGCTTTATCACCAGTAGCGTTTCTCACACATTCATCAGCAAACCTGGTAATAAATCAATCGCGGGTAGCCGGGAGCTGCAGTCTGGCTCCTTCCCTTTCTCTTCCCTGCTCCCCGCGAGCTCTCGCGCCATTAGTATGCAGTCCGGCACCGCCAGTCTGTGCATTTCTCATCGGCTTTGGACTGGAGCTGGTATCAAGCGGATGCCCCCAGCACAGATTTCACGCAGCCAGCCCCGGCTGCGGGGAAGGCAGGCGCTGGCGGAGGACGTGCCTGCGTCTCTCGGGGCACGTGAGCGGACCTGCCCGCGCGCCGTACGGGTACCTCTGCACCCCCGGGGTTTTGGGGGGGTGCGGGGATGGGGCAGCCGGGCGGGCAGGGCGCTCGTGCCCCGCGGCTGGGTGCGGGCACTGGCTGCTGCGCAGGTTCCTGCTCCGTCTGCTCCTCGGTTTGTGCCCAGAAATCCTGACGACAGGGCCACGGTGAGGGGCTGTCGCCACGCTGGCTGCACAGGGGGGCAACTCCCACCTCGGGCACAAAATACGGGTACCGCAGGGCAGTCTACACACCTTATCCGCTGCCAAACCCAGGCAGAAAACTCGAGTCTGGGCGAGAACCACATAAAGGTGTTTTCCTGTGCCTTTGCTGTGCCCTTGCACTTGGGGCAGCCCCGGAAAGCGGGCGCTGCTACCTGTCCCATACCCAAAAAAGCCCAATTCGCAGGCGAGCTGGGATGGTGTGACACCCAGCCGTGCTGCACGGGAGCTGCCAGGCTTATCCCCGTGCACACGAACTCCTGGAGGGATCAGCACATCCCCTGACGGCTGTCGCAGCTCCCAGCCAAGGCAAAGCGCTCCCAGCCGGCTTGCTGGCGGGGCTGGAGCAGGATCCGGCACGGGGAGCTGAGGACAAGGACGATGAGCCGGCTGAAGACTGCGTGCACAGGCTGCCTGGCACCTGCCCGCTCCTCGACCTACTGCTGTCCTCTGTGGCAAAACCACCAGCAGCTCCGGTACTCGGATGTAAACAATTCCAAACCTTTCATTTCACCATCACCTCGTCCCAAATGCTTCTTTTTCCCCACTATTTGTGCGCTTCTGAGCTCCACTCCCCACCAGCGAACCCTGGATGCGCGGTGGCCTTGCCCCTCGCAGCACGCCGTTACCTGCCGCTCCCCGTCAGCCACGCGAGCGCTGCACAGATGTGCGCGGCAGCCGCCCAGATGTGCGCGGCGCACGGCCAGGCTGCCGGGGTGGTGACGGAGAGGGAGCAGCCGTCTCGCCCCCCGCTCCCCTGCTCCGATGCAGTCTGGCTTGGCGGTGACCCCCAGCCACCGCAGCGTCTGCTGTGCAAAACGAGGAGCCGGGCTCCCTGCGATTCCTAGTGGAGTGAGTGTGCAAATCAAATTGACCTTGAACACTAATTGGCCTTCTAATTAGCACTCTCAGCAGAGAAGCAAAGGACCAAGAGGAGGCTGCCTTTTCAGAGGAGGTGGCAGAGCCTTGGCCAGGGCAAGAGGAGCAGCCGTCCCTCCACGCCGTGTGTTTCTGCGTGGGTGAAAGGGCACGTCTGCAGGTTTAACTATGAAAATCCCCTCCCCGAGGCTAACTCGTGGGACCAGCGAGAGCATCCTGAGGCGGAGGTACCGCAGAACCCGGCCACCCCTTCCCATCCCCGCAGAGTCCCACGCTGGATCGCAAGAATCGTCCTGGGATCTCCCCAGCCCGTTGCCTGCGGAGGAGGTCGGCTCCAGCCCTCCCTGCCCAGGATTTGCATCTCCACCACGGACCGACCGTCTCCCTCCATCGCTCTCTCCATCTCTCACCGACGCACGCATTTCCCTTCGCTTATCCCCTCCTTTAGCCTGGCATTAGGGGCTCTGGGCTTGACATTTTCATCTACGATTATTTACAGGAGGGCAGATCCGAGGAACCGGTCACAGGTGATTTCCCCTCGCCATGGGCTCCGCTCCGCACGGAGCCGCAGGGGCCACATACCTCACTGCAGATATCATTAATTCTGCAAATCCCCAAATCCCACCCTCCTGCCACCCTCGTCTTGGAGAACTTGGAGACACAATGTGCTAAAACTGACGGCAGCCACAGCCCCGCAGGAGCCCCCGCTGCCTCCGGCTGCCGGCTGGAGCAGGACCCACTCTCCCCCCCTGAACCCCAGGGGCAGGGGGAGCCCCACAGGCCAGATCCTGCCTGGTCCACGGGCAATTAGGGGAAGAACCGCACAAGGACCCTCCACGGCATTGCTTCCCAGGGGCGAGCAACCGAGCCAGGGAAGAGCCGGGGTCACCCCTACTTCGGGTCCGGCAATGGAGGGACCCGAATCCGAGGCTGGTCCCGCTCCTGTGCCGGGCGAAGCCAAAGAGCAGCACTTGCAAACGTAAACCCAGGCCTTTACACATTCTCTTTCAAAAAATAACCAACCGACACGAAGTGATTGCAGCCACCAGAAACTGAAGGGGATTCTTCTGCTACAATTACCGCCAGGAGCTGCCGGTGAACTGGAAACTCAGGTCGCGGCTCCTCTTTGGAGCTGCTCCTGCAGAAGGGCCACCTTGGCTTCCAGCTCCGACGTGCTCCATCGGCCGTCACCATCCTCCGATGCTCACGTGGATAGTCAGTAAAAAAGTGAGGCTGCTCCTACAGCCACCAAGCCGCCCCTCTGCCCCAGACGACAATCCTGATGCCATCGATAAACCCCCATCCAGGCGGGATGATGTCCCAGATGATGATTCGGATGAGTCGGGCATCGCCTCCACCCCCAGCGTGGCTCAGAGTCCAGCCCAGCACACAACCACCGAGGCCCCGGTAAAACCCAGCGCTCCTGGCTCACACCTGGCTGCAGGAGCGGGATCAGAGCATGCAATCCCGGCGAGCTCCCGGCTCCCCTCCGGCAGCACGCCCGGGGAGCTGGGCTGCGCGCTCACCAGCTGCCGCTTTCTTCACTTAGTTGCCTCCCTGACCATAACTGCTCTTTAATTATTTAATGCCTGTAAAATACCTTGAGACTTTGCATTGGAAGGGAGATGAACCGCCCGACCTAAAAGTGGTCTTTTCCATCTCAAACTCCTTGCATTTTATCCTGGGATGAAAGGAGCTCTATTAGGCAAAGCATCAGTATTATTAGATTTCCTTGGAGCCCTAACAAACGGATATTAGATTATTACTACAGATGCATTTCTAAGGCACTCATCACCAGAGTATCTGGGCATCAATTACACAGATTTAGAGATAAAACACGCTTCCCCCAGGAGAACGGGGTACAAAACCCCTTCTCTTTTTGCCTCTCTTCCCCATTTCTTCCAAACGCGTTCACCTCCCTCCCACTGCCTTCTGCAGAGCCAGAGCTGCTTACAAGGAAAGCTCTCCGGTTGACGGGCAACCCTTCAAGCTTTGAAACATCTGAAGCAGCAAAAGCTTTTTGTAAAGACTGGCAGGAGTCAGCTGAAGAGATTTCAATGCGCAAATGGACATAAAAAGATGCAAGAAGGGGAAAGAAACGCCGGATTTATTGTTCTAAGGACAAAGGATTTGCTATTAGACGAGACGACCCGATGGCCTGGCCCCAGCACCTACAGGTCGTGCCACACAGAAAGCGGGTCCTGCTTCAGGGGCGACCCCAAAAAGCTGCAAAGTTTGGGGCTGACTGTGCTGATAACGTCTCTGATAATTCCCCGCATTACCACTGCCATTATGCTAGCCCCTAGCAACACCACAGGAGTTGTGCTGGGTATCGAACGTACAAATCCATGGCTGGAAGCGCTTAAAGGCTGAAGAGAAAAGATCAAAGTTTGAGAGGGAAAACAAGGAGAAGGGGCTTGGCCGGGATCACGGGGCTGGTCTGCAGCAGGGACCGGGACATCCCTAGCGCGGGACCATGCCGCATCACCCCCCCAACTCAGCTTTTCTTGCCCCTCCAGCTTATCTCGCTTCCAAAAAGACTAAATATCACGATGTATACGCGAGCTTTAATTTCAACGGCTGGTTCCGGAGATTGCAATTTGGCCCAATTTCAGAGCAAAGCATCAAACCGATCACTTTCTCTGGCACTGTCAGGCCGTGCTCATTCCAACCCATAGATAAATCCTTCACGACTACACCCAGGAGATGCTTCCAGCCCCTCTCGCAGCTCTCCCTTGCTCGCACAGCAAGCTGCCAGAAGGGGCAAAACCCAAACCAAATCTCCTAATTCTTTTTTCAGTCGCCGCAGACCAGGCTCCCTTCCCCGGCGTGGCTTCGCCCTGCCTCTGCAAGCCAAGCCCAGCTGCTCGGCTCATCGCAAACCACCTTCTGCATCGCTGGTGGAGACAAAGCCGGCTGCTCCGGCAAGCCCAGCTTTGCGCATCGGCCAGACCGGCCGCTGCGCAGCGGGGAAAGCAGCTCTATCGCAGTAAAAAGCTTTCAAAAGCGCCCTTCGCTTTTATCCATGGGCAGGTCTCCAACTTGGGGCCAGGACCAGGGTCTCCCCCTGCAATCCCAGCTCTGTCCCCACCAAGGCCAGGAGCCCTCCGTGCGAGCCACTGCTCACAACGTGCCACCTCAACGTATAGACACGCGCGTATAACCCTTCTGTTGGTCAGATGCGACCTCCAAGCAACGCAGCTCTTGGCATCAAACTGCCTCGACATCGCTGCGACGCACCAGGCGTCCCTCTGCGTGAAACCTGCCAGCCCTGGGAGTGGTGCCGCGCGGTTAAACTCTTTGCAGGATGACTGGGAAGGCCCAGCTCATCAGCATAAGAAATCCTGAAATCCTGACCGACTTGGAGGTATGCCATGATCCTGTCATCCTGCCCCACAGGGAAAAATCTGCGCCGCCGGAGGAAAGATGAAGGGGAGCCGAGGCTCAGCTCCGGGGCACGCTGAAGGGAGAGGGCTTGGGACGGGCAGGACCCTACGCAGAGGGAGCCAGCCCAAAGGGATTTGGCTACATCCAAGGAGGGCATGGCTAGCAAAAGAACCACAAATCCAAGAAACAGAGCATTGCTCCCGCCCCATCGCTGCAAGATGCCAACACCAGCGGCTAGCCAAGGGGCTAGCACAGGGGGACAGCCTGTTTGTGGGATGGGACCCAACGCTGGGCGCGGACGCCAGGCACAGCCAAAGCTCAGACGTTAAAGAACAAAAACCACGACCACACCTCTTCTGGATGATTCCACGAGTTACAAGGTCAATGCGCTTAGTCCTCTCTCGGGCAGAGAGGCAGCTTGACCTTGTGCTGCTGCTCTAAGCGCGGCTGTGAAGGCACTTTCCAACCCCAGCCAGGGTCAGGCACCAGCAGCGTTTCTGCTCATCTCCCAAATCCCTGCCGCGCTCCAGCCGGAGCCAGGGGATCTCTCACTGCTAAAGCCCCACAAGGCTGCGGGCCCCCTAGCTCCCCTGCCAACCCCATGCACGAGCCACCAGAGCAGCTCCATCGCCATCTTCGTTACCTGTGCTGAGGAGGAAGAGATATGCCAGCAAATCACCCACCCTGCACAGATTTATAATGAAGAGGAGGAAGGGTCCCCAAAGGTTCAAAGACCCATCTGTTCCTCCTCTCCTCTCACCTCTCCTCCATCGCAAGGATCCCTCCGTGTTTCACGAGCAACCTCAGAAATCGATGCTCACGCTATCACAGTTAGTTCCTTTGGTTTATTTATTATTTTCCCAGCTTGAACTCAAACCTCCCTCCGCCCGGGGAGAAACCACCCGGCGCTTCACAAGCACAAGCACCGAGGGGGGGGTGAGACAACGCCGAGACGTGGGACGGGCAGGAGACCTTCCCTTCCAGCACGTGGCTTCGGGTGAGCACACGGGCGGCGGATGCAAGATCTGGGAGAAGGAGGGGGCCCCTGCACGCTGGGTGTTGAACAAGGGATTTCTTGGGTATTTTTCTAGATTTTGCATCACCTGGGCTGTGCGCGATGCACCGGCCCCGCTGCAGTTCTCCTGTGATGGCTGGTTAAAGGAAAAAAGCAGGCAGTTATCAAAAATCCCCGACAGCAAGGACGGAGGAGCACCAGGGCACATGTCCTGCTCCGATTTCTTCTCCGGCAACGTCTCTCCATCAACCTCGCCGCGCATTAGCTGCCGCCTTTGCCCCAGCCAAGCATCCGATGCTTCGGGTCAAGGACGGCGTCTTTGAAACGAGGCGGCAGGAACGGCAGGTTCCCGTCTCGGCTCTGCCCGCGATGATGTTGGACAAGCCACGGGAGCTCCCGCTTCTGCAACAGGCCCCAACTCTTTACTCCCCAGCATCAAAGGGACTCAGACCCACCAGGGCTTCTCCAAAAGCCTGCCGAGAAAAGCCCTCCCGCAGCACCGCGGCTCGCTCCTTCACCGGCCGGGGCTCACCTTTGCAAAGTTAATTGCAAAGCCGGCAGCGCCTGAGCAGAAGGCAACCGGCGGGGCTCTCCGGAAAAGCCAATTCCCACAATAAAGAGCTGATGGGATTTCGATGTGGAAGAGGGCAGAGAGGGGCAGGGGTGAGGGAGCCGAGCGCGTCCCAGACAATCGCTCCGCCGCCAATAACGTGCGGATAAATAGCCGGTGCCGACATCTGCCGAGAAATACCTTCCCCGCTCCACACCGAGAACTGCAATCTAATAATATCCCATCTGCCCCCCCCCACCCCTTCTCCATCCCTCCCCCACCCAATTACCGAGCCTGACATTATCCGTCATCTTCCCTTTGTGTCGGCGAGAATCCAAACGCAGACGCCGAGAAATTAATAATAATTGTTGTGTCAAAATGCGGGATGTAATCAGGATGCGGCGTGGAAGCTAATACAAACACAAACAAATGGTATTTATCCTCCCGAAAGATCCCTCCCCTCCCTTCCCTAAGGGCCGCTGATGATAATACTCATGGAAGAGATGAATCAGTGCTAATATAGGGATTAGGAATAGATCCCAAACCCCAGCCTGGGCTGCAATCAAAAGGAGCGCTCTTAATTGAAATTAGAGCTGGGATTTCTGTGCCTCTGCAGAGATGGGTTAAGCCCATCGGGGCTAAACAGAAGGGAAAATAAAAATAGCATCTTTATTCGAGAACAAGAAGGTGGGCAATGAGAAAAAAGAGCTCCTCTCTGGCTCCAGCACACCTGGTTTTCACAGCCCTCGCTTTTAAGGCTGGGTTTTGTCCCAGCGCCGATTCCCGCGGGCAGGGCAGAGACGATGCGCTCCCGCTTCTCACACAGGCGTCTCTCTCCCTTTTCAGCTCGAGTGCGGGTTCAGAAAGGATATTTCAAGATCAAACCGCGCCTCCCGTGCTCCGATGAAACCCGGAGATGAGCTCGGGGTCCTGTTCTCTACCCTTGCCTGAAACTTTTTACCACTCCGCAAGTGCAACGTGCTCTTTACCCTGATGCTCACGCCAGCAAAGATAAGTGCCCTCGCTTTTATTCCTTTTATTTTGCAGCCCAGGCGCGCGGGCACGAAAGGTGAGGGACAGACCGCCAGCAAAAAGGCACAACTCCTGCTTTTATTGCTGCTTCAACTCCCGCGTCCCTCTGCGCCCTGGGACTGACATCCTAAGGAGCAGAGAGACAGCTTCGTCTCCTGCTGGCTCGCCCCAAGGAGCAGCCCCCAAGCTAAGCACGTTTGAACTTCTGCCTTTTATTCAGAGGGGCTGAATTCTTCCTAAATCCCAGTCCCAGACGATTAGGAGCCAGGTACTTAATGGCAGCATCGCACTTTCTCTCTTTCCAAAGGTCCCGGTGATGGACTGACACCTCTTACCTTCTCTCTCAGCCCTGAGCATCACCCCGAGAAGGGTGTTACTCAAAGGAGAGTCACGCACATGAGAAGCGGAAAGTAAGGACCCAGCCACGGTTTAGTTCCACGAGCCTATTAGCAATTCCGGTGCTGTAACTCCAAATTAGACTTTACTTCTAAAAACAAGTTTCTGAATTCTCGGCTTGGGAACGGTGCCACAGTCTGTGCCTTCCGCTAGCAAACACAAACCTAGACTAAAAACAAGCCCCAAAATAAATCAGCCAGCTCCAAACACTCCTGGTCCCAGCAAAGGCTGGGGTTTGGCTCCGACCTTCACTGATCTCGCTCCGGCTCCCTCCGCCTCCAGCCTCCCTTGCCCCTAGCCCAGTCGTGCAGAAAGCCCAGCCAGGAAAATCGCGTTTCCAGATGCAAGCGGCAGAGGGAAAACCCTCTGCGAAGCCGCCTGCGAGCCTGCGCAGACTTAATTCATCTGCTGGGCAGGTCCTCCAGGGCAACCCAAGGGGTTGCAGGTCAAGAGAGACTCAGCTGAGTATGGCCAGCTAGAGATAGATGCATCCCTATTCCCCCTCTAAACTTTGAGTCTCCCTCCAGTGCCCTCTCCGGGAAAAGCTGGCACGGCAGCAGACACGAGCGCGTTCAGAAAGACAAAGCAGCAAACGCCGATACTGCTGCTCGCCCCAGGTGCATCGCTCCGTCACGACGCTGTGGATTTTACAAGCCTCCTCGCATCCTGGCCAGACTTTGATTTATCCCTTCAAGCTGCAGAAAGCTTTGCAGACACCGAGCTGACTAGACGGTTGTAACAACCCAGATTTCAGGCAGTGATCTGGTTATACGGAGACCAGAGTTTTGAAGACTGCCCATAAAATTCCTCAGTAGCTTTCGTTTGTACAGTCAATTACGAGCGCGCCAGCGATCCGGCGAGGACAGCGTTGGATTAGCCTTAAGACTAGACTTTGAGAGCAGCTCCCAGCTCTGAAGAGCCTGGCTCATCGCATACTGAGCCACTGAATCCAGTACAGGTCTTGAGGCCGGTCCAGAGCTAAATTGATTTTAAACGCAGGCACCATCTAGAAATTCGGCGCTTTCGCAGCCAGATGCGTTTGGAGTTGGGCCGCAGCTGGGCAGAGCGGGCCGTGAGGAGTTCAGGCACGTACAGCTAAACGAGCTCCCCAAGGCTGCTCAGCGGGGCGGGGATTCATCTCATCCCAAAAACTCGGCTGTCTGCTCCAACGCGGAAAGCTGGCTCCTCCGTCAGGAGCAGAGGTCGATGCCTCTGAAAAACCCCAACCTAAGGGTGACACGAGCTGCGTTTTCTCTCCCTGCTAACCACCCGAACGCGGGCTGGACCGCAGCCTCCGCGCCCCAGCTAATTACGAGACGTAGAGGAAAAGTAAAGACCCGAGAAGTTCTTGTTCCTCCTGCCGCCTCTAACCACGCGCTTTATTCCCAGGCTGATTTTCCTGCCTGGAAAGCACATGTCTGCACTGTGGGCATCCCGAGGCTGGACAGCCTCCAGGCCCTCCTCCCGGCTGTGCCATCCCCTCACCGAGCCGGTGCTGTTCCCACTTGATCCCTTCTCAAGTCGCAAATTACAACAGGAAAAGAGGAGCCGGGTGAGGACGAGCCTGCAAAGACGCGGCCGCCCGGCAGCGAACCCTGCACCCACGGCGGGGCTTACGGCTGGATCATGGATTGTTGCAAGCATGAAAATTCATTCATATGAATTTGGAATATAATACCTGACACAAGATGTATCGCTGCTGCCACGCTGCAATCCCAGATAAGGACACAGCAGTAACAGATGGAGGAACAAGGCACTTATCTTGTTAGCTGATGGATTTATCTCTCCTTCCCCCACCCTTCCCTACATATTCCATAGTGTGCAGAGCGCCACGTTCCTCGGCAGAGCAGCATATGGAGCACGAATTGATTTCTTCCTAACACCCCCTCCACACTTTAATTCAATAAGAGCTGGAGTGGCGGATAAACAGCTTGTTGTGCTAGGAAAATTTCAAAACAGTCAAGAAAATGTCAAACTGTCTTTTTTATGAGTGCCTTTTTTTTTTCTTCCCCTTTTTTCTTTTTTTTTTTTTCCTTTTTTCCCTTTTTCTTTTCCCCTCCTCCTCGGGAGCTCAGTGCGGCGAGGAGCTCGGTGTCCGGGGAGAGCGGTCCTTCCCCGGCTGCAGGGAGGAGGGCACCAGAGCATCTTCTGTCAGGCCAGTCCATGGCAGAAGGTGGCTTTGGTCCCATCCTTGGATGGAAGCTAGGAACAGAGCGGCTCTGGGTAAAAGATTAGGCAGATGGTTTCATCTGGCAGCTCCCTTAATCTCATTGCTGGAGCTGGTGGAAGTTTTTAATGTGATCTCTTTCCTTCTCTACCCTGATCCCATTCAAAATGGGTTTCTTTCCCCAAAAAAGAGACACATCTCCTTGGCGGTTCCTTTGTTAGGCATGAATAAAAACTTTTTAAAAAAAAAAAAAAATATCCATTTTTGGTGTCCTCTCCTTCTCTTTCAGTGCCTTATTTTAGCACTGAAAAGGAGGAATTATTAGAAAGGAGGAAAAAGCACAATTAGATGTTTTCTGGTTCTTGCTTAAAAATACGGAGCACTTTGGAAATAGCTGGGACAGGCTTCTGAAGCCCCCGAGCTGCCTCGTGTGCTCTGGCCCTGCAGACCCCTGTGCAATGCCGCCTTCGCCGCTAACCCGAGCGGAGGCAACGGTTGCGGCGTGGGAGTCGACGTGGGGACGCGGAGATCAATCCTGAGGGGACAGCAGCGCGTCCCACTGCTCAAGGGTCCCCGCGGGCCTCCAGACCTCTCCCGAGCACCCTGCCCCGCTGTTCCTCACGCAGCTGCCGATTTCTGCCCACCCTGTAAATCAACCAAGAGCCTTGATCTCCTCCCAGATGCACCACCCCACCGCTCCCCTCCTTCCCAGCTCTCCCCACGCCTCCCACAGCTCGCTCTCCTCGAGGCTCCTTGCAAGACAGAAGCCTTGGTGCTTCTCCTCCCCCAGCCACGCATGCTTTCCGCAGCTCCCACGGACCTCTCTGCGGAGCAGAGACCACCAAAGCTCAGCCCAGGAGCGCGCACAGCCCGAGCTGAGCCTGGCTCCCAGCGCTGGGTGAAAGCCATCTCCCAGTCGGTTTGGAGGAGGCGTCGGAGGAATGACACCCCGTTCAAGAGCCTGCTTTCGGATTTTGAAAACAATCGACGCAACCACGAGGAAAAAAAAAGGGGAATGTGCTCCCAGAGATGACACCAAACCCAATGGATTCCCAACAAGCTCAATAGAAGACCTCACTCAACTTAATGAACAAAAACGTGTCCCCTAAGGAATGTAGGAGCTGCTTGGTTTCCTTCCAAACTCCTCCTGGAAAGCCTCTGCACTGATGCAGGACCGACTGCAGCTCGGATGTGCAGAGAAGACCCCACGTACCCACGGTTGGGTGCCATCAGCGGCCGCAGCACCCTGCTCAGGATGCAACACCAGCACCCACCTCATCCCGCAGCGCTGGCAATCGCTGCTGCAGGTCCAGCAAGGAACTGGCGTCTGCAAACCCCAACCCAGGACAGCATCACCCACAGACCCACGGGGCAGCAGAAATAAAGGCAGACAGAAATCCACGGGGCAGGCAGGAACACGACACGTGGGGTTGCATGCCCCAACCCTGGGGTTGCAAACCCCTGGCCCCGGGGTTGCACATCCTTGCAGAGCAAGCGTGCAAGAGGGAAAGCAGCTGCCGTGAACGTGCTGCAGCAGCACACGAGCACGCAGCAGGTTGGGTCGGGCGCTCTGTGCATGAGCTGGGACCGTTTTGGGGGAGAGGGCACCCCTAGGAACGTGTCGGAGTGAGGAGGGCTCCGTCCTGCTGCTTTCCACCTCCCGCCGTCCGCCTGCTGCCGTGCTAGAAGAGGAAAGCCGTCTCCCCACCCCCTCTGCAGCAGAGCAGTGCAGAAGGCTGCAGGATCCTGCAGGGAGCTGGCGTGTTTAGCATGCAGGAGAGAGCGCCGAGCAAAAGCCCTGTCTCGTGCCACGGAGCGCAGGGCCTGCCGAGCAGCCGGCCAGGAGCAGCAAAACGCTGCTGGGAAGAGTGGGGTGGCGGGCGAGTTCAGGGCCCTTCCGCTGCTCCCCCTCTTCTTCCCATTTAGCTCGTGGTTGCACAGGAGGGCTTGGGTTTGGCACCTAACCTCTCTGCCTCAGTTTCCCTCTGCAAAGCGGCAGTGACAGCTCAGAGGAACGGGGCGATGCTGGGATCCTGCCACCCCTCTTGCTACAGCCCCAAACCATCGGGCAGGAGCATCGGGGAGCCCATCTCTTTGTTCCGTCCTTTCCTCCCCAATTGCAGCTCCTGCCAGCTCGCGCTAGGGACCCACAACCCCTAAGGACAGCGGCAGCACCCATGGGCGATGCATCCCGGCCAGCACCCACCCCGTGCCACGGCCCCCGGCCCAGCGCTGAGCTCTCCTCCTCCGCTGCAGGCTGGGGCTCGTCCCCTCCGAGCCTTACCTGCCGCCAGCGTCCCCACCTCGTCCCTTCCCCGCCTGCCTCCGCAGCCACCCCGAGGAGGGGCCCAAAGCGGGCGGCAGCGCGCCGCCACCCAGGGCGGCTGGTCCCCGTTTGATGCCGGTGCCTCCGATCGGCTCCGACCCCCCGCATCCGCCTCCCCCCAACGGGCACGGCGAGCCCCTGCTCCCCCCGGCCCCGGGACCCTTTCAAACCTGCCCCTTTTTCAAGCGAGGCTCTCGCCAAGCGCCCAATTACGGCTCCGTGGCCAAGGATGAAAAGCTGCTCTCGAGAGCATCCTGTTTTCTCTCTTTTTTTATTTTTTTCCTTCCCCCTTTTCAAGGTTCCTTTTCCCTCCCTTCTCGTGAGGTTAAAGAGCTAAAGACCAACTCAGAGACAGATAATAGAGTGACAGTGCCTCATAAAAAAGCAGCCGAAGCTTTGGAGAAAGCCGGCATACGGTGCATTAGGGATTTCTGTCGCGGCAGCTGGGAGTAACAGTGACCCTCTGAACTCAATTTGCTCCACGGCTTCAAAACGAAGGAAAGCCTTTGGACTGTCAAACTCCTCCTCTGGCTTCCGAGGGTGGCTGCAGACTCCGGCGCGAGCTTTCGGGGGCCCAGCGCACCCCTCGCCCTAAAGCGAGTTTCATACCTGGGGATGGAGGCAGCATCCCAAACCCTGCAGGGATGAGGGTAGGCGGGATGCGGTGCAAAAGGGAGTGCGACCTACCAGCCAGAAGCAATATTGAGCCCTGGGGTGTGGATACGTCTATTTATTCGTTACAAGGCAGCACAATCCTTCAGAGGATCGCTTTCAAGCGGCAGCCCCCCTTACTGCTCCCCTTAGAGCCCGGCAAGAGCGGAGAGGCAAGGGGGGGACGCGCGCGAGGCTCGTGCTGCAGCGGCATGGCGGGAGGCACGGGGCACCCTCGCAGCCGCCGGCCGCATGCAAATAGCTCGGTGCCGCCGCACAAACCCATCACATTCCCCTTCTGCCGATGCCTTTTTTTATTTTTTTTTTTTTTTAAACGAGTAGAAATTCTTCCCACTACGCATTAGCGCCCAACGTAATGGTGCAAAGCATTTTTCATTTATCATCATAATGCCAGTCAAACGAACCCCCTAATAACATAAATGCAATAGGAAAGCTATTAGAGTTTATTTGTGCAGCGGCTTTGAACTCGTCCCCACTGCTCCAACCGTGTAACTGGAGGGGATGGAAGGAGCCTGCGTCTTTAGGGCCTTTCATCGAAAGCTGTTCCACAGCTAGCCAGAGTCTGTCCTCGCAGACCATTGCAACCCCGTGCGTGTCGCTGTATTTCCTGAATTATCAAAATAAATACCTAAATACCCGAAATAATCCAGTCCTGCTTAGAATCACAAACAGCCCCTGAGACCTTTTGTGCCTTTCCCCGGGTACGATGAGCTCCGGTCGAGGTACTGGGGGACGACACGCCTGGCTATTAGCGCTCACCTTCAGCTGAAGATCTTCGAATTCTTTGCCTGCTGGCATGCACACCTGAAAACGCGTTCCTCTACACAGCCCTCCTTTGCTGCAGCCATTCCCATCCTCTCCCTCCTGCCTCGCAGGTCCATCCTCATCGCTCCAGGTCCAGCCCTCAGCACCCCCCACCCCCCAAGATCTTCCACCTTGACTTGTCCCAACAGCTCCCATCCCACAGAAGCTCCATCCTGGCGAGCCACCGCAAGGCATTTCATTTTATATACAATAATTCCCTCGTTAAGTCTAAATTAAATGCATATTTCAGAACCTACGAGTGAGAGCAAACTGTTCGGTCTTATGCTTTATTTGAACAAAAATCTTTGTGTGGAAAGAGCCTCGGTGCCAAATCACAGCCCGGCTGATGGGGCCGAGCTATTCCCAACCGTACAGTAACCGGCGCGTCAAGATGTGCAACGCTGGCAGCGAGGACCTGCACTGCGGAGGGAAACAGAACAGCGCCCGCCTGACAAATTAGTTTACTCATTAAGTTAAGAAGCCTATTTTGCTCAACTTCTACAAATCGGCGTGCTTAGCAATCGGGAAACTTCCAGGGAAGGGATGCGCCCAGCACGGCTGCAAGCCGGCAGGAGCCCCGGCTATCGCCTCCGCCTCGCTGTGCCGGAGCAAGCCCTCTCTCCTCCACCACGCCGGCTGTTGGAGCAGGGAAAATTCCCTGTATATATGATGGGATAGAAAGAAATCCAGGCTCATTCGGGGCCTGGGTAGAGGGGAGGACAGGAGACGGTGTGTATTTGCAAGCACGTACGCTGGGTTGGAGCTACGGTGGAGGGCTGCAGGTTTAGCAACCGAGCAGCAGTGCCAAGGAGGGACCCGTCCCCGTGGTGCGGGTTGGGGACAAGGTGCCATCAACGAGGCCCAGCCAGTGACATGGAAGAGCATCCCCGTGCCAAAACCAGCGGGCAATGCTGGGGGTCAGGCTGAGGCGCAGAGCAAGAGGCGCTCGCCAGTCCTCTGCCTGCCACCTGCCCAAAGCCAGCACCAACGAGCTATCGACCACCTCCCCTTCTGCTCTCGCAGCCTTACAAAGCAATAAAAATAACCACCGATAAAAGCTAGGTATATTTAGAAAGCTCTGCCCCTGTCTCTGAGCTCGCAGTTGATGGGCTCGGGGACGCAGACTTTGCAAAGAGCTTCCCCGGGCGCAGAGGTGCGGCGCGAGCGGAGCGGGAAGGGAGAAGATGACGCGAATTGAGAGCAAGAGTCACGGCGGAGGAGGGCTCGCAAGAAGGGAAGACAATAAAACCCAGGGAGGCAGACAGAGATTAATGAGTGTTTCCCAAATATGATAATTTCTGGACATCAACACATTAAATTTAATATCCTCATGGGCTACTGAGAAGGACTGCATCTCTCTGACCCTACGTGCCGAGAGGAGAGGTCCCGGCCGGCTTTGAGGACCCAGGCGCTGCCGGCCCACCCCACGGCACGTCTGCGTGAGTTTTTGTGCACACAGGGGATTATTTGCTACCGCAGCGTAGCTCCAAGCCTGTGCATTTGCGCCTGCTCTGCAGCAGCACATCCAGCTGTCAGCGGCCGGGCACCGGTGACACGTCCCCGAGCGCCGGCTGAGGACGCAACAGCCTGTTTTGGGAAGGCGCCTGTCAGCGAGCCCGCGCGCATCCCTGCCTCCGTGTCGGCACGCTGGGACGCCGCTGCGGCACGCGCAGCCCCGCTGCGACCTCCGAGGGGATGCCGAATTGCATCCACTGTGCGTGGCTAACCGGGCATCAGCCCCCCGTGCTCCATCCGGGCGGAGAGCAGCCGGGGGGAGGCTCAGCCCCGAAATCCCCGCGTTTAACACCAACCCGACGCACGAGCCAGTCGGGGGTTTCTGCGGGGTTTAACTCCGCAATGGTTGGTGCCAGCATTTTGCACGAGCAAAGCGTACGCGGTTGTGGTCTCTTGGGCGCTGCTGGAGGGGCAAATCCTGCCCTTGTTCTCACCCTGGACTTGAAGGCAATAGGATTGCTCGCCTGCGATATTTCAGGCTGGGTCTGTTGTTGCCACCCCAGAGTTTGCTGGGTGTCTCTCGACACCATCCAGCCGCTCTGCACCATCTCCATGTGTGCATCCAAGCCCTGCACGAACCGCGCTTGAGCTACCACAGCCTGGCGTCGCCAGCTTTAAAAAAGCTACCACAAAGCCCATGGGAAAGGGGACTCCCTCCCGCTATCTCCACAGAAACCACTAAAGCAGATGGATCTGCTCTAGCAACCATCAGCACACCCTGCTGCGACCTCTTGGCTTGAGACCGCAGCTACTTTGCAGGTCTGGTCTCTGCCAGAGGCTGCTCCGAGGCAGACCCGTTGCTCTGGAGTCAGACGGTTTGCCCAGCACCGCGGGCCCTGTCAGCTCCCCACCAAGATTTGTGGGCTCTGCAGAATTGCTTTATTGACATTTAAAGGTCTTTGCCAACCTGGCCCCACATATCTTTGTTATGGAGGACAGGATTCGCTTCACCCAAGTCCGCTGCCTCAAGTTCAGAGTCCAGTCTAAGCTATTTCTGCCTTCCCGGGTGCGATGACAGTCACCGGCTCGGTGACAAGCAGCATTCCTGGGGCCCCAGCACAGCCCCGCGGGGTCTGCCACGGCCACCAAAGCCTTACAGCCGCCGTGCACGGGGCATTGACGCAGGAGGCTCTGCCAGCACAAGCAGCAGCAGAGAAGCAAGCCAGTCCTTCTACAAGGAGCTGGACACGTGCAGACATAGAATCGTTTAGGTTGGAAGAGACCTTTAAGATCACCGAGTCCAAGCATTAACCCAGCGCTGCCAAGGCCACCACTAACCCACGTCCCCAAGCGCCACATCTACACGGCTTTTAAATACTTTTAAATACACGTGCCACGTGGTTTGGACCAGCAGCTGAGGTGATGGCTGCAAACTGCCTCATGTCCTCAGCCGGAGCAGGACACGACCAGGAGAGCACCCAACCCAGAACAACCACGTGCGAGCACGAGACAGGGAGAGCACGAGAGCCAAGGGCATGGGCGCTCCATCCCTGGCAAGCCCTTACCAAACTGAGGGACAGACAGAAGGACGCACGGGACTTAAAGCACAAACGCAACATGGCAGGACATGGTCCATCGAGCCCCTGTGATGTTCAAGGGAGCTCAGCGTTTGGGAAGGTGGAGGGAAAAGCCCGAGCCTGGGGTGTGCCTAGTAAAGACGGACTGCAGGCTTTAAGGGGGAAGGTAATTTGGGTGAGAATGCTGAGGAAATGTTAGAGTTCACAACCCGATGGAAAGCAAGTCGCGGAATAAGGATAACGGACTTCAAAAGCCAGACTTCAACAAATTCAGGAAGCTGGTAGACAGGGTCTCCCGGGAAAATTATCTAAGGCAGAAAGAAGGGGAGAGCTGGCAGTTACTGAAAGCCACTGTATTACGTGCACAATAGCAGGCTATCCCCATGCAAAGGGAAGATAGGACGCATAGTAAGAGGCTGTGATGGCTGAATCAGGAGCCATTCAATGACCTAGAAATAAAGAAGGAACCATAGGAAAAAAAAAAAATAAAATGCAGAAACAAGGGCTCATAACGACGGATGAGTATAACAGAATCGCAAGAGCGTACAGGGATAAAGTCAGCAGCACTAACATGCAAAACAAGTTTCAATTAGCGAGGGACACGGGAGGAGAACAAAAAGGCTCTTGGATGTGTTCAAAGGAAGAGGAAAAGGAAGGTTAGGTCCATTACCAAGCAGGAGAGGAAAGCATGCGGCGGAGACCTTCACTGCTGGGTTTGATTCTATCTGTATAAAGGAAGGTATATGGTAAGCAGACAGCTCCAAAATACGCGTTAACACGGAGCTGGGTGTTCAGGCCAGAGCAGGGAGGGAAAGAAGAGAGTTAAAAAAAAATAAGCTGGCAGAGACCAAGGAAAGTCTCCTGAGAGTGCTGAAAAATCAGGCAAAATTGTCCCTGAGCCACCAGGTCTGCTCTTCGGGAGCTCGTGGAGGCCAGCAGAAAGGGCAAGAAATCTTCATATCTTTAAGAAAAAAGCCGGGAGCTGTAGGCAATCAGCTCAACTTCAATCACCAGGAAGATACTAAAACAAACGATGAAACTATCACAGCTTGTAAGTCCTGGGAATTTAATAAAGTGAGGGAAAAAAAAACCCACAACCACCAACAACATGAGTTTGTCAAGAACAGATCATGTCAAACCAACCTAATTTCCGCCTTGACAGGATAACTAGACTTGGTGGATAAGAGGAAAGCTGTAGACATGATATACCTTGACTTTAATAAGGCTTCTGATGCCGGTCCCACACGGCACCCTCCGAGGAAAGTTGAGGAAACACGGTCTGGATGTAATCGCTGAGGCTGGGGGCAGAGGGGAGGAGGGATAACAGCCTGTTGACAAATGCTCTCAAAGAGCGCTTATCTATTATTTACGACCAAGCCAGGAGGGCAACCTACAGCGGGGTTCCTCCGGGGCCCGTCCCGAGCCCCGCTCTCTCCAACATTTGCATTTAACAGCTTGCGTTAGGGATCCGGGCGCACGCTTACTGAAGCTTGCGCATGATGCCAAGCTGGGAGGAGAGGAGCTGGAAGGGCTCCGGGGCTAGGACCAGAACTCAAATCACCTCTGGAACGAGCACAGTAGGAAATCCAATACGGACAAGCGTGATGTGATACGCTTAAGGAGGAGAAATCAAATGCACATATAAAAACAAGGAAGACCAGCTAGGGAACCACGTGCAGAAGAGGACCGGGGTGTTACAGCAGACCACAAACTACAAAGGAATCAACCAGGCTACAAAAGATGACAAATCTTACGTTAACATGAGCATTGGAAGAAGGACAAAAGAATTCTTTCGCTCCACTCGGTTTAATTCAAGGCCTCAGCTGCAGCACTTCGTCCCGATGTGGACATCACGCTTTCAGAAAGCTCAAGGTTAAGTCACTGTGGCTTAACACGTTAGCACCCACCCGCTGACCTGCACTAACCACGTCCTCTTCCTCCGCAGCACATCTGGCTCTGCCGAACCCGCAGGTGGAGGTTCCCTCTCTTTTCAGATCAATCTAAACTGCATTCGCCGCGGCGCAAGACCCACATCTCTAACTGAGGCGATGCAATTGATTGCACATCCGAGCCATGGACGAGGCGGGGTGAGTCCACGGAATAGCAATGAAACTGGTGAGAGATGCAGACAACTCTAGAGAAAGATGAAAGACACTGGGGTTTGCTTTGTCGCTAAAAGAAAAGATTGAGTAAGACATGACAGCACTCTTCCCATACATAAATATCCTACAGAGGAAGCGGTGAATAATTATTTGCCGCATCCCTTCGAAGAGGCAGAAGAAAACAGCCTGATTTGCTGCAGAGAATATTTTGGTTGGGTACTCCGAGTAACTTTCACTCAGGCTCGTGAAACCCTTGCAGAAGGTCTCCAGGAATCTACGCCACCTCCATCAGCAGAGAGCAGCTCAGTTGCCCGTGAAGGATGTCCCACGTGCACCCAACTCCACTCCAGGGCGACATCAGCTGGGATCCCACCTCGCCCTACGGATCTGCGATCCTACAGAGGTTATTCAGCAGCAGGCTGAGACACCGCAAGCTCTCCGGTTTCACAAACGTGTTGCGGCAGCGTAACAACGGGCTGGACCACGAACTGTTTGCTCCGGCTGGCAAGCGACCGCCGCACAAGTAATCTCCGCAACGTCAATGAGATCCGTCTGCGAGCACCTGCTCACCAGCGGGAGCAAGGGCTCCTCCACCGTCCAGACGGCGTGACCCCACAAATCACAGCGAGCCACACTCAGCACTTTTATTCTTTATTGTTACAGTTCAGACAGCTCCATTATTTATCCGGATTACTTATTCATGTTCTATTTCCAGGGACAACCCGCTTCGCTGGATAGAGTTATCACAGTCTCTCTTCTCTGCTCACCCCCAGCTCTTGTCCCTCTTTACGTGGTATTTGGACACGGTGTTACCACTGGTCATGTAATGAGGTTGGCTTTGACTAGAGAGGCATCCCATCATGGGTGACCATCCCGTTACTCCTTTGTCCCCTCTCTCGCACCACTCAAGGGTTCTGACAAGGGGAGGACTGAAAAAGCTCAGCCAAAAATGACAGCTACGTCTCAGACGCTGACTGACAGAAGCACTGAAAATTTCCCGAGGCAACTCAGACCAGGTTTTCTGTCCGTCTTTAGAAACTGAAGCAGCTAAACCAATTCAGACAAATATTACTCCTGCCTGGAGAGACAGCGAGGGCTGCTCATTAAGAGCAGGGTGGCTGCCGGCTCGAATTCGATACAGATCCAACAGATCTCCATGTCCCCCAGCGCCACAGTGTTTTAATCACCCTCATTTCAAGGCTGCACCTCAGAGCGCAGGCGGACTTTTATCTGTTTTGCAAAGATTCAAAGGCTGAAAGGTTATCGTGGCGGGTCAGTACCTGTCTCCAAGCTGACTTAGATGACACCATTTGCCCCCAGGCAAGCGAGACCCCAGGTCAGACCCCTGGGCACAGCCCTACCTCCCAGACAAGCCCCCATCACCCAAGCAAACGGGACCGGCGGCTCTGGAGCCAGCCAGCTCCGTGAACCACGTCCTCCTTCCCCTGGGGAGCTCGGTTTCCCTCTCTGAAGTGCTGACATATTAAGGTTTCACTCGCCATGAGAAAGCATTTAGAGAAGGAAAAGTATTTCTAAGAGCAAAACACATCATTGCCAGAACTTGGGATTGCTCCGCTGCCAAGCCCCGCACAGCTCCCGCCCCTCCAGGTACCATCACCATCAGCTCCAGCCCACATCTGCAACATCTGTCCTCTCCGTCACACCTCCTCCCTATGGCGCGTATGATTTCCCCAAGACCACACTGAGGTGGAAGGAATAAAAAAAACCCTCAAAACAACCGAATGAATTCCCTTAACAAAATGCTTAAGTCTTGTTAAACAAAGGGAGGTTTCTCCAAGGAGCAATTACAATCAGAGCAGCAGCCTAACTAGGCTTCAGACACCACTCCAGGCACACATTTCGGACTGTCAGACAGCATTCCGCAGGGTTTGCACCCTATTGCAGCGGGTGCTGAGCACCTCCGAGCACTCACGGAACATTTTAGGTTGCTACTGGCTTCAGCAAGAACTGAAAATACTAAAATACCTGAGCCAGAAGCACTCTCGGAATATCAGGTGCAACAAACTTTTAGTGACTTGCTCGGTATTTCACTATTCTTGCTAAAAAAATCAGGGCAAAAGCAAGGACCCCAATTGACCTTGTGTGTTCATCCCTCCTCTCTAGCTTATCATACACATCCTCGCAGGCATGACCCACGCACATCACAGACCTCCTACCACCCACATCACCACCACCACCAAAGCGTTTCACGACCTACAAAGCAGACATCTATTTCCAGGTCACTCGAAGAGTGCTAGAACAAGCACGAAGTCCCAAGAAATCACATGCCGAGCGCATAAATATTCCCAGCTCTGACTTCCAGCCTCTTCTCTGAGCCGTCCTTTGAGGTGCAGAACGGCGGCAGCGGCTGAGAGATGCTCTAATCAGCGCATCTAATTTCACACCATGTAAGGACCATGTTATGCCTTGGGATGAACGTGAAAGGCTGCCGTTGAAGTAAAAGAGAGGTACGCACTTCAGAAGCTGGAATTTGGCCTCAGAAAGAGTCGCTAAAACTAAAATATTAAAGTGTATTTAAAACCATAATAAGGCAGATTAGCAATCAAACAGAGCGGCTTTGCTGGGGGACTGATAAGCGAGGAGGATTCCAGGGGCAGATACCACTACTGAAAGAAGGCCAAAAAGGCCTTGTTTAGAGTAAAAACGTCTTTTGATCCAAAATGCAGCATGGAAATTCATTTTTTCTCATGCATTTTCCATGAGAGAACAAGCCCAATCAGCCTTGTTTTAAGCAGCAATGCTGAAGCTCCCACCTGGAGCGTTTGCACTGGGAGGGATGGGAAATTGCCCGGTGAGACTCCGTAGCATGATGCCCATAGGCTTCACCCCTCTCGTAGACATTCAAAGCACTTTTGACTCATTCAGAAAATTATCTGACCCAGCCTGGTCCCAACTTTCTGAACCACGCAGCGGAGGAGCTGCAAAAGTCTTGCTCCCTCACCAATCCTGCTGGAATCGGGTCTCAAATTTATTTGCTCATTAAAACGTCCACGCAGGAGGCACCTTTCATCTCTCAGCACTGTCCTAAAAAGCAAAGAAGTCACCAGGAGCAGTTAACTTTGGGGATGGGCTGGGAGGGACGGTGCATGGAAGGGCTGGGAGGATGGTGGGGCCTCAACGCTTTTCTTCAAAGATTTTCTCCGTGTCTTACTCAGCGATCCTTGAGACACAAATAACTAACGAGACGGCAACGCGTTGAGCTGCAAAGGCTGAGCACCTGTTGCTATAGCCCCAAACCTTTCACTGTCTTCAGACTGAGGAATCGATAAGGGTTTTGACACCCATCAAGCTTCAGCACGCCTACAGGCTAGCGAGGAGCGACCCAGGGCCACCTCCGCCAAGACCTCTCTTCTGTCGAGCGATGCCCTCGCCTCCTGGCTTAGCAGAAATCCTCCTGCGCGGGGGAGCTCGGCAGTTTCAGTTCCCTGAGACTGGTACGCTGAGCTTATTCCCAACCAGATTCACTGCTGAGTTTTGTCTGGTTTAGGCTGGAAAGTAGATGGCATCTCTTCTCATGCTAGACCTTGGAAGCTCGTACAATAACCATCTTATAAAGAAGGGGCAGGTGGCTCACGTTCAATCCAAATTTCATATTTATTAGCCCAAGAAGTGGCTCAGGTCTATCCAATCTCTAAAGTCTCTGTACAACTCATGGGACACCTCCCTCACCCGCACCAAACCCCTTTACAGTATCAAAACCAGCATGGGATCAGCCATCAGAAGGCGCTCGCCGCGACGAGCACACCGGGGCTCGTGGTCCAAGGAAATGGGGTGGGAAGTGTTCCTCCCATGGGACCCGGGGCCCCATCCACGAAGGGGAAAGGAGTGACCCCCATGCGCTACCTACACTCAGGGTCCCTGTCGCATCTTCCCAGCACGGCCCAAGCGGCTTCACCAGCGCAGCCCGGGGGACCACCGGCTGGTCCCCCCTCCCCAGCACGCTTTTGTGTTCACATGGCGCTCGGCTCCCTCGAAACACGGGGATGTTGAAGCCTTGTTACTTCGGCTGGGGTCAGGGAGACTGAAAACGTAAGTGTATAATCCTTTCACAAGTTAATTAAAGTACCCATCCATCCTTCATTCAAACCATTAGCCATGGGTTTTTACAATTAATTATTTGGAACCAAATCAAACAAACAAACAGAAGACACAAAGAAGAGAGAAAGCGAAGCAGAGACAGGGCGCTGCTGCAGCAGGGCGTTAGCGAGGCTCCTCCGTGCTTCCCAAAGCAAGCCACGAACCCGCTGCAGCCAGCACAAGGGTGCGCTGGGGGTGAGGGCCCTGGTTCGAGTTTGGGTGCTATCTCAAGCTGCTTCTGGGACCTTGGAAAAAATCTCTTTGTCTCTCCTTGCTTTACGGCCAGCCCTCCATGCCATGCCCCGTTGCTACGTGCCGTACCCCGCACGCCCTCCCTTTGGCCCTGGCCGACCCTGGAAGTGGAGATAAACTGCAAATAAATGATTTACAAACCAGGAGGGCTCTCTGGTGAGGTCTCGGTAGGCTGGGGCACTTGGGGGGACAGGAGCCAGCACTCCCCGCACGGACCTGCCCCACTGCCCGAGGGCTCACGAAAGCACCTGCAAGACCTCAAAGGAGCCGAGAGCAGAGCGGAGGAGCCTTTCCACCCGCACGGATAGCCCGGGAAGGGCTCCTGAATATTGCAAGGAGGGCAAGCAGCTCTCCTCCCGCTCGGCTGGAGGCTGGGTCCCCAGCTGAAGCTCTCTGGCCTAGTTTATCTCCTCTCTTCCATGATCCCTCTCCTTTTTGAATGCTTCATTTCAGCATAGGTATGCGAGGGGAGAAGGGGAGGTGGGGAACAGGGAACCATCCTTCCTTTTCTCCGCTTTTTTCCCTTGCATTTCCTTCCCTCTCATTTGCTGCCACAGCTACGCTCTGTCTCTTATCCCCAACCTCCCTCTCCTCCATGCCCTCCCTACTCCCCATCAAGACAAGGTTTAATGTCTTTCCATCTCTTCCCGGGTAAATTGCAGCGAGCCTGCCAGCTGCTCGGGTGGAACACACTGTTTTATATGCGCCATAAAAGGAGAGAACTCTGTAAACAATATTATTTTTAATAAAATCCTAGGCTTTGGCAGGCCAGCTGCTTTTGTGTCTGTCTTAATTTAATCAGACGATCAGCTCTCTCAAGCAGCAAGAGGGAATGAAAAGCATTAGCAAGGAATCAAGGAACTGGTGAGGAAGAGACACGATTTCCATCAAGTGCTTTCTGGCCCGGTGTGTTGCTATGTGAGCAGGACCAAGTTTTCAGGAAACAGATTCCCAGCCCGGCTCATCCGAAAACAACTTTGTCAAGGCGCAGGAAGGACGCGAGCACACCTAGGCGTATCACGCTCCTCCTGCAGTGCTCCAAGAGCAGCCATATAGCCGGCACGGGCGATGAACAAACCCAGGCTTAACCACATTTTCACAGTTAGAGCAGATCACTGTGGCTCTCCCCGGGCACTGGCAGGTCTCTGACATACCCCACGCTCCCCAGGATGGGAATCCTGCCCGGTTCGGTGCCTCTCCCCATGCTTGTACCCAGGTACAGCCACCCAAACCAGCATCCATCAGCTCCCCGTCCGCGGCCAAACCCCAAACCACGCCGGCATGTCCCGTTTGACACGTCAAAATTCAAAACCAAATCAATACAGTGATAGCATTAAGGATGAAATATTGAATTCTGCAAATACATCCCCCAAAGGGCCAGCCAAGGCTACGGTGCGCATCGGGAGGGGAAAAGCCTTCTCCAAAGCGCGGTGGGGAGGAGATGTTGGCAGCTGGAACAGGGGGAGAAGGAGGACAGCCCCGAGCAGCCCTTGACACGCAGCATCGCAAGCAGCAGCTGAATTTGAAAGGTGTCACTTACAGACAGCAAAAACCTGGCAGAAGCAGCTGATTTCGTGACACTTCTGTTCCTCAAGACCAAGCAACAGCCAGCGAGCATCTGCCGTGCACAGACAACTCCCTCCCTCTTGCTCCAAGCCCTCACAAGAGGCTTCACTGCCAGCAGGCTCAAAACTTGGCCGCGATGTCCTCTGAGCCTAAACCACTGCAGATGTGATCCCTGCCGCCTCCGCCTAACTCTGTTTTGTGCAGCTAAAGCAGCCTGGAGCGGAGACCAGGACTTCCCTGGCTTGGGAGCACTCAAGGGTTCCTCCGCTCCCACTCAAAGCCGCAAATCCGCCAGAAGAAAGATCCTCAAAAATATGAAATAATAATCGCTAATTACAGACACAAAGTAAACAAATTAATTGATATTTACTTGTTTACCCAGTTACAAAAAAATGTTAATCACTTAGCATGTATTTTTATGATATTAAACTGTGCTAACGCGCAGCCATAAATATCACCAGTAAAGCAAACATGGTGCTCGGCACTGCAAAGGAATTAAAATTAGTATTTAATTACAAGAAATCGCTCGAAGTTCTTTTGCTGCCATTAATCACTTTCAATTATGAATGTAATTATAAGTCGTCTTTTCTCTTTGGGTGGTCGCTGCTGGGACCTGAATCGGTGACCCTCTGCTCTGGAAGAGAGCACCCCACTTTGCTCGCCAAACGACGACAACTCCCCGCCGACCACGCTAACGGGATCGATCAATTAGTGCCTTTACGAAGCTCCCAAGCGCCGAGGGCACGCAAACAAGGAGAGGGTGAGGAGGAAGACTGAGTTACTTCATCCCTTTTGCTCGCACTGATTTTTTCCATATCCACCCGCTAGCAGCACGAGAGCAGAATCAGGGCTAGCGAGATAGATAAATTGATGTGAAAAACACGCCGTCAAGGACGAGACGATAATGTTATCTCCTGCTACAAGGCAAATCAAAGCCTAGAGAGTTCCTTCCCTGCGACACGAAGCTTTTCAGCGGGGACACGTGGCAGCTCGCCTCCGTGCAGGCAGAAGGAGAGCGCGTTAGAGGGCACAGCCGAAACTTGTCCCCCCTCCAGCTCTCGGCTCTGCTCTCCCCCAGTCCTCACCTTCTCCTGGGCACGCGGTTCGGAGCCGAACTGGCTCTACCTGGGTTGCACCGGGGTCAGCATCACCTCTTGGCAGCACAAGATGGAGCGTGCTCACCGTGGAGGTAATTTTCGGCTACGGATCAGTTCTCAGGGTACCTGCATCAGGAATCCGCGAGGCATAATGAAGAAAAGCAAACCTACTGGCAGTAAGCTCTGATTTTTTTATGAGGGGATGGCACTTTTCTTCTGGGGGACTTGCAAATCAAAAAAAAAAAAAGGCTGAAAAACTACCCCTCTGCTCAGTGCTAAGCCTCTGTCATCGGTTCGGACTTTGCTCAAGGAGTTTGGGACGGCGGAGCTCAAGCCCTGACCCTGCAGGCGGTCAGTGAAATAAATCCACGCATCAGGTTGGACGAAGGCTGCTGCTGGCAGAGCATCTCCAACCTGGGACACCAGTGCCCTGATAACCGTAACGCTCCCCCCAAGCCCGTTCAGCCTCGCAGCCTGCTTCTGGCACTGCACGGCACCCAAGGCGCCCAAAACACAGAGGCCAACGTGGAAAATCAAACAGAAACGTTCCCTTTTGGTTCCCTTGGTACTTCTGCACAGGGAATGTGATTAGACTGTCCTTATCTTGGTGGGAACAGTTGTTAGCAATAATGAAATCATCCAGTCCTTTTCTTTTTGAAATCCAGCCACATCCTTTGGCTCCAGGAAATAGGGGCAGCGACATGTGCTGTTTTCATAAAAAGCCACGAGACAACATATTTCATTGCAATAAATTCCCTTCTCTCAAGTGAAGAGCAAAGGAGAGAGATTTCAAGGACGAGAAAAGTTTCAGCCAAAAGAAGGGGCTGAGCTGAACTTCTGCCCATCTGACACTTCTCGTGAAGCTGGCTCTTCACAATCTGAAGAAGGCTGGATGACGACAACACTTGTCGCTTTCTTCTCTCTCCGTGCTTGCTCCTTCCGTCTCAGCTCCTGCGACGGTAACAGGAATCGCCCGTTGAATTTCCACGCCGACACGAAGCCCAACACGATGAGTCTCTGCTGGGAAAGCCCAGCCTCTGGAGGATGGCCACTCCTCTCCCCACGTCGGCCAAGAGTCCAGGGAGGACTCAAGCCAAAACCTCCACGTGTTTCTCCCAGCAGAGACTCGTGGCCAGCTTGGAGTTGGGAATATGCTTACTGGGTTGTAAATCTAGCCAAACTGCGTGCTTCATCCTCACCTCATCCTCCCTGGGCTCATTCACCGCTTGGTTTCGGGTCCAGACCGAGACCCAGATTCCCTGCGAGGTGCTCCCCTCCGCCAAAGGTCAACCCAGCCCCCCTGAGGAAGACTTCGGCGTCCCAGCGAGCGCGTTGCCACCCGGGCAGACGACACGCGTCGCGACTTAGCGGCTTTGCACCTGAATTACCCAGGCTCTGTCCCCCCGTGCTGCGCTGGCTCCTAATTAGCAGGCTGCATCTCGCCGTCCTCCTGGCACTCGGCTGAGTCTCCCCTTCCCTCTGCTCCTCGCTTATTCTGTTCATTGAACTAATTGCCGAGCGCCTGCACCCTGGGTGTCTGCTGCTGTTGGAGAAGATTAGTATTTTTACAGAGGGGGGAAAAAAGATTAAAAAAAAAAGATTGTGTTTTTTAAAGCAGATGAAAGGAGAGCCCAAGGAGATGTGCATTTGACTCTCAAACACGCTCCTTCAAGTCTCCCTCAGCAGTACTTAAAGGCATTTCCAAAGCAAGACTTTATGAATGCTAAATGAACCCGGCGCCTTGTTCCTCTGCCACAAGAAAGGAAAAAAACTTATCTTTTATATACAATATTTCCTTTATGGCTGACACTGTGCATCACGCATCGCTACTACCAGACCCACTTCAGACACGAACGCTGACCTTCGCAAAAGTCACGGGGAGACCGCTGCCTCGCCGGGCTGGAGTAGCACGCTGCTGGGCAGGGCTCGGGGATCCCGGCTGGATCCGAGCAGCCACGTACCGTTTCACCTGCTGCTTTCCAGAAAGGGCAAGGTGAGACCACCACAAATAGGGAAAAGTTGAAAGTCTTGCTTTCAATCGCTGCGATCTTGGATGCCCCGGCCAAACCCGGGGCGTTGGTTGAGAAGTATCACCTTCCGGAAAGCTTCCTCAGGATGCAGGTTGGGCAGGGGAATGACGAACCAAGGGGGAAACCAGCAGCAGCCGAGCAAGCCAGAAGGACAAGGGCGAAAAACCCACCACTGATCGCCCAGCCCTGCAAACCATCTGTGCCACCACCTCTGCTTCGCCGAGGGATGCTGGCGGGGTCCTCGTCCAGGTGCCCAGCACCCAAACTCTCCTCGATTTCAGAAAGGACAAGCACCGAGCGCACCGAGGCATTCGGCACCCCAGCACCTTTGGCCACCTGGGTCATTTGGTCAAGGCCACGCAACGCTCTTGCGAACGGAGCCAGCAGCGCGATGCGGTGCCCAGCTTGCCCGCTGCCCTCGCTGCAAGCCCGCTCCCGAGCTCGGGCTCGCCCTTGCCGAGGGTTTTCAGCAGGACCGCTCCCTTTCCCCACCTGTGAAATGGGGGAGAAGAGCATTAGCTTCCCACAAAACACTCTGGGCAGAAGCTGGTCCGCGCTCTTCGGAAAACACCCACCCAAAGGAAGTCTTGGGAGATTTAATTAGCTACCGTCTGCGCTTTTTGAGCTTGTTAGGTGCTATATAATTGCTAAATATTATTATTATCTCTGCAGGTACAGCAGTTTGTTAGGATAATGATAGTGATTGACATTTCCCTGGCATCTTTCATCCCAACCAGATCCCATATTACTCTATTATAAAACACTGTTCTGCCTTGATTCTCCATATGTCTCCAAACTGTCAACAGGATCATAACTGGCTCCACGTTGCCAAAAGAAATAAAGGCACAAAGCGGCTTGTGCAAGTTCACGGGATGTATCAAAAGCTGAGCAAGGACCAGTTCAACTTTATGCTCAAGAACACAAGTTGCACAGGTATACGTACGGTACAGACAGAGATACACGGGCTCTGCTTCAGCACCGACACGGAGCAAAGCTGCAAGAAGCGGTCCTGTGAGCCACCGCAGCACCCAAAAACCTCCCTAGTCCATCCCCCCCCCCCGTCCTGGCAAGCAGCAGCGGGTACCACAGCCCAACCACCACTTCGAAAAATATATTCCAGGGACAGCAAAGCAGAGGGGCCACCCAGTGATTAATTGGAGACTATCAGTTTGGGATAGGTCTCTAAATTCTCATTAAGTCAGGTGCTGAGGCATCGCACATTAATCCAGATCATTTCCCCTTCGGCCCAAACAAATAAATAACTCTTGTATAATTCAGGGAGAATTGGGTGGAGCCATCTCTCCCCCTCTCTCTGTCTCTTTCCAACTAACCAGTGAATAAAACATCGCCCGCAAATCTATTAGGCTAATTTTAAATCCTGACAATTTAGCAGCACTTCAGCAAGATAAGAGCCATTTATTAAAAGCCACAGTTCATTAAGCCAAATGCTGCTGGCGTATTTACTCGGAGAAACGGGGCTGGGCTCGGCTCTCACCGAGACCAGAAGCCCCCAAAGGAGCGGGAGTGATCCTGTTTCACCCAAAAAGAGAGGCCAGCACGAACTCTCGCCCGCCCCAAGCCCGCGTGGGGCTGCGTGTGCTTCCCACCCAAGGGGCCAAGTGGTCTTGCTGAGCGACGCACGATCGCGGAGCAAGAGGCACGGGATGCTTTGCAGCTTTGCTACCCAGGGCTGGGAAAAGTCTCCGGGAGCTCCGTCGGAGAAGCAGCTCACACGGCTCCACGCCTTGCAGCAAACTTCTGCAAAGCCGTGCCCCACCGCGCCGGGGACCCCTCCCAGAAGGATTGAAACCAGAATCCGGATCAGACACGCACCGCTTCGGACCCGCTCCCGTTAATGGCAAGCGCGGGTTGACTTCAGAGAGGGGACGATTGCTGCCAGCAGCAAGCCAAGAGGGGGCTATTTAAGAGGAGCTGTTGCTTGCCAAAAGCTACCAGATTGCACCCGGAGCCTTCCTTCCCCCAAGCTGCCACTCGACATCTCTGCAGAGCCCCCTCTGCTGTGCCGTGGCATCGGCTCCCAAAGCATCCGGGGCTGCGAGGATGACAGCGGGTGCTTCGGGACACAGGGAAAGGGCTCGGGGTTTCCTGCCTCCAGGGTGGCAGCAGGAAAGAGAAGGAGACGGACTCGCCACTGCGAGCAGCCCTGTGGTCTCCTGCTCTCTGGGAACTGGGATTTTTGTTAACCTTCACGAGGGACGAGTTCGACGCTCCACCCAAACCAAGATGCCGAGGGGACGCAACAACCGCAACCCCGTAAAACCAAGCTACGCACGAGCCCGCCTGACGCCAAAGCCAGTTTGCCGAGCAAAGACCTGCCCGAGCACAGGGAACACGTGGCTCTATCAAGCTCTGCACCAGCATCGATGAGCTTATTCCCGTCCGGGAAGCGCTCGCTGCGTGGCTCCCAGCGGTGCCCGGGTCTCCGCAGGTAGGGAGCGACCGCGAGGGGTTCGGCGGTACCCGAGAGACGGAGCCAGGAGGGAGGGAGCGGTGCCAGCATCCTCTGCGAGAAGCAGGCAGCAGAGGGCAGTGAAGAAATCCCATCTCGCCGAGTTTGGGAGTGTAATTCATTCCAGCGGGAGACATCCAAGAGACTTTATCAAGTGCAATTGTCCCACTGCGCCTTTCACCTGCACACACTTGCAAGACAGTCTGGAGTCACTACAGAGTCTCCCTTTACAGTCAGAGCTGAAAGGAGCATTATAAAGGTGAATTAACATTTAAAAAGAATGTAAAAAACCCAGAACTGTTCTAATGATGATTAATGGGAAGCTATAAGGGAGGCCATGACCTCCTAGTGTCATTAAATGGATTGGCAGGTTTCTGAGCATTAATTATAAATAGCCACAGGAGTTCGAGTGCTTAGCAGAATGATGATAAATCCGTGACACAGGCAGAGGGACAGGGAGGCAGGAGCACGGGGGAACACGTGCCTGCGCGTGCACGCACACGGCTCGGCGTGCAAGGAAACACGGGTTTGCACGGGCGCGATGCGCAGGAGAGAGGCAGAACGCAAAAAAGTGGAAATGAGCCCGTCCGAGCGTGCTCCTGTGTTCAGGTGGATACGAGGATGGAGAGAGTGAGAGAAATGGGTAAATGATAAATTAGGCCCTGCCAGTCAATCACATTTTCTAAATGTTTTATATCCCAAAAGCTATAAAAGCAATATTCCTTTCTGGCCTTATTGGAGCCATTTCTGTAAGGCAATCACATCTGTTTCCTCGGAGATTTGAGCTGAACTGTGCCTTGGCATTTTTTTTTTTCCTTTTTTTTTTTTCCTCCCCTTTATATTTACTCTCTAGCCTGCTACCAAAGAAGGGTCAGAGCATGCATACAAATAGGGAGGAGGAGTGAAAAACAAACAACGTCAAAACAGTGGCCGGCGCTGACGAACAGACAAGAAGTGGCTGCAAACTTCTCCAAATTCCCCAGCCCATTAACGAAGAAATAGCTATAACAATCAGGGGCCGCCTGGATTTTGAAACCGTTAACATTTCCTTCTCTTCGGCGCGCGTTATTCCACGATTGCATAGATATCGCGGAGCCGTGCGTTACCTCGGACGTGCTGATCCGCCCAGCCCGCCCGGGATTCGCAGCGCCGTACCGACTTGCCGCTCTTGCAAGAGCCCTTGGAGAGATGCTCAGGGATAAAAGCCCAAATCCCTCTCCGAATACCACGGAGACCCGGAGCCGCAAAGGTGCGTTTGCTCCACAAGCCAGGAGCCAGTTTTTGCAGGGGTATGAAAACAGGAGTTCGTTGCAAAGAGAATATATCAGCAAACTGTCAGAGCCCCGGGATCGCGGGTCTGAATAAATACAGGGCATGAATGGAGCGAGGACCTCGGGCTCGTTAATGAGCTCTCCCAGCAAACCGCATCGACTGCGGAGGGCGAAGGCCCCTCTCGCTGCCAACGAAGGGAACAAAAGGCTCCGGGTGAGGTGCCAGAGGGGCAGCGCCGTGCCTGGGCACCCGGAACCCCCCCTTAGCTCTCCAGGGGGAGCCTGGAGGCTCCCAGACCCGCTGCAGCTCCCTGCGTCAGCAGCCGCATCCCATCGCCCAGCCCAGGACAGCAGCCCCAGCATCCAGCCGCAGGGCATTTCCATTGGGATCGGGATCCCAGTTTCCTCCAGCGCTTTTGCAAACCGCCGTGTCAGCTTCTGCTCGCTCTATGGGGAAGCGAAAGCACCAGCCCGAATCGCCTCCACCGAAATTAAAAATATTCTTGTTTCTATTTAGATTTAAGTATCATTACCTTGCTGGGTTCTTCCAAGGGGAAGCATTATTTCAACTGATTGGAAAATGGTGGCGAAGGAACAGGTTCTCCATACAATTTTCTTCATATCCTATTAGTTGCAATACAATTACAGTGAATACATCAATTCTTAGTCCCAGCAGCTCCTGGAAAGAGCCACCTATTAAAAGCTGGCTTATTAATGGAATCGTACATCCAGGATTAATCGGGCCGCGTTGGCCATTTCCATTTCTCACTCCGCAAGTGCTTTGGTTTGCTTAATAGGCTGAAGTAACTTGAGAATGACACAACTTAGAGCTTCCCCCATTTGCTGCGCACATCGCCAGCAAATTTAATATCGCTTTCCCTTCTGGAGTTGCTCTGGGATAAAACCTGGCACGCGCCGTCGGGGAAACCCACGCAGCAGGGCGGGGAGGGGGAGAAGGGGCTTTCTGCCTTTGGCAGAGCCGGCGAGGGGAGATCCCTAATCGATCTAAGGCTTACAAACCCCGCGGGAACGCGCAATACCAAAACCCAACTGCCAAGGCGAGCGGGCTGGACGGGAGCCAGGCTACCGCTGCAACATCATCTCGCGAGCGCTTCGAAAGCCTCCGGCCACCCCGAAGAGCATCCCCCTCACTCCCAGGCAGGCGTGGGGGGCCCTCCAGCCCTCCCCATCAGCCCACGGCCCCGGGGTGCCAGCCCCGCTCCCGGGCGTCACCCCGCAGCTCGGAGCGAGGACCCGCTGTCTCCCAGCGCAGATGTTCCTGTGGCAGCAAAGTCAATGCGTGTTGAAGCATGGTAATATAGTATGACTTTTCCCTTTAATGGAATTTTTCTAGCCCACTAGGAAAAAAAAGACTCCATTAGCCATACTACAAAGGCTGCTACTTATTAGTATTTTAGAACAGCGGCAAAAACATTTCTTGAATCTAATTATTGCTGACAAATATGAAAATTGAAATCAAAGTTAAATTTTCAGCTACAGTGCCTCATACGGCAGCAGCTCGCCGGCTCCCAACTATTGCATCAACACATTTATTCTGCTGAGAAGGCTGCGGAGGTTGGGGCCCCCCACCCCTCCAGCCCACCCCTCCATCTTCCGAGGCATTAACTCTGACATATTCATCTCGCCAGCCGGGGCTGCGTAACTAACTTCACGTTCACCAGGCGCTCGCAGCCGACACGTCGGAGCGAGGCTGAAGGAGGGAATAGGGCTTTTTTTTTTTTTTTGGTCTTTTTATATTTATTTTTATTTATTTTTTTCCTAACTTTGCTCTCTCCCACCCCCCTCTTCCAACCCGATCTCGAAAAAGGAGTCGCTGGTTGATTTTAAAATCGTCAAGACAGAGGATCTGGAAGGGAGGGGAGAGGGGAAAAAAAAAAAAGCCTTGTCAACATATTTCCTTTCTCCTACCTCCCCCCCAACATACCGTTAAAATCAATCCCCTTTGTCATTTTGCTCTGCTTGTGTGAATGTTTAATGGCTGTCGAGGGAGATAATGATTGCTGCTAGGAAATTCATTTCAGATTTGCTATTTATAAAGTACTTGGTGCTCAGGTGGGAAATTAACATAAGGAAGGGGGGAAAGGGACTGAACCAGGGCAAAAAAAAAAAGGCAGTGGGAGAGGAGGGATGAGGCGCTGCGGGGCTGGCTGGAAGGGGCCCGCGCCCCAGAAGGGTTCGCATCCGTTCCCGTCTCTCCCGGGACAGGGGGAAAAGGCTTGCGCGGAGTGCGGACGGCCACGCTGGGGATATTTGGGCGCTCCCGAGCACCGCCAGCCCCCTTCCCGGCACGCACCCCCGCAAGGGACACGGAGCTGGTGGCTCTCGCAGCCGGGGATGCTGCTCCTCGCACGCCAGCCCCCACAAAACCTGCCCACCAGCACCACCGGTGCTTTGCGCCCCAGCTCCCTCCCCGGACCCTCGCCCCGCCGGATGAACCGCAGACCTCCTCCGAGTCCCCCCCTCCCCACAAAGCCCGACAGCCTGTTGCCACGCGTTGGATTTTTGAATCCCGGGGGAATTCCCGGCTGCGATACAGCCGGATCCCGTACAGCCAGCGGTACGCACGCTGCCATTGAGTTGCTAATTCCTTGTCTCAGAAGTTGCTTTTCACTTTCTGATTTTTCAATAATAGGCTTGGTATGAATCCCTTAAGCTTCTGAAATAAGCTGAAAACCGCTTTTCCAGCCATTTACATAAACACAAGTGGATCAGAAGGAATAATCATAGTTTATGCATTATTTGGGGGCTTTGGAGCCAGCTGCTAATGTGATGTCAGGTTTCGAAGCCCAAAAACGCACAATGGGAAGTGTTGACGTGCAGAAAAGCGGCACAAAAAGGTAAACAATAAATAATACAAATTTTGAAACGTCGTCTTCAATGACAAGGCGGCTTTGGCTTCGCCGCTACCCCGGCCTCTAACGGATCCCGCTCCCTGCCAGCCTTGCTCCAGAAAGGGCTTCATTAAGAGAGATGTCACTCACGCTAAATCCAAATTCACCTCTTGCCAGCCAGCCCTTGGCCCGCTATCAAAAACCCCGGTGCCGGCTTTGGGGACCGACTTCGCAAAAAAAAAAGTCTAAGGCAGGCAACCCTCTGATCTATAAATACCATCTGTCCTGCGGAAAGGGGATAAAAGCTAGAAAACAACCAAACCGACCCAGGAACTTAGTGCCATTCCGCAGATAACTCCTACAAGAGGAGGGAAAACACCCCGCTTAAACGGCGCGGTAATATTACAGCATTAACGAACCTTGCTTCGCTTCAAGCGCTTGTCACGCTTCCAACGAGGCGGGTCAGGTTTGGCTTTCAAACCAGTTCTTTAAATCAAGAATGCCGTTTCTGGCATAATCAAAACATTAGCAGAGGATCTGTTTTGAAGAAATAATAATAAAAAAAGAAACGTAGCAAGGCTCGAGACTCCAGGCTCTTTTGATACCGCTGGAATGCAGCCTTCGGATCTCTTTTTTTTGTTCGAAATCACTTCACAACTTTGTACATAAAGCTTCTGCAAGCTCCAAATCAGAACAAAAATACTTCTAAATCAATCTCTGTTTTTCCCCGAATTTACTTTCACTGGGAATTTGCGACTGTTTTATTCCGTTTTGGAATAAAACAAAAAATACTCTCAGTTTCTAATATTACACAATTTCCTGCGGCACTTCCTCGCAGCTGCCGCCTCCCATCGCGAGGCACGGGAGGACGCAAACCGGCCACGCGGGTGAGGGTTTGTGGGTTGACAAGCTCCGTTCCAAGCTAAATCGGGGTTTCCTCCCCCTCTGCTCTGCCCCGGTGAGGCCCCATCTGGAGTCCTGGTCCAGTTCTGGGCTCCCCAGTTCCAGAGAGACGAGGAGCTACTGGAGAGAGCCCAGCGGAGGGTACAGAGATGCTGAGGGCCTGGAGCATCTCTCCTGTGGGGAAAGGCTGAGGGAGCTGGGGCTGTTCAGCCTGAGGAAGAGGAGACTGAGAGGGGACCTCACCAACGCTTATTGATATCTCCAGGGCGGGTGTCAAGAGGACGGGGCCAGACTCTTCTCAGTGGTGCCCAGCGACAGGACAAGGGGCAACGGGCACAAACTGGAACACGGGAAGTTCCGCCTGAACATGAGGAAAAACTTCTTCGCTGCAAGGTGCCCGAGCCCTGGCACAGGCTGCCCAGGGAGGGTGTGGAGTCTCCTTCTCTGGAGAGATTCCAACCCGCCTGGACGCGGCTCTGGGTGACCCTGCTCTGGCAGGGGCTGGGCTGGGTGGTCTCCAGAGGTCCCTTCCCACCCCTGCCATTCTGTGATTCCCCGTGCTCGGCGATGTACAATTACACAGCGGGGGGAAAGGACGCTGTTTTTCAAGGCAAATCCAGGTTAGCTGGACCAGACGAGAGGGGAAAGACGGCTGGCATCCTTACGGAGCGTGTGCAGCCAAGCGAAGAAGGGGAAGGACCACGCAACGAGCCCAACTGGCTACAGGACGAGCAAAGGATGTCAACTCAGGACCGACGTCCCAGGCCAGGACCTCCAGGCTCGTAGCATCTCTTTCTGCTCCTTCCCCACCAAACCCCTGCCGAGCACCCGCTCCCATCCTCCCTGCAAGCCAGACCCACCGCAGCTCCAGAAGCGAGGGCTTTGCGTGAGCCACAGCTCGCTGGATGGATAGAGGTGCCCTCACGCAAGGTGCCGAGCACCCTCGCACCCCACTGATGCTTGGTGTTCACCCACCTCCAGAAGGTCCTCAGCGCTGCACCGTGACTTTTCGGCTTGGCAGCAGCTACGTCGCTCCGGCCCCGGGGAAGGCGGAGGATGCCGTGCCAGCTTCCATCACCGCCTCCCCAGCGCTTGAAAGGGAATACTCCAACCACCGGTAATTTACGCACTTTGGGTCCCCGGGATCCTGGCTTCCCGTACGGCTGCTACAAAGCACTTCGGAGCCGCAGCTCCTCGGCTGCGTGAAGCCCTGCTCAGAGGGCCTTTTTCGGCTCCCTCTGATTAGTAAGCGAAGCATGCGGGAGCTGGAGGAGTCGGAGGAAGGGAAAGCAGCGCGGGGAGGATGCCAAGAACCCAACATTGTCTTTAGTGGGAACAGTCAACGGGACAAGGGGGCCAAAGGGTCAATTAATTTACAACGGCTTTCAGCATTGGACATATTAACTGTAAGCGCATCAAAAATCCATGATATCCTTCTTGGCGGGAGATAACAGAGCACGGTGAAGGCAGCACCTCTGATTTATTATTAACCAAGAGCAAGGTGTATGCTTCGGGAAGGAGCAGGGAGGTGGCTAGCTCCTCCGGGCTAGCAGCCACAGCTCCAAACGTGCCGCGGGCACGGAGTCTGCGATGCCTGGAGCACGCTCTGGCACCTGCCAAAGGGCTCCAGGCCCCTGGGATCAGGGTGTCCCAGGGGATGCAATGACAAAGAGCTCACCCTTTACAAATTTTACTATTTCTTTTGCCTATAAAAGCTACTAAAGGCATGGAAACCACGTGCAGAGGCGCAGGATGCTGGCTGAAGATGGGAGACAGCAGTACGGCTTGGACTTCCACTACAGAATCCCAAAACCTGGCGCCTCGCTCATTTTGGCCCCCGTTTGAAACCAAGAGCTCAACTCCAAGTTCAAGTCGCAGCTCCAAGCCTTTGCCATGAACATCTGAAATGGATCACCGAGTCTAATGGGAGATTTGCCACCGGGCATCAAAGGAGCACTACCAGTAACGCCGAAAAAAATCACATTTACCCTCTTGAAAGCTTTGCTCTAGTAAGGCGTTCCTTCAACTGGGGAACAAGCAAAGAAAATTTTGCCCTCTCCTGCCACTATTGAAGTCTGGGAAGGAAAAACAGATGCAAAAGAGGTGGTTTTTTTTCTCATCCTCGTGGCCAGAAAGATACTCCCCATGCGGAGCTTCGCAGGCTGCGAAGGAAGGCTGGAGCCCACCTCTGCCGTCTGGCTGCGAGTTGCCTGGGAAGCAAGCTCTCCCCCTCCACCTCCACCCCAGTTTATCGCAGAAAACAGCAAGCCCTGCTTGCTAGCTTGACCTAGATCTGTCAACTGATCAATTTTTTTCCCCATAGGGAAAAAATAAAATGGGGGGAGGATCACAAATATGCATATTTTTAAGCAAAAGCAGCAAGAAAAAAAAATACACGAAGCAGACACTTCCAATATTGAACGCGCTCGCCTCGTGTACAAGCCAGGGTTGGCGCAACAGGAAGGCAGAAAAACCATAAGCCATGGTCAAAATACCTACACGGATGAGGAAAAAGTAGTTTTTGCTAGGCACCGGGACATCCCACAACTGGTTGCAGCCCCCAGCGCCACCAAGTCTTGGAGAAAGGGTAGACAGCTCTGTTTTGAGCTGGCTGGGATGGCCCCTAGGATGCTTCAGAAATCTAGTTGTACCAGGCGAGGTTCCTTCCAAGCTCACAGCGACCACCTGATCTTCTCTGCTTGTCAAACTCATATTCGTCTCCTCTTGGCCGGTCAGTGAGTCCCATCCCCACCGCGGGGACGGCTGGCCAGTCCCGCACCTCCTCAGCCCCGCTCTGCCTCGCTGCCTCCTCACGTATCCCGCTGTAGATAACCACAGCCACCTTCTCCACGCCTGCGTTTTGAGAGCGGTAAGCAAGCGCGTGCCCTGAAACGCGTGGCAGCGCGCACGGTACCTCGCACGTCTCTGTTCCACAACCGGGGCTCCTAAAGCTGTAGTAGCTCCAGCACGTGGTCCCCATCGCACCACACTATGAAGCATCTCATTACAAACAACTCTTTTGGTTTAGATCGCTCCATATACGCCGCGTAGAGCAACCACAAGTTTACCCTTGCTATACTCTGCCAGCCCACGGCTGCATGACTGGATCAGTGGAGGGATGCTCCCAGGGAAGGAGGGATGCTCCCAGGGAAGGAGGGATGCTCCCGAGCGCCAACCCAGCATTTTGGGTGCCTTCCCACGTTTTTGCACAACGCGGTCCGCTTTCACAAGCATCTTTCCCATGGCAAAGGTCTGCTCGGGTTCCCATTTGCTCTGCCGAGTCTTAAAAACGCGCCAGTTAATCCCACGCGGTGGCCTGGTTTCCAGAGGTGCTGGGTACCCGCTTACAGCTCCGGTTAAAATCAACAAGAATGACAGATGTTCAGCAACGCTCCAAATCAGGCCATTGAGCAACCAGAGCGCGTTCCCTTCCTTTTATGTACTACGTATAACTGGGTTATCTAATCATGTAGGTATTGATTATTACTGTTATTACCTATTAAATAGCTATTTTCTGCTGTTGGGGTGAATATCACATTTTATTGACCTGCACGGTAACTATTAACCACCACGAAGCCACATCTAATATTTTCCCCAGGGAACAATAAATCCAGGTATTCACAGAAAGATGTCGATACACGTAATTTTTCTTATACACGTTCATTAGCGCAATTACCTTCTTGCACGAACCGCCAGAAGGTTTCCCCTCCCGCCTCCGCCGAGATAAAGTCCTCCCGGGATGCGCAGCCCCGCCCCGCGCAGCGCTCCCGAATCCAGCCCTTCCCGAGGGGAAGCAGCCGGCCGTGCCTCCGGGCCACATCCAGCCTTTCCATCGCGCCCGAGCCCAGCCCGCGTTTCGGTTTGGGAGCTCTCTGCAACCCGGCCACACCGACGGAGCGAATAATTCTTTTGGATGAGGAACGCTCTGCGCCTGATGTTGACATACGCTATTATTTTACATACCTATTTCAGCTCGTATGCTTATTAGAATAAGGTCTTTATGCTAATTTGTAAATCAAATTCCCATAATTCTTGGCTTACTGATGCTAAAGGCCCAGCTAAATCTTCTATGACCTTTTAGCCTGGTTAATCCTTTTACGCATGGTTGAGCGAAGAGTTTGCTTCTCTCTTCCACTCTCAAGTGCCGGGGTGGGATTTCTGCTCAAGCCCTCCTCTTCCTCCAGAAACCCAGGTGGGTGCGAGTCAGGGGCACCGGGCACACGCGAGACCGTCCCTCTACTTTGAAACACGGAAAGAGGGAAGAGAAAACGCTGCTGGGTCCTTAAATACGCTGTAGATACTCATTGCTGCTATTTAAAAATCATAGAGGAGAGAGGCAGCAAACACAATGAGAGCTGTGTTGCCAAATAGCCGCTCACTTCCCGACGCCCGGGGCTATCCCAGCCCTCTGCAGCCTCCCTCTTCCCAGCTCCTTCCCCCCCCGAGCCACGGCTGGGCCTTTGGCCGGCTCTGCCCTTCCCCACGTCCATCATCCCATTCCCACGGAGACGCGGCATCCGAGCGAGCGCCCCGGCCTTGCTCTCCGGTACCAACCACCCAGGAGTCAACATCTCCCTCGGGAACGGCAGCATCGCCGCGCACAAACCCACGCTGGGCATTTCGGGGCTCGGAGGGCTCCTTCCTCACGGGCACGACACCCGACAAGCTCCCGCTTCCAAAAAAACCAACGGGGAATCTGCCAAACTTGGAGGGCCTATGGATGTTTGCACAAATGCAGATGGTCAAGCACTTCGGAATTATCCCACTTCACGCTCCACTTTACTCTCAAGCATCCTCACAAACCACTTTTCTTATTGTTTGTTTGGCTGTAAATAGGTAAATGACCTGGAGTATTGATAAACCGCTGCAGAGGGCAGCACAGATCTCTCGAGCTATTTGTAGTAGATTTGTGCAAAACACAGTTTTCCGGCATGACAATAATTTTCGCATTTTCAAACGCGAGCCAGCTCCACTTTTGTATACCAAGCGGGAGAGAAAAGTTAGAAATTCAAAAAAATACTGTGAATATCGGAGGAGTCCATGAAGCAGCAGCACCATACTGCTGGTATTTGGCAACACACGTACACCTATATATTACCTTTGGGGCTGAATAACCCCCAATTTCTCAAAACTCCCTTAGAAGGTTTCTGCTAAAAAGCAGAATTATTTTTCCTGGGGTTTTTTTATTATTATTTTTTTTAATGACCCTTTTAAAATACAATTATGCAAGAAAGCCTCCCGGGGAGACTCCTTCCCTCCAACAGCCCTGCACATCATCCAACATCTCCCAGCCCAAAAAAGGCCCAAACTTTTCGCTGCCGAACGCTGCCCTGCGCAATACTTTGCCCAGCACCCCACGGCTCTGCCCTGGGTCCCCCCGAAGCCACGGTGCAACGCGGCTCCCTGCTTCCCCCCACCCCAGCAGTGACTCAGGGACTTCTGGCACCCACATCAGACTCCTGCAAGGCAGGAGGCTCGGGGAATTTTTGCTTGGGAAGATAGCGCATTCCTCCTCACCGCTCTGCTGCCGAGGAGAATTAAAAGAAAAAAAATAAAGGGAAAAAAAATTACTTTCTGATCTGCTTTGATGGGAGCAGGGAGAGGAAGCATGAGAGATGACCAGAGGCAGGGAATAAAACTGCAAGGAAGCCAAGTCAGGAGCCAAAAGCAAGCATTAAAAATAAAAATAATTTAAAAAAAAATAAAGGACAAATTCTGGGCAGGAGAAACGAGGAGGGGAAGGGCATTTTCGCCCCCATCCTGGGGAGCCCCAGCCCTCCACCACCCCACCTGGGCTCCCCGCAGAGGCGGCAGGCGAGGGGGCCGGGGGTCCATCCCTGGGAAAGCCCGGGGGCGCAGGGATGCCAGCACCCCGAGCGGGAAGCGGCAGCCCTGGGAGAAGGAGAAAGCTCGAGGAGGGAGAGAGGGAGGAAGGCGAAGAGGAGCGGTGCCTCGGCGTGTGATGTGCATGCTAAGCAGCCGCGCCGGGGGGCTCCCCGCAAGAGCGGGCCCAGCCCGCCCGGCAGAGAGAAGTTTGAGCGGAGATGGTGGCTGGGCATCTCCCCCCGCGCACGCCAGCCCCCAGCCCCACGCAGGCCGGGGCTCCGCACCCCTGCTGCAGAGCCCCCGGGCTGCAGGGGGGGCCGGGCAGGGCCGATGGGGGCACGCAGGTACCCAAACCCGGTACCCAAACCCTCTCCCCAGCCCTCGGCGAGCACCGGGGCTGTGCAGAGACAGCTGCCTCCAGCTGCTGGCTGCTCTCCTTTTGCCCGTGAAAAGGGGGGTGCCTGCGTCCCCCCGGGGTGCCTGCGTCCCCCGCAAAGCCCCGCTCCCCGGGTCCCACGGGCGATGGGGCCGGGCGCCTCCCGGGCACGGCGCGGTGCAGCCCCCGGCGCGTCGCCGCTTCCCAGCCCAGGCTGCGGCCCCGTGCTCCCCCCTCCCACGGAGGGAACCCCACTCCCACAGCCCCTCCAGATGGCTGCGAGGAGACTAACGCAAGCTGACAGGCTCGGCGCTCCCGGCCAGATGGGGCCGGCTCCTGCCTCCTCCTTTCCCCCGCTTCTCGCTCTTTTTTTTTTTTCCTCGCACAGCCCCCCCCGAAGCACCATCCCCCCCGGGGGGGGAGGCAGCCGCGCTCGCCCGGGACGGGCTGGGCAAGGACTTCCCTACTCGGGGCGAGCAGGAGCCGGGGCCGCACCGAGTTTTTGGGACGACCTTGCAGGCGGGTCCGGCAATGCAAAGACTGGGGGGGGGGACACGCGACACAGAGGGGCCCCGACTCCCCCCTGCCCCCAGCCTGTTGGATGCATTGCCTCCGCGGGAACTAAGTTGAGATGGCAGAGTCGTTCGGCACTGCCCCCCCCCCAAAAAAAATCAGCCCGGGGGGGCGGCGCCACGGGAGAAGTTCCCCCAGAGCCCGGTGCAGCGGGAGGAGGGAGCGGGAATCGGGAGATGCCGCCGCGCCGTACCCGCACCCACACCCCCCCGCAACTCAGCAGCGGGCTGGGGACCCTCTCCCAGCTCTGCCCCCGCTCGGGGGGGGCTCCTCACGCCCCCCAGGCCCCCCGGAGGGTGCTGCCGCGGGGCCGCGCACCCCCCGCACGCCTCGGCTGCATCCCCCGCAGCATCCCCGCCCGGCCCTACCTTGGGAGAGGAGGAGAGCGGCCATCCCGGCGAATATCACCCAAGAGACGGAGTGGTGCATTTTCGCCTGGGCCATGTTTCCCCGCGGGCTGCGATTCTCTCCCCTCCTTCCCCACTCACTGCCTGGCGGGGAGAGCTTTAAAATCCAGCGTTTCCCGGAGCAAAGCGCAGGAAGGAGGGGGGGGAAAGGGAAGGGGAAAAAAAAAATGCACCGCAGGATGGGGGAGGGAAAAAAACCCCAAAAATAAAAAAAAAAGGGGGGGGGGAAGGGGGGTCGGAAGGGGTTGCAAGGTGCGAGGGACAGGCGCTGCCGTGCCCGCCGCTCCGGCCCGCACACGCCGCCCGGCTGCAACACGCCGCCGGCCGCGCACGCAGCCCTCCCCCGCGCCGCGCTCATTGGCTGCGGCCCCCCGGCATCCTCACCCCCCCCCCCCCCCCCGGCATCCCCCCCCCGCACATCCTCACACCCCCCCCCGGCATCCCCCCGCCGCACATCCTCACACCCCCCCCCCCCGGCATCCCCCCGCCGCACATCCTCACACCCCCCCGGCATCCTCACCCCACCCCCCGGCATCCCCCCCCGCACATCCTCACATCCCCCCGGCATCCTCACGCCCCCCCCCCATCCTCACACCCCCCCGGCACATCCTCACATCCCCCCGGCATCCCCCCCCCGCGCATCCTCACACCCCCCCGGCACATCCTCACATCCCCCCGGCATCCCCCCCCCGCGCATCCTCACCCCCCCCCCCCCCCCCAGCATCCCCCCCCAGCACATCCTCATATCCCCCCGGCATCCCCCCCCCCGCACATCCTCATACCCCCCCGGCACATCCTCAGACCCCCAGCATCCCCCCTAGCACATCCTCTCACACCCCCCCAAACACATCCTCACACCCCCCCCACCATCCCCCCCCCCCCATCCTCACCCCCCCTCGTCGGCTTCCCCCCCCGGCACACCCTCACACTCCCCCAGCATCCCCACATCACCCCTTTCCCCCCCAGCATTCTCATGCCCCCCCAGCACTCCCATGCCCCCCCAGCATTCCCCCTGGGGGGCTCCCCCGCCACCCCCAGCCCGGCACTGCCCTTCCCCACCAGGGAAAGGGGGGTGACCCCTCCCACCCCCTTCCCAGGGTGACTGCATGGGTGCCATGACTCAGTTTCACCACCTGTGTGTGATGATGAGAGGGAGACACCCCCCACCCCCCCGTATGACCCACCCACAGCACCTGCCTCTGCTTTTGGGGGGCTGGCATCCATGGGGGAGACCCCCAGCCTGGGGAGGTAACTCCCATAGGGAAATTGCTCTACAAGCCCATTTGATGGGGAATAACTCCCCGGTTTGTAGCATGAAGCTACTTTTTATTCCAGACCAAGGCTTTTTTCCCCCGTGCTGTAACCGCACTCATCAGACTCCTCGCACCGAGACCATCTACTGCTCTGAGCAGCACCCGGCCCGCTCGCGCCCCGCGTGGGTTCAAACACGCTCCCGTTACTCAAACTTCTCGCCCCGCGCCGATTTCTGCTGCCTGTTTCACAACAACGGTCACAAGACAGACCTTTCTCCAACCCGAGACACCTAAACCCACCATATCTCTCCATACCACAACCCAACGTCAAGGGCGTGACACCAACATGCCTCTACACAAGGTCCCAAGGACCTTATTTTTTTCAGCTTTTGTCCAATACGGAGAATATTAGAGGCACCGAACCCCGAGACTCCTATTTGACATAACCTAAATAAATAATATCTTGTTAAATATTCATTATTTTCATTGGTGGTAAGGATGTCTCATTTTGTTGCTCGAGGTGACTCACAGCCCCTTAAAACAACATTCTAGGCAGAAAAATGACAAATTAAAAAAAAATAAGATATCTTGGCTTTTTGTATTTATTCCTCCTCAGAGGCTTCCAAAATCTGAGCTGTTCACTTTGCAATTCAGAAGAAGATTTGGCTGCAAACTCTCGGAAAATCCAGCTGTGTTTCTCTCTCCCCTCCCTGCCGCCACCTCCCAGGGAGGCTCTCGGAGTCAGACCCGCGCCAGCCATTCTGCCCAAGAAAGGCGACCAACCGCGGGCGCCAGCCCCTCTCCTGAACCCCCATCCTAACAATCCGCACGTCAAAAAGCGGGTGGCCGGGGAGGGACCAGCAGCTCCGGTCGGATGTCCCCAACAGCCCTGTTTGGTTCCCGCATGTCCCTGCCACCGGCCAGCCCAAGGGTGACGCTGGCCCTGACCAGGGAGATGCATCTCGCCGTCCTTGGGTTCTCCCCAAGACCTCAGCCGTCAATTTTCACGGGGGTCTTGCCAAAGCAGCAGCTCTCCTTCCTTTCCCTCGCCGAAGGCTTGGTTGAAACCACAGACCTCGAGGAGGTCTGATTGATCCAGAGCTCTCCACCACCATTTCATGGTGCCACCAGGAGCAGCCTGCTGGTGCCTGCGCAACCTCCCGGATCTTTAGGGTGGGAAGAGCCAACAGCAACGACCACTAATGACCCAGTCCCGGGCTACGTACGTGCGGATATTTCTCAGGAAGCAAATACAGGCTGTGGGGTATTTAATACCCGGTCCCACCCGCATCGTGACATTAGGGCTTGAGCTGCTCCTCCAGCTCAACAGAGCAATGCACAAACCGGCCACCGCCCCCGCGACCTCCAGCTGGATGGGAAAACCCTCGGGAAGGGGTGAGGATTCCTCCCGCCATCACGTCGTCTCATCCTCTCCGCTCCTTCCCCGCTGCTCCGTCAGCACGGGTTACCCACGCTAACGCAAGATGCCACGTAGCAATGTTCGCCACCTCTCGCAACGCTTCCGAATTTGACGCCGGCTGCCGAGCCGGCTACCGTACTTGCAGCAGCTGGAAGCGTTTGATTAGGTGAGTTTGGTTTATTACCTACCCATTAGGCTTTAAAAAACACAACTTCCCTGTCTATTTGCCTAAGCAGAGAGAGCAGTTTATAAGAAGGCCCTGTGCAGTAGCTGCTCTTCCTACGGATTTGCTCTATGCATTATTAATCCACACAGCGCTTGTTCCGAGCACGTATATTTACCCGATGCACCAGAACAGCTCTTAAGGAGCCTTCGGCTCGTGGCTTTGTGGAACATCAACTTTTCATGTTGAACAGCAGGTGATGTTCAACAGAATGCCTTGCAATAAATGCCTAATATCCATTACGCTCATACATATCTATGCGCCGGGCTGATATGAACGTATAGATAGCAGGGCTGCACGCCCAAGATAGGGGTACGGGGGGAAGAAGTTATTCATTGGAAATCATACATATATATGGTGTTAAACAGGGACACCGCACCTCCATGCACATCAAGCTGCAGAAGGCCCCTTTCGGCAGAAATTTCCGCAAAATTTTAGATGAGATTTTTTTTTTTTTTTTTTTCCTTTTTCCCCTCCCCAGATCCGAAGAGAAGACCAAAATACACCACCTTAGCTAAAAGTCTGCAGGGGAAGAAAAAAAGTGACATGCTGCTTTGAAACGAAACCTCTAACTGGCTCTAAAAGGAGCGTTGTGACCTTGCTGAACAGCACTGCATAATTTTTAATAGACATTTTTCGCTGGAACTGACATACTCCCAGGCGTGGTTTTATTCCGCTAACATTTTTCCAGAGGGAAATGCCATGTTTCATTGGATTTTTTTCATCATCCCTACATATACATAGCTATAATTACTATATGCATTACAATAGCATTCACAAGCCTTTGATAAGATCCTGCTTCCATTATGTTATGCTCCGTATGTACACCCGGTAAAAAACAGTCCCTCCCTTGAGCTCTTAAAGTCAAAATAGAGAAAGCAGAGAAAGGTGTTGAGACAAGAGCAAATTACTTCTCATTTTACAGCTAGAAAAATAAGACTTGGAAAGGCTAAGTCACCGCATGAGGTCAGGAAGGGAATTTCCAGCCGCGTCAAGAGCTGAACAAAAAAATCTCCCAAATCTTAAGGGTCGCGGGACTCGCCTGCTTCCTCTCGCGGCGTTTCCCCGTCCTAGGGTATTTCTGCTCCTCCTTTCACCAGAGCAAGGGGAGAGTTGAGGGAACACTTCTACCAGCGACACCAAAATATCAAAGACGAGTTACGTGCAAAATACCCTTTTTCTTAATGAGGGATAGCGACGGGGGGGGGGGGCGGGGGGGGATTTGTAAAGCTTAACTCCACGCTTACCCCAGCCCACGTCTGCGCACAAAGGCATCTCGGCACTGCCGTGCCCTTGCGCGCACAGGACACGCGGAGCCAGACAGACGAGCGCCCGCAGGCAGCCGCCGCGCACGTGGATGCCCGGCTTTGCTCCTTTAATTACACCTCCTACGGGTGAGAAAGATAAGCCCAAATGGAGCGACTGCATGAAGGGAGGAAGCCTATAAGTTATTTATAAGTTCAGGCTCAAGCTCCTCTCTTGCTTTCACTCCATGACACCTTCAAAACATATTATTCATCTATTTTTTCCTCCTCTGGGAAGAGAGATGGTAATTGTAGTAAATATATCACTGCCAAGTCATCCTCGCAGCCTCCGAGCCCGCACGGCGCTAGGGGTAGGGATCCGAGGCAGCGGCCGCTACCGAGACATTTCGGGATGCCCAGGCTCCGTGAAGGACATCCTCGCGAGGCCGTGGGGGCCACGCTGGCGACGAGCAAACACGCCGGGGGAAAACCTCCATCACCGAGACGTTCACCACCCCCAACGCTTTCAGGTGGCAAAAGCTCAAACCCCACCGCTCCGCTCGCCTCCACCCTTCCATTTCGGATGAAAGCCCCCCAGTCCCCGTCGAGCGTTTGCCAACGGCTCCACGGCAAGTTGAGCAGAAGACTTTCCTGCATCCCCACCGAGCCCGGCAGAGCTCGGACTGGGACTGTTGGTTCCCTTGGGTTGCTGTACCCCGTTTTCATCCCAGCCCGATGGCATTTGGGCAAATTTTGGGCTCCGTTTCTGGCTTGCAGGGTAAAAATAAAGAAAAAAGCCACAATCACCGGCAGCCCTGCCTGCAGAGAGCCTTTGGAAACAGGAGCCACAGCTCAGAGGTTTTGTTTGCCCTCTCAAGGCTGTTCCAGACAGAATAAAGTACCTAATGCTACTGCCAGCTGAAGCAGCTCTCCTTGAGCTGGAGAGGTTAGTTTTTCTGAATGCAGCGACACGGATCCTTGTCTCGGCCCCATAGCACAGAGGATTTGTTGTACTCCAGTGCAAAAATAACCCTGAAAGCAACATCTATGGTCCCACCAGGGAGGGGAGGGCTAAGGCATCGGCGAAAGGCGCCTGGGAGAAGGGAGACGGGGCATGGATTTTACTTGTCCTCGATTCCCAGGGAGGTCATTTACTGCAGTGCCCCTGGCACTTCCCCAGCCCTTTCCAGCACATTTGATTCTTGTGAGTTTTCTTAATCGCGTCTCCTTCATTGGTTATTGCTCCTTCAGTGCTGAACTCAGCAAGATCACTTCTGTTTAGAGAAAGATTAGTGCCGAGTACATTAAACACGGTAACACCATGTACTAAAGGGCACTGGGTCACCACCCCAGCTCCGAACGCCCCGTAACATCTTCCCAAAAACGGGCGCCTCTTGCTGGGCCAGCTTTTAGCTCCATTCTGCAATGCCTAATGCACGCAGCCTCTCCCAAGCAGCAGCTCCAGTGGAGCATGTGGCAAGGCACCCTTTGGAGATAAAAACCCCAGCGACCAGCAGCTCCAGTGCTGAGCACACCTTGTTTCCCATTAAAATTGAACCGATGGCAAATTACGTGCCGGGGGACAAGGCGATCTTCACGGCAGACGCAGCACAAAGAAAGGGTAGATGGAGAAGGAGCTCGGCCAGGCAAAATGCCTGCCCAAGCGTGAGGCACTCGGTGAGCCCCGAAATCCTTGAACTTCTCCTCAAAGCTGCAAACTCGGAGGGAGCAGCGACCGGCATCCCTGCAGGGAGGGGATGCACACAGCGTCGCGCTTGCAAACCATGTCCTCGCTTAGAGCACTTTGACCGGTCACCCGCATTACCTGGAGAATAAAATTTTCCCAATTTCAAGCATGTTGCAACACAGAAGTGGAACAACAAACAGGGCTTGACCTGAACAAGGTGCCAAGAGCCACTGGAGAGGTGCTCAACGGCCGCAGTCCGCTTGGTCCCACCATCCCCTTGATTTATTCCTCTCCCCCAAACAAACCAGATTCCTCCTTATTCCAAAGATTTTGCAGGGACGTTTTCCAGCATCCCACCCGCCGGAGCACGCGCTGCCATTAGTCCCCGTCCCAACCGGACTCTTATCGCAGCTCACCGCCTCCAGTCCCCGCTTTCCAGTTGATTAGATGTCTATTTACCTACGGATTAACAAGGAGGCAACAAGTCCACCCGGGGAAAAGGCACTGTTGCACGGGCAAAGACTCTGCAAACAGATGGCTCGAGGAGATAGGGAATGTTTACTACTTCGTGCGTGCTTCTGGGCTTGAGGGTGACACAGCCCTGGCACATCCCTATGTTTCTCTTCATTTTTTTTTTCCTCATCAAGCTCTCTACCACCCTCTCCGGGACTTGGAGAGGGAAGACAAAGACTCAGCCAGCTGCCTGGGTTTGGGTTGTGGGCAATAAAGGAGCCTGCAGCCCCCTTGATGTCCCAGCTCATCTCACCTTCAGCAAACTCCCCAGGACCTGGGAACATTGGGAAAGCCACCAGATGCTATTTATTGACCAATATTCTCAATTCTGGAAGGGCCACCCTCAGCGCAGCAGAGGTGATGCCTTTGCCGCAGCGCTCAAACACACCCAGCATCTCTTTTGCTTCCGAGAGCCGGTGCGACACCTCTGAATCCAGCTCAGCCTCTAATTACCGGTCGATCCTTGGCAGGCCTCAAACATGAGAGCCTTTGTGCTCCAGACGAAGGCAGAGGGAGAAATAAATGTGCACGTTACAAAACACTTTCTGTGATGAAAGTGCCATTTGAGACCCTGCAGACTGTCTAGGGATTTCTTTCCCCATCTAATTCACATCTCCCACTCTCCAGCTGCCAAAAAAGAAACCCAGGTAAACCAGCCCTGGGAGGAACGAGACTTTTTCCCCCCAAATAACCCGCATTTGCAATTTTAGCTTCTCCCGCTCATCCTGCTGCCCCAAACTAATTGCATTCCCTGCATGCTCCTTTTCCTTCTCCCCCCACCCCAATCCGTAAAGGCCCGTGGTGTTATACAGTTGCCTCAAAGCATGTTCAAGATTAGTTCTGTAACCTGCCCAGCAGAGTGAGAAAATTGAACGTGGTAGAAAAAGAAAGGAAGGGAAAAAAAAAAATAAAAGAGAGAAAGAAAAAGAGCCAGCTCTTGTCAAGAGCGTGGTAGTACAAGGAGGTAATTTTTCTCTCCCCATTTCACTTGGACATTGCTGTTTACGTCCGCGCTAGACGCTGCATCCTTTCTTCTCCGCCGTGCAGCTGTAGCGTCGGCAAATTGGAGAGGGGAGGCACGGGGGGAAGGCAATAGCAACTGAAATTGGATCCTATTGAATTTTCAATAGGACACCAAAATATATACGGATTTCGGCATGCGCGTGTACAGATACATAAGTCAGTGGAGGAATCTGTGAATAGGCGGCTCCGAATAATTACAGTGGGGGGAAATCATTGGAATAATTAGCAGTTGCTACCAGAACATTCAGGGAAATGAAATGCTGACTGCTGTTTATTAAACAGCGCTTTATTTTCAGTTTAGGGTGTTTGGGATGAAATTAGGTGGCAAACACACAGCATCACTGAACGATCGGAAAAGCCTGGGATCATTAAGGTTGTTCAAGCCGCCTTGCTCGCTCCCTCCCTTTCTTTCCCTCTCTCTGCCTTTCCTCGCCGTTTCGTTCCTCCATCCCTTCCTTTCCGCTGCAGCAGCCTCTGGAAGGGGCTCTCGCGCAGCCCCGATGCCACGGGAGGAAGAAAGCTGGTCTCTGCCCTCGGGCCTCCCCGCAGCACTGCGGGCATTGCAGCAGTGCCGAGGGATGCCGGCGCTGGACCGGAGCGGCCGGCTGGGATTACAGGCAGCGAGGTGGGATGAGACTTGGCGAGCCAGCAACTAGAGGCTCCGCAACTTTCAAAAGCTTTGGAGTTCGGGGGTTTTTCACCAATACCCTTGGAAAGACGCCGCACAGCCCACCCCACGCCTCCAACACCGCCTGGCATACGCTTAGCTTTCTGCTTTCTTCAAGACCAAAAGCCATATAAAATGGCTGTGCAGCACAGACCAACAGGTTTGAGCCTTGTAACAGCAAAGCGTCTGCTAGGAAAAGTAGCAGGAAGAGCACACAACCCACGTATGAAAACCAGGTAGCTTGTGGAAACAGTATTTAGGAAGAAATATTAATTTCTCAGCCTAATAGATGTATTTTCTGACACGGTTCTCAGCTTTGCAAAATAGGACAGAAAAACGTGATCAAAACCCCCATGGAAGCCTCGGAACCGCACAGCCCCCAGCCTGCTGGAGGTCGTTCCCTCCATCCCCGTGTCCGAGTCAGGACCTGAATGAGGAATTTGCCTTCGGAACCTGGCGGAGTGCAGAGGAAAGCAGAAAGAGGGGCAGGGTGCCACTGGAGGAGGGAGATGGGGAGCATAAATCCGCGTCCTTCACCTCCTCCTACCCGCTCTGCAGCATAATGTAACCAGACGTGGATCGACTGAGGAAGGAGAGATGAAGTTTTAAGGAGACGGAAGCGCCTGTGTGTATATGCACACGGTTTAGATATCTCAAAAGATTTCACACTGTATTTCATGTAATTCTCATTTCTAAGCTTCTCCCTTAGCAAGGCGAGAGGCAAGCAGAAATGAAACGGGTCAAAAGCCTCATAAGCTCGAAACATTTCCAGGTTTGCAAAATCACTTTCAAAAGGTTCCAGTTCTGGATTAAGCAGGGTTACCCGATGCCAGTCAGATGAAACCCCGCTCCCAAAAACTCACCGTGCAGCCAGCTTTGCACCTCACAGACACAGGATAAACCACCTTCGACACTTTGAAAACAGGTTTATGCCCTTCAGACACACAGCATCTTGTAATCAGAAAAAACCCCACCGCAGTCTACGGTACCTCGGAGATGTCTTCTCCTCGAGGCGACGCAGCAGTCCAGCACGGCCAGGAGAGCCGACGAGCCTGCAAGTCAGGCTGGCCCTGCCTGCAACGAGAAGAGGATGCTCATTCACACCGGGTGCAGGGACTTCGACTGTTTCTTGCTAGTTTAGTTACTGGGGGAGAAAAATTAAACAGTTTCTAACAATTTTTTGTAAGCGTAACAAAAAGGCCTGAGGAGATGCAGAGAAACCTTCCCCGTTTCACAGTCCAGTCCTGAGCTGGAAAACATAGGGAACTCCACAGCAATTTTTTGGGTTGTTTTTTTCTGGGGGGGGGGAACAGTGTCCTCCAGCACTGAGCATCCTCAGCCCGCACCAGGATCTGCACACAAGGATGCAGGAGAAGCGCCTGGCTGTGCAGTGGAACGGATCAGGGCAACTCAAGGTGTGCCCCAGGGAAAACGGGGGCCCAGACCAATTATAACTATGGGGAAAATACAGACTACTAAACATGGAGCTAAAGCTTATCAACAGCTCTACCAGATCCCTCTGCGCTGACTTGACTCATCATACCTAACACTCTGCGATTCAGTAGCCTCTTTCTTTGCACCACCTCTGCGCTGCAGTAAAGCCAACTTCCAGCATTGAAAAAAAAAAAAAACACCAACTAAAAAAACACAACGAAGCAAGCATCCAACACAATAAAAATAAATTAAAACCCCTAGAGGACACTGAGAAGAGTTGTGGCTTCTTTTACTGCATTTTCCAAGGTGCTGTTTAAACACAGACAGGGGAAGGTGCATAAATACATCAGTTCAGCCCTCTGGCCTGCAGAAGCGTTGGCAGAGCACAAAGAGCGACGGGAGGTGGGATAATTATACCTCTGTCTCCGTACAGCCGGCACGGCCGCAGCCCACTGCCTGGGTTATGCTCCAAACCAGCTCACCCATCCCCATGCGATGGGCTTTCGGCCCCGACCCCATCGATGCCAGAGGGGGAGGGATGTGAAATTATTGGGCAAGATGCTAATTCCCTTCTCAAATCATCCGCTGGTTTGCAAGAGGTGTCAAAATTGAGCCATCTCGGTACCCACACCGAGGTGCGGCTTTTCTAACCCCAATGGGCACCCGCCTTCCTCGCGCCGGCTGCCGCAAACACACATCTTCCCCCCCCGACACCCCCAGAAGTTTTACATCTAAGAAACAGCTAATATTTCCAGCGGGGACTGGGTTTTGCCTTCTTTTGCTGCCCAAGGTGGGGGGGGGTCACAACGGGGAGTGTGGCACAGCACATCGTAGCCCCTTTCCTGCTATCTTAAGGGATGCGACGTTAATTTGCTCGGGGGAAGGCTCACCTGCATGGCACGGACACAGAGAACACGGGTAGCACACGCACGCTGGGAGGGCAGTTTCCTCCCCAAGCACCGACTTTACCGGCGTTTCTCCCACCGAACGCACAGCCCAGCCTCCGTGCTCTGCAGGGGTGCCCCAGGAGAAAGCACAGCCTCGGGCTTGCTTCAAAATCAGCAGGAGACGGGGAGCAAAGAGCATTCGCCTCTTATTGCATCTGGCACGTCCACATTCCTTTCTCACTTCACCCTAGTCCCCCCGGCCACGCACCTGATAGCTCGGGCTGCAGACCCCGCTGCCCCCCAGGTTTGCAGCCCGTGCGCGGGCACAAGCGGGGTCAAAAGCAGCACTCGAGCTCCAGCTTGACCTGAAGACGCAGAGCAAACGGAGGGTAACCACTGCAAAGCGCTGCAGCGCACGCTACCGACCACCAAGCCTGGCCGAAGCTTCCAAAGCAATCTGCCACAAACCCCTCTCCCATTTTGCAAGAACCGGGTCTCCGGGCAGCAAATGGGAGAGGCCAACTCACCCGCTGGCAAAGCTCCTGAGCGCAGCCCGTGATACCAAAAATAGAGTTATTTCTCCTCCCAGACAGCCCCCACGCCTCTCGGAGAGCTGTGATTCTGCCCAGACCACCCTCCCGCTCGCCTTTTAGCCGAGGAGGAGGTGGCCCACCAACGCCTGCCACCTGGGAGGCAATTCCTCGGCCCCAGGCAGGGCAAAACCCAATTCCCCTGCGCAGCATCACAGGCCTTGCAGCTCACAGCACGACGAGCCGCGTCAGGCTCAGGTGGTTTGTGCTTATTGATAAACTCCACAGGCTTTTTCAGCCATGAAGGAGCAGCAGCTCCAACGGCTGAGCAGACAAGCCCCTGCTTTCTCTGAGTTTCTGCTGCAGATACAGGTTTCTTCAGCTCCTTTCCCCGGTGACTGCACAATTTTGCAGGCATTAAACCAGACGTAGCTGCATGGTAACTTCTCCTTGAGTTACCCCTCACTTAAGCCAAAGAAAAAAGAGCCCCTGGTGTCTCCAGGTAGCAGCTCAAAGCAAATTCTCCCCACCTGGATGGCCCTGGGGAACCAGCCCACCCACGACATGCGGAGTTTTGGGCAAAGCACGCTCCTGCCCTCCTTTCCGAGCTAGGTAAGAGCGAGGGGTCAGCCCGATGGAAAGGGACAAAGCGCTGTGGGGACATCACCGGGAGACGCACACTTGGAAACTCAGGCCACGCGTGCCAGTGGCATGGCTGGCACCACCGTGGCGTCGGAGCATCCGCGGGGAAGCCAACGCTGCCCACGACCGCGTCCTCCCTCCTTGGCCGATTCCGTCTAAGGCGATAACACTCATCATAACCAATATTGTTAAAAGGGAGAGCCTCTCTGGAGACCACATCTCGGGCAGAGGTGTTCGGGCTGTGGTAATTGGGTGACTCATTCATTAAAGGAAATGCAATTTAAAATCTATTACATTTTTTAAAACACAAAGCTTTCCCCCCCGCCCCGTTTCTGGCCCAAGCCCAGCAGTAGCCAGGCTCCCCCTGCGCGTAGCAGGACTATTTCTGCGGTGGAGGAGCACGACACAGACCTCACCCTCTCCCATCCCTGGAATCCCGCTGGCTTTTAAAATCTCCCCTTAGTTTTGCAGAGCCCTTTTAATTCTTTTTCTAATATTCATATTTAAAAAAAAAAATAACTGCAAAAGGGAAGGTGGAGAAACCTGGAAGGGAAAAGAGCTATGAGGATAGATTGGGTGATAAAAACCAGCTGAGCTGAAGGACATTGAGAAACTCTTCAGTCTGGGGGGAGAGAAGAGGGAGGTCCAGTTTGATCAAAGGAGAAAATGCCAGGTGATTTCTCCTAGCAGGGAAAGACACAGCAATAACCAACAACCAAAAGTTAAAGACAGATAAATTAAATACAGCACAAATGTTTAGCAGCAAGGGTGATTAACCTTTAAAATCCACTACCAATGGCAGTCCTGGATTCAGCATCTCCCGAGATCCTTAAATCAACCCTGAACACCTTTTTGGAAGATTTATGTTCGACAAACACAAAATCCTAGGCTCAGGAAAGAAGCATCTAATGACTTTCCGGGGCCTGTTTATGTGATCTAAAAGTCCCTTCTGGCCCTAAATTCATTGCGCCGCTGTAGATGATCCTCAATTGATCTTGGGAAGCGCAATCCTGCACGGCCAACCCTGAAATCGAACCCCAAAGTTTGTCATTGAAGCCGCTCCCTGAGTTTCTGCTATCGCAATCTCCTGCCCGCGCCTCGCCTGAAATTCAAGCTAAACCAAACACGATGGAACGGGGGCAAGTTTCAATCAAACCTTCTCCCTCTTCACCTTCTCCTCCTGCCCGTTTGCAGTTGACTTTTGGTGAGAATAAAGCACAAAAGGGTGGCTGGAGAGATTATTTCCCCAGAAGTTGCTTACCTGGCTCCAATTTTGCAAATCCAGACGAGAAACAAACGGAGCCCAGCAGCTGCCCCGGCTTTGCCAGGCACCCAGATACCCTTTGCATACAAGCGGCTCTGTGCTACGTGGTGTGGACGGGTACCGGGACACGGTGTCCCGCTCCTTGGGCAGAACAAGCCACGACAGAAAAACACTTTAGAGCGGTGTAATTGCAACCGCGGTGGAAGTTTTGTGGACATAGACCTACTGGCAGAGGGAGAAATCACGCTTCCAGCCGGCAATATTATAGCGGCAAGCGTTTCGAGTGCCAAGGTCTGCCGTGGCTCCTTCTCTCTGCCTTTCCTCTCCAAGATGATGTCCTTCACTTGCTCTTGCCCTGAGCTCTCACGCTCAGTGATTACCAGAAGTCACTGGAGCTTTATGTAGCTCACCTCGTGGTTACCGTGCTGTGCGCCATCCGAATAACACCCAGGGCTCCTGCGCAACCTAAAGACACGACTAGGGGGTGGAGGACGGTGCCCGGGACACGTTGCACGGTCACAGCATTGCGTGAGGCGAGTTCCAAACATGCAAACGAAGCACAAACCTGCAGGAACGGTGTGTGGTTCTCACGTGCGCATTAAGCTAGAGCATACAGAGAGTATAACCCAGCATCACCCTCCTCTTAAGATTTCCCTTCACTGCTGATTCACATCTGCAACCACTTGAGCACAGACCTGGTGGCAACCCCCCCTTCTCTCCCTTTCCTCTTCAAGATGTTGCCCTTCATTCGTTCTGGGATCCTTTGCTCTTCCAGCAAAGGATTTCCCTGCACCGCCAGTATTAACAGCAAAGCACACGGTTCAACCAATGTCTTCTCCCAAGCTGGGCTTCCCCCGGGAATTCCACCTATCTCAGACTCTATCATGTTGGCCCAGACGTGGATTCGCACGCACTCAAGGCGTGCAGCGAGTGGAAACACGGAGATTTAGCCTTTGCCCGGCTAGCCTGTGCGGCACGAGCAGCGAACAAGCAATAACCTGAAATTCAATGGCTCCTTCACCGCACACCGGGGCTGAAATCTCAATGGTGGCATCTTCCCTCTCCGTCAGTCCCATCAACCCCAGCTGATGAATGCCTCTCCCTGCCTCGGGCACGCTTCTGCTTGCATTGCCGCTGCCAGAACTCTGCTTGCACCTTCCGTGCTCCTGCAGTGCATTTAATAGGATCCCACCGCTCCGATTTCCAAGAGGCAAACACTCCCTCGGCTTGTTCCTGGCACCTGGAGGCACCAGAGGAAAACAGGAGTGATGTCTTCTCCATCGCAAGCTAGGAGGGGGCTACATTTACCCGTGGAAGAGCTGGATGCGGGCCTGAAGCCAGCAGCATCCCTCTGATCCAAGCAAGATCAGAAGCGGTGCTTTTGGAGGGCTACCAACAGATCTGTCATGCCTTGTCCCGAGCCGAAAATTGTTTATCCGTAGCTTGACTTCCAACGAAGTCACAGGCTGCCCACGGCGGCACCGAAACGCTTTTGTCTCTCTGATACGACTCTGTTACACGCCCGTGGTACCCAGCAAAGCCCCGGCAAGCCCCCCGAAGGGCAGCCAGCCTGCATCGCCCTTCGGCTGCCGATTCATCCTTTGCCCGGGGATGCAGCCTTGCTCCCCCGCGGGCAGCGGCTCCGACGGAGGCAACCGCGGGCCAAGGCAATCTGGAAGCCACACCTGACTCCTGCCCGTTCTGAGCAGCTTTCAGGCAGTTTCCTGGCTCCGAAAAACACAGGCGAGGACTTGGCTGCTACGGCACCGTCAGAGGGAGGAGGGAAGAAACCAACACATCTCCTTGTCCTCTTTTTCCCTACCCAGCCTTAGGGCAGGGGGACAAGATGCCCCTGCGAAAAGACAGAATCCCACCAGGGAGAATCCCCCCGGAAAGCTGGTTATCGCCTCGCCGGGAGGAGGCAGGGGAGCCGAGAGCCGGAGCCGCTCACCGGCCGCCTGCTGAACGTACCGAAGGGGTAAATTAAATGCATTCATCTCACCGCAACTCACAATGGCAACGTTTTTACCCGACACGCAAGTTTCTGACAATCAACCTAATTTACTTCAATAATAAATGAAAAAGGGAAGTTTTCTTTTATAATAGCAATCAGGGACGAGTGCCACGGCGCTTTTTGTGTGGATTTTTTTTCTTTTTTTTTTTGAAAAGCAAACTCCATTCAACTCATTCTCTTTAAATAAAATGATTCCTTTATCTATTATTCATTTGAAATACAGAAGGAGGACACGAGAGACCGTGGAAGCGCGTAGTTTGTTTCTGACATCTCTGGAATAGTTTTTAGGAAGACAAAACGCACGGAGCTTAGGGGTTTGGTAGTTAGGAGCCCGGTATTACCATTTCCTCCGTTTTATGGTTTTATAATGTTGCCCATCACTCTAGTGTCTACATGCAAATCTTTGCTAGTTGAACCTGCGTTATTTGCTCGCTGGTATTTGCGAAGACCAGCAGTTTAAGGGTCCTGCCTATGCGCGTGAGACGCAGCGATGCGGCAGATGCCTGCAGGGCGTCTGTCCGGATACTTCATGGTTTGGCATGAAAACCGTGACTGTAACGCCAAGAGAAACCCCAGCTTCGGGCGGGAGACCTTGCTTTCGGTACAGCCTCGCACCAGCTACCGAGAGCATCCCTGCAGCTCTGCACACCAAAGTACGGCTGCAGACCTGTCTCCTTTCAATCCCAACAGGCAGGATTCACCTTCATCCCCCCCCATTTATTGTTAATATAAATATATAAGATGTATCTGGAGCTCCCTTTGTCAACGGAGAGAGACCAGCATCTCCAGAGGGCAATCCATCCAACCAGCCTGTCTGGGAGGAGATAAACGGCCCCTGGAGATGCCTATTTCTCTCCACCGACTAGGAGGGAGCCCGAGGCGACCAACCCCGCTGTTGACATCTAACTTTTAGACGTGGAAGTCAGAGCAGATTAATCCAAGCTATTACCAGAGCCTTGAATTTTTGCTGGCTTGATTTACAAGTGCTTGCTCAGCACATTGAGCCCCAATGCCACAACAGGGAGTAGACACAGAGTCCTTTCTCCTCTTCCCTTCTCCTCCCGCCTTGGACACGACTGTCTTTACTCTGCCACGCACCTCACAGTATTAAATACAGATAAAATAAGAATTATCCTCTCTGAAAACTTTCTCTTGGAACTCGAAAAAGGGAAAATGTTCAATTAACGTGCATTGTTGCCAGAGTTCTTAACACACTTGGAGACGACAAGCTCTTTCTAAAGGAAGAATGTATCATTATGCTCATTTTGTAGATGGGGAAATGGCTGAGTCATGAATAAAACACAGGTCCGGAGCCATAATCTACTGCTCTGTTCCTCCGAAATACATATAACCAGCAGCGTTCCTCGGTACAACCCCAGGGGCTCTGCCTGACATCAGCACCACTTCCCAGGAGGGCAGAGCGCCGCTCGGATACAGCTGTGCCACATCTGGATTCATCGCCTTGGCTGGTGTTAGCCGAGAGCGCCCACGGTCTGGGGGCACCTCTTCCATGTCGGGGAGGGAGGCTCAGAGCGCGCACGTCCTCGCAGCCTGCCTGCCAAAGTGCAGATAACCACGCCTGACGGAGCCTGGCGATCTGCTCTGGACAGCCCAAGCCCACCTTCGGCGCTGGAGATGGCTTCTTGCAGCATTTCAGCAGCAGGTAGCACGGCAATGGCTTTGCCCGGCACAGCGGAGGCTCCCGAACTGCCCACACGTGCCCTTTTGGCTACAGCTGCAGGTTGACAGCATCTCGGGATGGCGTTCAGCCCTTCCTCGCAGCGGCTCACCGCGCTCCTGCGTGGGAAAGACCTGCCTGGAGCCCGCACCGCGTCAGTCTTGCATCCTAACTGGGTGCCTCCTGGGGGCTAATTAGGCTCGAGACCCCGATCGGTGCTTGTGGGTACATTTCAAGCTGTCTCCCACGGCCTCCGTGAGATGAATCCAGCTCTTGGCTGCTCCGTTTTTGTTAATTGCAGCTATTCCGGAGGCACAATGGAGCATTTTTTATTCCTCCAGCGTTGCGTGCTAGCAGGTGGATCCCATTACTGCCCGCGCCTGGCGATGCTCACAGCACCGCGTCCCTGCCCTCCCAACACCACGGCTCCCGCAGGTGGGAGCCACCGGCTGCAAGGGAGGAGACAGGAGCCTGAAGGAGTTGTCTTCTGCACCAAGCAAAAGCTAGGACATCTGCTTAACACAGACGCTGTCTTGCTGACACCCTGCCCGACCTGTTCACTCAGCTGAAAATTACGGACTAACCTCTCTTCAGCTGGGAACACGCTTTCTTCCTCTCAGCGGAATGAAGTCCAGGTCCGCAAAGCAAGTTTCCAGCATCGTGTTGCAGCCACGCATGCAGAGATGGCCCTAAGTGTACGCTTAGATCACTTTCCCGGGGTGGTTGTCCGTCTACCAACAGGCCAGTCAATTAAAACTGGCTGCGCTGCGCTAATTTTTCACTCGGCAGTACTTGCTGACCCGGTACACAGAGGATGCAACGGCTCATCCAAGCCACAGAGCAGCCTGGGGCAGGGCCTGCTTTTGGCCACGGTTCCCCTGGGTTGGATGGGCAGCAGGGAGCTTCAAGTGGCTCCTGAATGTAGCCAAGAGGTTTAAGTTGCTTTTTTTTTTTCAGTGCAGACCTAACTTGATTCTTCTGGGAGAAATTTTTACCGATTCCCAAAGATTTTGTGCTCCTTCCTTCTTCCTTGAGGGCACTGCAGCCGAAGAAAGGTAGCAAGAGAGCTCTGCAGGCAATTTAGAGCCTGGAGATGCAATGATTTTCCCCCAGAGGGAATGGAAAAGCCAGCGACATTGTACTGGAGAGCTAAACAAAGCAGGCACAAGTTGTGGGAGCAACAAAAATCCCCGGCTCCCACCTCCCCTCCTTGCATATCCCATCTCACACCAAAGACATCACTCCTCCTCCATCCTTTCCCCGCTCCAGTGCTCCCGACTCCATCCTCCGTCGCTCCCTGCGGGTCTCCTGCAGCATGGCCCCCACTAATCTATGCACTGGAGCTCCGGCTCGGCTATTGATCACCGTTTGCGGGCTCTCTGTAAACTTTGGTTGTAAAGGTTTCATTAGGCTGCCTCACAGTCATTACATCAAGTAATGGAAATCATCCATCTTCTGCTCCTCTGCAGCAGCCAATGGAAATCGGTCTGAAGAGCGTTAACCAAGCTATGAAAACCATTGGCAGCTCACGCCTTGATGAAGAGAAACCCCCCGCTTGGGTTCAGAGGCCACAGCACCTCGGGAGGAGTCTGTTCTCCCACAACCAGAGCTCATCCCTTGCGTTTCGAGATGAATGAAGGCTTCTGTCCTCTCCAAGGACACCTACGGCCAGCCACGGGTCCTGCTACCTGGGCCATGGTGCCGCCCCAGCCTGCGAGCGAGCACGGCATCTCCACAAGCTCCAGGGTATCGCTTCTCCATGGGTTACTCCGCTTTCCACAAGCCCAAAACCGGACCTTCGCAAAGGTGAGCCAAGATCCCAAACCTCCCCTTGTACCTTGCAGATGTTTTGCCCTGTGCAGCTGGATGCCAAAGGAACAGCAGAGAAGGGATTCAGGCTCCCTTGGGGCTCGTGTGGGGCTGGGGAACTTCTGAAGCCAATACTCCGTGTGTAAATCAAGGCTAAACACTCACTGTCACCTCTGTCAAGTGGCAACAAACATCCCCGGCCTTGCAGGTGAGCAGTAACCTCGATAAAGTCACGCTCCGGTACCTACTCTTTAGTCCTGCTGCAGCCAAACAGCAGGGAGCCGTCCCTTATTGCGGAGCTCCCACGCGGGACATCGGAGCCCTCTCTCTGCTAAGCCTCAATATTGCCCGAGATTAATATTCTGCACAGAGATTAAGTCCAGCTACTTGCAACAGCATCTTAGAAAAAAAAAAACAAACAAGGGTTCCCACAAAGACAATAAAGAAAATCAAAAATAATCAGTGTTCCCACTTCAAGAAAAAGCCCAACAGTTTTTGAGACTGCATCCAACAGCATCGCTACGGATCCGACTCGCGCGGCACCGTCTCTCCCAGCAACGCCAAGCTCAAGGCTGCATTTCCCAAAGGTCCTTCAACTACAGCGACGCAGGTTTGGAGGCGAGAAGCCACCAGCCCGACCCAAGCTCAACAAAGCATGACGAGATTCAAATACGTTTTGCCTTAGAGCAGGTTGCAACCGTTTAGGGAGGAGCAGATTAGAGACTCAACAGCAGCCTCTAGTTTCAAAGGCCAGTACTGTTCTTGCCCCCGGACCCTCCCCAGCACGAAGGGAGGTTTGCTGACCCCAAAAGTTGTTGCAGTTCTCTGGGAAGCAAAGCACTTTTTTGTAGCAGTCCTTCCATGTTGTTTTAGCAGCTGCTGTCTTACAGACTGCCGGAGTAAGAGATTAATGCTTTAATTATACCATCTGAAAGCTGGGAGGCTGAGCTTTCGCGTGGTATACAGCACTGACTTCTGGCACTGGTGGATCTTGAGGGAGTACACACTAAAATCAAGCTGGAATCCAAGTGAGGAATGGAAGTGGAAAAAGTAGTAAGACAGTAATCAGAATAATGTGCTTTTAATGCCCAATATCTCACAACCAGCTGGGGCTAGAAATTAAAGCCTCGCGCTTGTGCAAGTGGGGGATCCTGTCTTGCAAAGACTTAATCTCTCCCATCTCCAGGCCTGGTGTTGCAGGAGGTATCGGATGATAAAGCTATCTGCATTTGCTCCACGCTCTGGAGCACATCTGTAAGCATCTCATCCTCCTCCTCCTCCCCACCCAGACAGTTCAGGGCTACGTCCAGCTGCTCCTGCATCCCCTGCCCTGCCTCAGTCACGGCCGGCAGCGTGACCGGGGGCTGCTCCGTCCCCACCGTGCGCAAGGAGGACCAAGCTGAGGACAACCGGGCTGGATTCCCTTCTTATTCACCAGCAATGCCTCCGACACACGTGGCAGCTCTGGCGCTGGCTGACGGCGCAGCTGGAGCATAACCGAGGCTGGTTCTGCAGCCCTGCCACCTCTGCAGCCCTGCCGTTTTCCTCCTCTCTTCTTCCACTCCATCTTTCTCCCTCTGCCTTCATTCTCTCACCACCTCCTAACCTATTTTTCACTCCTCTCTCCCCTCCCCACCATCCCTCTCTCCGCTCCCCCTCCCTCCTACTTAGGAGGAGATCAATGTACTGGGAATGCTGACTAGGGAATTAAATCCAGCCAGCCTGTCTCTTTGAGAGACCTCTCGCTAATCAGCTTGGACGGCTTCCTATTTCCCCCCTCCACTCGACAGAGAACCCGCAATGAATTCGTCCATCCCTGGTTCTTGTCAGCCTGCACACAAGGAGGCAAACGTCTCTCTCATCTGCTCTGCACTCAGCTTTTCTTCTCCATTTCTGTATCAAGTAGGTTGGAGGCGATAGCAGGACTACCTTGTCTGCCTCTATTTTCTCGCTGAGCTGTGATCTCAACTGGAACACGGTCTGTGAGCGAGTAATTCCTTCCCCTCAGCTGTGGGGTCCGTCTGTAGCACGTAGGGCTTCTGTGTTTCGCCACTTCTCTTCCCAGAGCACAGCTGAGAAGGAGAATGGCGCAAATCAGGCTTTTCAGAGCCCCATTTATCTTCCTCCACATCTTTCAGCCGAGGAGTTTTACGGGAGTTACCCTTACGGACGCACTCGGGGCTGTCCTCCGCCTCGCTCTGCGGGAAAGGATGCTCGGGCAGAGGCTCTCCCAGGCCACGGGCAGCGCAGAGCTGAGCACGGGAACCAGGCAGCTCAGCTCACGCCAGCTCTCCAAACCCAGCCCCACACCGCAGCCAGGTCTGCCTTAATGGATAAAGCCAGCCCAGATTTCCATCTCGCAGGGACTTCAGCTGCTCTGAAATCCGCTTGCTTGCCCCCAAACCACGGCTGACAACTCCCTCCGCCTTTTCCATCTATTTGTTTTCAGAGAGTTCTGAAAAGGTTCGGTTGGGAAACGTCAAAATGTTTCTTTTTGACGTTTCTGCTGCCTGGCGTTCTTGAACTGCAAGGTTTAACTTGGGCTTTTTGGGCTGAATCGAGACATCAGCTCGGCACGGGTCGGGATTCAGTTCCTGCAACGCAGCGTCAGGAGAATCATAGAAGCATAGAATTGTTCTGGTTGGAAGAGACCTCCAAGATCATCGGGTCCAACCATTAAATGGACAAAGACAGACATGCAGCGGGGGATCGGGAGCCCGAGCTTGGAACCTGGCCCATGATCCAAAGTATGATCCCTTGGGCATGGCAGATGGATACACACAGCAATATTCAACTAAAAGAAAACTTTTGGCTTGCTTTGAAGAAGCAAAGCATACCGATTTTGGCTGCCCAAAGCCTGCTGCAAAGATCTCACTAGAGCCCTCCGAGCAAAAAAACATGGAGGGGGGATCAAGTCCTCAAAAATAATTAAAAACAAAAGTCAATTTTGCAGCATCTACGTGTTCCTTAAACAAGCAGTCCCACGAGCAGCAGAACTAATGAAGCCTTGCTGCCTATGGATCGGTGTCTCACGGCTCAATTCTCTGATGTCTAATGAGGTGCAAGCTCTGATCAAAGTTTTCCCCCCGCATCGGGGGATTCATAACAATACCCTCATCTGGGGATCCTCCAAGGCTCGAGCAAAGGATGAGCTCGCGCTGCTGCCTCTCCTCCCTCAGCGGCTTTCACTGGGTGGTTTCCCCTCTCCCCGCCGAGCTGCCTACACCAAACCCGCTACCTTTGGGCTCAATTTGGTTGAAAAGACTCAAAAGTATCACAGGCTTCTGCAGAGCCCCACGGGAGCCGCCTTCCCCAGAAATTCAGCTGCAAAGAGCTTGCCAGAGACTTTCCAGCCTACGCTGCTGCATGCAAGACGGGCACTCGAGCCGTTCGCACGAGAAGGAAACATAGATGTTGCAGGCAGCAGAACAGAGCCTTTCTAACCCCAAACCAGCATCTCACCACCACGGATACAGCATTTGCGTCATCCCCCTTCTCTCCCAGGATCCACGCGCAGCAGGAAAGCTGGAGGGTAGGACATCGAAAATGATTTGAGGTGTGCGGGTGGAGAAGAGAGAAGTTACACTGGAGAAGAGATGTTGTTTGGTCCAAGGGGAGGCAGACGAGGAGCGGTAGGAGCTCACCAGCTGCTGGTCCTTTATTCTAATAGAGGAATACAACCGATGCAGAAGTAATTTCCTTGCATGGCTGCCTACCCGGGACGCAAGTGAAGTGAACCAAACTGTACGCCAACACGTGTACAACTATGCCTGTGCACTTAAACACGCATGCAAACAAGCTCTGCTTCTCCAAAATCTCCCATAGGCTCATCGCTGCATCCAAATGAAGCAAATCAGTGTTTACCAGCATTTCTGGAGCTCACTGACAGCCAAAATACAAGATTTCTGCCTCTGAGGCCCTCCTAGGATTATCGTGCTTCTAGCACTGGCTTCTTAATCAACCTTTTCAGTCACTAGCAAAGACGTGAAGCAGGGAAGTCAAGAGACGAGTGGGACCAAGCAAGGCAGGACGCACCATACCTTGGTGCGTGCCCGCTGTGACCAAGGGAGGTGGGTTCAAGCAGCCCAGCTGAGTCTTTGCAAGCCCTAACACAACAGGAGGAACCTCAGCAGACCAAGGGAGGACGTAAAGGGAGTGGAAACGGGGCTTTTTCCCAGCCACAGCCCTGGGTCTGTTGCACGAGTTCTCCCTTCACCATCAGCCCACGAGAGCGTGAAGATGCAATTCCCCGCTTCACCGTTCCCTCGGAGTTCACAGCTCACAGGGACGCTGCTCTGGCGTCACTTGGCTGTTGGGGCACGGGCTGCGGAGCGCCCTGGCACGTGGGTTATAACAATTTATATCGAATACGCCAAACTGATACGAGCACAACATTTCTGGTGCCGCTGCATCTGCAACAGCGGCCGCGGCCAGCCGGGATCTGTCGCTTGGGAGACGTGATCACCTCATCGCACTCATGGCTAGCAAAGCCCTGACCAGCTCCAGAGCAAGGAGCAATGACATGCAACCGTGCAATGCCACCCTTTAAACCAATTAGTGTCGTTTTAACAGCCAGAGTACACGCTAAGCCTGTGCGTAGTGCTGCACTGCCCGTATAGATGCAGCTGCTCAGGTTTAGGATCTCTGCACAGAGACATGGAGTGCCCGAGTCAGAGCTGGCGGCATTTGTCCCTCACCTGGGCAAAGCTAAATCCACTTGTCGGATGCTCTGAGCCTTCTCTGGCGACGCAGGAGCTCAGGAGCTCACTGCTGCAGGGCGACGGGATGTCTTTTGCTCAATGCAAAACAAACCGATGAAACCCCCAAACCCCGGCACCAGGGCAGGCTGGCAGGTCAGGGGGAAGCTGTCGCTGCCAAGGCACCGGCGTGCGATGGAGGGATGCGCCAGCCTTTCCCCGCTCCAGCCGGAGCCACGGATGCTGACGGCTGTCAGCGCCTGGCCAGAGGGGCAGTTTGCTCTGCTCTGATAGGAGACGGACGCGCTCCCGCTCTTTAAGCTGGCAGCATCTGCTCATTTCCATCGCCGTGCCGCCTGGCTCTGTGCTGAGATTACGTGGCATCAGACCACAGCTGACATGAGGTGCCCGACACTTGCGTGCCCTTACAACACCCCCTCTCGCAGCCGATGCCCGCTCGGCATGCCAAGGAGCGGCAAAGGAGGCATTAGCGCTGTCACCTCGCCTGCCAGGCTTGGGAGACCTTTGAAACGGGCACTACACTTGACCCTCATCCTCTCCTTAATTAACAGCGCGGGTATTAAATTGCAGCCTTTTATTCATGGACAGGTGTGTGTCTTTGTCAGAGGTCCCTGCTTAAATCATCCACCTCGTCTCCAATAACAATGTTAACGATGCTCAGAGCCGGCTCTGGACTGTAAAACATATTTCCCTGATGTTTGTTCAATAATTCCCTGAGAATTAAAAACATCTATTACCGGCTGCAGGATGCTAAGAGGCCCCTGGAGCGGAGACCAGGCTGTAACTCACTGGAGGGGCCCAGCTGATGCCGCAGATGCTGTTATCCGAGTACCAGGCTCTGGCACTCCGTGGCGTTTGACTCGGTACCAACCCGCGGGCACTGCAGCACGGTCACAGCGCAGGACCGGGGGCTGTCAGCCGTGCCCGAGTCCCTGCTGCGCTCCCGGAGTGCTCCTGGGACCCTGTCCAGTTGCTCTTTACTGCCCCATTCCCATCATCGCCACTAAGTGCCAGGACATTATCCCAAGGCACTGGGACCGTAGCAAGGCTCCGGTAGCCAAAACATCCCCAAATAGGTTCCTTGCTCTGCATCGCTCAGGAGCTCAGCAGAAAGGGAGGGAGGAAAGCTGCTGAGGAAAGGCAAGCGTGGAAGGAGGGAGGATTGCACTGTGCCACTCGGTGGCAGTGCGGGAGCGGAGCCCAGGTGTCCCCAGCCCGCTAAAAATACCTATTTCTCACCCAAATCTTAAGCCGTAGAGCGCGAGAGAGAGAGCTGCCTCTACGCAGACCGTGCCACAGAATAGTCCCCATCCCTGTCATGACTTCTGGCAGCTCAGAAATGTTGTTTCTGGAAAAATATTTATCCTGTTAATGAAGCAGAGGCAGCAGCGGAGGCCCCAGAAGGTCAGAGCAGCGCTCATTGCAATCAGCTCCCTTCACAGCTCCCGCTGAATGGGGCTCTGATTGCAGATGCCAATCAGAGCACTCAATTTTGCCTGCCTATTTGGAAATTAAAACATAAAGGCACTTCCCCAGACACTGCATTTAGGGGTGGTTTATATAACATAATCTTGTGGGCAGAAAGCCAGATGGATTCGGAGGGTGGCACGCCGGAGTCGAGTGACTCGATGGAGATAGAAAATACATCTTACACATCTTAAAACACACGCTTCAGGGTGAGTTAGAGAAGGGGTCGGGGGCTATGATCTATCAAAACCCCACCACCACCACCCAGAGCCTCCAGGACACGGGGGTTTGGTGCCGGTCCTCTCTCTGCCTCAGGACTGAGCCATTTCCAATGGCCACTAGCCAAACTGCAGGCTGCAGTTTTGGTTCCGCTCCCTGTTATTTCTAATTATTATTGGTATTTCTAAGCGTGTTTGCATCCCACCCAAACACTGAGACAGTCGGATGATCAGCAGGCAAGAGGAGAAATGAAAACAAACTAATCCAGTCCTGCAAAAGCTCAGATCATAAAATGCACAACGCTCAACTGCTGTGGAGCGGCTGGACTCGTCCCGCAGTAAGCTCTCATGATTTCCATTTAAATCAGCCGAATTAAAGAGCAGTTCGAGTTAGAGCATCTGCCTGAAGATTTGCGTGCCTTCCCGTGCCCCCATGAGCGCAGCTGTGTGGATCAGAGGCAGAGGAGCTAGCTGCAAAATTGCCAGCCGAAGACTGATGGAAATTAGAGCTAAGCTGGAAACTACCTGCTTGCACGGTCCCAAGCGCGTAGGGACGAGATCTCGCCACGCTGAGCTGCGTCCCGAGGGGAGGCTTAGGTGACAGCACACGGAAGCCCCGAGTTTCACCATTTCCAGGGTTTTGCAGAATTCAAAGAGGAGCCGAGCAGAAAAGCACGTGCGGGGTTGCTACCCTCTCGGATGCGATTCGGAGCATTAAATGGAGGAGCTCCAGGGCCGAAAAGCCAGCTTCAGCAGGGCGATGCGCTCGTCCCCTGTGCTCCCTGGGCCGGGACCCTGGCGCAACGCCCGTCACCCCTTTCCCGAGGCTGTCGCTCCCTCCTCGCATGCTCAGAGGACGTGCCGTAACAGGCACTGATCAAGCCACTTGGGACCTTTTATCTCTGGCCCAGGTAGGGGGGTTTTTTGCACTTTACCCTTAAATCAGCAAACGCTTCCAGCCCTCGCCGTCCTGGGGAAGCGAGGAGCTGAACACAAACTTCTCCCAGGGCAGGCCAAGCCGGCCAGGGACCCAGAGACAGCTCTGTCCGTCCCTCAGGGCTGGGGGGAGAGCGGCAGGGCCCTGGGACGCCTCTGATGTGGGATACGGGATGCTCCAGCTGAGCGCCAGCGCTCGGACAAGAGCCACCTTGTCAGGAGGAGAAACAATAGTGAATGCCCCGGGCAGCTCCCCGCCGGCACACACAACGGGGCTGTCTCGGCAAGCCCCGCAGCCCGGCCGGCACAAGCTCGGCCGGCACCACGGGGATGTGGCAGCCTCCCTGCCGTCCCTCGCACGCGTAACCCTCAGGGTCACGTCCAACCTGACCCTCCTTTCCATCCTCCAGTTCAGGAACACGGGGAGGGAGTGAGGATGTAACAAGGGAAAGAAAACCCCAGGAAAAATCATCCTTTCTCTAGATTAGCCCCGTTTCCCCATATAGCCTCCCTGCCCCGTGCAGGAGCTAATGTTAGCACACCCATTATGCAAGCACCTTATAGAAAGCTCCTATTTAAAGCTCTGCTTTGGTGACAGCGCATGACAGACATTTCAATCCCCCACGTGAACCGTCCTGATGTGTTTCTGCTCATTCATTCCCTTTGCTCGCAACCCGCCGGACTACACGCCTGCTCCCAGGTCTTCCCACCGCATGGAAACGCTGTTCTCGAGTGCCTCCATGCCTGTACTCAAGGCTGTACTCCAAAAAAAGGCTTTAATTACAGGATAAGAGAGCCCATCAGATCTCTTAATGGAGCCTGTCCTTTTATTAATTAAAACACAAGACATTTAAAGTAGAAAAGTGTTGGTGGGCAACCGAAAGCAAAGCCCCCGGCAGCGCTTTGGGAAGGTAGGTGATGCACAACTGCTGCCCATGCTCTTTGCTCTCCGCCCCAGGGGCTGGGACGAGGCTTTAGCTTCATTTCCAATTAAAAAAAAATATATGTTATATCACCAATATGTGGCTGCCAGTAGGGAGCAGCACGGCAGCTCTTTAAAACACTCGGGGGAGCACGGGACAGCGGTGGAGAGGTGTCCCCGTCTCCAGCATCGTGCCAGCAGCCCTGTAGCTACCCCAGCTCAGCAGCGGCCCTAAATCCCCCCGAATCTCGGGGCTGGTGCCCCCGGAGAGCCGCAGCTCGCCACGGGAAGGATGCTCAACCCGGGAAGCCTCCGGCCCCCGAAGCTCAGCACCTTCCCCATAGGCAGGCGAGGTCGGTGCTGCAGGACGGCAGCTCTCGCGTTGCACGAGGCTGGCTCCGAAAGGCGCAGCGCAAGGCACTGCGACGGCTGCCTGCGCCGACACAAAGCCCAGGCTTGCACGAGCTTTCAGTGGGGCTCGGGTATCTCTCAGCCAGTATTTGTGTGTGGGTACGGGAGCGTTTCTATCTATCCTGAGTACTCATCCAGCGAGCAAATATCTTCTGCCTGAAGCAGTCTCTGTGTGTGCAGATACCGGCTAGACCTACCAGAAGGAGGAAAAAAATCCAAACCCAAACCCAAAGCCTTCCTCCGGCATTCATCATTTTAATTAGCGGAGCTGTGCCTTGAATCTCAATGGGAGATTATACCATAAAGAGAGCCAGACGGAATAGCACAAGTGTCTCCTCTCACTTCAGAAATGAGCAGAGCTGCCTGTGAAATTATTAGTAATATTATGTGTCCCCTTTACAGCTCAACACGCACGTCCTGGGGGCTCACCCGGCAGCAACAAGCAAACTAACGGCTGGGATGGTTTCAAGCCTACAGCAGCGACTGTCAAGCCAGGTGACATTTCCAGCACCAGCGTCCTGCCAAATGGCTCAATCTCAGGGCTTGGTCCTTCATCCCTTTCCCCCTCTTCACCCACCCAGACATCCCCCGGTTGTCGCTCACTGCGCCCCTGGCACGGTAATAGAGATGTTGGGAGGCGAAGGCTTCTAGCACAGTCAACCCCGCGGCACTGAGCTGCCGGCACATCGCACGCACGCCGCGTATGCGCCGTCCATGCAGGCACACCAAGGAAATAAATAAATGTATATGCACTAGGTCTTCCGTGCCCCAGACGTCCTCAGGTGATCATAAAAATCATGAGAGTACATAAATGCACAGTCCTTTTTCTTTGGCCTTTGACAGCAGTCACCTTGTTCTCTCTTACAAGGGCTAAAAACAACTTCTGGGAAGATTAAAGCCACGATTTCACATTAAATAGTCCAGGAGCCGGGGCTGCACGGCCCTGACTGTATTCGCACACCTCCTCTGAGCACGGGGCAATCCTTAGGGACCGCTTCTGCTTGCCATGAGGGAGAGATAACGGGGCGGCAGCGAAACCCCGCAGCCGGCATTCCCCGTAAATTGTTATGACCCAGCCCATTGCCTGAATAAACAGGTAGCAAACAGCAAGCTAGAGAATCACCCCAATTTGTCTACCCTAAAAGCCTCCTCGCCGTAATCTCATTTCTTTATTAAAGGTACCTTGGCTTGCAGTCGGCTGTACGGAAACACCGCTCTGCCACCGTGACCGGGTTTAGAGCACCTTCCCTATCATCGAGTGGAAGTTACCGGAGAAAAGAGCATTTCAGTCGTGCGGCGTTATCGCTTTATGCTGAATTGGAGGCTACAAACACGTTTGCCATCCCTTCAGTGTTCAGATAATAAAAAGAAAAATAATAACAAGGGAGCGCCAAGTGGAAACTCAGCCTGGCGCTGAACCAGAACCCCCTTCCCGAGGTGAAAAATTAAACAGGCAACGTTTGAAGGAGCTAAAGCCGCTCTGCGCGTTTTCACGCGCTCGTGTGGGGTTTCGGGAGGTTGGCTGGCACCTCCGGCAGAAGCGCCAATGCGCCTCGAAGCAGCCCGGTGCTCCGGCAGCATCCCGGACGACGGGCTTCGCCGCCCGCGCCTCCCTTCCCCTCTTCGCAAGGCGATGGGTGAAGCCACCTCCCCCGTAAAAAAAGCTCCAAACCTACGGGTGGAAATGCTAATAAGAGCTAGTTACGCTTATTAAAGCAATTCCCCGGCAGCCGACGCAGAGAGGACATTACAGGAAAGCCCGCTTTTGGAGATGACTAGCGCAATTTGTAGATCGTTATCGCTCGGATAAAATCAGATAACTTTAAAACAATTGGAAATGTTGAGTTTAGACCATCTCCCCTTGGGATAGAATATATGCTTTAATGATGCCACGTGTAAGTAACGCTAGAATTGCCAGCAGTGATACATTCCCACCGTGGAGAACAGAGCCGGGATCTGCGACTGTCAGAATAAACCCTCCCAAACCAAAGGAAAGGCATCGTTAGCCAGCGGCAGCAGCGCTTTTATCCTCCCCGTGGGCGGAAAAAAGCCACCTCTGTCCCCTTCAGCCACTCTTTGGCAGCACCTAACTGGCGCTCGGAGCTGTTAAAAGACTTATGGGTGGGACAAGAGCCAAACTGGAGAGGTAAAAAGCCTCGGAGACCTCCCAGGGGGTGGGGGGGGCTAAAGTGAGAGGAAGAGTTTGACCCTAAATTGAGAATATATTAAAAAAAGAAAAAAAAAAAAAAAAGCATCTCGTAACAGGACTTCATCTCGCTCCAACTCCTCCCGCTCCGCAGCCAAGCGCTCGCCACGAGCCTCCGTCAACAAAAATCATATCCCCTGGACCCAAGCCAGGCTGGAGCAGTTAAAAGGACTTAAAAACCACAGCCCTCTGACTCCGTACACGGTCCCTTGCCCCGAGTCAATCTGTAATGCCCAATATTCAGTCATTGAAAACACGATTAAGTAAGGGCGGGTCGAGGCTTGGCGAGCCCAGAGGTTTAGAGGAATAATAAAGGGGAGGCTGCCCACCTGCCTTCCAAAACCCAGGCCCATTAAAGCACAGGGAGGAGGGATGCTCACGCACCCGTGGACGATAGCGGCGGTCGTTCGTGCATCGTCTCATAAATATTTAACAGTAAGCACTTTGTAAAGAAGAATGTTATTAAGGCTGGTGTAGTCTGTGGCTCCAAATGTGGCCATACATCAGATGTTGCCAGTCTAGGATGCACATAACCCTCTTAGAGCAGGCGGTGGCAAATCAGTTTCTTCAGGGTGGAAAAAAAAAATAGGGGGAAAAAAAGGAAAAAAAAAAGTAAGATCCTGAGTTGCAGAGCCCTGGGGAGATGCGTGCGAGACATTTGAGGGATATCCTACCAATAGATCAGGCCTTCACAATCACCTACAGCAATACAGTATCTCGGAGAGATGGGGGAAGAAGAGGAGGGAGAAAAGGCAAAAACCCAATAAAATAGAATGCACTAGATGAAAAGCAATTCTTGGCAGCAATTTTTAGCATAAACACATTGTTGGGTTTTTTCTTTCCTGCAATAGCAAATTAATCTTTTTATTGCTGCTGGAGATGCTCTAATAATATTTATTCCCACACTTTACACTCTATTGTGATACTTTTGACTTCTTTTGGGGTCTGGGTTGTTTGGTTTTTTTTGTTTTTTTTTTTTTTTCCCTCTGGACTATTGATTTCATTTGCTTCATCACAGCCCTGACAGCCCCGAAGGGAGGGATGGAAGAAAGCCTGCTCCAGCCGAGAGCAAGCCTCCCCGCGCCCCTTTCAGGCAGGTTTAGAGCCAGGCTGGGCTCCTGCTCACATTTGGCACACACTGGAGCCACGGAGCAAACCAACGTCCAGCTTTTGAGCAAGCTCTAGCAGCCAGTGAGAGGTTTTCCCAACGCTGGGGATCAAACCCAAGAGCCCGGAGCAGCATCCTGCCCCAAAAATACAAATTTAAGATCCCAACTTTGGAGCCCGCAAGCTTCTCCCTGCTCATCTCCTGTTTGCTGCTGGTTTCCCCCATGCACCTGCGATGCCAACAGGGGTAGAGGGAATGTGACAAGTGACCCAGCCGTCCCCCCAAGGGCACGCACAGCCTGGAGGATCCTGCTTTGGTTTGCATTCCAACCGGCATCCTGATGCTAAAATACCACTTCATCCACATACCATCCTCCTAAGCTACGCGGTCCTTGCCAGGTATTTATTTCTGTTCCAAAACGCAGATAATTTCTTTTATTAGGCTTCCACAAACCGGTCACTTACTCTCGCTGCATAACCAGGAACGGTTATAGTGGCTGTTGCACATTGACCATCTGAGCGATGACATATGAAGTATATTTAAATAGGAAATAGGCCTATTAAGACACTTAGCAATATGGCAGTAGCAAAAGCAGCCCATGAGTTCATCATTTGGTTTAAAAATATTGAAAATTATTTTAATTCCCTAATTACCATAATGAAAACCTGGGGAGAGGACGCGTATGTGGAGAGGAGGGAGGGCTGGCGGGACAGCAGGAGAGGCGAAGACGGGCAGGGAAAGGGCTTTATAAGGCACGATTCCCCCAAGTGAGCATTTGTGCGGTCAAACAGCCCCGGGATCAAATGCCGGGAGTGAGAATCCTGCACCTTCCTACCCTAAATATTGGCTCAGAAAGCTGTTCGGAGGCAAGCTGCTGCTTGGTGTCGGGCCGATAGGTCCCTGCTCCACGAGGAAACATCCAGAGCATCCATGAAACCCCAGGAAACATCACCAAAAGACGAGGATCAGGCGGACCCAGGGCTCGCTCTGCACCTCGCCTCCCATCCACACACCGTCCGCATCCTCTCTCCGTGCGTGCACCCCAAAAACTCGCTGTTCCCGGCCGTGTGAGCCCGAGCCAGGCTCAGGCAATACCAGAGCAGTCCTGCTTTGTCAATCCTGAGTTCATTTAATCTGTGCATGTGTTTAATTCCCCGCTCTGGCATTTCTCTCCTCTATCGCTTTTCACAGACTGTCAGTCCCGAAATCCTTTACAGAGCGGCCACACGCCATACCTACTTAGGAATTACGCCAGCCCGAGCAGTCATTAGGCACTTCCCATGTCCTACACGCAGCTGTGAACATTCACGCTAGCGAGACTCGATCAGACAGCGCATCAGCCGCGAGCGGAGCGCCGAGGCAAGCAGGGATGTCACCACCGCTCCCCTGCCTTGAAAGCTTTCAGGTTGCTACTTTTTTTTTTTTTTCTTAAGATTTAAAAAGTTCCATTTGGGTTTTTTTTCTGCTTGAGGAGTTTCGCATCCAAGCGGATGCCCCGTCGCCCCACTAATGCCCCTGCCCGTGGCAATTCCCTCCTTACCCTGTCCTTGTCTGCCCGCTCCGGTGCAAACTCTCCTTCCACCTTTCCCTGGGCATCCTGCAACTGCAAAGAAGGTCCCGGGCTGGATGCGCTATTGCTCTGATCCAATCTGGCAGCTACTGAGAGACAGATTTGCAGAGGCATTTAGGTACCTAAAGATGCAGATCGGCTGCCTGGTGGGATTCTCACACGGCACAAGCCAGAGGTGCCTATTCCCCGTTGAACTCTGCAGGAGGGAAATGCATTCCCGGCTCAAGCACTGTGAGATTTCTGCGTGGCCATGGTCCACCGCCCCCCCGCAAAACCCCACAGCAGCTCTCAGCTGCCTTTTCGCCCGGGAGGAACTAAGGCAACACCATCTACAGCTCACTCTGCAACCACGCTCCAGCCCTCGACAGCACGTAGACCTTGTGAGAAATGAGTACGCGAGCAGCTGCTTCCAGCTTTAGCTGCTTATCCACCCCCAGGGACCAGGCTTTAGCACCGGGGGGGTCAGGCAAGCCCCTTCACTCAACAAGTACAAACTCGGGCTTGAGATTGAAGTCACAAGTTGAGCGCTTTCCAAAACCGCGTCTGGGGGAACGGTCTTCACAGCTGGCTCACGCCTTTCCTTCTCGACACTGCTGCCGCCTCCCCCCCGGTGCTTCCTCGTCTGATGTTTTATTTTCAGTGCTTCACTGCTAAGACGGGGGCTGCTCTTGTATTCACAAAGCACCTGTTTGATTTCAGATGCTACCGTGGGAGTAAATAATCTTTCCTTCCTTTTGCCCAACACGTTGCCAGTAAATATCCAAGTTTTGCATTTTCAAACAAAGGGCAGCTTAAGAGAGGGAAACCGAGGCACACAAAGAGGACAGGACTTGCTCACCCGTCACTCGGCCAAGAGCCACATCCCCGGCTGGGAATGCAATCACTAAAACCCAACGGAGAAGGTGGTGGGAAGACTTCCCCGCGCTCCAGCACGGCTCAGACCCACGCCTCCCCAACAAACCCAATCCCACGGCAATTTCCATCCCAACAAGCTCTATTTTTCCCCCTGGAGTCACTGGAGAAAGCCACGAGGGTGGTGGGGGAAGGCGGCGCTCGCCCTTCGCAAGGTCAAGAAAAATCCCTCAAAATGTCAGAGTTTTGAGAGTCCTAAATGAAGAAATTGCTTAATCTACCTGGGGGATTGCAGCTATTATATCCACTGCCGTAAACAAGCTTCAGATCCAGCTCCTAAGGATTGCACCGACAGAGAGGAGCCGAGGCTAAATTGACAAGTTGTCTCTGCTGCCCTTGAAACTCAATTTGCCATTGCTCACCTCATTTCAAATTAGCACGGAGAGAAGCCTCGCCGGCCGAGGATGCTCTTTTGGGGCTCGGTTACGCAAGATCCCCGCTACCTGCTCCGCACGCCGGTGGTTTGGGGCTTTGCCCTATTGCAACGGGCATGGGGAAGAAAGGGAGATTAAATGAAGCCCCTTGAACACAGTCAAAGCTGCCTAAATTGGGGAGAAATTCAGCTTTTTGCCAACAAACCCGCAGAAGGCTCGTACGTCCCTTAAATCCTTCCCTGAGCGCTTCAAGGGAATGCGCACAAGAGCAGACCTCTGCGTAGAGGTGAAGTTTATACCTGCTCCAAGTCCGGTGTCATTTGGGACCGAACTGAATATTCACAGCGGGTCAGGATGGCTCGAGGAAGAGGAGATTCTCCACGTGTGGGGGTGATTTTTTTTTTTTTTTTTTTAAAAGGGCCCTGAATGAAAATGTGCTTGAATTACATTTGCAAACGCGTTTGGCGTCCAGGGAACTTGCCTTGCCTTTTCAAAAGGGGAATTTTCCATAGCTAAAATTTCAGGTGAGAATTTTGCATCAATGCTGGATGGATAGTCCAAAAATTCAAAATCAGCAACACTGTGGGCGATCACCCCCTGATATTTCACAAGGAAAGCTGGGTCCAAATAGCTCTAATAATGACTTTTCAGAATTTATAACTTTTTTGGGGGAGGAGGGTTGCATCAGACACCCAGTGTCAGGGATCAGACAGTTCTTTTGAATTCGGGAACGGACCCCAAATCAGTAGCTTTACTCTAGGAGCCCCGCTCCCAGGTCCATCGGATGCAGAATACACCAGCAGAAAGGCGACTTGTGGCCTTATACCTCCCAAATCCAATCAGCTAATTACGCTCCCTAATTGCCTACAATGGATTTAATTGGGCTGGGCCAACGTACAGCACCTCAAATAAGTTTCCCGAAAAAAAATAAGGAAGTAACACAGCAACCAGCCCTTGGCATGAGACGTTATCCTTGAGCCCGAACTGGTCTTGCTTTCAGACCTCACCCTGGAGCTGGTGGCAACCGGTGCCACCGCTCGTGCGCTCGCCGGTGCCCACGCCAACAGCTCCCTGCCGTCACCGGGACGGTGCTTGTCGACACGCGCCCGTACAGACCCTCGGTCACCAGTGCTGCTGGGGCACCCTCAGAAGACGCAGCAGAGTAGACAGGGACGTGCAATCGCCAGAGGGGTGTGAGCAGAGCGGGGCTGTAGTTGGGCTCGCCAGGGCACCCACAGCAAAGCGCGAACCTGCCCCATCGCCTGTCTGCAGCACCCGGTGCCCCTCTCCTGTTGCTGCGCACGCGGACTGGCATTTGTCCATCAACGTGCCTTTCACCAAGGAGGGGTTAGAACCTCGATGCAGTCTCCTCCATTGCTCTCAGGAGGAGAAGCACCACCGTTTCTCATCTCCAGGAGGCTCCTGGAGATGGTCAAACCCAGCTCTGCAGCCCTCGGGCAGGGTGGGCAACACCCACAGATGCAAAAGCAGCCACTGAGCTTTCCCCGAGGCAGCTCCCCAGGACTGCGCAGGGAGCTGGGCAAGCAAGCGAAAGGAGAAGAGGTGGAGGATGAGGATGCTGCTTCTTGCTGCTCTTGGTTTTGTTCAGCACCAAACACAACCGGGGCTGCAGCGCTCGGTGCAACCCCGTCAACTCCAGACCCTACGCTGCAAAAGGGACCGATGCGATGAAGCCTCATCATATTTGGTTACCCACAGCCTGCAAAGGGCAACGGGCTTCATGTCGCAGCCATCTGCCTTTGCTCCCCGCACAAAGGGCCCGTTGACGGCTCGGTTAACGACAGCCTTTTGCCCGAGCCTGCAGCGGCACTCGAACCCGCTCCTCGGGCGCTGCTGCGAGCACGATGCGCAGCAACAACAGGGCTTGTGTTCGCAGGGCAGGAGGCGGATAAAGAGCCAGTGTTTGCTGCCGCCGGTGTTACCGGCTGACCCATGCCCTCCAACAAGTGCTTGCCTTTCCCCACGCCCGGATCCGGGACTCCCCGACCCCCTCCAACACCCCAGCATCGTGCTGCTGCCCTGCGAGGGGACAGCAAGGGACACTCAGATGCCGGGAGGAGGCAGGTACCGTGCTCAGGTCCCTGACTCGGGCTCTCCAGGGCGCAGGGAGAGCGGTGCCGGCAGCACAAGCACTCCCCTCGAGCATCACAGCTCTACCGCTCGCCTTCACCCTTTTGCTGGAGCACAACACCTTAGGCAAAAACACGAGGGGCCCAAGCAAGAGCCAAACTTTGGTTTCCATCCGCCTCCAGACACGGCGTTTGATGGGGAGCGCTGCGGGATGCAGCGGGACCGAGAGGGGCTGTCTCAGCCCCTACCACCTTGCTCCTTTATCCTTCTGCCTCCGAAAAGCACCCCTAGGTTAGGCTGAAGAGCAGCGGATCGTTTTGAGTGGCACGTAGAGACACGGCCAATGCTTGTCCTGACCTTGACACCTGCAATCAGCTTGCAATTCTCTTAAGAGCAGCATGTGTTAAGAAATTTCTGGTCGGTTTACGTTTCACAGCACCAAAGAAGTCACAAAACTAGCATTTTCTTCCCCCAAAAAACAACAGAGCATGGAAATAAGGGAAAGGAAAAAGGCAATTAATAGTTCCCAGTAAATCCCAAACAATTAGGAGGCGGGTATCACTGACAGACCAGTTCAGCACCGAGACTGGGTTTAGTCAGGGTGCAAGCCACAAAGTTTAGGGCTGTTGGTATCTTTTTGTGCTCCCTATCTCAAGTTAAGCCAGCACAGGCTCACACCAAATGCTCTTGCTCCGGCTCCCAGGTTTCAAATGCATCGCGTGCACCGCATCCTTTTGACTCCAGCCGTGAATGTCAGTGCAGCCCAGCTCTTCGGCACAGAAACCTTTCCCCCTCCTCTCGCCCTCTCTAATTTATCCCCCGTGCCTGGCCGAGGCACCCAGCGCTTGGCACATTGACCTGCCTCCACCCCCGTGCGGCTTCTAGCGCGACCGTGACAGTGGCCTTTGCTCCCAGCCCGGGGGGGTTGTTATCTCCATCAGTGCCTGCAGGAGAAGGCAAAACCCTGCCTGCTTTCGGAGCGGATGGCACCGCTCGCCTTTCTGCCACCGTGCCTGCTAACTAAATTCAAGGCCAAGAGCACGAGCAGATGGAGAAGCAAACGTGAAATGCCCCCCCACTGCTTCCATTTGAGTCAGCCACAGGTGATTCCCGTGCCCTGCTAAGCGCAGGAGATGCTGAGCTCGTGGAGCGATGGAAACGAGCAGGGAGGAGGGGATTAGGTCCTGGAGTAGTGGACACCTAAGAAATAACCGAGCTATCCATCACAGAGCATCGAGCACATTAGCAGGAGCATTTGCCTGAGCAAATTACCTTGAATAGTCATTATCTCGGAGCTTATTGCTCACGGAGCGGGGAGAGAGCTGCAAGCGCAGGCAGCAGCCTGGCAGGGCAGGCAGTGACGGCGGGGCTGGTGGGCACCAACACAGAAAGAAACCTGGGCCCTGCCAAAATGCATCGTTTCATGAACCCCTGCTTCCCCCCGGGCTTCTGGCCCCGATCCTATGGCAAGACACACCGAAATCACACCCGACGGAGGCTGGGGAGCACGGTGCTCTCACGACACAAGCAGCCCCGTGGCTGGCTTTCCCCTAGAGCAGGATATACGGGACCAGATCCATAAGGAGCATCCCAAAACCCTGCTGAAGCTCCTGCTGATTTATGTCACCGAGGAGCCTCCTACAACCCAAGCCCAAATTGAAAGCCGTTCTCGGAGAAGCCGTGCACCTCCCCGAGTCCCCACCGGCAAAAAGAGCTTTTGACCGTGGTGTGTGATGTAGAATTTGACTTTGAGTGACTATAATAAAGTGTTTTTATTTTTAAGCTGTTTTATCCCGTTTCCCTAGCTCATGAGGAGTGCACCTTGGTGTCAACGGGACTCTTTTGTCTTTGTAAGCTATTTTGAGGCAAAATATCTGTAAATTACTTCCCCAAGCCTCCACACAAGCAGATCATGCAGAGAAAATAGGCTTTGCAGGAATGCAGTAAATTGTTTCTGTCACACAAGGAAATATAACCAATAGAAATCGTTATGGATGAGTCATTATGAGAGGGACCGAAAAAATTAACCTTCATCCATTTCCTTCATCTCTGTGCGTGTGCGAGGGTGGGCGCGGGAGAGGGAAGGGGGCGAGCGCCCGCTAAGCGAGCGCGTTAGCGCCGGGGGAAAGGTGGGACGCGCAAGCAGGTGGAGAAAGGGAGACCCTGATGTGGGGCTGGTCGTTGGGGAGAGGGTGCGAGGAGTGGGGTGCACGGGGCTGCTGCCAAAGGAGAGACGCACCAGGGACCCCCCCGAGATGGGAAGGGACGCCCTGGGGTGGGAAAGAGCTCCGTTCAATCCTGTTACGCGGGAAGGGGATTCTCCTTTCCCGCTGTCACGCATCGCTTTTGGCTATCCGTGTCCTCAAATCCCTCCTCAGCCCTTGCAAACTTTAACAGCGCGTTTAAGGAGGACGGTGAAGCCAAAGCTCCCCGAGCACCAGCAAGCACGGGCTCTCACCCACCCGCTGCCACCAACACAAGGTTTTCTTGCTTGATCCTCGCAACGCCAGCCTGAACACGCAGGGTTGTCTGTCTGTCGGGGGTTTTTTTTTGGTTAAATACACAGAAAAGAGAAAAGAAACGTGGAAGCGTGGGCCAATGAGCACGGGGACGTCTGCTGCCTGCGTGGGAGAGGCGGCTCCGAGAGACAGAAACCTCCGAGAGAGGAGTACGTGTGAACACGGCAGAGGAAAACATTTATTCCCACTCGTTTGGGGTAAGCGCTGTCGGTAGCAACGCCGGCTCGTGCGCCACCCATTACCCCCATCCCGCACCAGCTCTGCTTCAGCCCCTCACCATTAACCAAGCACTTTTGCACGCGTGTTACAGATGTTAAAAAAAAAAAAAAAAAAGAAGAAAATCCATTTCCAGAGTGGCAGATAATGATTCCTCCAGCCACGCCGTGCAAACAACGCGGCGGAAAAGGCTCAAGTGTTAAATGTTCCCTAATGTGCAGTAATTGATTTCCATGTGTGCAGTAATGGATTTGGTCACATCATGCAACAATGGATTTGACATGGGTTCTCGCTGATATTATAAACATAGTTAAGTCGTTAGCCTTGTGCCCGAGAATTAGGCCTTTAATAGCGCTGACCTCTGCGACCCACGCCGGCTGGCCGGCGCTGCACATACAGCCACCAAAATCTTCAGGGCTGGTTCATAGTCAAGGACGCAGCCAGCAATTTAACAGCTAAAAGCCGCTCGGAGCTACGCAAAACGCATCCCGGAGCTTTACTCCGGCCGTTTGCTTGCACGTAGGCAATTCCCACCCAGGCTTTCTCCTTCCCAGCCTCTTTGCCTGGTGGTTGCACACCCCGAGACATCGTCCTCCCAGCCCAGGGATGGGCAGGGGGGAGCAGCATCCCGCAGCCCAGCCATTCCCGGGTTCCCGTTGCAAACGCTGCAGGAGAAGTCGATCATCACCTTCCCTCCTGTTGTAGGAAACACCACCTGAAGCCCTGCAACGTCTCCTGTCAGTGGCGGCCTCCTCAGAGGGACAGAGAGGTGGTCAGGGGGGGAATTGTTTCTCGTTGGGTATTTACAAGCCTTGCAGTGGTGTTAAAAATCTATTATTTTCAGTCCGGCGCTGCGGCAGCGCTCGCCTTCTGTCGAGAAGTGATTGGGCTCCTGTCCGTCAGGGACACTGAGTGATTGCGCTGAGAAAATTGCATTCAGCAATGGGGGATTTAAGAGGGTGCTTGTCCTCAAACAGGGCTCCAATTAATTAACTCGGAGGAAGGGGCTGCTTGGGGTTTGCTTGGTCTTTTCTGTGTTTTCCTTGGTGCATTTAATTTATCGGCGGGGGCCTTGTTTTGTTTCCTTCTTGCTTTTCTGTTTGTCTTTAAGACTCTTTGCGGGATGATAAAGCATAGGGAAGGCATTCGCTCAGCGGGGGATTAATTGGCAAGCAGGCAGGAGAAATGGCCGGGCCAAGCCCTAAATCCCAACCCTCGCGCCGCATCTGCCAGCGCCGGGAAATTGAAAAGCCTCCTGGCCGGCCAGCCCGGGGCTGGTTTGCAGCATACAATACAGGGTTGCAATACCTTCCGCTCCTCCCCTCATGCTTGGGCCACCTACTAGACAAGAAGCTCCTCAAGACGTGGATGGTTCCTTCATTTTTCCAACAACTAGCACAGGAGGGTTTGACCTCAGATGGAGTCCTACCATGCAGATGGTACCCCAAAAGATAATATTCTATGTTCAAAGAGAATTAGAGATTGGCATTGCATATGGAGAGACCGTGGTGGACAATCAATGGCAACACATTTATGGGCTTCAACCAAAGCACGATGGAGACTTGGAGAAGCACTGTAGGGATGTACATGGCCGTGTTGAGAACAGCAGGTCCCCACAGCTCAGTACTGGGATAGGATTTGGGGAAGCAATTCCCAAATTTCCCATGGAAGCACGTCTCCAGGACGCTGGAGATGCACGCACAGCTGACAGCGACCCACCACGCAACACCACCTCTGCTCGCTGGAGACCCGCTGCCTCGCCGCTCCAGGCGAGCCCTCCCCGAACGCAACCACGACCACGTCCGCAACCACCCAGCCCTGCCATTTCCTTCAGACCTCGAGGCATTTCGCATCGCCGCTGCCATTTCGAGGGGTGAGAAAGGTCCTAATCTTGCCCTCAGCCCTAATCTTTCAAAGGAATTAATCTTCAAAGCAATCTCGTCCCGGCTACACTGCGGACAAAATTTTGATTTATGAGTTGCGGCGACAGCTGAGCTCCTCTGCCACGGGAGATGGGAGAGCGTTGGGTGGATGGGGCCAGCGCCAGGAGAAACCTCAACAGAAACAGGCTCCCGGGCCACAGCTGGAGCAGACACCGCGCTTGTGTCCTTGGGAAATTCCAACCTGCGTTGTTTTCTTCATTAACGAGAAAAAGCAAGTTTCCCACCTCCCCAAACCCTTTTTTTTTAAAAAAAAAAAAAAAGTTGACCTCAGCAATATCACAACAATCTCACAGGCTTTGCTTCGCTCTTCTAATACCGTTTCCTACCACAAACCGCAACATAGCCTGCACGCAAAATGATCAGCCGAACCAAGGGGATTTGGCTTCATTGAAATAAAACATTTTGATGAAATTTTAAATGAGAAAACGGTGATGGCCCCACGAAATGATTTGATTTCGGTGAATCCGTGTTTTCATTTTGAAAACTGATTCATTAGAAAATTTTTTCAACCAGCTCTAATCAAAGTGCTTCAGGCATTTTTGAAAATTTCAGTCTCAAGCTTCAAAACAACTTAATTTCTGTTGTAAAGCAGAGAAGTTTATGACACAGAGATACAGCGAATGAAAGCACTTTTTGCCTTTGCAAACATTTCAACTTTAAGAAATCAAATTAATTGTAATGTGGGAGAGTAATTTCAAAAGTTTCTTTCCTGAAGTACAAAAAGTATATTCCAACTCATCTCAAGGCAGGCTTTATAAATATAATATAAGGTTGTCATCTCAACGCGTACAGCTTGCATTTCGCTAACACCTTTTAAAATTTCTTAGGGTCGTGAGCAAATGAAACAAAAGGAAGAGCTCGCTTCTGTTTGGGAAAACTCAAGTGATGGGATCATCGTATAGAGCATCTCCATAGGAAAAAGGCGACACGTAGAAAGAAAGGATAGAGAAAAACAGAGAGTCTATAGCAAAAATGGAAAGAGAATGAGAACATCACGGGAAATGCTCATTCCAACAAGAGCCCCATTCACCCTCGCTTGTCTTTCCCTCCAGGGTTAGTTCTTGTTTCATTACAGATTAACACAGCATCTCTTCTCTCGAGCCTCACTTGCTGGAGATCGCTACATCCATTTAAATGGATTTCAAAAGCCGAGATTGATCTATGCCAAGTTGTAATTCTGGACGCCAGCGTGATGGGTAATGCACTCCAGCCTTTGCCGAGAGTGAAGGAGGTGTGCGAATTGCCGCCTTGATATGATAAATTCATTAGATAAAGGAACCCGAGATAACAGGCGCGGCGCTTGGAAAGCATCTGGTGGCACGAAGCGCAGATGCGCAGGGAAGGGGGTGGCGGCACGGCTCGCCGGGTTTGCATTACAGAGCTGAACAAGAGACTGGAAGGGACCCCTGGGGCAAGCAGCCCTACTTTTCCCCATCAGAAATAGCCACGTAATACCGTTCTGATGGATACTTGAACCCGTGAACTCCATGGCGTGGGAAGCATCTCGCAACACCGACCAGGCAGACTACGGGAAAAATGAAATATCATTCCCCTAAGGCCAAGGGGACCGTGGACTTCGTCTGAAACACTGCTACACAAGGCAGCTAGTAGAGACGTAAAAAAACAATGCCAGAAATCTGCTCTGCTGTCCAGGCTGATGCAGAGGACCGGACAGCAGGTAGTGACACGGCTACGGGCTGTATAATCCCTGCTAACGCGCCAGCTCCTGCCACTTCCATCTGCAAGCACTGGGGACCCGGTGGCTCGCTGAGCCGGCCCTCTCCAACCTTCGTTTAAATTCAGCTCCAATGTCACGGGGAAACGAGCGCGGCAGGCTCAGAGTACCTGCTCCGGCGCTTTTGCTCACAGAAAAACAGGACGGAGGAATAGGAGGATGCTTTGGCAGCCACGTAAGGGAGACTAATGGATGCCGCAGGTCGGAGGGGGAGCAAAGTGGAGATCATCAGGGTATTACAAAGCAGGAGACTGAAAAACAGGAGGGATGCTCTTATGGAGAACAGGGGGGAGAGCTAGGAAAGCTGGCAAGAGATTAGGGATGCTAAAAGCCATGGGGTTTAGAGGGTCCAGCAGTGTCTCCAGGGCATTGCAGGGAGCCCGTGCAAAGGAGAAGCCACAGAGCATGGTCCTGCAGCAGACCAAAGCTCACCGAGCAGAACGGAACAGGTCAGGCTCGAGCTCTTCCAGAACCCCCCTGCCACGACAGCCAGCAGCGCCTGCATCCACCCGGCCCTTTGCCATCCACAAAGCTACTTTGTCTAAAACAAGCCTAGCAGTGACATTACTTAATCAATACAGCGAGATGCAGGGAGGTGGAATCCGGCAAGAAGAGATTACCGCAGCAGGAGAGCCGCTCGCAGCCACGGCGCTGGCAAAAGCCTTCCCGCGCCAGCAAGCGAGCTGCTAGATTGATTTTGATCTCATTAGTCTGGTTCGGGGCCAGCCAGCAGCGCGGCGCTGCCGTGGGCGAAGCGGCATGCAACGCCTTCCTCCGAACCCTCGGCAAAGGGGAAGCATTTTAAATAGAGGTGTTTTCCCACCCGGAGCACTCGAGGCATCCGATTGCTGGAAACGTGGGTCCTACGTCTGGGCTATTTATTCATCTGTCAGTTCTGCAGCTCACTATTATTTGGATTTCATGTAAGGTAATGAGGATAATGCATGTTGCTACCCAGGGAAAAGTCTTTCCTGCACTTCACTTGAGGCTGTATAAATTAAACATCCCCTTTCGTGCACAGTGCTGCCCGGTGGATAACGTACCGGGCTGGGACCTGGGGTCCCCGCTCTGCTGCTGGCTCAGCAGATAACCTTAGACTAGAATCATAGAATCGTTTAGGCTGGAAAAGACCTTTAAGATCATAGAGTCCAACCGCTAACCCAGCGCTGCCAAGGCCACCACTAAATCATGTCCCCAAGCGCCACATCTACACGTCTGTTCAATCCCCCCAGGGATGGGGATTCCACCACCTCCCTGGACAGCCTGTTCCAATGCCCAACAACCCTTTCGGGGAAGAAATGGTTCCCAATATCCAACCTAAACCTCCCCTGGTGCAACTTGAGGCCGTTTCCTCTCATCCTGTCGCCTGTTCCTTGGGAGAAGAGACCAACCCCCCCGGCTCCAACCTCCTTTCAGGGAGTTGCAGAGAGCGAGAAGGTCTCCCCTCAGCCTCCTTTTCTCCAGGCCAAACCCCCCCAGGTCCCTCAGCCGCTCCTCACAGCACTTGTGCTCCAGACCCTTCCCCAGCTCCGTTGCCCGTCTCTGGATACGCTCCAGCCCCTCAGTGTCTGTCTTGGAGTGAGGGGCCCAGAGCTGACCCCAGCACTCGAGGTGCGGCCTCGCCAGGGCCGAGCACGGGGGGACGATCCCTGCCCTGGTCCTGCTGGCCACACTATGGCTGATACAGGCCAGGATGCCGTTGGCCTTCTTGGCCACCTGGGCACGCTGCTGGCTCGTATTCGGTTGACCAACCCCCCCAGGCCCTTTCCTGCCGGGCACTTTCCAGCCGCTCCCCCCCAAGCCTGTAGCGCTGCCTGGGGTTGGTGTGACCCAAGGGCAGGACCTGGCACTTGGCCTTGTTGAACTTCGTACATTGGCCTTGGCCCATCGATCCAGCCTGTCCAGGTCCCTCTGTAGTCCTCCTGACTTGCCTGCCCCTTCTTCCAAAGGTCATAAGCTCTCCTTTTTTCCTTGCGTTCCAGCCCAAAACTCTCTCTTCCCTGCCAGCTCATCTTTTGGCACATGGGAGCGTCTTGCTCCTTAAAGATTTTCTTCTTGAAAAATATCCATCCTTCCTGGACAGCTTCGCCCTTCGGGGCTGCGTCCCAAGGGACTCTGCCAACCAGGCTCCTAAACAGGCCAAAGTCTGCCCTCTGGAAGTCCAAGGCAGCAGTTCTGCTGACCCCCCTCCTTACTTCTCCAATAATCGAAAACTCTATTTTTGTGGTCGCTGTGCCCAAGAGAGCCTCCAACCATCACATCACCCACAAGCCCTTCTCTGTTCCCAAAGAGCAGGTCCAGCGGGACGCCTCCCCTAGCTGGCTCACCCACCAGCTACGTGAGGAGGTTATCTTCCACACGCCCCAGGAACCTCAACCTGGAGCAAGTTAAATCCCTCGTTGGGTCCCCTCTGCTTGCTCATAAGTAAAGCAGGCATAATAAACAGATTTGAGGTCCCCCAGTGGAAAGCCCTCCATAATGGTTATTTCAGGGACTAGAGAACATACGGAGGGGTCTCCAGCAAAGCCTGCATGAGACACCACAAAGGAGGAGACCTCAAACCTGTCACCTACAGGCATCGATGCCTTAGGTACCCTGCCGGAGCAGGCTCTCAGCTTAGGGTAGCATGAATATAGCCACCCCTTTGCAACTGGACCAAGCCAAGGGCAAAGCCGGGACCCACCACACAGCCCTCGCACGGAGAAGCCACTTGCAGCTGCCGCTAGCAAAAAAGAACCCGTCGCTGTCGATCTCCGCAGGTCCTCCTGCTCCCTCCACCCCTCCCGTGCTCATCGACCACCCGACACGGCACGCCGACCTCCGCCGAGCAAGAATTCAGCTTCAAAGCAATTCAAATCCACGGATGCGAGGGGCTGCTCACAGCTCAGTTTAAACCAAGTTCACTGCGGTTTGGTCTACGTCAATTAAGGACAAATTTAAGCTAATGAGAAGTAAGCGTCCAGGCAGGGCTTTACATCGATTTGGTTAAACCAATGTAAGAGAGCAAGTGGACGTGTGGACGTGTGCATGCATGTGCGTGGATAACTCTATTGCACCTCGGCAGTTTGCTCCCGAACCTTCCTTGGCTAATTCTGAAGTTTTTTCAAATGAAGCCACCAAATTGGCAATGTTTTGGTTTGTTTTAGAGTAACGATGCCCACCCCGGTACTTCTAAACCCTCTGTGAAACAGTCACTGTTTTCTTTTGTACAGAAAAGTCGGGAGATAAATTGCAGATGATTCAGTAAATAACTCAGCCTATGACCTTGATGCTTATTGATTCCTCAAGCTGTTTATCTTTCTTGTGTGCTCCCCAGCAAAAACAATTATCACTTAATTATAAAGCAGCTTGGCTTGAGGGAACTGCCAATTGGCTGGCAAGCTTTGCAAAGGGGGGAGTTCATCCGTGTGCACCACGCAGCCCCGACCAAAGCGACTGCTTAAGATTCCAAGCCACAAACTTCATTATTTTCTTCCTAGCTCGTGTTTTTCCCCTCGTTTTAAAATCACTTAAGGATGTTTAGCCAATCCGGGTGTTTGACTGCCCGAACGCTCGCGACGGATGGGATCGAAACAGCAGGTGCCAACATTGGAAAAGGGAAAAAAATGAGAGCTATGATGATAAAAAGCACAAGGAAAGGCTATTGGTCCTGGAAATAAAATACCTGGACCGCTCTCTCCTTCCGTGACCTTGGGTAAGGCATTTTCTCCATCTCTGTTGCCTCCCCCTCTTTCTCTATGCAGAGCTACGGCCAGCCCGCGCGCGAAAGCCGGCCCAAAGTACTGGTCTTGCTCTCGACCGAAGTTTCGCAGTGCCGCTGGGATGCGAACAATGACAGCGCTTGGCACTTCTGCAGCCACGCATGCTTTTGCAAAGCACTTAGTGCCATCCATTAGCGCACGAGGAAGGGAATTATCGTCTCCACCCCAAGGCAGGAGGAGGGAAAGGTACCTCCCCTTGGCTAGAAATGAAGGATTTGCAATTTTTATGCGCTTCTGGGCTGTGCCACCCTCCCAGCGAGAGGATGGCCCCTTGCAGGGGCTCACAGAGGTTGGCACGAGCCCTGTGTGGCTCGGGGTGTAGAGCTGGCACATGGCAGGTTTCCCAAAGCCATTTGATGGCATTTCTACCTGTACGCCCACGTCACCGGGACTGACGGAGCTACTCCCCTCCCGTAACAGCAGAGAGGGCAGCAGGGCCTCTCCCTGCAGCTCAGAGGGCTTTGCGGATGCCTTTGCAGCACGTTATCATTCTGCAGGGCATCACACATACAGGTGAAGACATTTTGGGGTACGGCTTCTGGGTGCAGACCCGGCGGGTCAGTTACCCAACGGCACCAGCTGCGCGCACGGCGAACCGTTGCCATTTCAGAGCTAGGACGGGCTCTGGAAGCCAACCACGCCTCCGAGTACCCAGCAGCTCAAAACCCCACAGCACTGGAGCATCACAGACCCAGGACCTCCTGTGGGCTGCCATCGCGCGCAGCTTCATACTCCAGAGACTCCCTAAAAGCGGCTCTGCCCTGCAAAAATGCCCAACCCGGATCAGAGCCGCTTCATTTCCCAGCACTAGATGCTCTCTTGGTGCTGGCTTCCCCAAACCCGCCCTCCTCTGCGAAACCTAAACGCCAGCAAACGCGATTAGGGGGCTCCCAGCCACCGATGTAATCAGTCGCTGCAGACTGAGGGATCCACTGCAACCAAGAGCAGCAGCAGCCAAAACCACTAAACGGACAAAACATTGTTCCACGCCGTAAAGAAATAAGAGACAGGGAATACATCCCGGGGCCGGCTCTGCGGAGCTGCGTGGGGCCGCCAAGCCTCTGTCCCTGCCTTGCAAGCAGGTGCCAGGAGCAAAGCCACACGATGGCACTGCGTTTTCCAGAGCCCTCCGATTGCAGCGGCAGCGCAAGACACAACGCAGCATTTGCCTTTGCAACAGCGAAGGGAAGGCTGCTTTGCTTCTCAGAATCGGCATCAGGAGAGAGCTGCAAGGCACGACAGTCCTGAAATATTAATGTTAAACCAAAAGACAGCCATTCCCAGGCTGTGCTTCTAGGAGCAGCCAGAAGGAAAAGCTCAGGTTTTGCAGGAAAGTTGCAAAGACCCCGCAAAAATCGCTGCAGGCTCGGCGCAGGGGGCTCAGGAGAGGCTTTGCAGAGCACCCATGCCCGAGCTGGGGTCACCGCTCGGCAGCTCTAACGGTCGCGGCTCCGGCGGAGCAGGGCAGAGCCGCGGCTCTAACAGCATCATTTAAACTCCCTTTCAGGCCAGGGCAGGAGGGAGCTCTGCCGCAGGACACCGAGCGCTCGCCGTGCTTGCGGCAGCCTGAGCGGTTTCTACTCGGGCACTTCCTAACGTCTCACGTTGAATAAAAGGAGACTTCGGGGGCATCTGGGGGTGCTCCGAGGGCTTTTACGCCAGTAAGGAGCTCCCGGTAAAACTCAGGGCACGGATCCAACTTGTCTGCAGGTCCCAAGCTGTTGGTTTTAATTAATTCCTGCCTTACAACTAGAGTGGCAAGGATTGCAAACAGATCAGACCACAGCTTGTACAAAGATTGTTATCACTACTTATAATGAGTAGAGCTGCCCATAATTACCCCTATTCCCTCCATTCACCAGCCAGGTGTCAGAAAAACCATTCCTACGCATTTTGTTGGGTTTTTTTCACTTTTAAAGCAGTTTAGGGAGTGAAAACAAGCAATACCTTCCCTCAGACTCCTCTTCCCTCCCCAGCACGCTGCGCGTACAGCAAGTCTGCCTTATACCTATCGCACCCTGGCTACGGGCGTGCATCCTTCCAAAGGTAAGTACGAGCATCCTCTGCGTCTGCTCACCAGCCATACTCCGCAGCCTTGTGTTTCAAAGGCAGGGAAGCCGATCCAGCCTGGGAAATAACAAGGTTTTATGGCCCTGTATTTCACAGGGAGCAGCCACGAGCAATCCAATATATGCGGTACCCTTGCAGGAAGGGATTGTCACATTAAAAAACTCTAAATGCTTAAAAGGGTTTTCGTTTAGACTCTCCTGCCGTGAAGTGTCTTCAAGGGCCCCAGATTTATTATTTCATCAGAAGATCAGAGAGGGGAAGTTTGTAGGAGATCAAACAAATACGAATACATTAGAAGAGACAGTAGGAGAGGCTGAGAGAAACTGTCGGCTTAAATAAAGCGGCGTCAGAATCCCCGCCGACCAGGCAGGTTGTTTTCCCTTGCAGCTCCCACCCTGCGGACCCCCAAACCCTGCCTGGGCAGCGCTGGCCAGGGAGAGACCAGCAGGGTCCTGGCATAGGGAATAAAGCCCCCGGTGTCGCCAGGACCCACCTCCCATCTCCCGATCCACTTGCTCCTTCCACCCCTTTCCCACCACGTCAGGTCTGGCAGCTCTAGGACTGAGGGGAGCCAGTGGGGTTTTTTTTGCAAGAGAAGATGTGGCATGACGCTGCCAACGCCAAATCCTGGAGCACGCTTTAGCCAGGATCTGCGGATGCGGTGGGAAAACCGCCAGAAGACGGGAAAGCACCTTCCTCCTGTCGTACACGCCACAGTGAAAGAAAACAGTCAGAGAGGAGGCTGGGCGCCTTGTTTTCCCACACTTTGTGAGATGGAGATGGAGCTCTTCAAACCCATCCGTGCCAAACCCCAGCACAGTCCCCTTAAATATCAGCTGGTGCTTTTGGCCCTTTAGGAACCGGGGCTTGCTGCAGAAAACAGCAATTATCCTTACGCGACGCCAGAGACTCGACTCTGGCCTGTGCTGTCGGGCGCCGATATTCCGTGCCGTGCCTTCTCCAACATTTGCGAGTTGAGACACGTCAGCCTTTCTGTTTCCTTGCTCCCCTCCCCAGCCCGTAGCAGCTGAGCAGGCTTCGGAGCCTTCTGTTCCCATCCCACCCCCAGCACCTCTCGGCTCCTCGGCAGCTGTCAGCTCGCACGGCTTCGTCGCGGGAGATCAGTGGGCGGACATGAATATACACCACATATATATAGAAGTGTGCACAGGAGGGCCTTGCTTCTGCTCGCACGTCTCGTGGGAGCAGGTCGGGAAATGGGTTGACAACGCATCTCCTCCCTTAAATCCTCATTCACAAGGAGGAACGTCACACCTCCGAGGTCAAGCCACGCGGAGTTTTAATTCATTAAGCTAACTTCAGCGCTGGCTGAGTCTGCAGTCTCGGAGAAAAGTGCTATTTTTATGGGGTAGAAATGGGAAAGCTTTGCTTACTGCTACCTGGGCAGCTGTCGCCAGCATTTGGGTTCCCACCAGCACCTCCTCTGCTAGCCTGGGCTCGGCCACTTCATCCAAGGGTTAATGCAAGAGTGACAATTCTGACCACCACCGAGTCTCTGCATGTCGATGCACCCACAGGAGCAGCTTTCTGTCCTCTGCTCTGACACCACAACACAGTCGTGCCTGCACGCTGCCAAAAATCACCCCCTGAGCGAGTAAGCACGGTCCCATCCCGAATGATTTGGGTGGATGGACAGTGGTGCTGCCTCCTGAGACAGGACAGCAGCTTCCTTCTCCTGCCGACCCTTTAAACACCAAGGTGAGACAGCCTGCAACATCCCTGGGCAGGTTTGCGGGGCGCAGGAGATGGCAGGAGCATTTTCTCGGGTGCTCTGCAGGGCGATGGAGAGCCTCTGTGCAGCAGGGCAGGAGGCAGGGGGATGCTACGTCACCGAAACTCCAAACGTAGTATCACCAAGTGACCTCGACCCCCGGACTCACGGCTGCCATGTAGGAAAAGGCAGGGAGGAAAGAAGAAAAATAATGTTTTCACTCCTGGCAGCTCGGCGGAGACAGCACCTGCTTCCGCTCGCTCCAGACTCAGCAAAACTCGGCTTTCATCACCTGATAGTGTACACGGCGAGCCCACGCAGACACACAAAAATCAATGCGCATCGATCCCTAAGCCAGGAATTCATAAACTCCTTTAAAGGTCAAGGATTGATTTTTCACTTTCTGTAAAAAGAAGAGACTCCTGCCATCATCCTCCTGCCCCCATCCACCGCCTCGTCCGGCGCTTCCCTCTCCTGCAGCACAGCACCGGCATCCCGGCGCGCAAACGGGTACCAGCGGAGAGGCTGCGCACGCAGGCAGGTATTTGCAAAGCACGTACACCTCCCTGCATGTGCTATGTGCTCGGTCATCACGTAAAAACACACGTGGCGCCTATATAAGTGCGCCATGCAGTTGGTACAGGTGCTCGTGGCAATGCGTGGGTCCGTGCTGGCTGGAGGGGCTGGTTTTAGGGGCTTTGGAGAGGGCTGAACCCCTGCAGGCAGCCCTCCAGGCTGGCAGGGAGCAGGGTCCCTCCCCATGATGCCCATGGCCTTGCCAAGCAGGGTCCGGTTTATTAATTTGAGGACCCCCATAACTGGCTATTGTACCTCTGTAGACCCACAGGGACCTAAATCACGTCATCCAGCATCCCTACAGCAGCTCCCGGCCACGAGGCGCTTTGGAGGACAGCAACAACCCGCTTCTCTCCAAACGACGCACACATCCAGCCTCGCGGCACGAGCGGGCTGGCGGACATCCCCACCGCGTCAGCGAGGGGTGCAAGCAGCCCACCCCAAACCAACGCGGGCACTCGCCTCCCCTGCCCCTCGGCTTGCCCTCGGCTCTCCTCCAAAAGCGGCAGCCGGCAGCGACAGCTAATTGCTGCAAAATAGCTAGTCTCCATTTCAGGGTGCTGCTTGCTTTTGCTTTAGTAGCTGGCAAATCAATCCTCCAAGGAATTATAATAACCCTGCCCTGGCCCCGTTCCCTGCACTGCTGGCCCCTTTCCCTGGCACGCCTCCTCGCCGGGCTGGAAGTCCCTCCGTCTCTGCCCAAAGCCCCTTCTCCCTCCTCGCACGCCTGCCTGGCTTCCACACGCGCGGCACCATCTCCGCTACAGGTTAGCACTTTGCGCACAAATCCCTTGCTCCTTTAGGTCCCGAGTAGCTAATTGCAGAAGTAGCTACGTCGTACGAGCTTTTTCTGCCATCCCTGTCCCTGCGTAAGCCTGGTCCACCTCTGCAACGCGTATCTGTATTCCCTGCTCACTATCTGTGACTCCCACTCCATCCAGATACAGGATGCAAAGCTTCAAGATGCAAAAAGCTTCCCCCAGCGGCGCCACGACTTGCTGCTGTTCGGAGGCACGAGAAAACAAATTTAAACGGCGCTGGATTTAATTGATTTCTCCGCGTTTCCTCGATGGAAGTTCAGCGGGGAAGGTCAGAAGTGCAGAAGAGCGATGGGCGCAGCCGGCGGCAGCGCGCAGAGGAGCTGACCCATGCCTTGGCACGTCGGCAAGGCTTTATATTTACTTTAGCAAGCATTAAGGCACCCCAGAAACCACCGCTGCGGTTCGAAGTAAAGGGCACCTGTTGCGGGAGGGAGGTTCCCTCCTTTGCAAAGCTCAGGGAGGCACCAGCTGTTTCGGATGCTTGGCTGCGAGGCGCACGCTTTCCCTGCTAGAAAAGCACAATTTAAACGGTCCTTTGCAGCAAATTAAGGGTTCAGCATAACAGCTCTGGGGTTCCTCAAAAACTTCCTACTGATTTGCTTCGTCCCCAAAAGGGAGCTTGGCTTGAGCTTGTGGGAAAACCTCTAGAAAACTCACAAATTAGCCCTTTTTACAGCAAAAACGCCCGTATTTGAATAAAAAGCACAAGTGCTGCTTTCTGGCCAGCACCGACGAGCTCTGGCAGTCCTTGGCCGGTGCTCCCTGTCCCGGCTTGGCTGCGCGCAGCCTCTCTCCTTACACGCCGTCCCTCCAAACGCGCTCGGTGCCACGGCATCGCATCTGCGCCCGGGCTCCCCGCGCTGCGGGGAGGAGGCCGATTATTGCGTTAGAGGGAATGGAAGCGACTGTCAGCTCTTCCCCGCCCACGGCACCCGCTCTGTAAGGGATGTTTAATGCAGAAGGATGCTCAAAAATAGAGGGGAGCGTAAACACCCCTAATGAGCGTAATTAGAATTCTGCACCCGCTGCTAATGAAAAAAACGAAGCTCCTCTAAGGTTAAGGAGGCCGGGATTTGGCGTGCTGGTTTGTGGCTGTTGCAGACACAGCCCCAGAACCGAAATACCGATGTATTCGGAGGGGAAAGATGGCAGGAGAGCATTTTGGGCCGGCAGCACAAAAGACAGATTCAGACCGACCGCAAGCCTCACGCCAGCTGCTCGGTGACGTTCCCAACGCCACTGGAAAGGGGGAAGGGAACAACACCAAGTCATTAAAGCCAATTTACAAGAGAAGATTATGTTAAAAAAAAGCATCCTCAAGCTCTATGACGCTGCCGGAGCAGCATGGCTCGATGGGGAGAGGGGAGAAAGCTCCCCGGACGCCAGCGATGCTGCAGCCACAGGACTGCCCACTCCAGTAAAAACCAGCTCGGGTCCCAGCTCTGGCACCTCTTCCCACACGACCCTGGGCAAGGCATTTAATCTCTCTCTGCCTCATTTTCCTGGTGCTTGCCTCGAAGGACTTCGGGGTAACACTTTGTCTGACAAGGGGTTTGGCTACACTTGAATGCTTATTTTAAATACAGTAATTGCCAATTAAATCAACATGCTTAGCATACTTTCATGGACTGTGCTTTTTTCCAGCTAAACATGTTCACCTTAATTAAAGGAGTCTGCAAGTCATTGCAAAGCCATCATGTCCTGCCAGCTCAGTCTTATCATTTAAGCGTTTGTGTGCCCACAAAACCAATTTTGTACGACTGGCACTACGGGATGGGACCTTCTGTTCATTAGGGGCTTCCAAGTGCTACTAGGCAAGAAAATTAAATGTGATTCAGATGGGAGGAGAAGGATGTAGGAAAAAGACAAGTATTTTCAGTAAAGGGAAAGGGAGTAGATTGTCTTAAATGGCATTTATAGAAGATATGGGTTCTATTTTGAGGCAAAAGAGCGAGGTTTGGGCAAAGTCGGCTGCAGAGGTTAGATTTGCAGACCTATTGCTACCTTTTCTGCTTCTTACCAAGAGGATGCGATTGCTGTATTTAGGGTTTATAAGGCACTTGGCGTGTTTGGGTTGTGCCGCCGGCTCCCCAAACACGAGAGGGGGAACCACCGGAGGGGACGTACTCAAGAGGGAGAGACCGATTTCAGATCGTAAAGCCTTTTGTCACATTGAAAGACTCAAGTCAGGCAATAGAAGAGGATAAAGGTGATTAAGTAAGCAAGAGATTTACCCGCTCTTCCGAGAAAAACAGCTCGCCAGCTGATCAGAGCAAGGCAGGGAACACCTCGTGCAACCCTCACGGTATGCACGGTTCCTGCCTTGGAAGCGTGGGTCCAGAAACGTGCCCCTCGTTATAAACCCACGAAGTCACGGTTTATCTATCTGGGCTTGGAAGGCGCTGCAAAAACCAGCCAGCGGCGAGCGGCAATGCCAATGCACCGACAGACGTGCGCGGCAGGGGACGGGGAGAGGAGGTTTGGGTGGGTGGGTGGGTTGTTACTTGGGTGGCTTTTTGGGGAGGAAGGAAGGAGATGCAAGAGGGGGAGAAATAAAACATCCTGCAAACGAGCTGAGGACCCGAGGACATCGGCGAGGCACTGCACAAAACCACCCAGCACGCACACCTCCATCCCAGCCCTCCCCGACCCATCCTGCCAGCGACTTGCGCAAGCACTAAGCGGCACTCGATTAACAGCGACGCTGCCAAGCTACAGGCACGGGGCTGTGCCCTACGGCACCCATGGGAACCGCCCAAAGCTGCCCCAAAATCTTCCCATCCGAGCTGGGATCACCCAGCCCCCTTTGCAATAGGGCTGCTGGAGTCTTTTAAGGTAAAACCACTAAAACTTTGCAGGAAAGCAAAAAGTATTTTTTTTTTTAATAGAGGATTTGTTTCAGAAAAGCTGTCAAAAATGTTTAATTGATGAAAAGCTGGATTTTCAAGGAAAGACATGTTTCAGAAGTGACACTGATAGCCATGTGAGTCTGGGGTTGAGTGCGAGGAGTGGGTGGGAGTGCAGGGGAAGAATACATTAGAGTTGCAAATGCAAAATAAAACAAAGCCCTTCATCACGTTGAAGCCTGTACTAAAAGGGAGCTTTACTTTCCGACCCGATCCGCAGTTCACGCGGTGCCGTTTGGTCTCCGAGCCGAAACGCAAGGACCAGTCAAGAGCGGCAATGACCACCTAGACCCTTAAGCACGCGTTGGATGGTCACAGGGAGGGCGAGGGAAGCCTGCCATTTCCCTAACACCACCGCGGGGCTCCGGGCTGGAAAAGCAATCCTCTGTCCCGACGCTGGCAGAGACCCGGATTTCAGCCGCCCCGTGCTCTGAGCACCGACAAAGCTCATGCCGCTCATTGCCAAGACGGATTTCTTGCTCCTGTGCCAGCCGATGCAACACATTATTTACATTGCCAGTATTTTACCATCTACTTTGAACAGCAGGTTCTCATTTAAGGGAACCCGGAGGGACGCGGGATGGTGCCTCTGTGACGCATCGCTGCTGTACGACCGGCGAGAGCCGGCAGCCAGACGCGGGAGGATACCGAATCCTGCAAACGGGTACCAGGAGAGCTGAACTCCAGCGCTTTGATGCCGTAAAACTAAAGTTAAAATGAGGAAGGGAATGCAACAAGGCAACCAGAGGATCGAAATATTCCCTAGTATTTTCGGAGAAAAAGTTCTTTTTACCCCCATGGCTTATAAATCATGCAGCAAAACTACAAAGCTAGGTTTCTGTGTTTGACTAACGTTGCTGTGCTTTCCTCGGAGAGGAACAGTTTGACCTCAGGATGTCAGCATTAAATAAGACAAAACCATCGACGACGCTCTCCTTTTTTCATCATAACTGTTGTCGCAGTGTCTCACCCGTTTCAAAGTGCCTCGGTCTCTGCAGCCGCCTCTCTCCTGGGAGCCCATTTGCTGTGGAACACCCATAAACTTTCGGGAGCAGATGCAAGCGCTGCTCAGGCAGGACCCCCCCCACGCTAAGCCACAGCCCCCAAGGCTCAGACTCCCACCGATAAATTCCTGGTGCGGTGCGTGAAGCCGAAGCACGGCCCCGGGATGGCGAGCGATGCCTAGGAGCTGGGGTCCCAGCCTCCGGCACGCGTTTCTGATGCCTTGGCATCAAAGGGCTGCCAGTGCCAGCTGCTCCGGCCACGAGATGTTTCGGGGGGTGACGAGAGGTGCCGGCTGCCCCTCGCAGCAGCACCCCAGCACCAAGAGCACGTGCCCAGAGGGGGGATTTTGCAGGCAGGGGCCCTGGGCAGCGGCGCGTGGCCGGCTCCGGCACGCGTCTGAGCAGCCCTTCTCGGAGGAAGCATCGGGTCTGCTTAGTAAGACGTAGCGAAAGACTTTGCAGAGGCATCTATAAATAATCAGGCTCTGTGCAATAAACGTGCCCAGACAACTCTGCCAAGCCACCGCAGTCCCCACGCTCTGCATTTCCAGGTCCTTTCTGGCTTGGGAGCTGCCAGGTCCCGATCTCCCGAGCAGCCCAGCGGGTGCGTGGTACGAGCCAGGAGGGCTTGGGGTGGAAACAGAGATGCCCTTCAGCTTTACGTGGCAAAACAGCCATCCAAAGCCAGCTCCTGGGGAAGCAAAGCATTCAATACCATCGCTGCAGTGACCTTGAGAGAGTCGAGGTGGGTTCTTGCCCAGAAAACAGCTGGAGCAGGGATGGACCTCAACCTTGGGGGCTGAAGGAAAGGGTTAAGCTATTCCTTAAAAGCCAGTGGTTCTTCACATTGAAAGAAAGCATCAAGATGATGCCTAGGGACTCTGCGTCAGCCCAGTCTAAATCTAAAATCGGTCTAAAGCGTTCTCCGATAGCATGTAAAAAAAGATAATTCCTATTTTAGCGCTTTCCCCTCAATTTTCCCATACAGGGAAGACATACAGGATGTTTGGCCTCCTGATAAAACTCAAAAGAACGAGCCACCAACATAACGGGTTGATTAAAAACACGTACGTGTGTTTCCAGGGCTGAAAACATGACCGGAACAGTTGAACCAGCTGAAATACACTTCTGTCAGATGGCTTTTTTCTTTCACCATCCCTTAAAAAAAAAAAATTCTGTATACTGGCTTTATAGAAAACACGCACCATTTGGAAACAATTTGCCTCTTTTCTAATTTCTTTTTTCCTGGCAGAAAGCGTGTGCCGAGTAGACTGCTTGGGTCAGCACAAAACCGCGTTTGGGGGTGAATAAACTCGTTGCTGCGAGCAATTTGCCCAGTGCCGCTGCAGGCCAAATCGGAGAGTTAAACTCCCAGACACCGCAAGCTGCCCCAAAATTACCGCGCGGACTCGGAGCCCATTCGCTCCGAGTGAGAAACTAAACATTTTTTTACCCGGAATAATACAAGGGGATGGCCGCGTAGCCCAGGCAACCTGGCTGATGCTCCAGCGCAGGCTCTGCGAGGCGAGGTTTGCAGAGTAGGCGAAGTCTTGCCTGATTTTGGTGGGTGTTTTGAGCTTAGAGACGGACCCCGCGGTCAGGCGCACGCGGCGAGGAACAGCTTGGACGGCGTGTAATGGCAGCATTACCCTTGAAGCCGCTGCAGCCAGCCTGCGATTGCCTCGCTCGTTATTGCTGGCAAGAAAGCACGCCGCTTCGCTTCTCCCCATCCCTGCTCAGCCCCTCCACGCCACGTGCATGCGGGGCAGGACTCGGTCGGAGCTGCTCTAGCCCCTTTCCTCCTACAAAACCACCGAGAAACTTCCTTGAGGCCACAATTTGCCCATCTTTAAAGCAAACAGAAATGTCCAAAGCGCATCAGCCCTCAGGAGCTGCCTGCAGGGCAGCGGGGAAGGAGAGGCAAGGACTCCTAGGAGCTCCTTCAAGGAGAAAGGATGGGCTTCATCCCCCGCCTTTGAGAGACGGACCCAGCCCCAGGAGGACAGCGAGAACCGCCCTCCTCTCCAGGCGATGCCGCAGCCCTCGTGCTTATTTCGGAGACAAGAAACCCCAACCCTCCCAGAACAGCCCTAGAGAGCACGTGCTGAACCAGACGGGGCTGGGGAAAAAATATCATCGCTTTTAAAGCAAAAGGGAGCAATCACGAGAGCAGCCCCGACCGCTTGCTGCAGGTTATTCAGCTCAGGTCTTTTCTCCCTCCCTGTTCGTGCGAATTATGGAGGGAAAAAATTACAGAAAACACTTTGATCAAGACCAAGCTGCCGGTGGAATAATTTAATGTTTAGCAAACTGCAGCCAAAAGTGATTGGCAATTTTCAAACAGCCTCTTCAGTATCTTAAAAGGACCAACCTTCAGACAGGGCTGGGCACTCTCCTCCTGAAAACTGGGTCCATTTACAAGCACCTTAAATAAGACGAAGAGAAAAAGTCACCGAAGCACTTTTGAACTTCTCAGCCTCTGATTAACTGCGATTCATTATTTCTGAGCTCAGCCTGGTCCTCCGAGGCGTAGGGGATCAATTCTGCTTCCTCAGTTTTAGATGGCCAGTGAGAAAAAATTTCCCGTGAAGACATGTACGCGGCAGTCTCGCAACGGCTGGCCCTTTGGAGATGAGCCAAACGGCGGGACAAGGAGGAGGAAAAAATGAGCCCAGCACAAAGCCTGCTCTTGGGTTTGGTGTCTTATAATCTAGCGGCGCAGCTAGATGCTTTAATCGAAATCAAGCCGGCCAGATTGGAAAGGAGGGAGCGAAACCCTGACAAAATAAATTCTCTGCGAGACACAGCTTGCCAGTATATCTGCTTCGTGACACCTCCTGTAAACTCCAGAAATGCAAATCGCATCGAGCGCGGTCCCACCTCTGCGAAGAGCACCGAAAGGCGAGCGAGCAGGATGGCACCGAGCAGCCACGCAGAATCCCAATGAGGCTTCGCAGGCACCATTGCTGCAGCATTTGCCGATGGCCGGGACAGACGGACAGGCCGGGCAGCCTTGCACAGGATCGCGTTCGTGATGCTCTGCAGGGTGATAAAGGGTTTTTTATGGATGCTGTGGCTAATGCCCGGTTGAGGCATCCGAAATCCTGCCGCGCAGGAGGGACAGCAGCGTGGGGACCATCTGCAAGGGACTGTAGCACCTCCTTAGGCTGGCAGGGAAAAGCAAACCCACTGATTTTAAGAACAGCAATTCAGGAGCAGGCCCTACGGCACAGTGACCCCCATGTGGCCCTTCCCATCTCCAAGCCTCAGCTTCCCCCCGGAGCAAGGAGAGGGATCCCTGGGTCTTTGCACCCATCAGACTCCTGGAGAGCCCAAGACGCAGGGACATGCTCCCCTAAGGGCACGACTCAAGCTAATTGCACCCCCCGATACCCTTTCCCCTCTAGTCCCAGCCAACAGCATCCAGACCCGGCACATCTCCTTAGTCCCCCCATCCTTTGCCACACAACAGGAGCACCGGGCAGTACCCCCCACACAACAGAAGCCCCCAAAGCTCCCGCCTGGCACCGCAGACCCCAGCACTGCCTCGCTAAAACCCTCACCCGCCTCCCCATCGCTAGCCACGGCTGCATTTCCACACCATCGCGTGCCCATCAAGCCACGGCGGAGCACAGAAGCCCGAGAAAGCGTTAAATATTGCAGCGGCATAGACCCAGGTGGGAACCCAACCATAGACCCTCCATCGCTCCCGCGCCAGCCCCAAGGAGACCGAAAACTGACTGACTGACTCCGGCAATTAACTTACTTAGTCTCTAACCCAGTTCCTTTTAAGGTAAATTTGCTCGCGTTAATGGAAAAGGGTATTTTGGTTTTCCATCACCTGCCAAGTCATTTAAAAAACTGTTTTCCCCCTTCTCCCCTCTGCATTCACGACTTAATTGCAACAGCTCTTTGACAGCAGATAGGTTCCAGTGGGCTGCCACTCCAGATGTCAGGAACATGTTAGCAGGAAGGGGCCCTGTAGGATATTTATGGCTTTAATTCCTCGGTAGAGGGTTTTGTTCTGTCATGCGGTGACACACGAATTGCTACTCATTTGATCCTGTATTTCCACATCAGTGACACTTTATGAAGCGCTCCTAGCTTCTACTGTCTCCAAAGTTATCGGTCCCTCCTCTGCCAGCGCTGCCCTGGACGCGCCGGGCAGCGAGGGTGGCTGGAAATGCCGAAAGGGCTGTTGAGCAGCAGGGCTCCCTCCGGCATAGCACCAGCAGAGGATGAGGCAGCTGAGGACTTGCAAAAAAAAGACCGCAAAGGTGCCTGGAAAGCAGCAGCACGGGTCATTTAGCTCCTCTTCTCCATCCCTCTCTCCGCAAAGCAGAGACATTCGCAGTGACCCCCTGGTTGGAGAGGCTGCAAGGCTTTCCTGGAGCAGATCCCTTGTCTCGCCCTGCATCGACACCCAGAAGTCTCAAGTCTGGGCTCTGCAACTCTGAACGAGCAGAAGACGCCAGGCTCTGCCCCACACAGCTACACCTGCAGCTCCGGTAACACACTGCGAGCGATGCGCAGCCCCAAACCCACCACAAATAGATGCAGGATCCGGCCCTGGCTCCAAACCGCCTGAATACGAGCAGCTTGATCCCAGATCTGGGATCAGCAAGCACGTTAAGCAATTACTCTTCGCGCAGCACCATTCCCCATCATCACGCTCACACACAAGCATGTGGTGAGCCACTTCGTAAAACAGGGGAAGCCGAAGGGAAGGGATTCCCACGCTGCACTGGAAACGGGCTAAAGGAGCAGATTGGCCAAAAAACCCAAAAACCACCCCCAAAAAATCACCCTGTAGTACGCCCTCAGCAGAAGCAGCCAGGTTTTCTGACGGGGAGAAGGCGCGCAGCTGCCGCGGGTACGGGAGCCGTGTGTTTCGGGACAGCATTTCGTTCAGCTCTGCTGGAAACCAGCCCCGAGGGCTCGGGAAGCTGCTCGCCTGCACCAGGACTCTGCCTCAGAGCCAACGCAGCGACCCGGCTCGTGCTCCTTAATCAAAAGCCACCCTTTAAATTAAGGGGCACCAGAGGAGGTAACAGATGGCGCGCGACTTTTGCAGGGCCACGAGGCGTGTCGGTGGCACGGCCGGGACCAAGCCCCATCCCTCCATCCCCCTGCTCGTCCCCGGGCAGCGGGGGCGGGAGATGAAGTCTCCTGCCGAACGCCAGCGCGCTGAATTCCCCTCATTTCCCAGCTCCAAATTGCCTGAGAATAGCAATACCACCAGAAAAAAAAAAAAATCCTGTGGATTTCTATTTGCTATAGTTTATATACCACAAGAACAAGTGCATACAAATACTTTCATTATTTTGTCAATACAATTAGCTCGGGAAGCACCAATCTGAGCTGCCGCTTCCCTCGCCCCGCCGCCTCCCGGTCCGAGAGGAAATTGGCTTTGCTAAACGCAGCGGTTTGATTTTCCCTTCTCCAACGCGCGCATTTGCAGGCAGATTGCGCTCGCTCTCCCCCCCTCCCCAGAAAAGCAATCTCGTCGGAGCGTTGCGATTTCTCCATCTGACGGAGCCACCCTCCCGAGGAACACACTGGGGGTCCTTCCCTCCATCAGCACCGCGTCCCCTGCCATTTGCTTCCACCAGGCAGCTTGCCAGCCAGCACGAGCTCCCAATTTGCAGAGGAAAACGGGATGGGGAGCGAGGGGGGAAAAAAAAAAGCACAGGGAGGACTGAGGTTTGACAGCGCAAGTCAGCCTCGCTCTAGGGCTTCTTGTACCGCATCAAAAATCCTGCGGTTACACGATACAAAGCGCCGGCGAGGTATAAAGTCACCCTGCCATTTCAAATTTGTTCGGTGGTTTTTGACAGGTTGACTTTGTAGCAGCCCGTTTTACACGGCATCGAGTACCGTCTGCGCGCGCTGCCGTAACGGCAAAGGAGATCTCGCCCAGCTCCCCAGGGGCGGCATCGTCGCAGAGCTCCGGCTCGGCAGGGAAGGGACCCTGCTGGCATCCAGCCCGGATGAGAGCTGCACGATATCGGACAAAACTGGGGAAAAAAACTGGAAGAGCACAACGTCGCCCTTGGGGGGCAGAAGGGGCGATGGCAAAGCCGTGCAGCCCTTCAAACAAGCGTTTTGCTGAGAGCCCGGAGCCACCGGCTCCGTTGCAAGGAGGTTTTGGGCTCTCGCGTGGGTTTCCCGTGCGACAGGGCTGCGATGCTGACGGCGCTGCTGCTCGCTCCACGGGGAAGCGTCATCAGGAGCAAATGGCCCACAGGGACGGCTCAGCAGTCCCATCGCTCGCTCCAGTAACCTCGAGCTGGACCCCACACGTCCCCTTTGCTGCTCAACACCTCTGGCTCCCGGGCACAGAGCTCTTTCGGGGCTAACTGACTTCTTTTTCCTAATCTTGTCCTGTCTGCATGCACGATCACGCAGCCATTCCTCTTGCACAGGACATAGAAGAGCCATTCAGGCTTGGGCTATTAATTAAAACCCGGTAATGCTAATTTTACTGCCAAGTTGGAAGATCCTTACTGCATTTTATTAGGTAATTGCCACTTGTAAGGAGTTTAAATTGATGTCTTTATTAGGCGATGCAATACAGGATAGTTACAATAAGAGTTGAAATCATATCCTATAAACGCTCAGCCAGCGCTCGCTCCAGACGTTGCTCCAGCCTGCGCCTCTGAGCTGAATGGGGAATTGCTTCCCCTCCACAGACCCCGATCCCAGCAAAGAGACGTCCCGACCCAGACGACTCTTCTACTCCTCCTGCAAATATAATATTTTCGGGCCTATGTCTAAGTGGAGAGAAAGGGGAAACCGAAGGGCAGCGGGGACTAGCCTCTGATCACCCCAAAACGTTGCATTTCCACCACCTTTTTGTCGTCTCTTTTTATCCGTTAGCCAGCGTGGAAGAACCAGCCACCTGCGCTGCTGAGTCACTGCAAATCTAAAACAAAAAGCTGATACAATTTGTCTTTTTAGAAACTGGTTTCTCATTCAGGGGGCTGATTTCTGTCAATCCGAATCCCCTGGATACTGCATTGTAGGGACGACTTATTTTCCCAGCAGATCTCGCACACCTTCCCCTTAATAGAGTCCCTTGTAACGTGCCTGTCGCTGAAGCACCCGAGCGCCTTCCAGCCATGCCTCAGACCTTACGCGACGGCTTTTCCCATCCCTTCCCCGGGGAGAGGGCGCAGGGGCATGAGGCTCGGGCTTAAGCAAGCTCTGCTTTCGCCGGAACGCCGGGTCTGCGGAGGGAGGGACCTGCTGGGACCATCCCGAGGGCTGACAGCAAAGCAAGATGCTCCGGTCGCAGCGTATCGCTGCCGGAGAAGTGCAAAACCTCGTGAGCAACAGCCGCAGCCTCCAATTTCTGCAGGATCCCAGTTTCCCGCAACGCCCGCTCCCTTTTTCCTCCCAAACCTCCGGTTCTACCAGGGAACAAGAGATAAATAGCCCCAGCTTAAGCCCAGGCTTTTTAGAGAATTACAGCCTACGGACAGCTTTATAACAGGTCTGTGAGTCACCAGCGATGCCCGCGACCGCTGGGTTTGGATCCTGCTGGCGCTGGGAAGGAGCCAGCAGGAACGCGGAGCGAGGGCTGCCCAGGGGCGAGGAGGGGGACACGCTGTCCCCAGCGCCGTGCCAGCGAGGGAGGGACTCGTGCGCGCAGACGGGGCAGGAGGAGCCAGGGTCGGACCCCGGCACGGCGGGCAGGGGGCACCCAGGTGGGTGGCACTGAGCTGCCCCAAAGACGAGAGGTCCCGGGGGGCTCCCGCTCGGCGCTCTGCCTCCCCGCACGCCGTCAGCCCCTGCCTTCAGCCCTTTGTCCTCTTCCTCACGTCCGCGCCCTTGAAAGCCGTCTCTCCCATCTGATCTCTCCGCACGCCGACTTTCCTTCCACACCCTCTTGTCCACCCTTTTCTTTTTCTGCTTTCCCCGTTTCTTTGTTCCCTCACCTGCTCGTCCCCTCACAAAGATTAAAGCTAATGATTTTTTTTTTTCAGCCCCCTTCTCTTCGGCAGACTGGAATTACTGGCCTATACTCCTCCTCCGGAGGAAAAAGCCCATAGCAAGTGCAAATGACATTGCAAATCACCTTTGCATGCGTGGAGAGGAGCAGCAGCAGCTTCGGGGGGGGGAATGAGCGTTGCCCTGACCCCAGCCCAAAAACGAGGCAGGGCAATGGCCTGGTTTTCCCAGGGGAAAGTAGTTTTTAAGGAAAACGAGGCTATAGCTCCCTAATTTCCAGCTAAAAGGCAGGAGAAGGAGCTTTACTAATTTGGGAGGTGGGGGGAAGCCTAGCCCAGCCTTGGCTCGCCAGCACTGGGATTTCAGCCCAGGGCTGGCTACCCGAGGGGTGAGGGAGGTGGCCACCGGCCAGCCCTGCCTCCAGAGACAGAGACGGGAGAGCATCAGTGGTCCTCCAAGGTCCAGCCACGTCCCAAGAGGAGAGCGGGGATGCCGGGAGGAGGAGAGCCGCCCACGGCCACTACGCAGCCATCGTCAAGTTTAAAAAGCAAACTCAAATGAACACAGGAGATTCGCAACCTGGGAAATTACAGGTTCCTCGCGCTAACGAGGACCCAGGGTCTCCCGTCTCGCACCAGGCTCCCCGCAGCTTGAAGCAGAGTCGACCCCGACTGATAAATTTACAGCGACGGAGAAAATAAACACTGGAAATAAGAGGATTCACCTTCTTAAATGTTTAAAGCCTATTACCAAAATAGGTGCGTGGTGTCGCCGTTAGAAATGTCATTCCTAGCACCCTCTGATTTTCCCCTTCCCGCCTCCCCCACGTTCACACCGAAGTGTCCAACCTATTAGGGAACAAAAGGAAGCTGCCGTTTAAATCTCATTCACTCCAGCTCCTTGCCTGATAGATGGCTTCCCCTCTGAAGCTCTGTTTCACATAAAAGCATCTCAGCACGGTGCTGTAAATCTGGTCTGCATCGGCTTTTATGGGAGGCTGAGTTGGGTCCACAACTAAATTACCATTTATTTATTTGCTCGCTTCAAATATTTAAAAAAAAGAAAAACTGCTACCACTCAGATTGGAGAGCTGGCATCGCTCAAACGGATTTTGCAAAGGGGACTGGATGGAGCGGAGCCGCCACGGGCCCACCCGCGCGGGAGGAGGCTGAGCCGATACGGCAGCGAGGGACGAGCGGGACCGGGCTGACGCGGAGCCGGGAGCTTCGCGCCTGCAGCTCCCGGGTGCTCATCCCGCTGCCTTTATGCTCCCACCAGTCTCTGAATAATTATGCATTAAATAATTACCACCAGCCTCTGAATAATTATGCGTTAAATAACTAGCTCCAAGGCAGGGAAACTGAGGCACAGAGGGGCATTGCTTGCCAACGGCCACGTAGTCAGGAGGTTTGCAAGAAAAGCAAAGGATGGCTCTACCCTACGCGCTCGAGGCAGCGTGTTCACGTCCACAAGCACCAGCTACGAGCACCTCGATCTCCAGCAGCTGTTGCAAGAAAGGGGGCAAAGAGGGGAATCAGGTTTGGGATTTCACCAAGTGTTTTGCTTCCCTTTCAAGCTTTTATTGCTTTTCGGTTTTCTAATGAATACAAAGGATGTTTCAAACAAAAGGTCAGCTGAACCAAAGACTGCTTCTGTTAATAATCGACACTTTTGTAAATTTTTTTAAATTATTTTTTCCCAGACATCAGCAGCTTGGGGAAAACCATGCAAAATGGCCAAAGGTTTGGGGTTTCCCCTCTGCAGAGCCTCCCCTGGCTCCTGCCAGCCCCATCCGAGGGTCGATGCTGTGCAGGGGGAGAGACCCCAGACCCACCGCGGGCCTCCTGGCTCAAACACAGCCCCTTGCTCCACCCCACCATCCTCTGCAGACTTGTGCCTCAAGCCAAAGGTCCCAACAAAGAGCCAAACGACACGTGTGTCCCTTGGGAAAAGCCCTTGTCCCCCCAAGCAGCTCGTCACTTCAACAGTGGCTATCCATGACAACCTTACCTTTGCCTCGCAGCGAGTTTTACTGCCTCCTGCCCCCTCTTCTAATAATCAATATTGATTTTACTGCCTGCGTTATTATCCCAGTTCGGAGACTTATTTTCTTGTTTTGCATCGCACGGAGACGGGCGGTTTATAGCACAAACCCTTATTTTACGCCTCCTCGGGATAATTACCTTGCCCCTTTGGCGAGCCACGGTGCTTATACCGTATTGGAAAATAATCATCAGCTCTCAGGCGGAGGCATTCGGGTTACGGTCGGGGCATGCGCGGGGGGACGCGGGTGCGGAGGAGCCACGCTGCTCGCGGCGAGCCCTGGGGCTTGCTCTCCTTCCACTTGTTTCTATCATCTGCTGTGGTTTAGGCTTCGCCCTCACCCTCCAAAAGCAAAGCACGGCCATCGGCACCGGGCGCCCGGCGCCGGCTGACCCCGCGGCGCGACGGGTCCGCCGACCCCTGCACCCAATTAGCAGAACAGACGATGTGAAACACGCACTTGACATTGATACGACTTAACATTAATAACCAGGTTTCAAATATTTATTACAATGGCTGTTTTTAATAAATATTTCATGAACACCAATTTTTTTTTATTTTTTTGTTCCCTCTCCCTTTCCATCGCCAGCTTTGTGGGCTTAATTTGCCTTAATGAGGATAAAAATCGCTCTGATAAATTGCTCCTTTGCAAATGCACGCGACGCGAGAGCAACACTTGCCTGAAACATTTGTCACGCGGAGCTGAGCGTCTGGCTAGGCGTTTGCAAGCGGTCCCCGAGAGCGAGGGGGCAGCGGGGATAGCCCCCTCCTCATCGCCCCCGGGGCTGTGCCACCCCACCGCTGGGATGATGCTGGTCCTCCTGGGACCAAGACAGGTCCCAGACACGAGTCAGAGCAAATGGGCAGCTTTGGTTACGTGGCAATATGCAGAAGGAGAGGAGAAGACATCTCCCAGTTCTATATCGAGGGAAGCAGCCAACGATTTCTTTGCAGTAAGAGCTCGTGTATGTTTATGCCCCGATCGCGGGGAAGTCTTGCGTTAATACACCGAGGCTTAGCATTAAGAGGTATTGAACTAAAAGCTTTATTGAGCACATGCAGCTAAGCTGAAGCTTTACCCAAAACTAACCCAAACGCACGTCCTCTCCCCGCAGGCACCAGCCCGGGGAGATCTTCGCCATCAGCCCACCCGGCCATCCCCGGGCAGAAGGACCCGTGGCTCGCCCGTACCCGACCCTCCCTTCCCAAACGCAACGGGGAGTTATTTTTGGGAGCTCGGCTGGCTCGGCCAGCTCAGCAAACAGTATCTAGGTTTCTCTCTTCTCCGGTGTTTATGTTGTGAGCAGACACGGGAGACAATTAGAGGCTGTATAATCAGCAGCGCCAGGGGCAGGGCTTTCATGTGCTCGGCGCTCGGGGACGCTCGGGAGGGGTTATTACCATGCGAAGCATCCTTGGCTCAGCTTTGCTCAGCCGCAGCTTTCTGCCCCCCTCCTCCAGCCCCCAAACCGAGGGGAAATCCAAGTGGGATGTGCAGAGAGAGCCACAAAAGACGCTTGAGAAGCAAAACTTCACTTTGTCTTTCGCTGCCTTTTCATTTCTTTTGATGTTTAATTTTCCTTCTCTCCTTAGTTTTATTTTAGGCACTTTTTGGTGCATATTACAGCCCTCCAGCCTTCTCTCCACGCACATTCCCCTCTCCAGGTTGCTGCGGAACACATCCCTGTTGCAGAAAGGGGGGAGACAAATCCCGTCCCACGGCCAAGAGCCCATAGAGGGGATGATGAGGAGCAAGCATCAGGGAAAGACCAAGCCCAAACAAATTCTATGGGAAACAGCTGCGTATCCTCTGCCAGAAGAGATTTTGAAACCAACACACACAAATGGAGGAATGGGAGAGCTCTCCAATCTGTTTTCCTCCCCCAAATACTTTCCAGGCTCCGTGGCGACCCCCATTTTGTGCTCTGCTCCCTCCATCCGAGACGAACGTTGGGGAACTAGAAAAACCCCAAATTGAACGAAAGCAATTCAACTCTCTCCACTGCAACAGCTATTTCTGGCAAGAGCAGCAACTTTATTATCCTGCTTAACTCCAAATTGAATTGTGTGGAATCAAGAATAATTTATCCAGTTTTCTCCCAGAAATCCCCCTCACAGCAAACCCAAAGGGAGACAATATTTTTATACCAACTGAAAAAGAGGAATATGAAACCACCGCAAAGCAGAAGAGATTCCCCACCCCCCCCCAGCTTAGGAGTTAATTTCAATAATCGGGAACTTTGGAGTGGAAAAGAAGAGAAAAAACTTAATATTCACGAAAGCCCCTCCAAAAACTTGATGGGACCTTGGCCACACTTGGCAAAAGAAAAAAATATCAGGCTGATGGGTACTTTGGGCCATGATTATGAATAGTGATGGAGAGACGAAGCAGAAACCGAACAGCTTGGATTTTATGAGAATTATCTAGAGAACGGCATTTTTTACCCATTCAGCAATTCAGTTATTTTAATGCCTTGCATTTTTTTTTTCCCCCCAATCTCGCTTTTACCAGGTGTGCAGAAAGTTACCAAAAATATCAATTGGGAAATGTCAGAATGAAAAATCTCAGCATTTCACTTCAAAGCAAAGCGTTCTGCTTCGAAATGTCGGCGTTTTATAATTCAATAAGCCGATTTGAAGCATCTTATCTGGCAGTCCTCTGTCGAAAATGGCAAAATCGACTTTTGCTTCCAACAGTTTGGGTAAAACCCTATATTTTCTTAGGCACATTTTCAGTCACATTCAACCACCTTTTGTTTTAATGTTATCTCTGCTGTGTCTCCGTATAGAAAATTTTTCCCTGCTTAGGAAACAGGAGCTTGTTTCCAGTCAAATCCTACCATACTCTGACCAAAACCACTAATAAGCTTTAAGATTCCTGAAAAAAACCCCAACCACCCAATATAAGAACACCATTTATCACAGGTAGGTAATGCTATGCAGAACATATTAGCCACGTATTTAGGATAGTGTTTGTGTCTTGCATTCATTGCTCAGCAGAACAGTTTGATTCTTGGCCAGCCCCAAGGCACAGAGGGATTAAATATGACCAGTAAACCCGGTTTCGTGGTTTCTAACAACAACGTACCAGTGCCCGTTGCAAAAAAAACCACTCAGAAACATTTGATTTAGCAGGTTTCTATGGCAGAGGCGATCATTATGCAAACCAATCCCTTCGTGGGGGGGAAATCTTTTTGAAAAAGCCTTTACAAACCCTGGCCTTGTAGTCTAACAGCCAACACCTTCCCCGGACAGCATCGCACGTGCAAGAAAACTGCCACGACAGCAGCCGGGACCCGCGTCCCTGCCTGCGGGCAGCAGCACCCCGGGGCCAGACTCTCTCCTCCCGTGTTAATGACACATCACCTTAAAGCAGCAGCAAAGTGGCCAAAGCTGGATAGTTTTTTTGCAGCTGCAGAGCATCACTCGATCTATTTTTTCCAGCAGGAGCAAGATAATTAACAGGGTATTTCTGCATATGCAGACGCATGAGGAAAATATGTGCTTTATTTTATAAGCTCATCAAGATTCTAATCTTACAACAAATAAGGCATGGCATCTAGATGGACGGTATTACGAGAAAATCAATATTGATTATTAGGAGCAAATATGCAGGATATAGCTGACAGTTAAAAACCCTTTTAAGATCTCGGGAGAAAAATGACAGTTAGACACTACAAATACGGCAGCGCTGACCCAACAGCTTAATCACCGAGTCAATCAATAGGGAGTTTGGGCAAAGTTTGTAGAGCCGCAGGAACCTCAGCCTGGGAGAAGACAGGGCAAAGGTGTGTTATCCCACAGGGCTGCGCTGGGGGGAACGCCAGAGGGGATTTGGGAGGTTTTTGGCTTTCTGAATATCTGCTGCATGGACCATCTGGAGACCAGACCCAAGGTGCCACAGGCTGAAGGAACAACCGGTGGGAGAAGCATTAGGCAAGGAAGGAGTCACTCGGTACTTGCATGCAGCGTAAGCATATATATATCTCTCCACATAAAACTCCCGGGGATAACGTTTGTGCAGCAAACTCCAGGATTTGTCCCCTTGGCAGGTTTAAGTTTGCCCTGGGAGAAGAAAAGGAGTTTCGCTCCCTAGCGCCGATTGCACGGGGAGCAAACGGGGGTTCACCTCCCTTTGCAAGCGCCGCTTTGCCTCCCTGGGCACAGAGGTGATCCGAAACACGGGGGCTCCCCCAGGACTGCGGGGAGCGTTTCACAGCCGGGCAGCACTCGACAGCCCCCATTACCGAGCCCGGGGAATCAAGCTGCTGCATCACCCTCCTGCCTTGCTCCACACGAGCCTGGTAGCGCACTCGTGCACGCATGCACCCGGTGTCATCTCTCCTGCTGCACCCTGCTTATCTTTTCATTATTTTTTATTATATTATGAATTTATTTTTGCAAAGGAGCTGTCCTGCGCAGCTGCATCCCAACCGAGCGGTAACTCCCCCCCCCCACGAGCAGCAGCGGGGGGATCCCTCTGCCCGGGAATGACTCTCATTACGTTTGTATCGATGGCCTTCCACCTCCCCGGCACGCCGCGACGATTCAGAGGCGCAGACCTTTGCGGAGCGAGCGAATGGGGTCTGTCAGTACTCAGCGCGTTACGGGAGAAAGCGTAATGCGTTCTGGCAGTCAATCGAATATGACATGATAATGAATGTTAACATCGTGTGCGCCCCTTTGCCAACAGAGGGGAAAGTCATGTTAGATTACAGCTAAACACAGCGCCGGTGCGAATGCCGTTTGCCTCTCTCATTGCCTCCTCTCCCCTTCTCCAGCCTCGGCATTCGCTCGCTCCAGGCTGAACGTCCTCTCGCTGCCGCCCGGGAATCACGCAGCAAGGGATGATCGCTAGCAAGCGCCGGTGTTTGGTTAGCCGCCTGCCAGCGAGGCAAAGCACTGCCCAAAATCATGAGGTACCCCTCATTCGGAGCCGAACGGGGAGGCGAACCCCTTTACTCAACCCAAGCAGCCAATTCGGGGTCCCCAAAATCCTCGAAAGGCTTCTCTCCAGCCCCATTTGCTGTGCAATCCTCCCCTTGCAGAAGCATGGTGTTACTCAGGACCGCGCAGCATCGATGCCACACGAGATGCTCTTCAGGGCTTATACCCCTTGATGCAAGAAAAGGGGCCCGTGTGCCAAAACCAGCAGCAAATTGCCCAGGCAAGTGCCAGACTGGGGCAATGGAGAAGGTAAGTGCTTTTGGTCACACACCATCTCCCAGTGGGAGCCAACTTCTGTCCTGGGAAGCCCTAGAGGCTGCCAAATTCCCAAACTCTTTGTGGAAACAGGCTGCCTATCAAAGATGTTCTTTTGCAAGCAATAAAAGAAAGAATTAGGGAATTGGGGGCTTTTTGGCCCCCCCAGAGTCCAACAGCAGGGACTCATCTTGCTTGGAGCACTGCGGGAACAGGGACCCTTGGCAACCTGCCCGGCACACTTGGTCCCGCCTGATCCATCACCGCCTTGATCCCGGCTCCCACGGTTACGCTTGGAGCAAAGCGGCGGCTGAGGTGGGAAAACAAACAGCAGCAATCAAGTGGCTCTAACGCAAGCCGTGTTCAAGGCGCCGGGCTGATGAGGCTCCCCACTTCGTCGCTAATTGGGGCGGCTGCGGGAAATAAAATAATGCTGCCTAATCACCGTGAGATCCTCCAAGGCACGGGCCAGGGCATACGCTGAGAGACCTGGTACCTTTAAAAGTCACGTTAAGTGCAGCAGCACCAGGACCATCCTCTGTCTGTTGAGTATTTGGGCTTTTTATCTAAAGATTTAAAGGCAGAAAAAGCAAAACGTTCTCTGCGGACACGCAGCCTGCTGTAACAACCGGTTTCTTTGGGATCGCTGGGATGCAGCACTGCTCCCTAACGCTGCAGCAGCGCACGCCAGGCCCGGTGGTCCCCCCCGCCGAGGACCTTGGATAACCTGGAGGCCCGGCTGCAGACACATTAAGAGACACGCTGCTCACATTGCAGATGCATCGATCACACCGATCCCTTTGCAGGGACGCGCTGATATCATACCACATCTCAGGAGATGAGTTAGATAGATCAGAGCTAACCCTCGGAGGATGCTTTGCCCTCTTAGCTTTGAGCAAAGACCAAAGCAGCTTCCTGCCTTACTGGAGATAAGGACCAAACTACAGCCAAGGAGAGCGCCGATCCCTGCAGGGAGGGGATGAGCCTGAGCCGGGCTTAACACTGCTGCTTGGGGATACCTGCCGCCTCCCCGGCTCCCCCGCCGCGGTCCTAACTATCCTTCCAGCCCTCCCAGTGCCTCCACAGCCCTGCCATCCCAGCACCCGCCCCAGCGCATTAACCCCACGCTGAGGATGCCCTCATTAGCCCAGCAGTGAGGCTTCCCATCCCAGCCGTATTTCGAGCAAGTCGCAACCTAAATCTTAACCTTACCCTAAGGAAAGCCTGCCCAAGCCATACCCTCACCTGCACAGCCCGTCCGTAGCCACCCTCCGTCACCTAATCCTGGCTCTCACACCCAGCCCTGCTAATAAGAGCACCCCGAACATGAAGTTTTAGCAAACTTTGCAGGAGTTGAGGCAGGAGCCGGGCGCCCTCCGTGCCGTCGGCACGATCCACCCGTGGCTGCCGGCTCAGTGGGCGTGAAGGGGCCGTGCAGAATACAAATGGACTCTTTCACTTAGCAGGAGGCAGGTAATTTCTTTTGTCCCCGCTGATGCATTATTGATTGTGATGAATGTCAGAGCAGGAGCCTGTTCCAAAAGCCATTAAACAATAATTTCATCTCCGGAGGGTAATTGATTGTCAGAGGGAGCAGCTTTGCTCGTTGCAAGGTGGCGGTGACGGGGAATGTTTGTATTTGGGTGGGGACAGAGGGAGTCTTGGGCAAACTTCATGATTTATTAATCAGACATGGAAATAAGAGTTGGGAGAGCGAATGCACTGAAAAGAAGAGGCCGAGCTCTTCCGAGTCACTGGGCAAAGCTGGGGAGAGCTGAGAGCCGGCCTGACCCCAGCCCGGGCAGGCGGCACAGCTCCATCACGCTTTGCGGGATGCCCCTAATGGCACTATTCCAGGGGCTGCTCAGCTCCAGCAACGCACCCCAGCATCGACCTGCCACCGCCCTCGTTATTCCAGTCCATGGCCCACACGCTAAATTGCTTTTCTGACGCACCTCGTCTCCTGCCCCGCGTCTCTGCTAATGCGCTGCCAGCACAGCCAATGCAGCGAGCGACTCGCACCCAAAATCACCAGCTCCCCCCCTCCAAACGCTTCACTGACCCCACTTTATCTCACTAGCACATGCGTTTCACTGATTTCAGAGAAAATTTAAGAGCACACCACTGCCTCGTGAAGAGGGTGAGGGAAGAGGTAGGGGAAGCGGGGTCTGGATTGGGGAGCCGGGATTAGATTTGCACCTTGCAGCAGCCAGCTGGGGAAGCAGCTTCAGCCACGGTGCAGCGAGGGGAGAGGGGAAAGGCCCCCCCAAACCCACAGTGGGGGAACAAGAGCCCGATGGCCTCAAAATTAATTGCCCCCCCGTTGAGCACAAGGGCTCAACAGTCATTTAGCAACGCTGAAGGGAGAGGACGGCTCTGCTGTCCCCAGCCACGCACAGCCCTCCAGGAGGGCACGATGCAACACGGTGTGATGAGGCACACACCCCCGTGAGTCCGTCCGTCTGTCTGCTGGTGCCGGAGAAGGGCAGCAAGGGGCGGCGATGGGAGCAGCACCCTCGCCACGCCTCTTGCAGCGGGCGTAGGAGAGAAAAATCCCGCTGTCAGGAGGAGAGAGGGAGTTTATCCGTCTCCTCCGCGGTGCGCGAGAGGTGGATTTATCATGGATTTCCCTTTCTCCCATGCTTTATTTGGCAGTTCATTATCTTGTCAGCTGGAACCGGCCGGCTCCCCCGGCACACTCCATCACTCGCGTGCTGCCACGCAAAGCCTTGCGGGAGCCACGCAGAAGCCCCAGGTGAAGCGCCCACCTGAAGGCCACGTCGGATCTGGGAGAGGACAGTTCCCCGTGGCTGGGGAAGGGTCGGAGCGCAATTTGGGGGCGTTTGCTCCTCGCCGGCTGTGCCATCCTGTCTCTGCAGCCTTTCTGCGCCGAGCTGGGCAATGGCATCGCTAAACCCAGCTGGTGCTTTCGAGTGGAGACAGCACTCTTGTTTCTTTGGTTGCTTTTTTATCCAGAAACATTTAGTCCAATACAAACAAGAAAGGAAGTCCTACGCTTTGGGTGCAAAAATACAGCATTGCTGAAGCAACTCACATTTAAACACCCTCCCCATGACAGGCTACTTTGGAAAAAAAAAAAACCACACCGAAACCAGAAGTAAGTTCAAAATTATAGTCCTTCCAACCATTTCAGACAACGCCTTTCGCATTGGTATCAACCACAAGGCCCGGAAATATTTCTAACAAAAAAAATGAGAGTCTCTCCCCACCACAAAACTCTCAAAGGAGCAAAAATATCAGCGACATGTCTGTTCTAGGGAGGAAAGAGTAATTTTTAAAGCTGTAATTCTGCTCTGTGCTGAAGTCCTCATCTTCGACCAGTATGAGATGGGTATGATGGTTCAAGCTGTTGATGACATTCCTGGCATGACATGCAAAAGGCGGGCTGTTATGCCAGCTTTCGAGTCAATAAATGGTAGAAGATGGACCATGACCCAAAACACAAGCCTAGATCTTTCAAGCCTGGCCAAACCGAGCCAAGCAGACCATACAAAGCACCCTGGCAAGGAGATGCAGCCGTGCGTCTCCTCTCCCACGAGCCGAGCTGGTGCGATACCCCATTTGCTAGGTACATTTGCCAGGATATCTGCATAACTGGGGTAGACCACACATGGTTGTGATCGGTATTTACAAGCAGGTGCCCATATTTATGCCCCTTTTGCTGTCATAAGCTTCTGGCAACTACACACTAATAAAGGAGGTACCAGCTGCATCACCAGTCACTGCTCCTCCGGAGGACACGGACGGTTCCCTGACTTTCAGAACCAGACCTTGAAAAAGTTTAGTACTTCTGTGTTTATTTGTTTTCATTTATTTTCTCCATTATATTTTCAACGATCAATACCATTATTTGAATAAAAATGCAGTATGTGCAAGAGCAAACGCCATACAGAGAATACCAATTGAGCACACTGCCTTGAAGTGAAGCCATCGAGGGAGAACGTAATTCTCCCGGGGAGCAAGAGGCCATCAGACCTCGATACCGGCACACCACTGAGCCACCCTCCTTACAGAGCATTGAAGGGAACAAAGAAGAAAGCAAAGCGAAGAACCGAATCCCGACTTCAAAAGCCTCCCCGTTTCAAAGCACTGCGCGAACATTAACTGACTCGCCTTCCCAGCACCTCTTTGTGGTAGGCACTATTATTTTCTGTGCTGCAGGAGCAGCTTGGTTCAGGGCCCAGCCCGAAGCTTTGCAGGCTCTGCGGTTTGAAGCGGGTGTATCCAACGCCGCTTCGGCGGCCGAGCGAGCAGCGGGTCCCCTGGGTACCCGCCTGCCCTTCCCTGGGAGCTGGTGGGCTCGGCCGGGGCTGTGCAAGTCATTTCTTCATCGACCTGAACCCTCGGATTTACTAAGCCATTTTCGGCGACGCAGCAGGAGATCTCATCTGGAACAACACCCAGCCCCACGGTAAGTCCACGCCAGACACAGTCCAAGGCGTGAACGACAAGGGTGCTCTCCTGCACAGCAGCAGGATGCTGGCACCCAGCTAAGGGGACGTGCACACACCTTCCCACCGCCTGCACCCAAACCCTCTCTCCGTACGCTCAACGCCAGCGGGGAAACGCTCAGCCGCGGTCTGAGCCCAGAGCTCCTCTCCCAAGCATCCTCCGCAACCACCCCAGCCCGCGGCTCGGCTTAAGAAACCAAAGCACGGTGACTTGAAGCACCGCTTGTAGCTTAGCTTTTCGCTGCTGCTCTTAACCCGAGCGACCTTTCCGGCTCTGCCCTGCCAACGTGGAGGAAAACAAGCCACTTGACAGGCTCCCTTCTGCTCCCGAGGAGCATTTCCCCAGGGAGGGAAGATCGAGGAAAGCACCGGCTCCTTGTCTAAAACATGAGGAGATATATTCCAGCCGACATTCAGCACTATCAACGTTTTATGAGCTTTGGAATCCAGTTAGTTAGCCAATATTTTACTTAGCTCCAGTTTAGATTTAAAAACTTGACCTTCTCTGGGCGCGCGTCTGCATTGCATTTCACTCAGCCTCGTTCAGCTGAGCGTGCCAAGTACCAGATTATTTATCCCCCCATTTCTATTGTTGCACTGTTATTTGTTCATTTATACTATTCAAAAAATCAATAAAAAGATGGGGCTCCCTAAACAGACACTTAGGGCACCCGCACGGCTCTCCAAGGCAGTTATCACATATAGCGAGAGGCAAACGACCCGGAGCAACTCTCCTCCCGGCCAGAAAGGCTGTAAATCAGGACACAAAGCAGCCCCGGTCCTTCTCCTGTTGTTGAGGGAATAGAAAATTGCTTTTCACCTCTGGGCAGGGCAGCAGTTTGGATGCCCAGATGCAGATCAGAGCCCCCCCGGACCTGAAAGCGCTTTACAGGGGGAAAATCACCCCTGTTTGATGACGGGAAAAGCCCAGGGATGGAGTAAGGCATCCACTGCCCGGCTGGCCCATTCCACCTCTGACAGCACCAAAACACACAGACCGAGACGGGAGGTCTCCTGGAGGTAAAGCGAGCAGCGGGACAAGCCACCCAAAATTCCCAGCACCCGAGATCAGGGCTGGAAGATCCCGCTGGGCTCCCATCCCAGGGGCTGAGCGGCCGCAGCATGAGCCATGGGTGACAACAGCAGCGACGCTGAACACCGACACGGGCACCTGGCTCCTTTATCTCCTCCTTGCAGACAGAAAAATTGCAGTAACGAGGCTAATTAATACCCCAAGACACTCGGCTGGCTGGGCACACGGCTTCCCAAAAGAAGGTGCTCCCTGCTCTACCTGCCCGCCCAAGGCACGATGCGCCGGCTCGTGCGATGCACACCCCAGAGCCGGCGGTCCCCTGCTCGCATCTCAGCACGGCAAGCGCGCGGTAGGCGAGCAGCCCCTGTCCCCCTCCTCACGCCGCCTGCCTAAAGTAATAATAGATGAAACAATTGCGTTTTAGTAAAGAAAATTGATTTAGTTTGGTTTATTCATCAACAAAAGCGAGCACGTGCCGATCGGGAATGATTTATGCCCACAATTTGCAAAATTATTTCTCTATTGATCAGCCCAGGTTTGTTTTCTTGTAGGTTCAGTCAATTAGAGGGAACAGCACTCAGGTGGGCAAATTAATCAGTCTTAAGCAGAGCCCCCCCCAGAGAGGGGCTTGGCAAGCCCAGTGCTGATGCAAACCCTCACCGAGCGACCCCCGCGGAGGTGAGCTCTATCCTCGCAAAACAGCCAGCGCAAGGTTTCCAGCATCATCTCGGTCCCATTAAAATTGAGTTTCAGAGGTTCTCTGTGCTTCTGATCAAAAGCAGAGGGGTTTGAGAGCCATGAGGCTCGCTCTCAGAGCCTTCCGCATCCCGTCCTCTGCACCCAGCTTGTCTCTTTCTGACTCAAGGGGTCCCTGCTCTGCCCCACATCCCCACACATTTTCGGATGTGCATCTCCCATGACCGACAGCGAGGTTGGCCACCAGCCCATCAGCGGAACAAGGAGCAAGCTACAGGGAAAGCACCACGCAGAGCACATCCATATGGAGCAGCCTCGCTTGGCATTACCCACAGCACAGATGCCTACCCGGGACACAGAGCAGCGAACGCGGGAACAGCAGATTGCAATCTCCCATGCGGTTATCGCCGCAAGGCAGAGCGACCCAACCCCGCTGTAAGGCTAAAGGAGCAGGCACGCATCTGCCAGCAAACCCCCCGAGCGCGGCTCGATGCCTCCCGCTCCCCGTCCTGCCCTTGCAGCAGAGCTGATGGATAGGGCTGTGCACTCTCCTTATCTGCTCCAGCGCAAAGTCAGGCAGCGCTGTCAGCTGAGAGGGGCTCAGGAGAGCCCGTGCTGAGGCAGACAGGGTGTAATCGTACGGGCTCATCTCTCCTACCAAAGCCAGCTTTTAAGGACCATTTAAGGCACTGCCCTTAATCTCAGTGTTTGCAGCAGAACCCAATAAATCACAGAGCAACTCCCCCAGCAGCAGCCACAACACCGCTCCCTGCAAACTCCCCTCTCCCCACAGTTTTCCCACGTGCCGGAGGGAAGCGTCCCCGCTAGCGTGCTGACCCTCACGTGAAACGCACGCTCAGGGCACAGAGTCCCTGCCCGCGCGCACCGAGTGATGCACAGCGTGGACGCAGCGCCGACCCCACGGATGCAGCGCGTGAGAAAGGGGGTTCGTCTCCATCTTTGCAAATGTCAGGGCCTATTCTTTGAGTGAGATATGCATGTGGCAGCGTGATATTAAATTACAAGTCAAATAGTACAAAGGCTTTTAATTACACGCCAAACACAAGCTGCTGTCAGAGAGGAGACACCGGGCTCGATGGCCCATCAGGCTGTTCCGCTCTGGCAATTCCTATCTACCCGGTAAAAGTCCAGGAAATTGGATCGGTAATGGGAACGGGGGCCTTTCACCTCCAGACCAGCCATTCAAATCCAGCTCAGGAGGGAGAAGGAAAGTCATTACCAACCTGACGGCCGGGCAGCAGCCAGTGGGTCTGCAAGCCTCGAGGAGCACGAGGAACAGGCTGCAGAGCCTCCGAGCAACACGAGTTTGACATCCCAAAGCCAGCGGGAGCAGGACAGAGCATCCTCCCCAGCTCCCCACAACCCCGTCCCATCGCTTTCAGCCAGGAGGGAGGCTGCAGACCCTCGCTCCCGGGGCGTGGGGTCCGGATCAGTCCTCCTAGAAGTGTTTAGCAGCATCTCACCCCCTCCCTGGGTACAGCTTAAGGACATCCCCTCCCACTTAGGGAAAACACTCGAAGCATTTACGCTCCTCTCCCAGCGAGCACGCTGCAAGCGATTCGGTCTAGCAGAGATGAAGAGTACGCTTTGTTGCCGGCTGGTTTTAACAACCTCTCGCTGCAAAACCAACCCCTCTCCGGTTGATGCAGTTACCCCCCCGCAGCCCCCCAGGAGGTGGAAAAGCATCGCACTCATCACAAGGGGCAAGGCCCCCCATCACCCAGAGACAAGGGGCTCGGCGGCCGCACCAGGACTTTGCGGCGGAGCCAGGTAGCAAGCGGAGAGCGTCTGCGTTTCGGCTGGGTCCATTAACAACTCTCCTCCTTGCTCCGTCTCCCCGCGCCTGCCGACGGCTCGTAACGGGGAAGGCGAGACAAGAGAAGGGCTGAGCCGCCTTGCCAGCATGCTTCAGTCAAGATGTAAATTGGGGAAAAAAAAAAATTAAAGGAAAAAAAAAAAGGCAGCCGAGTGCCATTGTTCCTGGGCATGTTACACAAATCCACACGCCACCCACTTCGGTACCCAGGCTGTCGCATCTGCAAGCTCTGCCTCCAATCTGTAAGGCTAATTTGTTCAACAGCTTTGTTCTCCCTCGGGAACGGGGTCGTTGGTCACAGAAGATTGATTAAGCTTTTGGTGAATCAACATTAATGAAAATCAACACTGTCTAATGAGTGTTTTTTATGGCAGCCCCATAAAAAGCATTAGGACAGGTAAACAAAGTAACAGGCAGGCGAACCAGCAAGGTCCCGTCCTCCCCGCTGCCCTCCGGCACGGGAAGAGCCCGCTACCCGCCGGCAGACGGGGACCGTCCCCGAGGACGGGATGCTCGCACGAGCTGCGCTCGCCTCTGCCAGCCTCGCGCGTTTCTGCAGACTCAGCTCCAGCGCAAGCTGGGTAACGTTATACCCCCGCCAGCCCATCGCTGGAGACAAGCTGAATTCAGCTCTAGATATCCAGAATTCCTGGCCTGGGAATGGGATTGTTTCACCCTTACCTGTCCCCCTCCTGCCCTGTGGGGTACATTGAACTACAACAGCACCAAGGTTTTCTTTTTGAAAACTCTCTCCTTGCAAAGCAAACAAAAAATAATAATAAAAGGCAACCCTAAAGGGAGTATTTGGTTTCTGAGGGCCAGTCAGCCTACAAGCCTGCAGCTAAATGCCTGCTTTAGGGCAAGTAGCATCAGCAGAGCTGTGCTGCATCAGGCCAAAAATCTCCCTCGCTGCCCTCTGGGCTCCAGAATGATGCTGGATCGGGGAAGGCACAGGTAACCGAACCCAAGCCCCCTCCCAGCCTTCGGCTGTGGCATCAGGGCTGCAGTCTCGCAGCCGCGGGACCGGCACTGCCATAGCATGGAAATGCCTGGCAGAGGTTCTTGTTTCTTCCCAAGGCGCTTCAGCACTTCAGATTTTCCGAGCCATCCTTTAGAGGCTCCAGATCTAAATGGGATGATTGCAGGAGGCTTCTTGTTACAGGACATCATTAAAAATAACGTACGTGCTTGAACTGCAGTCAGCAGGGCCTCGCCTGGGACGAGCGAGGGGAAAGGCGAGCTCTCTGATCTCGGGTAGAGAGAACAACCTATTAAAAAGGAATTTAGCCTCTCATATAGAGCCATCAAACTGTTGGAAAGCCCTGGTGTCTGCCTCCGGGCTCTCGTACCTTTCAAGGACAGAAAAACTCCAGGCTTAAGCCCTTCAACTGTATTTAAATATTTATTTTTTTAAAAAAACTACCTCTTGTACCACTTTGGCACCAACTCATTTGACCAGGAGAGTCGAGGCGCTGACAACTCCTGCAGATTTAGCTCAGTGATAGGTTCTTCCCCTTGAAGCACCAGCTCAGGTCACTCCAGTGGGACAAAAATAATCTTTTGTTAAATATACGCACATCAAAAAAGAAGAAAAAAATTGTTCTAAGGCTAGGCAGAAAGTCTTGCTAGGGTTTGACAGGGGAGAGATGTGCAAGACACCCAGCTGGGAATTCCCTTCTTGTCACTGGGATGACAGCGAGGAAGCAGCTCAGGGATTTCTCTCTCAGCATCCCTCCCTCGCAGCACCGTCGTCGGTCCCCCCAGCACCGACACGAGCCACGCCAGCGCCTTTCGCACTGGAAAGGCTCCTGCAGACACCACCGCAAGTCCCACACAGATGCCGACTCCTTGAGACCGCAATAAGAGTCGCTGCAAATCTTTATTGATAGAAATAAGGCTATTTTTGATAGGCACCAGCCCTGGCAAGAAGCACGAGCTCCTGGGCCCCCCCCGGACCCAGCCCCATCTTGCTCTGCTCCTTCTGCGCATCCTCTGGGCTCCCCCGAGGAGCCCACCCAGCAGCAGCCCCGCTCCTCATCCCCCCGGCTCCCCTTTCCAAGCCAGCACCCTCATCCTCGTACGGCGTCGTATTTTTATCGATGCCGCGAGTTCCCGTGCATACAGCCCCTTGTATCTTTTTGGTCTCGGCAATGTATTATTCATGTGCTCCCTTGTTCCTGTACAAGCTGAGAAAAATGGAGAAAGATTAATTCCCAGGGAAAAAAAAAAGGCAGGATTGCTTTTTTTTTTTTAAAAGAACTCCGATCCATTCAAAGAGCTGCCTTCTCCAAGCCTCCTGTGTCACTGCTGATTGAGTTTCTTCTCTCCTCGGCTCCTAGTTCTGTTAGAGTATCTTGTCTCCTTAGTATTACTGTCGCACTTCCTTTTCATATGCCTGAAATATATACCATTGTGTTCCGACTTTTAGTTTTTGTGCAGGGATCCCTTTCATGTCTCATCTTCTGTAAGGTCCTTTTTTCTTGGCAGTCAAGTGCATGAATGTTTGCTGCCAGGAGATTTTGCTTCTATTGTATTCCAGACATATTATATATATTTTTTTTGTTCTGTATTGTCTGTGAGGTGTTCCATGGGTATTTTTTTCATGCCGGCATGACTTTTTCCACGTGGATGCTGCCTGCCTCGCTTTTGCCCCTGCGTGCATGAGAACAGCCTCCTCGGAAACGAGCATGAGAAGGGGTATGAGGGCAGGGAGCTCGGGGTCGCGACTGAACTAATTATCTTTCCCCACGCTACACGTGGCTTTATTGCCGGCGTTCCCTCTGCAGAACTGGGACACTGAATAGCAGAGCGGCTCGTACCAGGCCAGCCTGCAAATAAAACCAAAAAAAAGCAACCAGGGATTTCTGTCCCAGGGCCCATGAAGGGGCTTCTCTGCTAATCCTGACCTAAATGGCCACCGGGTTGTTTTCCGCTGCTAAAAGCAGTTTCTGCTACTGCTTCTTGTAACTTTGGTATAAATTTTCAGTCTTAACAATAGCAAAGTCCCAAATGAGCAAAGCCAAAAAGTAGTAGTGGTTTTTAGGGGAAAAAGAAAGCGGGTTTTAGGCTCCAGGAGCCTGGGGTAGGAGAGCGGAGCAGAGCCCAGGAAGCCCACCAGCCCTGCCGGACCCCAGTCCGCCTCCCCAGATAAACCAGGATACTAAACCCAATCCCAGCAAGAGGCTCATGCAACTGCAGGAGCCAGCAAGAAGGGGGTCCCCATTGCCCTGATCACACCGAGGACGGCTGAGCTGGGTCTCGGAGCAGGTGACGCCAAACACGAGCACCGACAACCCCAGGAGCTGCCGCAGCCACACGCGGAGCCCCGGGAAGCAAAGAGAAAGGGGCTGCAGCCACGTCCCTCTTGCAAACTCAGCCTGCGCACGAGGGTGCGATGCGCTTTGCGTGCACAGCAGCGGGCTCAGCGGGCAGAGGATGGGCTGTGCCTTCCTCCCCTACCCACGCACGCTTCGTTTCAACCATTCCCGCATGCATTCAACCAGCTTATTGAAATGCCGTGGATGAAGTTTTGCTGCTTGTGCCCAGGTGAGTTTTGGCTGTCTCGCAATGCAGGAACGTGCATTTTGGTTACTCAGCAGCATCAACCCTTCGCTCTTCGTCTGTCTGCCTTGCTAAAGGAGTCCTTTCTGCAGCTCAGCTTGGATCCTCCAGCTCTGCTCTGCCTCACATCCTACAGCCCACCTCTCTGGGTCAAGAAAAAACTCTGCCACCCCTTTCTCAGCCTACAGGGCTCCACCAGTGCAACCCAATCACACCTCAAAAGCAACAGCCTCAACGCATGGGGCGTTTCTAATCCTTCTGTCTTCTAGAAGTGAAAACATCAGAAAATCCAAAGTTTAAGGCTTCAAACAACTCCACTGGGGGCCTAAAGACCAAACGGCTTCCAGAGAGATTAGTTCTCCCGTAACACGCTTGTGACCAGGCTTTCTGATCTCTATCAGCATCCCTCGAAGAGCGGCTCCTTTTTCCATTTGTTCTTTGGACCCCTCTCCTCAACTCTTTGACTAATTATAGTTTGTTGGTTGTTATGGCAACTATGGATTTCTCTCGGCATCCAACTCTCATGATTTGGCTGCAAATTGCAACACTGGACGAATACAAATAGGGTTTTAAATCTTGCCTGCTTGCTAGCCTTCCTGGTAAATCCCCCCCCAAAGAGAGAGCTGTCCCGTTGGCTTGCTCTCATTGTCATTACTCAAGGAACCTGCAAAGCCAGAGCAGAGTCTTCTTCATCGTGCGGTCGGTAGGAAGCAACGTGCTTTAAGTACGACTACCAGCACCCTCCCACCCCAAAGGAGCTTGAGCAGGACCTCATTACCAAGCAGACATGAATATACGATGTCACTCCCCTCATCTCACACCTACAGCGACAGTTTTCCCACAGTTGCTTAGTAATAATTTAGGCCAGACACATACCAGGAGTCAAGCTAAGGTCAACTCAACCCATTCCAGATGGGGATGCCATGTCCAAGCAGGACTGCACGCCCCAGCCAGGGACCACTTAATTCAGCCGATACAAGAACACATCCAGAAGCCAAAACCAAGGGCCTTCCTGTCCTTTTCCCCATTTGTCCTTATCGCCTTGGGCGCAAACACTCGGATAATGGGTATTAACAGCTCAGGGACACGAGGCTGCTTCCACCAGCACGTACATCCAGGGGCATCCTCCTTGCCATTCTTCATCTCATCCCAAGGAGAGGAGGATGCCCCCAGGCCCTCCCACGGTATTTCTAATTGGAGTCAGTGAAAACCATGCTCTGTACTCTGTTTCTTAACGGACATGATGCATGGTCAGTGCTATGTGATCAGCTCCACCGGAGCTTGGACACTACCTCTGACAATGTCACTCGTTCAGCTCAGCGTCCCTCGCATGGGCACAGAGCAGGGAGGCAGCTTTCCCTGAGGACTACCTGTACAAGGAAGCTGCTTTAAAGCAAACCCTGCACACTCACGCATTGCACACCCATAATTTTTGCCCGTATCAGCAGCACGGGATGACCAGATTAGTAAAAATGAGAAAGTCACTCGCCCTGGGCTTGCGGAGACAACGGCACCCTCCTGAGCCGCAGTCCAGTTCCCAAATGCACGGGGCCTTCCCAGTTAGAGGCTTGGCAAGTCAATATGCCCCATATGCTGCAGGGGTTTCGCGCAGCGAGGGCCTTCCATACCATACATTGCATTGCCAGCCAGAAAAAAACCCCGCAGGTCTCATCCACCCATGAGCCATCATTGCACATCACGCTTGTCCAGTCACGTCTGCTCTGAACTTCAAGCGCTCCAGGAAGGACATTCGGCTCCCCCACCCTCAGGGACCTGCCCTGTAGCCAGGGCTTTGCAAGCCAGGGATTATTTCGGCTCAGCCATGAAAGCAATAAAGGCCAGCATGCACCAAACCAAACCAACTTCCAGCGTTCCCCTCTTCCTCACCAAAACACAAGCAAACACGAGGTTCACGGTGATAAAACCCCATCAGGCCAGAGCAAGTCCTTTCCTTTTTAGGTACACGACGCAAGGCAAAAAAGAAAAGCTGGGTCCCCCAGCTTGGCCCATAGACCACATCCCCTTTTCACACCCCCAGCAACACATGCTGACTGCATTACAGGAAAACCTGAGCATGTTTCCTCCTAAACCAGAGCAAGGACCAGCTGTCCCACCTCCCCAGGGTTTCTCTGGAGGGCAGCACTCACTTTTCTTAGCAACGCATTTAAATAACCCATAGAAAATGGGAAGCCCCACAAAGTACCATCAACAAGTCACCAACCCACAGCATGAACGGGACATCATCGTCTGCCCGCTGCTTGCAGGCTTGCAGCCCCCCATATACTTTTTTCTGGCAAACAAGCCAGTTTCAGGACCACAGAGAACGCATGGGAAGGGGTGACACGATTTCTTCCTCCTCCTCACAAGTTGGTTCGCCTTTTCCTTACGGCGCTCTGCCCGCCGCGGGGGGACGAGGAGAAAGTCGCCCTGTGACATTCACGAAGTACCTGCTGATGGAGAGCTCTGTTTACCAAGCCGGCTGGGGAGGGACCTACCAGCGGCTCCCAGCGTGTAGGAGATCAATACTGTAATTGGGCCTGTTTGTAGCACATGAACTATCGTGGCAATAGGGGTAACGCAAGGGGGGGCACCGGGGAGGGCTGGCTTAGCGGGGGCTTGCTGCCCTCTGCCGTGCTGCGGCAGCACGGGGGACAGCGGCCGCCTCTGCTGGTTTTGGCATGGGTGAGGGAGGTGGGGATGGGGGCTGCACCCCCAATGCGCTAACAGGGAGCACTAACCCACATCCCTTCTGCTGCAACCCCAAATATCCCCCCTGCCCACCCCGAGCGAGGCAGCTGCGGACCCCCACGGCACAGGCAGAGCCTGCCTGCATCCCCTCTGCAGGCAGGGCCTGGGTTGAGTCCTTTCATGACTCTTTTTTCAACTTCAATACAGATTTAACTCATAGGAAATCACAAATAAACCTTCCAAGTGGTTTCAGAGGGGACGGGAGGAGGAAGAAGAAATCCGTCAGCCACTTGGATTTGGAGGAAATGGAGAAAATGAAGTGTTACAAGTGGCAGTAATCAATAAAGCATCAGGAGCCCAACACAGAGACCTCTGCTCAGCCTGGGACTGCAATTAGACAGCTAATGACGGGAAACCTCCCCGGCATTGCTGGCAACACCTCCCCAGGGGAACGGGGCTCCCCTCCCATGTCCATCACCACGTCAAAGGCTCCTTGCCAGCGTTTGTGAGCAGGTCCATCTGCCAGCCTACAAGAGGGAATGAGCGTTATCTCCATCTTACAGAAAAATCAGCTGATGGAGGGTCTTTTCTGTCTCTGGGAGGGTCCCAAGCACAGGCATTTCAGCTGAGGAGCCACCTCTGAGGAGCTTGGCCTTGCCAAGCAGCAAGTCCAGCTTCTAGAAGCAATCCTATCCCCTCCTTCCCACCTACAGGGGACCAAAGCACTGAGCTTCTCAGCTTCTCACGCCTTTCGGGATGCAACAGCAACGCACGACTTCGGGTGTGCTAAAAGAGCCCGAAGCACCGAGTTTTTGGCAAGTCAGGCAGCTCGGACCAAGGTGAGGTGTCACCACCACCACCCCAGCTCCCACCTGCCTGGTCGGTGGGTGCTGAGGCGCAGGTGCCTGTGTGGGCACCGTCTGCCACCTCGTGGGCAGCGGGAAGAGAGCAGGGGGACTCTTCCCCCGTGGGGTCCCCCCGGGGCTTCTTGGTCCCCTTTGCCATTATAAAGCATTTATCCCAAGTCCACGCGCTCTCTGCTCCCCCGCCGCACACAGCATCGCTTCAGAGGTCAACACCTTGGCTCTACATTTAGGTGAATTATTCATAGGGCAGTATCAAATATTAAAAGCCGAGTTATATTGACATATTCTTTGTATGTTCAAGAACACTTTCACCAGTAAATTGCTCTTTCCTTTTTTCCTCCCTTGGACTGTTTCCTGAGCAGCCCGAGGGCCTGGTGATGTGTCTCGCTGTTTAATTGCACCTTTACACTCCCCCACGCTCTGTCTCTCTGGCTGGAGACCGGTTGGACCTTGCTGGGAGCACAGAAATCATCCAGGCCAGCAGGCTGTAAATCCTGGTCCTCTCCAGCCAGGAAAACCTGCACTCCAGCCCCTCCCGCCTCCCTTGCTCAGCTCAGCAGTCTCGGGAGCAAATCCCGCTGCCAATATTTAAGAGAAACGTGGCCTCTTTAGCATTGCATCTTAGAGATAACCAGGTCTTCTGCTGTCCCCCTACAGATACATTACTGATGAAGTCCAGAAGAAAGCATCTACACCACCATCTACTCCAACTGCTTCTGGTTGCCTTTCTGCCTCCATCCCCAGGAGCCACTGAACAGGACCTCGCTGCTGCAAGGTCTTGGCTCTGTAATTCCCAAATCCCACCATCATCCCAAGAAAGCACCCCAGATCTTGCTCCTGGAGCAGGCTGGAGTCACCTTCGCTTCCACCCCAATGGGGTCAAGCCTGCCTTTCCTCCTCCCCTGACACCTGCAGAAGCCTCTGGAGAAAGAAGGAGAAAAAGGGAATACGTGCATACACTAGGCATCATTTTTATGGGAATCTGCAATGCAGATGGGCTCAGGGAAGCCAGTTCAGCCAGAGCATCACCCGCTCCCAGCTCCGAGGGATGAATCCAGACAGCAGTGCCTGCTCCCAGCGGGATGGGAGGGGAAGAGCCCAGGAAGGAAGGGGCACCAGCAGCACTGGGGAGTTTGGCAGCTTGTGCACAACTGGGATGAGGAGTTTGCCTCCTCTTAACCGGGCCACGTCTGCTACGGAGATGCTCCATCGCGGGTGTCACGCTGCAGCAGGCGGAGACGTGGCACCAGCCACTTACCGAAACATTAAAGTTCTCCTAAGCTGCCGAGTTAATTCCTCAAACGCCCTTTCAAAGGGCTGGATAAATACAATCTGGGAGCATCTCCGCTCCCTCGGCTCACATATCTTTAGTCAGGCAGAGAGATAACATTTCATACAGATTGAGACAGTTTAAGCAAAGGTTGCTGGCTAACCTTTCCAGCAATGGCTGTTTCCAGCACACCGGTTGCCCTCCCCAGCAAGGAGACCCCGCGCAAGCCCAGCTGCTGCCTGCGTGAGAGCTCCCAGCAAGGGCAGGATGCAGCCTCACCATTTTTGCCAGCGTCGTCTGTGTTGTTTCAGTGCTGCAACACTGATACTTCCAGGATGGAGCCCCAAAACGTTATTACACCCTGTCCACCAGCCCTGTATGGACGCGCACGTGCAGTTCACTCCAACTCAACCTACTAACTTGTCTTTATCCGGTTCTTAGTGTCTTGGCTGAGGCCAAGGGTCTTTTTCTCCTGGTGAAAACCAGTCTCTTGAAAGTCCTAGCTACAAGCAAGGCTGGAAGCACTCTCCACAATGCTGCTTGCGCCTCACCTTTGCAATGGGAACTGTGGACCACCCTGGCTGTGATTTGAACCAGGCTCCAAGCTCATCCCCCAAGCTCTTCCCAGATGCAGCAGGACATGGCAGCAGAGCTCTACTCCTGCAGCCTCCGCCAAGCATCACAACCCCAGTGCAGACTCCAGCACGGCCCGTGGAGAAGATCTGCATCTCGGCAATATCCAAGCACAGCCCAAATCCAGCTTTCAAGCCTTGGGAGTTGCAAAGCATTTGGAGGGAGGGGTTTAGCTGAAGCTGGCAGCCACAGGGTCCAAGTAGGACACACAGTCCCCTCTCAGACTCCTCTGCTTGGCTGGGATGGGCTCAAAGTGCAGCAGAAGTTGTTTCCTTTATTGCTCATCTCACCGTCCCTCGCCATAGGAGCCCTCAGACAAACAGGCAGCACCACAGTGAGATGGGGAACATCTCAAAACCCATGGCTGGCAAGGGAGGGAAGGAGGAATACTGGCAAATGACAGAGCCCTTATCTTAATTACAGGCTTATTTGCATTTAAATGAAGGTTATTCTATAATTACCACCAAATGTTTTGTGTTGCAGCTGAAATACCTCTCCATGGGCTGTCAAGCTCCTTCCCATTTTCATTTTCTCTTGCCATTCTTCTGCTTTCTAATCAGCTGGCACACGCAGGGAGGCATTCACACCACCCAGCTCCACTGCCGCAGCACCAGCCCACCGCCTCGCCTTCGGGGAGGGGGCCTCGGGTACCACGCAGCCCAGCATCCCTCCCAGGGATGGCTCTCTCCACCAGCACCGCGGGGGATGAGCAGGTCTGAAGTTCAGGCACTGATTTTTGCAGGCTTCAGTGCAAAACCAAAGCACAGCACACGTTCTCTCTGTGCACTTACACAATTAGCTCAAACTTGTTGCACCAGGGTGCTGTGAAAGGCAGGAGCGTGGGTAGGGTCAGTAAGAGATCAAAGTCAGGGAGAAAAGGGGTTTGGAACCCAAGCTGAATCTCACACCTAGCTCAGGAAGAAGTCCTAACCCTCCGGCTGCTGGAAACCAGCATCCAAGGACGTCTCCAGCCTCTCCCGTCTTTTTGTTGTCGACAGTTATTCCTGCAGGCAGGACAGAGACAAACCAGAACCCAGGGAGGGATGTTTGCACTGTAGCTAGCACTTCCTCGCAATAGATAAAGCTCTCCCATAGAGAAAATAACACCCAATTACATCATTCAAAACAATCACAGGGAACGAACCCATGCAAATGGCCAAATTAAGGCTGAATGAGAAGCCTTCTGCTATTTCCTAAATTGCTGTACCTTTAATCAAGCTCCTTTAACAATCTCTCGTGAACGTTTTCTCTATCTAGCCAGGAGAACCACATTAACCAACCGGCCCATACGGGGAGGAACAAGACAGCAGCTATTAGAGCCACAGCAGAGTCTCCTGTTTACAAGTCAGGAGTAATGAAAATAGACAGTTCTCTCTCACTAGACCCATCGCTCCTCTCCCTGGCTCCTACCCACCGCTCAATCTCAGCTTCTGCACAGCCTTCGCATCCCCCTGCCAAACTCCAAGTCTCTGCCTCCATCTCATGGAGAGACTGGATCTCTTCAGCTCTGCTGTGCAGTTACTTTTTTTTTTAAACCAGACAAAAAACCCATCCCCTCTCCCACAATTTCATATAGCCCAAGGCAGACTTACAGCATGGAAATTTTTAGCCTGAACAATTATCGCTTGGCAGAGAGTTAACTTGCTGCAAACAGGATCTTATAATGGGCAGTCTTGGCTATAAGCAACTTTGCTGGCTCCATTTAAAGCAAGCTCCGTACCTCGGGATAGATAACCCCCCCGCAGTCCATTTCACAGCTATTTATGTTTAATAAGAGGCAGCACCAGCAGCATGGGAAATCAGCAGCACAGCCGCGATGCAGGTTGGGCACTGATGCACATGCCAAACCAATTCATCTTTTTCCTCCATCACACAGATAGGAGAGATAAGGGCAAAACCCCTGCAACAAGCCCCAGACCTGACAGTATAACCGTCTCCTCTATTTTCTCAGCAAATACAGCAAAGGATGCAACAGAGACAGCTCCTACTGCTCTGGCACCATGGGCTGCCTCTCCCTGGCATTTCCAAGGGCAAGTGCCATAGCTGAACACCTTCCTTTCATCCTCACTATCGGCCTCCGGTCCCCAGACACGGTTGTTTTTTATCACAGAGCCCATGGTGCCAGCAGACCCTGGGGAAGATGCTCTTCTTGCAGCCCAATTGCCCCTGGGTTGCACAGCAAGACTTGGGGGGCAGGGAGCTTTTGAGGCACCCCGCAAAGCTACAGCTTCTAGATTTAGCTGGTGTTTTGAGGGGGGTATTTTAGATGCAGAAGTCCATGAAAACACCAGCAACTCAGCATCCAAGAATATCCTTAACTTGTAAAATCTGAAAGGTCCCTCCTCCTTCCCCCCCGTCCCCCAAGCAATAGTTTCATTAGTCCACACCGATTCCCATCTCTAAATTGCACGAAGAGAAGACAAGCCTGCAGCCACAGCTTTCCCCGCAGACACCACGCAAAGCAGCCCTGTCACAGGGGATTTCACAGGGCCGACGATGAGGCTTCAGCTAGCGACTGCCTGGGATGTAGTCATGGTCTGTTAATTAAGTGACAGCATTTGCCTGGTGCAGAGGTGGAGCTGTGAGGGGCGTTAGGTGGAACCGGGACACGCTACGGACGCTGGAAGGTAGATACAGCTGCAGTAAGACGCGCTGCATCTCACTAGGTACAGCTCAGCCCCCGTTGTAGGACGATTTAGACTGGAAAGGATCTGCTAGGGGAAAAGACGACCCTTGTCTCTCCACCCTCGGGTCATGAACGGCTGATCGAGCTTGCGTCCTGCCAGCAGCAAGCATTTGCAGATGTAGGGTTTTGTTTCAGACCCATCTCTAAGACACTGGTCTATACAGAAAGCAGCTTCCCGGCACACTGGAAGTCCAAGCCCTGACAGAGCCAGCGCTGCAGGAACTGCCAGACATCTTACACCAGAGAGTCAGTGCTACACCTCCCCTTTGCTGTTAGGGGATTCAGTACAAAATGAAACTCTTCGGAGCTTCTAATCTAGTTAAAAATCTCTTCCAAACCTTCTCTCTTTTGGAAAGGAAAAAAAAATAAAAAGAGGCAAGAAACATCACATCTCTCTCCCTTCTCCATCTCCCTCCCCTCTGCCTTCAAGTGCTCCTTGGAGTGTCTCTGCGGAATCATGTTTATATGCAGTGAGTGCTGTTGTTAGTTAATAACATCGCGATCGCTGAACCTCCCTAATGAAAGAGAGACAACATAAACTGTCATTTCAAACAAACATGCAATCAGGGTACCAGCAGCTCTGAAAATATTATCTTCCCCAATTTCACGGGCTTCACGCAGGAAATAGGCTGCTTTCATGGAGATTCTGGTGCATCGCTCCTCACGCGCGGGATTCGGGAGCGGTGGGGACACATTAGAGCCATGAAATTGGCTGGGCTATGAAGAAGGAATTGTTTTAACAGCTGGAGCCGGGAAGGACAAATAACAGCAGTGATTATATCTTCATTGCTCATCGTAACCAATGCACCAGGCAAGTTGTAATTAGACTGTGAAGAGCTGAAGGTTTGATAGCGAAGGCTTTGAGCTCGTGATCAGACACAGCGCATTTGTGCCTGCCCCACGGCCACCCTGCCCCTTTCAAGAGCGGAGAGCAGAGCTCAGGGCAGGCACTTCGGTGCTGCTGCAAACGCTGCTCGACCTGCGCAAGAGCAGCGCCCGCTCCGCTGCGGCCGTACACCGCGCTGCTTCCTCCTCCCCTTCCTCACAACCCACGCGTCTGTCGCCACAGCTTTAGAAAAGCCACCATTTCCCAGCTTTGAGATGGTCTCCACCTGGCAGAAAGCTTTAAGCCTACAAAGCAACAGCTGACTTAGAGCAGCTACTGATCAGCTCCATGTTTTGAAGACCTCAATAATCTTAAGTGTCAACTGTTCCAGATAGCCACATTGATGATGACAACGGTCCTTTCCATGCAGAGGAAACTTTCCTCAAGGCTCATAGGCCCACTAATGAGAGCCTGGCAAGCCACTGGGGCTTAGAGACCTTGGGAGAGCATGACTTAGGATGGATTGCCTTCCCAGCCTCCACCCACCTTGCTCAGGGCTGATGGAGGCAGAAGGAGACCTGCTTGGGTTCACCTGAAGCTGCCTTACACAGCCCTTCCCACAGGACCCAAATCCAGAATGGATTCGCCTTGCAGCCCCCATGGGCAGACATGGCATTTTGGATCTGCTTGGACAGGCTGCTATTTTTTTCTCATACCAACCAGAATTAAATAGTCTCCTCCCGACAGCCTGCATCCCTGCACAGGCTTCTCAAGAGACACCTAACCTGAACTGAGAGCAGGCAGAGACAGAGCCAAGACCTTCAGAGAGCTTTCCCTTGACTCTTTCCCCCCCCATACGCACCACGAGGAATCCCCCTGGAAAGCCAGATTGGAAGATGAAGCCTCCTCTTCATCCAGACACCATCACCACCAAGGTGAGTGGAGGAGGAGGGCCATGCCTCAACTTGAAAGCAAAGGCAGTTCCCCATCACTGAATTAGTCTGATGGAGCTCGAGGAGAAAAATGTAGACAAAAGGGGCTGAGTTTTCCCTTGCAAAATATTTATTTTGGCTACCCAAGCTGGACTTAACTACCGGTCCCCTCTCTGCCCATCGTGGGATGGAGCAGGGTGGAAACAGCCCATCCCCAGCCACACAACACCACCTCCGGAAAGGGACAGCATTAAGGGAGGTAAATCACAGCCGACACCTCTCCCTGTAGGCAGAGGAGAGGGCTAATTCCCCCCCACCTCAACATTTTCGTAGACGACCGCACGCAGCAGCCGGGCCTCGTGGGAGAGCCGCACGGGAGGCGACAGCACTGCCACCGGAGCTTGGCAGCCGAATTCAAATGAAGTTTAAAAACTCTTCTGACATTTAAGAAAAAAAAAATCAACAAGCATCTAAAGCGATGAGGGGACCAGGCATATAACTGGCTGAATGTCACATTTAAAGCTAGAAAGATAGCAGCTGCTTTATCTGCTAAAGCAGGTGGCTGGAGTGGTAAATAAGGCACAGAGGGCCAGATTCTGCTCTCGCACCTGCATCCCTCCATCCACCACGATGGAGCGACTCTGGATTTGCACCAACACGACAGCCAGCCAGAACGGGACTGGAGAGTCTATTAAACTTTAATACTTCTGAGCATCAACAACGAGCGTGCCACCAGCCCCCTGCCTTAACTCGAAATAGCTCTACGGGCCACAGCCACACCAGTAAAAATTTATTGATTTAAATTGGCAGTGCCCTTTTTGAATCGGTTGTCGTTCTGACTGATGTACAGATATGAGCAAAAGGACATTTGAAGCATTTTAATGCACTTTTTACTGCATTATCTCTCACCATGATCTTAGCTGCTTCGTGGAAATGACTCACATAGCAAGTAGAAGAACCCAATGTAATTAACGACCTGGCAACTCTATAATGATCCTTTCTACATAAAAAGGTCTTCCCTATCCTATGAATAGACTTGAAGTAATTTATTGCGATCCATATAAAGATGAGACTGCTTTGACCTTGGGGATTTTCTTTAAGTTTTTTTTTTTTTTTAAACAGCCATAATAGCTAAGAAGATTTTAAGTGATAGCAGTTTAAAGAAAATTTTTTAAATGCAATGTGAAAAGGGAAGAATCATCACGAACAGCCTTCAGAGAGAATATTAACAAGCATCCTCTGCATCACTTGGGGACAAGATTTCAAGACTAAACAATAGATTTCTTCCATTCCTCATGGGCATTGCTCCAATCCTCAATACACTAAAGCACAGATGTAGTTTTACTCCCACGAGTAGCTCCCAGGAAATTATGAATACGCAGGAAAGCCTGCGGGGAAGCCAAGAACAAGCGGTTTCACTGCGTTCCCCAGGCCGTCCCATGAAGCCAACGATTCGCCTTTTACAGACCCAACCGAGACAAGCCCCAGTTTTGCACACATTTGGCCCTCCTCTAAGAGCACACGGACCTTCTTGCTCATGCAAACATCTTTTCTCACCCACCCTGAGCTGCCTACACAGTCCCGATATTCAGATCGGGCTCCACCGTGATTTACTGCCGCGGGGCTGTTGGTGAATTTTAGCTTTACGTCCAGCGCGATAGCTTCATATTGGCTTTTACTGTTTGCAGTAAAGCCGTGACTCTTTCCATCTCGCTAACACCTCGCCTGCCCGTGCGCGTTGCGTGCTTTCCCCTTGTCTCTCATTCCGTCTGGCTCGCGCGTCTTTCATATTCCCCAGTCCCCTGCGTTTTCACAGGGAACGTATCATAGGCAGGTGATTTAAGCAGGGGTTGAGTTCACTCTATCAGGGCTCTTTAAGGTCTTTGAGAGAGGCAGGGACACCTGGAAAGGGGTCACATCACACGCCGGATCAGTCGTCGCAGGACATCTAACACGACACGCTAGAGTGACTTCCACCCTTTGAAGTGCCCGGAGCTGTTTTGATTCCTTTCCCAGAGCTTTGGGGCCAGCCCGATTACAAGGAAACATGTTGAGCGAAGGAATAAATCTGGCCCAGGGAAAGGTAAGTTGCAGGTTTGACTGGAAAAAAGCTGGGATGGAACCGCTCTCCGTCAGAGAAATGAGATTTGTTGGAAGTGAAACGCTCTGCAGAGTCGGGTCTTTCTCTGCAGAAATTTAATTTCACAGAGGAGGGGGGAAAAAAAAAATCCAATGACTTGGAATAATCCTGCTTTGATACTCCTCAAAATCCAGTATTTGCATTCTTTGTCTCGAAACAACTTTAACCTCAGACTTGTTTTCCCTCAATTGCCTCCTGTTGTGCTTTGTCAAGACAGACATAAATAAGCTAATGCAAAACCAAGATACGCTTCCGCCTGTGACGTTTTGAAGGAGTTTGGAAACCCAGCGTTTCGCTCCCGTTCAAAACAAAGGCACCGTCACCAAACCTCACAGCTGAAGACAGAATTTCACTGGTGGAAGGGCATAAAGATATCTCTATTTCAAAATTCACGCCTCGGATGAGGCTAGAGGAATCCCCCTTTCCACCAAGTGGAAATGCTTAAAATAGTCAAGAAGCACCAAAACAACTACAGCAAAACACAATTTTTTTCACTTCTTCTAGGCTAAGTTTTTACCATATTAAATATACAGGATTAATTCTTTTATAGGATTTAAGCTTTAATTAAATGTGAGAATTATATTTAAGAGAAACAAGGAGAAGCGACAAGTCACTACCCGCTATTTTGATTTCAAGTCACTTAAAATGCTGGCAGAAGTGATCAGGCTCAGCACGAGCTAAAAAGCATCTCCCAAAAGAAAGTTATTTCTAAAAAAATAGAAATCCTCAACCATCCTGCTTCCTATTGACTATCAGATCACATCACTTACCATCACTACCATATCTCACATTAAAAAATTAAGTCCATAACAGCAGAGAAACATCTACCCATTTCTTTTATAGCTTCTTGCCACAACGAGCTATATATCTCCATTATCACGGTGCTATCGCCAACACACAATAGATCCGAGCTCGCGTCGTAAATAACACTTTCATGTAACAAAGTTACGCTTAGGAGTACGGGCATAAATTAACGCTCAGCCACGGAACTCTAAGTAGTATTTTAGGCCTTGTCAGAAACCAATTATGCAAAACATCCTCCTTGCAAAGATCTGCTGGTGATACTTCAAAGCATTACCTCATTTCAACCGCCGCGGACACGGGAGATGAGGGCTTAGCTGGGGGACGCTTGGATGATTAAACCCTCTGAAGTCATCTAATTACTGACATCATCGCTTGAAAGCATCTGTATGCCTTCCAAAAAAAAAAAAAGAATATTCTAATTTGTCGTTTCTATGCCAGGAATGAAGACGCCTCCACCCAGATCCGAGCCCGTTATCCCACGTCAGTGAATATCCCCAAATCTAAATAAACAGGGGGGACTTCCAGGAGCGAGATTTGCAAGGTTTCATAAAAGATATTGCCAATAAAGCTCGCGCTGCCTGTATCTTTACACCATTTTGGCCGCAACCCAGAGGACTACAAGGCAGCCTTATTTCAGCCGGGAACCGAGGCACACGAAGATTAAACGCTTTTCTCAAGGTCACACGCAACCCGGTGGGAGAGGTGGGGAAAAATGAGAAGCATCCGTTATCTTTCCATCCCAGGTTGGATATGCGAACAGGGAACCAGTCAGAAATCACTAGGTGGCTGTAAAAACCTTGGCAGCTTTCCGTTCAAGTGAGGGATGGGCATGAAAATCCCTCGAGATGTTTACTAAAGTCCCTGGCAATTGTTTAGCAACAGGCATTTAATCGTCCCGAATACCCTGTCCCTAAGAAACCAGCAGTTTCTGGATTTTCCCCTCTTTATTACGATGCTCCTACCTCACCCAGCAGCCATTCAGATTTTAAGATATCCATGATCCTCCCCAAAACCGTACGGGCCGAGCACGGCTCCCGCTGACCCGCGGCCACTTCTTTTGGCCAGCTGAAGCCATCTCCTCCTGGCCACGTCTGCTGCTCACACCTCCCTCAACTCACAAGAGCTCGCTGCAGATCTGATAGCAGATGTGATTTCCAGCTGGGTCTATAGACCAACCGCAGCAGGTTCATTAATAACAATTATTAAGTGCTTTATGTTACAAATTAGGCCTGTAGGAATACAAAAAAATATCCAGCCGGTTGGTTTACGGTCTCTTGTCGGAAAGAACTGTAAATTCCCATTATCACAACGCTATCACCATGGCAAAACGGGCATAGGAACTCGTCGTAAATAACGCTTTAAAATAGCTAAATCATCATCGGATGCAAGAGCATAAATTAGTACCCCCGTGCAATGCCACGGAAGGCCTCGGCTCGCAGCTTCCATGCATCAGCCAAACGCACAGATTTTTGGCAGTGGTATGAGAGCATCTTCCTTTTGCTGCTTCCTAGCACGCAGACACGCCAGAAGCCGCACCAGAAACATCCACCGCATTCGTTTGGGCGTTTTGCTTAATATATATAGTAACTTTGCACCAATAACCTTTGGGAATTGATAGGTCGGGCAACAGAGGAGCCGGTAAAACAAAGCAGGGAGGAAACAAATCGCTCCGAGCCGTGCCCGCAAGAGCTGCCACGACTCCGCAGGCGTGCTGGGAAGAGACGCAGCGACCCAGGCAGCCAACGTGGGCTGGAAAATGCGGAGAAGCAGGGTTTGCTGCAGAATGACAGGAGGCCAGACTAGGAAAAAAGCAGCTAATTTTGGTTTTTTTTATTCCCCACCCTAAGGGACAGCCTGCCCCGGAGAGGTGACAGGGCAGAGCGGAGAAGCTCCTTCTCCTCCATCCTCCTCAAAATAAGGTTCAGCTCCCCAGTGTGTGGCACGGTGGCACCAAGAAAGAGGGCGAAAAGCTCAAACCCAGGAGAAACCTAGCCTTCTGCCCACAACAAGGGGTGGGAAAAATCATCTCCCCTCTCCTCGCCCCAGAGGCCCCTCCTTTGCTCCCTAAAAGCCATTTTTCCCAGGGATGCTCGCTCCTCTCGAGGGTGTGCTGAAGGCACAGTGGACACGAATCAAATGGATCTGCGCGCGCGAGCAGCGATGCCGAGGCCACAGATCCCACGAGGGATATGTCAGGCATTTATTTTCAGTCGCTTCTGCCCGGGGCTGGATGCGAGGCAGCAGAGAAGAGGGAGCTTATTCATCCCATTACTGGGCCCTTGAGGCATCCAGTTCCCCCCACCATGAAAATTTTAATAAAACCAGTGCATCGACTTTCAATTAGAAGGCCGTAAAACGGTTCATTTTCATCTGTTTGTTGCACAGTAACACGGATCCTCGGGAGAAAACAGCGCCTTTTCCAGACTGTCTGCGACGCAGAGAGCATTAATTGAATATTCTGTTGAAACCACCTTCAATTAGTGCCTCCAAGTTTTGCATAACATTCATCACTGCAACCCGCCCGATTCTGCACGCGGCGCGTTTGGGGTTTCGCGATGCACACATCACATTAACTGACGGCATTATCCCCAAAATAACAATTTGATTTGCTAATGAGACGCTAGCCGGTGTAGGGCAGGCTGCCGCTTGCACGAGGCGACGGCTCGCCGGGCTGGATGGCGTGAAGCAGAGCGGGTTCCCCAACCACAGAATCACCAGCGGGGATAACGAATGCTCACGCTAACCCAAACCATACCATCGCTCTTCCAGTTTCTCTGTAGGGGGAAGCTGAGGCCAACCCTACAGATGATGTTATAATATAGATGCAGCATCCTTCATTATAGCTCCCCCAACAAACCAAAATTAAGTGCATTCACATCCCAGGTGGGATTCAAGCTATAAGTGTTTGTCCTATGGATCCTGAGGCACCATCAAGCCCTAAACTTCCTTTTTTGGCCATATTTTAGGAAAAAGTTCAAGCCAAGTGCTGGGCAGGAGACAGACGCAAGGAAAAAAATCTCACTGCAGTTGCTATCTCTGCTGGCCGCAAGCCTGACCCGCACCAAGGGACGGCTGAAGCCATCCATCCCGGCTCCGATTTCTCCCAACCAAAGGAGTTTTGCTGTAAACGCTGCGCCAGACTCGTTCAAGTTCGCAGAGCGAACGAGTCCCCGCTGCGATACCCGAAGCTCCGCAGAGCTGTGCTGCCGCTCCCCCCTGTCTCACAGGCAGTCACGGAGCAGAGATGCTGGAAGACAGTCTGGGCGAAAAGCTGCTTTCATCTTTTCTCAAGAAAAAATAAAAATGCGTGTTTTCAAATTTTCTATGCATCTCTGCTGACCGGGGGGATCTTTTTCTGCTGAGTCCTAATACGCAGCGACCTCCTTTCCACTCGTTTCAGCGACTGCCAGAGTCTCTCGGAACGTTGGTGCAAGAGGCAAAGGGAGCCAAGGTGTTGGTCGGGCACCAGGAGCTTGCAACCAAACAGCCCACGGCAGCACAAGCAGCGATAGGACCGAGGATGCTTCGCGGCCGCACGGATGGGGGATTTAGATACGTTACACATGGCTGGGCATCTCTTCCACCACGGAAATATTTCAGGTGGTTTAGATCATTATAGAGCACGAGGGAAGCAGCGCAGCTTAGGAGGACGCGCCATGCAAGCAGGAGGCATCGCCTCCCCGCGGCACAGCCTCAGTTTCCCCAACTTTAGGAAAGCTGAAGCATTGTAAAAAAACCAACAAAACAGAGCAGACTTTTAGGGCATACTGTCATCTACCGAGAGCACGCCGTCACCTACTGAGGTGACACGCTGTATTAGCAAGGCGATATTAATAAGCAGATCTTACATGGAAAATTTTACGTACAAAATGGCATGACGTTTAACCTTGTGTCAAGTGCACAGCAAGCTGATTTTTTTAATTACAGGGTGGTGGCATTGGTATTTCTTTTTTTTTTTCCCTACTGCAGCTCTATGATTAGCTTCAGCCAACAAATCACTGGAAGGCTGCGGGCAAGGAGGGGAGCAAAAAAAGGGTGTGTAGGCACGCACCTAACATCCGCGTGCAATTAGCAGCTACGCACGCCGGCAGCGGATGAGCAATCACCGAGGCTACGCCACGCGTGCGCTGATTGAGGTCCCCTCCCGGCACCAAACGGCTGCTCAAGCCTCAGGCTGAGCGGCCGCAGCGCAAACCTGCTGTGACATTTAAGGCTCAGCACGGGGCAAATTTCACTTATTGTACATAAACCATCCACGTCTGCGTTTTCGCCGGGGCTGGGCTCTTGGCTTCCACCGAAGACAGAGAAAACGCACGTCTGCTTCAAGAAAAAACCCAATACAGCAGGAACCCGAGTGCTTTGAGAAACCCTACACACTGGCCAACCTTTTTTTTTTTTAATTGTTTCTTAACTTTCTATCTGCAAAGCGCTCTGATATAATCAGGTCCTCTGCACAAGGGATTAGCAGGCTTATATCCCGTGGATCCAATCAGGAAAGTCTATCAGCAAAACATACTTATGTTGATACAGCTATTATAATCTGCATAATTCTTCTGAGTTCACATACTTAATGGATAACAAACAGAGTCATTACGGCTGCAACTTACATCCATAGGATCTCTATGAGCCATTCACTGCAGTGTTTTTTATTATTCATAGCTTTAGTTATTGATTTTCAGGAGAAGATACATGCTTTTAAGCACCATAAAAGCAAGAGAGGAAAACAAATAGCGCTATTCCAAGATTAATACGCCGCTCGTAATAAAAGTATGGCTGTCACATTGCTCTGTGTATAGCTGACGGAGCCTTGACAAATTCCACGCAAAATGGCTGAGTTGCTTAAGAAGCTTGTTAAATAATTTAAAGGCAAGTTTTACTGGAGGCAGGGAAGTTCTTCCCCAAATCCACTGTCTTAGATTTACGAGCTAGGAGTACGTTAATCAAGCCGAGCGCAGGATGCAGCCGGGATGTTGCCTCCCAGCAGGGCACAGGTCTAAGGGGGGATGCACGATGCGACAAAGTGTGGTCCCTGCGTGGTCCATGTCTGCACGGTCTCCGAGCCACAGTCCAGCAGACACGCTTGGACGCAAAGGTGATCCATGCTCAAAGCACAGGGCACCAGAAACCCTCTGAGGGGGGGGCTCGTGTACCCTGACAGCATCAGGACTGCTCATCCTGCCCCTTCCCACCTCCCCAACGCAGGATTCATCTCACACCCAGACAACTTTACACCTCAAGATCCCCCCGGGGTCGGGACTGGCTACAAAAAACTCTCCCTCTCTCGCCTCGATGCACTTCCATAGCAAACACATCTAGGGGCGCAGACCCTCCCGGGAGGTACGAGCGACCCACAGGGACATCTTCAGCCTGGACAGTCCAGAACCGGCACTGGGAAGAGTCGGCCAACTCGTGAGCATCTCAGCATGACAACAGCTCTTTTATCACCTCGCGCTCCCTGGCAGGCAGAGAGCTGCGCTGCTAAATCAACCAGGTAAATCAGAGCTTTCATCCCCAGCAGAAAAACTCCCAATTTCGGGATATTTACGCGAGGAATAGCTTCCAGTGCCCAAGAGCCCCTTAAAATCGACATCACGGGACAGTAAGCGCAAAGCCAAGCTCAAAGCTGACGGAGCATCACAGAAAAGCAACACCACACTTGTTTGTTCACTTAAAAGCTCACGTAGGAGGTAAAGAACTGTCCAAATTACAACATTTCTATAGCAACTGGGGTCCCACCATGGTCTTTTTGTTCCAGACGCTGTACAGACTGTCTCCATATTAACAATCCTGCTTCCCAAGGAGGCAGGAGACAAGAAAAACACCTACAAAATCAAAGGTAAGGAGCCAGTCTGCTCTAACACCTAGGCAAGGAGGGATGCAGCTAGGAGAAGGCTCTGCAACAGCTTGCAAAACACCTGTATTTCGGTGTAGGCACCTAAAGGACCTTATAACCAGCCTTCCAGGGCTGCGCTGGGGATGCTTTGCAGCTCACATCAGAGCTCGAGTCACAAAAATCATCCCAACAGCTTCACATTCCCCTCTTCCAAGTCCACAGGAGAAGGGCTGGGTGCCTAAGTCTTCCAAGCTTGATCTCCAAGTTCCTGCTTTAATGAACAAGTCCATTTATTCGCAGATATTTAGGCAGACCCAACTGCTGAAGTGCCACGATGCTGCATTTGCAAGATACTCATCCTCCAAACAGCACAGCGACAGAGGCAACAGCCCCAATTTCGCTACGGGGAATGATCAAGGATGGGATTTACGTGACCCACCATCCAAGCAAGCTGTTCCTGCCTTTTTCTGGGGGGGAAAGGCGTGGAAATCGGCCCCAGGATGAAGCTGCTTGCTCTGCCAGCGCCTCGCCACACCGTCACCTCTTTCGCATCCAAATTGCAAGAAGAGGAATCGCACCTTAAGTTATTTCCGAAATAGGAAACTGTTGGCAAAACGGGGCATTGCAGATATTCTTCCTCCCAGGAGGAGCTCTAGGAGACAGCACACCCGAGCCAGTTCATTTTTTCCTGCATCATTTACATCCACCCCCCATTAAAACTTCCAGGTGGCTGTAACTTTTATAAAGCATCTTTGCAGAGGTATCGCCCTTCTCAAGGGCAGCCCGTTAAGCAAAGCACTTGTTAAATTAACAAAGACCAGTATAAATACTGAAGGACCCCAGAAATCCTTCCCTGTCCCACCCCCATGCTTGCAAGCAGGAAAATCCATGATCCGAACGAAGCCAGGTGCTCAAGAAAGGGGAGGCAGGTGATTTAATCCCGAGTACCAGCCCATTTGGGGGGACCCCCATCCCCGAGGGCAGGCGGGAGCTGGTTTTTGCACAGCACCTCGCCTCCTTAGCTCGGCAAGGCGCTTTGCTCCTCGCGCCACACACTCCCTTCTGTGTTTATCCGTTAATAATAAACTGTCAGATTCCTGGTTTGTACCCGTTATAAATTAATCTCTTTTAATTGGCCGCGCTTCCCAGCCCAACTCAGGAATAACAGCTCCCCACGGGTCCCTTACGCCACGCAGTTATACAGCACCGAAGAGTTAGGACCTGCCAAAGGACCCCGCCGCCCCCCTCCCACCCGCAATAAAAAAAACACCAGTGGAGGAACGGGGACATTTGTCACCGCCGGCATCATGATTAAAATGCGTTGGCATCGCTCCGGCAGCTCAGCATCCTCCAGCTCCGGTCCCCTAACATAAGGACAGGCTGCTCGGCCCCTGCAACAGCTCGCAGAAACTCCTCTCCCCAAAATCTCTCTTGAAGAGGGACAGGGAACTAGAGCAGACGGGGAGGGCTGGCAGCAAGGGGGAAACTGAGGCACGAGGCTTTAACCGCGATGTGGCACGCGTGGTGCGCTCCAGCAGAGGAAGAGGAGGTTGCAAACCTCTTGGAGGTTTAGTGCTGGAGCAGGAGAAGTCGGGCTCAGCTTTGTAAAGCCCGAGAGCTCAAGCTCTCCCTTGCATACGTGTATTTTGGAGCACACTTGAGCCATGATGCCAGGGGTGCACCAAGCCAGCACAAACACCAGCACCAGGCCTCTGCTTCCCAGAGGATTCGGGCTGCGAAGAGCCCCTTACAAAGTCTTTTCCAAAAGGATTCTTTTCTAAACAGGGAGGTTTTGACTAAACCAAGTTCTCCTTGCTGCTCTGTCTTCCTGCAGTACCCACGCACAGCTAAAAAACATTCTCAGAACTGGCATATTTGGGGCTGTTTTTACAATATTGCCAAATTCTCCCCTCAGGAGCGAGCAATTTCACCCCCTGCTCCCCACCCCAGCCACCTGTAGCACCCCAATCCCACCCAACACCAGCTCCCGTGCACAAAGGGGGAACAGAAACACCCCAACTTTTTTTGTATATTGCAGTCAGGGCCAGCTCTCTGGTATTTAACCACAAAACACAAATATTTGCATAAACAAACCTTGCAGCAACACCTTCCCGCAACACATTGAGCACCAGCATGTGGATGCACACAGCGAGCTCCCCACCAGGGGAGCGGGGACCCCTCCAAGCCCCTGCCCACACCCCCCAACAAGGCTTTGAGAGGATTTTTTAAAATTGCCCTGACCTTTTTGCAGAGAGGGCTCGTTCCTGCCACCATCCAGCATCTCCTCTTGCGTGGGCCATCCCCAGCAGCTCCTCGAGGGAATTTGGGGAGCCTCTTGTGCAGGGAAGCCAGGGTCCCCACGTGGTCTGTGCCTTCTTGGTTGTGACAGATGGAAATCTAGGTGTGGATTTTACACCTATAAAGCATCACAACAAAAAACCACTTCAGTCCCAACACCCCAAGGCCAGGAGCAGAAACCCCCCCTTATCCATGGGGGAAGGACAAGGAGCTGCTGCTCCCCGGCCCCTTTTGTACCCACAGCCCCACCACACCTGAGCACCATCACCCCCAGTTGCTCCCAATTAAGAGCTAAATGCAACCTACTGGTGATCATCCCCATCCCTATTTGACCCCATGCACCTTTTTTTCTTGTGTTTCTTCCTTTTTTTGGTAATGTTTGATGACAGTAACGTGCCCCAGGTGTTTTGCAGGGCACTCAGCACCTCGAATGCAGCACAGCTGCCTGTTTGCTCTCTTTTTTTTTTTTAAATCATGTAGAATTGTGACATTTATCTCTTTTTTAACACATGCATAGGTCATCTAATGCTTTTTTTTTGAATGCGTGTGAAAAACTGCCATAAAGATAAATAACCCCACACGTCGCTATGAACTCTGGCTGCTCTCAGCGCCTCCGAGGCAGACCCAGCCCAGGGCTGCGCGCTGGTTCCAATGCAACGTAAAAAAACGGGGGGACACACACACACGACACGACCGTTTCTTCCCGCCTCGCGCGCGGCTGCAAACTTGCCGGATTTTTTGAAATCCTAACGGCAACGCCGCGCGCGCGGCGCAAGTCCGCCCGCGAGCCCGCCCGCCCGCCAGGGGGCGCTGCGGAGAGGGGTGTGCGGGGCGAGGCCGCCTCGGGGCCGCTCTCCCCGGCGGGGGCGGTACCGGAAGCGGCGCCGGAAGCGGCGGGGAGGCCGTGCCGCGGTGCCTGTTATCATCCCCGGGGTGCGGGGTTGGTACCGGCTCGGTGTCCCGCGGCAGCTCTGGCGCCCGTAGAGCGACCCCGGTGAGGAGCCCGCTTGGGCCGGCCGCGGTGCAGGACTCTGGTCGGTCGGGCCCTGGTGAGCCCCAGGGCCCGGTGAGGGGCCCGGTCAGTTGAGCCCCGGGGCGCAGTAAAGGGGCCCGGTCGGTTGGGCCCCGGCGGGCCCCGGGGCGCAGTAAAGGGGCCCGGTCGGTTGGGCCCCGGCGGGCCCCGGGGCGCAGTAAAGGGGCCCGGTCGGTTGGGCCCCGGCGGGCCCCGGGGCGCAGTAAAGGGGCCCGGTCGGTTGGGCCCCGGCGGGCCCCGGGGCGCAGTAAAGGGGCCCGGTGAAGGGCCCGCTTGGTTGGGCCGAGGGGCCCGGTCGGTTGGGCTGCGGCAGGCCCTGCTGTCTGGCCGCTGAGGCAGAAGCCGGCAGAGCCCCGGGGTGGCTTCCCCTGCCCAGCCCCACTATGCCAGGCCAGGGGCCATCAGGGCTCCGTCGGGCACTGCTGGCGCTGGTGGCCGCGCTGGGCTGGCTGCTGGCCCTGCAGCTGCTGCTGGACTTGCGGGCGCTGGGGCTGCTCTGCGGGGCGCTGGCGGTGCTGGGCGGCTGGCTGGGCCCCCGCGCCCTCAGCCCCCCTGGCCGGCGGCTGCGGCTGGAGCGCTTCGTCAGCTCCCTGCAGCCCCCGCCTCCCTGCCCGGCGGCCGAGGGGCGGCTGGAGAGAGAGATCGCCGGCACCATCCACAAAGTGGTGCGGGACTTTGTCGCCTCCTGGTACCGCACAGTCAGCAGCGAGCCGGCCTTCGAGGCTGAGGTGGAGAAGGCCATGACGGGCCTGGCCGCCGAGCTGAGGCGGCGGATGGGGCAAGTGGACCGCCAAGCCCTGGCGCGCCGCGTCCTCCTCCTCTGCGGCCATCACTTGCAGAGCTACCTGCAGGCCCGCGAGGCCCTGAGGGGCGACCCGCAGGGCAGCCAGACCCTGTGGCAGGAGTACAGCCGGCTGGCAGGGCCACACCCTGCCCTCCGCAGCCCCACAGCTGAGGTGGGCTACGCCCGGGCTGCTGTGGAGACACTGCTGCGGGCGCTGGTGCCCCCGCCCCACCTGGAGACGCGGACGGGACGCTTCGTGGTGGTGGAGCTGGTTGCCTGCAACGTGCTGCTGCCGGCCATCAGGAAGATGGCTGATCCTGACTGGATCAACCTGCTGCTCATTGGGGCTTTCTCCAAGAAGCCGCGGGGTGAGGAGCCACCCCCTGCGCCCCCAGTGCCTGATTTCTTGCCCTTCACGGTGCAGACGGACGCTGCCCCTGCCGGGCTGCCCCCCTCCCCGAGGGCCACGGAGGCACCCAGGCGAGAGGCAGGGGCTGCTGGCGAGGAGGGAGAGGACCCTGTGGGCAGGCTGTGCTACACAGAGGAGCCCTTCCTCCGCCCCCGAGCCCTGGGCTCCCTCTTCCCCTGCGAGGGTTTGGAGCTGGAGTCCCCCGCGCCTGATGTGGGCCAGGACACGGACCTGCTGGCACCGTCGCCCGTGGGGGAGTTCCTCGATGAGCCCCTCCAGGACACCTCCGCTGCGCTGGAGGGACCGGCCACTTCGGAGGATGGCACTGGGGACCTGGAGGAGGGCACTGCCACCAGCTTGGACGCTGGCCTGCTTCCCACCTCTGCTTTTGCACTGAGCTCCTGCCCTGACATCCAGATCGACCTGGCAGTTGAGAAGGAAGAGGAAAGCCCAGCTGTCCCCAAGAAGTCCTCTTCACAGAGGCCCTCCAGCTTGGGGAAAGATCTGGGGGCAGCAGAGTGCCCACCACAAAGCCCCCCAGACCCGGGGCAGGCTCTGCCCCTGCTCTCGTCCTCCCCAACAACTTCCATCAGCACCTTCAGCTTTGAGCCCCTGAGCAGCCCCGATGGGCCGGTCGTCATCCAGAACCTGCGGATAACCGGGACCATCACTGCCCGAGAGCACAGCGGGACTGGCTTCCACCCCTACACCCTGTACACCGTCAAGGTAAAGGCTCTCCCGGCAGTCCCTCATTTTCCAAGATCCCCGCCCTGGCGGGGGAGCACGGGCTGGCATTTGGAGGTGAAAAATTGTTCTGTGTGTGGCTCCACAACAAATTTTGTCTGGCAGTAGGGGAATGTAGGGCACAGTGGCTTTTCCAGTGGCAGTTTGGGTGCGGGATAGGGGTTCCCACTCATGGCCAAGGGTCGCGTGGGGCTGGTTGAGTCTTTTGTATCCTGTTTTCACCATTCCCTTCGTTGTGAGGGGTTCGCGTGCTGTGCAGCCGCTGTTCTTCAGGGAAGGGTCAATCTGAGATGCTCCTGGATGGGACCTCTATGGGGTCTGGGGACTGTGGGACCAACAGGGATGTTTCGGGGTCTGTAAGGATTACTGACTGCTGCCTTCCTCCTCAGTACGAGACAGCCCTGGAGGGTGAGAGCGCGGGCAGCCTTCAGCAAATGGCTTACCACACCGTGAACCGTCGTTACCGGGAGTTCCTCAACCTCCAGACCAGACTGGAGGAGAAACCGGAGCTCCGCAAGTTCCTGAAAAGTCAGTGTCTGCATTCGCGTCCCGAGAAAACCCTTCTCCCTCTCACCCCAGTCCACGCTCCTCTGCTCCGAGGGTATCCTGTCCTGCCTGCGCAGCCCTGGATGCTGGGCCGTTTGTGATGCCCGTGTCCTCCTTCTGTGCAGAGCTGGCTAGAGGAGAAACTTATTTCTTGTGGCAGCAAATTCCAGTGTTTCGAAACATCCTCGTTGCCGTGCAGATCACAACGCTTGCTGTTGTAGTTTTGCACCTTAGCAATGAATAGAAACGCTGGTATCTGCAAGCACCTTGTTTGCGTGTAAGAAAGTAGAGTAATAGGTGTTGAACGTAAGCTCTCTTTAAAGAGAAAACATGTTTCTTCTAATGCTACTTATGTATAAAACTTCGTTGAATTTAGCATGGTCCTGCATAATCCTTTGGTTTTGACTGGAAAACTGCTTTGTTGAGAATTTTGGGGCTCTTTGAGTGATCTAGAGTCCTCGTGCTAAACTGGTGTTCTTGCTTCTTTAACATTAAACGTACAAACATGAGTTCTGTATGGATTTAAGGTCTGATTCAGCTACCCTGGCTTGAAGGGCGTATTATCTTGGGCTGATGCCTGGCAGTGTGCAGTGGGAGTCTTAGGCATGACAGCATTCGGATTTTAATACAACTGTTGCAGTTTTCTGGAGCTTGCTAATGGGTTTGTTTCCTTTGTAGATATCAAAGGCCCAAAGAAACTGTTCCCTGATCTCCCGTTTGGCAATATGGACAGCGATAAAGTGGAAGCCAGAAAAAGTCTGCTGGAATCTTTCTTGAAGGTGAGATACTTGCTTGTGTGTCCTTGTGAGCTAGAAAGCAGTGCTTGGGACAGCTCTGTACTGACAGGCAGCGGAGCACATCACAGCGCTTCTGCCTGCGCTTTACATGAAGTTATCTCAAAAAAGACCTAAAGCTACATCTTTCCTCACAGCAATTGTGTGCGGTCCCTGAGATTGCAAACAGTGAGGAGGTGCAGGAGTTCCTCGCCCTGAACACTGACGCCAGGATCGCGTTCGTCAAGAAGCCCTTCATCGTCTCCAGGATCGACAAGGTAGGCAAGTGGGAAACTGGTTGTCTGAACCACTTACAACTGCACCTAGATGTGCCTCTTAGACTTCCATGTGTACGTATATGGCTACTGCAGTAGTAGCCAAAAAAGTCAAACACTCTCTGCGTAGCTGAGCTCAGCTTGCCCAGGAAGCCATAAAGCTACGAAGAGTCAGAGTCCACCTCAAAGAACTTGGGGGTTTTAATAGAAAATAGAGCGCAAGTCTGAAAACTCTTCATGCGTATTCAAGGAACAAGAATATATGCAATAACTGACGGCACTGCTGGCTTTTGCAGATCGTTGTCAATGCCATTGTAGACACCCTGAAGACGGCGTTCCCCAGGTCAGAGCCCCAGAGCCCCACGGAGGATCTTAGCGAGTCGGAAGTGGATGGGAAATCTCAGACAGACGGGAAGAAGGCTAACAAGTAAGGGCTGCTTCAGCTTCCCCTGTGCTTTATGCAGAACGTGGACTTCATACATAAGCTGACTCCGTCGTGGGGAAATACTGACTCAGTGCTTTACATGTTGTGGATAATACCTTGCCGTTGTACTGCAGCTGAACTGCTTTCTCTTTCACGTGCTGAGCAAGGGTATTTGAGTTCCTGTTTGGATAAAGGATTTTCTTAGAAAGCTCAGGTTTTCACAGAAGGTGGGTTTCTTCCTGAGGGAGCTGTGAGGGGGTGGCATTTGCCAGGAAAGATGTTGATGCTCCTGGAGAATTGCTTTTTGCCCTTAAACCTGTGCATGACTTATATACGTGGTGAGTCACTGCAAAATACAGCTGTAAGTTGTCTCCCTGAAGGTTCACTCTTCCTCTCCCATGTGTCTCACACAGCAGCATGCCACTGTGCCCAGCAGATATTTGAATATTTATTTAGGAGTAATGTTTAAGGTCATTGCGCATATGTTGCTCACCAAGTGTTTACTTGGTGTCGCTGGCACTGACGAGCCCCGTTGTGCTCATCAGCGATTCTTCCCTTACAGAAGAAGGGAAGGCTTCTGCACGAGTATGGCTTTTTTCTGGAAAAGAGATGTTTTGCTAGAAAAAGCTGCTTTGAACAAAAAAAACAACCCCAAAAAGTACAAGCTTTGAAGCATCTTGGCTGAAAAGGACATTCCTTAATGATAAACAGGCTATTCTCCAATTTGTCCCACAATCCCAAATGCCCTTTCATATCCTCCTTTCTGCGTGTGCGTGTTTATAATTCGATTTCACAATCCTACTGAGTATGTTTCATCTCGGAGGCTTTTCTGAACGCTTTCCTGCGTACGCTGCAACGCTCACACCTTGCTGAACAGAAATGCCTCCGTCTGCATGTAAGCTTATACGCAACGTAGCTGCCGAAGAAGGTGTGTGTGATGGATGTTGGAAAGCCTAGGCTAGACTTGTGTAGCTGAGGAAAAGCACTTCAATGCTTTTGTTGCGTGGTTTCACTGCCAACCCTCAGTTATCCCGGGGGCAGATGCTTTTTTGAACCACTTTAGGTCTAATCAGACTTCTTAGCTTGGACGTGACACTGGACGAAGATAGTTGGTCCAGGTTCTTGGCTGAGGCTGGTCCAGGTTCTTGGCTGAGGCCGGGAAACTCATTGCTCGCAGCTTGCAGACAAAACCCTGACTGTGCCGTGTCTCTCCTCTTCAGGTCCAGGCTGAGATTCTCATCCACTAAAATAGCTCCAGTGCTGAGTGTGAGTGAAGCGCATGGCAGGATCGTGTACTCGATCAGGGAGGGCAGCGCTGTAAGTTCAGATCCCTCTTGCAATCCTTTCCTTGCCCTGTTTGGCTGCTGGCTTGGAATAATCATTGCTTTGTTTGTGGTTGCGGCTGCTGTGGCCTTGTTCCTGTGTGCCAGGCCTTTGCAGAAAGGCAATAAGGAGCCCTAGTTGTGTTGTTGGCTCCAGCAAGGTGCAAACCAGGTGGTGGGAGGCTGTCTGGGTAGCGGAGGTCTCGTATTATCTGTTCAACTCTGTGTGCAGCTCGCCGCTGTGGTAGTAACACACCGGTGCTTTTGTAGGTCTCTGGCACCCTGTCGCTGGCTGCTATGGAGTCCTTCATCCAGAAGCAGGAGAAGCTGCTGGAGGCAGTCCCCAGCAAAGCTCCCGAAGGCAAGGGAGCCAGAGAAGCTAAGGAAAGCTCCATGCAGGAGGGCACGGACAGGCTGGGCGCATCGGAGCAGGGGGCACATCCCGACATGGACTCTGGTGAGCTCAGCCCCTCTGTTAGTGCTTCACCGTATCTCCCTTGGTACTGCAACAGCTCCAACATCCGCAAGGTCTTCAGTGCGAGGACCTGGTCTCCTGCCTGTTGCACCTTGATTAAAGGGAAGACAAACTGAGTTTTTCCAGTCCTGTTAGGTGATTGCTCTGGTCTCTATTGCTATTGGAAGCAAATTGGGTCTTGGCTCAGTTGTGTCACTGTAGATCTTCACCTTAGTGTACTCAGTGCAGTTACCACAGAAATAAGTATCCTAAGGACACACTGCTTAAACTGCTAGCGTTGTAAAATCAAGCTCTTGGAAACTGAAAAATAGCCAAATTACAGTTTCCTGGTCATCTCAAGTTAGCCTTGATATGTCCATACACTATAAAAGGACCTTGTGAGACTCAGTTAAGTTTGGATAGATTGGTTGGGAATAGCAAATACCTAATCCCAGTTCAAGGAATGATGTTCCCTTTCTGATCATAGATCCCTCTGAAGTGCAGGGGTGCTACGGCCTGTCAGAGCAGTTGCGAGATTATCCTGAACACGAGCAAAAATATGTTCTCTAATCTTTTTCTTGGAATAGTTGAGCTGTATCAGCTGGAACTTTTCGAAAATTTTACTCCAGTGGTTCAAGTTTGGCAAGCCTTGACTGAAAGCACGTGCTTGTGACAGGATGGGTCTGGTATTCTGAATCCTAGCCCGTGCTACCAGCTTTGCCTATCATCTTTGAACACAGGCCCACGTTGGTTTTGGGGCTGCTGGGGAGCAGGACTGGAATCAGAGGCCAGTGCTCTGCACAGAGCACAAGAGATACAGGCAGGCCAAGTGAGCTGAACTCTTAAGGAAATTTAACGTAAATGACGTCAAATGCCTGCAGGTCTGTGATGCTTCAGAGCCGAGACAGGGCAGGCTGGTCTGGCAGGGTAAGGGGGATGGATGTCTGGGGAGCGGCTGGCTAAAAAGGCAACCAGTGTCCCTATCTGCTCACGAGGTGACTTCTCGGAAGAGATTGGCCAGCAGCTCCAAGGAGGGGGACTTGGATGCTCCAGGAATAAACAGAGCTTGCTGACGATGCTCTTTGTATGGGGTTATGGTGAAGCTAAACAGCCTGCTCCTCCAGTTTTTGCACAGGCGAGTCAAGTCTCAAAGGGCAAAGCGAGTGAGGAGTAACTTATGCGGGGCCCAGAGCAAGAGGCGCCAAACGCACTCACATGCCTTGTCTTTTCCAAGCTAAATGGCCTGGAGTTAATTAGTCCAGCTCATCTGCAGCAGGGAGAGGAAGAGGAGGGAAGGAGACGTGCTGGGGTCCAGAATCCCTCTCCTCCTTATCTCCAGCAGTAAATCGTGTGTGAACAGTCTCATCGGCTCCCTGTAGGCAGAGAGCGGCTGAAGGATCAGGCATCAGGGAATGGCAGAGTAGGGGAAGCTGCTACGCAGGAGCTTGCTCTGCCAACAGAGCCGAGGCTGTAGCCTCAGGTTGGGGCGCTGGCCTAGGAGTGGTTGTCTCAGGCTGGTTTGTGGTACGTTAGTAAGCTTGTTCTGCATCACACCTATGATGCTTTGGGGCCAAGCAGCATAAAAGTAATTCTCTAGCAAGTAGAATGTGTTTACGCTGTAGGCTTTGACATCCTCCTGAGGATCAGAGAGAGGTTTTTCTGTCCCAGGTCTGTGTCACCAGGGATACGTGGGCATGTGTGTGGGTTTTTGTCTGAACTGATGCATCTGGTTTATCCATATGTGGTTCATCCATCTTCCTGCTGAGACTTGGACCTGCCACACGATGGCAGCCTGCAGACACCGACCAGAGCCTTGCGCCTGACAAACTGCGCGTTGGAAGAGGGGAAAGTGTTGGTGAGGACTAGGAAAAGAGTCCTCAGCTATGTACCTTTCTGCTGGCTGCAGTCACTGCCTTCTTTCTCACCTATTTTGGGCATGCTGCCATCCCCGTGCGTGGACCGGGGTTTGATAATCCCTTGGTTTAACTGAGACAGAACTGGGCACTCGGAGCAGCCACGTTCCTCCTTGGTAGGGAGGTTGGGGCTGCTTGGGTTAAAGTGGAAATGAGAGAGTGATGGGGGCAGGAGCCTGGGAGGGCAGGCTCCCCCGGCTGCCTGTGCTGCAGCAGGTCATCTGCGCGTGGCACAAGGTGTTAGGCTGGAGAAAAGAGTGTCAAGCAGGCTGTTGGGGGAAAGAGTGAGTTTAGGAGGATGCTTTCCACCAGGTTTGCTTAGGCACTGAGTTGGCTTCTTCATCTGACCCTCCTCTTCCTCCTGGCAGACTCTGAGACGGCTTTGGCTGACCTGGCCCTGGACGTGCTTCGTCTGCTGCTGATGGATCACTGGAGCTGGCTGTGCACGGAGAACATCCAGAAGGTCTGCCACCTGCTCTTCGGGACCCTCGTTCAAAGGTAAGGCCTCAGCGACCAACCTCACAGCTCTGAGGTGGCATTGCCTTTGGAGTTACACTCTAAAATGGAGCTCTTGCCTGAATGCAGATAAATTCTTTCCGTCACATCAAACGGCGAGGTTCTGTAAAGAAGATGCCACATGTATGTAGAGTAAACATCTCGGAGATTTGCGCTAGGAGCAAAACAGCTCCCCGTGAGCAGCAATGTAGCTCTAGCGGGCAGCCTCCTGTTCTTTAACCACAGGGGAAAGGAAGGATCCAGCCCTGGGAATGGGAGGCTTCTTGCCTCGTGAAGGGGCAAGAGTGCCCAGCTCCTTGGCCCTCCGGGGAGGGACTGGCCTCTGCAGGCCTCCTGGTCTGTCGCTGCCCAGGAGCTCGGCTTTTTTCTACGAAAAAACAGGCACAGGGAACAGCGACTTGTCAAGGAACAGCTCAGAGCGCGGCTTCCGAGGGCCTTTTTTCTCACTGATGCACCCCTCTCTGATGTGCAGAGGGCCAGCAGTGCCTGTGCCTCGGGCAGTGACCCACAGATGTATTAGGGAAAGACTTCCTTTCCAGCCACTGTGGGCCTGCCAAGCTTTTCTGGGGCCAGTGCCTCTGTGTGGTAAGGCACTAGGCCAAGACACACGCACAGAGAGCATTTCTGTTTTCTTGTGCAGGTCGGTGACTATCACTAGCTGAGGGTATGGTCCTTTAGAGTAAAAGGAAAGCCTTCCCAGAAGGACTTTGGCTAGGGGGAGTCTGGGAGCAGTGCTTTTCCCACTCCTGTGCCCTTTTTTTCTCTCACAGGCATTCAAAGCCAGTGTTAGAATGTGCAGGGCAGCACATTATAACCGAGCTGGTAATTTAAGCTGCCCTCAGCAGAGGTTGCTGGAGCGCTTTGAGGTCAGGGGCTGCTGGCCATCCCTCCCGAGTCTGTTTCCTTGGGTGGGAGGAGGTGGGTGTTGCTCCCATTTCTCCAAAATGGGCTCGGGTCTCTTGGGGAATGAGCTGGAACCCAATCCTTGTGTGTAAGCACAGAGGTATGAGGGCTTGAATATGCACATCATCACCTCCTAATAAGCTGTGTCCTGCTCGCCCGGGGAGCCTGCAGCACCGACACGTGGCATTGGTATTTTCCACTAGAGAAGCTGTCAAACGCACAGCACATGCCTGGCTCTGGAAGGTGGAGGGGCTCAGCGAGTTGTGCTAGCAGAGCAGCGTGAGGGTGAATGTGTTTGTAGCTGCTCCGCTTCAATGGGTCTGGGTGAACCCACGTGTGCTGCAGGCAAAGCTTTGGAGGTGATGTTGGGAAGTCCCGTGACTCCTCGGTGTCCTGATCAGGACAGGGTACAAGTACAACCTTTCGAGCTAACCCTGTGTCCCCGGTTCTGTACGTGTCTGTGCTGAAATCCCCATCTTGACACTGGCTCTGCTCTTGTTCTGGGACAGTCGGGAGTCTGCAGGTCTGGTGTGAAGGGGACAGGGAAGGAGCTGCACAGTGCAAACCAACCTGTTGCCAGGAGGATGGTGGCGTTCGTGGATTGCTGCAGGGAACGCTTTCCTCCCCTGTTTCTGCTGCTGTAGCCACCACTCCAAGTCGGAAGGCCATGCTTGGGACTGTTTTGGCCTTGTGAGACGGAGGAGTGTGAGGGTGGAGGTTCTTCTGTCTCGAATCAAGGGTGGCAGGTTTTTAGGGATTCTGGAAGCCCATGTGGAGGGCTGGGTCTTGGCAGGATACCACAATGGTGCAGGACCTGCCCTGAGAGCAGTCAGTGTCTGCCTATCGTGAAAGCTGTGATCTGGCGTGAGAGCAGAGCTCAGACAATGCCCGAGACAGACGTTCAAGATGAGGCATGTAGTTACCCCTATAGTGGAGGAGAATTGGGAATGGGGGGGCTCCGTGCTAGGTTGCCGTTGCACCCTGTCCCTTAGCCACGCACAAGGGTGGCGGAGACTTGTACTCATGACTGGCCCAGGTGGCCACTGCTGTCCTGAGCGGATCAACAAGTTACTAACAGCACAAGTCAAGTGGGCTCAGACCTGCTGCCGGCTGCCTATCCAGGGACACGGCGTGGATTTGGTGGCATTTCTCTTCCATTTAAGTATTTGCAACTCGATCGCTCCTCGGCCAGACCTGGCACAGCCCTGGCACTGGCATTCTGGCTGGCACTGCGTCTGGGTACCCTTTACAGGTGGAGAAAATACTAGAAGCTGTTCTGGGAGCGTGTGCTATTCAAGGCGTCGTTGCTCCCACCTCTGAGAACAGGCGGACAAACAAGGGGCAGCAGATGAGCACGCATCCTGTCTCTAACTGTTGCTGGTCACAGAGTACGAGTAGGAACCATCCCGCTGCGAGATGAGGTCCTTCTCTGTTCCCGTCAGCGGCTGGGTTAGGTGGCGGGTGGTGGAAAGGAGGTGTCCTAGCAGTGTTTTGGGTGTTAGGAAGGGGGCTGCTGCTGGATACTCTGCTAGTTTGTATTTGGTAAGTAGTGTGCTGCTCCTGCAGCCTTCTCACAGCTGCCTTTGTGGGCATTGCTACCGCTCTGCACCGAGTGTGCCTCGTGTCAGAGCAGAAGAATCGACAGAAAACCACCAAGAACAAGGTCCAGCTTCTCCAGAGAGCCGCTCCCCTTCTCCTCTGGGGACTTTCTCCCTTGGGCTTGCGGTGCCCACAGCATCCCCTGCGGTGACATCCCGTGACAGCACTGTTGCTGATTATGGGACCTCCCTACCCTGCTCCGTTCGCCGTTCTCTGCACGGAGCATCCCACCGCACTCCTCTTTCCCCTCTTCTCCATCCGTAGCTGAAATAGCTGGAGCCAGGCGCTATCCGTCTCCCCTGACTGTCAGTTTAATGGCAGCCAGGGAGAGGAAGGCTTTATGACCGAAAAAGGTATTGTTAAGTAAAAGGGAGGCTGTGTGTGCGAGCCCGCATCCGTGCGGCGCTCATCCCATTATGTAACAGGGAGTGATCCTTTTTTGGAGCCGAAAGGAGAGGCGGGTGGAGGGGAGGCGGAGGGGCCGGGAGGCTCGCTGGGAGCAGGGGCGACCCCGGGGCTGAGGAGAGCTTCCAGTGGCCTCTCCACATGCTGGGTCCGTGCCTGTAAACAAACCTGCTGCCCTGCTCCAGCTCTGCACCCCTCCTCTGTCCGGCTCTTGCTTCCCTCCTACGAGCTGGAAACACAGGTCTCGGTTTCATGGGGAGGCTCCAGCAGGGACCTGTTTGCAAAGGGAAATAGAAGATGGGGCTATTCTGGGCTCCGGGGGTGTTTGGTGGAAGAGCTAAAAAGCATTTGGAGAATCCATGTGCTTTTTAGAGCGTTGTGAGTCAAAGCGGCGTTAAAAATACACGGCAAGCACGCAAACCATGCCGTGGCTGTGACCCTGCGCCCTGCCCTCGGTCCGTCCCCGGCGGCACGGTGGTCACTAGGTCAGGGCCTGCCAGCGCTGCAGCGAGCCGGGGTAGCCAACAGCCAACGGGTACCAGCTCGCCGTGCCCATCAGCGGCTGCTGGGGTTCTCCTAGGACCACATCTGCTTCCCCTTCTGCAGGGGAGTCCCAGCAGAGTGCCAGGATCCCGGGGATGGACCTGGAGGGATTTTAGATGCAGATCCAGGTCTGTATGCTTTTACTTGCTCCTTCCCATGCATCATAACAGAAAGCTGTGGCAATCCAGACCACCGAGCAGAGGGAAGGTGTCTCGGCGCACCCCGGCTGTCTGCACCCTGTAACCTGAGTGGGCCTGGAGCGCAGAGTCCGTGCCGGGGCTCGGAAGCGCCTGTGTGTATATAAGGGAGTGTGTGGAACTACGCAGGCAGCTTTGATGGTGTCATGTTCCACCGAGCACGAGTTAAAATAAATGCAAAGCATCACTGCCTTACCCGAGAGCTCAACGCCGCTTGGCTTGCTGTTCGCTTTGGGTCACTCTGGTGCTCCTCCAGGCTTTGTCCCCTGTCCCGTCGTTCCTCGGCAAAGCGGGTGGGTTTGGGGAGGTGATGGTCCAGTCTGTGTGAGATGTAGATGGAGGCCCAGGGATGCTTTAAGACCGATTGCAGATGACTGTCAGGCTTTTATGAGAGCGGTTTCTTGCATGTTCTTGTAGCTCTGGTTCCCAGGGGTCTGGCTAGCTTTGGCTTGTTTTCCTTGTAGGGTTTTCTCTCTTGAGCTGGTTGTCCCAAGGTTTCAGCCACTGCTAAACTAGCATGGGAAAGGAAAGTCCGTCTGAGCTCAGATCCACCCTGGAGCTGAGCCTTGGGCTGTGGTCTTGCAGGGACCCTGGCTCTTGGGTGCGGTGGTGAGGGACACCGAGCCCTGGGGTGGGATCAGAGGAGGGAAGGGCCACTCGGGCAGCGCACAGGACAGGTTTTGAATATGTACACTAAAATGGGGCCGGGTGGTCCTGGGGAGGCTGCAGCAGCAAGGGGTTGTCTTTGATTTGAGGCACTGGATCTTGCCAAGCGTTGCTGGGGGTCAAGAGCTGGGCAAAGCTACAGAGACACGATAGTCTTCATCCTATCAGCAGTAGGTCTGGAGCATCTGAATTCTTGTTGCAGCCTGGATTTTGGCAGAGAGTTCAGTCTGTTAGGGTTTGGATAAACAATTTGGCTAGGTCCTGGTCTAAAGAGCAAACGCCTCGACGCAGGCGGCCCTGCTTGCCTGTGGAAATGATCTGGGCAAGGTATGGCAACGGCACGTGGAGGAAGCTGATGCCATGCTCCGGGGTAGGTACAGGGAGGATGTGGTTGATGTGAATGGTGCTGCAGGCTGTGCAGGCAGCTGGAGCCTGCAGGGCTGTGGGTTATTCCAGAATTTGTCCTTTCCAACGCTGTCCTGCACGTTCAGTGCACCTTTGATGGGAGATGCAAGGCTGGGGGGAGCAGAATGTGTCTCCCTGGCCCCTGAAGCGGTCTCAGAGCTGGCTGCTATGGGGGTTGCTCCCTGCAGAGGTAAAAACCACCATCAGCAACGGGGCCTCTGGTCTCCAGGGTGACTGTTGCATTGCCATGGCCTCCCCTCTGTCCTTTCCCGGCTCTCTGTGCCATCAGGTTTCATGTCCCCCCATCCCTGTTTCACTGTGTTGAGGGGTCATGGTTCAGCAGCATGGCTGGTTTCATTAGCCCTCACGCCGGGGGCTCACTTAGCGTCTAGCCCAAGTGAAAACTTCTCAGACTGATATCCGTGGCCTGTGATTGACAAAGGTCCTGGGTTGTCAATTTAATGGGGCAGCAAAGGGTCCTCGCAGCTGAGCCTGGGGTCCCTTTGGCAGTCCGGACATCTGCGCTGGTCCAAAGGGTGCCGCAGCTTGCTCTGGCCACACGTCCCCATCCCTCCTTCGGCAGGGATGCCGCATGGTGCCCCACCACTGCACGAGATGGGTTCGGGTGGGCTGTTGCTGGGGGTCACCCCCGTGCGCAACCCCAGGCTGCCCTTGCCTTCTTGCTGTCCTCTTGGCTTCGGGGCTCTGTGCTGGAGCCTGCCGATGTCAGGCCAGGTGTCGCGGGCACTTGTGCAACTGCTGGTGTGAGTCAAGGAGCTCGTAGCTTCAGGGAGTTGCTTGCTGGGTGTTATTTTTCCTGGTTTTTCTCTTCTCTCTTCCTTGATCTCTGTGCCAACAGAACTGGCAAAAACAAAGACCCTTGGCAGCCTCCTTGATCCTCTTGACTTGAAAGTGCCACTGGCATGTAGTGTTGCCTGACCCTCTTAAATGTCCCTGAGTAAACCTGCCTGCTCGGGCAGCCAAGCACCTGCAGCCCCAGGCGTGCTGGGAATGCGCTGCCCATGGGCAAGCAATTCTGCCCAGCCCTGGCCATCTGGAGCCCCACCGGGGCCGTGTCCGGCAGCCGAGATGGTGAGCCAGACCTCACCTCGGTGCCAGGTTGCACTGGGGGTGGGCGCAAAGCTGGGCTGTACGTGTGTCACCCGGTGTCGGGGGCATCCTGGGGTAGGACGTGGCTGTGCCTGGGCAGGCGTTCGCTGCAGAGGCTCCCTGGTTCCTCCCTGCGTTATCTCTGAAAAAGACATTAAAGCCAAGGGTTGGCTCGTGCTTTTCAGGCGCCAGGAGAAGCTGGGAAGGTTTATGCTGAAGCTGTTCCCAGCGTGGCTGCTCCCACTTTCCTTTGGCTTCGTAGCTGGCAGGTAGCTTACCACTCCGGGCTTGGGCAGCACCTCCGAGTTTTTCTGGCAGCAAAACATCAGTGCAGCTGGAGCAACTAAATCCACTCGCTGTTCTGGCTTGTTACCTGGGGGAGCTGATTCGGGCACGTTGAGCAAGGACCTTTGCAACCGCGCGTCGAGGGGCTGTGCTGGCAGGCCCAGGTACGTGGCAGCAAAGGTCCCGTCTCTCCCGCGGTGGTGCAAGCGTCCACCCCAGCCTAAAAGCCAGGAGCAGAGTTTGTGTATAGGGGAGTCAACCTTACGGCATCTTCCTCCTTGTCTCTGGATTTGGCTATTTGTATTGTAGCTGCAAGGAGCAGTAGAAATCGCGGGCCTGTGGTATGTCAGCAAAAGCGATCTTCGGGACTGTGTGTGTCTTCGTGTGTGTATGTAAAGTAAATAAAAATCAGCTTGGAAAAGGGCCTCGATTCAGTTGTCTCCAAGCACCTGGAAATTTTGGATCCAGCTTTGAATCTCTGTCCCAAACAAATTTTTTTCTCCTCTTCTAGAAGCAGCATTCTTCCAAAAACAGCCGCTAGGATGAAGCAAGCACTCTGTGCTTTGATAACAATTGCAACATTATTTTAACTGCATCTCTCTTTTTCTTTTGACTCCGTTTCAGCAATTAGATGTGTGCCAACTTTCTTCCCAGATTTAAAAAAAGAAAAAACCAAAGCAAAACAAAAAACCCAACAACTTCCTATTTCAAACAGAAGAGACAAAGAAGAAAAGGATTTAGAGGAAATAATGTCTCCTTGTTGGTTTTCATTTTCCTTGGCTTGTGAAGGGTTAATGGTGTTTTTATGTATTTTGATTCTGAAGTGGGCTAATGAAGCAATCTGCTCTGAGCAGGACCTGGCTGAGACAGCCTGGCCTCTCCCTGGGGCACCGCTGAGAGCTTAATTGGCTCAATAAATACTTGATGAAGATGTTATCGAAAGCTGGGATGCTTTGTTAAAAATCAAGGGGGTTCTGGGATGATTTTTTTAATCACGTAGCTTTCTCCCCCTTCTCTGAGCCCCACAGTGTCGCAGGGAGATCTAACTCGAGAAAAGCAAAAAAACAGAGCAGAGCAGCTCAATTAATTCACCAGGAGGGAGACGATGTTAGAGCTGGAGCCCTTTGTGTCTACATGATTTCTTTTTGCAGCAGGTGTGTTTTGGAGGGAGCAGCATATAAAGCGGCAGCCGGCGCCCCAGATCCCAACACCGAGGTGTGGTTTCATGCCGACAGGCAGTAGGGGATGATCTGTTTTTTCTCCTCTCTGCCCCACAGTGAATTGTCCTGCATATCCACTTCTCACAGGGCTTCTGCCAGCTCCACCTCTCACTGCCTGAGTCAAGCAGGCAGAAAAATCCCACTGCCCGACGCTGGGAAGGCGCTGGTGTGGATAAGTCTAATCGAGGCACATCGGATGCAAACGCTACCAGCGTGAACTCCTCGCAGCTTGATTTGTTTCTTGCTTCCTTTGGTGCAACTGCCCTCGGAGCTGCGCTGGGGAGGTGCGAGGCTGGCAAGACACTCTGTTCGAGAAGGCACTCGGCCACGGGGCCACTGCCTCGCTGGTCAAACACTTCATTACCGTGTGCTCGGGCAGGGGTACAGGACATATTGTTCATAGCATATACAATTGTAAACCTTTTATAGGGCAGCAGGAGAGGAACATTTCCAGTAAGGCGAGAAGGATAGTTTACTTTTTGCGTGTGTGTCTTTGGCCAGAAGTTTAAAAGGACTTGGGATGCTTCGTATTCTTTGATTTATGGAGGGTGTTTTTTTTTCTTTTCTTTCCTGTTTCCTTCCTCTGCGAAGGGTTTACCGATGCCCTGGACAAGTGTGGGCTCGCTTTGAAGGTGTTTGAGCTGAGCGTGCCAGCAGTCGGCCGCACGTGTTTCTGCTGGCGGCTGTGCGGAGAAGGTGGACGTGGGCTCAAGTAGCAGGTGCTAAAAGCCGAGCCTGGGGGCAAAAGCTCTCCATTTGTGTTTTTCCATTCTTCTAACTGTGCCCGCTGCAGCTGTTTCTTCGTTTTTACAAGCTTTGCTCAGAAATGTTTTACAGTCAAAGCATTGAAATGTGGCTCTTTCTGAGCCCTTGACTTAAGGATATTCTTGTGGTTTGAGGCACAATTTGGGGAGGAATTTGGGGGACAAGTACTGTGAAGAGAGGGATGGTGTGGTGATTTAAGTACTAGCCTTTCTTGATTTCATAAGAGTCAGATGCTTGCATGCCTTGTGCGTTTCCAGATGCTTTTTGCTTAAATCCTTTTCACTACCTTGGTCTCACGGGCCTTTTTTGAGCTTCTGGTTAGCCATGCCGTGTTAACTGACCTCAGGGAAACGGAGGCCTTGTTCTGGGGTGGAAAGCAGTAGATGCTGAGCTGGACTTGCTACTGTTATGCACAGCTCATGTATATTTATAGAGCTATCTGTATTTGTACAGCTAAAGCAGACTAGCAGAGGCTTTCTCGTCTTTGTCGTCTTTGTAACGTTTGTGATTGTCTAAATCCTTAAAATCCCCAGTTTGGGGAGAATCACAATTGCTGTTGCCTCAGATTTTAATTACAATCAGGATATTAAACTCAACCATTCCTCAGCTCAAGTGAACTAGCAGTTCTTACCCTAACCTTGATGGACGAGAAAAGCAGAGGTTTACCAGCCTCTAGCAGCTGTTTGTAGAGCACCATATCTCTTTGTCCATTCCTGGTCCATCTTTATTTTCCAGACTAAGCAAAGCCAACCTGTTCGACCTTTACTTTGCTGAGTTGAGCTCGCTCTATCTGCAGGTGAACCCTCTGGGTAGTCCACTTAAATGAGTGCATCCAGCTCGCAGGAGCCAGGGAAACCCAGGTCCGTACGCTGCGTTTTGCCTGTTCCTGACTCTCTGTCTGCCTTTGCCATAGGCTGCTCCATCTTGGCAGCCCTTGTTGCTCCTAGGTGCCGGAGGAGGGCCAAGGTATGTACCCCCCAGGCCTTGTTTCTCATTCCCAGGGCATTTCTGCCGTTCCTATCTTAATGGGTCCCTTCAGCTGACCTTGGAGTTCCAGCTTAAGCCATGGCATTAAATCAGCTCTTTTTTAGCAGCCATTTCATTCCTCCACCAGCAGCTATTTCAAACAGAGGACCCTTACAGCATGGGCAAGTTATGCACCTCCAGACTAACGTCCAGGACTTCGTAGCCTTTGCAGTCTGCCTCTTTGCATTGGGCATTATCAAAGCATTTGAACGTCTGAGCCCAGGAGGTCACTTTCTATCTATTTCTGGTCCCAGCTGAAGTGTAAGGAGATGGTTCAGTGATGGGTTTGTTTTTCTTTCTTTCTTATTAAGGCTATTTCTTCATGAAATAGCAGAATGGAAATAGTAACTCATCAGCCATCCAAAAAAAAAAAAAGATAGGTCTATTTGTGTTTCTTGTTGGATTTATTTCTACCTGGGAGAAGGCATGTGTGTGCTTTCGATGTGGCACATGGATCTCAAATGTTTAGTCCTTTAATAGTACGAAAAATCATCTGTGATCTGCTGGCGAAGGTCAGCTTTGGACCAGCACATATTTGGAGTTCCTGTGTGAGAAGCGTGAGCTGTTAATCCTGATCCTGGTGCAGCAAGTCTGCCTGATGGAAAGGTCAATTTGCCATAGAAATCGGGGTTTTACTCAGGTAGGATTTTTCAATAAAGCTCGGTGTGACCCTCCCTGAGTTGCAACTACAGCTGTGAGAGCTGAGGAGTTACTTTGCTCCTCACCATTTAATAACTGCTGCTCATGCATGCCCCTGTGTGTTGTGCAAATGCAGTGTGCATTGCCCAAAGTGGGTGGTGGCAGTGACTTTAGCAGCTGCAGGTTGAGAGCAGGGAGGAAAAGGCCGGTTACTCTGTTCTGATGTTTTCTTTCGGAGTATCTGAGAGCATCGGCTGCTCTCCCAGGCAGGGTGCTGAGCCAGGTGGACCAAGTCTTGACAGTTCCTCTCTTCCCAGTGCTTTTGGGATGGGTCCCCACACTGACAGACTGGCAAAAGGGAACCCAGAGCACAGTGACTTCAGTCTTCATTCCATCTGCACCCAGCTTTGGTTTCACTTTCTTCTTTCTTGTCCCCTTTCCTGTCTAGTTTCTTCCCTTTTTTGTCTGCTCTGTGGTTTTGGGTGCCACTTCCCCCTTTCCTAGCAGTGAGTATCCTGCTGTCTGAGCACCACGTGATGGGGCAAGTTGGCCTCTTCTCAGGAGCCTGCATGGAGCTGTAGCAGGCGTCAGCGGGGCAAAACCGATGGAGCCCTTCTCAGATCCTGCCCTTTACTTCCCAAAGTGGAAGGCAGTGAGCTGCCAGACTGAGCAAGAAATAAAAATCCATCAACAGTGTTTTGCAACTGCGGGAACTAAGACCTGTAAGCGCTTGCATAATCGCAGTGCGTGCACATGTGATCAGATTTATAGGTGTTACTTCTAGGCCTCGCTGCCTGGTTCTGGTGGCTTTAGGGAAATAAATGAGCTAGAAGCGGTAGGTTGTTTGTACGGGGCCTTCCAGCATTCGTTGGTTCTCGGTCTGCTCTTGAGCCGTCTGGAAGCGTGTGCTGTCTTCTCTAAGTTCAGCTTTCACTCTGCCCGCTATTTGCTGGATTTTTTTTGCTATTTTAGGAACATTCCTAAGAAGAAGAAAGCTTGTTCTTTGCTTTCTGCAACCTTTGAAAGGATGGTAAGTGACTATTGCCGAGACGAATTTCAAGTCAACGTTCAATCTGATCTCTCTAGATGCAGGGTTGTATTGTTTGCAGCTCTGTCCCCAAGTCTCTGAACTTCTGTTGCTTGTCAAATGTTTTCTCAATTAGGGAAGCAGGTTGTATAAGAAAACATGTTAATGAAAAACCATGTTAATGAAAGCTCTTGCCCCTAGAGGAGCCACGGTTCAACACTTTAATTTGGTTGGGAATGGCTGGAGGGTTTAACATGATCCAGGGTGTTAAACTCTACTGATGGTTGGAGATAAAAAACCCTTTTAAGCAATTCTATTTCAAACAAGGCCTGTTCCCAGGCAAGACTGCTGTGACATTTTGTCCTCTAAGACAGGTAGAAGCTACGCTTTGAATCTCCGGCACTATCTTGTAGCACCATCAGTACTTGGAGTTCCTGGCGAGGCTGAGCATAAAGGCCATGACTCCCCATTTCCAGTGCTGTTACTGGGATCACCAGGAGCATTGCCTGTGCTCCAGTAAGACCTCCCCCTGAGACCTAACAGGCCTTACTGCTCGTTTTCAGTGTTTTTTAATGGTCTTTGCTTTTGCAGCTGGCATTTCCTAGGTGTGCATCCTTAAAGACCTGCACCTAGGCACCTCGTTTCGTGCTGAAGAAGGGAGCACCATGTTGCAGCCCTGGCCCCGATGATGGCTACCTGCCGTTCCTCTGCCCCTGGTTACCTTTAGGTGTTGTTATTCCCTACTCTCTGCTCAAGTTGTCCCAGTTGTGTGGGGAAAGACGCCCTTGGCCCGAATGCCTCGCCTGAGAAGAATGCAGACAGTCTGGCAGAGCGCAGGTTAAATAAAGTTTGCCTTGGCAGGGCCCATGCTCTTGGATGTACTATGAGCTGCCGGGGCGTAGTGGTGACGGAATTGCAAGCACGAACACCAGCTGCCAAGAGGAACGGGTCTCCTGGCCCTGCTTGTGGACTCCTCTCCTCTGGGACTCTTGAAGTACTGGCAAAATCGCAAGCCTTCTCCCTACCCCAGCCCCGGCCCGACGCTCCCCTCTTTCCTCCGGAGCCTCCCGCTGATGAGGACGGCGGCAGCAGGCCATCGCCATCGGTGCTGTGCCGCCGAGTCCTGGTCTTGCTAGATTGATGGGGACCGTCCTGTTGGCCTCTGGCGTCAGGGATTCATCCGCTGGCCTCTCCTTGTTCCGAGGGGGGGAAAGATTTTAGGCAGTGGCGAGTATTGACTGATGGCTGTGGCTTTTGCTATTACACAGGGAAGTGATTTTGCGTCTGGGAAAGAGGGTCTGCGTGATTGATTTAGAACCCTTCCCTGGCCAGCACTTGGGTGGTGTGGACACGTCTCCCCCGTGCAGGCTGCGAACGCCTCCGAGCCCTTATGTGGAGCGGCATTCCCGTGGCCTCGGGATCTGCAGGTTGTTACCGTATAAAGGGCACAGTCTTGGCCCAGCAGGAGGGCTGACCAGCAGTTTTGTTGGCAGGTACCTAACTTTCCTTTTAATAGATGTGCAGCGTGGGGTTTTGGATGGGAGCAGCGATGATTTCATTGCTTGCCACCGGTGAGCGGAGCAGGGCTGGACAGCAGGGAAGCAGGGGGGTGAGAGGAGCCAAAGCAGCAGGATATTTGTGCCTTGCCATCCTGGGAGCACACATTTTGGTCTCCAGGCGAGACACCCTTGACGCTTTTGGTAGCAGAGGGAGCGATGAGAGGAGCACTGGTTGCCAGAACATGCTCGTGTCCTTCCAGTCAGTCATGGGGGTTGTTTTAGAGTTAAAACACCAGTTTTGGTGGTTCTTCCAGCTCTGTCTTGGCTTGTGCGTGGACATAAATTGGGAGGTTAATGCCAATCATATCCCTTAGCTCCCTTTAGGGACCGTTTGGTTTCCTGCGGGCAGCAGGGTGATGGAGCTTTTCATGGCTTCTGCTTTTCCCCTGTGACTTTGTGTTTCTGCCTGTAAGATAGGGAACACATACCTATTTCTGGTGCGTGGGGAAACTCTGCTAATTATTACTTGTGAAAATATTTAAGGTATAGACTTGGAAACTGTATGTTAACTTACCCAGCAAGGTGATCTTCCTCTCCAGGGCCTCTGATTGGCAGAAAGCTCCTGAGCTGGTACCAAACCTGACTTTTCCTGATGTATCTCTCTCTCCCTGTGCCCACAGGTGGCTGGAAGTCCAGGTGGTTAACCTGACCTGCACCCAGCGTTGGGTCCAGTACCTCCAGTTGCTGCAGGAATCCATCTGGCCTGGAGGAGTTTTACCAGCAGTGCCTAAACCAGCCAGGACAGAGGAACAGAAGAAAGCAGCAGCAGAGCAGGCCCTGCAGAGCCTGATGGGGATCTTGCCTAGTAAGTGTGCCCCAGAGATGCGTCAGCTGCCCGTGAGAAAGGAGCAGTGGGGGAGGCTGGGGAACCCTCCAGCGCATTGGCATCTCTGGAAATGTGGTTAAACGCAGAGATGGAGCCTGCTCGTGCCAAGGCACTGGGAAACGTTCATGACCTTTGAGGTTTGAATGGTTTCCTGCAAGCAAAAACCACAGTTTCCCAGTTCTAGATAGTTTGCGTAAGATTTTAGGAAGCAGCACAGCTCAGAGAGAAGGGGCGTGTATCTTGGTGATTCCCAGATGCAGACTGGCCGTGTACTCTGGGCTTGGTGCTGGTGGTGCAGTTCCCACTGAGCCACCTCAAACGAGGCAGGGCGCAGGGAAGCCAGTGCCACGCTGTGCTCCCACCCGCTGCCAAAGGGTACCGTTGCTGAGAAGAGTCATCGGGCAAAGCCTTTGGCTTCTTGCTCAAAAGAGTGGCTTTTCCACTGGACTGAAATCGTGAGCCCAGCTGTGCTGGATTTCCCTCTCTTGAAGTTTGACACAGGGACCTTTGACATTAAAGCAGCTGCTGCCTAATCCATGTGAGTGCAGGCTGAACTTTTAACTCCTTGCTGCAGATTAAGTGGCCCCTGCTATCCTTTGGGGATGAAGAAGCACTACCATATATGCCCTTCCATGCTGGAGCGCTTTCCTGGCGTTCGGTCCTGTCCCTGTCTGTTTTCTTTCGTGGTAATGTTGGGCATGAGATGCCTCAGGCTCAAGGCACCATCACAAACGTTGATTTTAGTACCCACCAGCAGAAGACAGACCCTGTTTTACTACCGTGGAAATGTGCAGTTCCTAAAGCTTTGTCTCTGACGTTGACAGATGTGATCCAAGAAATCCTTGGAACCAGTAAGTGTCGGATGAGCTGGAACCTGGTACTGGAGTCCCTGGGCCAGCCTGTGATAAACAGGTACGTGGATTACAGTCTCTTTACGCTGATAGCCTTTGTGATGTGAGACTCGCGCTGCCAGCTTCTTGGCACAGAACATACCTGGCTAATTTTCCTAGATTTATGCTATCAAAGGGCATCTGGCTTGCTTATTACGAAGGTGCATGTCTAGGACCTCGGTCTGGCTGGAGATTATTGAGCCAGTCTTGTTAATTATGCTGTTGGGCCTGTTTAGTTTGTGGATGTCAGGAGACTGTCAGAGGAAATAAGGCAAAATCCTGGTTTAGTTTCTTGTTTTTAGAAGAGCTTAGGGAGCCGCATGTATGTGTAGATAGTGTTTGTCTGTCTACCCATTGCTGTGCGTTTGGAAAGCGATGTTTTTGTGATTAACTGCAGAGAAATGCATGCGCCACCTGACTCCAGGAGATGCGTTTGTGCTTTCTGTGCTGCTCAGCAGCTTCAAACTCCCACTGGTTTGAGGGGTGGAAAAAACCCTGAACCATTTCTTGTAGGGTACGAGATCTTTTGCCTTTCCCCTGATGGCAGTCGGAATACTCCTTGCTTGCGTGAGCTTTGGCTTCTGTGTGTCTGGAGCTCATTTCCCAGCTCTGCTGTGCCCTGACCAGCCTAACCTTTGTCTTCTCTCTGTTTCAGGCACCTGGTTTTCTGCCTCTTGGACATTCTGCTGGAGTTTTTGGTTCTGAAGGTCTCCAGCCGTGAGCTCGAGACCGCAGCTGTCGTGCCGTCTGCCTCTGGTGGCCTGGACAAAGCAGGCATTTCAGCACATTAACCGGGGCTGGTGTAGCCAGCAGTGGAGGAGAGAAGCAGCCGCAGGCATGGGATGATTTGATTTTTCAGTGTTTACTGAACATGTCTGGGAGCTTCTTGTAAAGAATTTTTCCAGCCAGTGCTAAATGAGGCTGCTTCCAGGCTTCTCTGTTTTGGCTGGGTGATGGATTAAACCCAGTGTCAGGAGCTGAAGATGCTTTTCTGCCGTGTAGCGTCTGTTCCGTTGCTGACCTGATGGAGAGCCTGGAATGAAGATGCCTGACCTCTGCTGAGCTGGACAGTCTGAGAAGGATATGCAGGCTGCCCGCAAACCCTGTTGTCTTGCCCCACGTTTCTGAATATCTCTAACATCTAAAGGCAGGCAGCACATACGATTTGCTTTTGTGGCCTCGGGCTCCACCTTGCACTGGCATGCAGAGACTTGATGTGACGGTATCTTGTTGGTAGATGTTTCTGCAAGACAGGTGAAGGGAGAACCAAATGCTGTCCCTGCTGTCTAAGCAGCCTGCCCTGTGCCTGCATCACACCATCCATTTTACCAGAAGGAAGATGGGGAGAGAACAGAGAACTGTCACCAGGCTGAAGAGGAATGGTAGCTTAGCTGGGCTTTAGGATTACCTTGTATTTTGCCTGCTGAGTCACATTTTAGTCCCAGAGGCCGACACCTGGAAGGCACGGGGGAAAAGGAGCTGACCCACGTGTGACACGCAGCAAGTAAATCAGCTCCCACACAAAAGCGCATGTCACAGTAAGCTCTGGACAAGGAGCGAGCACCTCTGAGCCCCGAGGGAGTACCGGGCGTGTGTCATGGACAGCCAGCGGGTTAGACCGCAGCAGTGGGCTTGAGAGCACCGCCTTAGCCCTGCTGTTGATTGCAGTGTCGCCGTGCTGTGGTTTACTACGCCTGCTGTTGCTACAGAGGGCTCTAGAGAGCTTGTCAGGTCACGATGCCCAGCGTCACCCGGCACAGAATGGCATGGCCATCCGACAGCTGCTTTTCCGGGTCATCCGAGAGTTTAGTGGTTTTGCAAGCTTGCGTTGTCCCGTTTGTGACGGGGCAGATGGACATGGAGAATATGCACCAACAGACCGGTTTGGTGACCTGTTTTGGTGTATTTCCTGCGAGAAATATGAACTGACCAGTGCTGGACTTTGCTGATCAAGAGGATACTGCTCCTGGCGTTGTCTACAGATTAAAGTGCTTAGAAGAGGAGACCTCGTGAGAGGGAAGCGTGCAGGATCACTGCTAGTGTCCGTGTTACGGTACCAAACGGTGCATTTCGTGTAACCAGCTGTTTCTTGGAGCTGGATGCTCTGTGGCATGTTTGGAGAGAAGGTCGTGTAACTCCAACATGCGTACTACTGAAAGCAGAGACTCCGCACTTTCCAGCACACGGTGGTGCGTGCTTTTTCGTGCTTCTGTTGTTTGTGTGTGTATTGTGTGAAAATATGGGGAAGAATGAGCTTGCTGCCAGCAAGTATGTTTTTAGGGAGCTCTAAGGACATCCCAAGACTAGGTAGAACCCAGTGTAATAAACCATGCAAAACTGCTTTGCTTCATCAGAGCCATTTCTCAGCAGTGGCGCTTTTGAGATGGTAGACTTGCCACCTGCTTGGAAAAGGAGGGAGCATGTGCGTTAAGTAGCTTAAGAGTAGATTAGGCAAAGGGTTGGAGAATGCTCCATATGGGATAATCCCGAATGGCCAAGCAGCAGGATGGGAAGCAGGACTCCCGTATATCCTTAAGCACAGTATCTGCTTGGAGCAGCTGCTTTACCCTTTCCTTCACTGCCAGGCTCCTGTTTCCCTTCTTTTTCCTATGACTTCCATTTACTACGTCACCTGTCTTGAGGAGCGGGAGATGGCAGCAGGAGAAGGAGCCGGCAGCCAGGGATGATGCAGCATAGCCCTGTTGGGTTTGGTGGCTTCCCAGATGCTCTTGGTCTGCTTGCTTGCTGTTGCTTCCCCATTAATTTTATGGGTTTGGAGCTGCAGGATTGTAGTTTGTCATTGATTGGGGATATCATTAAGAGACTGTTTGCTGAAAGGATCGTTCAGAGATGGACTGCAAACTATGCGCTGTCAGCTCCATGTGAGGGCAGAGGACTAGCACAGTCCTTACAGACACTGGATGTGACGGAAGGATGAGCTTACGCTTCTCCTTTGCCGGGAAGCCCTAGCATCCCTGCCTTTAACCCTGGCCGCTGACATCCTGTGAGTGACTCAATATTCATTTCTCCTGATGGAAATAATTTGCCATTTCTGCTGGCGGGCTCTGAGGAGCCTAGCTTGAGAGCCAGTGCTTTGCTGGGATGGTGTGACAATGATTTGGTGTGTGCATCCTCTGCACCTTTCACGCAGGGGCCTCGAAGCCTTCGTCTTGCAGACTTACTCACGTGGTGGAGTAGCAACGTCTCCTCTGGGTTTACGTGGGAGGAGCTGGGGCAGAGAGAGATGAAGTAGGTTTACTTGCATGCGCTCGTAAGTCAGCAGCAGAGTCTGGAACAGACTCCAGGAATGTGGATTGCAAGATCTTTGTTTTAATCTCCAGAACCCCCTTTCTTTTCTTAGAGCGAGGAAAACAGAAACCAGGGTTGCCAAGCCCTTTCTCATGCTCTTACTGGCTAGGCTTCAAACCCCCGTTCTCTCCTTCATAGATCTTAGTCCATTCTCACAGCCGAGGTGAAGCTGCCCAGGAACAGCATAGGAACAAGTAGCCCCTCTCTGTATCTTGTTGTTAAGGAATACAGAATCCAATAAAAAAGTTCAGCTTTTGTCTAATGCCAGTTCTTTGCCTCACTGTAATTTTCAGATTAAATTGAGCACGACGGTAAGGGCAAACTTCTGCATTCAGGTGGGCTGAAAGTTTATTTCCATTGGACTAAGACTAGAAGAACTGCTTTAGTAAAACAAACAAGGCCAACAAAAAAACCTTTAACTCGCTCCGTGTGTGTAACACTCCCAGCAAGCTCCCTTTTTCTGCAGGAATTTGTGTAGAAGGCTTCAGCCACCTCTTACTAAAGGGAAGGTGGTGAGAGCAGCCAGATTTGATCTTGAGGAAAAGTTGCAGGCTTCTGTCATCGCATGAGATACAGAGCAGCACACGCTTCAGGTGGGTGCTCAGCGCTCTAGGTCCTACTGGACAGATGCGATCTGCTTCCAGCCCACCGCTTGCTGACTACGTGGCACTGGGGAAAGCGCTTCATTTCTCTCTGCCTCAGTTTCCCCCAGTGCTGGCTAGTTAAGACTGCAAGCTCCCTGGAAGCAGGGGCTGCTTGTGTGTGTGTGTGTACAACACAGTGCCACAGAGCTTCAAGGCACCACCGTAAGCTAAATAGTAGTTGTTGTGTTGAAACAGAGCTTGGTTTTGGCTGTGTTTGGGGGAAAAAAAGAGTGTCACTGCGCGTTGACTCAAAGTTGTATTTCCTGCATTCAAACCCTTGTATCAGCTATTTGTGGGGGCAGCCATTCAAGCCTGTGTAAACGAGCGCTGTCCTGAGAACCTGTTTTGTTGTTAAATGGGACCAAAATGGTGCTCCCAAGCACTTGTGACTTTTGTTCTGACTCTGTGTACAATAATACTCTGCTTCAAACTTGTTTCTGCGTTTGGGTTTAAAATTTGCCTTTGCCGAGAAACAGCCTGTGAGACAGCCCTTGGGAAGGGAAGAACAGGTAGGGGAGAGGCAAGATATCCCAGGTGGGATCGGAAGGGGGGAGCAGGCATCTCCCCGAGTGTCCCGAAATGCCTGGCTGGGGCAGCAGGGCTGGTGGCAATGGGTCTGGGACAGTGGTTTGCCCTCCTGGCACACGGTGGCATTAGTGGGACTGCTCAGCCACAGGACAGACCAAAGCCCTTAGCAGCTTGGTCAGAAATAGGAGCAGTTTTCCCATTTCTGGTAGCATCAGCCTTGCTGCTTTCTCCCTGACAAGTGAACTTCTTGATGTAGGCTTTCCAGTGAGCGTGAAACCAGAGAAGCAACGTGGAGATCTTTGGCCTTTCTCCTGGAAGAAAGCGGAAGACGCCTGGAGAAGCAGGGGTTGTGCAGACCCGTCTCCCCATCCCTTGGGCACTGCTGCTTAGGAAGTTCACCTTGATACTGGTCCTGGAGGAGGAAAGCTGGTAAGTTCTAAGGAAAAAGAGAATGTCTGAAAATAAGAAATTCCACATGAAATTTGAAATATTACGTCGAAGAAAAAAAAATAGAGGGAGGAAGAAAAACCTGATACAATGAGTGCTTGGGTCATGTATTATTCTGGATTAGCTCTGCCGCAGAAAGATCCCGTACACCCTATGAAATCCATTACCTACAAGCCAGTGAACATTTGTACAGCCCACGATGTGAGGATCGTAGCTGAAGCCAAGTTCCCCTGTATAATATCCACCCCCGGGCAGATTGGTCCATTTCCAGTGTCAACAGCCAGCGGATTAAGCATTTATCTCTGCAGAACAGTGGGTAATTAATACCAGATCGAACTAGGGGCTACGCTCAAGAGAGCTTGCTCGTGACTCTGTTTGGGACCGAGTGCGGCTTTATCGCCTGCGGGCGAGTTCTGGGGAGCGGGATAATGTTTTCCCTGCGCCGCAAGGTGCGAGCATTGCCTCAGTGACGTGTGCCTTGCAGCAGAGCATCGGTAGCTACAGGGCTGTGCGCTGGGATGGCATCGGGCTTCCCAAACGAAGCTGAGGGGGAGCTTTCCCATCGTGGCCACAGGCCGTGGGCATTAGGGGTGAAAACCTACCGGGAGACCTTTCCTTCCAGCCCGAAGTTGGAAGAATAGAAGCGGGATGCTGTGATTTGCCATCTTCTGGATTTAAATGTAAAATCCAGGTTTTGGCACTTCTGGCTTTCTTGAAGTAAATTAATACCATTATCTTGGCCACAGTCCAGTTCAGGTAATTATATTCTTCCTACCTTAATGCCACTCCAGCCCCCTGTCTCCACTGGATATGCTATACTCTAATTCCTGTCTGGAACTTGCTTATTATATTACAAAGTCTTTTTATTTTTTTCCCTCCGAGTACAACTTGTGCACAGAGCACAATCCAGTCTCCAGCACTTTGAGCTGCTAAAATAATCGAGAGAACCTGCCTTAGACATTTGGCGGTGCCTGGTAGTGTCCTGGAGCATCTCTCCTGATGTGTAAGCGTGCTGAGCAGGGAAGGTGGATAACGCAAAAGATCAGAGCGAATGTGGCCAGTCCTGTTTAACCCAGCGGACTGATAGAAACCCGCTTCTCTCTTCTCAGAGTGCCTTAGGCTGGTGAGCGTGTTAATCGGAGGAAACTCAGGACTCCTAAGGGGTTGCCTTACCTTCCTGCATTGCCGTTTCTTCAAAGGTTTTTGGAGACTAAAGTATGTCCTTACTGCCAGGTGGAGGAGGAGTCCCCCTGTCTTCGAGGAGAGTATTGGCAGTGTCCTGATGTACATACGTTCAAACCTGCCCGCTAATGTAGCAGGGCAGTCCCGTCTCGATTTGAGGGGAGCATCCAGCCCTAAGAAACCCTGTTTCCTGCAGTACGTGAGCAATGCTGAAAGCTGGCTTTGAGTACCTGGTTTCCCTTTTGGAGCGCAGCTTGCTCATCCGTGTTGGTGGCTCGTTGGCCTTTACATCTCCTGCAATTGATGCATTGAGTTGGGTATTTTTTTTCCCTTTTGAAAAGTATTTAAAGTCGCCTTCTTTCCTTACCCTTTCAATTACGCTCTCCATCTCCTGGCCTCGCTGAGCGGCTGAAAAGGCTGCTGAAGCAGCACTTGAGGAGAGCGTCCCGCAATCCGGCGTGCTTCCTTCCTGTTCCCAGGCCCCTTCGCTCTTCCACGGCCCTCGAGGACAAGGGGGGTTTGAGGGACGTGCTGGAGGAGGGACAGCAGGGGTGAGGATCAAAGACCGTAAACCACTGTTTAAAAAATATAATGCCCACCGCTTCTCTTGAGTGTCGCATCTGGCAGAGCCTCATTAACCTTCTGTTTCCCCCTCCTACTCCTTTGCCCCTGAAAATCAACAAAGCCAAACATAACAAGTTGCCTTGATTGAAGGAGGCTGAAGTGTGTGTGCTTAGTGTGAAAAAGCAAAAGCAAAGCCACTGGCTAAAGCCCCTTTTCCATGCAGGCCACTTCACATTTATTACGCCTGAAGACGGAGCTCTTTAAATCCCGATGCTCTTTATAGTTGAGCTCTTTAACTTTCTCCCTTCCTCCCCTTGCAGCCTTCATTCTCCCCTTGTTCCGCTCCTTCCGCTCCGCTCCTTTCTTTTTTTGTCCTGTGAGAACGAGTCTTTTAATCCCCTTGTACTGCAGATTAAAGCTATTATAGCCTCCCCAACCTGACATTTTCTCAGAGAGGCTCACAGCCAGATCTTTATGAGTGCTCTCTGTCTGTCTGCTGCTGCCTTTCTTCTCGGCACACTAAACCTCCGTTCCTGACCTTTCCCTGAAGAGGGAAGGGCTGTAGCGTGCAATCCCATGTAGGCAGAGGCTGGTCTCAGCGGGGCTCGGGGTGCGGGAAATTAAGACCCATGGAAAAGAACAAGTAAATAAGGAGAGAAAGAAAAGACGATGGGAATGAAGAAGCAGAACCAAAGCAGAATTCAGTGTGTTTGGAAACCAAATGCCAGGCTTGAGTTTTGCGAATGGTCCTGTCTTTATGAGGAGCCAAACCATAAACCTGGGATTCGTTTTTAGTAGCAGATCGGCGTTACCTGAAACCTAAGCCGCAGTTCAACTCCTGCGCTTCGCGTTTGGCCCAAGAAAAATGGATCCAGGCACCTAGAAGTACGCGGGTAGATGTTGAGTTCCTGAGCTTTCAGGGTCAGGAATGACTTCTAGTACTATAGGGCTCTGTCCACGACAGGGGATTTCTTAGTATTTGTCATAAAATGATGGTACCGCACCTCTGAGATGGCGGAGTGTGTCGATGTGCTGGTCCTTGTCTTGTACACATCATAAAACCACAAAGGATCAGGGTAGCTTGTCTAAAAGTGCGCGCGCTAATGGCAGAAACATCTTTCCTACGGAGTTTTCTGGCTCTCGTCATCAGTCCTGCCACTGCGAGGTGTCCTACAAATGTCCCAGAGTTCTTGGCGAAGCACCAAGGAAGGTGGAAAAACTGGCCCAAGATACATTCCCCAGAGAAATGGTGTGAAATTACCCCAAACAGGCCCCCTTTTCAGGTTTGTGTACAATATACAAGGATGTGTTAGTGAGTAGGAGAGGTGTCTGTCGCTAACACGCTCTTTGAGCAGGCAGGAGGCAGTTTGGTTTTCTCTTCTCTCGGGCCTCCTGCGTGAACTCGGCCGTCATTTCACCCATCTGTAAATCGGGGTTGATAACCTGACCCAGAGCTGTGCAGACGTCCGAACGCTGCAAAGCTCTGGGTGCTGTGCTAACCCGCTCGGCTTCAACTGAAGAAAATCATGCAATACTTATGGCAGGGGAGTACAAAAGGTCAAGTTTCGGTCCTGCAAAGCTTTACTTGCATCCATTTATACGTGGGTTATGTTTTACCTCCCTTGTAAAAGGACAAACAGAGAGTTTGCTTATCTGTATAAGCACCTTGAGAGCACAGCCGTTGCAAGTCACGCGTGGGGTTAGAAGATGTTTGAAGGGTTGATTCAACACCTCCAGAATTTGCTAAAATAGGTGGTGACCACATAGAAGATTTCCCGTACTTACCGGCTGCAGCAGCGCCACAATGACAAGCCAACTCATGGCATTTGTGCTCTCCCATCGTGCGCCGGAGCCACCGCGGAGGCTTCTGGGGGCAGCAGCGAAATTGCTTTCAAAGCAAATAATAAAAGTGCAACTGTCCCCTTTTGGGAACTCGTTTCGGGGCAAAAGTTCCCCTGGCAGCCCAGCTTGCCGATAATGAAATCAAAACAGGAGCTCACCCCCGGAGGGGCCGTACGTGTGAAACACTGCCATGTCGAATGCGTATGAATCCTCCGCGAGGAAAGCCCGAGCCCTGTAATTACTGGTTTTCCAGCAAGCAGCCTTTTCTTTCTCTTTGTGTGGGCCCGGTTCCCCCCCTTTCTTCCCCCCCATGCGCGCATGATAAGAGGATATTTGTAATGAAAATCACCGGGCAGAAGCAGAGAACAAAAGCAGGGGCACAGCGCGCTCGCCGGTGGGGATATTAGAGGCGCTGGGCTCCCACCTCCGTCCGGTCTGCTCTCCGCTGGGAGAGCACGGTGGGCACGGCGGGCTGGGGAGGCTCTTATTAACCTTAATCTGCAGAAAGGGGCTGAAGCCACGCCGTGGCCCGGTTTCATAGCTACAGCGGCTCGCTCCCAAGCGCGCAGCCTTATGAAGGGGCAGTCTCCCCAGCAACTCTAATGCGTTTTTGCACCGTTACCGTCTAATCTGAGGTAGAAATGTCACCGCCATCAGACCCCAGGCTGGCAGCTCCCAGCCACGGCCGTGCTGGTAAGCACATATCCAGCTTCAACCTTCTCGTTGCTGGGGTGAAAGGGCCTCTTCATCTCCGCGGGGAGAGGCAGATGAATCCCGGGCTCAAACAAGGGACCAGCTTTTTTTTTTCTTCCCCCCCACCAGACGCTCCCCCTCCGGTTCAAGGGCTCTTTATTATGTCTTTTAATTCTCAGCTGCAAGTGGGAGGGAGCAATAAGACTGGAGAAATAGGGGGGGGGAGCCCCTCACCGTGGGGAAAGGCCCCAGCCACCAGTGTGTGAAAAGGGAAGGCAGCGCGGGGATTAGAAATGTCAGCTTCATGGGAAGTACTTGATATTTAATAGCTTCACTTGATTGCGGCAAGGCGGCGACGTGCGCAGCGCCGTAAGGGCAGCTATGAGCCGCGTCCCTCGGAGAAGCGATGCCGTTTCTGGGTGCCTCGGGAGCGATCGCAATATAGGATGGTGAGAAAGAGCCACGTGAGCTGAGCTTGTGTTACTTAAGATCAGGTCGTCAGGTCGGTGGCTCGTCCTTTCCGCGTCTGGCTGGCACAGGGTGCAGGACGCCCGGCTCCTGACGCAGCTAACCCGGCTGAGCGTTCCTCCTGCTGACAGCTAGTGCCCTCCGTCTGACGGCTGACAGCGCTTGTGACTCATTTATTGCCAAAATGCTGCTGGATCGTCTGTGTGCAACATATTCTCTAGTTCGCTCGTGTTTGCAGCCGCTGGGGGAGCTGAGGCCTTTTAAAGCATTAGCGCTCCGTAATCTCCTCTTCTCGACAGATGCTCTGATGCTATCTGCCGCCCGTACAGTCGGGGCCACCGGAGGAATTCGTTTGTACGACAGGAGCATGCTCCTGCGCCGGTAGGGATCTCGTCAGCATTTTTGTCTGATTAGGCCAATAAAAATTCTTGTATTCCTCCCTCGTCTCCAGCACGCACGTGCTGGAACCACCGGCACGCCAACAGCATGCTTTATTTCTCACCCAGATTACCTCCCGTGCCCCTCTGGACACGGCCTTGGGAGGGGAAGTTGCTCCTCTAGAAAAAGGGCTGTTGGAACAATTCAATAACTCTGAGAGGATGGAGATTGCTTCTTGTCGCTCCTTTTGTGACGAAGTGATGAAGACGAAGCGACCGGAGCTTTCCCGGCGTGACTGATTGGTGAAGAGCCTTCCCAGCACAGTACTTCATCACCGTCTCAAAAGGCAACGTGCTTTTATTGAGCCAAGTCTGCTCTGGGCTTCGTGCACTCCATGGAGCTGTATTAAGCTTTTGCTTTTGTCTGTGCAAGCGAATTCTGATAAACTAGCTCATGGCTGTCATTTTCAACACACTTCAGCACAAACACATCCTTGCACGTTTCGAGAGCTTTATCCCAGATTCGCGTGCACAGCAGCCCCCATGTACCATCTGAAAATGCCCCTACGCCCCGAGGCAGGCACTCGAAATGGCATTTGGCAGCGTTCCTGCCGCCACCTGCGCGGAAAAGCAGGATGCAGGGCCTGTCCATCCCTTGGCTCTCCTGCCTTGAGGAAAACAGCGCCCAGGGTATAAATAGGCACGATGCGCTGCGATCCTTTTTAAGGGCTATTCTTGACCCCCCCTTTCAGCAAGGTTCACCTGAAGCCCAAAAGTTGCATTAGAACAGCGTGTATTAAAGTGCATCACACAGGGAGGGCTTGAAAGTAAACACCAGCGATGTCTCTTTTTGATCGCATTCCTTTCCACGACAGGCTGACGATTTCCAAGCCAAGAATGTCACTAACCTCTCATATTTCTCCTGGTCATTTCTGTCCTGAAATTGGAATGCAGCCACAGGCAAAAGGGGGCTCAGTGCCCTCGTGTCAGGGATCCAGATTTAAGAGACGTTATCTCATCGATAGTGAACGACAAGGCTGGCACGCCGTCAGGCGCGATATTCCCTGGAAAGTTCAGCGTGTGCGGCGAGGGACACGGGAAGGCGGGCTTAACTCGCAATGCTAAGCTCGTGCTAGTCAAGCATGGCAAGATCCTGGCTGGCAGCCTCGGCGCAGCATCTCCGTCAAGTTGGAGAGCAGCGTAGGCAAGGGCCCCGTGCTTGCGGGAGGCCGAGGACGCAGAAGGGATTGAGGACAGTTGTGCAGCGCGATGGTTAGGAATGAAAAAGTGAGATTGCGTGGAGGGAAGGAGGGGAACGGGGCCGAAACCTGCACATCTTTACTGTGGCTTGAGAGGAAAATTACGTGGGCAAGAGAGAGGAACGCAGATCAGGTACCCTGAAACATCCAGATACGAGATTAGCATGAGAGGACTACTGTCATTATTTTTCTCGGGTGGCAAAGATGGAGCTAAAGCTACATCTAAAGCTACTAATACCCTTTAAAAAGCTCCTTACGCTTGGTCTGCAGATCGTATTGTCCTTAAAAAAAGTTCACCTTTTGTGCTTGGCAGCAGCCGTATTTAGCCTGGAGTGTGGCACAAGCACTGGCAGATAAGGCAGCACTAAGAGGTTTTGCAATCTGTCAGCCCTCGGGATCGTTCTGGGGGAAAACTTCAGAAGGACTCGATTTCATCATGATGCGAAATTAGAAAGTGATTGCAGTAGGGGAAGAAATCACTTGGGAAAGAGCAGGGACAACTTCATAGGAGCAAATCCCCCCCAGCTCTGCGCCGAATCGGTTAAAAGTGCCGGCTTTGCAACCGCAAGCAGTGAAAGCCTTGCAGCCGCTGTCAACGTTGCGACAGCACGTTTGCAGGGAGCATCCTCCTGAAACAGCCTTGAACTGCCAAAGAAGTTGGCAATTTCAGTTATACTCCCTGTAACACTTGCGGGCCCCAGCGCTGCGGCAGCAGGTGACAGATGGAGACACCTCCCTTGGCTTTGAACATCTCTCGAAGGGCCGCAGCCCTTCAGATGTTTTCTTTGGGAATAAATTTAGTGAAACCTGGTAGCTCCTGGAATAATGTGCCGTGTTCTGCAGCAGCAGGTCTGAGCTCTCAAATCCGGACTTGCCTGCCTGGAGGATAAACCTTTGCGTGCGCCATGTCCTCGCGTGGACCCCAGCTGCCGTGGATGGAGCTGGGGGCAGACGGGGCACGAACGTGCCGCGTCCTGCCGTGCCCGGGAGCGGTTTCTCTGAAACGCTTCGGTTTGGGAAGCGGGCAAAGCTGCAAGATGTGGTTTGCGCTCACACCTCCTCTCAACCCTGCACATCAAGGGACGTGCGGAGCAAGATCTGCTGCCGGCTGGTGTGACCCGCTCGCTGCAGGAGCCGCGAGAGGGAGCTTCGGGGCTGGCCCTTAATTTTTTTCCCCAGGCCAGACTGAGGCACGAGATGGTGCTGTTGTCTCAGCCATCGCAGAGCCCATGAGGAACCAGGGAGAGCCACCGTGGGACAGGGGGACACTGGTGAACCCCACCACACTGCCCTGCAAGACAGAGCTCTGTGCAGGACAGGGTTCAGCTCCCAAATGGGAGCTTCTCCCAAATTTGAACCCATTTCCAGCCTTGCTTCAGGGTCAACCCAAGGCTCTGCTCGGTTTTTATCAGGAAAAGCTGGTGGACAAGTGATCTAGAAGAGACACGTGTGCGGCTTCACATCCAATCTGCATTTCCCCGTGTCCTGAGATAATGTCCTGGAGGGTCTGTGTCCCTGAGGGTTACAGCATTTATAAGAGGTAAAATAAGCCTCACGACTGCGCTCTGCAGAGACGTGAACCTCACGGTGAGAGTCCTAGGGATGGGGAGGAGAAAATACGGAGAGGGGTGTTGGTGTCGCCCTCCCTGGGGGACGCCGGCTCTGCCAAGCGATGGGGATGCCGGATGCGGAGCGCCCTTGCTCACGCTTCTCAGGCAGAAAGCTCCAGCCTGGGTCTGAAGAAAATTTTCCCATGAAAGATCCCCTGAAACTGGTACATTCCCACAAAGGGCTTTGATTTCAGTGTATCGGCATTTTCCGATGAGAAACCATCTCATCGGAAAATTCCCAACCAGCAAAGAAAAACTCCGCAGTGTATCAGGGGAGGGATACTGTCGCACGCGGTGGGAATTTAATACCAGCGGAGTCTTGTGTCTGGAGGCTCTGGGTAAAGCAAGACAAAACGCAGCCAGCACCGCTCACGGCAAGAGGGGAAACCGTGAAGTCCTGCAATTGAGCAGCTTTGCTCTCTGCAGCCTGCTGCCCGTTTTCCCAACACTTCCCTCTTCATATTTCTCTCTCATCAGGGTGTCGCTGCCTTCTGTGCAGGCAGAGGGTGCAGCGTGCAAGCGTTACAGAGCAGGACCTGTTAGGGGCACGGAGGCAATGGGAGCGCAAGCTGAAGTTCCAGTGGTTCGCCCTGCCTTTGGTCGGGGTCTTGAGCTAAAGGGGGACCACACATTTTGAAATAATGGGAGAAACCGAGATGAGCGAGTTCCCTGCTCTCAAACGGAGCTGATTGTTGAGTTATGGTGGTCACAGATCCCCAGCCGGTCCTTAGTCCTATGGCTTAACCAGGCTGGAGGAAGTTTGTGTGCTACGGAGACAGCTCTTCTTTTTTAAGTGCGGGACCCCTCCAGAGCAACAACAGGCTCTTGCCCCCGCAAGGGCTCTTTCTGATGGACCGTGGGACGTCGCTGCGAGGGCGGACTCTGACGCACCCCCAGCGGGTGCCTGCCTGGGTGCGTCGTGGCTGGAAGAACATGATGCGGGTTTCTGGCAGCGCGGTGCTCTGGCAGGGAACAGAGCAGACCAGCTGCTTGCCCTGGAAAAGGCGATGCCATCTTAGGGGTTCTCTTCCTTCATGAAGAACCAGAAGCCAGGTCCTGACCTGGCCCTCTACTCTTAAAAGTAGCCCAAAATTAGGCTCTTATTGCTTCTTTTCTTTAATATCATCACTGACTGCAAAGGAGGCATTAACCTCAGGCGTCCTCACAGGGAGACGAGCACACGCTCCGTTGGAGGTGCCCTCCGCTCCCCAGCTGATGCGTGCAGCTTTCGGGAAGATTTTCAGTCCCGCCCGTGCGATGCGCGGGGACCTCACACACTGCGTATCCTTAGCGGGATAGAAACAACCAAGCAAGAGACTCGAAACCACGACTAGGTTGTTTAATCCACCCCTCTGTGCCCAGGGGCTCCTCTTCCTACCCCAAGCCAGATTCTTCTGTCACGCATCAACTTCAGGGCTGTTGCACAAGAGCGGAGGAGAACAGGCTCCAGCCACGAATCTTCTCCAGGGTTTTGCCCGGTCTGGTGTTGAATGAGTCCCCTGAGAGGGCTTTCACCAGCCCTCGTGGGAGAGCGTCCCGCAGCCTGCTAGACCTCTGATGGAAAGCGTGCCTCTCTCCCGTGGCAGGTACTTATCTGGGCTTGAAGGCTTCCTTCGCTCTGCTTGTTTTCCTGGTGGTTGCTCTCCGGCAGAGGTTAGCGAGTCCCTTTGTGAGGCCTGCGCTTCTCAGATGTTATGTCTGGAAGTTTGCTCTGTTTTTTTGGCTAGGGGGCCCAGGGTCTGGAAGTAGAGAAGCTTTTATGGGAACCCAAGTCCCCTTTTGACACGACTTCCTTGTGCTTAAATTTCAGGTTGAGTTACAGACGTGAACGTTTTCTGGTTGGATATCTTTCATTGTCAAAGGGGATTAGGCCAGTGATTATTTACATGCACCTCTATTACACAGAGTCTGTTTCTTTTCTTTTCTTTTTTTTCCCCCCATGTAATTCTACATAATATGTAAACGTTGACTAAAGCAGTCCCATAGATGGGGGAGAGGGAGCGCATGAGGCTCCCGCTATGCAAAGTGAAACGGGCAGATGGAGATCTCCGAGCTGGGAGACGCCTGTAGGGCCGATGCCTTGGGGAGAGCATCCTCTTCCTTCCACACGTCGACACTGTTGCCCAAGCAGCCAGTTCATCCCGGGACATCACCTTTCTCCAGCGCGTTGGAGCTGGTTGCATCAGGAGGCTGAATCCTTGGCGCGATGGGCCACTGGTTTGATCTAGGGCAGCTCCTCTGGAGCTTTGGCTGTTCCCCAAGAAATTGGGATATTTTTTTTAGAACCTAACATGCATGAGTTTTAAAAGGGATTTTTGATAGAAGTCCCATTTACTCCTTTATTTGGCTTGGGAGGCTGCAGTGGAACAGATTTCTTTACATATCCTTGAGTGTTATTTGATTAAGGTTATGACTGCTAATAAACACTCCGAGCCTATTCTCCTTCCCCACCACTTGTAATTCAGGAGAACTGTTGCCTGCGTGGGACTACACCTTTTTACACCGGTGCAAGGGACCAGCGTGCCGATTCTGCTCCCCTTTCATCAGTTGACCGGTGTACTGCTCGCTTCTGATGTATTCCAGCTTTATAATGTAAGAGAAAACAGAAATGGGAGGAGTGCCAGGAGTTCTGGCACAATAACCAGTTTACTTCCTTTTTCCTCACTTTGCCATTTACAATCACAAGTTCTTCTATAAAACAGCTATGAGAAGAGCAGACGTGGCTCAGGAGTAAGAAAATTCGAAGCTGCAGACTCAAACTGACAAAAACCCAAAATCTTGTTTGCAGTGTAGGAGAGAGAAGCAGGTTCTGCTTGGAAAGGCAGAAGGGAGGAAGAAAGCAGGGACCCCAGAGGACTCTGCTCTACCTATCATCTAGAAAATCAGCGTGTTTCTTGATACGGTTAGTCTTTTGCTATGTAAGAAAATATTTTTAATTTTTCAGGGAGCAAACCAGAGGAAGTGATACAGAGACTCAAGCTACCCGGCATCCCCCCAGCTGCAGCGGGAGACCTTAGCCAGTACTCGGGGAAGGCTGGTAAGCGAATCATGGCCAAAACCAGTGACCCGTGGGCTAAGGAAAGAGGAGGTCAGGCTCATCTAGGGAGATGCAGATTCTCTAGAGAGAAAGAAGCAGAAACTTAGAGCCTGCCTGCAGTCACCAACATCTGGGGAATGATCGGGGTGCCACAGAAGTTTAAAAAATGCTGAATATGCCACGTGCAATGACATGAAAACGTGCTTGGACGTACCCAGAATGCAAACTCCACGTTCCGCACTGACGCGTGTCTCTCTGATGGCCGTTTACGAATCCGTAAGAGCACAGAGAGCTCCCTCTTTGCACCAAGCCTTTCTGCTCCCCTTTCCCGGGAAGGTTGGAGGCCTTGATGCCCTTTCCCTGGACGTCAAGTGCAGTCTCTCCACGACGGTCACAGCAAGTCTTGTGCTGTGTGGTGCGCTAATGAAAAGCCGTGTGGGCTAGTCCCTAATTACAGCCATCAGTTAAGCTGTCAGAGGGAGCTCTCGGCCTCCGTTGTTTCATTATTAGACTTTGGGCCTTGATGAGCTGCAATCAGGCATGAAAGCGCGACCTGAGCAGAGCCAGGGAGGTCTCCACTCCCCCACCGAGCTCGAGGGACTTTAGTACTAGACCCGGTTTCTCGGGTCCGGGGCTTTACCTATTGCACTGCTGGGAGGGAAAGGAGGAGGAGGAGGAGCGCTCCACGGGACGTGCGATCACCTTAGGCACCACCAGCCGGCTTTCCACCCGCATTTGCTGCCTTTTTAGGGTCTGGGACCTTCATTGTTTTGAAGACAAGAAGCCGGTGCTGTAACTCAGCACCTCCGACTTTGGCTCCCTGCTTAAAAGCTTTAGGACTTGCAGCTATATACGTTTAGTTTCGATACAAATGCTATGCAGGGATGAGTCCAAATCACGGTGTCTTTCAGCCACATCTGGATTTTGAAGTGCCCCAAAGGATGATGTCGGGGGACTGTTTCTCCACGCAGTGGTCCCTTTAAATTTCACACGAGACCCAGTGGAAAACAGACACGCAGATGGTGGGTTTTAATGACAACAGCGCCAGTTTATTTGAACTAGGGTCTTTATGGGGAGATGTGTTTGTTTTCTCAGACCACACATTATTAACTAATCCCTAGACTTTGTTTTTATAGTCGCATTGTGAGCAACTTCCCACTTTTCGCCCCTTTCCTCCGTCAAAACGTCTTTGGCTTCGCAGCGGGGTGTGAGGCGTCGTAGACTGCTGCTGCTCAGGATGGATTTCCATTCGGCAGTCCTGCTGCGGCTCCAGCTCCCCTTTCTAACTGGGAAAGTCACACTGGGAATTTCCTTGTGCTCTTTGGAGACGATCGGCTACAGTCGCTATGCATCCCATTCCCTCTTGGTATGAAGGGGTAGTAATATTTCTTTTGTCTTCCCCACGTATCGGCCCCATTCTTATTCCAAAGCCCAGGTCTATCTCCTTTTCCCAGCTTCTCCTCTTCCAGGACAATTGCTGCATGCCGGTACTAAGTGGAGAAGAGCCCGTTTGCAAAAGGCCCAAAGTGAAACACTTGCAAGACCATCTTCTGAAGTATTTGGTTATGTTAAACCATAAATGCCACGAGAACAGGCTTCGCTGTAAGCTTTTCGCTATTCCTTCATGGATTCAAGAAACCTGGAAACAAGCAACCGCGTTTTTGCTGTCCTGGCTGCAAGCGCCGCGCAAGAGGCGCTGGGCAAAGCCAACGCAGGCTGCCGCGGCCGGCGCGCCGGGGAAGGGGTGGGATTTCGGGCAACGGCTTCTCCTCGCCAGGTTTCCCACCTGCAACTTTTGCAGAGCATCTCCTCTGATCGCTTCCAGCCTTCGCCTGACAAACAGAAATCTGAAATGAAACAGCCTGTTCTGGAGGGATCGCGGGGGTCGGGGGGGTCTCTGTTGTGTAGCCCCACACAGCTGTTAATCACCAAAATATCTCTGGCTCCCAGCAGCTGTCTGGTGTTTATCTTAGCCTGGATATCTCCTGGCCGAGCCCGCGGAGAGCAGGCTGTGCAGCCAAGCCAAACACAAACGGAAGACAGACAATTTGCACACAAGGGTGTGCACGTGTATTTTGTGCGCGCGTGTGTGCGTACGTATGCGTGTGCATATACACGCAGGCTTTGTTTGTATCCCGCTGCTGCGGCTAGAAGCGCGCGTCAGCGATTTTTGTTTGAAAGGAATGTGTGATTTCGTGGATGTGCTGGCACCTACGGGAAGGGAAGCCTCATGGATATGTGTCGTACAGGTGTTTTAGGCATGTGCTTCCAGGGATGTGACTGTGACTCAGATAAGATCTCTTGCCCAGTAATCCCCTGTGCTTTCTCTAAGCTTTGTGAAGCTTTTGAGATAAAGTGGAAAAACACAGGGCTTCCCGAGTCTTCCAGTATCGGTCAGCCACAGAGGCTTTGAAGTGCATCTCAGAGGCAGTTCCCTGGGCCCTCTGCGACTGTTTTGGGAAACAAGGAGGAGGAAGAGGGCTAACAAAGTAAGCTGTCCCACCTGCAGAAGAGAAGGAGGGCAACCCTGTGGCTCCAATTAACCTGTCCTCGCAGGGGGGTGAGGGCAAGGAGTTTATATAAATCAGGCTCAGCTGAGGCTGAGCTTTTCAGGGAAGGGGTGAGAGAAACAGCTCTCCTGGTGTGTTTGACGTCCTCTTTGTGGTAAGAGGCTTGCAGTGACTTAGGAGATTAGAGACTTGAGGAGTAGCAAGGAGGATGTGAGTGTGTTATGCCTGGATTTTTCTGAAGACTTATAACTTTTTTTTTTTTTTTACCCCCGTTTCCAGGTCTGTTCTGTAACAGTCAGAGCATCCTGAGCTACCATGTGGCAGCTTGGTGCAGTGGAGAAAGTCCTGGCTGGATCTGAGTTCCTACTTCTGTGATAAGGTAGGATTTGGGTGAATTTATGGGATGTTGGGAACCAACCGGAGCTGTTTTTTAATGAATTGTCAACTACAAGTGTCCAGAGAAGCCCAAGGTTGTGTTGCTGAATGTTGTGAAGCTTCAAACTAAAGGGTTTGCAGTTTTTATTTTCCTAGCAGTTGGTTGTACTTCTAACGTTGGTTTGGAAGGAATACTTGAGGTCCTCATCACTGCTGACTCTCCCCTGGGGTTTCAAAGGCCGTCGAGCACTGGGAGTTACAGAAACTGGCTGTACAGGATGATGTGTGCCTCTGGCTTTTCTGAGCCCCGAGGGAGGCTGAAATCCTGCTGCCTCTTACACTGAGCTCCCTAGGGGCAGCTGCGCAGGATTAGCTGCAGTGCTGGCTTTTGGAGGCTGCGCTGAGCTGTGTTTTGGGCTGGCTGAGTGAGGGGGTGTGCGTTTGCTTATCCCTAGTTTGCCTCTTGCTCTCCCAGTACAGTGAGTGCCTCGCATAGAGATTGTGCAACAAAAGCCAGGGCTCCTTCCAAAGCAGTTCGGCTTTCTTGGCTGTGAATGCCCAGCTTTCCTTCAGGTCCAACTCTGGTATTTATCAATTAACTTGCTCCAGATCCTGGGAACAGCCGCAGCTGTCCTTCCCTTCAGCCTGGAGCACCTACTTCCTTCTGCCTTACCTCATCCTGCAATTACCGTCCCACAGGGCACCCCAGGCTGCAGCAGCCTGTACATCTGTCCTGTCTTCTGTGCACGCAGCAAAGCCTCGGAGGATAAAGGAATGGAAGAGAAAGAAGCCAGTTGCCCAGGAGTAGCGGTTTAGGCAGAAACGTGCTTGTATTATGCACCTGGAGACGGTGGGGGTGAGCTTGTGGTACGGGAAGCAGCGGTGCAGGGAGCTGGGGCTGAAGTGAAGGGTAGCAAGCTGTCAGGATGCTTCTGCTGCAGGCTTGGTGAAGAGAAGCAGCTGCAGGAGAGGGGTTACGGTGGCTCCTGTTCTCACCAAAAATGACAAACCCTTGGGCTCTCTAGCCGGAGCCTTTGCTGTAGGTGAGAGATTTGTCCAAAGGGAGAGACCAGCTTTCTGGAAGGCAGAGGACAGGAAGGGAGGAGTTCATCTGGAGCAGACTCGCTAATAACTAACTAGTCAGCTGTTTCTTAATGTGCTGAGAGGATGTGGGAGCCCATGGGTTTCCTGAAATGTATGTGCAACGACTGCTCTTTCCGAAGAGCCAAGAGTCCCTTGAACAGCGGAGGTGCAGTCCTCGTCCTCTCCCCTGGGAAACACCAGGCTTAGCTTGCAGCCAGGAGAGGCAGGGTGTTTGGGATGGCCACACACCGGGGTTAATAAGCTGCCCTGAAGAGGAGAGCAAAGAATGGGAGGGTTCAGTGCTGGAGAAACACTCTGCACAGGAAGACTGCTGTGCATTAGGGAGATGATGGTGGAAACAGCTCAGGAGGCATCTTGATGACAGGCACAGCCTAGAACTGTGTCCGCTTTGGGTTTTTTCTTGCAACCTTATTTCCAGCTTTGTAATGGGGAGCGTAACCTCTGGCTTCGCTTCATCAGATGTGCCTGCGGCAAAGCTAAATAGAGCTGACAGATTGGGGCTCTGCTGTTTCTCTGCAGCTAGCACAGCACGAGGGAGGTGTGGAGACGTGTCTTAAGAGTCCTGATGCTCAGGATATATCTGGGCACCTGCGGGGCTGGTGATGGTGGCACAAAGAGAGCAGCATATTAGCCTGGCCCCCTTCCCACTCCAGAGACACCTAAAATCTTGAGGGGAAACTCCCAGGTTTCCGTGTCTTGGCTTGCATCCCGTGCAGAGGGGCTGGGAAGACCTGCCTTGAAGGCTGTGGAGCAGCAGTAAGGTGATACGCTGAGAAAATACTATGTTCTTAACTGCCTGAGTGCTGCTGGTCTTCCTCAGCTTCCCACGCGGTCCTCTGTCACCGTCACCAGCTTTTAAGGTATCCAAGCCCCCTCCTGCCCTGATGTGCAGGGACAGACCTCTGCATCCCGTGCAGGGCCTGGTACTTGGGCCCTGGCATGAACATTTTTGGTCAGCTGTTCTTTTGGGGAGAACAAGCCAGAGTTGCAGCTCAACTGCTGTCAGCGGGGGTCCTGTGGATATTTTCGTCTCGAAATCCCCTCTTCCTTGCTGAGCTGTTGAGTTTGTGTTGTTCCTCATCCCGACACGTTCAGGGAGCAGACGTCCTGCTCTTCTCCATCCTCTCCATGTCCCTTTGCTGATGTTTAGTGTCAGTTGAGGACACTTGGTAGCCCACTGTGCAAGTCCCCATGGGAAGATAATATACTTCCCATAAACACAGACAGGGATGTTGTTGCCTGCTTTAATGTGCTCTAATTTAAACAAAATGGTGTTTTCAAATGAGTTTGGTGGATTTTGTTGCAGGAGACTAACTCTCTGTAGTTAGAAAGGGGGGTTTTTTTGGTACAGAGGGGGTTCTGCCTTTGAGTTAAGCTTGCAGGTTGCTGAGTTGGGCAACCCTTACAAGCAGAGCCTCTGTAGAAATGTCTATGAGCCCTCCTGTACCAGCAGGTCCTGGAGGCTCACAGCTCACCCTCCTGTGGTACCGCGGACGTCAGTGTGGCTCTGCTGGTGCCTGGAGGGGGGACTTCACACTGGAGTCTGCTGGCACTGGTCCCGGTCAGGATCAAGGTCACTTCTATTGACCTGAGCTGTGTTCAAAACAATCACTTAGGTGTGAAAAAAATCTGCTGCCTGTTCCCTGGGCTCCTCAGTCCCCACCCAGCGTACTTTTAAAATACTCTTAATGAGCTGTCATTTTGGCCAGGGCTCACTTGGCGATTTAAGGATGGTGCTAACAACGAGACCACAATGTCCAGGCAGAGGAAAGGGAGTGAGGGGCTTTCTGCTGGTTTATTTTCTTTTTTTTTCCCCCCTGCTTGGTCTTTTCTGTAGTTGTTTTCAGTCCTGCAGTGATTTCCAACAGCTGGCCCAGCTATCATCCCGATCGTGTTGCTCTGTGCTTCAGTGAGCTGGGGGGACTTGGCAACCCGGCAGCTGTCCCGGAGCCTGAGCCATGAATGAGCTCAGAGGGGGAAGGAGAGAGACTTGGATGGGAGAAACTGTATTTGTGGTGTGTGGTGGGGTTTTTTTTAAGTGAGAGGCTGACAGCGTTGACTGGATCCAGGCACGGCCTGAGCAGGTGCTGTGTGTGCTTTGCCCTTCCACATTTCTCCTCCCTGGACCCTCCTGCAGCGCTTGGCGTGAGGGATGGCCCCAAGCAGCCCCTCAAATCAGCCTGTGTCTGACCCATCGCTGAGCGCTCGGCGCTGGGCACGGCTCACACCTGCCCTGGGAACTCACATGCGCTCCAGTGCTGATTTGCAGCAGGTCTTGGCTCTTTCCCCTCCGATGCCCCCCACACAGATATTTTTTTAAGCCCTACTTTCAGACTTCAGCAATGCAGCCTGCTGACAGCCTGCCTTAGGCTTTATGCTACAGATCCTGAATGACCGAGCTACATCTAAAGATGTTTCTTTTGCCCAACATCCACAGTGCCTCTTGCAGCATCCTTCTGTCCAGTGCAGCCCTGTCCCTTGATATCAGGCCGTACCTAATATCTCAAGCTGGTGTGTTGTGTGATGTTATGAGGATATTTTCTACCGTGCACAAGGCAGGGGTGAGCTTTTCAGCCCCTATTCCGTGCTCGTGTCCTCGAGCCTATATCTCAAGACGATGTGGGGTGTGTGTTTAAACTGTTTCCTTAAAATAATCTATATGGACCCAGTTAAGTTGTAGCACAGCGTAAGGGCACGATTCCTGCCTCATAGAGCCTAAAGCACTCAATAAACATAGTGACCCCCCACTGAAATGTGGTTTGCAAAACATCCCCCCCGCTGCTTCTGAGTTGGTGTGTTGTGAACTGGGGGCAAACCAGAGAAATGTGTTATGGTGCTCTCCTCAAGTGAAAAGAGTTTGGCAAAGTCCCACAGGCTACTGCTTTTAAATAGCTCATCCTTAAATAGGTTGCTGTCTCCATTACCAAGGGCGCGACAGCTTTCCTGGAGGGTACTGGAGGTTTCATTTTAAATGAAGTCACCTTGGGATTCTTTGGAGATGTTGATGATGTGTGGCAGGATGATCTCCAGTACGCGGCGTGCAAGTGGTAGAAAAGGCTGAAACCAAAACTCCTGTGAGACTGTGTGCCGTGAGCTGGAATACTAAAGCAAACGAGGGGCTACTTTTCGTTCCTGTGGATGCGGGCTGTGTCAATGTGTCTTCACTATCGCTCTGCCGTTCCCCTTTCCTAGCAAGCCTTGACTTCCCCGATACCTGATAAAAGCTCCTTGCAGCGTGCTGCAGTCCTGTGCAGACGCAAGGTCGGCTGCTCTGCCTTCCTCTTAGGCAGCAGCATCTGGAAAGCTCCTGGTTTGGGCCCCTCATCCCTCAAAATGAAGTTCTGCTGGACCTCTCGGGGTTGATTGGTGCTGGTTGCTGCAGGTTTTATCAAGGATGATGCTCTGTGGGTGCTCCACCCTGGACCCGGGGCACGCTCCACCCTTTCCCCGCTGCTGTGCTGCAGCACATCTGCCCTGATGTGCTGCACTCCTGCCGTGAGCTGATGAGAGAGCAGGGTGCAGGCTGCCTTGCTTTTGGAAGGGATAGACTGAACAGGCCAAGCCTAATGGCGCGGTAAAGCGGCGTTAAATTGGTGGTTGGTTTGGGGCTTCTCAGGGCTTGTTTTCTTCTGAGCTCTGCCCTTTGGGACCTTGAGGGAATGTAGGCGAACCACGGAGTGGGTCAGTGGCAAACACCGGGCCATGGCAGCATTCAGCCGTGCGCTGTAAATGAGCGAATCTGCAGCTCTGTGAACAACCAGCCTTTTCTACCTTAATGGTTATTGCAGATGCCAGGTCCCCCCTTTTGTCTTTCCAGGCATCTGCCAGGGAACAGGCCAGGAACTAGCTCCAGTGTCGGAAAGCTCGCCAATAATTGTATGTGGAAATTGTACTTCCCCTGGGTTTATGTAGATGCAAGTGCCCTGGTGCTCTTGAGAGCAAGAGTGCTGCCAGGCAGTTACAGCAACAAGCTTTTGTTACGCACCTGGCGTTGCTTTTTTCCAGCTTTGGAGGTGGGCAGAGGAGAGGGATGTGCTGCTTTTATAAGCCGTGGATGTGAAGTGATTGGGGAGGAGGCGGTCTTAATTCTTCAACATCGTGTAGAATTGCAGTAGTGAGGTCCATGCTTAAATTAAGACAGATGAGTGCAAAAGGGGTTGTTGGATGAGCTTGCCGTGTTTACTACAAGAGGGCCAAATCTGTTCTCTTGGTTGTGGCTATAAACACCACAGATGCCTTAAGCTGTCTGGCATGCAGCTATTTCTGCGAAGATTAAGCTGAAATAGGAGTTTTAATGGTATGACATTGAACTTTGAATAAGGCTTTGGCTCCGTCACAACTTTCTTCTGCAGTCAAGAGGAGGTAGCTCAGGCTTTTGTGCTTCTTTTTCTAACAATAAACCGTGCTTTGAGGTGTACAGCAGAAGAGCACTAAAAGCTGACCTCCCTGCAAGTTATTTCCTTTGAGCTCTTGATTACGCTACAGCACATGCATCCCCAGTATGATCCAGGATGGATGATGTTCCATCCGTTTCTTTTGAATGCCTCATGGATCTCGAACAGCTGCGAGCAATTTATTTTTGGGTATAATCAGTTAATGTTTTGGTGAAGTGCTTTGAAGATGTACAGCATCCTCAAATGCTGAGTATTGTTTCATTATTATTACTATTTAACATCTCTACGTAGCTGAACTACTGTCAGACATCCTCACTTAATAACATATTCGGTGTCTGGATCTTTTCCGCAAAGGCAGATTTTTGGCAAACGGGGTGGTGGAATGATATAATAGAGCTTGCGGTTATATAGTACCTGTCATCCGAGTCTCTCAACGTGCTTTACAGGCACTAGTTAATTCGCAGCGCTTGGTAAGGCAGTCTGGCTATCCACCTCCGTGCAGATGGGGAGGCTGAGGAGGAAGAGTGTGACCTTCTTGAGGTCACGCAGGAGGGGATTAGACCCAGGTCCTCCAGAACCCGCTCTCCCCATCGCAGTTACGCAGTGCCCTTTCACTGCGACTGTGCCACTGGCCTCCTAGGAACCTCCCCTGGTCCTCACGAAGGGATCTGGTCAATGCTGCCTTACGTATACTTATTTCGGATCAAGAAGCACGCAACTGGGGTTTGCTGCCATGCGAAAGCTTGTGTGCTGTGGAGGTTGAAGTCCAAAAAGGTGTGAGAGATACAGGGTAAGCAGGAGAGCAAGAATGAGGGACTCGTGAAGTCATGCGAGTTTGGAGTGAGATTTTGGTCATCGGGGTATGGCTTGTTTTCTGCTTTTTCTTCTTGTGATGCCACCTGGAGAACAGGCATTGACCAAGCTATTTAATTTGCTGTCTGGCCAAACAGATTGCTAGCAGAACTCTCCAAAGAGCTGCAGCTTGGGATCCTGTGGGAAACCAGTCTGACCAGAGACCGTATAAATCGGTATAAACCACCCTGCTGGGATGGATGGCCAGGCGGTGTTGTCAGTCTGAGCGGGTCCCTCTGTGTCGGGGCAGAGCAGAGCAGCTTTCCTCGCCGCTCCTGTGGCTGTTCGAATGGGTCGCTGTCAATCCCCCGCCAGAAACAAAAGCGCTTGCAAATCGAAGAGGTGATATTAGGAGACAGAGCCGTGGGACTCTAGCAGGCAGTCCGTCATGTCTTAGACGTTAACATCTAGTCTAGAAGACTTGGAAAGCAGTTCTTCCCCCACGTGCACCCCGCAACCCACCCCAGAGACAACGTATAGCATGGAAACAACAACAAAAAAAAATTAACTGGCGCTGCTATTCTGACAGATAAAGAGCAACTCTTCATAAAGGACCTCTGTGTTTTTCTTCCTGCCAAGAATCATTTAAACAGCGGTCATTAGCGACTTATCTTTCCTAAAACACTAGCGAAAGCTGACATCTCGGCGAGAGACCCCATCAGTCAATGTGCCGTGGTGGAGAACAGCTGTCTATAGCTCCAGCTGTTTGCACCCTCCATGCGTGAATCCCCCTCCCTTAGACACACGCTGGGACACGGTATTTGCAGCTCGCTCTTAGGCTCGTGTATTACTCCTAGCAAAGCCAGGGGTGACTGACAGTCCAAACAAAGCAGGGAAAATTCCTCCTGCTTACTCATAGCTTTTTGCAGGAGCTTTATCAAAGTCCTGCTCCTCCCAGGGAAAACTCTGCCTGATAACCAGGCATTGCACACAGCCATCAGCTGGGGGGAAAACTACCCTAAACAGCCATCGATGGGACTGGGAATTAGGCTGCGTATCCCCAGAGCTATGGAGCCTGTTACCACTGGCAGCGTATTTATCTTCCAAACATGCTGGTTAAGAAAACAATGTTATCTGCATCGTAAAGGTAGGGAATAAAGAGACTGTTAGCTGCCCTAAAGCCTCCTCGGTCGCTGTGTCTCCAGTTGGTGCTTTACTGGGGTCTCTGAATTGCTCTTAAGTGTCCCTTGCTCTCCATTTCACTAGGCGCAGGGACTCCAAAGGGATTTAAGCTGGCTAAACGTGGCCCTGAAGGACTGGCACAAAAGCTCGTCCCAGGGAAGGGATGCAAACCCAGGGTTTCAGACCTTGGCCCCTTGTAAAAGCCTGTGCAAGAGCCAGGCGGGGTTAAACCTGCAGATTTGCCAGCTGAGGGTTTTCAGGTTCCTCGTCTGTGCCAGGCTGATGCATTGAGATACCTACTGAAGGTAACACTGTGCAGCAGCATCTCTTCTGGTCAGCGAGCTGGAGATCAGACTGGCAGCCTGAGAAGCAGAACCATCCTAGAAGCTGCCTGGAACTTTAAAGGCTGGTTTATGTCTGTTAAACTCGAAACCAATCAAGCCAAACTTTGAAACCTGTCTACTTTCTGAGCTTTTCTTTCCTTGCTTGTTCGAATACTGGGAGGTAAGCCAGCTCTGGAAATGAAGTCACTTCTGAAAATGGCTGCTCTCCCCAGAAGGAGGCTTTGAAAATTCCCATTGTAATTTAAAGTGATTTTTTTTTTCCCCAAAAAAACATCTTATGAACTTGGCCCCTGAATCAGTCCCTCCCAGCTGTCCTCAAATTAAAAAGAGGGGGAAAAAAAGAGACACTGGCACTGCAAGCCTTTTTTTTATGACACAATTTTTATTGCGTAGGATTCAGCGCATTGACAGGCTGTAAAAGTTTATTGAAAGCAGATACAGCCTGTCAATGGGCTGACCAGTGTCCCTGGCTGGGACACATCCTCAGGCTTCTGGTGGAGGGATGTGTTTTTGTGGGTGGGTTTTTTTTTTTTCTGCATTTTGACTGGGTCATCGCCGGGGAGAATTTCCCGCAGGGGGAATGCCCACTGTGAGCCACCAGCATTGGCAAAGGGGGCTGAGTCATTCCTGTGCGGAGGTATGTGGTGCTCACAAGTTTTGTGGTGAGTCTTGTGGGGCTAAACTCATGCCTGAGGTTAGGCCTGCAAGTAGGTCTTTCCCTGGCAGCTAGCGAGCGCTTAGATTAATACCCCTATTAGCGCAAGGCCAACCTCCCATACCCCTTCAGCGCCCTGTATGAAGTGTACAAGGTCTTCTGCAAAAAAGAAGCGTCCCTATCGCAAAGCCCACCAGACAGGGAGAAAACCAAGGTCTCGTACCGTTACTTGTGTGCAGACAGCACCTTCTCTTGGCAGTCTTCTGAACTTGGAAGGGAGCTTTTCCTGTGAAAATTACCCTTCGTTTCAAGGGAAGGCTGGTCATCAGTTGCAATTAACTGGTTTTTGGAGTACGGTGCCTTCCCCAAGCAAGGGCAAAAGTAGAAGAGGATCATAGCTTCATCCGCGAAATAGGAATATGGCCAGATCTGCTGCTTGTGGTGGTTGAAAACTGAAGTAGCCAAGATAAACATCTGCCTGATGGTCAGTAAATGCCTGTGTTAACACCTTGCTGGGGTGCACGAGGCCATTGATGCAAAACATCATGGCCAAGGTGATGGGAGCTAACTGAGGCTTGCTGCTCTTAACTCCTGCTTGCTTCTGCAAACTACCTGGTGCACCTGTAGCATGAGCTTACCTCGCTGTACGTGCAAAAGGCTTGGAAGGTGCCAGGGACTGCCCGGCAAAGAGGGTGCTAGCTCGTCCCTCTGGGGCTTTGCGGGTTATTCCAGCAGCAGCCCTCGCTGGTGACTTGGGTTGAGGTACCGTGTCCTGAACAGGGAGGACAAAGAGCTGGCTTACCTTCACATCTGCTGCCCCTCTTAAGAAGGCGGCTTCGTGTTGAACTGCTGCAGCAAAGTCTGTCAGGAATGGAGTCAAGGCCCTGAAAGCGGTGAGCTGGGTGCCAGATTTGCTGCGTTCGCAGGTCGGTGAACTTAAATAACTATATGCCTTTGAGGCGTTTCAGAGACCCCTCGCAGAGAAGGGCTGGATCCAGCTGCCAGACCCCTCACCTTGTTGGCCCATGCCAATTTGGATGTGCTGTCAGAAATCGTTCGCTAGCGGAGCAGCATTAGGTAAGAACCCTGTTTTTGTATCCACAACAGTGTTGGATCAAGGTTGCCGCGTGTCATTTCATCACTCTGGCAAACTACGAGCCCAGGGCTTGGAGTGTGGAACCTTATTTTTAATAAAGGAAAAATCTTTGCACTTCTATTCTGCATCTGTCAGCGATCTCACTTGGCTGAGCCCTGGAGGAGTTCATCTGGCCCTCGTGTTAAGGAAAACCAACAAATTAGTACAGATGTTTTTCTGAGAGCTACGGGGATCAGGGATCAGTGATTTAATACTGCCTGATATTTGATAGGGGACGCCCAGGGAATATGTGCTGGAAACCAGGAAGTAATATTACATGAAATCAAAATATAAATATGTTCCTAAAGGTTTAGGTAATTTTTTGCAATTTCCCCTTGTATAGTCTTAAATGAGGTCTCTGCTCCTCCTGTTCTTCCTGCACTTGTTCATGCAGGAGGCTCGTTCCTCTCGAGCTGGATTCAAAACTCCGTGGAGTAAAACGGAGGCTTTTTGTGTGTTTTGTGGGCTTTAGCTCAGCTGAGGAGCACACGTTAAAAAAGCAGAGATGTTTTTGGAGGAAGGAAGGGAAACCGAGAGGTGAGGGAGGAAGGCTGCCTTAACCACCATGAGTCCGAAGCGTTGAGGCTTTGGGATGCACCATTCACTGTGCCCTCCCTGCTTCTTCCAACCCTGAGAATTCTCAAGGATCAGTTGGTGACAATATGTGCAACTGGAGTTCTAAACCTGAGGATGAGCTGAATAAAACCTGAGACCAAAAGCAGCTTTGATTGTCGGCTCTCCAGAGTACATGATCTTGGAGGTCTCTTCCAACCAGAACAATTCTATGATTCTGATTATTGTAGTCCTCTGACATGGCCTAACAGGTAGTCCTAGCTTTTAGCTGCTCTGTAGGTCAAGCAGGCAACATCAGGCACGTAAGGCTGTGAGAGACTAGCTCTACGTCCTTCTGAGCTGCGCTTAACTTTCAGGGGCCGTTGGACCAAACGACACGTTGGTTTCAAGCTCCTGCTAAGATACATCTTTAGGAAGAGACAGCACGGTGGTGGGAGATCACAACGGCATAGCTGTTGTTGATATGCACCGAGGTGTTTTTCTGAAAGGTTTGGGGGGTTACTTGATTCCCGGTGGCCTGAAAGGGCACAACTCTGTTGTCTTCTGGCATTTTGTACTCATGCATGTGTGTAAGGTATGGAACCAAACGTAGAAAAGGAAGGTGTAAATTCATTTTTCACAACTTTTGATTTTGGGTAGCTTCTCTGAGTAGACCTATCATGACCATGAGAAGTATCTGCAATTCTTCTTGATGGTTCTGACTTGACGCTTAGGACCTCATGATGTGTCAGACTGGTGTCACACTGATGAGTCTTTGCCCGCCACATGTCCACCGTGGGCCTTTTGTATTGCTCAATGGCTTCACCACTGCTGAGTTGGGTTTACTGATACCTAAATAACTCACAGCAAGAGAATTTATTCACACCCTCCAAAAACCACAAGATATGGAAAATTAATGTTATTCTTGACTCTCAAAAACATAACAGTAACTGAGATGAAGTCATATAGGCTCAGCAATGACCATCAGGGGGATTTTGAAATTGTTCACAGACCCTCTGTCCCTGAGATGCCCAGGGTAGCCCAGCTGTTTGGCAGAGCGGGGGTGATACCCGACGTGCATTGCTGCGTGCTGACGACTTTAGAATGAAGAATGACTGTTCTCCCCAACTCGCCACTGCTCCACCTGGAGCTGGCAGGGACTCCCACGCAGGCATAAATCAAGGGCAAGATGACAGGGTTGTGGCTGAAGATTTTTTTTTTGGCTCCAGGGTTGGAAAACTGGCCTTTTCGTAAAGGTCGCACCGTAGCTGACCTCCCAGGAAGGGGCGAGGGAGGAGGGCTGCCGCCGAGCCTCAGGCAGGGCAGAGAAGTTGCTGGAGATGAAGCGCATCCTTTGTGTTGCAGCGGACCCAAAAGCGCTCGGCAGTTTGGCTGCTCGTCACCCATTGCTTCATCCCGGAAGATGACATGAACAGCAACTTTACTTTTTTTCCCCCCATATTTCTCCTCTTACCCTTGGGCAAGGACCCAAAGCCTTCACGATGTGTAAGGAATTTACTAGTCCCTTACCAGAAGGTTATTGTTCTGTTCTGGCTCTCACTGTCACCTCTGAGCATGAGAGGCACGTCTTTTGGTGTGTACCTGGAAGCATCTCTGGTATTCATGCTTGCGCTTCAGTTCGTGGATTTGGTTTCAAATAAATTGAAGTTTTTAGGAATGTCGTGTTGATGTTGCGCTGAAGACAAAACTAATTAGAAGCCAATGGGCTTCTCAGTAGTGGAAGCGTTGAGCCAAGGAAATCCAGAGCAGGGAGTGACGATGTTCTGCGCTTCACGCTGGGGAAATTCCCGTGGTGGCTGCTCCTTTCCCTTTGCTCATGCGACTGTGCCTTTCCGCCGCCCGTGGTGACTCAAGGATCGCTTGCCCATCTTACCCTGCAATTTCCTGGCTTGCATCGGGGTTTCTGTAACTGTTTGGTAGTCCTTCTACAGGGGTAGGAAGGCTGAGGTTTTTGTAAGGCCTCCGTTGGCTTTAAATTGTATAAACTTTGTACTCTTTTTACATCCAGCCTGCAAGCTTAAGGAACATATTCAACTCCCAAAAAATTTCTCAACTTAGTGACAAATCTGCTTCCTATAAACCCAAGCTGTTGGCATTTGCTGTTCCCCTCCTTTAATGCTTTATTAATGAAGTTCTTTTACAGCTGTTCCATTATTTCACCTGGGATAGGAGTCAGGGTCACAGGTGGATAATTATGTGGGTCATCCTGTTTCTATCCTCTTAAAACTCTGGCACAACATAAGCTTTCTTCCAGCCCTCAGTGTTCCAAAGACTTATTAAAAGTCAACATTAATGATCCAGAGCACTCTTTGGCCGGGTCCCTTTTAAATCTCGAATACAAGGTCTCTGGGCTTGCTGATTTCAAAATACCTCATTTACTAGCTGTGGCTTTACCTCCTTCTTAGTTACTGTTGGATTAGAAGCTATTTCATCATCGCACGATACAAATAAATCCCATGGCTTCCTCTCAAACATAAAATGGCTGCTCGTATGGTTACAATACCTTGGAGCTGTGGATATACCCCTCTTCTGCTTGGCTAATTGTGGTTGCACTTACTGCATTGAGCCAATACTGTTGTTGGAAGGGTTTGTTCCTTTTGAGTTACTTGAGGTGTCTGTCCCAAAGAGAATGATGCTGAAATTTTCTGTTTCCAGGCAGGGAAATCATCACTGTGAGATGAGGCACCGTACGTAGCACAGAGCACTGATCCAGGGGCAGAGAGAAAAGGAAAGAGGGGCAAGAAAGCTTTTTCTGCAGTAAGGAACACAGCGTGGTGGGAGGATGGAGGGCGCGTTCATCTCCAGGCTCGGGAAACCTCTGAGGTGTTAGAGTGGGATATGAGCTATGTGCATGGCCCCAGGAGAAAGGGCGCTTGGATCACAGCAAGACGATGATCGTGTGGAGGCAGGAGGTGTGAAAAGACTAGCTGGGATGGCACCGAGGCAAGATCTACATGCATGGCACCAGAGAAAGCATCTGCCAGGTAGAAGGGGTAGCCAAAGAGAAGACCAGTCTAACTCCAGGAAGTCTCATGGAGACTCTCCTTGGAAAGATGCTGCTAACATGGAAATACAAGGGTGAGAAGGGGAGCAAAGGAACAGTGATTTAGCAGTAAGCCAGGGAAGCAACAGTAAAACAAAGGCGGAATGGAAGTCATCCTTTAATTGCCACCACGTGGGTGTGAAGAGCTTGGGGAACCAGTGGAGGAACTGGTGTTGCACGTCTGAGTATGAGCTTGACCTAGCTGTTACTGCAACGTGCTGGGAGGACTTGAGGAGCGGAATGCAGAAAATCGTTGGCCACAGACAGGGAGTGGGCAAAAGGGTCCAGTGTGGGTGTTTAGGTCTCTAGTAATGGAAAACTCAGTGATTCCTGCATGAAATAGGAAGTAGGATATTAACCGGTGTCTGATACTGTCTGGCCAAACTGGTGAGCAGGGTGACTGCTCTGTACGTATGTTAGGTGGTTGTTTAAAGACTAGCATCGTTTTGGAAAAGTGTCATAGAGAAACATCTGCTGAATCACTTCTGTTGCTGCTTCTTATGCTTTATCGCCATCATTTTCTGAGTCTCTTGAAACAGGGTACTGTATCCTATGTGGGAGATCTTTCTGCCAGCCTTGGTAGGTGAAAAGCAACTGTGGGCAGAATGGGAGCTCTGTAACTGCTCAACAATAAGCAGAGGTGGCTTCCAGGTTCCTCTAACGATGCTTCAGACAGTTTAAAAGTAGCCTGTGTGCCAATTGCTTGCATGTTCCTGCACACCTACGTAGAGACTGTAAGCTTTAGTGCAACAGGCGAGCCGTTTGGGTTTGGGAATAAAAAATGCCCAGAGCTTCCACGCATGCTTCTGTTGGCTTTTCTGATTCCACATTCATTGAAGACCTGCTGCCCCAGAGTTTAGCCCGTTTAATAGACCCAGAGTTAGAAATCTGGGGCAAGTTTAACACAAATAGAGCCCAATTCACATCAGCCTGCTCCGTGAGCGTCTTGCAAATAAACATGTGGTTGTGTCAACGCAAAGAAACTCTACCCCTGTGTTACTTGTGAGGGCTCCAGAAACTCTTTTGAAATGGAATACATGGATTATGTAGTTGTTTGCCTGATATTTACTTAAGTACTTGCTGTGACATAGAAGAAAACAAGTAAATGTCGAGGAATAATGGCTATTACTGGTGATTTATTCTCAACCAGGTAATTTAATTGCCTTTCCTGATGGGTAACCAGATATGAGGATAGGGAAGAGTAAACTTGTAGATCTTCAACTTGAAGGTTGTTGGCACTACGTTGTGGACCTTTCTCTAACTTGGGAAACACGGTCTGGAGGCCGCTGCTAAAAGGTAGATGTAAGCAGGAGAAAACCAGACACAGAACAGTTGTTAATGGTTCGCTGCCAAAACAGCAAGCTTTATTAAGTGAGATTTTGCCAGGCCTGAAAAAAAAAAAACCCACTCAAACCCGAAGTGTTTCATAATCCCTGAGGTTCTGGATGACAGAAGAGGGAATACGTGTGTCAGTGCTGCCAGTCAGGGAGGTGCCGCGAGCCTGCCGGAGGATGAGATTAGCGTTTGAGGCGACTGTCGCAGTGGAGAGAAACACCCTCCCTTCTGGGTGGGGAACTAACCCTGGATATAATTTGTCATGGACGAGGTTTGCGCATAAATCACCAGGTGCATAAATAGAGGAGGAAGGAGGACTGGCCAGCTCGCAGCTCTGCCTGGGAGGGTTTGGAGTTGACCTAGGCCTGGGTCTCGTGTGGTTTTCTGTTGCAAATAAAAAGACAAGTATCGTGCTGGGATGTATAAACAGGGCTTCAAACTCCGCGTTAGCGTGCTGTCAGCTGTCGCGTGTACGAGCTGCCAGCGTAGGCCGGGATGGCGGGGGGATTATCTGTGTGTGCTACACGTTCATACACACTTAAGTGTCCAAGTCAGGAATATGTGCATCTTAGGCTCTCTGTAGGCTTACAAGCGCCTTGAGGGAGCGATGGAGAACAACAAAGGTGTACGCTGCCTGGTGGCACCTTGCCTCTCTCCACTGGCTCCTCTGGGAGCTTTGAGCTGGTGAAGCTTCTGCATGAGGAGTCCAGGCATCAGGCTTTTGAATAAGAGCCATCCCCACGTAGCAAACTCGATTTCACTACTGCAAGCCCTGGAACAGCTCTGACAGTTTAATAGGGAGCAACCTCCACTGGAAACCACCCTCTTAAGTCTTCCAGGAGAAAATGATTCTGCTTAACAGTAACGGCAGCTTTTAGGTGAGGATATAGTTACGTGGGATTTGAACTCAGACCAGACCCAAGCAATGAAGTTGCCCGGTAGCACCCAAAGCGTCAGGACTAGCACACGCTCCGGTTTGCTCAGGACCTCGTCGGAGGGCAGATGACTTCCAGTGGCACAGCGGCGGTGGGAATTGGGCCCCCCTGCCTCACTCTGCCAGTTTGGAGCCTGTGGCAGATCTCGAGCCCGATGAGAAGAGAGGATGAGCGTTCCCTCTGTGCCACCTACTCAGTATTACTCATGCGGAAAATTTGGCAATAGGTCCACAGCAGGACTAGAATACCCGAACACTGGAATAGGTCACTCTGTTGCAAAGGATTTGTTGAGTATGTTTAAGGAAAACACCTTTAAGGTTTCCTGGAAGGTGTTGGGTGTTTCAGTTTTGGTGTAATCACTTCAGTGTTCCCATCGGATTTTAATGATGTGTTATAGAACAATTTGCAGTGTCCTGCGTGCAGAAATTAAGAGGTCTGAGCTGGGAGTTGTCATAAACCAGACTTTGTTGTCAAGTGTCTCGGGTATTTATGAAACTGGAGGATTTGATGATAACTTGAGTAGCAGCAGGACTCTTCCCTCTGAAAGATAGCTTTAGGCTCCAAACCTGGATGGCCCCACTAGTGGGGAAGGTGTAGGGAGAGGAGCTGCTGAAGTACGGCACGTGGGAGGTACGGGTGTGGGAATCGGGATGCTGAGCTCCTTCCCAGCACTGTTGCAGTCTGTGTGCGACTTCTGGGTAAGCTCCTCTGAGTCACAGAAACTAGTGATAATGATAATCCTTTGCTCCGGTCGTGTCTGGCTGTCTCTTCGGACTATAAACTTTCTGGGAGGGAACATCCTCTTTTTATTATCATTATTAGCATAATTGTGGTGCCACCGAGGGGGCCCAGTCACAGACTTTATCACATATTCATGTGTTTTGCTGAACTGTAACGAAACGGCCCAATTTTCAGTAATGTGCAACTCGAACCAGAATCACTGGGAGCTCAGCCTTGCTGAAAATGAGACCCAGGCAATTATTGTGCTCAAAGACAATCGGTCCCTGGGTCTCCCCAAATGCTTCTGCAAGCACCTGACTGCAAAACTGAACGTAATGTGCCTTGAATTCTGGGTGGGTGAAATTCCCTGGGGAGTCAGCTGAGGTCTAGGTGTTACTTTAAGGGGCTGGTGTGTGGGGTTGATGCAAACCCCATCCATCTTAACTTCTCGATGCTCTCTTGCCCTGCATCCCTGAGCCCAAGCTTATCCATAGGTGTTTCCAAACGTTTTGGAGGAACAGGAATGCCTGGTGTTGTGAAGCAGGATGTGAGTCAGCGTGCTTTCTCCAGCACGCAAAAGAAACGTTTCCCTGAAGTGAGGGGATCAGTTAATATCTGCATGGACATGAGACAGCAACGAAAAGCTCACCAAGGAGAGATTGTGCTCTGCGGGGTGCCAAGATCTCCGTGTTCGTTATCAAAAATGTAAGCACACAACAAATGAAAACCAATTATGTTTGTTTCCCAGGCCTTTGTCTATACAGGGGATTAAGTCTGGCTTCAGCTGTTGGGGCTTGGCAAGCAGCACTGCTCTGTCACTGCAAACCACAGCTCTGCTCCGTGGCAGTGGAAGAATTGCTGGCTGAAGGAAGATAAGGGTAAACCAGCGTAGATATAGGAGAGCTGATGAAATATTAGGTGTGCGAGGGTATCTGGGGGGTGCCTGCAAGCTGTAGGCTGAAAAAAAACCGGGGATTTTTGTATTCCCTGTCACTAAGAGCTCTGCAGGTGATTGAGGGTAAAGCACCTTGTCGTCTGGCATCACTTGGCACTGTCAGCCAGTGACTCTCCTCGGCTGCGAGGACGGCGTAGCCGTCGGTGGTGGGGAGGGTTTGCAATACTTTGGTATGTTGAGAAGGTCAAACGGAAGATCCGAATGGTAAGGGTGGGCTTTACGATAGGGATGTTTTCTGCTGAGATAGAACACAAGCTTCAAAACTCTGCTTTTAACTGCAAATGCGAGTTCAAGCACAAAATTAGAGGGTTTTATTCTTCTTGTCACATGGAAGGAAAAAATACATCTAAAGCTGCTTGGTGGAATAATTTTTTCCTGATAAATTCCCCAAAGTAAGATTTCCCGTGGTAGCAGCGTGATGGGACTGTGTATGCGAACTCTGTAAGAACACTAGAAGTGGAAGATGTTCTCCAAGAGGGAGCAAAGGGAAGGGGGCTTGTCTGTGCTGCTTCTGCAAGAGTTAAATCTGTTTGCCTTAAATGCACTTGTTAGAAAACAAAACAAAAATCTCAAGGAATGCTGCCTTTATAAACAAGTTGTTGAACCTGGGAAATGCTTTTTGGAGGCTGGTATTGAAGCAGGTGCCAAGTTTCCCTCCGTGCTGTCCGTCCAAATGCCTTGTTTAATTTCACAGACCTTCTCGAGTACTGGGGAGAGGAGCAGTAGGGAGACGTTGCGGGAATTTTGGTACGGCATCCAAATGCCATACTCCTAAGAACAGCTGGCACGCTGATGCTGGGCTGTGCTCGATTATCCCAGGTAACCCAGAGCTCTTAATTTCCTGGTGCTGAAACACGTGAGCAGCATCAGCTCGCCGAACGTAGTGAGCAAAGTATTTGCAAACGGCTGTTCCAGTTGCATCTTTGCAGCTAAAGCCCATCTGTTAGTCAAGCGTGCTGATAAAAGGGGAAAAACAGTGTTCCTGTGGTAGGATGCATGGGCAGGACCCTGCTAGCGATGTCTCCTGCTGCTAGAAGCTCTGTGTTAGCTGGAGGCCGGTCTTGGGTATACCTTGAAGACAGCTCATGGCTTGTGTGTCCTTCCCTTATAGCCAAACCTAAGGAGAGAAGCTGTTGAGCGTACAGAAAATGCAATGTCAGGCTGGCACGTTGCTGTGAAACGCGGTGTTACCTGATCTTGCGTGTCCAGGGAGAGCTTTCTGGTTACCTGGCTGGTATCCAGCAGCTTAGCGTGCTCAAGTCTGCTCCCTTTTAGCATCAGTGTATCGGCCTTACTCTGGTCCTCTTGCCCTCTCCTGTGTATTCGTCAAGTTGTCAGGAGCTTGAGCCCGTTTCCCAGCGGAACGGATGCCTTGGTGCAGCGAAAAGGACGATGCGGCCTCCTGGGGAGCTGGGGTTAAGCTGTTACGTCCTCGAGCCACCTGCACTCCAACAGTGGGGCTTTGCTGAAGGCATTGCCTGCTGTTTGCTGCTTCTCCTCGCCCCCTCCTCCCTCCAGCCGTTGGCTGCAGTTTGTATTTCCCCTTTTATTGCCTTTGGCTCTGTTGCAATGGGCGGTGCAGTATTTTTGTTCTTCACTTAATAATCTTTTGGCGGCTGTTGGACATCGTTTCTCATTGTATTGGTGGAGGATTAGCTGAGATGATGGGAGATATTTCCTGTCTTAGCCAGCGGGATGGGCTTTGCAGGGCTTGTGCCTTCTTTTCACATAGCGTAATGCTTTGTTTGGGAATGTGCAGAGGCAGCTCGTCTATGGGAAGAGAGCGCAGCCCCTGAAGCATGATCGCTTTTATTTGTGGCAAGAAGCCACGGAGCAGGCAGAATTACTGGTATTCCCAGGCTGGACAGACCACAGGGCTGGGAGTCGGGGTCCCTGGTGCCTGTTCACTCCTGTGCATTGCAACGGGGGGGCAAATAGGTTCCCTCTATTTATCCCAAGCTTGTATCTAGTCACGGTTCTTCCCTTGGTAGGTGTTGGTAACCCTCGATGCCGCTGGTACCATCTGCTTTATACTCGTAGTGGTTAGAAAAGCCAAGGGATGCTGCAGGGGCTCGTTCAAGGTGTCTGCAAACGGCCGTGACTGCTCAAGGAGCAGAGAGGATGCCCTCATCGGTGCAGGCACAAAAGTGTATTGCAACAAACCATCCGCAGGGCAACGGCAAGCAAACTTTTCTGCAAAAAATAAAGCAACACCCGGAAAAAGGTTAGATTTCTGGGAAAGTGATTGGAGAAGGGCGAGTCTAGGCCTCGGTGACAGTACAAGGGTGTTATCTAGCATAGTTCGGTCACCACAGCCCCTCTCAGGTTGCCGTTTGTTGGCCCAGATGGTATCTCCAAGGGGAAGAGATGTATTCTCTTGCAATATCTCTTCAGCCTTGCGCTTGCTCGCTCTCATCCAGCTGTAAGGCTTCACCGACTCTTGAAAAAATCCCTAAGGCTCCTTCTTCCTTCTGCTGCGTCTTATCAGCGCGCAAGGTAGTCTCCCTGTGCCGGGGAGCCCAGGTCTGGATCCTGTATTTCTGTCTGCCGGCACTTCCGCGGCTCTGGTGGGACAGTTCTTCGGGGGTGAGATCAGACGCCCGGCGGGGCTGGCGTTACTGGAGAGAGAGGTTTAACGTTACGCTGTAGATTGTAAGCGGAGACAATCTTAAGATGAAAAAAAAGGACTTTCCTGGTTCCAAGGCGATTTAGTTTTCTTGTAATAATAAGTGATAGGTTGGGGGGGGGGGGGGGGATTAGCCATGACATGATCCCTTTGCAATGCTTCGTGAAGACAAGAGCTACAGACTGCTTTAATCTTCCTGCCAATTCCGAGTACGGGATATGGTACCAAATGCTGAAAACCCAGACAGTTTGAGAGAGGAAGGAAGTTAATGGCTGCTGGAAGAAGTTGGGGATGAAAATGCGCCGCATTCTTGTTGCATGTAGTTTGTGCTGATCTGGCCCCTAGATATTGGCTGTCTGAGATGGGCTGCTCCAGCAAACACGCTTGGGTTTTACTGGAGCGCAGTGCTATGGGGCTGTCATTTCAGCCCTTGCAGGAAAGCGAGGGCTTGACTTCAGCAAACCCCTGATTTCTTTTTTTGGCCGGCTTTGCTTTCTTCCACTTTTATTTTTCTTAGCATTTTCCAGTGAACAAAGGTGGGGAGGAACCTCTAAACAAGTTACTCAATGAAATACCTAGCGTTGTGATGTGACTTTCCTTAAAATATAGGAAATGGGGATCTCTTGTCAGCCCCCGCTCTGTTAGCGAGCCGCTCGTTTTCAGTGGGAGCGATGGGAAGGACTGTCCTCTAGTATCTGAGCTGTGAGCGCTTCGTCCCTTAACGGCCTTGAACACTTAAAATGGGACTTGCTGCCTTGTTAAGAATGAGTTGGTGGTAGAGCACGGCCCAGAAATGGCAACGGCGGGGGACTCTTCTCCCTAGTAACAGGCGACAGAACAAGAGGAAACGGCCTCAAGTTGCACCAGGGGAGGTTTAGGTTCGATATTTGTAAAAATTTCTTCCCCGAAAGGGTTGTCGAGCATTGGAACAGGCTGCCCAGGGAGGTGGTGGAGTCCCCATCCCTGGAGGGATTCAAAAGACGTTTAGATGAGGCCCTAAGGGATACAATTTAGTGGTGGCCTTGGTAATGCTGGGTTAATGGCTGGACCCGATGATCTTGGAGGTCTCTTCCAACCAGAACGATTCTATGATTCTATGAATTGCTGATGTGCTGTAACCAGCAGGAGCTCCCTCTTCCGCACATCTGCTTCCAGGGGGTCAGCAGCAGCCCTCTCCCAGCCCGACGTGGAGTCGGTGGGACCTCGCACCAATCTGAAACGGGGTAAAGAAACAAGGAGGGGAGGAAGATTTTAGGAGAGTGGTTGCTGCCAGCAGCCAGAAGAGCGAGCAGCTCCCACCGCCTCCTTTAGGAGGGGACTTGTATGTCAGGGTTGGCTTTTAGACATGTGGCAGCTGAGCAGTTTGGGTAGGTCTTCACCGCTCCGTTTGCTCAGCTGTATGGAGGGATAGGTGGCTGAAGAAGCAAAGTGATCAAGCTCCTCGGCCAAAGTTTGGTAGACCACGCTTTAAGCGGACGGTACGTGGCAGACAGACACCTACACAAGCTTTCTCGTCTCCGAGAAGAATAATTTGTGTCTACACCACTGAGAAATACAGCGGAGGAAATAGCTTGGAGAAGGGAACGGGAGCTAAACTGTACTCCAAAGCTCCTACTGACATTTTTCATCCGTGCTGCTGTATCTCCTATTGACAGTTTTCTAAAATCTACTAATCGCTGTTCATGCTGGTCCTAAAATCAGCTCTATTAGGAGTCAGAAATACCAGCACTTTTCCAAAGCAGCTTATTTTTATTATATTCCCAGCCTAATACTGGAAACATAAGAGCTTTAGAATAGAGCTGGCTGCAACTCCAGCATTTCCCCTGAAAGAAAGTTAGTTATGGGAAAAATCCCTTTTTTGACAGCCTTCCACAAAAAAAAAAATTCTAATTTTCCCACAGGAAACTTGCAAGTTGTGGGTAAGTGGGTTTTTCCTGACTTTCTTGCTGTCTCTAACTTTTTTCCAGCTCGAGCTTGACATTTCAAAGTGTTACTCTTGTTCTGAGCCGGACAAGGGCAGTAACGGGTGAGGCTTTTCCTCCCTGCTGGAGAGAGCCGTCTAGAAGTAGGCAGGAGTCCACCCTTTGAAAGGGCATTTTTGAACCATAATAAACTTTCTGCAACATAGTCTTTTTCGGAGGTTTTCTAGACGACCACTGCTGGCCCCTCAAAGGATAAGGTGGCCCACTGTGGCCGTGTTGTGGTACCTGCAGGAGCATTTAAGGCTTGGTCAGATCTGCTCTGTGCTGCTCTTCCTGCAGTGAATGTGTACCCTGAGGCTACCGGGGATGGGCTGATGTGTGGTCCTCATCTGCGATGGGAACTTGCGGGTGCTCTACCAGCGATGCGAAAGCGATAGGACTTGGTTTTGCTACGTAGATAAGTCGTCTTAGCTTTAAACGACCTTTTGCTCCCTCTACGTACTGGCATCAGGCGCTGTTACGGCAGAAGCAACACGTGGAGGAAGAGCAGATCCTCCTGGGAAGATGGAACCATCAGTGCTGGTCCTGCAGCCATCCTGCTCTGCAGGCTGTCTTGTTTGGGTGAGAAGGTTTAAGCAAATAAAGCTGTTTTCTCATGTGCAAGGCTCCAATTTTAGACGTGCAACGAGAGGGGTGATAAAGAACAAAGGTCCCAACAGCAAGACCGTCTCATCGCTCAGTCTGGCGAACAAACAGATTGTGGATCCCTTGCATATATAACGTTAACAATGTTTTAATTTATGTGGGGCTTTTACTATTATTGTTTTAGCTGCCAGGAGTTCCTTGCCAGCTTTCTCTATTTTGGTTATTTTTAATCCTTGCTTATTTGCGCGCTCTATCCCAGCCTTTTCAGACTTTTATGACTGTAACGCTAACCCCTCATGCCCTGCAAACACATGCTCAATAACTTTACTCACGTGAGTAGTCTTTGATGTTGAAATCAAGTTAAGTATGTGCTTTAGTGTTTATAAGATCGAGTCCTTAGTTTCTTAACCCTTGCCCAATAAGTTTAGTTTACCGTAGTTTTTGCAATAAATCCCTGTCTGTTTCATTTCGGAGAACAGCTCGATGTTTTCCCCCACCTCTGTCGAGAGACACTACAGATGTGTGATACTTGGCACTGCGGTCTTCTCTTTTTCCCTTTGTTTGTGCTTATGACTTTGTCTCTAGTATCATGTTTTCCCTCCTATATGGCTCTGAATAATCAATGTAGAAAGCCAGGAAATAAATCAAAGCCTCGGACAGTAATGTAGAAAGAACGAAGGGGAAAGCAGACATATGGATTTCATCACCAACGGAGAATAACACGTATAATAACAACAACAGAGTGTAAATGAGTATATGTACTCACAGGAGGCTCTTCCAAAATGACTGTTTTTGTACATGACTGGGGAAGTTATTTTGTGGTTTCTGAGTTCTTCGGAACGATTGTGTCCTGGCACCGCCTAAACTCTTTCCCAGCCCTATTCTTCGCAGCACGGCTTTTGTTGGGCGGTGCTCGAGCCTTGGTGCAACCGGCTGTGCCCTGGGAAGGGTTCAGCAGTTCTGGGGACTCTCTGAAGAAGACTTCCTAGCAGCGTTTGCGTGCTCAGCAATGATGGTTTTCTATCCACGTGTCCCGTCCGAGCTCTGCGACCTGGAATTCACTGCCGCTCCCCTAAACAAAATTAATCAAGAGTGCATGTTTTTCACTGGCCAAGATAAATGATGGAGAGAACGTTGATGGTGTAAAACAACCCCAGCTTTGTGTGTTTGCTTTGAAACCATAGATCCCTGCGCTTGGTCTGTGCTCATGTGTTGACTAACACCATGGGTGTTGGAGAAGGGGCCGCAGAGACCCTGCGATGGGGACGCTTCCCTGACTTGCAGAATTTGTGTTGAAAGCCCAGCAGAACATTTTGGTGTTCCTTCCTATAGAACAGGATTTGCTTATATGCTCTCTTGCCTCTGTAATGGAAGAGCGAGTTAAAACGCACGTGTATACCATGATTTGTTAGAGCTGTCAGCCGAAGCTGCTGTTGCGGACTCGTAGGTTGAAGTCAGGGATGTTTTAGCTAAAGCGGAGTTGGGTTCAGAGGTTGCCTTTGTCCCACCTCCCTCTGTCATCACCTTCTCCACCACTACCAGTGCAGAAGTTTGCTTCCTTTTTTCCATTTCTCCAAAATGATGTATTAGCTGATGCCATTTACTAGTAGGGTGGCGGGTGTTTAAACCCAGATGGCTTATTTAACACTTCATGGGATAATACCACAAGCCATTACACCACCAGAGGTGGGAAGACAATATAAACCAAGGGTGAAGTCTTCCTCAGCAGTGCACTCATCTGCAGATGTAAAATTGGGATCCGGTGCCTGCTGAGGCTCGCTTACCGTGCTGGTTACTAGGTGGTTCTAGAGGGATTTTGGTTAAATATTTCTCAATCCCTGAAAATTACTGTAAGAAACTTGAGGGTTTTCTACTGAAAAGTCTCAGGGGTGAAATAGAAACACTTTAATTTTGACAGCTTTTAAGTTGGATATTCTGATTTACAGTCGGAAGCCGATAACTTTGTTATCAAGTCTAATGTAAAAATCCTTAAAAAGTGATTCTGGGTTCTTGCTCCTGTGATGTGGATGTGAAGAAATTCAGGATACTGCAAAACTCCATCAGTTAGGGAAATTGGTTCTCCCCAGCTCATTTCACAATACTCTGCTTCCTCTGTGAGTGCAAATCCAGCACCTTTCACCAGCAATAAAAATCACACATTTTTCTGGTTTAGTTTTGTTTTGAAAAAACCCAAAATAAACTCTTCCTGGCAGAATCCACCAGTTGTCCTGTAATTGCATTTCATTGTGAAACAGCTTTTCCTAATCAGAGCTTGTGCCCTGCGTGCCATTTTTGGCTGGAATAGGCTCTGCGTAGATGCCAAAGCATGATCTCGGATGGGCTCTGGATACCATCAAAGCCCGGAGGTTGTGTGACCACCCTCCATGGCAAGTGGAGGGGGGTACAAAACTAGGAAGGGTCAAAATGAGAAACATATGATGAAGTGTAGGTCAGAAGAACCTCTGAGTTTCCACTATAGCCCTTTTCAGCCTGAAAAACTGCCTCGTCCTGCCTCTGACCTGCCCTTTGGTGATGCTGCGGCTGGTTGCAGCTGGGAGGCAGGACTGCCCTGGAGCCTTTGCCCAGGGTTTGGGGGGGACCAGGGGTGTTTTGCTCTTCTAAGGTGACTAATAGCTGACCTGTTGCGTTAAGCTGTGACAAAATGCTGCCTAAGTGCTCTAGGAAGTGGCTTCGAGGCTTGGTTTCAGCAGAGCGTCTGAGGATGTGCTTGTTGCTGAACAGGGCTTTTTTTGTCAGGTTTTGCAGGTCCCGAGTATTTTGTTGAAACAAAACTTATTTCTCCGGGCTTTTTTTTTGATGTTGTAGTTCCTGGCACTGTAAGACAAAACCATCTGAGGAGCGAAGCAGACACTTTGGATGGATTTCAGTGATGGATAACCTCGTGTTACTCGGTTAAACTCGAGCAGAGGGTCGAGTGCTTGACCGCAACCCTGCAGCGTGAATCCTAGCAGCAAGCGACAGCCGAGGCGTCGTTGCAAGGTGGGCCCGACCTGCAACACTTACATTGCTGCAGGTCTGGCTCCAGCCCTCAGCTCTGTGTTACGCAGAGGTTTAGAAACAGCCTGGATTGCTCTAGTTGTAATTTGAGCGCCCGTTTCCCTCGCGGATCTCTCCGCTTCACCAAAGGCAACGTGTGCTGCAGAGTCTGCTCTCCTTTGTCTCTCCGTGGTGTAGATTAAGGTTGGAGAAGGTGTTTTGTTACAAAAACTCCGGGTTATGCTGCTGTGTTTTATCCAGAGTCCTTTGGAAGTTGCTGGGGTGCGGGTGGGGAGCTCAGTTTGGTTTCTGATACCATTAATCATTTCCCCGCTTGGGACAGTGTCGGAGCTTGTTCAATAGCATCCCGGCGCAGGACAGCGTGGTTTTGTCGGGCAGTTTGGATTACGAGACTCCTCGTGCTTCTATGTCACCTAAACTGAAAGGGTTGCACCTTCTGCTCGCGCAGAAGCACTTGTGTGTAGGTTTAGTTCTGTGTTTTGGCATCACTCAATACTTCTGTGTATCGAGCTCTGAACTCGCCTTGAATTCCAGTGGGCACCTTCTCAGCGCGGGTTTGCGCCTCAGTTTCCCCACTCACTAAATGGTGATAATAGTAGCTGCTCCCAACGCTAACCAGCAGGCCTCTCTGCTTACTATTGATGCTTAGCCAAATGCAGTAACGCGCTATTAAGCCTAGAGCAATGAGACCTTGAGGTTGCAAATTTACGAAGAGGATGGTCCTATCAAGAGTGCCTGAAGCTTTGCAACCCCTATTGCTGCAGACATCGGCGTTTGAATATTACAAAAAGCTCTTTCATCAGTCTATTCGTGATCTTAAGAAAATCCTTTTGGACCCCAGTGCCTCTGTCTCCTTACCTGTAAAAGAAATAAGAGCATTTGTTAGAGCAAAGGGTGTTGTGTGGGGAAGGAGGCTGTTGTTTTGTTGCCATGCGGACCGCGGAGCCGACCGTTTTGTGATGACAACGCGAGGCAGCGGAGACCCTCACGGCTTTTCCCGAGTTGCGCTGGCACTGCGTTGGTCAGGGGAGTAAAACCATGTGTTTGTGTTTCTGCTCTGTGAACGGAGCGAATGTGACTCACCAGAAACATGCGGGGCAGATGTTTGTGGTAATGAGGTGTCATTTTTATGCAGTTACTTTTCTGAATGCAGCCACATTTTAAGGCTACTTTGCATGCCTGAGGAGCGGTTGTGCTGAAATTGGGGAAAAACTCGGAGACTGGAGGGGTCTAGAGCAAAGCTTTCAAAAGCACCCAGGGAATTGGAGCCCACGCTTGCGTTTCAGCACGGCTTTAGGGACTTGTGCTGTGCTGGCAGTCAGTGGGAGATAGATGACAGATACTCGGGTATTTTGAAAATGATACCTCTGGTCCAGTGTGATCTATTTATATATGTAAAGTACTTACAGATAGAAGTTCTTTAATCTCCCGGAGCTTGTGCACATGCCTCACAATAATGCAGATGTATTGGATAAGTAAAAAAAAAAAACCAAACCCAACCAAAAATAAAAATCAAATCAAGTAAAACCTCTTTAAAGAGTTCAGAGCACAAGTCCCAGGGGTGCTTTTGACTATCTTGCCAGCGCAATATATGTTTTACAGCCCTCTTAAAACATGGGTAGCATAATTGAGGTCTGTAGATGTTTGTGTTAGGAGCAGGGCTAGTGAATTAACCCTTGCAGCAAGCTCTGGGCCACCTTTCCTCTTGGCCATAACATGTCTAAATGTCAGATTTCCCATGGCCTTTCAAGGTTTCCAGGAGCGATCTGTAAATAAACACTCCTTCTCCGGGACCTGTATCGGGTCCTTTCAAAACCCCTGTGCCGTGATATGGCCGTGGCTCTAGGAGAAGGCTGGGGAGAGCAGTTGCGACTCCCTCCTCTCCTGTTGGCAGCTCCAGGTTTCTGTGTTGTCCTAAGTCTTGTTTGCAAGGGAAGAGGAAGGAGATGATCTTCTAGAGCATTATACGTGGGTCCATTCTAAATTTTTTTGCGTTCATTGTGGCTTGGTATCTTCCACTTCAGTAGTTAGCTTTTGGGGGAAGAGCAAAAATCTATTAAACGCTAATGAAGCTGGGGTGAACTGTGCTCCACAGTGCGTCTGGTTGTTCCCTAAAGCATGAAGACTGAAAAACCAGGTTATTTTTCTCCTAGCTAGCACACTAATAATGCTGAACTAATGCAGTTATACCCAAGCTTTGGCAATTACAACTCCTGGACTCTAGTCCTCATTTTAAAGTCTCTTGTATGTTCTTATTTGCAAAAGTGGCCGCTGCTCTTTGGTGCGTGAGCCCCTTAGTTGCCTTTCTCAAAGCATTTCAGAGCTGGTTCGGGAGGATGCCGATTATCACAACCCAAGCTGTCACCTCTGGGAAATGCAGGCGCTGAATCCAGCGGGAAAGTCGGGCCTCCCGTGACTTCATTTGCAGCATCCAAACACCGAGGCCTCCAAATGAGCAAGCTGCCTTCTGAAAATATGGCTGGAAAAACACCTCCCTCTGCCTTCGCTTCTCCCGTAGAGAAAGGAGGAATCATACCTACCTCGTAGAAGAGTTGTGGTCGATAATGTTCGCAAAGTGCTTTTTAATCCCCTGCTGAAAGGTTCTGTGCGAGTGTGAGTTATAATTATTACGTAAATGTGTCTCATATTTTCCTGCACAAGCCTTCAGCTTGCTGCAGAGATGTTTTCCCAGTCTTTATGTGGATGCCATTGGGTTTGTAGCTTCCTGGCCCGTTGTAGGCAGCCGTAGTAAGGCATAGATTTCCAAAAGAGAGAATTAGAGTCTTTTCATCAGTTTTGAAAGCCAAACCAAACCCCAAACCACTTTCAATAAATCTTTCCAAGAGGAAAACTGATTATACCTCAACAGGGAAGAGACGCAACTTCATTAAGGATGGGTCAACGGTTCCAGTTCCTACATACAGGTGTCCACCTCCGGACCAGAGGTTTAGCCCACGGGTCGGTCCAGTCTCCTGGAGGGGCCACGGACAGCTGAGAAAACATGCGCTCTTCATCGCGTCAGATCATCCGGCTAAAGTAAACCATGAGGTCATGCCGACATCACTGTGTCACCCTGCAATAATTAAGACGGCTGCTCGGTTGCCTCGCAGCCCCCAGACCCAGCTTGCGTACAGGTGTGTTGTTATTAAGCAGCTGGTATAACAAGTCCATGCCAGTGCAAAGTATGAAACAGCTCAGGACCTGTCCAAAACTAACACAGCCGGGCCTTGAAACGGAGTCCAGGGGGTGCAGTTCTCCCTCCCGGAGATGAAAACAAATCGTAAAGGTTAAAAGGCAGGAATCGGGGTTGTTGCTTTCTGCAAACTGAAAGGAATCTCTGCGCCTCGTCCCAGGAGAAAAGGAGTTAATAGGTAGCCAAGGGGAAGGTTTAAAAATAGAGCGCTCTGCATAGCTATTTGGTGATGTCTCTGTCACGTTGGCCGGTGTTTGCAGCTACAAATCCCAGCGCGTTCCCCGCAGGTTTTTAACGTTGGGTGTTTGCAGGGTTTTTATGGCAGGGTGGTGAATGGGGAAAAGGGGCTTTGGAAAAAGTGACTTTGGAGGCGTTGGAGGCCAGGTAAGGGGCTGAGCTGGTCCTCAGTCGCGTTGGCACGGTCCCACTGGAATTAACAAGGTGGATTTGATACTGGGAAGACGGTTTGTTGAGCCTGAGGTACGCTTGAAGTGACGTGTGTCCCAAGAAGTCGTCCTTCCCTCCTTGCATGAGGTTATCCCTCTTATTCTGTCTTACTGAGAGACGTGGCTCTCGCAGTGAAACACGCGGGTGACTTTCCTATCAGTTGGGACGTGCTGACTGACGGCTTGCAAGATCCAGCCACAGAAAGTCCCTGCTGGGAGCTGAGGTCCCCAGAAGAGCCCGTTGCACTGAAACTGGAGTTTCTACTGAAATAACCCGTTCCCGCAAGCAGGTTACTGAGCCGATAGCAGTTACTGTGCGTTGAGCAGAGGGTATGGCTGCCAGTAAATGGGAAAGCCGGTGCTGGAACTCAGTTCGTTAGCTTCATCGGTGCTTGTGACTTCCATGAATACACACCCCCCTATTCCAGAAGCAGATTTCACAGCGCCTGCTGTGGCGGAATTGCCCGTCCTTGCCAATTTGACGATGCACTGGGTAACTGTCTTACAACAGCATGTTTTCTGATGTATAAAAAGCTCCAGCAAAGCCCCAAATATCTCACTTTCAAGGAAGCTTTCCTTTGTAGTTTTTAAGACACATGGTCTAAAGGCTTGCTGTGAAATTTTTTCACGTCTTTCCATTTACTTAGAGCACATCTCTGAGAGCCTGTTAGAAGATGCACTGGGGAGATGTGGGATTAGATAGGAAACCGGATTAGCCCCTTAGGATTTCAACAATGCGGCTTTGGTTTAATATAGAAGATTTTATTTAATAAGCTTGTAGAAAAATGCGGTGTTGCATAGCTGAGATCCGACTTTCCCACCCTGTTCTCCCCTCAGTCCCGTTGCCTTGACTTTTTCCCACTAGAGCGATCTATAAATACAGAGCAGGTGCAGCGAGCGCTCCAGGATCATCACGGTCTGATCCGTGGGGAAGAGCTGGGTTTCGGCTCCCCCTTTTCAGAGGTTTGTGGTCTCCCTTTCCCTCTGTCCCAGCACAGACAGCTCAGGGGAGCAGGAGGAAAACTCAGCCCCCTGCGTGACTGAGTCCTCTGGAGCAGGACTCTTTCTGCTGTCTTCCCTGATAGGCAGGTGTCCAATTTTAAATTGGGACTTCTTGACTCTCTGGCCTCGCTGCAGCTCGGTCCTGCTCCCATCGGAGAGAAGATCTGGCTGGGGCGGGAGTCTGACCTGGCACAAGGTCTAATGCTCAATTAACACTGTCCTCGTGCGTCCTGCTGTCTCTGACACGGTGTGAAGGAAGCAAAGATCTCGGCCTGCCTGTCCCAAAACGTTCAAAAAGGCTTTTCTGAGTTAACCGAAGGTGTTAATCCAAGAGGGACGGTCAGAGCACACGAGAGGACTGTGCAGACCCCAGGCTTCCCAAAGCCAATGAAGATTTGAACATAACACCACGCAGGAGTTTGTTACCATTAAGCTAATACAATCCAAACAATTCGGATGACTGTTCCTTAGCGTCCTGCATCAACAAGCCCTTACTAGATGTTGGGCAGGATCCTAGAAGCAGTTGAGACAAACATCTTCCATGTGGAGCAGGAAAGAGGCATCCAACAAGCCAAACCGCTGACCCTTCCAGTGTTGCCAAGCCGCTGCTTTGCTGCAGTCCCTTTAGTCCGTGCCGCACGTTACAGCAAAGACGAGAGACAAGAGCCAGCTGTTTGCTACGATACCGTACCAAAGCGGCACACTCGGACGCTGGATGGATGCATCAGTCGAGTGAGGATGCTCTGCTGTAGCCGGTGTGATTTTTAGTGGTACTAGCAGTAGGATTGCTGCCGTGTGGTGTAGTTGTCGCTTATTTCTGTCCACATAATATGTGTTTCTTTGCTGTCATGCCCTGCCTGTGCTATTTCGTAATCCCCGACCAGGATGTCACCTGGCTGCGGTGACATCGCGAGGCACAGAGCAGCGAGTGTCCCGAAACGGCAGGAAGGGACCAGGCTGCGCTAGGAGTTCTGTCAGCCCGTTTCTCCCGCTGCAGCGAAGACTTGGCTGCCAGAAAAGTGTTGCAACAGATGAGGAGAGGGAGATGCGTACGCGGCCCCCGGAGACCGGGAAGGGGGTGTCTGTGGAAAAGCACAGGGGATGGGAAACATTCTGCAGAATGGCTTTTAGCTACACCCATTCCTGGGATGCAGTCTTGTATTTGGCAAGCTTTCCAGTGTGTGCCTAGGCTCAGAAGACCTAAATTGCTTTAAAACCCAGCTTTGGGTTTGGAAGGGTCAGGACAGGCACTAAGAACTTCCCAAGTTTTAGGTTGTTCAGATTGTAGAATTTGGGCCAGGATTCCCAATTAAAAATTCCTTTCACCCTTGCAGAATGAATACGGGGCGCGTGGATATGAGTCAGGACATGGTTCAGCCACACATTTGAGAGTCGCCTTGTTATAAATGAATAGCGTGGGACAAACGAGCCATGCAGGCCAGAACTGCGGTGTCATTTGAGAGAGACGGTGGTGAAAAATTCCTCTGGTGAAAGAAGGAAAGATATAGGCAGCCAGAGCGAGAAAGACAGGGCAAAAAGGTTGGTTTATATTATCCATGGTTTCTGAATAACCAAGTGATCAGGGGATCGTACACCAGCATGATGTAGGCAAGCCTGGAGGTGGTGGGATAGAGGTTACACGGTGGGCAACGATTTGAATCGATCCAAAAGCTTAATGAAGAGAGCAAAGGAAGATGGAGCTTTTCAGGGGAAATATGAGGTTCTCTAAGCCGTGGTGCACTTTCTCAAAGTGCTGGTTGAACCTCCATCACTTGGTAAATGAGGTAAACGAGGAGGAGGCAGAGCAGATGTTGTGCAAGAGCAGGGTCACCAGGAGGCTCGCTTCTCATGGGTGCAGGGAAGTGCTGGGCTGCTTGGGAGCCCTTCCAGCTTTAAACCACTTGGCCCTGACTCCCTGACAGTTTCCCAACCAGGAGTGCCACTGAAACCACTACTGGGAGGACTAGCACCGCTTCCCGTCCACGGGACCCCATTGCCTCACCTTGGAGGAATGCATTCGCTTCGTAACGGAGATAAACGGCCTGCTGTTGCAAACACCAAACTCTTGCTCCGGGCCAAGAGTTTGGCATGCCTCCTGCTTTCCTGCGGCCTGCCGGGTGGGACGGTGCCGCGCTCCGCCGATCCGGGGTCTGCTCTGCTGAGGTTGGATTTATTATTGGTGACTGGCCTCTGCTGTTGACTCGATGATTTCTGCTCTGATCTCGGAGGATAACTCTCTCCTAGGCTGGTCTCGGAGGGAACTTGCATTCCTTTCTTATCTCCCACCAGCATGAGTTATGCTCTCAAAAATTAGTCCTTATTTATTAGCGCAGCCCAGCCAAAAGCCATCTCCAGGATTTTCAGTTGCATGTGCAAAAATTCCACCTCCCTTCTCTGGCTCCCCTGGAGAGATTCATTAGGAATAACCTCACCTTTCAGGGAATCGGATGCTCCTTCATGGCTGTTGACTTCCAAGAGGTTTGGAGACAGTGTTCCAAGGAGACATTGAGGTTTGTGTACTCGGCTCATCTGTTTTCACTTAATGTTGCGCTGGAAGAGCCCCCAGAGAGCTGTGAAATAAACACGAGGGCCCTTATTTCTCCCTTAAACGGTAGACTGAGGCAGCAACGTTAGGATCCCAGGTGCTCTGCACTTTTTTTTTTCCCCTCCGGACTCAAAACAATGTGGAGAAATTTATAACCTGGTCCTACTTACGGCGCTTCCTAAACTAAGGAGAGGAGTGGGGAGCCTGACTGCAGCCCTGCGGCAAAGCATCTGCCTCGTCCCCGTCCGCCGGAGCGAGATGGACGTGGAACTAAAATAAAACTAATGGCAGACCCAGCTGGACAAGGACAATTTTGGCTTCGGTTAAAAGTCAGAGGAAGCCTCTGCGCTGCTGATGCGTAGAGGTAAAGAATTACAAAGGCGATGGGAGGGACTGCAATCAGCAGGAAAAGCACAGAAAGGCGCTGAGGAAAATCAGATATATCATGATATCAGCCTGAGAGGAGAGACGCAGTATCAGCAGCTCCTGGAGCCCAAGGAATCACTAGAAAGAAGCATCAATGCAGAGGTAGTTACAGTGCAACTAATAAAACCTGGCAAAGCCCCGTTTGCTGCTGTGAGCCAGCAAAACTCTGCTATTGCAGAGCTGCCGTCTAGGAGCTGAAGCTATCGCAAAGCTGAAGCGGTCAGAAAATTAATCCCGGAGCAGGGATGCAGCAGGACACCTCTTCCCCTTCTCATTTTGTCCTACACTAGCACAACCCCATCGGTTTGGGGGAAACTACTCTTGATTTTTGTATCTGAGAGGAAGGAAGGATCAGCCCCTGGATTCAGCCTGACTCAAGGTGGTTGCAAACCACTCGGGGACCCGAGAAGTCCCTGGTGATATTCCTTGCTGACGGTCCCCCAAAATACCTGCGGGTGCTTAGGGCTGGGTGGGTTTCCACGCCCGTGGCTCCTGCTGCGATCAATGGGGACTTGGCCTGGATGCGTGATGTGTAATATCGGGGTTTTCATTAGGGGGGTTTGCTTTACTGGAGAGCAGAGATAACCGAGGGCAGAGATGTTGACTGGTTTAAGAAAGCGAGCAATTGTGAAGGGAAAGAAAAAAAAACCTATCTCTGAGCTGCCAACAACTGTAAAACCCAGATTATTTGACCCACGCTTCACAGACAAGACATTTTTGATTCCAGTGCAGAGAAATATGGGCAAGACATCAAGTTACAAGCCAGAAATATCATGTAACCGGTAATGGCCCTTTATTGACATAGGAAGTGGGATGGTTTTGATAAAATAAGAGCCCACACAAATGATTTTCTGTGCGTATAATTCACAAGGAAACTCTTTGAGGAGTTTTTTTGAAGGAATGTGGTTATTATTTTTCCCCATGCTCTTTTTTTCTTGTTCCATTATTAAACAGAAAAGGAGTCGAGCGCAGGAGGAGCTTCGGCATCCCCTTTGCTCAGGGGGGCTGCGCATTGCCTGCACCCCATGGGGTTCCCCAAAAACCGCCTGGTAGGAGCCTGGGTGAGGTGTAAGTGGTGGAAATCGCCCCTCCCTGGTGAGAAATAGGTCTGCACATGTACTGCGTTTTGGGCCGGTTGTCAGGCTTCGTCCTCTGCAGTGAGTGTTCGTCAGGACAAAAAAAATACAAGTGCCCTATTTCAGTGCTGACAGGTAAAATTCAAACTGGATGCAATTCTCGGGCTGCTTTTGGTAACGGCTGCATTTCAGAGGAGGCTGGGCTGAAGAATTTGGAGACACTGATGTGCATCTCCAGCCTGTTGTCTCTCCCGAGTTTGCATTTCATGGTGCAAAGGTAGATGGGCACACTTGGCCTTCTCTCTTCTTTTTTTTCTTTTTTAGTGGTTGCTTGGAATTTCAAAACCGCGTCCCATCAGGCTGCCGGCATGTTTTGCACCACGTGAGGGAACAGGGATCTAACACTCGGCGACCGTGGGCTTACGCTGAACCCAGCAGTCCCATTTTTGTGGCGTATCTCGCTGCCAGTTTTCTTCACCCATTTTGAAATCAAATGGTTCGTGAAGACCTAAATTAATTTGGAGGAGGGAAAGTAAAGTATCATTAAATGTGATTAATCTCTTGCTGCTGCCAGTCCCGCAATTATTTCTGCAGTTTTCTGGCTGGATTCGCAGATTGAATCCTTGAACTTTTTGCAGACCGGCATCGTGCTAACAGGGTTGTTTGTGTTCGGGTTCCTTTGTTTGCTTTGTTGTTGTTGGGTTTGGGCAGGAGGATGTTGAAGTAAGAGCGATATGGGGAAAAGGTAAGCAGGGCTGTACGGGATTTGTGCTCCCTGGTTATTTGGATGCGCGATGCTAGAAAGAAGTAAGCTCTCTGAGTACCTTTATCTCAAAGTTTACAAATAAGTCCTACTCAGAATTTTAGTCTATGCTGAAAGATTGAAATATACACAAGGAGAGTGTTTATTTCAACATGCTCTCGGTTCCTCTGTTCGTATTCGGCAGCGGCTGTTTCGTTGTAGGAGGTCCAAGAAGTTAATTCACCAAAAGAAGTGCAGTTTTGGAAACAGCGGGGAAGGGACTGAGGCTATTTGTGGATCTGGTTCTCAGTTTTTATTCATTTTTGGAAAAAGTTTGTTTTGGCTTGAGCCAAACCAGCCTTTTCCCGAGGTCTTCATTTACCCAGCTCTGATGCACAACCCTGTACCAAGCCAAGCTCAGTAAATTTCTGGCTTTTATTTTTTCCAGGGCTGTTTTCCTCCCCGCAGACCTCCCAAAGCACCACAGACAGGTTTCCCTGGGATTCTGCTGGGTTTAGAAATGGCGTGTTGAACTCTCCCGAATCTGCTGGAGACACTTTCTCCTTGCTTAAACCTCTGCTGTGTGTAAATGCACAGGCCTTACAGATTACGCTGAGCTTTCACAGATGGACTGGGACGAGGCAGTGCTGGAGGTTTAAGCCAGCGCAACTGGAGGTCGGGACTAGTTGTCCCGGCAGGGAGGGGGGTTATAAACCGCAGGAAAGTAGACGGCGTGAGGTGGGGTGGTGCATCAAGTCAGGTCTGCGTGCTAAAAGAGAATTAAAATTATCTGATAATTAAAATTGTCTTTTTAATTAAGCATCTGGGTCTAAATGCCTTCATGCAGGGAGCGTGTGGCATGCCAGGAGTGTTAATGTCACGGCTGTTCCGGGCTGTGCGTCCAGGGCAAATCCCGTGGTAGCCGTCAGGCGCGGACTGCGCCCCGCTCCAGGCTGCTCCCGGGGGCATTTGCACCCCATGAGTCTCGGCTCCAGCACCCCGTACCCCTTCCCTTCCCTGCCCACACCCCTCCCTGTCCGTGCGGATTACCTGCTAACGATGAGTGTGTAATATTTCCCATTTCAGTTGCTCTCGGCTGCCTTTTGTACCTATTTTAAAGGGCAGTCCTGCAGCTGTAGGCTGCCCATGGCCGGGATTGTGCTCCCTGCTACCTTCCTGACAAGTGTGAGGCTTTTACGGCTCTCCTTAGCTTGCTTCTTCCCCCCCAAAGCTTTTCATGTCCCAAAAAGCGTCAGGATTTAAGACCGGCTCCCGCAGCTTCAAGAGGCACCTCTGTTTTTCTTCCTTCAGCCCCATAGACTATGTTGTGCAGCAGCAGTGGGGAGAGAAGGGGTCCAAAGCCCGGGGTTGTATGTGGCCTTACAAGAGACCTCTGGAGCAACGCAAGGAGGGCTATAGATCTATAGATTAAAGAGAGCGTGAGGGCCAAGTGCCAAAATGGTTGTGTCACTTGCAAGAGCCAGGGCCAGGAGCTGGGCTTAGCGGCACAAGTCTTTCCATTGCTGGTAACTCACTTGCCGACACTTTTGGCTGCCCTCGTGGGCTGGAAGGGGCCGACGGAAAAGCGAAGGAGCTGCTCACCGTGTCCTGCTTGCTGCCCTGGGCATTCCCTGCCCATGCGGGGAAGGGGCATCGCGGAGGGATGCTCGCTGCCTTCCGCTGCCTGGCAGGAGGGGGCTTGGGCCGGCACTGGGACGTCTAGGTTGTGCCTTACTGATGGTAACAACTTTGGGCCGCGTCTAGGAAACAGATGAAAGGTTAGTTTCTCATTCTCCATGAGATGCTGGGAATTGTTAGAAGCAGCATCCGCTAGGAAAAGCGGAAAGACGTTTCAAAACACTTTATGCAGCTCATGAAATAGGAACACTTTCCAATAATTTCCCTTTTCAGGGTTACAGTTGTCTTTCCTATCTATTTCTCAAAGACAATCCTCTGGATTTTCTTTTCTTCCTTTCTCTGTTGCAGTTGCTGTTCTGTGTTTCAGAGGGATAATATTGAACCTGGCGCATAGGAATTGGCTCTTAACTCTCAGCCCTGCTTACGTTTGCATATGCAGAAAGAGAAGCTGTTTCTGCTAGCCGTATTCCAGCAGAACGGATACGATACCGCCGAAAAGGTTAAATGCAGCTTGTCTGTGCCAAGAGGTTTTTAATGCTGTGCTCGTCGGCGCGATGCCCGCGGTCGTACCTTCCCGTAGGTGGGTGCCCTGTGCATCTCCTGCCTTTTGCACCTGCAGAGCGTGGTTTTTAGAGGGTAAGAAAATTGGAAGTATTTTCTGTCATGCTTCTAAAATAAGCTTAAAATCTGCACTTTAGGCTTTTCAGATTTGGGAGTAAGGAGTTGAAAGAATTGGAACTTACGCCACTGTTTGTTTTGGTACAAAATACCAGATTTTTTTATTTTTCAACAACAGATGAGCCTTTCAGGTTTGGTTTTACTGGAGGGAAGGAATTTTCCATTTTTAAAGTCTCTTTCCGATTTGTTTTCCACATAGAGGAAATGGGGAGAAAAGCAAGAGGAAAAAACAATTTTGGTGAGACTCGCGGCAGTACTATTTCTGTAGGGGAGAAAAACCGCAGGCTTTTGACCGAAGTGAAAATTCCCCTCTGGCAGCCTCCCGTGCGGCGGCAGTGCCCGCGCTCTCCGGGTGGCAGCTCCCTGTATCATCGCTGACCGTTTCTTTGCCGACATCTGGTCCGCAGCCTCTAAAGCCAACAGAAGTCTTGCCGTTCATTTCCGAGCCTTTCAGATAATATTCTGTATGCGTGCAAACTAACGTGAGCATTAAATATCCTGTTAAGTCTGCTTGGCTTTTTCCATCAAACATGTCATTTAAATAACCTAATTAAATGAAGTCCTTTCATTTTAGATGATGTTTAGATGATGCATATAATTGCCCTGAGAGCGCAGCTGTCCAGCTGGCAGAGAGGTTATAAAAGATGTAAAGCATTTTAATAAAAACAAGACCCTCCTCAGGTTTGGACTCCGTAGCTGGGATGGGAGGCCTGTGCGTTGCACGTGGTTTAAAAACAGCCACAGGCATCGTGGAGCTGTCAGGGATGCTCTGATGGCAGAAATCCCTCTCGGACCTCTTCTGTCTTGAATTTTGGCTCGTTGCACGGTGTAAAGCTTGGACTCGCGGAATGTTGGGGGCTTTCGTCTCTCTTGGTTGGCACCTCGGTGCAGGGCAATGATGGAATGGATGAGGCGTGCTGCTTTTGCACCTCGTGCCTGAAGTGATGGGTGAGATCTGAAGTCCTCCTTGCCCAGCCGTCTTGGAAAGAGCCTTTCTGGGATGCGGGAGACGGCCAGTTGTCTTCCTGCCCTACCTTCCAGACACAGCCTGCACCCAGGAGGCCAGACAAGCCCTCCTTGCCGTGGCTCTTGGCTCCTTCTTCCCCCCGTCCCCTCCAATGCATCCATCTGCAGAGCAGAGAGCCGTGAGGAGCGGTTCCCTCTGCAAGGCAGGAGTGTCTTTGGGAAGGGGCCAGCTCCATGTGTATATTATTTCCATTAACTCAGGGAGCGAAAGTCTCGGGCTCGGGGCCCAGGCCGTGCTGGAGAGGCAGCGTAGCTGGAGGAATGGTGCTCAACTGTCACCCAGATGTCAGCGAGCAGCCGGGAGGACAGCGGGACCCCAGCGTGGAGGCTCACACCTGCTTTGGTGGTGTGATGGCTCCCGGAGAAACATTACCCGGCCCTGAGCTTTTCCTGACATGGGCTGTGCTAAGGATGCTCTGAGTAATGCTGGGTGCTGCCAGCTTCCCGGCACAGTCCTGCTGCCGTCCCCTGTGCTTCATCCTGCCTGGGGTTGGCAAGGCAGGGAGGTGGCAGCAGCTCCCCACCTCGGCTGAATTAGCTGGAGTTTGTTCTCCCGGGCGTGCGGAGAACACACATCTGGTCAGCAGGGACATGCGTTTCCGAGACCCCCTTCTCTGCACCGCGAGTCCGTCCCAGCTGGAGCCAGAAATCCTTCGCCCTGGAGACTTGCTGTGCTGACACATCCTCTCTGGCCACAACAGAGCAAATCCTGCTTTTTTTTTTTTTCATCCTGCTCCAAGCCAGAAAGCACTTAGTGTTTCCCTTTTCCAAAGGGTTTGGGCCACGTCAGGTCCTGCTGGGACGGTGGCTGTCTTCTCTCCTCCCCGTGCGCACCAAGAGCCGCAGAGGGATGCAAGCGGAGTGGGACCCCCCCTCCAGCCAAAACAAGTTGGGATCCCACGCAGTTAACACCAATGAAGCATCCCTGCTTCCATGGAAAAGCAATAACTCCCCACCCTGCATGGGACTGCCCTTTCCTGCTCCATCCCATGATCAGTAGTGCCCACCAAGGACGGCTCCTCTTGTAAACCTTGACCTTGTCCGTGCTCAGGTGTTATTTGAGCCCCCCGGTGCACAGGCTGCAGGAAAACGATCCCAGCAGAAACCCCCGCGCTGTCACTTCCACTTACAGATGGTGACGGCGATGTCGCTGCGGCGGTGAGCAACAAGTTTTTGGCTGCGCTGCTGCCTGGGGGACCTGGGTCTTGCAAGAGGGACCTTTCTCTGTCCGGCAGAGCCCTCTGGGAAAGGACGGCCAAGGAGATGTTGATGCTCCCCCCTGCCTTTTTGCAGCCTGGGTTGTTTTATTTTTCCTCTTACCCCCTCTCCCCTGCAGCACAAAAGGACATTCTTGCACCGAAGTATTTTTTTCCGCATACTTGCGGCGTGAGCAAAGCAGGAGGGGTGAGGGCAAGGAGGGGGGATTGAAAGGTTGGGGGGGGAAAAAAGCTCACACAGGGCTTAGTTTACAAGGGACAGCTGAGCGTATAAACCCTGTCTCCAAAGAGGGCTGTTAGAGGCTTTTCTGGCAGCGTTTCCCCTCCTACCCCCAACCTCTGGCTAAGCTGTTTCGAGGGAAAGCAGAAGGGGAAAGAGGGGGGGGAGAATGTTTTTGAATGCGCAAAGAAAAACACCAACCACCAAAAAACCCACCCAAACCACTGACAGACACAGCCAGGCTCATTGAGCTGAGCAAATAAGCCGGGACAAGTGGGCCGGTGGCTCTGGGGAGGTGGGCAAAGCGGTGCAGATGGGGATCGATGTCTTGTGCATCCGAGACATGGTTATTTGGTAAGGTAAAGGGTCCCGAGGAGGGACAAACGTCCCCCGCGCAAAACAAGCTGGTGGCTAGCCTGGTTGTGGATCCGGAGGCCTTCAGCAGGGCGTTGGGCACAGAGCACCCTTAAAACGCGCTGTAAATCCCCCTCAGTTCTCCTGTCGTGGGCCGATTTCCCTTTGGTGGCTCAGGACACGGGTTTTGCGTGGTATTTTGGGCCCAGGGAGCGGAGGGGTGGGTGCCAAGGTGAGATGCCGTTCCCAGCAGATTGCTTGTAACCCCACCTCCCTCTTCTTCTTCATGTACTTTTCTTATCTGCAGCGTGGCTAAGAATCGTGGTACTTGAATCGCTGGCCCGATGGTACCAAAATCGGCAGTCTCTGCTTTTGTAGACGTGGAATTGAAAGTTGAATTTCTGGGATGCAGAAGGCTTTTGCCTTTTGCAAGCCCTATTCGCAAAACTTAGCGATGCCAGCTGAAATAAAACTCATTTTCAGGCTTGTAGTCCCAGCGTCTCTTTAGGGAGCAATGCTGGGCCGCCGGGAGGATCACCCATACGAAACATCTTTGAAACTGTTATTAATATAGAGCAAAACCTGCCTTTTGCTAGGTGTCGCGCTGTAATGCGTTTTCATCCCGTCCCAAAGCAGTCGCTAATGCTGTCAAAACGCGGTTTAAGTCTGTATTTCATTTGCATCTCGTGCCGGTGCGCATACAGGTACGTGTGTAAGCTACCTCAGCTGAGACCCGAGTGCTTATTAGAAACATACTTGCTGTGAATTAACGGCCCCGTACACATGGATCTCTCGTTAAATGCTACGGGGCGGAGGTAGGGGTTGTTGCCTCGGGCTCTCTCTGTGAGATCTCTCAGCACCATATGCAATAAATATGTTTTTAATAAGGAGTCATTAATGACTGGACAATAACAGCTTTATTAAGCTTAAATTAAAGGCATGCTTGGGAACCTTAATCTGAGACTATATGGAATATACTGGAATTCAGCCTTTTTTTAAGACTTCTTGCAAGCTGGTATTTGCAAACCGTTGTGGGGGAAGAAGATGTGTTCCAGGGCAGGACCAGCCTTCAGGGGATCTGCCTGCGTTTGAGTGGAGCTTATTTCAGGGATGCTCGAGCCTTCTTTGGCGGAGTGATGCTGTGGGAACACCGCCGCTATTTCATGGCGAGGGTAGTTGGTGCAGGGTAAGAAAGAAAACTGGCTGAAGCTGCTGCGATACTGTCTAAGACTTGCAATATTCATTTGGGAGGAGGGAGAGGCTGCTTTGGTCCTGCTGTCCTGCCTGCTGAGTGAAACGGAGCCTCATCCCCTCGATTCCCCCTGCAGCACCCAAAGGAGGGCAGCTCCTTCTCTCCCCGCCTCCAGCAATTGCAGCCTGTCGCAATGCGGTGTTAGGTCCCAGCCTTGCAGTCGTGTCTCCATGGGTGGGCATTGCACGCAGCCAGCTTTTTCCACGCCGCTTTAATTCCTTGCGGGGGCTGCGGCCCCTTGAAGAGTCAGATAAAGGCTGTAGCACTTAGGTTTTGCTGCTGCTGCTTAACCCCCGTCTACCGAAATCATGGGGGTGGCTGGCGTGCCCAGAGCCGCGTGTGTCTTCGCAGGATCGGGCTGCGAGTCTGGGCGCAGGTACCGCTCGGTTGTCCCGGCATTTTCCAAGCAGCGAGTATGGAAAGCAAGCCAGGGACCGCGCGTCGCCGTGGGACTCAGGCGAGCAGGCGGGAGCGAAGGATGCCAAAAAGGAACCCCACTCTTTATTAGATGATGATAAAACCATGGTAAAATAACAACAACACCTGGGCACAAATATCCGAAGTACATTAAGCGCAGGGGTTTGGCTGGAAAAATCTCAGGATGCTCTACAACAAAAGCCCAAGCCATTGGAAAGCTGTTACCATAGCCTGTCCCACCGCCGTTTTACCACCCCTGCATCCTCCTGGGGCCCGGTGACTGCTGCGCTCTGCGATTTGCTTACTTAAATGGGGGTTAGTTTCCATTTTGTGCTGTCTTCCTTACACCTTGCTCTTGCAAACTGGCTTTCAAACCTGTAACGATCGGCTCCGGTCCTTCCCGGGAATATCCAGCCCATAAATGCAGTGGGTTGCCCCTCTCTGGCTGTTTCGGTTGTGTCTCCAAGTCTCTGGTCGCATCGATGGAGCTGACTCTGGAGATGATGCGGTGCAGGTGAGCTCAGACCTCTCCTGTATCTGGATTGTTCCCGGTGTCCCTGCACCGAAGGGCAGCCGGTAAAAGGCAGGTCAGGATGGGTGGTCAGCCTGCTTGCAAAGACCTTGGGCTGACCTGGAAAAATGACTCTGCGTTGGTATGAATCAGACCTTCCTCCAAGCCCGAAGCAGGGGACTTGCATCAGCTCTGTTCCCTTAAATCCACTTAACGTGGACCCCTTGAACTCCCTCTGCTCCTCTCCCGCTGCCTTGCAATCCTCGCAGCCCCAGCTGCGTCCCGGCCAGCCCTCGCTGCCCTCTTCCAGCCTCCCTTACCGTCAGGGCTGACCTGCCTCTGCCTTGTTGCTCCGTTAACTCTCCAGCTATTTTTTTTTTAATTTACTTTTGAGAATTAACATCATTCCCACTTCTCCCTTCTTCCCCTCTAAGTGGATGCCTGTGTCTCCAATGTTTTAAATACAGATTGTACTTAAGAATATAATTCGTAAGAAATGCTTGAGCTAAGTCAGCCCAACGTATGTCGCACGCAAGCGTGTGCGAGCACAGGTCTGATGTCTCTGCTAGCTCAGAGGACACTTGGAAATCAGTGAAGTGATGCTGCGAGATGAGAATTGGGCAATGAAGTGGCTGGGTCTGTGCCTTCTGACGTCTCTCTCTTGTAACTGGACAAAATGAACCAGATTCCTCCCCGAATTCATCGGCTCCTTGCCAGGGATGAACAGGATCCAGCAGTAAGGATTTTGCTGCGGAGTTGGCTGCCTGAATATTCCACTTTACAGTGAAATGGGTCACGTATGTTTTAGCACCAAGTGTCGCTCTGAATTGGCTGGAAAATGTGAGGTGTTTCTGCAGAATATTTCAGTGTTCAAGGGGAAAAAAAAAAAAATCAGCTGTGATTTTTTGGGGGAGGGCTTGAAAACAAAGAAAAAGAAAACATGATTTTTGGCTGAAGCTATTTGTATTGCTCTTTTGGGCTGGACTTTGAGGATATATTCGTAGCGTTATAGTGAGGTAGAGTTTATTTGCCTGAGTTCCCTTGCTTGAAACCGGGCTAAGTTTTGCTGCTGTAGTCCAAGACGTGTTGGGTCTGGACGTTTACCGCTCCAGCACCAGCTAAATGCGGATGTTTTTAGATCCTGCTGTAACCACCAACACCGCTTACCTCGTGTGGACTTTTAGACCTCTGCATACAAAGCGGGCAAAAGGCACTCTGCTTCGAAACCTAGTTAACAAGCAAAACAAACCTCCCACCTCTGCGTTTTACAAGCTAGTTACTCCAGACATGATAAATATTTGGCTCCGGCAGAAAAGCCCGAGTGGGGAATGGCATTCACAAATTGCAAGCATTTTACTAAGTCGACACGGCATTAGACTCTGATCTCGCTCCTGCTCTTCTGAGCCATCCAGAAAAGCGAGGAGGTAAAAAAATAAATATTTTCTAAAAAAACATCCTGATGGGTGGGGTTTTTCCCCCCTTCTGATTGTGTTTCTGATCAATGAGAGTTTAGTGAGGCTCTAAAGTATCAGCTGGAGGCTTCAAAGAGATCAAAGGCCCCTGTGGGTGCTGTGCAAACACAATAAAATCCTTCTCCCTGCGCTGAAGAGGGAGAAGGTAAGAGAAAAGGGGTTTTACAGCTGCTCTCTCATTCCACCCCAAGCCTGGAAATCCCGTTTTAGTCTTGGGAGGTGACTAAGGCTGTGCGAAGAGTTGCTGCTGCTGCCCTGCTGAGCGCACGTCCAAAGGATGCCCGGGCAGGCGCTGGCGTGTGCGTCACCGGCTCTGGGCAGAGATGCTGTGTGACAAAGTCCTGGAGCGCGAAAACACTCCGCAAGTCTGTCTCCAGGTATCTCAGGAAGCCCAGGCACCAAAATAACGTAAAGGGAGGATAACCGGCTTGTGAGCGTGTCTTTTTGTGCGCCTGTGTGCATGGTTGTACCCTTAAGGCCACGCTTGGAGCAGGACGAGCTGCTCCAGCTTTCTGCGTTTTGCTTGGGCTTTGCTAGCGCAGCTGTACAGGGCTTAAAGCCCGGCCCAGAGAGAGCAGGTTGTGTTCGAGGGTTTACTGCTAGAGTGGGGTTAACCTGAGTAAGGCTGAGCTTTAGAAGTTACTAGCTAAGCCCTTCTCCTTCGCACAATCGCTTTCTCCTGACAGCTTGCAGAAGCGTTTTGCGTCGCATTGATCACTGCGTTTCCTCCAGGTCGAGAAGCGTTGTGCGAGCCTTTGGGCCAGCACGCGGGGCATGGGATATCAGGATCGGGGCCCGTTTAAATACAAAATTAGCAGCCTCTTCCCATGTAAACATGCCGAAGCGCTTTGCAGAATCTGGACCTGGAGTGTAAGGGTGTCTGAGCAGAGGATGGAGACCGTGGACCTCAAAACAGAGCAGAAAGAGGCAATTTGGGGCTGGGTTGCAATTACCTACCTGTCTGTCCCCTCTTGGGAAACATCTCCCCGGTGCAGAGCTGGAGTTTACAGCTCTCATCAGAAGGGAACCTCCTAAAGCCAAACAACATTGTGAATCCTGGTGGGACTCAACCCTTTGGCTCCAGCGTGTCTCGGGACTGAAAAGCTGATGATTAGATAACTGTAAACCATCCTTATTTTACAGCCCATGCTGGCTTTGATCAGAACGGGAATGAAGCACACCAGGCTCCTGGGGTGGAGGGGAGAAATGGTTTTGTGATTAAACGAAGTCTCAGATTATTGTGGTTGAAGCACCCGACCCTGCAGCAGGGTTTGCTTCTGGTCTTGGGGCAAGTCTCCAACTCCCTCGGTGCCTCAGTTTCCCCGGCGCTGTCTCTTTCCTGTGGTGTATCGGTGCAAAGAGTAATTGGAAGAGTATGTTGCCTGCACCTTGCTCTGAATGTGGGCAGCGGGAGCCTCCAGGACTCCTGCAATTTCATTTGTTTGGTGTCTGTAAGGGATTTAGAGAGCCCGTAACCTGCCGTCTCTTGGCTGATACCCCCCAGGGCCGCAGCGGTTTACGTTGCGCGTTGTCGGACCTCCTTGGATGGAGGGCTGGGGCAGGTTCATGCCCCACAGGAGGTGGGGTGGTCCTTTCGGACCCCAGAACCTGTGGAGAGGAAACCCAAGCCTACTGCATGAGGCCGGGTGGGCTGAGCCCCGCCGTGGGTGCCAGGACCTCCTAAATCCTCCTCCTGGCTCTGGTACCGACTCCGTGGCCTTGGGCCTGAACCTCCCAGTGCCTCGGTTTCCCCATCTGCAGACAGCCACCTCTCAGGGATGCCAGGTGGATTAAGGAGCTGGCGGGTTCCTTGCTGGTGAAATACGACGGTCCTGCGCCCGCAGGTCCCTGCTCCAGCCCTCCTTCCCCCGCGCGGCCGCCCCTTTGCTCCTGCACAGATGTCGGGCATTGCCAGCCCGCTCCTCCCCCGATTTCTCTCGTGCTGTTTTTCCTGTGGGTCAGGAGTTCAGCGAGAAGGAAAGACCCGTGTAGGTTAGCTATTTCTGTCCTGTCTATAGTGGGAATAAATTGCAGGGTTTGCTGCGTCCGTGCATGAGCACCCGGTTTGTTTGCTGGGTGCCGGTCCCAGCTGGTTGCAGCCGGATCCGAAACCCCCGTAACACCCCGTTGAGCACTGAAACACCAGCCCGTCGGGGAACCTGTGCGCCCCAGCAAGGACGGGTTTAAAAACAAGCTGCAGCCGCCTTGCCTGAAGGAGCTGGGACAGACGGTGTAACCCACAGTGGAAACGTGGGAAATCGAGACTAGGAATAGGCGAGGGAGAGGGAGAAGAAAGGTGTTGAAGTGTTTAATCGCTTTTTTTCTCAATACCCAAACCAGTGATGAGAATTTTCTGCTGCTTGACTCCAAATTAAGTAAAAAATTTCCCCAAATCGAGACTGTTCTGCCCGTGATGCTCTTGAATAAGCATTGACTGAAAGGGTCAGTCTCATCCCGCGGATGCTTCTACTGCAGCAGACAGCCCAGAAAAGGGGAAGATGGGACAAGCAGCAGGAAAGAGAAGGAAAAAAAAGAATAAAAGAGAAAAATGGGATTTAACCAAGTCTGGTGAAGCTTGTCAGGGTGGGAGTGAAAGCCCCAAGCGCAGCCCCAGCCCCATCTGAGCCTCTTTCATCTCTACTGGTGCTGATGTCCTTATCGCCGGGAAAGATATTTCTGTTTCCCGCCTTGCTAAATACTCAGAAAGTCCATCTTTGTCTGAAGTGGTCTCCGGCATGGGCTGCTGTGTTTTGCCTGGTTGCTAAGCTTGTCTCATGCATGGTTAATGCCTGATGAGATCATGGTGCCATTTAGCGTTTCGTGGCTAATTCAGGATTATTCATTAACAAAATCAAGAACAAGCAGGTGTATTCATAGGCTGCCTTCATGGAAAGAAGAAAAACAACCACCTTGGGAAACGACATGAATTATTCAGGGGAGACCAAAGTGCTGGTTGAGCTGATGGAGCTTCGGGGGGTGGGGGAGATTGAAATTTGTTTGAAGAACAGCTGAATCTAAAGCTTTTTTTATACCATTAACCCTGCAAATATGGGGGGGTTAATCTTGGTGAAGACAGTCTCCTGTCCTGTAACAACAGAGCGCTAGGAAGAAGGGTTTAGAGAAGGGCCCCGTGTTTATATTGGGCAGTGGGTGGTGGATGAGTTGATGCGAAAGCGAAGGCGTTGGAGAGCGGCGCGGGGTCTGTTTGTCCACAGCACCTCTGTACGTACAGAGGTCTCGTCCTTTCTCCCTCGCAAGGAACTGTGCTGTTTTCTGTCTGATCTGCAGGCAGAAGATGGGGAGTAAACCCAAGAGAAAGCTTCGAAGGAAGCTTTAAAGAGCGACCTGGTTTGGGGGTAGACGTTGGTGTCAGCCTACGTGGTCATGGTGGGTCCCTCTCGTTACTGTCTGCAAATAGCACAACAGCTAAAATGTTCTTGTGGGGCAGGTTCCATCTCTGTGGAGACAAACTGTCCTTGTCCTGTGCTCCAGCGGTCTTGTAAGGATGGCTGTGCTCAAGTATTGCTCTTAGATCCTTGTCCAGGCAGTTGAAAACCATAGTCCTGCGTGTCTCTAGCCTTATGTAGGTGCCTGAATGCAAAAATAAGGTCCCTGTGCTGCCTGCCCAGAAATCATCAAATCGCAGAGTGGTTTGGGTTGGAAGGGACCTTAAAGACCAGCTAGTTCCACCCCCTGCCATGGGCAGGGACACCTTCTGCTAGACCAGGTTGCTCCAAGCCCCATCCAGCCTGGCCTTGTACACTTCCAGGGATGGGGCAGCCACAGCTTCTCTGGGCAACCTGTGCCAGGGCCTCCCCACCCTCATGGTCAAGAATTTCTTCCTTAGATCTAATCTAAATCTCCCCTCTTTCAGTTTCAACCCATCACCCCTTGTCCTATCACTCCATGCCCTTGGCAAAAGCCCTCTCCAGCTTTCTTGTAGGGCCCTTTAGGGACTGGAAGGCTGCTAGAAGGTGATGTGTCTGGAAAAAAAAGGAAAATATTGACTTTTGTTGGAAAAGAAATAAGGTATTAGTGACCAAAACTTCATTGTCTGCTCAGAATGGAATTTCTCAATTTTCAAGTTTTGGTCTTTTCGTTTTCTAATAAAGCAAGTCAAACACTTTCAAGGAAATCAGATGCTTTCTGGGAGCTTTTTCCATTTAAATGAAAGCAAAATCTTCCTTTGGCAAAATGATTTAGTGGACATTTTTCAAGCTGTCCTAGCAGGGATTTTTTTTGTAGTTCAGCCTGAAGGGAGGAAGCTCCGTAGAAGAAACATGAAGCAAAGTAGAGCTTGGGGCTTCCAGGACAGTGGAGCGGTATCGGAGACTGTAATTCCAGCTCTTGCGTTTAACACCTTCACGGGATGTTAAATCGTCCCAGTGTTGTGTTTTTCTGGACTGGTCAGACCGGTGTAAACCCCGGGGGCAAATCCTGTCCCGGGGAACCTTCAAAAAACTACTTTCAGGTGCTGAAACAAATGCAAATAAGTGGAAGATCTTTCCGACACCTTTTCTTCAGAAAATATATTTTCTGTGAACCCAACATATAGGTGCTCTCATTAGAGTAAGGTTAACCTTTTTTACTTTTTTTTTGGCAAACAGTAAATTCCCTCAAAAATGTGGTGGAGAAATGACTCACAAATACCAGTCTAATTTGGCAAGTACGTTTTGGCCAGAAGAGGGTCATTTTTTTTGATGTAGAAATGTTTTGCATTGACGTTTTCCAAAATAAACCTTTTTGACCCTTCTTTCTGTATAGGGGATTTTCAAAAATTGACCAAACTGAAGAGAATAAAATGTTCTGCTTGAACTAAAAGAACAAACTGCCAAATTAAAGAATTAATCAACGTGAAGCAGAATACTGGTTTAAATCAGAGAAAATATAAGTTGACCCAAAGCAGTTGTTTATATTTGGCTTTTTTTTTTCCTGAAAACTCCAGAGTGTCAGTTACTTTTGACCCAAACTGCACGTTTCTCCTCCTTTATTTTTTTTTTTTCTTCCTCTATTTTAACCACCGAGGCCACAAACCTGTTATGTCCAGCCAAAAAGCTCCCCTCAAATTACAGACCTGAGCTCTGCGTTCGCTCTCTTATTTCTCCGGGGGAAGCCAGCTTGCTCACACCTACACGTTTTACCTTCTTTTCTGGTCGGGCAAACCCACTTGGAGGGCAGTAACGGTTTAAAAAATAAATAAATAAATAAATAAATAAATAAAGCCTCCTGGTTAGAGGTGCTACCTTTAAGTTAGTGGAGCAGTGGATATTTCCCAAATATTTTGGGGAAGAGCCCGAGATCGGTGGCTGCAGTGAGCAGCCCCTTGCTTGATTTCCCTCCCCGGCTCGCTGCTTGCTCCGGGGCTGGTTTTGGAGGCTGCTCCGGTATTTCAGCCCCGAACCCCCGGGGTGTTATTTTGGGCGGGCTTCCTCGAGGCAGCAGCCCACCGAATTAGCACCCAGGCCCACCCAGCCCCACGCCTGCTTTAAATCATCGGCAGCCCCACGTAAGCGGGGGTGACGTCAGCCCCGCGGCGGCTGCCCGTCCACCTTTTCGGCGCGGGGTCCGCCCAAATTTCCCCTCTCGACCTCCGCCGCTGCCAATTCCCACCCCCCGGGCTTGGATGCGAAGGGCGAGCGATCGCCTCGCCTGTGTCCAAATCACGCATAACAAGGATGACCAAACCTCCCTTCCCCGGCCCATCTGCTCTTCGCACACTTGCAAACTTGACGTGAAAACAGCCGAAAAACTGCCTTATAAACTTAAGCTCGTACCGTCGTCTCGTTAAACACCAAGCTTTTGCACAAGCGAATCCCAGACCAAACCCCCTCGTGGCATCTGCAGCTTTTTTAGGCTGAGGTTAAAGCTTTTTTCCCCGAGTGCCCGGTGACTGCGAGGACCCATCTGAAAAGCTTGGCTTAATTTTCAGGAAGTCTTAAATTCTGCTTTCTGCGAGGTTTCCCAGGGCAGGTATACAAAGCCTGACCTGTGTGAATAATAGTGTTTCTGTGGTTTGCGGGCAGTTCCGAAAAGCTTAATAATTAAGAAAGTGCTTGTGGCTCAGTCCAAATAATTCTGTTGGTTTTTCTCAGCTAGTAAAAAAGAAATCTGAAGAGTTTCTTATCGAATCAAGGTTTCCTTCAGTCTGTAGGGACTTCTTTTCCCCTATTTCCATTCTGATTCTTTCAACTGAATTTAAAAGCTGAAAATTTAGAAGTGGCAATCTACTTTTGCATCAGAAAATCACAGGCGTGAGAGAAACCAAACCTTGTGCCTAGGTCGTCTGAAAAAGTCCAAGGGACTATTTTTACTCCCTCAAAATTGTTTCCTTTTTGGAACAATTTGCAAAACCAGCGCGAACTCGCGGTGCGTTGTGCTATTTGCAGATCTCTGAAAATGTTTCGGGGAAAAAATGGCATACGGGTGTACCCGAGGTGACAAGTCCAGCCTTTCCCGGCCTTTATTTCTCCTTTTCAGTCTCGGAATAGCAGCGATTTGCCTGCAGGATTGCCGGGGGGTGCAGCAAACCCCGCGTGTGCCGTGGTGTGTTTCCCGGTGGGGAAGCAGAGGTGACGTGGCCGAGGAGCAGCCCGCGGCCACCGTCCCCTGGTCTCGCTCCCTGCTTTATCTCTCCCCTCTCTGGAGCAGCCTGGATGTGGGTAAATTAATTGGTCTAAAGCATCCAAGCTCTGCCGAGGCATAATAATGGTTATAAAAGCTATTATACGCCAGTATATTGTTTTTATATCCCGATAATAGCAGTGACTATTAATTGTCGTTGCTAAAACAAGGCAGGGCTGTGACTTTTAGGTAGCAGAAGGGTCTTGGGGAAGGAGGCAGCGAGCACACGCAAGAGAAAAAAAGCAGGAGCCTCGTGGCTTCTTGTTGCAGGGTAGAAAACCGGAGAGACCCTTAGGAAAGCGCTGCCCTGTACCTGTTTCCCTCTGGGTGCTGACAGCTCCCCTGGGGATTTAGTGCCAAGGTGGCTGCCGAAACCTCGGCAAACCCCACTGAGGGAGCAGGATTTGGAGCCTCGGGTGGCTGTGGGTCTGTGAGGGGTCCAGGGTTGGGGCAGAGGAGCCCTTGGGCCAGAAGTAAAGCAACGCAGGCTCAAATCTGGACCGACTCTGAACCAGAGAAGGTGTTACGCCTCCCCAGACCTGCCTCGTTGGGTTTTAAGCTCCTGAAGGCAGTGTGATATTAAAGCTAAGACTTGAACATGGGCTCCGTAGGACAATAGAGACTCAAGAATACTGAATTATTCTTTGCACAAAGAGGAAAAGGTCAAACAGCCAGCTGGAGAGAGATCCTGCCCGGAGCAGCCTCCAGGGCACGTTATCCGCCTCGAATGTGCAAGGCAACATCATCCGAATATTCAGATCCTTGGCTGGGAGAGAGCTGGAGCAGGTATTTCCCACCCAACCTCCTGACTTGAGCAACTGCTTCATTTTAGCTGAATTGGGACAGTTGTGAGTTAGCATCTCCCTGGCAGGTTACGTTAAATAAGCGTCCCAGCCAGCCCCACGGTAACCCTCGCTCGGGAAGCACGTTGCATGGTCGAAGCAGGGATCCTGACCCTACCCTAGGATGTGCCATCATCAATTTATAATCATCTGTCTCTTCACCAGACACAGAGATGTCCGGTAAATTCATCCTCTTGTATCCCTGCTTTACGCAAGGGCTGCAAAAGGGGTCTAGGAAAGAGGGAGGCGACTTGGTAAAGCAACAGGTACCTTCGAGTTGGTGCTGATAAACACTCGGCACTGGATTAGAGCGGTGAAATGTCGTCAGTGAACTGCGGGATCTTCCTTTGGATCCGCTGGCTTCTGCAGCGAAACGAAAGCTGCACCTGGCAGGAACGAAGGAATTAATCTGGACCGAGTACGCGCTAATCTGGAGATGGAAACGATTTGCTGTTCAAGCAGAGGAAGACAAGACGAGAGGGATCCTAGGAGGGGAAAAAAAAATATTATTTTCAAATAAGTTTTCTGTTAGAAATGTCCAAACTGGATATTTCTCCTCTTGCAAGGTTCTGGCGTATTCTTTTCAAAGGAAGCCTGAAACCTTTTAAAGAGAAATATCAAAGGAAGCGATTTTTTTTTCCACCGACATTTTTTCACAAAACCAAAATATATTTCTTGACAGACGAAGAAGTGGCCCAGATCCTCGATCCAAATGCAAACGGGCGTTTAGTAGAGCTTACCAACATATCAAAGAGCTCTGGGCCAGGCCTTTCCTTTCCACTTTCACTGCAGCTGCTGCCGTTCCTGTCAAGAAATGTGGAAATAGGGCAGGGGAAATGCCTCCTTGCGCATGTTTTTGGTGCTAATGCCTTGGAAGAGCTGGTCTACATCCCTCGTCCTGAGGGTACTCGCTAGCTGAAGCGGCGGGGCTCGTGACGGTAAAGATTTTGGCCGTGACTTGAGCGTTGTTTCTTTTAGGCGCCTTTGAAAAATTCTCTTTGAAGGTGTTGTGGAAGATGGGATCCCAGCTCGGTAACGGTGCTCAGCATTAAAACCTGAGAAAAGATAAAGTTGATCGAGAAATGGGATTTTGTGGACTGGATGTGGCTTTTGAAAAGAGCTCTGCCCCAGTGTCTTCTGGCGTGAGTCCTTTCCCTTCCCCGGGATATCCGCAATAATCCTCCATCTAATAAGCTGAGGCAGCGGCGTACGTGAAAGCCTCGCTCATGGAGGATTATTGCTTTCGCTTCGTGCCAAGCCCCGGCAGGTTTGAGTTGCGCCACTGGCAGCCTTCCCCCCATCCCGGGAAAACAGGGCAAGGCCGGAGCAGGATGGGGAGGGACGAGCAAAGTGACACCAGTACGTCCTGGTGCTGCCAAATTGCTGGGGGGACGTTTGCAGGAGCGCGGCGTAGGAGGGGGAGATGGAGGGGACCCGTCCAGCTGCCGTGTGCTGTCCTCCTGCATTGCTGCAGATTGGAAACGCGTGCGGGGCAGGTAACAAAGACATGGGCAGCAACGTGAACGTTTGTTCGTTTTTCATGAAAATTCATGAAAATACTGTACTCTCAGACAATTTTTCCTCTTAGCCCTTGGCCTGCGAGTGGGCTCCCCCCCGTCATTTGTGGGAGGGACGCAGTGACTTGTAAATAACCGGAGCAGAGGCTTAAAGCACAGTATACGGCTTTATTTTCGGAGTCACTCCAAATGCACCTGAAGCTGTAACCGGGCGCGTTTATGGCCGATGCCGAGTGCAACAAAAACACAAAGCCCGGCATTTAGAACCGGGGGTTCCTCCAGGGAGTGCCGCAAGCATCTCCCTCGCGTTTCAGCTCCGCGCCTGTAAATGAGGAAGCCTGAGGGCGATGATTTCTGCAAATCACGGTGACTGACGTTTCGGAGTACCCCTCTATTTTATCTGCTTGTTATTTTCTTTTTTCACTCTTCACAGTGAGGTTAGAAAGACCAGAAAATGGGTCTCCTTTTTAGGGGGGGAAAAAAGCCACTGTCAGGAATTTGTGTGAAGTCTTATTTGCTATAATTTGCCTAACCTTGTGCCTGATGTTTTTACCAAGTGTTTAAAGGGGAGCTGGGCTTACTGAGCACTCTTTCCAGGAGTATGGAATCTCCTTTGCAGTGTGTGTGTGTGTGTATATATATATATGTATGCGCATGTATGGATATATATAACTTTTATAGCATTGAGGGCAGTGCAGGACGTCCAACCCCATGTCATTTGTTTCCCCTCCTAATGACATATCTCTGGAGTCCCGATTGCTTGAGCTATTCCAAAAATGTAGCTGATGTCTGTGCTCCGGGTGGATGGAAAGCTTCTCCTGTCAATGGCCTTTCCAGCTCCTCGGTAGCGGCTGTAACATTACAGTAGCCGTTAGCAGCTCGTATCAAAGAGGGGGGCCCCGTAGCACTGGGAGCATCTAAGCGAAGACCCAATCCCCGCTCCCTGCGAGCATCCACGTGAAATAATCCTTGCAAGAGAGGAGGGAGATGGTCGGTGGCGGTCCTTAAATCCACGCCGGTTCACGCACAAAGCCTCGCAGCGATATGTGAGAATCATTCCTGGGACGCGTTTCCAAATTGCTTAAGAAACTAAGCCCTAAATCCCGTTAGGATTAAAGGCTCTTTGGCACTTGGGAAAATGTTACCCTTTGGGAGCCAAGAAGAGCCACGATTTCAGGCTGCGTCCTCGAGCCTTAGCAAAGGATCCCCTTCGTAATCCCCCCGGCCAAACCTCGCCCGCTCTGTGCCACGAAGGGCATTGCAGTGCTCGGTCTGCCTGTTCGATTTTTCTGTATCTAAAGCTGTATCTTCCCAGCGAGGAGATCCATTACGTGGGAATTAGCCTCCCAAGAGGAGTTCTGGTGCCAGAAAACAAATGGGTTTGGCTGCTCTGTGTTCAGTTTTTCAACAAAGGTCTGAAAAACTTGAAGGGAGGGGAAAAAATGTTCATCAAACTTTGCCATGGGAAGAAGACATAATGTCCTGAGCAGGCTGGAGATGCTCTACGGCTCCAGACCTGCGGTTAGTCCTTCCCGGTTTTCCAAGGTGTTCAGGACCAGGATATAGTCAGGTCACTGAATATATAGAGGACACTGTTTTGGTGTGACATCAGAGGCCGGTACTCAGGCTTTGGTTTGGGACAGCGGGTGCAGCTCACGCTCCCCGGGGAGCCCCCCTGGACCTCATCCCCCCCAATATCACCTCGTGGAAGGACCAGGAGATGCATCTACCCTGAAAACCTACCCGGGATATGCCGAGACGTGACCAGCAGTCCGGGGAGCCTCTTTTCCCAGCCCCGCCAAGCTCTGATGGTAACAAGGAAGCCGCTTTTATCTCTGCGGGTATTAGCGCCGCTATAAACGAGATAACGCTGGAGTTCCCATCAAAATTCAAGAGGTGGGACTCCCATGAAACGGACACTTCCCGGTGTCGGTGCCACATATGGAAATAGTGCAGAGGCTGCGGGGTTTTTTTTGTAGCTGCCACAACTGCAATTTGAAGAGAGAAAGAGAGGTATTCCAACTATTTTGTCTTTAAAAGGAAATACTGAATAACTTATGGATAAGACATTAACCCGGGCCTAGACCACTCGTGGTCGTTAAAGAGCCCTCGGCACTATTTGCGAGAGGGGAGGCGGGGGGTGTTAGTCTTGGACTCCTGCCTAAATTCCAGTTTAAGGAAATGCATCCCAACTACCTAAAATTCCACCTACATTTTAACTCGGTGCCAGGTCTGTATTCCCAACCGCGGTGAGAAAATAGCTGCTGCTTTAGCGATGCATCCAATTCACCTGGGAGTCCGGCATCCATCCTCTTCGGGGGAAGCAAAACCCTTGCTTTGGGGTAGGGTTTTATGGTTTGGAGCTCAAGTCTTTATCTTGAAAGGGAAAAGATGGAAGAGGTCTTGTGGTGGAATCCCAGGATGCTTAGTTATCAAAAATAGAGTGGGGGGAAAGGATTAGCAGGGCTGGGGGGGATCCAGCGTGTGTCTGGTCCAGCATCCCCGCTCCAGCCGTGTCCCGGGCTGGTTTCTATCGTAGAAGATGCTCTGTCCGTGGATCAGCTCCGACCCTCATCTCTGTTAGCTAGAGACTGACCTCACAACCAGCCTTTCAATACAGTGTTTAATTACCCTTCAATACAGTGTTTAATTACCCTTCCAGAGAAGTCGTTATCAGTAACCGCTGCAACGCCAGCTCGTTGCTTTAATGGGATGAATATCCCGCCACGCCGCTGCTGCATTCCAGCCCAAAGGTGGCCACGCCGCGGCCGTAGGAAAAAGTCATCCCTGTAAAACAAGTTAAAAACAATCCTTCGGGATGAAAGGTGGTGATATTTGAAGACGGTTATTTTATCTTCCTTTGGCTTTAAAGATAACACGCTACCAACATGTGGAAGGGCATCATTTTTCTTCTCTGGGAGTTATTTATGATCTTAATCCTGCTCCACCCTACACATCACAGTTTGTGAGGCTTTTCAGTGAAACTGTTATTGCTTTAAAAAGCAGATCAAATCACATTTTCCCACCCTTTTTTTTTTTCCACTTCATCTTCTCAGCACAGGCACGTTTTGGTGGCAGAAATGAGCTTACCTTCGCAGCCGGTTCCACCAATGTGGCTCGGGTTCCAGAGCACGTAGGGAATTGCAAATTTGAGAGACGCTTTCTGTTTGTATATAAATATTTTCCACGCTTTGGCAAAGCACATTTCGCTTTGTCTTTATGAGTAATGATGTGCCATCCTCCGCTATCCCAGCTTTGCATTTCAAAGTCGCTCCCGAAGGAAGTTTCCCGGACGTCTCGGCGGCGGGTGGTAACGCTGCTGTCCCTGTTTTGCAAATGACAATCCCAATGTGAGACGAGGCGATTTAATATCGGGTGGTGCAGCGATGGAGCAGCCGGGGACTGGATCTGGTTATGCCCCTGGCACAGGGGATGGGGGGTTTAACAGGCACAGTCTTTGTCTGATGGGGCAAACGTCAGAAGAGGAACTTTATTGAAAAAGCTGGTGGTGGGACTGGAAGCAAGGGGTGATTTCTTGGCTCCGCTGAGACCTGTGGCAAAGCCTGTGCTGCTTTTGAGAAAGCCAGGATTTCCCTGTAAGCTTTTCACAGCATCCTTGGAGTAGGACTTAGCGGCTGAGCCGAAGGAACGGCTCCCCGAGAGCTTTCTGCCTCAACTCGTGCTCAGCTGTAGCAGCGTAGTGAAGGGGGTGTTTTTGTTGCTCCGTGACAGCAGCCCCTGGATCTCTGTCCCTGGCCAGTCCTTCCTCCTTCGCTTCCAGTCGGGAAGCGTTTCCCACGATACCCCCGCAGAAGGATATCTCCTGGGTGTGAACTCAAACTATTTTGCAGCTGGGGCATCACTAGGTAGTGGCAGTGCCTGCCCAGGCTTTCCCAAAACACCCCTATCACTGAATTACACCAGTCAAAGTGCCGTCTGGCCGGGCAGAAAATAAATAGCGCACGGACCCAGCCCTGGTTGAGTAGACTCGGGAAAGGATGCTGTAAATGTCTGGAGGGAAGCCAGTTGTAGCCACGGCACGCACAAGTGGCCTTCTTCACCCAGCTGCGTTCCTTGTTTTGGAGCCCTCCTGATATTTGTAATAAGCTGTTCGTGCTTTAATCAATCAGGCGCGTGCCGCAGGATTCCTGCCGGTTGAGGGGACCGACGAAGCGATTGACTCCAGATGGGAAACGTCAGAGCAAGGAGGGCTCCGATAGCCGCAGATCGCAACGAAGCTCGTAGGGAAGCGGAGACGGGTGCCGAGGTGGAGTGGGGGGAATTTGGTCTTTTTATCGTGTCCTTTTGCAGCCAAGACGTGGCGGGGAGTTCATGAGACCCGGCGTTTTAATTGCTTGCAGGTCAGGCGGGTCCTTAGGGTACGGGGTTGGAGGGGAAAAAATGCTGATAACGCAGATGAAACTTCCCGTATTGGGATTCATTCGGCACAAGGCTGAGGGGGAATAACTGGTGAGAATGCGGATGCCGCTCCGAAGAGGGGTTGCACAGGCAGGTGGGGATGGCGGCGATGGTGGCAGCAGCCCACAGGAGATCCATACGCCCGTCCCTGTGCTCCCGCGCTATTGCCGGCCGGCTGCGGCCCCGCTGGCCGTGCTGCCCTTCCCAGGGGACCGCGGGCTGCCCAGGATGCTGCTGCGCAGAGCAGCAGGGACTCGGAGCAGGATTTAAAGATGCTACGAGAATGGGATGGCTGGGGATATAGCGTAGATGCTCTGCTTTACGCTCCCGGTGTACTTCACGCTTACTTTTCACGCAAGCCCTGAGGTGCAGGAAGTTTCCAAAGACCAAGCGTAGCGCAGATGGGGCACCGGTGGACAGGGTCTGTGATAGCTCGGCTGAGTAGAGTCCCTCTGGTCCAGGCTAGACTGAAAGCACGCTTACTTCTAAACTCCTTCATTTCACAAATGAACCCCCAGACTCCTGGGAGACAGAGGAATAAGCAAGAGAGAAAACCCCTTTGGGCGGCGAGCGCGTGTTGGTGAGTCTGCGTGTCCTGAGCATCCTTCCTTGGGATGAGAGAGCAGGGACGTCTGGGGACGGATGCCCGTGAGAGGACGGTTATTTCTGTTCACGCGGGAGCTGGCGGTGGCACGTTTAGGAGCAGATTGGGGTGTGAGTGTGTCTGGTACAAGCTGACGTTGCTTTAAGACTAGAATAGGTTTACATTTTCCACCTTCCCGGCAATCACCGAGGAAAGAGATTGTCTCATTTTTTCACGTACATATATCTCGTCTCCGAGTTGCCGAGGCAACACTGTATATGTTTGCAGGCTGGAAGGATCTGGGGATGGAAAATGAAGCCAGGGAGTGGACTGAGGAGAGAAGTCCAGCAGGAATTTTCCTCTGGTCTTTTGCGGCCGATTGGTTAGCACTAATTTAAGCCGCTCTCCCGGGATTAGTCATCAAATCTGAGATTTCCATTTTTATTATTTTAAATCAACCGCACTTGCTCTTGGGAGGCCGTTTTTCATGTTAGAAATTAACCTCGTGGAGATTTCGCCGGTGGGGGCTGCAGGATGGGAGCCAGCAGGCAGGGTAATACCATAGAAACACAAACAAGGTACAACATCTCGCTCTACCGGCGGGTGGAAAGCTGAGCCCCCGGGGAGCAGCGGCTCTGCAGCCCGCTGCTGCGAGCTTGACGGGAGGCACCGGGATACCTGGGTTTTCTCCGTGGCCGCTCAGTGCGTGATTGTGGCTCATACGTTGCTCCAGGACTTGATTTTTATTTTTTTTTAAGGATGTTTCTCGTGCAGGGAGAAGCCACTGCAAGGGTGTGCCTGGGCAAATACTGTGCCCGTAGCCGAGGAAGCTCCTGGTTGCAAGGGATTGCCCGGAGAGTCCTGTGTGGCACTGGTGAAGGTCTTTATAAATTCCTTTTCTTCTCAGGGCTGGGGTTCTCATTCCCCGCGAACCTGAGCTACTGCTGGATCTTGCTGCCTCTGTGCTGTGGCCTCGGGTTTGCTCCCAGCAAAGCTGCAGCCCCAAAGCTGCAGCATCCCTCGGGCATGGGAGAGGAGCGAGCCCTGGGGGAGGTGGAGGCGACTTCTGTGGATGCCTTAAAGAGCTGAAGGAGGGCGTTAATGAGAATTATGAGTATCTATAAGCTGAGGCGCATCCCGCCACTCAGAGTCCTTGGGGGATTTCTGTCTGCTCTGGAGAGGTTTTTTGGGGATAGCATCTTGTAAGTTCTTACTGATTTCAAGGTTTATTTATTATTAAGGTATCTCGCCGCCTGCATTGCCCTGGCGCTAACAGAGCTGGAGCCTGTGCAATGCCGTCCCCGTGCAGGCGCTTTCCTCCCACCCATCCTTCCCACCGCCGCTTCCCCAAGCCCACCCGGCTCCGTTCCCCCCGACCAGCCGCCTGCGTGATGAAAAGGCCCCGTCAGCTCTCCGAAGCGTTTTGGGGCTTTCCTCAAGAGCAAATGACCTTCTCTCTACCTCTTCACCCCGCACCTCTGCCTGTAAAAGGCAATTCGTGCTGCAACTTCAAAACGCTTGGCACGAGGCTGGTATTTCTGCCGGGCGGCTTCCCCCGGCTTTTCTGATCTCGAGTAAATAAATAAGGTAAGAACTTCACAAGGACAGGGAAAGCGGCGGAGGTGCCGGTGCCATTCCTGCTGGAAAGCTGGCATTCCCCACCTCTGCTAACGGAGGTTCAGAGAGGCCGTCTGGTACGTGTATTTCTAATCTCATCATTTTATTTCACTGGATCAGGGGGTTTTTTCATTCTTTCTTTTTGTCAGACACTCAGGAGCAGATTTATAAATGGACGAACTGTCTGACGTGCCAGGAATTGGTGTTCAAAAATCCTCCCTGCAAGAAATATAAGGTTTGATAAGTCTGTGGAAGGAGTTGCTGATGCCGAAGTCACCCCGGGGTATTTCTCCCGCCTCCCCCTGTGCCCCCTCCAGTCTCTGGGCCCTTCCATGGAGGTGGCACTTGGCTTTGGGGCAGTTGCGCCGGCACACGGAGGGGTGACATCCATCCGTACCTGGGGAGAGTGGGCTTAGCTGGGTGCGGAGGTGGCTTGGAGCAGCATATGGAGGGTGGTTACAGCCGGAGCGATTTCAGCTGTTGGGAAAAAGGCTGTAAAATACGATTCCCACCGTGAGCAGCCCTCTGGGTTCGGAGTACATCGAATTGGGGATTTTGCCTCTGGCAGAAACCAAAACCTGATGCGCCAGAGGATGGTAAAGCCCTCGACTAATCCCTTTAATTGTTTAATACCGCAGCCAGCAAGGAAACGTTTTCTGATCCCGTTAATCTTTGCTGTGAAAGAAAGCTTTGGTAACTGTATCTGTAGCTAGCAAACCCCCCCGGTTATTCCCATGGTGTAAATACCAGCCTTTCTCTAGCCATCGCCTGCGACGGCACCTTCGGCAGGTTAACGGGACAGGAGGAAAGATGCTGGTTGCAGCCTTTAAACCCCCCAAAAATAAAAAAAAGGAGGTGAAGCATGAGGCCAGCCAAGGTCCAGCTCGGCAGGAGACGGGAGCGGGATGACGGCGGGCACGTGGCGGGGCAAGGCGAAGGGGCTGCACCCCAGTTTGGGGGATGCTACGGGGAGCTGCCTGGCTCCCCGCCGGGGTTATTAGCCCCTCCGATACCCTCAGCACCGCGTTTCGTACAAAAGGGAAGAGCGGAAAAGCTCGGAGGGAGGGAGAGAGGGTGTTTCTGGTATTGAGCAGCGGCGCAGTGCTGTTTCTCTCAGCAGCTGACAGTGTAAATGCATTTCCTGGCAGGCAGCTCGCCCTGTATTAAAATTCTTGATGAAGATTATTAAAGTGTGTTTATGAAAAGCCTACGAGTGCTTCTTGGACTCCAACCTGCCTTTTCAAAATGAGATGTTTGGGTGTGGGCTGAGCGCTCGTGGGTTATTAAAACCAGCCCATCCAAACCCACCCGCTCCGTTGGCAAAGTGCGATATCTGTAGCACCCTGGATGGCCTGAGCCCCCTCCAGCTGGGGACCGGTGTGGGGTGACTGCGGCCAGTGCAACCCCTAGCCGTTCCCCAAAACCCTGCTGCAAATGTAGTTGAGTGTTTTGGGTGATCTAAGGGAAATGCTCGTGTCCCCCGAGCCGGGCTGCAGCGAGGCGCAGCGGGATGATGAGGAGCTGTGTTGGAGCCCCGCTCTCAGCCCCGGCGGGGGCTACGGGGAGGACGTGGGGACGGCCGCAGCGACCAGCCCTCCCTTTGTGCCGGCAGAGCTTCGGGGAGACGTTTCTGCACTGGAGAACGGAGCCCTCGAATGCCCCGCACAGCCAAAACGTCCCACCGGCGATGCCACCTCCTCCGCTGACACCGAGAGGTCCCCGTCGCCCAGAGCCAGGTACCCACAGCACGTGCTTGTGGCCCTTGCACGCTCGCACGTGCACAACTACGCATCCAGCTGCGCGCACACCTTGCACGCACACAGCCCTATAGCACGTGCCTCGGGCAGCAGCCTTGGTCTGGGGCCTGATTCCTTTTTCTATACGCTTTTCCCTTTCCAGCCTAAGGTAGGATTTTTAACGTGGGAGACTAGGTTGTATATCTAAATATATGTCCTTAAAAAAAAAAAAGCTTCCAAGAACAATGGTGGAAGCAGCCCAAAAATGTGCTAAGAAGGACGAATGCATTAGGATTGGAGTCCAAGCAAAATATCAGAAGGGTGAATCAGAAAGAAGGAAAGGAAGGGGGGAAAAAAAAATAGAAACGTATGGAGTTTTTAAAAAGCTATTTTTTCCTTTTAACGTTAATGGCAGCTTTTCAATTTGAGCTTTGAGTGCTGGAGAAATGTGTCAACTGCTCCTGCCCCGAGACGTGCTTCGGGGGGATGCAAAAGCATTGTTGCAGTGACACGTTCAAGCTGGTTTCAGTCCAGCCCCATTTAACCATTGCAAAGATGTATTTGCTATTATTGTTATTAATTGGGCTCGTTAATTTATGTTCTGCGCTTTCTTACAGCTTCCCCGTCTCTATGCAGCGTGATTCCCTAGTGGTGTTTGATTAGTGGGGCTAATTGGCCACTGCACCCGTGGTTTAGACCCCGTGCCTCTGGTTTCAGCCCTAGCTCACCAGCCGCCCTCTGTTAGAAATGAACTGTTGGGAGTGTTTTACAGCGGGTTCTTGCAGGGGGAAAAGCTGAGCGGCTTTGCAAATCTCCCCTCCGTAGGAAAATGGGAGATGCACTCGTGGGTGCCGCATAGGAAAGGCATTGGTTGAGCGGGTCGGGAGCCCAGCAGGAAAAAGTACGTGGGTGATGCTGAAGTTGTTGTAAGTAGCATTTTCTGGAGCAGAGACAGCCCTGTGTCCTCTGGAAATGGCACCCGGGCATCCCGCTGGGTTTAGGCTGGCGTCGTCCCGCTGGATTTAGGCTGGCATCCCGCTGGGTTTAGGCTGGTTTGTTATAACCGATTCTAGTGTCCGGTGGTTGCTTCACTCTCAAGCATCACCTGGCAGATCTCTCTCCTAATTTCAGTAGCGTGCTTTGGGCAGGTGAAACCCAAGTTGTCTTCTGCCTTACTTGTCCAGCTCCCTCCTTTATTTGTTGTTTGATCTGTCCCTTTGCTTTCTCTGAGCTAATTGCAGCTCAGGCCCCGTTCCCGGGTCATCAGGGGTTCCAGCTAAAAGAGGGCTGATTGCAGAGGGTAGATGGAGAGGCCATAAAAAAAAAAAGTAAGTAATAAAATCTTGGTTTTGATTGCATGAAAAGGGAAGAAAATCTGTTCTCCAGGCCAATCAGGATAGCGTGGTGGCGGCAGACGGAGGTAGGAGGAGAAAGGAGAAAGATCGAGCCCAAATTCGTACTTACCCCTGGTGACTGCAACATCCGTCAGGGCTTAAAGACAATCTGTGTCTCATTAATCATCTGATATAAACAGAGGGAGACTCACTGGAACAGAGCGGTGTCACTGGATGAATGGCCTGGAGTTGGAAAATAAACATTTCAAACTCTGCCTCGGCGTTTATTTTTGCTGAATGCCTTTGCCGTGCCTGGACGTTTCGCTAGCAGCAGGGTACCGCTGCCCCAGCTCCATCCCCGGGAGCGCGGCTGGAGCGTGAGCTCGTGGTGCCGGGCGAGAAACGCACCGAATAGAAGTGCAAGAAAAAAATTTGGAGCGGCCACAGTAATAGTCTGTCCTGGGTGCTTTCATGCTTTAGCTCTGAGCTAAAGGGTTTCTCCTGTCCCAGGGGGCTGCGGAGGGGTTTTCTCTCGGATTTTTAGCAGGTGGGAAATGCAGCGGCGAGGGAGCGTGGTTGGGCTGGCAGGCAGGATGGACCTTGGTCCCGCAAACCTGGGGTGGGTGGTGATCCGGAGAGCTGGCACTTGCGGATATAATCGATGTGCCTCCATCAAACGCTCTCCCTGTTTGCACGCCGCTGGATTTCCACAAACAGCGGTTGTTTTTTCTTCACCTCTTATGGCTGTTGGGGTTTCCCCCCCCACCCTGCTTCCCCTCTGCAAAAACCCACCAGGTGCGGTCTGGAATCCACACTCACCCAAATATGCCTTTAATTCTGATTTATTAAGATGGTTATTGTATAGATGATTAGAAACATATTCTGGGAGATTTAACGGCCTCGGAACAGACATGTAGCCATTACAGAGCTGTTAATCCTTTATAAATATGTTTTTAATCATGCCAGTATTTAACATATGATAACTGTCCTATTAAAGGTAATGTATAGCCGGCAGCCTCGTTACAAAGAATTGCAAGCTATTTTTTTTTGTTCCTACAGGCTCATTAAAATCTGCTGCTCAGCAGATATTAGCAAAACCGCAAGTGGACGGCTCAGCTCGGGGATCCAACCCTTCCGCATCCCACGAGGACCCCGGCTGGTGCGTGCACTTGCTGCCCGAGGTCCTTCACGAGGAGAGGGGCTTGCTGAGACCCTAGCAGGTGAGTGGCTTTTGCTCTGGCCGTGGACCTGCTACCCGCTGATTTTTAGTGTTGCCCCGTGCATCTCGTTCCACCTTTTGCCCCGCTGTCTGGTTCAGGTTGCAAAACAACGCGTATAAAGCTACATCAGTGCTTACAACTTCAGTAACCGGGTGAGCTCTGCTAAAATAAACCCATTATATCTTCTTCTGGTGCGCGCGTGGAGCACGGCAGCGAAAGCGGTATTTCCATCTGCAGGCCAGGAGCTTTGCAGGAGCGCGCAAAATGCATGCGCGCATACTACTGCGTACGCCGCATAGCTCATAGCACGGTGCGTACCCCCTCCCGTGTATCTGCTCTGGCATCAGGAATGGTAAATGCCGTTAGCAATGACATTTTGGGCCTTACGTTTCTGGTGGTGAGAAGAAAACAAGCACCCCCCGGCTACGCTCGGTTGGAAAATAAATGACATAACCTGGGCTGGCTTTTCACGTGCCTCCTGACTTGACGTGCCATCCAGCTTGGTTCCCATCCAGCCGACCAGCCATTCCCCAGGATGGGCTGGTTACGGGAGAAGGCAGGTTGAGGAGAGAAAAAATTTCCACTAAATTAAATTATTTTAGCTGGAAAAATAAACCCTCACCGCAGCTTGAAGCAAATGCCTGCCCCTGCTTAGCGCGAGACGCTGCCATGCGGCAGGAGCGCTCGCTCCCGTCCGAACTGCTCCGTGCCGAGCTCAGGGAAGGCAGACGCGCGTGAGATCCCCTCGGCACTGTCCCCCGGCGTGCCGCTCCCGCGACGTGTCCCTCGGTGCTGAATAACCAAAGCGGCGTGGGGAGGGGGCCGCGGCCCTTTGCCTTTCGGAGTGCCAGCGCCCTGGCGTGAAGCCATCGCTCCGGTACCGCTGGGTACGGGCCAGGGACTGGGGCAGACCTGTCTGACCCCCTTTTTGCGACACTTTTGTTTCTGGGTCTCTAAACTGATGCTTTTTGTCCCCGACACCACGCTGCCCCGCTACCCCTGGCCCCCTTGGCCGAGGGGGAGCCGTCGGGGCAGGACAAGGGGCTATTCTTTGCGGAGAACAGTGGGGGATCTCATAACGGGGCGGCTGGCCCTCGGCCATCGCCCACCACCGCCCTCCACACCTAGGTCACGTCTGGGCGCTGGCATTTGTCGGGACCGGGCTGCATCGGGCACCGCGAGTGAATTACGCACGGAGGGAGGACGGGGAGACGGGGTCAGTGCTCGGGGATGGCGGGCGGCAGCCAGGGAGATGGCCCCTGGCTCTGCAGAGGGGTCCTGGGCTCGGTGCTTGAGCATAGCTGGTGTCGGATATGGAATTTTTAATGTGTTTTCCTAAAACTAGTTCATTTGCGTGTTTCTACAGGGGGACAGGGTGTGGGTGCTCTGGGCTGGGGGCTCGTTGCTGAAAGCGCAAATGAAACATCCCGCTGGACCCCTCTCCGGCAGCGCTTGCAAGCCCAGAAGCAGCCAGAGCAGTGAGGGTTAAGGGACAGAGTCACTTCCAGCTCCCTTCGCAGCGTCCCCCTCGCACCCCGCCATGCCTCGGTGGTGGCTGGGAGCCCCGTGTGCTGGCGCTTGGAGCGGGTGCTGTTTGTTTTGGAAGGCGGCAGGCTTTGTCTGCGGAGCCGCCGGCCAGTTTTCCGCAGCCCACCTTATAAACTTTCCCAGCCCCGGCGCTCGTCGCACCCAGCAGCTACCTGGGCTGCCGGCACGGCCAAATATTTTCATCGCCAGGTGCTATTTCCGTGCCCGACCTCCCCGCGGCGGCAGATGTCGGTGCGTGGGTGGGATCCTTGCAGGGCTGGAGAGACTGGCCACCCCCTTCCCGTCTCCCCGTGATCCCATCCAACGCGGCTGTTTCCACCGCCGCCCTGGCTCTCCCTTTCTGCGAGAGATTTCCTTGCGTTGCTTCGTGCATCTCCTCCTGCAGGGTGATGGGCTCCGTCTGAAGTGCTCCACAGTGGTCACGGCGTGGAGCGTGATGGGTACCAGGAGCCTGGGGGGGATGCAGGCGGTTGCAGGATGCCCAAGAGTTGCTGTGGGCAACGCGGAAAGAAAAGGGGGGAAACAAATCAGGGCTTTGACTAAGGCCAGTCAAGGGCGGTGGTTCTCTCCAAGCGCGCAGACCGGCTCCTCCGTGAAATGCTATCTTTACTTTGAAAAAAATGAAAATGTGCATTTTGCATGCCTAAAATCCCAGAAGGAACAAGAGGAGAGCTGAGTGAAGAAGGACTGTGCTGGTAGCTCCAGGCTAGGGGGGGTTAATGGCCCCCCAAGTCACCTGGGGCTATCAAAGACTGTGTTGGGCTAGTGCTGGGCTCTGCTGTGGGGCAGAGGGTGAGACCCCGTCCGTGGGAGGACCTGGGTCAGGGCTAGGAAGCAACGTGCAGGAAAGGGTGAGAGCAGCTGATGAGCAGCATTAGCAAACCTCTGCTTGCTTTTTTTCTTTTTCCCCTTCCTTCCTGTTAGAAAAAGCTCGTGGGGGGAGGTTTTCCTGCCAGCCTTCCTCTGCGCTGCAGGAAGGCCGAGCAGAAGCTTCCCCGAGGGCGGCCGACTTTCCGTAGCTGCTTTCCAGGGGATTTCTCCCCCTTTTCTCCCAAACTCTTCTCCCTGCCCCAGCAGCTGTCGAGCGGGGACGGCGCGGGGCCAGGTCGCCCCACGGACCTCTCTCAGCCCTCAGCGGCAATAAAGCTGTCGGCAGAGGCAGCGGCGCGGGCCGGGCGGCCGCGTGCTGGAGATGCACTTAGGGGAGGCTGAGCTGCCGGCCCGACCCGGCTTCCCTTCGATCGCCGCGTCTCTCGCCCTCCGTCACCGCCGCCGGCATGTGCCAGGAGACAAAGCCGGCGCTTCTCCCGCCGGCGAAGCGGTGAGACGGCGGCCAAGACGTCTGGCGAGGAGGAAGAGCCTGTCTGCGAGCGCCAAGGGGAAGCCCTCCGCCGACCCTCGCTGCTCGGTCTAGCTTCTCGCCGGCGTTCGCGCAGCCTTGAGGGCTCCGTCTGGGTCTCGGTGGCCACCTGGAAGGGGAAGCGTAGGGGATCGGCAGCCCTGATGCGATGCACGTGGCAGAGGCGAGCTCGCCCCTTCCCGACGCGTTGCCTCATCGTGGGGAAACTGAGGCAGGAGGGTGCTCCGCGACCCTTCGGGCTCCCCTGAGGACTGCCCGCCAGCAGAAAGCAGGGGGTTTTAAAGAAATAAGGGATTTCCATCCTGTCAGAAATTTCTGACTGTCGGGATCGTCTTTAAATTTAGAAGTTTGGAATTTCACCTAAAAAGAAACGTTCGCGAGAAGAAGTATTTCCTTTCGCCTTTACAAATAAGACCGAATCCGAGAGGGGGGTAAGGGCACGGCACGAGGCACTAACCCTCCCGAAACGCAATGAGCCTGAATCGGTGTGTTCATCACATTGAAACATGCCTGCAAAATGCTGTCTGGCAAAACTCTATTCAGCTGGAACAACCTGTCTAGCGCTCTCTCCCTTCAAGTTATCTCTCTGGACCTCATACAAAGTCTTATTTATTCACTCCCTTTTCAGATGGTCTCCGCTTCTCCATCTCTAGGCGTCCACAAATCATGATTTGCCTCTGGCACTGGCTGAAAAATCGTGGGTTTTCTTTCTGATTTCATTTTTGTTGCTCCTGTTCCTTCTGCGTTTTGATTCACTCTTGGGTATGTCTGAGTTTCTCAGTGAGTCTCGGAGCTGGAAACGTGGTTTCTTCGTTGGCGCTTAAGATGCTAATGAAATTATTCAGCCCCAGCACGTGAAATCAGGCAACCCTTCAATATCTTTAAGCTCCCAATGAATTTATCAGCGCTGTGACAGGGCTGTCGGTGTGCGGGGTTATAGGACAGCAGCGAGAAGGTGGTGTTACCCCAAAACCGTGTAGCCTGTGAGCGCGGGGGGCTGTTGTGGCCGTCTCCCCTGCTTAGTCCGTCGGGGTCTTGGGGCGCACGGGGTGAGTTTCGTGAGCGACCCTGTCTGCCCGTGCCTTTGCTTTGGGAAGGGTGTAGGGGGGGTGTAAAAGCATCTCTGGCGGCGCGGCCCGGGGCCGATGAACGCGGGAGGTCTGTAACGCGCTCGGCACGAGGCGCTCCCGGGAAGCGTGTGAAGGGATGGAGGCGTTTGTGTGCGGGGAAGCGGCTCCCTGTCCCGGGACACGGGGGCAGCCGTTTGGGACCTCTCGGCTTCAGTCCCTGTCTCCCGTGCTATTTCTGTTCGTCCTGGTACCCAGGGAAAGCAGGGGTCAGGAGAAGCCGTGTCCCTTTCCAGTGTGACCAGAGGGCTCGCTGAGGGATAAAGAGGTATTTCTGAATTTAACGGGGCTCGTTGGAAGCTCCAGTCTGACTTTCTCACGGGAAGAGCGGACTTGGCCCCTCCGAATAGGCCCAGGCCTCCAAATTACCCCCTGCCTGTGTGTGTTTGTGCATGTGCGATCTCCCCGACGTCTCTTCCCCCGTGGCAAACGCTGGCCCTGGCCGAGCCCCCGCCGTCCATCCCCGTGGCCTCGGGGCGACAGCGCTCTAAGCCGGATCGTTAGGACGGGGGTCCAAGCAGCGCGCGGGAGGCTGCGTGATTTCACGTCTCCCTTTCAAGGCTGAGGACGGCTCTTCAATGAGGAGCCCAGCGAACCCCACAGCCCCCAGGGCCAGCTCACAGCTCAACTGGAAACAGATACGGTCCCCATCCCGCCCTCGTGTTGTTGTTGGCAGGCGGGCTCGGAGGCCTCCAGGTTGGGTCTGTCGAGAGCACAAGTGAAGGAAAATTGTTCTCATCTGAATAAACACGATCAGCTGCTGCCAGCAGCGCCAGTGCCCCAGCAGAGGATTCGCATGGCCGTTTCCCCCGGTCTGGGTAACTGGTTTGACTGGGAGGTCGGAGGGACTTGGCTCTCTTTAGCGGGTGTTTTCAGGGGATGTTGCCTTGCTCGCCCTCCCTCCAGCTCCCGTCCAGGGACGGTTTCTGCAGGCGTGGTTGCGCTCTCCCGAGGGGCAGGAGGAGGTGACACGTCGGGGCGAAATGCCGCAACCAGCGCAAGCTTTGCCCGTCAGACCCATTTGCAGCAGTTTGCTCTGTTGGCTTCGCATCGGATTAATCGGTGTCTGTCTCTGTGCAGGCTCACGCGTTGGCTGCTGGCTCTCCCAGCGGTGAGCTGCTGACGGCCGGTGTCTTGCCGAGACAGCTACGCCCTGCTGAGCTCACACCGGGTAACAACCTCTGCCTTATACCTCTCTCCAAACGCTCAGTTGTGGCCCTTCCAAAAACCCAGCCCACGTCCTGCCTACGGGACCTCTTCTGTGTATCAGGTGAGGGATGCGATACGGTTTGCGTCACCTTTTAAGGAGCAGCACCGCAAAATCGTCCGCTGAAACAGCTCGTGCCGCTCGCAGCCGGTAAAGCCGCCGCTCCCCCCGCCACGCGCGCGCTCTGCAGGGAGGACGCGGGTTTTCCCGGGGCTGCGGAGCGTGACCGCGCTGCGAGCCGGGCGATCCTGGCAGATGTGCTAACGCTGCGTCGCCCGGCCAACCTAAACAGGACCGAGCGACCCGGTAATGTCTGATATATTATATCTCCTGTGCGCGAACGCGGGCCCCGGGGCTGCTGCCTGCTGGGTGTCTGCTGCAGAGGAATTTCCCTGAGCAGGGGGTGGCTCCGGCCCCGGGGGATCCTCCTGGTTGTTTGGAGAGGGGAATATCGTCTCTCTGTGCACAAGCACGGACTTTGGTTTCTTCGCGTGCGATGTGAACGTGAGCAGCGTGAGATGGGCCTGTCTCCATCGGTACTGGCTGTGCTCGGCCGCGCTCGGGTTTGTAGCGTGGTGGCTGTTTTAATGAGAAACCTTCCCGAGAAAACCTCGCCTGGCTGCGGCTCAAACCCGCCCTTATGCCCTTCTGAAGAGAGGCTCGTATAGCTTCGATCTGTTCCTAATTGCCGTAAAAGAAGTCAAACCCCACCTGCTTCCTACCACCCACGGGCGGCCCACCAGGTCCCCTTCTCCTGGCAAACTGCGCAGGTTTGAACTCTTACTGCTACCGTCTCCTCTAAGACATTTCCAAAGTGTCTGACAAAAAAAGAACCTTCGCAAACCTCCCCGAAATCAGAGCCTTGAGCGCTCAGGCCATGAAGGACATCTGTCATTTTCTAACATCTTCCCTACCTTTCTGGGTACCTCCCGATGCCAAGAGGTGGAGGGGCCCAAGAAAGGCCACGAAGCTACTTAAATTGCGAGTAATTTTTCCTCCTTTAAACCGCGGTGCCTCGCACAGCGCGCGTACCCCGTCGGCGCACGGAAACGGCATCTGCGTTCCTCTTTTACTGCTCACTCACTATTTGGTGATTAAGAAAATGGGGGAGCTGGGCGCACTCATTCTTGACCTTGAGGGGAAGCAGGAGGCTTATAAAAACTCTAAGCGCTGCAGGAATTACGAGGCAATTAAAAAATCGGGCCGGAGTTGGGACCGCGTCAATAAAACCGGGAGGAACTGATGTCAGCCCTGCGCAGGATGCGGGGACCGACGCCTCTGCCCTCTCCTGCGGGCCCGGAGCCCCCGAGGTCGGAGGTGCCGAGGCCTCGCGCTTCCCACCGGCGCAGATTTGGAAATGCAGGAGAAAGAAGAGATTTTGGGGCTGCGTGGGTTTTCTTTTTTATTCTTTTCCTCGCTGGATTCAGCTGACCTGAATCCCTCCCCCCAAATGCAAATCCTGCATGAGCCCAGGCTATGAGTGTTTCATGAATTGTGAGATGAACAGGCACCAAAAAAGCAAAAATTAGTATTGAAGGGGTGAGGAAGGACCCCAAATCACTGTTTTGGGATGTCAGAGGCCCAGCTCTAAGGGGGGAGTGTGTTTTGCTCACCCCTGGATCATAAGGATTAAACTCAGGGAAGCTGGTTTTAATTTATGAAGAAGTTTATCAAGGCTCAACTTGGGTTTTCTGACCTGATAAGAACAAGAAGAGAAAAATCAGCTGGGATCAGCGGGAATTAATGCGCAATGGCTTTCCATTTCTCGTTGCAGTGCTGATCTCTTTCGGATCTGGGTCTCTCCAGGAGCGGGGACTGATGTCCTCAGACGGGGCTGCGGCTCAGGATCGTCAGGCTGGTGTTTGAACGTTTCTCTTAGGTGCAAGCGATTTCTTGTGCAAACCACTTGAGTTAAAGCGCGCGGTGGCAGGGAGCGAAGCCTGTTCTCTGCTTCCTCTTAGGAAAGTCCCAAAGAAACCTCGTCCGGCTCTTAGGCCGCGGTGAGAGCGTTTGCCAACACCCTCCGGCCAGTTTTAAAACAGGAGGAGGCAAAAAAAAAGAGGGTTTTTTTCCGTCTGCACTTGCTAAACTCCCGTTCAGCAGGTTTACTTAGCTTTGGTCATTTATTTACTTGTCTACACTGGAGTGCTGGCTGGATCGGAGCGATGCAAGTGCATTTCTTTAGGGGTAGATGAGGACTTGGAATAAAACCCAGGGCTGGCTTAAATGTCCAAAGAGAGCCCTGGGTTGCAGCGCGAGCTCCCTGGGGTTTAGGCTCGGTTTGGCCGCGCTGCTCGGCGGCTGCCTCCTCGCTGTTTATCTCTTCCTCCGGGGAGAAGGAAGCGGATCCACTTCACATGAAGTGAAGTTACATAAACCGTGGGGGCCAACGGGGATAACTTGGAAACGAAACGGGCGGGCGGGCTGGCAGCCAGCCGGGGGTCGACTCGCACCGTTGCTCTTAGGAACCGGACCGTCTCAGAAGCGAAACGCCGTCGGCGCCTATTAATGCGATAAAAGCCATCGGTGCTCAGCGGCTCGGAAGAGCAGAGCTTTGGCGTTTGAAGGCAGGGTACCCAAAACCGGAGGCAGGCCACGTTGTGAAGCTGAGAACGAGCACAGCTCACTGCACCCAGTGCTCCCTGTGTCCAAAGCCCCGGAAAGATTTCCGTGGCAGAATGGCATCACACCTGCCCGCGTTGGGAGGGAGAGGGTCTGGGGTCGCGTGTGTCGTTGCGGTGCCAGGCTGCCTTCCACGCACCTGGCTTGAAATTTTTGTAAAAGAGCCCGTTTAGTGTGGTTTGGGTGTTTTAGCTCAAAGCATTTGACTGGCTTGGAGGGCAAGTGTTCAGGGCTGGGGGTGAAAACTCAGGGTGACAGCAGAAGATGCTGGGGACACGGGGGGAAGTGCCTCAACCTCCCAGCTCCATCCTTGCTGCTTTTGGGGCCAGGTCCCGGGAGACACCAGCCTGATGCTCAGGGTTCGAATAGCCTAATGCACAGCTCCCAGCCAGCGCTGTATGGAAATACCTGGAGTTACCCCAGCGGAAAGCGAGCGAGCGGGACGCTTTGACCCCTCTGCGCTCTGCCAGCCTGGCTATGACTTCAAGGGAGCAAAGATCTCGTCGAGGTCTGGTGGTCATGGTGCCCCATGGCTGCACGGATTCCCGGCTGTAGAAATGAAAAGCCTGGAGGAAAGAGTCTCCTCCGAAGTCCTGCGCAGGCTGATCTGGAGGGGGAGGACGGGAAAAGCGGGGTCGTTGTCGGGCTGCTCCGTCCGCGAGCAATATTTCAAAGCCCAAACTCTTGCTCGGTTCGTGTGTGTCTGCTGGGGCAGGCTGTCCTCCCAGCAAAAGCTCTGCCGTCCGAGACGATGGCTGGGATGGAGGGTGGGCACAGTACAGACCCCGAGCCTGAAAGCACCCAACCAGCCCCAAATGGGACGGCGTAGACTCTTTTTTGGGGTGTAGAAGTGCTCTGTGCGTGGGGTCTGGCATCTCACGAGCTTGCCGTGGTAGCCCTGGCTAGCAGACCCACAGGCTGCGCAGGCACCGGTCCCTCGCCCCAGGCTAACCCTGCCTTTTGCAGCTCCGTTTTACGGGCAGCGAGGCCTGAGAGCAGCTCGTTAGCTTCCCTGCTTGCTCAATTTATATTTGCTGGCTTTTTCCTCCCTATAAAACAAGAATGCACAAACACAGGCTCACGCTAAAGGAGCCGGGTTAGGGGGCCGGAGGGGAATGACCTTCCCAGGGAGGCTTTGCCGCCTCTGCTGCAGAGAGCAAACCTTTCCCTGCCCTTGCCAGCTCAGCACGGGGCCCCGTCCTAGGAAAGGGGCATTGCACGGCGTTCCAGCAAGGAGGGGACCGAGCTGGGGAGCAGAGAGCTCTTCCCCCGGGTTTTGCCCTCCTTGCACACCGAGGATGCTGTGTCTGGGTTATCCGCATCTCCCGACAGGTGGGGGGTTTTGAGATGAACCCCAGAAGCTCTTTTGGCAGGAAGGATTTGCTCCGTCCCTGTTTCAGAGATGGAGAAATTGAGGCACGAGGCAGAGACGGGACGCTGTCCCTGTCCCCTAAGGCGCAGGGAGGAGGAGAGAGGAGTTTATCCTATGCCCTTAATGTCCCTGAGCCCTTCCCGCTCATCCGTGATGCTCTGCCTTCCCGGCCGGAGATGACGGCTCTGGAGCGCAGCACTCCACTCTTATCTGCCCGCCCCGTCTGGTTCCCCGGTGCCAGCTCCAGAGCAAACACGAGGAAGCCGAGGGTCCGGGCTGTCACCGCTCTGCCGGGGAGCAGATAGCAAACCGTGCCTCTGCCGACGTTCACAGCTCGACAGGCAGCAGATCTGGCGGGGAGGAAGGATTTTGCTTCCTGGGGGACATTCCCCCATCCCGTCCCCCTCTTCCAGATGGGCAGGTGCTCCCCATCCGCGTTTACTTCAGGTTTGGGATATCCCACGGGTAGGATGTCTCTAATAAGCCGAGCGGTATCTGCTCTCACAGCTTTGGGAAGAAGCACTGGTAAGGTAGCTCACAGGTAACCCCCGCCCCAGACTGGCGCTTGGCTGCCAAAAAATGGTGCAACAGGTCTCGGGAGCCCTTGCAAAGAGCAGCTGCCTCCTCCAAGAGCAACGCGCGGGGGGTTTCTCGGTGGGACCCGCTGCCACCCGCGTCTGTCTCCATCCCACGGCGGTGGTCCTCGCGCGGCAAAGCAGTAAGGGCGCAGATGTGGGATGTTAAATGCCAGCAGCCGCGCTCAGCTGTTCTCCCAGGCTTTGGCCCTGGTGGGAATTAAATCCCAGCCTTTAACAGCCCTACCAAGCGCATTCCCATCCCCACGTAACTGCTCACGTATCCCTGTAACCCGCCGTACAGCCACACACCGTTCGGGCACTCAGCAGGGAAGGGAAGGTTTCTCCTGGTCGTTGCTCCCATAATTATTTCTGGTTTAATAAGTTTTACGCGTCCCCTTCTCACGGGGACCCATCCGAAAGCCGAGCTGTGATTTTGCCCTTGAGGGAACCTCAGGTTTTCGCCTCTTTCCAGGGACTGCATTAAAACGTGAGGCCTTAATGAGAATGATCTGGCTGAAGCGAAGAAATCCAGCCTTGCTGCTTTGTTTCCTGAATGATTTTCGTCCCAGCTGATGGTATCAGATTGGCGGGTAGTATTTTTTTTTTATTATTTTATGAATGGATGTAATCTTTTTGCAGAAAGGGAAGCGTCAGCCTGGATGCTTCGGGTCCTCAGATTTTAGTGATCATTAGTAACGCCTGCAGTGCTTTCTGTAAGTGCGAGCCAAAGGTTGGGGCTGTAATGGCTTCCTAGTGGAAAAAGTGAGTTTCTTCCAAATCAAAAGGCTTTGCAAAAATGACACTTTGTTTCTGATATCTTCTTTTCACTTTATTTCCGGCACTTTTGTAAAAAAAAAAAAAAAAAAAAAACAAACCATGAGTTTGAAGTATTGTTACGAGTCACTTGCTTTTGCCTTGTTTTAGGTGAGATTTTATATTCAGAGACATTTTCGTGATGGAGACGCTTACTTTGAACAAACGGTTAGATATCAGGAGGAAATAGTTCTGCCTAGTTAACGGGGAGCAACCGGGTGCTCCCCAAATGGGGCACTGCAGCTCCTCGTGAGACAGAGGATGCTGCGAGGTCCCGTTAGAGCCAGGCTGTGCCCAAATCAGACGAGCATCCCTAGGGATTTGCTGTGTCCCCTCGCACCCCGGGCCTGGGACGCGCAGGAGATGGGGGTACCCGGGGAGGGTGCAGGAGCACCTCAAAAGGAGGAGCTGGATTCTGCATCGTGCCCCATGGGAGCGCCGCTCCTGCCCGTGAACTCGTTGCAGCTGCTTGTCTCTACCTTGTGATGAATCCCAGATGATTTCTCAGCCCGAGCTGCACAGTCACTCGTGTTAGATTATAAACTGGAACTTTTACAGGCTGTATGTGGGGTTTGTGGCTTCCTTTCCCTCTCTCCGTCTCCAAAGTCCATGATTCTTAATAAATCATCCTCTAGCCTGAGCTGAGTCTTGCTGTTTTAAGTTTAACTAGCTTATTTTTTTGCTGATAAGCCAGACTTTGAATTCTTCCCAAGATCACGGGTTGGGGCCAGTAATATCACGAAGGAGAGACTGTTAATCATGATATATCACATGCCAATGGGAACAGCATCGAGCGCTCGCTGCGAGCAGCGCGTTTCCCTTATATCAGCATTTGCAGGCAGAGCACGTGGATCTCGCCGAGCTGGTGGGAGGGAAGAGTCAGGGCTCCCACCAGATATAAATTAGGTTTATTATTGGAGCCAACTCACCAGAATCGCAGGCAGAGCTCTAAGTTATGTGCAAAGGGTGAGGGGAAATGGACTCCAATGGCAGGAAAATGTTGTAGTACGCACCTATTTCTCAGAGTCTATGTGTGCAAACAGCTTGTTAAGGCTTTGATCCCGACTTCACTCCAGATTTCTACTCTTGCACCATCCTCAGTCTAAAGAGACCCAAATCCACCCAAGGGTGGGACTTGAAGGGCGGACCAAAGCATAGAGTGGACCTGCTACACCCTCTTGTTGTTTCTCTTATTCTTCTTTGCCGCCACCCTGTCAGCACATAAATTTCTTCTCCTTGACAGCTTCAGGCAGACGTGGTACGTTTTCAGATCCATCACGGTCTGATCCTTGCTCTCCTAGCCCGTGCTTGAGCTCCTCTCCCAGTATCGCTGTTGACTTTGGCCAACTTCTGTGTACTCGTGTCTGCTCAACCCTTCTCCTCCTCAGAGCCCGGACCCTCTCCCATCGCATCCCGCAGACACAGAGGTCTCAAAGTTGCGTTCCTGTAGGATTAACCCCACAGAGACCAATGTAGCACACAGCATAGGTCACCCTTACCAGAAGAGGGACCAACCCAGCTTTCTGGGGGGTTTGCACCCCGCTGGCTTTGCTGGTATGAGGTGGGAGGTGGAGGAGTCCTCCTTGAGGCATGTCCTGTGCTAACAGCCTCTGGAAAGAATGGATTTATCAAGATTAAACGTAGTCCTGATGAGAGCAGCAGGGAGGGCCGGTCAGGAGCCGGGAGACACGTGCATGGGGTTGTGGTTACCAGCTCCGCTCTCCCTCTGCTCACGCCTGGTACCAGGCAGCCCAGCCCCTTCCACCCCAATCTGTCTTTGGGTCGGTTGCGAACCCTTAGCCTGACTCATTCTCCCAGCTTAGCCAAAAACAACCCCATCCCTTCAGTCCCAGCATCCCCCAGAGAAGCCCTCCGGTGCCTCCGTGCCGCACGGTGACGGCACATCTTTTATCTCGCTTGGCTCAGCAGGCCACACATTCCTGCTCCTTTCCGATGGGGGTGGGCGAGGGAGGGAGCGTCTCGCTGGGTGCCCCTCTGCTCAGGAGGCAGCTCCCCGTGTCACACCGATCAGCCGCTTTGTTGCGTTGGAAGAATTTTTTGCTGCTCGCCCAGCTGGGGTCTGGAGATCAGCCAGGGTCCGTCCGTGCCTCCGTGGGAAGGCAAGATGGGAAGACACGGTGAAGGCGCGCTCAGGGCTTTGCTGTCTTCATGGGAATTTGTCTTGCTTTCCCTTTCCTTTTTTTTTTTTTGCCTTTTCAGGGGATATTTTAAACTACAAGGATGCCATTTTTGTTTTGCTACGGTTCAGAAAGGTCAATGGCTGCGAGCTGATGGCATCTGTCCTGTCCTTGCTGCCTTCTCGCCAAAGCCACCAGCGCAGAGACGGCACCAACACCTTCCCCTGGGTGACTTCTGCAGGAGAAGATCGGTTTGGCTGGCGAAGGCTGGGACCACCTCAGAGGTGGGCTGTGCTCCTCCCCGATGAATCATGTTGGCGGGGACGCTGGCAGCGTGCTCTGTAGCTCCGTGGGATTTGCAGGGCTGATCCGTCTTGGTGAGGGCTGGCTTCCCTCCCACCTCGCCTCGCTGCAGCCATCGCTTTGCGATTGAACTCCCAGAGTGAATCCCTTGAAGAGGGGGAGAGCTTCATCATGCATCTGGTGATGGATGGGTACGTGTTTACCTTGGCCTTCCCGGCCTCGTGGCTGCGGATACTTATCTGAGTGATGAATTCATCTGCCCAGGGACCCCCAAATCACGGGGGCAGAGGGGAAGCATCTATTATAGCGGCTTGGCACAAAGGAGAAGGAATAACAGAGGAGACAGGCGGTGGTTGCACATCAAAGCTGGGCCTCCGCTCTCCTACTGTATCTCCTAGATTTCATCTGGCCGTGGCAAAACTGCAGGCGCAAGCGAGCGGTCTTGCGGGTTAGAGGCTCGAGTCTCGGAGGGGAGAGAAGGGAATTTCTTAATTCCAGCTACGCTGGGCATGTTACTTTCCTCCTTTGCCTGCCCTGCCAGGGGTGATTTTTCCATGAGCCTTGCTGCAATTGCCGGGCGTGCTTTGGGTCCGGGCCACCGCGCTGCTGCAGGGAAACGTGACGGGGCGCTTCGGCGTTGCGGCTTGGATCGCATGCGATGCCCAGGCGCGAGCATCCCCCGCTCCGTCCAGCCCTGCTCCCCGTCTCACGCGGAGCCAGCCCCTCCAGCTCCCGAGCTGCACGGCAGCTGCTGCTGAGCTTGCAGATTCCAGCAGCGGGGAGAGGGGAAGAGCTGAGACCCGAGGTCTCACCCACGGCACCTCCTCGTGCCTGCCTGTGTGTCGGTGTGGGACGGTCTCGGGGGCTCGCACGGATCCGACGGTGGGGCAGGGTGGAGAAGAAACTGTAAACCCCCCCGAGAAAGTCTTCCTCCTGCGAGCTTTCCTTGTGATGGATGTGGGGAGGTTAGCCTGGACCCGGGTCCTTCTTCACCTAAACCGCCCAGGACACGCTACCCTCTTGGGGCTACGAACCCTTTTGCAGGATCAAGTGACCCAGCCCAAACCAGGAGGTTCAAGGAGCGGGGCCGTGGGCTTTACATCCCGCCACGAGGGTCTGTAAGGCACCAGCAGCTCAGAGGACGCGGAGGCGGTGATCTCTCTGGCAGCTGAACCCCAAATCCTCCTTAGCGACGGCAGGATGGGTTTGAGATGGCTTTGGCTCAGAAAACAGATAACATGGTTTCTGATGGAGAGCTGGGTGGAAGGAGTCCAGGACAGGGGTGCAGGGCCAACCAGTTGGATCCGTAGAGCCATTTGCAAAGAGATCTGGACCCCTGTTTCTGGTTGAGTGCTATGTAGCTCCGAAAACGAGCTCCCTTTTTGTATCTAAACCCAAGAAACCCCAAACTATACCAGCATCCAGAATGGTCTGACAGAGGCGGTGTGGGGAACGCGCTCTCGCCTTGGTTTCTCCCGAGCTGTGTGTCCCCGGGGCAGGTTGTGTGACAGCCAGGGCTGTCGGAGAAAGCAACCCCCCCATCGCCTTGCCTCGTCCCTCCGCGCTGGCGGATCGCAGGGCTGCCGTCGGAAAGGGCAGCAGCCCCACCTGGACCTGCTGGAGGCCAGCTGGGTGGCACGGCGGTAGGAAAAAAAAGCCAAAAAAGAGATCGCGTTCCTTCTTCCCCACATCCTCAAAGCCTTCAAAGCGTTCTCCACGAAAGGAGACCTTTTGCCAGCATTGTGCAATGCTGGCTCGCGTTCTCCTTGAACTTTAGTCCTCCTTTAATCTATGCCACAGTAACTTCCAGGGGAAAGAGCGTTGCTCATTCCCCATTTCAGCCTCTATCGAAACCTTTCAGCTCCATCCCTGGCCATTGTTCTGCATCCCGTCACCCGCGTTGTCCCCAGGGCCAGGGCAGCCGTGCACGCGGATCAGCTCCCGTCTCCGTCCCCGCGGGCTCCCGCCTGCCAGCAAAAGCGATCTTGCAGATGGATTGTAAAATCAACGTTGTCCCCATTGCTCATAGGCCCGCAAAAAGCTACGCTGAGCTTTCAGATGTTTGTTTGTTTGCTTGTTTTGGCAAGAGGAAAAAGGACCAAATTTAAGTTTGGGTAAACGTATCCTGTGTCCTTCATCTCGTATTGTGGCTCCGACTGGAAAAGCTGTTCCCCGCTTCCTTCCCTTATCAGTTGATGAGGTGGTTAATGCGGGAAAGGCAGTTGGACAGCAAAAGGCACAGTCCATGTGTTAAGCATTATTGCTGCCTTTTATTAATAGCCGGACTCTTGGGCAACGTTTCTGGGTAATGCCAGATCCAGGAATCGCAGTTTTGGGGAGTGCGTGTTTGCTCGCCCGGCTCTTTTGGGGCAGGGGGTGCTAGGGCTGCTTTTGGGGGGCTCTCCCTGCCAACGCCTGCTCGCCTGTTTCTTCCAGCTCCAGCCAGCAGCTCCGTTCCCGCAGGGTGTCGAGCTGGAGCGCGGCGTAAGCCCGCAGGCACCGGGCAGGGGCAGAAACTTTCCACCTTTTTGGAAAATCGGGAGCGTGAGGGGGTTCACACAGGCGAGGGGGGTGTACGTGTGTCATCCGGATTACAGCCATCCAGAGCCCTCTTCCCAGGAAAGCCCGTGTCTCACCCCAGCCTTCCCAGGTCCCTTTTCATTGGAAATTACGACAGGCTACGTGTAATACTCTCAGCTGGCTCTTTCCTGGAAGAAGCCTGTGCCGTCCCACCCTCCCGCTGCCCTTCTCCACCCCGGAGCGCTTCTTCCAGGGACGCCTCCAGCCCCGCCGGCTCTTCCGAGACCTCTCAAGATCATTTGTTTCACATGAGGCCACTCGCCTGCAGCCCAGCATCCATCTCGGCCGGAGCCGGATGGTTTTTAGCAGAAGGGGATGCAATACCGGGCATTAGGACTGGGATCTGGTTGGGGTTTTCTTCCCCCTTAGGTTGTTTTTGGTTTTGCTCAGATCCAAATTTACTAACACCGCAGGGTCAAGCCGTCTTTCCGTGCTTGTGGGTGGCGGCGAAGCTGTGTTTGCATTCGAGTTGAAGGGCTTGGAAGGGGACAAGGACGACAAGTGCTCTTTTAAGGACCTTCATTTAACTGCGAGGACAGTTCTGGGTGTGGATACAGGATCCCTACTCTGGGAACGTCCTTGGGGGTAAAGCATTTCCTGCCCTGTCTCCAAAGCCTGGAGACAAAAACCACAATTTTTAAGCTTTTTAGGGCTTTTTAAAGCTCTTTAAGGCATCTGCAGATGAGGCAAAGTCATCTAAGCGAGGCAAACCCGTCTAAATTAGGCAAAGACCCTTCCCAAACTTGCCCTCAGTTGGAGAAATCCTGATTCGTGTCACTGGTCTTGAATCCTACAGACGCCCTTGAAGAAACTGGAAGAGAAATTTGATCCAATAAATCTATAAGGACCAGGCTTGGGTGGATTCACTTATTCAAATTCTGTATTTGTGTGTTACATGTTAACTTGGGGTGTCCGTGTTCCGCAGACTTGACCAGAAAAGTGGGAATTCAGCCTGGAGGAAAGCATCAACGCAAATAAAAGCAGAAAATACGAGGCTCCTACAAACCCCGCTCTGTATGTCTGAACTGACGCGTGCATCCCCTTCCTCCCCGGCCCAGGAGGGACCACACTGCGTCTCTTGTCTGCACGGCCACCCTCCCCGGGGCAGGACACCCACCGGAGCGTGGTACCACCGTCTTGCCCGAGGCCGGGGATGGCCGTTGTGGTCCAGACAATGCTCACGGAGCATGAATGGAAAATGATCTCCTGTGTTGGGCTGACAACCGGCTCTCTGTTCCCCGGGCAAGTTCTCAGGTCCTGGGTGAAGGGAGCGCTCCCACCCCAGGCAATCCCCCCTTTTGATCTGCCTGCTGGCTGCATTGCTTTTTCTTACTGCTCCTAAATAATTCAGTACATTAAAAAAAAAAAAAGGAGAAGGAAAATATTCTTTAAAGCCTTATTTACTGGTTGCTCTTCAGGAGTCCCCCACGAAGCCCGCTTCTAAGAGCAGAGCAAGGAAACAGAGAGGAGGGAAAGCCCTCTGGTATACCCGAGCCGTCGGACGATGCTCGCGCAAGATTTGTGTTTGCCTGAAACCATCTCAGCCACCTCGTACAGCAGCGAGAGCACAAATTCACCCTAAATGTGTAGGACACAACGTGCTTTAGCGTTTTCACGCGCCACCCTCTGCCTGCTGCCAAGAAGCAGGGTATTAGTGGGGGAAAACCTGCGTATTGGGGACTGTATGCGATTGTGGGAGTTCAGGATGAGGTTTTTTCCTAGCTGGTGCTATCCCAAAATTGTTACAGGCTCTCTCCCCTCCTCGCCCAGCCTGCAAACCCCGTATCTGCCTGCCTCTGCGTTGCATCCCGTGGTGGCGCAGAGCAGGGAACAACCGTGGGAGAGAAGCTGTAAAGAAAATAATCTGGCCTGTTTCTCTGCAAAAGCGCCAGGAGGAAAGGGGCTGGGAGGAAGGAGATCCGAGTCCTCTCCCACCCGGTCCCTCCGCATCCGTGGGCCTCGCGCGGCTCGCTGGCCGTCGTGTTCCAGTTTGCACGCTGGTGTGGTCGGGCTGCCCGGGGCCGGGGGCAGAGGGATTTGGGGAAAGTAGGGGGAGGACAGGGTTTCTGTATGACAAAATATGTGAATTGCCAGGCCCCTTTTCTCACTTTTTCTGCCCTTTTTTTTTTTTTAAAACGTACTTTTGAGGAATGTCCAAACATAGAAAACTTTAGCCCAAAAGGAACTTTATCCAAAGAATTTATGAGCAACTTAAAAAGAGAAGGCAGCGAGAAGAAACTGAAAGCCAGATGTAACTTCGGCTTTAGATGGCTTTTAGTTTAGTTTCAGATTTTGTAGGGGCTCTAACTGGGAACCTTAGGATTTCGGCAATGTCTGTAATCAGGGATTGAGGCAACTGTGAACTTTTGATCACTTATTTCCTGGTCTTCTGCCGGTCTCCAAAAGGGAGTGTCTGACCGTCTCATTAAACTCTTGCTTTTAGATGCTGCCGTGAGGAAGAGAGCGGCAGGAATCGGCAGAAATGCTGTGAAATCCTGGACTCGGGAGCTGCGGAACACCCCAAGCAGCACATGGACCCGCTTCTCTTGAAGGCACATCCTGGGAGCTTGGCTCCCGAGGAAAAAAATAGTCAAAATAAGCAGGTAAGCAATGCCTCACGTGTTATACTTCAATACGTACTCGTAGTCTGGCACGAACTGATCTGGAAATACGAGCGCACCTTTGCTTTGCTGAGCAGGGGAAGATCACGATAGCCATGGTTTGGGGAGGAAAGGTGCAATGCTCAGCGTGGGGGCAAGAGGCTTTGGAGGAGGAGGGCAAAGCAGAAAACAACTCACTAGTACCCGGAGTGAGCTCTTGCAACGCAAGCAAGCCGTGAAGTGCTCCTGTGGGGAGGACGTCCTTGGCTAAACCTCTGTCAGCCAGGACGGGGGTAAGGGAGGAGGCTGAGAGATGCTCGAGGCACAGGATTTCCCCTTTGCCAACAAGGGCTCAGATCTTCTTAAGCCGGTACCATTTCTGGGGGCCGGTCCCTGTGGCTGCTGGAGGAATCGGTAACGGCAGTGGGGTGCAAGGAGTAAATAGAAAACGTAGGCTAAACTGGGGTACAGCCTTGCCTGGCTTCCCTGGGCAGTGCTAAGGGATAATTAGGATGGGGCAAGACATTAGCACCTTCTTGACTTTGCATCCTCTGCTGCCCCTTCTGCTTTGCTTTGGAGAGGGATATGATACCCAGGCAGTATCCCTGGCTAATGTGGGGGTGCTGGTGCACAAGTTGGGGGAGAGCAGCCTCCTCCTCTCGCCCCTGCCCTGTGCCCCAAGCTGCATCAGGGCCTGGTGCTCTCCGGCGTGTTTCACTTCGCTCTGTGTTTTGCCAGAGACTGTTATTAAGAAATAAGGCTCTGCCTTTTTATCATTCCTCTGAGCGTCTGTCTGATGTCATTCCGTCTGGCAACCGAGCGATCAAAAGAAGGTCCCCCTGGGAGAAATTTCTCAAACAAACAGCCAGTGAGAAAAAAAATAATACCCCATTAAATATAATAAAATGCAAAAACCACAGCGGCTCGCTGATAAATGAAAAGGCAGCGTAACCCAGACTCCCAACACAGAAACTTGCCTCCTACCATTCGCCAAGGGCCACATCGCCCAGAGCAGGGATGTCGCGTGCCCTGCGCTTACCTGGATGACGATCCTTAATTGAAGCTATTTCGGAGTCTGAGATCACGGGGCTCGAGTCCAGGATCTCACAGCGCACGCGTTTTGGCCAGCAACACCCGCTACCATCACTCCTACCTGTGCAGGGCTTTTGTGCGTCAAACCAGCACGCTGGGACCTGCAGCTCAAGCAGGTTTCGCTCTTAATGTTTTTAAGCAGATTGGGGGGGTTTTTTTGCCCTTGTCTAAGGCGTATGTGCGCCTGCAAAGCAAATTCTGGCTCTGCTGCTCCAGATTCGTTACTTCTTGCAGGTGGCAGGGGTGACAAACACCCCGTTGCCAAGCCCTGGGAGCCCCTGGGATGTGTGTAGGCTCTGCTTTCCCTTCGATTCGTGCAGCGCTGGCAGAGTCCTAAGAGACCTGCTCACCCAAACGGGTAAGACCGAAGGAATTGAAAGCAACCTGATGCAAAGCTTCATCCCTCCCCAGATTAGGGAGAGTCCCCTAAATGCCAAAACACTTCACGGCCACGTTTTCGGGAGGAAAAGGACTTGACTCTGGATTTGGAAAACAAAGATAGGTGGAATGGTTCTTAATCCATCAGAGCAGAGCGTTTGAAGAGGAGCTGTCGCGGAAGGGAGCGTATGCGCTGATGAAAAGCCGCCCATTTGAGCTGGATCCCAGCTGAATTATCTTGGATCCATCACTCACACATCTGTAGCTGTGATCCTCCTTTCCAAGCTGCTGCTCCTCGGACCACTTTGCAGAGGTCATTCCTCTTTGCAAGCCTCGTTCCCTCTTGCCTTGCAAATCTCTCTGCCATTTTCTTCCCTCCTGCTGGGAGGTTTCGGGGCCTTCAGCAGAGCCCCTCTCCTCCTTTTCCCCGACAAAACCGCCTGCTCTTTGCTCAGCTTTGCTGGGAAACTTCCCACAAGCGGCTCTGTCCGTCGGCACCCGTAAAAAACGGGTCTGTTTTCATCGTAGGGGCCCGAAGCGGCGAGCAGAGCTCGCTCTTGCTGACAGCCTGAGGCTGGGGAGAGCATCCCGCAGCCCCGAAATGAGGCGTCGGTGGTTTCTGTGCGGTTTCGCAGGGTCACCGTTGGAAGGCTGAGACGAAATCCAGCGCAGAAAGCTTCCCAGGGAGCAGCTCCGGCAAAGCTGGGAGGGGGCAACGAGAAGTACCTCCAGCTCAAGGAGCGTTCGCAAAATGCGGCAGGATCGTACCAAAAGCATCCCTGCTGCTTGCGGGACCTCAGCCCTGGTCCAGGGCTGCCACGCTGGGGTCTCATGGGTTAAGGTGGGGCCAGGGGCTGCAGCAACCGCAGGGCACACGTACACCGTTCCCATTTTTTCCCAGGGTGGGAAAACCTTTGGAAATTCCTGGGAAATTTCTCTTTTTTCCTGCTGCTTGAGGCCAGTTTCCTTCCTTGCAGATTGCAGGGTCCCAGGCAACACAACCAGCGACTTGCGAGCTGGAACTAACCGTCCCTCCAGGTCTTTCAGCCACTTTGCGGGGGGGGGTCACTGCCACACACCTTCCCAAGGCAGCGCCGTGCGTCCCCTGCCTCCAGCTCTTTCCTTTGCGGTGAGAGGGGAAACTGAGGCACGGGCCTGACCTTTTCTTTTGAAGAAGGAGACCTTCTCCAGACCTCTGCACGATCTGAAGAGACGGGGCAAATGCCCCATGTGCCAGGCAGGGATTTTGCAGCCCGTACGTGGCCGGGGTCGGGGCAGAAGTGAGACTGGCTGCAGCCGGAGCCACGAAGAGGGAAATTTAGCTCAAGCTAAACCAGTCCGTGCGTTACATGTTCACTGTGGGAACAGAGGAGTGGGGATAAATGACAATTTTTGACACACTTCTGCTCCACTTCTAGTTGCTCGTGGCTGCCTCGGTTTCCCCTTGAATAGAGATTTTCTCCGACTCCTTCTCCGCCGTGCAATCCTACACAAATCTCCATTTCCAGCCCTCTTAGGTGTGACCCTCACCCCCGAGCCCCCCAGTCAAACCCTTTTGGGTCTCTCTTAAAGGGGCTGGGATCTCTCACGCTTGGCTGGGGGAGCTGCAAGGTTTTTCAATCATCTGCTAATGATAGGAAAGCAACTTTTATTCCCTCTCTCCCCCGGTCTTGGCAGGAAAGGTGGAATGTGGATCGCGAGAGGAGCAGCCACCTTTCAGGCCAACAGCTGCTTTGGGGGATGGGTTAGATAAATGTGCAGGATTTCCAATCAGCCCTACACATCTCGGCCAGAAGACTTCACCGGAGCACGGGTCCGGGGGAATGGCTGACTCTCACCACGCCGCGTTCATCTCGGGCGATCCCGGCTCACGGATCCACCGCAAAGGCAGCTTAGGATACGGAGGAGATGGCAGAGATAAAACCAGGTCAGCTTACTTTGGAAAGAGCTGAAACGCGGAGGGATCTCCTCCAAGACATCTTTTGCTGCTTTTGGATGCTCGGGCTGTCCCCGCGGGAGGAACCAGCCCAGCTTTGAAGCACTTGCACGCAAGGCGAGCCCGAGGGGTGCTTTTTGCCCCCTGCCTAGCGAAGGGGGAGCGGGGCTATGGCAGGGCTGCGGCCCCAGCTCACACGGGGAGGACGCGGCAGGCTCGGGAATGAAACTTTCCGAGTGCTTTCCCATCGACCCGTTGCCGTTACCCGCTTGGCCGGACCACCCGCTTCCCGTGGTGGGGATGGGACGCCCGGGCAGCGGAGGGGCCGCCCCAAGCATTCACCGAAAGGAGACGGTGCCCAGGGAAGGAGGATTCGCAGCCATCAGGCTGGAGAAGAGCCGTGTCTCTGGACGGACGGACGGACTCTGCTCCCTACCTGTCAGCGCAAAACCATCTCTTTCCAGCCCTGCAGCTCCTCTGCCACCGACGCGCTGTGCAACGAGGTGTTACCGCTTAGCGGGTGGACAACCTCACACGCCGAGAGGAGATCTTGTGGGACGTTTGGATTTCTTCTTCTTCTCCCTCTCTCCTCTCCCCTCCAGCCACCCCCTCCCCGCTTCCCACCCGCCCGCGTGCAGTGGGAAAGGAAACAGCCCCGGGGAAACACGCTGGGCTGAATTTTCATCTGGGCAGGGTATAACGCGGCCCTGGGAATGGCCAGGCACGCTATGATCTTCCACTCTCCAAAATCAAAGCAAGGCAAAAGCTGTCTCTCCTTTCTCCCTGTTGCCAAGGGCTAGAAATCCCATCAAGATCCAAAGCGTATCATTCCAGTGGGAGATTTATACTGGGGGAAGGGGCAGAATCGGTTATTTGATGATTGGGTTGGGTTTTTTTTTTTTAAAAAGTCCTTAATATCTCCCTTCCCTCCTTCCCTGTGCAGCACAAATCCCCTTTCCAACACATGCACGAGAGCAGAGCTGAACCGTTCGCGCAGAAAACAGGTGATAAATCATGGGGCAATTGATTCAAACCATTCCAGGGAATGGGAAACACATGGACGGTCTTTCTAATTAACTGTTTGATATGGCTGCGGTGAGTTTGGGTGTAGTTTCCAATGTTTTGCATTTGGCTTGTCTCAGCCCTCTCCATGGTAACTGCAGTTTACCGGAAAGTGAGAAAATCCTGCGTTCGAGAGAGCTGAAGTGACTTGGTACAGTTCAGCTCAACCACAATAAAAAGGCAAAAAAAAGAAGTAAATACGGTGTTTCCTCTGCGGGAACGTTCCCTTCTCTTTCCAGCCGGAAAACCAAAACAAAATAAGAGGTCCTTCTGCTTTATTTGTAAATCTCCACTTTCTGGTGGTTTACAGAGCGTTCAGACCCGGTGCCCTCCGAGACATGCTGAGGTTTGCAGGTCAGGGCAACGTCCCTCTGCCAGCTCTCCCACCCGTGCGGAAATGCCGACCGCGGTACCCAAACAGCCCCTCTATCGCCTCTTCTCAGCCAAACTGCCCACCAAAAAACCACGAGGCGTCAGGCTGCGGATGCGCCGAGTCCCCTTTCCACCCGTACTGCTCGACACGTCGGTCTGTCTCGCGCAAGACGCATCCACGGGTTTCTTTTTATTCGCGGGGCGGCATCTCGCACCAAGGTGTCTGGGTCTGGGGGTGCAGAGGGCTACCCCCGGCAGGGCAGAGGGGCTCAGGGCATGCGTTGCACGCGTTTGGCCCTGATTTATGCCGTCAAAGTAACGAAGCCTTTTAATTCACGGTTAATTCACAGCAATTCTTCACCTCCGGAAGCTCTGTTAAGGACACAAAATGCTCCAAGAGGTGGCCGCATGTTTTGGAAGAGGAGCAAGCCCGGCCTGGCAGGACGTGCAGAGACATTGAACCCACGTGCTTCTCCCGTGGGAGACGGGACCTGAGCAGGTACCCACGGGACAAACCCCGGGAGGCGTCCGACCGCCTGGAAGGGGAGCGGTGACCCCCACAGCACCGAAATCAGGACGGAGCTGGCCCGGAGGAGCTAGAGGTGACGCAGGGCACGAGGACCGGGTGCTGCGATAGCTGCCAAAAGGCGTTTGCGATGGGGCAGGGCGGGCTGGGGAGGACAGAGATCTGCCAGGGCCACCCCAGTCCCTCTGGACGGGGTTAGCGAGATCCCCTGGGGACCCTCACCCCAAACCTATCCAAGCCCAGCATGTCCTGCCGACACCTCCAGAGTAGCCAACGCATTAAACCGTCATTTAAAAAGGAATAAAGGTTTATAATCCATCTGCGTTTGAAAACAGTCTTTTCCCATATCCTGCTTTTGGCACCGTCCTCCCGGCCGGGGCGTTGCACCTCGCTCCGTAGCACGGGCACAGCTGCTGCGGCCGGGGAGGCGAGCGCGACGCAGGCACCGAGCGGCAAACGAGGTTGGGCTGTTAATATTTTATTTTTTATTGGCTTTTTCTTTTTTTTTTTTCGCTTTACCTCCCCCCCCCCCCCCGCCATTTTACCCTTTCTGCACCACGGCTCCCTGGGGGCCCGGTGGAACATCTGGCCAAGCCACTTCTGGTTCCATTTATTGGTAGATAATTTATTTGCGGATCAGCAGGGAAAAGCGGCCCAAGCATTTACTGGAGGTATATGGGTTGACCCCTCGGTGATGCTTGCTTGAACACGGGTTCGTTAGGTGTTGGGGGCCTGATCCAGACCCAAGGAAGTCAAACGCAGCTCTCGCCTTTAAGACCCAGGGCTGTTAGATCTTGGTCCAAAAACACTGGGGGAAATTAGTCAAATAAATGCTCTGTGAATATTATTACATATTATTCATTCTCTGGGAATATTTTAAAGTATTATTCACTCTTTGTGCATATTATTAGAGCACCTCCTACTCAAAGAAGGAAATTAAATTGTAAAAACCGGTGTTTCTCTCTGTCCTTTTATCTTTTATGCTCTTTTTCCCCACCATCCCTTTCTTCCAACCTTTATTTCGGCAGTCTACAAGCTCAGGACAAGGCAGAAGCCCCCCCAGATCCCAGCGCACGAGCAGCGTCTCCTGGATCCGTGCTTTCACGGCACCTATCGCTGCGAGGGCTTGCCTGTCATCCTCCCTACCGCTTATTTGGATTGTAGCAGCGAGCTCAACTCATTGCATCTGAAAGGCGTCAACAGGTTAATACTCCCTTGTCAGCAGACTCTTGGAAACTCTCTTAAGGCTTTCCAATAGCCGTGGATCCCATTCAAATTCTGTTCCCCATCTTTGGCTAAAATTATGCAGCTTTCAAAAATATAAATGATTTTTTTTTTTTTTTTTCTTTGCACAATCAAAAGCACGGGCTTATTTTTTCTTTGAATCAAAACGCAGAGGCGTTTTCCAAGGAGGCATTTTGGAAAAAAATAATGAAAATTTCGCAAATTTTGCAGCCAAAAGCAATTGACCCTTTTCCCCAGGGAGGAGTTTCATTTACTTCTGGCATTGCCACGCATACCAGTGGTCAACCCCATCGTACACGTGGCTAATCGCAGCGTATAAAATGAAACAGGATTCTTTACGTGGGCTTTTGGGAACGACAGCCGGAGCCTGTGCTGTACGGGGAACGCTGCACCGCTGGGGCAGAAACCCCCCCTTACGTGCACGGCACGAGGCAGCGCAACAAATCCCGCCGGTTTTCCAGCGCCCGGGGACCGTCAGGACCCGGGAGCCGGCAGCTGATCCCATCTTGATGGCTGAGAAGCTTCCCAGCACTTCCAAAACCCCCTGAAAAAAAGCCATTTCCCCCGTTCCTGGAGAGCACCTGGGGACTGATCTTTGTTTTTACAGACTCGGCCTGCGTGCCAGCCTCCCGCGCGTGGTTTTAGCAGCTTTGCCAAACTGTTAACACCCTGCCCGGCTCTCAGTCGCCACCCCACCGGGAGCGCGTCCCCAGCGACGGCCGGAGCAGCATCCTTTGCTAAATCGGTGATGGAAATGCTTTTTCCTAACGTGCCCCGTGCGGATGGGACCGCGGTGGGGAGACGCCTCTCCTCCCGGGGCCCGTTTGAGGTCTCTTAAGGCCCTGCAGAAATGCACAGATGCATTTGAATCCACCTCAAATTTAAAAAAAAAAAAGGGAAAGAAAGAAATGCAAGCCGGGAACGAAATCACCGCGTGCTTTGCTAGCTTGGTAGGGCTTCGGGATTGGTTTCGACCCTGCTGTCCTTTGCTTTTCATTTTCAGGCGGGGAGGAACCGGTGAAGAGAGTCGTTCAACCCTTACTGATGGGGATTTCTTTGGAAAGAGAGTGAGCTCTGAATGGTGGCGGATGTTGACTCCTGCAGGTTCTTTGAACTCGCTGGCTTGCCGGCCCCGTTAAGCACGTACTCATTTATGGGGAAACAGTTGGGAACCGAAAAAGGAGAACCTCTTCTAGTCCGGAGGGACGACTGGCTCCTGCTTTCCACTCCAGCACTGACGTACTGTGCGACCTTGGTCATGTCATCTCGTCTCCCTTCTCTCCTCCGTAAAAGACGGGCTGTGATGCTCATGGAGATGCTGCCATTTCCAGCCCAACAGCCCCGCGGAAAGCCAAGGATTAGTATTTTTAAAGACAGTAGCCGCAATGATGTTTTCTTCACAGGCTCTTTCTTGCATTCCTGCATTTCTAAATCCTTAGCGCTTTTAATTTCTTGGGAAAGCATCTGGTTTCCAGCTCTGGGTCTCTCCAATCTGTCATTTTACACAAATATACAAACATCCCTGTTTTGGATGATGGATTAGGGCTGCACTTTGGCTTGAATCACACAGCCCAGACTGGAAGAGGGGCTTTGAAGTAATGAAAATTTCACATTCCCTTACTGCCAGCAGAACAGCGCACAGGAGAGACGTACACGCTGGGAAACACAGACCCTGGCTCATTTACGCCGCTCCAACGTCATCCCCTATAACGTTACACACTCAGTTAATTCACCTAAAGGGCATCGTTACCCTCTGCTTCCTCGGCAATAAGAGGGAGCGAGGTGGATCTCGCATGGATTTACACTGGACGACGCGCTCCTGGCCTTTGCGGGAGCCCTCGGGACCTCCCCTACCATAGACCCCGTCCTTAAATCCCTCTAATAATATTGCGTCTGGGCCACTAAGGCTCGCTGTAAGTCCCCTCTGCTCTCCCGGAGCGGCGCGATGCCAACTCAACGCGTGCACCGATCGCCCCCGCCGCAGAAAACCCCCTTGCATTCCTTTCCCGGCATCTCCATCCCCTCCCCATGGCAGGGATTCGTTTCGGACACCCCCGTTGCGGTGACAGCGGGGCAGCGGGAGCCTCGGGTGAGCCACGGGTGAGAACAGCCCGTCGTTTGTCTCCCAAAATGAGCGCGAGGGCTCTTCGCGCTGGATCCCAGGACCTTTCGCCTCGCATGTGAGAAGGCTCCGCCTGGAAAAATATTAGCGAGCACCGCGATGATTTTCTGCTGATTTACTAGCCGAAGCCGTAAATCAGCACTTGTCAGAGGCTTGAGTTACGTGCCTGTGCCGGAGATTGATGGAGCCAGCTGCCAGGAGGAATTACCAAGCAGCAGACTTGAGTCTGAAATCATTGTTTTAGGCCTCGGAGCGAGCTGAAATATTCAGGTGATTTATACAGGAGGAAACGGCTTTATGTCCTTTTCAACCAAAGTCCTGAATCCTGCCAATAAAGACCTGCAAAATGTCCTGGTTTGAATCTTGCGCTCAGGAAAGACACCACCAATTTAATGAATTTAGGCTCTGAACTCACCGATAGGATTAGGTTTATGGGTGAAGTCCTGCCCTCGGTGGGAGATTTTGCCTTAGTCTTCTGCCGAGCAACAGTTTACCCAGCACACACTGCCCAGTTTTTCTTATCCCACCTTTTACGTATCTTTTAGATACTGCCCTTGTCTAAGCCTCCACGATGCCTCGGTGCACGGATGCCGCAGCGATGAGCAAGACCAGACGGAGAGGGGTCGTTCGGCCGGTCGGCAAAGCAGAGCTGGGTCCATTAGGAAAAGGATGTCCCGTGTCGCGTACGAGTAAATAGTGAGTTAATAAATAAGGTGCCAGCAGATGGTGCTCAATAATTTGCAGCATCCTCGCGGGGATGAAGTGGTCCATCCCCAGCGAAAGGCTGTTCAGAAGGAGGATGAAAAAGCGTTTGTTGCCCTGAAAGTGCTCCTGCAAATAGCGCAAGCTGAGGCACGGCTTGCTGCGTCGTGCCACCTTTATTTCAAACGAACGTGGCGCGGCATTTGCAAGGAAAGCACCTTTTTGTTGCAGTCGGGCGTAAGCGCCTCGGACCCTGATCCTGCTGCTTGTTTGCATCCCCGGGGTTTTGTTTGTTCAGAAAACACACGGGAGGGAAAAATAACATGAAAAAAGACTTCGCAATTGAGTTTCAAAAGAATCTCTCGGTGCCCCGGGGAAGATAACACTCGTAATCGTATCATTCGCTTCGTCTCCCTTGGACGTTCCACTGCCATCGCTAAACCGCCACAGCGCTTGCTTTGGTTTTTCTCGTGTGCGAATGGAAAAGTCTGAAACGCAATGGTTCAGGCGAGCAAGCAGCCTCGGAGGCAGGAGTTGAGTGTTTGCCTTTCTTCCCTTTCCATGGCTCACACGCTGGTGCTTTCCTGGGCATCCCTTTGCCTGGGACACCTGCACGCCTGTCCCTGTCCCTGCTCCCCCCTTGCCTCCTGTAACCCGCTCCTTCCACACCTCCTCTGCCTGTGACATTGAATTTCTTCGCTGCTCCAGCCTTGGATGAGCATTTCACGCCTCTCAGGTGTTGTGGGAAGGGACTGGTGGTAACAAACCCCGCTCCTTTAGACCCAGACCTCCGCGGGGGTCCGGGCACAGGGACCAGGTACTGGCCGCGTGGGCACCCTCTCCCAAAGGATGCTCCAGCCCGCCAAGCACCGCGCGATAAAAACAACTCGCGCAAACAACTGAGAGCAGAAATGCACTTTTTGGACGAGGCTGGTGCCCAGCCTGCCAGGAAAAACGGCGTTGTCCCGGGGGAGCGGTGTCATTAGCTCATTTCCCATCGGCGCCGGGAGCAGCCGGGTTCGGTGCAAGCGAAGCGTTTGCAGCGGTGCCTGCCAAGCAGGCGGGGAAGGCGGCGAGAGAGGGCAGCGCGGGGCACCCCGGCGGCATCCCGTCCCCCCCGAAGGACCAGCATCCCCGGCCGGCAGCGCGGCACGGGCGGCAGGTGCAGGGATGGAGGCAGGAAACTGTTTATAGGGCTTAGGAAAAGCTGAGGTTTCTGGCAGGTTCCTGAGACGTTCGGTTTGGCCAAGAGCTCTCCGCTGTATAAATTGTGGGATTAGAGTCAAACATGAAACCGGAGCAATAGGCCAAAGGCAGAGCTGGCAGCTGGCTGGAGGTCGGTTTTTTCTCCGTGCAAGCATGTCCGAGCCAGACCTTTCGGAGAGAGAAAGGTGAGGAATGGGGAAACAAAAGGGGAGCCCGGCGAAATGGGGATGGAAATAACCCCCAAAGGAAGAGGGATGGAGCAGCAAGGGAGTGGAGAAGCTGATCCGGAGACTGCAGAGTGGGAAGCATCTGCAGAGCAAGGCAGCCCAGGGGATGGGGGAAGCCAACACCGCCCCGGGGACCGTCTCCCAGGCGGGTGCCACCAGACCCGGCACCCATCCTCGGTGTCACCAGGCGCTGTCCCGCTCGCTCCCGGGGCCTCGGCTCTGCTGCCACGCGAGCGGGAGGGTGTTTCTCCGCTGGTGTCTGATTATGAATTGGTTTTGCTCGAGATGCAGTTCTGCTTTTCAAGATCGGGACCGTGCACTGGGTTGACCTCCAGCATTTTACTGCCGTGTGGTTTGGATTAGCTGACTCATTGTTTATGGCGGGGTTTCACGGCCGTTTGGTGGGGCCGAGACACACAAAAAAAATCATCTGTGCTGGGCACGGAGGCAGATTTTTGTCTGCAAAGCGTCGATGCGTTGTGAGATAGGCAGGAAAGCAGGATTTTCCTGGGAGTCTCGGAGAAACCTGTGATTTTTCGTGGAGAATCTGATGTGCTGTGGGTAGCCCCCAGGACTGAGGGGAGAAAGAGATTTCCAGCATCAGAAACCTTATCTCCATCCTCCCAATTTTTGTTGCCTCTAACCAGTTGTCCAGACGTGCTGGGGATAGAAGTCAGATGTGGCCTGAATTGACATGAGGAATTCAAGCGGGGAAAGTCAGACCGTGGGGATGAAGCAGGAATTTGAGAGCAGAGCCGCTCCGTACCGACGTTGCCGCCTTCTCGTGGTTATCTGCTGGAGACCCAATCCTTTAATTGGACTCCCCCTGAGCTCAGCGGTGGACGATCTGGGGATCTCATCAACCTCAGCCACCCAAGCTTTCTTCTTTCGGAGGCCAAGCAAAGCATCAAGGCGGATTTCTTGGTGGTGCCATCACCCCACGCGTGACCAGATGCAATGGGACGTGCCAGCTCCCCATCGCTGTGCCCGCAACGACAGACGCGCCCTGCGACCGGGGAGGGTTTCGCCGAACGAGCCCACTCCTCAGCTGCCCCAGGGATAGTTGAGGCTTATTCCTCCCGGAGTATGTCATCTCAGCCACGGCGAAGGACCGAGGAGGAGGTCAAGTCCGTGTCCAGATGTCTGCAAGGTCCGTGGGCGTTTAGATTGCAGATTCCTTCCCAACCCCACCCCCGTTAAAACTCGCCGGAGGTTTCCGTTGACTTCACCGTGCTCCTGGCTTGCAAAACACCGAAAGATTCAACAAATGCAGCTGCTGTCACCGGTTACCCTGAAACCTGCTGGCACGAGGCTCCTAAATAACCGGGGAGGCTGTCACCCTCGCACGCTGCCGTACCCCGCGCAAGGACCTTCCTCTCGCTCCTCTCCTTATGCCTGCTCGCGTGCGAACGTGCAACAGCAAACCCGAGCATCGGTGGGGAATGAATACTGACGTTTAGTGAGTTATTTGGCAGAGCCTGGCCAGCCGCCGAAGCCCACGTTGGTGCTTCTGTGATCGAACCCGATCTGCAGAGACGGGGTGTAGTGCGGTCGCGGGCAGCCGCCCCGAGGCTGCGGTTTGGCTTTAAGGTGGGACTTGAGTGGCGATTTCTCCTGGTTCTGGCTGTAAAAAGGGGCATCCCTCTGTACTCATTGCCCTAGATGAAAACTTGCTGCATTTACAAGCGAAGAGTTTATTTTTCGGCTCCCAAGCCTGCAGGCTCAGCCGGGAGCTGGCGCCGGCGTGGGGCTCGCTCTTGCTTTTTCATCGCCAGCATTAACGATCCTGCAAGAGACTTGTAAGGCTTGGGGGTGAGCTGGAAATGGCAGATGCGAACACAGCTCCAGGTTTCTAAGCTCACGGCACTTTGGGCCTGTCTCAGCCCCAAGTTTGGGTTCAGCTCGTGACAGAAACAAGGGCAAAGTAGCAAAATTCAGCTCAGACCCATATTTGGGCTCTGAACTGCAACGCAGACTTGTTCCCAGTAACGTGCCTTCCTGCAAACCATCTACAAGTCCTGGTCCGAAGCAAATGGGTTGGCAGCACTCCCGGAGTCCTTGAGCACCACATTGTTTCTTCCACCGCGCTCATCCCTCCCTGATGGAGCAGCAACGCGAGCTCCGGCTGCCCCGCGCCTCCGCTGCCGCCGAGGCAGAGCCATTCCTGTGCTAGATAACGTCTCCTGCGCGCCGAGCTCCTTCCTTAGGTCTTGTCAGGCTTTGCTATTGAATATCGGCGCTTAGCAGCTCATAAATGCAAGGTGCGCTGGAATTGAAACAAGATGCGCAGTGTTCAAAAGCACAAGTGAAAGGCTCTGGGGTCATCTTTATGTTCTTGACCTCTCCGCCACCGCTCCAAGCTGCTATATGCCACCCTGCGCTCTCAGCAGACAATATCCCATTGATTGCCCGAGGAGCTCATGCCAACGGAGAGGGCCGCGCTGACGCTCTGCAGCGTCGCCGGGCCCCGATCCGCCCTTGGAAATGCCTCGCACAATGCACGGACTGTGTACGTCGCCTCATCGTCGCACCGATGCAGTGTCGTTGGGGGCCTGATGATCAGCAGCACAAAAAGGGTCTTATGGTGGTGGGGTACAGGCGTTCCTTTCTCAGGGCGACGAACGTCATTGATTTATTCCCTTTTCTCGCTGGAAACAAAATGCCCTTTAAAAATAAAGCAAAAGAGCTGAACTGGCTGTGCCTTCGCTCTCAGTACCGCCGGTCCCCCCTTGCCTGGCCTTTTCCGTAGGGTACCCTGCCCGGGACGATAACCCCGGCTGACGCTGGCCCAGGCCCCCGGGGAGAAGGGAATTACCACTTCATATTTCTAACACACAAGTCGGGAGCAAGAGCCCGGCCGGCCGGCATCCAGGCCGCTGCTGTCCCGTGCCGAAATTCCTCCTGCTCTTCGCCAGCAGCCCCGGTTGGGTTTCGGCTGAGCCCTTTTCCCTGGAGAGCTGCCGGCATCGGCATCGTCCCCGCATCTCCCTCCTCCCCGGCACTGCTGTTAGCAGGAGGTAAAAGCGAACGTGCGGGGTAAGGACCAGGCCTTGTAAAAGCCCGAGTGAAATGCTGAGGAGAACTCAAATAACAGCGTAAACCCTCCTGGCCATGAAACGTGGGCAAGGGCTCCAAGGGCTGGCTCCTGTCGGGGTCTCCATCCTCCAGCCCCGTCCTCGGGGTCGTGCAGAGACTTTGTTCTGCTCAGCGCTGGGTTGTTGGTTGCTCGCTTTTATTTTTTTTTTTTTAAATCTTTAATACCACGTTATTTTTATAGAAGCCTCTTTCCAAAACAAAGCCTATAAAATCTTCAAGCGACGTCCGCTCTCCCTGCCCCTTCTTCCCCGAGTAAATATTTTTAGCTCTCGTAAACACAAGCCTTTAAGCACTCAAGAGTGAAAACCACTGCTCTGGGGAGGCACCGCTATAGGGGCAACCCACGTTCCTCTCCATCCAGAGACACTTAAAGCACAACCTTAAGTTGTACCCTTATTTTAGCACCTCCGGACCCCGTGATACGGGTTTGGGACCCACCAAACGCTTGACCCAACACCCAGCCCGTGCTTCCCTTCTTCACGGGGAGCTGGGAGGAGGCAAAGCTCTGCAAAGCAGGTGCTCGACTGGGATTTTTTTCAAAGGAAACCCAAAGGAACAAGCTGTCCAGAGCTCGCTGGGTTGCAGCTAGCCCCAAAACGTCACACAGCTTGGAAAACTCTCATGCCGATCGTTAATCCCCCCCGAGCCTTTGCCGGATACTGTGTGGGAGATGCTGCGTACAAGGATGCTTTGCTGCCTCCCGGACCTCGCGGAGCATGGATCGCCCGGTGATGAGGTGCTCTCTTTCGGTTTAGATAGCAGAGGGGAAAAAAAAGAGAGATTTATAAATTCTACAGGTTGAAACCCAAGCGGAGATCTTTGATTCAGCCTCACCCCTCTCCGTGAGCTTTGCTGCTGTTGCCGCCCGAGCTGGCACCAAAGTACCTCTCCAGTGCCCGATCCCAGCTTTGATCACACAATCCCTGCAGTCTTCACCTAATTCCTCTAAAATTGATAGAAAATCCCCTCCCCCCCTTTTTTTTCCTACTCAAAATACTGACGTTTGAGGAAATCTGAGCAGCCTCAGCTTTTCTCTGTGCTTTGCGGGAGGCCAGCGCCCCAGTTTCATACAAGGGACCGCAAAGGAGAGAACTAGGCTGCCCACGAGGATCGTTCGGAGCAGCCCGGCGAGAAACGCCGTCCAGTTCCCAGGTCTCGGCGTTCGACCCAGGTTGCGCAACGAGCGGGAGGGCTGGGATTGCGCTGATGAGTGCAAGACGTCCCCAGGAAAGGGGACATCCAGAAAAGGCAGCAGTGCCAGGAAAGAACACTGGGAAAGTCTTTCACGAGAGCAGATATGACGTTGGCTTGGATGCAAGAGTCCTTTGAAGAAGCAAGAGGCTGAGGACGTGGCTTTGGGACAGAACGTGGCTTTCTCTGGCTGGTTGGGGCTGTTTAATCTGTCCGGCTCCGGTCTGCGGGACTCGGGGTGGTCTTTGCAGAGCTGGTCTCACCGGGGCAAGGTCTAGAGACGCAGGCTGGGGAAGGGGCTCAGTGGCACGGCTTAAATGGAGCGAGATCAGAGCTGGGCTCCCGTCCAGGGTTCAGGGCAAGGCATAACTCTGAATTTCCCAAGCTACCCGAGCCTCCTGGGTTTGCAGCTTTGCAGCCTCATGAGATCAGATTCCCATGATGGATTCCCAGCGGCAGAAACAGAAAGCTTCGCAAAAGGGCCCGGATCCCATCTGCTCAGCAGCCTCCTTCTCAGGCTATTTGTGTTTTGGGATTTCTGAAGAAAGCGGCGAACGAGGAGGAATTTCTCCCTACTTTGAAGCTCCCGTTTGCCTCGTCCCTGGGGAACCTCCCTTCCCCCTGCAGCGACGCAAGTCCAAGGCCAACCCATCCATCTCTTCCCACCATCCTTCTGCCCCCAAAAGCCTCCTGCTGGGAAACCATCCCGCTGCCATCAGGTGCAATCGGGCCCCTGCTTTCTCCCTCCGCTGGGCATTTATAGGCTTCGTTGGGATGGGATTTGTACCCCTTAGGACAAGGCACCTTTCTTGAGCTCCCCTAATCTCAAAGCAGTTGCTGGAAGCTTGGGAGCATCCCAATTCGTGGTTGCGTGTCTAGAGGGTCAGCGTTAATATTTCTTTCCCTCCTGCTTCTCTCCCACATCCTCACTATCGCCTTTCTAGGAGAATAGCGTCGTCTACGAGGATTCGCGGACTTTGCTTTCCAAAGGGAAAGGGATGCTGAGCGCTTTCTGCAACCCAGCCCCGAGAGCTGAGCCCTTGAGCATCGTTTCCCCTCTTGTCCACTTTCCCAGCCCTGAGATGGGAGAGGTCTCGTCACCAATGGGGATAAATGGTGGTGACATCAACCGGGAATGACGTGCCTCTCCCCTCTTCACAATAAAATACATATATCACCCGCCCGCACCATTCATTCTCCTCTCACCGCTCCCTGTTTTATTTACCCCCCGATTTAAGCGCCGCCGAAAGCCCTCCTTGCGCGGCAGCGGGCTGCGGGTCGGGTTCGCTCTCCCTGAAAGGAGGCGATGTCAGGCTTGGGGGGGGGGAGACGTCAGATTCCCTGAGTCATAACAAAACCGCACGCATTCATTTTCCTGTCAAACGGGCTTTAAACAAGCCCAATGTGAGTAAACATGGAAGCGCAGATTGCAAAGCCTGTACAAACACTCCCGGCTAACCGGTTTATACTCAGCAGATGTTAATGTTTAGCAGGCGAGGATGTGCCAAGAGGGTAAAGTAAAAGGTTTCCTTCCACGCCGGGCGAGGAGGGAAAGGTGATGCGGCTGCCGGAGCCGGCCCTTTTCGGTGGGTAAAACCCATGGGCGGTGGGATGGAGGAGGCAGCGGCGCGGCCTGGAGCATCCCCAAAACCCCTCGCACGTGCCTGGTACCTCCTGTTTGGCCCCGATGCAGCCCGGCACGCGCCTCAAATCACCTATGGGATGTGCCGGGATGGGCATCGCCTTTGCAGGGCGCGCTCCGGGGGTTTGGGAGGGTTTGTCGGTCGGGGCCGTTGAGTATCCGTAAGAGCCGAGCTGTGGCGCGTGTAGGGAAGCAGCCGCGATCCTGAAATAATGTTATCTTAGCAAATGGTTTTGTTATGGTTGTCGGCTTCCTCGAGGAGCATTTCCTAATCTAGAAAAGCAGCGGTCCCAGCGCGGCGGGAAGTTTTTCATTATCGGCTCCGAGGAGTTCGGAGATGAGAGATTAGGGGGAAAGGCACACAAATCCGCTGCTCCGGGAAAGGAAAACACAGGATCTCGCTTCGGTAAGATGTAAAAACGCCTTGGAAATACCGGCCGCATCCAGACGTGAGCTCAGGTAGCCCAAACTCGTGACGGGGGTGACCAGATGCGGGTTCTGAGCAGCTGCCAGCCTTGTTTTAGCAACGAAAATCTGTCAGAAAGCGGAGAAAGGAGGAGCCCCGCACCTGTGACACCACCGCTCCTCCCGTTCCCTCATTTCGCCACGGTCTTTGGTTGCTTTTCACAATATTTTGAGCAAACCCTAAATATTTCTATTCGGAGAAGCACAATATCAGCTCTTTGTGCATATAACGTAGGGCAGCAGCCTGGTACCACCGCGCACATGCACGAGCACCGCAGGAGTTCCCCGGCATCTCGGGGCGCACCCACCAACTTGCTATTTTTTTTCCATTTGGGAAAAATAAAGTCTTTTTTTTTTTTTTTTTTTTTTTTGCAGGATCTATTTTTTTTTTTTTTAGGAGGCACCGACAGAAATCGAAGTTGATCCCGGGAAAAGAGGCAAAGCAGCAGACTAAAGGCCCGAGCGGGTCGAGAGCGGAGTTTTACGTCTCCCCTGCAGCCGGTTAGACTCTGATCCAGCAAAGCAACGTCACCGCTTGCAAATACCCATCTGTCTCGTGCCAAACGCCTCGCGTATATCTCTCAAGATTGCTTCTCGCTTCAGAGGTCGTTTGGCACGACAGCCTACAGCCACGGGAGGAGAGGAGGTATATATGGAGGCGAATGAATTTAAAGAATAAAAAAGCCGTCCAGAGCAGCCTAAAAGCTGCGTGGAAGCACGGGAGGAATGGAAACAGCAGCAGGACCAGAAGGTCCCGTCCCGAGGGACTTGCACCTTGACGCGAACCAATGTAGGCACCGAAATACCTCACGGCTGCTCCGTAAAGGATTTATCCCCCCACATTTGGACTCGCTACGCAGAATAAGGAGGATTTAGGGCTTTTTTCGAAGCGGCTGTGCTCGCGTCTCTCCCACCCATCAGTGGAGCCCCGCAGCCCCCGTCTGTCTGTCCCGCCACGAGAATCCGCATTTCCAGCCCCTACGCTCCACGCCACGAGGGGAACGCTGTCCGGGTGTTTTCTCTCCTCCTCGCTCCAGTTTTATCAGTCCTTTATTTATTTGGGTTTATTGCTTTCCTCGTTCGTTTTGTCCTTTCGCTTGCTCGGTCCCCAAGGTTGCTGAAATGAGGCACCGAAAAAGAAAATATAGGACAAATAATTATTATTTGCGTGTTCTCTGGAACAAGCCAAGAAAGAGTCTCCGGGGAGAGGGTGGGATTCGCCTCTCTTTGTTTCTTCAGAGGCAACATTAAAAAGGAAAAATGTGAAAAGGCGGGTGGAAGAGTTAACCCTTGCCAGAGCCGCGGCTCCGCACCATGGCGGGGGCCGAGAGCTGCTCCCAGCAGCGGGGAGGAGACAGGGGATGAATCAGAACCAGGTTCCCTGGTGCTTTTGGCTTCCCACCAGCAGAAACAATGCAAAAATAAAACGCAAAAGGAATCCCTGGCAGCGGGGAGAGAAAAGCAGCGCGGGCTGGAACCCAGGGCAAAGCGAAGGGCAGGGTTACTTTTTTCCCACGTAAACTCACCCCTCCTAAAACAAAATATATATATATACACACACCGCCCCAATGGCATTTTTAGGAGTGAATCCTGGCCGGATTCGGTGAATAATTTCCAGGCCTGGGTGTGGAGGCGAAGGGCTCTGGCGTGGCACGTGCCGGGGCCGAGCGCCCGGCTGCGTGGGATGCTCGGCATCGCCTCGGGGCGACCGAGGGACCGCTGGGGCGGCTCGGAAGAAAACATTTGGACGCCCATCGCTTTGCGCCGACTCGTCGGCTTTGCAGCAGAGCTGATTTTGTGCCTCTTCAATTTTTTTTTGAAAAGGAAACAAAAACATTGACTCCCCCGCGCGCAACGCGCTAATTACGGTTAATTCTTTTTCGGGTCCAAATAGGAAACGCCGGCCGCGGCTGGAAAACCACCTCGGCTGCGCGCTTCCAGCAACCCTTCGGCCGCCTCGGAAAATAAAATCCCGAAAGCTTTTCTAATTACGTCCGCGCTGGGGATGGGAGGAAGGAAGGAAGGATGGATGCAAGGAGTTATGCAGAATCATTTATGCTGGAGATGGACTTTTTTTTTTTAAATAAAGAGCAGTTTAAATGTTTTAAAATTATGTGGTTCACGTTTTCTTCAAGATGTCAGGTCCTTCTCTTGAGATGGTCCTAAGGACTGGAAGGAGGATGTGTGGCCTCTCTTTTCGCTTCCCTTTCTCCTCCTCAAAAGCAGAAAACAATAAGTTTAAAAGGGCTCGAGCCGAAGATTTCCTTTTCAAAACAACACGCATTTCAAACAGTTTTATACCACCAAAAAAAGCACGCTGTGAACAACATAAAGGTGATTTTCCTGTCGCCCCCATCACCTTTTGGCAGCCCCGTCTTACCGGCCCCGCGGGGATGGGTAGCACAGCCGGCACAGACCCACGGAGGGTCTCCGGCTCCTCTGCGATGCTCCGGGGATGCGGAGAAGCCAAAAATCCTGGGATTCAGGTGGGATAACAGCTGCTTCGCATTAGCATCTCCCTCCTGAGGTTCCCCTTGTTTTTCTTCTTTCTCCTTGTTTCCTTTTCTCTCCGCTCGCTCCTTTTTCTCCTGCCTTTGGGATAAAAAAAACGCAGCCCAGGTTCTCCCCGTCTTTCAGTGCCCGTTTTCCTCCGGGTTTGTTTTTCCACGTAACATATCCTCACCTCGAAAGCAAGTGCCGAAGCCAGGGGGTTAATGGGCAACTTGGGAAAACTCCGATCAAGGCCGTACCTTGCCGCGGCCGTCCTGCGCGACCCCGAGCAAGACCCCTGAGCCCAGACCTCACCTCCCCCGAAATCCCGGAGGAAGCGAAAGATGGATGAAGACGTGGCCTTTACCCTCCCTAATTTCACTTAACATCTAGCATGGGGATATTGGTTTTTTCCCCAAACTCCCTGGGATGTTTTAAGATGCCTGGATAGACCAGGCTTAAGTAGGCTCAGCCTACTCTTTACTCATCGCTGCACCTTCCCCTCCATCCCTTGTCCAGATGTCCTTCCCCTGCCTCTCACGCCCGTGTTCCTATAGCGTATGGGGCTGCTTCTGGACAACATATGTCAGCGAGAACACGGAGGGCCTTAATGAGCTCTGTCGTGACGATGTGGTCCCTGTAGTGACCAGAATTTGGGGAACATGTGTTTCTGCTACCCAGCGCCTGGCCGCTGCGCTTTGAAAACATTCCGACCAATATAAAGTTGCAGAAAAGGCCGAAGCAGTGTATTAGCGAGAAAAAAAAACCCAAAACAGCCTGTTCTGTGACGTGGGGAGGGATATATTTAGGATATTTTCTCGGGTCTGTACACCCCAAAGGCTTTGATTCGGCCTCGGCGTAAACTCCCAGCATGGAGCCGCTTTGCTTACAGGCTGTACGGAGCAGGGAGGTGCTGAAGCGCCGGCTCAAAATTTAGACCGTGCTTAAGGGCTGAGAAAAACGTGGGGGGTTTTCAGCGTGAATAGCAATTAAGCACCGCAGCGTGGCCCCGAGCACCTCGGTGGCTCAGGGACGGGGTGTATTGCTCAGCCAGCTCCGGCCGTGCCCGATGCTTCGGCCGCCCGAAAGCGTCTCGGACGCTCTGCTGAATCCCCGCGGTCTCTATTTTTTAATTTAGAGCAAAAAGCAGCTGTTATTGCAAATAATTGCCCTTACGCCTGGATTACAGTGTTGTTCCTTCCACGACTCCAAAACATTTTTCCTTGAGGGCTTGTATTTCCAGAGCTGTCAATCCAACACCTCTCACCAGCGCTAAATTCATTTACAAGGGGATGGGGGTAAGGGGGGGAGGAAGAAATGCTTTAAAAAATAAATAATCAAGCCACATTAAATAACGATTTGGGAGACCGTCCGCCTCCCAGGCTTGCTTGGCTGAACTTGATATTAATTAGGCTAAATCCCAACACAGCACCTTCCCCGGGAGTCGGCTGGAAAGCTCTCGCCGCTCACCCCGTGGCTGCAATTTCCAAGGGCTTTACCTAGTTAAGGACGATAATCTTTAACAGCTGCCTGATTTACTCAGCGCATTCCCTCGGAGATGCTGACGCGGTCCTCGGCCGAGGAATGCCGTCTCCCGCCTTCTGCCGCCGTGTCTTCGAGGATTATGCATTTATAGGAGAGAAAGTATGTGACGGAGACCCCCGAAAAGATAAAATCCCAGTCAAAGGGAGGTGGGAGTCTGCTTGCCATAAATCCGCCAGGTCCGCTTGCCAGATTAGAGCTGGCCGGACAAATTTGGCACTGACCGTGTTGTATAATTAGAAAAAAATATTAAAAAAAAAAACAAAAATCAAACCAGCAGAAATGCTTGTGGGAACGTGTCGCTTTGCTGGCCGGGGGAAGTTTAGTCTGCTGCAAGAAGCCAGCAAGGGTCGGCGTCGCCGGGGGGTTGGCATCCCTCGCCAGCCGGTCCTGCAGCCGTGCCGGAGCTCCGGCTGCGGAGAAGCGAGCGCCCGACCCGGGCTTAGCACCAACGACACGTCCTCAGAGCCGCCGGAGACGGGAAAAGGCCTTTTCTGCTTGGAGAGCAGGTTTTTTCCTGCCAGATTCGGGGAGGGCCGGTCGCAGCCAGCACAGTCTGTCCTCTGCCATCGCCCCCGCCGCAGCCGGCGGCGCCGGGAGAGGGGATGGAGAAAAGCGGGGAGAGGGGCCGGGGTCTCGCATCCCTGCTCCGCATCAGCGTTCCATTTTACATCCCCGGTTCCCCCCGCCGCGGCGCGGGGCACGGCCGAGCGCTGCGCTGCCCTTCGCCGTTTGTTCCCCCCGCCCCGGGAGAGGGTTTTCTGCAGGACATGTGTTATCAATTAGGTCCATTTGTTCAACCTACGTCTGGTTTTGCTTTTGTCTCCTGGCAAAACCCAATAATAATAATAATAATAATAATAATAAATAATAATAGCAATAATAATAGCGAGGCAGCATCTCAACCTCAGGGAGTGGATCCGCAGCCACGTCGAAGCGCCCTGGACAAGAAAGGCAGACGAGGCGCGAGCACCGCCCTCCCCCTCGATGGTTTCTCTCCCTGATGTTACACTTCAGGTAACCCCCTTTTTTTTTTTAATTTTTTTGCAAGCTTCTCAGGTTTCAGCTTAGGACGGACGAAAACAAGCGGATTTGCAAGCGGTCCCAGACGCAGGGTCGGGTTTTAGTTTCGGAAAGGCGTTTTGGTACGCACTGCCCAAGCCACCTTCCGTCCTCGGGCTCAGCGAGGGACGGGTTCGGAGCGAAGCACTCGGTGCTTTGGCTGGAGCAGCGCAGGACCTGCGTCCTCAGCAGATCCCCTCGCGTATTAAATCATTTCGAGAGTTTAGCACTTGCTGCACGTGTTGCCGCAAGAGCTTCAGAGGCCGGAGATCTCCGTGGCCCATCCCGAACCCCAGCCATGCCTCGTGCTACCGCGCCACGGGGGCAGAGCCCGTTTTCATGCCATTTTTACCGCTTGGGATGTAAGAAAAGGTGTGTTGGGCCGGAGCAGAGGTTTGTCTCAGCCAACATCTTTCTCCAAAGGCGGCAGATGCCTGGGGAAGGGCGCAAGAAAACGGCAAAGAAAGTGGACGGGAGGCTAAAACAACCGGGGGAACTAAATGCGCTCGTTCTAGCAGAGGATGTCGGTAGGGCTTTTCTTTTTTGGTAGGCGTTTTTTTTTGGTAGGGTTTTTTTTCTCTGGGTTTTTTTTTCCTGTAGGTTTTTTTTCTTTTACACAAAACCCCGCAGTGCTCCCCGTGTGCCAAAGCCAGGGCACAGGGAAATAAAATGCTACCAGGGGGCATTTCAGAATTACTCCCTGTGCCTCTCCCAGGGTGTAAGTAACTCCCGGGAGCCTCCAGCTTTGCCCCTGGCTGGCTGAGCTTGATGGGGCCTCCTGGGCACGGCTCCTGGGCCTGAGGGAATGAGTCTCGTGCCCGTCAGTCTGCCGCTTGCAATTCCCTGGCCGGTTTTACCCCTATTTCAACCACAGCAAAGCTGAGGTTTCAAAGCTACGGGTTTCCTTCACGTTTAGCTGAGCTGGAGGATGCAGGTGAAGATGCCTCAGTGTCCCCTGAAGGGAAAAGCAGCCGGCTCAACCTTTTATTAGACATCAGAGCATCCAAAGATGACAAATTCACAGCGAAACGAAGCAAACCACACAATCTTTCAGTGTCAGAAAACTAAGAAGCCTGAGAGCCGTCGGTGACAGCATCTCCCGACGCTGGGAAAAGCTACCCCTTCCCCTTGGGCACAGCGTGTGATGCTCCGCAGCATTCCTCTTTCACCGGGAGCCTGTTCCCGCGGCTCCAGGCTTGATGCGGATGCGGGACATCACCTGCGTCACCCACCCGGTCCCAGGTGTCGGTGTTTGGCTCAGCCCCATTAAGTCAAACGCCCCGAGCAAGCAGCCCACGACCTGGCTGAGCACCAGTGGGTGTTTCTGGCGTCGGCGCTCGCTTTCAGCCTTCCTTACCGGGTAAATACCTGGGGCTTGTGTGGGTTTTTTGTCTCCCTGGGTGATTTTTTTTGTTAAGGTTAAAAGTGTGGCTGTCACCGCTGGAGGAGCAAGGCGTTGGTTTTAACTTCGGTTTCTGCTCCTGAACGGGTACTCGAGGGGAAAGCTCCGGCACGGGGTGTTGCGCCGGGTGGAAATCTCCCTCTCTGGTCCTAGTAAAGCTGTTTGCAGCTGGAGCCTTTGCAGTGTGGGATATATCGGGGCTGAAACCGAACTTTCTTGCAGGGAGAGGCGCAGGCGATCAATCCTTTATTTCCCCCGTAGGAGCCGGCGAGGGGGAAGGTGCTTGGTCAGGTCTGTCGTGTTCGTTTCTTTACTTTAACGAACAGCAAAGCGCGCTCGCCTCCCAGTAAAACACATTCAATTTGCCAAATCGTTACAACACAGCAGGGAAGAGAATCGCGTTTGCTGGGGGAAACTAAAATACCAGGCAGTCTGTCCCCGGTGAGAGCTGGCGGGGGTGACCTCAGGCATCCCTGAGCTTATGCATCCCGTTAAAAGGAAGGGGTTTATCTCACCGTTGGCCCCGGTGCAGCTGGGAACGAGGGCTCTGACTCAGGGAGGGTGTGCTGGGAACCACAGGAGGGACGTGCGCTGTTTTCCGGGCAGCCGGCAACCCCGCGGCCGTGCCAGGCCGGCTCGGCTGCGGACCCAACCTCGCTTTTCCTGCAGCCGCCGAAGGTGATGCGGAAAGGGGCTGGGACGGAGGCTCTGTCCGCGCACGGAGCGGGTGACTCCGGAATAGCTCATCCCGGACAATGGTATGTGCGGACACAGTTGTTCCAGGATGTGAGCGCGCTGTTCCAGTTTACATTAATCCGTTTAACCCTGTATTGCTGTTATCCTGACAAAAGAGCATCCCGGTTTCGGGCTAAAGCAAACCAGCCTCGCGCATTTAACGTCCCGGGGCTTGCACGGACTAATCCACCACTGGGCTTCTTCAGGCTGGGTGGGTTTTTTTGCCAATAACGAATCCTGTAGCAGAAGCAAGTCAAAATAAACCCGTCAGGCTTTCAAAGTTGGGTTTTTTTCCTTCTGTTAATGAATTGAGGCTTCAAAGAGACCAGTAAGACAAGAAATGCTCTGCAGCCGCCAACTAAATGACATGGGCACGAACATTTTCCCTGGGGAACCAGGTGTAACTTTAAATACGGTTTTATTTCAGGTTTGCTATTGACGCACAAACAGCAGAGATCGATGTTTAGTATACATGGTATACACAAAGCAGCCAGTACGATCGGCATCTCCGTCCTTTTGCTGCACACTCGGCAAAAGAACCGCACACGAGAAATCCCTCCCGCCCCGTCCTTCCCCTCCCCGTGAACAAGGGTGACGATTTCTCAGCGGCTTGGAAATCATCTGTTGGATGGCAAGACATGAAAGGGCAGCTCCTCGGAGCTCTATCCCCAGATGAAAGCACGGCGGGCTCGGCTACGCAGGAAAACCCTCCGAAAAATGGATGATACGTTCATGGGAATGGAGACCTGGAAGGGATTTCCTAGAACATTAAATCCCGTCCCCTGCTGTGCAAAGCAACCACAACATCTGCTCCTGGCTCTGTCGAGCAGCGTGGAGACCCAAAATATTATTGTGTTCAGAAAGGCATTACATAAATCCAGGGAGGATGGCTCCACAAACATCGTCACGAGGAGTTTGCTAAGCTGGTGGAAAGGTCGAGCAAGGAAACCCTTGGGCTACCGCTGTCCTGTTTCTCGTGATCTTTCTCGCCTTGCCCGCAGCTGGAGCCCTTTCGGAGCAGACCCAAGGGCACAAGGAGTTTCCACGCTATAGCTGCGTGGGACCGAGCGAGCAAGGTAGGCTCCAAGCCTCCGGTAGCTGAGAGAGCATCTTCTGCCTGCCCATAATCCGTGTATCGTCCCTCCCGTCCCCTTCCCCTGATCCCAGTGACGGCACAGCTCGGCCCAGAGGCTCTGGCTTGCTCACGGTCCCGGCTAATTGATTCAGAGGCACCTTCGTCGGCGGAAAAGCAACAAGTGGAACGGTCCTTGACGGCAGGACCTGAGCAAGAGACTGAAATGGTGGATTAAAGGGTCGTTGGGAAGAGGGCGGCGTATGAGGTAAGACAGCCTCCGACCACCACGGGCGCGATGCTACATAACGTCAGAGGTACCCAATAAACCCTTGCACGAAACCCTGGAGGGGGAAGCTGATTGTAGATGCTCTGCAGCAGCACAAGCTCTTTCCCCGCATGCCTGAACCCCACTGAGCCCCTTTCCCCCAGGAAAACCCAAGACCCAAATTTATCTTCTGCTCCCGCAGCTCAAAAGCGATGCCGGGGATGTCACCCCAGCTCCGCCAGCTCTGCGGAGCTGAAGATATCTCAGGGGGGCTTAACGCAGAGGAAAAATAACCCAACCTGGCCCAAAGGTTGGGGGGCAGAGGGCAATGGGCATGGCGTACTGGTCCCATGAAGCAGCGAGCACCATTTCCAGAGCGGAGTCAAGTACCGGCGACTCGCGGGGCTGCGTCCGACCCCGTATGGCACCGCGCCGCGGTACTACAGTACAGTTGCTTGTTGCTTTTTTTTGAAACGACAGCTCAAACCTCAGGTCCGTAGGGATCCCTTTTAGCCCCGAAAAACTTCGGGCGGGTGGTTTACAACCTGCCCTGGACCGGGGTGTAAAGGAGCATCCAGCTATGAGCTGGATGCCGGCACGGCCCCATCCCAAAGCACCATAGGAAAACCTCAGCCAGGTGAGAGAGCCCGCTGGGAATAACGCCGTTACATCCATCGGGGAGGGAGGAAGGAGGTTAAAAAAAATACAGAGTTAAGCACCATAAAATCTACACTGGTCAGGTCATAAACACGAGGAGAAAACGAAAATAAAGCCACCACCTTCCCGCCTGGCCCGGGGATGCTGCTGGGGCTCTCCGGACCGCCCGGGGTTGCAAAGTCATCGCCAGCGAGCCCCGGAGGCATCAGTCCCTATGAGCCCCAGCACCTCGTCGCACCGGTCGTTGGACAGTATAATTTGCCATCGTTGCATTGGTAAATCCTTTTGGTCCCATTTAGCGCGAGCGTCGGGGGAGTCCGGGGAGGGGGGAGGTAGGCTCGGCCCTGGGAAGACGGGGGAGGCTTCGACTGTGCAATTTAGGGGCATCTCCCTGCCTGTCCTCGGATCTATCCCGGGCAGCGATCCCCCTCGTTTCCATCCATCCCCCCCGACTCCCAGCCTCCACCGGTGGGTTTCCGCGTCGTTCGGCGGCTTCGAGGTAGACGTTCGTTCCCGCTCTGTCTCCGAGCGACCTGGTCGGTAAAATCCCTCTCTCCCGGGTGCATGGGGTGCGCGTGCTCTGTCCCCACACCCAGGTCCTTTTTGTTTTCCCCTTTTTTTCCACCCCCCCCTCTCTGTTTGATATGTGCTATGGACATCGCCCCCTCTCCCAACCCCTGGCTGCTGCTCAGCTGCATCCAGCCAGGGGACACCATGCCCTTCCTCGCAGACACCCCTCGACGCGCTCAGCACGGCCTCAAGGTGCAAAAATCCAGCTCCTGCGGCTTCCTCCGAAAATTGCAACTCTCCCGGGGCAGCGAGCGCCCGGTGGGGACCAAGCACTTCAGCGCCCGTCTCTTGAAACCCCGACCGCAGCTCTTGGAGCAAGGAGACCAAGGTCCAGCTTCCCACACCGGGCAGGGCTCCCCGCAGAGCCGGACATCGGCCGGCCGCTGTGCCGCGTCGCACTCGGTGGCCAGCTGGCCGTAGGAGTCGCGACAAGCCACCGAACGCTTCTGCAACCCGTCGCCGCAGGTGACGGAGCAAGCCTCCCAGCCGCCCGCCGCCCACTTGTAGGAGGGACGCTTGTAGCTCGGTCTCCCGCCATCCAAGCGGTTGGACAGGCTGAGGACTCTGTTGTTGAGGTCCGGGGGGGTCTTGCCCTCCTTCTTGTAGGAGGACTTGTCCTCCTTGCTCTCCTTGGGGAGGTAGAAGGAGTAGCGTACCCGAGGAGGGGTCATCTTCCCCACGGAGAGCACCTCCAAAGTCAGGGGTTCCTGGATGGGCTTGAAGGCCTGGAGGCTCTCGACGGCGGTGCCGGTGCCGCTGTACCGCAGGACGCTGCCCTTCACCATCAGGTCCCTCTCCACGGCTGAGACGATGAAGTGGCCGTTCAGCAGGTACTTGCCCTGCCCGTTCTTCAGCGCCAGGTAGTTGTCGTCGCTGATCAGCCCTTTGTAGCCCCGCTGCCTGATGTCGATGTTGGAGGCGCCCGCGGGGATGACCACCACGAAGTTGTAGCCATGCCTGGAAGAGAAGAGCAGGCAGGGCTGGCCATCAGGCAGAGGGACATCCCGAAGCTCTGCAGCTACAGCCCTGAGATCTTCCCACCACTACAGTTATCTCCTTCCCGTGAAGATCACTTTGAATCTCCTCCCTGCGCTGAGTTTCATCTAGGCTGAGGTCACCCAGATACGATACGATGCTTCAGCTCCTCTGGCTCAACAGTACGGACGTATTGGAGATAACTCCATCAGCAGAAGCTGATAGCACGTTAAGTGTGGCCCGCCTCTCCCTCAGAGCTAGCCCAGGTCTCCACGCAGCGATGTACACTAGCACCAGGAAGGTTTGCTTGGGATGGACTTAGCCCCCATCACCGTGACCTTCCTGCATCCACCCCAAAAAGCAGAGCTGGGAGAGGGGGAAGCGCACGCGGTCACCTAACACTTACATGGGTTTGGTGAACAAGCCCGAGACCTTCTTGCAGCTCTTGTTGTCTCCTCCGCACACGCTGCATTTGTCGAACTTCTTCTTGGAGCCCAGCTTCCCGTCGCAGCCCGCTTTGATGCATTTGCCCTGGACGCAGACCGAGGTGGAGTCTGGGGAGCAAGGGGTGCCGTCCACAACCTGCACGAGGGTGAGCAAAACCAGCCGCTGCATTTCCCTCTGCCGCCCCACAACCCCCCCACAGCTGCGGCCATCCCACCCGGGGCTACCCGAATCCATCCGACAGGTCCTGAGGAGATGCTAGCAGGCACCATGTCGCCCTTTGCTCGCGTTCTGCTTTGCAGCCGGGATTTGTAGGGTCTCCGAGAAGAGACGGATGGGACTACATCCCTTTTCTGCCCTTTCTGTTGCATCGGTGCAAAGGGAACCGGTTGCACGGGGGACACAGCTAACGCCACCCCGCTCAGTCCCGCGTCCGGCCGCCTGCCCTGTCCGGCACATGGATCACTTCCCCAGCGCCGTAATTACCATCCTCTATTTCGGGACTATGGGCGTATCCCAGAGGCACCTTTACAAACCCAGAGGAAGACCCTCCACAGACCAGCTCCAGCCTTGAAATAAATAAGCGGACACGTACGTGCTGATTCATACCAGCCTGGTGGATTCCCCTCCTCTACAACCTCATCTAACACCCGTTGCCCACCAGATGAGGAAAATGCATTCATTTCCAGGTGCACCGGAGTCATCCTACAGCCCGGACGCCGACCCTGGGGATCCCTCACCAACCTTGGGTGCCAGCACGTAGAAGTAGCCGGTGCCATTAGCCCGGCAGATGAGCTTGCATTTATCCCGGGGCGAGACGCCGGAGTATTTGGGGACCCAGGAGACAGAGGCGGTGAGGCGGTTGGTGCTGTGGCTGTAGCCGTTGAAAGCCTCACACTGCTCCTCGCGGAAGCTCTTCCCCGGCACTGGAAAAAAAATGGGAATGCGCATAGGATTGGGGATCAGCCTGGACCTCCGGCGCCGGTTTTACGGGGTTGTTTTTGGTCACGCACACAACCACGAGCGAGCTGAGCTCCAGCCCCTTACCTGCAGCAGAGCAGGGGTCCAGGTTGCAGGAGCGGTACTTGACGCGGACGCCCTCGCAGTAGGAGCCCCCGTTGGCAGGCACCGGGTCGGTGCACTCCCGCTTGGCCAGCTGCACCCCGCCGCCGCACGTCCGCGAGCACTGCCCGTAGGGCGCCCACTTCGCCCAGCCGCCGTCCACCTGCGGGGATGCGGCGGGATGAGACGCTGCAGCCCCTTCACCGCCGGCTCCATCCCCAGCGGGGGCTCTCCGGACTCGGAGCCATCCCTTCACAAGCAAAACCTCTGCAGGCTTCCCCCAAACGTGCCCGGGGCTGGACGGAGCGGAGCGGCCGCATCCCTCCTTGAGGAACACGCGATACCCAAGGGACCTCCGTCTCTTTTCACGTCGGTGTCCCCCGCCCCAGGAGGTGCGAGATTGCTCAGCCAGCACCCATGCAAAAACTCGGGGCGACCCCGCGGGCTGTTTTTGGCGCAGGTACTCACCCTGTACTTACTGATGTTATGCCTCTCAACGCAGGCGCCCTTCAAGCAGAAGCGCCCTTCGCCGCAGCCGGTGCCGTCCGCCCAGGGGAAGTGTCGGGTCTGGCAGACGATCTGCCCGCGCGCCTTGCCCGTGCACCACAGCTTGGCGCAGTACTGCATGTACGGGCAGGGCTTGGAGCCCACGCCGAAGGCCAGCTCGCACTGCTGGTTCAGGCTGTAGCTCGTCCCAGGCAGGTCTTCGGGCAGCGGGATGGGTTTGGCCGGCTGGTCCAGCAAGCAGTCTCCTGTGGGAGTCGGGATGGGGGGGGGGGTCTACCGGGTCCCTGGGGGGTTGTAGGGACCAGCGCGGGGAGGGAGGGCGTCACTGTGGGGAGGTGAGGGATGGCTGCCAGTAATTTGGCCGAAGTTATCCCGGCGGGACGGGGTGCCACCCCAGGGACGCCCTCGAGGTCAGCTGCATCCCAGACCCAAGTGCCCCCATCTCTTGGTGACGCCGGGTAGAGCCGTGCCGGCAGCCTCAGGGCAGACGTCGCTGCTGGGGACACCCCGGCACCGAGGAAGCCCGGCCGGTGCAGAAACGCTGCCAAACTCCCCGTTTCCTTCGAATTTTGTTTGCAGAGGGAGGTGAAGAGTTGCTCTACAGCCCATCAGCCTCTCCCAGGAACCAGCCCCAGGGACGGATCCTGCTCCTACGGGGCAGGGACCCAGGTAAGAGGGCGAGGGGCGCAGGAGGGCTCACCGTGGCCGCTGTCGAGGAAGTCCGTGATGATGGCAGCGCTGCAGGCTGACCAGGGGTTGGCGCGGTCGATCTGGATGAGGGTGGGGGACATCATGTGGTTGGTCTTCAGCCGGCCGAACACCTCCTCACAGGCCTTCACATTGTCATGGGGCATGTTGAAGACGTGGCCTGGGGGGGGGATAAGGAGGAGCAGCGTGAATAACCCCTCTTGGCACGCACATTAGGGCCCCCACAGCTTCTTGCTATGGGGGAAACTGAGGCACGGAGTGGGGTAGACCCTCGCAAGGATTGCAAAGGCTGCATACAGCCCGGGAGATGCTCGGGGACAGATGATGCTCGCGCACACCCCAGCTGGGATTGCACGCAGGCGGCATCCCCGAGCAGCGCGCTTTCTGGCACGCTGTCCCGGCTGCGTCGTGCGTGGCCGTCAGCGGAAAGGAAGGACAAGAGAATTTGCAAAGAGAAGGAGATTCAGCGCTTGCTGCCCTCCCCCCCACTCCTGCCGAGCATCCCAAGTGTCTCCGGAGGTAGGTGTGCCCTCTGCCTGTTATTTCAGGATTCTCGAATCCTGGAAACCCGGACGAGGTAGCAATCACAACAGCAAAGGCTTTTGCTTTCTCAGCAGTTCTTTCCCACCCGGCTCAGGGGGGTCTCGTGCCCCAAGGTGGAGTTTCCCCATCACCAGACACCGGTTATTGTCTGATCTTCCGGAGGCTGAAACCAGGGTTGTTTTGAACCTCACCGGCTCCTGGCATTCCTCCCGAGAGGAAGAGGAGAGCGGGGAGCCTTACCCAGCTCGTGGGCGGTGGTGAACGCCGAGGGCAGCCCGTCGTCCTCGATGACGGAGCAGCTGCGCTTAGGGTCGCACATGGTGCCCACGTCCGCCATGCCCAGCGTGTCGCAGGTGGTGGCACCGCACAGATCCTGCAAAGCGCGGAGGCAAGGGGTTAGGCCCAGGGCCAGCACGGGCACCGCGGTTCCCCATCCCCACCCCAGCCCCGGTACCCCACGGGGAGCTGATCCCAGGCTGCTGGGGGGAGGCAGCCCAAAAGGACAGGGACCGCGACAGGCTGCGGAGCCAGGAAACCTCACCCTGACCCACACCAGGATGCAACGATGTGTTTGCATTTAACGCCGGCACCAGGGATGCTTTTTGTGTTGTAGCATCCTCCCGTCCCTCCAGCGACAGCCTTTCCCGCCCCAACGGCTCCTCGGCCAGGGTGGAGCCGGTTTCGGCACAGAGTCGTCAGCCTGGCTCCGTTCTTCAGCGCGAGCTCAAGGACCGGACCCAGGCAGGTGGACAGGAAGACACCTGGCCTTGGGCTCGCAGCTGACCCATTTCTCAACCTCATTTTCCAACTTCTTCATAGGAAGAAGAAGCCCCTGGACCAGGTTCAGAGGTTCCCAAGGCTAAGGGAAGTGCTCCTGCCTCTCCAAGACACTTTGCAGCCGTCCCCCGAGGAGGAACCAGCCCGGCCTTCCACCCCCAACACAAGGACTGCTGGACCCCACGTAGATGCAGCCGGGACAGAGGACAGGAAAGGTCCCGTTGTAGGTGGATCTGCCCTTCTTCAGGATCCAAAGGTGCTCGTGCAAATAAAAAGTCCCTGTTTGAAGAGGCACCGTCGCCGCAGCCCGGGAATAGCCTTGTCCTCGGATGCCCCCTTCCCCTGCCGGGGTCTCTCGGTGGCTTGGGAGGGCTGGAGCATCGTCCCCATCCCTCAGTGCTGTCCCAGCCGGGCTGGGAGCTGCAGGGGAGGCTGTGCAGGGGGCAGGGAGCAGCTTTCCACACGAAAAGAAAACGTAAGGGACTCGCCGGGCGCTCCCATGCTATAAATAAGCGTGATTTATGCTCAGTGCTCGCCCAGCCAAAGCGCCTGGGTTGCTCGAAATCTCGCATGAGCGGCTCTGCCAACATTTCCAGCGAGGTTTCCAAGCTGAAGGCATTCCCGCGCAGGCAGGTTCAGCCGTGGGTAAATAACAGTCCCGATGACTTCGGAGAGCCCCGGCCAGGGCTGAGATGGCTTTAACAGGAGACCTGTGGCTACGAAGTCTGGAGGCACAGACAAGACCGTGCTCTCTGGAGAGGCGAGGCAGAGAAATGCCTGGGTCTGGGCCGGCCATCGCGGCTGGTGGAAAACCCTGTCACGCAACCGGGTTCAGATCTCTGCTCTGCAATGGTTCTCCTTGTCGGCTGGGACCCTGCCGCATCCCCGATCCCACTGTGCATCGATGCTGGCAGGGACGAGCAGGTGGCAACCCCACATCCCCGGTGGCAGGGCCACCGCCGGTGAGCGTGGGGTGACTAAACAGGGCTGGCAAGCTCAGGTGGGGGGGTCCCCTGTCCCAAAATGCCACCAAGAGCCAATGCCATCACCGCTCTGAGCTAACCCAGGGATGCAGCTTGCCCAAGCCCCCCTGCCCGTGCTCTCCCCTGCGGCAGTCCCAGCACTGGGGGTTTGGGGGTGAAGGTGGGGCGCAGGGCGGGGATGACACAGCATCACGGGGAAGAGGCGGCCGCTCGCGTCTCCCCGCTCGCTGCTCTTTGAAGAGTTGCCGTTTCCTCGCCGGCGCGGCGAGCTTTTGGCTCCCGGCCCAACACCTGCGCTGACACACTGACCCACTTCTCGCTCTGAACCTCGCCTCCCGGCTGCGGGGATCCATGAACGAGCGGCTCTTAACGGGGTTTTCCCTAACCCCCCAGCCACAGCCTCCTAGGGGCAGCCCGCTTTGAAAAGCTGGGCAGCAGCCCTGGGCTCTAATGAGGGGTCCTGACCCGCCCAAAACACCTCCTCCGGCTTTGCCGGGGGTCCAGCCTGCTCCGGAGGGGAGGCAGTGCGAGCGGCGGAGCGAAGATGGAGCTACGGAGGGGAGGAGAGAGAAATGCAAGAGGTTTAAGGGGGGAAAGCAGCATGCAAAGGGCCAGCTCTGCCTTTGCACGCGTGCTCGCTGTCACCGACATCCCCCACTGCCAGCCCAAAGGAAGGGAGGGCACCCGGTGACCCTCGCACCGCGCCGAGGGGCTGCGAGCAACCTGCTCAATGCACCATCCAGGGCTCTCCTGCCAGCCTGACCTTCATCTGTGGGCACGTCCAAGGCTTTTCTTCATCCCCTGGTGAACTTCGAGATGTTCTGCAGGTCAGTTGGGGAGGATCCTTGTGGCCGTTGCATTAATTCGCCTACTCAGAGGCCAGGTCATACGTACTCTCCCAACCGTGGAGGCTTCCCGTGTGTGTCCAAAGCAACCCCAAAAGGCCGAGCCTTGAAGCTACAGAGCACGGGTTCCCAAATTCCCCCGCAGCATCTGCTGCGCGCGAGGCTGCAGCCAGATGTTCCTTAGCGCAACGTCCCGTCGGTTTTACAGCGGGCCAAAGATGTTCGGCAAACCTTTGCTGGTGGGACGTCAAGGTTCGGGATGGGTGGGAAGCGCGGCCAAGCCCTTTGCCGTGGCGCGCGACGCTATTTCCAAGAGGCAGGAGCGCAGCTGAAGGCTGGATGCTCTGCAGGACCCTCCAACAAGCACCGGCTTGGGGAGGAAGATGAAGGTCCCGTGGCCGTGGTTGCTGGCAGATCTGCACCCACCGGCTGAGCGGGACCGAGCTCCCCAAGGGCAAATCCGCAGCCCGGCACGACTGACGTCGGGAGGGAGCAAAGCGGAGCAGGAGAGGACAGCCCCGTTCATCAGCAACTCGTTGACACAACTGGAAACTGCCTATCAACCGGGCTCGAGATGAAATTTAAGTCGGGGGCTTATGTAACAGCTTTTTGGCAGGGAGATAAGCTTCGGGGTGTCAGGGGACCACAGATGGATGCACTCAAGGAAGGCAGATGTCTCCTCGATCGTGTGCCTTTGCACCGAGCTTGCCTTGGGATTTCAGGAACGGATGGTACAGCAATGTGTAAAAAATGCAGCCCGGCCGTGATCCGCAGCTTTCGAATCGCTGGGACCGAATCCGTCCCACGTACAGCTCCGGTGACCTCACCGGGTTTCCACCAGAGATGGAGCTGGCTCGTCCCCGCAGGGGTGTCAGCAGGCTTCCTCCTCTCCGCAGCCGCCCCGCGCAGGCAGGAGCTGCTCCAGCGGGCTGGGGTTCAACCCTGCCTGTGCTCCGGCAGGATTTACAGCCGGCCGGAGGACACAGTCCCTGCCCGGGGCGGGGGGGACACGGAGGACGGGCAGGACGAGGTCTCGCACGTCCTGCACAGCATCGTTCCCGCTCCAGGCCATCGTCGGCCCGCGCTGACCCCAGGCTAGGGGCGGCTGAGCCGAGCTGGCTGCTATATCCTTCCCACCCACGAGTGCATGACCTGGAAAGATGATTTGGGAATGGTGTCCCTGCTGTTGAGGGGAGTTCCCAACCTGTCCCGAATCCAAAGACATCTGGGCAGGGATGGGGAAAGGAAAAAACGCAAGTTGCTCTTGCTAGCAAAGCCTGCTGCAGCCAGGGTAAAACAGGACCGGCCCCTCCAAACCGGGCTCATCCCTCTCCTCTCCCCTAAGCAATTTGGGGGTGCAGGCTGCAACGCCCCAGCCAGGCACTGCACCAACGTCAACGCTGGGACAGGACCACAGGGAGGAGGAGAAGCATTTGGGGGGAGGCTCTGGGAGCAGTGTCACCGCTTCGGTGTCACCCAGTTTATCGGGGTGGGAGGACGGAGAGCTCATCCCGGCGCAGCAACCGCCCCGCGCCCCACGGAGCCTGCAGAGCCCTTGCCAAAGGCGAGCACAAGGCAGCTCGGCAAAGCCCCTCTCCCGCCGCAGGGATGCGGCCGGCCCGCGGCGGCGGTGGGGGAGACCGGGCCTCCCCCCTCCAAGGGCTGCAAGCGCTGGCTGTACCTCCGCTGCTTTTCTTCCAGCCCTGAACTGGGTCCACGCGGAGCAGCCAGCGCGCGGAGGAGAGGTCCAGGTTCTCAGGAGGACCATGAGTCAGAGGAAGCGGGGAGAGGTTTTGTTTCTTGGCAGGTGATACCACGAGCTCTTCCCAGCCAGGGAGGGGGAAGCGGGGCCGCGTCCCTCCTCTTCTGGGCTCAGACCCCATGTTTTGGGGTGGCGGCCGCTGTGCGCCGAGCTCCTGCCAGCAGGCAGGGGATGGAGCGGCAGGTTTCTGCCCGGGGGGACAACCTGCCTTTGCACACCTCCTGGCCTCGCTCACCCCCTGGCAGGGCTGGCTCCGGGCCGCTGGCCAAAACCTGCCCAGAGGACAGCGAGGGCTGGCTCAAGAGGGCTTGCTCCACACCTCTGCTCCCCCCGCCCCGGCATCTGAGGGTGGAGGGTCCCCTGGGAAAAGGCGACCGGTCACAAGTGCAACCTCCTCCAGCGTGCACCCGAGGTGGGGCGCAGGAGGCCTTAACACGGTGCAGGGCTCCTTGAAATCGGGGACAGCCCCTCTGGGTCATCCCCCCTGCACCCACCTGCTTGGTGAAGAGGATGGCGGTGTCCCAGTACTCGGGGTGCTTGTCGCTGACCTTGTTCCACTTCTTCTGCCAGGCGCAGAAGTTGCGGAGGGTGAGGGCGGCGTTGCCGGTGACCTTGGGCCCCTTGTCGTCCTGCCCGATGAGGAGGAACTTGACCACGGAGATCTGGATGGGATTACGGATGCTGGGGTGCTTGTAGAGGCGGGCGGCCGTGGCCATCAGGGTGAGCAGGTAGTGCTGGAGGTCATCCCCGTGGAACTTCACCATCGACTCGTCGGCCACCACCAAGGTCTCCACGTAACGGGGGACCGAGGCGAAGCGCTTGGCGCGACCCCCTTTCCCCCCCCCGCGCCCCCGGTACTTGTCCAGCGCCTGCAGCACCCCGGGGGTGAGCCCGGAGCCCACGGCGCAGCGGGACGCTCCGGCCCCGACGGGGCGGCCGGGGCTGCGGCGCTGCAGGCGGTGGGCTCCGCCGGCCGCCCCCCCCGCCAGCGGGCTGATGATGTACTCGGCTCCGCGGTAGCCGAAAGCCCCCCGGAGCCCCCCGCAGAGGCTGAGGGCGGCGAAAGATTCCCGGTCGGCGTTGACATCCCCCGAGTAAAAGCAGTGGCGGAGAGCGGGGAGGGGGCGGGCGGCGCCGGGAGCGGCCCCCAGGTAGTGGGCGGCGAAGGCGGGCGCGATGAAGTGGGCGTCGGGGGAGAGATGGAGGTAGAAATCCTCCCCGAAAGCCGAGAGCTGGAAAACCACCGCTTGCCCTCCCCGGGGCGGCTCGGCGGGACCCCGCCTGAAGTAAGGCCGCCCGTTGATGTCGGGGTCCAGGCGGAGGGGGGTGACCACCTCGGTGTCCGCCGGGGCCCCCCCCGAGGGCAGGCTCAGCCCCGGGGCGCCCAGCAGCAGCAGCGGCAGCAGCGGCAGCATCGTCCCGGCGGGCTCACGCCGGCGGCATCGGGGTTCGGGGGGGGGGGGGGGGGGAGAAAGCAGGAGCCAGCCCCCCCCTTCCTCCCTCCCTCCTTCTCCTCCTCCTCCTCCTCCTCCTCCTCTTCGTCGCAAAGCTCGGCGGAGGCTGGAGGGGAGCGGAGCGGCCGAGCGAGCCGCCTGCCCCGCCGCTACCTGCCTTGTGGGGCGCAGGGGGTTTATATACGGCGGGCCCGGGCGGGGGAGCGGGGCGCGGCTTGGCCCCGCCGCAGCCACTCCGGTGCGGGGGGCCGGGAGCGGCGGAGCGGAGCGGGGCCGGCGGAGGAGCGGGGCCGGGAGAGCCGCGCTCCGCCCGGGGCTGCCGCCGCCTCCCCGGGGCGGGGCGGCCCCGCGATGCGGCGGGAGGGGGGACACTCTTCACTCGGGTTCTTGCAGCGGAGAGGGGCACCCCGCAGCCCCCCCCGGGATGCTTCCGTCTGCCGGGCTCCCTCCTGCCGCTCCCCGGTCGCGCCGGGTCCGGCTCGAAGCGAAGGGGGAGGATGCAGCTGCGTGGCCCCCGGGGGGGTTAAATCCACAAAGATGGGGGTGCTGAGGGGGGGCTCCGGTTGGGGCAGGGGTGTGCAGTGAAGGCGAAAGGTGCTCTGCTCCGCGCTGGCGTTTGGGACAGCTCAGCGGAGTGGGGGACCTGCTGTTTGGCAGCTGAGGGTTTGGCTCTCGGGCTTCTTTGGGAACCTAAATCTGGTTTTTACAGCCCAGGTGAGCCCAGCACTGAGATCCGGGCCGTGTCCCTCCACGCGCCTTCAGACCTGCCACCCCAGCGAAACGCCGCCCCGACGGCCCCACCTTCTGAGCCTCCAGACGGGGGTACCCCGCTGCTCCTCTTCCCGGGGCACCAGCTTTCCGTGCACCCCTCGCTACCCCACCCCAGCCCCGTTCAGTGGCTCCAACCGAGGGGCAAAGGGGCGATTTCCACACCTCGGAAAGAGCCCAGCCTCCCTGCGTCCCCAGGGCCACCAAAGGGGCACTCGGTAAGTGTTAATACCCGTAATGTCCCCTCCCCTGAGACCCCGGGACACACTATAGGGAGTATATGGGAATCTCCTCGTGCCCCCCCAAAGGAAGCGATCGTCAGAACAGTGTCTGGCACCCGGGAGGATGCTGGGGCAGCTGATGCTATTGGGAGATAGAAATATCTCATCATGGGTGGGATTTTTTTTGGAGCAGGACAGCTAAAAGGAGAGCGATGAAGATCCCCTCAGTAACCACCTGTGGCCGAGGAACAGATTTATGGGCAGCGATCAGCACCCCGACGTCGGGATGGGCCGCACAGGGAGGTGCCCGGTGGGTCTCTTTGCCCTGCAGCAGCTCTGTTTCCACGCCAGCTGGGTTTTGTGCCCAGAGGGAAGGATGGATGCTCCCGATGTAATGCTCCCAAGCTACCACCGCGCACCCGAGTCACGCACGTCCTCACAGCCCACGCTCCTTTCCAGCACTCTGGGTGGGTTTAATGGTAAAATTAAGGCTTTCTCATAGACAGCCTGGTTTTGGTGTGATTTCAAGCCTCAACAAAGGCGTGCCCAGGGATGTCGATAGGATCGCAAAGAGCACGGGGAGTGGAGGTGCAAGGGGAAAAGGACACAACCTTGAGCATCTCGAGGTGCCGGGAGGGAACTTCTCCTTCCCAAGGCACTGCCCTGTTTGACTGGACGAGTTTATCCCGGAGAACGCAGCAGCATCCAGGGCGGCACATGGTCCCAGAGGTGCCACCTCACAGCAGCAGCATCCAGCTCTGGGCTGAGCCCCTGGCTCCTGGGGACATTTTGGGAGTAAAGCTTATTTTCTGAAGCCGTCCTGGGTTCCTGAGCGGGACAGGGAGGCTGTGGTGCTTCCTACCATCCCCACCTCCGCTCCGTTTGCTCTTTGTGGCTTGGTGTTTAAAGACGAATTTACTAATTCTCGTTCCCTTCACACACGACGGGCGGGCAGCAGCGCTTGCACCATCTTGGGCAGCGTTTGGTGTTCAGCGGCGGGGAAAGACGCAGCAGAAGACCCCGCAGGCTGGCACGCACGCTCATCGGCAAGGAGCTCGGGGGGTCTCTGCCCTGCAGAGATACCGGTGAGGAGCAGACGGGGAAGGGAGCAGAAAGAAGGTCCCTACGTGCACTGTAAGAGCATCTTGGCTCCAGGTACCCCAGCCCAGCGTCATCAAGCCAGGGTTAGTCATTGCTGCCCCAGGAGCTCCAGCCCCTCCATCTGGTAGATCTTCTCCAGCAGCAGAAGATGAGTCAAACCGAACTGGCAGGACTTTACCTCCAGCCTGGAGAACATCTGATTGCTTCCTGATGGGGAAAGGCAGGGAGAAAATGCGAGTGTTTCGGCTCTGCCTGAGCTGAGACCCGCTCGATCCCGTCAGACACTGGGTTTTAGCTGGACTCGCTCTGTCCCATGGCGTTAACGGTGTGCCAGCATCTTTGGGGCTGAAGTAGAGAGGCCACTGGCATGTCTCAGAGCACTCCAGACAAGAAGAGAGGCGTATTTTTATGTTATTTTTCCTCTAGCTCAAGGACATGGTGTGATTTTCCCAGTCTCTGTCACTACAGAGGACCCAGACAAAGCCCTTGAGCGGTCCCAGGGTTGCGGCGTCTGCTCGGGACGCTTCTATCTCCACGGCACGTCCCTCTCGAACCAGGATGGACAAAGGGGAATCTCTCTGTTGTGTCTCCCGCCAACACGAAGGGGCAGATAACAGCAATCAGCCACGACAGGAGAGGGTGAGGGCCAGGAGAGAGCAGGCAGGTCCCTTCTTCGGGGCCGTCCCGGCAGTTGCTTGTGCCCCGCAGCCCTTTATAGCTGCGGGAAGGAGCTGGTCCGAGATAACACCTTGGTCTCGCTCTGCGTGTCTTCCCAGGCGTTCCGGGCTGAACCTGGCTGCTCTCCATGCCCTCTGGTTTGCCTGGATTTAATGGAAATGGGCTGGATATAGGTGACCTAAAGGAGACCACATGGTAAGCAGGGAACGGAGATGGAAGATGCCTTTGGACCTCACCGAACAGCTACGGATAATACGGTATATTAAGGTATATAAGGTAAATTTGGCTCCTACTTTGATTTTTGCCTAGAAACCACTTTAAGGTAAAAGCCGTCTCGCCCAGGTCTGATCTTGAAATATCAGTGCGGGCTGGTCTGCAGCGTAGACCCTCCTTCTCCCATTTTCCTCCTGCTTCATCCCAAGCGTCTCCAGGAAGTGATAACAAGTTCTTTTCTTTCTTTTTTCTTCTTTTATTATTTTCTTTCTTTTTTTTTTTCCACCATCGTCGTGATGCCAAGGGTGTGAATTTAGAAATAAAAGAAGAGCAAAAAAAAAAAACAACCCCAAACCTCACGTATCTCCCGGATGTTCCAGTTCACAAAAGAAATGGTTTTAAAGAGACCCTCCGCGAGCTCCACGCCAAAGATAGAGTGGAAAGGTTGTAGGCAGGGAAAAGCCGGTGCTGCAAGCCGTTTCACTTGTCTTGGGCTGAAAGGTTGGCAGATCGGAGGCCTGGGCTCTCACCCAAAAGTTCAGGCTGTGCTCTCCCAGCTCCCCACCACATGGGCAGGAAGGAGGATCCTCTCCAGGGAGCAAAGATGAGTCAAAGCGAGTTGTTCGGCGGCTTTCCAGGAAAGAACGGCTCGGAGAAAAAAAAATCTGGCTGGGACTAGATAGGGTCACTGAGGGAGAGATACGCGAGAAACCTGAGCACGTGGAGGTCTTCGTAACCTCAAACCAGCCCCATCCTTGGTCCAGGAAGATGCTGAGTTTAAATAGATTTATTCTGGCTGAGGTGATGGTGACTGGGCATGGGCAGGATGCTCTGCCTTGGGTTTCCGTGCAGCCCTCGCAGTTCGGCTACGCAGCAGGGACGGCAGCAGCGCTTTCCCTGCCCGGTGAGAGAAGAGGATCTACGCTTGAAACATCTTCAAGCACACGTCTATGCGCAACACAACAAAAATCAAACCAGCCTGCTTGCCCCCTGCACAGGCGACGCAGGAGCAGGGTGCCTGTGCCCTGTCTCCTTGCTCCCGGAGCAGGAGCATCTCTGCTGCCTCCTCGCACGGTCCAGACACACAGTGTCACCTCTGGCACCTGGCAGGGCTGCGATATGGGAATGCCGAGGTATGCTGAATAAATCGTAACGCTTGGGTATTGCAAGTCCCGGGGTTGCTGATAGTTCGTATACCCAGAAAGCATCCAAAATTCCCCTCTCTGTTCACCCCCCTTGGTATTTAAGGCTCTCTCCTGTTTAAAGGAAGACAGAAGCCATTTTTTTCCAGGATGATCTTAAACAGTAAGTGGAAATTTAGACAAGACAGACGACGGTCCCACATATCCCCCAAAACCAGTATCACATGTTTATTATCATTCACAAACACCTTCAGCCTGAAGATTTATGAGCCAGGACTGCGCGGCTCTGTGTCATACCCTCCTGCCCGAGACAGGGTCCATCCGCGATTAATTACCTTCATGCGATGCTCGTGTTAGAAATACCTAAAGCAAAGACGCGCAAAGGCGCCAAGCTTGCAAAAGGGCGACGCTGCAGATCTCGGGAAGCCCGAAAGGTTGTCGGAATGATGCACATCTGGATTAAACCCGGGGGGATGGAGAGGCCCAAGCCAGCTGCCGAGGATGCTCGTCACTCAGGCAAACCGCTACGAAGCTCACTCATTTTCATCAGCCATGCGACAGCGGAACGGGCACGAGGGGGATTCATATGTGGGGTTTTTTTTTTTCCTAAAGAGTATTTTCATTATAACTCGCCGCTTTTCTTTAGCATTATTTATGGGCTGGTTCATAGGAAAAGCAGGCTGAGGGCAGGCTCGGAGGTCTCTGTCAAATTTGGAGGGTTTTAAACCCCAGGTCGGACGCAGCTTTGCAAGAGGCTTGGGGAAGGACCCGGCGATTCTTGGAGGCTCTTCTCACTGATGTGCTGCTCTCGGGACACCTTGCAAGCCTCCAAACCCAGCCGGGAAGCGGAGAAGCAGCTCCCCAGGGAGCACAAAGACTGGGAGGAGGATGAAGATCTGGAGAGAGGATTTAGCCCTTGATTTTGGAAAGCCATAAACCTGCTTCCCTTACAGCCACACCTGCAGCTCCCAAAGCACCCTGAAGCAAGGTTGCCCTCTGGTGACACTTCCCTGCTCTGCAAACCGAGGTACGAAACGGCATCGAACGCAATGGATGGCGTTACAAATCGAAGTGCAATTAAAAATAGCGAGTAAACATGGAGGTGCATTGAGATGGGTTAGACATCAGAGGCAGAATCCTTTCAAATCAAAAATCAGATCAAATAAATCACAAAAATCAGATCAAATCGAATCACAACTGTGGCCCCGTGCTCTCGGTGTACCCAGCTTACGGCGCGTCTACGGCACCAAGAGCTTTCGGAGGCGGCATCATCAGCTGATAAACCGAGACCCAGCCTGGCTGTCCCTGCCCTTTCCTAAATCCTAAAAAAAAAAAAAAAAACCAAACTGATTTCCTCACATTCCCAGCAGGAATTTTGGTTTTCCCCAGCATCACTCTCACAGCTGCCGAACCTCCTGCCCTGTTGGTGCACGGTCTCCAGGGACGAGCCGCTGCACCGGGGCGGGGGGGGTCAAATATTGCACTAAGGGGAAGGTAAACGCAGTTTTTTAAGGGGTCCTGAGGGTTTTGAGGGACGAAACGCTAAATAAGCACAGCTCGTAAGGCAGCAGGGCCCTCTCGTGGCTGTGGTCACGCAGCGGGGGCTCGGCGCAGTGGTTACAGATTTATTCTAGGGGGGCACGTTGTGCTAATTAATTCACTCGCCGGTTCCCGCTCGCTCCAAATCAAGCCCAAATCCCCCTTCTCATGCAAACCTAAGGCAAGCAGCCGCTTCCCTGCACCTCAGCTGCCAGCCTTTGCAGCTAAGATGGTTTCCCTGAAGATAACTCGGCAGGGCGCGAGGCCAGGGCCCTGATTTAAAGCCCAGCTGCTTTTCTGGGAGAGATTTCATCCCGCCCGCTTACTTTAAAAGGAAAACTAATGGAATTGCTGCTTTTGACATCAGATGGCTTTGGAAGCTGGCTGCGGGACCCGCTCCCTTCCCTGCTGCTGCGGCAGCAAACTCGCAGGGATGGATTTGGGGTTTCCCACCACGCAGCGTCGGGCGGCACTGACATCTAGCGGTAATATTCTTTGCGATCGTAGCTGCTTTGTTGATAGCTGAAATAATTCTTCCAAATGTTTTCCCTGGGCTGAGGGCAAAGCAAACAAGGGAATACCTAAAACACCAGCCTGGCACTGCGAATTTGAACGCGAGCCCATTGACGGAGCGAGGAGGGTAGAGTGAAGCATCCCAGAGACCCCGAAATGGGGGAATCTCGCTGCTGCAGAGCTGGAACAGCAAACGCAACGTAAGGCTCATCCCGGCAGCCAAAACTCCCCCGGGAGATGGGTGCCGGGTGGCAGGAGCGCAGGGCCTGGCCCTCTGGGAAGGATGCGGAGGGAACTGCCCGCCTGGATTTGCAGAGCTGGGGACGCGCAGAGGGGAGCGGGGGCAGACGTTTGCGAGCTGCTTGATCAAAAGGGTCTTTAAATCACGGTGACTCGGGAGCGAATGGCTTTCACATGCTCAGACGGCCCCATAGAAATGAGAGCCGCAGCCCCGAGCGGCAGGCAAGGTTTGGTGGCAGCCTGTCCTGCGAGGAAGCAGGAACCCCGAAAAGCCTCGGGGTGCCTCGTCCTCTGCTGGGAGGAGACGCAGAGAGGCGGCCAGGTGAGGCCGGGCCGTCTCCCACCGTGCCTTCGAGCTGGTTCGTAACGAGCCCGGCGAGGCTCGTATCGGCTACAAGACATTCCAGCTACCGTTTGCAGAGCGAGCCGCTAATGAAAACCAGCGGTGCCTTCAAGCTAAGATGCAAGCACGTCCTCCGAGATCAAAGATGCAGCTCCGAGAGCGGAAAGCCGGGAATAAATTGCATCCTGGCGGAGAGACGTGCCCTGTGTCGCCTGCAGCCTTACCTGTCCCAGTTCAGAGCGGGGACACCGCCTCTCCTTGCCCATGCTGCGTGGCCGGGCAAAGCCCAGCGAGGTGCGTGCCCGTGCAGGCGCCTTCAGCTGGGCTTGGGGTTGGGGAAAGCAGAATCGGGGCTCGCTTTTGGCTTCTGGCCCTGCTCTGCGCTTTTTTGGTTTTAAAAACGCAAAAATCCTTCTGGTTTCAAAAAGCAAAACTGTGTTTTCTCCCCAGCCCGGCGAAGCCGCAGCGGGAGGAAAACCCACCCTGGCCCCGACGCAGCCGCTCCAGCTGCAGGCTCAGCTCCCTGCCAGGAGAGGAGGGGGCTGCGGCCGGAGCCGGCTGCCGCGGGAGCGCAGCCAAGGCGCTGGGTGTCGAGGGACCGCGTTCGATACGAGCCCTGGAGAGATGTCCCAGCCCGAACTACACCGTGCCTGGGGTTGCTTTTTATTTTTTTTTTTTTTTTTTTTTTTTTGATTATCATTTCCTCCCTTCCTACGGTCGCAAAACCCAAACTTTAAAAAGCCGACGTAATCAGAGCCTTGGCCCTACGGCAGCGCCGCTATTTAAAGCCAGGGCTGTGTGTTTACTACATAGGTAGGGATGTGGCTTTTAAGTGGAGGTAATAATAGCGAGGCAGATGTAAATACATCCTCACGTAAAGGGAGAGAAGCCTTTAACCCCGCGCCCTGTTACTCAGCTGTGGCCGGACTCTGGTTTCCCAGGAATCCCGAGGTGCCTAAAGCTGCTTTGCCCTTTCGGATCTTTTTAGGATTAGGCTAAGGGGAAAAAAAAAAAAAACAACATAGCGTAGAGGAGCTGGTCCTTGGGCTTGCAGCCACGGCGAGGTTAAAGGAGCACAAGCTCGGTCCTGAGCACGTGCTACTCCCTGTAAAAGGTTTAGAAAATCAGGACAAAGAGCAGGATAGGACCCAGGCTGCGGCAAGGACATCCCGGGATATCTCAGTGCCGCACAAAGGGTGCTCCAGAGGCCAGGAATCTCATGAACTAATGGGAAAGGAGGGCTTAGGAGGAAAGAAGGAGTAATATATAAGGAGCAATTTCCCTTTCTCCATTACAGTTGGTTGTTCCCTGGTGCTGAGCGGGTTCCCAGCCGGGGCCAGCGTGTTTCTGCCCATCTCCTGATGTCTGTCACCATGGGGTACATGGGTTTACAGCCGGAGACTTTTATACTCCGGTAGGATTTTCACTCACTGCAAGGGAATGCGGATGGGAAGAAAAGCTCGATCTGAAAGGGGGAGATCTGGGTTTTAAATGAAGTCGCACAACACACACACCCCCCTCCCAAAAAAAATAAGCGACAGGAGGAGCTGGCTGCATTGTTTTATTCTCATAGGTATTTTCCACAAGCCTGATTTAGCCCGTTGCCTTGTTCCAGCCGGAGGAAATCCCATGTGGACCCAGCTGTTCGTTCGGGGCATGGAAACCTTCTTGTATCTGTCACCGTTGGAGCTTTCCCTGGGGCCCAAAGCCCGCTCTGTCCCTGGCCAAGCGAAGGACATGGGAACCGAGGGGCGAAACCTCCCCAGGCACCTTCTGCCTCGCAGGCTGAAGGGAGATGCTCTCCAGCTGGCAAAGGCCTGGTGCGATGGGATGCGGGGGGGAACGGGAGAGGAATCAGCCCCCCATGGGGGGGCGGGGGGGGCGGGTGCCACCCCCCGGCCCCCGGGGCAGGACCACCCCCCCGCGCCCCTCTGCTGCCCGCCCGGGCAGGATCAGGCCCCGGCGGGCGGGCGGGCAGCGCCTGGGCCGAAGGGGTTAATGCTGGGAGAGTAACAGGCTGGAGTTGACACTTGGAGGCAGGCGGGGCTCCCGGCGCCTCATTGGCCTCACATCGCATCCAAAAGTGGGTTGGGTTTTTTTTTTTTTTCGTGTGGGTTTTTTTTCCCCCCCTCTGCTTCTTCTTCTTTTTTTTTTCTTTTTTTTTTTTTTTTTTCTCTTTCACTTCTCCTCCTCCCCCAGGCTCTGGCTGGCAGGGGAGGGGAGTGGGGAACAGCGAGAGATCAAAAATAAACCTCTTATGTCAAAGCCGGGGGGAGAAAGTATAAATACAGCGGGCTCCGCGGCCGGCGCGGAGGCTGCGGGGGAGCCGCCGAGAGCCCGGCGGGGCGGCAGGGCCGGGCGATGGGGCGGCGGGCGCTGCTGGGGGGCCGGGCTCCGCTCCACCTGCTGCTGCTGTGCCACGCGTGGGCGCTGCCGCCGCCGCCGCGGGAGGCGCAGCCGCTGCTGCCCGCCCGCCTGCCCGCACCGCCGGGGCAGCTGGCCCTGCGCCTGGCCGCCTTCGGCCGCGCCGTCGTCCTCCGCCTCCGCCCCGACGCCGCTTTCCTGGCCCCCCGCCTCCGCCTCCAGCGCTTGGGGGGCCGGCGGCCGCCGGGCCGGGCCCCGCCGCGCCGCGGCTGCTTCTACGCGGGGGCCGTGGAGGGGAGCCCCGATGCCCCCGCCGTGCTCAGCCGCTGCGGCGGGGGCGGCCTCCGCGCCGCTTTCCTCCTCGACGGGGCGGCCTACGAGCTGCAGCCGGTCGGGCATCCCTGGCCCGGCCCGCCCTGGAGACGCCTGCACCGCCTCCAGCGCCGCGCCGCCCCGCCGGGCGCCCACCCCGCCGGCCCCGGGCAGCCGCGCCGCCGCGCCCGCCGCTTCGTCTCCCAGGCGCGGTACGTGGAGACGCTGCTGGTGGCTGATGCCTCCATGGTGCGCTTCTACGGGGAGGACGTGGAGGTAAGGGCTGGCGGTGGCCTCTTCATCCCGCCGTCCCTCTGGCCCCGTTGCTCCTTCGTCCCTCTGTCCCCGCTGTCCCCTTCATCCCTTCGTCCCTCTGTCCCCACTGTCCCTCCATCCCACTGTCCCTCTGTCCACGTTGCTCCTCTGTCCCTTCATCCCTCTGTCCCCGTTGCTCCTTCGTCCCTCCATCCCACCGTCCCTCTGTCCCCGCCGTCCCCTCCATCCCGCCGTCCCTCTGTCCCCGTTGCTCCTCCGTCCCTTCATCCCTCTGTCCCCGTTGCTCCTTTGTCCCTCTGTCCCTGCCATCCCCTTCATCCCTGTCCCTGCTGTCCCCTCCATCCTGCCGTCCCTCTGTCCCCGTTGCTCCTCCGTCCCTTCGTCCCTCTGTCCCCTCCATCCCTCCGTCCCTCTGTCCCTGCCGTCCCCTCCATCCCTTCATCCCTCTGTCCCTGCTGTCCCCTCCATCCCGCCGTCCCTCTGTCCCCATTGCTCCTCCATCCCTCTGTCCCTGCCGTCCCCTCCATCCCTTCGTCCCTCTGTCCCTGCCGTCCCCTCCATCCCTCTGTCCCCGTTGCCCCTACACCCCTTCATCCCTCCGTCCCTCTCTGTCCCCGTTGCTCCTCCGTCCCTCCGTCCCCGTTGCCCCTCCGTCCCCATTGCCCCTCCACCCCTTCATCCATCTGTCCCCGTTGCCCCTCCGTCCCTCTGTCTCCGTTGCCCCTTCATTCCCTCGTCCCTCTGTCCCCTGCGTCCCTCCGTCCCCTCCTGTCCCCCCCCGTGCCCCCAGCCCGCTGGCTCTGCCGCCACCCCGGGGCTGCCCGCTGCCGGCCGCCCCCTGCCCACCCGGCCCCCGCAGGGACAAGCAGCCCTGGGACGCCAGGACCCCTTTGCATAAGCGAGTAGAGAGCTGGGGACCTTGGCTCTGTCCCCCCCTTTCCTCGCTGCGTAGGGGCCGTAAATCCCTGGGGCGAAGGCTGCAGGGTTGATCTATGGGGCTCGGTCAGTGTTTGGGGACCCCTTCCCAGAGCCGGCATCCGTCCCGGGGAGCCCGTGTCTGCAGGGGCTGGACACCGTGATGTCCCATCAGTCTGGTGTCCCCGTAGATGAGGGACAGAGGGGGTTAATGCCTTTCTTGCTACAGGGAAAGAGCTGTGCTGCGAAGCGATGGTCTTAACTCCCTTCCGGATAGGAGCTTGGGCCAAATAGTAAATAAACCAGGGGCTGAGTAATGCGCAGTCCCGCTCCTGAGCCACCTGTTAGCAGCCGAGCAGATGCACGAACAGCCCTTTCCCCCAGCCAGCGCCGCCAGAAATGCTCCCCCTCCTTAAACGTGCTCCGGCTGTGGAGACCCTGCCCACGACCCGGCATTGCGGAGACCCCAGGCGTGGAGATCCTGGCCTCTCGGCCCCCCACATCCATCCCCAGGGCTGCTGACCAGCCACTTCCATCGCCACCGGGTTATTTTTCACGTCTCTCGCACAGCCAGCTCCCCACCTGAGCGGGTATCGCCGTGCACCCTTCAGTGACGGGTTGGTTGGGTCCTCGGGTCCAAACTCAGGTTTGCGTGGTCCAAAACGCGCTCGGGTCTTTGCAAGGGATGACTGTGCACCGAAGTTGCTCGTCCTCTGCTGTGGGTACGGGGCTGTTAGAGGAGTCCTTGAAGCTGGAGCTCAGCGGGGAGCAGTCAGGCAGCTGAAACCAGGGGCTGTGCTTTGGCAGCCTGGCTTTGCCATTTCTGCCCACTTTATTCTTCCCCTGGGGGTTTCATCCGGCTTCTCCGCTCCTAATAAAGCCGGGTTTTAATTCCAGCCCTGCTCAGGCAGGGCTGGACCTTGAGAAACGCTAAACCTTGGAGCTCCAGCTGATTTCAGCTGCTCAGCATCGCTCAGGTTTTGCCCCTCGCTTGGTTTTCCTTGCATGCCCCCAAGCCAGGCTGGCAGGAACAGAGACAGAGGATCAAGGACCGATGGATGCTGCGCTTGGAGACAACTCCCCAGAGCTCACAGGAGTCAAAAATAGAGTTTGCAATGGAGTAACCTGAATTTTTAAGCAACAGGCATATAAATGGTGGTGGAAATGACTCTCCCCGTAGCGTGAAGCTGGGCTGCGATTCCCCAGGAGGACAGGAAAAATAGTGAATTGCACCTTCTGCAGCCAGCTGGGCACCCAGGGGTCTCACAGCAACACCCGAGGGTCTGCCTCCGGCTACAAATAAGGTGGTATATTTTGGGGGGGGGAAATCCTGATAATGCCCGGCTTGAGCTGAGGAAAAGGCTCTGGGTAAATCCGTGCCGTGGCAGCTCTCAGAAGGCTGCTGAGCTGCACGTACACGCAGCCAAGGGGCTGCAACGCTGGTCCCCTGCCCCGCTTTGGCTGGTGCAGCCCCGGGGTGGGCGATGCCGGACCACGACAGCTCCCTTCTTAGCTGTCGGTGAGTTTCCAGTCCGCTTGGCTCCCAGTTCGCCATCATCTCCCCTTTGTCCCCAAGAGCAGTATCTTTGCATCATCCCTCAGGGTATTTCTGGATGGGAAGGACGCCTTTAAAGCTCTCGTTTGGGGTGAACAGGGCAATAGAGTATTTAAGTGTTTGGGAGAAAACTTCAACCAGCTCTCTGGTAGCAGTAAAAAAAAAAAAAAAAAGCCACCTGCTGTGTTTCTGTCTTTTGTTCTCAGCAACAAAAATGCAGGGAGAAGCACGGTTAACTCCTGGCTGACTCGGGAGACCAAATAGCCACCTCGCGTCTCCCTAAATACCTACATTTTATGGGCCAAAAAGCGATGGTTTGCTCGTGCTGGTGAGATCTTAGAGAGCTGATTAGGAGATGCCCAGGGAGCAGAAATGCCGAGTCAGAAGAAACCGTATTTATATAGTGACTTTTCTTCCCGTAACCACACTTTAATTACCAAATATTTATTAAAGGTCACAAGCATTGTTTGTATTCCTAGTTATTTTCTTGCATAAGCTGTAGCAGCTCAAGTAGAAGACAGTCACCATAAGATGCCTTCAAGCATGGCACGTTATAATCAGTGTCATGCTGTTAGGAAAATGCTATTAATGATTTATTTCTAATCAATCTGAGCTGTTACAGCTCAGCTGTTAACCCAATTTAGATAACAAGAGCTTAATTCCACCTCCGTCAATACTCGTGTAAACCAGGAGGAAAGGGTGAAGTGAGAGCAGAAACCAGCCCTGAAATTTGGGGGTTTAGTCATTCTTCTGCCTTGATGCTTGCAGGAGACGGGGTATTTGGGGGGGCATTAGCAGCAGGACAGCGCTGAGCACCAGCACCTGTGAGCAGCCGGCGGGTCGAGGAGGACTTGGCAGGATGGGACCTGCCGTGATGAGGAGGAGCCCCCTTATATAGGGATGGGTGCGAGGCCCCGGGCTGGACACACAGGTTATCCTTTGCATTTTTCCTGCAGAGAACCCAAAATGCTTTAAAAAAAAAGGAAGGTGAGCGTCCCTGAGGCAATTAAGTGGGGGGGTTGAGCATGGGAAGCTGAGGCAGGAGACGGTGTAGGGGCTAATCCCTCTGATGTGCAGAAGAAAGGGCGTTCGGGCTGAGCACCTGCAGCGCAGGCTGCACTCCGCAAGGCTCGGGGGATGTTTGCCGAGACACCTGAAGCAACAGGCGGTTACCAAAACCGGCCGCAGCATCCCCAGCCAGTTGGCGGCAGAATCGGATTCCTGTGGTGGGATTTCTCCAGTCTCTTGGGCGCAGATGAGACGCGTTTCCAAGTTTCCCTCTGCAAACATGATGGCTACAATCCCCTTTTCTTTCCCCCTTGCTCTTGCAAGCGAGGAATCTGCGATCTCCGACGCCGAGAGCTGGTAACGACCGAGGACCACAGCAAAATCAGATCGATCCGATTAAGCCGGGATTCCTCGCCTGACTTCTGTGGGTTTTCCAGGCAGATTTACGAGGTTTTAGGAGTGCTGTTGCAATCCCTTCCCTCTAAGACCAGGCGGGTGCTGGAGCGTGCGGCGCAGGGCACTGCTGGGATCCTGCTGCCGGCTCTCCGACGCTCGGATCGACTGTCAAAGTGACCTTGGAGGTAAAGCCAAAGCCACCCTGGAGCCTTGGGTACCCTCGTGTCCGGCTCCTAGGCTCGCTTTAGGATATTTCGCAGCTTGAGTGGGTGAATTCGCTTAATCCCTTGACAAAAGGAGCCGGCCCCTCCTGAGCCGATCCCAAAGGCAACTGGGGTGGGATTAAAGGGGATTTTTGCAAAGCAAAGGGGGACCTGCCCTGCTGCTGCCATCCGCCAGCATTGCTGGTGCTTTTCCTCTGGGATTCTTCCCCCGGGTGTGACCCGGAGCCCGCATCCGCTTCGGTGCGAGGGGTTGGAGGACTGGGCAGCCTCCCGAAATATTCCCCTGGCCGATGCACCGCTCTTCTCCGCTCGCTTCCTCGCGTCGCCCTGTAATGTTAAACAGCTGCTGCGCTTCAGCCCCGCCGCTGGCACGGTGACCGCCGATTATCAAGGGCTTCGGTATGAAAGGCGCAGCGTGAAGGGAGCCCGGAGCAACGGGAAACGGCAGCACTCCTGCCCCGGGATGCTCTCGGGATGGGGTTTTGCTTTGCCTTCATCCTTGCGCCTGCGAGGAGGCGGCGGCAGTCCCATGCGTGCCTCAGTTTCCCCTGCCCTGAAAAGGATAATCGCTTCTCTCGTGGGGCAGCCCCAAATATCCAGCAAGGAGGGAATGGGAAAGGGGAAAAAAATCAAGTGGCAAACGGGAAGGAGATGGGGCAGATGGCTGGGAAGGCAGGAGGGCAGCCGGGCGCACTGGCAGGCTGGCAAGGTGTCCCCCTCGCCCCCCGGGTCATTGGCTGCTCCCCACATTTTGGCAAGGAAGTTCTTGGCCTGGGCTTCCAACTGCCTGGGCTGGCAGGGTGGCCACCGGCCGCTGCGGGTAGCCGAGCCCCCAGCACGCAGATATCGCTTTGGGGGGGAGAGAGAGGCTGGGATATGTTTTTACCAGTTGTTTTTGAAAAGCTGGTCGGCCCTCGCATCTGACCCCGTGCTTGCTTCCTTCCATCTGTCTGCGCTCCAGAAATCTCTGCGTGTCTTTTTTCCCCCTCTACAGAAATGCTGGCTTCTAGGGAGAAAAGAGGGAAAAGGAAAAAAAAACCCACAAATCCAACAACCTCATAACAAACCGACCAACCTACAGCCCCGGGTTGGGTTGAGCATCAATCCCCACGAGGTGGGGAGCGAGTCGGAGGGAGGCGAGTTACGCCGGGGTGTTGCACGGGTGCTCCCTGCCATCCTTCTGCACTGGGCGGGTCTGGCGGTGTTAGATCATTATGTGCATACCACAGTAATGGTTAGTGTCTGTGTAAGAGCAGTTTCTCCCCCCCAGAATAATAATAATTAAAAAAAAAAAAAAAAAAGAAAGAAAGAAAACAGTTTGGGGATCTCTGCAGACTTCAGCTTCCGAGTGCTTCCCACGGAGGAGAACGTCAGCAGAGATTTTGCAAGAGCCTGTATCAGAAAGTGAAATCCTTCAACGTTATCAGGTTGAAAACAACCACTTCAGTTCCCCGTGCTCTGGTTTATACTTATTTTTTCCGTCGCTGACCCTCTGCACGTGCCGTTTGCCGCTGGCAGTCTCGCATCGGGCGATGCCGGTGGTACCTGTGCGTGCCCGGCTTAGGGCTCTCCCAGAAGTGGCGACAGAGCTGCTGTCAAGGCAGGTGTGTCGGCCAAAAGGCATCCCCCTCATTTTTGGGGGGGGGAGTGGGTGGAATTTGCTGCTCTTCAGAGCAAAGGGAGCCAGGGAAAAAAGAGGTGGGAGGTTTTGAGGGGCACCACGGGGCAGGGCCTCTGCAGCGGGGTGGCTCAGGGACGATGCTCCTGCCTGGCCGTACAAGCCCTGCATGGGGCAGGGGAGGGACGCTCCTGCAGCCCTCTCGGGGTTGAGCTGATGTCCTCTCCCCCCAGAGCAGGTAAGGGGCTGCTTTTCCAGCTGTATTTCCCAGTTGGACAGAAATCCTGCCAAGATCTCCCGGGATGCTGGCTGGAAGTGGCAGGGAAGCGCCCTGTGCCCGCCGTGCTGCGGAGCCTTGCAAGGAGGCAGAAACCAGCATGCTTGCGCCTCTGGGCTCCCCAAACCCGACCCCGTGGCTGCCCCACATCTGATCCCGATACCCGCATCCTCAGCCTCGGTGCTGGGAAGGAAACCCCGGAGAAGGTGGCGTTCCCTCCTGGGTGGTTCGTCAAGCCAGAGCCTGCTTGTAAAGGCACAGGGAGGATGGAATGAGCGGGATTCAACGCAGGCACAGTCGGTTGTTGGCCAAAAGCGCTCAGTCAGCCTCTCCTGAGCCCTGGGGATCCTGTAATTTGCTTTTGGCCCCAGCTCCAAACCCTTGGCCAAGCCAAGGTGGTGCAGGTGGATTGCTGCTCTCCCCGGAGCAGTCAGGGTCCATCCGAAACCCAACCAGCTCCCGCACGGTCCAGGGATGGGTATAAATAGACACCAGATGGTGGAACAAGTGAATTTGACCTTTTAATCTGCACTGAATAGCTGTTTGTTTGGTTCGCTTTCCGTCTTCGCTTTCCAGACAAAGGGAAGGCGTACGGATGTTTTCCGAGTCCCTCCGTTCCGGCTGCCGAAAGAGTTTCTTGGCTGGATGTAACCCTGAGGACGTGAGGGTCGGTGTCCCGGGGGATTTGCGGTAGGGACTGAGAGCTCCCAGGTAAAAACTACCAGGATGGAGAGAAACCTGTAACGGGTTAGAAAAGGATGGGGCAGGATTTGCTCCCTTGGAAATGAGGGATGATCCCACGACGCGCAGCTCCAGTGCGGAGCATCCTCCTAGATCTTCGCACGCATAATTTTAGGAAGGCTTTGTGATATTTTTAGGAAGGTTCCCAATGGACTTTCCCCGCGGGGTAAACAATTCCCCCAGTCCTCTGGAGCAACTGCTCGTGGGGATCTTGCCTGGGTTTCTTGCCTCGGCGGTGACTTCTCCGTGACATTTGTTGCATGCTTCGGGCTGGGATGTGAGTCATGTCGCGGAGATCTGGCCAGTCTAAATAAACCAGTCTATTCAGCACTCCCATCATCCTTGCCGGGGCCTGCCCTCGGATAATGAGCCGGGGAGGACTTGGGATACGTCTTGCTGAAGCGAGACATCTGTTTACGTGGAGCTGCCAGCGACGGGATAAAATGTGGCAGAATAATTTAAAATAGCGGGTCTGCCCCGTGAGCTGCTCTCGGTGCAGCAAATATGCCGTCGCTGTTAGGGGAAGGGGATATATCCCGAAACATCTCCCTCGTTCGCTAAGAAAACAGCGTTTTGGGCATATCGCTGTCCTGGCAGCATCGCGACGGATGAGCGTGCCGAACCGGCTCCGCTCGGGAAACATGGATTTTGGGTGAAACTCAGCCGTCAGAGAGGGCTTCCACTGAGTCCTGCCAGTTTAATTAGATCGTGGCACTGAAGCGAGACCGTGGGGTGTAATTTGTCTGGGGAGGAGAGAAGCCACTTTCTCTTTCCCAATACTATATTGTGTAATAGCTGCATTTTTTTCCCCTGACTCCGGGGCCGTGAACGGGTGCCAAGCAGAAGAGGAATTTCGATGCTCCGATAAGATGTTTACATCAGCCTAAACATCGCTGGCGCGTTTGACATATTAAGTAATCTCTGGTCGTCCCCGTCGCCCGAGCAGGGGATGCTGCTGGGTGAAGACTCGGCCGTCAAAGCGTTTTGGCCCCGGTTTGTCACCGAGGACGTTGGGTTCAAACCCCGCCGACCAGCGCGGGCAGGAGTTTTACAGCCATGCGAGGGTGGTTTTGCACCCACGGGAGGTTGTGCGTGAGGCGGTTCCTGCCCCGGGGCAGCGAGGGCAAGGTTAATGCTTTGGGAATATGCAAGAGCACTCGCAGGGAGGCGTGAGGTTTTCCCCGAAGGGTTTCTGGGGGCAGAGGGTTCGTGGCAGGTGAGACACGGCGGCTGGAGAAGGGGATGCAGGGGTGGGCTTGTCCTGCCCGTCCTTCCCACCGGCGCAGAGTGTAAAGCATCGCGTACAGAAAAGGCAGCGTTTAGCCCGTCAACCCAGGGGGATGCCTGAGCCGCTCTGGATGCGGTAGGCTTCATAAATGAGGTTCATTTCTCCTTTCCTAACACAAGAGCCCTGCGGCGAAGGTCTCACCCAGGCTTTGCCTGCCCCTCTCTCCCCGCGCAGAACCACGTCCTGACCCTGATGTCCATGGCGGCTCGCATCTACAAGCACCCCAGCCTGAAGAACTCCATCAATCTGGTGGTGGTGAAGGTGCTGGTGGTGGACGAGGCGGCGGCGGGGCCGGAGGTGTCCGACAACGGCGGGCTCACCCTGCGCAACTTCTGCAGCTGGCAGCAAAGGTTCAACCCCCCGAGCGACCGGCACCCGGAGCACTACGACACTGCCATCCTGCTGACGAGACAGGTCTGAAGGGGCCCCTGGGGATGCTCCGCGGGGGGAGAGGAAAGGGGTCGAGGCGTCCCTGGAGGGAGAGGAGGGATCCCCCCCACCGTGCAAAGGATGGAGCTTGCAGCAAAGCAGCTGGGGAGGGGGTTGCATTTGGGGTGCAGAGCACCGGTGGGTTGCCCAGCTCTGCTCGGGGATGTTGGGGTTGCTGTACGTGGGACCCCTTCACCCTGCCTTACCCCCCTGGGCGCTGCTCGCAAACAGGACTTCTGCGGCCACCAAAGCTGCGACACGCTGGGAGTGGCGGATATCGGCACCATGTGCGACCGCAACAAAAGCTGCTCGGTGATCGAGGACGAGGGCCTGCAGGCAGCCTACACCCTGGCTCACGAACTGGGTAACGCGTCCCTTCCCGGGGTGGGGGGTTCTGCTTTTTCGGCCCGGCGTGGCCAGCCCCGCTGCTCGAGGGGATGTAGCGCAGCCCAGCGCCAGCATCCCTCGGCTGGGTCCCACCCGCCAAGCCTTGGGCAGCGCTGAGGAGCTTCTGGCACCGGCAGAAGCTGGTTTGCACCAGCAAAGGCACTTAGAAGTGCCCGAGCTGGTGTAAATCAGTGCATTTGCCTGATGTGATGAGCTAAGGCGTGGGACGAAGCACCTCTCCCCCTTGGTTTGCCGCTCCTAGAGACGCGCTGGCTCATTTGGGCCGCTTTGCCCTGCGCACAGCGGGCCGTAGCGCCCAGGCAGAGCGAGCACCGTTCTGTTCATCGCTTCTGCTTTATCGAAGCAAATAGCTTTTGCGGCAACAGGAACCGCTTGATAACTTAGAGGTGCTCCCAGCTGCCCGTGCACCGTCTGCAGCAGAGCGGGGCCGGGGCCGGGAGGCTGCAGCTCACCGGGGCTCTCTGCTCCCCAGGCCACGTGCTCAGCATGCCCCACGACGACTCCAAGACCTGCGAGCGGCTCTTCGGGCCCCTCGGCAAGCACCATATGATGGCCCCTCTCTTCATCCACTTGAACAAGACCCAGCCCTGGTCTCCATGCAGTGCCATGTACCTCACCGAGTTCCTGGATGGAGGGCACGGTAAGGCTCGGTTCAGCAGCCTCGTCACTCAAGACAACCTTTTCCTTAATCGCTCGGGCTCTTTGCAATGCTTGGAGGGGTGTGTGGGATGAAGGGGGAGTCAAATCAGACCACAGACAGAGGTTTGGGGTGCTCTGCTTGGTGTGCAACCCGTGGCGTCAAGCCCTGGTGAGTCTCCAGCCTAATTCTTGCGCCTTGCCCAGGCGACTGCTTGCTCGATGCCCCGGCCGACCCCCTCGCCCTGCCTGTCGAGCTGCCCGGCCGAGGAGCCCTGTACAGCCTGGACCAGCAATGCCAGCAGATCTTCGGCAAGGACTTCCAGCACTGCCCCAACACCACGGAGGAGGACATCTGCGCCCAGCTCTGGTGCAGGACCGGCAGCGGGGAGCCCCTTTGCCACACCAAGAACGGCAGCTTGCCGTGGGCCGACGGCACCCCCTGCAAAGCCGGCGGGCTGTGCTGGGACGGCCGCTGCGTGCCGCAGGATGCCCTGAAGCCCCAGGTAATGGCGGGGATTGGGGACCGACGGGCTGGGGCTCGACCCTTTGGGATTCCCAAACCACTGACCCCGGTCCTGCCATCTCCCGGACTAGCTTTGGATTTGCCCGATTTGTTTTCTAGATAGCTCTCCTTCAACGGCACCTTTCGTTAATCTTTATTACTGGCAAGCCCAGCTCGTAGATAAACGCTGCCGTGCCTTTCGCCGAGGCATGGGCTGGTCCGAACCAGAGCAAGCAGCCGCAGTTCTGCAATTAAATCATCACTTTTTGCCCTGCCGGGGGAATTAGTGGCGATTTCTGAATCGGTCAGCAAAGTACTTAAAACCCAAGCTTAACTTTAAGCACATGAACAGACTGGTGGAAGTCAGTAATAGCTTCATGTGAAGTATGTGCTTAAGTGCTTTGCTGGATCAGGGCCCTGGCTGGCGACGCGGGGAGAGGAGCTGGGGGGAGATTTAGCGTTGCTCCAGACCTTTGCTCGCCCTGGGAGCGAGCAGCCGGGGATGGACGGGCTCGGGGACGGATCTAGCGGCTTGTCGTGGCCTCTTGCAGCCGGCGGTGGACGGCGGCTGGGGCCCGTGGAGCCCCTGGGGCTCCTGCTCGCGGACCTGCGGCGGCGGCGTGCAGTTCTCCTACCGCCACTGCGACAGCCCCAAGCCCCAGCACGGCGGCAGGTACTGCGAGGGCCAGCGCGCCAAATACCAGTCCTGCCACACCGACGAGTGCCCGCCGGACGGTAAGCCCAGCTTTGCAAAGCCGCCCCCTCTGCACGGCGAAAGGATGCAATTCCCAAATGCGCGCTCACCTCCCGCCCCCGTTTCGCCAGAACCCATCACCGGGCATTGCTCCACTCTCCCTTGAATATTTTTTGGGGGGGCAATAGCCTTCTGCTGGGGGTTGTGATCCCCTCTGGCTGGGCGCGAGGTGCGGGGCGTCCCTCCTGCTTGCACGCTCGCCGCGCGCTCCCCCTGTCCTCAGCTCGCTCCCACGTCGGCCGAGGAGGACGGTGGTTCCTGGCGGCTTCCCGCGGTTTTTGGGTCACGTTTCACCTTTCCTTTCAGGGAAAAGCTTTCGGGAGCAGCAGTGCGAGAAGTACAACAGCTACAACTTTACGGATCTGGAAGGGAATCGCCTGGAGTGGGTTCCCAAGTACGCGGGAGTGTCACCCCGAGACCGATGCAAGCTCTTTTGCCGAGCCAGAGGGAGGAGCGAATTTAAAGTCTTTGAGGCCAAAGTAAGATACTTGGTGACGATAATTACTATCGTTACCCCGTCTCACATCAAACACACGCACACAGCCATGCCCTAATTGCTCCTCCGCGTCCCCCCTTTCCCAGGTGATCGATGGGACGCTGTGCGGACCGGAGACCCTCTCCATCTGTGTCCACGGGCAGTGCATCAAGGCCGGCTGCGATCACGTAGTCGGGTCCTCCAAGAAGCTGGACAAGTGCGGGGTGTGCGGTGGCAACGGCTCGACTTGCAGGAAAATATCCGGCTCGCTCAACCGATCCAAGTAAGGGGTCTGCAGAGACGGGCTGGGGGGAGAAAAACCGGCTTCCCATCTCCGTCTCCGTTCTTTTTTTATTGCAGAAGCGCTAGGCTAGGAATGTTGGGACTCTTCCTAGGTCATGTAAAGCCAGCTTGCTTTCTGCACCGAAAGCATCGCACCCAGCTGCAGACCTTGTTCGCAGCAGCCGGACTCGAGGAGTGCTCGGTTTCCCCTCCGTGCCATTAACCTGGGCTTGCAGCCATGTAAACACCCTCAGCCGGGTGGCCTTGCAACAGCCCGGTCTCCTCCCCAAACTCCGGAGCTTACGCTAAGTTTATTTCGGGGCAGCGTTATGCAAGCCAAGCAGAGTTTATTTCCTAAAATAATAGCCGGCGCTGACACCGGCGATGGGCTCAGTACGCCACTGCAAGTAAATCTGCTGCCCCGAGGAGTTTACAATACGCATCTCACCCCAACGCAGCGAGCTGGATGTGTATTTCAAGGGCTGATGCGGGATATAAATAGTTCAATGACTTTTCCCTGGGCTTGGGGGTGAATTTCAGGCCTGGGACACGGGCATCGAGGCAGCCGCTTCCCTCGCCCGAGATCTCCGTTGCTTTGCCAAAGAGCTGAATTTAAGGCTTTTGTTGAAAAGGTCATAACAAAAGCCCAACGCGTCCAATTCCATGCGGCGAGGTGACTCACGCAGTCAAATTAGATTTCCTAAATGGTTTCCTTCCAGGGAGCCAGCTGAAATGGGGCTTCCACTCTCCTATGAATTGTTTGTGGTTGACTAAAGAGAGATTAGTGTGGTAGCTACAGCCAAGAAGAGATCCCATTAAGATCAGCGTTAGGGAGGCCAGGGTGACTGAGAGCAGAGTTTGACCCGAAGGCTCTGTTCCAAAATACTCTAAACCTCATTACCGACCACAGCATCAACCGTGGGGATGTGTGGAAAGCGATCCTGCCGGCCCCACGGCGGGAGTCACGCCAGGCTGGCATTTTATTCCAGTGGCAAGTAATGACCATAGCACTGGGTGCCGGGGGCTCGAGTACCGAAGCCTTCCCGGCGCTGTCCCGGGAGCCGCGGCGCTCCGGGGATGGGCTCTGGCTGGGTTTGCAGGGAAATCCTCCCCCGGCGTGGGAATGTCCTCTGTGTCCTCCGACGGGAGCTCTCCTGCGTCGTGGTGGTGGCTGCAAAACCCTTCCAAAGCTGAGCCCAGGGCGCAGGCACCCGCCCATGGGTAGGGATGGGTTTGCTGCCGTAGCACTCGCCGTCTTCTAGGAAAGGCTTTCAAGTTAGTATCGAGTCATTTACAGTACGAGATGTCTGTTGGGTTAACTGTTTAACTACTGGTCTGTTTTTAGCAGCAACGTCTGGCCGGTGTACGTATCCTTCGGGCATACGATGCCGGCAGCACCCCGACTCTCTCCTATCCAGCTACGTCTATCTATAGCTGATGCTATCCTTCAGCATCACCAGTGACAGCATCGCTGGGCAGAGCCAGGCTCTCGGTCCCAAAAGCTTCACCCATTTCAAAAGAAAGAGTAAGGGCAGTACGAAAGTGAGGGGAATTTCCCACCAACCTGGTAACCGTGGGGCTGTTCGATTGCATCGCTCGTTTTTGCACGTAATTCAGCAAAATCTTCCAGCCGAGCACACATCTGGCACGACTGCAATATTTCCAGCTCTTGAGCGCTCTGGGTTACAGAGAGGTGGCTTCAGAGCCACGATCCGCTCGCCAAGTGCTACCCCCTGCACGGGTCTCCTCTTAATAAGTCCGGGAAAATAACCGTGTCCCTTCACCCCGTGCAGATACGGCTACAACGACATCGTCACCATCCCCGCCGGGGCAACCAACATCGACATCAAACAGCGCAGCCACCGAGGGGTCCGTCACGACGGGAATTATCTGGCCCTGAGGACCCTCGAGGGCAAATACCTGCTGAACGGAGACTTTGCCATCTCGGCCATGGAGCAGGACATCCTCATTAAGGGGACCATCCTGAAATACAGCGGCTCCATGACGACCCTGGAGAGGCTGCAGAGCTTCCGACAGCTCCCGGAGCCCCTGACCGTCCAGCTGCTGACCATCGCCAGCGAGGTCTTCCCACCAAAAGTCAAGTACACCTTCTTCATCCCCAAGGACGTCCCTTTCAGCAAGCAGAAAGGCAAAGAGAAGAAGTCGGCCAACGTCATCCGACCGATGCTGACCTCCCAGTGGGTCCTGGGCGACTGGTCCGAGTGCTCCAAGACGTGCGGCTCCGGCTGGCAGAGGCGGACGGTGGATTGCCGGGACGTGGAGGGTCAAACCTCCTCTGCCTGCGACAGAGCCCTCAAGCCCGAGGACATCAAGCCCTGCGGAGACGTCCCCTGCCCGCTCTGGCGCCTGGGTCCCTGGTCCCCCTGCTCCCAAACTTGCGGCGAGGGCGTGCGGACGCGCAACGCCTCTTGCATCGATTACACAGGTAAAATCACCGCCCCGGAGAAATGCAGCTCGCCGGGGCCGCCGCCGGCCACCGCCACCTGCGTGCTACGGCAGTGCTGAGCCGGGACAGCGAGGATGCCGCGGGCTTGCTCGCCGGATGAATAACCACTCTCCAGCGGTTCATCCCCACCCCATCGATGTCTACCTCAGAGGGGGGAATAACGGCAGCAAAACGGGGAGGAATCACTTCTTTTCCTTTCTTTCTTCCTTTCTTTCTGGCTGGTTGCTCGCAGGCAAGTTGTAATTTAAGGGGAAAAATAAGCGCATCTGTAGGGTGTTTCCAAAGAGCTGTCGTTAAGCATGGTCGCAGACTCCGTTTGCAAAGTGCGCTGAGGGTCTGGCGCTGGAAAAAATGCGGAGCCTGGCTTTGCCATCGCCCCGTCCCAGCTGCAGGTCGAGGAGGCGCAGGGTGGGCGGCTTTGCTGAGAAAATTGGGATCCCTTTGCAAAAGGCTTGGATCAGGTTGCCGTCCCCTCCCTGCAGCGCGTGGGTGTCCTCGAGCGTGAGGAGCGTTTTATCGCCTGTGGGTTTAGCTTGGGAGATAACAACGGGCTCGTCTGGCTGGGAGCGGGACCGAGCCGAGGGCCGGATCCTGGCACGCGTTAGGCAGAACAGGCGACGTGGTCGTGGTGGTTTCTGCTGGATTTATAATCTACGAGGTGACAAACCTCTGTCTCCAAACACCCCCAGCACCCGCAGAGTTATTCCTAGAGCTGCAACCCCATGCCTCAATTTCCCCAGCTATAAAACCGAGGCTTAATTACACCTTATCTCGCTTGCAGGGCCGCTGTGAGGATTAATTAATTCTTCATTCCGCAGTGCTTTGACTGTGAAATGCCTGTTGTGATACCCCGGTCCCCCTCTGGAGCGGACACTGGGGTGTGCCAGCCTTTCCTCTCCCATCCTCGGCGTTCAGTCCCCTGCATGCTCGTTTTATCAGCTCTGCTTTAATTTTGGAGATAATTTGGCTTGCAGCTGGGACGAGCCCAGGATCTGCAGATGCTGAGCCTCTCCCCAGCTAGTCGCGGTGACCGGTGCTGCTCTTCACCTCTGCTTTCCCGGGATCCGTGAAGATGCACGGACCTGGCGCCGGGCTCCAGCCTTGCTTGAGCGATTCTGGGCTGGGAGGTCTAAAACTGAGTCTAGCAAGGCTGGAGCTCTTCCTTCCCGGCGGGGAACGGCCAGGCCCCCTCTCAGTCCCTGAACTTTCCCCCTTTGGAAGCAATTGCCGTCCGTGCGCTGGCAGCAGCCGGTGCCTGGGGAGCGGGGATGGAATTTGGGAAGGCTTTGCCATCGCTGGATGAGCGATTCGGTATCTCCAAGCTCCTCTCTCGATGCCCCTCGCTGCTTCCCTGCGGATGCCCGTACCCTGCCTTGGCTCCCCTTTCGGCAGCAAAACGTGGAATTTCCAGTGGGAACAGCCTTTTCCTCGTAGGAATGGGAGAAGGGCTGGAGGAGGAGGACTTGAATTCGTGACATCTGAGCTTCCCCTTTTGCAAAACGAAGGCGCCTCATGGAGCGAATCCTTTTTCTTGTCTCTGTTGCCTGAGCTAAGCTCCCGTGAGATCCTTTTCTCGCTGGCCGGGCAGGTTTGGGATGGGACTGTGGGATGAGCCACTCGCCCGAAGCCGTGCCAGAAACCCTAACGTTTATTTGAAAACCCGAGATCTTCAGCTTTCATCTCCCATAGGTGATTCCTATTAAAACCGAGGGGGCTCCAGCCAAGGACTGAGGGTACCGAGGGTTTGGCTCCTTTTTCTTTTTTTTTTTAGGAAAGAAAGTAAAAAATAAAGGCCAGCTGCAGAGTTTGGATGCAGAGCTGTTCGGGCTGTCGTTCAGACCTACCTTCGGGCAATGTTCTGCGTCTGCTAATTAATCTCCAGGAATTTAAGCCCTCTCTCGCTCTAACAAATAGCTGGATGCTAAAGTCATGTAGCCTTGCAGGGTTATTTTCTTTTTCCCCTTCGAGTCTGCGAGGGTTTTAACTCAAAGGCCAGCGTGTGTTTCCTCTCCAGCATTTAGGATGGGTCAGAAATTTCAACCTGAGACAGTGCCAAGGAAAAACGTCTGTATTTATCACACAGGAGTCGTGCACGCCAAGGGTCTCTTCCAGCTTTTTATATTCGCTGCGCGGTCGCTTAGCCGGAGCTTCCCAGATGCAAAAAATTCCCTTCCCAGATGCAAAAAATTCCCTTCCCAGATGCAAAATCTCCCTTCCTAGATGCAAAATCTCCCTGCCGCGGGCAAATCCTGCTGCTTTTCCAGCGAGGAGGAGGATGGGGGGACCGCAGGCGGTGATGCTCGGTTGAGGTGTGGGGTCTGGGTGATGGTAAGTGGGATTCCTGCCCTAGCCTTCCCGTAGAAACACGTAGCCTTTACGCTGATTTAAGTCAAAGAGGTTATATATTAGGATATATATATGTGTATATATGTTTCCCTTCAGTGAAGGATTGTAGCAATGTACTGAGCCTCTTGTGTTAGGTATTTATTATAAATTTCTGTTTGGTTTTGTACAGTAGCTGTCTGGAAAGGAGAGGGAAAAAAAAAAAAAGAAAAAAGAAATAATAATAATTAAAAAAAAAAAAGACTGTGTTTTAACATGCTGCTCCCACATCCCCACTCTGAAACCTGCAGCGGGGTCGGAGAGGGGAAGGTCTCCGCTCATCGTTTCACCACTTCGGTGCATGACTGGTGCCTGGTGGGATTATAGGACTGGTGCGGTTGCCAGCCCAGCTGTAAGCCTAACGAAGCCAACCCAAATTAAGCTTTGGACTTTCATTTTGAGGAGGGGAAAAAATATCATGTTCCGGTTTTTAGCCTTTTGTTTGTATCTGTTTTTAACCTTGAAAACAGTCTGTTTGTGACTCTGCCTTTACCCCTTCAATAAAGGATTTCCTGCCTCTTACCTTGTTGTATTCGTCTCTATTTGTCTCAGGATATATCTTTCATCTCCATCCCAAGTGCAATACTTGTAAATCTCCCTTTTCCATCGTTTATTCAGCCATAAATAAGTGGTTTATTCAGTTTTAAGATGCTAAACCGAAACATTACACGACAGAGTAGACAAAACCCAGGGAGCAAAAATTATTCCCCAGAAATTTTGAATCGTCTCTGTTTTGCAGACTGCTTATGAGCATCTACCTCCTCCCTATACGTACATATAGATAATTCTGCTGCTTACTAGGAGGAGGTACAGGGCTAAAACAGAGGGGATGCTGGCTCCGTCGCTTAACTATATGCTAACCATAGATAGTGGGAACTCAGTGTTGTCTCTCTAGATGCGGTGTTGTGCTCTGAAACGCAGGATCGCTGAAATTTGGTATATGGCGACGCAGATTTCGAAGCTATCTTGTTGGAATAAGCATGGGCTCATTCCGAGGTAATTAGGATATCTTTGCTCAGGTCGAATGCAATCTGCTGCTGGAATTGGGGCTGCTGCTAGACGTCCTCGGTGAAAGCACAGCCCGGTGTTGAATAGCAGCCGGGGTTTATTTTCTGTATGTTGGTGATTTCTATCCATCGATGGGGCTAGAAAACGCTGCGGCCGCGGTCGGGCAGAGGCTGCCTGTCTTCAGCCCCCAGGGAGGGCAAGGGAAAGGGTTAACGCATCGCCGTGGGACGTGTCGCTGCGTTAATGGGCACAGCGAGGCATGCCACCCTATTTATAACCAGGTGTGACATTCATTTTAGATGACTTCCCTTGGCGCCCGTACAGCCGGGTCCTGGGTTTCGGCTCATTAAGGCGGCAGCCGGCCCCGGCTTTTCCCTCACCTTTCTTTTTTGTCGTTTTGCTGCCGTCGCTGGGTTTGAGTTGAATAATTGGAATTTCAAACAACGCCAAAGGCTTCGGGATATTACCGGGTAGGAAAAAAAAGCCCTTAATGAATCATAGCAGTGCAAGCATCGCAATTTAACTTTTAAAAAAGAATAGTGGGATAAGAAAATAAACCTTATGGGAGCTTCTCTGTCACCATATCCACGATGGTACCCCAGAGACAATGGGGACCAGTGGGCAGGGATGCATTTCTGTAGTCCCATCAGGGGGAAATTATTAGGGTCAACCCACGGCTGCACCCCCCCATCCCGTGCGGTGAATAGCGCTGCTCCCCAGTCAGGGGTAATGACATTTTATCGGCTTATTTCCTCTTATAAGGCACTTTCGGAGGATGTAGGATGCCGCAGGCTGCTCCCCCATGCACGAACATCACCAGGTACGTGTTGAAATGGTGGTTTGCTCCTTTGGTCCCAAACCTCCTCCCTCCGAGGGCTGGGCTCTCCTGATCTCCCACCCAAGTTAGTCCTGGATATTTGCTCCCCCTTGTCCTTGTGCTAATGCTGCTCTTTAGTTTAAACAGCTTTCCTCTCTCCGTGGTTTGTATCTCCCCTCCCATGTGTTTGCAGACAGGAGTTGTACCCTTTTTCAGCCTCATTTTGCCAAACTTGGCAAGCCAAGCTCTGTAGGATCAGCTCATAAAATACCCTCCTGCTACTGCTGGAGACTGCATAAATCTGAATTTATTGTCCCCGGACAGAAGTGACCACAGTGTCCCAGCAAGGTCACACCAGCACCCGGTGCTCCAGCCACGAATCCTTCCTTATTCCTGATGGAAACATCCTTCCTGACATGTCCTAGGACCGTAATGTCCTTTTTCTGCCGTTATCCTCTGCTCAGCTCATCCATCCCGCTCTTACGACCCCTCTGCTCTTCTAGATCTCACTTTCTCCATACAGATACCTGTTAAATTCATCCTCAGTCGCCCAAGCAAGCGGTCTGATTCCCAGAGCTCCTCGACGACGGCATTTCAGAGGGGCTGTTGCAATTCAGAGCATCTAGAAAGCAGGCTCCTCTCCTAAACTCCCCGCTTCAGCCTCCTCTCCCGCAGACCAGGATGCTTTAACCCCCGGGGCTGCGCTCACTGAGGACCAGCCAAAGCGCTCCTGGGTCTGGAGAGGACGTAAACCCCAAATCCTCCTGCTGCCAGGAGAAAATCAGGGGTTGCCAAAGGGAGAAGTCAGCAGGATTGAGCTAAAGCAAATTAACCGAGCCCTGGAGACCGCAACAGGCAGGAGGATGGAGAGGAGACGGCTCCTTGCACACCGGTGCTACGTTAAGGAGTTGGCAGCGAGTACTCGAGGGTGGGAGCAAAGAAGTTTTCCCTCCGGAGGTGCTGAGGTCGGGGAGGGGAGAGGAAGGCTGCGCAGGGAAGGTGTCGTTTGCTTTCGGTGTTAACGGATGCGTGCGGCCAGGAGCAGGAAAGCAGGCTCCTAGCAGCACGGGATCTGCTCCAAGAGCCGCCGAAGCGAAGGAAAACGTAGCCCACAGGCTGCAAAAGAGAGGGTAAACCAGCCTCCAGCCAGGAATTGCACGTTCCTGTTGCTGGGATGGGGCGAGCAAGCCAGCAAGGGAGAGATTCAGGGATTAAAGTGAGGGGCCGGACCCCAAGGACGGATGGGAGACGTAGCTGGGCGTCTTCTGGGTGGATGGGAAACCGCGATTTCCCTGTAGACAGACAAAGGGGGCTCTGAGGGGACGGCCCAGCCTCCCGCCGCGTCCGTCGTGCTGCAGACGGGACCCCCTTCCTCGCAGCGGCCGCTGGCAGCGAGCCCCAAAAGCGATGTGGGACCGCTCCGCAAACATCCCCGGCTCCGGCAGCTTGCATCCCGTTTAAAAGCCGGAGGTGGAGGCTACGAGTCACCCTTTGAAAGCTTTCTCCTCCTTTTCCCACTGGTGTTTTACACCCAAATTCCAGCCGGTTCAACCACTACTGAATTACTCAGAGTTTACATCAGCGTTGCTCCATCCGTGTCCATGAATCGAGCCCGGGATGCTGTAAAATGTACGGAAGAGCAAATCCTTTTAGCGGGAAAATACCGGGAGTCGGTATTTCAGCAATTCATTGCAACGCCTCTCGCCGAGAAACTGCAACTCCGCAGAAAAAGCAAACGGTAATAAAGGACGACCCGGTAGCTTAGGAAACCCGAGCAGGCATAAATCAATACGGCTCCCTCCCGGATTTACTCCAGCAAACGACGTGGCTCCGGGAATCGCTGGAGAAACCTCTTCAGGTATCGAGGGCTAATAAATTGTTATTAATAAAACAGCCTCTTCTGCTGGAGTGGGCAGAAATTCGTACCCGAGGCAGGCCGGGGAGACCCACGCGCTCCTCTGCGTGACGTGCAGAGCGCTCTGCGGCCCGAACCTACCGGCTTCCCGCGCCCGGTCACCCCCCGTTAATTGGAAACCTAACGAGCCACGAGAAGGAATTAAATAAAGGGCTTGCTTTTTTTTTTTTTTAAGCGGGGATGGGTTTGAATCGCCGAAGACACGGCGATTTTTTCCAGGGGGAGATCAACGCGTGGGCCAGCTCCTCGCCTTGCAAACGCCGCCGCCTGCAAGGCAGCGCGCTTTGGCATCGGGGAAATGCCGTTGATTCGAGGACGTAGACCACGCTGAATTTCACTGTCTTCCAGACACGAATTTGGGTAGTTTGGACCCTATTTCCCTCCCGTGCAAAGCCCGCGACCCGCTCAGAGCACGTCTCAAGCTGGATACGGCTGTTGGTTGACTAAAATCCCTCGATCTACACCACTTTCGCCATCAAACACCCTCAGCTCGACACTTTTCGGAGCAGCATTTTGAAGGTGAGGGATGGCAGCCCGAGTTTTTTTTATTAATCTTCTGCGATTCGGGATTTACCACCGATAGCCAGGAGCTGATTCTTCCTTGCCTTGCAAATTATGTCTTATTAAAGCGGGAGCAATTCGTGCGCACGTGCAACCTGCTGAAGTCGGCGCTGGTTTGCTCCCGCTTTGCACGGGAGTCGATTGCAACGGGAGGCAGCCGTGCAGCAGGGTTGCGATACAGCTCCCCGCGAACATAAAGCCAATATGAGAGGAAATGAAAGGAGAATTAAGTAGCAGAGTCCAACCCTGGAGGTTGCTGGGGTGCTGCTTCTCTCCCCAATTTTGCAAGGAATCATCTAAAGCGGTCCCAGGGTTTTTACGACAGCGCGGGGAGTTTGGCCTCTTTTTTTTTTTGCTGATGGAGCAGCGTTTTTCAGGGGCCGGTTTTAAATTTTTTACCGCTGATTAACATTTTTTTGGATCACGGCCTTTCAATCTGTTTCCTGCTTCAATTTAGGGAGCGCTCATCGCGAAAAAAAACCCCGACAGCAACAAAAAAAAACCCCACCCCACCGTAAAACAAGCCATGGAGGAAACGGCTGGGCTGATCACGTTAAATTAAGCTGTGCTTACCCTGAGTTAGCGCAGATTTGGGCCGAATTATAGGGGCGGATTAATTTGAGACTCGTTAAATCTAAATTCGAGCGGGATGGATGCAAACCGGAGGGCAGCTTGCACGGTCCTGGGCCCGGGGGGTGCATGCACTGGAGCACGCTGTGCTGGGTGAGGGGAGATGCATGCTGTGCACGGTCCTGGGGCAAGGGGGTGCATGCATGGGAGCACCCCATGTTCGGGGAGGGGGGTAGGATGCACGCTGTGCACGGTCCTGGGGCAAGGGGGTGCATGCAACGCGCTCGGTGAGGGGCTATGCACACTGTGCACGGTCCTGGGCCCAGAGGGGTGCATGCACCGGAGCACCCCAAGCTTGGGGGGGGGGGGGGGATGCATGCTGTGCATAGTCCTGGTGCCGGGGGTGCACGCACCGGAGCCCCGGGGGGGTGGGATGCATGGTGTGCACGGTCCTGGTGCCGGGGGTGCACGCACGGGAGCACTCCGTGCTCGGGCGGCTGCAAGGACCTGATCATCCCGGGCCCCGGGGGATGCACGCACCGGAGCATCCCGGTCCCCGGGGACACACACGCCGGGGGTGGTGGGGGGTGGAACCGTGCACACCCCGGAACGCCCCGTCCCCGGCGCTGCCCGCCGCGGGGTGCCCGTCCCGGCCGGTCCCGCCGCTCCGCACTGCGCATGCGCCCCCTCGCCCCCCCCCCGGCCGCCGCCGCCGCCGCGGCCCCGCCCCCGCCGCGGTGCACTGTGGGACACAAACAAAGTGCCCGGCCGGGCGGCGCGGCGCGCGGGAGCTCGGACCGCCGGGAGCCCCCCCCGCCCCCGCCCCTCCCCTCCCTTCGAGCCGGCCCGCGCGCGCGCCGCCGCGTGCACGCCCCCCCCCCCCCGCACACCTCTCGCGGGGGGGCTCGCGCGCGCCGCCCCCCCCCCCCCCCCCCTCCGCGCGCCGCCTGAGGGGGAGGCGGCGGCGGCCTCTTCCTCCTCCTCCTCCTCCTCCTCCGCCGCCGCCGCCGCCGTCATGGCCCAGGCAGGGCCCCGGCGCGGCCCCAGATAGGGGGCTCGGCCTCCCGCGCACGCCGGGCCCAGCCGGCCCCACCGACCGCAGGTAACCGGGGAGCGCGGCCGGGCCTGAGGCGGCGGGAGGGGGGGTTGGAGGCGGGGGGGGGGGGGGGGACCGGGCGGGCGACCGTTGGGCCGTTGGTTCCCCTCAGGGGCGGGGGACGGCGCCCCTGCGCGCGCAGGCGGGCGCCCACCGGGGGAGGGCTTTGACTGTTGCACCCCGCGGGTCCGTCCCCCTCTCCCCCCCCCCGCCGCCGCCGTTCTGTGCACGCGTGTTTCCCGTGGCGGCGGCGGCGGGGGGGGCGGGGGAGGGGGGGCCGGGTCTGGCGTGACCGGCGTCCCCGGGGCTGCCCAGCTGCGGCTCGCCCCCCGGGGGGGAGGGGGGGGGATGGCATTGCGCGGTGCACTTCCTCCGCCGCGCGCGCACGTGTGTCCCCCTCCCACGAGGGGCCGTGTCACCCCTGCGCCTCCCGGGCGGGTTCCGGGGGCAGCGGGGGGTGTTGCCCTCTCCGTGGGGGTCGTGCCGCCCGTTGTGCGCGGTGTTTGCGCGCATCCCGAGGGAGCTGCGTTGCCTGTTGGAGCCCGTGGGTGCGCTCGGCTGCCTGGGCACACGCAAACGTGTAGTTTGGGGGGAGGGAGGGGGAGTTGCGTTCTCTCCTGCATCCCAGCGGGGTACCTGCCGCCTCCCTTTTCCACTGCAGGCTGATGGGAGGAAAAGAGGGATTCCCACTAGCTGTGAGGCAAAGCTTGCTGTCCCTTTGTTGTTGGTTTTTTTTCCTGCAACACCCCTTTCTGCGTGTTCTTTACTGCCCATCTGCCAGGGTCTGCTGTGCTGCCTCTGCTTGCACCCATGTCCACGCGTGATGAGGATATCATAGCGCTCATCTGCCAAGATCTCTTGCATGGTTCTCTGCTCTCCTTCCACATATTCAGGGTTATTTTCCCATAGACAAACATAACCATTGGCAGATGCTTGGGGGGGGGGTTACAGTCTGCTGCTTGCTTGCCAAGAGCCTATCGCCTCCTTTCGTACACACTGAGCAAGGGTACCACTGCCTTCCAAAATGTACTTCTTTCCACGCGCAGGTGTGCTGGGGAACGCCTCCATGCTTGACCACCACAGCCTGTTAAATACCTACACCACAGGCGGCTTCTTCCTCTCTACGAAAAGCTGCTCAGTTTTTTTCCACTCAAATAGACACGCAGCTATCTTCCACCACAGCCGAAGGGGCAACTCCTCCAGCCCGTCTCCTCTTTGCGCTGTGGGGCTCGTCCTGCCCGCTGGTGAGGGAGAGGCTGTCTCCTCCTGCGTCTGTATACACACACCAGGGTGATCCCGCTGCCTGCCTACCGAAAGCCGGTGCATCCCGCGTTGTGCGTGTTTGCGCACATCGGGAAAGGCGCAGGCAGCGTTTCACCGGTAGCCTTGGGGAGGCAGGCAGGCATTTCTCCTACGCGCTTCCAGGGAGAAGGTTTCCACTGTCTGTCCTTTCATGTCTTGCGTGTTCCCACAGACACCCAGCGGCAGCTGTTTCGGTGCCTGCCCCCAGACCGTCGCACTTCCTCGCTACACGTGCCAGAGAGGTCACCCGTCCTTACCCGTTTCTTATCTCTTCTTGGCTGCGCTTCTGGCTGCCTGTTGCATCTTTCATGACTGAGACTTTCAACCTGTTTTCTTCATGTGCCCTGCTGATACCGCAGTGCGATACAGTCGGGTTAAGCCCACTTTGTTTTTTCCTTCAGCTTTTGGTTTTTCTTTTCTGAGCGGTCTGCCAGAGTAAAAAGAAGTAGTCTGTGTACTTCCTAGGTATCTGCAGATTCCAAGTTGGAAGCCATGGGTCTAGAATATATTCAGCTTCTCTTTTGTGGTCATAAATATAATCTATCCAGCCCAAGGTCTATTCTGATGTTTCTAGAAGTCTCCTGCTGTCATAATTTTCCTTGCGTGAGGTCCTTGGTTTGCCTTACCCACGTGGGGAATCTCTCAGGTTTCCCACTCACATGTTTGCCCCTGCTTTCTTTCTGTGCTTCTGCCTGACATGAGCCTTTTCCTTTTCCCCTCTTTTTATTTTTAAATCTTTTTCCTTTTCCCCTCTTTTTATTTATCCTTGGGGTGTCTGGTACACTTAGCTTTTACTTAGGTGGAGGTCGCCCGGTTCACCCCCTGAGCTGATCCCCGGCTGCTGGCTGCGTGTTTTTGTAGACGAGGTGACGTGTTGTTTGTCACGTGAGGGGCACGCCTGCAGCACCGCTCTGCGGACCCTGCAAGGTGACACTGAGTGGGAACAGCTTTAGTGCAGGCGGGTCACAGGCTAGCGTCCAGGAGTCTTTTAGGGTATTTCGGGTGCGATGTGCTTTTCTTCTGCCATCGAGGTCTCTTACTGCGGCTTGACGTTGACATGTAGCACAAATCCGAGGTGTGATGCACCTGGAGACCTTGCCTGGGTTTAAGTGCATCTATTTAAGGAGATAGAGCTGAACAAGTGTTAACCTGCTGGCTTAGACACAGCCCTACCAGTGTAAATGCCTCCATTGATGTAAAACTGTTTATACCAGAAACCAGTTACAATGCTCTAAGTGTCTCTCCCTAGGGACTGCTTCTATTTAAACAGCTGGTTTTAATCCGAAACTGTAATTGGTGCGAACACTCTGAGCAGTCCCTTTCCAGGGGAAGGGAATTTCCAGCCCTGCTTTAGTCTCCCCAGGTGGATGTTGCACGGACGCCGACTTGTCAGGAGGGAGGATCGCGCTCGCTTTCCCACACGGAAGGTTTCGCGCTGGTTTTGTTTACAGGCTGAGAGAATTCCTCATTTTGTGACTGTGCGGTTTAGAGCCGGGGGAGTGTCCTTCTGTATTTCTTCTGTAATAGGTAAGAGAAGTAGTCAGCAAGTGAAACTGAATCCTTGCCATGTTTGTTGCAACAGGAGGTTAATCATAAACTCTGGCAACTTTTGAAAGGGATGGTTTCGTTCTGTGGTGTCTGTAGCCAGTGTGTGCTGTTAGGAGGTTCTGGTCGGCTGTGTGCTAAGAGGATCAAAAGCAAATACAGCCTCCCCTGTGTGTGAAGTTGAACAAGCGTCCGAACGTTATTTTTGGTTGTGTCCCGTGACTCGCTTGAAGGAGGCTTTTTATTTTTACATCCTTCTTGTGAATGGATGTGTGCTGCCTGCGCGATGAGGGGACTGCTGTTTGTGTGTGACTTATCGCTGATAAAGGGGAAGGTCCTGGGTACTTTGCGCTTGTCCTGGTTGCTTCACATCTGGCGTTTCGCTGGCATTGTCTGTTACATCTGGTCGACTTCTTTTTCAGTGGGCTTCGAGAATGTTTGAGTATATTCCTATGAGGAGATCTGGCGATATGTGTAACTTCACTCCTTTTAATCCACTAGCTTAAACGAGGAGAAAGTCAAACTGTGACAAAGCAGCGATGCTTTTGCTGGCACGTGACGAGGAAGGAGATGTCCCCTGACGTAGAAGGGATTGTCTGTTGACATTCTTCTACCTCGCCCGGTTATAAGTAGGTTATCCCTGCTCAAATTATGCAACCGTGCAGACAGCCAGACTTCAGGAATTCCAAATACTTCAACGTGTCAAGTGCCGACTTGTAAATTAAATGCTACGGTTGCAGAGCGCGTTCACAGTCTGTCGCTTGAAATATGACATCAGTCTTGGAATTGCGTGTGGCTGAAAAGGGACAGCGACTTAATTGCTTGTTTCTTTGAGAAAGTGTTGTGTAAGACTGCAGGAACAAAACTGGGTGGGAGATGTGCCTCTACCTGTAGGAGCGTTTCGATATGGAAGTGGTTAGCATTTCAGCAGTTACAAGCAGAAAAAACAACACTCAAAACGTTGGTTTACATAAGAAGTTGCATCGCCTCGCTCTCTTCGTGGCTGCTGCTGTTGCCTCGAAAGATGCCGTTTCTAGCGTATAGATTTAATTAAATAGTTGTGTACTTATTGCTGAGTAAACATAGGAGTCCATTACTCTTAACTTGCCTTGGAGATCAAATTGATTCTTCTAATGGTTTCACTGGATGAAAACAAATGTCTAGTACTGCTTTGTAAAAGGTGCCTCAATGAAATGGTGGTGGTAGGAAACGAACTGCAAACCCGATAAAATGGCATTCGCGCGTATGGATGGCGAGAGAGGAATTGTAAGCGCTCGGCATTTCATTCAATTCTTACATCCCATTTAATCAAGTTAAGGAAGTGACTTAAACTGTGCGTTATTTGTAGGTAGCGTGTTTTTAATATATTCCGATTTAGAGCTGGGTAAATAATTATTTCACGTGAACAGGTTTATCAGAGTACGTGAATGATGGGATAACAAGGACTGCAAAACGTGGGTAGAGCTCGGCGTGTGGTCTGTGACAGCGGTCAGAAGTAAATCTTTAGGGGGAAGGTGGAAGAGCACACGTGGACAGCGCAGCGATCGTTCCTCCGCACATCTACCGGCGGTGAAGGGTTGGGAGGCAGCCGAGCTAGAGGGGATGTGCTGACGGTCGTGATTAACAGTGCCTGTTGGACCCGGCGCCTATGGATTTGCCTAGGTCTCTTCAACAGTTATACCTGTAGCTTCTACAGTATACCGTGCAATTTGTGCAAAATAATTCCTGGGGTTTGGGTTGTTTTTTGTTTTAAACCCGATGAGTGGTAATCTCATTGAGTGCTTCCTAGTTTTTGTAGTATGCGAAAGAATAAAGAATCTTTTTCCAGTCACCACCTCATTTGCAATTTTATAGATCTCTGTGTTCTCAGTTTTCTCTCTTTGTGTTTTTTTTTTTCTTTTCCAAGCTGTATTGTCCCAGTCTATTTAGTACATCTGTCTACAGAGACTGTTCTACATCACTTTTTTTTTCTTTGAGCTCTGCTGTATTGTTTTGAGGTGATTTGACCACAACATTTGTTTACTTGCTTTACCCGAGAAGACTGAATAAAGGCAGTTTTTTCAGAGCATTAAGAGATGCTTTCTAATAAAGGGACACTTTGTAGCTCATCTGTGGTAACATTATAAACATTTACTGTGTGTAATGCTTTATATTCAAAAGTACAAACGAACATAGTAATTGTAGTGAGAGCTATTTTAGTGGAAATACAGTTACAGATACTGAAGAAGATCTCGGTTTATAAATCTAGCTACAGATGGTAGTTGATACGGCATTTTGTATTTGTATTTTGTACCAAGAGTGCTTTATGGAAAAAAACCTGCAATTCTGGTGCGTACGTGCCAGAGTTAGGCCTTTTGGAAGGTTTTGGAAGCATGAAGATGCCATGTCCTGTGTACACCTGAGAAATCATGAGTGGGTTTGGAAATAACCGGTGGGTTAAGGGGCAAGGTGGTCCCGTGTTAGGGGCAGGTATTTACGCACTGTTGGAGCTCTGCAGATCTGACAGTTTCTGCAGTTTTCTTTCAGCGTCTTGCTTTTTTTTTTTTTTTTTTTTTTTTTAAGTGGATAAAGACCCCTGTTAAGAAAGACCTACTCCGAGAAGTTTCTGTGAAATGTTAGTAAAGAGGCTAAAGGCTTAAAAAAAACCCCACAAAACTCTCCTTATCCCCAGCCTGAACCACGGATATGGTTCTGCCAGTCCAGGTTTGGCCATACAAGGGAAGCAAGTTAGAAAGCCTGTATAGCTGCTGCTCACCTGATAACATGATTTGTGGATAAACACAAGGATTTTTAGTTTTCGGGGCCAAGAAGAACTCCTTTTAGGCATTTAGGTTTATCTGCATAAATGAGTCATTAGGAAAATAAAGGGTACACATAGTGCTAAAAGGGTGATGACACAACCACATTCCTGCCTTGCTTCAACTTGTTGGGATTCTTTACAGCCGCTTCCGTTGGAAAGGTGGCTGCTTGTTTATGTGTCTGTGACACCTTGACTAGCTGGCCGCGGTCCACGCTGTCTGGATTAGCGATGCCTTTTCGCCTCTTCAGATTGTACGCCATGTGTGACTTCGCCTTGATCTCTCCCCTTCGCTCTGCACGCAGGTTTTTCCCGTGGTGTTGCTTGTCAGCGCAGGCTTCCAGTACCGCGGGCGTTAATGGGGCTAGCGTGCTTCAGGGAGATGTAAGATTTGCATTGGACTGCAGAAAAATTCATTTATTGTAGCGAACGCGGATTTCATTAAGGTGTAACGCTTCCTTGCTAATCTGGAATAAAAGTGAGAGAAGGAAAGCTGTCATTTTTTGTAATAAACCTGAATACTTCAAACAACAAATCGATTGACAGGTGAGCTTTGTGCCAAACTAGTAAAAACCAGCACTTAGCCAAATTTGGCTGTCACAAACCTAATGATTGTGATATGCAGTTACAGTCATTTGTTTCCGTAAAATGAGGAGACAGGTTTGTCATTTCCAAGTGATAAAAATTAAAGCCTCGCGCACAATAAGGTGGGAGGCACAGCTTGGGGGTGATCGCGGAGAGGAGGGATTCTTCGGTTTGGTTGCTGTTGGCAGCTCCCGGCGCGTAACGTGCCTGGTTGGGCCCTGGTTTTGTCTTGGAGGAAATGAAATACGTGTGTGAGGAAGCACAGGTAGTTATTTTAGTTGGTGTTTTTTTTTTTTTCCCTTTTGACTCTTTCATGTATCTTATGCAGTAGGGCTACCAAGAAAATCTTGAACCATACTAGAGTATTTTGGTATGCAGATACAAAACCCACGCCATTTTTCTTGCCATTTCTTTCCCATGGTACCACCAAAAAGGGCTTGGAGATTTTTGCTTTTGTTACTAATTTGGGCGGTTGGCTTGAGTAGTCTTCAATGTATATTTTTCATATTTTTCGTAAGTTTGTGTTGAGATGTTTGCAGAGCTTCTGAAAGCGAAGACTGAAATGCTATGGGTAGCCATGGCAAACCAAGAAAAAATAGCTTTCTGGAATTAGTTTAAACCAGAAGGTTGCTGCCACGTGACAAATAAAAGTACTTTATGGATATTTTTTGGCAATTTGCAGTACTTAGAAGAATTTAATGTTCAACTTGTATTTTTTTGTTTTGTGTCGTTCATTTGTACTGCTGTTAAAGACCAAAGACTGTAAACCGAAGTCTCGCTTTTTATTATGCAGAGTGGGAAATGGTTGTGTAATGGCTTTTCTACACTGAGAAATTTGGGAAAAAATTACCCTGAATTTGCACGGAGCAAAAGTGTGAAGAAGGTGTTAAGATCACGTAAAAATTCTGCACGAACGCTGTCATGGAAAGAGTGGTTAAATTTGAACGTGTGCCTCAGGGATGTAACACATCAGTCCGTTCAGTATAATCTCATTACGTTCTGCGGGGCTTGCCCACATGAGGATACGAAAAGGGGTATGAATTCATTTGTTGCTTTTCTTCTAGTAAAAAAACCCAGAGGTTTGCTCATACGTCGATGGCACAAGTGTCTCTAGCACGCGCTTTTGGGGCAAACCACTGTTAAACTAGCGGTCTAATAGTTTGGTCATGTGCTTTTTCAGAGAACTGGTGAAAAACAGAAATAGCAGGGCAGTGAATCGGTTGTGAAGTATCTCAATACGTCCTCTCTAGTGAAGTTTGCACATTGATTTTTATTATAAGAATAAATGTAACTCGGTATATAACAAGACCTTTTAGCAGCTACTGCTCATATTGTTAAATGAGCCTCAGTTTTAAGTACTATCAGAAAATTTGCTTTTATGTGTTACATGGAACACTAATGTGAGATTCCTACAATGAAAAGTTCAAAGTGCTGGAGGCTGGGGAAAGTGGCATTTATCTGGTTTGCTTATTCAAGCATGTGAAAGCGATATTAGGCACATAAACTTTTACTTTGCACTGCAGCTTCAAAAAGGCAACAAGTTAAATCAGGGTCCTTTGAAGTAGTGAATGGTAACATTCTGTTCTCTGAAAGAGCTGACTTCAAATGATCACACCAAAACTTGAAAAACTCTGTCCTGGCTAGGGAAAACAAGACTTGGAGAGGGGGAAATCCAGGCTACAAAAATGTGTGGAGTTTCTTGCGTGTTGCTAGGAATAAAGAGCAGCCAGATCATTGTACCCGATTGTGTTCCTGAAGCTCTTTGCACCTTCTGCACCGGAATGGCACAAAGTTACTGTTTTAAATTCTCCCCAGATAAATGTTATTTAAGAGTTCAGCTGTTGCACGAAACACGGAATTTGTCGGAGCCAGCGAACCTCAGCTGTGTAGAAAGGTACAGAATCTTTTAAGAAAATGACATCTATCTTCTTGATGTATCTGTAAATGGTTTCAAGAAACATCTTGTCTTCTAGCTGTTGCGTAAAAATAGTCAGTGGCATCAGATCAACAGTTTACATACGGCACGCACTACTGTACTGCCCTGATTATTGTAATCTCTTCTTTTAATTAGATCCTGAGATTAAGAGCTGTCTTGCTGATCAGTGCACTTAATGTGTGCCCTATCAGTTCTAGCTAGTACATGTTTCTAGCTGAAACACCGTCTGGTTAAGTCAGATGCTCTGAAAAGATCTAAGCATAGTTTGCTTTACAGACACGTTAAGGGGGAGGCACACACAGAAGAAAAACACGCCAAAAAAACTCCTCTTGAGAACTTTTCAGGAGGTTAAAATAGATATTGACAAACCTCTGACAAAAAATAAGGTATTAATAGTCTCATTGTTCTGTGGGCCTTTCAGTTAGCTGTTCAGTTTAATTTAATAGTATGGAGAGCTTTCTCCAAAGTCACTTCTAACTAATTAGCTTCCAGATTATAGCTCAAGTCCGTTACTGACGCCCTCGTATATAATGTCGAGGTTTTAATTTCATACTGTTGGATTTCCCATGGGTTTCGTTGTGTTCCTGGGACTCCAGTTCTCAGTCATTTGTTTTTATGCGTTATGCTGATGATCCGTCTTAACCTTTTCATCAGCATTTTTTGAGCCAGTGTCTCTACGGAAACACTCAGAGATCATTGCTAAAACAAGTCCTTGTGGCACTTCGCAGGTAAATTCTTTAGCCTGTTATTTCAAGTACATGAATTACTTCTTTTCAGCTGGCTCCTTAGCTGCAGTTTGTCTATTCATCGCCTCCTTTTCACTAATAACTCTGTATGTCATGTTATTCAAACATTTTAATGAAGTTCTCATCATATGTGGCGTTTCCTGTTTTTTCCGGAAAAATACATTATCAAGTCAGTTTGACATACTTTAGCTTCAGTAAACACAGGTGGTGTCCCATTTTCTGTTTGTTTTCTTATTCTTCATTCTTCTTTTCTTCAGATTGTTTTCATTTAGCCAGGGTTCTGCAGTTGTATACAAACACCTATAATCACGTATCTTTGAGAGATGAAAACACCTCTATATTTTTAAATCATCAGAGCTTCTGCACTAAATATTTGAGAGATGAAATTAACACAGTGTTAATGTTGCCAAGCTTTCTGGCAGGTGTGTACCACAAAATGAGACAATCTTTGAACAGTCCTGCCTCTTCTCCTAGCACACTAGCACCTTTTCCTTGAGAATTAAAGTATCAGTTTGCATGTTTGTAGTCACACCAGCGTCTTATGGAAACATTTTTAGATTGACTTCTAATGAAAGGAGTGGTAACATGTTTTACACACCTACGACGTGATCTTTAATCTTCAAGTTTTATCTAGACTAGGAGTTGTAGCTATGCTTTAATCTTCTTGCTGTACTAATCTAGCATGCTCAGTGCCTACGTACAGAGCTCTCGATTGCCTGTCAGTGGTTCCCAAGCTTTTTTGGCTACAAGCTGTTGTCAGCTTTCAGCTTCTCCCATCAGTCAGAAGGGTCTGCCGCTGGCCGTGGCCATTTACAATGCTGTGCAGACTCATTTTCCTTGCCCAGAAGCCAATGGGACCAGTTAGCAGGTTAAATTTCACTATGTATGACTTGAATTCCAGCTCTGTGATGCTTCCACAGTTAATAATGTCCCGATTTATCTGTGTATTGGTTATCTGCTATAGAGCTGCCTCACGACAGCTGTGTGTTCGGCAGCTGCAGAGACCAAAACTCTCATTTGCCCGAGGCGTAAGTGGTGTGCAGTTCCTGCAATGGAAATTAAAAAGAAAGGTTTACAGTAGGATTAAATTCTCTTGCCAATTTGAGATCAGTCAGAAGAAAATCTTGCAGTCTGTAGGCCATATATACGGGATGAGAAGGGACAAGAATAAATCGAGAAGTGTCACTTTCGCGAGGAAATGACAAGCCAGAGCTGCATGAGAGTCTGCTGCGAGTATGTGGCTGCTGGTGAAGTTAATGAATGTGGCCTTGGCATCTGTAATCTATTACGGTCAGGCAGATGACTTCTTAATTCTGCCAGATGCAGGGGTTGGAAGAGCTCCTTTCTGAGGTCGAGGACATGCTTGGGGCTTTCAAACAGATACAGTCTGCAAAGGACACGCTGGAAGATGTGTCGGCCCAAATGGGTAAGTTCCGTGCCTTGTTCTGTTCCCTCGCTGGGAAGTTTTCGAAGGGCTGTGGAGGCACCGTTACCGACGGATCCAGCTTGGTTTGGGTGCGTGCGCTTCCATCCTCTCTGCTGGGCTCTACCGGAGGCTCCTCTCCAGGCTGTGATCTTCTTCCTGTCAGCCTGCACCCAGGCTCTCTTGATCTAATATCTCCTGCCACGCTGTCAGAACACGACTGCTGAATTTTTACACCCGACTTCTTCATTTCCATGCAAATGACTAATTGGGAAAACAAAACAAAAATCCCTAAGACACGTTGCGCTTCACGTTATGCGTAGCAACAGCAAGTCCTGAAAAATAGTGATGGTTTAACTAATGGTTTACAGCTTTTTCTTTGTTATGACCTCATGGTACAAGAACAACAGCTCTGTGCTATGTTTCATGTTGGTTTTAATATTCTAAAATAAAAGCAGTAGACATATTTCCCTCTTTTTCGTTACAGTAGATGTTGCTTTTTTCATGTGTCCAGCAAACATCCTACTTGTATACGCTGAGGCAGTCTTGTAGCATGAGGAAGACTTTGGTCTCCTCGCTCTGGAATCTGTACACTTTTTACTTGGAGTTTTATAGTGTAGAAGCAGTACAACCGAGACGTTTGGAGCTAAGCAAATATTTCTGATTTATTCTTGGTCTGTATTGCTTTAACAGCAGGTATCGCGCAGTTTTTGTCTAATACCCGTGGTGTAAATAAAAAAAAATTCTGCAAAACCGAGGAGGAAATAGAAGAGCATGCTAAGGTACTGTCTGTCTTTTGGCGAACAAAGTCGAAATCAGGTAACAGGAATGTGCAGAAGTGGATTGGAAAAACAGCGCCTTTCCCTGTCCTGCCTCGCAGCAGAGATGTGGTAATATGTTGTTACCGGGGTCTCTAACAAGACGCTTTGACTTCTCTCACAGGCCCCTTCAGTTGTGTTCAGATCAGCTCTGAGTCAAGACGGCCGCGCTAAGTGGACGTGTTTCTCGCCCTGCGTGCCAGGAGGGCACTGGCAGTTGAGGGACGGGCTACTGGCATTTTGAAAGGGTGCGGGCCAGGAGCACGCTCTGCTCAGTCAAAACTTTGGAACCCGCTTCAAGGTGATGAAGGAGGATAACAAAACGATTTTGGTGAGCAGGCCCTGGGCTCATCACGACAAAAACTGAGGAGAGAGATGAGAATTTTTGTACCTGTTTTTAGGAATTTGCACAGAAATGGGAGCTCTTTCATTAGCCTCCTACCAGGTGCAGATCAGTTTCCTCGCCGCTGAGTGAACCGCATGTTCCAGCATGCGGAGAGCTCGAGTTGGGTGCATTCAGCAGGAGCGTTGGTTTCTGACCAAAGCTTACGCCCTGATGCTAATAACAGTTAAAACTGAAAGCCAGAACAGGTGAACTTTTTATTCTCTCTTGTATGGGAATATAGTTCAAGAAGTTAATCTAATTAACTTTTTAAAAAACCAGCAGCGATTAAGGCACAGTTGCCAAAACCAGTACCTGGGTTTTGAATGATAAAGTGCAGGGGTGGTAAGTGGCTGGGAGCCACGGCATCTCGAAGAGGAGGGATATCGGCTCCCTCTTCTATATTCAACACTCAGCTGAAGTTCCAGTCATGCAAACTGATCTGAGATAGTCTGTACTCTGCTGTGAGGGGAAAGAAGTCTGTTACTGCAAAAATTGCACCCTGAACTTTCCCTTAAAGTGTGTATGTAAATGTTTTCTAATTTTATCCTTTCAGAAGTATTCTGTTGCAGTTGACCTACCATCTCAATTTACAATAAAACCATTTTATAGAATAAATTGCTGTTTTTGGCACCCTACTACTTGTCTCAATGCTTTCACCAGCTCTGAGAATTAAAATGCACCTACCAGATATGCGTCATGCAAATCCACTTTTCCATCATCTGAGATCTGAGTCGTTCTTTTCCCATCCACATTAAAGATTAATGTTCTCAATAGCAATGATAATGTGAGTCAATGCTCTAACTGCGATCTAGGACTTGGCCATGCCCTCTCACGTCTTCTTTCTTCTCACGGCAAGTTACAGTTAAAGCTTTTGCATTCTGTTATTATAGGGTGTAATTTTGGGGAAACTTAAGAGATCTGTTAGGAATATAGAACAGGTATTTCATGGACACTCTGGGCCTTCCTTGTTGCTGAGTAGTTATCTTGGAAGAGGAGCTGTTGGATGCTTTTTTCCTTGTCCTTTGCAGGTAAATACCATTCCTGGTTTGTCGGAGAACTTACAGTAGAGGAATAATGTGTGCTTTTGCACCTGCCTCTGTCTCTTGTACTGCAGAGGTTTACCTTGGTCGGTACTAAGCAAATAAAGTTATCGTGGACCCTGACACAGCTCAGGATTTCCAGATGTGCACATCTTTTCAGCAATTTTTTGTGAAGAGTTGCAGCCTTGATACTTTGACTTTGTAAACCTCAGCTCTTACAGCACTTGTGAGGAACTTGGCTAGATCCTTACGAATTCATTTGAGATTAGGAGGGAGCTTCTTGCCACAATGCAGTTTCTGCAAGTGTTAAACAGAGGCCTGGGTGCTTAGAGTTCATCTTTCATCTGAAAATTATGCGGGCTATTTACACAGACCTGGATCAGTTAGCATTATTTGTGTGCAGTTACACATTTGAACCATAGCTGCTTTCTGATAGTGTTTTAGTCTGCCTTTATGAAGCTTAACTCTAGTTCTGAAATATTGCCTGCACCCTTCTGCCGGTCTGTAACTGAAATTTAGGAAAATCTTCTTTTGGAAAGTCTCTTTGCCAGGAATTTTTCAGATGAAGAGGTGGCTGCTTCAGAAGCAATTTGCCACTGTAGCATCCTTGGAAAGTGCTCTTGCAAAAAAAAAAATGAAATTAAGTGTTGAACATAGGTACAAGCTTGTGCCTGAGTACAGAGAAGATAACAAATGCTTTTTGCGAGCGACGCTAATGGTAGATGGAGTCAATGGCCACAAGAACTTGTCAAAAGCGGTGTGCCAAACCCCCAATTTTTACAAAATAAATGGCCTTATCTTATCGCATGCAGTACTTGTGGAGTACGTAGGAAAAGCACACCACACTCTTTTATATGCCTTCAGCTGTGAAAGGGAATATTGCTGCTAACAATAAATAGATGGATTGTAGTATTTCAAGTCTTCAGCTTGCTAGGTGAAATCGCTCTCCCATTAAAGCTCCCGAGTGGAGTTCTCTGGAGTTACTCATCTTGCCGTCAGTGATTCTTCCCTGGGCAGACACAGGACTGGCCAACCTGCAGCTCGAGAGCCCTGTCCAAGAACAAAAGCCCCCCCGCCCCCCGAAACTCCTTAAAAGAGAAAATGCCTGAAAATTGTCCTCTTTGATGAAGCTGGGAGGAAAGGGACAGGGGAGCAATTTTAGTGTCTTGGGGTAGTTCAGTGGGAGCGGTTTGGAGAATCAAAGTCTGGTTCCCGAACCGAGAGACCAAGGAGCAAGTCAGCCCCAGTACTGAATGCTCTCGTGTTTTTCGCAGGGTATAGTATCACCTCAGCCTCCGTTTATAGACTGCAGCTCGGCATCTATTTCAGGTTTTAACATAACGGCGTTTATGAGGTAGCTAACTGAACACTAGCTGCTTTGTGCACGTACAGTTTGAAGTACGCTGTCCTGGAGGAAATTGAAGTTCTGAAACACTGCATACTTATCTGGATGGTTCATTTCCCTGGTCCACTCACTCACTGCTGCTAAAGGTTACAGGTTTGCATTCCACAGATTCCAGTACACCAAAGTGAATACCGCACATTGACGTAATTTTGAGCAAAGAAGCCTTGTGTTTGCCTCCTCTTTTTCATAAATACCGTCAGGCTTGGCAGTGGTGGGCTGAGTTCAAACTAGGTTTACTGACCTGACTTAAAATACGGTTTTAAACCAAGTTTAGAAAGTGGTGTTGATTGGTTTGAAACGCGAACAGTTTGGCAGCTCCAGCCAGCAGTTTTTTCAAGCGAAGCAAGGCAAGATTTGCAGTGGGAGACGGTACCTTTTATTAGGCCAGCTGGTGTTGGGGGAAACAGATGCGTGTTTAGATACACAAGTGTTTCAAGTCTGAAATAGAAATCACAAACTTGAAGTTAAGTACACACTGAGAGCGGTTTTTCTAATTCAATTACAAACTTAATTATACTAACCAGTTAGACAGTTTGAGGGAGCAAGGGGTGCGGGTACCTGTGTAGCACAGCCAGATGCTGACAGAGATAAGGTGGGTTTTTTCCTTTCTGTGTCAGAGCAGCCAGTTATTACCTGTTGAAGGAATAGTTAGAGATGAGGTGTGTTGTCAAAGTTGTTATCAGACTAATATTTCTGCTGAAGGGTGTAGCTGTACATAGTTCCCGGTTCAGCCGTTTGAGGGCTTTCCAGGTCACACATTTATCCCTGCAGAAGATTTTTCTGTGCCTGGGCTGTTTACAGGGTGTTGCTAACCAGTGCCCAAGAAGTGGTCTGGGTTAAAAATAAACCTCCGTGAAGATAACTGTAGTGATCTGATTTACACCGTGGCCTCACACTTGAATGAATTGAAGGGTGGGTGAGCACAAGGGTGGGAATTCCCTAAGCTTTTTGGGCGCTGAAGCCACCGTGGCATGCGTGTATCTGAAGTCTGTTGGTTTCAGTACTGAGAAAAAGTTAGTGTTTTCTTGACATTTTGTAAGTTGCCACGGGTCAGGATACTGAGGTTAAAGGTGGGGAGGTAGTTTTGTGGTGCTAAAAATTACTCACTTCTGCTGTAAAATGATGTAGCTGAGCGAAAAACTGAATGTGAACAGCTCTATGAGTTCACTTCACTGACTCTTCCAAAGAAAAAAAACCCAAGGTTGTTACAGGTACCGTGTTTCAAAACCAATGGTTTGAGCCATAGGGTTAGGCAGGAGGCGAATAAGAAGCTAACTTTTGACCACATGGAAGTAGGCAGGTCACAGAAGCGATATTTTTCAATTTTCTTACATGACATGGTGTACGCTTTCACGTGTTTACTGTTTCTAAGCAGAGAAACTTGACATATGTTTAATCATTGTCCCAAACCGGTGGAAATGGGTTGGTAACTGTTGCTAAAACCTGTTTTTAAGTAGCCTTGAAACAGTGAGCTAAGTTACTTCGAACTACTTAAAGGTCAGGTCTACATTAGTGGTTGTAGGATTACAAAAAAACCCCCAAACTAATTTTCAAATGAATTGTACAAAGTCTTTGGTACAGTAGCACTTACCTTCGGACTGCTTTTGGCTAACAGCGGAGAAAATTCTCCCTGCCCTGGAAGTCCCGAAGTGCTCGTGTTTGAATTGCCCCTCCTTGTCAGGGGATCCGCGCTTTGGCAAGCTGGTGAATCCCCACACGTTTCCAGAGTGGGAACGCACGCTGGAAAAACCATTCTCTCGAACTGTGAGTGTCTGCGGCAAAGATAAATACAGCCCGTTAAATACGGGCTGAAGTGTCCCGCTGAGAATATTTTTCAAATTTTTGAAAGTGTCTTTACATTTCACCGTGTTTCTCTCGAACTTTAAAATGCTCTGATGTGTTGTGGGCCAGGGTGCAAGCGCGCGTGGGGATTGTGTGGAGGAGGAGCCATGCTGCCGGCAGCTGGGAAGGAAAAGCAAGCTGCCGTTTCTTCGATACCAACCCTGGTCCCTACTTAGAGAATCACTGACGGTTTGTGGCTCAAAGATGAGCAATAACTTTTCCAGCTCCAGCCTGCTTATCACTTAGTTCAGGCGTGCACCTTGATCTCCTCACCCCAAACACTCCCAAGGTACCGTGGATATTTATTTCTGGTTTATGGTTCTGCAATCACTCCTGAACGTATCACCCTATACCTTATGGTTTAACAACTGCTGTCACGGGCTAACTAATAATCGGTAATAAGACATGACAAAGTGTCACTTCGAAATGATGACGATCCAAAGACGTTAGACTTGAGGTGAAGTTGTCACGTTGCAGCCCTTTACTCTCTTTCGTCACTGTGTCTTAGTGCAGCTATAAAAGTGCCCTGTGCCACTAAGAGATTACCAAAGAGAATTGAACCATTTTGTAACCTGGCTGAGCTTTAGCATGCTCATCTTTTCACACGGAAAATATTTTCGTCTTGTTTAAATTACCTTCTAAAAATCCTTGGCACTTTTACTACCTCGTTAACTGATATTGTTCCCCCTCCTCAGCCCACCCCGTTTGATTTCTCTGACAACAGCATGCATGCGCATACGTCCTTTGTCCACGCTGAAGCCTGTGTAGGAGCCACTTGTTTGAATGATGGTGTCAGTGCAGTGAGGGGACCGTCTTTTACAGGAGTGAGTGACTTAACCCAGCAATATCCCACATTCACGGCAGGCACGCTGCTCCTGTAATAAATTTAAATCAATTTATTGCACATCACTGACTTCCGCTATTTTATTTTAGATTCTGTAACCAGATCAAGGTCAAGGAAGCAAAAGATGAAAGGAGAAGAGGAAAGGAAGCCAGAAGAGGGGAGAGGCACGGGGGCAGGAAGGGGGAAGCAGGACAAGGAATGGTTCAGAGCAGGGTTTGAAGGAGGTGCGTGGAATAGAGCTCTCACACTTAGAGCCTGGAGAGATGAGCATTACTCATTCAGATGAACAGAGAAGGAGAATGGGTTAGTCTTCTGGGCGTATAAGAATTGGGAGTATTGCTTGCTTAGATTTTTCTCCTTGTTTGTAATTATGTATTGGTACTATTTCTAAAAACCAGATACACTGTTCTTGCAAATGTATTATTCTTTTTGTAGCCAGTTGCTGAACAGAAGTACTTCTGGACTTCTGATGTGCCAAGGAATTGCCGCAGCGACTGGGAATTCAGAAGGAAGGGTATCCCAAGGCCATTTTAGAATAATGCTGTTACAAGATTTTACTGTGGTGTTTTGGTCTGAGATCAATTAAATATGCTTTTCATTTGATTCATGCTGGAGAACAAACAGTCTGGATCTTCAGATGCCTCTTGAGGTCAATATGTTTTCTTTCACTGAAGGGAGTGTTTTGCTTGTGCTTAACTTCTTCTTCTGCAGTAGTGTGAAATTTCATTTTAAATCCTAATGGCCCTTATAGTTTCACTCAAACTTTATATATATTGTTAAGTGTTAGTTAATCTGTTCTCTTGAATAGATATTTTTCCTCTGTCTTAAAGGGTTTGCAGTGTCTAAAGTGAAATCATAGGAACAAGAAGCAGCCAAGTGTAAATGTCTGTAGAACAAGGTAGGCTCTGACAGCTGCCATTTAAATATGTGCTAAGACTGGTGAGATATGTGGTAAGCCGTTCCAAACCTGCAGTGCTCTTTGTATCTGCGAAGCTCCACATGAGCAATTTGCATGCGTGGTACGTTTTTGCATGCATGTAAGGGAAAGGACAAGGATGATGTGAAGAAGCTGGCTGACTCCAGGAAATAATCAGATCCAATTATGTTGTTGATGTTTAACCACCAACTTTACCGAGATGACATTTCTATATCACGTTAATTGTGTGAGCTGTGTGGAACACAGAAGACTTTTCATGGAAGCTTGAGGGGGGGGCCTTAAGAAGGTAGAACACGGTGGCTTATGTTTCCTTTACAGCGAAATAATTCAGAAGTAATTGGAGCAAACCCGGGAACTGATTTTCCTTGTTCGGAGATGCTCTGCTCTCTGCAAGGAGAGACAGCCTTGGTGGCCGCAGAAGCTCCACTGCAGGGGCAGAGGATGGCTGGGCACACCGCGCCTAGCTTGGCACAGCGTCTTTCCCCTGTGCATTGCAGAGGGAGGGAATCGTGGGTCAGCTTCATCCTCTCGAATCAGAGGCGTTTAGTTTTCAGATACGGCTGCAGCCTTAAAACGTGCAGGCAGCGTGGGGCATACACCCCCTTCTGCCCCATCAGGACCTTGCGCAAAACCCATGCGTTTGCTCCCACACGTAGAAGAGAACTGGTCCCCAAGAAGGCACTTTTGTATTTTTCAGAAGAAAGAAGTTGCCCTGCTTGTATTATTTATCACGTATATAAAATCAATTTGTGTGTATTTGATTTAAACTTAAACTTTCCTTTGAGGTTTATTATCCATTGTGTTTTTGAAGGAATTTTCAGTAACTTCTCATCCTAGTCCAAAACTATTTATTAAAAGCAGCTTTAGGCCATCAGTACCTGCACTACAGCAGGCGAGCAGAGCTATTGGCAACTGTTATTTTATGCTTACTAGCTTGAACTCTGTCCTCTGAAAATTCATGCTGCAGTTTTGCTAAAGCTTTTCTGGTATTAAATACCTTCTCTGGGAGATTTGCTTGCTCCTGCACACTTGTAAGTGGACCCAAGCTAATGTCTTTTCCGCTTAAAAGAAACAGTCAACAAAGTCTGTCAGGTTTAAGAGCCGTGAGCAATAGTTTCCTGGGCCCAGAAAATAAAAATACAGGTTTCTTACACAGATGATAGTTTCAAAAATGCTTTCTTTTTAGTATTACAGACATTTGTTTTTCTCCAAACTGTGTTAGGAATTTGTTTTGAGTGGGCAGTAGCAGAAATGTGGGAGGTGATAGATTAGTGATAGATTGCAAATGATTTGGTCTATGTTTTTGAAAATTACAAGTAGGTAATTGCATTTCTGTCGAGTTAGTCCATTGCATGATCTAGATCCTAGAAAAATCTGACCCTAGAGAGTTTGGTTGAATTTTCTTCATACAGCTTCTTATAATCATGAAGCCACTTCGCTTTTGCTTTCAGAGATGAAAATGACAGTTTTCCTCTTTGTTTTAGGATACCTGTGATCTCTCGTATGCGGAAGGAACGCTAGCAGAAAGGTGAAAAAATGGGTGTTAAAACATTCACTCATAATTCCCCTGCTCACAGTCAGGAGATGCTGGGAAAGCTGAACATGCTCCGCAACGACGGACATTTCTGTGACATCACCATCCGTGTCCAGGACAAAATCTTCAGGGCGCACAAGGTGGTTTTGGCAGCCTGCAGCGACTTCTTCCGTTCCAAACTCGTCGGCCAAGCAGAAGACGAGAGCAAGAGCGTGTTAGACCTGCACCACGTGACAGTGACTGGTTTTATACCTCTTCTGGAATACGCTTACACAGCAACACTATCTATTAATACGGAAAACATTATTGATGTGTTGGCTGCAGCCAGTTACATGCAGATGTTCAGCGTTGCTAGCACGTGCTCAGAATTCATGAAGTCCAGCATTTTATGGAATACGCCCAACAGCCAGCAAGAGAAGGTGCTGGATGCGGGACAGGAGAACAGCGCAAACTGCAATTTTACTTCTCGAGACGGCAGCCTTTCTCCAGTTTCTTCTGAGTGCAGCGTAGTGGAAAGAACCATTCCTGTTTGCCGAGAGTCGCGAAGAAAGCGCAAAAGCTACATAGTTATGTCTCCCGAGAGCCCCCTTAAGTGTAACACGCAAACAAGTTCCCCCCAAGTGCTGAATCCTTCAACTTCTTACCCGGAGTCCAGAAATCAGCCCGTGGACTCGTCCTTAGCTTTTCCCTGGACTTTTCCTTTTGGAATTGATCGAAGACTTCAGTCTGAGAAGGTGAAGCAGGCGGAGAACTCTAGGACTTTGGAAATGCCTGGACCCTCCGAGTCCAACAGAAGAATTGCAGATTACGTGACTTGTGAGAGCACAAAAGCCAGTTCTCCCCTCGTGATCGAAGAAGACGTGCGTGTCAAAGTGGAAAGGTTAAGCGATGAGGAGGTTCACGAGGAAGTATCGCAGCCTGTTAGCGCATCCCAGAGCTCTCTGAGCGATCAACAGACAGTCCCGGGAAGCGAGCAAGTGCAGGAAGATCTCCTGATCAGCCCGCAGTCTTCCTCTATAGGTATGACCATTTCTGGGGTTAGCTATATGTACAAATAGGCATGTGTGCACTTGTGATTTTACTGGAGGAAATCTGCTTCGTGTTTTTTCACGCTTTACTTTTGTGAAACTGCATTTTGTTTCCTGTTTTATGAAATGTTACACGTAAACCCTGGTGGGGGCGACAGGACTTGGAGCTCTTGAAATAACTTTGCAGAAGGCAGCTAAGAAAGGTAAGCCTGTTGGTAGCCCTCCTTATTCAGAAGAGATTGATAACCCCTTTTTACCTCTGGTTGCTTGACTGGGGAAAATAATTCTGTTTTCATTAGTGTCAAAAGGCATGATCTCAGCTGAGCTGCAACACCAAATTTGAAAGAGTTGTGGCTGTAGCCACAGAGGGATAGAATGGTACTTTGCATCAGACATAAAATCTTGTATAATCATGACAGAGAGCCTTTGTAAGAAGATTTGCAAAATAAGTGGTGGAACGCTGTCGTCTTAATGCCCCAGACGAAAACAAAACCACGCAGGCATAATATTGAGAATCTTTCCATTTCTGTGGGATTTGGTTCTCAAGTTGCTTCTTCAAATACTGCCAATTGCTGAGAGAAACCTTTTTTCCATGAAAGACAATTTGAAGCCAATTTCGGGTTCTTCTAGCAGGCTGTTGTTTATTAATAGCTAATACTTAAAGGTTACTGTAGGAATCCTTTTTTTCCCCTTTGCACAGAATGCATTGAATGGCTTTTAGTAAGTCAGAAGATAGGGGGTTTTGCAATATTTCTAGTTTAATTACCAAATTTTTGCCTAAGTCAGCTATTTTGCTTTCAGTTGAGTGGCTTGACCTGTGCTCGGTAGAGTTCGTTTACTGAAAGATTTTTAATAAAGCCTGTTTTGTTTGAAGACCGTAAGAATGGCAAATGTACTGGTCTACTTCATTCAAATAATGTATACATGAAAGGCTGCTTCAGTTAAATAAATAAATAAGCTACAACAAAGTAAATAAATGCAGTCTAGTAGCCTGCATTATTTGTTTTGTTTGGTCAGCGTAACGCTGTGCCTTCTCTGAAGAAAGTGAGTGTTAGATCAGTCTGACCGTTCCAGGATTGCAATATATAATCAGTGTTGTTAAACTATTCAGGTAATACTCACTAAAAAGAAATGCAAATATTTTCCATTTATCCCATCCTTCAAGACTTTATGTTGTTGTTTTTGTTCGTGGGTCTGTGCAGCTCATGTGTTCATGTTTTAGATCGGTAATGCTTTTTCCAAATGAAAATGTTTTATTTACTGGAGACAAGGCTGTTTATGTTTTCTGAGAACCAGACTTAATACCAGCTTAAATATAAATTTTATATGTAGTTTGTCAAAATAGTGCATGAATTAAAAACTAAAAGAAACAATTTATTTGCTGGGTAGTCTCCAGGAAAAGTGGTCCCTGTTCAAGAACAGGTTTCGTTTGATTTGGTTTTTAACTCGTTATAGTAGGAACTTTGGAAAGGTCTTGCCATGGCCATGTGATAAGAGATGCAAATTATTTCATCGACATAATTGTACCATCACAGACAAAATAGAACAAGTAGAAATAATGATTAGGGAAAGTTAAAAATAGCATATCAAGTGAAAGGAGGGACTTTTACCAACTATAAATATCATACCCGAGCAGCTTAAAAGAACAAACTGGGCGTAAACTGTAGATTACAGACAAGTAGCACAAGATCTATGGAGTTTTTCAGAGGACGTCTCTTGGAGTTAGAAATACCAGAAAAACTGCGTACTCAAAAGTGGTTTGAATGAATGGGGACATGAGAATGTGAGACTGGGACTGAATTGTAGAGAGAGAGGTGCCACTGAATGCTGTAAAATCTCCTTTTCTAAGAGGGTCTTAGTGTTAAACAAAAAATACTTCAAAACACGCTCCAGTAGCCAGGCGCCTTACTGAATTCTGTTCTTGCTTTAGCTGGTTTCCTCATCTGTGAAATGATTTCTGTTGACAAGTGACTTTGCACATCCGCCTTCAAAAGGTATCTGTTTTGAAGCCACATGACGTTTGGGGGAAAGCTTTCCATTTTCTGTTTCCTATTCTAGGTTTTTACCACAGAGGTCATGTACCTGGCCTGTTTGTACGGCACAGGGCAGAGGACCTTAGGCTTCAGGGATTATAATGTTTAAACTTCGATGTCTGTTATTGAGGATATTCGTACAGCACGTTCTTCCTTAAAATGGCTACAGAGAGAAAAAAAATATGCTACCCCCAAACCTTCAAAGTACAAATCTGTTCTTTGTCCTTGAATGTGGTTGAATTAATATTTAGTGGTCTTTGCATAACATTATTAACTATCCTCATAATAGTTTTTATTCACATTTTGCTATAAAGAGAAACAGTGCTCTTGCTTTTTAGCACAGTTCACATGTACCTAATATATGATAAGGCATGCTTTGTAGCTAGAAAGCACTTTTTGCCTCCCAAAGATATATTTCCTTATGCAGTAATATAAGAACAGTAAATGGAGGCGGCAAGATATGTTAAAGTACAGCTTTCTCTTCCCTGAACATATTTTCCTCATGTAATTGCATATATTTATCTCAATGTTTTATAGTGCATTTATAAAAGCATTCCTGCCTCTCTTTCTGATATTGCAAAAAGCTCTTATTCACTCTTTGAGCAATTTCAAGAATTGTTCATTTGCAATTTATTATATTTGGAAGCACTTTATAATACAGAAAGAGACGTGAAGCAGGGCCTTGATAAATAAGTCATTATGGTTACAACAATAGCTATGTCTGAGAAGATATTTTCATAACTCATTAACACTGTTTCCATTTGAGAGGTGAAGGCATAAAATTAAACCTAAGAGCAATTGGGCTTATTTTTCAGTAGACATGCGGTTAAGTATTTCATGAGAAAGAAGGACAAATCAAAACGGGATTAACTTTTGTAACTTTATAGATTGCATAGCTGCTGAATTTCCCAAACATAGTTTGTTGGCTCGTAACAAAATTAAAAATTTTGATTCTGTGGGTGTTATTTTGAAGCTGCTAGAGATGCAAGTTTCCTCCCATCACTGGCCCCGTAACATGAGGTCACGTTAAGACAATCATCTTTCACTTCAGTAAGGTTTTGTAGAACACGCTGTCCTTTATAGGGACAGCCTTTTTTGGAGACAGTACTCTCATTCTTTTTGATAAAATAAGCACATTTGCTGCTTCTCTTTCCATGTCTTTGTTCCTTCTCTTTGGTTTTCCGTTTTGTCTGACACTTGTCATTGTAGACTTAATGATACTGGATTTTCCTAGTGTGAGAAGGGTTCCCAAGTTCAGATTGCTCACGTACCACTCTCTCAGAAAGCAGAATTATTTTGACCATAGCAGCAAGAACGGCTCCCAGCCCTGTCCTAAGCTGTGCTCGTTCTCAGGCTGTAGATGTAGAGAGAGAAATCTCCTTCCCCCATCTGTTCCTGTCTCAGATGGATTCCGTGGTAGAGACCTAAAGGCTGCTGGGCTGTTCGAAAAAGTTCAAGCGGTGCTTAGTATTCAGTCCCAACAGACGGAAAAGGAGGCACGACGGAATTAGTTCTGCGCCACTTCCAAGTGACTTTCCCGATCCTAATCGTACACGTATCATGGTTAGGGAGCCCCTGTTTTGGAGAGGAATGACAGCAACTCTGACCCTTTTGAAATGTGGCGGAGTTCAGTCATTCATTTTTACCCTCTCCCATTGCACCCATAGACATCATCAGAGGAAGAGGAGGCATGCGAGGAGATCCAGTCTGCTCTCTGCACTCAGCTTAAAGAGGGAGTGAAATGTGCTTTATCTAAATGGTCACACATAACCAAACCAGAAGATTTTTTTTTATCAAGGGGTATGGTTGGCAGAGGGCGGGTACCAGTTCTTGAAGTTGTTTTAGTACTTCTCTCTCTGTTACGGTGACATCAGCCCAAAATAACCTTGCTTAATACGCCTGAACAAGGATTGAACACCAAACTCCAAGGGGTGATAAGGGAGGCCCGTCTGAGCAACAGTCAGACGCCTCAGGTGAACGAAGCCGTAGTTTTGCTTTAGTGCTGCATTTACCTTCGATTCTGTTTCCAAAACCCACATGAGCTACATTTCCTTGATTGTTGGTGCACTGAACAAAGCTCTGGAATGGTTTTGTGTGTACATTTCTCTTACAAACAGATGGTTGGTCTCTTTTGTGTTGCATTTCTGATTTCTCAGAGGGCTCTTCCTGTCTCAGCATGTTATCAATAAGTGAAGGCGTTATCAACAAATATATATATGGAAGATTTGGAACACAAAAGCAATGTAGTGTAGCAGGATTGAACTCTTTATTGCTCAAGAAGTCTTGAAAATTGATGAAGTAGTCTCTTTAGGTGAAGGTAACATTCCTGCTTTACGGTGTTAGTACTGGATGTGTTTTGAAAACTCTGGCTGTATTTAACATAGATTCTTTCCATTTTCTAGGTGTGCCAAATATTTGCCCTTTACTGAGTTGTCCATTTACTAGGTAATCTGTGCAGAGGAGAAGTTGAGCTGGAACACTTTGCTTCTGGGTTTTCTAAATGATTTTCCCAAGACAATTTTAGTATCTTTTATCACCCAGGAAGCAGTGTCTCTCAGAGATTTGGGAAAGCAAGCTTTATGTGTATTTACCTGCCCCCCCAACCCTTTTGAACACTTATTTGCATTAAATTGCCCTTTTTTCTTTGCCTAGGCTCAATAGATGAGGGGGTTACGGAGGGATTACCCACACTCCAAAGTACCTCTGGCACTAACGCTCATGCAGATGATGATGATCGGTATGTACCAATGCAGTGTGCAAACTGTTCTGCAGCATGTGCTGTGCTGTAATTAACCTACCCAGCCTTAATCCCAGAATGTTTAGTTGTTCGTACATCTACTTGTCTGTGTTGATCAAAGTACAATCAGTGCCTGAAGGATCAGATGCTTTAGAAGAATGTAGGTGATGAAAGTCAGAATTTGCTTACTTGCTTTTCATTTCCTGTCTATTTGCAGGCAACACTGGTGAAGAAAGATAGTCATGTTTTTGCTGTTTCTTCATCGCTGCTCTTTATTAATAAATAAATAATAATTTTTAAAAAAAAAGGTCTTTACTGTGAAACAGGTGTGGTAGTTGCATGTGTGCTGAAGCTGACGTAAAGCCACAAAAGCAACAAAATGAAAACAAGCACCTAGTCTTGGCTTCACCAGCCATCGCTATTGCCACAAACCACATAACAGGCAGAGCAGCCTTAAATCTTTTCTCCCAAACTTTCTGCATGTAGCTTCTCACCAAGATGCTGTGTGTCACTTATTGTAAATATTTAGTGGTCTTTTGCTGTGCTGAGATGAGTGATTTATTAAGGGAATCCCTTATAAGGGAAGGCTGGCAGAGAAGGCAGAACTAAAATGGGTCTGTTTGGTTGAAGATGTGGCGTAGTTCTGTTAGAGCAAAGTGTTGTACCTGCAAGGGGCGTACAAGGGTACACACAACTGGTTTGACTTTTATTTCTTTGCTTTTGTGGCATGTGTCAAGTATGGCATAGAGCTAGCTATTCCCTTTCTGAGCAAAATTTTTACAGTATTGACAAGGCAGCTTTTGCAGAGTGTTTTGTTAGACAAGCGGGTCTGAGGAAGAAGTGTGAACCTTTGGGAGTTGTTCCAGAAACTGTGTCAAGTGAAACTCCCTGTAGAGATAACTATCAGGAGCTGCATTTTCGTAGCTCATAAAATCTTTCCTGCCATTTCTGTTTAAAACCTGTCCCGTTGCAGGATTAAATCTGAAGGGAAAATAACTGCCTAGATAAGATTTTTTGTATGACAAAGAAGATTTTATCTATCTGCTAACAAACCTCAGTATAAAAATAATACCCAGCACGTAGGGTTTGAATTGATAGTAGGAGCACATGTTGCATTAGAAGTAGTCCAGGTTTTTAAAGCTGTAATTCTAAAGTTAAGTGGCATACGTATTTTCAGCAGTGGATTAATTCAGAAATTTCCTATAAAATTGCAGAGCTTCAGCACAAACCACATAGAAAATTGATAATCTATAAAAATCCTTTTGAACACACTGAAAATTCCCACTGAAAGATCTCTTCCATGCAGAGAAGGAAAGAATATCTGCCTTAGTTTATGCCCAAGTTTGAAAATAATCAGTCTCAGAGTAACAGAAGCATCAGCAGAATGAACTAGAATTTGCACATTGTTTATATAACAATAAAGGAACTAATAGTTAAGGGAATTTATGAGAATTCTAGACTCCAGAACTAAAATTTTCTACCAACTGATTTATTTTATAAATTCAAATGGAAGTGCCAAGACTGTCCTCGCTCCGTGAATCGGTTAAATGTGTAAAATGGTGCTTTCAAGTCCTAAGAAGTTTTCCTGCACACGCGTGTGTGTGTATGCCTGTCAGGGTGGGACCGTGCATTCTGATACGCTGTGACAGCCCTTCAAGCACTGGACTCTTGAATTCCCACTTCAGGCACAGGATGAGCACGTCAGCAAATAAATATGGCCTGCCATTCACCCTGCAGCAATTTGGGCCCACGGTTTTGGGTGCAGAAAATGAGATTCGTGCAGAATTCTGTATAAAATCAAACATTTAGCTCTAGCTGAATCAAATGAAAACATGATCAATAAATCATACGGATGGAGAAAATTTCCCTCGCTTTTGTTTGGTGTTTTCTTTAATGCACCTTTAGTTTAAGTCCAGGTTGTACATTGCTTTATTAGTAGAGATTCTCAAAATGAGTTGTGAGGGGACAATGCAAATTTATATTGAAAAAATACATATTTGAGTATGTATTTATTATATTTCTATTCATAAAACAGAGCAAAAGACTGTTCCAGCTAAAGGTCTTTCAGTATGGAAAGTCAGTCACTGTGGAAAGAATCATAAATATTTCAAAATTTAGGATATCTTATCTCTTGAGTTTCTGTGTGAAATAATTAACATAATTAATTGATCCTCCTCCATAATCAGTGTTTCATAAACAGCAGGTCACATGTAATTGTTGTCAGCTTAACAGGCGCACAGGAATCTGTTAAGTATTAAAACTACTGTTTCACAGTGAAGTCTGCTATATTCTTTCTCTGATATTTCACATTTGGATTGCAATACACTTTTCTAGCATAGATCTGTAATTCAGCCTTGGCTGGTTTAACAGTTAATCTCTGTATCAGTTCGTGGCTGCATTTAAAAAGGAGTTGCAAAGGCTCAATTATAAAAGATCTCTCTGATCCAGTATAATGAGAACCTCCACTTTTCTAAAATAATTGTTATTTACAAATAGAGAACATTTCTAGGCTCACTGAGCATTTTGGCATTCACATTTGTCAGAGTTTAGTTCTACATAGTTAAATATGTATATAATCTCTTGGTGAAACGAAGAAAGAATTGCAAGTAGACTATTTTAGCATTACAGTGGAAATATTTTAAACCTATCTCTTAATCTAGCTATTACAGAAATTCTCTGAGATGTTAGATGGATCTCAACTGTTAAATGCCACATTTATCACAAATTGAGAGTCATGAAAAACTGAGTACATATGGGGAAAAAGAAGTAGGGGAGAGAAAATATGATTGTGTTTCAAATGTCATTTCTTCGTTGTGCTAAGGTCCGCAGTTACGTCACCAATAGGTATTTCAGCCTGCTTGCAGTGTAAGGATGGAAGAAGACATGCCAGTCACTGGTAGCTGGAGAGCCTCGTGATTCCCGTTTTATCTCCTTTAACCAGCCTTTCTCATCGTGAAGCTTTTATGTAGGAGAACCCCAAACTTTATTTTACATTTCTTCTTGGGAGCTTGTCCCCACAGCACTTCTCCTTTCTGTTTCAGTGGCAGAGAAGCTGGCGCCAGTACAGGCTCTGCGGATTAGCTAGCCCGAGAAAGCTGAAAACAAAAGGAGAGCTGTGGCTCCTAATTTCTGGCCTAGTTTGAGTGTCTCCCTAGAAAGCTCTAGGAGCACCATGCGCTTTTGCCTCCTCACAGTCCCCCTAGCACAGAAATGAGGGAGGCAGGACCGAAGAAATGTGTTACCAGAAGATATTCTCTATAAAGCAAGTTAAATGTGGTCGCAATAAACCAAAATGTAATTCTTATTTGAGCACACTACACGTGTAGATCTACGTGTACATCTGCGAGCAGGAGTTCTTGCTGCCCAGGCAGCCATCCCTTTGTCACCCCTGCATTGCAGCTGTCGCTTCTCTTGGCACATAGCTGTGAAAATTTTCATTGTGAATTCTCCAGTCAGCTGAGCGCAAGGAAGGGATTTGCCCCTTAGCCAGCCTGCACGACATTTGTCAAATACCAGACGAGGGGAAAGTTGCCCATCCTGGGCCCAAATCAGTTTCTCTCTTTGATTGTTAGGTTATTATGGCAGCTGGACTTCTATGCCTTACGCTTTTTCTGCAATGTCGTTCTTTTTTTTTAATATGTGGGGTTTTTTTATAACAGACCTCTCTGTTAGTCTGTGTTGATGGAATTTTCATTGGTAAAGTGGAAAGTGTATGGTCATACCAATTCCAGAGGCAAAACTAGTGTTTCTGCATCTGGGTAGAGTAAAATCTGTTCCTTATCTAGTGATCTGCTCACAAAGAGGAACAGAAGTGCCAGAGTTTGTCAGAAATTTCGTTAGACAAATGAGAACCAATGTTTAAGAATACCCTCATTTATTTCAAGTGCATTTAGTGAGCCATCAGTTGGCTTTTTTAGACCCCTAAGTGACAGTGAACTACCCTCTGCCAGGCCCAGGACAGGATCTGGTAACTTCCCTCTTGCAAATGTTCCCTTTAGCAAAGATCAACAAGTCTGTCAGCATCTATCTTTGCCACAGCTCTCCAGGACCCTACTGTGTATAAAAAGAAGTGAAGGACAATAAAGTTTCTTCCTTAGAGCAAATATTATTCCAGTTCCATGTGAGACCAGTAGTCCTTACTGGTTTTACAGACTGGTTGTCACTAAACTCCTGCAGGAACCTCTTTTATCTTGTGTGTATTGAGAGATACCTGCTGCTCTCTCTCTCCAGGTAAATCTTACAGCTGGAACTTTTGCCACCGAGACCCATCATTATACTCAGAATTCAGATGCCCAGTTCTCACAGTTGTATTGACATCCATTTCCAGAGTAGATAAAGACAGTTAAGGTATTGATTTTAAAGAGATGGTCCTAGTTCTTGACCTGCTGTGCTGATCTGCTCTGTGGAGTTTCGTATGATGCGTTTGTGCAAAGTGCACATTTCATTCCCGTGAGCATTAGAAGTTCACAAATTCAGCCTGACCTCGAAACCAACAGTCTGGGCTCGAGATGGAAGCAGACCAGCAAAAGGATTTGCTCAGTTAGGGAGACTTTCCGACTGTGTGCAACAGGAGACATCGTTGTACTTTTTTCTCAATACATTCCAGACGTTACAGTTTAGTGAAACGAAAATGGCATTGTTCTGGCCATGGAATATTCAGGGTCAGAGCAGTCCCCTGCTGCCAGTGACGTCTGATCTGCCGTCAGGCTGTGAGCAAGCTGAAATGTCTATTTCAACAAAAAATATAGACCTTAGTGCTCAGGAAAGGGAAACCCCCGGTAAGTACAAGCTCCTATTGTTATTATGTTTGTACCAGCAGATTTGTTTTTATTTCGTTATGCCCTTTAGCGAAGCAAGTTCCTTGCCAGAGGACTTGGATTATAACACTGTAGTTCCCTTAAACAGTTTGCAGCTAGAGGCTATGTAGGAGTAATTAGTCAGTTTTAAATAAATTACTTTGAAAGTTAAATTGTTCCGTTATTATAGTCTGTGTGCTGTTTTTTAAATACAGCGCTTGAGCTATTCTCATAGAGCCAACTGAATCAGACAAGGAGCAAGTATTGATTAATTAGATTAATATTTTAAACTTGGAAATTGTAATTGTAGATACTAATGTTTGTTCATTGAACTTGGATTGAAATGAAAATGAATCGGCTTTTATTTCATTTGTAAATACCACTGAAGCTGCAAAATACTCCTTTGCTTTCCAATTAGCTCAGTTCTTTAAATTCTTCCTCAGGGACTCTTTGCTGATTGTAAATCATCGATATGCTTGAGAAAATGCCCATGCCTGGAAAATAAAGTTCCGTTTGCAGCTGGTGCTCAGACCTGTTGCCCAAAGAAACAGAAGTCAGAGGTTGCTCTCTGGTTCTGTTCAGAGGTGCAAAGGCAGTGACTGTAGGACTTCAGGTGCAGGTCAGGCGTATTGCTGGAGAGGCAGAGATTTCCAGCATAAACGCAGATCTTGACAGAAATGCGAAAGGCCGTACAAATGTGTTCAAGGTTCAGATTTCCACGGGCAAGGCTGCTTATTTTTTTCCTCTAGCTTGCTTGTAAATCAGTGAATTTTTTCTTTGTAGTTTGGAGAACGTTCAGTATCCCTACCAACTCTACATTGCTCCTTCTACCAGCAGCACAGAGAGACCCAGCCCAAACGGTCCCGACAGACCTTTTCAGTGTCCAACCTGCGGGGTCCGGTTCACTCGCATTCAGAACTTAAAACAACACATGCTTATCCACTCAGGTAAGAGACGTTACTGTTTCCAGTACTAATTTATAGACTCACAGAGGTTTGCTCACCGTGCAGCAAATATAATAATTGCAATTCTTTTTTAATCACCTGCCAAGCGCTTGCGAATTGATTTCAGAAAGATTGGGTAGAGGTATGTCTCATTGAAAGCGTGTTTTGATACATCACATCTGACTGATAGCTCCACTCATGGATGATTAGCCTTTGTGTGGACTGAAAAAAATCTGATTGCCTGAAACTCATCAGAGTAAGTCATTTTCATGATAAAGATTTGAGATGAAGTAAAGTATACTTGGCTTTCTTATTATACAAAAGAAGTGATTTAGATTGAATTTTTTCCTCTTACGTGTTGTAATTGTCTGCTGTGTTTTAGAGGAGACTTGCAGCCATAAGAAAATATTGTCTGTCTTATGTCCTTGCATTGAAGAATGTTGTATGCCTTTGGATCTCAGAATTTTTGGAGGGATTGCAGGACAGCTGAATTGGTTTGATAATCAATTTAGCTACTACAGATAGTACAGGTAGCAGAAGGTTTGTTGAATGCCTCCTCTGAGTCTTGATCCCCGAACTGTTGCATTCATTTTGATTTCTAACTTAAGTATGAACTCCTCATGTCTTTGCTGTCGGTGTTTTTCAAGACTTGTCAGCATAATCTGGCAATAGCATTGGCATTTTAGTGAATGAAGGGAATATTGAGGGTTATTGCAGCTGAGCACTAAGCCTAATGGTTTAGCGTCTCCTGGTTTGAGCTTGACTCGTACCTGCAGACAGATGCTGTGCCATTTTGGCGCAGAGCAATCACAATTGTCAAGGTATAATTTTTTCACTGCCAGCAATTATTTGTCAAATCCCTTCAAGCAAACCCATACTGTGTTTAGGCCAGCAGTAACAATCTGTGTTTAATACTTAAAAAGGCAAACTTGGTGGGCATCTCAGGTGCAAAATTATCCCAAGCCGGTTGCTGAAGTCTTAACTGACAGCAGACAGGCTTCAGCAAAGCATCTCTGGCTGACCTGTCGACTGGCAACCGCTGGGCAAAGTTGGGAGAGATTTGAATAGCTGTTTTAGCGTAATTAGCGTGCAGAAGAAACTCTCAGAACTTGTAAATGTTGAAAGTGTTTTCACATAAGCAAAATGGCTGAAGAGATTTTCCTCGAACTATCGGAGGAAATAGATGCCCTTGGACAGTACGAAAGCGTGAAAAGTTTTAGCTCCACAAAACAATATTCTGGTATATTAACTTGTTTTCACATGCTTAACAAGGAGTTTCAGTGTAACCTTAACTACAGCTTTCTCTGTATAAAAGCCCCAATTAAAAGTTCAGCTCCCGCTTTGAACATAAGGAAAGCAGAGTGAAAGACTGGTGGAATTAACAGCCTGGACTGATGCGCATTCAGCCTTTTGAAAAAACCTTTTTTATTCTGTGACAGCCCTATTATGAATAGAGCTCCATATTCCGGATTCTTAGCCTCGTGTTTGGATTTCCACACTTTCTGGAGTTCAGACTTATTATTAAATCTTAGCTTTTTGGTGATTCAGTCTTTTATGTTGTAATAGTTCTGTTTGGGTGTGATTACATACTCTCAGCCGCTGCAATATGTTGCAGAGCTCGTATGGTTTAGGGTTTTATTAGTGCCTGTAATAAATGAAAAATGAACTCGTAAGAGAATTGCTAAATTAATACGAGAAAAAAATGAGAGGCATGAACCTAAACTGTCTTAGAGAGCTGTCTGTCATGCAAAGTTGCTGAAAATTCTTGTATAGAAAGGTTCCCACGCAATATAAAGGCTGCTGCTTCACCCTTTTATCACCATTCCTGCTGCATTACAGGGGCATCCTTGTGCACACAGTCCCCCTGCCAGAACACTTCTCTGAGGCCAAAGGCGGCCAGAAAAAGACATTGCAATTAAGGGTAGGCTGATAATTGCATTGTTGGGAACCAGTCTGGCACAAGAATCTCCCGAGATCAAAGGAGTTCAAAGATGGTTTGAGATGACTGCTGCATCGGATACTTTTTGGCTGTGGCTCAGGATCTTAACCATAGTGTAATCCATGGAGGCTTACGTTCGTTTTAAACAGAGGGGAAGAAGACGTGTAAGCGTTACGGACAGGTCACATTGTTATGAAATTTATTGGCGTTTGGTTCTGAGAAAGTGCAGCTCTGTGGTAATTGTTTCTGCCATTTTAAAGTTAACCAGAGAGCTTCTTTCTAAGACAGCGCTTCGCTGTGACTGGGCACAGCTGCTGTCTTTTTACTGTTAGAAATCTGGAAGGGTTTTGCCAGTGACCTCTCATTACAAAAGGTGAATGTTTTTTGCTCTCTCTTCCGCAGGCATTAAACCATTTCAGTGTGACCGCTGTGGGAAAAAGTTCACCCGAGCTTACTCGCTAAAGATGCATCGCCTGAAGCACGAAGGTAAACGCTGTTTCCGGTGCCAGATATGTAGTGCCACTTTCACTTCCTTCGGGGAATATAAACACCACATGCGGGTTTCCCGGCATATTATCCGCAAGCCTCGGATTTACGAGTGCAAAACATGTGGCGCCATGTTCACCAACTCTGGAAATTTAATCGTTCACCTGAGGAGCTTGAACCATGAAGCATCAGAGCTAGCAAACTACTTCCAGAGCAGGTGAGGTGCACAGCAAAAACCTAACAGGGAAACTTGCCTTTTTTTTTTTTTATTTCCTTTTTTTCTTTTTTTTTTTTTTTCCTAAATCATCTTTTCCTGCTTTCAGGGCAGCCTGCTGTGCCTCTCATCAGGTTGCCAGCTAATTCCAGTCAAATTCATTCTTGCGCCACTATCTGTTATATCTGATCTGTCTTACAGCATATAAGCTATATAGGAGGGCGCTGAAGAATCGAGTGATACGCAGAAGCTGCTTCTGGGCTACTTAATTGTCTCTTTTCAGTAGTGTCTATGGACAGGCTAATGGTGTTAAGCCATAGCGTGCTATGCTATAGTATCTGTGGAGTTCTGTAAATGATTTGCTATTCAAAATCTTGTACGTAGCCTGTTCGCTTACATAGGGAGTAGACTTGTGACTTCATTTTAAGTACTTGCTTGATGGTGGATACTGTGGAAAGATTGTATGACTCCATACCTTCTCTGTTTTGCATTTTCTAGGTAACATATTGCTAAATGATCAGACTAATAGGGTTCAAAATAGTAAAGGCCAGTTGGACATTTCTTGTTCATCAGGGCACAAAAGACTTGGCATATCTCACAAATGCACTTCACTAAAGACTATTCAAAGGGTTCTGAGGCACGAGACACTGTATTCTCATACTGAAATAAATGTTTGTAGCCATTGGAATTTGAGATAGAAAAATATGAAAGTGGATGAGGGCAATTGGAGGAAGATAGATCTCAGCTCTTACATCTATAGAGAGGGTGCAGCTTGGTGTGTGTAAGTCGTCTGTCTTCAGAAATGCAAAAGAAATGTATTGTGAATGTTACGGCATCTACAATACCATCCCTCGTGATTTCTAGACATTACGCTTTTTCCCCTACAAAACATTTCAGCGTTTTGTTCTATTTGGTTATCTTAGAAGTGACGTAGGATGAAAAAATTGCAAAACAAACCAGGAAAGCCAGTCACTGTTTTTTTCAAGAGAATATTGTTGAAAAGCACAAGTGCTTCCTATCTGTGGCTTTACGCAGTTCTTGTTCTTAGCGCTTGTGCCAAAACTAGACCAAAAACTATTAAGGGATGATGCCATGACTGTGGTAAGCACTTTCCTGTTGTCATCAAATTGAAGTCCGATTAAAGTATGTGATTTTAGTTGTCTATAGGCCTTCCTTTAGTTTGAATTTACAAACACTAGGTTTAGCATATACTTGCCTCAAGTACAAACTTACATGTCTGGTGCTGAAAATTTGCAAAGACATTTTATTTTCGTTATGTGCTGATGCTCTGAAAATGCTATTGGAGAGTTTGGTAGATTTTCTTTGGATACACTCAGCCATCAGTTGGTAAGAGCAAGTTACAGAACTGTTGTCCAGAAAGGCCTGAAACGGGACGGAAATGCAATTCCGTTCTTTTCACAGTAGTGTGATACGTGTCAGCATCGCAAAACACCGCTGTGGTTGGCAGCCGCCTTGCGCTTTCAGCAGAACCTTTGCTTCCTCGCCTCCTTCTTCTGTTTACAGCCTGTCCGCTCTGAGAGGAGTGCTGCTGCTGTTTCTTGGGTGGATCTCATCTCAGTGGTGGAAAAGGCCCACATCTTTGCCAGTGCTGAACTCGGTTTTGTTTCTATTTTTAAAGGTTGAGTGCTCCCTTTTTTCAATGAGGTTTTCAGTGCCATATGATGTTCCAGACATTAACTTTCGTTCTCATCAAGGTGATACAATCTAAATAATAAGAAGTCGCTGCGTAGGAAATATGGATGCGCAACAATGCAAAATAGATGCTTTGGAATAAATTCTCTGTGTGTTTAAATGAGAACCAGGTTATAGTGCTTAGTGAAGTATGTCGCTGTGATGATCTTGGAGCAATGTGAAATGAATATCTTTGTTCTCTGTGCAATGCAGTTTGTAGCTTGTGTGTTGTAACTGATACAAACTGATACCGCTAATGTTTGTGTGAGAAATGACATTTCTCTTCTGTCCTTTGCCCCTCTTCTAGTGACTTCCTAGTACCGGACTACTTAAACCAGGAACAAGAAGAGACCCTCGGGCAGTATGAGCTAGGGGAGCATGGCTTTGAAAGCAACTCTTCTGTCCAAATGCCTGTCATTTCACAGGTGTCGTCAACTCAGAATTGTGAAAGCACTTTCCCCTTGGGGTCTCTGGGTGGGTTGGCAGAGAAGGAAGAAGATGTGCCAGAGCAGCCAAAGACTAACGCCACTGCTGAGGCAGCCGCAGGTGACCCTCCGAAACCGGAGCTGTCATCTATTACTATTGAATAATTCATGGTTTGGTTTCATTTTTGTTCTTTGGAAAGTGCCTGTGTTTGGTCCTGTACATTTTAATTTAATTTTTTTAAACAAAAGTGGGGAGATTTTCCCTTTTTACTTTGTAAGCTACGCTTTAAACAGAAAACTGCAACAGATGTTACATTATTTTTCATGACTGAATGATCACTTCTGTGAAAATATTTAAGACTGAATGCACAAAAAGATCTTGTCAGAACATCATGGAAGCTGTGATACACTTCTAAAGAAGAACAACTGATTCAGATCACTTTAACTATTTCTTCTTCCACAGTTAGAGCAGCTCATTAAGTTTCTCTTGCTTCTGCAGACCCTCTGGTGAAGGGAAAGAAATCAGAGGAAACCTTTTTAAAATGACAAACAAAAGGATGCATTGGAAATCATTGTTGAACAGTTTTGACTAGTTTTGAGTGGATGCTTTAATCTTCTGCATAAAAAAAATGACACTTCCTATCTCTGTGCCTGCTGTTTTTCAAAGCGCTTACTGTAACCCTTTTCCTGGAAATGGTAAGCATTTTTGAAACTAACAGTCACACGCTTTTTAAAAACACATTGTCCCTTTTCATCTCAGATGAATCAGTTTTGACAAAGCAAGTGATGTCATGCCAGGTATTGCTACTTCTTATATTCCAGTCCTTTTAGAAACTCCTTGGTCAAATAGCCTGTCCAGATTTGCCCATCGGAGTGAGGTTAGACGTGGAAATACTACGGTCAGGAAAAGCCTAATGGTGCATCATGAATTGAGGGTGAGAGAAGAGTGTATATCCGTGCAAGCCTGACAAATATCTCATGACTGTATCTTTCTGTAGAAGGGGAACCACGTATGAAAATGAAGGTTTTCCCAAACGGAAATTCTTAAAAAGTGGCCAAATTGTTTGCAGTCCTGGTCACTTCCCCCTACCATATATACTGTATTTTTACTGATCTCCAAAAGCTAGCTAGAGGGAGTTTACAGATGGGAAAAAATGAGCTCTTCTGTGCATTATTGCACATTTTTTTGTTTATACATATGCATATATAGTTTCTGAGATTTTTATTAGTCTGTTTTGGACAAAACAAGCAATTTATTCTCTTCAGAGGCCAACTTTCTAACCCAACAGGGGGTTGTTTACAAAAAGCCTATATAGCAATGATGACTTGTTCCTGTTTCAAAACATTTTAAATCCTTGCCAACTCGGTTTATTAAAGGCCATTACTCCAGCTACATACACAGCTCAAGTAAGCAATAAATTGAAAGATTTGCAATTTCATTTTTCCATATTTAGAAAAAGCTGCAAATTTAGGGTGCGGGATTTTCAGAGCAGCGAGTCTTGTTTTGTCGAGGATGTTTGGGCTATAGTACTGCTTTGAAACCTAAATTAGGAAATACATTAGGAGGTTTGTGATTTTTTTTTTTTCATTGCTTCTGAAGTTAACTCGGTGTTTGATGCCAAATGCCTACCGCCTACGGATGACAAGCTGAGCGAGTAGGTATTACTTGATCTTAGTATTCCGAAGGCATGATACACTCCCTTAGTTTTCAGTCTTGTTTTTTTAAATTGTTGTTCTCTGTCCGGATTTGTTTTACGCAAACATGAAGAGGAAATGAAACCAATAGAGAAAGGTTGCTCCTGAAGAAACAGAAGACACAAAAATCGTATTCTATTGCAAGATCAATTTGTATTCAGTTAGCTTAGGCAGCTCTGGTACTCCGTAGGTCTGAGTTGTTTCTACTAATAGCCAACTTCTGTAAGGAAAAAAGTTTATTGCCCTTTGGAAAGAGCTTAAAGGGTTTCAGTGACTTTAACGGTTTTTCTCTGCTGTGTTTTAGGTAAAAAACACACATTTTAGTTAAATAGGGCGAAAACAGTTGGGAATTAAGTCCTTTCCAGGTTACTGGAATGAAGTTTCTCCACCAGATCCAAAGGGTGTTTTAGAAACATGCTGCAAAGAAGTTCTCTGCTGCAATTCAGTCTTGTACGTCTGGCTTTGTAAGTCTTCTTAAAAGGGCTTGAAGGAGAAATTCTTTTTTCGGGATGCTGTACTGTGAATTAGTCCGGTGTCTGTTCATGGGCTGAATTTAAAGACCAGTTCTCTTCCACTTCTGATTTCTATGACTGAGAAGCCAGTGAGACAAGAAAATGCCTTTTGCCGAGTTTTATCCTGAATTATAGGGCTATGACACTGAACCCAAATACATCATTTTCTTTTTTCCTGACAAGTGTTACTCCACTTTGCAGGTATATGAGAATCCTTTGTGATTCGTGTAGTAAAAAGTACTTACAGAGAAACACATTTCCAGGCGGCACAGATGTAATAATCAAAGGTGGTCAGATATAGATGGGCGTAATCTTCTGTTAGAATCTGATAATTTTCACCCATTAGATATTTTGCTAAACAGTTTATTGGCGAGGAGATGTGCAAATTCAGAATAGACCCATCTGGATATTGGATTTTTCAGACTTAAAATTTTGTGTCAGAAGGCAAACTGCTTTCTGAATACCAAAGAGAAGGGGGAAAACAAGTTAAAAAGACTTTGTAGCTCTAATCCGTTCTTCCTTGAAAAGAAACGAGTGTCATTACCTGTTAACACCTTGGTACAAGGCAAGTCACGGGTTTCATTGTTCAGTGCACTGTGTTACACATTATCTTTTCAACCCTGTAATCTCTGTGTAACATCTTAATTTAGTTCTCACTTTTCAATCTGATTCAACTGCAGGAACAATAGAGTTCTTAGAGGATTTTTTTTGTTTGTTTGTTTTAGGGTTGGGTTTACTTGTTAATTTTCCTGTTTGTAATTGTTTCTTGTCAATACCTCTTTTCTCCATAGAAGTGAACACAGATTAAATAGAAATATCCTTTTATTTCTCCTCCCTAACTTGTTGGAAGTGTTCTGTTCTTTGAAACGCTGGTGTTCTTCACAGGAGAGGTGTAAAAACATAGGACATCTTAAAACAATTTCTGTTGCTAATACTTGGATTCCAGATGGAGCGAGATAGATACCTAACTAAGCTAGAAGAAACTTGCCTTAAACTACACATAAATTTCTTTCAATACATTATCAAGAGGGTTTTGAACTCCGGACTGCATTTTCTTTTTTTTTTTTCTTTTTTTTTTTCTTTCTTTTTTCTTTTTTTTTCTTTTTTTTTTTCCCCAAAAAACCCCACTATTTGGTATGCAGTTATATTTCTGCTTGACAAGGATCACGGAATCACAGAGTATCTGAGGCTGGAAGGGGCCTCTGGAGGTCATCTAGCCCAGCCCCACGCTCAGCGCGGAGTCAGCAAGAACAGGGTGCTCAGTCCAGTCAGGTTGTGAGTATCTGCAAAGATGGAGACTCACCAGCCTCTCCAGGAAACCTCTTCCAGCGTTCGACCACCCTCACCGTAAAAAGGGTTTAGTATGTTTAGATGGGATTCCTTGTATTTCGGCTTGTGCCCACTGACAACAGTCTGGCTCCATCCTCTTTGCGCCCTCCTATCCAGTAGTTTTACACATTGATAAGATCCCCCTGAGCCTTCTCTTCTCCAGACAAAACAGTCTGATCTCTCTCAGCCTGTATGGCACATGCTCTAATCCCTTCATCATCTTCGCGGCCCTTATAAATTGTTTAGAATTTCTTCCAAATAGCTACACGTATGCCCCATTGCAGCCGTTTCTTTGTCGATGAGTAGTCTCCAAATTCATTCGCAACGTGATTTATGTCTTGCTTTTGCATATCCTTCTCCCATGTGGCACCAATCTTTGCACTCAGTGGAAAATCCTTTCCTCGCCCATTTATTTTGCAAGCAGAGTGCCTTCACTACCACAGAACTAGCAAGGTTCTGCCGTATGCCAGGGACCCGGACTCTCGGAGTCCGTGCAGGGTCTTTACTCCTTGCATATTGTGTAGAGCAGTACGTCTGATGGGAACAATGGGAAAGGAAGGGATTGGGTTTTTTCTGACTTAACGTGGTGTTTTGGGAGAGGGGAAAAAATTCAGAAGCTTTCTATTTCCCCGCAAAGAGCAGAAGAAAAAGAAGTGATGTATTAGCTGTGCGGGAGTTTGGCCAAGTTGTAAGGGTTTGTTTTGTTTCTCGATGCAGACACATAGCACAACTCCCCTGGAAATCCCTGGGGACGCCGACACATGCAGCAAATTAAGCTCCCCAGCAGAACGGCTTGTCACTGTTCTTAGAGCGCATTAAAAAAGATGTGTGTTCCTCATGATTTGTCTGTCTTGCTACAGTTTGAGTTCAGTTGTCAGGCTCGCAGATACTATGGTCGCGTCTCTCATACTGAGAGATTAGTAGACTAGGTTATGGAAAATGGTTCTGGGTTCACATGTATCTTGAGTCTAAAAGGTGTGAATTTAAACTTTTTAAAAAAGTAATAGCTGCCAATGCAGTAAAATATATTTTATAAGACTAAGATCCCTATATGTCCCTTACGGGATAAAATTTTATTGTTTTTAAGCTATGGTTTAAAGTTTTTATACGAGGGCTTCAGTCGCTTCTTGGTTGCTGGCTTTCCCCTCCAGCCCCGGGATGTAAGAGCACTGAGACTATTGCCGGTCTCTCTCCGAGACGAACCATGAAGCATTTTATATGCAAATAGAACGGGAGCTTTGTGCGCCCTGCAGGGATGGAGAAAATGCAGATGTGGGAGCACCTGTTGCTCCTAGATCCGTTGCAACTTCCACACCATCAGAATATGGAAAATAGCTAATTTTCATTCAGATCAATTACGTTCGAGTTTTGCTTACAAGGTGAAACCCGGTTTTGGAGGGTTCTCATCTCCAAGTGTGGACATAATAAATTCCATAGCATCTTGATGACAGATAAGAGGGTTCAAGGCCGGACGGTGCCTCAGCCACATCAGAGGTCCCTAGTAAATAGAGTCGGTTCCAAGTGTTTGAGGAAATGTACCATAAAAAGCAAATGTGAATTTTTTTAATGCAACAGTACTTACTGCTCTGGGTTTTTGTTAACGTGTGCTATCACAGTAATTCAGTGTCCCACAGGTCTCAACTACAAATCTGGTTGCACTTAAAAAAAAAAAAAAGCAAGCCGAATGAGTTTCTGGTGCTGCCAGCCTGTGTGGCAACTGTACCTACAGTCTTCCTGAGGGTTGCTGAAGTCCCCAGAGGAGTGATTTTCTTTAACCATTCGTTTAGCTGATGCATGCTTTTGATATTCTGACTTATAGCCCTGGCTACACACAGTTCTTGGACAGCTTCTTTGCCCTGTTCCTGCAGTGCCTTCACTCTAGGTGCTGCCCTACAGTGAAACCCCAAAGAGGGAAAGAGTAAGCTGGAGGAAAAAATGTGAATTAAATTATTGTTGGGCTTCTTTGTGCATTTTAGTAACAGTGAAACCCCCTTAACTGTGCCAGTCTCCGGTCACCAGCCGTATATCCAGTCGTCATCTCATCCACAGTACAGCTTCTCTTGTTGATGCTGGCCACAGCTAGATTACTTGGCATGTTTATTGACTTAACAGAATTGTTTTTTGGTTTTGGTTTTGTTTTTTAATGTATACGATGTTTAAATACACTTCACATTTTATATAATACTATCTGGCTATTAGTATTTTTCAGGAACCATAGTTCTTGGTGGCTATATATATTTTTGTGACTTTTTTTGTAAACTAAGTGCCGTTTCAACGTTACAATCATTTTTAGAGTTATTGTAATCAATGTGAATATCATGTTTTTTCAAATCTGTTCTGAGCCTGTAGTGTTTGCTTTGTGATCATATGTGTAATGTATATATTCTGTATAGTTACATTGTATTGAAATACTAGCTTGTTTGATATAAGAAAAGTATGTATTGGGTACTTTTTTGCTAGCCTGGTTGTTTAATCTTTAAAAAAAAATGTTCTAAAATAAAAAAAAAAAAAAAATCTCCAAACTGGTCCCATTATAGGTCAAAATTAAGGGGGGAGAAAAACTAGTTTTGAGTGTCTTTGGATAGAAACATGAAGCTAAGATTTTTCATTAAAATATTAATGTTTTATGGAGTATATCTTTGCTTTGTGTCGTTATTTAACTATACCAGAGTTTGTCTTAACAGTACAAAAGGCTACCTTTGACCTTGTGTAAGAAGGTGCAACTCTGTCGCTAGAGCTACATTCTCTTAGAACCTTTGCTTATAATTAGTCTCAGAATAGTTGAGTATGAGGAGAACTCACTGTTGCTGGAGCTGTCATTGGGAGGAAGGTAGTTCAAAACAAAAGAAGCGTTAATAAATGTTTGGAGAAGTTACATGAGTAAAGAGTATTAAGAATAAAGTACACATTGCTGTTTAATTTTCCATTGTATATTACATTTCCTTTTGTTAATGTTCTCTTTTAGGCTGTATTCTGCAAAAGCGGTGGGGCCATCTTTTGAACGGGGTTTTATTGATGGAAAGCCAGCCAAGAATGAGCCTAATCAAATTAGTCAAAGCAGAAGATGTTTAGAAAGGACAGTAGACAGAGTCATCGCGATCGCAGCTGTGAGCTTCAAAATAGTCATGAAACAGCCTAGAGTCATGGGACTTAAAATACCCCTCTGCTGTTTCTGGCAACCCTTGCAATTAAATTAATTTGCCTCCTACAGACCCACCTGTCTGACCGAGCTGGAATGCTGGCTGGATCAACACATAGCTAGGGCACAGGTAGGAAAATGGAAGTTTTGTAACTGCTTGGCTGAAATGATTGTAACTCTGCCCAGCAGCCTATATGAATAACAAGCAGGCTGGCACGATTAATACACTAGCAGTCAAATTGTGTTCAGCATCTGACACGGGAGCGGAAAAGAAAGTGGAAAAGCATTCCACCGTGGAGAGTACACAGCCACAATGAACCTTGGACGGGGGGTGGGTTGAGAGTTTCTGAATTCCCAGTTCTCGTTTTCCTGAGGACCTTGCGTAGGGACAGAATTATTTTATCAAAAGCGTAATTGGAAGAGGGAACATATCGGGTAGAGGCTTTGGAGAGAATTGAAGTTCGAGATGGAAAGGCTTTGACTCTGTTGGTCTCCCGTAAAAGCAAGAATTTTGCTGCTTTGAAGACAGACAGACCCAGTTAGGAGAACGCAGTGATGCTTAGCAGACCATTACAAATCTAAAGCCTGTATGACTGTATATGAACATACACTATCCTAAAGCTAAGGCAAGACTGCTAAAACGCATACCTTTGATGGATATCGAGGTTCAGACTTGTGACTCGAGCGGATTTTTCCAAAGCACAACCATATGTTTAAGTTTAGCATGAAACATCTTTTAGATGTCCTTAACAAAGCAAGTGTACATTATTGAAGTTTTTCTGTGGCTTCCTTGTAGCGTTTAAGCGTTTTATTCCTGACAGTAATGAAGTACTATTTCTTTTGCACAGAGGAGAGCGGCTGAGATGAGATTGAACTCATAGCTACCGAGAATGTAGTAGAGCAGGGAACAGAGTTCTCCCAGGGCTTACTGCACCATCCCTACGTATGTGATATCCTGGTGAAAATGAAGCTGCTAAGAGAAACCTGGCTTGGATTATGTGTAAAGCGCTTTTTCACAAGCTGCTTGTGCATGCTGCATCTCCAGAGTACTGAGCATAACTCTGTCATCACCATTCTTAGAGCAGAGATGGCTGTGAGACCATGAGCAAGCAGAGCAGGGGTAAGTGTGTACACGTTAGGGCCTCAGTTACAGCGCAGAGACGTGCATTCAGTCATTCTGGGTTTTGGATCTGTTAACGCTTTTTTTCAGAGGAGACAGGGACTCTTGAATAGCAGATTTACACGTACTGATAGTAGCCCTGATTTTCTTAGTTGCCTTTCACAAATCCTTTAGAAATAGGCCACAGACTCCCAGAGTGAAAACCGTGTGTTTGAAAATCACTCTGAAGGCGTGACTTAACTTCCCTTGATCGTGAGTTGCCTTCATCTCAGTCACAGGTCTCCCGGTGAAGATTAGAGAGCAACTCGGGGGGCGTCTATTTGTGCATCTCACTTGAACCTTTACCTCTCATTGCTGAAATTTGAACTTCTCTCCAAATTTTGACGTTGATGACCTAGGTGCTTTGCTCACCTGTATGTTAATTTGTGTGGCTGTGCCACTATCACTGACTCTTAGATACCCCCCCCATTTTGAATACAACTGATTGGATTTGTGTGGGAGTATCTTTGAGAATACATCCACGCATCCGGCTAACCTGCATTCCCAGTCTTCCACGTGCCTGCATAAAGCTAGGTGCTCAGGCCCTGTGTTTTGTAATACTCCCATCGTTGAGAAGATAACAGTTTTTTCTCACAAAGTACTGCTTGTTCCCCTGTACACGCACGCACACACACACAATCCGCATGTGCTCATTCAGAAGGAATTTTGAACAACGAACATACAAAAACATCGACTGACCAACTCCTTCCTTGCCGCTTCCCTACAGAAACAGCTGGTATTACTATCTTTTTCTTGGGTAATTCTCATCGGATGGAACAGGTTACGAGCTTAAACCTCCAGCAAGGGCCTTGCTTCCCTTTTCTCTTAGCCCTTCCAAGCTTCTCTTTGAGCTTGGAGTGAAAAGGAGAGGCATGGTTTCCTGCAGTCCTGTGCTCATCTCTAAACAAGCTTCTCCTCCACAGAGAGGCAGGACTTCCGGACAAGATATCGATTATAAGGCAGCAGATAGATTTTGTGGTCGAGAGGGGTTTTTACAGTGTCCGCTACAAACAGATTGCTGCTAAGTATGAAGGAGCATCGAATAAGTGTGGGCGGTATTCATTTACACCAAAACAAAGTACAGGCCTTAATTATTTGTTGGCTTAAAGCATTTCTGTCTGCAGTGCAGTACAGCTTTCAAACCACCCAAGATAGCTGTGAGTATGCCCCGTCATTCGTGCCTCTAGAAAGAGAAAACTAATGGTAAAAATGGATCATCTGAATTCTTTGCAGGCAGGGGAGAAGTCTCCCAGGTGAGTACACCTCTGAGTCAAAGGGGAAAAACCAGAAGTGTTGGGAGAGGAGCAAGGAAACCATGATGCGTTTGTGGGCTGGTGGAGGAGGTGACTCAATTCCAGGATCGTTTTTGTGTGTGTAAGCAAAGAAGATGTTTTGACACACACACGCAAGGAGAAACGATCCCTCAGGGTTTGATACTGCATCACTGAAGGGTAACACTCCGCTGGCTTCAGAAGAGCAAGGTAAATTACAATCCCAGTCCACTTAAGCATTTAAATAGTCTGCCTTTCCAGAAATGTGTTTAAACCGCTCCTTAAGAGCTTACCCATTTTGTGAACTTTACTTTTGCCAGTTGCTTCTCTGACTCAGCACAGTGTATTTTACAGCCTGTGTATTAATGGGGTGCACAGAACTGGTTTTGGAGAGTTCATGTGCATAAACAGACCCTTGCACTGTGTAAAACAAAACTGGAGAGAAAAGACACGAAAGCACAGGACTAATAGGCAACAGAGCTCAGAAAACCAAAACATCTCTCCAGGGTAGGACTTCATCTTCCCACAATTTAAACAAGAAAAATAACAAAAAACCTAACAAAACCTTTTATATAACTTCAGCGTTGCAGTGATCGGTTTCAGGGTTGACGTGACAGCAATTATAAACAACAGTTATGCAACTGCCTCCTTGATTGAATTGAAATTAATACAGAGAAGGAAAGAGCCAAACAAAAAGAAATGGCTTTGGGTTGACTTGTTATGTTTTAAATAAATAAAAAAATGCTCAGGTCAGCCTCTTTTTTCAAAAGTGAGCGCAAGCCCAGGGTGAAAAATCTCCTTGAAGAACAGACAAAGTGAATTGCTCTTAAAATTTCTATTTGTGTTAGAGGCAGAATTTTGTTTATCTTCTAAGGCTTACAGCTCCTTTTTTTTATCTGGCAGTGAGGTAATTCAGTATTTTAATTTTGCTCAAGTTCCTTCTACTTTAAAACTCTCTTTACAAACTGTTTAACACATTCTATCATTGACTATAGTGATTCCAGTGCTACCGGTTCACGCCATCTGAGGAGAAGGCCCACGTACACATGTGTGCGTACACATTATTTCCTCCACTCGCCATCTGGCAGGCGTTCAGATGTTTTCAAGTGGAACTGAAGGCAACGTGGCTGCCGCGCGTTGCACGGGCAGCGTCTGGTATCTCAGAGAGGAACGCTTCCTTAGAGTGAGTACCATTTGGTAGCGCTTGAATTCACGTAAAGGAAACAGAGGGAAAGTCTTAGTCTAGCTGGCTGTACTGGCAAAGCCCGAGTCCTGCCTGTATTGTACAGGAGTTGTGCCCAGCTCGTTTTCTCTGATCTGTCTGATAGAGGCAGGATGCAATTACTGTTCAGTACCGTTAATGGTTTTGTGCGGACATGAGCTAACCTCCTGGAATTAATTTGCCGTTGTGAGGCAGATGTATAAAACAATGCCAGGGTGGATCTCTTATCAAAGGAATCCTGTGGCTTTTCTGTTTCTCCAGGATTTCTCCTGTTGATACAGGGAATAGCGCATCCAGGAAGAGATGGGGGACAGGAATTAAACCTGTTGTTTCTTTGCTCCTCCTCACCTTTTCCACCCTGAGTAGCAGGAGGCAGAGGAGCCTCAAGCTTGTTGCTTCCACTGGTAGAGGAGGAAGCAGATTTTGGAGGCGCCTACACAAGATGAGTTTGCTACACATCCCACTGACGTGTGCTAGCATGAGTCATCCAGGGAATTCACTACCCTGTATGCAACAGGTTCAGTGAGCAAAGTGCCAAAGAAAACCTGCAGAATACAGCACACTCACTATTCGTATGTGCACGCTCAGCTGTGATGAGCCTTTGTGCTGGATTCCCTACCAGGTTTGCCACAGGGAGACATTGGACAGGTGGCTTCACCCCTGGTAGCGTTGTTGTTGAGGAAAAAAGCTGATCTCAGAGCTACCTACCTTAGCTGTTGATTGTTTATGCTTATCTTTGCTGGGCCAGTAACTTAGTGTTGCATATTACCCTTGGCGTGCTGTTAGGTGACATGAAGAGCGCGGTCTGCGTAGCCATCTCGTTGTCCTTGCTTGCCTTTCCTGCTTTCTTCCTTCGGTCTGTTGTTGTGGATTCTAAGGGAGCAAGGAAAAAGTGAAAGCTCGCATGGCCTTTGACATCTCTCCAAGCCAGAAAGAAAGCACTGGGAGGTTAAATTTTATGTTTTGCTTAGCCTTCCCCTCTGGAGACATGAAAAGAATTATAGGAGCTTGATCTATAGTGTGGCTAGGCAGCTGTGATGGGTGCTTTATTAAAGTCTATAGCAATCAAGCTAACACAAACCAGAACCTTTCTCTGTAGCTTTATGTAACCCTTTAAAAAGTGATGGATGTTTAGCAGCAGGAGTGGGGGGAAATCAGTAGGTTAGGTCAAACTGCACAACATGATAACCAGAACAATTAATAGCACTTAATGTGAAATGGCAAGCTCTTGGCTCCTCGAATATTATATAGTTTACAATCCAGGACAGATTGCCTTTAAAGTATGGCTCTCATCAAAAGAGTGGCTATGGAGCCCTCGGTACAATAAAGCCGTTCCGTGGAGATGATCCTTTTCGCTGCCTGTGATGTCTTAAGTGGGTTTGTTGCTACTGGTTTTGCCCCTCTTTGTCTTAGCGCTGTAGCAGCAGTGCCGCTTCGGGGGAGGGAACTGGATGCCTTTCTTTCGAGAACTGGCAGCTGAACTGTCAGCTGAACTCTGGTGGCAACGGTGCCTTTTCCCCATCCGCTGCCATTTGTGCGAATTCACTGAATCAGCTGCGGAGCTCTAACTGGGCACGGTCTGTTTTTGTCTTTATTGCTAGTGATGATGCCAGAAAGCCTGCAGCTTGAATTCCCATCTCGAAGTGGGTTTGCAGGACCCGTGTTCTGAAAAAGCCTTTCTTTTGTTTGCTGTCCAACTCAGAGACTCTGAGCTGGATGTTGCGAGAGACAAAGAATCCAACAGCACAGAATGCAACTTGCTTGACATACCAGGGCACATTTTCCTCTCCTTCAGCACCTTGGCTATTTTGATCCCTTAATTAACCTAAGATGTTCCATTTTCTAGGTACCTGCTAGTAGACCAGGCAGCTACTTACCTGTCTTCTTTCCTAAAGCCAGAGAAGGAGGAATCAAACCTCAGCAGGAAGAGGGAAAAATCAAATTGCAACAGGAGGAATCAAAGAGAAAGAGGCAATTCCTGCTGAACAAACGTCACTCGTACCAGGATATCAAAACCCAGCCTCCTGGATCTCCTTGCCATCTCAATCTATGCAGGGGCTATAGGCGTAAGTCTGCACTCCAGCTCCTCGTGCAGTAACGTAGTGTTTTATGCAATGCTGTGTGCTGTTGCGGCTTTCTCTTACACGGGGTGCAGCCACATCATTTCAGGGTTTCTCGTGTTGTGAGATGGGCACAGAAGTGTTGTAGTGCGCTCAGAGACTGAGGTCCTCATGCCTGTAATATTTTTTTATACAACAGCATAAAATTCACTACTGTGTTTTGTTTTTTTTTTTTTATCAGGGGTGTCAAGTACATCCTCTTCTCATTAAAACTAACTTCATTCTTAAACTCCTGAAGGGAGACAGAGAGAATGAAGAAGTGGAGTTTTGGTTTTCTAAAGGTGTCTTGGAAAGAAAATTACTGGATTATTGTCATTATCCCCAAAGCAAGAATATAAAACCCACAAAATTGGAAACTAATTTTCACTGTGACTTTTAAATTTAGAAAGTAACTTTCATTCTGAGTTGGTGGTTCATTTTGAAAAGACAGACTTTAATTTTTTTACAAAATATGTTTTTGAAATTGCCTTCTGAAAACGTCCCTGATTTTTTTTTTTTCCCCATGATATACCTTGCTATTAAAGGTTTTCTTCCTGACTTGGAAGAGAAGGTAATTTCAGATCATTAGCATTTTTCACCAAGAGGACGCAGTTCCCTGCAGGACTCTGGCTTAGCCTTTTGGCAGACGCAGGGAGCCAGCACTCCCTTACTTGCCTTCAAGTCATGTTTGGCAGTTTGGCTTTGGGGCAGAGGGGGTTTTGTGACGGCTTTGAAGACCGGAAAACAAACCCTTAATTCCCCCTGTGAAAACCGAAAGGAACTGCGCTGGAAGATGGCAGCCCACCACAACAGTGCATCAAGAAGGGCAGGTATTTGCAGCCCTCTTTCAGCTAAGCCATGTGTAGTTCCATTGCCATAACCGGGGAGCAAATGCTTGCCCTCCGTATTCTATTTCTAGAAAACAAATATCATTAGAGCAGGAGAGAGGCTGGACTTAGTAAATTGGATTAGCATATTGGCAGAGTTTAGATTCCTGTCCTGGAATAGCGTCCATAACAAAACAATCTTACTCCCAGGTCCGGCAGCCCTGAGTGAGATAAAACAGATTTTGCAAAGTAAAACCAGTTCCGCTGTTACCTTTCCAGCCCACTGTCCTTAAACAAAGCAGTTACATCTCTGCGTAACCTTGCGGTGAATGAACTTCAAGTCTCTTAGCCAAGTCTGAATTTAGCTTGTGTTTTTTTATCTCCAGAGGTGTTTCATTAGCTCAATTACAAGTGACATGTTCCACTATGCACTGCTGACTGAAAAAAATCAGCCAACCTAAATCCCTCTCCAAATAGAATCCAATTAACCTCTTACTCCCCCTTCCTTTAATCCCCCATGCCTCATGACTTGTTCACAGCCACACCTTTTAAAGAAGACCAAAGTAAACTACCGGAGATAGCTATGTACTTAACAACTCAGGTGTTTGTACTTGATTTTTTGGTTCGGTTGGGCTTGCGTGTATGCTGTTATTGTTCAAAAAGTAAAAGCCTATGTTTTTTGTGATGGTGTCCAGTGATAGTTCTCTGTTGCACAACCCATTTGGGCAAGAGTCTGTCCCTGGGTTTGCCATAGAGGCACCTTCCGTGCCTCGCTGTCCCCATCTGGAAAAGGTGTGCAGTGATCCTCAGTAACACGTAGAAAGGTTGGACGTGTCGGATGCAGACTGCGTAGCTGCAGAGACCACCCAAGGACGTGACCGTTGCTGTGAACGTGCTTGCTAACGATTCGGTTTGCTTCTGTGGACTTCAGATCCTGGTGAAGCATTGTTTTGAAGGTGGTTACGGTGCCTGGGTGTTACACTGGCTTCCTGCTCGGGGCTGAGTTTTGCCCTAGATCCATTAATGTTTTGGCAGCAGTGCTTCCTCGCCGGTGTTGTCAAGACAGTTAGATGCTGAAGTCATCAGTAAGGCATATAACCCTAAATGGATGGGTTGGATTAGCGACCTACTTTAGCATACAAGTCTTGCACAAGTCTGACCTTCTCCCCACGATCCACCCCGAGACCTCAGCAGCACAAGCCATTTCAAAGCATCCCGGTCATGTGTTGAAGCCGTACTAGCAAGGCAGCGAGTCCGTCAGCTGGGGCCAGGAGCTGCGATTTGGAAAGCCTGAGTGCTTGATTTGGCTACAGCCTTGCTTTGCAAATCCACACAAACATCTCATTTTCTCGATTTTTTTTCCATTGTATCCACAGTCCGTGTCCTGAAGAACTTGTACTCCCTGTGAATTAGTGGTAGGATTATTACTGGAATTTTGTCTGCTTGCGTGCTCAAATGAGCTCTCAATCTGGGCTGAGATTTAGGCTGCAGCAGTTGTTGGGTTTTGTTTTGTTAGCAGACAGTTATTTTTTAAAATAGGTCTGTTTTCATTTTATAAGCATTTTCCTCTGAACGTGACTACAAAAAATAAGCAGTAAAACTCAGAATGAGTGGGACAAATGTGCTGCTGAGGACAAACCAGCCCCGGGGACTGATCAGAACAGGTTACAGGAGAGGTATGGGGTTACACCCCATAAACTGAGGACTACAGTAAAAGACATCTAGAAAAGCTCAATCTCTTCCAATAAGGATGTTCTGTGCGTTTTGTGGGTCTTGGATCAGCACGATCCAGCTCTCTGTGTTCCAGGCAAAGCTAGTTTTGGAAGTGTTGCTACAAAGAGCACCATAAAATTTCATACCTTTGTTGGGTTTCACTTTTTATTCCTGTAAGTTTGAATTAGCCTGACAAACATGTTTCCTAAAAACCTGGTGCGTGGACTGACCCTGGGGGTGCCGTATTACTGCCCAAAGTGAGCTATTCTGTTTTGTGGGAGAGACTAGAAAAACAGGCGTCTGTCTTGGGAAGGCTGACAGGTTCCGGATGGGAGTCAGGTTGAGCGCCAGGGCGGTGTTTTGGTGGGGCAACACGGGCAGATTGTCCAGACGGGTGCGTGCCTGTATTTATATACGTGCGTGCATTTGTGCAGTTTGCTGAGTGATAAAAGAGGATGAATGCCCTGTAACGTGGGACGGCAGCGATGAGGCTGTACTTAACCGCAAAGTCAATACAGAGAGAACTAGTCTGGTCAGGTTTTCCTCAGACAATTATCTATTTATTCTCTTCGTATAGCATCTCTCTAAATCCTTTTTTGGCTTTTCTGCTTTTAATTCTCCTTTCCTCCCCTAAGCTGAGCATCCATCCTTCCTATCTGTTGCTGTCTAAAGCCCGTTCTCGCCAGTGGTCCCAGTGACCTTCGGACAAAGCAAACACATCCCCGCTTGCCTCGGCATCGAGAACGGCAGCCTTCTCCTCCCTTCGCCGCACCCCCGGGGCTGCTAACTTACGCGGTTCCTCTGCTCCAGGCCCGGCTAACGTGTCTGGGTTTTACGTAGCGGTGGGCCCGATCCCAACCCTGATCTAAGCCTGCCTTGAGGTGCTCTCCCCGTGTCCTGAGCCAGGCTGAGGCGTTCACAGGTGTCTGTCCAGTTCAACGCATGGGTGAGCCCCATCCCTCGGTGCTTTGGGCTGTTGGAAATCCGCACAGCATTTCTGTGGCTTTAGCCTATTTCTCCATTTAATGTTCTCTGCGCTCGGAGATGTTTTGTTTCTGCCTATCCCCTTAAGAGGTCAAGTGCTTCCACAGGGAGGTTAGCCTGTAGTTTTCCATGCACCCAGACTACTCCGCGCACGAGTGAATTTGTTCTGTGATAATACAGCCGAGCAGGCAAAACCACAAGTAAATCAGACTGGGTTTTTTTCCCACTTTTAATAACAGTTTACTATTCTGTAAGTGCATGTAAAGCACATGCCCTATTCCCCCAGCCAAGGAGCCTGACAGCTTGTCAGCAAGAACTACCATAGGTCTAGAGTGACTGATTTATACAAGTAAAAGCACACGTGCCAAGACCTGGCAGCAGCTTGCTCCTTCTTTTTTTTTTTTTTGTAACGACTTGGCAACCCTCTCTCTTCTCCTTCATCCAAACTTTTGCCTTTTATAGTCTTTGAATAACGCCTTTTTTTTTTTTTTTTTTAATGTATGTAGCAGTTTCCCCTCCCTTCTCTTTCAGCCATTTGCTCCCTTCCTTATCTGAATTGGCCATGGGACAGGAGATCTTGGCTTCACAACAAGCAGTTCTTGACCGAGTACACACAATCACAAACCAGATTGCACATGGACTCGTGGTTTTGGGCATGGGAGTGGGTGCATTAGGGCTTCATAACACTTTCTTACCTGTGCTCTGATATTCCCATGCTCGTGTGTTGTACATGCTTGTGCTAAAACTTACCTTCCTTCGTCGAAGCATATGCACGTGCGTGAGCTCACACTGGTGCAATCGAGCGTTTATTCACATTGATTCTCATGTTCTCCATGGGGAACGCTCATTTAAAGAATTACACAAGTTTGTCTGCATATCCAAGCGGGAATTCTTACACACATGCATATACAAACAAGTATAAGCCACCCTGTATAAATATGGCCTCCAACGTAGATTCAAACTGGATTATGTATGAGGGTTTATTGATTTGCTCTCTCTCACTCAGGCCTGTGTTGAGCTATAGGCTCACGCACAGCTGTGCAGCCACGCCGTTTCTCAGACACACGCATTCTTAGGCACAGACAGTCTCTCACACATAGGCTTATAGATTTATGATTTGTTGTGAGAGTGGAAAACAGCTGCTGCAGGCTAATCAAATACAGCAGAAGATTTAATGCAAAATATTGAAAAACACTGTCTGGTAGGAGGGTGAAATTCTTAAAAACATGCTGGTCTCATGGCGCTAGGCCAGCGCAAGAAGATTTGCACCTGGCCATGATAAACGTCAGCAGCGGGTCTGGAGGAGGCTGCTTCGCCCTTAGAGGGCTGCCAGATACACGGGCGAAAATTCGCGTTGGGTTTGGCCCTGCAAATAAGCTACATAAGTCTGAGGCTGTGGTTTTTCAGGGGCACGCAAGCAGAGCTGCTTGGCGCGGACTGGTAGGAAAGAAGAGTAGTCCAACTGGAGCACCAGCTTTGCAGCACATTGGCAGAGCAGGTTGAAGTTCTCGCTACTGGCTCTCTTCTGCCCGTCTCTCCGGACAAATGGAAAGCCTATTTCTCCAGGGCTGTCAGTTCAGCACCTTTCACCAGTTCTGCTAAGGCTGCAAAGGCTTGGAAATAATTAACTGCAAAGGAAAGAATTTCATCTCAGGTTTCTGCTGACTGACGACACAGGCAATTTATGATGCCACAAGAAGCTCAGGCTGGGATTATTTCTATGTAACTCCCAACGCTGCTGCTTGGCAGCTTAGTGACTGTGTTGGAAGTGACTGAACTAGATTAATACCTTGTGGATTTGAACTATAAACTTCCACGAGTTTGGAGTTCTGGGGCTCGGCTTAGCTGAGTACAGACTAGAGCTGCGGCACTTGCAACGTCCTCGTCTCCCTTTCCCGGTGCCGGTAGGTGGGACTTTCTCGGCACAGCTCTCCCCTTTCTCACCCGGCAGGTATGATCTCACTCGTCCATCTCCCGAGGTGAGACCGCAAAGGGCTGGGCTGTGAAAATAGCGCAGGATCAGTCTTCAAAGTGTCCTTCCCGTGAAACCTCGGGTTGGCAGCCTCAGCGGGTCTGTGCTGCCGCTCGCTCTCTGGAAAATGAAGCGAGCGTCTCCTGCTTCCTTGGGTGCTAGGCAGAGAAAATGTGATACCTGAGCAGGGCGCTCAGATGTCGCGGCTAAAGGACAGGTGTATTTTGTTCCTGTCGGCAACAGGAGACGAGAGCCTCCTGCTCCGGTAGTGGTTTCGGCTGCAAAAAGAGATCGCTCTTTTGCAGCTGATGGTTGCGGGTTTAGTCCCCGTTATTTACCTACAAACATGTATCAGTCTTTCTGACTGGAGACTCCACAGGCTGAACCAGCAAGTCAGTTCTCCTGTTCACCCTGTGTGAGCTGAGATAATATTTTCTAAAGAACAGGGCCGTGGGGCTGTTGGGCTGGCCTGCTGATTTTGCACGTGCCTGTCTGCACCATCATCAGCCAGCAGCTTACCCCTGGTCATTCCTGGATCTGTCCTACCCACATGTGCCGTGAACAGCTCCCCGTCTTTGCTGTGTGTTTTGAGATCATCGGGTGAACAGTGCCGTTCAATCTGTTCTTTGCAGTGAGACACCAACGGCACGTCTACGTATTGGTGAACCAACAGCTCTCTGACTCATGGCTGATGGGTGCCCAGGAGCCCATATTCCCTTTCTTCATGGGTCGGCAGCCCTGGGTGGCATAAAGTACACACTGAAATGCGCCGTCCAGGGATATGAGAAGCATCTGTTCCTTCCAGATGTTCAGTCATCTTATTGTTTGTTAGATTTGAGGACAGGAACCCCCTTCAGTTGTGTGAGGCGCTCACTGTTCTCAGATGTCTGGGAGACTGTGTGGGGTGGGGGGAGAATTGGCTTTATGTGACGCCAGCAAGGAATAGAGGCAGAGGTTTCGTGCTTTTTGGAAAACACTTGAAAGGCCTTTGAGCTCTGGCTAATCTCCATTGTTCATGTGTTTTCCGGCAGCAGAACGAGAGGGGAAGAACGGAAAGAGGCAAGAGAGCAGAGCAGAGAATTAGAACTGGAAGCCTTTCCCGTGCTCAGGCGAGCTTGGCAGAATCCGTCGTGGCAAATGGAGCTGGATGCAACAGAATCCAGGCTTAAGCTTGGCTCAGCTCTTAGACCCAGCAGAGCCTCCCTAGATCTGCAGGAGCTTTGTGAGTAAATGAATGCATTTGAGCCAGCCTCACTGAACCAGATGCAAGTGCAGCGGTTGAATTCAGCTGTGCAACAGGCCAGATGGTAGCGTTGCCCAAATTTGAGGACTTTTCGCCCACAGCCATTTTATGTCTTTAATTTTTCTACAGGCTTATTTTCTTCTTCCGTTGTAGATCAAACAAGACTGTTAGGCATTGCAAACAAGACACAGGCATCGCAAGCTTTGTCCCATTAATATGCAAAATGCATATTAATACATTTGCAGCAATGTGCTGCAAAACGACATGCACAAAGTTGCCTGTAAATGTTCAGCAGAGCTGTGTATTGTACCTGAAATGCACTGAATTCCACGTTAAACCTCTAATCCCCTCCACTCCCAGCACGCTGCATTTTAGCACTGCATGGGCTGTTTGCAGTGTGCCATTTTGGTCTGTCCACATCACTATATCCTAGCTGACGGGTGGGTTGTGTGAAATACAGGGTTCCCATCCGAGTTTCATTTCTGATAGAGACATTTCTGAGTGCAGCGATACCTGGAACAGACAAGACTCGACAAACAGAGGTAGTGTGGCTCTTTTTTTTTTTCTGGATAGGTTTAACTAGGTACAGACTAAAGCAAGGCTAGAGCAGAAACCTGACATTGGCTAGAGCTGTGCCAGAAAGAGCTGTCCCTTCAGTATATCCCTCCCACCTCTACCCGGTGAGGGAACACACTGTGCAGTCCCCAAACTTTCCCACTCAATACTTGTTCTTTCGTCTGCACCAGCAGAAAAGCTTTGTTAAAAAAAGAGTCATTTTCAATTCAAGATTTTAAATGTTTTGTTCCTGACGGTGAGTCAATGATTTTTCCAGTCCCTCCCCCACAATAAACAAGTGCAGGCTGAGTGTGGTCCAGAGGAAAATGTGAGTTACACATGTCCTGGCCACATGTTTCTCCGGTACCAATGATAACCATATGGTGGCTTTCAGACCCCAGCTCTCCAACGAGGAGAAGCGTTAGCGAGAATCAGTGCAAGCTCCTGCGGAGGAGATACATCACCCAGCCTTGCCTGAGGCTGCTCACATGTGCCCAGCAAACACTTTCACAGCCTAGTACGGTTGTAATACCTTGTTCTGTGCTTCAGCTTCACCTAAGCTGAGGAGAGTTGGGCTGATGATCTTGACTGAGAAACTCCTGGAGTACAGGAACCCTCGTGGAACAAACTCTCGTCACTGAGCCCACAGCTCCTATTGCGCTTCTCTGCCCCAGCGCTTTGCTGGGGAGAGGGAAACCTGCTGCCCATCTCCTGTCCTTTCCGTGCGAGCATCGAGTCTGTGTTTTCTGCTCTGCGAAAGGAAATTGGAGGGGTTGGGGACGGGCCTTGGGCTAGTTTCAACGTTTAGGGGCAAACCAAGTACGATAGATGCCTTATAATTTTGGCATCTCAGTCATTTAGGATGCCATCGCTAGCTAAAAGAGTCCATCAATTGCTTGTCAAATTTGAGGACTGTCATAGAAGCAACCCTGTCCCAAAACCAGTGCAGGGACCACAGCCCCCAGCCTGTCGTACCACTATGCCTTTGCGTGATACTGCTTGCGTACCATGCGTGCAGAGCTCTCAGCTCCCCATAAGTTACCATCATCATCGCCAGTTTCTGCAGAGTAATGGGAAAGCTGAAGCCCAGATATCCCAGAAGACATTATTCCCATCAGTTACCTAAATACCTTGGGAGATTGGGTCATGGAAGAAGGTCCTCTCACTTTAAGGCTGGTGTCTTAGTTTCCCTTTCTCCGAGCTTCCCTGGCCTTTGCTCACACGGTGTGTGAGATTTCCCCTCGCGTGGTTTCCCATTCCTCTTTGAAAACAGCTAGTCCCTGCAAGCACTCCATATCCCACTTACCTGTGTTTCTACTTCCTTATTTTGAGCTACGAGGGGAGCAAACAGGAGGAGGTTCATTGATTATTTTTAGCGTAAAATCTCAGCTAGGTAACCTTTAGTAAAGCTAAGCTAAATACACAGCAAACATAAGCTTTACTCGGGCAGCAGTTCACAGGAACTTAGAATCATAGAATCATAGAATTGTTCTGGTTGGAAGAGACCTCCAAGATCATCGGGTCCAACCATTAACCTATCACTACCAAGTCCCCCACTAAATCATATCCCTTAGGGCCTCATCTAAACGCCTTTTGAATACCCCCAGAGATGGGGACTCCACCACCTCCCTGGGCAGCCTGTTCCAATGCCTGACAACCCTTTCGGTAAAGAAGTTTTTACGAATGTCCAATCTAAACTTCCCCTGGCGCAACTTGAGGCCATTTCCTCTTGTTTTGTTGTCTGTTACTAGGGAGAAGAGACCGACCCCCATCTCTCTACAACCTCCTTTCAGGTAGTTGTAGAGAGCAATAAGGTCTCCCCTCAGCCTCCTTTTCTCCAGGCTAAACATCCCCAGTTCCCTCAGCCGCTCCTCATAGGACTTGTGTTCCAGACCCTTCACCAGCCTCGTTGCCCGTCTCTGGACACGCTCCAGCACCTCAATGTCTTTCTTGTAGTGAGGGGCCCAAAACTGAACACAGTACTCGAGGTGCGGCCTCACCAGGGCCGAGTACAGGGGGACAATCACCTCCCTACTCCTGCTGGCCACACTATTTCTGATACAGGCCAGGATGCCGTTGGCCTTCTTGGCAGAGGCCTGCCTGCGTTTCAGAATCCTTGTCCTTTTTCTAGATGAAAGCCCTGCAGAAGGATTTGTTTTTCAGACAGAAGGCAAGCCAAGTTGGTGATTTCATCCCAAGGCAGGCTGTGTCAAGCTGGTCCTATTCAAACATGCAGGAAATCAACCTTGGAGCTCGTTCAGAAACGAGGATGGAGAGTGGGGGTAGAGAGGGGGGCCCCGAGGAGGACAAGATCTTGGATTCTGCAGCTGAGCTCGGAACAAGCAGGGAAGATACCTGCTGTCAGTGTAGTGCTGTACGGACCCGTCCCTCACCCTTTGAAGGATTAACTGGCAAGGTTTCAAGTAGCATTTCTTAATTTCCAGCTCCTCCAAGAAGCTATCCCATCTCTGTCCTCGTGGAGCCCTGCGAGGGCCACGCGCAGCATCGCTCTGATAAGAGGTCAGGTGGCTACCACGGGCGAAGGCAAATTTTCCCAGCGTCCCCTCATTCCAGTACCTTTTTTTCTGTTTCAAGCAATCACTGTCTAATTAAAGGAATTGCTTTCTGAGCGTAAATGTGGATTACTGAGGAGAGAAAGAAACAGAGCTTGCTCTGAACAAGGGAATGGGGAGAGAGGAGAGGGAAGTGGAAAAGAGACTCTTGTGAAGTCATTCTTTACAAGCTGTCATAATGATCTCCACTTAAACATCTGTAGAGCAGCTATGTAGCATCAGTGGTAGAGGGGAGGCAGCGGCTGGCAGAATTCAGAACATTTGTTCTTGGGTCTGCTAGAAAATCTCTGCGATCTTTGGACAGTCCCTTCCCAGGCAGCAAGGGAAGCACAGCGGAGAAAAACTTGGCACAATTTTATCATCTGCTGCATTTCTGCAGCTGCAAACTTGCCAGTGGATGGGCGAAGATACCACTCCAAGAACCTCCATCACTATGCGGCATTTCAAATACAGCTGATCACACGGGAAATGAGTGAGAGAAACCTGCTTGGGAAGTATGTGTGAGTCTGTATAGTTCTTCATCCCTAAATAACATCTGCAGGGGCTCCTGAGCAAGGCAGGCAGAGTTTGCTGTCACTGCTAGAAAACGCTCAGACCTGCCCCTTTGCACTTACTCTGTCTAAAGAAGAACTTCAAGGACTCCAGTCCTTCCTTTCTAGCAATTGCTTTCATGGATCCAGATTTTAGTGGTTTGGTTTTTTTAAAACCAAGCACTTTCTGATGTGAATAATACCAACAAAATGTTTGCAGCTTGCCCCGGAGGATGGGAAAAATGCAGACACCAAAAGCCAAGGCAGTTTCTTAATGTCGATACTCATTAGGTACTTTTTAATATTAGTGGCTGGTGCTGGAATCTGCCCACGCAGGCTGGAAGCTGAGGAAATATTATTTGAACACATCTGCTCCAGGAGATACTGTCAGACTTGGGGAGCATCTTGTGGTAATTAGGGGAATTCATTTCCTTATTTAGTCCAGCAGAGTTTTTTCCCGATTGTCTTTTTTTGTTTGTGGGATCCTTTAAAATTTTATTTTCTGCATTTTTTTTTCAACAGCTGAAGGGCTCCCAGGCAATACTAAGACCCTGTGTTCACATAGCACCTTCTTCCCTGTTGCAAAGCACCTGGCGAAGCTCGGTAAGAAGTATTTCCGAAGGAAAGAAAGAGAAACTTGCAGCCACGGGCTCGAAATACAACGCAGAGTTGTAGACCCTAATTGCCTTTCCCCTTCCCTGTCCCTGCCGTATCTTCTCCCTCCTCGTTTCCCAACCTACACGTGTGCATCTGCTCTCCAGACTGAAAGCCCCTAGAAGACCCCCGTGCCGGAGTTAAAGCAGACCAGTTGTCTGCCTTTGACTCTTCTGTCGAAAGCGCTGCCCTGAGCTCTCCCCTGATGGCTGTTGTTCCAGTGGTCTGCACTTAGTCCTAACAGAAAGGGGCTGAACTGGACCATGTCCCACGCCAGAAGTGTCGTCCTCCTCTCCTTTTCTGCTGCCCTTGCCAAAGGCAGGGTGGTACCTGTCTTCCCCAACGCAAAACTCAATCCCCCAGCAACTTTTGTCTCCCCTGTGAGAATTACTTTACAAAATCTTTTAAAGAAGAGGACAGCTTAAAGCCTCTGTCCTTTTTTTTTCTGAAAAAGAGGCCTTTAATATAGTTTGATTAAAAGCTCGTTCTGCAGAGCTCATTTTATGTCAGTTTTGAAATTCTGTGCATTTTGTTTCCATTCGTATTCTTTTGTGTGTTTAAATCAGTACATTTCCAAATAAGGTTTTTGTGTGCTCACCGCAGATCTCTGTACTCACTCCTTGAACCTTAATGCTTTTTGTAGCGTTGAGCAGTGACAGGGTTATGTTAACCTCTCTGCTTCACTAGGCACATTTGTTCCCTCAAAATCAACACAGCAGCTGTAGACACTGACATCTGAAACAGTCCTGGCTCTCTTTATGGCACAGAGTTTCTCTTTGGGCTATGTGGATCGCACGGAGTGCCTTGCGATGGACACAGGCCAGAAAAGCAGGTGCTCAAGGACGATGAATCCTCAGCTAGGAAAATACAGGCTCTCGGGCTGTTTTCTTGTTGACCAATTCTATGATTCTGTGACCAGTCTTCCCACCTCTGCCCTCTGAGACGGAGCCGCGTGGGAAGGCAGGAGCTTGCCAGCAGCTGAGAAGCTGCCCTGCATCAGCTCCTGAGTTAGCACGGGAGGCGTGCGTGTCCTGCTCCATAACCACCCAAAGGTCCCCACGGAGCAAGTATCTAAGCCTGGCATCAGAGCCTTAGCACAGGGAAACGGTGTGACTTGCACAGAGCCAGGAGCTAAACACAGGTTTAACTCCCAGTTTGGCTGGCTAACCGGTTATCTGGGAGCAACCCCGTGGGGACGTTTTATTTGGCGTGGAGGAAGCTGCTCGGGCGGTTGGGTGGACATTGGGGCATGTATGTCTGCGGTGAGGACAAGGTGGGTTCACTTCAGGCCAGGCTTGATTGGGGGCCAGGTGTAGCTTGACCCAAATCTGCCAGTTAGGCTAAACATGAGCACCTGCCTGGGCTTAAATGCTGCTTCTCGTGGGAGGAGAGCCGGCTGGCCTTGCCCTCTGCTCAGTGAGCTTCTGTGGCCCTTCCCGGGGAACTGGAAGCTTGAAGGAGAGGAGCTCTGAACGGGAATGTGCTTTTGCAGGAGATGAATGTGGAAGACCCTGGCTGAAGCTCCTCTGCGTCAGATCCAGGAGACCAAGCTGTGCTGCTTTCGGGATCCTGTGGTTGGCAACATACAGGAAAACTGAGGTGGAAAGTGAGTAGTACAGCATAACGCTAAAGTACGAGTGCTATTTGCATTGGGGTGGGGGGATAAAGCTGTGCGGTGCCACGTTTCTACCTAATCATGCTCTGGGGAGCAGAGAGCTAGGGAATGCTGCTGGGAGAGGAGGCGAGGGTACGTGTATTTTAGTTTTTGGAAAAAAGCCTCACTCTGAGAAAGCAAAGGTCATCTAGAAAAAGCCTGAATTGAAGCCAAGATCTAAGAAACTTGCAGAAGTAATGCAGGGTTTCCCCATGCCCCTTAGTTTCCCTTTCTAGCTTGACCAGCTGCTAGAGCCTTTCCTCTGGTGGCCAGGGATCTAGAAGCCCTTTCCTCTCCCTGAAACAGGGGCAGATAACAAGAAGAAATGGCTGTCTTGAAGAAGTGAAGTTTTTATTGGAGCAGCTCTCTGTTTTGTAGCCAGATGAACGTGCTGAGGGGACAACATGATCAAAAGGTGCCCTAAGTGCTGGGAAGATGCAGCTGATGTGAAGGTGGTGAAAGGTAGGGGGAAGAACTTACTTGTGGGAGCTGTTTAAGATGGCTGGGAGGTGGGCTGGAGGGCGAGGGCGCTGCTTTGTTCAGCGCCTTTTGCCTGCGCCGCAATCGTGTTAGTGCTGAGATCTGAATTGTTTTAATTCCATTCCTAATTTTATGCGCTGTGCACAGATCATAAAAATCAGTGATGTGGTTGCCCAGTGGAGATGAAAGCTGCTTACCTGACGTGTACGGTGAATAACAATGAGAATTAAGTTGCGCGTTTCAGAATCTTTTCTGCTCTTCTAGATGGATGAAGCTCTGCCACAAAATGGTGGATTTCCTTAAGCTTTGATTGTTTTCTTAGCATTCATGGTGTTAGTTTTCCTATGAGTTTCCCATTTGTTTTTCTCAGCCTTGGGAAGCTCAGAGGTGACTGCGTGGCATCTGTCCGTGTGAGTTGTGAAATGGGGAAGATGGTGACCCAGAAGTATGAAATTCAGCAGCTTCCTGTGAGTGTGCTGAGAGGAGGTATGGTTATCGGGGGGGGTCTCTCGATTAAGGGGGAGCCTGCGTTACGTTCCTGGGTGTAGATCTGTGCGTGGTATGACTAGTGGCGAGCCCTCTCGGGACAGGGGAAATGGAGGCAGTGGCCATGGCGTCCGTGTCTTCAGGAGTCATTTTTGTTGTCTGATACTAAGAAATGAGTGGTTGTCATGGTTACTGGCCTCCACTTTCTGGTCTTGCCAAACGTCTTCTCCAGGGCCTCGGGCTTGGAGCAGGAGTCGGTGTTTCTCTCCTGTTGAGATCGCGCTCTGATCCAAGCACCTTGAATTTCAAACGTGCCTACTTTGGCACACCGGCGTGACGTTTACGTGTGCTTGTGTATCTCGAGAGCCTTTGGTGCTTGTATCTTCTTACTGATCCGTAACAACAGGAAAGTAGTGAGTGAAATAAAAATCACCTGTGGGTATATTTAGGGATGCAGCCCTGTGTTTGCAAGTTGGGCAGAGGTGTAGGGTGTCTGGGGGGGTCTTGGTTCACTGTGCTGTGCGTGGGCTCAGTACAGGCAGTGCCTCCCGTGGAAAGACTTTAAGGGATTGGCAAAGCTCTATCTTCTCTCTCGTTCTTGTTTTCTGTGTTCAAACCACAGCATGTCTAATTATGAAGTGACCTGAGCCGTGGAGGTCGGTCTTTGCAAACCTCTTGGCTTGAATCTGACCTTTTTTTTCCTTCCCTTTTTTCTTTCCCTTCAATGCCAGTAGAGGAAGCTTGAGCGAGAGGTGACCAGGTTAACAAGGAGTCTGGCTTGGTTTTTTAAGCTGAGTTTGGTTGGCATCGCTTTAGAGAGCGAACTGAGCTCTGAAAAAGGGCTCGTGCGAGTTGTGCTTGAGTCCCCTGCAGCAAGGGGATGGTAGGGATTGCAGCGAGCCATGCTGTAGAGATTCTTGGAGCAAGAGGAAGGTGAAGCGTCTCAAAGGAAACATGAGGTCATTTCCCTTTTAACACAGTACATTTCAGAGATACTTTAACAATTAATCAATATCTAAATCTGCAGCCCATTATAGGGCTTGGCAATGTGTTATTTTATAGTCTAACAAATGGGAGCCTGCCTGTGCTAATAGGTTGAATCCCTGAGCTACAATAAAGGTTACTATCTCATGGCGAGTGATAACTTGCTCCTCCCTGTCTCTTTTGAGATGAGGTCAATTACGTTTACCATTTATGGAAGATATTCTTCCAATTAAAATGACGAGGATGCGAGGAATCCACTTTTGCTTTCTTTATTTTAAACTTTTAAAGTAATAATCGTTACCAAAAATCTGGGAACAAGGGGCAGGGGAATCTCTCTGCATAGGCAGCCAAGTGTTACAACACAGCTTTGGCTTCGGGCGCGGAGGCTGCTGCTGAGCCCCTTCGTAGCCCATGCTGGAACATCTGGTCCATCTCATGGTGGAAGGTCAGCCTGAACAGCCGGGCAGCGGAGTCTGGTCCCGACTACTGCACGAGTGCCTAGACTGTGGGGGCTGAACAGCTGTGTCTGGTGTACCGAGCCCGGAGCCGGGAGTCTGCGTGGCTCGAGACGCTCCTGGGGAAAGAGCTCAGCTGGCGAGGTCGCGCTGGGAGGTGCAGGCTGCAGATCGCCGTCCTCCGTTCCCCTTCTGCCTCCTGGGTGGCTCCAGCACCTCGGAGCAGGGTGCCGGACTTGCGGGTTGCCTGGGCTTCCCCAGCCCTCCGAACAGGGTCCCGGTGGGGTGTTCTTGGCACGATGTGTGCGTGTAAGGAGGCCTTGTGGTTAGGGCAGCGATCCCTTTCTACTGTGCTAGCTCTGTAGCCCGTGATACCGGCCAGCGGTAATGGCTCTGCCCTGCTTACCTGGTTAAAAACAAGCCTGGGTCTCTCATCCTTTGGTTTAACTAACCTGCCCGTAATTTTTCAGGAAGATGTTCATTCTTTTTGCGCACGCCCCCTTTATTCTCCAAAAAAACCTGGATCACGCTTCTCTAACTTCCGTTTGGAAGCTTATTTGGAGTAGTGGACGGTGAGCAACTCCTGGCTCTCCTGTTAACTAACCTGGGCCCCTCTGGAGATGGAATTGACTGCTGCATCTGCTTTGGGGTTATCGGTGAACAGCGTCACAGCGGTGTAAAGGCATTAGTCATTTAATTAGCATTAATAGGGCAATTATTATCTTAATAAAATGACTGATTATGACATTGAAGTTGTATTTGAGGTTTAGCAGCTGCAGCAGCCTGACTGAATTGTATGTTTGTTAATCCTCAATGAGGGTGTTCTATTTCACTGAGTGATGTTTATTTAACATGCAATAAGTGTCTTAGTGAATCTCTATTAAAGGCATATGTGGAAACCTTAATTTGAAGCATTACAGAAGAGAGTGAGGCTGTTCAATTCATAAAATCCTATTTAAACACTCTGCGCTCCAAACCCCAGCCAGTGCCAAAGCAAACTGTGTCCTGTAAGCTCTGTGCCAGATATCTCATGTGGGGTATACTCAAGGTCCAAAGAAAATAAGGTCTGAAGGGAACAGTTTGGCCATTGACTCTCCAATCCAGCCTATATAAAGGGGTTTCGTTCCCATGCAGGAAATACAAGCCTCTTCTAGATGGATCCTGTTCAAAGTGCGTTTGCTGAACAATTCTTCCCAGCAGCAGCGATTCTCAGTAACACCTACGCCTGTGAGCAGAAACTAGATCTGGTGGGAAGGTTTGGGAAATATCCTAAACCCCTCTCTAAGTTTCTGAGAAAGAAGAGAGAGTAAATCGGTTAGAGGTGTTTCGTGTGGCACCAACTAGTGCCTAGCCTGGTGTTAGGCACCCTAGCTGTTCCGACGGTGTTCTGGGTCAGACGTGAGATGAAGCCTTAGCAAACCTGAGTTTATTTTGTGTGTCTTATGACTTTAGGTAACACGCTACCGTGGCTCGTCATGCTCTGGGCAGGGTGCTCCAGGATATTGGAGAATTAACCTTCAGACAGTGTCCCTGGAGAGCCTGACTTCGCTCTGAACCTGGCCTGTTTCTTTCTGGGTGCCCCTGTATGGTATTTCGCAGGTAGGTGCACGCTCATTTTGCCTGCGTTCAGAGACATCTGGACACGAACCAGGTCTGAACTGGCACCCTGTAGCAGTGGTGAACTCAGTTAAGAGGTAGGATCTTTTAATACTAATTTGGCACTGAGTTAACGCAGCCACAGGACTTCCAGTTGGCTCAGATGTAGGTATAGCACATGTATAGACATGACACAGGCTGTATCTTGAGCTTCTCTGAGTTTTATGGCAATTCTACTCCAAATCCAAACGTATGAACTCTGATGCCAACCTTCTGGGCCAGGACCAGGACATGTGCTCAGCTTTCCTTCCGCCTATCCGTGAACCCTTCCTGCTGGGCGAGGGAGGGGTGGGCAGCCCTGGCAGCCTTCGCAGTGTGAGCTGTGTTCGTTTTGGGTGAAATGCAGTAACTGCAGAGGGACCCACGCTTAAGGCTCCTGGGAGCTATTGCCAGCCCTGCGCTGTTTCCTCAGGTGAGGAAACGTCATCTCTGTGAAACATATTTGCTGGGGTGAAGCCTTCTGTATGAGGTCATCTGCTGTAATAGTAATGTCTTGTGTGTTTTCTCATTACAAACGTGGTTCTGAAGTATTGTCCTGTCTTGGGGAAGGAAATAGAGGGGCTGAGAGGATTGCCCGAGGCTATTTGGCAAGGCAGCGGCGGGCTGGCACAGAAGCTGTCTCTTGTCCGTACAGGATCTGAATAGCCTCTCTTAGACAAGACTGTCTTCTCCTTCATCCCTGGCTCCTGTCATCTCTAACTCACACTTTCCTTCGGCCTGGTGTAAGGTATGGTTGAAACAGCTTTCCAGCTTGCTGAGCTCTCCTTGCTGCTCCGACCACGTCCCTGGCCTAGGCACCAGCAAGCCCAGCAGCGGGGCACACTGCTCCCAGCCCGTAACAGCTTTGCTTGGGGTGGGAGTCTTGCTGAGCACATCCTAGCCGCTGCGTGCGGCCAGAAACCTTGCCACTCTTGGCTAGCAGTTCACCTTTCCTTGCTTGTAATCTCTTCAGGGCAGCAAGCCAAGCAGGCCCATAGGCATGATCGAAACATGGGATAAATATTCCGAGTGGCTTGATCTATAGGAACAAGCGTGTGGGGGAGGGAATGAGTTCATCTCCTCCGTGCTCTTGGCCATGACAGGGCTGTTCCTATATTTCCCCCACGTGCCGTGGCGGGGTGATAAGCTGGCTGCAGGGGGAACGCTCTGTCCCTTCCCTGGAAGAAGAGATTCATCTGAACCTTCCTTCTGGGAGCAGTCCTTGGTAGGCAGCTGAAATTTTCCTTTTCCTCTCATCCCATGACTGCTAGGGAATATCCCGTCCCTTGCATTGTCCAGAATAATTCCACTGTCCAGAGGACTGGTGTGTCTCAGTATCTGCAGGCTGGCTGTTTCCTTTCGTGTACCTTTTAGCTGCTTTCTCCCAGGTTGGTGCCTCCGGCCCTTAATGATTTCTCTTGTTCTTGGAATAGCAGGCTATTGCAGCTTGCCTGCAGAAATACATCTAAAATCAAGCAAAGGACATCTCTGCTCCTTCCCTGCCTCTGCCCCAGCCCCGATGACCGTGGCTGTAGTCATGCTGTGGGAAGTGCAGCCCTTCTAAGACACCTCTGGTAACAGAACAAAAATGAAGTGGATCCCCATGACCCCAGTTTCAAAGATGTCTTAGCTTCCTGTCTAAACCAGCCTGCGGGCTTTCCAGGCCTATCAATCCCATTTAAAAAAAAACAAAGCACACAAAAAAGTACAAAAGCTTAACAACAGCAAAAGGTATAACTACGATTTTTACTGTGTACAGTTGTGCAAGCAGGTGGGGTGAAATCGGTGCGAGCTTGTGCGCAGCAAGTTGGATCGAGCAGTGTAAAAGGCATGCGGCGGGAGGTGATGCGATACCCTGTCATGTTAAAGATGTCTTGGATTTCTGGCGCAGAGGTGTGGGTAGGAGGGTGGGTGGGAACTCTGTTTGGGGGAGTGGGGTGAGGTGGTGTTTTTGAGAGGGCAAGAATTTCATTTCTGATGGGAAGTGGTTTGAGTTTCACTTGCTATCCGTTCCCAGCTCAGACAACTCTTCTGTTCTTCGGTGTGCTTGCCCAGGGCTATTGTATATGACTGTTTAAACAGTGTTTAAACAGCCGTAAGCCTGTTTATTTACTAAGGGTATAAATTATCTTGAAATCGGAATTCATCATCGTGCAAATACCCTGTTTTAACAGGCAGACTGGCTCTCTGCTAGAATGACATAAGTAATAGACCTCCTAGCCGCTCTGCCAAGTCTCTGTCAAGGGCAAGTGTCCTTGCATGGGCAATCGCTGCCTTCCGGAGATCCAGGCAGGCTCAGTGGGTTGATTTCTCTTTGTGGGTTTATCCGCTGGTGTATTGGGGAATGCAGCGGCCAGCGCGGGTCTCTGATGGATGAACCGTGTCTTCGAGTTATCTCGTGCTTGCTGGGATTTGCTGTGAAACTAATGGTCTGTCTAGTCCTGTATCTTCCAGGTGTTAGCAGCAGTTGTCTCAAAAGAAAGCACGAGAGGCTGATATTAATCGAGGAATGAGCTTTTCCTAGTGGAGTTTTCTTCCTCACCCCAGCTAGTAATCGGCAAGTCTGTTTCTGAAGCGTGTGGCTCTTAAACAACAACAAAACCAGCAGTACCCTATTCAGTATTACTGGGGTTGTTTTCTTGACTATTAGTTTTTCTCAGGCCTCGGACTTAGTAACTGGAAGAATTTGTCTGAAAACACATAAACATCACACTTCCACTCTGCGAAGTGTAAATTCCTCGTCAGATCACTTCTGTTGCAAATGTTTGAGCTTGGAGATTTGACCAGTCAAGACTAAAAGCCACCAAGGCGGCTCTTGTAAGCTCGCTGTCTTTTGTTGTCCTGGCTGTTGCATAGGCTGTGGGTTTTCCTGTGGATCCTGAAGTCTCTTCTCTCGCTGGAAGCCGCTCCTCGCCTCAAGCTGAGTGCTGTCCGAGCAGTCCAGGGCCCGGTGCCGTTCCGTGAGCTGTGTTGGTCGGGTTGACTCGCTCTGGCAGGTTTGGTAGCAACCGTTAATCATCTGACTTACCTGTTCTGCGCTGTGTAAGCTATCGCCTCTGCAAATTTCTGGAACCACAAAAACTGGAGATAGGAAAGATCTGAGATCATCCAACTTCTCCATTTTCCCCCTATGGGGGAAGGCTTGTTCCCTACACTAGATTTTCCTGTACCGGGTCCAGTTTTAAGTGACTCAAGCAGCAGGGCTTTCATCGTTTCCCTTGGGAGCCTGGCAGATTTCTCACCATGAGAGATGTTTTCCTAATCCTCCACCTGATCTGTTCCCCTCCTTGATTCCAGCCGTGAACTGGCCACTCGTCCAGTACAAAGCTACAGTGGGTTAATGCTCATGGAATTTCTTGAGCACTGGTTAACTCTTTCTGGGTCGCTTCGATGCATGTCCTGAATAAAAAGGCTGTTAAAGGAGAATGTTGTGGTGCCACTATGGTGACAGTTGTCTGGAAGACTGACAAGCATCGGTAGTGTAGGTGGCATGAGTACCGAGAGCTGTGGTCCTGTAGAGGAGTTACAGGTTTGTGGGAGGTTTTCTTCTATAGAATATAAGCGTACCTGCAACTGGTGGAAACTGGGAAGATGACCCCTGAAATCTTGAACTAAATGGCAAATCAAACACGTGGCAATTGCTGTTTTTATTTTACGCTTTGCTTGTGCCTAGCACTTAGTCAAGAAGCTTGCCTGGTTTTTTTCTAACAAGCTGAGGATTTTCCCATGGATCGCTTTCTTTGCTTATCCTGTCTGTGCTGCCAATGCTGTGTAACCAGTAGCTTGACTGTAATGCTGAAGTAATTCTTAAAATATCATCTGCTAAATAGATCGGTCATGACGGGATAAACCCATTTTCCATGAAAGATGAGTGGGATCAGCCCTTGGATACACTGTCAAATGGGAGCCCGCACAAGAAGGGGGAAATAAATATTTAAAGCGTGGCCGTGCAAGGGACAAAACTAGAAGCAAATCCGATGGTCCACCACTAAGATAATTCCAGAAATATTTAGGGCAGGGCGGAAAGTTGGTAGCGGTTAAGGGCGTGTGGTAGTGTAATACTTCCTGCGGTGGGAGGGTTTGTTTTTTGTCGGGGGTCAGTTGGGAAGCTGTTTCGCGGTTTATCTGAAATGAGCAGTGGGGTCTTCAACCCCCATTTTCTGCCCTGGTTTGTCCAGGCATGGGGAACGATGCTGTGTTGGCACCTCTGCCAGGGAAACAGAGGGTGGCTGGTGGGTCTGCGCTCCCCTCGCCGCCCCGTGCCGCACGCCGGTCCCGCCAGCCTCTGGGTGCAAAGGGGGGAACTGCTGCTTTCTCGGGGGAGAGAGGTTTCTCTGCTCTGACGAGCACTGTGGCCATGCCGGAGGGGGCAAAGCCAAAGAACATGACTAATGGTAACATAAAGAACCACCTTCCACGTGGCCTGATTCACCCGATCCTCACACAGATTCAGTCTTTCCTCCAGGAATGTTTGATAATGCGGCGCACACGGCTGAGATCACCCTTCTGGCAAGTGCCTGCTGTGGTATGAGACCCAGTCATCTGGCAGCATGTTGCTTACTGCAGTCTCCAAGGCAACCCTCCATGCTGTTCTTCTTTGGAAGCTCCGTGTATTCGTAAAGAAGCCGTCATCCCTTTTACTGTAAGTGCAGCAGATGTGAAAGACTTTACCTGTGCCAATGAACTCTAGACCAGGACGCTGTTGCTCTAAGGAACGATGCTTATACTTGGGTATAGTGCTTTCTGCTGAAAGATGCTGTCTGTCCACTCATCGTGCCACAAAATGTCTTTCTCTCCTGCTAGTTACCCTCTCTGCCTGCTCTCCGAGCCCGTTGCTGTGTCTGTAGCCAGCTGTGCTTGCACGAAGAGGCTGGGCTGCCGTGAGGATCGCTGGAGATCTGTGCCGAGGCAAGGTCTTGCATCGCTGGCGTGCGCTGCAGAAAGAATTAATTCCAGATGAGGGGTCCCGAGGTGGATTTAGCAGTCCTGCAGTTGTTTGCAGCACTAAAACACCAGAGCTCCTGGTAAGGAAACAGCTGAGCTGCAGCTCAGACTGTCGTGTCCTGTGGTGGCTTCTCTTGAGCAGAAGCTGCCGGTTGTGTTGCTCGGGAGGAGCAGCCGCCTGCTCTGCCACGGGTGATTAACCGGGTGGCTCAGAGGGGCAGCTACCTGTCTCCAGCGTTCCATAAAGGAGCTCTCTGAACTGCTCTAAGAGGCTGTAAATCGGGTAGGGCGGATGCTTTGCCTTCTGAGTAGGCCTGATAGACGCTCGGTGCTAGATGGAAAGGAGCTCCGTCCGTGTGATGCTGGCCACTGCTACAGCTCAGTCTGGAGCTGCAAGGCTTGAGGCTTGTGTTCCGTCTCCTGCAGCTTACTGAGAGGCTGCTCTTCCGTTTCCTTTTCAGGTTCATCTACTGGTAATATGGAAACTGGAGTCTGGCACTTTCTTCTTGCCGATGGGATCGTCCTTTGCTGAAGGTAGGGGAAAAACTCCATATGCTGTTTGTGTGAAAGAACCCCTCTGCTAGATTGTGTAGGGACCTGAGACCAGAGGACCCTGTCTAGCTTTGTCCGCTTAAAAACGGGCATTTAGTGTACATCCCTGATCTTAGGGTCATCGGTGTGGAGCAAGAGGCTCCATCTCTTTGGAGAAAGCCGAAGCCACTACCTCGGAGTAGCTGAACCATCCAACAGCTGGCGTTAAATGATGTGCCAGCAAGAGGTGGCTTAGCTAAAGCATCTTGTGTTCCCTGTGGGTGACAGTGTGCTCGTGAATTATAAAAGCTGCTGTCCTTCTTGTCCCCCACTCTGAGCCCTGGGAGGGAAAGAGCTGGATTAGGCGCAAGCTCTGGTTCATTGCGCAGGTGGCTGGTTTGTCTGCTCCGTGTGGAGTGGCAGCCGCTGGGAACCCAGCCCCGCAGAGCTTTCCTCCTGCCTTTCTGTCAAAGCCTGTGCTCCCAAACCTGGGCACACCCTCCACCCAGCACACCTCGGTCCCCGCTTCGCTGTCTCAGCCCCGGGTTTCTCCCGAGATGTCTGCCAACTGCGGCAGACAGCCGGGATGCCGGCGTGTGTTCAGTCAGGCGCTTTCCAGGAACTCGGCGGCGGCTGCCGTGTCTGTAAATAGTGTCACTTGATGTTTCCCAAGGGGTGGAGGGGAGAAAAGGTATTTCCCTCTTGCTATTGGAGTGATGCCGCAACGCTCACGAGATGGGAGATGGGAGCTGGTACACCCAGTGCATCCAGGATTTGGGCCTGGGGAGGGAAGGAGGGAGGGGGGAACCTGCCCTTCCAGGCTGTGGAGCCCCAGTTCAGCAGCACAGCCTAGACTGGAGTTGCTGGGCAGAGAAACCGAGCGGGGCCGAGGCATTTGGCACCTACAGTGAGGCTTCAGCTGTGATAAGATAAGAGTTTGAGTAGCTGTGAGGTAGAAAGTCTGCCTAGTGGCTTGAGATCATTGTTGTTGAAGGATGTTATGGAGACAATCCACTTAGTCTTGGCTGCTGTGCTGGGTTTAACTTTTTCTTTTTTTCCCTGCTCATCTCCCCATTAGCGAGCTGGGGAATACGTGTGGGAAACAAATCAGCAGATGGAGGGTGGCACGTGAAGCGATTCTCCCAGCTGGCACAGATGTGATTGCAAAGCAGCAGTACAAGTGGTGACTTGAAGGCCAAAGATAACTTGCTGCTTTCTTGCTTGCAAGCCCTAAAATGGTTTGGAGGAAGAAGGTGAGAACTGGAGCCTGCTAGTTTGTGAGGGCGTTGGATGCTGCACAGCTGCTTTTTTATCGAATTGCTTTCCCCCTTTCAGCTCTGTTTGGGCAACGTGCAGACTCTCCGTCCCCACTGGGTTTGCAGTGCACGTGCCGGACAAGAAGGGGAAGCGAGGTCTCCCCTCGACCTTGCCGTGCTCCCTTGCAGCAGTGAGCAAGCGCCCGGTGTAACGGATGTAAGGAAGGACACGATCCGGTACGGTAGCGGGGCTGGTCTTTGTGCGCACAACGAGGATCTGCTGGTGGAAGGGCCAGCCGAGAGCGAGCGAGTGAGGGAGCCGGGGACTCGTGGCGTGCATCGACGCCTGGGGCCAGCCAAGCAGAAGGAGAGCTGGCGTGAGACGCGGGGCCGGGAGGGCGGCAGGCGCTGTGCCTCGTGTCATGGAGTGAACGGCAGAGCGGGGCGCAGCTGCTGTGCCCATCGAGGGTGGCCGCAGCACAGCGGTGGGCACGAAGGGAGCGTTTCTGTGCGGTGTGCCAGCCTGGTGCCCTGCAGGGGGTCTCTGAGCAAGACCGACCCTTAATGCCTTCTCTGGAGAAAACCAAGAGCTTTTTGATGAAAGAGAGTAGGAGAAAGTGCTTCACGTGCCCTGGGTCAAATCCGCTTTGATGCCCAGAGGGCTTTTTACGCACCCAAGACTGCTGTGGGTGTGAAACCCCCTGGAGTAGCCTGTGGCATCCGGGAGAGCAGAGCTGTGGAGCAGGAAGGTCCGTGTAGCTCGGGGCGCAGAGGCAGACTCCAGCCTGGTCCTTGTGCTGCGCGCGTCCATGGGAGCGGCTGGGCTGCCCCAGCCAGGCTGTGTGAGAAGGCTTTCCAAGCATGTTTTCCTTTGATTCATCAGCTGTAACTCCTCCCGAAGACCTGGCACGCTTTCCTGGTGGTTTGCCTCCTGCAAGTCATCTGTTCCCTTTTGGGACCGGCTGCTCGGGGTGCTGACCTCCAGGCAGCCTTGCCTGGGGTCGCTTCCAGGGGATGCAGCCTTTCCTTCCCCCCTCACCCCCCGTAGGTATCCCGATAGCTCCCAGCAGTGTGAAATCCCCTCGGCTCCCTGTTCCCTGACCCTGTTGTTTGTGTTGCCTTCCTGGGGTGAGAGGTTGCCCCCAACGATTGCATTGGGTTCCCTGATCTCTTTACTTTTCTCACAGTTTCTACGACAACCAGTGCAAATGTCAGACCCTCTTATATTTTGTGTGCCTGGGGACGAGTCTGACTCCGCTCCACCTCCAGGCTGGGTTATACAAACCCCTGGTGTTGCCCCTTCTCGGTGTGACTGTTAACGGTTCTCATCCCCGGTTCGGCAGTGTTTCGCCCCTACCAGCTCCGGGTGCAAACTGGGGCTGGGTTTGAGTTGCCTAAATCCCACGGTATCGGAAAGGCACCGCGTGAAAGCGCAACGCAGCGTTTGGAGTCTGACCGGTTTCTTTTAATGCGAAACAAGCGGAGGACTGTTTCCTCCGACACCTCTGAGTGCTGAGGCTGAAAGACTGCGGAGGGGGAGTAGTTTGGGAACCGCGGGGCGGGGAATAAATCAAGTGGGCCGCTGGCCATCCACGAACACTCGGACTTGGACCTTTAACCTGAGAGATGGGACTTTCCAGGCTGATTCAGAGCTACTTTTCCCCCAAAGTACCTCATTTAGGCACGTTGCTGCGAGCTGCGTAGCGCAGTTCTCCATCCAGCGCTGCCTACACTTGTTTCCCTTCCCTGCCCACTCCTTCTTTCTTTCTCCTCTTGGCTCCGTCCCTCTGGCCTTTGGGAGAGGGGTCTGCGGCTTGCAGACCTGCCCCTTGGCCGCTTCCCGGGACCTCCTTCCTGGCGATGCTTCGGGAGCCCTCGTGCCTTGGCCGAGAGAGACATCTAGTGGGGTCTGAGCTCGGGGACCTGGCGCTGGGCGTTGGGGTTTCTTTATTTCTTGCATTTCTATTTATTTTTAATCCTTACGAAGGACTGGTTTCTGAGTAGTCCCGCTGTAGCGATTGCCTCGGGGCAAAGCAGACCTTTGGTGGGGCTGGTTCCTGGGGCGTTTCTCTCTCGCCTCGTGCTGTGTGAATCTCGGTTCCCCTGATGCTCTCTGGGGTGTCTCTCCTCCAACAAGGTGTTTTATGTCCCGATCTCGTGTTGTGACAAAGCGTGTTGGGCCCTTGGGAGACGAGCTGGTTGTCACTGGGGTGCCGAGGGGAAGAGCCTGCCCTCGCAGAGGGGAGCCCCGGAGAGGAACGTGCCCGTGGAACGGCTGCGCGACAGCTAAAGGACCCGGTTTCGGATGGATCCAGGCCTCCAAGAGCCCCCTGCCCCTTGCATGCCTCCCAGCCTCCCCAAGGCAGGGCTAATCACTAACTTAGCATTTTATCTCTTGCCGAAATCCCGCTCCTGGCGCTGCTCCTCCTCCTCTTCTTGCTCTAATAGGCTGCGATAAGCCAGCAGGAGCACCGAGGGGAAAGATTTCTGTGTTCTCCAGCTGGGCTGGGGGACAGCAGGGTTTGTTTAGGGGAGAAATCGCGTCTGTCTTGCTGCCGCAGTCCGGAGCCTGCAGGTCTCTGGTCCTACAAGGCGCCTCCTAGAAGGAAGCAGAGATCTGGTGGTTATCCGTTCCTTCCTAGTACGACGGGGTACGGATGTAGCCGTTCCTCTACCACAGAGCCTGAGCGTGGAGGGGAAAAATGGGACGAGTCCAGAAGGGCAGCTGCTGGTCTGAAGCTGAACAGAAGGGAATGGGTCAGAGCCCTCGCTGCTTTTATGTGTGACTTGGTGGCAATAATGTTTTATCCATGCCCGTTCTCGTTGTCCTTTTCCAAGAGCACGAGGAGCTGTGAAGGGGAGGTAACTAGACTGCACCTTTGTACTCCGACCTCGGCCACGCCGCCGTGCCCGTGGAAGCCCACGCACCCGCCTTGCGGCTGTCGGGCAGGGAGGGTGGCTGGGGAAGACGGGCCCACTTCAACAGCAGAATCTCCAGATTATCAGAGCAAACTGGAGCGCTCTGCTGCTTTATCGCTTCTCTCCTGGCTCCCGCGCAAGCCAGCGGGTTTCAGACACCCCTAATATTAGCTTGCTCTAGCTGGGAGGGAGTCACGGCTCTGTGTTGGTACCTACCAGTCCTCAGGAGATGGGTGAGGAGGGAACCAAAGCAGTTATCGCAGCGCGTTAAAGCGGCGAGTCCTCGCAAAGCGTTGGGGTAGGCTGGTCGTTGTAATGCCGGCTTCCTCCTCCTGCCGGGGGGATTGCGCTCGCTCCATTCTCTGTGTGATAGCAATACTCCAGAGCAGGTTATCGAACCCTGGAGGCGGATTTAAGGGCGCTGGCCTTTCTCTGAAGGTGACACTGCAGCCGTAGCTGAGCCATCCATTGATGTTCTTGGCTCTTCTCCCAGCCTCTTCTTCAATATCCCCTTTGCCAAACCGGAGCCCTCAAGACCACAACGCAAACCAGACTCCTCTTGCGTTACAGGCACAGTAAACACACATCCAACGCGATGCCAGGAGCAAACGCAGCGTCTTCATCTCCGCTCGCCTCCCTCGTGCGTCGGATGATGCCGCACGAGGCTCGCCGTTGCCCCTCTCTAGCTGGGCTGATGCCGTGAGCTGCGGTGGTGGGAGGAAGGAGCCCTTCGTCGTGCCAAGAGGCTGCTCGGAGCAGAGGTGAGCGCAGTCTTCCCAGGTAACGGGATCCTGGTTACGCCCACATGTTTGGGGCACAAAGGAAATGGGCCGGCCAAATCAAGGGTGATTTTTGATGCCTGAGCCACACATCACACCTGGCAGGTGATGCTGCGCTCGGTAAAAACAACCCCTGTCTGAACACACTTCTCTTTTTGGTGTTGCTTGCGCAGGATTCGTGCTTCTCCTTGGAAAGAGAAACGTGGTGCAACAGAGAGCAAGCAAATGCTGCGTGAGGACACGTCCCACTGTGCTTCCCCTGTGTGCAGGGGCCGGGGGGGCAACCGCCCGCCCGCCAGGCTTCGGTGCCTTCAGGTGAGCCTGTGTACTCCTCCTCTTCTCTTGCATCCAGTGCAGGCAGGACTGATGTGACGAAACCCTCCATGGCACGGCGGGGAGCCGGCACAACCGGGCGTATTGGAGGCTAGAAAACTCGGGGGCGAGTTTGATGCTGGGACCTTTGCAAGTAAGAGAATGTGAGGAGAAAACGGGAGGGGTTCCCTGCGTGGGTGGCTCGGGTGGGACCTTGTACCCCCAGGAGGAGGGCTGGGTTGGGCTGGCTGTGACACTCGGCGAGCAGGGCCATGCTGGGCAGCGTGCCCAGCTCCTGGGGTCGGGCACGGAGGGAACTGGTGTTCCCGAATCCGCCACGAGATGGGGCGGCCGGTGGGGCTCTTGGTGCCGTCTGCTTGGCTCCAGGCTGAATCCAGGAGGCCGGGACGGGGGTGTGGGACTCCGGCGTCCCCTATTTGGGCCTGCAGTGCCAGGGATGTGGGTGCCCAGGGTGGGGCCCTCAGTCAGGCACCCTCTTATCCCAGGGTATTGTCCGTAAGCCCTCAAGTTTGGGGGAGTCTCTTGTGGGGCACGTGCGTGGGGGGCTGACAGCAAACTGGGGCACTGCGGAATCAAATCGCTTGTGCTTTTGTTTGCTTTCGTAGCTCAGCGCTGCAAACGGCTGCTTCTCCTTTCCGTGCACCCGAGAGCAGCCCGCAGCATGGAGGGAGCTGGCTCTGGGCAGCGCGTGGCTGGCGAGTCCCCTCCGGTGTCCAGCGCTGCCTGCCTGTTGCCCCCAGGGATGCGGGGACGAGCTCGCCTCCGTGGCAAGCTACAGTTCCGTGCAGGGGGGCTGCATCTTGTAAGCTGTTGCGGAAGGGATCGCCCTCTCCAGCACGGTGTAGCTGGAAACCCTCGAGCACCCCGGCCAAGGGAAGGTTTCTCGTCTCTCGGTGATGACAATGGCTGAGCTGGACTGGGAGCTGCGGAGCCGCAGTCCTGGGCTTTGGCTGATTTTTCTCTTTCCCCACTTCTGTTTTTAGTGCTGCGGGGCTCAGACAGCTCTTCTACACACGAGGAACCGCCAGCGCAGGGCTCGTCCGCACCCACGCCCGGAGCCCACCCCAGCCCTGAGTCCGGCCAGGCGGGAAAGGCTGCAGGAACGGGGAGTGTGTGTGGGGAGGCACAGCCCTGGCAGCGGGGCCTTTAGCAGCGGGTGAGTTGGAGACAGAAGCAGCAGACGGTTTCAGAGCTGCAAGTTGTGCCGGCGGCGACTTTGCTGCTTCTGCTGGGGAGGGCAGAAGTGCCGGGGCTGGACGCCTTCAGGGGAGAGACACGGAGCCCGCAGCCACCTGCCCGCCTTCTCGCTGCTCTCGGGCACCATCTGCGTCTTTCCCTAGTCCTGAAGCGCCCAGCCCCGGGGTTGGGGAGCAGGTTCTGTGCCCCCCATGCCCCACCCAGCCCACCCTACCATTAGCACTCAGGTGCTTTGAGGCTGAGGTGCCCGTTACCGCACCAGCTTACAAATGGTTTCGGGGAGACGGTGCGGGAGTGTCTTTCTCTCTGGCGCGGTGTCAAGAGCTCTGCCAGAGCAGCTCGGAGTGAGTGGGGGCAGTGAGTGACCGCAGTAAAAGCTTCTCTTTATGTTGCTGCAGCGTGGTGTAAGCACAGATACAAAAATGTTCCTGAACTCTGTTTCCACCTCGGATCTCTCTCCAGGGAGACCATCATCCTGCGAGCCCGCGCTGCCTGGGACGCCACGCCATGCCACGCCACACCACGCCACACCAGACCAGCTCGCCAGCCATCCCTGCCCCTGAAGCTCAACGGAGATTGCAGAGCGATTACAATCCTCCTCTCCATGGCAGGAACAGAGCCACAGCACCACCTGCCCCCCCGGGGCTTTGTTTGGATGCTGGCGTTTGGGGGTTTTCTGCTTTTTCTGCTTTTTCCCTAGGGTGTGTTTGCCTGCCTGGGGAGGGAAGCAGCACGTGGAAAGCAGCACTGGGCCGTGGGATGAGGGATGACTCCTATGGGTTTCCAGGTAGGAAGCTGCCTCGAGCTCCGCTTAGTGTGATGCTCGGCTTCGGTCCCAGATCTCCCTGGACTCTGAACACACCAGCGCCTGGCTGGTTTCTTCAGGGTGCCCAAAACCGCCCAGGATCCAAGTGTTTTACTCCCAGGAGCTCAGCTCCCCGCTTAGCGTTGGGCATCGGTGCTGCAGGTTCCCGGTGTCGGGAACACCGGCACAGAAGCTCATGAAGAACCACACAGCCAGAGTATTAGAAAATGTCCCAGTTTATTAGAGCGTCTGCACTTCATCGAGAGTTTTACAAAACCATGTATTTACAGGCAAAGAAGGGGCTAACTCGCCTCACCAACTGGAGTGTGCTCTTCCGGGCACAGAAAACAGCAATATTAGCACATTCACAAGTCACACTGATGCGTGTTTTTCTTTTACAAAAGTACAAAGGGTCTAAGAGTGGTGTCTGCGTTGTTGTTGCAGGGGCTGAGCTCCGCGAAGGCCGTTCAGCGCAGCGAGACAGGGGAAGGGGCCCAGCGCAGCCCGAGCCCCAACAAAGGTGGGTCAGCTCCCCCACGGCAGCCCTGCGCCCCGTTTCCCTGGGGGGGGTGACAGCATGTTTCAACCCCCTTCTCTCTTTCATCCCACAGTCCTGGCCCCGGCGTGACCAGAAGCGAAGTCAGACAGCGGAGGGAAGGAGGAGATGGCGGCGCGGGACAACACCGGGGGGGGTTCCCCCCAAACCATGGTAAGAACTTCTTCCCCCCCCCATGACTGAAGACCAGAGAAAGGGGTGCGGATGGCAGTTTGAAAACAAACGAAGGAGATAGAATATATTCTGAAAGCTTGTTTTTGAACCTGTCCCAATAAAGTTTGCCTCTAAAACACAAAGTGTTTGTCTTTTTTCTTTTTTTTCTTTTTTTTTTTTAATTAAGTTTATTTTTTATTTTCTATAAATCTTGAGTGACTACTCATTCAAGTTGGTCGTGGGAGCTGTGCTAACTTACCCACAACAGGAAATTTCTCATACTCCAAACCTCGATTTCTAAGTTGAGACGGGGAAATATTAAGGGCTAAACTACAGCAGCGGCTCTGGCCGTTCCGTGTGCTTGCGGCGAGGTAGAGGGAGGGTTGAAGTTCACAGTAGAGGCTGCCGGGAGGAAACGTTCCCCGAGGCGGGGTACGAGAGGTGTCCGTGTCCACGCGGGGCCGAGCGTGTCCCTAAAGGCCCGTCTGCTCTCTGACCCAGCTGCGCAGGCTGGTGACCCGGCTGTAGACTCCAGGCTTGTTCCTCTGCGCGCAGCCGTCGCCCCAGCTCACTACGCCAGCCAGGAACATCCGAGTGCTGGGCTCCACGGCCACCAGCGGCCCGCCGGAGTCTCCCTGCACGGAAACACACGGTAGCATAAGCACCAGCCCAGACATCATCCTAACGCATGAACAGAGTAAATCACAAAACCTCTAGAACCCCTCAAAAACAATTCTAAAAGTCAGCTGTCAGTACAATTCCCCCAACCAAGAACAAATTGTACCTAAACCAAATATTTAATAAGAGTCGCAGCGCCAGAATAAGGTGCTAAACAAGTGGCCTACCTTGCTAACTGGGGCTGGCCGTAACTAACCCGAGTGTGGTTGTGCTGTTCTCCTACCTGGTTTTGAGACTAAGTCATGCATTGGTGGTGAGTGGTTTTTGAGTCTAAGTCGTGCGTCGCTACGATTTGCTGCTCACGCCCGTTCCAGCTCGTCCGAATCAAGGAGGATCCACGTAGATTTATTGTGTATTAAGTGTGGTGATAGGAGTGGAAGCGCCAGAATAAAAAGAGCTGAGCAAAGGGCCTGTCTTCCTGACTAAGGCTCCGCCTAACAGCAATAAACCCGACTGCCGGCCTACCTGGCAAGCGTCCACGCCGCCCGTGAGGATCCCCACGCACATCATGCGTGGCGTCAGCTGGTCCATCAGCAGCTCGTTGCATATCGTCTGGTTGATGAGCCGGATTTCGGCTTTCTGCAAGATGGAGGCTCCGGTGCCTGCGAGGAGGGAGGGGCAGCGTCAGCGAAGGCACGCGGCATTTCCGAGCAGCTTCTCGCTTCCGTCGGGCTCTGAACAACCCACTAACCGCCAGGTAAGTCCCCATTGCTACGACATTTAAGTTGCGTCCAGCCCCCCCCCCCCCTTTTCCCTAAAGCCACACGTGAAAATACGTCAACGCGGCCCCAAATTCGCAAGGCGACGCCAGCGCTCACCCCCTTCCACGGTGGCTCCCCATCCAGTCACCCACAGGTCCTTGCCCACGGGGAAGTTGTGGGTGGCGTCGGGCAGGCAGATGGGCTGGACGACGGAGGAGAAGGTGACGGGCGTCTGCAGCTCTATCACGGCAATGTCGTAGTCGTAGGTGTAGTCGTTGAAGTAGGGGTGGGAGATGATGCGCTTGATTTTCCGCGGTTGCACGTTGGCGTCGGCGCGGTTGCCTTGGTCGGTCAGGCCCAGGTAGGCTGTCCACAGGCTGGGGTCCGAGTACCTGCACGAGTCACGGAACACGGGGCGGGGTGAGGCGACGTCCTGGCTCGCCATCTCAAACAGTCTCCTCGAGAAACGCCCGTGAAAATGGGTTTTTCCTCTTCGGACAGACGCCCGAAAAGGGAAGGGCAAGCATGGGGGTGTCCTACCTGACGCCCTGCAGCTGCAGGAAGCAATGCGCCGCCGAGACCAGCCAGCGCTCCGAGACGAGCGAGGCCCCGCAGATGTGGCCCTGGCCCTTGATGTGGAGGCTGACCTGCCACGGCCACTCTCCCACGTCCGAGTCCTGCCCGCCCACGATGCGCGACTTCCTCGTGTAGGAGCGGATCCCGCAGTCTGGGGCGGGGCAGGAGAAGGGGCACTCGGTTACTCCTCTTCCCATTCAACGCCTCCCTCCCTTCCCCTGGGATACCTCCCACAGCACAGGTTACCCGCCTCGGGGATGGCTGATGCCATCGGCACGGGAGCACAAACGCTCAATTTGCTAAAACATTTACTGGCCAAGTCCGTAAACGTGCAGACAAATCCGTGTATTATCCCTGTAAGCCCTCTCTCAACATCTTGACCGCCACAGACGCTCCGCACGCTGCTAAAGAACGCGGCTTGGCTGTTTTCAGATCAAGCGATCGCACAGAAAAGCCCGGCTTGTGGCTCTCTCCGCCACACTCAAGTGTTTCTCTAAGAGGCCCAGCCCCGAAACCCGCGTGCCCGCCTTCCCCAGGGTACTCACTGCAGTTCTCCTCGTCAGAATTGTCTTCGCAGTCCTGCTCCCCGTCGCACTCCGGGTTCTGCTTGCTGATGCAGTGCCCGCTGCGGCATTTGTACGTGTATTCCTTGCAGGGGACTGTGGTGTGGACCGCTGCAGGCAGGACGAGGGGAGATGGGTTAGATCCGGTTCTGGGGAGGTCACACCACTCAGGAGCCCCTCACCTCTTCCGCCACCCCGTGAAAACACGCGCGCCAGGACGCCCGGCCACGAGGAAATCCGTCAGAGGCCGCATTTGAGGGGAGGTCCCCTCCGCAGCCCACCCTCACCGTCTCTGCAGCTGCCCTCGTCGCTCCCGTCCCTGCAGTCGTCCTTGCCGTCGCACTTCTGCGCGCCGGGGATGCACTTCCCGTTGTCGCACTTGAAGCTGTCGGCTGCGCAGCCTGGGGGAAGAGCAGCTCCTGAGAGACGGCGCGGCACAAACCCCACGGTACCTCCGACACGCGCCTGTGTCCACCTCCCCGTCCCCGCGACGGGTAAAGCCTCTGCAGCGACAACGTACAAACGCCTTGCTCAAGCCCTCGGCCCTTCCCGCCCGCGGGGCGAGTCACTTACTGCACTGCAGCTCGTCGCTGTTGTCGCCGCAGTCGTTCACGTTGTCGCAGACCCAGAACTTGGGCTTGCACCAGCCGTTCTGGCACTTGAACTGCTTGTCGGTACAGGCTGAGAAGGGAGAGCGAGAAATCAGGGGAGAGAAAACCTGCAAAGGCACCCGTGGAGTCACCGGCGCCATCGCACGTACCGCAGCGTCACGGGACAACCCGGGCAGCTCTCCCGGGGGGTGTGCGAGCACAAGCGCACCAGAAAACGCCACGACAGCTTGGGGCCGCGCACCCGTGCATAAATACGTGACGCACTGAGGCTACAGCAGAGCATTTCCGCTGCTCTGGAGAACCGAACTATTTGGAGAGCTGCAGTTAAGGCTGAAGCCGACGTTACAGCAGCAGGACAGCCAGAGGCGACAGCTCCAGCAAAGCAGTCGCTACAACTACGGACAGCACCTGAGAGAGCCGGGTCGCGGTGCCGGCAGCCCGGCCGGCAGCACGCTCTTCCTCAGAACGCAGCCCCTCAGCTGGGAACGAGATCCCAAACCAGGGGATCCCGCCCTCCCTAATGAACTGGACAACAACATGAGCTATGGGATAGCTCTGCTAATCTAAGAGGAAAACTTGTTGCGCACAGAAACACCACACGGGTTTTCCACGTGTGTTCTGCACCACCTGCCCGGGCCGGTAACAAATTACATCCCTTTATACCACCCAGCTCAGCCAAACCCGCAACAGCCTTGAGGATTAAATGGCAAAACACATTCCGAGCCGGGAGGGACGGGAAAGGGAGGGAGATCCCACTGGGAGAGGGCTAGATTAGCCGGCACCCACAGCTCCTATGCCGGGAAAGGATCCCAAATTGCTCTCCGGCCCGGAGGAGTGAGGCAGCGCTGGTGCTGGCGAGCGAGGCGGGCAGGGAGACGGGCAGCCGACTGCGAAGCCTCAGCACCAAGGCACGTTACCCACAGCAAGTACCCGCAGCCACCCCGGGGCGGCGCGGCCCTTCCAAGCCAAAAAAGAAACGAAGGACAGACTTACTGCAGGATCTCTCGTCGCTGCCGTCGACGCAGTCCAGCCACCCGTCGCAGCGCATGCTTCTGTCAATGCAGCGGCCGGTGTTGCAGGTAAACTTGCCAGGGCAGGCTGAGAGGGGGGAAAGGGATGGAACGACACGTGAGCCTTCCAGCCGTCCCCTCTGCGTCCCTTCCCCAAAGCACACAGCGTTCCCTGTGCCTGCTCACAGCATCCAGCATTAAAACCACCCTTTCCTCAGAACAGAGCAGGAATACAAGGAGGTTTGCGGGAAAAGAAGACCCGCTCCTGTCCCCCTGGAAAAGCGTGCTTCCCGATCTACGTGAGCGCAGAGGAGGGACAGCCTCCAGACCTCAGGCAAATCAGTTCCCCCCACAGCCTCAGCGTTTCAACTCACGATCGCTGGAGTCGTAGGACAGGTACTCAGCAGAGAAGCCGGTGTCCGTGTAGGACTGGTCCGAGTGGAACCGGACCTCTATTTTGTTGGTAGTACTGACCACCACAAACTGGGAACGCTCCCCACAGTACCTGCGGGGAGAGAGAGCACAGACGGCTGAAGTGCTGTCGGTCGGCACTGAGCAAACCTCCTCCCGTCCCTGCACGCAGGGAGACGCATTTCGCTGCCGTCGGCAGAAGGTTCGGGCCGGTTGCAAACCCCAAGTTGTGACCTTGGGAATGACAGGGAGCGAGAACGGCCAAGTGCCTGCCTGACACCGTGATGGCTCTGATCTCAGACCCACCGTGTCTCTGGATCTGTGCAGGATCCCATCCCGCCCCGGGCTGGGAGGAATCACTGACACAAGCACCGCCGCAGGAACTCGCCCGGGCCACAGACGCAGGTGCTGACTTTGAAACCCTCTCTCTTCAAGGAAGGGTCAGCTCCCTTGCCCAAAATATTGTGAAACGCTGCCGCTCACTTCCCCTACGCTGTACCAAGTTGTCTTTTTGGCCCAGCTTACATTAGGTTGTGTAATAGCAAACGGTAAATGTAACAGTAAATGCATCACAGAACGCAACGCAATTACCCTAACAATGGAGATTTGCTCATTCAAGCAAAACCACGCCAGATGTTTCTGCACGCGACGCAATGTTCCACAGCGTCTGGGGGGATTCAGCTGCAGCATGCACCAAACTCAGGGTCTAATCCCCAGAACCAAGCGTGGGGCTCCCCTCTCACCACGGGGCAGCGAGCGACGGGAGCAGGTCAGACCCAAGCACCCTCCCGCCCCATCCCATCCCAAAGAGCACCGGCACGCTCGTTCCCACAGCAAGTTTAAGGAACGCAGAAGGTGCCAGATAGCTAAACGCAGTCCCTACGCTCGAAGGGCCACAGCCGCGGGTCACGGAGCGCCTGACACCTACTTCGTGTTGTTGATCTGCACGTAGTCCTTGGTGCAGGAGCTGATGGGGACCCCGGGCTGCAGCACATAGAACATGTTGAAACGCACCTTCACGTTCTTTTCAGGGGGAACCTGCAAAAGGAAGCAGAGTCAGCGGCGTGTTCTTTTCTGGAGCACAGAAAATGGGAATAAGTTTCGTGGGAAAAGGGTTTGAGGGGAGGACAGAAGATAACTGAAAAAGGAAAGAAGTCAAGCAGGAGAAGAAAAACCTCCTGAAAAGCTACTGTTGCTCACCCTGACTTCAGACAGCGGCTCGGCTGGCTGACCCCAGAGCAAACAAGCACACGGAACGGAGGTTGAAGCCAGACCTCTGTCAACAGTGCCTGTTCTCCCAGGGCAGCAGGTTGCCTGTCCCAAAGCCCACGTGCTCTACTGCTTTTTGTGTAAAGCTACAGTTATTGGGGGCTGCGGTGTGTGTCATGGGGGTTCAGGCCTCTCGCAGCCTCTTCTGCCTCTGGCACCGTCTCCTCAAGCCTCCCCCAGCCCTTCAGGCTCTGAGCCTCTAGGCAGCACCTGCTGCGAGCTCGCTTGCACGGTGTCCTGCGTAAGCAAGCTCGTCTGACGGACTGATTAAGGCAAAGAGAGGACCCCGTCGTACCTCTATGTTCCAGACACAGTCCATGACCGGGGGGTAGTGCGCCGGGTAATAGGGAGTCGTGAAGGTGCCGCTCGCTCCTTTCAGAGTCCCACCGCAGACTAGAAGGTAAGCAAGAAGATGAGAACGGCTTAGAGACGCAAAGAGAGGTGGTTTTCCCAAGCCTTAGCTGGCTCTCGCCCGAAGCAGGAAGGGGGGCAGATGCAACAGTCTCTAACAAGGTTAAGTCGATCTCTGGAGAGAGCAGCTCTGCTCCAAGGCTTGGAGAGAACCCGGGAGATCAATTAGGTGCTTCCTGCATACATCAATCTGCATGTCTAATCCAACATAGTTCTTATTTTGCCCCCCTCAAGGGACATCATTACAGCAGCCAAGAGCACCGTGGGCAAGGCAAGCTCCAAGAGCCAAGATGTGACCCGCTTCCAGGTGTCCCAGCCCTGGAAACATCCCTGGCAAACCGACCGCAGCCACAGCTGCACCTCCCTCTCTGGTTGCCCGCGGCACGGAGAGACAGGGGGGAACCGGGCCAAGGCCTCTGCTCACCTTTCATCTTGGGGAGCTGGAAGAACTCAGCCTTAAAGCCGGGGAATCTCCCCTCCTTGTTGGTAACCAACGTGATGAGCATGACGTTCTGGGAGGACAGGAAGGTCAGGTTGTAGGAAGGGGCGTAATTCCCACAGAGCCTAGGAAGTAAAGGACAAAATCCGTTAGAGACGACTGCAGATAGAGCCTCAAGCACCACAGATCACCTCGGAGCAGGGACAGAGCTCAGTTACCGGCAGGACTTCTCAGCGTCACCCTGCCACCTCCCGCCAGGACTCGGTGCCACACGGGAACCTAATGGGGACACGCTCACCTGACCAAAGCGTGGGGCTCCACGGGGCTCAGAGAGTTGTACACCTTGATGTAGTCACTGTCATCTGTGCACGGCTCCAGCTCCAGCGTCTTGAAGGTCAGGCTGATGATGGAGTTGGCGTCCGCCCTCAGTGTCCAGTAGCAGAGCGCGTTGTTGGGGTACGGGCTGTTGGGGAAGCCCGGCGTGGTGAAACTGACGACCTTCCCTTCCTTGGCGTGGAGGGCAAACATGCAGCTATCTGCCCAGGAGAGCAGGGAAGAGTTAACAGGGCTAACGAGGAGGTTCTGCCCTGCCTTGCCCTGAAACGCAGAGTTTATCGCCCTGGGGAGACGCCTCTTGCAAGGAGCATCCTCACGTATCTCCCTCCATCTACAAGGTGAGGCACTGGGGCAGCCAGGGCCACCCGCCGCTGCTAGATAACGGCAAGGCCCGTGCCACAGTCTGGCCGACCCCAAACCAGCTCCAAGCAGCACACGGAGGTCTGCAGAGCACCCCTCTTCAGGCATTTCCCCATCCCGCAAAGCAAACTGCCACCCCAAAGAGGCCATTACGAGACTGAAGAAGAACTGTACTTACTGTCCCGAGCGGAGTAAGCTATGCTGGGGTCGACAGCTGCAGAAGAAAACAGAAGCGTTGTCATCCTTTGGGCTACGGAAAGTCCCCGGGCGCAAAGCTGAAGCGGTCCCTGGGACCTGCATTGATTTGGCCTCGCTTGTGGGGTCTCTCCCTGCAAGCTGGGCAGGGGCAGGCTGCTCCTGCCTGGGCTCTGGGGAGCCAAGTCATCAAGCTTTTCCTCCGCGGGAGGGAGGACTCATCCCTGTCCCTCTCCAGATGGGCTCAGAGGAGAACACAGAGCGTTCGAGCGAAGGGGAGCGGGTCCGCGCAGCTTCCCCCAGTCTGCACGGCCCATCAAAGCAGCGCTGTGAAAGCCGGGTCCTTACACTCAACCTCAGAGCGATGCCCGTGGCCGAAGGCACCCAAAGGAGGGCTGCGACCGGCAGCTTTACCCCTCCAGCGAAACGTGTCCCTCCCGGCCCCACGCAGACGCCCAGGGACGGCGCAGCCGGCACTCACGGAAAGCGATGACCGACTCCACCTTCAGCGTGGGGTTTCGCAGGCGGGGGTTCCACCTCTGGACCAGGCTCTGCTTGTCCGCCATCGCCCTGTCCAGACTCTCCTCCCGGTACTTGGGAACAAGGAACTCTGACCAGTAGTAGGCAATGACGCTGCCTTCGCTGCAGGGGAAGGGCAATTATGGGGTGAGAGCAAGGACAGACGCAGGAGGGCTCAAGTATCAGCAGAAGAAGGGGCCAGGCTACTTGATGAGCCATTTTTGGAGGATGGCCACGGGGAAGGGAGAGTCCTAATGATAAGTTAAGCAAACTGCACCCAGGAGAGGCCCCTGCGAGCCCGGGGAGTCCCTTTCAACGCTGCCAGGCACCACCCACTGCAGTTCATAGGGCTCTACTGCACTGTACCTTGATTTTCCCAAGACATCTCCCTCAGCACACAGTGATGAGGACTGGCAGAAAACAATACACGTTTTCAGGTCGCTTTGCTGCACTGCCCACCCTTTCCTGTGTCGCTCAGGGTGACTGCTGAGGTGCCTCCATCCCCAGCAGCCCGGGAACGAGGGTACACGGCTGCGTGACATCCCAGCATCGCCCTCCTCCACTCCCAGACAGGGCTCGGACAGCACCTAACACTCACCTGAACGCAGTTATCACTGTCTCTTTGTGGTAAGGGCCAATATCTGCGTGATTCCCGTAGATGTCCTCCACCTGAAAGGTTTAAAGAAGGGTGTTCAGCACGTCTAGAAGTGAGGAGGGGGGAAAGGCTAAAGACAGACAGAGCTGCTATGGAAAATCAGGGCACATACCCGGCATCCCTGGCTGCAGGAATCTCCAGGGGCCAAAGAGAGGGAGAGTTGAGAGTCCCAGAAGTGCCCAGACCTGCACACCACAGCCTGCTCTGACTCAGCTCGCCCCGCTCTTCCCCGGGGGAAGCACAACGAATACCCGAGTCTGAGGGGAAAGGCAAGACCAGCCACGGCTTCAGCCTGGAGAGCAGACACGCTCCTGCCTCAGCCCCCAGCCCCGACTCGTCCGCTGATCCTGGGATTTGCCCAGGCAGCCTCCTACGGCACACACTGGGTGGCAGAGGCAGGGAGACGCTGTGGTGCTGGGCTGGAGCCATGACGCCGAGACCCAGTTTAAAGGCAGGCTCCCTGCACCCAGCCCAGTGCGTCACGGCGAGCGGGGAGAGCCAAGAGAAGTGAGAAAGCTCCAAGCAGTCTTATATGCAAGATCCCCGCGGCCACAGGGCAAGAGGAAAAAGATCTGCTCACAGGAGGAGGGATGCAAGAAACCTCTTACCGTGCTCTTCACCTTCATGGCCAGCATGATGAACTCCGATGAGCTGGAGTTCTCGTAAGCATCAAGAAAATCCCAGTTCAGAACTCGCAAGTGGCCATTGAAAACCTTCCGGACGGGCACGTTCCTGTCTGGAAGGCAACGGATCAGAGGCAGAAAGGGCAGTCAGGGCTGGCACCACGGCACAGCAGGTCCCCAGGGACAGCAACCGGGGCAGGAGGGTGGAAATGGCGTTCCCCCCACTTCCTAGAGCCTTCCCAGAGCTAGAGAGGGCACACGTGAGCAACACCGGATAGCAAAGCTTTTCCATGTGGATATGCTGCCAGGGTATCACCCTACACGCCACCACCCACCAGACATCATACTCACATTTGAAGTGCCAAACCAGGAGGCCGGTGACGAGGGAGATGAGCAGGAAAACAACGATCACGACGGTGACGACCACCCGCCGCTTTGGGCCGTGCTTCTCCATCTTCTTGGAGTTCATGGCAGGGAGGAACTCCACCCCTTCCTCCAGGTTGTTCATGTCCTAGGAGAAGAGGGAAGGCAGGACGGTGGAAAGGCCGTTCCCAAAGCCTGGTTTGGAGAGGTCCAACCACAAAGCAGTCCAGAGCAGAGCTCCCCATCACCAAAAGCACAAGGCGTGCCTTGATGCCGGCGGCTCCGCAGCCACCCCACAGCAGGACAAACCCTGAAGGCTTTTGCTTTGCTTTTCCGCACGCACCTAATTCCTTTTTGGACCTAATACAGGGTGATCAGCTCAAGTAAACTCGGGGGCGAGTCCACACAGCCCCCCATGACCGTGGTAGGTCACAAGCCCACAACCTCCAAGATCTCTGCCTGCCGGCAGATGAAACTGCAAACAAAGATCCACCCCTGCAAAGTGCCCGCTATGTGGCAGGTATGTCACCCGCAGCTCCGTGCTATAAATAGCGTTCCTGTAAAAGAAGAAATCAAGCTACTTCCTCCCTTTACATTTGCACAACTCTCTGGACAACTCCTGGGCCAACACAACACTCCTCTATCTCTGCTTGGGATCTCCCATTCAGCGCAAATACCGATTAAAAGAAATAAACCAAAAAAGCAGGACGGTGCTCATCACCATCAAGGCACGACAGCTAATGAAGAGCAGGTCCTAAACGCAGCTGCCCGGGAACAAGGAATGACACCCGCGGCGCAGAGCTCTCTATCGCTGCCCCACGCCTGGCTGGGTGAGGAAGAGGAAGGTCTCTGTCGCAGTGCAGAGCCCTGCATCAGCTGCGAAACCCTCCGAGCCCCGGGGTTTCACTTTCTCGCACCTTTGGCTTACCTGCCCTCCATCCTTGCTCCGCTCGCGTACCTGCACCTCCGGCTCGGAGGGGGGGGAATCAGAACAGCTGCAGACCCAGATGTTTTCAGAGGACGCCGCGCAGCCCAGAGCGCCCTCGGAACAGGCAGACGTCGGGGGCCCGGATCCGCACCCGCTACCCCAGCACTTCCTCTCCTCCCCAGAGCTGGCTAATGCACGTCGGGGAGAGCAGACTGCATCTTCTGCTTTCTTCTTGTGCCTCCCTCAGGTAGGAAGGGCTCTCTGCCTGCTGCAAACTGCCCAAACCACGAGGATGCCTCGCCTTTCCAGTCACTACCTTCCCATTTTCCCCTCTCCCGAGCCTTACCGGGCGGCCGGCAGCTTTCCGGGCAGCGGCACGGGGCTGCGGAGGACAGCGAGGACGCTACAACGCCAAGTGCTGACTAGCACGAATTCGCTGCGTTCAAATGCATTCCTGCGCTCCGGAGGGGGGAACATCGTCCCCGCAAACATGATGCCGGGTCAGATGCTGCCTGTCACAAACATATGCTAACGGCTCGGGATAATTTGATGCAAACGGCACAAGCCCCTAAAAGTCGGGGAAAACAACCAGCAAAGGGGATGCTGTCGACTGAGGGACCTCTGAGCCCCCTGCGCTCTCGTGCAGACCCAGGCGAGGAGCCTTCCCTTAGGTGCAATGGCTTCGCCGTCTCATCTTTCCCAAGCCCCACGCTGCAGGAAAGCCCAGCTCCCACCTGCATCATTCCCCGACTCCTTTTCCCCTTTTCTTCACCCAATCTCTGTCCTCTCCTCCCACCCTCCACACCTCACCAAAGCCTCTCCCTCCCTGCGGTATTTGCCTGAGGGCCTTTACAAAAGAAAGAGACTGGCAGGCACCTTACCCTACATTTTTGCGAAGAGCTCTGTAAGTTTAACCCTCTGCAAACACTTACTAGAAGGCCACCAAGACCTGAGCAACCTACCAGTTTTCGCACCGTCTGCTCTCAGAATAATCTGAGTTTATCATTTGACAGCTCATGGGGAAGGAAGCCTTCGTTCACTTGTGAGATTTACTACCCAAGGCCAGGCAGAAAGAAACCAATGTGAACCAGACCATCTCTGAGGCGCCAGGCTGTTTCTATCACCAATATCCAGCCACCGCCAGAAGAAACAAAAGACCTAGCGGGGCCACAGAGGACAATCCCACATGGGATGCGCCGATTCCTGTTTGGCTTCCATGATCATAGAGGAAAAACTTGAAAACGTAACCCAAGGAAACTTCAAAACAGAAGACACACAAAATAAAGCTTAAATACAGACATCGTAAATCAAGAAACTCTTCAATCAAAGTCAAGATTGCCTGGAGTTTGGTGCAGCATCTTCGAAACAGCCATGTGGCTCCCATCAGTTTCCAAATCATGCAAGAAATACCCCCAAACCAGGAAAAGGGAAGAAATCGGCCACAAATCTCGTAAGCATCCCCCTTCTCCCACCGTGGGGCTGCTTCCAGCCCCGAGCCTTCCCAGGACTTCCAATACACTGCTGCTGCTAGCAGAAAGAAAAGTATTTAATCCTCTTCTAACATCTGCAGGAGCCTGTGGCAAGAAAACAACCTCAGGGGGTTAAATGATCTGTCTGTTCACACAGCAGCAGCTTTCCCAGATTTCTTGGGGTCAGCGAGGAAGAACCACCTGCCCCCAGCCCGCAGGGGGAAGACAGCGTCTCTGTGTGTTCTGAGTAACAATTTTGGGGCGCAAGCTGTTAAACCTTGGCCTTAATAACGCACTCCCCCGGCAGGCTGAATTCAACCAGATGGCATTTCTTCCCTGAAAGAGGGATCGCGCACTTCTTGCCGGAGAGGCGTAACGTTACAGGGAGGTAGCGGCAGCAAACCGGCACAACGAAATAGGGTCTCCTCTGGCTACCGGGAGAGCAAAGAAAACCCTATTTTCAAATAGGATATCCTTCGGCTGAGGGTACCCTCAGCCCTCTGCAAAATTCCCAAGATTCAGTTTCACCAACTGCCAGAAAAAAATGGGGCTCGGCTGCAAGCAGGAGATCCTGCTGTACGAGGCCAGACTTGAACACTGTGGCTGATGCATTTTAACACCATCTTCCAGCTAAAGGTTGTGTCTTTGCAGAGAGAAAACTCTAAGATGGGAACAACTAATCAGCGTGATTAAATCAGAAGGAAAACACAGCTCCCCTCCGCCTCCAACACATACAAACACACGCACTGCTTCTGGGGCTGCAGCGTGACCAAAGGAAGTTAGGCAAGAAAACTCACCATCTGATCTTTCTTTAGACAATTCCTCTGCTCTTCTTGGAAAAAAAAGGATGAAAGATCTTAAACCTGAGAGAGTTTACAGCATGCCTTTGTCAGCTTGTTCTCGCTCCAAAGCTGAGACAGCAGTGACACCCGCAGCACCAAGAGTAATTAAAGGAGTGCGGGGACTCCTAGGAGGTTATTTTTATTATTCCTCCTGTACAAGGTGCGTAAGCAGCCACTGACACTGTTACTCGCCAGAAGTTACCCAGTGATTAGAAGCAGACACGAGACTGCATCCAAAGAGGTTTCCCTCCCTGCCCTCTGCTTTGTATTCCAGATCGTGCCCTCTCCCATCCTCATACCTTACGTACACCATTATGTTCCCCAGCCGACTCTGACGCTTGTGCGAAGCGGCTTTGAAGAGCAGTCGCGTATCGCAGCCCGGGTAAGCAACAGCGATCCCTGCACACTCTCTTCTCAGCACAAGGCAAAGGATCTGAAGCATCCCCCAAGCACTACAGGAATGCTGAATTGGGTCGTGCCGGGAAGATTTCAGACAAGGCGCCGTGTCCTGACCTCTGAGTAAGAGGCTGAATCCTCCCAGCCCACACAGCACGAAAAGGACCCCTTTGACCTTAGTCCCAGGCTCGTCTGCGCCCAAACAGCGCGGCTCAGCCTCCGCTCGCTGCGCTGCACATCCCCTTCGCTCCTGCCACACTGGCCCGTCAGGGAAAAATAGCTCCTCTGGGGTGCTGGCCTCCATCCTCTAAGCTAGGCAGAAACCAGATGGAATCAAAAGCAAGACAGGCTCGAAAGATCATAGTTAAATCAAGAGAAAGACGACGACAGTTTTAATCTCCTTTAGCTAACAGTTGCTGCACATTTCCCTCGCGTGTGCTGAACAGTCCATCGCAACAGCAGATGTAAACCAGAGAGGATCGGAACGCTCGTCCTGCTCTCACCTTCTCCATGATTTCCCAAGAAACAGTCTCTAGCACCAAGTGACTCAAGGTCTGACTCTCTCGCCCTTCTCGAGGAAACTACTCCAATAAACATTATTAACAGAAAACCTTCCCTGATGTTCTCTCCGCCTTAGTCACAGGTTCAGTTACTTCCTCTTGCTCCTCCTCGCTCAGCCCTCACCGCCACCGTCACCGCGGGGCTCCCCACAGCGGGATCGGAGGTTTCTGGTCACAGCGTCAGCCCGGCTGGTGTGGCTGCTGCAGCCGTGCGGTGCCCTGGCAGGAAAGCCACATGCCAATCAAGTGAAAGGGTCGGAAAGACATTGCCCCGTTTCTTCCATGCCTCAGTTTCCCCTGGATTACAGACTCCATGAGGAAACCTGGAAAAGGGGCGCGCACAGATAGATTTATATAGTGCCTGGAGGTCTGCTGCGCGCAACTCCTCCATGCAGAGAGCTCAAAGAGAAGTCCTGTGCATAAGCAAACCTTCCCACTCCTCCAGCCGCACGATATATTTTTAGACAGCAACCGCACTCTGCCGGACTGGACAAACCAGATGCAGAAGTGAGTAACGCTGTCAGCAGGAAATTCAGCAGGCACACGAGGATGGTGGGAACTGCCACAGTCGACTCCGGACTGGAGACGCTTACCGGAAAGCAGAGATATCCTCCCGGAAAGGGGGATGGCAGAAAGGCTAGGACGTGCCACAGAGTACGGCTCTCCAGCAAGATGATTTCTGGGATCAGCATCTCCCATAGAGGCTGATTTCTGGCTTGTTTGGCGGTTCCAGCAAGACAGCTTGATGTGGCCTGGGCACCAAAAGCCCTCACTGCTCCTCTCTCCTCCAAAATAGGTGCTCCATCTCTCACTCAGTGTCTGCGTCTGGTTCACCGGACCCTGACCCACAGAAGGACTGGGCTCCTGGCCATTAGTTTCACCTGTCCCTTATCACTGCTGGTTAATTTGTTTGCCCAGCACAAGGCAACTATGAAATTCAGCTGCTTCCCTCGACATTTATCACATTCCAGACTCAGCTGGTCTGCCGCAGGACTGCTCAGGGCCAAAGCTGTACCGATCACAGAAGGTAAGAGCAGGCATGCAACCGAGGCAGTCTCACTGCAGAACACCCACTGTCTGGCACGAACGTGCACAGCCAAGAAAAGGAACCCATAAAACACAAACTTGGAGGTGGCCTGGGGAGGTCTCAGATGAAGAAGAGCCATCGGACTACACGGTTAGGCACTCGCCAGCTAATTACACCCTGCAGATCCCAGCCTGTGTATCCAAGAGGCAATTCCCACCTCCCCTTTTCCAGCCACACCTGCCTCAGGTAGCGTTCAATAAAAACTAAAACAAATATCACATGAGGAATGAGAGGAATGAAATCCATCGACTCATCAACCAGCTCACGACACTGCCAGCAAGCCGGGCTCAGAGCTTGGGGCACCCCAGCCTTTGAGATCAACGGGGTGGGCTTGTGCAGTGCAGAAAGAGCTAAGGAAGTTTCATTTTCAAAACTGAGGTTTCCCAGATCATACTGAAAGCTAACACCAGCTTTGTGGTGCTGGCATAAGGGGAAACAGCCTGTTTCCCATAAGAAAGAGAAACAAAAAAGATCTCAAAGCTGCTGACACGCAGTGTGCGCAGCGGGCAACTCGCTTCACCCAAGTAGCTCAAGTACAGCTACACAACTCTTGAGATCAACTCCTGCACCGACTCTTGCTGCAAACCCTGATACTCCTCCAGGAAGAGATCTGATAAGAATAATCTTCTCACTTCTCTTCTTATTCCCGATAAGAAATACATGGAAAGAGCATGCATAACAGCTAAGTTTCCATAAGGCATATTTATGCTGTGTTGCCCCAACGTGGGCAGTAAAGCACTGAAGAAACTTTGCCAGTGTATTATTTTTCATCTTCAGTTCCTTATTAAGGGCAATGCCTAACGATGGCATCTAAACTAAGGAGGAAATATGGAGCAGGAAATAAAGGATATGGAGTCCTCCAGACCGTCTACTTTCCAGGCACAGAGGGCGAGTGCAATAGTGAAAGAGAAGTCACACACACCTATTTCACACACCAACTTCGAGCTCAATCCTCTACAGCATTCAATCGTCTTGTGACCATCCTGAGTCACACGAGAAACCGAATTCCTCTAGGTTTATGACAGAAGAAACTAAAGTTAATGTTTGCACAGGACAGCACAGGCTCATTTATCAGTGCAGCTGTGTCATGCCACACAGCAGCTCAAGAAAAGCGCCCACGCTTCTAACTGTGTTTCTGTTGTAGCAGAGACTGTTACACGTAAGACTTAGCAATTCTTGGGGAGCAGTGGGAAAAAAAGCTGCCTTACAGGTAGCTGATACATGTGGCTATGAGCCACAAAATTCCTCCCTACAACACACTTACGTCCCGAGCCCAGAAAAGAAACATGCCACAGATGCAAATAGCTTATTTCAAACACTCTTACGTCTTTCCCAGTACAGAAAGTACTGTCTGAGTAGCAAAAACACCCTCCAGCAGCCTCACAAAACCAGCTGCGCTCCAGATCTCGATGAAACACTCCACACTCATCATTACATTGCGCCCACACTCTTGACCGACTCTTAGAGTTTTGAGGTGGATCTGGCCCACGACATTTGAGTGTTTGGAGTCAGTATGAGGGGAAACACCAGCATCTCCGACCGGGCAAAGCCTTTGCCTGGGAAACCCATCCCTATGAGCTGCTCCCTCCTCCGCCCCAGCCTATCGCTCGGATATTGCAGCGCAAGGCTATCCCCGGTGGCCTTTGGGTGGAAACGGCGTATTCTACCCTGGGCAAGGCGAGAACCTTTGCTCTGATGCCTTCCCCGCAGCCAGGCCCTCAGAAACGCTCTCGCTGTTCCCTCAATGGTTTTACATAGTGATCTTTTGTTTGCTGAGCAAAGGTCTGGCACGCTCAATCAGCCTCAACTTTTTTCTCATCGTGCTTTCCTTATCCCTGTTTGCCTTTGGCATCAACAGCAGCAAAACTGGCCTGAGCAGCAGCTCACCCACCAGCCACTACCCGAGAGAAAAGCCCTGCACCTTTCCACAGAAGAGGAGTAGCTTCTCCTCACTGCGCCCAAGAGCTGTTGCAGCTCCTTCTCCGCCGCAGGAGGAGACGCAGTCATTGCAAAACAACTCACATTTGCTCCGCTGTCATATTTATAGGGACCCAAGTCCAACAACAGTCAGTCCACGAGGGACAAACTCCTCAGGCTGTTTACTGCCAGGAGGGCAGGTACCGTCTTCGGGGAAGTCCTCACGGATCAGATCAGCTCCTCTTGAACTCATCAAGGGGGAAAACTGATCCAGAAATAGGGGAAAGGATCTGGCATGCCGCTGTCCCAGAGTGAAGGGACTCACTCGAGCACTCACAGCCCTGCCGCAAAGACACACCAGTGTGAAAACCTACCTTTTGCCAGGAGAACAAGCCGGGCAGGGAAGATCACACCACATGCAACAGTATCACCCCGACCCGGCCGGGGAACAAGGAGCTCGAGCTGAGCGGCATCAGCGAGAGCATCTCCTTCCCGCTCCTGGCAGTCACCGCGGCCCTGACACACGCAGGACAGCGGGGCTGGAGGCAAGGGAAACTTTTTCTTGCTGTAGGCCAGCTTTCTGATCGGTGTTAAGACTGCTAGCTCCTCTGCCACTGCCAGATAACGACTGCTACAGCCAGGCCTCAGAGACCGGCACCAGACAGCCTGCAGGTGAGCTGGAAAGCGCTGCTGTTGTACTTTAATCTAAAAGCCCAGTTTTGAAACAGCTCTGTGGCACAGAACAAGTTCTGGAGGTGCAACCCAAAGCCAACAGTCCCTGCCTGACCCTCAGCTAGGAAGACCTACACAAAAAGCCAAGATTGCGGCTTAAGCTCACTCAGGTTTCAAAACACACTGATAACACATCGGCTAATTAATGAAGCCCCAAAGCCCTCGGTTAAAGTCAGACCTGCTGATGGCTCGAACAGGTTTAGTTAGATGTGTTGCTAAACAACCCGGATCCACGCGCTGCAAACAGTTCACCTCCGCATAGTTTATCTTTACTCACGTCCCCAGCACCTAGCTTAAGCCGACATCAGAACCATCAGAGCGATGTCAGCGCTGACATCGAGGCGGTCTAACACCGGCGCAGACCACTGCATCGCGACCGGCGGGGACTTCCACTTTCCCAAAGCTGGTTTTTCTTTTCCTGCTTGGCTGGGCTCGGCACCGTCCCCCAAACGGGTTCTCCTGACCTTACCCAATGGCAGAGGGGGAGCGGGAATCTCCCCCGCTTCCCAAGGGATCCAGAGCTGCCCCGGTCAGCCCTGACCCACGAGGCTGAAAGGAACCGGAGCGAGCGGAGGACGAGGCAGCTCGCCGAAAGGCTGACTGCTTTTGGGAAAGCCCCGCCGCCCCCCCCGGCACCGGCTGCCGCTCTCACCTGCAGTTGGGCGCTGTACCTCATGCCGGCGCCGGCGGCCGTGGGACCCCGCTCCATGGCGAGGGCGGCTGCCGCGCCGGCTCAGACCGCCATGGCGCGGCTGCTCCTCGGCTCGGCTCGGCACGGCTCGGCTCGGCTCGGCACGGTGCCCGGCCCCTCCTCTCCGCGCTCCTGGCAGGTGCGGGAAGCCGGAAACATCCCGTGGGTCCCCCAACGCTCCCGTGTCTGGCTGCGGCTCCCGCCTCTCCCGCTTCACAGGTGTCCACAGGGAAATTAAGGAAAACGTCGTGCCCAAAAAGCTGTGCCCAAAAGCCCCATACAGGCTCCGCATCATCCAAAGAGACCCTTTTGCCATGGGCTTTGCTTTGGTAAATGAAACAAGAAAAATGCATCTCTCGCCAACAGAAGCCACCCCGCAGTCAGCAGGAGGGCTTGCTAGCACTCATATACGCAACAGTTTCTAGGGCAAAGCTTTATGTACCCAAGATCTTATCCCTTCCTGGGTGACAACAACTATCACGCTATGAAACCCGGCTGCAAAGAGGGCACTCTCCAGCATGCACAGGCACTTCGGCCCCTCTGACAAGCCCGCCGTTCCCAAAAACATCTGGTACACTGAGGGGCTGCCAAAGCAAAACAGTCCCTTCATCCCAGCCTGAAACCTGCTCTCAGCTAGGCTACGGCACTTTAGGAACGAGCCATCTCTTACCAAACAGAGACCAGACGCAAAATGATGAGCCACACAGCAGTACAGCAGAAATTGCACGTGTATCCCAATTTGGGACTCCGAGCGTTTCTCATGTATCAGCAACAGGACTGTATGGTCTAATATTAAACGGTGCCCCCAGGGAAGAAAAGGAGGGACCAGCAGCAAAGCCCTGGGTTCTGAGAATGCTCTAATGCAGGTTTGAAAGAGGCCTTTTAACAGTGAAATCTGTATTCCTGACACAGTCTTACTCCTTCATTTTCCCCTTCTTGGAAAGATGACTCCCCCACACACTCCAATATTTAGATTTCTCACATTCAAGAGTAAGTCAAGATTAAAGATAGCTGGATCAACATCGTCTTTCTTTGAAAGGATCTTCCCTCCTCTATCTTACATGGGATAGTCTACACCAACATGCGATACACCCGTCAATCTACTTGAAGGCTGGCCATCCCACTGCTGATCTGAACCCCTTTACACCAATTGCATCCAGCCCTGAAACTGATGTTTTTCCACACTTGAACATTTAAATTTCCCAGAAAGCTGTTTCTGGTGTAACAGGAGCTGCCCACTGATTCACACGCCGCAGGGAGATGCTTGCCGGGTTCCTTTTGTTTCGCTAAAATGTCTCCTGCAGAGCACAAGTTTTGCGTCCCATTTGCAGGTGTTTCTTTGGGGGAAAAAAGGGACAGTGTCAGGTCCCTGATCCTGCTGTTTTCTCTTTAGGTGAAAAATACAACGTAACTTCTGTGCTCTGAGCCAAATACTTCTGCCACCGCCTTCCCTGCTTCCTCATCCCTCAGCTACCAGACTCCCACCCACTCGCTGAGCACCGCACAGCAGGAAGTATCTCCAGATTTAAGGTATTCCCCTTCAAAAGGTGGCTTTGTTAGTCAGCCTGCTGAAACTACCCGGCTGGCTGATGTCAGGAGCTGCTCTCAGCTCTCCCGCTGATGCCCAGCCCTGCCCAGCGCTCTAGTTTTACAGCCACTCCCTGCCTGGCTGACTGCAGGTGCTCCAGCCTGATTTAATACCCCCGTGAAACAGCATATTTTAGGTATAAAGCAGCTAGTCCGAGCTGAACCACTGCTCTTTGTTTCTGCAAATTTCTCCTCTACGGTATATCAACTAATCTCCTCCAGGCAGGTGCCAGGCAAACACCCGTGCTCTGGGATGTGGCTAATAAGGGCAAGATGCAGACTCACTCTTTGAGGCCTATGGTGTCTCTCGCAAAGATCCACAACTCTTGGTTTCACACAGAGCCGCGAATGACCAGTGTTTCCTGTCCTTCAAGCCACTGACATTTTACAAACTAATTCCTTAGCCCAACTGGCCCTTTGAACAAGGGGAAGCAATCACCGTGGGGAAAAAAAGAAAGCAACACATGTGCTAAATACAAAATATTATATAGCTGGGAGGCAGCTGGATTAGAGCCCTAAATGATAGGATTGCTGTTTTTTTGCTGCTGAAGCAGTCATTTCTTTTATGGCTGCGTTGTTAAGTCACCACGGTAGATGAGGGCCCCCCTCCTTCTGGGCACCGTACAGTCCCAAAACATCCAAGCAGCAATTCCCAACAAGCAGCCTGCCACGTGCTTTTGCGGTAAGACACTTCCATGTCCCTCTCTAGTCTGGCTGAAGGATGCTGAGCCCAGCCAAGTCACTATGAAGAAAGATGTAACTGAAGCATAAAGATCAAGCCACTTACCCACGTGCAATGGCAGCCGTCAGCAACAAAGCCTCTGTTTCTTCCCACCTGTATCAGTTCATTCAATAAAAGCTGTCACCTCCTCCTCCTAACGTTGTCTCTTCCTATCAGTGCGGCCACAACAGCATGATGAGAGCAGCGAGTCGAGGTTTAACACGCCTTTAGGAGGAAGGAGAACACTTGCTTTAGGCACCGCAGAGGTCTGAGAACCAAGTCCGTCTTTGTCAGAACCGCATGGGAGTTGCAAGAGCTAGACCGCCGTGAGCTGGACCCCCAGAAAAGTCCCGGAGAAGACAGGGATTAGCTGCAGGAGCAGCAAACACTGTCTGAACAGGCAGGATACTTCCGCATCAGCTCCCAGCCCCGGGAATGCCATCCACGTGAAAGAAGGGAAAACGTAGCTGCTTACATAAGGAATGAAGGCAGGCTGCCTGCAGGGGAGAAGTCTTCTGGTGGAGGCAGTTCCCAGTAATTCTAGCTCCGCAAAGGAGCACCATCCATCCGCGCTGCCACACCAGCGAAGGGCTGGATTCAAACAGGCAGTGACAAAGGCTTTTCCTCCCTGCAGTGTGTCTCAAGGGTTCTGTTCACAGCGTGACTCCTAAATTCAAATTTCACCGACAGTGCCCTCCCACCCAGATTCCTGCCAAACAACCCCCAAACCACCCCGACTATGTCTGCAGCTAAAACATTCAATCCGGTCCGGCAACTTCGACAGCGATACAAAAGATTGGGAGAGAGATAAAACTCACAGGGTGTCCTGTTACTTTGCATTCCAGAGAGTAAATAAAAGGCTGATTCAGTGGGAGGAGAGGAAAACGTCATCCAGAAGCTCTGCGGTTTCCAGCTGAACCGGCAGCCCCCGGAGAGCAAAGGTGAACGCTGGGTACGGCTGGACTGACGATCTGCACAGGGACAATTCTTCCTGCTTTCAGGCCTGAGGCAAGTTGTCTTGGTGTAATTCAGGCTCTCCATCTGTAATGCAAGGAGAATAATTACTGACTTTGGGGAATGGGACCTGTAAAAGCGCAGTGAGTTGCCCTCAATTGGCCACATGCTGCTTTGAGGCAGAGCCGAGAGGTGGTGCTACTTTTCAGAAGGATTCAAGGATTACTGTGTAATTTGGATGGGAACTAATCCTTTGATCTCAAACGCTTCTGTCAAGAGCTCTGGAGTGAGAGTCCTGCTTCCAAAACATGACTTTGGCAGGGATCACCAGTAGCTTTGTCCTCCTGAGATCATGAAAGCCGGCCAGAACAAAGGGCACTAGTGACCAGCTCCGTCCTGTGGAAGGTATGGGCACGAGCAGCGAGCAAAGGCTGTGACAGCGTGCAACAAGCTCGCACTGAGAAAGTCCACCCTCAGCCCTCCAACACTTCCCAGACAGCTCCGAGACTCGCATTCAAAATTAAGGGGGAGCGTTTCTCGTGCTTCTGTTGCTAATGGTGCCCACCACCTGACAGCCGTGGGACTCCAAAGGGAATCCAAAGCACTAGGAAGCATGCCATAGGATGTAAGCTTGCTCCTGGGACAAGAAGCTCCTCCTATTAGCTGAGTCTCTCTTGAGCTCTTCCGTGGCTCGTGAAAGCAAAACCTCTTTCGTGAGCTCTGAATCAGCAACAGCAGTGTTTGCCAGCCAAACTGTAAGTGCAAGAGAGTGGACGGGCTTGACTGCCTGGTTTCTGGCACTGCGTATTTTGAAACCTGGCTGCAGACTCAGGCACACCCAAGATTCAGTCAGTTAAGGTCCTGTCTGCTTAACGAGCTGCGAATGCGTAAGCTGAGGCCATGACTTAGCTGGGAGAGAGATGCAGACAATGCGTCGGAATTGCCCATTTCTCTTTGGTTTATTACAAACAAGTAGAGCTGACCCACGCTCGCTTGCCTTGCCACCTTATTTTCCACAGAAAATAGAAGTTCAGACTTTGTGTTGGTGTTACCTCAGCTGTTTACAACCAAAAAAAAAGCACGCAGCTTTCACTTTTCACTTATTCCTCTTATTTCCCTCACTTTGCTGGTGCAGAGGACAAGGGGTGTGGTATGTAGTGGGGGGTTTTGCTGGTTTACGGTCCAGCTCCTGCTGCCTTTCAGACAACAAACTGCCTGATGTTCTTCCAGCTATCCCTCTAGTGGGGTTTGGTGAGGCTGCACATGCTGTGCCCACCCTAAAGCAGGAAAACTGGCTGCGAACTCTCCCACAGAGTTCAGTCTGTCAGAGGTGAGAAGCAATACGTGCTCTCCTAGGTGATGCTCGTCCTCTCCGGGATGAGGTGGCAGGCTGGATGAAACACCCTGCTGGGTAGATCAGGCTTGCAGACCTGCTCTAGTCCATTCTCCGCCCCAAAAGCAGGATCACTATGTATCATGTTTGTCTGGAAACTCCCCTCCTCCCAAGACAATCTATTCTAGCATTAAGGTGTCCTTACATCGAGTTTTCATAACATCCAACATCGATCTCTCCCACTGCATGAAAAATTGGTAAGCTCTGACTTACTTTCCCATGGCTCTTCTACCAGTTCCCTGAAGCTCAGACACTTGTTGCTGGCTCACAAGTACGTGTCAGGAAAAGGCCGTTCACCAGCTGAAGGAAAGCCCTCGGATTCCTTCACGGAGATGGCAGGGAGATGTTGGGAAGCCTGCCTCACCTTGCAACCCATCTCAACTACTGAGAGAAGCGAGTACTTCTCTTGAAGAATCAATGAGCTGGGAACAGTGGTTCCCAGGCAATTAGTTGTTGCTCTCTGTGATGCTTGACTTATAAAAAAAAGCAGGAAAAACGTAAGCAGGGATTAAATCCAGCCCTAATGCAAACCCTGATCCTTCTTGCCCAGACTGCTAAAATCCAGGCGCGTGGACATAGTCAATGAAAGCCTTCTTCCTACTGGAAGGAGCTCCCGGGTTTGCTAACTCTGAGCAGAGACAGTGCCTGCCCACGTCACTTCGACTCACCTCCACAACACAAGCTGAAAAATAAAAATAGAATAAATCCTATCAACCAGACACAAATTTGGCTTCCTAATTACAAAGGACTCATCTCTCTGACGGGGGGCTCTCTCTCTTGGTCACAGCTACCTAAAAACACAGACTAAGCTTTCATGTCGCCTTTCAAGGGAATACGGTGCTATTTGTATTACAACAAAGCACTTGGGGCTTTGGGGAATTCCTCAGCTTTGCACATTAACACCTTCCCACCTGACCAGCTGTCCTAGCGCATGTTTCGAATAACAACCTGGTTAAGTTTATGATTTTTGGTAAGCTACCAGCTTCCCACATACAACACCATGACAAGACTGACAGAAAAGAGAACAGCGTGACCCCTTCATAGCCATTACGGGGGCCAGACGAAGCTGGAAGTGCACTTTCAGTACAGGAACACTGTTAAAAGCAAACCTCAATACAGCGGCTTACCAAGTTATTGCTTGTTGTTAAGTTACCCAGGCCACCCCAGCTACGAAACAGAACTTATTTCTTTACACGAGCAAAGCAGTGCAAAGGGAGATCAGTAATTCATGAAATTGCAGTGACTCAAGTGCTTTTGACTGTCTGCCCATACCCATAATTTCACTGTATAACTGAGAACACAATTTTCACCATAGGCTGACTTACGAGCAACTTGCTTAAGCAGTTGAAAAGTCCTCAGTGCAAATGCTTTTTTTGAGTCACCAATCATATTTTTTTACGTATAGAAGCATATTTTTGTATGTATGTCTCGTAAATAGCAAGTAGCCATTGTTTCCCCAAGTACAACCTGAGAAATTTTCCCCTGTTGCCAAAAATCCATTCAGAATGACACATAAACACATTAAAGTCACTTACCGAGTTTCAATCAGTGCCAGCATCGTTGCAGGTTCTCGCTTCCAGGTCCTTGTTAACTCTTCAAGCAGCGTCAGCACAACAGGTAAAAGAGCGTGACCTTCGGCAGGTTTGCTCTTCTGTTTTCGGGGCCGTGACAGCCCTGCTCTGGGTCAGCAGATTGACGGTCCCTCCTGTATTTGGTTGGCGCCTTCTGCTCCTTCTTTAAGCGCTGCTGCGAAACCGCCTGATCCTGGAGCTCTCAAGGATCTTGGTTCTGGCAGGTGAGTTGCTTTGCTCCAGGTCTTGCAGACTGGGGGATGGTGAGAAAAGGTAACGTTAGAAGATACGGATGTAAGGCTTACCAAATTGCTTTGGTGAATACTTGTAGGCAGAAGGAAACAAATTGGTTCTTAAAATATTTACCTCCAATTCAGCAGTTTTTAGGCTTCAGCACAGGATGACATATACAAGATTAATCCACGCTCAAATGGATTAATCCACATTGAATGGGTCACTTTACATAAGACGCATCATCCCTAAATCAAATCATTAAAAGCCCAAATTTGAGCTACTCATCCAGAATTCTTTTTATACTCCACAGAAAGAAATGGTTATATCCAGAGAGTGATTCATCCTAGGAGAAGAACCAGAGGTCAAATGAATTGCCCTCCGAAGGTATCAGTGGCTCCAAATGCAGCCTAAGGTGAGTAATTCCGATTTCTCTCTCTAGAAGTTCAATGCACAAGTTAAGACAGATGAATCCAGCCTAGCGTCTCTGGACGCCGTAATTTCCCTTTTGCAAACTATACGGTTACTCTACTCCTTGTTGTCCTCGGCTACCCCATCACTTACTGGTCCGTAGCAGGGCTGGACAGTGAGAGGCAGGGTGGGGGAAATGGTATCCACGGTCTGTGAAAACACCCCCATATTTCAATACACATTCACAAAACTCCCATTAAATGATGGCGCGAAGTTTGTATTCAAAATTCTTCATTAATGATGCCACCCTGAAGCTTTTATCAAATGAGTGAATGATGTATCGGGCTACCGTTGAATGACCCAGCGTAGACTGAGGATCCCCTTTTATAGAATCATTTAGGTTGGAAGAGACCTTTAAGATCATCAGTCCAACCGTTAACCCAGCACTGCCAAGCCCACCACTAACCCACGTCCCTAAGCGCCACATCTACATCTTCATCCAACTCTTTCCAATTTTCCCATCAATTAGTTTAAATTCCCATACAGATTTGGGAAAAACATTTTCATACATGATCTTTGACGTGCAACACACCTGATCTACCCACAGAACTATGATTTAAGTACATCTCAGGTGGAGATAAATGGGTTGCTACCCAGCAGCTACAGGTATTAAAGCGCAGATCTGTTTGAGGGAGCCTCCCTGTTTCCACCTAGGACGCACAGCGCGTTCTCCTTTCCCCGCAGCTCCACCCAGTCCGCAACAAGTTGCCGTGTTTAAGGTTGCGGGGCAAACGTCTAAATTTCCGACTGCCATCCTACGTGAAAAGCACTCAGCCAGAAGGGTCCTGAGGTCAGGCAACATGTACCAAACACGTGTCACGCAGGACCACGTGCAAGAGCTGAGTCTGTTGTGACTTTAGTTTCTGCGGTTCAGGTTGGCCATGTGAAAAACAAGCAGCAACGTGCCTGTATTTACCCAAAAACCTCGCCAGTGACTTCAAGGCATTTGGAAAAGGAAGATCAACAGTTAAAAATACGCAGGTTGATGTCCGATTCACTATTGCTTTTGGAAAGGAACACTTGAAGTAACCTCAGGGTGAGTTTGTTGGGTTATGAGGGCATCCTACTGAGGTATATAAATACAGATTTCCCCCATGATTTAAATAAAACAGAGCGGTTGTTAAAATAAAGGTTAGAAAGGCTTTAAGTGGCCTTTGGCAGTTTGCGTAGCACGCTCAGTCCTTGTAAGCAATGATTACACGATATTCTCTTGCTGGAAATAAACATCTAATCCACAGTTTTTAAGAAATAATCAAGGCTCTTAGATAACTCTAGTGACGAAAACAGGCTGTACTTCCATTTTTTTAATTAAAAAAGGTAATGGCAAAGATGCATCGGACTGAAAGCCTCTTCAGTTTCAGGCAGGACAAACAGATGGAAAATGAGAGTAAAAGCAGCTTGATACTTTCTCTAGGCCTTCTTCCTCTGCATGCGTGCTCCCCTACGCAGCTCTTACTGCAGTACTCATCCGGAACAGATTTTGGTCGCCAGAGCAAGAGGACGTAGGAGCAAACACCACTCGGAACACAATCTAGCTTAAATGTACCCTCATCCAGTCCCAGCGTACACCGAAAACACAACCCGAGCCCCTCTCTGCCCTTCAGCCTGCTGTGCAGAAGTTAAAGGTTACTTATTAAAACCAAGGGCTCTTTACTTGCAGTAGCTTAAGGGTTATTTTTCAACTAGAGTGGAAGCAACTCATCAGACGGGTGGCAGCTGAGCCACAGAACAGGCTGTACTTCTTTCTTGAAAGCTGGGAGTAAACACGTACTATTTAATCCAGCATGCGGTCCTTCGAAATGGGAAGCCAACATAGTGACTGATGCTCTTTCCCCGAAGTTCACACACTCTGAAGGCAAACAGAACAGGCTTCAGCGAAGCAGCAAGGAATGCAAAGGTTGCTCGCACGTTAGCAACCAGTTTAGCAAAGACAGATAGTGAAAAAAGGAGATGGTGGTGACCTGAGCAGCAAGACTCTAAAAACTCGGCAGCAGGAACAATCTGGGACACACTAAACTCACAGGATTAGACGCAGGATTCTCGTTTTGTTGCACTTAATACTGCCAAAGCCTCCTGTGTCCAGTGACAAATTCACTGAGTTACTCGCAAGAGGATTCACAGAAATTTAAGGGCCTTCACGCTGTAACCATCTTTCAGCACCTGATCGTAGGTTTCGACACTGAAGAACTTTATTAATTAGGAACAGAACTAACATAGCAGGATTATCTTGATTATGTTTTGAATTTAGAGGCTCTTTCACGTAAGCCATACCAGGAAGTTGCTCGTCGTCTCTTTAATTTCTTATTTTAACTTCACAACTAAAAGGACTTAAGAACGTCCTCGCCTCCCTCCCGAACCACAGCCTTTCTGCTGTCTCCTCAGTCGATAGTTAAATGTACAAAAAAGGTACAAAAATTGACAAAGTAGGGCAGCTGCTCAGAAAACCTTTATCACTCCAAATTCTGTTCCCGAGGCATATAAAGCATAATTCAAGTGCTTGGTTTAAAACGGTGTACTGATGGGCCCTGATTATTCCATACTTGCAGCTAGCCGCTTCTTTTTGTTACGGAATTACCCGATTTCCACCAACTCACCCCTGAAGTAGGTTAGCTATTAGTGGTTCTGACCAGTAACACACGCAGCTCCAGCCAGCACTGGAGAGCGCTGAACTGTGCGACTCGGTTCTTTAAATAGGTTATATTCAGTAATGTGTAACTCGGAGCAAACCACGTATTTTCAAAAAAAAAAAAAAAAAAAGACTACAAGAGAAACCAGGTTAAAAAGAACCATCTCACAAAGAAGATGGACAATCTATTAGCCCTTGGCAAGCTAGACAACCATCATACACAAAACAACAAGCTGTACAAAACCGAAAGGGGATGGCAGAGAGATTTGTAAGGCTTTCTGCCCTCCTGGTCCAACACGTCTTCTGATCTCCTTCCGAGAGAGCTTCAAGGTCACGTCAGAACAGCTACAAATTCATCTCTGGTATGTGCAAAATTCAAACAAATTTACATTGATAAAATTGCAAAGGTAAAAACAAAACTAAAGGCCAGGATCATGGGCTAAAATATTTCTTCCGAGTCCAAGAGACTACAGTTTGGGTATATCTGAAAACATATTCCAAAGTTTTAAAGAAAGCTACAGTCTTTTTTGACTGATAAAAAGGTTTATTTGTTGAGGCAAACTAAAGGAGGATCCTTCTGGTGAACGCCTTCTTTTTCCTTTCCAGTATATTCCCATTTGCTGACAGACTTGTTCACACAATGACTTTCTGCGGCTCCTCCACTTCTCACTCTTCCCCATGGTTACTAGCTCTTTTACAGCACAAACCGTCTTGACTCTCATCCCGCCTTTGACAGAAATTTGACATGGAAGTGGTATCTGTTCAAAAGAAGTCTGAGCTCAGAGATCGGGGAGAGGTATTTAAAACGTCTATAAATAGTACACTGAATGTGTTAGGGATCTACTTCCAGGCTATGTTACAAACTCTGGTGTCCAAGTCACCGTCCTAAGTCACCTATAGAAAAGTAGTGACAGCTAGACTCCAGCAAAAAGAGGCATCTTCTTCATGACTTTGGCAAGCCACTGAATTACCCCTTCCAAGCAAGTTTCCCTGGTTAAGGAAGACCCAAGATCAACTGCTTTGTCTATAACCCAAAATGCACAGAAATGATATTCGCAAAAAGCCCTTCGGATGGGAAGAGAACAAAGAAAAGGAAGACATTTCTTAAATAATCAATGCCACAGAACTTGGCTTTACATATCCGGACTGAAACATTTTGTTTTGTAGGTACAGCATCTTTTGCTGTGGAATTTCTACCTAGACATCACAATGCTGACTCCAGACAAGCAACGTGACAGAATCCAGTCCAGTCCCTAGCCATGACTGTGGTTAGGTAGTCTTGGGTGGCTGGCTGGAGGATGACCACGGACTCGGGGAAGGTCTTGGAAAGCGATCCGTTTTCAAACCAGTGTTCATAGCTGATCTTGGGTCTGCTTTGGAGATGGAGCTGTTGTCACAACCACGGTGGAAACTGCTTTAGTAGAGCCAGACACTGTTCCCTGCTGGAGATGGGAGGCTGGTACTGTTTGAATTCTCACCTGTTTGAAATGGAAAGAAAAAAAACTCAACCTCATGTCAAGAACAACCTGGTGACGCATTGCACTTGCATCGCACTCTGAAGTGCTGGTAAATTACCTGTTTCTGCTGCCAACAAAAATTCAGTTACATGAACAAGACAAAGCACCAAAACACATCAAGAACAGAATCTGTCACAAGAAGATCACTCCATCCGCTGTTCACGTGGGGTGGCGGCAAGAGATCTCAAGATTAGAGAGGAAGAAGTAAAAACCAGTTTGAATAAAACCTACATCAGCTGCTTTTACAAGTTTTCAGAAGAAGGACTTGGATCCATTGGATACTTCACTTCTACAGACTTTTTACTAGTAGCTCTCAATGCAGATTAATTCTTTGGAATTACAGAACACTAAGCTTCCAGACAGAAAGATGGATACGCAAAGAAGCGATGTGATTTCTTCAAGAAATGGTGACCCACAGAAGCCAAAGTACAAAGCACTACAAAAAGAGCCAAGTGTATAGAAACAATCCTTCAAGCAGTTGGGAACACTTCCTGACAGGATTTTTGGTTTTACATTCATTATACTATCAATGCTTCAAAAACATTTAAAAACCGTATCTGGATGGAGGGAAGGTAGAGGAGATGACGCACTGCATGTGTTTGGTGCAGACACCACAGCCAAGCCGTGTACCTGTACTTCTTACGGAACCCCACATATCAAGTGTAAAGTCCTCGTGGAGACGTTAAGTCATAGAAAAGCAAATAATATTATCATTCTAGGTGCCGTTACCTGCGTGGCCTGGCCTTGCTGCTGCAGCTGCTGTAGTTGCTGTGCAGTCAGAAAACTCACTGGCTTGTTCCCAGCGATCAGTTTTGTCCCCGCTGGCATCGTAGTCAGGATGATGTTTCTACCTAATCCACTGATGCTAAGGAAAGAGAATTGTGGAAAGGTTAGTACACAGCACAGCAGGCTAGGTCTTTCAGACTCACAAATTGTACTTCAGTTGCTCGGAGAATAAAGTTACTCATTTAATTTACTAATGATTTTAAGTAGTGGGGGTTTTGTGACAAGTTTATTGTCAACATTTATCACTATGATAGAGAATTACTTTATCACACGAATGAAACCCTCTGATTCTGGACCGTGCATATCACTGGGTCTGATCAGACCTGAACACTTCTCAAGGAACGCAGAAAATAACCAAGCACACAGTGTTCTGCCTTGAAATATTAACTAAGGGAGACACTACCAGAATTCATGGAAGAATAAACAAAAAGACTTCAATATCAGAATGCCAGAGGAATTTTCACTGAGGCAGTTAACACTTCCCTAGTTTCTTTAACAGAGAGATGGCTTCAGATTACATGTATTTTTAGGTATGTCACCAGGTTAATTCTTGCTCAAACACAGAGAACTAATCTAATAGCTGGTTTCGAGGCAAAGAACATTTTTTCTTCAGTGTATTTGCTAGAAACTGCATCTCGGGCACCTAAACAAACACTATATTCTCATTGTCAGTCACCATATTCATTCCATTTCTTGCAGCTAATGGACCTATTAACAGACTGCAAGCCTATTCCACCCTCTGCGTGCTCGCTCCCCGGGAACCTACTGAACACAGACTTTCCTCAGCCTATTTCTAAAGCGAAACTACCACATGCAAAGTACTCACTTGGCCCCGAGGTTGCCCTTGATGATGGGGGCAGTCACCACACTCTTGCCTTTCACGGGCTGGCTGATCACTGACAGAGGCACTGTTATTCGTGCTGGTAGTTTACCCTAGAGAAGTTGAACAACACGTGAGGAGCCGTGGGGAGTTCAGCAGAGGAACTGCTTGACAACATGCAATTACCACTCAGCTTGCTTTTTAGGAGTCCTGGGAGTAGAAGCCAACAGCAGCTTTGCTGATGAAATCTGTGCTCCATTTCAGGCTCATTAAAATTCACCTCCATCTCATTCACTTCACAGCTGCCTGAGCCCTGAAAACCCGCATCATCTTTGCACCACAGTATTTCTCTAGGAAGGATCATTGTATCCGTCCATGATTTTTTATCCTTAGGAAACTACGGTAATGTCAATTAGCTTACGCAACTTTCACGATACAGTTTACGGTGCCTTCAGCTCGGGGCATTAAAATGGCATTAAACGGGGAAATCGGTAAAAAAGTTAATACAGGTAACAAGCACTTCTAGTTCTGACACCATTCCCAGGGAAATTATTTCAGAGGCGTGGGGCAAGACGCTGAGCTGCACGAGGTCGGACTTTAGATAAGCAACGTTTATTTCATTCACTCGCAAGAGGAGGTAAGGGAAGACATATCTGACTGTTGTCTGGTCATTCAGCATTTAGCTACAATTCCAACACCGTGAAATTAGTTGCAGACCCACATTCTACAGCGCTTAATTTGAGCCTTTGTGGATGTAAAGAGAGAAACCATCAGTGTATTTCAGCATTCCCCTTTCTCACCCACCTCCAGAAAAAGGTTAGCGTTACTTACTGCCTGGGATGTAGATACTACTGTGGTGCTGACGGGTACCTGCCGCACAGCAGTGGCTCCTGTGCCTATCGTTATGGGAGTCCCAGCAGCTCCCGAGGCCACAGCGACTGCTTTCGACACTGTGGCACTCATGGTTGGCAAAGAGACAGCTGAGGTATGGACCGTGCCGGGCACGCTCACTGCTGAGGAGGAGGGCACTTGCTTAGCGTGAGTAGCTACAGTAATAGTCTGCCCAGCTTTGGGCGGCATCACCCCCAGCCCCTGCACGATTCTTATAGTAGCAGCCGGCTTGGCCTCAGTGGATGCCACCGTAGTTATGGCTTTGCTCTTCTGATCTGCCACAGTCATGCCCAGAGCAGGCATCAGTCGGAAAGCGGAGCTTGTCGGCTCTGCAGTCTTTAAGTCAGGAGTCACTTTAACCACTGTGCTTCCAGCTGGGCTGGAAGAAGCAGAAGTGGCCGTGCTAGTCTTGGCTGGAGAATCAGCAGCCTGGACAGGATTGGATGTCACGTGCAAAGTTGCAGAGATGCCTTTCCCACTAGCGCTGCTTCCCGCAGCTGCTGTGAAGAGGTCCTGAGTCAGTTTGACAGTAGTGACTTGAGATTTGGCCAGGGTGGCCATCATGTCCGGGGTGATACGCAGCACAGTCTGTCCCTTCGCGTCTGTGGTGATAGAGGACGGGGGTAGGCGCAACACGTCCTTTCCTTGGATCCGAAAATTGGTCGCCGTGAGCGGGATGCCACTTCCAGGCTGGGTCTTCATGCCAAGCTGTCCTGTAATAGCCACCTGGAAGAGATCAGAGAAACGGCTGTATCAAACCAGGACACAGTCCAAGACACAGCCAAAGCAGAACTTCCCAACAGGATGATGTTTGCTCCCATCAGAACTGAAGTGGCATGATGCTAGCACTCGGTACACTACTGAAAATAGCTTTCGTTGGGCATCGGATGGCATTCCCAAAACCGTATGAAGTATGAAACACTGTGGAGTTGCTTTTTCAAACAAGATGAATGCAAACGAGATCAACATCTGAAGATGGTTAAGCGTGGACTAACTTTTATCCGTATGTGAAAATAGGCTCAAACACACCAAACCAGCAACTGCCTAAATCTGTATGGTCAATAACTCATACGGCATCACGGCTCACTACAGTTTTCACTATCTTTTCACATCTGCGTATCACGTCTGTCGCAACAAACAGAAAACGATGGGGTCATGGAGCTCAATTCCTTGTCTCTGCCCCTCTCTCACCTGCTTGATGATGTTCTGGCCAGCTACGTTCTGGATGACGGTGGTAGAGGAGGTGCTCGTAGCAGAACTGCCTGGAGAGCTGGTTACTGGCTTCACAGCAGGGCTGGGCGCTGCAGACAGTCCTGTCACAGTGATGCCCGTCTGTCCTGCCACGGAGCTTCCCGGTCTTTGCACCTGCACTGGGCTGGTTTGAGCTTTTACCGGCAGAGTCATCACAGCCTACAGAAAGACACAGAGGCAGCCTATGAGCAGACTAACACAATACTAGCAGACTAATAATTTACTATTTCTGTCTTGTGCCTTACAGCTTGCAAGTTCTATGGACTTTTTACTGTAACGCACAATTTAATGGTGCCACATAAATAGGCAATAGGGAGGAAAAACGGAGCACTGAACAGCATTATTTATGCACAACTGTTTCTACGCTCCTGCCCTGCATGTTCCAAGTGAGCAAGTAATGCCTGCGCACCGTACCGAAATACTAGAAGAAGTCAGATTAGAAGTCAGAGCTACCCCACCGTGTCCACGCGGCCAAACTCACCTGAGGGAGCACTTTGGTTTGGGCGGCTGTAGCTGGAACGCGGATTTGAGGCACTGACGTCGGCTGCTGCTGCTGCTGCTGCTGGGTCACCACCGGGGCTTGCTGAGACACAGCTGGGAGGCTGGACTGGGCAGTGACCACCCGGACCTGCGGCAGTCCTGAGGACGTGGTGTGACTTACCACCCGGGGCGGAGGCGGCTGCGGCCCAGGCTGCGTCTGCGAACTCTGGGCTGTGGAAAGCAACGTTCCGAGCTGCGGCATGGTAGGGGACGATACCAGAAGAACACTACGGAAAAGATAAAGCCAGCAGGTCAGCACAGATGTAGATGACCGAGAAAGAACCGGTAACATTCACAAGCAATGTAGGAGACCGAAGTAGTACCTTTGACTGGGTTTTGCTGGCTCTGATCCAGCACTAGATACGCTCTTGCTAACCACAGACACGGGTGGGGGTGAAATAGGCGTTGCTGGTAATGCCGGTGCAGTTGGTGTCACGGGAGTCACGGGAGTTGGTGGCATGCTGGAGTCACTAAGGCTCAGCTGACTGGGCTCTGATGTGCTGCTGGGGAGCGCTTTCGCAGAGCTCTCCTTGCTGCTAGACTTCTGCAAAGAAACCACGTCGAGCATGAAGGCCTTTACAAACACTGGTTTTGATTGCTGCACTCTGGAGAGTGGGCTGAGCACTTCAAACTGCGTTCTGTATGGTTACGAATGATGCCCCAGTGCTAAATCCTGAAATCACAGAACTGTCTGCTTTCCTCAAGTGCAGCCACAAGTGGGCTGGTGCATCTGGCTGCGCCTGTTCTCAGGAAAATGCATCTCAGCAGTGACATTCGTAACACGCAGATTTCCACCTTGGTAAGTTTGCCAACAGCAACTACTTTAGAGATACCCGGTATCAGTAACAACAAGAAGATATCCAAACCCTGACAGCTTCAGCACAGCAAGGGGGAGAGCAGAAGACATACTCCACACATTCTGCCACAGATTAACCTCAAAACTAGATCTGAAAGACCATCTCTAAGACAGGGAGCACAAATAAATTCCGTTGACCTTTCTGCTGAGATCAACAAGGATAACAGTGGAAGCTGGGAGGAGCAAAAGTTCCCTCTTTCCCTCTTCATTTTGTGCACTGGTGCTAGACTAACACCGGCATTCATATACATAATGAACCGATAACTCAAATAGGTGGTAATTTTCATCAGCCACCATGGATGCAGAATTTATGGACTGAGTTAAGTCCATACCTCCTTCCCAATCCCAAAAGCATCTGTGCACAGAAATTTACCATTTTAGCTGGAGGTTTTGGCTTCTGCTGAAGAGCTTTCTTGGCCTTTGCTGCAGCAGCTTGAGCCTGGTGGATCCGTTCTGCAAACACAAATTAATGGTTAGAGCTCCTGAACGCAAGCAAATTGATTTAAGAGAGAGACCAATTCAGAACTGTAAGTTCATCTTCAGACAAGAAACCAAACACACATTGTCATGCAATAGCGCAAAGAAAAACACCAAGTAAAATTAGCGAAAAGGCTGAAACAAAGACATGTAAGAAGTTGTGAATGGACACAAACATCTGCAGTTCTCGTATGCAGGATGCTATTTTTCTAACAAATACTTCAAACTGACACACTGCTCTGCAAGACTGGATTTCAGTGCTGATGGGCTAAAATTAGCAAATTGACTAGAGGAAAAAGCGAGACTCACTAATTAATGTTCATTATCCAGCTGGACTGAAGAAGCTCAAGAGATTTACAAACATTTTCAATTCTTAAGATAGCACCAGGCTTACCAAACTCTTCCTCACTCCTGTCCCGGTGCAGGTAGATCCACAACTTGCGTCCAATATCGTATTTCACACAGGGATCTTTCTCATAATGTAATCGATCCAAAGCACCGCTAACAACAGTGTTAACCTGAAAGTTCAGAATTCACGGAATTACAAGATGTCCCTGGTTGGGCTAGTCAAAGCTCATGAATGGCAAAGTAATCCTATTTGGCATAAAACCGGAGTAAGCTGCTAGCAATCTTCATTTGAGTAAGAACTGACTGAGAGCAGATGTTGCGGCACAGGATGCTGTTTGCTACCCTGGAGCTTCCACCAAAGCTGAGCGCTCTGAAAATTGACTGTTTCAGAATCTAAAATGTGAGCAGCTATATGACACAGTGTTAGTTCCATGGCTTTTCTAGCTCTTTTTTCATCATCCAGAGTTTGGCGCAGATTTGCAGCAGCTCAACAGAGCAGAACATAGCTCTCACTTGCTAGTCAAACCAGCACAAAAAATTATTGGGCCTCAGCCACTGAATACTGCCCGGGTCTGCGCAGTGTATTTTTAGGAGAATCTGTCTGAGGCTAGACATGACATCCAACTTACTTGAGCACTTGTGACATCGGGAGCTAGGAACTGGGAATCTTTAAGCAGCTCACAGATTTCAGCACGAGTTCCTTCTCCATTAGGAAGGCGAGCAGCAGCATCACGAACTGAAATACAAAATCAGAGCTTAAGCTTCCAGCCGTAACTAGGTATTCAAGCACTTCAGCAGATATGTTTTGGTACGGCTCTCATCCCTGCTCTCATAGTGCCTACTTGCTCACTAAAATCTAGCCCCCGTGATCGCTCAGAGAGATGAGCAGAGATTATAAAGGGTCCTTTTAAAGTACATAAAGGGTCATTTTGAAGTACATCAACTGTGCTGGCTTTGTGCTAGGAGTGGTGAACTTGGGGAACAGCACTGAACCAGCCCCATGCACTCTCCTCTCCATTTCCCATTTTCTCTCAGATGAAGTGCAACACACAGATGCCTTCTTTTCCAGTTATTCCTCCTCCCAGCATTTCATCACCTTCATTTCATAGAATTTATTTCTTCTTCGCTTATGTCATCCCACCCTGCCCACCTTTTCCCTTTATAATGTAGATTCCTGAAGGCATTGCTTGGGTGGGGGGGTCAGGGGAGCCTTTTTCTTTTTTAAAAAATATTTTTTGGCCATCACCTTACCAAGGGACAAGATGGTGACATACGCTGGTCTGTCTGAGCGCAGGAGAGAATGCTCTCGGGCTTTGTTTAATGAGGTTTCCTTGTCAAACACCCCCTTCACAGGACCAACAACCGACTCAAAGCCATGCATACGGAAAGTGAAAGCTTTGTGGGGCTGGCTGTAGCGGTAACGTTCCTGTATTTGGAAACAAGAGGACTGAATTTAGCAGGAAACATATAGAGCAAAGTCTTAAAACTTGTGCTACATTTATATTATAAGATAAGTTATTATCATTCTCCAGAGAAAGGTTTTTTTAACTGCCATCCCATACAAATTCTCTTGTTTTAGTAGCCAACCGTTTCAACACGTGCGTTTAAAATTAAGATGGTTCTCTTCTTACCTGCTCCTGAAACACGCGTTTCTCCTCTCCAGTGCTAGGTCGGACTACATAGTCAGTCCTTCTGAAACAAAGGTCACCATCAGTTCTGAGCAACAAGCAGCCCACAACAATCCCAAAGAACATCCCAAAGGATTAGTCACCTCACCCTTTCTGCAAAGTCTTCTGAACAAATTCTGAAAGCATTGATGATAATATAAATAAGGCCTGCAGAGATCTTAAAATACGTTCTATGCTCTACCTGAAGGTAAGCAAGGACTGTCAATAACCTAGTTATCAGGACATAACTTGGGGAAAAATCAATTAACTTTGTGTAAAATCAGACGATCAAGCTCCCTCCTGCCGCGTGATGTAAAATCTTTTTATTTTAAGCAACCAGCCGTTCAGATCCAGAGGCACAAGGACCAAAATTCATAGCTTTAGCATGCACTGCAAAGCTTTCAAGCAGTATTACATACTTACACTCTGGGAACTGGTGTTGTGGCATCTGAGCTGTCTTCATTTTCCTATCAAAAACCAGAGAAACGTCAATGTTGGATATAACTCAGACAGGTTTTGTGTTGCTAGAAGGTGATTTTTTCTGACTCACTTTGAAAAAAGTCTGGTCTTTGGTCTCCAACCAGAGCTGAAACAGTGCTGCCAATTCCTTCTCATGATCTTGGCAAGAACCTAGGCCAAGAAATCAGGAAAAATAAGAGAGAGAAGTCCTTTATTTGTCATGAAGCCGGTTGCTTGTACTTCTCCCTACTCCCTTCCCACCTCTACGCATCACCAGTCACAAGGCATTTTCCATACTGCACAGATGCTCCAGTTTCGATACTTGAACACATCCAGACTTAGGAAAGTGCTAAAACCGAGTTATTCTCCTATGCTGGTACAAAGGACGGTGCTTCAACTCCCGGCATCGCAGGCAAGATACTGTTTGAAACACAGCCACCATTTGCAGATGGTTCCTAGTCTCCAAAGTAATCCCAGTCACCGAGTCCATGAGCAAAACACGTGCCTACATAACCTCCACCAAAGACTGAAAGGACCAGAGGAATAACCTCCCGACTCCAAATCTCTGCCAGTTTAAGCTTGCAAATATGATCACTAGAATCACTGTAGTTAATAACAGAAAATGCTGCCTAGTAGCTGAAGGAAGGAACATAATCACAAGAAATCTGTCATTCACTCAGTATGAGCCTGGGCACGTTTATTATTAATTTGCTCTTCGGCTCCCACTTTTAAAAATAAGAATAGCATTGCTTTGCTCCACAGAGAAGCTTAATTAATTTATAATTGTAATAATTAATAATTACTCTGAATAATCAGAAGGTATGCTCCACAGAAGGGAAAATACAAAGGTGTTCAGACAGATTTGAGGGGTGACATAAGCACGGTTAGCTCAGCAACATAAAGCCCAGTGCCTTTGCTGCCTTATACTAATGTCTTGTGAAAACCTAGAATGTAACACACATCTTCACTCAGCTAAAAGAAGAGGCTTGTTAATGAATTAACAGCTCTGCTTGTCTTTCTCTCCGGGCTGCAGCAAGCTGAGAAGTCCTGGAGAAAACAACCAACCTTTACTACAGCAGAAATTATAGAACAGCACAAGATACTCACCAAGCAATTTCCACTGCTGAGTTTTTTCCTTGAATTCAACAAAAGGTGAGAAGCTGGAAGGAACATCTACAATGAAAAATGTGCCTGTCAGAGCTGCGATACAATCGTCCAACCCCCAAAATCCTACTGTTGTAATGCAAGCTGTTGAGTTAGACTCGTGATGACAGATAAAGCATTTTAAGCGATTATGTAAGTGCATCTCTAAATTTGTACTTGCCCAAAGGGAAGGTAAGCATCTCAGAGTAACAGTGCAAGCACAAGAGAAGAACAGAACGGGATAACGAGTCTTTCATCTACAGGCTGTCAGATGAGATCCTCTTCATGCTGCGAAGCACCAGGAACTGGTACGGTACAGTGACTATTCCTGGGCTCATGGGAAGCGAACTTAGGATTTACAGTATTCACCAGCTGCACTACAGAGAATATTAAGTATCCATGCCGCAAAGGCCACTACAACCTACACTGTCTCTCCCAGAGAACTTCCCACGAAGCAAATGAGAACCACAGAATAATTGAGTTTGAAAGGAACGTCTGAAGCGTAGCTCGTCCGAGCCCCAGGTCAAAGCTGGGCCAACTTCATGTTGCCAGTGGATGGCTCGGGGCATCACCTAGTTTATTTTTTATTGTCTCCGAAGACAACAACCACCTCTTTGCACCGGGAAGAGACTCATTTCTTCCTGCTTCAAACATCCTGCCTGAAGCGCATGATCTAAACAGGAGAAACTGCCTGTCTAGATGCAATTTCACACACATTTTCACATACTCGGGAATCAAGCTGGGTCTTATCTACTATCCACATGCAAAACAAGTCCACCACAATCAAGAAATAAAGCCTATCATAGAAATGCTGTCAGCAATACAATGATTTATTGTAGTAATGAATTAAAAGTTAATGTGAGCTCTAATATAACCCATCACTGATTAGAACCGAGGTACAAGCATCATTAGTATTTTTAACAGCCATTCTTACCTCTGCTGTCACCTGTCAAGTACTGCAAGGCGGGTAAAACCAGTTCAGACCAGTTAGGGGCAAAGGAAAACCAGTTATTTAGTGCGCTGGCAGGAGAAGATTGCCAATCTAGAACTTTATCTTCAAGCTGAAGAGAAAAAAGAAACATTCTATTAGAGATCTCACACTTTAAACTATGACTGTTTTACTAGAAAACAAAGCAGCTAAACATATCCAGGGGAAAAAAAGATTTTTTTTTAATATATATATAAAAATCACCTGACTTTTCAAGTAACCGTATGATGGTATTTCAGACAACAGACAACAAAAAGGGGAAAAAACTTCCACACCATCTCTGGCCTTAATATACAGAATGTATCTAACCATGATCTAAAGAACGGGTGTGGAAAGACTTACAGATCCAACAGACTGAATTTATGAAACATGTTAAAACCAGAATGTAGCATGCACTCCCAAAGGGTTTCATTTTTTTAATATGTAATCTACATCTTAATGTAACTTAGAGCAGGACAACTCTGGAGAAAAATCACTATTACGTAGCTATAAAACCCTCTATCCCCTCATTTTCCTTTCTGCACAGATTCCTACATAAGTGGGTGGTTCCTTACCACAGAGAGAGTAGCAGGTCCTTCCAGAAACAGTATCTCCAAAAGAAGGAAAAAGAAGCTGGAAGAGATTTCATTTACTCCAAGGCATGGCTTCAGCTCTTCAAGAGGTCTTCAAATGAAAAAGAACACAAGCAGAATAAGTTCCCCGCGTAAATATTCACCTTCATATACAGATGAACGCCACACATTTCACACATCCCAAGCTGCACAAACCCAAAGCCTGCAAAAGTCCCACAACAATCTGAGCTGCCACATCTGTTGCTCCCTCCATCCGTGCAAAGCGTTCAGGGCCCTCGGAAGCACTTACTCCTCTTTGACAGACGACAGAGGGATGGGGGAAGGATCCTGAGACATTGGCGGGATTCCATCTGCGTTGCTAAGAGAGTCAGCCAAATCTTCCACCTCGGATTTAATAACCTTCAGCTTTTTTTTCTTCTTATCTTCCTTTTCCTTCACCTTCTTCTTGAGGGTTGCAAGGTCGAATAAGGCTTTAGATAGGATAAAAGGTAAGAGGAACAATTAGAAAGCTTCTTACCATATTTCAATGAGTCATTAACTATATATTCAAACATAAATTCAGAAATGTACGTCGCGTGCACTCATTCACACATCATTCATTCCATCTTCCCAGTCATTTCCATGAATCTTCATTTTTCCCCTCCATGCACCCTGTTTTAACAGAAAACCTCTGGATTTCAAACCAACGTATATGAAATTAGAAAGGCAAAGGTAACTACTTCGAGAAATACAAGTTAACTTTCATGAATTAGTTGGAAGCACCTTCAGCGGAAGCTGGAGCTGTCTGTGAGCAGCTGAAACGGAACAACTCACAAGCCCAGAGCGGTTAGCCAGCTCTGTGAAGAGGAAAAGCACACAACCACCCATCGAGATCGCCTTCCTCCTCAGCTTTTCACACACACACGATACTCCATATTCCCGCAGCGCACAAGTACTGTGTCCAAGGCACTGACCTGCTAAGGAACCTTTCCTGCCAGCGTTTACTCGAGTCATGATGTCCTCAAGAGTCAGGTCTGTCGTAACTAGATCAGGGTGGTCCTGTGCAGGACAATGGGGCAGAAATTAAAACTGGGAAAGGACAAAGCGTTAAGATAGCGACAACGGTACAGAAGATAACCAAGTACTGAAATGCCCCACGCTTATCCGGGATCAGCTTATAAAGTTATTTACTGCCATACAAGTTGGGAAGTCTTCTAACCCTGAAATCCAAAATTTTGTGTCTCCAGAACACATCACTAACATTACAAAATCCTTCTAAACAGACAAGCATAAACAGGAGTTGCATATCTACGCTGACAATTAAATACAGGTTACGATAAAGGGTTGAAGGGTGGTTGCACACAAAAAAGCAGCAATCGTTTTGTCACCCAGAAGTACCCTGAATTGTACGGCTAACAGATAAAAGACTAACAGATAAAATGCGGTCCCACTCCCCCAGACTTGTTGACATCTTACAGGTTGACGTTTTCGTTTCTCATGGTGCTTCTTCAACATCATCTTCAAATCGCTCTCCCCAAGTTCTATCTTGTCTGCAATGAAAAAACATTCAGAGATTATTTGCACAGTTTTCCGTTATTGTTACTTTACAGATTTCTTAGAATACCATTTGCTATCCATTCCCACTTTCAACAATCTCTATATTTCACTAACTAAATTTTCCTTATTTGGGTTTCATTCTTTTAATCAACCTATTTATTTCAATACTGTCTTCCTTGGGTCATCAGACCTCACTGTCGATGCAAGTACGGAAATGAGAAGTGAGAACCAGCTGTGCTGCACGAAGGTTTGCAGACTGGATTGCAGTAACCTTAGGAGGGATTTCCCTCGGCACATACACCAAAATGTTTCAAACTGGACTACGCTAATGCTTCAACCATTAAAGGCAAAATATAACAAAGAAATCAGTAGCATTACACAAACTGTAGACCCTTGCACGGAGAAAAAGATTAAATAAACTGAGAGAAGAACCAACCGTTTTGGAGACCGCAAAAATGAAGCATTACAAGATTTCCCGTGAAACAACAGTTTTTCACATCTGATTTCTTGCAGGGACTCAAAGTAATTCTCACCCCTAAATCTGTATCGACCCCTAATTTGGTTCTCACCTGCTGTCTTCATGTCCAAGGTTGATAATGTGGGGATCACTCTCAGGGGAACTGGTGGACTTGGACAACGTGCTGGAGAACTTGGAGGCCAGGAGCTTAGATCTAAAATAAAGAAATAAATAAATGTATTTCTGCAAGACCTAGCACCAAGCTACATAATTCTATTCCCCCGTGTTCATTAGAGCACAGCCATTAACACTGAGTGCAGTTTCCATTCTTCTATCAGAGATACTGTCCTCACATCAAAAATCTGTCTTTCTCTTTCTCCACTCACATCTCAAGTCCTTAGTTCAGTCCAGGGCATTACCTTCTTCATCAGAAGACAACGTGGTATCTCCACACTCCTCTTTTACTTCCCTCAGAATCTTCAAGTAGCGCCGATGCGTCCGTCTGTCTCGTTCCTCTGTATCATACGTCGGTGAGAAGTGCTTTCTCCTTAGGGTCATATCGGGGCCTCCTTTCCTAGCTAAATCCAGCAAGTGCTGCAAGAGGAGATACGTGTGGCATTAAGGATCTCGGCTACGGTGCTGTAAGCTACCGCAGATAAGCTCAACTCACATCCTTTCACAGCAAGTTTAATATTTGCAGTGGGCGCAGTAAGCACCTCAGTTCTTTATATCATAACCCTTAAAAAGTATCAGTATCTGCCACATGTGAGATTTTAAAACCACCATTTAAAGGGGGAAAAAAGCAAGGCAAAACTTCCGCACCTTCATCTGCACGCGCAATACCTCACTGCCATTCTGTGGGCTGCGGAGAGGAACCTAGCCATTGGTCTGAGATCCACTTGTGCCAAATACGTAACACAGACACGGAAGAAAACATTTTACCCCTTACGGCTACAGAGGAAATCACTTCCTACACACTTCCCTATTCTTTTTCCCGTATCACTGTGAGGCGTTTTATAAAGACAGACATTCAACTTCATCCATACATCCCTTATGTTTCAAGGTCTAAGCGTAACGAAACGATAAGCGAGCAAGTATTTACAAGGAACACATTTCAGCTGGCAGCAATTAGCTGACGACAGTATCCACAGAGGAAGACTCCATCAGGGATTGACAGGCATCAGAATTAAGAGTTTTGTGTCTATTCTATACCAGTCCCCAATGAAGCTGGGGAATTCGTGCAACTCCGTATTTATCAGCCGTACTTGCGTCACAATGACAGAAATGGTAGAAAATGAAGGCAGAATGACTTGTTAATAGACAGGAAGGTGCAAAGGGGCAGACGCAGGAGCAGGGGACAAGGCGGGCATGGAAAAAAGACACTATACACAAGTGAGAGCTGCGAACGCTTCAAACCCTGAAATTTGCAAACATAACAACGTTACTAGTGTTCTCCTATTACAGGGGCCGCTGGAAAACCAGAAACGCAGCATTCATCGAAGGAAAGACCTCCGAGAATTGTGAGCGTGCTAATACCAAGACGCAATCCGTTCGTTACGAACAGAAAAGAGCGACGGCCGCGCCCCGAAGACACTCACATTGCGGGAAGCGAGGATCTGCTTGAGCAGTCGGTAGAAGTACTGCTGCTGAGAGCTCAGGTAGCGTTTGTACTGGGACTTAAAACAGAGCTGCCGGTATTTCACAACTTCAGGATTAAAGTGTCCGTCTGTAAGAAAGAGGTCAAAAACACTTCAGTTTTCATCAGCTGCTAGTTGAGAGCTTAACCCCGAAAATACACAGAAATTTACTACGCTCGCTGACCCCGGAAGAGTTTCTGGGCGATGTGGAGCGGATTTCCAAAACGGAAGTTTTCACCGCTGAACAACGCAGAGATGAGCTTGTTCTGATGCTCTCGGTTGTTTTCAGGAAAGTGAGGCAGGAATTTTTTTAGGTGGTCTTGCTGCGCATCTGTCAGCACTTCCTGCCACGTAGACAAGCTGACAACTTCAAAGAAGATCTCAGGCTAAAGAAAGCAAAAAAAACCAATAGTGAAGACAGTGCATTCGCGTCCTCGACAATTTTCTAGCCCTTAAGGCTCTCTGCGGTTAAATAACACAAGTCACGAGACAGCGTCTCACCAAATGCAGAAAACAATAGAGCGTAAAGAGGAAAGGTGAAGACATTATCGATACTACTAGCAACAAGAAAATAAATTCAAAACTTGTAACAAAGAAAACTTTCTTAAAGGTAACTTTAAGATAAGAGAGAGTGTTATCCAGAAAAAGAACATAACGGAATGGTTTTAAAAGACGTTTTCCTGAGATTAATCACAGCCCTTTTTGACACCTTTTCCAGGACAGTCAGAAAGATTAATCTAGAAAAAGAATATAACAGAATGGTTTTAAAAGACGTTTTCCTGAGTTTAATCGAAGCCCTTTTTGACACCTTTTCCAGGACAGTCAGATTCCCCCTCTCAGCTTGCTCCGTAAGCCCACCACGGGAGTTAAATATCCTGTTTATCAAGGCTCTGAAAAGTATCTTAAGCCCTACTCACGTCCTCCAGCAGGTCCTCGGGCAGACTGACCCTGGTGGAGCCCAGCATGCAGTCCTCCATGATGCGCGTGCCATTGCCTTCCCCGCAGGGTCCCAGCTCCAGGGGGTCCGTCAGCATGTGATCCAGGGAGTCCATTCTTCACCCGCTCCTGAACGACGGGGGCAAAAACCCCTCAGCAACCGAAAATCCCAAACCCAGACACGTCCCCCGAGCTGAGGAAGGACGAAGAGGCCGCGTCTGATGAAGGGGTTGTTTAAACGCAAGCTACAGAATCGAGCAATGAGATATGTAAGATACCACAGTGTTAATTCGCTGTTTAATTGCCACAGGAGTCACACCATGCTTTGCCATGTACAGGCAGACTGGGAAGTACAGGCGACCCGCTTTGCTTCCCACCTGCGGGAGCTGTTGTCAATAGAGGTCAACACCACGAAAAACTACAACTAAATCCCGAAAGTGGTTTTAACGTGCAAAAGCAAGGCGCGGGTCTAAAGCAGGATTTCTCTCAGGCTGAATGCGCAGCTGTAACTGGGCCAAGAGCCCCGTTCCCCTCACGCGCGACTGAAGAGAGCTGTGCAGCTCTGGGCTGGGAGGAAAACCCACGAACCACGCGGAAAAAATCAACAGAAGAAAATATAAACCTTTAAAACGGGGTCGGGCGGTAAGAAATTACAGAGAAAAAGCGCGCTGCATACCCGCGACGCTGGCTCTGGGCGTGACACCGGCTCCCGACGCGAGCTTCCCCGCTCCCCCGGGCGCGGAGATGAAGGCACCCCGACCCCCCCCCCCCTCCCCGCCGGCTGCGAGGGCAGGGAGGCTCCCCGGAGGTCCACAGCGCCCCCGGCCCGGCCGCTCCCCGCGGAGGCGACGGGCGGCCCAGGGCCGCTCCCCACAGCCCCGGCGGCGACCGTTGGGCCGGGCGGGGGGGGGGGCGGGAAGCCCCCGCACGCGGCCCGCACCGGAAGGCGGAAGGCGGCGGCCGCTCACCGCGCCTGCGCGGTCGCTTTCTCCCCGCCGCGCCTGCGCAGAGCGCGTGTCTCCTCAGGGAGCCCGCGGCCCTTCCCTGCCCTGAGGCGGCGGCGCGTCCCGGGGCCGCGGGCGGGGAGACGGGGAGGGCGCGGCCGGCCGGGGGGAGGCGGCGGCCGCGGGGGTTTTCTCCTTGTTGCGACCGAGCCCTTCGCGACAAGCGACGTTTATAACGCGAGAACGACAAAGCCCCTCGCCGAGCCTCCCGCCCCCAGTGAACAGACGGGTCAGCACTAGTGTTTTTTTTAAAAAAAAAGAGAAAAAGATTTATTAATTCTTTTTTTTTTTTTCTTTTTTTTTTTTTTTTCTTTTTTACACCTGCCAGGTTGCACGAGACTATGAACACGATAACAGTCACCAAAATGTACAATAAACATACACAGTTAAATAAGAGAAGGGGCAGAGCAAACAGCCCAAGAGGTGCAAATTCAGGGTGCTTGGGTGTGTTGTGGTTTTTTTGTTGAAAATACAGAATCGGACCGAAAATGCCTACAAGGAAGAGCATTAGGCCTCCGAGGAGCCTGCAGCGGCGCCCATCTTTGAGCAAAACGTACAAGGCAACCGGGAGGACTCCAGAGTTAAGCTCCTGTGGGACGTTACCTAAGAGAGAGATCTTTGGGTTGCTCTGGTTTAAAAATAATAATAATAAATCCTATACCTTCTGCACTGCAGAAATTGGAAAAAAAAATCCATGCAAACTGTTGTCTTTTTTTGTTGTTGTCTTTCTAAAAGCAGGCCCCTGCCATCTGTGCAATCACTGTAGATCCTTACTTGGGAAGGAAAATTCATGATACTTCCATTTCCAGGGATGCTGCTTTTGCAACGAGGCATTCGTTCAACTCGGGACACCGTGAATCACTGAATGCTGGTACCGAGTGCGCTGCTGTTGCTGTGGGACAGAGTAGAAACTTTGATAAGGAAGATTTGAGTCAAAGAGGAGGTTTTAAAATTGTTTTCTGGAACACCACCTAGTTTTCAGCTTTTCAGTCGTCCTCATTCTGTGATCCTTCCCAACACAGGCAACAGAGCAAAATATTTTTTAAACCCCACATCTGCAACATCATTAAGGGGAACAAGTTTGATACTATAGACCTTTTAAGACTTTAAAATTGCTCCTGCAGGGCAGTATCCACCCGGAACATCCTATTTCCAAGTCTCCCATTTTCCTGCTACTCATACCATTTTTGACTCATTATTCAATCATCTAGCAGCCTGAAGAAAGCCAAGACAAAAAAATCTCTCTTCTCCCACACCAGCAACATCGCAAGGCCCAACGTCCTCACTCAGAAGCCCTCAGCAACACGGCTTCAAGTGAATTAGCGGGAACTGCCGTCGCCTGGCCACGCTGCTAAAGTCGACGGGCTCCCAAATCCACCGAATTTAAAGACGCTCATCACTGCACTTGACTAAAACAGGAGCTCTGGTCCTCGTTAACTTTACCAATTTCATTAATGCCCTGGTACAGCAAGAGAAGCGAAATCCCAGGCACAAGTCAAACCACTTTTTGGCAAGTCACTTCAAAGCTACCTCAAAACAGTTCTGCACTTGCCAGTATTTTCAATCTGATTTCTCTCATCACGCAGAGTCGCTATTTCCACGCCACATTAACAGAGATATTAATGACCAAAGCAATACCTGCTACAAGGCTTTGCCTGCAAGGAACCAGCCTTCCTCTTGTCCGGTCTGAGTGTGAAGTTCTCTCACGTCTAAGAGCCTTAACTCCGTAAGGCCCAATACCACAACCTGTAAACATCTGTAGCGCTTACTCACACACGTAAACCTCACCTAAGTCTGTGGGAGTACTCATGCAAAAGAGTCCTGGATTCACACTCAGTGCAGCACAAGAGAAAACAAATCAAAAAACCCTCTCTCAGTTTTTCAGTCTCAAGGGCCACGAAGACAAAAAGATCCTTCTTTGCTTTTGTTTTATAAATAAATGTATCCTATTATGCACAGACATTCTGGGATGAGTTTTCAGGCAGTGAATGGAGGTTCAGACATACACAGTATATCCCATCAGGGGTCAACGGAGCTGTAGTTATATTCTTGCAAATACCAGAATGCATTAAATAACCAACCAACCAGACCTGTGAAGAAGAATTATGTAAGGAAAAAAAAATACACTGCCTTAAAAGATAACCCTTCTCTTTCCCTTTCTCCTGGTCCCTAAACATAACGTGAATTCTGTACACAGACCAGGCCTACCAAAGCAGGCAACCCTCACAGATGGCTTTCTGTGTCCCGTAAATAGTGGTCCACTAGCGGGTTTGTCTCCCTGAGTCCAGGGCTGGTCATTGTATGGACCTGTCCAAAGGAATTACAGTGCATCCTTAACAAGGGATTTGGAAAAATCAGAGTAACCAACGCTCCATCCAGTCTTCAAGGGAAAAAAATACGTCCGCTTTGGGGTGGCAAGAGAGACAACTACCCTGCATCTTTGGAGGTGCGCTCCCGTACCCTCATTTTCTCCTGGCACAGCTACCTTTAGGTCACAGCAGAAGCTGCTATGCAGGCTAAGACAAGCCTTTTTTCGTTTACAGGCAAAAAGGCCATTTTCCCTGCAAATGCTGGAGGGGAAAAGAGAGAACAGTGGCTCCATACTACCCATACATGCTGCTATGATTTCGATCCATTTGTTCTGCACGGCGCGGGTTTAAGACTGCACTTTCCCTTCTTTCTGGAACTGCTTGGTAAAACAGGGCAGGGCAGACGGCATGTAAACACTTCTCACGGGTTGGAAAAATAATAATAATTTAATGGACTGCTTCGGCACATCTTCACAGCTTCATTGTCATATCCATCCCCGCACGCGTACGCAAGCAGCCACCGCTTTGCTGCTGCTCTTTTTCTCCAGGCAGTCTGCTTGCGTGGAGCTGGAATATTCCCTTTCACCTTGGCTGCTGAAACAAAGACACAGGAAGCAGTTCTGCCATATTCCGGCAATTTACGTGCTGTCCTCCTGTTTAACAGCTCCTATTGAAAATATACATACAATGTCATCTGCCAGTTAGCCTTCAGTTAGGCAAGCTTTTCTTGTTTACTGGAGACACTTCCAAAAAGGAAAAATAAGGGTCAGCAGACATGCCAAAAATAAAAGTCCAGAGCAAGCAGAGGTTTCACTTCTCTTCTTGTCCTTTTTGTTAAAAGCTGCATAAAATAGCATCCCAGGAGGATTTTGAGGGTACTTCTTCATGGTCTCTGGGGACTTACACCCTCTTAAAGCATTAACAAGAGCTCCAAGGTTTTAGTTGAAGTTAAGTGAGCATATACTTTAAAACATATTGAGCCCCAGGATACCCATTTATCTGGGCTTTCAGGGGAGGTGACAAGTACAAGCAAGTGACACCGCGAGGCTTCTTCATTCGTGTTCGGCCGAGAAAGTTCTTGGTTTAGCGATGTGCACTTCACTGCCGCCGTTCCTGTTGGTGGTTGTGGTGATGATGTACTGGGTGGTTTGCTGCTGGCTGCTCGTTTGCGATTCCAAGGTATCCGTGTGGGCCGGTGGCTGGGAAACGCCGACCTGCACCTCGCTGGAGAGCGAAGAGTTTTGTTTGACATCCAGATCAGGCTGACCTTCAGATATCACATAGTGAGTCTGCATGGGGAATATAAAAAACAAGTAATAATTGTTGCATCTTCCGTAACTTTTCTGTTCTAATAGTCTGTTAACTTTCCCGTTGCTGTGCTGGAAGACATTTTGGTATGAACGAGGGATTTTTGAAATTAAGTTGTATTTCGTTTTGAGAGCAACATAACCCTTGTCCTTTGTTTTGAAGTACATTCGACTACTTTGCATTTGGTTAACTCACAAATGGTTAAATTACACTATTAACTCATCACTGCAAGCTAAAATAGCAGTTTTTAACACAACTATTCTGAAAGTTTTTTCCGTTTTCCACACGTTCTAGCAGAAGTTGCATTTCCAGTGTCCGATTATCAACGCAGTACAGCAGCCTGCCTCCTTATGCTGGACTGCTAGCAGTAACTCATCTTATTTTGTAATCCCACGGATAACAAAGATATAAAAATGGTTCCAGAAACTGTTCTGAAATTTGGCTTAAATGGATACAGCTTAGTCATAAATATTTTTAAGACTAATTGATACCACTAAACCATACCCTGTCCTGCAAATGTGACTGAGTGAACGCTTTAAACCTGAAGGAATCCTACATGCAGGGGCTGGACAGCATGGGCGTTATAATGGCTAGATGCAGAGAGCTATTTGTAATCACCACATAAAGGAATATGATGCTATTTCAGGGAATAAAAAAAAAAATAGATCTTTTCCTTGAGCTCAAGAGATTATTTCTTGCCTTTCGTAACCTGAAGTTTACAACATGACTAGGTTTGAACAGGAGCACTTTTCTCCTTAGCTTGTGACACAACACATCGTGTCATTTCTTAGCCGTTTTGCCTACAGATTCTGCCCAGCATGGAGCTCGTGACCACCGTTACAGAAAGCCAGTGCCCTTTCAGACTATACAGTCTGGACCTCTTTAGGTGCACCCTTATTCTGTACTCTCTGTGCCTTTGGCACTCCTTTAACCTTCAAATTGAAGGCTTTAAGCCCGAAACATTATTCTGGATGAAAAAAAAAAAGGCCACGATTATTTTCCTTACCTGAGTAACTGCTTTCACTTGCCCTGTGTTGACAGTGGTGACCGGTGTACCTACAGCAGTCTCTGTTATCACATACTGGCCTTGGGGAATGGTCATCATCTGAATCTCAGATGCTAAAAAATGGAAAATGGGAGAATTGAGACCTTCAGTCAAACTCAAAGACCACCTTGAAAGATAATGTCTTATGTCAGTAAGATTTCAAGCCTGAAACAGTGGTTGTTGAATAGAAATTCAGGTAGCGTAAAGCCTTGTAAAACTCTACAGCCCTCAACAGAACTATGCCAGCTAACGCCAGCTGCAGATTTGGCAATTCATGCCTAGACAACACATCCCTATCTCACCCAAGGAATCGCAGAATTACCATCCAGAGCTGCACGGACATGAGAAATCATTTCATGTCACCCTCATCTTCTCTATGATTCTTTCAAGCATCTGTCCAAATTTGAACAAGCTGCTATCCAACACGTGGGTTCTTGCCAAATGCAAGTTCCTTGGAATAAAGGAGCCCAGTCTACCTGCCCAAACCACGTATCGATCTTATGGACCTACAGCAGAAGAGCTACTACAACCATTTTCATTTGCCTGAAACTGTTTTATCTTCTTAGATCTCTATGAATATTAATCATGAAGCTTAATGAGCTCTGAAAATACTATCCCATTTGATAGCTGAAGAAACGAAGCACGTGTTAGTCCCACACGCTAGCCCGACTACTAGCGAAAGCTACTGCTGACACTTACAATAGCTGCGAAATGAGTTCCACGTGCTGGGAAGATACGTGTGCTGGACTGAAGACCCTTGCTGCTGCTGGAGGGCTTGGTTTGGTGTTGATGTAGTTGTCTGCATCTGCGAGGGGCTGAGTTCCTGCTGAGATTGTTGTGAGGAGGGACTCAAAGGCTGACCCCCAACCTAGGAGAAAAAAAAAGGTGTAAGTGTTGTCAGTGTACTAAGGATTGCATACCTCTGTACTGTTAGAAACATATTCGTCCTTCTAAGGTAAAACACAGGGGCTTTCTATAACATATCGAGCATAAGAACTGCTAAGCCCTCCTCCCTCTCCCCCAACTTGCTTTACTCCGTGGTTAGTAAGCAGAGGTCAGGGAACCTGAAATAGATACGTTGCTTGCCAAAGGTTACGTAGCGAGTCTGTGGCAGAGAACTGAGATGGGAGGTTAAACACTACCCAACGGCATGAAGAGCTGAATTTCACATATTTGAGGAATGCCAGTTTCCATTTATCTTTCAATTGTCTAACTTCATTTAAGCTGCAAATTTGTCTGTTCCCTGTCATTTATCTCTACCTTGTTTATACTGTTAGGAACAACAACAAAAACACACCCCCACACCAAAAAACTCAAACAAAACCACAACAAAACACACCCATACACCTTAGGAACATCTGGGAACTACTTGATGATCTCAGAGATGTTCATGTGACAGTGATTTCACGTGTGGTTCTTTACATGACATAGAAAAGATTATCTCCCGCATCAGCACATGTAATATGCCAGCAGAGCAGACTGGCAGGGAAAACATTTCCTGCAAGAGAAGAGCGAAATACCTGGGATGACGACTGAGTGGCTGGCGACGGCTCTGTGACCTGGATGTGCTGCACCTGGATGGCATGCTGGGTGTACGTCTGGGGGTCGTGGAGCTGCCCAACGTCCACCGTGGAGTGCTGGGACTGGTGAGGTGAGGTAGCCTGGAAAAAACAAATCAAAGCAGAGGCGTATACTTCAAATTCTCTGCAGAAGCAGCCACGTAAACCTCTTCTGTGATACAAGGTCTGGAACAATGAGGTACGAGCTTTAGTGAGGCTACGGAGCACTCCTTGTTCAAGCCTGCGTTTACCCTCTTTGCGCTCCTGGGAGATAAAGGAGTACACTTAACAGATGTAATGGCCCCAAGATGGTTACATCTCAGCGGTATCAATGGACAGGACTCGCCTAAGGTCACACAAGCTGGCTGTGGCAGAGGCTGGGCTCAAATCAGAGGGGCTGAAAAACAAGATTAGTGTCAACCACTGGACCAGCCTTCTTGGTAAGCATCCTTCTAAACAATGTATACATACTCAAGGTCCGCATCTCCAATACTGTAGTTTGGCATAGCTCTGTATCAAGACAAGTGCTCAGAGTCTTACCGATTAAAGGGTTTTTTGAGCAACACCTGCTAATGATACCAACTGGAGTAATTTAATTACAAGTCTCAGATCTTGATAAAATTACTATTAGCTGCAGGAATCGGTATTCATGCTCTTGTATCATTAGAACAGCCACGGTCAATATTAACCAAGGCCATTGTTTAAGCCTTTATTAACCAAATTCCTAACTTAATTGTAATGAGGGGGCAGAAAGAAAACGAAATTTCAGGTTCAAATACAAACACGTGGTAGTCTCAGCTTCGCCCAGTGGATAATAGATTTGAAGGCTATCGCGATTTCTCACAGCTGCCTGAGTTATTTTCCTCAGCTCAGTTACTCCAGTTACACTCCGTTTTTATTTTTAGGAGGCTGTTGAGCATCACAGAGAATGAATATTCTAACAGACGATACGAAGGGAAAAAGCAAACGCTTTCTGTACTTCCAGATTTTGGTTCTGGCTCACTGAGAACAAGGAAGTACAAATTAGTCTTCTCAACTGCAAAAATGGGTCACCCACTGACCCATTTCCAGTTGCTGGAAAACCTTCCTAGAGCAGACTCGAGCAAAGGTGCCCAGATGGGTAGAACTAAGTTAGGACTGTGTTGATACGTCTCCAGCAAGCTGACCAAGACTGGAATCACAGAGTGGTGGGGGTCAGAAGGGACCTCTGGAGATCATCCAGCCCAACCCCTGCCAGAGCAGGGTCACCCAGCGCAGGCTGCACAGGGCCGCGTCCAGGCAGGTTTGAATCTCTCCAGAGAAGGAGACTCCACACCCTCCCTGGGCAGCCTGTGCCAGGGCTCGGGCACCTCACAGCGAAGACGTTTTTCCTCATGTTCCCATGTTCCAGTTTGTGCCCGTTGCCCCTTGTCCTGTCGCTGGGCACCACTGAGAAGAGTCTGGCCCCGTCCTCTTGACACCCGCCCTGGAGACATTGATAAGCACTGATGAGGTCCCCCTCTCAGGCTGAACAGCCCCAGCTCCCTCAGCCTTTCCCCACAGGAGAGATGCTCCAGGCCCTCAGCATCTCTGTACCCTCCGCTGGGCTCTCTCCAGTAGCTCCTCGTCTCTCTGGAACTGGGGAGCCCAGAACTGGACACAGGACTCCAGATGGGGCCTCACCGGGGCAGAGCAGAGGGGGAGGAGAACCTCCCTCGACCTGCTGGCCACACTCTTCCTCATGCACCCCAGGGTGCCGTTGGCCTTCCTGGCCCAAGGGCACACTGCTGGCTCGTGGGGAATTTGTCACCCACCAGGACTCCCAGATCCTTCTCTGCAGAGCTGCTTTCCAGGAGGTCACCCCTAACCTGTACTGGTGCAGGGGGTTGTTCCTCCCCAGGTGCAGGACCCTGCACTTGCCCATGTTGAACCTCATGAGGTTCCTCTCCGCCCAACACTCCAGCCTGTCCAGGTCAAAGGATCGTTTATGGCCAGTACACGATGCTTACAATGAGAACCCTAAGCATTATCAATCAATTTATCTGTAAAAAACAGTCCGCGCCACTTTTTATAAGTGCTCAAACTTCCCAGCACAACGACCCCAAGAAATCACAGGCTTGATAGGGAGGGGCTCAAAAGCACATCAAGTCCCCCAACAGGTTACTCACCTGGGCCACTTGAACCACCTGCAGCTGTATGTGCTGGGGCTGCTGCAAGCCAGTTGTGGACTGAGACACAGGGATGTACTGGATCCGCTGGTAATCTCCCTGGGGAGTTCGATAGTCTGTTGTGAGGGTCTGGGATATCTCCGTCATTGCTTGCGTCAGTAAATCTGTGGTCTGAGCAGGTAGAGAGAAAGATACAGAACATCACCATATATTGTCTGCTGGACTGGACACTTTTGCAGGGCTGTAGTTCTCCCAGCACACTGACTCTACGCTTGCACCACTTGGCCTAGTCATTTATTTACAAGAGCTTAATGTATACAGAGGATCAGTGCACAAGCAATCACCAGGGATCATCCACTAGGATTGCTCTCTTCTGTCTAAATGCTAGTCAGGACCATTAAGGGCTAACTTAACATACGATAAGTCAGAAGATTATTTTTTTATTATTAACAGTATTCTATTAGACAACAAAAATCCTGCATTTGTCAAGAGTCGACTTAGTTTCCAAGTCAAAAAGTGGTTCTCGGACATATCCTACCTTTCCTCCTCACCTGCCAGAGTGATACTTTTCTCGACAACTGTATTTCTAAAGTGTATAAAAGACATTTAGCACCCAACTAATCGGGTTCATGTAGCCAACAGCATCCTGGTTGAATCTGCCCATTTTCAAGCAAAACAGTCTTTTATCCAGTTTCAGTCTTCAAATAGGAAGCTTTAAACTGTAATTAGTAAGACTTTTAAGTCTATGCAGCATCCCAGCACCACTAAAAGACACAAGACTGATTTTTCTAGTCTCAGCTTTCACTTCCACAGCAGCTGATGGAGAGATCAGCCACTGGAGGTTCATATCACTCAGCACTGCACTGTCCAAAGGGCTACAGAAAGATTTTGACTCCTCTGAACAGTTTGATCCAGTCCCCAGTCATCATTAAACACCTCCTCTTGATCCCAAGAGCTGCAAGGACCTCAGGAGAAGAGACCCAGTGGAAGGCCCCGAGATGCGTATTCCCGAGTTAGACGTGTGAAAGTAATATGTGGAGTCAGTAGCATATGGGTCTGAAGGAAAGAAGGGAATGGAGTAGGGAAAAAAGACAAATTCTTAGAGCTCCAGGAAGAAATACATAATTCCTGGCAGAGCAAAACTACAACACACAGATGCAGGAACAGAAGTGATCTCAAATAATGTCCTAACACACGCTTTAAAATTACATCTGCCAAATAAATACTAAGACTACTATACCAGAGGGCTTCTGTTTGTTCCCCTCCACTGGCCTGACCTAACGCGTCTCGAATCCTTACCACAACAGTCTCTCCGGTAGTGCTGTCGGTGGTCAGAACGGCAGGAGTGGAACTGATGACAGCTGTCGCCAGCGGGGCATGTATTGCGTTAGGCAGCTGAGCAAACTCCGGGTGCTTCTTGCGAATGTGCTGCACCATCTTCGTCTGCAGAGAGATGCAAGAGAGCATTAGAAAGAAGGTCAGTAACTCTGCTTCGGGCCACCTGAAATCAAACAGCCCTGCAGACTGCAGCTTTTAGGTTTCCCTCAGTAAGACAGCATCAAGATTCACACTATGGGATGCTCTGGTCAGCAAGAAGGAAACAAGGACCACAAAGCTGCTGCTGATTAGAGCTCTCCGATATTGAAATATTGCCCCAAACGTCACAGCCCATAAACTTTTTACCCCAACCCAGCCAAATGTTTTGGGGATCTTTTCCAGAGGTCACTTTTTCTGCATTTTGTTTCCCTGCTCCTCTCTCTCGTAACTGTCAGCGAGCAGTTTCCAAGCTTTTCTGTTTGTGACTGCACTCTGATAACATTTCCCTTTCTTCTTTCAAGCTCGTGCCCTCTATTTAAGGAACCTTTTTGCCGTAAAATGAGCAGGCTGCACTGTATCGTCAGCGCACACCATGAAACCAGCACTCTGACTCAGAATAAAAGAGCTCTGCTTGTGGACTAACAGATGACAGACCGTGGTAAAAAAACCAAAGCATCACCGTGCATCGCCATGAGCCAAGCCCCTACCTTACTGCTGTACTGCTTGGAACAGTGAGGGCAGCAGACCGGAGGGGTGGCTATAGTGCCTGTCAGCTGGGTGTGGGTGCTCAGCATGGGATCCGGCTCTCCTGGGCCCGCAGGGCGCAGCTTCCGGATGCTTGGAGGTAGCTCAGCACCGGGATGATTCTTCAGAATGTGTGCTTTGCGTTTGCTGGCACTCTTGTACACCTGCAGGGTAAAGATTTGGAATGAAAATGGTGTAATCCTGACGTCAGTGCAGAAAACAGCTACCGGTTACCTTTATCTGGAAGGTCTGCGTGTTGCTTTAGACAATATATGTTTAGTTAAATCCCCAAATATTACAACATAATGCATGAATATACATACACCTTCCAGTGTTTAATCAGCCTGCAAAAGCAACTCAACTCCTTGTGTAGCATGCAGAAGCTGTTTGAGAACATGTTGTGTGCCACAAAAAAAGCATCAAAGCAGGACAGGAAGGTAAGAAGAAAACCTTTTTTGCATGATACTTGAAGGTCAAATGTCAGAGAAGCCACTGATCACCAAAGTTGTAACTTATCTGATGTTAATTTGTCATGAGGGTCGATGCCTCCACTCTCGCACAAAGCATCAAACTGTTTTAAAAGCCTTCAGTGATCAACATACTTTTAAATTCTTTTTAGGCACATCAAACATTCTGCCATGTTATTTATAACTATCCACTTTTCTTCCCTTTAAACAAAAGGAAGGAGGCATCACAGGAGAATGTACTGAGGATAAGAACAGTCAGTCAAAATACACTCCCTGGTAAATAGAGGCCCACATGCATAAAAAGCAGAAGCCAGGGAGTAAGAACGGGAACCCAAAGGCAGTGCAGAAGCAGCTTCAGGCTCCACTGAACACTGGGAATTACTGGCACGTGACTAAGTAAGCAGCTTAAAATAAAAGGAGTTAGACACTAACTTTTAGGAGCGATACAGAAACCAAAATAAATTAGTGTTCAGGAATTATAGATAGATAGGATACTTCGTCCTGGGTTGCAAAAAGTGACACAGGACTAAGGGTGGGTGACTGCTTGCTGATCACAGTATTTAAGTTTGACCAACTCCAAAGACAGCGGAAAAGGAGAACTGCAGTTTGCCATTAGCATTCAGCTGCCTTGGCTTAAGTGCATTTCATCTTCGTGTCTTTTGGATAGTGCTGCAGAAACGTTGCTGGCAAGCACCTCAAAAAAAGCTACAAACTCTGCCAGATGTTTCTATGCAGAGACAAATTGGTTGCATGCAGGTCTAGGACTGCGCTCCCCTCCGCGGGGTGACTTCCTTACATACCTTATCACAGTACTGACAGAAGTAATCTCTGTTGGGTTTGATGATGGGCAACGTGAGCTCTGGCACCTCTTCTATTTTCATGTCTGGATGTCTCTTTGATAAATGATTCACCTTAGGAGAAAGAAACAAAGGGAACAAGAGAGCATATTACAGAGGGAAGCCAAGCAATTGCTGCTTCTCCTAGACATGGATAACAGCCAAACCCAAAAACTGTAATGATGCTAGCCGGCAGCACCGGAAGCTGCAAGGGTTTGCTGCTGCAAAAGGGTTATTGTGCATTCACAGTCAGCTGCTGAAGGTAAACATGGTCTTGCTAGATCTCATTTACAGTTTCTCTCATCAAAATAAGATGGGAAGGGGTAAAATAGCTTGCCAGAACTCTTGCAGCTGAGAGTGAGGTTATGTAAAGAACCTCTGCCCAGGGAGGCCTTTGCTGGCAGAGATAACAACCCTCATATTTGCAAGTAAGATCTCTTGCTGCATAACACCCTTTGCACAGTGGCAGTTACAGGGCATGGCCAGGAGAGGCCCCTCAAGAAGAGGGAGAAACAAAGAAATAGGCGAGAGAGTCAGGAAAAATGAGGCAGTAAGGCTGAACTAGGCAATATATTAATCTCATGTTCTGCTAAATACGTTACACATCAATCAGCATTCATGTTGAGATACGGTAGTGACAACCACACATACAACACAGGCAATGAAATACAGAGGCACACGTTTGCTGAAGAGAAGACACACAGTTTAAAAAAAAATATATATATAATCTCAACTTGGCTACAAAATTCTCCCACTTTCACAGCATCCTTGTGTTCCAACCATTGGAATTCCATCTTTATTCCTTAACTATTCATCAAAATTGAGTACAGCAGTTGTAAGAGAAGCTAGAGCACACAGACACTCACCAACATCCCCCTCCGGCGGAAACCCATCATACAGAGTCGGCACTTGAACATGAAGCTTTCGTAGTCAGTGGAAGCTATGCGAGGCTTGAACGTTTTTGAGCGGCTGATTCGATCAGCTTTCTTGGCCTCCCTCTCCGGGTTGTGCATCCTCTGCATGTGCTCTCGCAGCTTGTCTTTCCTCTAGGGAAAGAGCAATCAGGGAGAAAAACATCAGCACCACTTACTGCCTTACTACCCGTTCCAAGAAAGAGCCACACTGTAAGTTGTTCAGAGATCTCTGGCTTTTCCTCTCGGGTGCTGCCGTCAGAGTTGCACGCTCAGTGTTGGACAGCTCAGCAGGAACCCTTTGGGCTCAGGTTTATCCTTCAAACCAAGCTGAGGTTGCTCAGCCACAAAAGCAGGAGCCAAACTAATGCTCGTTTAGCAGCCTCAGCGAGAACGAACCCCTCCCACTCTGGCTTTTCTTTGAATTTATCCAAAATATTAGTGCTCAACTCTGTACAGATGGAAACTTGCATTAAATAATGCTCTTGACTGAGGAGGACCCCAAGTCCTACCACGGCACTGAACCTACTGCTCAGATGCAATCCAGCCTCTCTGGACACACAGACTAGAATGTGCTTCTTCACCCAAAAGTATCTGGTCCCTCAGTATCCCACAAGAAACTAAGTGACAAGGAGCAGGCTGCTGCCACCACAGTTTACCTGGCTCAGTCTGCTCTGTCTGTACTGGAGGGACCTGGAAAGGCATCTGGATGTCACGTGCTGACAAGATGCATCCCATGGACACAGGCACCTCGGCCAGGAATATTATTAATCCATTGATATCAGCAAGACGTCTTCCTAACTAAACTGACAAAAGCAATACAACCCGAGCACCTGGCAAATGAGCTGTATAATGACCCAGTTCTTAATGAGCAGGTTAAACTTCCTTTGCTATTAAGTTATTAGAAATAAGCACTCCTAGATGAGACACCCTGTTACAGCAGAGCACGCTGGGGTGGTTCTTGCCCCTTGCCCATCAGAAATGAGCGTCGTAGCTCACACACGACACAAAGCAGCACATGCAACTTGCGGGCAAATCTAGCACGTTTACACATCTTTGTTTCTTCCACCTTTGAGAACCTGAGCTTGTCTGCTTGAAGGAGGACAAAGAATGGCGTTCTCCACCTGTAAGAGTGATCTTACCTTGAACTGCTTGCCACACGTGGAGCACAGGAAGTCTTTGCGGTCCGAGTGTCGCAGCATATGGAGTCGCAGCTTGTCAGGACGGCAGAAAGCCTTGTCGCACTCTGTACACTGGTAAATCTTTTCTGAATGGAAACTGCGTACGTGTTTCTTGACCTAGAATTGCAGATCATAGAAAAATGGAATTTATTCAAAAGAGAAGAGAAGAGTGCGTGGTAAAACAGTCTAGGAAACTCTTAGCAAAAAGGAAAAAAGAAAGGAAGAAGGTTCTGAGAGTTCTCTAATCTGCTTTGGTTTCAAAAGTATCTTATCAGAACAGTTGATATCTTGGCAATAGTTTCTATAAAGCCATAACATCTTTATTATGCATCTGGATGGACGATTTGGTTTCCTCAAGACTGATTCTTGAAGGCATCAGCTATTGCACAGTTGGGCACTTAATGGGCAGCAAAAGTCCACAATGTACCAGTTTTACTGAATCATCCTTGAGTTAAAACGTTCATCTGAGGTTCATTATCTGTACTTCATTTATAAGAAATCTAAACGCAGGGACTAATTCCTTTCAATCAGAGAGAATGAGTTCGCAATTACAATTGGCAAAAAAAAACACCTTAGACAGAAAAGCATTTGCATGCCATTCCTGAATGGCAATTACTTTTGCATACTTTGGGACTATCCTTGACCTCTTCAAGCATCTAGTGGGGTTTTTTCCTCCCCCCCATAAAGGAACTAATGAAGTTTGACATTTGAAATCCAAGCACTACTCAAGAAAGGGATCTCTAATTAAGTCTTTACCATCTTCTAAAACTGATCATACGTGGAACAACTTGGTACCTTTATCTGTTCCACATAAAAGTATTAAGTAGGCAGCAATCTATGGTGACTAGACTTAATTATTCACATAGCACCAAACGAAAATATCATCTTTAAATTCCAAAATAGAGCTGAGTAACTGGAAAAAAGCCATGGGATCTTCTTCTGACTTGATCAGTTTCACAGGAAAATTTATGGGGAATTAGGTTGCAGTACAGCATTTCTAAATCATCAACATTTTTCCTTGTTCAACATTTACAGAAGATACAGGGTTTTTGCCAGGATGGAGTTATATTAGTAAATCACTTTTCCCCATCCTTTCCTCTTTAGCCTATTGGATAGTCTATCAGCTCCTATTACTTGACTTAAACTGGATTTCTACATTTCAATTTAAGTCAGGCAGCTCAGCAAGACATTATCAACCTCTTTGTCCCTATGAAGGATAAGGAATACGTGCGTGGTACGTCTCGGGTTTTTCTTACTGAACGTTGAAATAGCATCCTTAAATTCTATTAACTATCTTCCCCAATGGCTCTGCACACTGCACAAAGTAGGTACGTTACTCACTACTCCAGTGCAACCTCTCCTAAGCAGTGTGCAGAGGAGACGACGACTAAAGTACCCAGCTGAAGCCCGCGGGGAGTCAGGAAGCAGAGTATCCTGATCTGTTCTGGCATTGCTGCAAGGTGTTCAAATGAATTATCCTGACAAAAACAGTCAAGGGATTAAGGATTTTAAACCACAAGTTTTTTTTGGTTCAGAGTTTTAACGACAAAGAACGAGGTGTATTCAAGTACAACCTGCATACAGAAAAAGACAATTCCTTTTCGTGCCATGGATCTGTACCAACCAAAAGTAGTCAGGATCTCCGCTTTAGGGATTTTCTAGGGACAAGGGACCACCCGTGCCACAGTACAGTGCCTCCTAATGCCAGATTGAATACCACATCTGATGATTTAGTGGAAAGAGCACTTCAATGGCACAAGACAACATCTAGCAATGCTTGGTCACTCTTCCTTTTTAATTTCTGACTGACATGGACCCCTTTATCTTGTGAGAATGAACTGACACGCAGCATTACGCAAGAACAGTACTGAAGAATTCATGAGCAGAGTGCTCGCAAGAGACCCGGAAGGCAGTGCTTCAAATCAGTACGGCATCTCACCTGGATAAAATCTGGAAAGCGTTTTTTGCAGGTAGGGCAGGTGAAATAGCCATCATTGACATGGATGGCCACGTGATCTTTAAGCAGATCCAAGCGGTCAAAGGACTCGGGGCAGAAGATGCAGGAGTATGTTTTCTGGTCCATGTGGAACTTCATGTGGCTCTCGAGGGCACCGCTGTTGATGAAGCCCTTGTTGCAGATGTCACAAGTCAAAGGGCAGTTCCCTTCCCGTCCATGAAACCGCAAATGCTGATCCAGTTTGTCCTTTTCCCGGAAGGCCTTCCCACACTGGAGGCATTTGAACGGGCGAAAGGATTTCCGTATGAACAGGTGCTGGAGAGCTGCATTCTGAAAGAAACATGGAAGAGACCATTAGCTTGTATTATTATGTATAGATTCCACATCCAAATATTTTCAAGATTAAATAACCCAGATGATCAGTGAACCTAAAAGTGCTTTTGCATTATAGATACTGTCTCCATTTTACAGAAGGGGAGGCTGTGGCAGGCAGAAGTTAAGGGATATACCTGCAGTTACACACTGAGTTAGGAGAACACAACGCAGGAGTCTGCTCTCCAGTCCCCGTTTTCCGCTGATCTAGCTAACTTTTGTCTTTAGCATGGCATTTTTCTGTAAAACAAAACTATGTCCTCTCTAAGTACAGACCCAGGCCTGAGAAAAGCCACAATTCCAGCTAATTGTTGGGGATCAGGTCACAAGTTTAGCCACCATACAAAGGAAGAGCAAGCTAGTGCCATCTTTCACTTGGGAGCAAGGGCTTATGAAATTCTACAGCCCTTGGGGAAAAAAAAAAATCAGCTTCTGCACCAAAGATCACCACAGGTATGTGCAGCCGTGGTTCAGCATTGCCTGGAAAACTTCTGGTGGAACATACATTCAAGAGACGCCGGCTTAAACCTTTTGGTTGTTATCAAAAAGAATAGAGTTTCAAAACATATCAGCAGGGGCAGAATGGCAGGTTTACGAGCAACAGGTAAGAACTTGTGAGCAATTCGCCTGTATTTGCTGTGTATCATGTGTGAGAGCCTGAACAGGAAGAAGAAAGATGAAAGACAAACACACTGGTGCTAAACCATGAGGAGCTCTGATAGATTCTGTTGTCTGCTCAAAGGGCAGTTGATTGTACACAGTCAAACTTGAAATTGCTTTTCTTGGTATTGCAAGAAACTTTAAGAATATTGTGAATTGAGCATAATACGTGTTGTGCGAATATTCATTTTAAAATTCAATATACTGGGCTGCTCTTTTCTGTTTTTCTCCACTCCTGCTGTGCACAGTTTCTCTTCTCAGCCCCTGCTTGCTTTGTTCTGGTGTGTGCTTTCCTTCAGTCTACCTGTTCTATAAGATTTCGTGATTGTTCTCTCTTCCCTTCCTCCCCTTCCCCTTCAGATAAGTGTTACAGAGCCATCCCAGTCCTGATACCAGCACTGCCTGCCGGAGGAACAGATGCTGCTGGACACGTTGCCTGTAGAAATAGGTAACCTGCACCTGCATTTCAATATTGGATGAGAACTTTTACTTCCAGCTTTGCTACTATCCAATGTAAGTCATACCTCTGCGTGCATGAAATCCCACATACGCTACCACCCGTACTGTACCGAAGTACACTGCAGTACTGCCATTTCTCTGCAAGAAGCCTAAGGAATATTTACTCTTCTCCAAAACAGGATCTATACACGTCATTTGTTGATATCTTCTCTTTTCGGATGTTACAAACACAATCTACATCATGACAGTTAGAGGAATAGCACTAGAACACTCCCGGCACCTACGCTTACACACGTTCAATGTTACATGCTTCTCCATGAGATACGTTCAGGACTTCTGCAAACAGATTTCCCTGGTTTCCTCTCTCCTTTTCTTGTGGGAATGTCTGGGCTGACATTTGCTGTGTCCCTTAAGTGCGTGCCAACAGTTGACACTGAGAAAGTAAAGTTAGGAGCTGGAATTCTGCTGCTGAAATGAGGGAACAGGTTGGGAATACTGTGAAACGCCGTGCTAGAGATTAAATTAGTGAATCTGAACGATCCTTTTTACCATCTGAACTGCAGAGGGAAACCTATACTTCCATTCCAGAAAAAGCAACCTGAGAGCAACTGTTTTGCTATAGCAAAAGCTAACGGTTTAATACAGGAGCCCCAAATGAGCCCTCCCATGAATTGCCGTCATCTCCACTTGTAAAGTGGAGAATGGAGACAATGGGAAATACACGGATTGTTCTAAGTCACACCATGAGCTGAAAAGATAGACATGTGCTGTGTAAGAATTAATGTGTTGCTTGGAGTCAGAAGTATATCATTTTCCCCTTAACTCCAGGGATATTGTCAAAAGCAGCGTGGCCAGCAGGTCAAGGGAGGGGATTCTGCCCCTCTGGTGAGACCCCCTGCAGTGCTGCGTCCAGCTCTGGGGCCTCAGCACAAGGACATGGACCTGCTGGAGCAAGTCCAGAGGAGGCCATGAAGATGCTCAGAGGGCTGGAGCACCTCTGCTATGGAGACAGGCTGAGAGAGTTGGGGTTGTTCAGCCTGGAGAAGAGAAGGCTCCGGGGAGACCTTATTGCGGCCTTTCAGTACTTAAAGGGGCTTATAGGAAAGATGGGGAAAAACTTTTTAGCAGGGCCAGCTGTGACAGAACAAGGGGTGATGGTTTTAAACTAAAGGAGGGGAGATTTAGACTAGACGTAAGGAAGAAGTTTTTCCCAATGAGGGTGGTGAAGCACTGGCACAGGTTGCCCAGAGAGGTGGGAGATACCCCATCCCTGGAAACATTCCAGGTCAGGCTAGACGGGGCTCTGGGCAACCTGATCTAGTTGAGGATGTCCCTGCTCATGGCAGGGGGTTGGACTAGATGGCCTTTGAAAGGTCCCTTCCAACTCAAACTATTCTGTGATTCTATATGCTAATAAACCAAATAGTTAGAGACGCACTTCAAGTTCTTAACTCCACTACTACTCTACTTTGCTATTTGCTGACTGGTATGCTAGCAGGCCAGACTTCCATACCATGTAAATCAACATAGTCCCATTGCTATCTCAAAGGCTACAGAAGGGTGAAGTGTTTTACTGCCCTTCAGTGAGACAAGCTATCAACTATAAAATCAGAAAAAGAGAACTAAGTGTTGTCTCGTTAACTGATAACATTGATCCAGTGCAAACGATTGCGTAAAGAAATCCTCCAAAACTTTAAGATGGATATTATAGTATCTCATCCAAGCAGTTTTCTCCTATAATATTCACCTTAAATTTGCAATTAATTAGTACGAAAAGAACTAGAAGAATGCAAATGGTTATTCAGATAACACTTAGTTCTGGACATCGGTTGCTTGAAGAAGAACAAATGTGATAATTTATGATGTGGGGTCAGTCAGGAGACACTACACAGAAGTTGGACAAAACAACATGGAAGGCGATGTTGTTACGTACCATTCGATTAGATACAGCAAAAACCCAACGAAACAAAAAAACCAAACCAAACCTACCTGCAGCTCCAGCTGAGCAGGCAGCATTGAGGGAGAGAAAAATACTTATGTTATGCAATGGACTTTAAAACAGAAGCCTTGACTTCTGCCATAGTCACGCTTCTGCAGGTCACTGTGAGGGCCAGCTATTCTGGAGTTTACTCTTTACTTAGGCAAAACTCCTGTGAGGTTTTTGCCTCAGGAAACACTAAGCAGATCTTCAAGGTTTACCCTGTAGTTAATAACTGCCCAAGGGGAGTTAAAGGGCAAAGATAAAAACCACAGATAATCTTGAAGGTGTTTTGTGACCTTTCGTGTTTTCTCAGACTTGATTAATAATGATGTAATGCGTACTGCAGAGCCAGAGTCAGAATGAAATGCTTTTAGCAGAAGGGAATAATTAGGGCAGGATGACAACAGGGCAAGGATTACAAGAGTGAAAAAGTTAAGGAGTAGGGACTTTTTGTAACCTCATCTTACTGTTTGTACTTTGTTACACAACTGGTTACGTGTTTCTTTCAGCATGAAGGAAGTGACTGTGCTTTCCAAATCATATCCCTATCCCTGCCAGTTGCTTCCTCTGAGTAAAGCAGTCACCTACACAAAGGACATTTTAGTATGTAAAAAACACAGCAGCAATTTGGAAATGCAGATGTTTCTGGGATCAGCCCATAGACACTGTGGCCATTGCCAAGAACTGAATTAAAAACAAATATTCATTTTGGCTGTGGACCAAACATTCCTCTAATTTGTTAGAAGAGTATCTTGAAGGGTAGGTGTATCTCTTTTCAATACTAAGGACATAACGGCCATATTTAAGGTCTGATCTCCAAGAAAACTCCACAGGCTCTAAAGCAGATGCTGAAAAAGGAACTGATCCTATCAGGACTCGAACCCTGGGGCACCAGAGATCAGTGCTTCCAGCTAAAATGAAAGCACTCTCAGAGCATCACTGCCTTAAACCTTAGAAAAGCTGAAGCACCTCACAAGGAATTATTGGTTTGGAAAATTAAATCCTACATGAGTAATAAGGAAGAACTAGAGCTACACAGGTCTCCAGATCATAATCGGGAGTCAAGACTTTCCACCTGTTCTTTGGAAGCAAATGATGTACGACACATACTAAAACCAAATGTTTGCTTGCTGATAGTGTTAAGTGTATGTTATTCTAAGAAGGTGCTGTGAATAGTTGAATTGAATGAGTGCTCATAGGGTGCTAGAGCTTGCTGAGATTCTTCAGTGTTTAGAAAATAAGGCTTGCTAGTTTACTCTTATCTCAAGTTCTCATTGCTCACAGTCTGATGCAATATGGAAAGGTGCCATTCTGCCAGCGCCCCTGTCTTGAAACATCTCCAGCACTCTGCTGAACACGAGCTGCCAGATGCATGGGAAGTCACGGAGATACAACCATGTTGCCAAGGACTAAACCACCACTGCACTCCTCTTAGTTGTCATCTATTTGTGATGAATTTCCAGGGAGCAAAACCCAAGCCACAAGACAAAGAAGTAACTTCAGAATTTCTGTCCCTTTCTTCCCACATTTACTGTTGAAGAAGATCTTAAGTTCGCATCTTGGGTTCAAAAGTTCAGGGAAACAGGCAACGCTTTCTCTTCCCATCACACCCAGGCCTCAACTTTCTACTGAGGAAGCTGTAGCATATCATAAGCCCATAAATACCCATGCTCTTTACTGTCAAAAAGACTCAGCATCTGTCTTTGTACTCTGTTATCCACCCATCAAAACATTCAGTAAAAATCCCCCAAGCTTTTAACGTATGAAAATCAAATGACTGGTAGAAACTTGTCATTCAGAGAGTGCGAGCGTTTTATATCGTTAAAAATTCTGCAGTCTTAATGTGCCCGAGCCAAATTCTTCCTTTAAGATACGCTGCTGCCTTTATGGGGTAACACCACCACTGGTCTCGCATATATATTGCTATAAACTGAGAGCAAAATTTGGCTCAACATCTTCCTCTACGGAAGAGTTACTCAACTCTTTTCTAATCCTTTCTCATCCCCTAAAGTGAAGTCTCACCCCAATTGCAGCTGTTCCTTTCTGTAATCAAAATTTTACACATGGAAGAAAAAGAAAAAAGATTTTAGGCTAAATAAACCAATCTCACAGTTACACGGCTTGAAGGATTATTTGCTTGAATCATTTCCCTCCCACACATAGTAGAGAAAAAACAGCTCACCCAGTTGACACAAAGCTCAGGCTCAAAGTGTTTGCTGTCGGTACACAAAGCTCTCAGCGCAGGTTTTAATCTCAAAGATAGGCAAGTTTTTCTACCCCAAGAAAGGATTTTATCACCAAATATCATCATCATCAACAACTAAGTGGATCTAAACTGAGGCCGTGGTTCCTCTTTGGTAACTGTTTGCCAGAAAAAAGAGTTCTGAGACACACAGATGGTGCTGTGAACAAGTCATTAGTCTGTGCCACAGTACCATGATTCAGCCGGCTGTTTGAAGCACTCCTGCTTGCCAGCTTGGATGGACTGCGTTTCTATGAAAGAATTATTGTGCTGGAATTGAATCACCTCCAACTGGTGACCAGTTCTCACTAGCATCTCATGAGATACTAGTTCTTTACATGAGATTTGTCTTCCTCTCAGTGCAAAGAAAACTGCTAGGAATGAGATGCTTTATTCAGGATTTGGAAATGGATACGACAGCGAGAGGAGACCAGCTGGTCCTGGCAGGCAGGTCCGGCATTCTCTGGGTTACAGCAAATGGAGAGGGTGAGAGAAGACACAATCCGCCGTCCTCTTTGCTTACCCTGATACGCTTTGCTCGCCTCATGTCATCTGCCGTCATGGTGCTCTGCGTAGGCACCGTGCTCTCATCATGCTGCGGCTGGATTTGTAGCGGGTGGTTTTCTGACTGCTGCTCCAGTGCCGACTGCGTCTCTGGTGGCACTGGAGTCTGTTCCTGCTGCTCCAACCCATTCAGTGTGGCTTGTCCGGCCTCATCAAACTGCCCCTTGCTGGAAAAATGCAGCAAGTCCTGAAATCGCAAATCATATAACCAGTGATTATTCCCCCCACCCACTGAAAAATGCTTTGATAATACTCAGCAAACAAGATTTCTACATATTTAATCACAAGCTATAAACAGAATGCGTCCATGCTAACGCTCTCCTACTGTGTTCCATTGATGCTCTCGGCAGATCACCTCCACCTGCAGCAACAACATTCAGAGCGCCAGGGACAAAGCGCTGCAGGTGGGCGACTCTTGGCCATCCTGTTGTCTGATCAGACACAGACAATTTAAATGACCCAGCTGTTAATGGCCAAGCAAGTGCTTCTGCGCTCGTGACCCTATTTCCACTTTAACCAAAGATGACATAGGCTGACCTGTGACAAATTTTACAACCAAAGCAACTAGCACAGACCAGGGAAAGCAGATAATTTCTGTCTTGTTGAAGTTGTTGTCACTTTGAAACATTATCATGTATCGTTAGGCAATGTCTTCTCCTTTCTAACAAACTAGCTGGAGTGCTGAACTGGAGCGTGACAAAGGACATCAGACTGTGCACTGTGTGTTTGGCTATCCAGTTTCCAAGCTCTGCATACTCTCATCTACCCAGCTACATATATCACTTATATTTATCACACAAAGCTGTTTTCCTCCTTTTTTGCATTAGCATAAAAGAAATGGGAGGGTGTTGGGAGTGGGAAGCACATGCCAAAAACCTACATTCTTTCCCTATAAATTCCAGTAACTCCTCTGGGATGGAATCCTCTCATATTACGAGAGAAAAAAACATAGATCCTTACTTGACATCGCTTAATGCGACTAAGGAAACTTAAAAGCACAAGCTAGGAAACTGAGCGCTGCAAGTGTATCGGCTCACGGCTGGTACTGTCAAAGCACAAAAGCAGGTGTGGGAGAAGAAAACCAGGGAGGTGCCAGGAGTGCAGCTGTTACAAACCACCAACGCTTACCAGAGAGACACTGAGCAGAGCAATACTCCAGCCAAATGTCCGGTCCTGGTCTAGGTGGCAAGTTTCTGCGCTTGCCAACGCTAAACTGTGCTCACAGCATCCTCAGTCTCAAGTTCTCAGGCAGATGAAGTCCTGCCTAGTCGTTAGCAGGGCAGGCAGACCTCCAAAGGCTCGGGACATAACCACGGCCCTGCTCGACTGTATAGACGCGCGTGAACTAGCTCTGGGCCGTGCTCCAAGCTCGCAGGATGCGAGCCACCTCCCGTCCAGAGGCCACGCAGACACATGAGCCTGGGACTGCACCCGTAAGCCCTGTCTCTCCAGAGTTAAGGGTTTGGGAAGAGCATTATGCTTACTTGTCTAAGCGGAGCTGGCTTGGGTCATGTCAGCTTGCAAAGAGGGCGATCTCGCAACTGCCTGCGCTTAATGCAACCTTTAGGGCAATGCCGCATGCTCAGAAAACGAGCGGCAGGCGTTCATAGGCACCGTATACATCCCTCCCTCTGAGTCAGCACTGAACCACGACCCAGCGAGATGCCAGAGGAACATTACCACTCCAGAGATCAGCTTTCAGCTAAGTCATGAAACAGAGCCGCTGATCCCTTCCGACACCTTTCAGAAAAGGACTTGGTGGTAACCTAAGCACGGTCAGAGAGGATTTAGCATTTTACTTAAATGCATCATATTAGGTCCCTACAGAATATAACCAGCCACAAGCAAAAGAACGTTTTGCAATAAGTATGCCTACAGATGGCCCTTTTGTTAATATTAAAACATCATAAAGAATCCTAGCTCAAACCAATTTAATTCTACCAGCAACAGTTACAAGAGCAGGCTCTCACCTCACATTCCAGAAAGGACAAACATGAACCTAAATTCCCCTTACAGTTTTACTGTTTAAATTACTTCTGTGATGCTGCTAAACTGCCGCCATAACCTATCTCACTGCTAAGTGCTTCGGGATGAAAGTTGCTGTAGAAATGCAAGTGATTTTACTGTTTTTATAGAAGGAAAGTAGTGTGCTCCCCTGGCAGAGAATCACAGCTAGAAAACCAAGAATTACTTGGGTATAAATCCAAAGCACACCCTCAATTTGCACTGATGCTCCAGATTCTTTTAGTCAAGAGTTTACATCCCACGTGGCTTTTTTTTCCCCCCTCCTCCGCATTCCCCAAAATATACCTGTGTCCCTTCTTCACACTTTTCCCCATTTTCACTGGTTACTTCCATACGCATGAATTTGGGAGGGCGCCCCGGGCGTCTGCCTGGTCCAAACCTCCTCTTTCCTCGCCCACGACCTCGGCCTCTGGCTCTGCAGAATACACAGTGCTCCAGGTTAGAGAGGAAAAAAGATGGATTTGGAATCTCCACTGATTTTATGCATTCTGTCTCAGCATCACTATTCACCCATTCAACTCAGTAACAATGGCCTGCTGTAAATAATAAAACCTGAAGAAATTCTGGCAGCAAAACAGGGTACTGGCTGGCATCTACTTATTTTGTGCTCTATGAGAAATCGAAGTCCAGAACACATTGAAGTTTATTTCACTGATCGTGGGACTGAAGAGGACGACTGGCTTTTAGCAAGTCCTCTGCCATGGCAACTCTCTTACTTCCAACACCCCAGTGTACGGCATGCTGGAAAGCATTTTCAGCTAGATGGAACAAGTGCACAAGGAAACCAATTTAAAACCTGAAGCCGTAACATCCCTCCCCAAAAAGGCACTTAACCATTGATGTCAGGCAGTAAATTGAAGGGAACAGTTTTTCTGTGTCAAAAAAAAAAAAACCCGAACAAAAAACACCACAAAATGCAGCCACTTGCTAAGTTTCAGGAAAAAGGCAGCACCAATATCTTCTGCTCTCTGATGGATATTTGTAGGTTCAGGTTTTAATAGGTCAGGATAAACTATCTTGCCAGCCCGGGGAGGAGCCAAAGCACTACAAGTCTTGTTCTCCAAGCTCTGCACCTGCATATGTCTGAAAAGCATCAGTATTTCAATACTGTGGTACTGAAATTCTGCGATTTTAAGTCATTGGTGAAAAACCAAAAAAAAAAACCCCAAAATCTCACCAGTTTCAACAGGGTATTTATTTCCCTCAAGCTACTTCTTTTGCAAAGTCTCTTACACCAGTCAGCTTCCTGGTGCCATATTCTTACCTTCTGGGGCTGAGCCGTTCTCTCATGGGTACCCAAGGTGGTCAGTAAGCTCTGCAGGGCAAAGACCCTTCCTTCTGTAAGTTTGGGGAAGCACCGTAGCGATACACAGACAAAGCTAGAGCTTTCAGTACCTGCTGAAGAAGTCCAGCTTCTCATCATGGGAGTTGAGGTGCTGCTGGAGTTGCTCTGAGCTCATGAAACGACGATTGCACTCATAACACGGCCAGTTCTTCTCTTGCTCTCTGAGAACTATGTTCAATTGGAAATGTCAATAACAGCATTTCAGTCACCACCAATTAAGCGCCTCATTTTTTTTTCCCCAAGCCTTTCTGTCCTCTGTGGGCCATATTTCTCCCCTGAAGGTTAGCCAGACTGCAGAACACCCAGCACTGCTCCATTTAGCTTTGCTTTTATCCCCTCTGCACCGTGACATGACTACAGCTCATTGCACAAAGACAAAATGGTCGCTGGGGACAATCCACATGGACTATATACACTGCTTAAAATTTCAGGGAGATTTTGAAATATACCCTTGTATGGAAGAACACCTACAGGACTGTCTCTGGCATAAGTTATGGGAGGTCAAGAGAAGTTTCTCTATCTAAAGCAATAGCATATAGGTTTATGACACAGACTCAACATTAGACTTCAAGTACGGAAACGTACGTCTTTCCAGCAGCAACCTAATGCTTCCCAGAAACTTAATGTTAAATTATTGTAATATTAGCACGAGAAAAGTTAGCAGAAATAAGTCCCAGTAACACAATCGAGATCTGCTTTAACTTTTCTTAACTAAGCAGAAATTTGGGAGCACTATATAGGCCATATACTTGACACTACAAAGTACAACACCCAACCACCGTCACACTGCAAAAACTGAGAGCAGATGAGCCCAAGTTACCCTTCCTTTCCTCCTCAGATATGTCATGGATCTTCTGGTTCACAAACTCTGCGTAAGAGGCAGCGTACCACACCTGCAGCAGGAATACAAGTAAACAGAACACTTAGATGGAACAAGAACTAAGGGGAATTCATTTGAAAATGGTTTTTAAGCAATACATTTACTTCACTCGCCTCAACCACTAACTCTTATTGCTCCTTTCATCCTCAATAATAAAGCCTGTTGAGATCAATATGCCCCCACTGAGGAATAAAAGCTTTGCTCAGAAAGCATATCCATTTAATTTTAAGGTATAGGCTCCTAATATGAATGTTAATCTCACACATGGCTACCAGCAGCTCTAAAGGAAGTAAGATTAATCTCTTTAGACCCGACTGTATGACTGTAAAGGATGGATGTCAGCAGAGTACTGTTACTTGGTGTACCCAGAGGAATGGGGAAGTTTTTAACTCGGGGGATTTCCCATTTCCTTCCTGTTCTCTTTACATAGACGACAGGCAGCACCGTCCACAGAGACTCATTTAAAGTGTTTCTGAACTTCTGAAGGAGTGGAGCATTATGGTCCTGCTTCCTAAAACAAAGATCTGCCAGGCTGCAGCATGATAGACCCACTTTCGTTATACAAGGGATTTAGGAAGCCTTGAGCAGAGAGAACCACAGGAGGCAGAAAGACAAAGTTTATTAGAGCCTAAAATCAGATGCTCACATTTAGCTGAGAATTCTTGCATCATTGTTCATTTTATCTTACTGTTTGATTAAAAAGGTTCAATTTTAGAAGAGATTTCTTAAAGAAGGCACGAACAGATTTTCAGCATGAAAAATCTGGGCAAGTTTCAACTTGTAGCAAGCCACAGGCGTTTTCATAGCAGTGGTGAGTGGCATTTCTAACTCCTTCAAAGCCTCACTAGCAGGTGGGTGTTACTTTGCAGGAATCTTACTAGCTGGACAAAGAAGAAAGCCTGGAGCTCCTAGACTACTCACCTGTCATACAACACAGAAATGCTCAACTTTAACTGACTGATCCTCCTAGTTCAATCTTTGGACAAAATTTATATGAATGCCCTAGGTCCACTTGGGGAGGAGAACACGTTACAGAGCCTAGGTAATTCGCCTTCAATTATCAAACCAATTTCACCCCAAAAGACACTACTAACACGTAAAGCAAGAAAAATGGTGCTTCTACAGGCAGGTCTGTACAGATTTAATTAAAGTCTGATTTCAAATTGATTTAAAAAGAAGTGTTGAGAAAATGATGTTTGGATACACTTGAAATGGATTAACGAGGTTTCTAGTGACTCAGCTTAAACAAATTAAGGACTGATTTCAGAGAAACCAAGAAGAATCCTACTCTTAAAAATTAGCAACAAGTGTATAAACAGGGCTTTGCCCTGGTTTCGTTAAGTGTGTTTAGAACTGTTTTTTGTTAAATTGTTGAAATCTACGTGCAAGAAAAGATTTGAAGAAGAACAAACAATTTCCTGATAGCAAAGTTTTTTGGTTGCCCCCAGTTCCCCACAAGATGCTGAAAACGAAGGCCATCTCAGCCAGCCACGCTGCTTTGAGCTCAAAGTAATCAATACATTTTTAGAGGGAACAAAAAGTAACTCACAGGGAAGTCACAATATCCTTTATCATTTTCCACATGCAAAGTTTCAAAAGTTCCAGGAAAGCCAGGTAAAGTGAGAGACCATATTCACTTAAGGCACCAGAAAACAAGTCAAGGGCACACAGGACTAACTGGAAGGGGCATCCAGAACTAAAAAGAATAAGACTGCTGCAATAAAAATTAGATTGCATCAGCAAAATATATGCAGTGTAAAGCATGACAGTGACAGACAAATCATTTACATACTCTTATTTTAAACTTCCTCATTTTATACCTGAGCCAAAGCTCATTTAAAATCCGTAAGTCGGTGGCTAACTACTTACTGACTTCAGTGACATTTGATTCAGGCCATCATGTGCTTTATCAGAGAAAAAAAGCCCTAAAACTATTTACAGCAATCATTTCTGGCACTTGGAGATGCACTTAGTAGGTAGCAACTCTAAAATTTGATTTCATCACTAGAAAAAATGAGTCACGAAACACGAGCAACGCCATACCTTGAGTTCCTGCTTGGGCTCCACGTTTTTAATGGTTGTGTAATAAATGTGGTGGCCGTACTGATACGCTACCAGGTTCTGCTCCAAATGGTTTTGAGCTGGACGCACAAACATCATCCAGTTACAGAGAGCCTCGCTAGAAAGTTCAAACCACAGGTCCTCTTGCAAATCTCTGTCTTTTCTGTCACCCTTATCGAGAGACACCTGTAGCAAAATCCAATTACATATGACTGTCACTGCCTGGCAGCAGGTTCAAAAGAATTTGAGTTTCTAAAAAAAAAAAACTACTGTGACCGCGCAACTTTTACTTTAGGAAACCAATGAAGGCATAGCTAGTGTCCTCTCTTTGCTAACAGGGATCCAGAAACAGGCAGCACTTCAAAAAATACTTAAGAACAGGTAGAGATTTAACTAGGGAGACACGATGGACCCTTCCACGGCTTTCAAGGGCAAGAAGCATTCATTAAAAGGGTGAGGCACAGTACTTGACGTGCGGCTCTAAACGAGGCCCAAGAAGCTGTAGCTTTAGCAGGCTATACGACATCAGTTGTCAGATGTTCCTAACTGGCAGGCCCACTTCTTTCATTTCCTGACTCGTGACGCCGCCTCAAGCTGGAAGCGGCGCGTCTTTAGCTGAACTTCTTTTGGGTTACTGAAGCTGCCTGTGGTCACAGCTTCCTTGTCAGACACTGACCGTCAGAGACCAGCGCTCCTAAGACTGTGGACCTAATCTCCAGCAAATAAAGGACCAATTCCTATAATGAAAACGGTAAATAAATGGATAAAAGCGAGTCAAATCCATTATACCTCACACCAACAACGTGGCATGAGGAAGGGGAGAAAAATCTCTCCTCTCCCCTACATCTTGCGGGGGAGAGGAGGGAAAGAGGAAGAAAAGTATTTTTAACGTAAGTTACAGCATGACAAAATAATGGCTGCAAAACATCCTCCGATGGGGCTGCTATTTTTATGTCCAGATGCTGCTTCAGCCCATGTGAGAGTGATTCACAGCATTGCATGTTATGAGTCCTATATATTATAACACCATAACACCAGAATATTCACCACGATCATGGTGTCTCCCTGACTAACAGAGTAGATTTCAAGCCAAAGCAATCTGGGTATTTCCGAGTTACATTCAGAGAGGGAAGTAACAAAAGACGATCTCCAGTGAAGTAACCGATCGAGGCAGAGCGACAAACTCATGAAAAATCAAAGCTTAAGCACAAATTGATCCCTCCTTCTCTCGCACACGCACACCCCCTTACCTTCAAATGGATATAGCAGTCTTTGAGTTCAGTTTGTCTAACCAGGGGTCCCTCCACAGGGCCGAACTGCGTGCGTTTTGGGATCCGCCTTTTGGAGAACACACCTCCCAAAAACCTGTCTATATAGAGCACCAAGGGGAGGCTGGCTCTCGCCCTGGTCAGCACAGGTCGGTTTGGGATCGGATGCAAAGGTCCGTGTTTTGGACACACGGAGGGATGTGCGTTATTACACTCTTCACACCCTACAACACAAAGTCAGAGAGGACATGGCTGTCAGGCAGACACTCACGCACCAGCTCAGAAGAGACAGCCTTATCTCTCTCAACATCTTTGGCTCAGCTGTGGGAACATTTATTCCAATAGTCTGTCTACGTTTTAAAACATTAGAGAGGGCAGCCTCCTGCAAAATGAAGAACAAAGCAGCTCAGAGACTCCACTTAAGACAGAATCTTGTCTTTTTAGTGAGGCAGCCCAATACGAGTATACATTTCTGGCTATAAAGGGGTTTACTTATTACTGCTAAAATCTGAATGGTTTTCAACTCCATTTACTAGAGGGCTGATGGAGGGGAAAGGAAAAAAAAAAAAGGGGGGGCCAGCTTTAAAAGGTCCCTTCCAATCCAAACTATTCTATGATTCTATGCGCTTACACAAATCATTGGGATCAAAGGGTCGAGGTGGATCTGGATCCCATTCATCCATGTCAGTGTCTTCCCCATCTTCATCCTCATCTTCATCCTCATCGTCTTCCTCTTTTGTTTCCATCCTTCCCATTTGATTCTGCAGAGGTGCTAAAGGGTCAGAACCATCCACTGCCTCCATAGGAGGTAAGACCTGGTTATGCACCGGTAACGATGCCTGAGGAGAGAATTCACAACAAAATCAAAATGGATTCACGAGGAAAAACCACTCTTACAAAGACGAGCAATGAAGGTTCTCGCTAGTCTACTCTTTCTGCTTCCTTTGGTAATGGAAAGAAGGACAAGGGAAAGTGAAGCGACATGATAAACGATTGCTGAGGGATGTGTCGCATCGCTGCTGCTGACAGCCTTGCTCAGGACAGCTCTGTGTCACTACCTGGCTCTACCTTGTCAAGGACTGACTTCTCAGGAGAAGAAACTGAAATCAGAGAAGTTCTGGACCCCCACAGAAGGTATGAAACAAAGTCCAGGCTCTGTGGAAATTACCTAGAGCCTAAAGCTGTATTTTGACTTCCGTACAAGTGAGAGAATCCTGCACTTTGGCATACGATCTTTTCTCTCCTATCGTACAATCAAACAAAAACAATCCCCAGAGCACACATGCAGAGATCAATACGGGATGAGACAACACGGGGACTAGATATAAACTATGGGACATGGAGGAGAGTTGAGGGCATTGTATTGTCTCACTAATTTTAAAGTTTATCCCATTCTTTCCCTACAAAAAAAGGGAAAAAAAATAAACGAAGTGCACTGCACAGACTATTCCATCACCCACGCCAGTTTCTCAGGTAGAGAACAAGAAATACTACGCACAGTAAAGCTGTCTTAAAAGACTGGCAAAGAGACCCAGTGGATGTTGGTCCTGCGTGACAGTCGGCATTACACCTTCTGTTAACTTCGTTTTTCAAAGCTGAGAAGAGTATTTTAAGGTGGTTACTCAAGACAGAGCAATCTGTAGAACAGGTTTCTCTGTATGTTAAATACATGATCTCTCCCTAAAAAAACCCCACACTTTCCACGGTGAGACTATGAAAGACAGTACAAATCTGTGCTACGGCGTTCTCACATCTCCTCCCGTATCACTCAGACACGCTTCATCACCTGAGACAATGGAGCAACGAAATCAGTGCACTCGTACAGTTAAAAGAAAAGGGTGCCTGGCGACTTACTCTATCTGCTTGTGGACCCTGCTCCAGAGCCATTTGCTGGGGGGATTCGGCAACGTTGCCGAGCACGGACAGGTTGGTGGGATTCATGCTCTGAGCAGCAGCAGGCAAGAGCACAGTTACCTAAAATTATAGGCACTCATTTTAGCACTGCGTCATTTCCATCAGTCACTTACATACGGGCAGTGCCCTGCATGCAAAGCTCCCCGGAGTCTACACTAGGTCAAGAACTGCAGCATTTTAATTATTGGTTTGGTTTTTTTTTTAAGTATGGATGATGGACTTGGACAAAACCTGCAGATTTGGGGACAAAGGGAAAGGCTTCAAAACTCAGTCTAGATTTTGCAGCTTCTGAATTTCTCATCTCCCACTTTCGGCTTTAGATTAAGGTCCTATCCAGCCTGGGTTCAAATTGCACTAAAAACAGATGTGAGGAGCTCTTTAGCTCTTGGTAAAACCAGTGATTTGGGGTCGTCTTCTCTTCTATCTCCAAATTTACCTTTTTTTTTAAAGGGAAAAGGTAAAGAAGGAAAAAAGAATCATCTCCTCTTTTTGCCTATCTTTCTTTTTCTCAAGCAAACCAAGATCCATTACAAAAACAAGATGCTGTATTGACCTTGTCGGATGATCAAGCACTCAAATGAGAGGATTCCAACAATTATTTTTAATTTCCATTATTTAGTCACTGTACATTTTCGCTTGTTTTCATACCCATTTTTTTGTGTAGTAACAAGAAAATTAATGCATATTACCACACTGCTCCCGTCCATTCAGTGGTAAAACAAAGCAGAAGTAAGATCCTAGGAATCACCTTTCCTGTCGTTTGTTTCCTGCTTATCTATACAGGAATTTGCACTGTTATCCCACATGATTTTTCATCCTTCGCTACAGTTGACATCACGTGGCTTCTAGTTTGTGCCTCTGACTGTTAAACAGCTTTTACGCTAAAATTAAATCCCCTGCCCCTCTACGGAGCGCTTAATAAATATCAGATAAAACTGAGAACAGCGAATTGTGCCAACAGTGAAGGAGCAGACAAGAAAATCCATAATGTAAGCAGATAGACAGTCTTAAAACTTCAAATCTAGTTGTTTTGTTTAAAGAGGTATTAAGAGTAATTTATGAAACTGCTTCAAAACTACAGCAAAAAGACTTCAGGGAACCATGTGACTGTGAGGAAGAAACCGCCAAGACGACAGCTGAACCAAGCTGTCTGGTATTGATGTTTCTGATGCCAAGTGGCAACAGAAAAGGCATCATTATTCAATGGCACATCTCCAGGTCTGCCAGCAATGAGAGGTTCACACAAGCTTGTGTCTATTTGTACCTCATATTAGCATTTCCTACTACTAATCACACTTCAAACATATCCCTACTTTCACTTCCATGTCAGACGCTGCAAGGAATAGAGGCATTATTTTTAAAAACCTTTCAATTTCTTTTTAAGATAAAGTTCCTTTTGAAAGACAAGAGGAGCTTTAATTACTGTTTTAACATTTGTTGTCAGTTCAGGGATGTCCCACATGAAATGCTGACGTAAAAGCACCCGCAAAGGCAGGAGCTGCCATAACGAGGGACTAACCATTCACAAGCAAATGAACATCTCTGGGACTGCTGTCATAGACAGCGTTGGAAGGAAGGACGGGCTGAGGACACACAGACAAGCGCTCATGCCCTTGACACTCAACATGGGACAGTAACAGCACACCACCTCTGCTGCCAGAGTGTCACCTGCGCTGCACATATAAATAATCTCTACTTCTAATTGGATCATCTATTCACTTGTTGAATGAGCTTTAAGACAGTGAAATAGAATTTTTTGGCTTCTTTATGGAAGGAAACTAACATGGCAAAAAATTCCAGAATGACATCTCCAAATACCTCCAGAGAACTGGAAGAAAACAGGTAACACCTTTACTGTGTCAGTCATACCGTTTCCTGCCTGTGCCTCAACAGTTTAGAAGGTCTTCTTCTAGCAAGAAGAAAATTTATTTTCAGTGCACGTTCAACCCTTCGCTCTGCCCCAAGACTGTCAATAAATGTGCATTTTAATGATGGCGTTAGTAACGATTCAGATCTAACATGTCAATTCACACATGCCATTAAAGATTCACCAAGCAGTCATGATTTTAAGTCTATGACAAGCGGAGAATTTGAACTAGAGATCCTGATCTGAAAGCACCTACACCCAATTACCACAATGCAGTCCCCAAAGTTACTAGTAAAAGTTAACAACAAAACCTTCACACCCACGATGGATGAAAAAAGAAAAATCATCAAAACTTTGCATCGTCAAAACTTTATAACCACAGGCTCCGATTCTGTTATGTTCCTAGCCCACTTCACACTAGCAAGCACATCAGACTGGGGATGCCCTGGTAAGGTAAAGGAGCCAGTAACTGAACTTCTTCAGGTTTTACAATTAATTTCCTGTGAAGTTTCTGGTAAATCTAGAATTGGATCCAAAATTTCTATCCCTTGAGAGCCTTTTATGAATTTAAAAGCATTTGGATCAGAATCTGTACGAGGAGCCAGTCTTTCCAGAATGAAAGGTCATCTGTACCAGCTTGCTGACTTCAAGGGACACTTAAAAGATTTTTCGTTATATCTGGGACAGTCAATTAGTATTTTCGTTGAACAGGAATTAAAAAAACCAAACAAAACAACAAGCCTCAAACTCTCTTAACTTTTTATTGCCATTCATGCACAAACTGGCCAAGATAATCGCAGCTTGTTATCATCAGCTTTTTGCCCCCGATCACTGGGATGACAGTACATGACTGAAGACCGCCACTTGACAAATTCAGAGATAGCTTATTATGCTCTAGCACCACAACAACGTCCCTTTACCTTCAGTAACAATTTCCTTACAGTTTCAGGCCCAAGGAAAATAATTTTTCTTACCTGCTGGGTGGTGGCATCCTGTTGGACGTAAGCCACTTGGGACGGATCTGTAAACAGAGTCTAGACAAAGTGAAAAAGGCTTATCAAACCGGCCTTGGGGTTGTTTACTCCCAACTCACACAAAAACGACCCTGCCACCAAGAAGCGATCCACATCTGACCCTTTGCTAACTACTAATGTGCCTATTATCACAGTAGATTAGTTCAGCTTACCCAAGTGGACCTACGTGCATAGGAATTAAACTAAAATTAGGCAGTGCTTCATAAAAAGAGAATATATTTATGTGGCACTTTTCATCTATATACCTAAAGCGCTTCATGGCATTTTATTTAAAAAAAAAAAACAGAAATCACTTTGTCAACTGCTGATTTGATAAATTCTACAGGATGAAATTTAATAGCTATATGAAATCTACGTAATACTTGAGGGCAGGATAGAAAGTAACTGTTAGCTTTATCTTTCTGCAAATTCACAAGACATCTGCATGCTTCCTTTTGAGGAACTATCAGGCATATCCTACATGTGAATTTGATATGGCCAGGACATTGGGTTTTTAATTTCACAGAAGACACAGCAACTCTGATATCCTTAACAGCCCTGATAGGAGGGCTTCCCCCTAGGAAAAGCAAGACATCAGTGAAAACTAAGTATCGAATGAGGTCAGCCTTGCTTACTTTGCCAAAACTTGAAATATCTGAGCTTGCAGCAGTCTGGCTGCAACAAAATAAAGCATGGCATAATACAGTTTCCATTAGCGCTTTGATAATTTCATCTCAGTTGCATGACAGTGTCTTAATACTACACTACTTTTTTCAGTATTCAGAGTTTTGGAGTTACTTGGTCAGTAACTTCCAGGGGGATATCTTCTCAGAATGTCTTATCCTCCTCTCAGAACATCCCACCACGTAGGAATTGTTTTTACGTAACAGCTAAGAACTGCAGAAGAGAGACCACGCCGCACGAGGCTGTGCCAGCATTGCTGTGGTGTCAAGTACGTGCACTTTGCGGCATTGCTAATCTGTCCTGTCACCAAAGACAACATAAAACATTCTTGACAAAGCGTGCCTGTTCTGGTTTTTTGATCTGTCCGCACAGAGGTACGGATGCATGCTACATTAACCCCATATAAACACACACTGTCAGAGAATAAAAGCTATTTGATAGAATTACAAAGAAAAAGAACCTAGGTCTGTAAAATCAACAACTTCTCTGAAGAGAGACGACAAAATTAGATTGACTACACTGAGATCCTCTGCAAGAAGACATGGCTGTTACTGTAACTATCAATTATGAGAACTGTACTATGCAAATCGAGGACTCTGCCAGAAGACATATAAATTGCTCTTAGCATTTCACTGAATACAACAGAGGCAGAATTTCTGGAGAGATTACCCGTGTTTTGGAAAACACCTTTGATTTAATTATAATCTCGTCCACCTTCAGCAAAATAACCAGCATTTCATAATTCATAGCCTCGACATCCTTTGATTACCACATTTGCACATCAGACAAACGAACAGCGCGAAGTCCCTGTTCGGCAATGGGCAGATAAAAGCGTTTAGAGCAGCTGCCTGCTATTTTCCAGTCACATCACTTGGCAGGTAACTGCCTTTCATCTCAAACAAGATTGTTTTGTTTTCTAGGTGCCAAAATGGGGTGGGCTCAGAACCACACATGCCTGCGTAGCTTCCACAGGATGGATGTAAACGAGCGTGTGCTCCGAGGTGTCCACGGAGGTGTAGGAGGTGCCGTCGGCCGTGTAGACCACCTGCTGCGAGGGACGGTCCTGCTCATCGCTGTACACGATCTGTGCCACTGTCCCCCCCTCGGGGACAAAGTGCACCTGGAAGGAGAAAAAAAACAGATCCTGTACTGAAACATTTGCCTATGGGAAACAACACAAGACACAGAGGTTGCCTCGGAAAGCAGAGAGTACTGCAGAGAGTGTCCCAACTACCTAACCAATTGTTCTGAAAGCAATAAACACCTTACTGTATAATACACATTTAAAATCTCAATGAATTACGCTAGCAATATAGAAATCTGGGCATAAACTACCATCAGTTTCTGGGTTTACTCGGCATTTTAACTCAAGACCTAACTGGTATAAAGGGCACCTTCCCACACTTAGCTCTTGCACGATGCCTTGAAAATGCATAAGAGAAAAAGTTCAGATTTGAACGGGTATATCTATGGGATTTATTGGTATATTGTTTCCCTTTATTCTCATATTCCTTTCTGGATTTATGATAATTACTTCATTCAGCTAGTTCTGTAGTTGGAGGTAATTTTTTCTGTTTGATGAACAGCTAACAGAACCTATTAACTTTGATACTGCTTCAAGTAATAGTATTGCACCTATCATGAGGCAGCAATAGCATATGTTAGATTGCTTCTCTGTAGTATGTACATACAGTATCAGTAGAAAACTCAACTATTTAAACAGAGAAACATATAACTGAAAACAGGAAGCAATGACTCCAAGGACTACTAGAACAAGTTATGTCTACGGCAGCAGTTTAAATCCAAACAAGTTGATTTTGACAGAACATTATGACCATAAGTGATGATCAGTGGCCTACCTTAAACAAGCCAGAATACTTAATTCCGGTGGCAATAGGAACATGTTTTTCTTTTATCACCCTTTACATGCTGAAAACCGTTTTTAGCACATGGGTAAAATAGGACAGTTAGCAAGAAACTTAGTTTTAGTATCCACATTCGTATTCACATAAATGTTTTCACATAAAAATACGTGAAAAAAACCCTGTAGCATCGTTTTATTTACTTTGTTTCACCTTTTAGCTTTTGTTTTAGAAGACTTCCCCGCGGAGGCTAAGCGCTGATTCTGTACAATAAATCCTCATGCAAACACTACAGTAAGGATGCACGCAGCGTTTCACATTTGGAGAGCACTCCGCAAATACTAATTAAGCCTTCTAACTGCCATGTGCAAACAGCAGCACGGTTATCCCGTTGTATAGATAACAGAACACAGGCCATTGAAAAGTGCCTTTCTTTGCAAATTTCAAAGCTGGAAATCACCAGGAGAGTCAGAATTTCTCAGCTTGTGGGTCAAATGACATGCAGCGCCCTCTTCATAACATATTCAGAAGAATAAATCAATTCAGAGTCTTCTAGAAATTCTCAGCTGCATTGTCTCAGAGCAGAAGGACTAGCTGCATACATCAGAATCTCACTGTATTAGTCACTGACAACCAACATTTCTCCCTTCCCCACTACCCAGATGTCTGACTGGAAAAAAATATTCATATGACTTCCCCCAGGGTCCACCCACAGTTCCAACTGATTCGACTGATGCCATCAAAATGGGCTGCCACAGACCACAGATTTCGTTAATATTCATTAATCTGAATACTCTTTCACTTTCCCACATGGTTATACATATATTTGGACACTGAAACTTCCATAGCCACTGGCTCGTTTCATTTAGCTCGTTTCAGATGTCTGTGTATTCGCTGCTGCGGTTTGCACAGCTCGCTTTCTGAAGCTTTAATCCACAATCACCACAGACATGTTTGTGTTTCTCCTCAAATGAAAGCTGAGTTTCCAGACTATAAAAAACAGTCGAACGGGAACGCCTGCTCGCTACGCCACTGCACCGAGCCCGATTCAGTCTGAGCAGAAACCCAGAGCTCTGGAAGGCACTAGTCACCTGAGCAGTATTCTGCTCCTGCTCAGCAGAGTCAGCCCACACCTGAGGACTTTCCTCTTTCGAGTCCATCTCCTCCCTGCCGCGGTGCTCCATGAGGGGAGAGATCTACTGGAGCAATGTCTGGCTGAATAGATTCATCTGTTCACTGTGTTTCTACTTCCAGGAGACAAGGTGATCTTCACTAACATGGCTATAGGAAAAAAAAGAAGAGATGGAGATATTAAAACAAGTGTGACACACAGAACAGAGGTATGAGGTATTATCATCAGCTACAGGAACACACTGCCAGGGTAAAGCAGGCTTGGCTTTACAAACATGTGCTTTCTCATTTCCCATGCTCAAGTTCTGCTGTATAACACTTTCCACGTCCTATTAAGGAGGAAACAAGTCAAGCATTGCTACAATTGCACGGAAGGATTATACCGAACACCTCCCGCACTGAAAGATTATACCAAATTCCTCCTGCACATCTTTTCTTGGCCACAGGCAGCCCACAAAATATTCTTCACATTGTCGTTCTGGCACCTACAGGCCCAGAAATCAATAAACAATGCAGAAAATGGACCTTAAGCTTCCAACAAGAAAGCGCTACGTTCAGAGATGCATCGCCAGTTTCTTGGTTCATCTGAAAGAGGTTTTGTTCGAGAACCAACTGGCTTTACATCTACAGGCAGCTTTCAGCTTGTACAAAACCGCAGTCCCAGTTGGTATTCAGGCAGTGTTACAACAGACAACTTTTAGAAAAAGAACAATGGAACTTAAACTCTAATTCATGCGAGCCCGAAGATCCTGACAAATTGCTTCCAAGCTAGGTTTTATTCACCTCTCGCAATTTTATTGGGGCCTCTCAATCTGCCATTGGGAATCTCAGAAGTGTAATTTACAGCTCTGGTGATTGGTTTAGTCAGTGGTTCAGCACCTTCCCGATCCTTCGTCTCTAATGTCACATTAAATCACAGGCCCAGGAATTAGCAGGAGGCAGAGCCCATTTCATTTTTCAGCTAGTCCAATTAACTTTATTTTATACCGAGTGCCTCACTGGGCTGATCCAATGCCAGTACCCCGTCTGTGCACCGGTAAGAAAGCAGAAGGCTCCTTGCTGACGCTTTCATTCATTTGCATTTTAAATGCAAATTATTTTAGTCATAATTTATTCCCATAAACGCTAACAGTTGGCTTGTCATTGACAAACTAAAAAAAGATAAGAAGGGCGGGGAAAAAAAGCAGCAGGCACTTTCTGCCAGCACGGAATAAGCTTTGCAGACCCGAGCACTGACTGTACCGCTGGTCCCGGCCAAAACATATAAATCAATAGTACCGAAAAGTCTCAGGCTAACGTCACTGAGCTGCACGGCAGAAAAAAATCATATTACTTCCACATATACAAAAGAAAAACTGTGGGAAAGATACTGTCTAGCGATGCCCAGAAGTAAGTCATGCCATTATTGGTGACTAGAGCCTAACATTTGCTTTCTCACACAGAGCAACACAGCACACGCTGCCACACGGTCCCCCACACAAGCAGAGACTGAGGAGCGGCGTGACGGCTATTCCGACTTCCTATTAGACCCATACATCGTTAGGCTCTGGGATAAAGGAACAGAAATCCTACCTGCACTAATATTATTTGATACCAAACATCCAGAAAAAGCACTGAGGAGAAAAGGAAAAAAGAGATACATGTACCTGCGTGCAACACTTTAGCTAGGGGATCTCAGTAGTACGGAAAAAAATGAAGTGCAGCAAGCAAGGATTAGGACTGATAAACACCAGCCTTGTTCTCCAAGCACTGAAAGCCAGGGTCATTTACAAATAAATATTATTTATATATATTACAGCACGCACAAGCTCTGATATATATATAAATAAATATCATCCATCCCTACATAGTACCTTTCACCCAGCTACTTGTTGTGCTGTTAAGAATTAATTCAGGGATTCTCTCATACCTAATCCTACCTTCCACTTTCACTGAACTCCATCGCTCATTTTATCAGGTATACAATCACCAAGGGGTCTAGAACTGCTTGTGTGAAACGTGACAGCATTTATGTCAGTAACACAAACTGAATAACTTTTATGTAAAATTAAATGCCTATCCTGTTTTATCCCAAACAGCTCGCTCTTGACTGTCATGATTAATCAAGAGCCAATTCAGGTAATTGCACTAACAATAGCCAGTAGTTTAATCAATTACCTAATTGCTTAGAAAAATAAAAATAAATGCTAGAGGTTTCAAGTTTGGGTCGTTTAGGTTTCCTAAAATATAATTATCCTGTTAATAAGAATGTAATTAAATTAACCAGTGATTGAATTAAGAGAAGGGCACAGTTCTGGCTAATTCCACATAGTGCAACAAGTAGCAGGATTTTTGGCTGACCTTCCCTACAAGCAGATATCGAAGGTCTGACGGAAGATGCTGACTCACTCCTGCAGACTCATTTTGGCACAAATAACTTACAACTTGAGTAGAAAGGAGACTGAAGGGTTCAGACAGGTCTTAACAGACAAAACTGGGCATTAAGATTCATATCTGCAAAAAAATAGCACCAAAAAGTTGGCAAAGAAAGCAGAAGAGAGTCATTTCAAGTTTTGCCACAGTTCTAAAAGTTAGCACTAATGTCAAATCTCAGGGAAAAAAGCAAGGTTGAGCCAAATTCAGTGGCTCGGCAGTGCAGTTTCTATAAATGGTACTGTTATTGCTGGTTTTCACAGAAAGGAAAAAAATATACTGCTCAGCCCTGCCAATTGCGTAGCAATAACAATCAAGACAATATTAGGAGCTGCAGGATTTGCTGATGCTTTCAACTTCTGTACTTCAAAATACATCCTAGGATCTGCCTCTGGGATGCATTCCTGCCAAAGACTGGATCTCTGTGATTTCTCATCATTTCTGTCATCACCAAAATACACAGAAAAGCACGTTTCCCTGGAAACGTGGATGTGCTGAGTGAGAAGTGAGTGCAAGAGCAGACAGACCGTGTCCCAGAGAGGTCCCAAGGCCGGGCAATAAAGAGGGCCCGAGGCAGGAGCATGCGTTGAAATTGAGCTGGTACAAAAGCCAACAGTGAAACAAGACCTGCAGTTGAGGTCAGGAGCTGGAAAGCGTGATCTGGTCCAAAACCACCGACAACAAAACTGCCAGGAAACACGAACACCTGAGCAGGTTTTCTAACACTGATAACAGAAAAGACCAAAATAACTTTGCTCGCTAGTCCTCCATAGGATGCTCTCCTTCATTAATCCTGCACGATCTTATTTTCTTCCTTAAATCCCGCTCTCAATATCCATTACAGCTGTGGCACTGACAGCCACAGTGCCTCGAGATTTTAAATGATTTCTCTGTGGCCTTCTCTCAGCAGAGACGTCTCGCTGCACAAGGAAGCGACAGACATCCAGCTCAGCACACAGCCACAGTATTTTGTCACATTAGCCGCAGAAGCATCATGATGAGTTTATTAGGGTATGTGGCCTCTACACTAAGCCTGTTAGCAATACCAGTTTGGGAGATATAGGTAAAGAAAATACTTATTTGCTCGTTTTCTGAAAACTTTGTTGGGTTTTTTTAGCAGAAATAAATGTGAAACTTAAGGCATAAGCATTGCCAAGCAGCTGGCATGCAAGGGAACACTCTCTGCTTGTCTCTGCTTGCTCTCCATACTGTTTGCCCACGGATTATCCTTTGCCATCATTGCTTTTTATCCTCTCACGCGCCTCAGACATTTTCAGACAAGCTAAATGCCACAGCAAGCACCTCAATGGGAAGTTCCGCAGCGTCCAAGGGACACACACACACGTTCCGAGACCTATCACCCAACACGTCAATGCAATTCCGTCACCACCCCAGTGCTTGCGTACAACCCGATACCCGTCACGCACATGAGCAAGCAGCAATGCCAACGTGCGAGATGCTAAACCATTTACAGAAACTGTGAAGACAGCGTTTTCCTCCCCAAAATAGCAGGCACGCCTCAACCAGCCTATGCTGGGTGATGACACAAGCCAAAATGGTAATAGGTATAAATATAACCCAGTGTCACTCCAGTACGTCAGTGGCAGGACGCAGAATGTGAATCGAGATATAAAATAGAACGTGAATCGAGAACCCACAAAACTCCCGTTACTTTAAAAGAAAGGCAGATCTAAATTCAACACTGGTGTTACCTCGCACATACCCAAATTCTGGTGCACATCCTGGCACACAACATATCTACGCCAGTGGGAAGGTAAGAGCTCCAGCAAACACAAGTCCAAATGAGCTATCCGAGACAGCACCCATGGGTGCTGCCCTTGAGCTCCCTATGACGTGCCCTTGTTTTTCACAGGTAGAAGCATGCTCAGAGTTAGGAAACGACACTAGCGTGCCGCGGTGGTATCTCTCAGCGAGGCTTATCAGCGCAGGAATGAGGTGGTGCTAACCACAACTAGAAAGCATCCGATGTAGAGTTGGAGCGCGGTCAGCAGACACGCAGGGCAGGACGAGTATTCTCCTACGTGTCCGTGCACCCGTAATATCCCGCTGTCTGCCTCATCAGGTAAGTGCAAGTAAATCAACCGTCTCTTCAAGACAAAACAGGTTCGTTTCGGTATGCCAATCACATTTACCTTCCTTTTCTCAACACCCTCTGGGGACCTGCTGGTGTCAGAGACCTATGGCCTTCCTCTTTAGTTCTTGCCTTTTACATCCAATCCAAAGATCTCATTAGTGGTGAAGCTTCTCCGCTGCGGCTCCTGATGCCTGGAAAGCACCGTTGTGTCATTGAGCAGTTCTTCATCCTTTTGGAAATCCCTTTTGGCCACCGCGACACTCTCTGACCCCTCTCTCCTGTTCCTGCAGCACATTGTTTTCTCTGAAGCTGTATTATTAAATCAGCAGCTTTCCCCGTTCACCGCATTCAGCTCCGGAGGACGAGAAATCATCACTCAGGGGCGAAGCGCCTCGTTCACTACCCAACAGCGACGTCCTCGTGAGCATGGCTGTCCTCAGCAGAAGACACCCCACCCTCAGCCATCACAGCACCCGTGCCATGTCACCTTGCAGGTCCACCTGTGACCCCTGACACCTAGGGAATGGGAGTGAGGGGCGCTTTAAGAGAAAACCTCCGGTAACAGCAAAATCACAGTTATTTTCTGTTTGGCCTGTAAGAATTTTTGACACAGGTTGAATGTAGTGAACTCACACGGTACTTCACAGGAACGCTCAGCTCTGAAATTCAGAGAAAAGCACCACGATAAAAAAAAAATACCACAAACAGAAAAACCCCGAAATACCAACAGTAACCATATTTTCTTGGCATACCTGCTATGAGGGGATGACAATTTCTTTCAGTGCTGGGCCTACACAAGACGACACACAGACAAAAACTCTGGGGAACGCATCTGCAGCAACCTCTCCAAGCCTAATTAAGGACATTCTGCTGAGAAGGCACCCGAGCCCGTGGCTGCCAAACACTCATTTTTGTCCCTTCTCTGGGATGAGAAGAATGGGGGAATATTCAAGCTGGGCAAGGGGAAAAGTCCACCTCCCTGCTCAGGGAGCCATAAAGCCACTGCAGCATCTCAAATGAGAATCCACTTTACAATAATGGTGCATAAAACAGCTAATGTGATTTACTCCCCAGTGTAAAAGAGGCTTGCATATAGATTGGGGTTCCCTGCAGCAATAATAGCAGGGGCTATTAGCTTAATCCTTTAAGTACTGAGCTCACTGACCACTCTTTTTCACCACCAACCATATGCAAGGACAGCAAGATTGTTACGAAAGGGCGTTTTACGACTACGGGTCTTCCTCCAGCTTTTAATATGAAAATGATTTATTATGCTCAAAAGGAACATCACATGTGTCTGCAAAAAGCTATATCCCACACTTAAGTTAATTACCCCGGCTTGCCTAGAAGGCAGAGCCGGTGCATTTCCTGAGATCCCTTGGCAAGAACACGCTCTCATTGCAGCAAGAAGGTTTCTAACCTCATTGAGGACTGAGTCACGACTGCCGTCGCCTCCTCTGCATTCTCATCCATCAAAAGCACATATTGTTTCAAGGAACTCCGGCTTTGGTGCATTTTGGCTGAATGTTAATAATCAGGTAATATATAACCACAATATTTATGTTCTACTGGTGAGTTAGAAATGGAAATCATACATTGGGCTGGGGCAGCGAAGATTTATTTCCACAAAAGGAAAAATGGCTTCAATTTATTTAGTCATATAATAAATAGACCAGCTCAGCCAAACACAAACTCACTCTTTACTCAAATTGTGCATAATGAATCGATCTATCTACATCCTTACGGCACATTCATCAAAGCAACAACGAGATGGAGGAGACCTCTTAGATCTTCAAGGCCAGCCCCCCGCTACCGTGTCCAACAGTCCTGTTCCCAAAGGGACGGTGCCCAAGCACCGAGGGGCAGAGCATGACAGCCTGTTGCAACTGTTCTCTCCCGGAGTATCGGGTAAGTAGCTAGAAGTCTAACTGTGTGCACCACAGAATGCAGGAGATCACCAAGCACGTCAAGCAAGCCCCAAGAGGAGAGGTTAACTACCACGGGCTGGGTTACAGACCTACTCTGAGACGCAGATCCCGCTCTAAGGACACCTCTGGTTAGGCCTAATTCTTGTATAACCGAGTGTTTCTGTCCTTCACCTCTGCAAAGAGACAAGTTAACTACATTTCTGCATATGCACATGCTCTTCTTAGTCACCTCTCTTCCCATTTGCTCAACACCTACATATCCACTCCAGCAACTCACTTCTTCCTCCCATCCTTCCCAGCTTCCTGAATGTGGGACCACATTCTTCACATCTTCTTCCTCATGTTTCATATTCTGAGGTCCCTGTGATACCATCATCTGTTACTATCATACACCGCAATTCTCGGGCTCCAGCTGCCTCAGGCAGTGACCTTGTCTACTTAATTGATTTGGTTTATAAATGATAGAGGGAGAAGTCTGATAAAGTGAGAAAACAGGGAAAACATGTATTTAAAGTACAACATGACAAAAAAGGAAAATAAAAAGCCTGTATCAAAACACGTGCTGCGCGTGCAACCTGCACCCTCAGGTTTTATGAGAGAAACTTTCTTGGAGGTCTCTTCCAACCAGAACAATTCTATGATTCTATGAAACCAAAACCGTACCAAGACCACTGCATCGCTCAGTTCCCCTCCAGCCACCTTTTCCCATCTTTTTTGTCTCCTATCCCTTCTCCTGCTCAGGCAACTCTTCCCAAAGCCGCCGTCAGTTAAAGGAGGAGGTTGTTCCCCTTCCTGCAAGCAGATGGTGCTGCTTCTTCCCTCCCTCTCCCACCCCTCTGCATCTCTCCTCTGAATTAAATCACCTCGCTACTTTAAGCTCTTAAAATGCAAAAGACAAAACTACCCTGTTTCTGCACATAAAAAAAACCAACCCAACTTGTCTCTTTCAGAACAGCTGCTTGTCTGAAGTACCACAGGCCACAGAGAACAAATTAGGCTATCTGCACATTAAAACAGGCAAGGACTTAACTATAATGCCAGTTAAGGGCTACAACACAACTTCTGCGTGTTTTACTAGCGCAGAATAAAAGTGACACATAGACACGATCTCATGTTTAAGTCAAACCAAAATTCACAATACTAAAACAGCCCCCCTACACTCACAAGTCAATTAAAATTCAGTTTACACAGCTGACAGCAGCTGCAGGTGGTCAGAAACACACACCAAGTAGCTGCTGACTGCAAAGCAAATTACCATAAGCTCATCCAGGGATTTTCTTTGCAGGTTAGTAGTAAGGGTGCCAGAGGAGAGCAAGCGACAACACCTACCCATTTCTCTCTAAAAACAAATTGTCAATTATTCCATCAGATAATAATGATAACAATTACATCGATATCTCATCCTATAATCAAGGTAAGAAAGCTGCCTCCATTTTAAGCACCTAACACGCAAGAGAAGCATGTGTATAGCAAAGTGCCAAAAAGCATCACAATGCGGGACATAAGTTCTCCATTTAAGGACTGACTCAAGAAATACACCCTGTTGGGTTTTTTTTTTTTTTCTTCCCTCGAAATGAGGGCATTAGAAGGCTTGAGACTGCCAATTATTTTATTTCCACAAAAGACCCAAAGAACTCTCTTGTAAAATTAGTTGATGATTCATTAGCATTTCATCATCCAACTTAACCAATACAAAGAAAAAATAAGAAGATTCAATCATTGAAAAAAGTAACAGAAGAAAGCAAAAGTTCAGTATAGTCTCTCTTCCCATTGAAACTCTGAAAAAGAAACATCAATATGCATCTTACAGACACCCAGCTTTGTGCTTGTTTGTTCTTTAAAGGCCTGAAAGAACCACAAATATAATATAACCAGTAATACACTAGGCAGGTTGGTGCACAGATACCAAAAAACGCATTGCAAATACCGACCGTGCATTTTGCTCTCAGGACTATGAAGCTCAGTAGCCTAAACCAGGTTTTTAGCTCTGACCTACAGATTCCGAGGATCTGCAACGAGCAGTTGAAAGGTAAGAGGTGACCGTGCATAGCTGGAAACGTCTCGTACAGGGAAACCAACCCTGTAAAGGGCGAGTTGTCCCTTTAGGATGAGTAGTTCTGAAAGACGGAGCACTAGGACCTCATTTTTTCCATTCCAATTTAACCAGCTCCCATTAAGAGTTTTTCAACGCAACCATGGCACAGGAGGGGGGACATGGCAACTCAACACCAAAACCTAGATAGCAAGAGGTCCACAAGATCAAACAGCCACGTTATAACCGTATCTCAGACCACCAGACCGGGCGTATTTGGCAGAGGCAACCTCCACCACTGGCACGAAGACCAATGCTAGCAGAGAGGTGGCAAACTCCGCAGCTTCGACTTGCAGAAGCTGCTTCTGGGCCTTGCCCTTTCCTTCAGGCCCTCGATGCGTGGAACCATCTCACATGGTGGGAGCCAGCAAAAGGCCCGAACCCCCTGGCCTGGCCCTGCTCTGCCCTCCAACGAGCCCATCCACACCAGCCCCATCCCGGCACATCAAAGTGGCAGGGAAAGGGCTGCCTTCCCTCCACACCAAGCCCCGGGGCCACCCAGACCACAGCCTTTCCCAGCTGGGGCCAACGCAGGTGCCCAAAGGGTCCCCAAGCACCACTCTCGGGCAGAGTGGGACCCCTGGGGACGAAGCAGCCCCCCTACCGCCCTCAGCTCCTCTCAGCCCGAACTGCAGGTCCCCCCCACGCGCTCCCCTTTATATACCCTCCGCGCCCCACCGCCGCCATCAACAGCAGCCAATCCGGGGCGGGGGTGCGACGCCCCCTCCCCTAACTAGGCCAATGGGAGGCAGGGGCGCGAGGCACGCGGCCAATCAGGCGGCGCAGGTGTCGTGTCCCCCCCCCCGCCCGCTTCCCGCCACCGCTCCCCGGTGTGAGAAACCACCGCGCGCCCCCGCCCCGAGAAAGCGCGAGGCGCCATCAGCCCCCCGTGAGGGCGCCCAACGGTCAGTCAGCCCCAACCACTCCGGCCCTGGGCGGGGGGGAAAGGGGCTGGTGGCGAGAGGCCGCGCTGGGCGGGCAGAGAGGGGACAGCCCGGCAGTCGAGGGTAGGGGAGCTGGTCTAACCACGGGGCGAGGAGAGCGAGCGGCCCAGAGTAATGGGGGGGGCTGAGGCGCCCACAGTGCGGGGGGGGGGACGACGGGGACAAGATGGCTCCGGCACCCCCCCGCCATGGAGGTGCCAGGGTCCGGACTGTACCATCCCGGGAGGGGGGGGAAAGAGGGGTGGGGGCAGCCCCTTCTCCCTCTGTCCGGGGCGGGTGGGGGATCCCGGCTGGGGCGGGGAGGGGGGAAGCGGACTGTACCTCTCCCGCGGGGGGGGGGGAAGGGGAATGACTGCGCCTTGCTTCCCCCCCCCCCCACTCGCGGGAGCGAACGGTTTATCCCGTCCCCAGCGCTAAGGAGCCGCCAGCTCCGGGCGCCATCTTGGGTGCGACTAAAACAACAAGTCCAAAACCCCCGGCGGATCCCCGCGGCGCCCCCGGATCGGGCTTCCCTCCCGGACCGTCCCATCGCGTTACCTGAGGGGGTCCCATGCGGGTGCCGCGTCTCGGCCGCCGCCGCCGGCCCCGCTGCGGCCCCAAACCCCCCCACCTGTCCTCACCTCACAATGGTAGCTGCAGAGCGGGAGGGGGGGCGGCCGCCCGGACCTCATTACCATAATCTGCCTGGCAACAAGCCGCGGCGCCGCACGCTGATTGGCTGAAACGCCTCCGCCCGCGAAGACGGGGCACAAAAGTCCTCAAGAAAAGACTCGGAGGCGGCCAGGTCAGGGGGCCGGGGAGCAAGGGGGGGGGCCCCGATCTCACGGGGAGGGGAGGGGGGGACCCCTGCCCGGGCCTTTACTCCCCCCCCTCGAGTGCCCGCGACCAATCAGAACGCCGCTCTCATCCCCGCTCCGCTCCGCCGGGGGCCTTGCCACCAATCGGAGCGCGCCTCTTATCGCGGCGCTCCGCCCCCTGCTGGGGGAGGAGGTGTGGGGGGACGCGAGCAGCGCCCCCTGCTGGGAGGGCGGGGCGGGGCGCCCCCTGCCGGCGGGGAGGAGCGGGGGGGCGGTCTCCGAGTGACGTGCAGTGATTTAGCGGGGCGGGGGAGGGGGGGCGGCCGGCCCCCCCCCCCCCCCCCCCCCCCTTTTTACACGGCAGGGAGGGCCGCGTCCGTCGCCTTCTCCCCGCTAGCTCAGGAGGTGAGCCCGAAACCCCTTGTGGGCTCCCAGCCCCGATGCTCCGCAGCCCCCCGCGCCCCGTCTCGCAGCCCCTCCGAGCAGAATTCTCTGAAATTGCGTCAAAACCAGCAGTCCGTCGGGTTTCGCTGTAGTTTTACTTATGTACTTATAAACCAAAAGCTGAAGCAACAGTTCTTAATACCTGTCGAGGGTCAGCCCGTGAGGAAATGCCCCCAAAAAAGGGCTCCTCCTGCCCAAAGGGACCCAGGCTGGCACTGGGAAGGTCTGTGCTGGCATTTCTTTTTTTATCACGGTATATCTGTCCGAGTCTTAAATGTCAGCTTGGAGAAGGATAATCATTACTATTGTTCAGAAATTTAACTAATTGGTCATTCCAGTGGGGTTATTGCCATACTTTTGTTGCTGCTCATCTTAAAGAGGTGTTTGTATTATGGTGGCGTGGAAAAATACTGCTTTTCTTATTCCTTCTTTGCGATTAGCATACACTCAGCAAGCTATTTGATGGAGTAGCTCAGTAGATATTTCTCAAAGAAGACAATCTCTGTGTTTAGTACCTTTTACGTTTATTCCAAATGGCTTCATGAACTGCGTGCGTGCACATACATAATAAACGCTGTTCCACGGAGGCGTGGGCAGCTACGGATCCTGCAATGGGCTATTGTGGCCAACTGACCCAAAACCCAGTAACAGAGGAAGGGTAAATGTTGCTTAAAGATGAATCACTGGTTCTGCTCTTCTTCTGCCTTAGGAGAACAGCAAGAGGGTCAGATCTTGGTGCAATTAAGCATACTTTGCCACTAGATCTGTCTTTTTAAAGCCTGAGCTAGTGTTTAAATGAAGAGGCGCAGGTGTATATTGAAATCATCCCCTGTTGTACTGACCCATCCCTTCCCTGGGCAATCAAGGTAGAAAACAAGATGTGAATTTTCTAACTTGTGCTTAGTAACTTAAATTGTCAGACAAGAAAGAATTTTAAAACCAAAGTGAGCAGAATTGGTTACCCAGGTAGGAGAAGCTCAGGTTTATTTTCCCTCCGCAATAGCGCTTGACTCCTGGGCAGTTCTCTTAATTCGAATTATGAAAGTTACGGAGTGAATTTATTCCTCTAGCCTATAAAAACAGTTTCAATTTCATTATACCATGCTGAAACATTGTGATTAACAAATAGCACAAGGAAATACATAAGACCCAACAAAACTGCTTTATTTCCTGTATGTCTTAACAGCTATTTGTATTCACTTAAAACAAAAAAAACAAAACCAAAGTATTTTCAAAGTGTTATATTTTTATTTGGTATTTCTGAGAGTCTCCCTAACATTTTGAAGACTGACTCTGCTACACACACACTTGTGCCACGTCTTCATGCAAACACGTAGTTCCACAAGTGGGTACAGAACAGCGCAGGACCTCGGGGCTGCCCTTTCCTGGGACACGGGTCACAGGTTAATTTTTTTTTTTCCTCTTTGCTTTGAAAGACCAATTCAGTGCAAGCGTATGGTGGATGCAACAAGCTGCCAGATGCAGAAAAAGCACACTGGTCTGATTCGTCATCTGCAGTATCTGGAATCTGATGTAATGCCCATTGTACTTCCCACATTTAATGTGTTGTTTCTGATGCTCCAGCACGGGCTTTGTTTTTCCAATAGCCTCATGCTGTCAGAGGGAGAAAACCCTTCACGTGAAGTTTATTTATTTCTCATCTTCGTAGTTCAAATAAGCTACATAAAGTAATTGCCCCACTCGCCTAGATTGCCTGGAACAGCGCTGTAACCCTTCGTTGAAGCCTCCTTTTCCCCTCATCTCCTGGGTCATCAGATCCGTATCTCCATCCCCGCATCATCTCATTTCTATACTGCCATTTCAGCACTGCCTCTGCCGCGTGTGTCCCGTCTTGCCTGTTTTGTCTCTTCCCCGTGGCCGCTACAAGGCTCATTCTTCCGCGCCGTGGCACCGTCTCCCCCATTGAAGCACGTGTACTGACATCCTCCCGGCAAGGGCTGTTTTCCCCCTCATCTCAGGTTGCAGGTGGAAAACTGTACTGCAACCCCACCCCATTTAATTATGTGAATATCTTTTTGACCTAACTCTCTCACTTAAACCTCTTCATTCCCTTCACCAAGTAAAACCACTGTCACAAGTCTTGGCCTTCAAAACAAGCCTCCCACACCTGAACCAGTCCGCTAAAGCTGCTCGCCAACCCTCTTTCTGACCTCCTAGAAAGCTTTTCTGTTCTTTTCCCATCTATGCCTCTTCATTTCTGGTTTTGTTGGGGTTATTTGATTTTTCTCCATGACATTATCCCATTTTGAGAAGCACGTAGATTAAAAAATGACAAAGAAAAATGCTCAAGCACTGTAAACTCATTTGAGTTATAGAAGCAGACGATGCCTCGCTGGCCCCGTTGACCTCCCGGACTACATCTGTGCATGATAAGTAGGTACTTGAGCCTAGATTTCCAAATTAAACCGCGCACGGAATTGGGCTGTGCATTGTGGTACCCATCTAACGTCCGTCCCTTCTGCAAGTCAGCGGCTGGCTGTGATTTAAAACACCAATCTAGAAGATGGAAAAACTTCATCTCTCTCCGTGTTTGTTAGAACCTGCTAAGTTATAATGCAACTGAAATGTAATTACTTTACATCCTGCACAGAGAATACAAAAGACTGTGATACGAGTTTACTGGTTCAGAGCAAGCCACAATAAATTTAATTAAAATGGCCTCATGTAAAACACATACAAATACAACAAAGTTATCCTGTTTTGGTTCTCAGGATCATTTCCCCCCTCAAAAAGAGTTTAACTGGTTTGTTTTTTTCTAAACAAGCTGAATTAATCCCCTTATACTGCAAGGAAAGGTTTGACTAAAAGAAGTTCAGGGGTTAGTGTGTTTTAATAGCATCTACCTAATCATCTCAAAATTTTAAGTAATTTTACTTAAAACTAAATGAAAAACATACCATTAGAGAAAGCATTTAATTGCATACATTCACTATTGGCTGCCCTTTTGCCTCATCTGTACCCACCCAAATGGCATTTATCCCCCAATATTTAATGAGAAATACAGGCAACAGGCACAGCAAGAAGCGAGGAGACAATTCATATAGCCCCCCGTAATCTTCACTGTGCATTTGGGAAAAGGTGCATTGAGCCTTAGGAAAAGGGAGCTTTTCAGTTCACTGTGAAAAACCTCTTTAGCAAAGTGGAATAGGGTTGGGAAAAGTGAGTTCTGGCTGCAAAAACGCCTGCAGGGAAAACGCTTTGCCACTCACGCACCAACATCTCCCAACTCCATTAGAACAATATTTATTAAGGCTGCTGCTCCTGATGGTGTCTTGAGATCTCTGGGTTTAGGAGAAGATGGAAATCAACCAAGAGAGTTTAGTGTTTCACAAGCTTTGATGCAAACCGCCCATTTGCAAGCTTTTCCAGGGTGAGAAAAATATTTTCCATTCTTCTACAGCTGCTACTGGGGAGTCCTGGCCCATGAGCAGGGCAGCCAGGTGGCCGCAGCACCAGCAAACACCCCGGCAAGCTCAGGAACACCGGTGCAGCAGAGTTGTTCTTTGCATTGTAAGGCTGCTTAACGATTGGAGCCTTTCCCAGAAATCTGCGCTGGACAGACGCAGTTCAACTTCAAATCCAGGTCAACTACTTCATGTGGGATTACTGTTTATTTAGTACATGCATTTCTTCTCTGGGAAAGATGTTCAGCCGTGATGAGCCTTACCATACTTAAACTGAACCCACCCAGCTTTTTCACTCAAGTTCAGGTGGCACCACTATCCAGTTCTAGTTACATAGAAGCTTTGTCATTAGTAGGAAATAATTTGTGCATCAACTGCAAAGGGAACACAGAGGCTGTTTGGGTTTCCTCTCCATTAAGCAGGCTGGCATGACTCAGAAAACTATTAACAATGCTTTTTGAGATTTCCGAGTTTGCTAGAAAGTTGAATAATCTCTATCAAAATTAGGCATTATAATGAAGTCTTTAAAAAAATCATCATAAAGATTTACAGGATTTAAGCTTTCTAGAGAGTTTCCCCATCTCCAGCCCTGGGAGAGAACTTGTTCATACACATCCTTTTGATAGTTGTTTTTAAAAAAAAGCAATGATAAGATGATAGAGTCAGGCTTACCCAGCCTCTGTTGGGAAAGGAGGGATCTGCAGAGATAGTCCTCCTGCTTCTGGATACATTTAGTACATAAAGAGAGGCACCATGGAAAAGAGTTCAGTGATAACTTATGGTAGATGTTTAGACAGCAGCCACATTTTAAAAAAATCACATTTTATGATCTAATTTAGTATACATGCAACCATACACTCTGTTTATCTAGGCTTTTTATAGAACAGCAAGAAGTAAATCCCCTAGCTAGGAAAACTCAGCATTATTTTTCAATATATATAAAGACAAAGGTATTTGTATCTGTCAGATGGTCAATCTTCCTCCTTTTCCAGAATTTAGAAATTTGATCTTCTCACGGATGCAGGAGTTGGTGGGGGGTTCAAAGCCACCAAGCCTTCTCCTTCATAGACACCATGGTATATAATCTGAGCAGGCTCTCTTACAAGAAACTGATTTTTGCTCTTGCAGTCTTGAACAAGAGACTCAAAGTATCACTGAAAACAAGTACTTTTTTTCCCAAGGCTTATTTATACTTATTTGTCTTGTGCCAACATTTTTTATGTGGTTTAAATAGAGGACTTTTTTCTTTCCCCAGTGTTTTCCCTCCTGATGTATTTATAGACAGCACTCAGTCTCTCCTGGAGTTTATTTTGTTAGACTAAGCAAGCCAAGTTCCTTTTATCTTCTTTTGTATAAGATGTTCCTCATTCCCCCATCTGTCTTACTAGCCCCTCTGCTGGAGTGGGGTAACAGGGCTTTTAAAGAAGATTTTATCTTACACAATGCATTTTTCTAAACAGCTTTAGGTGAAAAGCTTCCTCGGGGAAGTCTCTAGTGCTTATCTAAAAGTCTGGATCTCCAAAAGCTTGTGAAAGTACTCACCAGCTACAGTCTCCTTCAGCACCTGAGCAAGATGAGCAAGGCTTACCTGGAGATACCAGTCAGGGTCATCAGGCAAGTTCAAGAGGATGAGGCAGGTCTGAGGCCCAGACAGGAATTAAATCTACAGGTCAGGATGCAGCCTAACAAAGACAATCAGGATTAGACAAAATCCAGTAATCACTTACCAGCTCCAGAGCAAGGAGACAGACTCAGGATGAAGCTGGGAAGTGAGGCTGGAGATCCATAGCCAGCTAGAGCTGTCCCTAAGCCTAGCACCCCCCAGGATCACTCTAGCAGAGATGGAGGTCCCAGGGCTCGGCTTTAAATAAAGCTCGTGGGCCCGTGGGTGGAGGCCCCAGGTGAAGCTGCTCGGGCTGGGTAAGATTTATTAGTGGCCTCAGGGCCCTGGTAGAGTGTTCCACTGCTGCTTGGGGACTGCAGGTAAAGCTTTCTCCTTACAGCAGCCTTGGTGTAAGGCAAAGCAGGGGGTTTATTCCAGGTTTTCCTTTAGAGTCTGTCTTAAATGTAGTGTTTGTACTGTTATCCTATTTACTAGAAGATTGGGAGCCTGGTTAAAAAAAAAAATGGAGTAACTTACAGTTTTGGAAGAACCTGTTTGCTTTACTTTTTTTCATGAGGTTTGAGTCTGCTTACCATATTTTTGAGTCTTTCTCTAATCTTGTATTGTAACAGTTAGAAAGCTAGACTTTTAAGAAGAAAAAACACTGCTGAAATTTTCTCATGGAGTTCTGGGATTTTGTGGTTAAGCATGAGAAAACCATCCTGTGCAACACTAGCAATGTCACATTGATCTCAACACCTCTGGCCCAGGAGACTGCCGTGTCCTGTTTGAGTACCTGACCCCACAGCAAGAGCTGTGCAAGCAGGCACCTGCAGCGGTGTGGGGCTGTGTTGATTTAGATGTCATTCTTGGAGTACTTTCAAAATATTTTTGCAGAGTGGTTCTTTGTAGTAGGATGTGTCCTTCGAGAGGATAGTGGTTTTGGTGGGGGAAATGTTTACTGTGGTGACTGGTTGGTTTGAAGAAGGGGATGTTTTGAAACTAAACAGAGTTTGAGAGGTAAGTATATTCCACCCACACTATAAGATGCCTGAATGCCTTTGAAAATAAGTGACTTAGGGTAATGGTAGGAATCAAATAGAGTAAATGTATAGCAAGTACCAAGATTTGTCAGTGAGTTCAATGCTGCCTTATCTCTAAAGCTGACAAAAAGAAAATGGTATCATCTGAGACAGCCATTAAGATTGAAGCAGCAGCCTCTGCCCTGGTGCAGATGGCTACCAATGAAAGACTCCTGCTGCCAGCCAGACGGGAAAAACGTGAAAATTTGCTGCACAGAGGAAAAGCGCAGAGCTGCCCTGAGCAGAGAATTCTGGCAGATCCTCCACTGTGCTTCAGACAAATGAAACTGGAGGAGGGATGCAGATACTGTAGGCTATGAAGAAATAATGTGTCAATCTGCTTCCCCAAAATCTTTTAGTGAACAGAACATAACCTAATTATTTTGAGCTGCTCTCATTTTTTTCCTCCTTTTTTTTTTTCCTTGCAGGAAATAGTCCTTCTCAAAGCTCATGTGGTGTTATTCAGGTGCACCCAAATGTTATATATTCCAGGTGTGCCAGGCACCTGGCCAGCTGGACCCAAGACAGTGGCATTTTCTTCAAAGCAGCCGATTTCCCCAGTAAGGTGAGAGCATTCTTTCAAGCACAGTTATGACACTACTTTGTATTTCTCTGTTATTACAGAATTGTTCAACTGTTGCCTTGAACTCTCGTAACCTCAGCCTGCATACAGTGGAAAAATTCAGGATTTGCTTGCCTGAGCATGAGCCTGCAGTTCACAATAAAATATTTGCCGCGGTTCCAGCTGAGAGTGCTTGTGTGTCCTGTGTCATGTTAGGTTTGCTCTGCCTTAATTTTGCAGGCACCCTTCCAGAGCTTTGTTTCAAGCGTTTTGCTGTCTGAGTAGAATTGATATTTCCCAGCGCTCTAAAATCCATTTGCTTGGGAAGACTCTCTTTAAAGCTAATACACTACACTGGGAGCTCAGGTAGGGTCTAGGCTGTATGTTTAATCAAAGCATCCCAGAATCAGACCCCTGATTTCCAAAGTGCTCTGAAATTTGCTTCTTGGGGAGTTTGCCTGAGTAATAGAGTTCCACAGTAATAGCAAGGGCATTTCTTAAAGCAAATTTGGAGTCATTTTGATTGAGAGACTTGCCAGCTGCAGGCCCATCCAATCAGTAGCCCGTTTTTACAGTGAAATGTCTTTTTTGCCACCATGGTAAGATTGTCTTGAAAGTTATTATTTTAGTTGCTGAGGTATTTAGAAGGCAAAGGACAGGAGTACACCTAAGATACTTAAGTAATCTTAAACTTCTCAAATCAATCTGATGAGGCAGAATTCACTTCTCTGAGTTCTGTTTCACCCAAGAATATTGCAATAAGTTGAATGAGCCACTTCACTTCCTTGCGGTTCTCCTCAAATGTAAAAGGTTGTAATGAAATGTCTCCTTCTGTGTTAATCTTTGTAATGAATTCCAGAGCCTGGCTCCCCTTCTCTGCCCTCTCCTCTCTAATTCCCTGCAGAACCTCTAGAAAACCTGCTGGTGAAGCCCGTTTTCCTATTTTCCTTCCCAAGTTTGGCCCTTATCTAGTTTTATTTTGACTCATTCACTTTCTATTATAGCAGTTGCAGAAACTGTGGAAAAAATATTTTACAAAATACTATTTAATTTAATATAGAGCAACTGCAACACAGCAAAAACACATTAAAGGTGTAATTAAGACTAAAAGACAATTCAGTATTTCTGTAACACCTGTTGGGGGTTTATCTCCTTTCATAGTCTTTCACCGGGTTTTCTCCAACAGCTGACATGTTGGTTGATAACATAAATACAAAATAAAAATGAATGAAAGAGCCCTCTACCGTACAGAATGCAGGCTTCTTTCACGATGAAATACTCAATAGTGAATCACGCGATTGTTGAAAAGCTATTGGCAAGCATTGGAGTCGAAGGTGGAAAACAGACTTAACGTGTGCGATATTTTTTCCTTCCCTTACTTTAAAAAAAACTTTTTCACAATGCGAGAGCCTTTAATGAAGAGAAATAGCTGTAAATTCATTTGATTCTTATTTTTCATGGCTGTACTTCTTGGATGCTTTTTTTGGTAAATTATTTCCTGCCCCGTGCCAGATGCTGTTTCCATTCACAATGAAGTAATAGTCCTTTGTGAGTGATATCACAGTATTCTACCACAGCCCTTATTGTGACTTCTCAAATTTAACGTCGTGAAATACATTCTTTGTTGGTTGTTTGGGGACTTTCAGATCGAGGGTTTGATTGAAGTCAGCCTGCAACAAAAAGAGAGCCCGGAGAACTTGGACCGTATGCAATTTGCAGAAAAACATGGAAACAAAAGAAGGGCAAAAAGGAAAAGTTTGGATATTTGATATATTCTGCCTCTTCTTGTGCAGACAGAGAAAAAACTTGAAATAAGACTTGCGTAATTTGTTGTTTTTCAGGTTTTTGAGATGGTGCAAGTATTTAATTGCTGACCCTGCCAAGGGATCTACCCGTGTGCCCACGCTGGGCTGCTGCAGTCGATGCTGGATCAGCAGGTAGCGCTGGCCGGGGGGACCTGGTTGGGGTCTGCTCCTGTTTCACACCACCGTGTGTGCTCTGGTGCTGTGCCCAGGCGCTCAAGCAAGTATCTCCAAATACAAATAATTCCTAGTTCTTCAACTAGATCACAGGGTTAGGCTCTTCTAAACTTGAGCTAGAAACTTGGCCATTGCCTTTTAGACATGCGATCTGTGGGTTTCGTATCGTGATGACGCAGTTCCCTCCTTTGCCGGTATAAGGTTTATTAAAACTGGTGTATGTGTTTGTGCCAGTGTCCCCGTGCATAGGAATGAATTCTTTTGAAGGGTTATGTAAAGGTATATTTTCTGGAAGACAGAACAAATACAAGGAATCCAGTTGAGTTACTTAAGGCCTGATCATGGAGTGGAGCGCTCTGAATTTTAAACGCGGGTTAGAGCACTTCGCTTGCCTCGGGTCTGTGTAAGGTTGTAGGAGTGTGTGTGTGCACATGTATGTGTATGTGTTTAAGCATAAATTGATCTAAGGACACAATTATATCTGCTTACTTTTTCCCCCTTAAAAGTAAACTGGTAAAAGAAAGTAAGATGGAAGACATTCCTTTTGAAATTGGTAAGTAAATATTGGTTTAAAGTCTTTGCTAGGTAGACACTTTTTTGGAGAGCTTTTTAGCCTTTCCAGTCAACAAAGCAGCTGGCAAACAGGTCTGTTGTCCAGCTATATTTTCAGGAAGTATGGAAAAGATCTTGTTAGACTTTTTACCAGGAAAGAGGGAGACATTTATAATACCTGATAGAATATTGATATATGTAAATGTGCTGATATATGAGATTGTAAAAAATAGAAAGCGTGGTCAAATTTTGCTCTCATTGTAGTCCACTGAGACTGCACCAGGTAATAAGCTGAGGAAAAATTTAGCCAAAAGCAGTTTTGAGGGAAACTATTAAAATGCAGATAAATGAAGATGTCTGGCTGACCAGAAGAATCTGTATTCATGTGGCGAATGTTTCATTACTCATACTGCAATGCTTTCTGAAGTGTATTTTTGTATCATCATTTCCCATTTTAAATTCAGCTCTTAAATCCCAAAAGGGAATTAACTACCAGCCATTTGCATTTTAAAGGGAAAACTCAAACCTCAACAGAGTGCTCTACTTAAGACCCTTTTTATATAACTTAGCCAATGAGCTACATCTCGGTAGAGACCTTAGGGAGTCAACCCAGTGACTGAGACAAGGCAGGAAAACCTAGACTTGGAAGAAGCCTTGTGATTTGCCTCATAAAATGCGGAATACGCTGGTATCGGTGCGAAGCTCTCCTGCGAACTGGTGTTTTCATTATTGTGGGGCAAAATGGCTTTATGGCTGAGGGGAAAGAAGGACCTTCAACCTTTGGCAAACGGGGATGGCTAGAGCGCAGGCTGCTCTCTCTTCCCATGTGCGAGGGGAAAATCATAGTAAAAATAAAGTTGTAAAATAAAAAGAGCAACTTTTAATTCAGCCCTTTGTAAAACGTGGTAAAAGACAATCGGAAAGCTACAGGAGAAGCGACGTGGGTTTTCTTAAAACAAAGATCTCTCGGGAGCTGACTCACCTTCTGAGAAGGTGTGATTCAGGAGAGGAGTCAGGGGGCTGTTCTCCCCCTCAGGCTGTGGGTCTGTGGGTGGAAGGTGTAGGTGGTCCACTCCTTCCCTTGGAGACATTGGGATTCATCTTCTACTCAGATGTCCCAGTTCCTTTCAGCTGTGTCTTGCTGTATGCCTTTATTCAACTGAAACAGACTTCAAATACATGTATTTCTTTATTTCTTATTGCCAAGAGAACCTCTATTCTAACTTCTTGCTGCCTTAGGAGCTTGAAAGCTGCGAAAGTACTGCTATTTCTCATTTTCTTGTGGTCCTCCAAAGAACTGTATTTCAAAGGTTATAAAAAAACCCAGCACAGAATATGAAGCCACTCTCTTAAATGAGTTTATAAATAAAACAGACAGTGCTCTCTAGTACTACTCTATTTGGGGCATTTAAAAAAGAATTGTAGAGCAAGGTCTGCAAATATGGATTCCTGTGCCTGGGACTTCCAAAATCCCACTGATTTCCCCCTAACTGTGTCGAAGATGATGCTGTTGCTCAGCACCAGGGCCTTCAGCTCCTTCCCGAAGCGTGGTCTGGCGACAGGCACTGGAGAGCAAAGCTGCAGGTCCCGCTCTTCCCTGTGATACCTTGTGCGCAACTCCCTTGTCTCCGGGGTGCGCATTTCAAGAAACTAAAATAAATATTCCTGTGTTGACACAAGAAGAATGACTGGGTGGTTGGGAGCTGTGAGGTTTCTAATGATGATTGTAGCAGGAAATGTGCCTTAATGTTTGTTTAAATAGAATGATGCAAACTGCAGCCGTCTATGCTGATACCAAATTAAAGGGAGCAAGGAGGGGATTTTTTGTGGGGTTATTTTGCTTTTAAGTGCACCAGAAAAATACGCGCTTAGAAGTATCGTGCAGCTGATGGAAAGCAACAGTTCCCAGTAATAAAGCTTTGCTGTGTCAGACGTGACGTGTCTCCTAGACATTTTAAAATTCCTTATTGTCTGTTCCTGTGTCATAAGTTACTTTCTAACACACCCTGTTGCTTGCAAACTGAGTAACTGCACAAACAAGTGATGAGGGGGAAATAAAAGGCGACTTCAGTGTGCCATAAAAGAGCTTGTTAGCGCAGGTTATTCCACGATAGCTGATGTAACAGGCACTGAATCAGACCTGATTGCGGAGATTTTTTGTTGTTGAATTGCACTTATCTTCAAAGCTGCTGCAAATGACTCTACGTTTATTCAGCAGGACAAGTCCTGAGGTTTTTATATTCGATGTTGTTCATCGCCGTGCCATTTGTTAAGATGATTTGGCTTTTAATCCACCAATGAATACTGAATGAAGAATTCAATCATGAATCAGATCTCTTCTTTTGCTTGCCAGTAGTACAAGCCATTTTTATTTTAAATTTCAGGTTTCTTTTACAGTACAGAACAAAAATAAATTATGAGTGGAAAGAAGTTAAAATTGTTCCTCTTGAGCAACTCTCCTGCATCAATGCTTAATCCTTCCATTATGTGCGGTATCATTAATCATTCTACTGTAATATTTGACACACACATTTGTGGGACAAATTCAGATCTAATAGAAAAGCTGCAATAATACTGACTTATGTGGAACGGCAGCTAATTATAACATATTTGAATTTTCATCTTTCATGAAAGACCTCTATAAAATGAACAACCTTTCACACCGCTGAAATGAGACTGTCTGAGTGAGACTGGCAAGCAGACGAGGGGAGAGGAAAGAAACGTCATCCAAGGACGACAGGAGAAATCTCAGCATCCTAATGAGCCGCTATCTGTGGAAAATATGCTCAGTTGTTGGTGAATTCTTTTTAATTATGTTTTTTTTCCTCTTTAAGCTCTCATATGGCTTCTCTGCCACCAACTGCACTGCTCAGCTTATTTAAGTTGGAATGGTTTGGTTGCCTTGATAGATGAAGAACTGATCCTGCCATCTTTAGAGGCTAAAGGATGCTTCTGTCTTCACAGGTGGACTAGAAGAGATAAAGATGACATGACGCCTTCAGCCCATTGTAGGAAGATATTACGATGCAAGAGGGTGAGCGTTTACTAAGTATTTTCTGCAATCCAGCCTCTCCTTCCTCTCTCCCCTGGTGTCTTGACTATACCTTTATTTAGAGACCTCTAGACCCCCTGCCTTTTGAGTTCCATGTGTCAGGGTAAGTGTTTGCTACGGCTCTTTGAAGAAGCATCAGGCGTTATTCTTCTGCCTTGAGATCCTGCCAGCGCCCGAAGCCTCGCCTCCAGCTGGAGAGAGAAAATGAGCAGCGTAAATAGCCAGTTTGTGTCTTCTGAAAACCGATCGTTAGCTAAAAAGGTGGTTAGGCTCTCTTCTGGTTTTGCATTTGGGATCCTAAATCCTGAGTGTGGGCTCATTACTCTATTGAGTTATATATCAGAGGTAATTTTCTTTCCTGGATAGTGAATCCTACAGATGTGCGAATCTATTCCAAAAAGGATTGCTTGTGTCTTTCAGACACTGCTTTTGTCTCGGGTAGTCTTCCTCTTCAGACAAACAAATTGTCCAGTTAAATCCACCGTGATCATTGGTTTTGCCCTCCGTCTAGAAAACGAGAGGAGATCATAGACTTAGCACATTTTCCGGATGCTAAGATTCATACGCAGAGTACTGAAGGAGCAGCGGCTTCCTTTAGCAGCCACGCTCTCATTGTGCTAGCCTTAAGCATCCTCGATTGAAGTATTTTTCATTTTCCAATGCATTGCCACCTTTGCTGTGCTGATGCACTTCAGCAAAGCGGTGCTCTTTCTAAACCTAAAAGAAGGGGTTATTTGGAAGTTTGCCGTTACGTGAGAGCGCATATTAATGTTACGATTGTTTCCTTAACAGTCTGTTATATGCTGCAGGCAAGGATCGTGCTGTTTGAGATTAACATAGCGCAAACTGCCGCTTAAATCTCCCCCCAGAAAAATCTCAGGATACCTGCGGGAAAGCCAGATTGATGGCACTGTTTCAGGCGGAGACCAGAGCAGTAGGAAAATGGCCATCAAGAGTTAAGGATTCATTGATACAATAAAGGGTAGACTTTTCCTCCCTTCCCTACCAAGCCCTTTTAAAGATGTCTTTGAGTAGACACAGAAAGGCTTCTTGTCCGTCACTTCCTTTTCACAGATTCCCGTGCTGGTTTTCCTCACGCCTGCAATTACTCCTTTTATCCCTGTTTTTACGGTATGACTCCACTTGCGGTGCATCTGTTCTTAGTTATTCTCCATCCTTCCATTTTTATAAACTTCATTGTATTCCCACAGAAATCACCTTTCTTTTTGTAAACTCCTGTCTCCCTTGCATTATCTTTCAAGGCCTAGAAGGTCTTTGCATTTTTTGTTACTCTCTTTCTGCGGAACTTCTTCCTCCTCTGTGTATACCTTATATCTTAAGCCCAGTTTCTTCAGCGTTTCCTTCATCTCATTGCTGCTGGACTTTCTACACCTTGTCTGCAACGTGTTGTCCTTTTGAGTTACAGATGGAAGACCGAGTTGCAAAACTGCGGGAGCCCTAGACTTCCACAAAGAAATTCTGCAGCCAAATAGAGATGTCCAATTCCAGAGCAGATTGGCAACTTTCTGATGTTATTTATGGGTTTTGGAGAAGTATTATTTCCCAAAGTCACTTACATAACTGGATGTCGGATCAAGTTTTAGTTGGCTAATGAGAGTTTTGCATTGCTTTATGCTCCTCATACAGCCTTGTTAACAGATAGAAGTCTTGTCCTAAGTGCAGTACGGCTTGTTATGAGTTGTGGCAGTTAACTGTGTATCGTTCATGGAAGTTGGGTGGTATATTTTTTCTAGAAGCACTGTTTAGTATTTCTTATATTGCTGAATTGTGCTGGAACAAGGAGTTCTCTTTACTCAAGCCCACCACGTGCTGTAGCCATTTTCTAAATTCAGTTTGCATTCCACTTCCTAAACCCAAAGCTGACTCGGCTCTACCTCTGCAACCTCTACCTTGCACATATCTGTCACATAGAGCTAGTACGAATGATACGATCCGCCGTTGCAATCTTCGATCAAGTTTTTAATTAGAAGAGCTGCATAACATTACCATTCACAGGCTAGGTCAGTTTTATGCTTTCATTTGTGGAGTTTAAGAGAATGGTGAGAATATTCAAAGATTTTCTTGCGTCTGTGAACTCATTTTCCAGGTACTGGCAGGATCTCAGCACATCAGTTTGCTAAAGTTGCTGCTCCCGGTGACTTCAGTGGTACCAGACACATTCCTCACCGACTTCTGTTTGCCCTTTTTGTCAGGAGTTTAACATTGCCCTTTCAGGGCACATTTTTTCAATCATAAATATGTTCTTTCCGTTTACACAGTTGTGGTCTCGCAAGTGATAATGGGCAGAGATGTTCACTTGAAACATTTTTTACAGAATAAACAGTAGCAGCCAAAGGTGAGGATGAGATTCTCGGTGCTTCGTTAGCACGGATGTACTGGGAAAAGGGCACTAAAAGCCCTGGAACCAAGCACATAAAATGGGATCCTTGGAAGGAAATGTAAGCTGCCACCTACCTAACAGGGACCACCAAGGAAAGAACAAGATCTGGTGGCTTAGAACATTTTTTCCTGGGGAGGACTGATCTCTATATGAAGGGGAATCCATTATTCTCCACATTTTGTTTGTTGCTTGTTTTTTAGGTAGTGAACTGAGCACTGACGGTCTTGCTTTTGACGCGGAATCTGCTGTGTTGCAGCCTCACGGCAGGACTTCGGCTCTTACACGCTGGTGTGTCTGCAGCGTAGTACTAGGAGCAGGCTACGTTACTGGAGGTGAGAACGAAGCTGAGGTCGTACCTCGTGCTTACCCGTGAGACTTCCCCAAAAGTCAGCGGATTGAAATTGCTTTTCGGAAAAATGAGGATAACACTGTCGTAATCGAGGTTGGCTCAGTAAAAATACTCCAGAGTGAATCAAGTACCTGTTTGGTATGTCATGCCTGCGTATGGGCACGCTGCTTTCTTTTGTGTTAACAGCCACTGTCCCACCATAAAGCATTATATCCGAATAGGCTGAGGCAGAGGACTAGGTGTATTCTGGTCATGACGCTGGCACCACGGGGCCGTGGAAATTCAGGCTCTCGTGAGGGCCCTCATACTTTGCGTGCCTCCGCATTTAAGACATTTGTGACTTGCTTGCAAGAGGAGTTCAATAACCTGCAGCCAATTACTTCAGTTTCTGCTGTGCCCCGCAAATCAAGTCTTCAAATTAACCCCAAATTAACAAGCCCCTTTTTTTGTGTGCGCGGCTGTTTCGCCATCCTCAGAATGCGTTAGCTCACAGAGGGGTTGTGAACATTAATACTCACCCAGCACTATGTAAATATTAAGTATTAAAAGTATATTAATTTATATAGCGCTTTAAATGCTTTATAAATTCAACCTCGAATGAAAGCCCCTATCCACAGATTTATAAAGAGCTTGTACGTTTTGGCTTGGGGAGAAAGAAAAATACCGCCTTTTTTAAGAAAAGGCAAAAAGCTTAACTCAGAATATCCTGTTATTTACTCATGTATTCATATTGCACAATAAAATATTTACATTAAAATGTATCAGTTTTCAAAAAGAACTTATTAACTCAATTTTCCAGCTGAATTTGGCCAAGTTGAAAAGAAAATTATATATGCCAGAGGACCGCAGTAAAAGAGATTTAAGGGTTTTCAAATACTATAAAAAAGAGACTATAATAAGTGACTAGTGGACCAGTCAGCTGTTTTAATTAAAACTGGGCTGCTTATTGATCTGTCGTACAGATTTACCCCCATCTGCACCATTTCAGCAATATTCCCTTCAACCACTTCAGAAATAGCGCTTGTAAGAGACACTAAAGAATATGGAAGTTGAGAATGGAAATGTTTTATAACTATGTGAATTTTTTCCATCCCATGTAAGCACCTCATGTATTTTCACACAAAAATGAAAGTGAATATATAGAATCTCTAGGATACTACTATTCTGACATAATTCTAATGGGTTCACTGATTGTTACTGCTTAAAAAAAAAAAACAAAACAGACGTCTAAAATATATTGGTTTATATCAGATTTTTAAAGGTGTCATGTCTAAAAATGTTCTTGCCACTGAAACCAGTGGGAGCTTTAGCAGTTGCATCCTCAAGCTGGGCATTTGTCATCCCTGAATTGACTGAAGCACATTCTCATTGTGAAAGCCAAAGAAAATACTAAAAAGGGATGAATAAATGTTTCGCGTCGGTATGGAAGGGCTACTGTATCAGCAGTGGTGTTTGGTAGCTCCGCTTTGCTCCTGAAGGGCTTGATTTTTTTACATTTCTTTTTCTAAGTGATGCGGTGACGTTAAAACAGCGTCGATGCCAATTTGGCGCCATTGGTTTTAAAGCCTGATACGTGTCCTTGAAGAGCGGCACCAGCTGTGGCAGAACATCTGCACGGGAAGAAACCGGAGGCACAGCTGTTTCGCACCGCCCGGCGCACAAACTGGAGAAGGTGGTGATGATGATGATGATGATGGTGATGATGATGTCGTCACAGGGATACGTAGCCGTTGTTTAATTAAAGTTTACGGAGAGCTTTGTGTTTACAGCGGTTGGCAGCATGCGTGCCGTCTTCTCTTCCAGGTAGTGCCCGGTGAGCGCCCGCCCTCGGTGTTGGCGGCAGGGTGAAGCAACCTACGTTTATTATTCAATAGCTGCATTTTAAGAAAAAAAAATAAGAAAAAGCACAATGGTGTTGGTTTTTATCGCGAAACAAGAAGGGCTTGGAGCTTGCTGGCAGCACCGCGGGTCAAGGGTTGTAAGAAATGGGGGATAGATTGAGAGGGGGTTTTCTTTCCAGAGTAGGAAACCTCATTGTTTTCTTTTTAGATGAGGAAACCGCCTCGTTTTCCTTCTGTCACCCCAGGACCCCCCTCGCCATCGCAGCGGCCAGGACAGGCGATGAGTCCGGCGGGCGCTCAGCCCGCAGACCCCCGTGCAGCCCGCAGCCGTACCACCCCCTGGCACTTTAGGCTCCTCGGTATAAGCACTTGCGCGTAGGCAGCTAATTTCTATAGCCGCCTAAAAATAAAAGAGGGGTGAAAAATCCCCCCGGGGTGTTTCCCCGCCCCGCGCCTCCCCTCGGGGCCTCCCCGCGCCCTCAGCCCTCAGCTCTGGCCGCCATTTCCCGTCGGGGCAGGGAGGGGGGGAGCTCGCGCCCCGTGGGCGGGGCAGCCTGCCCGGCGCCTCTTCCTATTGGCTGGTAGCGGGGAGGGGGGCGTGGCCCGCCTGCCCAGGCGTCCTTACTCACCCGGGGGCGGGGGCGGCTTTCCGCCGCGGCGCGGCGATTGGCCGTCAGGCGGGGGCTGCGGGACGTCACTCCTCCGCGGCGCGGCGATAGGGCAGGGCGGCGGGGCGGGGCGGGGCCTCGCGAGGCGGCTCCCGACGCGCCGCCGAGGGGGGCGCTGAGGCCGCAGTAGCGCTTGGGCGGAGGCGGACGACAGTGTCGGCGATGGGCTCCGCGCTGCGCTTTCCCCTCCTGCTCCTCCTGGGGCTCGCCGGCCCCGCGGCCACGCTCGCTGGCTACATCGAGGTGGGTAGGGGCTGGGGGCGGCTGGGCTTCGGCCGTTGGGGGCGCGCGGGCGGCCGTTGGGGGCTCCGCGCCGCTGCCCTTCTCCTCAGGCGGCGGGGGCAGCGGGTGCGGCCCCGCTCCGAGCGGGCTCCCCCGGGGGTACCTGGTGCCGCCCGCGGGGGCGGAGGGGGCCGGGCATTGTCTGGCGGCGGCTGAGGGTGGGGGAGAGGCCGCGGGGGAACCCGGGCTCCGGCGCAGCCGAGGTGGGACTTTCTCGCCATCTTACCAGGGTGTTTCCCCCCTCCCCGGGCGGTGAGTTAGCGCGGGGGGGGGGGGGGGGGGGCTGCCTTATCGCCCGGGGCCGACCCGCAGCTGGGCTGCGCTTGGGAAGGCAGAAGATAAGCGGCGTGTTCAAGGTGCCTCTGTTTGCATGGAAGGACCTGGAGGCTGCCCAGCTTCTGCAAGACCTTCTCGGGGTAGGCGGTGATGAGTCCGTGCTTTCGCCTTGTTTTCAGGAAAGCGCTCCAGCCAGATACCGCAGGTCTCTGATCTGGCCAAAGATCGCATGGTTTAGCAGCTTCATTTCACTGGGATGCTTGGGGTTTTGGGGTTGTTTCTTTTTTTTTTTTTTTTTTTTGAGACGTGACCTCTGCATTCTTGGCACGGTGGCAAGAGCCGTGAGCTTCAGATTGGTCTAGAAGCTTAGAAGAGTATTAGAGGGCAATTTCGTAGAGAAAAGCCTCGGTGAAACGAAGCCGTTTGGTTGCTATCCGCTTGATAGATCCCGAATAAATCTTCAGGTTTGACCTGTTACCTTATCTTTTGGAGGGGATGCTTCAGCCAAGTGTGCATTTAATATAGAAATGGTTTAGATGCTGCAATTCATATATACACACACTCACGTGAATATATATTACATTTATATCTCTCGATATGAAAGTAATTGGAGGGGGAGAAATTCCGACTTCATCCCTAAACCCAAAAACTTTGTGTAATCTAGCTATCGAAGCAACAAGACGGATAGGAAAAAATCTTGTCAATTTAAAAACTTCACACTATAACCTGTCTATCAGAGTGAAACAGCAAAACAAAGAGCAAAGTGCGTGCTGAGCTTCAGACATGGCACATAAATAGAGTTTAATAATCTACACCTGAATGTTGTTTGGAAATGCAAAACAGCTACATCCGTCCTGTACGGGTTCTGGGTTATTTAGGGATGGATAAAGAACAGGCTTGTGGCTACTTGTGAAGGGCTTGATTTGACAGTTTACAGTAAAACTTAACCAGCTTGGTTAAGCAGAACATCTCCCTCAGTGCAATGCAAAAATCCGAAGCCCTAAGCTGGCGGTAATTACTAAATGGGAATCGGCATGGTTCTTTAATATTTTTACTATGTGTCGTGTGAAATCAGTCTAGTCGATGACTTTTGCTTCTTCAGCTGCTATAGAGGAATAGTATTCCTCCCGCTTTGTACCAGCCCTTCTGTTAAACATCTATAAATCAATGGAACGTGGCGATAATTGTCTTTGGAAGAACTTGTGCGGAGGTTATCTTGCAGGAAGGGTAACTGAAGAGTCGGTAGGGCTGCTCTGAGGGGCTGTAGCTCATGCCGAGATGAGGTTGCTGGGCATCGCCGGGGTGGCAGGGGACTGTCCTGGCTGCTCCGCGGTGGCCGGGTTAAACCTAATCCCTTGCACCTGTTTCGAAACTCCTCCAGCTGTGGGTCACTTCCTCGGTCATATCCGAGACAAATTCGGCTGCTATGCGCGTCCCTTCTGGAAGCTGCTGCTGCTTATGGACGTGGGCTACAAAATGCCAAGCTGGAGAACGAATCTAGCTGTGATTTTATTCCCAAGCCTTGTGTCCATCTGAAGAAGCAGATCCCGGGATTCGCCAGTCGCAGGATTGGCGGAGGGGAGAGCAGCAGCGTCACACCTCGGCACCCAGGAGGGGCTGGCAGCTCCCGAGAATGGGGCTGTTGACCTCGTTGAAAAGGATTTAAATGAAACCGTTCCTGCCTTGCTCTTTTCCAGAGGATTGCCCTGCCTGTAATAGGGTTGGGGTTGCTCCTGAGCCGCAGCGGTCTGGTCTTGGCCGACATGAGTCGGTGCTAGCGCGGGGTTATGTTAGTGCACCGGGTGTCCTCAGTGGCTCTTGGATCCGTTCAGCCGCTCCTCCAGCAGAATTCGCATCCTCTGAAGGCACGACAGCCGCCTTAATCTGCTGACACAAAATGTGACATTTTAACTCTTATTTTTGCTGCGTTCTCTCCCGTTGTCTTGTCTGGGGGGGACTGCAGCTCTCGCGTCTTTAGTGCTGCCAGATTTTCTCAAGAATAGCATCTCGATGCAGAGCTTAGGAAGCGAAATGGTTACTGTTCTTGGTTTTTATACTGTGATCGTTACTGGATGCTGTCAGGTAATGTGATGACAAATATGCAAGAGATGGATTTTTTCTTTTTTTTTTAATCGTAAAGATGACATTTGAAAGTATATTGGAGTTAAGGAAAATGCGTAGCAATGCCTGCAATTATCAGTTTAGTTGGATTGGCACGGTCCCATTAGGTGGATTTTCTTTCGCTTGATTATCTTAGCTACCAGTCCCTGTCCCTAGAACACCCGCTAATCTTCTTATCGACTACAATTTGGTTTTCTTTCTTTCCTGCACGGAGGAAGGGGAGTGGCAGATTATTTTTTTTAAATTATTGGTATGTGAACCTTTGAGTAGGGCGTTCCCAAGGGCTTGTTGTCGGTGACGGTCAGTCTCCCTTTCAGATCACCCTGCGTGGATGGCAGATAACCTTTGACAATCTCTCTTCCAAATGCATTTGAATAGAAGAGCTTGGAGAAATCATTGATACCCAGCAATGAATGTTTTCCTTTCCATGGTAATATGCGTCCTAGGGTTGTGTCTGAATTCAGTGGCTGCTGCATTCTGCTTGTGAAGTCCCCAAGAACTTAAAATACGACACTGATGCCAACTAGAAAAAGAAATCTATTCTAATTTGATCTGTATTCCAATGATAAACTACTTCTGCTGTGCCCTCAAGGCCTTTAAAGATGCAAAGTTTCTTTTTTATCACTTGACCTTTTTGTATAATCAAATCTGAGGCGATGCAGACTCGATACTGCTTTTTTTAATCACGTTTGGTTTTAGTGGGCTTTTTCCAAAGCTGTCTTGAATGCTTCGGTCTGTTACCTGTTTCACATAACCAGGATTTGGGGTGAGAAAAAAAACACAGCGTGTTTTACAGCAGAATTGTGCGTTTCGTGTTATTATTTTTGTATTGTGTGCTTAAATTCTCACTGACAAAAATATCAGTCTTGTGCCATTTCTGCAGACCTTAGGGACTTCTAATTGCCTGCTGCATTGAACAAAGAACTCCACCTAGGGGAAATTTCCACTTCTGCGTTGAAGTCCCGAGTAGAAACAGCTCAGTAAAATTCCAGTGTTGAGCCTGTGGCCTTCAGTTTGCTTTCAGTTCCTAAAACTTCGCTTTCCAGTAAGTGTTAGGAAATACGCTTTCATATGAACGTGATTATATGCAATGCCTCTTCTAAGCCTCAACAAAAGCCTCTCTGAAGCAGGGCTGTGTGTAAGGAAATAAAGCAAATCAGATGGACATCTGATATTGCAGAGAGGCTCTGCAATTTCTGCTGCGTTGTAGAATGCCACATGAAGGTAAGCTCTGCTCTTTGGAGAAGGCCTTCGGCTCTCCGTGTTCCACACGTGAAATATTTATCACCTCTCTTAAATGTTATTTAGGCATTAATATCTCTACCAGGGATTAAATGATTTTCTGTTAATATGTTCGTTGCATCGCCTGAGAGTTATTCAAAACCTATTCCGTAGGTGGCTTTAGCTGGATGTGAGCTTTATTATAATTACATACTGCTGCTTCTTCGGCACCTTATAGTGCCAGGAAGGATTAATGCCGTGTCTGTGTTCTGTATGCCAGTTACGCTTCTCTCTAGATGGTGCTTGCAAAAATTCTGCCTTTTTTCCCCTGTATGTGTCTTTTGGAGGCGTGTGGACTCAAACTCGTAAACACACATTATTTTGACGGTGTCATCGGCTTCTACAAATGTACTTAAACCGTAACCTTGTTCTTCAGTTGGAAATACAAGAGAAATACACTATCCCCAACTATCTCTTTCTTGTTAGAACAACAAAGCCTTTACCTCTGTTTCTGCACTTTGGCATTTCAGACTCTTCTCGTTAACTACTGAGGTTTTCTAAATTGACGTAATCCTTCAGACGCTTGCTCTCATGCCACTTATGTGCAGTAAAACTTAGCGTCCATTGATTTTTAGTTCATGCAGTCAGCACCTCTGAAACATGTTGTTAATTTAAGATCATGCTCGCTCTTAATTGGAATGCTTCAATGGCCTAGAAACCATTCTGCGAAGGCTTCTGAGTCGGAACTGTACTTGAACTTGCAAGATTGCCCCTTTTTTCTCCAAAAGCGTTGTCTACACCCGTAATGGGCGTGCTTTGCGTTCTCTACAAGCAGCGAGTTTGTCACGAGCAAATGGCATATCCTATCGTGGGTTTAAGTTTATAGGGGAAAGAAAAAAAAAAAGAACCTTCACTCCCGAGAAGCAGCACAGAAGGAAACGTGTGTTTCAGGAGAAATAGTTTGGCTGGGGTTTTTAGAGTAATTTCTTAACGTTAGATTTGCACATCTTGAATTTATGCAACTGTTAGCAGGGATGTACTCCACATGTAGATCTTGCGTGTGGATAACACTTTTTTAACGTGTTCAGCACTAGATTTACTACCTGCACCCCCATCTGCCTTCCCAGTTGGAGTTAAATGTATATTTCTGACTCTGCTTTCTCTGAGCTCTACTACCTCGTGTGAGAAGGTGGAGAATCCACGTACAAAAGAAGACAGAAGTCAAATTCACCTTCTAGCATGGCTCTAAAATGGTCCATAAGTTCCACTGCTTGCTCCACAGTCTGACTGGGTTGATGTTTCAAATGGAAAACTTCATCTTGATGTGCATTTGTAAAAGTTTTAAGTTCCAACTTGAGATGAATGCTCAGAATACTAATGTTCTGCAAATGGTGTTAAACCAATCTTTCCAGCAGCAAAACGTAGCCCTCTTGGCTTTATGTAATCAGGTGTCCGTCCGATCCGAAATGCGCGCGGCTAAGCTGCTTACCAGCACTTCATTTTGAAGTATTACAGTGGATGTTTTGTATATAGCCGGTGGGGGAAAGAACACGTTTGCTATTTTTGAGAGATCAACCCGTATATGTATTAAATTTAGTTAAATGTTTTGTTGTCATATTTCGTGCTGTCAGCCATGATCATGTTCTTGTACTAACTTATCCGTTGCAGACCTTCATTTTGGTTTAGGTCTTTGGCAGCGTGCTCGTCACTCTTAACTAGTGTGCAGAGCCAAATGTTGTCGCTCTCCGTGGCATCTGACGTTTTATTTCGCTTTCCATTTTCATTGGCGACAGTGGGAAGTCCAATCATGTGTTGGTTCTCTGTGTTTCGTAAGGGAGAGAGAACTGATGGATGAGGCATGGTCCAGAAAGTCTGTTGGTTTCTGTTACGGGCAGACCTGGTTCCTGGACGTGTGTGTGTGTATTCTTCATCTGTTTCAGAGATCATGACTTGATCTCTCCTGGCCGAACTGGCACAACAGTCTGTGAGAACGGCGGCTGCTGCTGTTGTTGGGCTACCACGATGTTGGTGTGCTGACTGTGAGGATAACGGCTTCACTTGGGGTGGATTTTTCCCTGCAGATTTTTTCCTAAAGTTGACTGCGTTATGCCATGCAGTAACATCTTTTAGCAATGGTTTGGGGGAATTCTTAGCTCTCAAGCCTGCTGAACAGCATCTGGCCACAGAGTTTAAATTAATCTTTGCGGGTGCCTTTCTGGGGGATGCCTCTTCTGAACCTTGGGAAGTTTCACCAGTTATTTCAACTACTGGGATTTGCTGCCCGGGTGAGCGGTACAGCAGGTTGCTGTGGCTGGATGAGCCCTTCGGTTGATGAAGCGGGGTCTGAAGTTGTTATTCTGTGCGATGCCTGAGCTTCAGAGAAGTTTACAGAGGAGACGAAATCAATAATTGTTTGGCTCAGATGGCTTTTCAGTGTTTTGAGACTAACTGAAAATCATTACGAAATGATGACTATGAGTTCAAGTTTTTCAAGTCACCGAATACGAAGGGCTTAAAAATTGCCAGCATAACTTAGATGCGGCCTGAAAAAAAAACCCCAAAATCACAGAAGGCGGGAGCTGACTCTTCGTTCCTGGTTGTCTCGGTGAAGCTTCGTGTGTCTTCGCTCCGGGGTGAGGCACTGAGTCATCACTAGCGTTATGGTTCACCTCGTCTATAGACAATGTGACTAATATATGGTATCGTGCAAAGGTGCAGCGTGGATGATAACGATGCTTCAGCACCCGGGTTCCAGGCTTTGGCTCAGTGACAGGGATGCATTTAGGTAATTTCATACAGTAAGCTTCTCTCTAACAAAATTACAGCAGTCAAAAGTGTATTTTGATTCAGGTCAAGGACGGAGAGACAGACACGCACAGAGACGGCTGGGCCGTGGTCCCTCCTTGCTGTAACACTAGGTTGATACTTAGCGAAGTTTCCATTTAAGAGGAGCTAATTATCGTCTTCTTACTGACAACTTCATGTTTAAATAAAAGTAGTGTTTAATCTTGAAAGTTCCCTTACTCATTTAGGTCTTTTCTTCCAACAAACATTTGCTGCTTAGGTTCTATTTTCAAAGGTCTGATACGTTCTGAGGTTTGGGTGGTTTGGGTTTTTTAATTCTTGCAGTAGAGTGTTAACTCTACTGTAACGGGGCTTGTGTTTTCTCACGCAGGTGCTGTGCTTGGGTTCTTTAATCTGCCACCTCAAAGCACTAAAATAGTCGGTGAGGAGACCTCAAAAATCATCATCTGATGATGTTATCGCAAAGATGCAACAGAGGTTTGGTAAACTACTTGGTATTTTCCAGGGGTTTCCCTATGCTAACTTCAGGACTGAGATGCTTAAATCAAAAGCCATACATTTGCATTTTTAATCTTTGGGCTTTTCTTTAAAGGCTCTTAGGTTATTTTTAGCTCCAGCTCCCTGCCAAAAGCTTTGTCCCTTTTGTTTTGGATTTTGGGTTGATGAATCCCACTAGTTATGATGTCATTGCGTAGTGTGAAGTGACAGCAACAAAAAGAAAAATCTTGCCGATACCATCTGTTACAATAAACATTATGCGCTCATGTTGGATTTCAAGCGGATTTGGATTGCATATTCACAACAGAAGCTGGTCTCTGCTTAGACGTATGGTAACCTACAGCATAAAGCTTTTAATCACCAAATTCTCTATATGGTTTTGGACTTGGCATTACACGTTGCCAGGTCCAAGTTTTTTATCGGTGTTTAATCTTTTCCCATTCATATTGGGACTAGTAACTTGCCAAACATGGTCCTAGAGGAATCTGCATGAATTAGTATAATTCACTAATACGGAACGCTGGTCGACTTCTTACGTTGGTAGTCTTACAATAATTGTGGCCTGAAATAGAGAGGGGCAGATTTGCTTTAATCTGCTAAGTATTCCTCTCAAAAGATTAAATGCAAAATGTTGATTCAATCCTGTGGTTTGAGTTCCCAGTGAGTATATCGGCATTTGAACGTGAGTCTCTCTCTGCATAATTTATCAAAGCTGTTGCTGAAGAAATTGAATTTGATGTCTGGTTCGTTTTACGCAGCGAGATCACATACGCGTTTAGAAACCCTAAAGGATGAAACGGTGTCAGGATCCAAGCTAAGCACGTTAGCCTGTGTAACGGTCTTGGCCAAAGATTAATTCTCAAGTGGAGGGTATGGCAGTGCTCATGCATGTACTTAAATGTTGCTGCCTGTCAGGAAAAAGGGAAACTGAGAAATTGTTGAGGGTGCACGTTACTGTGGGAACCAGTTACTACTCTTGAATGGAGCAGGGTGCTCACAGCTCCCATTTGGAGTGTTGGAATAAGATTAAGTGCCTCTAAGCAGTTTGAGTTGCAGGGTTTCAAATAACTGCTTCATTTCCAGAGTCTTTAAGTAGAGCCTCGTAGCCTCAGCACTGGAAACATCAAGCAGTGGAGAAGGTTTTTTTTCTTGGTAGCCAGCCAAAAAAGTTGGGCTTTTGTGTTTGTGACGTATCGGTGTATTGGGGCTTGGCCTTCGGGCGTGAAAGTACACGGCGGTGCGGACTTACCTGGGCAAGAGGCAGACCCCAGAAGAGGCCGAGTGAATTCTCTGCAGGGGTCGTGGAACGAAGTTAGGGTTTCCCTGTGGATGCGTGAACCTTGGGCCTGGGACAGAGCATCATGTCACAGCAAAGGGGACTCACGGGAGGCTTTAAAAACAGGGAAGAAAGCGTTCCTGCCCGCATCGCTCCTGATAAATGCTGTCTTGTTCAAATTGCATCAGTACTTGCTCTGCAACAAAGCTAGTCAGTATGTGGATATTCTGTTCAGGGCAACAGCCGCTTTCTGGGAAGCAATTTGCCAATCAGGAAGGCGGGAGATGAATGGCCTGCCAGAGCCCAGCCGCGATGCCGTGCCATAGCTCGCGCTGCTCTGTCCCTGCCTTGTCCGCAGCTGGCCTTACGGGCTGAATCGCAGTCCCTCACCTTCCGGCTACGTGCTGGTGCTTTTGTTTTTATCCGTCTTGTCATCGTATGCGTGTACAAGATGTGTTTGAGTTTGTGAATAAGAACGTACACTAATCACAAGAGCTGAAATCCGTTAACCTACGTTTGAATCCACAGTACTGCGTTTTATGCGTAGTGTTTTAGATAAATTAATCCTTCATTTTAACTGCCTGCAGCTTGCTTCGGAATGTCTTCGTTTCTCAGGTTAAGAGACAAAGAAATAAACTTCAACCAGCTGATCACCTCAAAGTCCTTTTGCCTCCTCTCCTGTCCACCAGATCCTTTGCTCAGCAGTGTGGCTCCAGGGAAGACTAAGGAGAAGAGCTGGATTCCTAATGTAGCAGGACTGTTAAGATGGCAGGAAATCTTCTTTCAAATTCGCTTAAATGTAAAATCCGCAGTACAGACAAAAGGCATTTTGAAGTTGAGGCTGAAATTCCTGGGTTTGGATGGATTTGTTGCGCTGAATTATATTGAGCAAGCTTTTGCAACTTGCTTCACGTGGGAATTAGAATTAGCGTGATGAGAAGAATACTTTTCAAAGTATGACCGTACGAGGGGTTTTCCACAGGGCACCTATAGCATGTTAATTCCCTCTTTCATTGCAGGGCACTGACTAGAATGCATCATTGTGGTCCTTTTGTGATAGATGCTGATGCATTTCAAGAGCGTTACTGTTCTGAAGTGGCCATGTCATACTTTTCAGTCGTGTGCATGCAAACTGGTTGCTCCAGAGAAGAATATTATGAAGATACCCAGAAAACTTTGGGCTGCAAGCTTCATCTGTGCTGTAGAAGAGAAGTGAGGAGCACTGCTTTCTAAGACTCTAAATGCCCTTTTGCTTCAGGCAAAAGCAAAGATGACTTCACCTCGTTTGCCTTGCCGTCCTTGGTTTCAATTTGGCTTTTCATGTTTCCTGTCACTGTCTTTAAAGATTTTTGCAAAAAGCTATATTGTTATTCCCCGTTATGTAAGTGGCTGATAGCTTTACTCGTACTGTTCTGTTATTTTATTTAATAGTCTGTGATTATTAAATTTATTTTGATCATATAACTGAGGGCATAACAAACAGTTAGCTACAGCTGGCAGCAAAGGCAACTAAGATGGGCTTAATGTGCACAGCTGTTTGTAGCGAAACTTTAGCAGCTATTCCCCTGGTGTTGACTTTGAGATGCATTGCCACTTACATCGTTATTCATTTATATGTATATATTATTTTTTAAGAGGATGCTACTGACCTGCCTGTAAGCTGCTTCTCGTGCCGTAACAGGGGGCTGGTAGATTTTTACTGTTTATAGCAGCTAGCTTTAAATACTCCAGATCAAGTAAAGCAGGGATTTTTGTTTTGTAATATTTGCCTTGGAATAACTTCTACGCTTTGGAATATCTCTTGAAATACATCTCTGAGCAGCATCCGCCTAACTATGTATCTGCATCACATCTAGGATGACGTTCTTCAGTGATGAAGAGGATTAAAATAGTCATTAAGCTGCAAAATACACCACATGTCATGTAAAGTACAAAATAAAGATACAGACAGACTGAACATTCTGCAATGTGTTGGAATGCAGCAGGATGTGAACATCTTTAACTCGAGCCAAATTTCAAATGCTTGTATTGCAGAAAGATGGAACTGCGTCTGAGTTTGCATGTGGAAACGCTCGGCCTGTTGTTGTCGGCACAAACCCTTTCTTGCTTTTTCTCTCCTGTGTGCGAATGGATAGCGGGTCCCCTCTGCAACACCTTGGCTCCGGGGTGAAACTTAAAATCGTGTGCACAGCGGTATTTCTTAGGATACTTTCTGTAGCCGTGAGAACTACCTCTGGGAACAAACAGTGGCCCCAAAGCAGAGGACTCTGCTTCTTATTCCTGCCTCTCTGGGCTAACACATCCCTTTTATGGATAGGTATAACTATGAAAATACAGACAACCTCCAATGGAATGGTGTGACTGGATAGTTAGTCCGTTCGTCTTTGCTGTCCAGGCTTTAGAATTGCCACGCAGCCTTGACCCGCATGAATTCATTTTGTGCTGGTTACCTAACCTGTTTTCCTCCTCAAACTGGAAATACCATCGGATAAAAAAATTCTCGGTGCAATACTCTTGGAGTCTTCTAAATGTTCCTAGCCTCATAAGACAAATTCATCTAGTACTAGTATCACTGCTGTCTCAAAGATAATTAAGACGTAGTTTGTTAAGGAGCTCGTTTGGGCTCTCAGTGATTTTTTTTTTTTTTTTTCCTTCAGATGTCCAAAATAAGGATATGAGAATGAGATATATCTCTAGCTGTCTTGTGCTATTGCATCATCTAGCTATAATTTTAACATGGCTTTCTCGGGTGCTGATCTGTTATGATGCGAGACATCTGAATATATTTTGTAGGGCTAATCCCCACCAGTGATTTTCCAGATTCTGGCGAGGTTAATATTTGCAGCCTAGATGTGTACACAGCCATGTTTCTGAATTAAAAAAACACCTTAGTGCACCGCGTCTGAAGTCAACTAGTGAAAAACAAACCCACCGCTCCCCGAGGTTCAAACTTTATGCGACGTTTTCATCCTTTGACTTTGAGAAAGCTCTATGGAAACTACTCAGCCTATGGCTAGGAAAATGGTGAGTGGCCCAGTGCATCAATACGCGAATCAATCTACCCTCCCATTGCTGTCCTAGTGATGGGATTTACATGTTAAGTCAGCATTCCCATTGCTGTCCGTATCTGCTTGGAGGGTCAAGGAAAGTACCATTTATTTGTTCCTCACTCAAGTGTCTGTTGCATTGGATGAGAGCATCTAAGCAGGTAAAAACGCTTCTCCAGGAAAAAGTAAATGGTCCCCCTCTTATCCTGTCTAGCAGCCTTTTCCAAACGGGAAAATAAAGAATTGTTTGGAATCCTTGCGTTAAAAACAACACCACATCTTGAAGTTTTACTGTACTGTTTCTCCGGCTGGAGGATACTAAGTCTTTAGGCCAAAAAAATGGTTTTGCTGCTGAGATGGCCTGGCTGGACAGAAGGCTTAAAATACATAAAACAAAACAGTGGTACCTTTCAGAGACCTTGAAGAGGAATTTCTGTTGAGGAAGTTCTCTGCGTATACTACCTCTTGCTCTTTCAGGCATAACTAGCTTGTCCAAAATTGTTCTGCCTCCTCTTCTTCAAAGAGCAATTTCCCCTCACTGTTGCAGAACAGGCGCTTTCTACTTCCACATTTGTAATAAAGCTTTCAGCTCATGATGGTTTTGTGCTTCGAAGACCATACTGAAGCGTCACATTTCTTAAAACTCGTCAAAGAACTGACCCTCGGGCATATGCAGCTGCAGTATATAACTTCTTCCACCATTCTAATGTTCAATTGTAGTTCAACTAAGTAGACAGAAAAGAAGGAAGTGCTGCTTTCTATCCCCTACCCTGAAAATTTCCAGAAAATGCTTACAGAAACCTCAAGGCAATAGGTATCAGTGTACACAGAGCTCATTCTTCCCGCTGAAACCCAGAAGAAATTGCTAGCGAGTTGAAATCTCATTTTATCAAAGATAAAAATCAGTTCTCCCATGTTGTTTTATTTCCATGCAATGCTACGCAGTCTGATACAGCTCCATAGACTGAAGAGCTACAAAACTCGGCATATGAAAATCAGGCGTGCTTGTACAACATGCCAAGCCAGTGAAATGTCACGCGGTGATAGCCCTGAAATGTCTGAGGTTCTAGGCTAGCTTCTGTTGAACTAGTTTTACTTTCTGGATCAGCAAAATGAGTAAAGGGGATCTCAACCTACCCTGCTTTAGCCTGTGCTATAAATTACCGCTTAATTTTCTAATAGCATTAAGCAGTTATTCTAAGTAGAGATCTGTTGCTTCCCTTAAAGGAACTGTTTAAAACGTCCATTAGAGTTTCAGTATGCTCGCCTAGCTATGATATGACTGTTAAACCTCGGCTGATAAATTAATGCTTCAGAAATAAAATGCTACTAAATTAGTCGGGATTGCTTTTAAAGAGTAAAAAATTGAAATCCATTAAGCCGTTATTGAGGTCCTTTCTTCACTTTCTGTGACCCTGCTGGTGACAAAACTTGAGGGGTGCTTCAAAAGGCTCTCTGTCACTTGGCCTCTCTCATGTGTCAGACTGCTGAATCTAGGTGTTTGAGCTCTAGGGGACAGGTAGACGTCCGCCTTTTATCCTCTGCTTTGGAAGAAGGAAGTTAATTGTGAGATTTGAGCCTAAATTCTGCTGTTAATACCGGGATCCTTCTGCGAGATGTTTGGCTGTTGGTGGCAAGCTTAAGAATAAACAAGGTTTTCATCTTCTGCCTCTGGGAAGCGAGAAGTGTTGCTCCGAGCCATCTTCCTGCACTCCAGCCTCTTTGCTACTTAAGTAAGAAGTGCTTCTCGCTCCTCATCCTGCTCTTGTTTGCTTGCTCGCTCACCACCAGGGCCCCAGCATTAGTGGAAGGAAACAGGCAGCCTTTCTTCAGTTTTACTGCTGTTTACTGCGATCAAAAATAGCAGCGGTCAGGAAAATGAAAGACCATTTTTTGGTGAGAATTTGAGACGGTTTTGCGAAGTTAATTCTCTTGCATTTACTTTTTAGCCGTAAGTGGTAGGAACTTTTCCTAATGAGCAGCTAACTGAAAACTAAACTTTCTTGGGGCGATGTTCACGTTGAAGTTTTCTATTTAAGAAAAAAAAAATATGATTTACTGCAGCTGAATACACTTAGAATATCAGTATGGGAGTCTTTAAACAGCAAATACAAAGATTTTTTCAAAGCACCGATTTCTGCGCCCCTAGACATTAAAGGTTCTTAAAAGATTTTGGTTTGTCTGTGAGCGATGATGTAAGGTGCTGCCTGAAAGATGCTCCATAACAAGCCATAAGCAGTTCTCAGAATAAGTAACAGGAGGTGGTGTGTGGGAAGACGCGTGGGGAGATGGTTTTGCTTTAAAATCCCAATTTGCATTATTTCCTAAATATATTTAATAACAGCTAGAGTTCTCAGTAATATCTACTAACTGCTGACTATTTTCATAGACCTGTAATTTATAGACTTAACCTGTGCTTTTGACAGAACTTTAGAAGTTTTAAGTATAAACATACGCTCAGCTTGGTCACTGAAAATGGCAAGGCTGTTCCATAATTTTTTTGGTAACATGTTAATTTTGGTCTGGATCAGCATACACTTGGCAACGCTGCAGGAGCAGCAGAAGGGTGAAAGCAGCCCTGTATTTTCGCTGTGGGTTTCCTATTTTCAAAAGATGGTCGTTAGCATGGTTTGGAAAGCCAGGACTTTAAAACCTCCCAGTTTCCTCTTCCAGATTTGAAGTTTCATCTGGACTGTTTGGAGGGCAGACTTACCGATTAATTTGGGTTTGGGTTTTTTTTCAGAAGACGATGAATTTGGGGGTGGAAAGGGATCGGCATGACCCGCAGAGCTTCAGCGGGGTTAGAGCAATGCCTGTTGAATTCTTCCTGCGTGCTATAGGCAAGTTCGTGCGTAGCCTCATTGCAGGACTGTAAGCTACCAGATGAGTATTTTATCATGTTCCAAAACAATTGCAGTCTGTGCACATAAATGGCCGATCTGTGATACTGAACAACAATCTCTAGAGGGAGGGATGCTTGAGCTCGCAAATGGGTGAAACCAAAACCAAACTGCATTGCAAACTGCATTCCCACTTGTTATCTTTCCTTTATCTTGCTTTTTTTTTCCCCAGGTATTTTTCCTTGCTGCTTCAAATTCTTGATGCTCTGTTAAAATATGCCCTTCAGTTTCCTGCTTGCTTTTTGGATAGCTGTGTGTCAGATAAAGACCCAATCTGTGCAGCCTTTTTATCGCAAGTCATTCAAGTGGTTAGATGCATGGTTAGACTGCGTAACCACAGGTTCCTACAGCGGTCTCTCCGTTGCAGGCTTTTTTTGCAAAGCTCCCACTGAGGTTCACAAGATCTCTAAAACATGTATTCATGCTGTTTTGGGGGAGTTTGTTTGGTTTGGTTTGGTTTCCCCCTGGAATGCTAAATCGCTTTGAACCAATAGTAAAGGTTTGTGTTTTGCCTGCGTGATGTTAATAAATGATTCTCTCGGTCTCCTTTCTGCCAGTTTTGTACACTAGGAAAGCTAGGGGACGAGTCGTGTGCATATGTGACTTGTGATGAGTTTTAGTCCACAAGTTATTTTTGCTTCGAACAAATTGTTTTGAAGTGATGAAAGATTTTGTAAATGTACTTTCCTGTGTATTATGGAATCTCTGTATCCTGGTAACCACAGCGATTATATTCACTAACTCTTCTGTAGCTAAAGTGCCTTAAGATGGAAAGGACTTGTTATCGAACCACGTGGAGAAGTTACTTACAAAATAGCCCATCTCAATCCTCCTCCACACGTGTGCGGTTGTCAGTGAAGCCTTTATGCTACGAACAATGATGGTTCGTATTAACAGTCGGCTCAGTAATGAAAGTTAGTTAGATCTGAGAGTCAAATGTTTTTCCCAAGCGGAGTGAAACGCTATTAAATCATAGCCACTTTTCCTACGCTGTGTTTTGGATCTCCCTTCCAATTGTCCAAGAAGGCAAAATTGCCCCGTGGCCTTTTTTTTCAGTAGATTTCTAGTGTACATGAAAACATCAACTTGCACTCCAGTTTTCACTTGCTGGCCAGCTAACGAGACATCTTGCGTCTCTGTGGTTCAGATGCCCGAATAATTCCTGTGGGAAAGCAGTAATTAGTCTTGCTGTGCAGGACAGAATGGTGACACAGATTGGAGCGATGAGGGGTTGAGGGTTAAACCGGGCTGAGCCCACTGCCGGCTGACCTTAAGCAAGTCACTTGACTTTGTGCCTTAGTTTAGCCCAGTAATAAATAGGTCTGGCCTCCATGTGCACTAACATGACTTAGAATCGCTCCATTAAAAAAGGTACTTTAAATAGCCCCGTGTCTGTGTTTTGCTGAAAAGGGGAAGGAAGTGGCTGTAAGTGGAGCCGTCTGGTACTTTGCATGAAAATTGTTCCTGATGTCCTTGCGAGGAGTGGAAGGCAGCCTGAGTGATGAAGCATATTTGGACCTCCTTGTGCACTGTGTAAGGCTTATTAATGGCATAATAGTACCGCCCACCTCTTCTCTCGCCCTTGTATTTTTAGGGTGGCTTTTGTGGTAAACTGTTCTGCTCCCAGCCTTTACACGCGAGCTTTAGTTTTGAAAGCTTGAGGCCTATCAATTAATCTTTTTTAAAGGACACTGTTCAGGGTACAGTAACAGTTTTTCAGGGAATGTTCCAACTGAGTTGTTCTGAACTTTGTCTCCCCAGGGGTAGACAAGAGGATGCCAAAGGCAACCGTGTTACACAAACAACTTCAGGAAGCCAAGACTATGCTGAATCGTGGCTTTACTGAATCTGATCGCTGGCTCCCGGAGACCAGCTATGCACCAGTACTGCCTGCAGTGTTGCTTTCCCTATCTGAATGTGGCAGTTCCTGAGTGCAAATGTCTGACAGGCAGATTATCTGCCCAATGACTCACGTAGGCTTGGTTTATGGAGCATGATAAACTAGAGGAGGAGGGGGAAATAACCTGCTACCTCATTAGTACAAATTCCAAGGGCAAAAAGGCTGCCCGTGAGTCACAGGTACTTGGAAAATCTCCCCTTTTCTCTGCAGAGAGGCAGAGGAAGGTGCAAAAGCAGCGAGGAATGCTTCAGGCTTCAGCGGCGTTTTGATCTTTGTAATGCTACGGTTGCTGTCGGCACGTATGAAAGTACATAGATTATTGTCACTGAACTTCCGAGTGTTCGAGGCTGCATGTTAGCCATAAACAGCGGCGATCTAAATATAAACTGCACCCGAGCTGGCACTGCAGCTCCTGCGTTGGTTTCCACTTTTCTGCTGGTGCAGAATGCTCTACCACAAAAGTCAATAAAGGACGAGCAGATGAGAACTCCACCCCTTCCAGCAAGTTAAAGTAAACCAAAGACTGCTTTACTGAGATTTCTGCCATTTAAATTCAAAAGCAAACACAGGCTGGTATTATCAGCTCACACCAGATCTGCCTGCAGACAATAATTCTTCCTGTCTTGGACCCCTGCCCATGTGCATTATTGTAATTATCAGCAATTTAAAAAAAAATAAAGCAATAAAGCTAGGATGAGCTGCTAGTCTGTAGATTTACTGCCTGCTGTGTCAGGCATTCATTAGCCTTCCTGGGTTCAAGCCACCTATCTGCTGAATAAAAGCAGGAAGAGAAGCTAAGGAAAACAAAGCGTGAAACACAATTTGAAGCATGCACTGAAAGCTCTGCTCATGTTTACAAGTTATAAATGCAAAACCAGGGGAATTTTAAGTATTCTGTTCAAAAGTTTTTGTGCATCAAGTCCCTCTGCCAACTTACCTCACTTTTTAATTGAAGTGTTGGTTTCCTGAATGCTAGCTTGCCATAAACCATTAATTCACAGGTGAGATTCACGGCGGTGAACATTAGGTTTAAGGGCTGCACGGCACGTCGAGGCCCGGGAAGGCTCAGCTCCACAATTCCAACCCAGCTCTTCTTCCAAATGCTTCAGCTTAACGCTTCGCGTCAGATGGCAGCGGTAGAGTTTGTGACTGCGACATCTCTTCTTGATCTTTTATTTTTATTTTGCCAAGGGCTGGCCTCTCCTTACAGAAGGAGAAATGCCCGTGAACTTCAGCTGCGTAGACAGCAGTAATGCGCGGTGTGCAGCTGGGCTTCGAAGCAGTCGGGTCCCCGCACGGATGTGCGTACCGATCCTTCAGCCAAGGAAAGGGTGAAAAGTTAGAATACTCACACGTTTAAAAGCGGCAGCTGTCAAGGGTTATGCTCGCAGGAAGGCTGATAAGGTAGCAAGACTCATTTTTGTATCAAAGGAACTGTTAGAATTTCTCAGTGGTCTTGAAAGAGTTCAATCTATATCCTCCCTATCTGTGGATATTACCCTGACAGAGGACGAGTTGCAGTGCTGACATCCCTGTGTTGCGCTCTGGATAGAACAGGAAATATATTTAAAAAAAAAAAAAATCCAGAAAGCTTCTCTTTTTTTCCCTGCCTTTTTTTTTTTCCCCCTTCTTTACTTAATTAAAGATGGGAAGCGTGATTTATCTGGATAGGGACTGTGCTGAACAGCGTGTTCTGAAGTCCCTCAGGTTGTGGTTCGTGTGCATTCTGATTTAATAAGCAGTATGACTTTCGAGGGGCTTCGCTTAATTAAAAACAAACAGCGCAAGTAATCTTTCGAAGTACTGCCTGGCATTTTTTGCCAGTGTAGCAGCAAATAGTTGTGGAATACTTGTAACTCTGGTGAGCAGGAAACCTGAGCCGACCTGCAGGCGATCCTGCAAAAGGCTGTGCATTTTCTTCTGAGGCAGCGAATGCCCTCAGCAGCTATTAATCTGTGTTCTCTGGCCACCAAGTCAATGCAATTCACAATTAGAGCTTTTTTTTTTTTTTTTTTTTTCCAGCAGCTTATAAATTCTAGAGGCTGGAGTTTCAGTTTTAAAGCAACTTAATCTTCCATGGTTTTATCCGGCCAGGGCTGCTCGTGTATTGCTGCAGGGGAAGCCTGATGGAAAGCACGCGCGGTATGAGTTTTCCTAGCAGGCTCTCGGTATTTCTCAAGCCTTGCAGCCCTTCTGCCCTGTCCGGAGGGCAGCGTCTCTCGCTGTCCTTGTGCAACAGGGAGTGCACATGCCCGGTAGCTGACATGTTTGCACCAAACGCCTTAGCTGGGAGACTCTGATTTTTCTATAATGCATATTCCTAGATTTTGCTTAGAAGCAATGTGCTTGGTGAACAGCTCTTTAGCATAAATGAAAAGGGAATCTGAGATTTCCTGCTAAGCTCCCATCCACTCCGGTTTTGCTGGAATAAAGACTCATGTTCTGGCTGATCTGACCAGTTGGACAAGGTTACTGTAATGTTTGACCTCACAGAAAATTTAGGATGTAGTTAAATTTGACATTTTGCAGATACTTTTGTGCTATTAAGGAAAGCTCTCAGGAACTCGTTTCTATGAAATATAATGATCAACTTGTCTTCAGAAAAGAGAGGCTCCGATCGCCCTTCAGTCCTGAAGCCCCCAGCAGCATGCCAGAAGGCTTTCCCAAATAGCATTTGACAGGGAGCTGAATAGACAGCATCCTCAATAAGCTCTGTGGTGATGAGGTTTAACAGATCCTGGAAATAAAAGGCAAGGAACATGGGTGTGGTTTTCATGTTTATGCCTTTCTGAACCAGAACTGCGATGTATTGCATATGTTTCAGGGGTACCTGTAAAATATTCCTTATTTTACAGAAGTTGATAGGAATTTCTGTACGTTGTTGTTCCCAGCGTTGAAGTAGAGGCACTCTAGAGAGCAGAAATGATTTAAATTCACAAAAAACCCAAGAATGCTGTTGTGCTGTGCCCATAATCTCTCTAGCCTTGTGTCCCTCCTTCGAGATGGTAGATGCTTACAGGAAGAAAAGGTGGGACCCTTTCTAGAGCAGAGCCCAGACCTCTGGATGGATCAAGCTCACCGATCAAACCCGCTGTCACAAGCTGAAGAGGCTAGTAGTAAATAAAAAAACTGGATACTTGGGCAGAGACACTTCCATCAGAGAAGAAGAAGATTTAGAGGTTTGAATTCCAGTGTTTCAGGACCATAAATCAGGCACTGCATGACAGGGTGAGGAATTTAACTGACATTAACTGGCCAGAGATTTATGTGTTTATGGAATCAAATACTACTTTGGTCTTGGAAAGCAAACTGGATTACAGAATTATACCAAAAGGCAGAGCGGAATTTATCATGAAACATCTTGTAAATGCAAGTGCCAGCGAGGAAAGTAACGGTTTATGTAACAGTCTTTTCCCAAATAACATTCATCTTGCTTTCATGTTATGGATATATGTTAATAGGATAATAGCTACTAAAATAATGTTCACCGAGGATGTACACAACGGGATGAACTCTCTTCCATCATGTGTATGTTGCCCCTCCTGACCTGTCAGTGTGCTTATTTAAGAGATTGAATAGTTGCTCCCCAGCACTGAAAGAGGCGGCTGCTTCCATTTATGGCTGGGAAATTCCCAAAGAAAAATGTGCTGTCAGTTTGTTCATCCCTCTGCAATGTGGAATGGGTGAATTCTCTGAAGTACTGAAGAGCTTAACTAAGGACATGGCTTTATCCCAAGCTTCGTGCTGGTTTACATGTTCCCCAGCCCTCCTTTTGTAAAGTGATGCTTGCATGTAGACTAGCTAACCTCGGGCATCGTCAGCCCGAGCGATCTGCTTTTATTTTTGGTACGCTGAAGGCAATTGCGGGGAGCAACAGAAAATGACTGTCCCCAAAAACTCTTGTAGGTGACTTTCTTCGCTACTTAAGCAGCAGCGTTAATGGTGCGGCCTCCGCTGTTACAGATGAAATTTGCTGTGCTGTGTTCTCTCGTTACAGGTAGACTGGGATAAAAATGCTAAATTAAATAACTGATGTTTGGCGGCTGGAGTGGATTGTCAGTGGTGAAAGATTGAAGCCCGTTACTCAAAAATCTTATCTTGCAGGCCATGGGGTTAAAGATTCAACTTGTGATATCAGAGTTCATTAACTTACTCAACGGTGCAATTCAAGAAGAGATTTCTTCCATTTGATTAAAAGTGATGAAATCAAGCAAGTAATTAGTCTCGTTTGTTCAGCTGTGAATTGGGGCTTAGCGTGTTCTGGTAGCTACGGCAACAGCCCTCGACTGATATGCAAACTATTTGAGCAATCCGTGGAGGAGGAACGATACCTTTGCCACGGTCTGAGGTGTCAGGCCGGAGAGACGGCGAAAATAAACAGGAGCTCGCGTCAGTATGTAAATAGGGGCTGGTCATAATTTCAGGAGGTTGGTATGTGTTTGAACAGGAGTTTTGCTCATGCAAGAGCTGCTATGAATGGATTGCTTATGGATGTTTCTGCCTCGGGATGGAGCCTGCACCTCTCCTGCTTATGCAGTTACCTTATTTTGCTGCACACTTGTTAAGTTTGCTTTGAAGAAAACAGATTTCAAGCATAGGCGATGCTAATGATCTCCAAACCCTTGATAACACGTACATTTTATTCTCTTTTGATGCACTGTGTTCTTCTTACAAGGGTTAATGCTTTGTGCATACTTGATCTTGCATTTCTTTTTGTTCTCTTCAGAGTTCAGCTTGAATCTTGGATGTAGTCGTAGTGTTGTCATAAACCAAAATTGCGTTGTGGGTTGTTTCCTTTAACATGTCAAGTCTTGTGCTCTCTGGAAAGTGGTTGTTGGTACCAAAGTGGTGTTTATTTGGAAAGAGATAAAAAGGCCCTCTTGCAAAGTTTGTGTTATGAAGGATCATTCTACGTTTGTCTTTTTTCTTCTGAAACGATACAGCAGTGCAAGAGCATAGGTTTTGCTGAGTGGTATCAGTCAGCGCTTGTTAGAGGCACATGTTTATTAAATGGTTTGATTTCTGAAGGAACAAAGTTCCTGCACCCTGTTACGCAGCCTCAGTGTATTCATCAGAAGTCCTGCTGTACCTGAAGTACGTAACTGTCCTCTCTCCATTAGGACAGAGAGTACAACAAATGTACCTACGCTAAACTTGAAAGGATATATGAACTTGGAAGCATTTTGTTACGGGGACACTGATGCCAGTATCTGTTATATATAGTTCAATATTTCATTACTTTGCGATCTGTGCTAAAACTTGCTCTCGTGAGCGTCTGTTGGGTGAACGGGTTAGAGCAAATAGAAACCACTTGTATAAGGCTGTTTCCCCTAAAAGTGATGTGCAGTTGAATAGTTCTTAAAACTCAAGGGGTAATTTTTCAAAAGTTAAGACGTGAATTTATGCTTTTGTGTCTCAAGTTGGTCTTATCCCCCAAGCTCTAGCCGTGTGTTCAACACTAAACAATCCTTGACTCCCCGGGTGTTGAAATGTCTTCTCTCCAGGCAGTGGTTTTGTGTGTAAACAGGGAGGGGGAGAAAGGAGCTAATTATAATGGAGTTATTTTTTTTCCTAATATCCAGCAACTAGGAGCTGCACACAGGGGTTGTCCAGTTGAATTCTTCTCTTTGCTCCTTTATTTGCTTTGAGCATACACCTTTTGATGTAAGTTGGTGGAGATCTGCAGGCAATAGGAAATGAACAGTGCCCACAGTAATGCATGCATTTTTGAGCGCATGAAAAGTTAAATACGAAGGCAGGACTGATGGCCTAGGGTAGTGCTGCCTGCCAGGAAAGAAGCAGCTTAGGGGCAGTGGTGCCTTTTCTAATCTGCCTTGTCTGAAGGAGTTGAAATGGATTTCATTCCCCCAAACACCTTAAAGAGCTTTTGATTTAGGAGTTCATCTGTTTTTTTGCCTCATACCTCTTCTTTTATTTTCTTTTTTTCTTTTACAACAGCTAGTAGTTATGTAGGGAGAGGATGTTCAGCTCCCGGCATCCACTCAGTCTTTTCAGAAAAACCCCAACTCTGCAATTTAATTTAATCCCCTTTTTCTTCTTTTGGTCAGCCAGCAAGATTTCAGAAAGGGAACCTGACCTTGTTTTCATTGATCAGTCTGCAGTTTGACCCGAATGTGGGGCTGGGTTGTCGGGTTTTTGTCTGCTGGTTCAGGGTGGGAAGCGCACAGAATACGCATCAGAAACCGGGCAGGACCAATACCCATCGTTGTGCACTGAACGAGAGATGACAGGCTTTGAGGAGTTGGTTGCAACAGCTATGTTTTTCTGATTCAGCAGAAATCATCTTTACTTGTCTGTTTGGGCAAGAAGCTTGGGTGTTTCTATCCCAAATACTTGAAGATTTTGGGAGAAACACATGGCTTCAAACTCTGAGCGGGCTTCATGCAGTGGGAAGTAGTTATTTTATTAGTAGTAGCAGTACCCGCTTTGTGCGTAACTTCACAGAGGTGTTTCTGCCAAAAGTTATTACTATTAGTTATTTATCTTCAAATACTAGTTGCAGTTTTTCAGACATCTGTTTCAGCCTTTGTGGACAGGTGTGAATTACACCTTTTTTTTTTTTTTTGGTAAGCTGTTGTTGCAGTAATAAAAACAGAGTTTGGAAAAACAAACACCTTGCTGGTGAAAACTTGGTGTGGGCTCACCAGCTTTAAGTAATATGGTTACGAAGTAAGTTTGCGAGACTCCACTGATGCCTGGATTAAACGGGAGCTCTCTGAGAAGATGCCAGAGGGTTTCTGGTTCTTTGAGTTGTTCTGCTTTCTATCAGTTAAAGCAATCAACGTGTTTTGGTTTTGTTTGTCTTCACAGGCGCTCGCAGCCAATGCTGGGACAGGGTTTGCGGTGGCAGAGCCTCAAATTGCCATGTTCTGTGGGAAGCTAAATATGCATGTGAATATCCAGACTGGGAAATGGGAACCTGACACTTCTGGGACCAAGAGCTGCTTTGGAAGAAAGGAAGAGATTCTGCAGTACTGCCAGGAGGTGAGGTTTTTCTGTGTGATCTCGAATCTTCACCCTGCTAGGGGATTGGATTCCAATTTTGCTGGTCAGTAGCAAATTAACCCTGCAGGAGAGTAGCTTGTGTTTGACTAGCTCAGTTCCCTGAACTGCCTTGCTGAGTTACTGCCCGGGAAGAGCAGGGAGGACACTGCGGTGGGCTTTACCTCTGATTTAGATCAGCTTACGCTGCCACAGAAGGTCCTCTGTCTGTAAGTCAGAGAGGTGTCTGTGTTTGTCTTTGCAGGGGTTTCTCCAAATGTTCTGCCTCTGAGCCAGTTAACCAGCATCTGCTCCGTGCAAAATGGAACCCGAGACCGATTCTAATTAGAATGTGGCTGTGTTGTTGTCGGTGACATGTTCAGACCAGCCAGAATTTTAGAAAAATATTTTCATCAAAATGTTGATGGTATTTTTAGGCTCCTCATGCTTTGTTGTAAAAAACATAATCTCCTTTCAGTGTGCTCCAGATATACTGTAGCATATTGGCCTTGATAAGTGTCTTTAATTGCTCCTCTGAGGTGACAAGCACGTAAAATAGCACAAGGAATGGTTTTTTTAAATGGGAAAGTGATAGAGCACACCATGTCTGGACTGAAAAACATTTAGAACTGTTTTACAAGGCTGATATATCTGGGGCTACATTTGGTTCACGTAGCGGAAGCCTAAATATAAGTCAGTGTCTGAACTTGAGAACTCAACCAGGGCATAGGGATCGTATTAATACATCATAAATGGAGCAGGCATAAGGAAACCTGAGGAGGTAGGTGCGCATTAGCTTGACAAGTGATGAGAGTCTGAAGATGTTACTAAACCCTGTTTGTTGGTGGTTGCCCTCTTCCAGAGGGCATCGTGCTGCACCAGACAGAATGGAACAGATAAATACTCCTCCTCCACTACCATGCAAAGCCAAACACCTCAGCTTAGCGCCAGCGAAGGCTCTTGCCCCTGACCTGGCTTTCTCCTGCCACAAAGAAGCGATGACACATTCCATTTCCCAAGCCCCGCGTGACAAACGGCTGGGGGCTTTTTTATGTCTTCAGCTGTTGTAAGCTTGATCCAGAAGAGAATGGGTGTCCCTGTGCAAATTTGAACTTGTTTTTGTGTGGAGAATCAGCCTCGCTGCTTCTGGTTAGCAGCCACTTTGCACGTTCTTTGTCCTTTCTGGAGAGAAACCTCTCTCTGTGTCTTGTTAAACAGATGTATCCAGACCTCCAGATTACGAACGTGGTGGAAGCCAATCAACCCGTCAGCATCGACAGCTGGTGCAAGAGAGGGAAGAAACAGTGCAAGGACCACACTCACATTGTCGTGCCCTACAAGTGCCTGGGTGAGTGCGTGGTATGATGTGTTTGTGCATTCTTGTGGGAGGAGCACGGAATTGCCTCCTGGCTTCTTGCAGAGAGAACAACTGAGTTTATAAGGCTTCTCTCATATCAGGTTGCCATTTCCACGTCCAGCTTCCCCTTGAACGGTTTTATTTCCACAAGATGGAACTCTGCCTTTCTCGAACAGATCGACAGCTTGATAACAGCTGTGGTGGAATAATGGTGCCTGGCGTGAAAAAGAAATCCCCGTTCTCTCTGCAACTGCCATAAAAACCTGAAGGCTATTGTATTTGAGTATCACAAAGACATTGGGATTTAATACTCTGATCCTATTTTTGTGGAGCTTTAATATTTTGTTGCCTTGGAGACTTAAATGCTCAGTGTGTTCAGGCTTCCTGCTTTGGTCTTGGCAAGAGATCTCTATTCTATTTCAGTGACTATATTTAAACTTTGCTGTTTCAAAGAGGCCCTACTTCTTGCAGCTGTATCCCATGTCCCCACTTTGAACTGTGAAAGAATATGAGATAAACTGTGATGGATTTCGTGGTGCTTTCCAGAATCTATCCACCCACTTGAATCGAGCGACATGTTTAGCTTGCTTACGTTGCGGCTTTTGACCTGTAGGTTGTGCCTGACACCGTGCTGCACTGCATGTGTTCTTAGTAGCAAGCTTAGTCTCAGCTGGCTGAATCTCTTTTCAGTTACCCACTGGAAAAAAAAACTTGTTTTGCAAGAAGTTTTGTGCGATCTTGGAGAGTCTGATTGCTGGGAGCATTCAGTGGGAACCAGTTTTCATGATTTGTGTCCGTATCTCAGGTTAGCATGTGGTCTGACATAGGACAACGCAAGCAAATCTGCAGAACTGTATAGGTACTATTCTCCTATATGCAATACCCTCCACTAGACGAGCATAAAGCACTTCATAAGAAGAGAAATTTGGTGTGGACACATCCTGGGAGAAAGTTGCATCTCTTTATAGATGTGGAAATTCAGGTCTGAGAAGCAACCAACCCCAGCTGATTATACTGAGAACTTCTAATGGAAATAAGGATGAAAGCGAGATCTCTGGATTTATAAGGAGTCGTCTCTTTTAGAAATAATCCTCCCCCAAGCCTATTCTCCAGCTGAAAAATAAGCTGATTTTAGTGACAGTGCCCTAAAATTTGATAAGCATTAAACTGTTCAAGTTTTTAATTAGTAGCTTTCACAGCGCTCTTGACTTGTACAGCCTGGCCTGCAGGGTAGCTTTGGGTTTCAGATCTGAGTTGCAAGTCCGTATGTGTATAAACTACCTTCTCGCTGTCTTTAGCAGCCCACAAATCGCTTGTTGTAAATGGATGATGTGTTTCTCTGGGGTCCGTATGACTTTCTGATTAAGAGTCGAACTATGGGGGTTTTGTCCCATTCCTGCTTGTGTCCTCCTTGCTACATTAATGCACAGACTATCTCGAGGTGGGATCTTGCTACCATGCCATGCTTAACCTTCTCCTGCCTCCCCCCACCAACGAAAGCTCTTTTGTATTTCAAAGGTGAAGAGGGGGGAAGAGGAGAACCCATTAGCACTCTCACTGAACTGTAAAATAAAGGTAACAATAGGATGGTGGGAGCAGGGCTGAGCCTGGTGAGCTGTGAAAAGACAAACTGCTGACAGCCCTGGCTAAGCTGCGAGGTGGCACGGAAACACCTCTGAAAAGGCAGAGGATTTTTCTTTTTTGACAGCAGTGCCCATGAAAGGGGAAGGTGTCCATCAACGTGGACCTTGGAAGGGTCTTCCAGTTCCGAGGTGGACGGAGAGAATCTCCCGTGTGTCTTATGCGACGGTGCTAGGATTCAGTGTTTTTCAAAACAGCTGTTTAATGGCTGCTGTTTGTTAATGATTATTGTATCTGATCAGTTTGAGTCTTCTGCCTTCAGGCCCCAGAACCACTTGATTTTAAAGTTTGGTCAGTTTTAACTTGCTTATCAGAAGCATTTAAACCTCTCGTGAGAGGGAAGGAGGAGAGATTATTAACTCAGAATTCTAACTGGCCTGTTTTGAGATAAGAAAATGGGGAAAATACCACTTCTCTGTTGTGTCTATTAGTTTAAAATGTAACTAACTGAAAAGGGATGATGAATGCTACTTGATTTCATCATCTTGCAATTGTCATCAGATAATCTGTCCCTAAACTCTACTTAACTTGTGTATAGTGCGTAGAAGCGTCCACGAACCTTTGGTATCAATACTAAGGGGCTGCAAAAAAATTGGTCACGCAAAAAATTAAAATTTATTTTGAAAAGATAGTGTTGAAGACTGGTTGGACAAATAATTCTGCTCCCTGGAGACTCCGTGAGAAAAGGCCTTTGGCTTAAAAAGCTTTTCCCCAATTTTAACAAATGATTCCTAAAGCTGCCAGTCATGTATGCAAGGTATGTTGCTTTGAAATGCTTGGACTGAAGATCTTTTCCTGGTCTTCTCAGAGTATCTAGATATCTCCTTATTTTAAACTTACTGGATGTGGGATTTAAATCTGCAAGAAAGAAAGAAAAATCTCAACTTTGAGAAAATTTCACAGTTTGGATTCCCGTGGTGGTGTTTGTTAGGACTTCTGGGCTAAGAACAGAAAAGTAATGCTCATAGAGTTCTGATAATTATTTCACGTGTGGTGGTACCAAACTGAGTTGTGGTGGAAATTCAGGCTAAATAGCTTTTAAGTCCAACTAATAGTCTGTAGAGCGGACTGGTTCTCTCTCTCTCCCTCATTTCTCAAAGGCAAAAGTCTGGTTTTAAGACAATGCCAGAACTTCATCATGCTGGTGAGGTGGTGGTTATCTCAGTGTTGGAATGCAGTGCATTTGCTGACTCTGGTTGTACTCTGGAGTTTGGGCCATATAGTTTTTATTTTTCCAGCCCTCTGTGTTTTGGTTAGGACTGTCCGAGTCAGGGAATGTGCTGCAGTTGATCCTGAATTAAACCATCTGGAAACAAAACAAAACAAAAACAAACAAGACTTGCTCAGATACTGAAAACAGAGATAACACTCGTGGCATATAAAAATTTCCAAGCTGTTACAGGACCAGACAGCATGAACTAGCTTTGGTATGATGCAGCTCATTTAGAAATTGGTGATTAAGTGGTTTGAAAACTTCCGTACGCAGACGCAATCTTTGAAAAGATTTGCGTGACCTCTCTCCAGTCAATCCTGTCTGTTCCATGAACAGCTATTGACTGACTTGCACTCTAAACTTTGCCTTCAGTTCAGCCTTAGGGATCGCATAATGTTTCAGCGATCAGCCCCTACTCCTGTTTTTACCTTGGAAACTCTTGAGGCTCTGGTTTTCTGTAAATTTGCAGAGATAGCTGCTGATCTGACCTGCCCCTGTTACAAATGTACCAAACCTTTAAGGCACTCGCAACGAAGTGTACTTTGGGGGCAGTTCCGAAATTGGCTTTGCTTTCTGTTGGAAGTTGGACGTGTGTGATGGCACAAGCAAACTATGGACGTGTCTTTTTTTTCAGTGGGTGAGTTTGTAAGCGATGTCCTGCTGGTTCCAGAGAAGTGCCGATTCTTCCACAAGGAGCGGATGGATGTGTGTGAAAGCCATCAGCACTGGCACACTGTGGCCAAAGAGGTAATGGAGCCGCTGTGGCAGGAATATTTATTCTGGATCTGTCCACTTGGATGCTTGTAGTATCGGAGCACAGCACCGTTTGTCTGTGGGGTCTGTTATTCCCATGTTGCAGTCTGTGGACTGAGGCAGAGAGCAACGGAAAAAAATTTTAGAAGTACTCAAATGACTTAAAAAAACCTGTGTAGCTAACCGAGTTATTCTTCACTCATGGAAAGCAGTCCCGAGTAGCTTGCCTGAGATCATACTCTAGGATGGAGCTAGGAATTGAAATCGGGTCTCTAGGATATTGCTTTAACCAATGGCTCATCCTTCTTTCCAGGGCAGAGAGCTACAGTGGTCATAAGATGGTTCCTATTTTTCTTGCACAATTTGCATTAATGTACCTGCTGCTGCCGGGGATTTGGTTGGGAGTGCTTGCCTGGGGACAATCTGAGTTTCGTTGTGACTGATTAGTGGAGGTTTTACATAAGAGATGGATTATCTTCTCAGAATAAATCTAGCCCACGGGGTTTTTGTGGGTTTTTTAATCTGACTCACAAAAATGTTGCAAATTCTCTGCACACCCATTTGAACTGGGGGTAACGAAAACAAGATCGGGACGAAATGTACGTATTTTCTATTTTGTAGAAACAGCGATTGCAGAAACAGCAACACAATGATTAGTTGTGATGGTGCTAGTAAAGATGAGGTTAAGGATGCACCAGTTAAACTTCCTATTTCTTTAAAATCCCGAGAGCAAAAAAACATCTAAATAAAGCTGTGCTAGAGGAATCACCTTTTAATTGAAAATAAACTTGTTAATGTCTAGCAAACTTAAAAATCACTTGCTTTCAACATAGTTGGAGAACTTTTCCAGGAGTATTTGGCTCATTTTACATCCGTGCTGTAACAAAGCAAAGCACAAAAGGGTTCTGATGTACATAATAAAGCCTTTCTTACTTCATTCTTTTCTGGGGCACCACAAAGCCATGTGTTTCCTTAGCTTAAGAGAAGTGTATAGACATAATGTCTAATGACAGTTTGCATTTGGCTTTTTCTTGAATTATCTGACTGATTTTCATCTACAGCATGTTAAAATAATCTTGACACAAAGTCCATTTGAGCGATTATTCACTTACTCCAATGTAAAGTTTAATAGATAAAGTTTAATGAAATGACCAGCCCAGAAAAGCAAACAGCAGCTCTGTTTCTTTCAAGTGCTCTCTCCCTTGAGTTGGCACAAAACGTCTGGTTATTTTTCCTGAACTTAGCCAGGCTGACCAGCCAGCGGTTGTTAGGGGCTGGGGGCTGTTTGGTACGTCAGTGAACACCAGGAAGCACTGCATGGCTCTGAATCGGGGTCTTTGCTGGGGATTTTGCTTAAGCTACAAGTTTCAAATCCATTTGCCTTTGATGGTCAGACTTAGGTTGTATGTTGCTGGTGTCGTTTGGCTGTAAAATTTAGACCATTGGTAGTGTTCTTGGGCTCCAGGACAGGCAAACTTTAGCTTTGTCCAAAGCAAGAGCATGATGCTAAACTGACGTAAACGGGCTCCTCTTTCAGGCCTGTCTGACAGAAGGGATGATCCTGCACAGTTACGGCATGCTGCTGCCCTGCGGAGTGGACCAGTTCCATGGAACAGAATACGTGTGTTGTCCTCAGACAAAGGTGGTGGACGAGGCTCTGTCCAAAGAGGAAGAGGACGAAGACGAGGATGAAGACTATGACCATTATAAAAAGTAGGGTTCTTACTGGCATAGATGTTAACAGCTCTGTATGTGAAGTTGCTGTTTGTGAATATTTCACGCAGCAACTCCCTTGTGGTGAGGATCGAGAGGAGAATTTCTGTGCTTTTGAATTTCCCAAAGGAGTGTCCCGAGCCTGCAAAAGCCTTGCAGAAGGCCGAGGGACTTTGCAGTGCTCCTGTTACTGGAGGAGCTACACAGCCCCCCTCTCTTCATCCTTAGCCGGTCAAAAAGACTGACTGATTGTTACGGTAGCTGTCTCCCCCCAGTATGGTAGACTTTTCACTTTCTGAAAAGAAGCTGATGAGAAAATGCAAGGAAACCCCCCTAAGCCAGAGGCATGGAGAAGCTGGCTGTAATGAGGGAAGTCCCGTTGCTGCGGTTGATGGGCTGATCGATAGTTGGTACATTTATTTTCCCCATCTCGTGTGTTTCTAGAGCAGATGAAAAGAGAATCGTTATTCCGGTACATCAAAGGTGGGCTGCAAAGTGATTAGCCTTAACTTTACCCCCTAACTTGACTGTATCCCTTCAGTGAGTTCCCTACAGAGGCAGGTGTAGAAGACTTCACAGGAACCGCTGTGGAGGAAGATGAGGATGAAGAAGATGAAGGGGAAGAGGAGGACGACGTGGTGGAGGACAGTGACTACTATTACGATAACTACAAAGTTGACGATTACAATGAAGAGACCCCCACAGAGCCTAGCCACGACAAGGCTGTTTCCGAAAAAGAAGTCAGCAGCGATATGAAATGTAAGCCACATTCTAGCCCACGGGCCCCTTGCTTCCTCGAGAGTGTTCTTGTTGGTTGTCAGTCGGTGATGGGTTTTTGATCAAGTCAATAAATGCCACTTGGAAGTTTTATTTGCCAGATAAGTTAGCAAACAGAGGAAAGCTGATGATGCTTATGTTTCAAGTGTTGAAATTAACTCTCTAGAGCATGGGCCATATGTTTCCAGATAAACAGCAGTTCTGCTGGCAGAAAGCCCAGTGTTTGGCACGCTGAACAAGCACCTCCACGAAGGTGCAGTGTTGAGTCAGAAAACCGTATCTGCATAGGCTAATTACGGAAAATCTTAGAGGCGTTTGGGGTACCCGATGAATTTGAAATACTAGTTTGGGGTGATTATCTTGGATTGGGTGTTTTATACCGGTTTACGAAAAGGAAGCTAAAAGTGGTGGGCCGTACTCTGCAGAGTTGGCGTAAAGGTGCCACCTGGCTATTTAAGGTTGAGGAAGATACTTGGTACTGCCTTAATAGCTTTTGCATAAACCTTCTCTTTCACGACAGAAAGTCAGCCAACACAATTGGCCCAATTTTATTATATGAGTAATATATACTGACTGCGGTAGTAACGTATACTATACTTGCGGTAGCTTTTGTTAAGTGGTAGGTGCCATTGCAGAGGGCATCTGCTGATTGTGTGGTGCCTCAGCGTTATACGATGTCCTGTACTTTACGTGTAGAAGTGTCTGCGGAGGAGGGAGGAGGGGAGAGGGAATGAAATTCAATTAGCTACAGATCACTGAATCATTGCCAGCAGTTCTTGCATCTTTTTGGTAAAATGCCAGCATGCTGCAGATAATTTTACTTGTTGAAAGAAGGCTTAGCTCATATGTGTATGGACTGTTACAGATCTGCAGGTATTGAAACAGAATTGGAACAATATGATTGGGGTGTCTGTTTTGGGGGTACGCAGTCTTTTTTTTTCCCCAAAGGACTGTGAACAGTTGCTAATTTATAGACCGTATCTGTTCTGTTGCCTCAAAATAACCCAGCTGCTTATATTGCCCGCTTATTGTGAAGCAGTCCACGTGCCGTGGCTACCTGGAGTGTCACTATTTAGTGTATAGATGTTTCAAAACTTAAAACCCTGACGGCTGAGATTGCCATGGCAATCATGTTCCTTTTGCTTAGCATGCCTTTTCACTTGCGCACATACCTCACCTTTAAGATGTGAAGTGTCTATCCAGGCAGAGTGCAGCAGAACAGGACATCTTTGAATGCTTTAAGCAGCCCTAATGGCTTTTCTTTCCATCATGTTGGTTTTATACAGTGGAGGCTCTACCACTGGGACACCTGAGGCATAACGCTGTGGCATCAGCAAAGTAGATCCTTGCTGTTTCAGCCTCTAGCTAAGGAGAAAGCTCTCTTGCAGATGAGAGCTCCGTGTCGAGACAACGGCTCGGGTAGCCTGCTGCTGCGCGTTCGCTCCAAAGCGCCTCGTGCAGGCGCTTCCCTGAATAGCGCTGGCAGGCCTTGTGGTGGATGCTTTTGCAATGTTAAAAATCCCCCCAAAACTGACAAAAGCCCTTTGGTCGGCGAAGTAGCGAGGCTGAGGCCAGCGCTAGCGCCCCAGAAGAAGGTGTGAACTAGAGCCACCGCTGCGTTGTGTAAGTCGCTCGGCAAGGCCTGTGCTCCTCACTAGCTCATGTTCTAACCCGTCTCCACACAGCTGTCTGCTCCCAGGAGGCGATGACAGGGCCCTGCCGGGCTGTGGTGCCTCGTTGGTACTTCGACCCTAACAAGAGAAAATGCATTCGCTTTATATACGGCGGCTGCGGAGGCAACAGGAACAATTTTGAGTCAGAGGAGTATTGTATGGCTGTGTGTAAAAAGATGAGTAAGTCCTGCCTCCCACTGGCCCTTTTGCAGCTAGCCACTGTCTGTCTGGCGTTTGGTGTCTCCTCTTCCTTGCCTAGGTCAAGAGAGGATACGTGTGTAGCTTATCCTTTTGGTTCCGGTGTCTGCAGCAGTTCTGTCTGTCCTTTTGCAGCAGTCTCCTCTTGTCTCCGCTTCTCTAGGTCTTTAGGGTGAACTTTCCTGGGGAAAGTGGCTCTCGACGTATGCTGTCTGTGCTCACCGTTGGCTTGCAGCTCTTGCTGAGGGCTTAGTTGTCGTCTTCCAGATCTATAGCAGGGTCCCGGGGCTGTCTCTAACCTCTTGTGAAAACATAGAGCTTGCCTGTCTGCGTAACTGGCTTTTTTTCCAAATATATATGGAAGGAAGCACTTGCTTTCCCCAGTCGTGTCACCATGCATATGTTTGACCAGTCGGTCCTGAAAAGCAGGCTGCCACTCGCTGTTTTGCTGGTAGTAGGCGTTTTCTTGCTATTGTATTTTGGGATAATATCAGAGAAGTAGTATAGAATTCAGATTCCCACTTTCAGCTCAGTTGAAATATGAATCGTGACTCAATCCCTGCGTTTTTGAGAGCTTGAGGTTTTTGGCACCAATTTCAACTGGCTTTTATGTCAGATGATAAAACTACCAAAAACATTTTAACCTCCTTATTAATCTTATTGTTGAACTCCAGCACTTCCACTTCAGCTACCATTAAAGCCTTTTGAAAGGCTTTTTGTGTTATCTGGGGCTTGGCAGTCTGACTATACAGCCATAATCCTGTTTACAAAATGGGCTTCATGCAAGTGCTTTAGATTGGACTGATCTAACTGAAGTGGTGAAATAAAAGATGCGGATGTCAGGAGCTTTTTGTACAAAAGTTTGTCCTGTTACAGAGAGATTTGGGGCTGGAAAGAGAGTTCCCGGTGTCCAAGCCTGGTTCAGAAATGCTGTGAGCAGGCCCAGAATACAGTACTGATCTGGCGTTGTCCATTGCACACAACGATAATGCCTGTGTTGGATGTTGCCATTATTTAGTGCAGTAATCCTTTCCCCTTCTTCACTCCTCCTTCCCTAGTTAGAGTAAAGGGTGGGGAACTCGGGTGCGTGCTCAACTCTTACCCTGTATTCATGCTAAAGTGCAAGGTAAATTGTTTTCTGAGTCGTGCCATCTTTTAATGATGTGTCGGAGGGTTTTTCCACCCACATTACTGAAGTGGTTGAAAGGTTGCCTTGATTCCCTTTCTGCCCTCCCTCTACTAAAGGACAACAGCGGAGTGCATCGTGTTTGCCGTAGGTCCTTTCAGAAAGGGCTCTGGGATGTGTAGTTTTGTAGTTTCTAGAACTGTAGCACAGAAACTTGGTTCAACGTTTCCTGAACTGCAGTGTATGGAGTACAGAGCCCCTGTTGTGGATGCTTGAACGTGTCAGTTCTGAAATTTTATTTCTCCCCTTGTCGGATTTGAATGTCTTAAAGATACAAACTGCCCAGTTTATTGGGACGAGTCAGTTTGTCACACTGAGCCTCCTTCTGTTGCTGTCTTGTCTAATATCCTTGCCTGTTAGTCCTGCATGGTGCATCTGGTAGGGAAGGTAGGTTTGAAGTGTAAAATACTGGGTAGTGTTTTGTGCAGATTTATTGTCAGGCTCCCTAATCATATTAATGATGTCTGGAGCCAGCTTGTCAGCGAACAGCTAATGCACAAAATGTCATTTAAACTATCCAAAGCCAATGTGAAAGGGAAGAGAAAACAAATTCTTTATTCTGCAATCCAAGTCATTCTGTTGCTGGAGCTGAATAATGCTCGTCTCAGAACTAATGAGAAGACCGAACAGGTGCTGGTTGCCGCAGTGCATTACTGTGTTTTGGGGATGATGTAACTAACTGATGTTGTGCAGTAAATTGGCAGCTTAAAGATACCAAAATGGACTCCTGGTAGGTGGCGGTTCAGTAAACTCAGCCTGCCAGATTGTTAATTATGCAGGCGTGGAGATTCCTCTCCCTACCTGTCCTTTGCAATCCAGGATCACAGTTCTCCCAACCTCCGCTTATCCTTACCCTCTCTTTGCAGTGCCGACTGATGATGTGGATGTCTACTTTGAAACCCCAGCTGATGACAACGAACATGCCCGCTTCCAGAAGGCGAAGGAGCAGCTGGAGGTCAGACACCACAACCGCATGGACCGGGTGAGCGTCTAGCTTCAGTCATCTGTGCTGCGCTGCGTAGTTGCTGGCCGTGTTTTTCTGGACAAATTGATGGTGAACTGACTTCCTTTCCAGTCGCCAACCTTCTGCGTGTCTCTTGCAACGTGACCACGCTGTGGCAGTTAGATTTTCATTTCTTCAGAGCGGTGGGAGAGGGGAGTCACTGGGGACACTTGGCTTGCTGCTCAGAGGGTTTAAGTGCTAGGTTTAAACCCCACAGCAGCTCTTTTGTGCCATCAAAACCTAGCTGGGCTGTACAACAACCTGCCTCTGACGGCGAATTAGCTCGCAAAGATCAGACGTAAATTTGCGTCGTGTTGATGTGTTCCGTCCTTTTCTTGTCCAGGTGAAAAAGGAATGGGAGGAAGCAGAACACCAAGCTGTAAATCTCCCCAAGGCAGAAAGGCAGACTCTCATTCAGGTAAGAGTTGAAGGACCTAAAGAGGAAAGTTACTGGTGCTTGGCCTTCGTCTTCTCAATAAACTAAATGAGAGATGCTAATATTCAAAGCCAAAAGACGACCGAGATGGAAGAACAGCTTTCCTGTTCTGTCAACAGCTGCCTTTTAGAGGAGATGTGATTCAATTGTGTGCTTTGTTCTTAAAGCTGGAGATGATCCGATACTGTGCCAGGTCCTTTCCTGAGCCCAGCAGTAGGAAGCTATCTCACGCCTCAAGAGTAGCGACAGCAGAGCCAAATTGTAACTTCAGACCTTTGGCCTGTTCTGCACAAACGAGTGGCCTCGCAGCCCAGTTCAAATTGGCCCCGACTCTCTGGACACACATTTCCTGTTTGGGCAGACTTAGCGAAAACCACTTAGGCAGCAGATAAAGCTGGTTTGCTGCCAAAATGCCAATCTCATGCCTTGTGAGGAGAGTTCAGTTAGACGATGAAGTTAATCAGGGATATTCTCAGTATGGCATTGTTAGGGGCAGGCTCTTCTGGCAGTGACAACTATCTGAAGTTCCCTCAAACCAATGCACAACTAAGTGACTGACTCCAGCTTTTATGCCCACTTTGGATTTTATCCTGGAACGTAGTTTTCTCTCTCTATTTTTTAATGTAAGCCACTGTTTGGAAATCTGTGCAAGTCCAAAAGAGTTTTTCCATCATCTCTGTTGAAATGTAACGACGCTTAATGGACTCTTCTGGTTCGTTTGGAGATGTGGGTTATGACCTTTCTAACAGAATATATAGAGATTTGCTCTGAAGGCGCGCTGATGAAAAATCCCCTATGCAATACCTTTGTAAACTTTTGCAAATTCGTATTCACGGCTCTAGGCTGAAGGGATCGATCCTGTTTCCATATTGCAGGGTCGAGGGAAAGAGTTAATACTGTGTCATTCATTCAGTACAGTCTGGATCTCCCGCATGATCTTTATCTGCAAGGCCATGTGCCCTCTTCAGACCTTTGAAATGGGTTGTGAAGGAAGTTCGGAAGGCGAATTGTCACTATTGAATTTGCAGAGATGAAATCTGCTTCAGCATCTGTCAGTGCCCTTCTCTCCTACTGTAAATGCCTCGGACACGCAGTGTGACAGGCTCCATTTGTTCTGAGGAGTTACGTGTGTGAGAATAGGTGACCCTGATGCATACAGCATATTTCATGAGACTCCTTTCTTTGTTCCAGCACTTCCAGGCAATGGTGAAATCTCTGGAGAAAGAGGCAGCAAGTGAGAAGCAGCAGCTGGTGGAAACTCACCTGGCTCGAGTGGAAGCCATGTTGAATGATCGCCGTCGGATTGCTCTGGAGAACTACCTGGCTGCCCTGCAGGCTGACCCGCCGCGGGTGAGCGTCTTTGCAACGAATTTTTACAATAGGGTCGCGCTGGGTAGGGTGGAAGGCGGGAACGGCTTGGTGAGAAGACTGCCAGTGACCTGCCGGGGCAGAAGCTGGGAAGAGGTTCCCAGTAAAGCTTTCTCCATCGTGGCAGTTTGTGCTGAAGACCTAGCAGTGGGTCTCCTAATTGACTCGCTTTACTTTCTTCCTGGTTAAAAAACCCTCCGCTTTGTTTAGCGTTCATAAGGCGTAGTGTTCCAAGTCCAACAGACTTAATTGAAAAAGAAAATATCTAAGGGGCTAGCAGAGGTGATTGATCTGTCCAGTAACAAAGCAGGCTCACATCTGAAGGGCTGTATTTCAACTGTGAATTTTATTTGAATGAAATGGATTTGAACTCTTCCCCTCCTCAAATCCTGCAGCCCCACCGCATCCTGCAAGCTCTGAAGCGCTACGTTCGTGCTGAGAACAAGGACCGTCTGCACACCATCCGCCATTACCAGCACGTCCTGGCAGTTGACCCAGAAAAGGCTGCACAGATGAAATCGCAGGTATGAGAATGTCTCTATCAAGGGAGGCATTGTTACCCAGCCCTTGCCATCGGAGACTCTAGAAGCCACGCGTCCAGTCCTCGCGGTAATTTGCTGGGTACTATAGCAACTTCTCATGCTTGTGCAGAGATCTCCCATTCTGCGTGCATATTGCCTGTCACCAGATACGCTGTCTGTACGATTTTCCTTGGTACTTGACTCAGCGTTAAAAATTGGAACTCTGGTTTATACACGAATTACTGTTGGTCACAATGGCAAGTCTAGGGGTTTAGAACTAGTTCGGTATCATTTTTGTGTTTCCTTTTCTCAAACACCCATGAAATTATTTGCTGGGGACTTGGTCATCCTTGAGCAGACTTCCTCACTTCTTCCAAGACCTCGTGTCTATGTGTTCCTTTCATTAGGCTGGTTCTTCACGATGCCTGTGGTTTCAGTTTGTGGGAACTCTCTTGTGCCTCTGCAGAGTTCCTGCCTTGTTTCCAAAGTGTAATACGTAACCCTTGCCAAGCACTTGATCATCGCTGTTAGCTTTATTAGAAAGTCCGTTTTGTTGACTTTATTTTGTGCCTTTGCAATATATTTTACTCCTGAACAGCCAGGAAGTCGTTTTCCTTCTGCTGGGTAGCATATGTGAATATGCTGCTTCAAGTGGATGTCAGACCTGGCCATTGTACTTGTAAGAGTAGTTGCAGATATTCCACAAATCCTTTGAGTTATGTCCCGATACTTGTTCTTACAACCCGCTTTTAAAATGGTGAAAGATGTCCCGAAAGGCCTAAGATTCAGATTCAGAATGGCCTGTTAACACTGAAAGGTCTGTTCGTGTCCTTTCACAAGCTCAGAGAGAAGCAGAGAGAACTGACTGTCCAGTCACAGCTGTAGGAATGTCATCTGTGTTTTACCAGTCCCACTTTACTGGGGAAAAAAATGCTTTATTACTTGGCTGTACAACCAGTAGATGGAAATACCGTGGTTTAAGAGTAGGACAGGGACTGGAGTCTGTTACTGTCACCTGCGGTGAGGTGTAGAGTAGTGTTGCAGTGATTTTTCTAGAAGTGAACCTCACCCTTGGAGGTGCCTGGTCCCGTGGGTTTCGTGTGGTTTCTGGGTGCTAGCGGCGTGCCGTCAGCTCTCGTCTCTCAGGCTGCCTGCCGCTGGTGCCGTGATGCTTGTTAAGCTGCGCATCCTCAGAAAGACTGGTAGCAATTGCGGTATTTACAAGCTGATGTTTGGCTTGCGATGCGGAATACGTGATAGCATTTTCAGAGACGGCTTAGCATATCGAGCACAGTCCACCCTGACCCTTTGTTCTGATGCTGCCAAAGCCCAAGAGGGAGTGTGTGAACTGTATTCTTAAGCTAAAACCTAAACAGTCCTTAATTCATCCTGAAGGCTGCAGTGTCAACAAATCGACATGCGAGGGATGTGGGTGGTACAGTTCAATTTCCATTCGCTTTACTTTCCAGATGCACTTTAAGCTCCGCAATCGATTCCCTTGATTGACAAGCTGCCACATGTAAAATTAAATTGCTTTCATCCTTGCTCTTCAAGGTCAGGTACACGTCAGACTGTAAAACAAGTCCATTCAACTCCTTAGCTTTTTTCAACATTTGGCCGTCCATGTAAATGTTTTTCTTGGTCTGCATGATCCCTGATTATGCAGCACCCTCTTCAGGTCAGGCTTGACTTCACCGGTGAATTTAATATGCCAGGGAAGAGCGATCTGAGGTTGCGTAGAGTTTGACTTTCTTTCTCGAATGAAGGGAGAATGCTCTTGCCAGTGAGTGGGTGTAGTGGGTGTAAGACAAATGTAATGCCACCGTTGTTCTGAAAGGCACCTTTGTTCTGAAACCGGAGTTGATAAATAATCTTGTCTGCTCCCTGTGCGTGTATCTTTTCTAGCAGTCAGGAATGATAATCCGTTTAATAAAGCACTTGCTTGTAGCTGCCGCGGGAAATGAATTATGACCGTATCTGGCATATGGGAAATACCAGCTTCGGTGTTTCCAGTGGAGAGCTGGTGACAGCAAGAGTCAGCTGAGTCCTCTCTCTCACCCCCGGCCTTTCCCAAAATACTGAAAGAGCCGTGTAGAAATGGCCGGTTCCAGCGAAGCGTGACGTGTTAGAGAGCGTCAGTCAGAGAACTGGACTAGATGGACCCGTGTCCCCTTCTGTTGTCTGTCACGGCAGATCACCGGTAGTACCTATTTTATTAAACAAGTGGAATACCAGTACCGATCAAGTGACTGACAGTCTTTGCCTACTCCACCACGCTCTTGTACATTTGCAGGTGATGACACATCTCCATGTGATTGAGGAGCGGATGAATCAAAGCTTGTCTCTGCTCTACAAGGTGCCATATGTGGCTGAAGAAATCCAGGATGAGATTGGTGAGTGTGTGCCAGCTCCCGTGCCACCGTGTTAGACTGCAGGCTTTTGTATCAAGTGAAGTGGGCTCCAGAAAGATTGCTAGCTCCTTTGAGGGGATGCCCTCAACAACAAGCACTTGGGCTTAGCTTAGGTACCGCCGGGCAGATATTCTCTGGGTTTTGCAACACAGCCAGTCAGCATAGCTTGTTCCTAAGAACGTTCACTGTCCGTTTAAAAAAAGTCAACAACATGCAGAACAGCAAAGCGCTCTCTCAAAGGGAGATGAAACAAATCCGTAAAAACAAGCAGATGCTTTCCCGCTTTATAGGAATTTAATCCCTTCTTGCCAAAACCTCTTGCCGCATCAAGCCTCTTGGCCCTTATTTGTATGTATTTCTAGCCAACACCTTGACTGAGAATTCCAGATGAGACTTCAGAGCATGCAAAATAAGATAACCTGGCAGCCCTGAACAGTGTTCCCCTGCAGCCCTGCCTCAGCTAGGTTCAAACCATCTGCCCCTTTCTGTTCCTGCCAGGCTTCATGCAGTTTGTGTAATATTTCCTCTTATTCCTTTCAGATGAGCTGCTTCAGGAGCAGCGTGCAGACATGGATCAATTCACGTCCTCCATTTCTGAAGCCCAGGTGGATGTCCGAGTGAGCTCTGAGGAGAGCGAAGAAATTCCCCTGGAGGGCAAACCTTTCCGTCCATTCCAGGTGAAAACCTTCCCAGCCTTGCCTGAAAGCGAAGGTATGTGGAACTGAAAATTGGGTTCACCGTCTGTTTCTTAGCCAGTAGGCTCAGCTCGGTGGAACAGAAAGCTCCGTCCCTTTGGGCGATTTAAGAGTAAAGCAGTCGCCCCAGCAGTACCCCTCGGACTCCTCTGTCCATTGGAAAGAGGCAGTGCCGCTAGTGATTTGCACCGAGCTGCTGTCTTAGTTTTCTGATTCTTCTCTTTGCAAAATTGTTTTCTCTCTTTCCATTTTGCAGGGAGTATTAAATTGTTACCGTGTGGCTTGACTCTGGAATTAATTTTCAGTCTTTAACCAAAGTGCTCTCATGTAATGTTAAGTCTTTGTGCCATGACCTGCTGAAGGGCTGCAGGAATTCTCTTTATTTTTTAAAAAATATAGATACCTATATTTTTTTTGTATCGTGGAGTGTTGACAGCTGGTGTGTGCGTGCGTATTTATTTTTAAAATGCTTGAACGGAGTCCTGAGCTTAAAGAAAGCTGTAGACTAAAAGCTTTTCCCAGGGTCTGAGTCAGAAATCATGCACAAACCTTTTTTCCTTTCTCTCTTAATCTCCTTTCTCTGCTATTTTTGTTTTTGTTTTCCCTCCTGCTAGATCCTCAGCCGGATTTGTACCATCCAATGAAAAAAGGTTGGTTCTAAGCTGCTCCCTCACAGTGCTTTCGATCACTCTCCTACCTTCTCAGTGTGTTTGATAGCTTCATTTTAGTTTCATATTCACCTTTATTTTCATTTCCCTCCTCTCATTTAGATCAGTAACTTTCGAGTTTGCTTGTTTAGGCCTAGTGTTAAAGAAACGAGCTAGTCTGAGCGTCTAATTGATGGTGTATGTGTCTCTCTGATGGGCTCGCGAGGTGTCTCAGGGTGCATGGAGTAGCTGCTTTGCTCTCAAGAAACGTGGGCCTAGCAGCCTGTCTGCAACCGTGCAGTACTTGGCATCTCTTCACGTGTACTTACATTCGACACTTCTCAAAATAAACCTTGCTGCGCTGGTGGTAAATAGTCTAGAGGCTCTTCTGCCTGCTGTGGAATCTGTCCTTACAGCACTAAACTAGGAATGCGAGTGCTGCAGCAGACAGAGGCCGTTTCCCAGCTGGATGTCCTCATAGATACTATGTCTGGTCTGGGACAGATAAACTAAGAGATTCCTTCTTTGTGGTTGTGGTCTCCTCAGCATCACCTTTTCACACGTAGCATCTCTCTGTACCAGCAAAGTCCTGTGTGATTATCCACGTCTCCTTTAGCTCATTATCAATTCTGCAGTAACTCAGTGCCTTGCTAAAAAGGGGCTGCCTGGGCTTTAAGCGCGGCATAGAAACATCGGCATTAAGTTAAATCCTCGGTTAGCGATACAGTCTCAGGTAAAGATCAGGCCTGGCTGATCTGCTACCACAGATGTCGTTCCTGAAGCAGAAATGGAAGGCTGATTCCTAAAATGCTCTTGCAGAGTAGCGGTACACGTGCTATGTGTGGGGCGTAAACCCAGCATTTTAACCTGCCTTTGGTTCCAAATATATTGTGCAGAACCTCAAAGGAGAGCAAAGGATTTTGCTAATAACCATTTAATAGGAACACGAGTAGGTTTGTAACATGGTGAAGGCCAGATAGCTTGAAACTATTCTCATTATCAGCGTTTCTGTACAAATGTAAGTCACCTTCATCCCTCTTGTGGAACAGTGTACAGCTAATTCAGTGTACTGACTGCTCTGAAAAGAATTGGGACGGCCTTTAGTTTGATTTTTTTTTTTTTTTTTTTTTGGACAACTGCTTTGTTGACTTAAAGATGATAAACATAGGCTGGTTCTCCCCGTTTGGGTAAACGGACAAGTTCTGATGACTTGGGGACAAAGATTATATCCTGCACTTGCTCCTTCGCTGCCTTCTCTTTTCGTAGAATTTCCCGAGGGCTGCTAGGAAGTTTTGAGGGGGTGTTGTGCATGTATATGTGTTTTTTATCGGGGAAGTATATAATCTAAACTGTGCCTTTGAGCTACATAGAACTGGGTCTGTTATGTGGTACGGCACTCTGTGACAAATAGCGAAGCTCAGTGCAGCAGCTGAACTCCCAGCCCTGGAGACGATGCTACGTTGGCTCCTGAGAATTGAATAAAGCAGCCACAGGCCAGAAGCTGACACAGTAGTTCTCTAAAAACTATTTGTGGCTAGTCTCTGCAGAAAATCCCAATCATTGACTTTCACAATAACATGACCTGCTTCGACAGCCGTGAGAAGTCAGACTGCAGTCTTGGCCGTGCTTGGAATCTGATTACTGTCTCCAAAGAACTGTGTAGCGAAAGGGGATGCACTAAACCCCAAGATGCTTCTTTTGGGAGGAGTTGGAGTGAAACGTTAGTTTCCTTGGCGTTTTCAGGCAGTAAAAGCTTGTCGCTGTAAAAACTTGCCTCGGAGCCAACTAGCCTTTCCTTGCATCTCATCAAAGAACACGCTGCCAATTTCAGCAGCAGTTGACATAATGTCGTAGGCAACCTGCAAGCTCAGCAGCTTGTGGAGAGGTGTATGCAATCACCGGCAAAGTGTTAAGCGCTGTAGTAATATTTCCCCCACCGTGTGCTCCTCGTTGGAGAGACCCCGCTGTAGGTTTGAGGCTTCGCTGCCCTCCTCCTTTTGCATTAGGGAGCCATAGGTGTTGTGAAGGACTTTACGTTGTCCCTACTGGTAATGGAAAACTGGCCTTCTCCTGACCCGCTATGTTATGTTAGGTCGGAGTATCTTGCATTAGACTCTTCTGTTATTGATCTGATCTATTTATAAACACTTCGGATCAAAACAGTTTATGCAGGGCAGCCCCCTTCTGTTAATTGCTGTTCTTCTCTTGAGCCTGCGCTAGTTTCGGCCTAGAAATGGGCGAGCGATGTTCTGGTAGAAAGGCTGGTGTAGGTCTTTGCTCCTCCCTTGCCCTGGGATTTATTGTTTCTGGGCTTGTGCCAGGTACGGGACAGCAGCTCATTACAGAGCCGCGCCGGGTGACCTTGAAATTCTCATTCCCGAGGCGCTTGCTGATGCGCTGGGTTTCAAAAGAATGGGCGATGCTGACCGTGCGGTGGAAAGCGTTCCCTGCGCGCCGGCTCTCGGCAGAGAGGAGATGCGTGCTTCCGTCACGGGGGTCGCGGTGACCCGGGGTCACATTTGCAGAAGGGAACTGTGCGCTCACAATTTGTGTTACGTGTTGCCTCGGACCTTCTAACAGCAGCACTTAACAGTATGGTGTTTCTGGATTTACACTTCAGCCTGGTTTTGGTGAGTCTTGTCTGCTCCTCTCATCGCCACCTCATTTCCCCTCATTAACAGAACCCTCCCCAATCACTTGTCGCTGTAGCGTAGCTTATGAGCTCCCCTTCTGACACCACAGCATGAAGACAGATTAATAATCAGCGGTCCAAGCGGTTAAACACGCTAGCCGTGGCAGCTCTACAAAGCGTAGGTAACCCTTCCCGTACGTCCCTGAGGGCTGACTAACGGTCCCTGCCTTGCTCTTTTGGTGCAGGGTCTGGCATGACTGAGTTGGACGGGCTGATTGGCGCTGAAGAAAAAGTGATTAACAGCAAGAACAAAGTGGATGAAAATGTGGTGAGCCCTCCACCTTTATTTTGTAAAGCGAAGCCTGCCGTGGACACTAATTAATAGCAGTGGCTTATTTCCATGTCTCCTTCCTGCTCACAGAATGTCAGTGTATTCATTATCCATATGGTGTGGGGGAGTCAGTTTTCTGACTATTGTAGGCTCTTAATACTGATTAGCATCAGAGGGGTGGGAGGGTGAGGGAAGGAGAGAGATCTAGATCTTTGGCAGTCTGAGCTGGAGAAGTGTCTGATTTAGTCACCGCTTTCCCAAGCTGAGACCCTTCGATAAGCCTTTGTTTGAGCTAGGTAGCTTGCTCTCTGAGCGCACCGAATGCTCCTGTGTTCCATCTGTCTTCCCGCCTATTTCTCATGGCAAGAAAGGCCTCACCTTTGAAGGTGAGCGACCCAGTACGTATCAGCTCTGTCTACAGCACAAAGAATTCACTGGGTCATGGTGGCAGCCGACTTGCCTCGATTCCCGGGTTTAAACAAAAAAAAAGTCGACTTCTGAGAGTTTCCTTTCAAAATGGTTTCAAGGCCACAGGTTAGACCTTACACGGCAGAAATGCTGTGTGCAAGGCTAGGACCTAGTTTTGAAACTGGGTCTCTAGTTTGAGGTAGTCTGGATGTCCAAATGGTTGCAGTACTAACTCGGGGGGCTTTAAAAGTTGGAGAACATCCCGCGCTGTTGAGAGCAGGGGAGAGATGGTAGGTGGTTCTGAGCCTTTGCTAGTGTTCATTAAAGGTCTCTTGTCTGCCTTCGTATTCCTTCTCCCACCCGTTTTGTGTGGCTCCTTTCATAAAACGCTTTTGTGGCTGTTTTCAGGTAATTGATGAAACCCTTGACGTGAAAGAAATGATTTTCAACGCGGAGCGTGTCGGTGGGCTGGTGGACGAGCCGGTACGTATGTGGCTACCGAGTCTAGCCGAGCGATCGGTGAATTCCTACAGCTGGATTTCGGTTCCTGTGTGTTACGGAATCCCAGGGTTCGATGCCTTCACGCTGCTCTGGGAGGCCATGCCGAGCGTGATGCGGTACAGCGTTTCTGCGTGAAGATGTACGCGGTAAATGCACGTAGATGCTAACCTAACCTCTTTAGCAGGGAAACGATTGTGTGCTCATTATCCTTTTGGAGAAATATGTAGAGGTGAAATATTTACACTGTCTGGTGTAATCAGTCACGTCTTGATACCACAGATGGTTCAAGACCTTGTCGGTGGCCGCCACCTAGGCTTGCATTTAGCAGCGCATCTCCCGCCTCGCTCTCCCTCTACCCGCTCCGTTGTTTTCTTCCCTCCAGGATAATGACAACTCCCTTCGCGATGACTTCAGTTTCAGCAGCAGCGCCCTTATTGGCCTGTTGGTGATTGCCGTTGCCATAGCTACTGTGATAGTCATCAGCTTGGTGATGCTGAGGAAGAGGCAGTATGGGACCATCAGCCATGGAATTGTGGAGGTGAGAAACAGCTCCCGCTCCATCACCGGGGATGAAAATAGTCAGCGTTGAATCACATGTTGCGTGTAGGGGGCGAAGATGGCGGTAGCTGCCAAGCCATCAACTGCTCTGCTCCTAGCTAGGTGGGACTTAACTCCCTCCGTGCCGAGGTCTTCCTCGCTTGCTTATTAGTAGGCAGGTATGGGTCACGGGCGTGCCACGCTGGGACCCGTCACTTCGCAGTCGTACGCGCTTATCGCGAGGCAATTAGCCTTGCCCGTCTGGCTCGGGGTAGGATTCAGCGGTAAATGAGCTTTTCAGGCGATATCTTCAGCAGGGGGGAGCGAGGCAGTCAATCTCCAGCAATTTGTCCTCCCAACTAATGTAACAACTATTAAGACAGCGCGATCGGCTGGTTCCTCCTTCTTCCTTCTGCTCCCAACATGCATGTTTCTGATGACAACTTAATGGAGTCTGGAGAAGGCTTTGCCCAGCCGACGCGTGAAGTTGTAACAGCCTCTTTAATGAGAGAAGCGGGTCCCGAATTTGTGACGTTAGCTACCGTATTAGAGATTTGTGGAGAGCATCCCCAAAGAGGAGAGGGCGGGCAGGAGGCGTTAGCACCCGAACGAGGAACTCTGTTAAGCAAATTATTTTTTGTGGCTTACCTTTGTTCCCCGTTTACCGCTTGCCACGGTATTTACCCAGCGTTTGTCTGTCAGCTCTTGTTACTCTGAAATATAAGGCCTGCAAGTACCTCCTTTGACCAGTAACCGTCTGGTCTTTCCAAAGGTTGACCCGATGCTCACCCCAGAAGAGCGGCATCTGAGCAAGATGCAAAACCACGGCTACGAGAACCCCACTTACAAATACCTGGAGCAGATGCAGATATAAAAGAGATGGCGATACGACAGCCCTGACCGGGAAAGGAGCAGGGCGGAGGGCCAAAGTGGTCCAGCGTTTTGGATCAACTACTGACCAACAGTTGCTTCGAGAGGACTTCATCTTACATTCAGAACTCCTGGATCATTAAGACTATAATTACTACTGTAGAGTTGCAATTTCCATTCTTTTAAATGGGTGAAGAAATGATAATATAACAATATGATATATAAATCTCCTTAAATGGGAAAAATGGATCTATTGCAGATATTTGACTGAGATGTAGTTTTCTTTTTTTTTTTTAATAATCTGAAAAATACCAGTTCCGTTGTACTGTTGTCTGATACAAGCTCTATATATATAAAATGGGAAATGTTGATTTTTATTTCTGATAGACCACCTGTATATTGAGGGTCGTTTGTACCAGCCCGCCTTGTAAAAAGGAGACAGTTGTGGCTCTTCAGTCATTTTGGCTTTTATATATAAAGCAGTATTCTTTTTTTTTCCTTTTTTTTTTTTTTTTTAAGTGAATTTCGCTGGGAGTTGCAAAGAGATTAATTTAGGGATAGGAGCTATGACAGCATAAGCAAGGAAGCAATTGGGAATGGTAACTAACAAAAATCCTTATAACAAGAAAAAAAAAGAAAAAGAAAAAGAAAAAAAAAAAAGAAAAAACCCCATCCTCATATGCCAGTGATGTGCACCCCGCTGCTCAGCAGTTCGGGCTCTAGGAATCAAGACTCCCTGGAGGCAAGGAGTTAAAAGGCTTCTAGCATCTCTGTTTATAGTTATTCTAGTGGAATGTTAGAACACGGTTTGCGCATACTGGGGTCTGCACATTCCCCTTCCAGATCCAGTTCTGCTCTAGAGTTGGAAGTTCCTGGTATTGAATTTAAATCCTCCGGTCTGAACCAGTTTCCTTCAGTACTCACCTGGCATTAACAGCCCCCTCTCGCTACTACTTTCTAATTTTCCCCAGCTCTCCTGCCTCACCGACGGGGTAAGTAGCGAAGCGACGCAGGTTTTCGAGCCTTTGCGTCTCTTTCGGTGACGTTGGGCCGTAGGCGCGGCTCTGGGCGTTTGCCCAGACGCGACAAATCACTGCAGTAATCGGCACCTCGGGAGCTGATGGACGTGGCGTCCGCTTTAACTGGGGTTAAAAGAGCAGTTGGCGTAACTGGGGTTAGAGAGGGGTAAGTTGGGAAAGGGATATGCCTGCTTTAAGGGAAATTGGATGCGTAGGCCCCGAGAAGAACAAAAGGGGTGTTGTTCCACTCACCATCATGTCTTTGTAACGCTTGTATAGTTGGTGTTAATGCTCACGGCTTTTTTAAATCTGGAGGTTCTGGTAACCTGTGGTGTATTTTTTCTATTTTTCCTGTGACTTTATTTTTTCTTCCCCCTTCCGTGTCTCTTCCCACTATGCACAGATTTACCTGCAAACTCCTTAGTGTGGTCTGTGGGGAATGTACAAAGTTTAAACACATCAATAAACACTTTAACTTCCAGATCGTCTCGTCTCTTTATTCACGGCCTCGCTTAAGTTCCTCTCGCCTCCCGCCACGTCCTCGCCAGACCCGCGGAGACCTTTCCCCACCTTTTTGCCGTCCCCTGCTTCAGCGACCGTCGTTGAAGGAACGTGCCGATACCGAGTACGTGTAGCCGTGCCCAGAGTCTCTTGTGGCACTTCCAGATCCCGCTGACCTTCGCGGAGAGGCGTGATGCTAAACCAGCGCCCGAGGCTCCTGAATTAGCGTTACGTCCCCACGCTGCAGCCGTTAAGACGCTGGAGCGCGGGGCGGTTAGAGCTGCGGCTGCCGTTGGTCATCCGGCCGGCTTGTAGAAGACGCCGCGAACGGTTCCGCGGCGGTAAAAATGCTGGAACCGCTCCCCCGGGTGCAGGCGGCCGCTGGCACGGCTTCTCGGAGCGAGCAGAGCCAACGCGCTCTGCGAAAGCAAGCTGTTCCTGCCGCCCGGCCCTCCGCCTGCCCTTCCTAGCGAGCTGTAGGAACAGATCGGGGTAGCTCCGCGCTCGGGGCCTGTGTTGCCCGCAAGCCTTAGAAATAGGATTGGACAGAAGGAGGGGGGACTGCAGGAAATCTCCAAATCCATAAATAAGGGCGTAGAAAAAGGCCTCGGACAGTGACACGGTTTCCTTGAACGCTTCGTGTTGCGGATGGCCAGATCTGAAATGTTGTGAAGAGCCCGGGGCCGTAACGAGCTAACTATCGTTAGCGTTTACTGTATCGCTTCTGATGTGTTTTGTTTTACGAAGGGAAATAACTTGACTGTTTGGATTAACTTTCTCTTCCAGAACACCTAAAACCAACAGCCTGTAAAGCTCGCAGCTGTCTGGGCTCCTGCGTGTCATTCCTCTTCTATTTTCCTTCTTTGAAGCGTGACCTCGAACGCAAATCCCTCCTCTCTCACGTCTCGGTGAAATGACCGACGAGTCATTGCCGTTTGAATGCCGGTTGAAGAGGCCAAGAGACAGAATTAATCTTCCTTCGCGTTGATCCAAGCGGTTCCCAATAGCTCTGAACGAAGAGGGGGAGAGGAGGAAGGAAGAAACGTGGAAGCTCAGCAGGTTTGAATAGGAAACCATCCCGCGTCCTCTTTCTCCTTAAACGTGGGCTCCTTGGTTCCACTGCAACTGCCACGTTCTCGTTAAATTATTCAGGCTCTGCGGGAAAGAACAGATGCTGTCCTAGAAAATGCCGTCTGTTGGCTTGTCGCAACGGCTCAGGAAAGAGTTTTGATTTTAAATCTTCAGTCCGAGGCTGTTTCTTGAACTGCACCCTCAGGTAGGGTGACCCGAGAGAGAAACAAATTGCAGAGGCTGTGGATTGAATTCCAGAATTGAATTTGGGTATTAGATTTTTTTTTTTTCCTTCGATAAATTCTGTTAGTCCTACAAAATAAATACATCAGGCTGGAATGAAAGTCTGTTAGTTACACGCTTTGGCGCAGCCTGCCAAGTGCTCAGGATCGATTCTTTAGGAGGGGTTTCGAGCGCAGCTTCTGAAAAGCAACGTTTGAAAGTACTCGCTTGAAGATCAGCGCCGAAACATCTCCCAGATGTTCCTGGTACCGGCCGTCCAGAGGAAGGGCCGATACTGCAGGGAAGCGTCCAAAGTTTCATCACGGTGAGATGAATAAAATTAGATGGTCCGAAGCGCAGTGGAGTAGTTGGTTGGTAAAAGACGTGCAGAGAGCTGCATTTCAGAAGAAAACTCTGATTTTTTTAAAAAACAAGGTAGTCCTTTGTTTATATTTTAAGAGGAGCAGCGTAGGTCTCGGGTAAGGAAAACGGACGTTTGAGAGAGGGGCCTTTGGTCGCCGGGAGCGCTGAGCAGGGGAGGAAAAGCTGGGTCAGTTTGTCTCCTGTCTTACCGTAAAGCTGTTGGATGTCGTTTCTCTGAGGGCACGGGGGGGATAACGTAGGTTGAAACGGTCCCGTGCACCGCGCTGGGTGGGTGTAGCGCGGGCGGATTTATTTTACCAGCCTCGCTTGTCTTTAAAAAGCAATACTTACGGAGATGCACGTGGAGCGCGTTGTCCATCATTCAGCCCCGGTCGACGGAAGAGATGGAAGGTGAGGAGAGGAGCCCGAGTACGCGGTGATGCGGTGCCGTTCCCTGTGCTCCATCAAAAGGGAGCGTTAACCTGACGGAGCACGTAAAACCTCCGAATCCCCTCCTTGGATCTGGGGTGCTTCGGCGCTGAGCATCGACGTTGCAGATCTCGAGGTCGGGTGTCCTACGTCCTGTTGTCCAGCTCTAGCGCGGTGCTTAAAGTTGGTGTCATCACACGGGAATTTTCTGTGTTTCCAGAGCAGTTGCAACTCGCTGTTTGGCATCGGTGCTTTGCTCGTGGCTGTATCGCAATGGCAGAGGCTTTTGGAAGTGCGCAGCAAGGGTCAACCAGCGATGAGCCGGGAGAAGGGCCGTTTTTGTAGGACATAGTAACAGGTAACCGTCGAGCAGAGTAATAAAGAGTAAGGCAGGGAAAGCAAGGGCAAGTGGAGCTCGCTGCTGACGTTAAGTAGCTTGGAAAGTGTGAAAATACCTCAGCCGAGCCTTTGAAAAAGGGCAGGCTGCTGGAAATGAGCATCGATCTCCGCGCTGGACGCAGGACAGCAGACGGAGTCGGTGTAACAGTCTTGTCTGTGCTGACCCGGCGTCCCTCCTGCCAGGCGCTGCGTGCCGGCTCCGCAGCAATCGCTCAGCCCCTCTCTGAAGCTGCTCGTGCTCTCGGTTCTCGGTGGGACCGCGTGCGCACCAGCGGGCCGCGATCCTTAGCGACAGCACGGGGTGAAAGCCGTGGGGAGCCGTCAGGCAGCAGGCTCGAAAGCTGTTTCTCTGGTCAGCATCAGCCGGCCTCTGGATGGCATCTGGGAGGTTCTCCGTCGCCGGCAGCGCGCCGAACAAATCTGGTGCTCGGGAGCGCTGGACTGAAGGTGATGGGAAAGGCTGGGGCCGGAGGGAAGCAGCCCCGTCGCCCCAAAAGCTTGCCAGGGGCTATGTCGGTGGGAGGGGGTGAAGAGCCTGCAGAGGTAAGAGGAGGAGGTTGGTGGAGCACGGTCTGTGAAGCTGAATATCCTCTTCCAAAATCGATGGCTCTAACCGGAACAGCTTGGGGATATTCCTCTTCTCTGGAGGCTGTGTGTGCTGGGAAGGTATGCGACTTGGCAGATTTTCTGCTTGCCGTGCTTCAGACTTCCCCAGATGGTCCCTTTGATCTCCGTGGGGGAGAGCAGAAGGGGCAGGAGGAGCCAGTTTTACCCGTGAATGTTCCTCCTAGCACCCTCTAAGTCCCTGCAGCCTCCACGGCAGCACGAGCTGGTCCAAATCCTTCCTGGAGCCTGGGCTGGAGGCTGCTCCGGAGGCAGAAGCCTCGCGAAGGCTGGCTGCCCCGGCCCGGGAGCTTCTCGCTGCGCTTTCAGGCGAGAGCGCGGGTTCCCCGGGACGGCACCCTCAGCCCGTCCGCCTCCTGCAAGCGTTACGTGGCGGGGAGCGCGTCTGTTCTCCAGCTGGAGACGGCGCGGATGTGCAAACAAACAGCCCACGGGCCACCTCCGAGTCCGAGCCCGCACAACCGCGGCTTTTCCCCGCCTGACTGCGTAGCAGCCAGCGAAGCACCTCAGGCTTTGAAGGTGTTTGCTCTGTGCTTTGAAACTGAAGCTCGTGCCGGCCGCGTGCATTGCTGCTCCTTCCAGGTGTCTGTGCTCGGAGGGAGGAGAAGATGCCATTTCCCCCCGTACCACGGAGGCTGCCTCCGATGCAAACCCTGGTGCCTTCCGAGACCGCAGCGTGCCGTCGGCTTCACCAGGACCTGCGGGGTTTCTTCCATCCGAGGAAGCGGAAGGCGCGTTTCCTGCGAGAAGGGAAGCTGTTCGCTCCGAGGATGAAAGGTACTTCGCTTAGCCTATAAACCGCGGCGACGCTAGGGATCTGCGCATAGCGATAAAGCTGACGAGAGGCACCTCTGGTGCCGTACCCTCGAGAAGGTCCGCGGTAGCAAACCCTTTTGGGCTCGCCGGGACTCTTCTGGCTGCTTTCCCCAGCCGGCTGCGATCTGTATCCTTAATTTCTGGGCAGGCGATGCCGTGACGGAGGCTGGGTGTCCTGCAGCGCGCCGTAGTTCTTCTACCGGGAGAAACAAGCGTGGGCTTAAATTGGTTTGAAAGTCTCTCCCTGTAAAACTTATTGCTCTAAGTGGCTGCGGGTGCTTTTTTGTTCTGCTGCTCGCTGTGGAGACGAGGGGTAAAGAAGACGCAGTTGTGACCGAGTGGGATTGAACATCCCTTCTGGGTTGTACCGTAGCGATTGTTCAGTGCGTCCTCCTGCGAGGTCTCCGAGATGCAGGGGTCTGTCGGATGGTGCCAGGGTGGGTTTTTTGGTATTTTAGCTGGAAGCGCAGCTACTTCAGAGAAAATACCTGCGGGGAGAAAGTGATGTAAAGGCTTTCTTAGCAGAGGGAGGGAGGGATTGACTCCCGTGCCTGCTCCCGGGGTGGCTGCTTGGTGTTTGTGCTCCCCGAGGAGCTGCCGGGAAGGGTACCCAGCGTGGACCTGCGATTCCGACGTTGGCTTGGTGCCCCCAGGACGTGCCTTTGAACACAGAGCCAAGAGCGGCAGCCCTAAAAGCAGTTTAGCTGAAAAGAGATGCTACACGGTGGGCTTTGTGCGTCGCTGCCTGGGTTTGCGGGGTGTGTTTGGGAAGGGGGGGGGTGTTTTTCTGCGTGTTTACCAGGGCCCCCGGTTTCTGCAGCACAGACTGGCGCGAGAACAGAGCGGAGCCGATTCTCTCGGGGCTGGCACCGCGTAAGCAAATGCAAGGTGAGTAATAATCGTTTTCTCCGGCGTGGCGGTTTGGCAGGGAATAATCCCGCAGCTGCTGCAGGAACGTAGGTTGGAAGGGACTTCTGGAGGGCATCTCCCAACTCTGGAGTCCGACCAGGTCGCTGTGCAGTTGAATGTCACGCTGCCTCTTTCTGCGGCGGCTCCCTTTCCCCTATCCGTGGGTTTCGGGGCATGAAAAACTATATGTGAATTGTTATAGGAGGTCAGTAAAGTCCAAAGGTGAATTTCTACTCCATCCTAACAGCGGGCCCCAGGAAAAACTCATCCTTTTTTCCTCCGCTGGGCAAACGTACTTATTCGTGCGCAGCTCTTTTTCCGGGGACGCAGTCCTTGCGATGCTAAACCCCGCTTCGTGTCCTTTGGGGACGGGTCCTGGCTGTCGCTTTTTAGTGTCTGTTCTTTTGAGGTAATGGGATAATCTGCTTCACAGGCTTCAAGGTTTTGTCTTGTCCTGTGAAGAAGCCGTCGTGGACATGAGCTTTCAGCAGGCGACGCTCCTTGCGACGTGAGTACTCGTGTGCTGGAAAAGAAATAAAGTGCAGGCAAAGCTGTTCTCCTTTATGGGCGTTTGTGGTTTTTCTGGGCTCAATTTTGGTTTTAACCCCCCCACGGCAACGTTTGGACCGAGCTCTCGGATACCAGGGCTGTTCTGCTGGGTCACAGATCCAAGCTCTGGCTACTTAATGTAATAATTGCATTTTTTGTAAAGACGATGCATATTTTGTGCCGTCCTCTGCTCTGGGAGGGTTTTTTCTTACTGCTGTCTCCTTGTTTTGAAGGGTGAAGACCAAGACCATCACACAGGATGTCACGTCCTTCATTTTCAGGATGATGAATCAAGACCTACAAGCCACAGATGAGAAAAAACTGAAAAGTCCTTGTATTTTACTTTCAGGCCTATTTGCTTGAGTTTATTTTTAAAAAATAGCGAACACTTGAATTTCCTATGATGCAAATTCGTTAGTGGAGTTGGCCCTTCCCCAGAAATCAGGTTTGGTATCCAGCGGTGCGCTCGCTCCTGGTTTAGACGGTGCATTTTTTCCCAGTTCATCTTTTTACGAGGAACTTACTTAGACATTGGCTTACGTTGAGATGTTCAAGTGTTCCCTACTTTTATAGACTATATAATCACTAGGGGATCAGCAGCGCAATAAATACTTTCCTGGGGGGCAGGTCCCCCACATTTGGAATATCTTTATGAAGAACGACAGAAGCTTCAGTGCAGAAATTATGATTATTTTTTTTTTTCCGTGAAGGACTTAGAATTTGGCTCGCTGTAAAGAGATGTCAGTGTATTATCGGTGCTTGTGCTGGAATTTTGGTGGCAAGTCCTCTTTGATGATGCTGGGTGGTTTATACCCTGTAGAGCTGAATAAAAATGCAGGACTTGGTCTCTTTTTTGGGTGGGGGAGGGCCTTTTTTTTTTTTCTTCTTGTAAAAATTCTAGGGGAGGGGGGCTGCACTTTTCCTTTCCACGGTACTAGACGTCAGGGCGGAACCTATCTCATGCGTTTGGGGTTTGGGCTGGGGGCCAAGGGGGGGGGAAGGTGGTACTGGGGCAACTCTTTAATGGGGTGGTTGGGTAGGGTGTTTTTACTTACTTTTATTTTGGTTTTGTTTGTTTGGTGTTTGTGGGTTTTTTGGTTTTTTATTATTTTATTTATTTTCTTTGTTTAACTTTTTTAATAAAAATAAACATTTTAAAAAGTTAAATTTTAAAAAGTAAAATAAAGAAAATAAATAAAATAAAGAAAATAATAAAATAAAGAAAAACATTTTTATTTTATTACTGTTTTAGGGCTGTTATGTTTTACTTGAACAGACTTAGAGTAGATGATTCCTTGCAGACAGGTGGATGCCTTCATCTGCATCCATACATCCCTCTTTAGCTCAACTGCACCAAGTGAAGAGATGATACCATGCAATTGCTATAAATCATCTTTTGTTTTGAAGCTGCTCCGCTTCCAGCTGGGACCTGTTGAATCACATACAGCACTTAGAAGAAAACACAAAACCCTGAATAAAAGCTTTCTGTCAAAACAAGAACAGACAGGGATTTCTCCTTACCCCGGAGAGCGAACAAAACAGCTTCGCAGTCACGTTTACACACCCGTTACTGTCTGCTCTGTGCTTAAGCCTGGCCTAAAATATAAACTAGTTTCTACAGAAGATGAATCAAGTAATACATGAGCTGGCAAAAGCCTCAGCCCCTGAGCTCAAGTCATAATTAATCCATTAGTTAATTAAGCAAGCTGCTACAGGCAGGGCTCCAGGAACGAAGATGTAAAGCACAGCTCCAGGAATGAAGATGTAAAGCACAGCTCCAGGCCTTTGTCTTTCTGCCGTTTAAGGCTGACGTTTACCTGTGCTTCGCCGCAGACCAGCGTGGGCCAGTTTTAACTGGAGACACACACGTACAGGAGCGATAACCGAGTTGGCCTTCAGTCAATAAGGAAAAACAGCAGCTGGGCTTTTTCCATTCATTGGCTCTGCTTGGAAAGACCAGGTCGATGCATGATTTTAGGTCGACTCCTCTCGTTGCATCTTCCAAAGGCTTCTGTAACAAAGAGTTTCAATGCGGGATTAATTCAAAGCAGAGCTACAGTGCAATGGCAGCACAAAGCAAAAGCCTGAAACCCAAAAAGCCTGAAACCCAAAAAGCCTGAAACCCAAAAAGCCTGAAACCCAAAAAGCCTGAAACCCAAAAAGCCTGAAACCCAAAAAGCCTGAAACCCTTAAACCACTACTGGTCTACTTAGAAGAATACAAGATCAGTTGGTCTAAAGACAAATATTTTGAATTTCAAGCTAGGCTAAAATCAGTTTTGTTGTAAGAAGAGTTTAAGACTAAAGGTTTCTCTTTAGGTGACGCTGCTGGGGCCCAAGCCAGCGTTAAGACCCAGACGGCCCCTGAAAGCTGTTCACTTTAGGAGGGCGAGGGTGGGTCCATGTCTATCAAATTCAGGACACGGGTAGGTGAGATCATGGGGTTGCAAATAGCATCTCGCCGTGAGGAGGAAAGGGAGCTGCACCGCATCCATCAAATGCCACCAGCCCACAGGGGAAAACTACAAACCCAACTACAAACCCAACTACAAACCCAACTACAAACCCAACTACAAACCCAACTACAAACCCAACTACAAACCCAACTACAAACCCAACTACAAACCCAACTACAAACCCAACTACAAACCCAACTACAAACCCAACTACAAACCCAACTACAAACCCAACTACAAACCCAACTACAAACCCAACTACAAACCCAACTACAAACCCAACTACAAACCCAACTACCATTTTTTCCACCCTTGCACTCGAGTCGCAGTACTCACCAGATGATGGAGCAGTCGAAGCGACACGGGGAGCAGTAGTCGCGTGTCGGAGACAGGTCAGCAAAGGAGATGTATCCCAAATACGCTGCAAAGCAAATAAAAACGATAGGTTATCTAATAGATTCACAAATAAAACCAGCTTTCTACTAAGGTCACCCCTCAAAGCAGGCACTACAGGCATTTTCTTTTCCAACAGTATCGCCCTCCGCCTAGAGAAATGAGGGGCAATTAACATCACCAGGGGAGGAAAGAGGCAACTGCTGTTCCTTCATCACCACAGCACTAGTTATGGAGAAAAGCTAATAAATCTGCTCCAGTTTTTGATACAGTATTAATACCTTGAGCTGCGTTTCGAAGCAGTGCAGGCAGCTCATCATTTAATCCAGATAGTCCATGTCTGTGCCCCAGTATCACCACGCATGGGTATTTCTACCCAGCACATGCATTCAAACCAGATTCTGGAAAAGGAAAGTCCCAACTATTATCTTAAGCATTAGAAAAACTGTTATATTTACACCCAACCCCTCAACGCCTCGACGCGCAATAAGCCAGAAGTACCCGAGACAGGAGCCGCAGAGACGAGCCTGGCTGCCGCCATTGGGGACTCCGAGGTCGACCTCAGGTTTGCTTGGCACAACGAGCACAAAAGGTTTACCAGATTTTCGCAGTTGCACGCGAGATGTTTCCAAACGTCTTTAAGGAAAACGGTAGGATGGGTAATAACAAACTCTGCTTTGCTCTATGGAAATGTTGAAAGCACGCACTTACCACCACGCATCTGTTCCCTGGCTGCCCGCTGTGTTTCATTGCCTTCATCTTTGCAACTGCAACGTCAATGTCAACGCACCACCCGCTGAGCAGCGGTTGGGGAAGGCTGGCGGGGCTCCGTCTCACTGACGTTCCTCCTACGCCTACCCACGTGCAGCTGAGCTCTACTGAGACCGACAAGGGCACGGACTTACCCGAAGCCACCGAGAAAAGCGGCCTCCTCATAGCAAGGTGTTGACCTGGGAACTTCTCGGGTGACCAACGCAGCGCTGTACTGGTCCGGTGTCAACGGTCCTGTACTGGGAGGAGAAGGCTGCTCCTGTTGAACTTGAAAACGCCCCACAGAACCAGCCCAAGGTGCTCATCCAGCCCAACTCCGTAGCCCGATACCGGCCTTAGCAGGTAGACGCAACGTGTGAACCTCACCACGTCCTGCAAGACAAATAGATATTACTAAGCTGAAGTATAAAACATAAATTGTAATTGTTTGGGGTGGTTTTTTAGTATGTTTTTTGAAATACCTCCGCTATACCCAGAGTTTTTGGCTCGCTTCAAGCTGCCAACATGCTGCTGTGTTTTAGAAGGTGGCTGCTTTTATCTGAAGTAACAAGGACATTACACCCTGCTTGTCGGCTCAACAGCCATAAATCTGCTGTTTGATTCCGAAGGAGTCAATTCGGTTTGTGAAACACATTGGCACACTTGGGGTTTTTTAAATTTTATTTTCTTTCCCCCTGGAATACAGTCACTCCTATCTATTTTCAAAACAGTGCTGAGAAAAAACCCCCACCTACCAGAAATTCATATACCTGTCCACACGTCAGGCAAGACACGGGTGATATGAGCAATACGAGACAGGTTAGACTCCACAGATACTCCACCGATGATATACCGAGGGGAAAAATGGTACATTATTACAATAGTGCCACCCTAAAAATGTCACTGACACTCTTAAATTGCGTGATTTTTGAGCGTCACGTTATACACAGGCATTCAGCAAAGTGTTCGCTGCTCCGGAGCCCCAGGAATTCATTGTTATTTGAATAACAAATAACAATTAGCTTATCACCCCTATCGCATTGACGAACTCCTGGTGAAACCCAGAGCTATGCAAGACCAGAACAGCCAGAGCATCACGCGCAGCGGGAGCAGCCTCCTCCCCACCCAACGCTTCACGGCCACCATCCAGCCACAGCCCGAGACGCTGAACCACGCTGGCGAATTCCAGCCGGGAATTCAGTCCGCCGAGGTGCCGAGCGCCTTCAGCCTGACCCAGGGAAACGCGAAAGCACGTGCCCAGGTTGCAGGTCAAAATTGCAGCATCTCCCCTAGCATTGCGTGGCTTCGCAGGCTGAGGGCAGAGCTCTCGGCCCTTTGCAGAAAGGGAACCTGGAAGCCAGGCTGCGTTTAGCTCAACGGATAGGCCAACGCATCAGAAATAAACCGGCGATGGCCCGAGTCATAGAACCATAGAATCATTTTGGTTGGAAGAGACCTTTAAGATCATCAAGTCCAACCATTAACCCAGCACTGCCAAGGCCACCACTAACCCATGTCCCCAAGCGCCACATCTACACGGCTTTTCAATCCCTCCAGGGATGGGGACTCCACCACTGCCCTGGGCAGCCTGTTCCAATGCCCGACAAAACCCTTTCGGGGAAGAAATGGTTCCCAATATCCAACCTAAACCTCCCCTGGCGCAACTTGAGGCCGTTTCCTCTTGTCTTCAGGCACCCAGCGGCAACGTCGGTGTCGGACCCTTTCGCTAAGTTCCACCAGCGCCTGCACGGTCCGTCAGCAAATACAACATCGGTAGACGAACGTCCCAGCCGTCGCGCTGGAAAAAACTACCCCAGCCAAAGCTGGAAAACTTTCCCCTCCGTGGCAGTGCTTATCTGTGTGCTTTGCTTTCCCGTGAAAGCTCGCACCCTCTTCTTTACGCAGCCAAATACTCTGTTCGTTAACGGAGAGAAGGCTTTACGCTTGATCTGAACAGCCCCAACGCAATTAATACAGCAGGCCTCCCACATCCCCACCCTCTGCTTCTCCTAGGACAGATATCAGGCTTCCCCCACAGAGGCACCAACCGTACAGCCTCAAACCCTACCCCCACATCGCTGCTTTTCAAAATACCTCTTTCTTCGCCGGAGATAAAGCCAGCGGCTGCGATGCCTCGTGCGCATCATTCACGGAGGCCAGGGGAGATGTACGTGCCCGGCTTCAGGTTTCCAATCTCGACGGGTCCCTCGTGGGATGCTCATCCAGCAGCTTGCAACAAGCTTAACGCGGGCGCCGTTTCGAACGGCACCGCGAGGCACGGCTCACCGGCACCAACGCGGCCGGGACGGACCTTCCCTCAAGCAACGTTTCTCTGCTGCGCCTGGCTGGCGCGTACGAGACGACAGCTAGCACGCGCCCGGCGTTTGGCGGGCGTGAAAATAGCCAAATATTGCTGTACCGCTCGCCACGAGTCTCACCGACCGCTCTGCCCCGGCCCCTCCGGGAGGGCTGTTTGCAGCGGAGGTCCGCGAGCAGCCCCCTGCCCGAACGCCGAAGGGCGGGCAGCAAGCGGGTGAGCCCTCCGTCAGCGATGCCACGCGGACCCAGCTGCCGCGTTACGAAAACCGCCAAACCGGTCGTTACGGGCTGCCGTTAACATACGCGGCCGAGCCACGAGTTCTGCACAAGGTTCGAGTCATGCGTACTTATAGGGGATGCATAAGCACGGACTGCTTACCGGTGTTTAAATCACTTGAGTTAATAGGCAAGAAATGCATTAAGATTTTTTAAAAAATTATCAGTTCTGGAAGAGAGAAGTGACCTAGAAAATCCAGTTGTCCTCTGAACGGCAATTGCACTAAGTTTGGAAACTACGTTTACTAATTAAACTGAAACAGTAGATTTTAGCGGTGCTTAAAGTGCTAATTTCAACTCCTCTTTAAACCGTGACTCTGCAGCAAGTCTCTCAGCGGGAACAATAAAAGGTCGTGCATACAGATGCAGAGCGCTTCAGCTCTTCCAGCAGCACCTTTCCATAGCGTCTCAAGAAGCTTCTCCTCCCTCCAGCCCCAGCAAGAGGGTACCCTAAAAAAAAAAATCACACCATGCGGTCACCAGCCACTCCACCGACGGCTTCCACGGCCGATTCCTCCAGGCTAAAAGCCTGTCCCCGGCATTTGCCAGCAGCAGGGGGTTTGAGGAAAGGGGAAAGCTTTCGCCTCCCCCTTTCAGCAGCCTCCTCGCAGCCTTTTTACCACTTACTGACTTCAATCTGGAAGCACCAGGGTCCCCGTTGCTTCCCAACACTTCACCACGCACGTGCTCTGGGTACCTCGATCGAGTCATTAAGTCTAATTGTGCAGCAGAGAATATTTGCCATTAAAAACACCGCTCTTAGTGCTTCTGCATGCTAATAGACAGGAACCAAAGATGAAATGCAGGTAAGTGTTACCTTAGCTCCTGGCTCGGGCGGTATCGTTCGGTTAAACATTAGCCACTCGCTAACGTGAGACATGGCATCGCTTTCTGGCCGAGGTATTTCCAGGAGCAGGTCACAGCCCACGAAAAAAGTGGCACATCCACATCGCTGCCGTCTCCCCGGGGACCAACGGCGCGGCCAGACCACGGGAGCTTCACGAGGAACCAAACCTTCTTTCGCAAAACACCACCACCTCAGCAGGGGAAGCGGCATCAGTTGGGGCCGTGTATAATAACGAGGTCCCCGGTAATTAAACCCAGCCAGGCCCACGTCGTAACCCCCCTTGGAGAGGCAGGGATTGCAACGGAGCGGGATGTCGCAGCTCCATAGTACAGAGACCCCTATTTCAGGGTGGCCCGTGTCTGTCCGTAGCACACTACCAGCGCGGGCACCCAACTAGATGACGGGTAATTTTGCGCGCCCTGTTCAAAGAAACCCTCGCGCGTTAGCTTTAGGCTCCGAGCACGATCCCGCTAAGCTTGTTAAAACACCAAGGTGAGCAGTATTTGCTCTTATTTGCATTTATTCAAGGAAAAAAGAAACATCTCCACTGAAGACCTATACTTTAAGTAGCAAAAACCTCAGTAAAAGAAGGATTCAGCATTACCTAGAAAACACCAGGGCAAGAAAAAACAGGAAAAAAGTAACATTAGTTGATCAAAGGGGAAAGAGATTTTTTTTCCCCCCTTTCTTTTCAATCACAGCGCAGTACGTAGGGTTATAACCGATGCACTAAGCTTCCCGTTAACGGCAGCTAGCCTACAACAAGTTGACCGAATGACCCTGCTTCCACTCCCGCGAGGATTATTAATAACCAGAGCACATCACCTCCACGGAGCCCATTTGAAGCTCTCACTCGGGTGCGGGAGATCCACGTCAGCCCTAGTTAAAGGCAACCCTCCCCACCAGATCCTGGAGAAACCATTGCTCCGGAACGCCAGCCTGCTTTACAACCCCAAATAACAGCCCTCTGCGTGTGGGTACCTAACGCGGGAGCCCAAAACGCCGCGCTCGCCTTCGTTTCTTTGCTCCTCAAGGTCCTTTTCCTGACAGCACGAAGCGCTCGTCTCCTTCCAGCCCTGCTCCAAAAGGAGAAAATAAAATAAAATAAAACGCGCGGTGCTCGCTCTTCCAGGGACCTCCCAGGCGTCGAGCCAGGGAGGATTATTCTTTCCTCCCAACGCTTGCTTGAGCTTTTGGAGCTGTGCAGACCGGCGGCGATGCGTTCAGACTCAGCTGTCCCTTGCACGCCTTCGGGGAGTGCAGCAAAGGGATTAAAAGATAACGACGATGCCGTTTGTGCTCCCTGTTCGCCTAGCCCAGCCCTTAGCGAAGGGCACGGCACGAGCATTTGAAACGTTGATGATGAACTTTGGGTTCTTTCACTAATCCTGCTTAACGACGCCTTTTAAATTCGGGTTTCATCTCGATGGCAGGAAGCATCTCCCCACGCTGTTCTGCTGCAAACCAAAGGAAGGACCTAAGGGGAAAAACCCACATACCCCTGGACACCAAGTACTGAAAGGTTTTGTTTGGAAGTGAGCAGCTCCGGGGAGGGAATAAAGCTGTCGGAGAAAAGCCACACTCGCGCCGGGATCGCTGCACAGCCCGGCTCTCAGAGACTTACCTGGAGTAGCCGTACGCCCAACCTGGACCGGCTGAAGCCATCATCAAGGGTCTCTCTCCAAGCTGAACCCTGCCCAGCAAACACCCCGTCTCCCAGGGACGCCAAACCCCGTTACAAACAGGCCGCCTCACCTAACTCATCCTCTCAAGCTTCTGGTTAAAAACAAGCAGGAGAGCAGCTACGCGCCCGTGCTAACGGGGCGACCTCCATCCTTCCCACCCGCCGGCCACCCAGCCCTTTCTGCACGCAGATTTGGCCACGTTGAGCCACGGGCAGTCCCATCCCTCTGCTGCTTCATCCACCCCCCAAAACCGTTTTGAAGCCAGACATCGCCTTAACCATGCTGTCAATCTCCGGGCATCGTATTCAAGAGAGCCATCGAGGCGGTTCGTTAAGGTACTTTATTGGTGATCACGTAGACTCTGCGCACGTTCAGCTTCGTACAAAAACCCCTCCATTAACACCAGAGTGAGCGACAGCCACCAGGAGCTTTGGACGCTGGTTTGGCTCCTTTCTGCAGAAGCAGAAGCAAAAAACAATGTTAAAAAAACCAGCCAAATCAGCCGCAGCGGTTGGACTCCGCCAGCAAACCAGTCCTACAGTTTGCAGCCCGAGCTGCAGCACAAAAAAATTAAAAGATCGCTCCCAAATGAGCCTGGTTTGCTCACGCTACCGCCAAAGGGATGCACGGGAAAGGCTTCGCATCTCCTGCCCGCGCTTCGCCTTCGGGGTCCTGCCTCCCACTTCTGATGCTCCGCCATCAAGTGCTGGTGTAGTTTATATCAAGACTAATTAAAAACCTCATCTCGAGAGCCCTAAGCCACAGCGGGGAAGAAGTTTCCACGGCCTCATTTGTCGTCCGAGCCGCTCTCCGGCAGCAGGGCGCCGCTGGAGCTCTTGCTGCCTTTGCGGAGGCACACGCCGCAGTCCAGCTCCACGTCGATGTCCCTGAGTTTCAGCTGGCAGGACTCGCTGCAGCTGCGGGGGAAGACAATGACACCGGTCGGGTACTTGCGGGCAGCGAGAGCCGTTGGCTCACCCCAGCCCGCTCGGGGAAGGCTGCCAAGGACCGTCTGCTCTGCGGTGGCACCGAGCCCATCCTTCCCAGCCGAGCCATGGACTAGCCCATGCTTGGACGTGCATGGACACCCACTTTTCTTATCCCTGGCTGGATTTCCCAGGGTAGCGTTGGGTCTAGGTATTGCTCTTGGCCATCCCAGCTCGCGCACGGTGCCGGGACCCCCCGGGACCCCTCTCCCCCACGTACCAGCGAGATGCGGCAGAGTTTGCTGCCAAGACGGCGAGAGCGCCCGCGTAGTGCCAGCAGAAGCACATGGTGAGGAACGTGAAGTTGCTGCGGTCGGTCTGCTCCCAGCCCGGTCCTCCCCACGGAGGGGACAGCACGAACCCGATCTGGTCACAGACAGAAGAGATGTTAGGCATCAGCGCACATCGGGCTTTAGCGCATCCCTCCTCGCTTTCCCTTCTGGTTTTAGCCAAGCTGCTGCAGCCGACTGCGGGTTAGAGGCACAATAATCCCAAGTGACGCCCGGACCGCTGCCCTCAGCACCCCCAAGCATCCTTGTCTCCCCAGACCAACACGGGGTGCGTTTCGGGAGGAGAGGGATGGTCTGTGGACAAGCCTTGGGGCTCGCAGCGCAGCCCAGCACCCCCAGAGAACAACGACCCAAAGGCTACATTGCCAGGCTGGGCATTTCTCCCTCGACCCAAAGCTGGGTGATTACGTGAGAGGTTTCCAGATATTTCCAGTTACTAGGAACAAATAGAGGAAGAAACCGGTTCTAATAAAAAGAACAAAAACTCATGACTGTGGTTTCCCACCCTTGTGGGGTCTAACGTCTATTTAGACCCCAGATTTGTCCGTGCCGCACACATTACACGTGCATATCTCCACGATGACAGCTCTGGCACTAAGCCTCGTTTCTTCCTAAGACATTCCAACCAGCCGACAAGTTTAACCCCAACAGACGTGCCGTAAAGGGCAGAGCATCCCCCCCTCCGCTCGCCGCCTGCTCTCAGAGGAGAGCGCTGGACACGCACTGACCTGCCAAAGCCAAGAGCCCTGGAGAAGGAAGGAGCTGGTCCTGAAGGTCTCCAGGATGATGTGGTCTCGGAGGAACACCTCCAGGAGGGCACAGAGGGCTCCAGCAAAGATAGCCATGGCCAGCAGGGAATGGAGGTGCTGGTCCAGCGCAGCATCGCTGTAGTCACGGAAACAGAAGAGCAAACCTGCCAAGATTCACGCGGCGTTAGAAAAGGATGCTCCGGGATCTGTTTTTCAAAACAAACATCTGAAAACCGAGACTACGCTCCGGGTCTTGCTATGATCTGCCTGGTGGGAAGAGCCAGACAGCAAACAGCCTGCTGTCATCACCTTCGCTCTGCAAGGACCACGGAGCCACCACCGCGGGGTCTGCTCTGCCCACAGAGTGACCCCCCCAGCTGCGGGGACTCCAGGGGCGCAGCGATGGGGACCTTCAGCTCAGAAGGTGGCAGGGAGCTTTGCATCAGGGTTTGTCCCTCTGTGCATCCAGCCAGGGTGGGGGGACAACATCTTTTTGCAGCTCCAGAGAGCGCCAGCTGCGCGTCACCAGGAGCGGCACGCACCCCTAGGTCCTCGCGCATCCCCTGGGCGCCTGGGGCATCCAGCCACAGCCCGATTCACGTTTGGAGAGGCACGGGGAGGGGGCGACTTGGGCACGCAGCCAGCGCCGTCGCGCATCTGCACGCCCTCCGGCTCTGGCTGCTTGCGCAGCACCTCGCCAGCCTCGGAATAGCGCAGGGATCCGGGGCTGCTGCACACCGGTGACCCTCGCAGCGCTCCCCCTAACCCGTGCTCCACGTTCTCCCAGCCATCGCGTCCGACTCACCCTCGATGAACAGAGCCACGGCCAGCGAGAGCCGATCTAAGCCAAGCGGCAGCTTGAGCGGGGAGTGCGAGACGACGTCCACGATGCCGGAGAGGAGGAAGAAGAGGTACATGGTGGTGTAGTGCCAGTGGGTGAGGTCCGTCCAGCTGTGCGTCTTGGGGCTGTACAGCTGCAGGTGGGGACCAGTGGGAACAAACTGCTCCACCAATATCCCTGGGCAGAGAGCGGAAAGGTCACGCTTTTCCTTTTCCACGGGGAAAAGGACACGCTTGCAGGAACCCTTCCTTTGCAATGGTGAAGTCGTAGCGGTATTTGCCCAGAGGAACAGTAGCAAGGTCCCGTCACGGAGCGTGCCACCAGCACGTCCCCAAGCCCTCCCGCATCAGCCACAGCCGTTTCCTACCACAAACAGCCCTGGTCTCACGGGAGAGAGCGGCCGCAGTGCGATACTGCTGCCTTGTCTGTGCCGGCAGATACTGGGGCAGAGACTCACGAGCACCTCTTACCTGCTAGAGCAAAGAAAGCTTTGACCGCCCCTTCGAAGACTTCCACGCGCTGGACCCCATAGCTTGGCTGGCTCTCGGCGTCGGCTTTCCGCCTGAGATACTTCAGGGGGTATCGCACAGACCACCAGAGACCAAAAACGAAGAAGAAGGTGCCCCGGAGGGCGCTGCCGAGGAAACTCGTCGGCATCGGGCTCGCTTGCTGGACCTGCGAGGACAAACAGTGCCTGGGGACCGACCCAAAGCGTCCCCAAGAGAGATGTCGGGCTGCTCGCTTGCTCCGTGTCCCCAGAGATCCGCATCCCGACAGAGCGGGTGTGCGCGGCTCTGCCATCAGCTGCAAACGGGTAGTACCAGAGATGTGGCACCACCACGGAGAAGCTGCCACCGTGCACCACTGTATACGTGTGTATACATACATATGTACGTGGTTGCACACGTACAATCCTCAGGACTTCATCGTGCTGGAGAAAAATACATTAGCACCCAAGAAAGCGTAACAGCTACGTGCTACTAGAAGAGGAACCATAACAAAGTTTTTGCTAATAAAAAGCAACGTGACAATTATTTCCTCGGAACATAAACTCCCTCCAAACTAGATAATTACCAGGGCGTGAATCCCATCAGCGTGTTCAGCAGCTCCAGCCAGCCAAGGCTTTGCTGGGCCCTACCAGCCGCGCAGCGGGAGGCGGCAACCCAGGAACCATTCCCATTCCCAAAAGGAGCCTCATGCATATTCCACGCAACCTTCGTGTCGCGCACGAGCGGTGCTTTGACACAAGGGAAAGAGATTTCATCTCCAGCAGGAAGAGCTCGAAGGCTAAAGGCGTGAAAATTGCCTTCACGCTAAGCCAGGCCAACGCTCCCGAGTACCAGCAAGGACGGAGAGGAGCAGAGGTACGGCAGCGCGACCACAGTTGTATCCTGCGAAGTATTTAAGCCCATACTCAAATTGTTGAAAAAAATCCCAGAGCAGCGAGCACAGAAGGGAGTAAGAAGCGACCTAAACGCGTAGAGCAGTGAGCTTTTGATGTTACCTCGGGATGGTCTTGTTGCCTCCACCAAGACCTCTCTCCTTGCTCTCTATATGCATCTGCCACCTAAGGAGGTCTCACTCTTTCCCTCCTCACGGGCTTTCTGGTCCTTTTCTACAGCTCGGAAGCGCACGGAAGAAGGTATTACTCATCCTGAAGCCACCACACCGACTTGCCCTTGCATCACAAATCACATCCTCGCCGTGTTTATAAATACCAAAGCGAATTGCAGAGGCTGGATGAACAACTCCAGCACGTTCTCCGAGTCCTCCCACACTAGAAAGTAATTAGGCGCTGCAAAATAAGGGGAGGATGTGGCGTGGCAAGCGCCTCAGGTGAGGGAGAGCTCTGCGAGACGTCCCCGGTCGGGGTTTGGCTGCAGAGCTGGAGGCTGTTGACCCGGCTCAGCCCTGCGTGGGCAAGCACCGTGTTTGGATGTAGAGACCATCGTCACCCGTCGCGTCTCCGGGACGCGGGTAATCTGGGGAAGGCTCAAAGCTGTTGACGCCGTGTTAAGGTTTCCTTTCGGGAGGGAAGTTACTAAACAGCCTTTCAGGCCGATGGGCAACGCCCCAGCCCGGGAGCTGGCTGGGGATCGGTGATGGCTCTCTGCTCCATTTTGGATGCCTACATTAGGGTGAGACGGCTCATGCCCCACGACTTTCCTGATTACAGCCTGGACGCCCAGTCCAGGGCACATATCTTCCCCGCACGGACATCCACACGCTGCGGTGACTAAGAACAAACGCTGTTAAAGCACGTTGAAGCAGCGCGCGATGGCACGATATATAACCAAATTTTCCCATTGTCCTACAGGGACTGCGAGGGCAACAGCCTGAAGCTGGAGCCAGGAGCACACCCTGCTCAGGATACGTAGCAGGCACGTTAATTTGACGTGCTTAATTGGAGGAGAGCAGAGACATCCCAGTGCCCAGACATCTGAGATGACAAGTGACACGTCCCACCTGCAGCTCCAGAGGCTGCTCCCAGCCACACCAGCATCCAGCTTTAACCCAGGGATTTATCACCCCACATCCACCCGGCATCCCCCCTTCCCCTTTAGTTACCAGCTGGCCCAAACCACCGTTCCAGAGCTGTCCCTGGGATCTCCTACCCCAACCATCCCTCTTCCCAGCGGAGCAGCCTCACTCCTTACAGTGCCAGGGACCTTTTTGCTTTGTAACCTCTCAGCAGCCCGACCCAGCCAGGCTTTTGGTAGTTGTCACAAGTCCCCTTTGCTTCCCACCGCCCGGACACAGCTCTTCAGCAGCCACCACGTATTCTGGGGCATCTCTTATTTAACAAAGGTGTCCCAAACCCACCCTTCGGTCAAGCAGAAGCTTGGATGTAGCCCAAACCGAAAAAAAAAACCAAACCACCTTCTTTTCTAAAACAGCCACTATTTCGCAGAGAAACCAGATACGTTTCCAAGCAACCGTCCACTTGCACAGCTCACGTATTTCAGACACAGAAAACCACCCCAGCCCGCATCCACACGGCCCCTCACGCAGCCCACCGAGCCCAAACCTGACACCTTCCACCCACCGGCTTCCCCCGGCCCCGGCGTTGGAGTCCACGCTCACGTAAAAGCTGATTAGGCTCCAAGTGAGCACCGGTTGAGGAGAGGCACCCGGGTTATTTATTTTTCCTGCGAGCTAGTTTGTCCGTCAGAGGACTTGAAATACGGCTGCAGTCAGAAGTTATTACCTGAGCTGCCCTTCTCCCTCCGCAGCTTCCAGGCTGCGGTGCTTTTGCTTAACAGCCACGCGGGAGCTGCCTGCTCTCCTTACGGTGCCTCGCGCTGACTGCTCGCAGCCTCCCCGGGCTCGGCTCGGGAAAAACAGCATTTCTGCCCAATTTCCAGGCTCTCCCCCCGGAGCCGTCGCAGCTCCGGGTCCGTCACCATCAATGATTTCGGCTCCACGTGGGAACTTGTTCCCGCTGCTGCCGCAGGGGGATCGATGCTGCCGGGAGGATGCTGTCCATGCGGACGCATGAGTATCCCCTGCAAGCACCCATGGGTGCAGCCATCAGCCTGGCAGGGAGAGCGGCATCCCAGGACAGCCAGCATCCCAGGAATGCACAGGGTAAGCTCAGCGTCTGGCCACGGACATTCGGAGGGTCTTCTCTTTGCGGATCCTCCTCCATCCTTGCTACTCAGGCACATCTCTGGTGCCAACAACCTTCACCCAACATGAGAGGCACAAGCTCCCTTCTCCCGCTAATCCTCTGCTGTGAGGCACCTCCAAAACCTGATAACCCCCCCCCAAAAAAGAGCTAAAGCCACAGATTGCTGGCAGACTGCCTCCATCAGCCCCACTTCCACCAGCCTCATCGGTGGCCGTCATCACGCTTTAGCCTTGCGGCGACGGGGCTCTCCCCGCATCCCTTCTTCCCAAGCTCAAGCAGCCACGTCCATCCCATGGCACTCCTCTCTACGGGTAGAAGAGTTTACCTGCGACTCCTGCCTGTCCTTCTCCCAGCTCCAGATGTGGCAGCGAGGAGTGGTTATTACTCAGAAGAGGCAGATAAAGGGAGAAGCCACGGCGGGGAGGTGGCCCTCACACAGGATGTTTAGAGCCGAACATCCTGCGGGCCAGTTCAAAGCGCGCTGAGTCAACCGGCTTTCACAACCCGGGACACCTCGTGTCTGCTATTAAAGGGGAAAAAAAAAAAAAAAAATTAATATCTCCCGGAGTTTGCCACAAAAATCAGGATGAGCAGCCACCTCCCGTTCCCACGGCAACCACGGACATTCAGTTATTATGTTGGGGTTTTTGGAGGACTGGGGAAGGAGCCAAGACAAGACAAGGCTGCGGCGTCGCCCGACATGGCCGAGCTCTGCTGGAAGGGCTCGGAAGTCTCTGAACCGGGCTGCCAGGTACACGATAACCCTTTCAGGGGTGGTCTGGCCTTACAAAAAGCGCCTGTAGCCAGGAGATTTTGGGCCAGGAGCTCGCAAACCAGAGCGGAGCCCTTGTGAGCTCCATCGCCCAGCCCTCAGCAGCCAGGAGGAGGGGGGCGATGGCCCTCTCTCCCCCAAAAGATGGGTCGGCAGGACGCAGCAGCCCGTTTCCACTCCTTTTTACCTATCCGACACGCGACGCTGCCCACCGCCAAGCACCCACAGACGCAAGCCGCTCCCGATGGGCTGCGCAGCCCATCGCCGATGGCTGCACACCCAGCCTTAGCACCCCACCGGTTGCACAGACGAGCAAGGCAAGCGCCTCAAGGCAAATAAACACCGCAGGCCACCCCAGCGTCCCCATCTCCCTCCGAAGCACCGAGCTGACGGCGCAGAAACACTCGGCGCTGCTCAGGAGCCCTGCCCGAGCCTCCGACCACCCGAGGGCAAACAACAACCCCGCGGTGCGTTCCCACCCCAGCATTTCTCCAGGTTGCAACCGCACGCACGTGACTTCCCGTGCAACCCCAAAAAACAAACCCAAAACCCAGCGGGGCTGCGGGATAAGCCGTGCCCAGCCCCGCCGAGAGCCACACACGTGAGCCGGTGCCCCAGGGAAGCCCCAGAGCTGGAAAAGCATGGAAGCAAACCAGCCTACACAACCCTCCCCAGGGTGATGGGCTGGTCTCCAGCACAGCCGTAAAAGCCACCAAGCCGTAGCCAGGAGCTCTTTTATACCCATTATCTCCGTATCAGCGGTAGGAAGGAGGAGGGAGGAAGGAAAACAAGGAGCCGGTGGTGGTGCTGGCACACAGCCGTGCCGTACGCCCATCGCTGCTCGCCTCCAGCGGTGCTCGGGGAGCAAGACGCGTCGCGGAGGGCTGAGCACGCACGCAAAAGGGTCCTGTAACCTCAGGGAAGCCCGCGGCAGCAGAGGGGCTTCCATAAACACAGGCAGCCTCACCCAAGCCAAAGCTTCAGGAGCTTGCTGCCACGTTAAGCCCAAGCACAGAGAGAAACGCAACCCCGGTAGGGGCTATTCCTTATAGACCTACCCCTAAAAATAATACAGAAAAAAAGAAAAGCATACCTTTCTCGCTGGAAGAAGAGCAGCAGCACCGTCAGGGACCTCTTTGCAGCTCACGGTTCCTTTCTGCAACCACCCAGCTCTACAAACCACGGCCCCAAAGGGCAGCCTAGCACAGAGCTGCTTCCCAAGCGGGCCGAGTCGAGTCCTCGGAGAAAGTGGGAAAACACAAGGTGGGAGGGCAGCAGCTGGAGGGAGAGGAGGGGAAGCGAGGCCCAGCTGAAACGAATCTGCTCAGAGGCTGAAGGTGCCTTTTTCCGTGGAGTTAAAGGGCCAGCAAAGAGCAAAGCCCACAGAGAAAGGTCTCTATTAAAGCACCCGCCAGTCAGACAGAGAAAAAAGCCGTAGGTGCATGAAACGGTTGAGGAAAAGGGGTTTTGAGCCTTTTAAACCATCCCTGTGACAAAAACAAGGATGAAACCGTGAGAAGTGGTTGGGAGCAGCCCAATGAGGGGACACATGGAGAAAGGACGGCACCCCCCCCAAATCACAGAGCGGGTCACTCACACGTGTGCGTGCCAAAATCACCCGCTCAGTGCCCGACCCGCTCCAGCCCCTCTGATGTTCCCAAGCGAAACCCTGCATTGAATTTGACTTTTTATTTTTATTTTTTTCCCCCCTTTTTTCTCAGCTGTAACCGCAACGTCCCCTCCCTGAAGGTTCAGCATCAGCCTCGGCGCTAACGAAAAAAATGCGATAATGTTTGCCTGCTTCCCGGGGGTGGTGGGAGGCACAATCTAATTAAAGGTTTGCCAGCAGCGCGAGCGCCGCAGATGGATGGTTGTTCGGGAAGTGCAAAGTATTATTATGATGATGATGATGATGATGATGACGAATGCTAACACCGGCTTTCATAAACAGGCAACAGAGGAGGTGAAGCAGGTGGTATAAGCATAGGCAGGGCTCGTTCTGCTGCCTACACCGGCATTTCAGCCTTGCGTAAAGGCGGGCGCGAAGGGTGGCAGCGGTGGATCCTATCCGTGCCCGGGAAACGAGCGGCTCGTGGACGGGCTGTCCTACGGCTCGTGATGAAGGGCTTGTCTTTCCAGCCGGAGGAAGAGCCAGCTGCCAAGATACTCGGTTGCTTTGGGGGGTGTTGCCTGGGTTCCTTCGTAAGAGGAGGTTTGACGTTACCCTCGGGAGGATCAGCAGCTCCTTCCTGCCTCGGATGAGCAGGTCACTTATTTCGGGAACACCGGCAGCCCCCACCCTTGAGCGACACCGTCCAACAAATTCAGGCTGCAGTTACACAAGACAAAAACTGATCTAGTGAGGATGTCCCTGCTCATTGCAGGGGGGTTGGACTAGATGGCCTTTAAAGGTCCCTTCCAACTCAAACTATTCTATGATTCTATGAAAACCACCCCCGGGACATCGCCCGGGGCATTACACTCCTTTTAAAGCCAGCTGCCGATACGGCTACAAACACAGCCCAGGTCCACTCCAGCCGCGCGGCCAACGGGTCCCGCACAACGCTTCAAGACACTAGCTGAGAATTCAATTTATACGGTGAAAAACATAATCCGGGCCTACTGGTTGATATTAAGGTTGTGTGAAAAGCAGTACTCCGTTTAGGACCGTCCTGGTTTATCTATCACAAAAGAAATAGATGTGAGGACGGCCTGTGGGTGCACCTCGCTATATAATAAGCCATCTCTAGACGGTGCACCCAGCAACCTTCACGCCCTTGTGTGGGTACCTAAACTATTTACAAATGTGCTTTTTAGCTAAAACGAAAATCCTTAATCCTCATCCGGAAACGAACACCGTCTGTATTTTCTTTCTTAATCACAGGCTCTACCTCTCCTCCTTCGCTGACCTTCGTGCCTCGGGAAAGAATGCGCTCCAGAGTTGGAAAACAAATCAGCGAGCGCTACGCTGACAGTCCCGGGGTGTTTGCAGGAGCGGGGAGTTAATGAGGCAGACAGAAACTGTTCCAGACACCGGGGGCTACAGCGGGGAAAAGTGTTGTGTGGCCACGTAGCGACACGGGACGCAGAAAACCTCGAGGTGAAAGGAGAGGGTGACTCGATCAAGCGCAGCAAAGAGCGCCGTGATGAATTAAATCAACCCTCTTGCCCCCTTCAAAAGCAAGGAGCGCTTCTAAAAACCGAGCTCGGCTTTAAGCTGTGTGCCCTGGGATGGAAATAACCCCTGAGTTTTGGGGGTTGCGAGGAGGAGGGTGGCTGCAAGGTGACTCCAACCCCAGCCAGCCCGGAGCGCGGTCCTGCGTGGCCAGCACCAGCTTGGCCACCTCATGCTGCCCTCGTGTGGCAATTTAACGGGAATGGCGATGTTTGCTCGGTTTTCTACAAGAAAATACCTCCGAGCAGAGCAGCGACCATCCAGAGCCCCACGCGAGGCCTTTTTGCTGTTCCATCAAGCCGATTTCTGTCCCGCAGCGCTCGAGGTAACTCCGTCTGTCACCGCGCCGATGGGTTTTTCTCCGCGCGTTAGGAGACGGCAGCCTGCGAAACGCTCTCCCCGCGTTGCGGCGCGTCGTGGCAGCAAGAGGAATTCGCGCAGTTTGGAAAAGCTGTTCCGCTCGGCAAGAAAAAAAGCGTCTGCAAAACGCTCGTCGCGTCCAGCGGTTACAACCCGCGAGACTTAATTGCAGGGCGTTTATCAGATGGATTTACAGGGACGTGTTGCTCCGCTGCTTAATTCTCTTCCCGTCCAGCCTGTTTGCACCTCCCAGTATCCAGCCCTGCAGAATGAAACGGCTCAGTGGTGGAAACACAGGAAAGCTGGCAGTCAAGGAAAGCTCGTTAGTCTTTATAGCACCGTTAATAAGCAATAAAATCCAGGCTGTAGCCCCCTTAGTCCGCGACAGGCTCTTCGCACGAGGGGAAAGGGTGTTAAAAGACGAGCTTCGCCTTCCCGGGGTGCGAGCACGGAGTCGCGAGCGCTTGGACCTGCCGGTGGCTGCTTTTCTGTTCAGGCGTGAACATGAGCACGAAAATCAGCTGCCATCCACCCCCCCGTGACGCCGCAGCGAGAAGAGCATCCCGCCAGCCCCTGGGTTGCAGACAGAAACGGTTGCAATTCGGCTTGCGCTGGTGTTTATTTTTTATATATATATATATTTATTTTTTAATCCCCATACTCGCTACTGGCACATTCTCCTCCTGTCTAGGAGGTGACATTTCCAGTTGCTTTTTTTGCAAGAAATTAGCTGGCAAAGGCAGGCTAAAAACAAAACCTCTGCCTGTTTCGTCTCACTTTGCCAGCTGAGGGGTTTATTTTCAATGGAAAACCGGGCCGTTTGACGAATCCCTGCTGCTTAGCCATGTATCTTACAGCCCTTCAGGCTTTACAGGTCTGAGGGATGGATTTATCTAAGCTATTATTACACACTCTATAATTTATCAGACTTAAATTTAAGGATATCAAGCTCAGTGAGGATTTTTATTTCCCATTTATTCACTCTTTCAGCCCTTACGTGAAAACTATGAACAAAACCCCTCTTTAGTCCAAAGTTTCCGTAATAAAATTTGTATTGTGTACAATCAAGCCGTGGTGTTGCAAATTGGACATAATCTCACATTCAACACTCTTTTACTCTTCCTCCTCGGGATGATGCCTTGGTCCGGAGGTACCTGACCTCAGCCTGGAGGTTTTCCCTGCCTCCAAATCACGGCAGGTCAAAGCCTCCGGGCACTTGGAAAAGTCAGCTGGCCAAAGGACGCCCTCCATCCCTACGGAAACACACGCGGGAATGAAGCGATCTCGTCGTGTTGAATTTCTGCGCTCGGTTTGGTCGGTAACAATCACGGCAAGCGGCGCTCGTTGCGGAGACGGTGATATTCGGGTACGGACGGAGGGCAGCTACCACCCATGCGCTCAACGTGCTTCCCAGCAGCGGCACCTCTCCTCGCTCTTCCAAAGCATAAATATCTCATTAGATTTCTTTTTTTTTTTTTTTTTTGTCTTCCAGAAAACAGATTCTTCAGGTATTTGCAGGAGGAGATTGCACCCTCTTCACTCTTCATCGGACCCGTTTAAGAAGGCGGCTTGGGAGCTCGTGTCACACTGCTGCTGCCGCACTCCGAGGCCGATGTAGGGCTCTCCGCTGCCTCTCCTGCACCTCTGGATGCAGCTGGAACACACGAGCAATAAATCACCGTTAGCAACCCCCCCGAACTAGCCCCACTCACCAGGCTGCTCGGGGGAGCCGAGTGCACTTGTAATGAATACACGGAGGGGGAGAAACTCTTCTAGAGGTCCTAAAATGCTGCGGGCTTGGGGTTTGGGGTTTTTTATTCTGTATAAAGTCTACTTGCTTGCATGGACAGGACTATCGCTTCTGCAGCCCCTGTCTCAGCACGCCATGCGCATCCCTTAGAGGCTCGTAGGCTGTAGCGGCACCCCTGAAAGCGGGATAACGTCCCCCTCGCCACCCCCTTGGAAAAGCCGTGCCTGGGGCTGGCCGTGTTGTAGCCATCAGACAGTACCTCCGATAACTCAGTGGCTGTCAACCGCTTCGAAATCCTTGCAAGGGAGGGGACAAAGTGTCAGGCGGTCCTGATAACGCTTTGATTTCTCTATCGAATTAAAGTTTGACTTTCAGCACTCGGTCAAGAGGAAAAAAAAAAAAGCAGTACGAATTCCAGGAGCACCTTCGGGGGCTCAGTTATTTGACTTCTCCGCGTTCAATGCCCGTGTCTCTCGCTGACACTATTTTGCATTCTGTGCGCTCAACAAATGACACGCGCGCTTGTCGCCGTGCCCTAAAACTTGCAGCAGTCGGGGGCTGCTTATTCGGCTGTGACTTTGTACTCCAGGACCAGCTGGAGTACGTCTGCACCTCGCTCCAGCCATCCCACCCCTGCCTGCCCACCCCGCTCCTGCCCAAATTCACGCCCCGGCCGTACCAGTAAGCCAGAGTGTAGTTTATCGCCAGGATGGCCGCAGCGGCTGCCCAGTGCCAGAAGAAGCACATGGTGAGGAACATGATGTTGCTGTGGTCCTCCTCATCCCACACGGGACCTCCCCACGGCTGGAACAGCACGATCCCGATCTGGGTGGAACAAGAAATTTATTACCTTGGGGGGAAAAAAAAACCCCAATGTACCTAAGCCCTCCAGCACCCCTCTGTCCATCTCGGTTATCGCCGTGATCCACGTGGTGACCGAGGGACTTGAGCCCCGACCAGGACAGTGGGTTTTGCTGAGACGGTGCTGACCTCATTAAAGTCCGGCCTCGTTAAAATCCGGCCTCATTAAAATCCGGCCTCATTAAAGTCCGGCCTCGCAACGAGAGGCCACACAAAGCAAGTCTGCGCCGGCGGTCTCTCTTTTTCCGTACAATACCCAGATATGTTTGTCCCTCGGCGTTGCAGACCCCTGGCCATCCTTTAAAAACTCCAAATTTAGTGTTTCACAACCTTGGCACGGTTTTTAATCTCTGAACTGGAGTTTGAGTTAGCGCAGCAGCCCTGGGGCTGAGAAAGAGGAGGGGAACTCACGTTTCTTTTCGGCAGCCTGGTTCGGGGAGCGGGTATCTCCAACCGATTTCTCTGCTTCTCCCACTCCTACCCAAGCAAGCAGCTGGCCGTATTTTTACTCAGCCATTTTATTGCTTGTTGGGGTTTGCATCTTTCCACTAAACCAGAGGGAGTGCCGCAGGGTGCATTAGACACATTAAGCAATTAGTACGTGGTTGGTAGATACTGTAAAATGTTGCTTGCTCACTGCGAGCGCTCGCTTTTTCTGGTCCCCCCAGAGAAGCCGTAAGCCAAGACAAACAGCTCTTGCAGCAGGAGCAGTCATCAGAGATGACCTGTGATAAGGAAATTTTCATTCTGGGTTACGATCTATTTATGAAGCGAGCCTGGCAAAATGATCCTTCAGAGACACGCGATTGATACGTGATGTACGGCTTTTTGTCCTCTTTTCCCATTGCTCTCCTACCTCCGTGCTCTGCTCCGCAAGAGGCGGCAGAACTGACCTGCCAGAACCACGTTCCCTGGACGATGGTGACACCAGCTCTGAACATCTCCAGGACGATGTTGTTGCGGAGGAAGACCTCCAGCATGACGCTGCCGGCCCCTGCGAAGATGGCGATGAGCAGCAGGGAGTGGATATGCTGATCTAGCATGGGGCGGTGAAGGACGTGGTAATAAAAGAGACAACCTGCCAAAATACGTACCGCGCTTAGAGAATTAGCAATACCAGCCATGGCCACAGAGCCCTGGTAGAGTAAATCACCTGCCCGGCTGGCCAACTGAGACAGGTCACCATGAAAACAAGGGACATCACAGCACCATCCCTCTGGTTCTCCTGGCGTCCCACCATCCTGGAGGGATGAGACGCCCAACCTTGGGGCAGGAGGATCTGAGCAAGACGGGGACCCAAGGCAGAGGACAGCAGAAGGGTGGTTTTCTTCTCGCGTCGGTGCCATCACCTCTTCAGATCTCCCTCCCCTCATAGCCTGTGTCCTGCTTTTCTCCTGCTAAACGTCACCATTTTCTGGGGAGCTGGAAATGACCTCTTTCCTTTCCTTACACGCCAAACCGTGCCTGGAGCTGCCCCTGCTGCTGCTTCAAAAACCACTGGGATTGGGGAAGGGAAAATAACAGGAGATGCGCCTTTGTTAAGGGGGGTTCTCTATAAGCAAGGCCACCATTTCCTAGTGTCTTTTCCCTGCGTGATCCAAGAGGGGTCTGAAATCCCGGCTCGCGACTTGCAAGACAGCCTGAAGACAAAATGATATTCATGATGTGCTGAAGCCGGAATAAGTCACTTGAATTTGCCACGTGCAAGGCAAGCAGATGAGGACGATGATGCCTGCAGTGCAATTAATGGCTCTCGGGGGGGAACGCGGGGCACACGACCAGCTCTGTAGATGTAAGATAAATGCAGCATCCACCAGCAATTTATCATAACGAGGGAGCTCAGCCTGCTGCTTTGTACCGCTGTCGCCCCAGAAATCCCAAACCAGGCGGAGCCAGGACCTATTGATGCCTGTATTTCCCATCTTGCTACACACCGCCCTTCGATAATATATCACCTACGACGCGTCCTATCTTCAGGGGCGTTCAGAGCAATATCTCAGTCTGGCAAACTTTGGTCCCTCTCTGACTCATCCACCCACATCCCTTCCCGAATTGAGCACCACCTTCTACCGACCTTCGACGAACACAGCCACGGACAGCATGAGGCGGTCCAGACCCCACGGCACCGCCTGGGAGATGTAGGTGAGGACGTCCACCACCCCGGAGAGGCCGTAGAAGAGGTACATGGTGGTGTGCTGCCAGTTCATCAGCTTCACCCAGTCGCGGTTCTCCCCGCTGTAGAGGTACAAGTGCGGCCCGTCCGGGACGAACTGCTCTGCCAGCATCCCTGCACGGACACGCAAGATCACGCCCGTTTCTGACGGTTTATACGCAATGATGGTTGATGCTACTCATTGCTGCGGTGGGTTTCTGAAGCAAGAGCTGACGGTTTTGCGTTAGGGAGAAAGGACTGGGTAGAAAAATCAGGCCCGCCTGTATTAATGGCAGCTCAGCTTTGGGAAGGGGTAGGAGACTTGGTCTTTTCACATCAAACTCTATTAGAGGTCAAGACAAGATGAACATCAAGGACGCATCCTTCCACGTCTGGACCGGTTTCTCTGGAGTAAAGGCTCCAGGACAGTCATGGCTACAGGCTGGGAAGTTACCAGCATAGCTACTGAAACATAACCCTTACCTATTAGAGCAAAGATGATTTTGAGTCCCCCTTCGATGGCATCCACACGCTGGAAACAATAAACCCTGTGAGGTTTCTTATTTGCTTTCTGGCTGAGATGCTGCAGCGGGTATTTCACAGACCACCAGAGCCCGAAGAGGAGGAAGAAACTGCCTGGAAGCGCGTGACCCTTGAAGTTCGCCATCCTGACAACCTCCTCCGACTACAAGGCAAAGAAAAACAACGCCGTTATACAACTTACGCCAGTTATTTGACGTAACGGTGGGAAAAAAAATGGGATTTCCCTTTCAGGGAGGACTGGAAAAGGCTTGACCAGGGACATGGGAATAGGAAGGAGCATTGGGAAACCCTCTGAGGGTGAGAGGTGGGAACATCTGGGACTTCTCTGAGGTCCTTGCCCCAAGATTAGGAAATGCCCAAAAAAGCCGGAGCCCAGACTAGTTTAGCGGAGGCCTCATACCTGCTGCAATGCCTGACCCGTCCCAGCCTGAACCTTGCATCCCCCGGGATCCCTCCCAGCACTCGCTCCTGCTTTTCCTACCCTTCCGCAGGCACGAGCGAGAGCATCCGCTGCAGACCAGGGCAGGGTGGGCTTTTGGGGACCAGGCAGGACAGGTAACACACGGGGAAAACAGTAAGGCCTAGGGGTAGACATCAGTGGGTTTCTTTAGCTCCTCGAACATCCACAGAAGCGGTGTGCTATGTCCACAAATTTTTTAAATTCCTGGAATTTTTTCAGCCCATGGAGGGGAAAAAACCCCACCCCGCATCTATTTCGCAACCCCAAAGCATTTTGTTAAAAACGTAGCTTCAAAAATACCCCCAAAAGCTGCTGGAAACAAAACATTTTGGTTCTGGGCAAAGAAACCGCCCCGCTCCCTGCATCGCCGCCTCCTCCCACCCCTTCTTCTCTCTCCGGAGCATCACTGAGCCGGGATTTGCACGGCGCAGAGCCCAGGGATCCCAGCCGAGCTGCTGGAGCCTCCGTGCCCCTTCGTGCCGGAGCGAACACACGCACGGTTTGTAGGCGAGCCAGGGGACCCGTTTCCTAGGAGAATTACAGCAATTAAAACCCAGCCGGCTCCTGTTTGCCATTTGCTGGTTTGCTTAATTAGGTGGAGAAACGATTAGCTCTTTGATGTGGGCTCGAGCGTATGTTCGGGGGCCTGCCTTGGCGCGACTGCAGGTCGGTCGTGTCAGGCTGGTCAATTAGGAATTTTTTTTTTAATTGATAGCAAAGGCTGTGCCGCCGGTGCCCGGGAATTCCTTCTCCATTTAGTAAGGCTTCTCTCCACGCCGACCTGCGCTCAGCGCCGGGCAGAAACCAGCTCTCTCGTGGCGTGGATGCCGTCCGTCCCCGTAGCGAGGGGCCGCGTAGTTTGGCGCCGGACCTCGCATCCCCATCCCAGACCCCCCCGACCTGGTTATTATGCGTAAACCACCTTCCCCGGCTGCATTTTGGGCTTCGGTCCCCGTTCGCTGGTATTATTATAAACCAAAAAAACCCGCTCTTACTCTGCTGTTGCCTGCCTTGTGCAGAAAGGATAATCTGGGTGTGAGGTTGAGCACGGCTTGCTGCCGCCAGCCTTTGAGAGGAGGGTGGAAAAAGCTTGTGCATGGAAATATTATTTTCTGCCCTGTTGGCTAGCAGCTTTGCAGGCAGCCGGTAGCAGCACTGCAAGGCTCTGCCTTATTTCATGACTTAAAAGGAGAGATTTGTTGACAGTGGGCGCGCATTGGGTAATTAAACCCCAAATCAAAGCCAGACGCCGTTTACCAGCAAAGCTAGCACAGTCCAGCGGGTTAATACAATAACCCACGTTACAATAACGTCTCTTTAGTCCTTTGAAAGAGATGACCGGGGAATCGGAGCATCCACCTGTATCCCTGTGGTGAGGGGAGCAGCGTACCTGAGCCAGGGAGGTGGCTGAAAAATCCGTATTTTCTGGGTGAGCAACGAACCCCGTCACATACGGGCAGTGGTATAATATCAGGGTAACGACTGAAAGCAGAACTAAACCCATCCCAGAACACCACGAGAAGTCCTGCAGCCGTATCATGCCATATTAATACCACCGCAACAATACAGAGTCGAATAGAGAACTCCATGACCTGGCCCCAGCAGTTACATCTTAAAGGCAGATATTTAACGGGACCGGATGGTTTCCCACACGAGATCGATGCAGACAAAATGGGACCTACAGGATACACTGATCAAACAAAGCGGGGAAACGTAAAGGTCACGTAAACGGAGCACGCACAGCGTGGCCGGCCAGCACGTCCGCCGGTGCTTACGTGAGCTGGGGCGAGCTCAGCAGGGCGACGGGGACCGTTTCGGGGTCCGATTGCTCGCTCGCAGGAAGCAGGGCGGCTCATCGGGGACGCGTGACCAGCAAAACTATTTCTCCTGCTTCTCTTCCTCCTCCGAAAACATGCAAAAGGTGAGCTCAGGGGGAGAAAAAAAAAAACAAGCCAAAACAAACACATTATGTTTTCTGCTGCGGGCGCCCTGGAGCAAGCAGGTCTCGTTTATCCGTGCGGCTCCAAATGCAGCAGGACTTTGCCTGTAATCAACTGGGGAAAAGAAAAAGCTGAGGGACGCTGGGGTCGGCAGCAACCGCCGCCATTCCAGGGCATCCCTGCCAAGCGGGACTTTGCCCCGTTCCCTCGGCGTCTCACCCGCGCGCCCGATAACGCGCCCGCGTCCCTGCTGCCTCGTAATTAATGCACTTTGCCCCCTGTTTATTACAATGCCGTGCGCTGCGCCGGCTTAATGATTTACCGTTTCATCTGCTCTTATCGCCTCCCAAAGGAGCTGGTTGCTTCTTGGTTTATAGCTAATGCACCCACCCCCCCGGGAGGCGTCTGGAGCAGCGGGGAGGGTGGCGAGGAGCCCGACTAGGCTTTCGCCTCCTCCTGCCGCTACCCCGGCAGCCACAGATAATCTCTTTTCAACCAAACCCTGGGCCCTTGGAGTTTTCCAAAGGTCTCGTTTGCTTCACCGAGGTGGGTTGTTTTTTTTTTTGGTAAAGGTTTTATTAGTACATCGATAATGGCTCGGCCTGGGCATCGCTTCCATTTTCCCCGGCTTGGAAATGACAGTGTAAAGTTCACCGTTGGAAACAGCTCGCAGCCATCGCCCCTGCGATTAACCGTGCCCTTCGACCTCCGCAAAGCAGGCGGCTCACGCGCGCCGGGGCTGGCTTGCTCTCCGCGGGACCCGCCGCCTGGCTCTCGGAGCATCTCCGGGTGACAGGGACGGTCCCGGGGGAAAGGCTGACTCAGCGAAGAAGAGAAATGTCTCGGCTTGCAAAAAAAACCCAAAAGGGCTGAGCTGAGGCCGAGCTGGGGAATGCCACCGAGGCACGCGGCTGGAAATAACGAAGCTATTTCCAACCTTCTACGAGCGGTTTGGGTCTCCTCGCGCTGAACCTGAGAGCGCGGGAGAGCATCAAACCCAGACCTACAGACCGACAGCAGCTGGGGCGCTTCGGCCAAAAAAGCATCCTCCGTCCGCCCTTCCCCTGCCCCGCGCGTTCCCCGTGCGCGTCTCCGCACGCGACGCGACCCCGACGCAACCCCGCAGCCCCGACACAACCCCGCGGCCCCGACACCCCACCCGGGCGGCCGGGAGGGAAGGCAGCGGGTCCAGCAACGGGCTGCCTGGAGGAGAAGACGCGGAAGCGAGATCACGGCGTCTCTGCGGGCAGAAAGATGGAGGCACCCGAGGGATGGCAGGAGAGGCATCTCCTACGAATACGAGCTCTCCCGTTGCCCGCTGCCTGCCTGCGCTGCCTCACTCCATTACCGGCGCTGTCTTATTTGTCTGCCGAGGCGCTTCTAATCATAGCAGCGCTTCCATTATCTCCCCGAGGAGTTGGATCCCTAATGCATTAATGTCAGACTAAAAAACCCCACTCTGAACCATTTCATCCCATTATCGGCGGTTTTTCTCCTATCCCTGCCTCCGTCTGCACCGGGGAGCGTTCGCGGTGACACCGAGCAATCAAGTTATTTGTTACTAATACTCGCGAGCCCGGCTGCACCTGCAAAACCAGGAAAGCAACTTTTCTGCCTCCAAAGGACCCTTCGGGGTTTTAGTCTTGGGTTAAAAGTTATCATCGTCGCTGGAACGTATCAGGCTCAATTGCCGGGGAGTATCTGAAGGACCATCAGGTGCGGCGGGGGCTGCTGATGGACACACGACACGCACCGAGCTCCGAGCCCCGCCGTCAGGGGAGCGGCAAGCGGCAGCTCCGAGTTCCAGCCCGGCAGAGAAAGCTGAGAAATAAAACAAATTAGCCAAAGCCATCTTAATTACAGGGCCTCGGAGCGGGCGCTTTGTCATCCTTTTGCTGCTTTTTTTACGGCCTGCGTGTGTTTATTTGTGGTTTTGAGGCAACGAGGTCTGACTTTAGAAATGATCTGTTTTGGGAACCGCGCGTTGCCATCTGAAAAGCCATTTTTCTTCGCCCCTGCATCACGCCTAAGAGATTAAAGCGCTTTCTAAAGGTGGTGGTTGCCATGGGACTCGGCGAGCCGAGGTCCGTGCACCGAACCGCCTCCCCAGCGCCGCGATGATGGAACAGCCCTGACTCCCCCAACCCCTATTACCTCACGAGTACCGACACAAAACGGTGACTCAAAACCGGCATTACCGCCACCTACGATGCCGCAAAAACCGGTATTTTCCGACGACGAGACGATTGCTCCTCCTAAAATTGCCCCGATGGCCCCACAACGCGACGCAGCCTAAGCGCTCCTCCCAGCTGCCTTTGACATCCCTCAAGGAAAACTCAGACAAGCTACTAAAGAAACCGTTTCCATTGCAATATATCCCAGAAATATCCAATTATTCACCTTAAACGCATACACCTAAGCCTGTCGAGTGCTGCAGCCGCCCCTCGGTTTATTAGACGGCCGCGGCTGCCCAGCGTCACCCTCTGCTAAGGGACGCACCGTCCCTCGAGCAGGGCAGTCCCCCGGACTCCGGTTTTCCTCCTAATCGGCGCATTTTGGGGCACTAAAAGAGAGTTTTCTGGGTAATTCTGCGGGGAGAGGAGGGTGGGGAGAGGCTTTCTGGTTCAGCGCACGCAGCAGCGATTTCGGTCTAGCTGTTAGGCAGGGCTTTTGCATTTAATTGGGCTGGGAGCGGAGCGGGGAGACGGAGAGGGCTCCTTGCAGGCAGCCCAACAAGGGGCTCGGGGGGCTTGGGGGGGACCCCTTGCCCCCCGGCTGCCCCGCTCTCGCCTCTGCCTGCTGTCGGGCCCCGCACACCGTGTTTATTTTTCAGCTTCCTCCTTGGAAAACGTTGCTGCCGGGCTGCCCCATCGTGTCCCACCGCCGAGCCCGGCAGGGACGGCAGCAAACCCTCCCCTGCCCCATCCCGCCGGGACCCCGGGGCGGTGGGACACCCCGATGGGTGCAGGAGGGCAGAGCCCACCCCCCTGTGTCCCCCCCCAGTTTGCGTTCCCAAGGGGAGCGTGTCCGGGCTGCCCACCCTGACCCTTCTCCGCCTTCCCTATGGGGTCGGTTGGGATGCCAAATGTAGGGGTGCCCCCATCCCTACCCACCCAAAGGGCGGGCAGGTGGGGTCCCTACCCCTCCCCACTACGGGGGGTGAGTCCCACGGTTTGGGGTGACTCCCCCCATCCTCTCCAGCCCCTTTCCCAACACGACGCCCCCTCCTCGCGCCGGCCCCGCCAGCGGAGCCTTACCTGCCCGGGGGATCCCGCTGCCGCACCTGCGCCCAGGTGAGCCGGGCTCCTCCCCTGCCTGCGGCTCCTGCCTCCTCCCTGCCTGCGGCACCTGCCTCCTCCTCCCCGCCAGCCCCCAGCCTCCCCGAACCCCGGCTGGACGGGAGGCGCGACCCAGGACGCATGAAAAAACCTCCCCACCGTTGGGGTTTAATTTCCAGTTTCCCCCCCCAAAACTTATCCGTGACTTCCCGACTTGAAAAAAACTGGCTGTCTCAAGTCTTCCCCCCCCAAATCTCTATTTTCTCACGTTTCATTGCAATCATTAAAATTCCTTCTATCAGACCCCCCCATTGCTGGGGGCTGCATGGGGCAATACCCCCCCCCATGGCTCCCCGCACCCCTCGGCGCAGCCCCGGCCGCGAACCGCTGCAGAACGGATTAATTTCTCTGAAGCGCTTCATTTTCCGTGCGTCCCGGGTCGTGATGGATGCCCCTCCGGGGATCCCCGCTCATAACCCATATTTCAACTCCAAACGCAATTTTCTGACCGGGCCTCCTATAAAACGTAGTTTATTCTTAATAATACTTTCCCCTTTCATCTCCGGCCCTGCAAGTGCTTTACAAATGTTAAATAATTAACCCCCACGACGCCCTTGGGAGGGAGGTAAGCGTTATTATCGCTATTTGTAAGAGAAGCCCTGACAGAGCCTTGGGTTTAACTCACTTTTACGGAGAAGCGCGGGTACTTACATCACTGCGAGCAGATCCACCTGCCGCAGGGAAGGTGTAGTAAGAAAGCCGAATTTTAATGTTTTAAATATATCCGCCTCGTTTGATAAATGACTTCATGGTTAGAAGCGCTGTCTGGCAATCCCCTGTATTTTTTTTTTAATTATTATTATTTTGTTAGAATCAAATCTATTCCCTCACCCTGTCCTGCGACGTTGTTTAAGCGGGTGACTTCACGTAAAAATAATTATCCATGAATTCATCCTTTCTCACCGCTGGGAGAGGTGGGCGCTGCTGGAAGGGAAGAAGCATCCTCCAGGCATCCTCTCTGGATGCCCCAACTACGTGTGTTTGTTCAGGTGGGGCGATTCAAATTTTCCGGAGGCAAAAGCCAAGCTGCAGGCATTTCTTTTCTCTAGCTAGGCAGCTCCTCCATTAAATGGTTCCCTGAACGTCCTAGGAGCCTGCTGCCGTTTTAACGCGTGTTCTGCAAGCCCTGGAATAAATCAGAATAAATCGGGGTGCTGCAGGCACGTGGGAGGCTTTACCCCCCCAAAAAACCTACACCTGAAACTGAGGTTGAGAAATAAATGGGAGGAAAACAAGAGGCGGGATGGAGAGTCTGGAAACACAAAGAATTCTTTCGCTGGGGAGTTGCTGCCTCTCTGTGCAAGCTCATGGAATAAAAAAAAACAGGGAATGTCCAAAAATGCAACTGAAGCACCAAAACCGCCGTGCAAAAATAATGGTCATTAGTGGTGAAGTTGCCAGACCTGGTACATAAACCCCACATCTCCTCTCCTCTCGAAAGGCTGAGATTAGCTAAAAACTAAACCTGTAGCTAAAAACTAAACCTTTAGCTAAACCTGACTCCGAAATGGAAGCTGGCCCCCACCGAACGCTCCGCGGAGCCGCGTTGGCGTTTCTGGGCTACCAGGAAATTTGCACCGGCAAATATTTGCAGAACGAAACCACGGGGTGTGTGGGGGGGTGGATCTTCCTACGAGGAACTTCCCTGAGCTGGAAATGAAGCAGAATCCGACCTCAGCAAAAATTCTCACTTCCACGTGATCCAGAGCAACCATTTCCCAACCAACCCCATCAAAACCCAAAGTCACCTCTAATTTAGAGCTATAGCTGCACTAGACCTCACACACCTCTTAAAACCCTCCCAGTTCCTTAAATGGCCTTGAAATCCCACGTAAAGACTGGAACTCATCCAACCTACGTCCAGATTTGGCTTCCCACCGGCCCCGGGCACTGGGGGAGCCCTGGTCACCGCGCTGCACCGCACGCCCAGCCAAAAAACCAGCCAGGGCTCCAGTCCCGACGAGCGACTTTTCTAAATCTTATTGCCTTCACATGAAATCAGTCCTGGAAATAGCCGCAATTCCTATCCTAGGGATTTTTGAGGCCTCAAAAAGCTGTTTTGTGTCCTGCCCACCTCCGATTTCCCACCTCCCGATGTCTCTTTTCTCCCTGCCTACCCCACGCAGAATTGCAGCCCCTAAACGTATCCATAGGCCCTCTGACAGCTCTTTACGCCGACCTGCAAATCTGTAGGGAGCGGCCAGGAAAGCAGGAGTTTGCTGCTCTCGGAAACCTCTCGGGATGTCCTCGGGGAAGGCGTGACACTCCGGTACCCGCAATCTCCAAGGATGCAGCAGGAAGAGGAGGGAGCGACGCGTAGATTTGCTCGGGAAGAGCTCAGAATTAATTGCACGGAGAAACGGGGGAAACGATGGAGCGTCAGAGCCAGGACATTAGTTCCTTCGCTTGCGTGTGCCGGCAGAGGGGACGGGTGAAAGAGCCAGCTGCCACGTGGACACGCATCCGGAGAGATGAGCTGCGCAGGTTGCCTGCAATTTTAGGACGCAGGAAAATGGGAAAGCAAGCTGGAGAGCTGCCTGGCACGCTCACCCGGACACAGATATTTATGCGGTCCCTCGCTGGGATATCGATGTGTTTTCCAACCAAGATAATGACACCTTGTTTTCCTCTCCCCCGCTTGCACGGGCGCGTATGAAACCTGCCTAAATGAGTGGGTGCTGCGCAACGTAGCACCCACCGCAGGCAATATATCTGCGGGAAGGTGGTTGCGTACCTACACCCCCCCGTATTTAGCTGAGCCGCCTCGTACAGGTGCAACAGCAAGCAGCTCTGTCCCGTCAGCCTTCCCGGTACCCGGGGAAGGATCCCTTCCAAGCATCCTCCCCTCTCGGCGTCGTTTGCCGGCTGAGCGCTTACCCATCGCACGCAAGTGATGCCGAAGTGCCTCGCAAGAGGGGAAGGGGCACAGACCTGCGGCTGCCTCCAAACTACCGTCAGCACAGCTCGCTCCTCGCCGTGGGCGGCTTTGGTCCCCGCGCAGGGCACGGCGGGGAGCGAAAAGAGCCCTGGGGAGGCACAAACTGGGAATTCACAAAGGCCATGGCCAGGGACTCGTTGAATCTGCTCGAAACGTGACCTAATTCTTGCAAACGCCCCGTTCCCCCTCGCAAAGATGTCTAGGGAGGAGTTTGCCAGATGGCAAAAGGAGAAGATGAATAAATCCGATACGGCACATCTGCAGCGAGCGAACAGCGTCCGTGCACGGCCGGACCGAAAAGGGATCGCTTTGGGGCAGAGCTTGGCAAGGAAAGCAGACACAAGCAAAGAAAAAACCCAAAAGGTTTCTATTACAGCCCCCCCCCCCGTGAACAGATCCGAGACCCCGGCTGGGTAAAAACAGGCGAGAGGGGACTGGAATGAAATGAAAGCGGGGAGAGCTCAGCCACGATGTGATTCAAACGGCATCAGGCTCAGGTGGATGCCAGCACTGCAGCGTGCTTGGACAAGGCCAAAGCCTTAATAAGGGACAGAAGATCATTAAAAAGAAAACGGAGCAGTCAGATAAAAGAAATGTAAGAGAAAGCGAAGGCGGGGAGCAAGGAAACAGTGAAAGGCAACGGAAAGGGAGATACAGGGAGAGGTGATGAAGCCGAAGGTTGAAGCAATCGCACCAAAAAGGGAGCGGAGAGCGGGCAAAACTCCGAGGGAAGTTTTAACAGGGGCAAGCAACTTCCCAGAGGTTTGATTTGGGGTTTTTTCCCTCCCCTCCTTCAAGGTGCCGCTCAGCAGCGAGTGGAGCAAGGGCACATCTCGGTGGCAGAGGGAGGAATGTCACCTCCCCGGCCCCAGCTCGACCCGCGTCGCCTGTTAAAACGAGTGACATTTATTTGGGGATTCGTCGATCCGGAGGCACCTGGAGCTGGAAGAAACGTCGCTGACCGCTGGTGGGGTTTTCGGGGGGCGTGAAGCCACGAGGGACCGGCGGGATCCCGTGTGGTGGGTACTTCCATCTGAAAAGACAGAGGGAAAATTAGTTCGTTACCACTGACCTCTTGGCTTTTTAAATTAGGTTCGGGAAGTGTCGTTGTTAATGCTGATATTTACTTATTCTTCTTCCCCGTATTTATCACCCGTTCCACTTTTTGCCTGCTGCTACCCTCCTGCCCAGCACTCCAGCTCCGACTCTCTTTCCGGAGCAAACATTTATAATTTCTGCTAATTTTCAACATCCCGATCAATCCTAAACGTTGCATTTCATCAACAGACCGTACCCGGGGCCAGGGGACCACAGCAAATTCAAACCCCGATATTTGCTGACCTTTAGCAATGGAGATACGGCCCCGACGCGCTACAAACCAGCATCTCCCCAAGCTCCGCAGAAGCGGCTTTGGACGGCGGAACGTTTCAGCCTGCCCTGGAAATCCGCACCCACGGAGGAGGATGCTTCGGCAGGGCCATGGGAAGTGGGCGCCGGGTTTTGGGGGAACAGCCTGCACACCTGAGGGCTCGCAGAGGGATTTGTGGTGGTAAACAGGAAAGGCAGCGATTGGGGGGGGTCCTTGTTGGACGCAGGGATAAGGGGTGCGGGATGCTGCTGCTGCCCCAGTCTCGGGGACCTGCCGTCGCACGGCGCGGCCAGACACGTCTCGGGCGTGCAGGAACGAACCCCCAGCAAATTTGGGAACACTAGGTGGTGCTGAGGGCTCGCACAAAGGCTCCCGCGCCGCCGCCAAGGGATGCCCAGGGGTGCGAGGGTGCAGGCCTGGGGGACCGGCGGCTGCATCCCCATTTCGGGGTTCCTTTCCACTCGTGGAGCCCAGCTCCGCGCCAGCCCCACGCTGCCGGCGCGAAGCTCCTGTGCCGCTTTCTCACAGCCCTCCCTCTGCTAAAGGCACTTTGCAGCTCTGATTAAGACCAGCAGCTCTAACCTGGGCCCTTCCCCTCATTCTCTAGGGCTGTGCCCAGCATCACATCCCGGGTTTACCAATGGGGAAACTGAGGCACGAAGCATTACCTGGGGCAGTTTCCATCCCCACCCGCCTGGCAGCATCGCTTTTCCAGCGGGGAGGTGGCATTGCCTTTTGGTGAGCCCCAAAACAAACGCGGAGGAGTTCAAACCATCCTTAAAAAAACATAAGGATTGCAGCGAAGCGCCTGTTTGCAGCCGCCGGTCTCTGGCGCTGCGTCTTTTGCACACAGAGACGAGTTTTCCAGCATCCTGTGAGAAACGAGGGGGCTGCTAATTAGGGTAAAACCCACTCGGGGCTGCCCCCCCTCTCCCCCAGCCCCCTTCGCCCACCGCCTCCCATTCCTCCCCACCGCCCGCGGGCTCCGGTTACACCACGGGTCCGTAAACAGCATCTCAAATAATTGCGCAGTTGTCACCGTTGGGTAGGGGAAGGGGCGGGGGGGGGGGGGGGGGGGGATGACTATTTTAAAACGCCCGGCTTAGCCCAAAGGGCTGAGGGGATTGTGGCACGGCCCAGCTGTCCCCGCTGAGCGCGGGCGGGAGCTTCAAAGTACCAGGCGAGATGCCTCAGCGCCAGCCTGTCCTCGCCGTTTCGGCCGGGGAACGGAGCCAGGCTGGCCGAGGGCGAGCTAATGGTGTTTTGACGTGACGTTTCAAGAGCAATTGCTGGGGCTCGGGAGATGCGGGGAGCAGGTGGGAGGGACCTGGGCGTGATGGAGGGGAGGATGGGTGAGAGGTGGGGGGGATAAGAGGGAGGTTGGGAGAGGGATGCAGATGTGGCGAGGTTGCACATCCCATTTGGGTTTAGAAATTGGGGAGAAAACCCCAAAGCAGAAGGATGCTGCCGTGCCTCTGCTCAGGTGCTGCAAGCCCCGGACAGGAGGCACAGGGACACGAGCCTGAAGAGAAGCGGATCTCACTGTGGCTTTTCTCCTTGTCCTGCACCGCTTCTGACAGCGGCACAGCTGGTATCTCCTCTCGCCGGGGCAAAACTCAGAGTCTGGAGGAAGAGAGAAACACACCTCATAATCCCGCGGGACTACCAAGCTTTGGCCATGCCTCGGTCAGCAAGGCAGGGCTTCCCCGTAGCTCCGGGCCAAAAGACGATGCTTCTTATGCCACCTATAATGTAAGAGCTGATGATTAAAGCATTGTCGGTGCTCGTCAGCCCTAAGCAAAACCCAGCCTGCCGTTCCCTCCGGTTAGCACGAGGCTAGATGGCCAGGAGACAAGGACGCTGCCTTCGTCTTGGCCTCTTGCTTGTACTCGTGCTCTGCCTGCGAGCGAGCAGGATTGTCCCCGCTCCTGACGGTCACCTATTGCCGAGCCTGGGGAAAAGGGGGTGCTCAGCTGGGGCCACTCTTCCAGCCTCTCCGCTTGATTTTGCGTCATTTCTCCGCAGGCCGCTAAAGCACGCTGCCTGCACGCTTCCCACGTTTAGATTCCCAGGGACTGTGCATCCATCCCGGTGACCCTCCCGTCCCCTCCGCGGTCCTGCTGCCTTGGCCATCGGAGTGAATTTACCCCCTGCGCCGACCACCCCAGGAGATGAACAGCCTCATATGTAATAGACCTGCTTGTCCGTATTCTTCTCATTCCTCCAAATAACCCTCCCCTTCCTTCCTCAGAAATACTGGGCACTCGATACCCCTGAACTTTGATTTTTTTTTTTTTTTTTTTTTTGGAAATAAACCCCCATAATTGGCATGTTGCTCGATTGCTCCATCTCGCACCTCGGCTCCGTCAGATGTACCCACCCGGCTGGGCCACCCCATGCACAAGCAGACGTGCGGGATGCTTTTAGCCTTGCACCCAGTAGGAAGGACATCCCAAAAGCCGTCTCTCTCTCCTCCTTCCATGAGGAATCAACCATTTAAGGTCTCGCACAAAGATAGTCAAGGGTTTTCCCGCACGTCCTGTACAACAGGCACAGCCGGATGACCGTGACATCCTGACCTTTAGGTTAAAAAGGGGAGGTTTGGCAAACTGAAACAGGGCTTTGCCTGGAGCCAGGAATAACCATTTAGGAATTGCACGCCCATCCTGGGGAGCCCAAAGGCCCAAGCAAGGTGAACCCAGAGCGATTCCCAGCGCCAGGCAAGAGCCGTCTTTCAGCAGCTGCGAGCCATTTATTAGACGGGTTGGAAGGCTTCTGCCAAAGCCGAGCCCGGGGGACGGAGGTGGAGGGGGCAGACAAATGTGGAAAAAAAAAAAAATTGTGTTAATTACCGGTCCATTTGTATGACGGCGAAGCTGCCCCGGTCCGTCATCTCGTCCCCCCGAGCCGCGGTTTGTCGGGTCTTGGGCTTTCATGCCGGGGTCCCAGCGGGACCCGTGTCTCTCGGCATCGCCGTAGGGACGGCAGCTGCAGCTGACTTCTCCCGTTAGAAGGGACCGCCGGCGCTCCAGAAACCATTTCAGGAGCATTTGTCGCAACAGCTTCTGCTAATCTCTCTTTCATTTGTAATTATTTTCTCGCCCAGGCGCTCCGACACCGGAGCCGCCCTCCCGGCCCGCTCCGGCGGCCGCACGGGAGCGTCGTCGGCCGTCTTGGGGATGTCGTGGCGAGATAAAAAAGGATGCGGGGGCGGGAGCGGAGACGGTCTTGCGAGGAGGACAGCGGGCTTCAAACGGGCTGGGGCTCCTCGGAAGGCGATTGAAGTGGGCCGAGGGATGGAGCCGGCGGCTTTGAGGCGGCCCGCGCCACCCCGGCCAAGAATAATTGAACAAATAGTTTATCTGGTGAACCAACAGCTGTAGGGAACAGGCGATTTCCAGAGGATTAGGGGAGAGCTGTGAAAGAGAGCTCCCACGGGAAGCCTAAAACCCTCATCTTGAATTCAACCAGCCAAGAACACATGTTGGAGCCTTTGACTTACTTTTTAAGCAACTTTTTCTCCCCCCACCCCCCCCTTGTTTTTTTTTCCCAAACTACTCCACAAACCGAAAAGTTTTAGTTGTTGAAGCACAAGGCAGGAAAATGGGGTCCATGGGAGAGAGGTGGATTATTCAGTGGCGGTTGATTTCTAAATGGGGTTTTCCTATTTGATTTTGAGCTAATCCTGGCTGTAGTAGTATTGTAACTTTTTTCCCCAGCATTCCCATTTATTGGGTTTTAAGTTCATAGCAGTCGCCAGCAAGGCAAGGAAGCAAGAGAGGTGACTCGCCAAGCAAAGCCGAGCCGCAACATGAAGCCGAGATGCGCTTTACCTTGCAGCCCCTTCACATTGCAGCCTCTTCTTCCTCTGCCACGGCACAAACACCCAAACCAAACACTCTACACCCGGCTGCTGTTTCGCCCGGGGTAACGTCAAAGCAGATCTAATCCCAAACCCCTCGGCGTTTGATTGCATGCGAACAGACACAATTAGAGATGAAGATAAGGCGCCTCGGGAGTGGGCTGCAGCTCAGCTATGGAAACTGCTTCTCCGTCTTGTCCCACGGAGCGCTCCAACCTCCACCTGAAGGATCATGCCTGGGAGAGATCATCCCGGCTGTGCCCCGCACCTCCCCTCCCCAAAGGCAGGTGCTGCACCGCCTCTGAACCCGTCCCTCCTCAAACCTTTCTGCAAAACCATCGGCTCTCACTCAGACACAGATTACAGCATTTTCGGACGTCGTTTGCAAGGTCAGGAGCCTTCAGTGGCCAGGGCTTACATTGCTCACAAGTCAAGTGACACCGAGGTGGCACTGTGGAGTTGGAGATGCTCAGGGAAAGCCTTCAGCTCCTGCTGAACCCACCTCGGTCCCCCCACAGAGCCCCACAGAGGAGTCAAACCCAGTGAGCATCACCAGGGATGAGCTCCCCCTGGCCAGAGGGACATGTCTATAAGAGCTAGGACGAGCTGCTGGCTTAACCTCCCTCTCCCGCCCTTCACTGCAGAGTCAAGGCAACCAGCTTTGATTAAACATCTCGTTTTCAAACAGCCACATGAGATAAAACCCCTTTTCTCAGCCAGAAGCAAACTCTGGTTACCCACGTGGCCGGGCACAGCAGACCCTGCAAACCCAACGCCAAAATCCTATATGCGTATTCACCCCAAAACAGCCCAAGTTTGAGGTTCTCCCCATTTTCCCCCAGCGTGAAACAGCACCTTAGCCTAAACCACGCCGTATTTAAAGGTGGAGATCGGGTGGTGTCGATCACTGGTCACAGCAGGTTTCCTCCTAGCCCTGGTCTGCAGGAGACGAGAGGACGGAGCTGGCGGAAAGCGCTGAGCTCAGTGGCACCCCCCTTCCCTTCACACCAGCTCCAGATCTGTCCTCAGGCTTAATTTGGATCAAGAGAGAGACAGAGTTAATGATCTAATCACTATTTTTAGAAAACTAGTCCTCCGTTGAGTATGTAATTTGGCAATCCCTACAGCTGCATCACCAGCAATGAAACCTTTGGGGATGGGTTTTGCCTAACTCCAGTCACTCAGCAAGAAAATAAACTTTTAAGCCCTTCCCTTGCTGGTACAAAACTATTCTTTACTGCCTTTTCACCAGACCATTATCCAGGCTAGTTTTAAATTCACAGGCAGCGAGAGCTCCCTGTAAAATTATGGCAGTTTCTAATTTCTTTTATTGCAGAGGGAAGAAACGTGACAATTTCTGGAGGAGAGATTTGCTGGGGGTTATTAAAGGCAGTGGTCTAGGGGCAGGTCTTGGTTTAGGGAGGTTATAAACCACTGACTGCTGAAAGCTGCACAATTTACTAGGAAAAAAAAAAACCCACATTGTTCTGTGCTGTATTTCTCAAGGCTGCACAGCTCAAAATTGCCCTTTTCTTCCTCTCCTTCCCCGGCGCTCAGTGAATCTGTGGTTCCTGCTGGGTCCCAGCTTGCGGGTACAAGGGGTGAGCGTGGAGGGGCTTTGAGGGGATCCTCAAAGCCTTGGGCGAGTCACTCGGCATCTAAAAACATTCCTGTTAACGTCTACATTTGGTGGATGGGGGGGTGATTTCTAGAGAAAGCCAAGTTCAAGGCAGATCTAGTAGACTTCAGTACATAAACCACAGTTCAAGTGGAAAAAAGGGGGGGAAAAAAACCCTTTTAAATTATGGGCTGACGAGAGCTTAACAAAAGGAGTCTCATTTGTTGGTGTCTTTTTTTTTTCCTAAGTACCATTCAATCATTCCACTCACTGGAGAGACCTTAAATTGAATCTCAGCCCTAGAAAATGCATTACTTACTGCTGAATTGATGTCACTGCCAAAGAATTTTCTCTCGGCTTAAGCTGTCTGCAGCAACACGCCAGCGGCACGTTCGAGACGTTTCCCTATTTGCGGAGCGAAATTCCTCGTGTCGGTTCTTCGCTTTTCCCCTTTCGCCCCGTTTTTATGTCATTCCTTTTCGGGGGGGTGGGATGCGCCGCTGCAGCTGAGCGGACCAAATGAAGCAGCAGTTCGCTGCAGGTTTCTGCGGTCAATGGGAAACGCTCGCACATCCCACCCGGGTTTTGCCCACAGCATCGAAGATTCACCTCCGGATCCACCGTGGGCATCGCTACGTCTCCCCTCTAACCCACCGCCCGTCGCACGAGCTGGATTTAGACAAGCATTAAAATCACGAGGAAGATTCAACATCTACCAAGGGTTTTATCCGGAGCCTGGGCAACCCAGGAGCTGTTTGTCTCTTGAGTTTCGAGGCGGGTATATCGGTGACAAACACATTATCAGTCACGGAGCGTATCGCTACAGCTGGCACGGAGGCGCACACCTTGTCGGCGTTGCCAGGCTGCTGTTCCCCGGACGCGCCGGCCGTAGGGTGCGATCGCTGGAGCTCCTCTGCAAAGGTGGCCGCTCCCGGTCACCGCTCAGGCACGCTGGCACGACGTCGTGCATCGCGATATCATCGTCTGCAGTATGTTACGGGGCCGTTAGATGTCTCCGTGCGCCGTGGCAGGAGCTGGGATGGCATCGCACCTGGTAACAAACGGAGACAAAGTTGGGACTCAAGCGCAGCAGGAGTCCAGCTGGCTGCACCCCCAGCTCTCTTCTGGTCCAGAAGGGCATAAACTCACTTAACACGTAACATTAAAGCTTCTTGGGGGGGCCAACAAGTCCGCAATACATAAAACATATACTATATATGGGCACGGTAGAGCCAGCTCTTTGGGCAGACTGATGTTCTTTAAAGGCTTCAGGTTAAAGCATCCTCAGCTTTGCTTGGGCTTCAGTAGAAATAAAACATCCTCGTTATTTAACAAGCCCAAATCTTAATTTCTTTGTTTTTCACTGCAGATTTTTCCTGCCTTCTCGTTCTGGTACCCAAACCACAGTATTGTCCCTTGCTTTTACCTTCCTCCCCTCGTTTTCTGCCAGCAGGCAGGCAAAAAGGTAGCCAGGGCTCTACTCACTACTAGTTTTTCCGTAGCCCTTGAGACTCATTACCTGCTTTTCTTCTTGACAGAGCTTTCAAATCAGGACTCCTTCACATTTCCGCGTTGTTTCTGTGGCTGCAACGGCCTTGTTTTTTCCCTTTTTGCACAAAACAAGCAGAGAATGCCTTTTTACCATTTGAATGCAAAACCGTCTCGATCTCTTGGGCATCAGCTTCATCCAGATTTCATTAAAAAAGCAGAAATCAACAGGTGCTTATTTGGAACTTTGTGCTGCCAAAATTACCAGACAGGAAAAATTGCCACAACCCCACGATTTGCCTACTAGGGATGCGGGACCTGTAGGAACCCAGCGTGGGAACCAGAACCTTTCTGATTATTAAAATTAATTAATTAACTTCAGGAAAAAAAGGAGGTTGAGAAACATTTACCCCAAGAGATCGCGCAGAGCGGCTCGGAGCCACTGAATTACCTTTCCAAGCACTTTCAAGCTTACCTAGACCTGGAAAAAACAAGCTCCAAGTAGCAAGCGCAGGCACAGAGGTGGGGGAAGGAGCTGCATCCCTGCAAACTGGGGCTCCCCTTCCAGCCCCTGGCTCCCCAAAGGTCTTCTCCATCACCTCGCCGGGCAGTTTTCACCCCGGGCAGGGACACAACTAGCTCTCTACCAGTTTTTCTCAGCTCCGCGGTCCAGCTTGCCCCAGTAACAGAGCTGACCCCGTTAGTAGGAAAGGCAGGCTGGGGCTGACTCACCTTTTATCAGTCGCTGCCACAGAGGGGTTTCACCTGAAGATACTTGGAAACACCAAGGCCCATTGGCCACGCTCAGGTCTCTTCCCCACTCGTGCAGCTCCCATCCCCTCCAAGGCTCATAGAAAACCCCCGAGATCTGCTAAAACAGCTGGTACCCTGCGATTATTTCATACGTTTCCATCCTGGTAGGAGACAGGGGGTTTGCTCGTAACACTGTTTTTTATAACACCCCTCTTGCCCACCCCTGCTTGACCTTTACCGGGACCCATCAGATCTGTCTTCACCTGGGTCATTTTCCAAACCTCCCGAGCCCCAAAGCTTTGTAGTTCATGGCCATTAAACAGCCTCAGCGTGGAGATACCCGCACGAGCGCCAATTAAACAGCCTCAGCGTGGAGATGATACCCACACCAAGTGCAAATATGCAAAAAACCATAAAGGAAACTACATCCTAGTGAAATCAGGAGGATTTACGATCACACCAGCATGTAAGCACCTGATGTCTGGCCCTGAATGCATATTTTCAGTATCACACTGAATATAGGAAATGTGCTGAACCATTTCTATAGTGCCCTGGGCTCTTTTTACGGGTTCATCAGTAAAACTGTGCATTAAGGGGCTCTCAACCTACTTTTGGGAGCGCTGCTTGAAGCCGCGGCTTCGCAAACCTTCCTTCCCATTTCTAAGGAGGACAAATGCAGCTCGCCAGCATTTTTGCCAACCTTTTCATTCCCGTCTTATTTCACAACCCCTCTGTCTCCCTCCTATCATCCTCCCTCCCTGCACGTACAATTGCTGATGTCTTCCCAACCAGATGCACACCTGCAGGAAAAGTTGGCATCTTCTCTTTCCAAGCTGTCATAGAGTCAAATAGTTTATGAGCCTATTGATGACAGATAAATTAATTGCAGAAAATATGAATGACTTAATATTTTGTGTGCTAATATCTTTCCCCCCCCCCCCCCCCCCTTCTTTTAAATCCACATCACGGTATAAGATATATCTCAGGCTATTTGGGTTGTGTTCAGATTCCCATGTCTCACCATCTATTTAAGGTGGCAGAAGATACCCTGTGGCTTGCGAGCTCCTGGCTTCGATGTTTTAAGCACGCAACGCAACTTTTCTGGAAAGGTGCTTAATGAACTCAACTCAGCCTGGACTAAGGATGGAAGTAGCAGGGACTTTTGGGGGAAGAGTTTTGCTGGGTGTGGAAGCACAGCCAAATCCCACAGCGCTCACCGGTACCCAGATTCATCCCACCCTGCTTAACCTCAGGGCTTAGGCTCTCTTTGTAGACATCTTAGGCTCTCTTTGTAGACAACTTAGGGTCTCTTTGTAGACATCTTAGGCTCTCTTTGTAGACATCAGACAGAGAGGAGGTAATTCAAACTGCCCTGATCATCTTTGGCAACAGCCGTCTTTCTTCAGTGGCTGCACGGAGGGGCAAAAAAAGCTTTTAAAGGCTGAGCCCTATATAAAACATGGGAGAATCCGCAGCTTTCATGGCTCATCCCCCTGTGACAGTCTCCCAGGTTTTGTCGGGTTTTGGTTCAGCCCCCGTCGTTGGGCAAGTGCTTGCAGACTCAGAGGGAGCCCAAATTATATACGTAGACGACCTGGATGTGGATGTTGTAAGCCCAGGTTGAATCTGGCCACAGATGCCCTCTCATTTATGCACGTATCGATGACTAACCCATTACTACTCAGATAGAGATCTCCAGTCAATATATTAGATCATCGCCTGATATTGATCCAACAAGCTTCAATTGTCTACTTAGATTTAAACGGATTTCAATTTGTGGATTGAGGACAATCATCTGTCTGTTTTATGCAACAGAGTAAGCAGCAGGATTGACGAGCAGCCTAGAAAACATGACATCTGAAGAAAGGCTGAGTAAGACAGGGCTGCTCAGTCGAGAAAGGGGGGGTCGGAGAGGGAGGAGTAATTAAAGCCATGCAAAAATATTTAATTGAGGTAGTGAAATAGGCTCTGTTCACTCTCAATAGGGTGAGTAAGAAATGAAGTGGAACTGGAACAAAGGGATTCGGGCTGACCTTTAGGAAACATCTAAATACCAGAACAGATTCCTTAGAGAAATACGGAATTTGAGTCACTGATGGTTTTTAAGGACAGGATAGACAAAAGTGTCAAACACGGATCAGACAGACCCGTCTCTGCCTTTGCACCTTGAGGGGGCAGGTAGGTTAGATGGGGTTTCAAAGCGACTCTCCACCTCTGCCTTTTAGACTTGCCAGAAAACATTTGGGCCCGACACTGTCGACACTGGGGCTGAAGTGGCTGTTTATAGCTAGACATGGACTTAACTGGTCTGCAGATCTTGCACGGCGAAAGTCAACGGCAGATGTTATAAGAGCAGCCCTCCTCTTTCTTTTAATCCGTCGTTAAAGTAGGGTAACGCGGCAGGAGTGCTGCCTAGAAGTAAGAGCTAGGATTAAGACTGGTTACACTTGACTCTGCCCCCAAATCTTCACTTGACTTCAGAAGAAGTTCTGAATCCAGATGACCTACATAACAGACACGGAGCGATGTGTTTGGTCTGTAAACTTCAGTCCTTATTAGAGATGAATGAGGTCACCCTGCCGTTTGCCCCGCGCCCATTGGGGACGGGATGCTTTATGAGCAGCCAGAAGATGAGATTGCCGCTCCCACACACCAAGACAAGATCGTTGCGTCTGCGGTGCTACCCAAAGGCGGACTCTGCTGTCTGAGATCATCAGCGGCTCTGTTATTGGTGGGTTTCTCCCAAATTCTGCCTCTTACTGCTACGGCCCTTGTTAAGCCGCTTCACTTCTCCCACTTTCCAGATTGAAGGTGCATTATAAAGCGCGGCACGACCGGCTCCGGGGCCGGGCAGCGCTTTAGCAACGCTATCTGGGCTGAAAGTAATGTCATGTTGCTCTGCATTTGCAATAGATTTTTGCTCAGTGTGGTAATGCACCATGGGCGAATGCCACAATCTTGTTGCAATGACTGTTAATCGGGTCCGCGGTTTTCCACGGGAATAATTATTTAAATGAGAAGGAGCAGGTTCCTCCCCGCTTGCTATTTAGCCTCTAGGATGTCAACAGAAAACAAGTCCCAAGTGGCAGAGGCCGTAGCACAAGCCAAGCAAATGTAGCAAGGTCTCTGCCCCGCTTCCAAGGAGAACAGTTTGTCCTGGTAGAAATGCACTGACCTTAGGGGCGTTTTGGTTTATGCTGAGGTGATCGGGAGGGAAATCTGAGTTCCTGCCTCTACAGCCATTCCACCTTAATGTGAAATAAATAAAGAAAAGCTTTGAAATTGGATGAGAACGAAGCCAATGGAAGAGAATCTGGAGAACTGCGCTGTAGAAGACACCCTCGCTATAAAAAGTGACTTTTGATAATTGCTGGAAAAGTGCCGGAGTGTATTTTGGGAGAGAGGGAAAGAAAAAAATAAAAATTAATCTATGACCTAATGTTTCTGGAACCCATCCACCAACCTGGGTGCCCTGTGGCTGTTTAATTTTTTTATCTGCCTTTCCAACAGGCATTTCACAATATCTGGGTTGTTTGGTGTGCGAGGCAGAAAGAGCGAGGCTGCGCCCTTTCAAGGGCCCTCTCCGGTCTCTGCCTTGAATGGCTCCTATTCAGGTGAGGAGCAGATAACACCTCTGCAGCCAGTTCATCATCAGCTCTAACAACCTGAAGACCTCATTAGAATGGAGCCATGAAGAAGGGCGGTAATTAAATTGAGATGTAATTAGACGAAGGTTCTGTGGTTTTACTGCTGCTACTCTCACTGCCATTGCTACTATTGTAAAACAGCAACAAAAGAAGAAAAATTCCAAAGGCAAAGTATGAGTAATGAGTAAATGCAGTTATTTATGCTAGCACACGTCATTTCTGCCTCGTTTTAATATATAAATATATCCGGGATGATTCTATGAAGTCTGTGTCTCGGTGAAGTTTCCTAGACCTGCTTTCCCATGGGGAATGACGCCGTGATCTCTCGGCTCCTACCGGGAAATGCCGCCGTCTCTGTGCGGCACACGGTGCAGGATCACGATCCGAGTCTCTTGAGGACACAGAACGAAGCAGGATTAGCAGTAAGATGTAACTGGCAAGAGATAAAGTAATTAACCACTGGCTCAAGAGTTCATGTAGCACGAGGTATTTTTGCCAGTTTTCCAGACAAATCTTCTCTTTGAATGTGATATTATAAATGAACCCAAAGTTATTGGCTTAATGTAGGAATTAATATGTTTTCTTGCTGGACTGGGCTTAGCAAGGAGCCGGTCTAGATGATGATTGCATTTGCTTCTGGCTGTAAAATCAATGTGACTCTATTAACCACTTACTGCACGCTGGGTTGCAAAGCCATCCGCAATTTGGGGAGGTTGATGCGCTTTTAGGAAAAAAAAAATCAGTGCACTTTTGCTTGCAAAACTTGAAGCTTGTCTGACTTCTTTTGGCCAAGAAATATCTATAAACTGGCGGTGCAGGTAACTACCTTGTTTATAACCTGCTGGTCCGTATGCCTGCTTCCACACTGCCCGAGCGCCCTGCTTGCCGGAGGGCGAGTGACCCATCCCAGATGCCCGGTGGCTGTGACCGCTCTCGCCCTCTTTGCCCTGAGGAAGAGCGTGCATCTCCCTAACACGTTCCTGCTATAGGATGAGGGCTGTGCTTGAATTCATCCTATGTGATAGATGTTTCTACCCTCACATCCGTGCCCTGAACCAGCCTCAGCCTCTCCTGATTTAGCTTTACAGAGACCTCTCATGAGGAAGCTCTGCTTTAGGGTTCGGGGCTGAGGGTTTGGTGCACGGGGTGATGCGAAGCATCTTCAACGCCCGGCGCCGAGGCTGCGCTGCTCTTGTGATTCCCATGGGGCTGGGAGACACTGGGACCATCCAGCTGAATCTGCGGCAAGCCTCTCGAGGGTGCTACGCTTCGGGACCTGATCTCTAGACATCTGTAAGGGTTCGGTCCGGACATGTGCGGAGAGAGCTTGGAGCATGAATCTTTACCTTGTAACCTCCCGGCCTCCCCCGTCACGCCCTTGCGGCTCAGACTCTAGCTGTGCCATGTGAGCCCACATTTTCCATTTGATTTTGCAGCCTGGAGGGCTGTTTGTACAAGATTGGCCGGTAGGGATGTTAGCAGATTACGAATCAAAGGGAAGGAATTTGCTCCAGAAAATGCAATGGCAGTGATGGCTCCCACTGAAGCCTTCATCAGACGTAATTAAACAAAGCTTCATATTAGGAAAATGCTTGTACTTGCTAGCTCCCCTAGGCTGAACTGGCTCTTGTTTCCCCATCAGTTAACTCTTTCGGGCACAATCTGTGCGCGAACAACCATTGAATCCCCCCCGAGGAAAGCAAAGCGAGCTGCTGTCCTCAGCCCCGGCAGGGCAGCAAGCTCGCCCCTCCGGTCTCCCGCGCAAAACGGGAGCAACGGCACCAGTTAAGGCGAGACCTGAAATAGCAGCTTTCATCCCACTTTTCAGCTCCGTGACACCAGTAAAGCAACAGCAGCAAGGGCCGTTTCGGCCACCACCAGTGGCTAAGACCATAGGAGACACTAGACCCCAAAAGCCTAACTCTCTGCAGTCCACGGAAAGCAGCCAGGACACGAACTATTAGGTGCAAAAGTCACATTTTCCAGCTTCCCGGCTATTACGGTTTCTCTCTGCAGTTCCGTGTTTTTCCCCGTTAAATGGGGGCAGTAGCTCATTGCTACAGCAAGCTGAGCTCCTCCACCGCGCGCTCAAGGGGAAGGTGGAAGCTTCAGGCAAAGCATTGCTGTTGTGAGAGAGGCAGGAGCGCTCGAGGATGGTTTATAAATGCCGCGCCGCTCTCCTGGTGAACGGGATGCTCAGCATCTGCACACGTCTGAGAGCTGGGAGAAAACACGGTGTCTCAAAGTCACCCTGCAGCAAACACTTGAGGGTTGTCAGAGATACTGCTGAGCAGCTTTAAGGACTTCCCATTTCCCTCAACAGCCTGCCAAGTTTGGGGCAAAAAGGGTGAAAGTCAGAGGATACAGAAGATGAAAAGGACGATAGCATTTACCAAAGAAGAGCAGGGACCAGAGATGCTTTGGGGAGCAGGTTGGGACCAGGGTAGCCCTGGAGCATTGAAAGAAGTTGCCAGGCAGTAAGAGCAAGTCCTTTTTCCTCCTGTAAAATACTTTTTTTCTCTAAACATTTGTCTTAAATGTGCTTATTATTAAGTAAATTTTACCTCCCTGCCAGTGTTCCTCGCTGGTGACGGATCTGGTAGCACCAGGGCGCGCATAAGGTCGCTGCGATGTAGGACCAGAGCTAAGAGGGGGAGAATTAAGCAGCAACGGGCTGCAAATGCGAAGCACAAACAGGCCCCGGGTTCAAGCTGGGGCTTGCGGGGGGGGTGAGGTTATGTGACAAGAGCAGCCTGTCCCCAATAACCCCTGGGAGGGGGCGTCTGGGCCTCCCTTCCCGGCTGAGCCCCCCTGTCCCTAGTTGCGTCCCCACCGAAGGAGAGGCAGGTGGTGGGTCAGGTCGCCGGTGCGTGGCCAGCCCACAGAGCAGAAGCGAGTCCTTAATTCCTCACAGGCTTGTCCAGGACCTCTGAGTTATTTCGCCTTGTCTCCCTCCGCAATTCAGGTACTTTTTGTAAGCTGGCAGCGTAAAAGCATTTTCAGTCTAAGAACCGTCTTGCTTTTCGCCTGAGTCTACGTGCAGCATTTCCAGGATTTTCCTATTTAATGCTCGCCTGGTGCTTCCCTGGAGATGGGGGACAAACTACAGCCCCTTTCACGCTCGTGGCTGAATTTTTAGCACGTCTCAGAGGCGACGGGGCCTCATAGGGACAGAGAAAAATGGGGGGAATTTTCCCTTTTTGGTGATGCCACTGACTTACTGTGTGGTCTGGGGCGAACCGTGTAACCTCTGTGTGACTCTGTTTACCAGTCTACACACCACCGAGCACGGCGTTTACCTCATCAAGGGTTGAGAGGCTTAATTATTCGCAGACGGATGGATGCTGCATAAGCGCAAAGTGTTACGATGACTAAATCTTCCTGGAGGTGCCTCTAATATCTCTGATTAGTTTGTTTATCCCCCAGATTCTGTACCATGGGCATGACAAAGATTACAAGGAGCATGTTTAAGCAGGGGCACGAACGCCGTGCCAGATACCTCCAGGTCAGAGCGAAACAGATGATGGAAAACCAATTAATTTTTTACAGCAAGAGAAATAGCTACAGGATTAAGAAATATTAATTATTTATTGAGCTGCTGCCTTTGCGGAAAAAAAGGAGTTTATACATATCTCTCTGTATAAAATAATCACTCATTGTACACAGCAGGATAATAACTTCGGTAATCTGAGCTCCTGTTTTGATACTGCTCTTTTCTCAGAGGTCAATTAAAATAATACGAGCGAAAATACTTACGAGCCTCAGGAAGAGAAAAGACTATCACGATCGTGTCAGGGGGTTGAGTTATTGAATATTTAGCCCACGGTGCGTGGAGGCCTGGCTCTGGCCTCCCTGGCGTGAATCGCTGTACTCGTGCGTGTCTGAGTGAAGTGAACCCGTTTCAGCTGCGGCTCTGCCCTGGGATGCAGGCGAGCTCCGAGCATCAGTGACGGGGAAAAGCTACGGCAGCTTAGCAAGCTACCGTCCGTCAGCTGCACGGCAGACGCTGGCCGTGTGCCCCTCTCTGTCCCGGAGATGGGATGCAAATGCGGGATTAAATGCGTTTGCTGAAGCCACCTTCCTGCCGGTGACGCGCTAAACGTCAGTAATTCAGCCCTGCAAAAACCCGATCACCTCTGGTTCCCTGCCTGGATGTACCTTGAGATACCGCCGGTGTCTTCTACAGACCTGTGCCGAGGACCTTGCGCCGGGGGAACTCTGCGCTGGTTCGTGGCACACGCACGGTCTTCTCATCGCTGGGCAAGCACTCGCATTTTTCGTGGGCTTTAATTGCGGGAAACTTGTATTTGGCTTCAATGTTCTTGAGAGACGCACCTCATTTCCCTCGCGTGCGTACACGGGGACACACGCACACTTCTCTGGCATTCAAAACAAGGGCACTCGGGCAAAACAACTCTTTCCTGTTTTGCCTGGAAATCAGAAGAAAAAAAAACCCCAATAAACAATCTTGAACAAGCAGAAGGGCTGGAAACCGAGTGCTGCAACCGAATGAGTCTTTAGCTGGCCTTGTGGAGGACACCAAGGCTCTTGCTGCGGGAGCAGTGGGATCTCCTGGTCGCCTGCACGATGCTTTGCAGAGCCTGAACTTCCAGCCCATGCCTCTCGCTCCCCTGGGGATAAGGTCCAGGGTCGCTGGATGAGTCCTGCCCAAGTATCTGGGGTAGGATTAGCTGTGCAAGGCAGATCCTTTGGGATCCTGTTGGTATCCTTGCCTGGTATAGCTAGGTACAATCCTCAAAATGCAAACTCAGAGGGTCACGAGGAGAAGCAGAATATGTTTTAACGCGGCTCCAGGCTGGCGTTTGCATGCGTGCCCGGGGACAAGGTGACCTCCAAGCTCCATCACTGGTGGAGCATTGCCCATGAACGGCCCCGTCCAGAGGAGACCGAGCAGCGGAGCCAAGCTGGGGCCGTCGCGGCAGCGACTGGGAACAAGACAGAAGCGAACAGCAAGCCCATACAGGCCTCCAGCGAGCGCACCCAAGCACGTTTCAGCTGCGGAGGGGCCCTCACCCATGAGGGCCTCTCAGGCTATGTGGCAAGATTTCTTCTCTCCAGGTGGCTGGTGGATTCTGAGGCTCTTCCCCACTGGAGCTCTTCCCCGTGCAGGAAAGGGATGGAAACGCCGCCTCGATGAGAAATTACAGCTGTGTCCCTTAAAGCCGGGCCTGAACTTAACCCTTGGGTCTAAACAGCTACCGAACTTCTGGGAAGTGAAAAGGGATGTCTTGCAACATGTGCAGATTGATTGGCAATGGTATTTCACAGCTGGCTTCATCCGCCGCTCAACTAGATTCCCGAGTCCCAACACCCTCCGGCTCCGCACGGCCGGCGCAGCTCTGGCTTTTACCCCCAGCCCTCGGGCCAGGCTTCATTATTTCTTGCTGCAAGTTCCTCCTTGGATTAGGAGGTTTTTGGAACGCAGCCTGATCTCGAAGGTTTGCTGAGCCCCAGCGCGTTGCGTACGCAGCCTCGAATAGCCAGACTAAGGTTACCCCTTTGGCCCAAACAGCGACTCACCGGGTGGGACTGTGCATGATGGCATCCCATGGGGGAACAGTACATCAACCAAGTTCAACGTCCAGGGCTGACCTGTTCATAGATAAATGACTTAGTTGCAGAAAACTGTTTTTTTTTTCTAATGCAAGAGAGGAAAAATTTAAGATTTCCTTGTCTGGGCACCCAATGGGGCCACTTCAGCAAGCTCCGTGCTCAAAAGAGCTCAGGTCTCTGCTGAGACCTGTTTGCTGTGTTTTCAGCCCAAAATCGCCACCTCTGCATCCTCCCTCACTTGCCAACCTCACCGTCCTCAGCCCTGCTCACACCCCCCCTCCCATGGGGTCTGTCTGCTGCTCTTTTATTGCCTAAAAGGGCTTAATCGATTCTCCCATTGACCCTGATTATTTTTGGCACATCAGTAGTTTTAGCAGGGTCATTGAATCCCAAAGCGACGCAATCATTTGTGCAGTCATGTCAGTAATTACTGACAGAGAACAGCAGTAATTATAAACCCGGCACAATAATTATGCACTTTCCCCTCGTGATTTGAGACGGCAAAGAACGACTGGGTTTGCTTCTTCAAGCTGAAGCCCACAGCATCTCCAGTTGTTGATGCCGAGCATGAAGGTTTGGCAACTGGAGCAAAGCGAAGCACTTTGGCTAACTCGGAAACAAACTCGGCTCCTGAATTTTATTCCCCGTTCTGCCACTCACTTTGGAAATCAGGCCCGCGTTTTGGCATGGTGTCTCTGACCACAGCAGGGTTTCTTTCCTCTCCAATCAGGATGTGCAAAAGCCAAGGAAATGCCCTGAAACTCTTAATCTGGTTGGGTTTTTTTTTTTGGAGCCACCCAGAGATGGCTTGATTTGAGCTTGGTTCAAGTTTGTGGCAAAGTTGCCAGGAGGGGTGGAAGGGGAGAAGATAAAACAGGAGGAATTTCCTATGGCTCTTCTCCATGACTCTTCCTACCTATCTGTCTTCATTTCCCTAGCAATTATGAAGGAATTGAGGTTTTCGTCTGAGGTTTTTTTAATCCCAGCAAGCCTCGGCCGCTGCCAGGAGCGAGGCTGTCCTGAGCACGCAAGTCCCTGAGGCCACCCATCTGTCACCACCTCTTGCACCTAGTCTTTGCAATTCATAGCACAAAGTCTTCCAGCAAGGCTTGACGTGACCAATGTATTTTCAAATGTGGTCGCTGCGCGGCAGGGAGCCCACCCATCTCCAAACCAACCAACCACGCCAAGCTCCAGACGTCTCCTGCTAATGATGTCTGGGCAAAGTCCAGGCCGTGCAGTTTGCTGCGGCCAACAAAAAAGCCAACAAGAAGGTTTTTTTATCATCGCGAGGCTGCTCTGGGTTATCCCAACAGCCACGTAGGGCAGTCGAAAGACTCCCATTGGACTTTTAGGGGGAAAACGGGAGAAACCAGGAAGGCTGTGTCCCATGAAAACAAGCAGGTAAATGTCAAACCCTTTCTTCTCCTTACAAGAAGGATTAATTTCCTAGGTTTCCCTTGCAGGGAGAAGCGAGTCAGCCCGAGCAGCCCTGGTCTTGAGACAGTGGCACGATCCTGGGGCTTCCAAGGAAAAAGCGAGAGACAAAAGTTTGATTCATAAAAGCCCGGGGAAGGGAGGGGGGGGGGGGAGAGCGGGAGGAGATGATAATAATAATAATAATAAAAATGCCTGGGGGTGATTTCATAACATTAATAGGTAATGTAGTCAATTATGTAGGCTTATTTTATTTCAGCAAAGTGCAGGTGGTGAGCTACATCTCATCGCAGGTGCTTTTCCAATTAGCTGTACGTATTCTAGGTGAATAAATGGCCGAGTGCCAAACCTCCGTGCCACTAGCAACAGACTAATCCAAACTAATCCGGAGGACTCATCTTGCTTCATGTTAAAGCAACTAGAGTCTATTTTATTTATTATCTCTTGAAAGATCTCTCCTCGCCTTGGAAAAACAAGGAGGACCATTTCACATCGGAGGCCATAAATACACTTCACTCGGCGTTCGGTAAGTGCTGGAAGACTCTATCGCTGCTTAAATTCAATTGCTTATTACCATTATGTAATAGCAGATGAATATCCTGCTCTGCATTTGCTAAATGTTTTCTTTTAATAACCAACTCATATCCACATAATGGGCCGGCTTATGCAATCGGCTGCCTTATGAGCTCTTCAGGGAGACATCTGTTTTTCAGCATTGTTAATTACCAGCATCGGATCATTTAAATGTATTTATTTACTTTTGTTATTACAACTGGGCGAGCCCTATTGCTTAGGAAAGCATCAGGCTGATAAGACCGCCTAGCGTAGGCATGGCGTGGGCCGGAATTATACGAGATAGCCCCCCACACACATACCTGCGTCTACCAGGCACTTTGGTTCTAACGTGAAGCCCGGCTCCTCCTAAAGCGCCTGCTGATGATGTAGGTATGGAGCAGACGGGCGGGAGAAACGGAGGACTACCATCCCCGGTGGCTTAGTTAATTTTAAGTTCAACCCGAGTGAAATCCAAGACCTCATTTCCAGAAACACGTATGTTCAGCCCCGTAGGATGGATTTCATGGGGCATCATCGCCAATGTTGTGACCGCTGGAGATCCGACACTGGGCATCCCTGTGACGGCAAAGCGATGCTGAGGGCTCAGCAGCTCCCCGGCGATTTGCCCTGAGTAAAGGGCCGGAAGGGCTCGGTTTTGACCTGGTGCAGGGAACTTGACAACCCACCCACATCTTCGGGTATTCTTTGCCAGACCGATCGCGTTTCTTAGCAACATCTTTGGGGAAAGGAAGTTTTTCTTCCCGGTTTTACAAAGGGACTGACTTACCCTGTGATGAAGAAAGATGCCGACAGAGGCTCTCAGAGGTCCTCAGGTCCCTAATTCCCATTAATTTCACTGACAGCTCAGCCCCTTACACCGCAAACTTGCGCAATGATGCTCACCAAAACCCCTTAAGTCCTCTTTCTTTTGGGGTTTACCCAAGCAGATCCCTAACGGCTCTGCCCAGCTGCACCCGACTTGCTTTGGACACTTCTGAAAGCCCCATCGCTTCTTGGGGAACCCTTTAAAAAAACCAAAAAACCCCAACCACCTCTTCAGGCTTTTGAAATGATGACCCCAGGAGCTCGCTGGGGTTGGGGGGAAGAGGAGCCTGCCAGGACGAGACCTGCCTGACATCATCCGGATCCGGTCCAGGACCATCAGACACCTGCTGAGCCTCCCAGTGTAATTCCACGGCAGCTGCTGCCCTAACCCACAAGTGCACAAGCGGGAACATGAGTTGTTTGGATCACTTGCCTCCAACATTGTTCTCCGGAGTGTTTGAAAAAGACCTAATGAAATGTGACTCAGAAATAGCTGACAAGTGCCAGCCTCACCTTCTTATTGTTTCATCAAAATGGGAAAGACAGTGAAGGAGAAGAGTCAACCTTCTCCATACGATCTGCTGTCCCAACTTGCCTGCAACTTGCAGGCTGAGCGAAATGTTGACACAGGGTTGACATCTCTGCTTGATTTATGGAGAGCTTGAACGGGGGGGGGGGGGGGGAGAAGAATTAAACATTATAAATCAATGAGTAACATCCATAACCCTGAAGTGCTTGTTGTAAACAATACAAAACACCGGCCTAATTTTTATACGTGTAATTTACGACGAGCAATTCCTTCCAAATGAGAAAATTTAAAAGGAAAAAACCGTCACTTGTTAGAATATCATTAATTCAATCAGATGAGAACGAAGCCAGCCATTGTTCCTAATGGTGGAAAGTTTCATGGGAGCTAATTGCTCCTGTGTGGTGCCTCTTTTAGCGTGTTTTCGTTCGGCTGAGCAGAGACCTGTTAGTGCTGGAGGAGAACCACGGCTGGAGGCGAGAGTGGGTGACGGGCACGGCCGGACCCTCAGCCCTGCCAAGGCCTCGGGGCAGCCCTCGGTACCTCCCTGCCCTGGCTGGAAACCCGCTTCCAGGTGTGAAGCTGGCTTTATCCCGGCATCTCCCAGCTTGCTCTTCTCCCCGGGGACTTACGTAGAGCCTGGAGCAGAGGAATTTGGCCGGCTAATGATCCAATCTCCTGGGCAGCGGGCAGCAAAGGTCTCAGGGCAATACCAGGTCAGCCACCTCCCAGCAAAACCTGGTTACTGGGGGTAAGCGAAGGGTGCTAAACACGTTCCCAAAGCGAGGGGTGATGCCCGGACTGACAGCCAGGGGGTATTTTGTGGCTGGAGTTGCAGCGACACCGTGCAGCTCAGCAAACCCTGCTCCTGCCCGCTGACACGGGTGGTTAAACTCCCGTGGCGAGGAGATGGCATCAAGTCAACCCAGAAATCCTGCTGCTATTTCTGCCTGGCTTGTTGCTCACCACCAGCCAAAAATTCTCCCTATCGTATTCCCCACCTCCAGTGCTCAAAGCTGGTAGAGTCAAGCTGCAAACAGCACCACGGAGAAACAAAACCAAACCTATTTTCCGTGTTGTGCAAGCACGGAATAAGAAACGGCCCCTTCCCGTCCCGAAGATCTTGCAGTGCAAATAGGGAAGCGAGAGATGGGGAGAGAAAAGGGACGTTTTTACACCGACCATCACGCCAGGGCTAAGCCAGGGGCAGATTCTCAGGCAGTTACTCCCCCGGCCATGGTTTAAACTACTCGTTTTTAATTTGCACCAAAGCAGATGAGGAGCGCATGCCGCAGCGCCTCGGGCAGCGGATGGGACAGAGCCCCTTCATCCTCTACATCTAGCTCCGAAAAACTATGCCCGCTTATACCAGGGCCAGACTCAAAGCGACCTGGTTTGCAGAAACGCGTGGCAGAAGCAGGAATCAAACCCCGATTGAAATCGCAACCCGGAGCCTTGCTCACAAGAGCCTCTTTGTGTTTATCCCCAGCGTTTTCGCAGCAGATCTCGTCTCTCTGGGCACGCTGTTTGCCTTTAGGTCATTAACAGATTCCAGAGCGCTTGGGGATGGAAAGTTCTTCATAAATAAATAAATGGATCTAACAGAGATGTAATGAGACTGTAATTAATTAACGTTTGCAGAACGCCGCGAGAGGCACGACGAAATGTGCTAGCGAAACGCGAGGTATTACTGCAGAAAATGTATTATTGTTGGCACGCCGGGGAGCATTAGCGAAGCTCTTTGCTTGCTATCTGCTTACCTTCCGCGCTGTTTCACAATTGTTGTTCCTCCTGAAGGGAAGCGGGGTGCTTAACCTGATGATTTGCATGCCAGCAAACTGCTCTTTCGTCAAGGGAGGTAATGACTGAGCTCCGCGAGGGCACCGAGGAGCGAGGGCGGTGCCGGGGCATGGAGCTCGCACGTCGCGCTGGGTGTGCAAAGCTCGCCCCGGATGGAGATGCGGCGTGTGCAAGAGCTCCGATGCGTGGCTGGATCTGGCCTTGACTGCAGAATAAATACGCTGTCAGACCAGGGCTCTTCCACTTTCAAACTGGTGCTCAGGAGAGCAAAAAATGCCTTACCAGGGAGTGCTCGGCCGTTACTACTCTTTGCCAGAGACATCTTCGCCTCCAAATTTTGCAAATGGTCTTCAAGCAGCAAATTCAGCATCGAGTTGTAGGCGTTTGGGCCTCCCGTCCCTGAGTCCCTGTTTAATGCTTGCAAGCTGCAAACGTTTCAAGCCTTTTACGTAGCGCTCTATAGTTTTGAGAGCCCCACAATCAGACGCGAGGTCTGACGATTCTTAAATATAGGGCAGAAGACTCTATAGGTTGGGGGTTATCTAAGCTGCTCCCGCACGTTTGCATGTTAAAGTGTAAATGATCAGGATTCAGCTAATCATGACTGAATATTGAGGTGGGGGAAAAAATGTGCTCTACAGAGCAGCGTTCAGCTGCACTGAGCATCTGCTTTACGCTGCCAGAGACTCTGTCCTTGTGCAATTTGTGGGAGCGCATATATTGCAAAGTTAAGATTAAAGATTTCCTACGAACAACTATGACTAAATCTTTCTTTCACCAGGAATACTTGGAGAGTGGATGGGAGCACCCTTAGCCTACGACTTGCCTGCGTACTTGCTATCGCTTACACACGTACTCAAATACACGTATAGGCATCAGCACTGAAGGAGGGGACAACCGTAACCTTTGGGGAGTCTGAAAAGTGAAATAAATCTGTTTCCACTGTATCTTGGAGGGAAGGAACTGAGACAGCAAGTTGCGTTATAGACACTTTGAGATTGAGCAATGACATTTGTTTTTCTGGTAAGCTCTTAAATGCTTTGAAAGAGGTGAAACACGATCCAGCTACAACATAAGCTTAGAGTCATCGACTCGAAAGCCGTGCTCTCAATTACGCTGGCAAACAGCGTTTCCCTGTACAGAATTAGGAGGAATCCCCTCGCCCGTTGCAGTGCAGTGACGATACGCCTTGCGGCCGTGCCCCCGCGGGCTGCCAGCCCTGTGGGTCTCATGTGTGCGGGGTGGGGGACCGCTCGGACGAGGACACCACAAGGAAACCACCTGAGATGGCACCAGAAATGCTGCAGCACGAGTGGGCAAAAGAGGGAAAACTCTGCTGCAAGAGATGCTGCTGACCACGGAGCCTGAGCACGTCCCCTTGCTGGATATCGGGGAGCTCCACGTGCCAGCCTGATCACACGCTGGACCTTCATCCCTGCTCTGCAAAGAGTGCCAATATCGGGGGGGGGGATAGTAGGAAGGCAAGGAGGAACCCATCCAGCTAAACTAGAGCGTGGTGGGTTGCTAAAGCCTTTACCAAGCTGCAAAGCCTTCGGTTCATCTTCCCAGCGCTGGTAAGGTGGGAAGCGGGCAGACTGACTGGGGAGGGAGCAGAGGAGGTCAATTGGCCAGAGGATCAGGGAACACGAACTACGCGCAGAAATGGAAGAAACTCATTTCCACTCATTCCCACATTCAGACCTCGAAAGCTGTAGCAAACCCAGCACCACAAGCTGCCGGGGGCTGGCTGCAGAGAGATATCTCTGTCCTTCTGGCTGCCGCGGCAAAGATTGAAAAGGGAACCGCAAAACCCGAGAGCTGCAACAGCTTCGTGGCCTCCGTGACTCAAACGGTGGATTAGGATGTGTAACACACTGGTGGAGGACACACCTGCTGTGTCCACCCAGCCTGTCCGCTGGGACAGCAAAGCACGGAGACCTGCATGGCCGTATCTCTCTCTTACCCACGAACGGTCTCGATTTCTCCTTGCACGGCAGCTTCCCACACGGGTCTCGTGTCTCACCTACCCAAACAAGACTGTTTGCGGCAGGCTAGCCCCAGGAGGGAGAATGGAAGACGGCTTGATTGCCAATATCTAATCATAATTGGGGATCCAGAAAACTACTTATCTTAGGAATTGCTTAATAATGCACTTAGTGTGTGAAGGATTATCATTGCGTATAATTAAATGCAGAGAGTTACACGGAGGGAGATAAGGATCCTGTGCAAACGGACGAGGAGGAAGGTAATTGAGATTTAAGCTTCTGCTCTGCCAGCTTCTCACCTAGATCACTGCGAACTGTCTCAACATGCGTGCCTGGAGAGAGAAGGGCTTGGAAAGTGGGAAAGGAGAGGGGGGAAGCCAGCCACGGGCACGTCACTCACTCCTGCCCTATTTGTCCCCGCTCCACTGTTTCCACGAGCGGTGCCCGCAAAATCCGCAGGAAGCCCTGGAGTGCAACCGGGGAATGAGTGCAAAGGAACGATTAAGCCCTGGGGTGTAAATTACTTAGCGCTGTGGAAGAACAATTAAGCTCTGTGAGCAATTTCATCCAGCCCTATAGCAGAGCGAAGCGGGAAAGCGCAGGCGAGGTGTGACACACGCGATGGGGACGAGTCAAGCCCGAGCCGGGAGGGAACCACAGGCTGCTGCCTCCAACAGCCCCGAGTTATTGCTTTGGCTTGAGGGACAGAAGTCTGTGGTGCAATATTGGAAACACCCTGAGGATTTGCACAGGGGGTTACTGCCACCCTGTTGTTGATCATTTTGGGGGTTGCTGACTGTGGGTGGCACGCGACACCCCAACTCCTGCCTGCTCCGGCCGCCCTCGAGCAGAGCTGCCAGGCTGCAGGAGGTTTAGCATCCCTCTGCTCGCTAAGGAGCGAGGAAAAGCCACCGAGACTGTATCCGAGGTACTTCTCTGCTCCTCTGGCAGGGGACACGGAGCAAACAAGCAAAAGGGAAGGAAAAAGAGGAGGAAAACGGAGGAGAACACAAATGAGAGCAGAGGTCCCAGCACGACATTTCTGCCACGGAATTACCTACGCTCAGCAGCGGCGCTGCCAGCGCTCGCACTAACGTTGCCCAGCTCATGGCAGAGAGGGGTTTTCTTCACGCCCCACTTCCTAGGGTTACACGAGCATTAGCAGCATTATTATTTATGATGTTTATTGTGGAACCCACAAAGCCTTACTCAGAGAGCCTCTTGTGCCAAGCACCACGGAAACACAAACTCAAACAAGCGAGCACGTACAGAGCGGGCAGCCTTCGCGTGTGCAAGGAGAGAGGCTGCAAACGGATGAAAGGAGAAAGGCAGCTATTGCTCACAATTATTTTCCAGTCCTTTGTGGCCATGAAAAAATAAAAAACTTAGAAAACGTGTCTGGAATAGCACAGGGAGCAGCGGGAATCCGGGAAAGAACCTGAAGCTTATATCTCCGTGCCCTATATTCTCTGCACCTACCGAGTCTCAATTGACACATCCGAATTACAGCATCCAGCTCCGGCATCATAAATCGAGGCGGGCAGCGAATCCGAGAGAAAAGCTCCATTCAAACACAAGGTGCTCTTGGCCAGCTCCCCTCCCTCCCCGAGCATCTCGAAAGCCAGAGGATTGTTCACCTTTTCCTCACCCAAGGATACTAAAAGAATAAGTAAATAAAAAATTAAAGGGAAGAAGAAAATGATTCAAGTCCCCTTGGCAAGCCAAGCAGTGAGCAAGCACCAGGTTTTGTACTAACCAACACATCAAGAAACAAAACAAAGGTGTAACAGAGGAGGGAGAAAATATTTATTTGCCTTTTTTTTTTTTTTTTCTGGAGTCCTTTTCCCTTTCAGCCCAACAATATTTATCCCATGGGGCCTTAACAGTCATCTAGAAACCACACAAAGCCTATTTGTTCCCGTTCACCTCCCGGGCAGGAGGACCGGTGGAGCAGCTCTGAAGAACGAGGGTGAAAACAAACGACCCAGCTCCACTATTTAACAGGGAGAAGAGGAAGAGCGGCGTGGAGCAGGGCAGAGGGGCCAAATCCCTGCAAGGGAGGAGACAGGAGAGTTTCAGAGCCAGGAATTAGGAGAAGAGCCCGGAGCCTGCGCCCTGGGAATGGGATTCAAAGGGCAGTTTGTCCCTCTGTGCTCTTTGGGAAGGCAGGGAGTTTCCATCTCGGCTCCCGGGAACCGGCTAGACCCATCTCTGCCGGGAGCAGCTAATTCTGCCTTTGGGCAAGGCGTTGATGCTCTGCTCCACGTCCCTTCCGCGCCAGTCCCCTATAATTCGGTACAGCATAGCATCCCTCCCGACCCAAAAGGACCCGCATCGCGCTCAAAACCCACTCCCGAGCCACCAACTCAAATTTGGCTACAAACACCACCGGGACACGATTTCGCTTGCACGACTAATTCCCAGGTCTTTTTTAAGGCTGGACTTTAAGCCCTGTTAAATTGCAAAGCTCTGCAAGAAATCTTGAGTGACGACGTTGGCTCCTTCCAACCGTGCATTTAGGACGCGATAAATTTGGTCTGAACTTAAACTTCCTCCCACGGGGAGCTCTGCGAGCCAAAAAGCACTTTTAAGACAAATTCACAGTGGTGTAATGGATATGTGACTAAAGCGGTGTTTCGTAGGTGAGCCTTAATCCTTAATAAATTACAGATAATCGGTACGTAAATGGGTTATAAAGACTATCTGGATACTTTTAATAACTAAATGGCTGAGAGAAGAGGACAGAAGACATGAGAAGACCAATTAGATATAAATTTAAATAGGATACCAGCTTAGCAACCCCTAGAAATGCTCATTTTATTTTGGGAAATGCCGGTCTGATGGAATTGAAGCGCTCCGTGGGAAGAGGACAGTTTTTTAAAGCATGGGAGAGTTTGGAGGTGGACAGAAGGAAATAAGGAACTGGCTTAGGCTTGAAGTTTTTTCCTTTCGTGGGGGGAAAAAAAAAAAAAAAAAGGCCACGATGTGAAAGCTGAGCATTTTCAACTGCTCCAGATTGATCCTTTTTCAAAATTTGAGGCGTTTTCTATTTCAACGGCTTTACAAAAAGTTCCAGCTAATGGTTTTATCAGCAAAACACTGATTTATCAACAAGGATTTCTGCTTGAAAAAGGAATCTTCTGGTGAAAAACAAAAAGTGCTGTTAACATTGAACATTTTTTTTTAAAAAAGGACATTTTCTCTTCTTTTTTTTTTAATTTTTCAGTTAAATTGCTCAATAGCTCTCAAACGCAGCATACTTTGATTATCCCAGACTCTTAGCCTTCCTATATCAAATGGGATGTCCAGAGCATAAATGGTCGTGGGCCGTTTGCCCCAGCAACCACCCACGTGGGTCAGCAAAGGTTTTCCACTCATTAATCCGCCCCAAAGTCCCTCCGCACGGCCGGGGATTTGCTGTAACCTGGGCAGAACCCCACAAAGGGGATTTGGGAGGTGCCACTCAACGCTGGACTTCTTCACCCTCGGCATCCCGGGCACCGCTCGGGTCCCACGAGGGCTTTGCCTGGCTCGCTGCATCCCAAACCTTGGGTATCGCCAACGTCCTGGATCAACTAGGTTGGTCACCCCGTCTTTCTGCAGTGGAAACGTTGCTCAGGGCCGTTGACATCTACCAAGACGGGCAGGAAAACAAACACCGGGGTTGCAAACCCACCAGAATTCGCCCTGTTTGAACGCAGTACCGTCACACTCCTTAATATCGCTTTTAAATCTGACTCTTTTATGCCTTGTAGATCACTTTTTGTCTCTCACAGGCCGCCCCTCCTGCCACTGCCAGGGGCGCAAACAAAACCAGGGGAGAGCCCGCAACCAACCCGGGCATCGAAGCTGCAAGGAAGGGCAGAACCAGGGCCCCCCCCCCCCCCCCCAGTCTCATCTTTCATGACCCACTGGTACATTTTAGCAGGTGATGGATCCGGGGGCAGATAATTCTGCTTGCTGGTTAATTAATCCAGAGTTACAAGAGCAATGAGAGTCTAATGACCGTTCTTAATCCCCCTGCAATAACATTGCATACCGCGTTTCAAAGCGGGCCACCTGTTGGGGTGCAAACGGGGTATTTAGGCTCGCGGTGGCTACTGGTTATTAGTGCCGTATCCACTGCTGATATTTTATTAGCCATAATTTGATATGTTATCCGCCTCGTACACTCGATCTAAGCCTGAAATATTGTTTTACAACATTAATTAAAAGCATCAACACTGAATGCTTGGTTCACATGCTCCGATGTGATTTACGGGTTGCATTTAATTACCCGACAACCGTGATTTACCACATCTACCTGGTAGGTACCATGTGTATTTAAATCAATTAACATTTGGTAGCTTTAGTGTGTCTTACTGGGGAAGGAGGGAGAGTTTCTCATGAACAATTAAACTCCAGACACACACACACAAAAAAAGTCAGATATTTCAGGCATCTAAACTGCAAACAAGATAATGTGACCTGGGCAAAGTCACACAACAGCTGTTTGTAGAGCATTGCTTTATTAAGGATCCTAGTGACTTTTCGTGGAAGATTTATCTAATTAGTTGAGTAGGCCCTCAATAAACGAGCCACTAAGTTATGTTTAGCTGTAATGACACAGTAGTCCTGTTGGCCCGTTCAGCTGCTGAAAGTCAGACATGTGCTTAAGTGTTTTGCTGAATTAGGGTCAATATAAATACACGTCTCTTGTAAGCATCTAGGAAGCTGCACTGATATTAATTTAATGAACTCAGTGGTTCAGAGGGAGATTTGCAGCTGGGGAAAAAAAAATATCCAGAGAAATGATGAGGACAAGTAAGAGGAGGAAAGCAACCAGCTGGAGCTGGGCTCAGAGGGGGCACTGCCACAGCCACCTCCCTTTGTCACTCCTGTTGGCTTTAACGGGACAACACGCGTGTTTGGGTTGCGGGGCAGCTCGCTCTGGCCCTTCGCCCTGGTGCACTGAGATTCCCTGCTCCAGGGAGGGAAGGCTGGTGCAGAGGGCCCTCAGGGAGGGAGAATTTTGCCAGATGTCCTCTTACCAGCTTTGTCCCATCACACCCCTCTTCTGCATCATAACATCCTCCTTGTCCCTCTCCATCTCCTTGTCCCCACCACTGGCTCCATGTTCTCCCAGCCACTTTCTCCCCATCACTGCTACCTGCTCCTCTTACCATCTCCAGTCCAGCCCTCTGCTTCCACCAGGGCAATTGTAAGTGCAGAGCTCTCTCCCCCACCCCAAACCCCAACTACTCTTTCCAGTCCACCCTCCTCCATCTCATCCCCTATTCACAATTTGCTACTTCTAATCTGCACCCACCTCTTTCCTTCCCTGGAAGCCTCAGGAGCTCCTCAGAGCAAGCAGGTCACAGCCAGCTTCACAGCTCTCTCCTTTCCAGCCCCAGCTGTAGGGATACCCTGGATCCTTCTCTTTTTCAGAGGTGGTGTGTCCCAAATCCAGCCAGGGCAGAAGTACTGGGTTCCCCTTCCCACTGCAGATACCTCTCCTCTTCCTTGTCACTCCTCCACCCACCATCTCCAAAGGACCCCCTTGTGCTGTACTACTCTGTTGCCTCCTCCAGAACAAGATCCCAGAACATCTCACATTTCTTCTCATTTTCCTTTCTGCAGACCCAAATCTCTCCCAATTTGCCCTACACCAGTTGACCTTCCCAGCAGTTCCTCCCCTTCCCTTTACCTTCAGCTGCTCCCAGGCTCACACTTACCTCCTCCCCTTGACTTTCCCCAGTTATTTCCCCATCAGCACAAGCATGCCCTAATTTATACCACTTGCCCTTCCCAGCTCCCACCCATCCCCAGTTGCTTCTCGTCAAAAAGCTCATTGAATATGCTTTTGGCGATTGCTGCCCCAGCTCCTCTTCTCCCCTCCTCTGTCCACTTCGTCTTCTGCCACTTGCCCTCCTTCTCCTTACGCAGGCTGTTTCAATCCCATTAAATCAACATTTCCCAAAACAAAGAGGGCCGGTATTCAGGTGGAAAATGCCTTTAAAAAAGAAATGTCTTCTGCTCTTGAGATGAATACGCATTACCGAATTGTTTCCCAGCTACTCTGTTTATGTAACCTTGAAGCTATTTTGTACAATCCCTTAGTTTTGACAGCTTAAGATTTGTTATGAACTAATATTTTTAAATCAAAATAACTCAGAGGTACAAGAGATTGTTAAAGATCGCCCAGACAATCTGTGCAGGGAGTTAACACGGAGAAGCAAATTTATTTTTTTTAAAAGGAAAGGCTTTTCCTGGGTTACCTTGTCTTCAACTCAGGAGATGTTTGAGTAAAGTAAACCCACTCCCTTTCCAACTTGATGGCCTTTAGGAAGTTGAAAATATACACGTGGATACACACTTATTGTCTTTGTACCTGGCATTTCTATGTGAATAAAGGGCTTTCAGCCAAAACCAACCAGATAAAATCTTTCAGGAACTTTTACAATGTCACATACTTGTGCAAATTGCCAGCGTGTTTATAGCAACAGGCACCACAACAGACCTCTATGCTTTCAATTAGGCCAGGCAGATCAAGCAACCTCCTCCGTCTGTTTATGTGCGCGTATTTGCATGGGGCGTCATGCGAGAGATTACCCCGCCAAAGCACGTAGGTGCTCGGGGCGGGTGGGGAAATTGCTGCTCTCCACCGACCTCCTGCCCTTAGACCCCAACGGGACCACGGACACGTCTGCAGGAACCCACCGGTCTGTGCAAAGGGGATGGAGCCCGGCACGGTGGCCAAAACAAATCACACATGATTATTTTGGGTCCTTTTGTAGCAAGACCCCGAGCTGCTTCACCAATTCCTGCCTGTCGATATGAAGGAGATGAAACAACGCTTAACCACCTCCCTGAAGGTGCTGTGAACTGTCAAAGACCTGGAAATCCTGGAGCGTAAGATCCAGCGCGAGAAGGAAATATTATTATGCATGACGGCATGCAAACGTCTTGGTGAGAAGTTGCCTAACGCTGGACATGGAGAAATTAGCTTCCAAGCTGCGGTAAGGTAAAGGGGAAAAAGACCCTCTTATTCTGGAACACAAATGTTCCTCCCAAAATAATTATCCCAGAATAGCTAATCTGATAGATATCCAAAAGCAGACGACTTCTGTGTGATGGAAGGAAGGAGTTTCATGATTTTTCGGGATTATTTCTTAGGCATGTTGTTGGCTGCTTTGCCAGACAGTGCCTAAAATGGTGGGCTTCCATCTACCTGGGCCAGACAGAAATATAACTAACATCTGTGAGGATAAGATGGAAGTGATTAATTTGAGTTCTCATTCACAGAAAAACGGGCTGGAAGGATAAGGCCAAGACATCTTTAACCGTAACAACCTTCCCACCAACAGTGGGGTTGTTACCCGATATATTGATTTCTTCAAGGAATAAACTACCAGCTTTAATGTTTCCATTTCTCAATGGAAATTATTTTCCAAGCAGCTGAGTGGGGTCTATTTTCTTCTCCACGGACAAGTCCTTTCCCCTTCGCACCTTTCGGCAAGGCGGGAGGTGCAACCTCCGCCTGCCAGCGGTGAGTGCTGCAGATGCAGATGTCTATCAACAGATGAGTCCCCGGGCAGCGCAGGGCGATGGAGAGCTCAGCGCCGCGCTTTAAAATGGGACAGGAAAGTGTCCGGGCTGCTGCACGGGGGAGGCTGGGAAAGACGAGCGTGATTTATTGCGCTAAATCACACAAATAAAAATAAGTAAATGACTCAAGCATGTGCTTGCCTTAGCAGGGGTCAGCGCAGCAGCGAGACACATCCCTCTTCCCACCTGGTGGAAAACTGCCCCGGGGGATCCTCCCAGGATCCGGTTACTGATCTGGGGAACATCACTTAAGCCAATGTATTTCATTTCCAGTCCCTTGGGATTCCAGACGAACAATCAAAGGGGTGAAAAGGGAAGCTCCACCCAAGTTTTTATTCCGCAGGATAAGAGGCGCGTTATCAAGTGACAGGGAAACGAGCCCCAGGCACAGCGAGTGCCGATAGAGTGCCTGCGTAGCCCTGAGTTTTGATTAATTACCGCGGTGTAGTTTTATATCTGGCGACCATTGAATTAACTGCGCGCACTGGACGGAGGAGATGCTCCTGGCCGAGAGGGAAGGTGACAAAACCCCCCTCTCCCAGCCTGCAAACTCCTCTCTTGCTGAAAAGCCCTTTGCAAAGAGAGGTAATTTTTGGAGGGCTACGTTAAACGGGCGTTAAACGATTAAGCAGGGACGGGCTACGTACACGCCGTTCAGCCAGAACTGCCATTAAAAGAAGAAATGATTCACTCCGTCACCTTCTGAAGCGACACCGTCTCGTTGTGGGAGGATAGGAGAAAGTACCAACTGCCCACTCGCCAAACCCCGCTCTCCTTACTCAGAGGAAATTTTTATGTTGCCACCCACACAAATTCAAAAACCCATGACTCATCTCCACGGATAATGAGATCAACTTTAAAGCAACGAGGTTTTGAATACAATAAAGGTTACCTCCTAAGTTCTTCACTCGTAGAAAGCACTTTTTTCCAGCTTTTCCCACCTACTCCAAGAGGTGGAAATGTCCCGATTTATTTCCATCTCTACCTCTCCTGGGAACAGAGGCTCTCAGGAGATCCCATGACTCCTAGAGCCAGGGGTTTTTGGACAAACACCACCTATCCTTGACACAGAGCAAAAAAAAAAAAAATCACCAGAGCTGGCAAAGCCCGTGCGTTGGTGGGAGCACTGCCCGAGCGGGAACCGAGCGGCCTGGCCCCCGATCAGCTCCATCTCGAGATGTTTCACTCGTTCCTGGCTCTCCTCCCACTGCTCCGTTCCCAGCTCAAACGCGGCGGTGGAGGACAGAGAGAGGATTTAACACCTGAATACGCCTCCTACCCTCTGCAGCTGTCGTGGCAGGGCAGGATCAGGCTATGAATCATGGACCTCTCTGGATTTCGGACAAGAAAATCATTCCCAGAGGGATTTTGAGGCTCAGCTTCAAGTTGAGGGTCTCTGAACCACTTTGTGGTTGGGTTGTGGTTTTTTTTTTTACATTACCCCTTTGGGCTCAGGGTTCCAATTACTCCTTTTCATTTCTTTTTTCTTTAATGATTCGGAAATATTTGAGTGACAGATCTTTTATTAAAACATCGTTATCAGAAAGCATCCAAGAAAGGGCAGGGCTAGCGCTCCACTCAGGGTTTCCATGCCTCGGGGAGAGCGAAGCTCTTCCTGGCTCTCGCCTGGCCTCTGATGAGCAGAGCTTTGGTATGCAGGCCCGGGTAAAGAAGACAGAAGAACGCGATTGTCCCAAAAGGTTGGTAGGAAAAATAATGTCCGTCACACCAGGGAGGTAAGTGGCGACGGAAAGGAGACACCCTTCAAGAGCTTCTTCCCATCCCGCTCCTGGCGGGAGAGCCATGGTCAAGGACATGGCGTGGGCAGCTGACGCCGTTACTCGCCTGGTTCCTTGGCCACTCGGTGACCACCCGCAGAGCAAAGAGCTGTGTCCTCTCCTCTTGCACTAAGGCTTCAGCCACCCAAGCTAAATCCAGGGGTGGTCCATGTCTTACACCCTTCTTTTGGAGCACAGCTTTGCATGAGCCATTTTTCCTTGCTTCACCTTCTCTCCTCCTGCTTTGCCCATTGAGACTGCAGGTTGCCCGGGACAAGAAGCCTGTAATGGTCCATCACTTGCTGGTACAACAGTTAGTGCCGTGATCGCATCTTCTGACACAGGCACTGCATGTAAAGGTCTATGGATTCTGTTCTGTGGGAGGTCAAATTAATTGCTCATGGGTCTGATGGAAAATGAGGTTTTACCCATCTATCTTTTTTTTCCCCCCGCTAAGTGCATATTTTTTCCATTTTTCTTTAAAGATCGTTCTCAAATGAGACTTGGAGCATTGGGGCCAGAACCTGAAATAATTCTGTTTAAAAGGGCCTCAGCAGGGGTTGCTATTGGGTTGCTGCGTGTCTTCTCAAAGCTCTCCCATCTTCCATGGCACGTTCTGGCTGCAATTTGCAAGAAACTGGGCAAGAAGAGTCCAGCCGCTGTCCCCAGCTCGCCTCACCCAGGGGATTTTGGCTTTTAGGATGGCGGGATTGAGTGCCAAACACCAACTGCTCTTTGTCAGAGCACACCCTGGCCACCGCACGGCTTTCCAGTCCTCCCAGGCTGGTGTGGTTTCTGCCCAGCTAAGTCAACATCACACCCAACGGCCGTGGAAAAAGAAAAAAAAATAAAAGCCCAATTTGCTCGCTCTTGCCTATCCATGAAGCAATTCCCATTATTTAATGGACTAAATGAGCCTGAAAGCCACAAGAAGCACCTGCGGTGAGAGGAAACGAGTATTTCACAGCTGGATGCCTTTGGCGGGTCACTCGCAAGTTTTGGCACGGAGGGGCATCGCCGGCATCCGGGGCTTGGCTGCGCCGTCCCTCCGCTGCTCCCGAGGGGGAGGAGATTGGGAGGGGGGAATTTCTGATTTTCTAATTACGCTTGCTGAAAATTTCGCTCTTACTGAAATCGGATGGATGGTGGGCAGGCTTGCTGGAGGCACGGGGCTAAGCCCCTTTCCTAGAGGCCACCTATCTTTCAGGAGATCAGGTTTTTGGGAAGCCAACGTGCATCTTCAGAGATGAAAGATGTGAGCAGAAAAATTCCACCTGACGTGCAGGGACAGACCTCGCCGATGGCCCGGGGCTACTCACGCCCCCGTCGCCGTGCCAGGGGGTGCCAAGTGTTAGCACAGCTCCATCCCGCTTACACGCTCCCCGGTGCGTGTTCTCCAATCCTTTTTTCCAAAACAAAAATGATTATCAGGGCTTTCGCCTCCTTTGTTTCACTTGGCTGGGTCACCCCTGTTTATTGTTTATCGCCGTGCTCGTCTCTGCTCCCGAGCAGATGGAGACGGGCTGTGCCAGCGGGGAGGTACGGGATGGGGGAGAAGGGTCTGGACGTGCGGGATGCGGCGCTGCCTGCTCGAGGCTCCGCTCGCGACCCAAAAACGGTGGGAAAAATTCAGCCAAAACTTTGTTTTGACAGAGGACTCGGTTTCCCGTGCAGCCCCAGCAACTGCTGCATTATTATTATTATTACTACTATTATTATTACTATTATTATTATTATCTTGTACTGAAATACCCAGCAACAAACACATTAGGATTTTGCTTTTGCCTCACCTTGTTTTCCCAACAGAAAAATGTGTATTTGTTTTTGAGAGGAACTCATGAACTAAGCAAGCAACGGGGCAAAAACCACCTAAAACTTTCAGAGCGGGGTGAAGCGAGCTGGATGGGAAGGAGCCTGGGAAGGGGCTGGGAGCAAGGTGGTAGCAAAGGTGCTCAGGCTGGAGGCTTTGAACCCGAGCAAGAGACAAAATAAGTGAAAAGCACCTTTCCTGCACCCCTGCTTGCCCGTGAAACTGGAGGGGCAAAGCAATGTACGCCACGTGTGCCAAGGGAAAGGGGAAGAGCGGAAAACCGACAGCATCACCAGCTCAGCGAGAGCTTCAGGAAAAAACCAAACGACCTTTTGTGCTGTCTGGGGAGAGACTCTTCATTTAATCATAGAATGGGTTGGGTTGGAAGGGACCTTAAAGATCATCCAGTTCCACCCCCTGCCATGGGCAGGGACACCTTCCGCTAGACCAGGCTGCTCAAAGCCCCGTCCAGCCTGGCCTTGAACACTTCCAGGGATGGGGCAGCCACAGCTTCTCTGGGCAACCTGTGCCAGGGTCTCACCACCCTCATGGGGAAGATTTTCTTCCTTAGATCTCATCTAAATCTCCCCTCTTTCAGTTTAAAGCCTTTACCCCTTGTCCTATCACTCCATGCCCTTGTCAAAAGTCCCTCTCCAGCTTTCTTGTAGGGCCCTTTAGGGACTGGAAGGCTGCTAGAAGGTCTCCCTGGAGCCTTCTCTTCTCCAGGCTGAACAACCCCAACTCTCCCAGCCTGTCTCCATAGCAGAGGTGCTCCAGCCCTCGGATCATCTCCGTGGCCTCCTCTGGCCCCGCTCCAGCAGGTCCGTGTCCTTCTTGTGCTGAGGCCCCAGAGCTGGATGCGGCACTGCAGGGGGGTCTCACCAGAGCGGAGCAGAGGGGCAGAATCCCCTCCCTCGCCCTGCTGGCCACGCTGCTGGGGATGCAGCCCAGGGCACGGGTGGCTTTCTGGGCTGCGAGCGCACATTGCTGGGTCGTGTTGAGCTTCTCATCAACCAACACCCCCAAGTCTTTTTCCTCAGGGCTGCTCTTAATCTGGCCTCTGCCCAGCCTGTATTTGTGCTTGGGATTGCCCCGACCCATGGGCAGGACCTTGCACTTGGCCTTGTTGAACTTCATGAGGTTCACAGGGGCCCACCTCTCAAGCCTGTCCAGGTCCCTCTGGATGGCATCCCTTCCCTCCGGCGTGTCGATCGCCCCACACAGCCTGGTTTTGTCAGCAAACTTGCTGAGGGTGCGCTCAAACCCATCATCTTTATGGATTTCCACCTTCGGCAATAGCTAAATAGCCTTGCATATCTACCATCAAGGCCCTAACAGCCATGCCATAAATCTTAACCCTAAACTATCATTATTCGCCGGAGAAAATGAATGGTTTGCTCCGCACGTGAAAAAAAGAGCCCAGCTTCTGAAAGAGGAGACCCCTCTCGGGCTGGGCATCCTCCCCGGCTGCATTTCGGGCTCGCTCCTACTTGTCGGTGGGACGAGCGCTTCTTGCACGTTTGGCTTTCCGAAACATCCGCGAAAATGTGCTGGTTTCCATTTCTTGAAACTGATATTATCTTGACATTATCTGTCGCCTGAGAGAGGAGCCAGGTTGGGAAACGACACCAGGCGGTCAGGTCTCAGTCGTTCATCTGCAAAATGGAGTTAGATCAACTCACTTGGAATAAGCATTGAAGATTATTGAGGTCCTAGAAATGATAATAAGTGGGGTTAAACTCATCGATACAGCCAGAAAAAGTGTCCAGGGCTTGTTTTGCCTGGCTCCTCTCCCCCACGCAGGACACACAGCCCGGTGCAGCTGCAATGCGATTTAATTCCTCCCCTCTCGTTACCGCTTCCTTAGCCCGGGTGCCTGCGAGCCCTAAGGGGGAGCAGGGCATGAGGGGAAACATTAGTTTCTTAACAAATTCTTGTGTCATCTTTCTGACAGCACCTTTAAGCGCTGAATGACACTCAGGAATGATGCAGCTTAACCTCCAGAGTTCAAGAGAGGGAGCATTTCCCCTGCCAAGGAGCGGCAGTAATCGCTGGAGAAGAAATCCATTCCAGCCCTCCCTGCCAGCAGCCACCGATCGGCTTCTAGCCAACGTGGCGCGGACACGTCCGAAGAGCCCTGCTCCCTCCGGGCTGTGCCACTGGGTACAACGGCATTTTGGGAGAGCGTTAGGAGCTTTGTGAATAAAAGGGGATGTCACGCATCACGCAAAATTGCCACCTTGCAGCGGAGGTGGCGTGACTGACCTTATACGCGCTCTTAATCTACTGCAGATGGAAAATAAAAGGGGTTAGTGCGAGGCACGGGGGAAGGCGAGCCCAAGCGGGGCGGATTTCGGCAGGATTTGCGTTCCCGCGGGATGCAGGCTGTGCACGAAGGGCGCCCGGCTCGCTGCGCTGCCCCGGAGGGTGAGGAGTTGGATGCGAAGGCTTTCCCGCAGCACTCCTTTCCACACTTACTGTCTGGAGACCAATAAAAAGCCACGGTCTTAAATCCCAGGGATTAAAGGTTTAACATGACCAAGAAGAAGAAGCCTGGAGAGCATTAATTAATGTTTATATGTGGTTTCTACCGTCTCTTCCCTTTTTCTTCACCTTTTGTCTGCCTCAAAAGATAATAGGTGGGAACAGCTTTTTCTGCCAATGCCAGGCTTCACTGGCTAAGACTCTTCTTTCTCCTCTCCAAAACGTACGTAACAATTTAATGCACAGGCTCATGATTCATGTGGCTTTCCCAGTGCTTATCTGCAATTAAGGCTCCCATTGTTCCCCGGCACCGGCCTTTTCTTGCGGGTTATATCCTCCACGCGATGCTCCCCGTCCCGGTCCTGCAGCCCTGGCTTGGGAAACACTCGGCGTTGCCGCCTCCGCCGCCGGAGCACACGCTTCTCCTCCCTCCTCTCCAACCCGGGGAGGTCAATAACTTCCCATCAACGTGGCGTTAGGAGCAGACGCCGCTGCAAATTCCCACCCTCGCCGACTTCTCGGTAGCGGGTGTGTGTAACCCTGACCTTTCTTTCTAACTTCTTGGGGTCAAAGCTATTCCTTGTCCATGGGATGAGCCCCTGGCAGGGAGGACAGAAGATGAAATACCTAATCCCCAGCCAGATACTCAGAGGGTATAAATGGCTCCCCGCTGATTTATGTCAGCTGAAAATATGACTCGACGGTGTCTCTAGGTTTCTGTACAGCGTTGCACTATGCTGCACTTGAACCCAGTAATTTTAGCTAAGCAAATATTTCAAGCTGCTGCAACAGGTGAAAAGAATGAGGGGCTGTTCTCCTCTCCTGCCTCGCCACAACACATAGTACCATCTTCTTAAAAAAACCCAGAAAACAACAAAAAACCAGAAAGAAATCCCCCATCAGCTAATTATCTAACTTCCTGAAGCTTTTTATACTGTATTATGCTTTTATTTTTCAGGCTCAGCCAGCAGAGGGGACTCATTGCGGGGAGACGGCAGTGGCCGGGGTGCAGCACCCCTGCAATCCATCACACAGAGATGCCTTTGCGTTGGAAGGGAGAGGCTTACACTTGGATACCACATCCATGTTTGCATGAAGAAACCACAGAAAACCCTCGGTATTTTAGTTGCAAACGCCTCGGTATTTTAGTTGCAAACTGCTCGATATTTTAGTTGCAAACTCCTTGATATTTTAGTTGCAAACTCCAGGCCTTGGAAGCTGGGAATGCTGGAAACCGGGTGTTGCAAGAAATGATGAATTAACTCTGTTTGCTCAGGAAACATCTACAGAAGGAGACTGGGTGGGATACAAAACCCTACGCAATAACAGATGCCCTCTTCTCCGCATTTTCCATCGTTCCAGCCTACCCTACCTACGGATGTCTGTCCCTCCCCTCTTTTCCTGCCGTCATTCACCCGCTTCCCCAAGGCCCATCTGGAGATGCCTGCTGACCGGCCAGGAGGCTAACGCCGAGAGGAGCAAGCCCAGTGCTGGGCTTCTGGCAAGGCAGAGCCTGAAGCTCCGTGTCATCCATTCCTCATCCGCTGCGGGGTCATAGAATCATAGAATCATGGAATCGTTCTGGTTGGAAGAGACTTCCAAGATCATCAAGCCCAACCGTGACCCCAGCACTGCCAAGGCCACCACTAACCCATGTCCCAAAGCGCCACATCTACACGGCTTTTCAATCCCTCCAGGGATGGGGACTCCACCACTGCCCTGGGCAGCCTGTGCCAGGGCCTGACAGCCCTTTCGGGGAAGAAATGGTTCCCAATATCCAACCTAAACCTCCCCTGGCGCAACCTGAGGCCGTTTCCCCTTGTCCTGTCGCCTGTTCCTTGGGAGAAGAGCCCGACCCCCCCTGGCTCCAACCTCCTTTCAGGGAGTTGCAGAGAGCGAGAAGGTCTCCCCTCAGCCTCCTTTTCTCCAGGCCAAACCCCCCCAGGTCCCTCAGCCGCTCCTCACAGCACTTGTGCTCCAGACCCTTCCCCAGCTCCGTTGCCCGTCTCTGGACACGCTCCAGCCCCTCAGGGTCTGTCTTGGAGTGAGGGGCCCAGAACTGACCCCAGCACTCGAGGGGCGGCCTCACCAGGGCCGAGCACAGGGGGACGATCCCTGCCCTGGTCCTGCTGGCCACACTATGGCTGATACAGGCCAGGATGCCGTTGGCCTTCTTGGCCACCTGGGCACACTGCTGGCTCGTATTCGGTTGACCAACACCCCCAGGCCCTTTCCCGCCGGGCACGTTCCAGCCGCTCCCCCCCAAGCCTGTAGCGCTGCCTGGGGTTGGTGTGACCCAAGGGCAGGACCCAGCACTTGGCCTTGTTGAACCTCATACATTGGCCTCAGCCCATCGCTCCAGCCTGTCCAGACCCCTCTGTAGCACCTTCCTGCCCTCCCGCAGATCAACACTCCCGCCCAGTCTGGTGCCATCTGCAAACTGACTGAGGGTGCCCTCGATCCCCTCGTCCAGATCGTCGATAAAGATGCTAAACAGAACTGGCCCCAGTACAGATCCCTGGGGAACACCACTTGTGACCGGCCACCAACCAGATTTAACTCCTGTCCTGTACGATGACACCACGTCGTGGGCCCTAAATGCTCCTCGCGTGTCATTTTTGCTTTCTGCTCGCTCTATTGATAAAGCAGGATCGCCAGGCGCCGGGTAAACGCGCGATGCCAAGGCAGGATTAAGCCTAACTGCGTCGCAGCGATTCCAGGCGCGGCCAAGCGCAACCGGGGTGCCCCCCGCCACGTGCAGCCGGAGCCTTGGGACCGACCCACAGGCACAGCCAGAGCATCCCTCAGCTCCCGGGGCTCTGCTGAGCCCCAAAGAGCCGCGGCGATCCCAACAGCGCCGGGCTGGGAGGTAACGTAACACGGCGAGGGGGGACCGGGGTGATCCCCCGCTTTTCATCGCCCTTATAGCACAGGCGCAGAATTAATTTTAGCTAGAGGAAGTTTCTTAAGAAGAGAAATTTACTCTGGATATCAATATTTCCAGTAATGGAAAATCCCCCGTAACCTAGGCACGCTGCTCCATGGTCGATTAGCCTCGCTGGTAAAACGTATCTCCTGCCGTCTCCATCACCCATTCTGTCCATTAGGGAAAATCCAGTAGATTTAAAAATGAGACGCATGTCCTTTCAACTTCTATATCATTTTCTAATGAAAAAAAAAAAAAAAAAGTAGTATAACATTAATTAAAAGAAAAACCCTTCCCCAAAAGAGATTATTTTCCAGAAGCTGCAATTACAGCCCTTTTGTTCTTGACTCTAGACCAAGAACTAATAACTCGTTGACAGTATAACCAGCGTGCAAGGAAAGGGACTTGGCACAGCAAGGAGCCGAGCCCCATGAATAGAAGGTTTCGTGCGGCCTCAGCCACGTTAATGCCGTCTCCATTCAAAAACATTGTGCCTGAGCATGGGGGAATATTTCCACGTTTGCCAAATGGAATAACCGTAACGGCGAGTTATTATTACTCCATTAAGCAACCGCAGATATTTCGCTCCTCTTTCCCCAAGTTAAAAAACAAAGGCTGAACAGAACAGAACTATTCCCAGCCTGTTTAGCGAGATCACCTATTTTTAATGTGACATCTGTTATTACGCCGAAGTACCCATAGCTCCTGAAAAAAAAAAAAAAAGCTGGATAAAAATAGAACTTTATTAACTATAATCACCAGCAATTACGGTGACGACGGGCCCAATTCTGCTCTCGCCTACAGACGCCGCGAGGGCACGACGCCAGGTGAGGGAGGGAAGGCAGGTCCGCGCACCCGAAGGCTCACCAAGGGTTGTCCGGGGCATGGCCACGCGCCCATCCTTGACGCGCGAGAAGCGGATCGGCGCAGAAGCGAGAAGGAAGGGCGTGCTCGAGAGGCTGCAGGACTCGGGGCCACACGGTGCTGCTGAAACCCAAGAGCCAAAGTGTAATTTATGCGGATAATAATACCTAGGGTCGTTATAGCCAGAAGCAAGCAGCATTTGGAAGGCATATACAATGTCACGGACCGGGGTTAAGCCAGCTGCTAGAGGTTAGGAAAAGGGCCGTTGTGGAAGAAAGATTGCTCTGCATCTGCCTGCTACCGTTCCTTGTATTTCCCTCCGAGCCCTTGGTACCCAGTGCCGACACACGAGTTTGAGTCTGCTGTTTGGACAAATTGTTTTCTAAATCAGTGTTCTCCCCTTCCCCGCTGCGTTGCAGGTAGCGTTCGGCTACGTAGAACGAAGCAGCCAAACTTTAAGACATCTGCTTTTGCTAAAGGTACCAGGGATCATTCATTTCCACGCAAATCAGGGTCCGGTGGCTGTGGATCTTGTCTAGACGGCATCAGTCTAAACTAAGGAAACCAACTTAACCTCTATCTCCAGTCAGAGGCATCTCCAGAGAGCGATTCGCCTCTGCAGGAGACAGGATAAATTGGCTTTTTCTCTGCGCTGGCCGTAGATGGAAGGAGACGGTCAGCTCAGACTTAAAAGCAAACTTTCAGATGGCCAAAGTTGGGTGAGATGAAGCCCACCCAAAGGGCGGAGTGTTTCAAGCCGCTGTTGTGTGGCGTTGCCCAACAGATTCTCGAAATGAGAATAGAAATTTCTAACTTAATTGAAAAAAAATAAAAGTAGCGCAAAGTTTACTTCCTCACCTCTTAATTGTCAGTCCTGAAAGGGCTCGTTTTTTTGCATACCGCAAAAGCAACAAGAATTTGGTGAAGCGATCCAACTGCCAGCTGAAACGGGAGGAGAACGTTGGAGAAGGAGCCAGCAAACGAGCGTAAATCACGGCAACTTCCACCAAGAAATCACGACAGCATTTCTATTGAACCCAGGTGAAATTCACTGCCGTTAGCTCACTCGGCTTACAAACGCGAATGTCCGTGGCAATCAGGGTATGGGATTTACATTAAGCAAAACAGGAACGGGACCTGAGATACCTGAAGCAGCTCAGACCCCAAACTAGGCAGTAAAGCTGATGGTGGCTTCACCGGAGATGGGTGTGAAGATCCAATGTTGGGTATTAAGTGCTGGTGGCTTCAACCCGAACCTCTCTAAAGCCGACGAACAGCCCCCGGGAGCACGTATGTGATTTGCAGGCTGAGTTTATTGCGTGGCAGCTTCGGGTGCCTTCACGACTTCACCCCCGACAGAAAGCTCCACCGCGGCCGTGGGCTTTCGTAAGCCAGCACCAGAGCCAGCTTGCTCCCATCCCTGCCTCTCGCACCCTTCTGCGCTGGCTGACTTGGGCTGGAGTTGCTGGTGATAAAACACTACCAGAAAGTCTGTTATAATACTTCCCCGTGCAGCAAAAGCGCAGGAACTCGGGAGAATTTACAAGAAACTCTGGCAAGATTTACACCCCGGTTCACAAGCCAAAGCCTTTCAAAGGAATTAAAACACATTTCCTACGAGCAGCTGAACTCATGTCCCTGCTCTTGTTGCTATCAAGCAGGATCCCTGGGGTTTGCATTCTTGTTACTCTTCTCGTTGTTATTTTGAGAACTGTGCTTCGCCTCTCTGTGCCTTTAGTTTCCGTATCTGTAAAATGGGCGCTTCACCTAACGGAGAAGTTTTACATCACCTCATGTTGGTAAAGCATTAAAATTACGGCCACGGAGTTCGTTTTCTTGATTTCACCCTGTAAGGAGAGTAAAATTAAAGCTGATTGCTACAGAAAAGAAGCCTTTGTGTCTCATCTTCCTCCCTCAGATTATGTTTCTAAGGTATGTTAAGAAATGAGACCCCATAGGGGTTACTGATGTCCATTTAAATCTCTCAAATACCTACACACAAATATACCGAGTGCACGAGGATTAGCTCTAAATCTGCGTGGATTAGACAAGAGGCCTTGCACGGCAATGTGGAATTGCTGGAGAAAAATATATAAAATTGTCATTTTTGTCAACTGTACAATACAACTTGATCCCCCGTGTATAATGAGCTGTAAGCCTGGCAATACCCCAGGATCAGGTGAAGAGAAAACTTTCACTTGGGAAAAAAACAGTGGAATTCACGGGGTCAGAGCATCAGAGACATGAGAGACGGGAAACCTGAGGCCACCTACCTCCCTCACTCAACACCCGGCAGTCCCCACCGGCTGCGCTCCTGGAGCGCGTCCAGTCCTCCTTCAAACCTACAGTCGCACGCATATAGATAAAAACATATATTTACACACTCCCGAGTAATTACCGACAACTCTGAAAGATTAGGATGTGAAGGACGTGATCAAACAAACAAAAATAACGTGAGCAAACAGACAACCTTGATCCGGCTTTTGAAGGCTATATACATTATAATACCAAAAAAAAAAAAGGGAGACAGTTCCCTTTCAAGAAGAACATTGAAAATAAAGCAAATAATACAGTTTCCTCCAGGACTTCCCTTGCTTACGAGGTGTTTCAGCTGAAGGAGAGCAGGGAAATCAAGGTTATTGAGGGGAAACGGTCAGAACTGGATCGCATTCGGTCCACAAAACTCTCCTCGCTTTTTTTTCCTAAGAATTTCCCTGCCTGGAACTGGTCGGCAGCGGCTGCGCGACTGGTCACAGCTTATTCATAGCCTTAATTAGCAGGTGCGCGGCTGCCTGTTTAGCCGCATTTTTAGGTCTCCGGGCTCTTGCAAGCTGTCAGAAAGAAAGGCATTATTTTAGGTAAAATACCACTGCGAAACAGAGCGACATTCAGTTTGACGCGCGAGGATAAATTAAGGCTGAGGATACGTTAAAGAAAACTCTGAGCGCCTTCGTCACATTCCGATATTCAAGGAGAAATGCAGCTGAGTTTCAGTTGATCTTGGCTTCTTCGCTGACCTGTAGCAGTAAATTTTCCCCCTTTTTAGCGTTTAAATAGTTTGTCAGTGAATGATCCCATTCATAAAGTGCCGGTGATGACAGTTCTGCAAAGCTAAATGGCACTTAACTGTGCACCTAATAAATCTGCAACAAAAATAAACAGAGAGGATGAGGGAAAAAAAAAAAAAAAAAGGTTAACAATGCCAAAGAGCTAAGAAAAAAAATAATCACTGGCAGATATGAAAGGATATTGTCGTTAAAACTGTTTGAAACGGTATTGTGCAGGATTGCTCCCATTTCCCGCCCCTGTTTGGCTGACCTTTGAATTCTCAGAAGAAAAGGGGCTTGGCTGATATCTGGGAACTCTGTATTCGGTCACACAAATCTGCCGCGGACAGTGCAGATCCAGCTCTCCGTGTCTCTGCGCAGGTATCGGCCTCCGCTGGGCCCTCCCGAATTACCGAAAGGGCATCTCCACTCTCGTGGAAAGCAAAATTCGCCTTTATGAAGCGGTAACCCTGATTCCGTGTAGGAAAAATGAATGCCAACGCTCAAATTGCTGAGAGCAGGAGTCGATTTGGGGGGGGAAATTAGGGCAGAAAAGCTGGAGCTACGACAATTCCAGCAAGAAACAAATCGCGGAGAGCGCGGAGCTCTCGTGCCGCAAACAAGATGCTTCTCACAGAACCACAAACTCCAAGAGCAAAAGTTTTAATAAATCAATCCAGCTGACAGTGGCATCAAAGAAATGTCACACGTATTTAAGAACTGGAAATAAGCAGACTGAACACTGACTTTAATAGCTTGGGGAAAAAAAGCAACCCTAAATGGAGATACAGGGAATGGGATGATGTGGAGAGAAGTTTGCTACGCCGAAGCTCTCCCTTCAGGAAGATAATGGATCTTCTAGAGAAAAGAAATACATGAGTAATTTGTATGGGCTGTATAATTCCGTGTAGAGAATTAATAACTTCCCTGACAAACGCCGGGGTTTGTACAAGAGGGTACAGCGGCGGCCAGAGATCAAAGGAAAAGGTGTTCGGGGGGAGAGGAGTGGGCCCGAGGAAGTTTATTAACAGAGTTGTTCAGCATTCAGACTGAGACTAATTTTATATAAGTCTTTAATTAAAACCCTGGGCAGAAAAAGCAGCGTTGAGCCATCGAAGCGCGCTGATGACAAAAAGCTGAGTCAGATTGCCGTTACCGAAAGGGATTGAGCAACCCGCAGGAAAACCAGAGACGGAGGAATGGAACAGGGGAACGAGACACGGGAGGAGCAAACCACGAGCGTGGCAATCAGGGAATGCTTCAACGAGGTTTCTGGCTACCAAAATCAGGTGGCCCATACTGAAAAAAAACGCCATTATAACTCCAAAATGAGCCAGATCCGGCATTCGTGCTGGAGACAGCACTGCCGGGAGGGCTGCTCTGCGGCAACGTGGATAGTTTTCATCACCTCTGTTCGAGAAAGATAAATTCAGCCTGGAACAGAAGCAGCGAAAGGATCCCAGAGTGATGGGGGGAAGGAGTTTATCTCATGAGACAAGCCTCCAAGAGCCTGGCAGGACGAGGGCTGCGCGGAGATACGATCCCTAGCTATAAATACCCAGGGAGAGAAGCAGTAGGGAGGGAGAAGAACTGTCTGTGCTGCTGGACAATGCTCCTAAAAAAAGAAAATACAGTGAAGCGGGACATACGTAAGCGTAGATAGAAAATGTAAGGAGGGACCGCCGCAGGAGTTAGCCGCTGAACCAGCTTTCCAAGAGGCGCAAAACCGTACAACCCCCCTCGATTTGTTTTTAAACGCAGACGGAAATATTTGTGAGAGGGAAAGCCTGAACAAACACGTGCAATTGCAACAACCTGGTGTTTGTAACCCAAACAGACCCTCCTAATCCCGACTTTTATCTCCTGCCATCACCGAGGATCCCGTCTCCAGAAAGCACCCCCAGCACTAACTGCGGAGAATCTTGTTGCACGGGGAAAAAGGGGGAATATTTGTATTACGTTTCACAAGCATCCAGTTCGCGGTCTGTTGTTATTGTAACTACGCCGAGTTTAATCAAACTAAGCTGTTAGGAAGAAGCAGCAGGAAATGAAACCGATAAAACCAGGATCCTCCGAAGAGGAGAGCGCGGCGCTTAGAAGCGCTTGGGGAACATCACTGCTTTGGCAACACTCCCCTGTTTACCTGCTCCAGATTTATTGGCCGAAACTAGAGCTTAGTTTTTAAAGATCAGCCGTCAGCAAAGACAGAGCTGTTAGAAAAGAGTCGAAATGTAAAAAGCTTTCCTTTTCTGAAAGAAAAAAAAAAAACACAACATCCCGCCTTTGCAATCCAGTGGCTGGATTTGCGGTAAGTGCAAAGTCTCCCGACTTAGGAGACCCACCGCTGCGGGAGACGGTGCGTGACACCCTCAAAGGAGCTCTGTCTTCAGAGGGAGGATTATCTGCTGCCTGCGAATCAGCGTCTCTCTCGGGTGTCTCAAATTCAGACTTTGAAGACTTATCTCGGCCCTTGTTCCCAGGCCTGCGTCCCACACAAACGGCGCACGGCGCTGAGTCAATCCGGCTGAAATCCCACTCTCGGCTACCTCGGGCTCTCCACAAATTACTGCTCGAACAGATGGGCTCCGTACCGCGTCCAAAAGGTCAACGCGTTTGGCCCCATCCAGAGCGGGGCTGGGAGCCAGGGAGCGGAGCAGCCCTCGGAGAGGCAGCTCCACGGCTTTCAGCCAGCTTTTACGAAGGGGAGGATCAAGTTCACGGGCTTCTGCTCATCCCTGGGTGGCAACGTGGCACGAGGAGAGAGGCAGGTCCTCGGGAAGGGGAATAACGAACCTCGGAGTGAGCGGGGAAATGTCTGGCTGACGCTTCACCAGTGAGTTATCCCATCTCTCCTGGCAAGAGCTTAGAACAAACGTCAAGCCATCCTCTGCTCTTTGACATCTTCATCTTCCTGCTCATGATGGGTGACTTTTCGCTGCACAAATGGATCTAATTATTACCTCAGGGGTAAATATTCACGCTGGCACACAGAGAATAAGGCAGGTAACTCCCAGTCTGGACTTCTAATCCCATTATCAGACACCTCCTCAGCATCATTATCCTAAATAACACAAAATTAAACACAGGGGAAAAAATACCATTGTATTTCCAGTAATGAGAAGCATGGACAAGAGAGGAATAATTTCTCTGAGTCATGCTCCCCACCCAAATAATAGAAATATCTCCGTGTGAAGAAGCAGATGACGTTATGGATTAGCTGCACTTAATTTTCATCGTGGAAAAGTTCCTATGTGCAAATCCCGGCACAGAAAGCCGGCTCTCCCTACTTCGGTGGCCTGGACTCCAGCTATTTGCTCCCTCTGAGGTTTGCAGGGAGCTGCTGCCGTACGTCCCTTGTTCGCAAGGCATCAGCCCCCTCAGACCGCAGCCGTGCTCCTCCGATCGTCCCACATCAACCCAGGGATGGGCACAGCCGCAGGAGAAAGGGAGCGATCGTTCCGGAGGCAGAAAGCAGTTCCGCTGTGGCAGGTTGTGGTTTGGGAGCAGACTCGGGTGTCAAGACCTGGCAGCGCGGGTGGATCACAGCTCCCACCTCCGGGAATCCTAGAAGGTGCCGTCGCCCAGCTGCCGAAGCCCCGAGGGGCTCCTGCGGGACAAAGCTGCCTGGGAAGGGCAGATGCAGGAAGGTTTGGAAGAGGAGCCGGAATTAGGGGCAATCTGAGCTTCCAGTAAGAAGAGGGAAGGAAATTCCCATCTCTCCCGGCAGGACCTTGGATGCCCAGAGCATCGAGGCTTGTACGTGCACGTATGTGCTAAGGAGAGGGATGGATGATGGGGAAAAGCTTCTCTCTTCCCACTGAGCTGGTGCCATAATCTCCCAGCAGAACAGCTGTGAGCAAGGAACACCCGGCCTGTGACCCGTTTGTGTATTTAGCACTTTTAATCCACCACTTTCAGCTTGTTTGTTTCTCATTTAGCTACTAGACGTCTTGGAGAGGCCGTATTCTCCAGAGGCACCAGGGAAGCTCCACAGAGAGCAGCTGTGTCATCCGGCTTTAAAAATAGTCTTCCCCCTGAACGTTAGCTTGCTAAAAAGTACTCGAGAGTCACAAAAACCTGCAGGGTTTGTATCCAGCAGCCTCAAGGAAGAAGCCCCGCCGTTTTCGTGACAGTTTACACCTCTTTTTGTGCCACTACTTTTGCAAAGAATCCCACTACTCTAATGTCACCGTAGGTCTGCCCTGGCCAAACCCTCCCTAGCTCGCGGCGGGTCTGCAGGCATCTGCCCAGCACCAGAACGGGGTATCACAGCTCTGACACGACTAAGAGAGGGTTTGCTTCAGCTTCGGTAAGAGCTGGGCTTCGGGCGCGGTGAGAGCGGTGAAGTCTGACGTGTCCAGGAACTTGTGACATTCGCCACCTGACAACGATGCTCGTTGCTGTTCGGGAAAGACATTAACGGCCCTCGAGTGGGAAGGGTGAAAGGCTGCAATATTTTACTGCTGTTTTATCCACCAGGGTTTGGTTCCTTCGGTTTTCTGCAAGTATTAGAAGCATTTGCCCAAGGGGTAACCATTGCTTCCTCTGCTTTCGCTAGCGCTCTGGCATGCTCAGCAGCCTTCTTCCCCAGGAAATTTTGGCTTACGACGTTTCTTTTGGATAAATTTGTTTCTCACTAATCTCTGGGGGAACAAAAACCCCTCCCAGTTGCATGCAGGAAGGTAGGCTGATGGTTTCAGGAATGATTTCAGGAACCTCTCTTAGTGAGTAACTCTCTATTACTCCCAATTGTTTGACAAAACAAGAGCTTCAGTGTTTCCAGCAGTTAACTGACATGTCAGAACAGCCTAGAGGGGTTAACTCTCTCCGCTGGCAATACACCTCTCCCTTCTGGCACCTACCGATCCCAGCAGCGATAAGAGGCTTCCTTCCTAGCAGTTCCTGCCGTGCCGAGGCGCAATTCTTCCATTGCGCTGGGACAGTGCGTTCAAGGAGATGAACAATATGGGAAAGGACTAGAATTGGGGGGAAAGCCTGGAAATCACAGAGTATCTGGTTGTGAGAAAAAAAACCCACACAATTAATCTCTTTCCACTAGGGAAAAATATATTTAGACTTTAGGGTTCAAATCCCTGCCCTGCAAATCATCCTCATGACCCTTAACTCCAGGACTTCAAAGTCTAAAAGCTCGTATCTAGTTACGGATCCCTAGAGCACAAGACAAGCAACAAGTTGTTTGGGTGGGGTTTTTCGGTTGTCGTTTTAACCAAATATCACTAATTTAAGAGGTTTGAATTGCGACTACTGCGTTTGCGACGTGCCAAAGGAAAAAGGAAAGCTTGTAAAAAGGAAAGCTCTCGTGCTCCGAAGTTTTATGCCCCCAAACCACCTAGTCTTCAGTTGACAGTGAAACCTGATGAATCCCGCCTGGCAGAAGGAGGGATTACACGATGACATCGTCTCTCACGCGATGCTGATGCCCAACATCTAAGATCCCACGGGATCCAGGCTTCGCCAAACCCGCGCCTTTGCCAAGACGCGTATTTGGGCCCAAATCCTGCGTTGTACCCTCAATCTAGCCCAACTATTCTTTACATTTTAAGTTATACAGCGTAAGAGGAAACTTATGAAAACCCTGTCATTCACCATCCTTGTATGCATAGTTAAACTGCAGAAAAATCTCTGTATTTACAAAACGGGAACTTTTCTGTCAAAATTTCCCCCCCAAAAGTTGACTTTTCAACAAGACTATTTCCCCCCCTAGTTTCCATTTTTCAGGTAGGTTATAGGTTGATACAATTAAGCTTTTCAGCTTTGGCTTTTTCTTTCGCCTCCTCCTTCTCCCCTCTTTTTTCACTCATTCCTTTCTTCCTGCCCGTTTCCATTTTGCTTCTGAAGACGGATGATGGAGAGAAGGGGGAACTGAAAACCCACCCAAACACCAAATTTCTTTGTACTGGCCTGAAGTTAAATGAATACGTACTGGTTTTTTGCCTTGCAAGACAGCCTGAAAGCCCATTCATCCTCGCTGGGACCTGGGGGAACTTACCGTCTTGCAGGATGAGCTCAGTGCTTTGCAAAATTACCTCGGCAGTGGGTACAATAAAAGGTGGGTCCCAGCCAGAATGCCGGATATGAGCACTTTCCGTCCCTGTAGGGGAGTTCGGATTTCGACATCGGGGCTTGTTCCTTGCTGTTAGGGCTGGAAGCCCAACACCCCTGAACATCAGCAAGGTTCAAGCCCAAGGGCATGTGTCTCCAATCGGAAGCGACAAGCAGACCTGGGACAGGAGATCTCGGTGCCTGGGAGACAGAACGATCAACAGCCTCTTAAAAAATAAACCTATCTTCCATACCAGTGCAAAGGCACTTGGAAAGCCCTTTGCTGTCACTCTGTTGATGAAGACGAAGCCTTTTTGGGTGGAATTCCTCAGTACTGACTGCAGGTAGTGGTCCACGTTGGCCACGCTTCTGAACAAGGGTGCCTAAAGTGAGACTTGTAACGTTATTTCTGGGTCTCGGGGGCATGAAGGAAACACAGCTCCCACCCGCGAGAGCTGGGTGTCACTGCAGACCACCCACAGCCCCCTTCAAAGGCCAAACTCGAGCAGGCAGGCTTTCTCCAGCCCAGCCTCGAAGCCTACCTCAGCTCAACCCAAAGCAAAGGGGAAGAGTCGCTCAATTCTTTGCGTTTCAGTGACAAGACCAAAACTAAGCCCAACAGAGGAAAACCTTAAAACAAGAGGAAGAGGATGACTCGCCTACCAACAATGGCTGGGATCAGCACATTCGGTTCTACTAGACTTTGTAGATGTTTTTCTCCAGCTGCAGATAAGTCTGAAAAGATTGAGCCAAGAAATAATTCAATGGTTTTAGCATTTCTCCCCCCTTCCTTCCATCCGAACACATGCGCTCTGAACGTGCTTTCCATGAACGTTCGAGAGACTGTCAGGAAAGTCAGTGAAAGTAATTCAGCGTGAGCAAGTACCAGACAGCGCTTCAAGAGCTAATTTTGCACTTAAATAATCACATTGGAAAGCAAGATGCTAAGGTTGCTACTCATCCCAAAGAGGAACGAAAACATCTTCAATGTCTTATGGACTCATTAAAAACTAGCCCAGACAGCTAGAGTATTGCATTTATACCCCGCTTGACTCATCAGTGATTAGAACGGGATTAACAACAAAAAAAGAAAAAAAATCACTGGAACTGTTCCCACTGTAAAGTGGGGCTGAGTCAGAAACAATTATTTTCATCTGGGAAGTGGGAAATGTCATTTTGTAAAACTTACTTTTTGCTGGAAAATGACCAACTTTGCTCTGCTTGTGATTTAGAAACGTATCTTAATTTTTTTTTAATTTGGGATTTTCATGTTTCTCCATTTCATTGCACAGCACAGGAACACCACACACCATTTCCTATTTCAGGGCAAGAAAGTATATTTTTTTTTCCTGTTTCTACTTTTCTTTCCCCCCCTGCCATGTAAATCTATCAAAATTCCTCAAATTGGACAAATCCACCGGGTGTCCAATGCAAAAAATCCCCCCCCAAAACTCACACGCATTATCCATTTTATGGAACCTATTTTGGCTGAAAGAAAGGCCACGTAGTGACATTTCCAAATGCTACGGTTAAACTACACCTCTGAAAATGTTTTGAAAAATTCACCAGAAGATACTTCCACTTGGAACTCGGAGAAGTTAAAATATCTTCGATGCCTTCCTGACGGTCAGCTTTGTGTGTTTCTGGAATGATCTGCACACAAAATTTGATTTAATGAACTATTTGGGCTTCCAAACAAGCCTAGTAGAGACTCTCGCAGACTTTTTTTGCAATCTGATGGTGAAACTCATTAGACAAATTATTTCCAGTAAATCGCTCTGTTCACCCTCACCGAGTACAACCGCATTTAAGACTCGTGGAAACATTTTATTTTGAGATAACAGCGCTGTTGCTACCATCCAAGAACAATAGAGGACGATTATAGATTTCATAGACCATCTAATCTAATTCCTGTATAAACAGGCCATAGGCCTTTTTTAAAAAATTAAATGCCATTTCGAGTCCAATAGATACGGTTGAACTAAAGCACAGTTCTGGAAAGAAAAAAGGAAAAAAAAAGACGACATCCACAGATAAAAAATGTGCAACAACTTACTGCATAACAGCTCCGGCCACGGGCCAAAATCCTGCCCCGCCACCCTTGCCGCTCACTGTGCCTGTCCTGAGCGTGTCAGGGCTCAGGGGAAAGAACAATAGTTCAAAGACAGACAATTTTTGCTGCATTTTAACGGCTGAGGAAAGACTTTGCAGCTCACAGCCCGCGTTTTCAACGCAACAGGCAAGAGGGAAATCTTTTATCCCATTTCCATCTCTCTGTGTCATAAAAAAGCGCTAAATGGCACCCACTGCCTGGGATTTTCAAAGCTTCTTGCAAACGAGCATTGCCCAGCTCTGGTGAACGTTTTTTAGGTTTCGGTGCAAACCTGTAGGTGCCTTTTCAAGGCCGATTACTGTGTGTTAAGTGCTCAGCGATACACAGCGAGTGGAGCAATGTCCCACCCCGGCTTCGTGGAAGTCACCTGGAGTTTCGCCGTGCAAGTACGACCTGATGCGGATGCACGTGCCGTTGCAGAGCTAACGCGGAGGTGGAGTTAAGGTCTTCCAAACACCACCAGGCAAGAAACCGCGGGGAAAAAAGAAATCCTTTCTCCCCACGCAACACTCCTTGGATAAGTCACTTGGGATCCGTGTGCGTGAATTGTTACCACCACCCAAAAAAAGGCCTATTAAGAAATAACCTTCGCAGGGTCACAAAGACCCATTTATTAACCGTCCAGTTGTAACCGCGGGAGGGGAGGTGACAGAAAATAGCTGAACCACCGGTGCCCTCATTCTGACAGGTCCATCAGCACCCAGTGACGAGGCGGCACTAACAACACCCCTCACCTACCTCAGCAAGGTGCTACGAGGAGGTTTGCACAGCGCTTGCTGCGCGGGAGCGTTAGGAAAGTCTGATGACTCCCATTTTCTGCAGGGTTCGTTAGAACAGAAAAACCTAGCCCAGAAAAGTCTCTGTCTAGCATTCTGAAAGAGAAACAACAACAACTGCTTTATTTATATATTTAATTTTTAATTAAAAAATAAAGGTTATCTTAATACATCTCTTGCAGCCTTTGGGCAAAATGCACCCTTAACAAGACTTTATGAAACAAGATGCACATCTACTCTTGGCACACATCTTAAACAAACGCGAACTTTCTGCAGCAACTTCTTAAATCCATCATTCTCCCCAAACCCTGAAAACATTTAAATGTTCTTTAAAAAACCCTACAAAAATTAGAAGTGGGCCCAAAGCAAAAATCCCAGATCCAAGCATCCCAAAGCTTTTGGAGCAGACTCAAATCCAAACCCTCATCTCATTCAAAGTTTTATCCTGGATCACTGCAAATTCACAGACACGGCACCCAAACAACCGAGAGAGATGAAATCTGAATGCTGACCCGGGTATGAATCTCGCTTCGGAAGCTTTGATCTTTAGGCTGGGCCCAAGCAAACCTATGGGTCTGAACTCCTTTCTAAACCCGTTTAAGTTGGGCCCATCCCTAACAGAAATAAGTGCTGGTTACACGATGAAACGGTGCTGTCAGAGCTCCCCATTTCTTAGCTGTCCCTGGTCCGAGACCAGACCGAGTACTCGTCCGTTTGCGCTACTTTAAAAGGCAAGGAGAAAGTCAAGCGAACACACCGAACCCGCCGACACAGTCGTATCGCTACACGTCTGCCTCCCGCAGCACGAGAGGAGCCCTGGCCTTCTCCTTTACTTGCCAGGAGCTGTCTCGGGTTTCTAGACGTGGTTTTCTCTGGAAACACCTTCGGGCCTCCGTCACTCTCCGCGGGAAGGCTTACGCGCACCGCCGGAGGGACGGGTCGGCACCACTCACACGGGACGTCTTTGTTCCGCCGTGGCCCGTGACGGCTGAATCCCAAAGGCACAAAGTGACCAATCTTTAGACTTATACGCAAGGTCTACATATATATATATATATATATTTATATATATATGTACACACACACAATTACATACATATTTAAATATATATATACACATATATATATTTGGTTTTGGTTTTTCTCTTTTATCTTTTTTTTGCTTTTCTTTTTTCCCCTTTCCCTCCTTGCTTTCCCTTTTAACTCAATGGCGTAGTCTCCTCTGAGGAGGGCTCTGGTATATGTTCTGGAGACTTCTCTGTCTCCAAAGAGACTTCTGGCTTCTCCTCTGTCAATTTAGGCTCCTCGGGAGCTTGCGATCCCTCCGGCTCCTGACTCTGCGCCTGGCTGTTCATCTTCTCTTCTGCTTCGATTTCCTCCGAGGTGGGAATGGAGTTTTTCTTTGGACGGCCTTTGGGCTTCGTTGGAGCTTCCTGTCCACCCTTCAGCACCTGGAGCAGAGAGATGAACCGTCAGGATCAATCTGAACTCCCCTGCTGCGAGACATCCTTTAGAGAAGGGTGAAAGTCGGCTTTGACCTCAGAGTTAATCCAGCATGCATGGAGTGAGCTCACCCATTATCTCATATAAATAAAATGAAATGCAAACACTACCAGCAAGGACACCCAGAACCCTGGAGGTCTCCAAGTCAGTTCCTACGGGAGGCCCAAAAGCAACCTAGGCACACAGTCCTCAACGCTACAGACGGGCGATTTTATGCAGAATTCAGTTCCTCTCCTGAGTGTTTGCTTTATTCAAAGCCCAAGTAAGAACAGCCATAAACTTTAACCAGGACTTCCTCTGACTGCCTTTCCTCCAGCCTCTTTGGCTTCTGAAATCGTCTTTATTATTATTTTTTGTAACAGCTGCATTAAAACACATGAGACCCCTCTCATCTGTGTAAAAGGTGGGAGTCGGCAAACCAGGTCTGTTCCTATCTTTAATTCCCTCTCCCTTCACACCATCACTGCAGCAACAAGACACTTCCAACCAAAGATCCGTGTCCAAGCTAATCCCAAATTTGTTTTAAGTGGCAGCAACTTCTGCAGCTGTCACACACATTCCAAGATACAGCCTAGAACTGCATCTCCTCTCCCAGATCAGACTACATAAACATCTCCACTGGAGAATGTCACAGCATCATGGTTCCCACCAGGATTTATCGGACAGTTGTCCTTTCTAAAAGCGTTTTAACTGGAAAAGGGCCATGAAGCCGAGAATAAGTGGAAGAGGTGAAAGGAAGATATGAAAAGCAAGAATTAATTATTTTAGCTCTCAAAACTGCATTGGTTTCCATGGAGCAATACAATCTTTTTTGTCTATGCACATAACCAATCCCACAAGCATTAAGATCACAGGAATGCCAAAAATGCAGCGGGAGATATTTTGGTTCTTCCCTCTGTTCTGTTCTAATTTCTTTCATCCCTTTGCCTTGTATGCTTCCTACTGCCTATGGTCCCTCTAGGCCACCACATATGTTGCCGTGTAAACTTTTTAAAAAAAAGAGTATGTTTCTAAGACAAGCGATCAACAATAAAACAAAATTTGGTATAAGCACAGGTCACTGACACTACGCTGAGCTTCCAAATCTGTTCTTTTGAAATCCGTTCTAGGGACCGCGGAGAAATGATAACGAACCACTTACCATTTTCTTCCACTTCATCCTGCGGTTCTGGTACCACGTCTTCACCTGGAGCTGAGTCAGGCCCAACGACTGGGCTAAGTCAAGCCTGGGAGACAAGACAGACATTGAAATGAGTTCACGGAGGCGAAGAAGAGCTCAGATGCCAGGTGCAGCCAATCCAACACTGTAAGAGCATACAGCAGCGGGGCCGCCAGAAGAGACGGCTATTTGTCTCTCGAATCTGTTGTTTTGAGAAAAGGTCAGACAAAAGTGGTAAATACTGTGAACCGAGGATGTAAAGACAGATGCTCTTATGGAAGGAGCAAGAATATTTAGGTGTTTGCAGGCTACCTGTTCTCTTTTCTCCTCTGTGACCGCTGGACAGCCGAGCGAGCCTAGAAGTTGCAGGAGTTTGCCTGCCCTCTTTGAAACACAAGCCTGCGGACACTCCAGGTCTGTACATGAGGCAGGGAGCTACTGGTACACCGCATCCCCGAAAAACAGGTCTACGGTGTCTGAAGCAAACACGTAAGAACCAAGAGACCCAGCATCAGTCTGCCTTTGTATTGTATTTCTTCTTCACTACCTACGTAATGGGGATAATAACGCTGTCTCATTTCTCACGGAGTAGTAGTACATCTAAATCTATTAATTTCTTATGCCTTCTGCTATTATAGGCAATTTAGGCTTATAAACGAATTTATTATTTGCGTGTTTAGCTTAAGGGTATATGTGGCAGACAGCCCATAATCCTGATTCATCCTCTGCAAATCTCCAACCTGTGCAAGTTCATCTGAAACCATTCATTATTTCTGAATTAAAACCCAGGATGTGAAGCAAATGCAGCTCAGAGTAACTCTTTATCCTTCCCCACAGGTGACAGCACCGTGCATCTGGCAGCGTTGTAACGGGGTTGCACAACGGACAGAGTTGGAAATCCTCAACAACGCTGGGCAAGTGCCCCACAGAGTCACGCAAGTCCTGCAGGTGGGACAGCTCAAACTCAGAGTCGCATTCCAAGGTGTTCTGGATTGTGTGAACTTCTTGGAAAATACATCCCCACCTTCGGATGGGGAAACACATTTGTCAAGGCCAAGTTTTTCATAATAAAACTTTTGTTTCGGCTGGGCTCCTAGGGCCGTCAGACTCACTCTTACGTTTACAAACACCTACGCACCCCACGCCAGGTCTCTGTGCTCAAACACACGCTCATGGATTCATGCTTTTGCCCCACTCTGGATTCGCTCCAGACCTACAGGCTTGGTTTGCCTGCTGCCTGTGCCACTGCATAATGTCTGCGAGGTATCCCTTTGACTTAAAGACACCGTCGCTGTTATTTGAAAAGCAGAACCTAGCAGAGGCGTTACCCTGCCGTACTGCACTCCCTTACTACCAATAACCCAGGTGCTTCCGTTGCCCTCCCAGCGGTACGATCTCGTGTCCAGGCCGAAAGCTGCAGGAGCGAACGCAGATCGCAACCCACTGCTTCGCCATCGCGTTTCCAGCCATGAGTTGCCAAAGAGAAACTCTGCTTGACTAACTCTTCTTGCCTTAGTGCACATGCCTTATCACACTTTGATTACCTCCAACCAGTTACCATCTCTTGCCACACGCATTAGCGTAACCAGCATTGCCTAGAAACCTGAGGAAACAAACAGAGGGGAAGTGGTACACGGACAGGAATTGCTCATCAGCCTCAAACACATGCGAAGCCAAGGAACAGTCATATGATAAAATTAATTAACAGCCTCGAGTGCTTCATCAACCGTGTCAACCATCTGGTTACGTGAAGCTCTGAGGAGTCAGTACAGGAGCATTAGAAACTCTAAAACTGTATGAGACGGCCTGGCCGTGGCCATGAAATTTGGTCTAGCTGCGATCCTCGGCTTTGGTGAGAGGCAGTACGAGTGGAGAACGCCGATCTTCAAAACCAATTTAAATATTGGGCCACTGCCATCTGTGGAGTTCAAGGTCTGGCGTACCTTTCAAACCCTCTCTAGGTTTATAAACTTAATAGGAATTGGACAGGTCTTTTTTCCTGTAATTTAAATTTGCAGAGTAAGGTTCAAAGCCTTTAAAACAGATAAAATCTTTCCTTATTTTGGTTTTCCCATTTGGTACAAGTAGTCCCTAAGAACTTGCCTTTTCCTTCACAAGGACAAGGTACTTGCCTGTGCCTTCACAAGGGCAAGGTAGCCTTCAACTCTATGCAGCCCTGGCTCTGTTTTCCAGGCTGATGGACAGGCCAACACCTTCCCATTGAATTGCTACCCAAGTTTGCTAGATGAAAGCTAGGTCAGCAGCCAGCTGAAGCAACGGCCAACCTCTCACCTGCCACGGAGACACAGCCATCCGCCACCAGATCCCAGGAGGAGACAGGCTCCACCTTTTTTCAAGTGTGCAGCAGGAATGGGAAAGGCAGAGAGCCTTCTGCTCTGTACCTTGCCTATCTCTGAGCCTGGATGCCTGCTAGCAAGCACATCTGTCACCACATGGCATTTCCATTGATATAATCTATTCGTGTCACCTTTGATCCCTGCAAAAGTTAGCCTTGAAATTGAATCTGGTCATCTGCTCATGCCCTTGGCCAATGGCAGAGGCATCTCTGTGGAGCTAGAAGGCAGCACACGTTCCGTACGGGAACAGCTGAGCAGGGCTAGAGAAGCCCTTTTGCTCATTCCTTTTCCCAGTGTAAGAGACTGACCTACCTGTCAGGGGTAGAGAGATACTTCTGCTTCTGGAATTTCTTCTCCAAGCCCATCAGCTGGAGCTCCGTGAAGATGGTCCTACTCCGGCGTGGTTTTTTTAACCGAGGCGCGGGCTGCTCTGCCTCCGACTCGCTGCTGGCATGGGTCTCGCTGGCAGGCGCCTCTGAGCTCGCAGTCCCCGAGGAGGGCTGGGCTGGCAGCACGCGGGAGCTGGTGGCAGCTGGGACGAGGTGAGGGACCACGGAGGGCTGCCTGGTGATGACGGAGATGAGAGGATATGCCCTCAGAGACGGGGATCCTGGCAGGGAAGGAAGCAGAGGTGGATAAAGGCCAGTTCAGTGGCAATATGGTTAAATAATGGGAGCGCTGGAGAGAGTAGGGAGAGAGGAATACCTTCCCTGGCTCTGCCGTTCACTTGTTAAATGGCCACAAGCAAGTCAACGCCCCTCTCTGGCCCCATCCCCTCTGCCAAATTGCAGGTGTTCAGCTTTCCTTGGGCTGGGAGTCTTGGCGTACGTTTCCCTAGCACAGGGAAAGGAGGGCCTGCGTCTCCATTGCCTTTTTTTATTTCTTTTTTTTAGGAGCTACTATAACACACACCGTTGAAGTCATCTGTCTACTTAACCCCAGAGATTAAACTCAGAGCAAACGATGAAATCTGTCCCCATTCATGCAACTCGCTTCTCTACGGACATTGGGACAGGGTTCACTTGAGATAGTTACTTAATCTCCCTTTACAGCCAACAGACAATGGAGTTCAAGTCACAATTCATCTCATCCTCTAGCAGGTAACTGAAAGCATCACATCAATCACACTTTCATCCTCCGCTGGCTGTACTGACCCCGTTGACCATACGGGCAGATGAGGATGAATAGATCGGAAGCGGAGTTCTTCACCGACTCTTAACTCTGCGTCTCATACCAACCAGTTGATGCCAGCCCTAAAAACAAACGCGCAGTTCTGCTTCAATCCTTTCAGGTCAGGGCCAGTCTGGGATGACAAATCTAAACATTCCCAAACACTAGAGGAAGTTCTGATTCACATCAGACCGTCTGAATTTATAGCTACAGACAGATTTCTGCTCAGCCTTAGCCCCAGGAAATCAAACGCTCCTTTAAAATTCGGGCAGGGAAATAGGGCCACATATGGGAAACGTACACTCGGTGCAAGATAGCACTCTACACAACTTTGCAACCAACCTGCAGAGTCTTGGGCAAGTCACCTTCTTGCTCCATACCTCAGTTTACCTCATTTGCAAAATGGAAACAATCCTTACCTACTTCACTGGTGGTAAAACACGGATTAAAGTTTAATGTACATAAAGTATTCTGAGATCTTTAGATAAATGGTACTGTGGAAAGGAACACGTTACACCAGCAAGCCTGACTGTGAAACTCTTAATATGAATCACCACTAATGAAAATAATGATCTGTAGGCCTCAATGAGTTTATTTCGGTGAGTAACTTGTCACAGTGGAAGAAAGGATTGCCAGCCTGGCCTGCTGATGACCTATATTCCTTACCCTCCTCCCCGAGCGATCGCATAAATCGGGTCCCAGGTAAGCTGCGGTGCGCAGGCTACATCAAAGAATCGTGCAGCTTGTTGATCGTCGCTTCTCTCCACAACCACTGCAAGTCGTGCAAAATCCAGCCACTTACAAAGCAAGCTCGGAAAACTATTGCCAAAACACTGTAAATCCCAACAGACTGGGGTTTAAGCAAGACTGTGACTACAGAATGGGGTTTAGGCAGACCGGGACTTAAGCCTTGCTTTCTCCTCCACGTTTCTGCAACACTGAAAATCAAAATATTTCCATTAAATTTAAATTATTCTGCTTAACCACCAAGGAAGTACTTCAGAGATGAGATCAGAATTGCCAAGTCAACCTTCAGCTTGTGTAAACATTACCCACCTTTTCTTTTTGTGGATTTTTTTTCAGCTGAAGACCGTCCTGATCTACAGCATCACCAAGTAACCTGGCAGAAATTCTGCCTTGATTTATGACCTCAGTGACTGTTCAAAGATCATAAATTAGGATAGAGCGTACCGTCCTTTGCTTTACACTACTAATTCTGCCCTCGCTGATATTTATGCACCCGCTGACACCAGCCAGCTACACAGAAGGTAAGGCAGATCCAGCTCCCATAGCGTACATCCTCCTCGCCAGCACCCACTGCAGTTTCTGCCATCGTGGGATAGCAAAAGCAATGCCAACCCGCCACTGGAATAGATGACTTCCTCCGTTTCAGCCAAATTTGCCAAAAAGAATCAGCCCCTCTCCCCTTCTTGAAGGGCACCTCCGTCGCAAGAGTCCTGCGCAGGAGCCCTGAAGTCATCTCTGCCATCAGAGACGTTCCTGGTGAGCCATGAGGCGTGTTGATGGGCTGCAGCCGGCAGCAGCCCGGGGACTTGGCCCTTCTGCGTTACCGCTCTCGTTCGCAGAGGCTCTAAGAGAAGAGACTTCAAGGCTCCCAGTCCCAACCCGCTCTGAATGAGGAGACCGAAAACCGATGCCCTAGCTTACACGCCATGAAGGAGTGGGTCCAGCCTTATTATATACCCTTATCCCGCTGTTAGGGGGTCCTGGTTCAAACCTTCCCGTCACACAGCTCCTGCTCCCCTGCAGGTTCATTCGCCGAGCCTTATCTCACAGCCTGAAACCCCACTCCTGTCCTTGCGCATGGGTGGCTTTTGGCACCAGATCACTGGTTAATCGATACTTTCACCCTTGTACCCCTGTATATTTCCAGCAGGGCTCTCCATAAACCACAAGATTACTAAGGAGTAATAAATCACCGGAGCTCAGAAACCCCTGCAAGGCTCCAAGTGACTGAAACCTCTGGACAAAAGCATTTTTACAAGGAACTCTCTCCAAGGGAGATCAGCAAAAGGTATTTGATATCAGAGCAATCAGATATATTTGCTTTCCTGTATGGCACGGTAGCACCATGTGGGACTGCTCGGGGTGGGGGGAGGCTAGCTACAATTGTCCCAGAGCTGAAGATCTGCCTCCATCAAACAGAGGAAAGTCTCTTCAGGCTATTTTTCTAATAATCAGGTAGGATCAGGAATAAAAGAAATGCTTTCCTCCTTCCAGGATCAGCAGTGAGAATTCAGCTATTTTTGTAGGGTACAACAGCGGTTGGTTATTAGAGAAGCAGATGACATTGGAGTTGTTCAGGTCCACGTTTTCAAGTGCTGAGCACCTGAATGAGAGGATACATTTTCCAAAATGTTCAGCAGCCAGCAGCTGTGACCTGGCCAAACGCTCAGAAAAGCTCAGCACGCGCTTATTTTTGGTGCTCACGTCAGGGCACTTATTTACTTACAGCACTTCTGAAACCGCTGTTCTACTTCTGTGCAAGTAGTGGTTTGCAACTTGCTGAGTTGCTTCAAGCTCCAGGTGGTGAACAGATTTGTGAGGCTGTTGACACCAAGTGTCTTATATTTGTTTATCATTTGCGATGGTAAGAGAAGCCTTTGCTTATGGTTTGACACCAACAGTTGCGACAGTGCTTTTAGAAACCATGGTAAATAATGAAAGCGTCTGCTGATGTTCAGCCCAGCTGCATATGAGACTTCTCAGCTTTCTGCCCTCAGCCTGATGAGGACGCAGGATGGTTGGGGCATAGCGCAAGGACAGCATTTAGAGAAAGACGTGGGGTTCAAGGCTGCAGATATTTTGGGGGGGGAAAGCTGCTGGCCAGAAAGGGGGCAATGCTTTAGCAGCCAACTCTCCTTGCAGACGGAGTAAACCAGAAATAGCTAACCTCTATGTTGCACTAGCCAGCTTCAAGATCACAAAGAAAAAAAGCTTAAGTTCAGTGTCCTGTTCTGGATCCACTTATCCCAAAGTTCAAAGGCAGCTGAAGTTGAGCCAGTCCATTGTCTCTAGGTACACTATTAACATGACTCCCCTTAAACCATCCGTACAGCTCTTACCCTGATAAAGCCTTGGCTTCCAAACACTACGAAATCTAAGGTTAGATCTAAATTTCACATCCCCCAGAGTTCAAAGGTATTTCTAGACTGACATGGTATTGTAAGAATGGAATAATTTCTTAATCTTCAACAAATTAAATGCTGGCAAGCAGCTCTTGTCTGCTCAGCACTGTTGTGACACGCTCCGTCTCCCCGAATGGGAAGGAATGGAAATGAAGCTCCCTTCCTTTCCGTACCTGCCTTTCAGAACAGTCTCAGCTGAACACATGCTTTCCTGCATTGTTGTCCGAGCACCTTTTCCAATCCTGACCCACTGGTCTTTTGCACTTGAAAACCAAAAGGCAGCCCACGTAGGACAGAAAACAAGGAATTAGTTTGCTACCCTAGCAACACACCTCAAGTGTTTTATGGTCTCCATCTAAAACAATCAAGAGGCAGCACAGCCCAATGGTGAAGCCACCAGTGGTTTAGGACCCAGGAGGTCTCAATGCTCTTCATAGGGACAGTGGCCTCTTACTATGTGGTTTTATACAGAAAAGTCCCAGTTTTATCTATTAGAATAGTCTTAATCACCCCAAAGTCTAGGGTAGTCTCAGGCTTTCTTTGCTGTCGAATACTTGTCAAACACTTGGGAAGTACTAGTGTAATCCTTACTTCATACCATGCACAACTGAGGGAGCAGTGCTTCAGCAACTGAAGTTTTCCTGTAGTTATTTTTTAAGCATTTGAATAGTCTCAATTTCAAGCAGCAAGAAAGCTCTTATTTCTGTCCATCTCCATACAGCTAACATCTGGCCACTCAGTTGCTAAAACTAACCAAGAGCTAAAAATAAAAAGGACATTGGATCTGCAGAGTGTTTTCTAAGGATCTGAAAACATTTTTCTTTGCTATTTAAATCAGGCCACGTTGGCAGCCGCTGCACAGGGAGTAACAGACCTGCCCCTGCGCAATGCACTGACCACGCCACCTTGAGATGAACTGGCTTACTCAAGCCACGCAGGGCTAGAAGAACCCCAGACTCCTGTTTCCTAATGACAGGTAAAATATTTGTCCTAGAAACGTATCACGATCTGACGTATCCAAAGATCCTTTTTTCTCACTTGTTTTGCTTTTCAGCAGTAACACCAAGAAGAAGGACAGAGAATTCATCCCGTTTTCTCCAGAAGCTTTCAGTCGGGAATGTCAATTTTTACCAGCCAAACCAAGCCGATATCCCAGGAGTACATCTGCAGCGTGTCAGCCTTTCACCTCCTCCTACCCCGGGCGTGAACGCAAGGGGCAAAGCAGCAAAGACTCGGGCCTCACCCCACTGGTGCAGCTCCGCGAGCAGGAATCGGGAACCCTTGCTTTGCATCAGACCAACCTGAGGTCAGCTCCACTCATCTGCTGGGACATTTCCATTAAACTTCCTATAACCACTAGATATGACGCGATAGGTACATCACGGCTACAACACATGGCGTTGCAAGAGTTTTAATTAAAAATAAATACTTCAAACAAATCTTTTCCTCTTCTTTCCCCCCTCCCCCTCCTCCCTGGCTTACTTTCAACCCCAGCAGACACAGACTAGAAGGGAAGAGAAAAGGGAAAGCACTAATTAATTGCACTGTTTGACTGCCGGCAATGGCAGAACAGTTTTCCTCCTAGGCAAACTCAGCTAATTCTGTTTTGGAAAGAAAGAAAAAGGAAGGAAAGATTTATGGATCAGCTCCTCTTGGCAGGTCAGCCCCGCTCGGAGGCGGAATGAAATCTCACTCAGAATGGGCTGCAGTGAAAGGTAAATAATAAAAGAAAATGAACTTACGACTCAGGAAGGTCTATAAATCTGCTGCCTCCTGAGTGTCAAAACAAAAGGGAACCAAGAAGGAGTTGAGTTCATTTAGGAAAGAACTTCATTTTGCCGAAGGAGCGGGCAGCCTGCTGAAAGGAAGAAGCCCTGAGTGAAGCAAAGGAGGCAAAAGAAGCAGGGAAACATTGAGAATAAGTTGAACCGTACACAGTTTGTTTAGCGGGGAGGGCGTTATGTCTACTTTTTCCACCACAGATCCCCAAAAGCTGAGATTTGCCAGCCATGCCATTCCCACGGATCTTGGCTGGACTTTACCACCAGAGCCAGAGCTGAGCGTGGACATGGTACAATCCAGAAACTCAACACGGCCCAGGAGCCAACTGGCCGAAGACAACAGTCAAATACCCACTGTATCCCAGGACGCAGGATGCCCTCGCAGGTCCGTGTGGGCTCCTTTGCCTCGTGGTTGCTCGAGCTAGCCAAAGGCTGACCAGGGCTCGACCATGCCTGATGCAAGGGCTGTGCTCCTTCTGCTCAGCGTCCTCAGCCAGCACGCACCGCGTGGACCTGCAGCATCTCTCTCCTCCATCAGAAACCCCGCTGAGGGCAGGAAAGCAATTCTTGCTCTCAGGTTAGACCTTACCCCATCTGTTTTTGCCGACATTGAATTTAAGCCCTCTCTGCTCCATCTATACCAGGCTCCGGCACCGAGCAGCCCCCAGGCATGGCGGCCTCTCCCTGCACGTCCTTGCCTCCCCCACCACCCTGAGCATTGGGGTGCCTGCCTTTGCTGCCCCCCAGCACCCCGAGCATTGGCAAGCACGGGATCAGCGTCTCCCCGGGCGCTGCTGCCCGTCTTTCCTGGAAAGGCGACTTTCCCTCACCTGGCAGGGCTTGTCTCGGCCCACATTCAGCATTGCATCGCTGCACAGCCACGCTGTCAGCTCTCTGGCTGAGTGCACCTGTCATGAAAGCAATCACGCGGTCGGGCAAGGCAAGGCAAGGCAGCAGGCAAGAGGCAGCGGGACGAGGAGCATGCACACAGACTCTGCCCTTGCCAGCAGAGCTGTACCCTCGAGCTGCCAAGTTCACCACCGACTAAGCACCTCCTCAGCAAGATTTCTTCTGGTCTCTTCCCCATGCTTACGTTGTGTTTTTACAGGCACTGCCGCACCAAGATACCTCGCTTATTTGCAATTGCATTATATTATCCAATAACACACAAAAAACTTAAGCCAGTGTGTAAGTAAAAAAAATGCACTCATCTACTCTTAATGTTTTCCTTAAGCTCTGCTTTATGATTATTAACTATTAGAAGGCAGCTTGCATCAGGTTCTTCACGAGATGAATGCTGTGCTCCACCAAGCGCTGTAATAAGGACGTAAAGGCAAAAGGAAAGAGAACAGCAGCAATGGGCTGTGCACAGACCAGGCAAATCAATTTCTCCTTAGGAACAAGTGCGTAGGAGAGGGCTGAAGGGCAATAACCAGGTCTCCCAGCCTCCTTGCAAACAGCCCAAGACCCAGTCCTCTCCTAGATGCCCTGCCCACTGGTGTGCTGTCATTAACCAACACTTGAATCCCAGGTTTCAAAAATGACCTGGGTGATGTTTACGCTATGCAGCCTGGTGCTGTGCGCAGATCCCTCAGCTATCTCTAGAATGGGAAGCAGCAGAGCCATGCCAGGGTACGATTGCACCTGAGCTAATTATGGCCTGAAGAGAGGTGGGCTAATTAGGTTGTGAACACTGTGTTGACAGCTTGGCAGTTTCCAAGACACAAGTCGGTGTATTTGCACGGTGCAGCCCTTGCAACACAGGGACACAGGTGGTCTTTCAGAGCCAGCTACCCCTCTTGTGTCCTCTCATAGTGGGCTGGAAGTCCAGGCATAGCCCCAAAGTCTTCCTGAAGCCGTCCCCTGCACAACTCAACTGAGCCTCAAGCCCAGAGGCGGTATCTAAGTATGAACTTAAATGTTTTTAGCATCCCTGTCAAACCAAGCTTGGCCAGAGAGGTGCTGACAGATAATTTGTCGGGAATCCTTTTCATCAACCAGTACAGACATTGATTCTCTTCTCATTCTTTCCAGTCTTACTGTAAGACAACCCTGCAGAGCCTACCCCTCTTTGAATATTGAAATAGCTGGAAAACCTGCATGTGATCCTCAGACCCTTTAAAAGTGCCATATCTCAACTCTATAATCAGCTCTTTCTATGGCTGTTACATATTAAATAGGAATTCTGGAACTGGGAATGCTCAAGAATGCTCTTTATTGCTATTCCTCTTCTCAGCATCTCAGCACGTAAGAGCTCGGTCACTTAACTGAGAGTTAGCACTGTTTTGGGAGAGGAGATTTGTCTTTCTTTGGTTTTGTTGTTTCTTTTTCTACTAGCTCTCTTTTTCTTTGGTTACACATGGAAATCACTTGTAGCGAAGCAAGAGCCAAAGTCTCTGCACATGAGCAGAGGTGAAGGGCACTTCTGGGACATGTTGAAAGCTTCCAAAAATAGTCCCAAGACTCAGCCCAAATGCACAGAGTCAAAGTTTCCATGGGAATCATGAGTGCCACAGAGGCTACAGGAAAGCAGAGCAGTCAACCCTGAAAATCAGCCCTGAAATCTAAGTGCAGAGCTGGAGCATGAAGAGACACTGGTGGTGCTCCAAAATAGCATGCAGCGAGGTTCCTTGGAGCGAAGTCTAACCGTTCATCACCAAAGGCTGCAGGACCAGTTCACACCATATTCTATTTCCACTTCAATTCAATGAACCCTATTAGCCTGACAAGGACCACGAGTCTTGCAAAAATTCAATGCAACTCAGGCACACAGCAAAAAGTCTGCTTGGTAGCAAATGGCTTCTCTTCCTTGTGGAAGAATCCAGACCCAACTGATGTCCATGGCAAAATGCCCATCAGGTTCAGTGGAGCCAGGATTTCACCTGCATGTGTGCACAGGAGGAAAACAAAAAAGAAATGAAAATTAGCTAATTTTAGTGCAGCTAAAATGATCCTTTTTAGGGCATTCTGATTGAAGGCCAGTTCTTCAGGAGTCTATACCTCCTGTGATGAGCCAAGTGTAAGCAGCGGAGGGGGGAAAGTGGCACCTTATCAAATAGTAATTTTTTACAGCAGCTTCTTAGGTGGGGAGAATTAGGGCTCATCCAGGACTTCTATTTTACCTTCCCTAAGCACGTTAGAGAACAGTCACTTCTATGTTCAATCACATTTTTTGGAGGGGGTTTTCAGCCAAGTCAGTTTTGCAAACAAAACCCCCAGTGTCTGTAAACGTTAACTTTTGTAATAAAGAATATAACATATCGCAGCTAAAAGGTGCTCTTCCTCAAAGCATCTCTCATCGTGCAACTACCTGTCCAGCTACCCAGGGGTGAGTGGAGCTGGACACAAGCTTCAGGTGCCGCTCCCCAAGCTGTGGGGCACCTACATCCGTGGTTGAGTTTAGCCCAGTTTCAAAGCCACAAGTGAAATTTCCTCAGCACTTGGAGCTGCGAGATCCAGGTTTTCTGTTTCAAGCCTGTACCCATTAGTAATTTATCAACATAATGTTTCAGTGTAACTTTTACATAATAACAGTAATTAATAAGTTTGAATGCATCCGAGGCACGCATGCCGCAAGCCTTCACACAAACTAACCAGAAAGATAATTAATCCTTACTTAATAATGACATTTGATATTTATATTGTGCTCTTTTACATGTTTAAGGCACCGTACGCACAGCAAGTAATTGGCCTTGAACGAATTATGAGACTGAGAGCCTCCCTGAACGAGAACTCGTCTCGCTCCCTGCTGCCACAGGCAGATGGATAATATCCTGCCTTAGACAGGACTGGATGTGGGCAATTATCTACCTTACAATCCAAAAATTCACCTCCAGCATCCATGTCTCCAGGGATGCCGGATCCCTGCAGGATGACACCAGGGTTCTTCCGGCAGGGCTGGCGATAACCATTATAACAAGCTGGCTTTGTCTGAGGACCATCCTGGTGGGGGAGGACAGGAATGCACGGTGAACCTGGCGTCGACAGGCCTGGCTGAGCTGCTGTCCCGGGGCTAGGCGCTCCGCCACGGTTTCCTGTTAGCACAGGACAGCGATGCTCGGCTGCGGAGCGGCTGCTCGATCCCCGCAAAGATAGAAGCGAGCACCACCTGGGTGCTACAGGTTGTTCTCCTCGCACACAGCAGCCTTTCTTCCAGGCTGCCTGTCAAACAGGGGAGTGTGCCAGGACCTTGTCAGATCCTCACCGAAGAAGAAAATTTATATATAAAAGAAGATTTTTTTTTTTTTTTTTTTTTAAGAAGCATTTAAAGAATCTATTTGGCCGGCACTCAAGAACTCCTTTGTAGCAAATGTAATAGCACTCTGGCTTAATCAGCGGAGAATGAATCAGAAAAACATGCACTACTTCTCTATTTTGAATTATTCTGCCTCCTGTATTCAAACGGCAACCTGCCTTTTGGAGGGGAGCCTCCCTTGACTCAAATCCATACTCCTCAGGCAAACTGAGCATGGCTTGGAGAGGTCTTGCTCTTTATCTGAGGCTACAGAAAAGCGATTCTGTCTGGGATTCCTCATCTTTAGCAGATGATCCCGTTAAATCCCACTTAGTGGGACAGGAGGTGCTCTGAACCCAAGCAGATCAGTCACAGTATCTCCTGTGAGGACGTATGGGCCCAAGGCCATCATGACTGGAAACAGCTCCAAACGGAGGGCGGGTTTGGACATGAACCTCCATTCCAGGCCCTTGCTGTTTGGACTCCGAGGGAGTTCTAAGACCAGGCCACATTAGTCCCAGAGAAATAAACACGAGCACATCTCCATAAACGACAGCGCTCAGACGGTGCAGGAAAGTTACTGGGATACAAGCCACCAGTTCTTTTCCCATATCTGTATCGAGGGACGCTTTGGCTCCATTAAGCCAACTTCAATTTGAAGCTCTTTCTTTTGAACTAAGTCATGTTAAATACTTCAGCCAAGTGTTTTCTCCATTACCGAGGACAAGACTCGAGTCTAGAGCTCATCACCCGTTGGACCCAGATTTAGCAAGCAAAGTAGCCAAAAGATTACAGAACCAAATAGCTAGAAGGAATGGATTTGCAGGCAGTCTCTGGTCTTGTCTACCGGGGGTGGAGGAGAAACACTGCACCAAGATGACACAACTCTCAGGGTGTCTAAGCTTAAGTTGCAACAAGTTTCTGTCTTTCTTGATGACAGCCAGATGACCAGACATTTTGGGACACTGGGGAGAAACGTGGGAGGCCAAATCCAATCCTCTGTCCAGATGGTGTCACCGGTCAAGGAGCAAAATTTGGACTTAGATCTAGAAACAGATCATCAGAGCTGAGAGGGTACGGTTTAATGGAAGGATAAGTCACGTTCTGTTCTGTACACTGCTCCCTAAGTATCTCTTACTGGCTACCGTCCAAGGTACGAGTCTATGTGGACTTTGGACTGACACATTATGACCATTCTTACACCCTTACACATTTGATAAATAAATCTGCCTTCTCTCAGGATTTCACAGTTTCTGTCCAAGTTCAAACGCATAATGCCATGCGTGCATAAATCAATCAGTCCTTTGCTTCCTGCTCTGTTAATTATTATCACAACATCCATAAGCAAACACTAGCCTTGCACAGCTGACTAGCCGTGCACACAAAAGCACTCTTCAGGTTTCTCAAGCCCACCCTTGTGCGAGCTCCAGCAAAAAGCTCGCCATAAATATCACTACCTCTTCCTGCTTCGAGCCTCTAAAACGCTCCGGTGAGTGACACATGGGAAGAAAGAGAGTTCAATTGTTTCTGAACACCAGACTGTGTAAATTTTGCCTGATGGATCTGTTGGAAAATGCTTTTTTCTTCTCGGGAGAATAGTAGATCAGTGTTTAAAACACACAGACTCCCCCCTCTTTTCCTCCACGCTGAAATGAAAGAGGGACTTCAGCAAGTACCACCGTGAACCTGAAAGAGACCTGTCACATCTTGGCAAAGCCTTTGCCTCTTAAAATTGTGGCTTATCATCTCAAGGGTTGCTTTATTAATAATCTTGCCCCCATCAGGACTCATTTAGCAGCGAGGTTGGCCTCTCTGAGCTGCGTATATGATTCTTTGATCTTGCATCTGCCCTAACAGAGAGAAAACTCATCTCTGTTTCCTCTACGGACAAAAATAAACTCTGTGGACGATTTGGCTGAACAGCTGCACAAACAATGCAATTTAGAAGGATGCAAATGATACACGAGCAGGTTTTGTTCGCAGCCTATCCTTTGTGTTTGCCAATTAGATCAGCGATCTTAACCCAGCTTTGTGGCTGCGGTAAGGAGGAGAGACGTACACAGGGAATAAAGCTAAGCATAATGCACATCACAGTGTTATTCCAGGAAGCTGAAACCTTATTAACAGAATCTAGAGCACCATGGAATAAGGATTTCCTCCAAACCTGATTTTTTTGGTTGAATAAGCTGACCAAGACTATGTCATAGCTTCCACCGGCACAGGGCACGGCTATTTTTATTCCCTTCACATCAAGTAACAGCACACCCATGTCACCCCATGGACTGAATCTTAACCCAAACAGAACGCATCAAGGACAGCTAAGCTTTCACTTTTTGGATGGGGGAAAAAAAAAAAGACACAGCTGAATTTCCAGATTATAGAAACCTTTCATTGCAAACCATTCTGCGACATTGCTGAAAATCAGTGCTGGTAACTTCATTCCCAAAGCAGCTCCCTTGACTTCAGCAGGACTGTCTACGTTATTATATAAAGTTAGTCATGAGCTGAAGATGTTGCAAGACCCCTCAGTCATGCGGCTTCATCACTGCCTCTACCTGCAGCCGGGACTATCCAATATGGACACGGGGAGGCGGGATGCTCACGTCGGTTACACCCCCAGTCTCCAGGCAAACTGATATTCCACTCACGTCAACATCTGTCCTTAATTAGCCCGCCCTGTGGCCCAGGAGCGAGCGAGGACAAGGAAAGCTGCATTCACTACTGCAGACATCATGGAAAGAGCATGTCAGACTGCAGCATTACGCATGTATTTTCATTGCGGAGTACAGCCGGTGGATGAAAACACAAGCAGAGCAGACAAGGCAGCTATGGGGTCGGTCTGTAGCAGGGAAACGGAGGTAAGCAACAGGCACAACAGCCAATTGCTCGGTGGAGAAGGACCTAGAGGACTGCAAACAACAGCTCAGTCCACTCTACACCAGGGTGTACTGTCTGCACCAGATCTTCAGCCTGTACAAACTCGCATAGCCCCCAACATCAAAACCAGTCTGATTTATAGTATCTGAGACCCAGCCCATTCATTTCAGGGTGGGTGATGAGGGTTTTTTTCAGCTGAAGCACAAAACAAGTTTCGCTCCTGTTGAAATTCATCTGATCTCAAAAAGCAAGCTGAAAAATGTCTCAAGGATGGGCAGTCTCAAAATGGACGCACCCAGAAGAAGTAGTTCCATGAGAAAAATGTCAACCTTAGAGTCGCAAAGCACTTTGGAGGCCTGCAACCACGTAGGTGTCAGGGGAGCGATGACAAGGTTTTCTCAGCTACCAGGCTGCCTCTACCACAGCCAAGGTAGAAGGATAAGCCAGAAATTCCAGTTGGTGAGCTCTAGCTGTCCCAATCTCCAAAGAATACGAGCCCTCACTCATGTCAGACATCAGTGTGCTGGGGTTTTTTTTGGTTCTGATAGGAAGTCAGCCAAGGAGACGCTGTTTTCACATCTCCAGACAAATACAGATTAGACTTGGGGTGGAGTTAATTAATCATAAGGGTTTCAATTAGGTTTCTACAGTGCTCAAATTCTGCTAGCTTTAATTGTGAACTAATGCTATTCTGGACAGAAACGTGAGAAGGACACCTGTTTCCAACAGCTCCAATCTAGAACTATAAACATGCCCCTAGAAATGCTCTGATTTAGGGATCCAGATGGGAGACCCTCCCTCACCCTAAGGTTGGAGGGCTTGGAGTCAAAGCTTTGGTTATCAGCCATCTCTGGTTTTCATCAGCACATCTATTTACCTCCAGCTCTCCTACGGCACCCGTCACTGAGGAATGCAGCATCGCCGTGTTCCACAGGTACGTCTGTGACTCGATAATCTCATTTAAATACCAATCACAAAAGTCAATACACAAAAAAAACAATGCAGCCTTTTCTTCCCTCCACACGTGTGTGGGTGTACGGTTCCCGCTAGCATTACAAACAACTCCAGGCTGATGGGAATATAGTCTCATTCCCACCGACTTTATTTACTCTCACCTGCCCCATAAAGGGCCGAAAGAACACAGTTCTGTTCACCTAGATGTAGATTTTGAGGAAAGCGGACATGAGGCACGGTGGAAAGCCCTGCCACCACCTTAACGTACAACCTCAGCCAAGTCCCTGAATCCCACCGGACTTCTGTTTTCCCCACATGCAAAACGAGGATGGTAGTACCTACCACGCAAGGTGGTTGTATGGTCTGGAAAGTACTCCAACGGAAACCACAAGGGGAGGCAGAGGTGTTATTAACTCACAGCTTGCTGAAGACGTTTCCCATTAATAGATTGCATGAGCAGGGTATTGAGAACTCTCTTTTGTGTCATACGATTACGAAATTCCTTAATGTGCCATTAATATATATGTTAATATTGAAGCAATGTATGTATCCTGTTATTGTGCAACCGGCAATGTTTCCACGCGAACTCCTCCAATAACAGGTACATATGCACCGCGTGGCTTTTCAAACCAAAATAACTTTTTTCAGCCTTTCTTTTTTAAAAAAAAGTTTTTCTAAACCAAGATATTCTGCCAAAGATCAGCCGTGGCTGCCAATTTTTACATGACGGTGATGTAAAGAAATAAGTCTGCAGGGAATATTTTTGATAGTTCTCAAACACCCTCATTACCAGACTCCTTTACGTGGCACTGCTGGGATGAAACTCATCTTAGATTGGGCATTTCCGTGCTCTCCCTGCACGCAGTACGAGACTCTCTACATTGCCAGTGTTTTCATTAAGCTTTCAAACAGGGGCCATATCCCACCCGGAATGTTATTAGATAATCTGTCCAGAGAACTTAGGCAATTATTGGCATTTACTGCTATGCGATGAAAAGCAACCAACAGTACCAATCCATCGAGCTGAACTGGTTTGCTTTGCTCAGCAACGGTACAACAGTTATGAGGGGTCTTTTAAATTCCAAGTGCTACCTGAGCCTTCAATGTATGTTTGGTGAACCACATATGAAAAAGCGCTTCAATTCTAGCATTTAAAAAAAAACCTATTCATCTTTTTCTCTCTCTTGAAGTATCGATGCCGTGCTGTCTCTGTTGCCACCCCGGAGGATCTGCTGGGAAGCCAGATCCAGGCTCCTTCCGTTTACATAGAGCTTTAGAAAGACTTGCGTGGAGGACACTGCAACCAATTTGACTGTCTTGAAATAGATTTTCTCCAATTAATTCGAGAGTTCTTTTTCAAGTCTTTTTCCTCCTTCCTTTATTAAGTCATTCTATAGAAATGCAAATCTTGACGTTAGATGGATGCAGCGTTGAATGCATACAGATATAGATATACAGCTGGTTTAATAAAGAGATGACTTCTCTTCTGTGTCTAGTCTGTGTATTCCACACAAACACTCCACCTCCACCACAAAATGACATAGTGGGGGAAAAAAGTGCCACTGAAACTAAAGCAAAATCAGAAACTTGTAATCTGATACAAGAATTGGCTCAAAATAACTAAAGATTTCAAATTATTTTAGTCCTTTATTAAAAATAAATTAATAAAACAAAGACAGGCTGAGTTTAAGGCATTTGAATAGCTTGCCCCTTCCAAATTTATAAAGTTTCAGACTGATAACACACTCCTACTCCTTTCCAACTTGGAGGGAACAAAGTAAGAGTCTCTAAAGAAAAAGAAAAATCCCATATTAAACCAAAAAAATCCATGTGAGTTGTCTTTGCACACATTATGAAGAGGCAAAAAAAAGGCATCGTTTTGATTATTTTCTCCTCTTCGTGGGTCACCTTTCATTAAATGTTGAAAATAAAACATACTCCCAGCAAGACGTTAACATCTCCTTTCCAGTACTGCTTGGGTGAGGAGACCAAATAAAAATAAATGGCTTCTACAATAAGACACATCATCCATCGTCAGCATGTAAAACGCAGTCATTAATCACTGAAGCAACCTACTTATTACGGGTATTCAAGCACTGGCAATACAAATGCTTATAAAACAGGGGCTCCTTTCATAATTCCCTGCCCTTGTCTCTCAATAGTTTAGAGGATTAACCCTTTTACAGCGAGGGATGGGCAAACTGGTTCTGCCTAATTCCAAACCAACCTGACGTCATGGGTTCGAAAGTTCGACCTGAACTCAAACATGATCAGATGCGGTTTGTGCAGAGGGGACAGAGCAAGAAAGAGCTCGGGGAGAGAAAAAGGAAGGAAGACGGTGAAAGAGCAAATCGAAAAACCAGACAGAATGACAAAAGTCCAGTAAAGGGTCAAAGGATGGATAAAAATTGCTAATGAATGAGTTGAAACCCCTACAAAGCAGTAAAGGCGGCTTTGTCTTAACATCCACCTTAACGTGATTTGTGGGGAAGTCTCCTCCCTCCTACAGCCTCCTCTCCGGTGGGACAAAAATACAGATTTTAGTTGCACTTAATTAATCCTCACGAAGAACACGCAATCCCCACTGACCATATTACTTTGAGCTTCTCTTGCGTTTCTTAGCAAAGGATTTTACAAGACTTTGCACAAATGTTTTCCTTTAACTCATGGCAAAGATGAGGTACGCAGCGAGCACGTAAGTGGCTCCACATCGTAGTCAAGGACAAAGCCAAGCAGAGATGGCCAAACCACCGAGCATCCGCTGCAAAGTCCTCAGCTGTTCCACGGGCTTCGCAAAATCACAACCTCCATTCAGTTATCCCTGCTCCCAACAGCGGCGCGTCCCAAGCTGCCGGCTAAATGAATGCTCAGCAGAAAACATTCATATATTTGCAGTCTGATGCAATTCCTTTTCTTTTTCTACACACCCAAAACTTCTATTGACTTCAAGGAGTAAATAAGTGGGGACAGAGGGGGCAATCGAGAGGTACTGAGAAAAACAATATTTGGACATCATCTGCAGCATGCAAAGGGTTAAATTAGAGTTTAAAATACATAAGCCTCACTATTTACTGGTTGTTGTTAGAAGTGAGACATCTGAACGAAGAAAATTCTTGTGGAGAGAAACTAGACGAGGTATGTATTTGAATTTTCTCACAATGTGCAAACTGGCCCCAGTTTAACCACAGGCAATAACTTTTCAAACACTTGAACTAACTTTGTCATCAACTGGACAAACATTTCCAGTGTTGGTATCAATTACTGGAGGCAAATGACCCATGATTGGCTTCGGGGAAAACAAACATTTTGAGAAGACAAATTAAAAGAGGCCACTACATTTTAAGCCACACTAAAGCTACGTGCCAGGTACTGAGAATGAACACTTAAGTTTCAATTAAGTAACGAAGCAGCAATAGGCAATAGCAGCTACTCCATTACAACTTTCTTCATACGTACGAAATACTCAGTGAATACCTTGTATGCACGACTGGTTTCAGGGTAAAGGGGGCTACGTCCTGGTAACTCGTCAGCAAGAAGTTCAAATCGTTGCAGAGGTACTCAGAAACGCAGCACCAGCTCTGCTTCCGAAGAAATATCGGGAGTACTCCCAAGATATTTCCCCTAAAGGAAATGTTTTTCTTCAACCAAAGTTGCCGTCAAGGCACCGTGATGAATGAAGTGTTTTCAGTATCCTTCACTGCCCGAAAGGATTTTCTGTCCCGTTAAGTTACTACAGGAAAGTATCGTTTTTGTTTTGCAGGCATATACTCGGAGACAGAGAAATACAATCAGCAGGTAAAAACATTATCGCTGGTTTTGGTTTTTGAAAGGTAACACCAAAGTTAAGATCACCGGTGAGTTAACATGAGTCAAACAAATCACGCCTAGGCTGTACCAAGCAGTCAATATCTGTGACTAGATAATAGTAATGCTCAGTTTTTAAATAGCTGTCAACTGATTTAACGCATTTTTACAAGTTGTAACATGACTAATCGTGCTAATATTGAGAAGGGAGAGATAAGGCATGGATCACAGAAATGAGTTTTTTCAAACATTAAAGCCACAGACAGGCAACTATAACTATCACGTTGTCTGCGTTGCTTTCGCGGTAGCGTCTTTGTTCACTGCTGGGGAAGAAAACAGGCAGCAGTTTTTCCTAAGCGGAGTCTGTGCCGTAGAAGTCCTATATCCGTGTTTATCATGGTTTTACCCCTTTTCCTGATTAACACTGCTGATGCGTATCACTTTTACCCTTCTCCGAAGGACAGAATTTTCTATTTCATAGTCACAAGCTCTTTAGAAAGCGTTTGTGGAAGCTATTAATTGATCCTGCTATTAATAGAAACGCATGGAAAACAGAAAAGGGTATAAAAGAGGCGAAACAGCCATGAAAACTGTGCCAGCACAAAAGAAAAGGAAATAATTCGCCAAACTAAGTTTGCCAGACTAAAAACCAAGCCCACTAGCGAGCCAAACAGCTCTGAAGACACTGCCACACTCCTGTGCCAGCTGTGCACGCCGCCAAATCAATCTTTGCCATTTCCACCCATGTCCATTTTCTGTCCTTTCACTGCTCTGCCGACGTCCGGCATCTCCGTCCACCACAAAGACCTTTCACAGAGCCAGAGCAATGTCCTGTCCTCAGTTAAAACAAGGATCAGGCCCTGTCTTTCATTTTAAACACAGCTGCTTACGAAGACAGAGGACAAACCAGACCAGCTTCAAACCCTTCACAGATCTTTAGGGATGGCACTTCGGATGCGGTGCTAAAACCTCCTGAGACAGCCTACCCCGTCGGCCAAACGCAAGCTGTACCTGCTCCCAACAGCAGGAGATGCCTTCGCCCTGCTGGAAAAGGGACAGTGAGGAGAAATTCTGAGGACAGAACGAGAAGGATCAATCCTGAATTATTAAAAAAAATACATAAATTGTCTTAAAGCGGGCTTGTGAATCACAATTTAAAAGATAATCTCCCTGGTTTTCTGAAAACACCACCACATGTTGTTAAACTTGAATGTATTTATAAATCCATCTTTTTATCATGTACGCTATTTCTCTTTTCAAATAATATTTTGGATGCTGTGCTTTGTTCAGCTGAGACAAAGATGAATATCCATAAGCATTACGGGTTCGAGATTAGCTCATGCACAAGTTTCAGGAGTTTATGAGCTGATACTTAGACAAGTAAGCTCTCTAAAAACCAACCATTAGATGAAACAACACCGGGATTTCTACAATCTCTTTTCAGTCATCTTTGCTGTCTCTTCTCATGCATCGCCGGTCTCCGAGGGACAGAAATACATCTGCAGCATCAACACCGTGACCTCGCTTCCCAACAGAGAGGTGCCACAGGGGTGAGGCACTGGTCGAAGAGGACTCCATCTCTCAGCCGCAAGAAAAAGGGTTTCATTAGAGCTGTACAAATAAAATGCTATCAGTCTGGGACTTCATAAATGCTTTTGTTTTAATGTAATTTAAGTGCTAAACTACCTTATAATAATGTGCTTTTAAATGTTTACAGTTAAGGCATAATTGAATTTGACTCATTTTGGCCCCGATCCAACTGCGATTTAATTGACTTCAGTGGGAGTTGGATTGGGCTCTAAGTAATTTTAACTAAAATAATCCATCAATTGTTCCTCACCCACTTCATCAAACTCTTTCCCATCACTTATGATTGCTCTGTAATTTATTGCAACAAGGTGAAACCAACCCTTCTAACTTCTGGCGTGGCTGCCTGTCCCTCAGTGGAGAATTTCACGACTACCCAGCAACCTAAACCCAATCTGCTCAAAGGAAAGCAAAAGAGCACAACCAAGAGCAGACGGCAGAGATCCAAACCGATCCTCTGCTGCTACAGAAAACTTCAAATATCAGCTCCTCCACTATTTAGTCACTGCAGGAACAAAATGAACTGTTAACAAAGCTGTCAACAGGAGGTTTTGAACAAAACAGACAGAAGGATGAAGCGAAATGTATCCACAAACTCACGCAAATGTTTTGTGGCCAAAACCACCCCATTTGCCTCAGACTTCTCGTCATTCTACTGGATCAATGATTTCGTTACTCGTTTCTATTTCAGGGGGACTTTTCATTTTTTTCCTCTTTGAGCCACGCGACTAAATGCAAGCCAGAGCACCAGGCCTTCCTAGAGACGTAAAATGGTATGCAATTATACGTACGTGAAACGTACGGCGTGCAAGCAGATACCTTCCATAACAAAGTACCACCACTGCTAATTTTGCTTCAAAGATGACAGGTTAATCTGTCACAGAATACCCTGTTTAAGTAACCACAAACGTATCACACACGTTTCTCTGGCTTGTAAAAGAAAAGGAGATGCTTTTATGAAGGCTTCAACCCGTCTGTGCTTACACAACAGTGTTTTGTGTTTTAATGTACAAACGTAGGCAGCTGTACACTAGATGTGGCAACAAGTACCTGTACACTCGAAGCTACAGGGACCTGTTCTTGCTTCAACATTAGTTCTGAAGATGTCTATTAAAATTTAATTCCGATGAAATCCAACCTCTGTGAGCTGAAATCCCAGCTAAAAAAAAAAAAAGAATTTGCATCATCAGGAAAACCAGCCATTAACTATCCTGTAACGTGCAAAATAATCGTTAGTAGAAATATCCAAAGCCAAAGGGTGAGGCAAGTGTTTAAAGATGACTTCATGACTACATGGAAAACTCTCTTATTTTGAAGAAAATCCACAAAATGAGCAGCGAGATTATCTGAGTTACAGGGCAAATAAAAAAGCTTCCAATCCAAATCCTTCTTTGCATGAGTAGTCCTGTTGAAGTTAGCCAACCGACTACGCGAACAAAAACCACTGGCACGTTAAAGAATTTACAAGATAAGACCTGAATACGCACATCCAAACACATTTTAAGGTCATTGTAAGGTTGTTGCTGCAAATCTCTCCGAAAAAAAAGAGCGTGTGTATTCGCAAATTTTCTGTCATCACATTTTCAAAGGGAATTTTATTTTTGTTATATAGGAAGTTCTGGAAAATTGTTTTTCTCCTTTCTTCAAAAAAAAAGTGATTTTTTACAGAAAAATGAAAAAAACAAAGCAGAGATTTTGTCTGGGAGCTGTTAAGGGTGGCGTTCTTTCAGGTTTTGTGTTTTAGATACAGCTCAAATATTCTGGAAATAAATACTGCCAAAAAACATAGTTTTATAAAAATCTTGTACAGGGAAAAGACTGTCTTTTCCCACTAATCATATATGCCAGGATATTCTTCTAGAAAATGTCTTCTTGTTTTTACTGAAAGTCATTTCTTTTTACTAAACTATAGATGTTTATGCTCTACAAAAGTGCCAACTATGAAGAGGTATGCACAGGGCAGTCAAAAAAAGGAAATTAATTGGGGTTTTTTTGTGGTGGGTTTTTTTTTTAGTAAGGAAGAGATGCTGGACGGCCTCTCCGTGCGGCACGCTTCAGAGCAAGAGATTTACACAGGCAACTAACTGATGTGGACCCCAAGAACGCTACCACCCTCACGAATCCTCATCAGGCAGCTAGGAGCAGAAAGAAGCCTTCAGCATCCTCACGGCACACGCTCTACCAGCATCCCCCAGGCCCCGCTGGACCTGTCTCCTCTGGAGGCCCGGATACGTTCAGAGGACGTGCAAGAAGCAGCAAGTACATGACTTCATTTGCAACACCGGGACGTGCTAACTGCAGTCGGAAGAGATTTGAATACCAGGGTGGGGGTCCCCGTTTGGGAGGATGCAGGATTATTTTCGGAAAGGCAGTTCTTCACCCTTCCCTTTAGTTACTTAAACGGGTCTCAGCACCGAGTACCCGAACGCCTGTCCGAAATATCGGCAACTGGTAACTTGGTGTTCATCCGAGCTGTGTTCTGGCCAAGAGAAATGAGGGAGAAGATGCCAAGAATCAGTCAAAATGTAAAGTTACATGAGAGGAAGATGGAAAATATTAAGTATTTACTGTGTTAGCCAGGTCCTAACACCAAATCTCTCTGTATTTTTAAAGATGTCATTAAAACGTAGCTTTGGGAATTTCACATCACTCAGCTAGATTCTCCTGGAGTGCTAGGAACACAAGAAATAATAGATAACCTGGGGGGGAGAAATCCATCTCCAATGTTTCCCTGGATGGGAATATTAATATGACCTCACGATTTATTGCCGCGAAGCTACTCTGAAACTCTCGCATCCGTCTCACCCATACAATCATGGTGGGAGCGATCAGACGCACCATGGCACTGAAACTCTTCCCAGCAGAGCGAGAAACGCCAGCAATGCAAAGAGGGGACGCTTGCCTGTGTAAGTCAGCGCGAGCGGAGCAGCAGGAGGCACAACTTGGTCTGTCTCACGAGAGCCGTGCCGCGCTCCGCTCCGAGCGGAAGCGTCCCTAGGACATCTACTGCCCAGCTCCCATTAGCTTGTTCTTGCGATCCCGTTCTGTTACGGACTTTGTCTTGACTTACACAAATACAGCTGAGATCACAAACCAGGTCCTAAACTTTCCAAGGAACTATTATTTCCTAGCAAACGCAGCTCGTGTTAACATGTTCTGGCTTCTGCAGTCCAGTCGGAGCAATTCTTAAATAGAACTGACTGAAAACATGCGGTTGGAACTTCCTTTCATCAAGTAAGAAAAAGAAAATAAAAAGGAAAGAAAGTTTTGCAATACAGAAAGTAACTTCACTGCTTTGCCAAATGTCTCTCGTAAAAAGGAAAGTGTTAGAAAGTTTCGTTTCAGCCTTTAGAAGATATGTTTTCAATATTTTATTCCAAATCAAGTACTTTCTCTGATCTGATTCCCCCCTACTTTTTAAACTTTTAACTTGCCAAAATAAATCCCAAACATTTTGTTTCGCTCTGAACTGAAAAGGACAAGTGATTATTATTTCTTCTATCTACCAAAAAACCAAACCATCCATTTTTCTGGCTACTTCTAGTACTTTGTCGCTTTGATGCGACAACATCTTGTACACAGTCTGCAAATGCAAAGCCCAAGTGCCCAGTTCCTCCAAGCAGGGCTGCACGGTCACCTCTGACTGGACAAGGTACCAAGGGAACGAGCATAGGAAATACCTCATCAGAATCAAGAAATCAAGATCATCTGAGCAACAGTGAGCAAGAGCAGAGCCTCTCTCTAACCCGCTAAATGCCAGCTCTAGCGAGTGAATTGAGCAAGTCATCTACAAAGATCGGTTCCTGACGTGAAGATCAATTCCAGATGATCAGCTCTGCCATCTATCGCGTGCGGTTGCGTGCAAATCCTCCTTCCCCACAGGCATGGAAGCGACTTAAAGTCAGAAAGGCAGAGATTTCCTTCCATCATCCAAACCTGCTTACAGCATTCCTATCAACATTAAATCCTTTCTGAAGGTGGGTCAACGCTCCGATCAACACACCGCCAAGATCACGATACTGCGAGCTGTCCTTCACCGTCCTCTTCGCTGGAAAATAAATGTAATGCTCAACACAAGTAAACAGAAGAAAAAACAAAAAGTCTCCTTGGCTACTGCTCTGCTCTGTGCCCCGTAGCCTGGCGAGTTGACTGGGAGCTTCACACAACTCGTTGGCTTAAAACGGTCTCACTACTTCTTCCCCAGCTTCCCCAGTGAAGATTCCTGCCCTTGCTCATACCCAGTACTGGAGGCAGCAACGCTGGCAGACGTTTATTCTACTAGACAAGTCTTTCTTTTCCTGCATTTTACAGCAGCAAGTTGAATAAAAGTCATAAAAATAATAATCACAACAACTTGAGAGGGCCTGTATTGCGCAGTCTCCACGAGCAGCGTCCAAATTGAGGAGACTTTTTACACATCTACAGCATTTAAACTTAAATCAGTGCATAGATGGATTGAAACTGTGCTTCGGTGCAAGCCGTAAGGCTTGAGAAAATAAGGTGTAGGTGTCAATTTTCCCAGTGGAATTCCACATTCATTAATACCTCCTATTAGAGCATTCCTCCGCAATGCTTATTCATGCCTCACCACAACCACAACGCTGATTACTTCCCACAGTAGGTTTTATTGCAATCACTGGGGTGCAATTTTCTGTTCTGTTCCGTGTAGTTTTGCCTTTCCTTAATTTCTTTTATTCACCTTTAACTATACTGAGCTACAGACAGCAAAATTCAGTCTTGATTGCAATTTTTTAAATATCCAGCATTGAAATTTCTTTAGAGCCAGGTTTCCCTGCTCAGGCTAAGGGAGACCTGTTTTCAAATTCAGACTCTGATCTGGCTTTGCTTCTGAAATACCACCTCTAGTACTGGATATCATCTGACAGACCAAACTGACAGACCCTTCTCCGAGTATATCGTTATTATTAGCCAGCCGTTATTACCCCTCATATGCCACTTTTGGGCATTTCTGAACTATGTTTTCTACTGAAGACATCAAAACATGTAAAAACCAAGGCGGACATCCTGAAAAACGCTCTTTGAAATTTAATTTTGTGCCCAATCTTCAGCAGTCACAGAAGAATCCACTTCCAAAGTCTACAGCGTTTGTTCGGTTTACCTTGGCCGATAACCTGGTCTTCAGCGTGATTGCTACAGACAGACTTTTTCTTGTAGGGCTAAAACGGACTGGGAATTATTTGGCTGGGAGTTTTGAGAAAACTCAGGTTTTCCTGAGGTTGCAGCTGAATAAATCATGCTATGGGAGCAGGGAGACAGTCCCGAGAGCAAATTCTGACTTTTCTATGTTTTCAGAGTGCTCTGAGATGTCAGCATAAATGTGACTGCATCTTCTAGGATCCGTATGCAGTAATGTCGTCTCTGAATTATCTGACATGTATTAAGAATACTTGATAGCTTCCCTAATACTGGATCAGAGACACCTACAGAAGCAACACATCATATTTTTCAGGATTAATAGAATTCCTTTGTCATTTTGCCTTTACTTTTTGCTATGAAACTATAGAATTATACTGATCTCTGTAAGTGAAACCCAATAAACATAGGGAGTTTTTAAAAGATTTTTTTTTCTTCCTATATTTGCACAAATAATCAGAAAAAATCCCGAACAGTATTGCAGCCATGCAGATTTCCACACAGAAATACACACAGCTTTGCAATTTCAGCTGGCACCGATCGCTCCCTGCTGCCGTATAAACAAGCGGATTTGTTTTGGCCTGCTTCCCTCAACAAAGACATTTTGGGACATGGGTCTTTAATGGACCTCGTGAGCCATCGCGTCGCAGCTCCTGCCATCGCAGGCACACGTTTAAGAGACATTTAGGTCTCCTGAGCACCCACTTCGCACACCGCAAGACCAAAACTCGTTCCAACACCTTGGAACAGCGACCGGGATGCCACAGCAAACCCCTCCATCTGCAGCGTACCGGGGGATGGCATTTCAAGCCCGGCTGAAGACGCAGGGCTGACGGGACGCCGGGCACGCTCAGGTTCAAGTTAGCCTGGTAGAAGGTATACCCACAACTTTGTAGTAGCTTTATTTAACGGGATTCATCCAGCTGTTACATTTCAGATAATGCGCTTTGAACGGATGGCATCTCATTTTTCCCCACGCTGGGACGTACACTACATGGATTCCCTTTTCCTTTCCCACAGTGCCCTGCTTTCCCCCAGGAACTCCGTAACAGTATCCGCTCAATTTAAAGGAAAAAGGTTCAGCAAGTATTTGAGCAAAAGAAACGGCTTCCACTCCAATTTTAAATAATGTCCCAGAGCAAATTCAAACCTTGCCCATAGCCAGGCCTTTTTGAAGAGAATCAGAAGGAATCTTGTTGTGAGGTCACACATAAAAACTGAGCTGTTTTAAGACGCAATAAATCTACTTTCTCACCATGGTTTCCTAAAAAGGTTGACAAGACTGACTGAGGACCAGGAATATCAAAGCTCACACTTTATGGCACAAGCAATGATTCCCCGCTGGCCCCAGTGGTTGCAGGTATCACTTAGTTTAATCCAGAAAATATCAAATATACCAGGGAAATGATAGCTCAAAAAAAGCTCTGGGATAAGCAGTGCCCAATTTCATCCTAAGATAAAGCAACAGAAGGCAGACAAAAGAACCGAAAAAGAAGAATTCAAGTTTTGAACAATTCTTTACCAGAAACCTACCTACATTAAAACCCCAATTGCACAAATACTGAACAAGGTCTCATCCTCAAAAAAAAACCCAAACAAAAAAAACCAAACAAAAAAAACCACCCCAAAATCCAAAATAATGATTTCAAGGAAGCAAGTAATTATTAGTGTTCTTTAAAGGCAACGTGTTCCGCAGACTAGCAAGCAGAGTAGTAAACTTTCAAAAAGATGTGAACGAGCTGAGAAAATTGAGGTTTCGTCCACTCCCAGAAGTTGTGGCACTTTTAAATATACATAGAGCAGCACGGTCCCCTTGAACACAACTCCCCTTACACAAGTGTAAATATTTTATATCAAAGTAGCTCATTCTCGGAGAAGACAAGTGAAACCACACCGATACAAGGCATCTTTGCACCTCTAAAACCACATTCGTGCACGGCGTTGTTCTAGTATAGCTACCGTAGCAGATAAAAGAGCAAGCAGCGCAGTCCTACCCGAGATACGTACCAGTAAAACACCTTGGCGTAGGACAGAAATAAATTCCAATGAGCATCAGCGTAAGTTAAGTTATAAATCAGTAAGATAATTTCAAATTTGAGGTTTTTTGATGAGCTCCAGAATGGGCCCGAGTAGAAATGAATACACAGCATAGAAAACAAATAATTTGCACTATGAGCTTTGCTAAAATAAACTGAAAACTCGTAAAAAGCTCTCTCTTGAAAGAGGCAGCGCGATTCTTTTTTAATTCAGCCTTCTTAATTTAATTGGGATGGTTTAGGACACGCAAGACCAATATTGTCCATTATCAACACACAACGTCACGATTCCACTATTGCCAGGCGTAGCACACAACCCCCCCCGCACCCCGGCCGTGACCACCCTGGTTTTTATTTATCAAGTGATTTTAGTTACTTTGATAAATATGAAGCATTTCCAGTTTGGCCTCATAACATCATACACTGCCAACATCCTTTGATTCTTTATCACGCCCGGAACTACAAATATGGCAAGTGGATTTTGAATGTATCGCTAAACCAAGATTTTAAAAAAATCCAGGAAACAAACCCAAATCAGTATACACTCACCTACAAGTAATTTTAAATGTAAAATTGAAAAATTATATAAAGGCAATTTGAGAAGTGATTCCTATAGGACTCTGCTCAGTCGAAAAGCAACCTTCAGAAATCACTATAACAAACCAAGCACAGTATACATTAACACTGTAATCATTACTTATACAAATTAATTAGATATAATATGAAAAGCCAATAAAAATAGGAATACCGTGAAACAAAATAATGTTGTCAGTAAGTCATCACAATCCAAAAAGTCATAAATCAAAGAGGTATTAATCACCATCTGAAAATATTTCTGTTTAAATATCTTTTTTTTTTAATCATAATGGCTCCGAACCCGGGGCTAGCGTTTCATTACAGATTCAGTATGTGTACAGCCTTGTTTATTTGGCTCAATAAATACAGGTTCATACACCGAGTTTTAAGCTAATGATGGATCCTTTTTACACGGAATTGCGTTTTTCTTTCCGAAGAAAAATTTTGGCTGGGGCTCGTTCCAAGCTCTTCGCAATGGGAATCTCCGCAATGAGATCGGTGAGCTTTGCATTAGAGCTCCCGAATGCTCCTTGCGACTGAAATGTCAGTCCTCGACTTCCCGACGCGCAGGAAAAGTCCCGAACGCTCCTTCCGCCCCCACCCCCCTCCACTTGACAATTTTGTTTTGTCCCAATTCAGCTGCACACGCTTAAATATTTAGTGTTTGATCACAGCTCAAAGAAAAAGTATTTTCCATTTGGCTACCAGCGTTTTTCAGATCTCTTCACAAAGGATGTTGTTAAACACACATGCTGCACGACTAAAACGTATCTTTCAGCTCCAAATAAATTACAAAGGCATATCAGACTTCTCTGACTTCACCCAAGATGAAAGAACTATTAACTCTTTAGCCCAGGCGAACGCCTCCAAAACGTGCCTCCTGACTCGAGAAGCAGCCACGCTGCGGAAGAGAAGGTCAGCTGAAGCCCCGAATTACTCACTACCGTTTCACACGCTCCCAAGTCCCAGCCGTGACTACACCGGCAAGGTAAATTTCTGTGATTTGGGTTAAGACTCGTTTCTTTTAGACCACAAAGAGAGTAAGTGCTCACTCCCCGACTCACTCAAGAGACAAAGGGAACGCAGGCAGTAAGTTCAATGCCATACCACCGCGTTTCTGCAGCCTTTAGTCCCTAAGTGGGTTTGGGTTTGTTTTTTAAACAGATTTGTGTTGGGTATTTTTCAAATTCTTTCATATTTAGTTATCTTTTGTGGTATTGTCCGTTTCTTAGACAATGACAGACTTTCTTCTCTTTTATAATAAAAAAAAAATCCCATTACCTAATACATATAGGACTTTAATTGTGACTATAACCCTTAGAAGGCTTATAATTTGGAAGCGTGGACTTTTGTAGCAGTTTCTTTTATGGTTTTAATCCCGCAAGCAAATCTCCCTCCATATTTCACTTCCCAAGCGCTGCAACTCCACAAAGCTTATCCCGTTAGAAGCAGATATTCAGAATCCACCCTGACACAGGGGCAGGCCAGAGCCTGGGCTAGAAACACAATCTGGAGGGCAAATTCATTAAAGATCCCAGGCACAAAGGGAAATAAGGCTTTAGTTGAACAGTAGCCACAGGAGTCACACTCGCATCACTCAGAATCCGTTGCTGAATCATTTAAGCATTATTAATGATTATTTAATGACTATATATTAGTCTGGCAAAGACAATGTTTGCTGTACTTGACACAGAACTACTTATTAAACGAATTTCTCTCTTTTTCCCATGGGGGTGGCGGGAGTCAGAACGGGTGCTGGGAAGCACCCCGCCTGTCCAAACGCTAAGGATCCCTTAGCTAAAGGTGATGTTCAAACCGTGGGTTTTGATGCCGAGTTAGTCGTAATGCTTCGGGGCGTTGGGAAATATGCAGGTTAATATTCCTTCTGGGTGGTAAAGGGGCTTTCTTTTCTACTGCTTCCTCTTTCTGTAGGGAAAGAGAGGGAAATCTCTTTCCTCTTCCTGGCAGAGCGAGGTCTCTGGAAGTCACGCCACTGACTCCGACGTGTGCAGAATCGGGCCCTCCGCGCTCACCGCAAGCTGCCGCACACTGAGCCCATTTGGGACTTTCATGCCTATTTTGGCCACGCACAGAATTTCACCGTCTACGCAGTAGCGAGGGATCAGCTCTGAAAAACTCCCTTGTCAGCAATATCTTGATTAAGAACCAGATCTTCTCGTATAAAAATATGTCAGCAATTCGTTAGAGAAGGCAAGGAACGTCACGCACAAATCGATCGGAAGAAATAAATGTCGAATGAGGAGGTCACTATTCATGTAACTTCTTTCAAAAAGTTGGTCATCGTGGGTCTTAATTCTGACCCAGCCTCCTCATCACTTCTGTATCTTTAATTATTAGTATTTACAAAATAAATATTGAGGTTGGAGGAAGAGTTGTGCTTGGACCAAGGGTTTACTCTGCTCGTTAAACTCTTGGGTAACCTAACAGCAAGTTTTCTATTAGCACAGCTCTGCTAGGACCTGAAAAGATCCTTCTTATTTGTATTCAGCTAAGCATTAAAAACAAAACACCAAACCTAAGCCAAGGTGCAGGTCTTGCATTTTTAAACACAACTTAACACAATGAACATTCCCTGGGAATTAGTCCTTTACAAATATTTTTCAATAGTTAAGATTTTTTGGAGAACGTATTTTTAAGTTTCAGTTTCATCATCTGATTCTCTTAAGACATTAAGTGTCACCATTGGAAGTGTGGCCTTATGGGAAGAATATAGACCTGGAAAACTGCCTACTTCACCACAAAAAGAGGGATTTTTTTCTTTTTTAAAACCTGGAATGCATTACAAGAATGATATTTTTACTTTTAATGTGGATTTTTAAAAGCTCACATCAGACCAATCTGTTTCTGAAATTTAGTAATGACCCAATTGCTCATTTTGTTGCATTAAAATCAGTGGTATCTGTAGAGGACAGAGCGCTCTTTGTATGTGTTTATTTGCAGTGTCTGTCTGCAAGCTCAACACAAATATTTCCACATCATCTCTGTTAGAAATAGCCTAACTTGTTTCAAAGGGAGAGAGGATTTAGGGTAGAAAAAAGTGTGTCTCAATAGGAGGTTTTGCCCCTTTTCAAATCTTCTATTAATTTCTCTGCACTTCCACAGATGGAAATGCAAAAAAACACCAAGGGTTTCAACGAGCACAAGATCAAGGCTGCTTCCTACTAAAGGACGTGTGCTCCCGGTAACTCGTTACCATTTGCACGGGTTATTTATTTGTGAACACCCCGAGGAAGATGAAGGCTGAATCCCACCACCGCACGCTGAGATTAGCAACGTGGCCCTGAAGATTGATCAAACGACGTCTCCCCCCTTCCCTGGAAAAGGCAGGGAGGGGGAGCAAGCGCCAACCCTGCCGTTGGGGATGGGGCGTGAGAACTCGGGTTCAAGGCAGGGAGTTTGGGGGAGCCTCCTTCGCTTCGGAGGAGCGGGACAGGCGGGAGCTCGCTCGCCCCGCCGAGGGAAGAGCGGCTTGGCTCGCAAACGGCCCCTCCGCGCCCCAGCGCATCCTCCGAGCCCCGGGCGGGGGGCTGCTTCGCTGCCCTTTCCCTCGGGGGAGCCCCCCGGGCTCGGGGAGCAGGCTTACCGGCGCAGGAGTGCAGCGGCTTGGGCCGGACCAGGAGGGACGGGCAGACGGAGTAGAGGGAAAGTTTCTCGAAGTAATCGCAGGTCTCCTTGGAGAGGATCTCGTCGATCATGAAGGTCTTGTAGCGCCGCCTGCCTGCCTTGGCGCGGCCGGGCGCGGCGAGCCGCTGCTGGGGCTGGCAGTGCATGGCGGGGCCGCCCGCCCGCCCCGGGGCTGCGGGGCTGCGCGGGGCTGCCAGAGCCGCGGGCGGCCGCGCATGGGCGCCCGGCGCCTCCGAGCGCTGCCCCGGCTGCCGCCGCCGCCGCCGCCCCGCTGCCGGCTCCGCTGGGCTCCGCTCCGCTCGGCTGGGCTGGGCTGGGCGCGCTCCGCAGCGCCGGGCTGCCCCGCTATATAAACCTTCCGATAAGCATCTCTCCACGGCCTTTTTGGGACGCTCCGGCTGTCAATCAGGGCGCCCGCTGCTCCCCGGCGAGCACCATTGTTACCCTGCGCCGGGCTGGGAGGATCCCGCGATCCTCTCCCCTCCCTGCTCTCTATTTTAAGATACTGGGGTGTGTGTCTTTCTTTCTTTCTTTCTTTTTTTTTCGTGCAAAAACTGGAAAGGTTCCAGATTGCGGCTGGCTTTTTTTTTTTTTAATCCTCCTTTCTTCTCTCCTCCCCCCCCCCGCCTGCAATTAGTTTAAAAAATTAAAAGTGCACATCCCGCAAATGCGGGCTGCCGGCGGGAGAGCGCCGCTTCCCGAGCCCCTGAAGCTTTCTCTGAGCGGCATCAAATCTATCCCCCAGCCGCAAAGTGCTGGAGAGTGGCAGGGGAAAAAAAAAATCACTATTTATAGGTGCCTTCTGAAGCAAATGCTGCCTTCTCCGAGCGGCGTTACGCAGTGCCCGGGCTGCTCTGGCAGCCTGAGATGATTTACTGGCGGATCGGTGCTTATCTCAGCCGGATTTTTGCAGAGATGAGCTTTGAGCCCCTTCTGCTGCGGACAGACCCCACGCAGCCCACCGGCTGTTCCCCCGCTCCGCCAAAGCTGGGCTTCCTCGCAGGCTGAGCCCCGAGCTCGATTCCCCCGCTCCGCGGCCTCTCTGCGGCAGCTCCCCCGGTTCGCGGGGAGCACTGCTCCCAAAGGGGGCTTTTGGCCCGCTGAGAAATGACACCACACCCCGCTTGGAGTCGGTGTGGTTTAGCACGGGAATCACCGGGACACCTTATCCAGGGGAAGGCGTTCCACGAGGAGTCCTCCCAATTAACCGGTTGCTGCGTGGTTTTCCAGAAACCGCAGCCAGCTCGCAATTACTTGTGGCCGCAAACTTTAAACGGGTGAAGAGAGGCTCATTATGGAAATGTGCCACCCCCAAAAAAAATTATTTGCAGCTTTCATACAAGGATTTAATGTTTTGCAGATGATATTTATCAGCCACCCTTTAGTCTTCATGCTTTGGTGATCCAAATGGCAGCAAACTCTTATTTTTTACTATTAGAAAACTCAATCTGTCTTTGCAGAAGGCAACAACCATCGCAAACTCTCATAAACAACTTGAGCAACTTTTATTTTGTTGATCGACATTTTTAAAAGCCCTCAAAAATCCATAAACTATCTTTAATCTCTTTTGTAAATGCACTATTTGTTTTTCAATTACAAGTATCATTTGGCTTTAAACTTCAGAGATACATTTGCCGATTTGGAGAGCCCTAAAACCAAAAAAAGATACTCGCATTGTCTGCACACTGTCAAAACTGGAAGGCAGATGCAAGGAAATATAACACTTTTGATAGCTCCTTTGAACTTTTTTCTTAAAAACTCGTTACGTGGTTTTAAAAAAACACAGCACAGCAAATGATATTAAAACAAAGATACAGCAAAGCGTTTTGCTCACTGAGCCATTGGAATCGCTTTCTCATTTAAAATAAATTGGTTGGAAATGGTTTTACTTCTTTTTATTTTGAGAAACTAAAGCGATCTTACAAACAGGAATTTAACTAGAATGACAACAACCACTAAGGAGTTCAAGGACTTTCCCCCCCCCGATGATATAACTATTTTAAAATTACTTAAACTGTTGCTAAACAAACTACAAATATTTAAGGAGATTTGCTGACTTGATTATGAATGTAGCTTTATGAATACTCACTTCTTAATTCAGACATAAAACATTTTAGGAACATAATTTCTTTGCTTCTTTTTCAGACATTTCTTTTTTCAAGAAAACAAAATAATTAGCAGTAATGTTAGCTTAAGCAATTGCTGCTTGCTGATAATTATTGCAAAGAGTATTTCTGAAGCAATGTCCTGAGCAAGTTACTGATTTAAATCCTGAAACAGCAGCAAACGGCATTTTGCTCCACCGCGTTTCCTCGGTGCTGGGCAGTAGCAGCAGCCCCTTACCCCCACCCCAAATCCATTTTGCATTTACTGGCTTCGCAAAACCTGACAAGACGCAGCAGAGGAATGTTTCCTAAACTGAGCGCGCAATACAAGTGCTGGAAATCAAAGTCTCTTCCACGAGCCCGACGAGATCCCGCTCAGAACTGAAGAGGGGAAGAAAGCCGTCGGCTCGCCTAACTCGCACACAACTGACCGCAAGACAAGAGTCTCCGCTTGCCTTTAAATGTTTCTTTCTCACATCTGAAGGGCTGGATATCCAGAGCTGTGGGGCTGGCACCTCTGCCCGTGCTCTAGAAACACCGATGCCCTCACCGGAGCCCAGGGAGATGAGCTGGCAGGTGGGATTAGCATACCCTGGCATGTCTCTAGAAACTTTATTTCTTTTATTAATGATTTTTTTTTTTTTTTTTTAAAAAGTGGCCAGAGCAATACAGTGGGTTATGCCGTATGAAACACACGCTGGCTGTCAATCAAAAAGGGGGTGCTTTGGTCAGGAATAATCAGGGGTTTTGTTTCCAACATTAATGAAGTGGCTGGAATAGCAAACATCTGCCAAGGGGACTCAAACCCCGAGCAGCTGTTGGAGCCCCCAGTTCTCTTCCCATGTAGGACAGCCTTGCTGCTAAGTACTTCTCCCTAAGGTTTCCCTAGCGGTTGAGAAATGGGGCCGTACGGGAGGGTGGAAAGCAAAAGGCACGCTAGGAAAGGTTTGGAGGGCAGGAGACTTGACGCAGTTTGTGTGCGTGAGCCCAGCACCTGCACTCCACAAATGGCAGCGTTACAGCAAGTTACCAGGAGTTCTGCACATGCCCTTTTCCAAGAGGGAAGGGGGAATTAATCCAAGGGACACGATCCTGCAATTCACTGACTGAAGCAACTTTTGTGTGCGTGTAAAAGCAGTATTGGAACTGAGGAGGACAACAGCGCTGCTCTGAGCTTGTCAGTCGGCAACGGGCTGTTAACGACGAAGAGCAGGGAGTTCACCCCTCCACCAGCAAACTGAAAGTAGATCCTCCAGGGGGGCAATCACGTTCAATCAGAAAAGATACGGCGGGAGACTTGCTGAACTAGGCTTTCTGGAGACTATTTGTTTTAATTTGGAGACCATTTGTCCTACCAGGCACTTTTCGTGCAGCACCAGAACCCCACTGGTGCTGTGCACCTCAGGAAAATGATTAAGCACCTTAGAGTAGACATGTTTAGTCCCAGCACAAACATTATCATAAGATGGTGATTAAGGCCATAGGAATTAAGCTGCTGCTGTATTACTGAATTTGTTGTTTAGGTAGTACCCAAGTACCTGGCTCTGCTCAGGGAAGAGTTAGCTGCTGTGATTACTTGCTTCTGTATTTGTACATTGCCTAGCACACCGGGATCGTTTGCCTAAGGAGAGGAATTCTGTCAGGTGGGTTTTCAGCTCACTAGTTTTCACATTCAAAGAAGAATTTAAAATGCAAAATACCTATTTTTTTTTTCCTGCCCCTTCTGTCAAAAAAAGGGCCAAAGCCTTAAAGTGCATTGGTTCTGGTTCTGAATTCCTTTTTCGTTATCAAAAGGGCAAAGATACCTTTCGCAAGCCCCTGTCATTACCATGTTTAATCACTAGAAAAGTCTCTTCCAGTGAAATCCAACCACCTTTGAAAATAGATACATGCAAACATAACCAATCCCGTTAAACACCAACACTCTGATCTTAAGTGCATGCCTTTTTCAGCATGATATTGGGCTTGATACCTGATCCAGAATAGAAAAATCAAATGTGTGGCTAGAAAAAGGGAGGGACAATTTGGGGCAGTGTTTTGCTCAAGGGAAGTGTATCCAGAGGATTTGTCCCCTCAGCGTGAAAGGTCTCAGTGCATGAAAGTCCCTTTGAGTAAAAGATCTCAGCATCCATCTCACATAAATAAAGCAGGTTTCTATTATCTGCCTGATGCCAGAGAAAATAGAATTGCCCAGGAAGCTTTTTTTAAAACCAGGAAGAGAGTGTAAAATCTCCCCACACATGCGCACGTAAGGTAAACAGAATGAGCCCCTTAGTCTTCTATGTTCCCCTGACAGAAATGCTTTTTGAGAGACAGTCAGACACCTCTGAGCAGGGTCTCTCTCCCCTGTCTCCTGGAAGGCCTCTGTAAAAGCAGGATCCCATCACGGGATGGAAGAGAAACCGAGGTGTTTGTTGACTCTGAACTTTCCCTTGTCCCCTTTGCAGATGGCAAGATGATACCGCTGGGCACCAAAGTGTGCAATGTAATAGGAATCGCAGAGCAGAGGTAATTGCACATGCTCACGCACTCCATTGCCTTCAGGGAGGCTGTTGCTTCCAGCTTATCTTTACAAGCAAATTTCACTCCTGGCCTAAGTGACTGCAGAACAGGACTGCTCCAACTCCAATGGTTTCATTGGACTTTTTTCCCAGCTTATCTCGAATCCTTACAATTACATTACTTCTCCTGTCACCTTTAAATCTGTCTGCAGCCTCTTTGAGTGTCAACACACCTCACTCTGAGCAAGACTGATTCTCCTCCTCTTCCCCCTACCCCACTGTGACGCTGCAGCACTTGTGCGGTCCAAACCAGCCCTGGCTTCGCTAGCAGGTTTTGTCCCTTAATGGATGGACCTCGGCTTACGGCAGCAACACTACAAAGTAGCCCCCTTGACGTGATCAGCATAAATCAAGGCTTGAGTTACTTTAGTCAATAAAATTATAGTGAAAGCTGAACTATCAATTGGGACACCTTTGTTGCTCTGCCACAAGCCCTAAACCTAGTCTCCCTTGCTTAGAGCCGACTTTGAATCATCTAGAAATAGAGTATAATGGTACTTACCACGTGAGTGAAGCCAGTGACTAGTCCCCAAATTAGTTAAGATGCTCTACTTTAACATACAATACAGCTAATATTGTTTTTAGCAGTGCTCAGAATGCACAAGCCAGAACGAACTCATCACACAGATTGGAAAGTCCCTTAGAAAGGAGATATAGATGTGGTTTCAGAACTACATGCAGAGAAACTGAGGCAGAGGCTCCCACTATTAACCCTCAGGACAGAAGCCAGACCTCACTCAACATCATGCATTCTCCAGGCGGAAAGCATAATCTAAATCCCAGTTTTTTCCTCCTGTGGCCTCATTTTTCCCCACAACAGCACTAGGGGCTGTGAGACAGTGTCTTGCTATTTTTCCAGTTACCTCTTTGCAGGGACACACAACACCCAAGCAGCTTCTCCTTTCCGAGGCTCTATTGCTACCAAAATCGAACCCGATCCTGCCATTGGCAGTGGTGGTTGGAGTGGTTTCCATGAGCTCACTGGGGGCGTTGCCTTGCCGCCGTTCAGGGCACCAAACATACCAAACCGGATAGAATAAATCATTATGAATCCTGAGACAGACTCACTGGCAGAACTGAAGGCATTTAGAGAGATATTTATGGGGTGGCTCTGATTTTCTGGGTGTTGTGTAGATACCATGTACACCTGAGTTGACGCCAAGAAACACACGCGATCTTTCAGCAACTGGGGATTTGTTTTTTCATGCTATAGCTAAGAGGCTAGAATCCGGACTTGTAAACTACAGCTAAGGAGTTTGGGAGCGGCAACCAGGAATGCAAAGGAGCATTCTGTGTCATCCTGAGCAGTAAAACACACCGATGGGACTTGCTGTGGAGCAGTGGTGGCAGATTGTACCAGTCACGGACAGACCCACTGCTGAGGAAGGAGAAAATCCTGGAGAATATCACAGAAGGCAACTGTTCCTACTGCTGTCCTAAGCTTAACACCTGAGGATCCAGTTTGGACAAGATAGATGTGCCTGGTCCCCTACTAGTGATCCCAAATATTAATGGGACAATAAATAGTGGTTTCCCCATGCATCTGTTTCTCCAGGGAACTCCACACTGCAAAACCGTCTCTTCCTCATCATCCTACCCACATTGCTGTCCTCTCCAGGATGCCAGTGAAAACCGAGAAACCTATTTTAAGATGGCCAGGCTAACAAAAATCTCATTTAAACCACTTTCCTAGAGGGACTGGAGCCAACAGTAAGGGGAAGCATCTGATCTCATGAGAATGAGAGTGTTTGGGATTGGAACATCTTAAAAAAGCTCCCCCATTTTTTTGGCACGGAAGGCTTCCCAAATCTAACACTGCTTCCCTCTTTAATCCATACTCCAGCCTAATTTGGATGAGGATCCACATGCAAATGCTCACTGCTTCATCCAGCTTTGCCTAAGGCCAATTATTTTTTGCACAAGGCTTGCTAAATCTCTGCCAAGCTGGATGGTAGTGTGTTAAAAATGGAAAAATCAAAATATTTCCAACTCCTTCTATAAAAGGGGCCAGGATGTTTTGGTGTTCTGTGACTGATGCTTTATTCATTATTCACAAGGACTATATCTGTTTGTTTTCTTTTTTCCTACAAGACAATTTACCTGAAAGCGAGAAGAAAAAGATCCCAAACCAATAGACCAGAAGAATGTCTCCAGTCTCCATAGAGACACCAGAAAAACACCATGATCATGTGAGTTGTACACAAGAAGCCTATTCATACTGGAATGGGTGGTGTTCCAGGACGTTAAGTAATTTTGACAATCTGCCACTATCTCAGCCTGCAAGAAGCCCAGAGGGAGTTATTGATGCCATCAAGTACTGATCTTTATAAAGGCTTTCTAGACAGCCTTCATCATTCCGGGCTCTGCAGGACCCCAAATCCAAACCTGCAGATGGATCTTAGCACAGCCGTTCAAAAGAAACCAAGACCAACATCCCCAGAGAAGCCCAGATGCTGCGTGTCCTACACGAACTGCTCAGGCTTCCCCTCCCAAGCAGGCTGCAGAGAGGCAGGAATTGCCTGCAAGAAGCCCAGCTATCACAGTACACTACAAGAGCCCAGGTCTTGCTTTTCACTTACCCGGGCGCCGTGCTGCTGCAATTCACTGGTGTAGATGATAGACTCGCACTTAATTAACACAAGGACAAACAAGGAGAGACAGGGGCTCTGGGAGCTGATAGATAACAAAGCATACCAGAATTTACTGTAGCACTGCTGTGTCCCTAGGGTTCACAGGTAAGGCTGGGACTTTCATTGCCTAATGCTAAGAGAAGGGCAGAGAGATTTCCAAGAAGCAGAGCTTGATCATGCCTATAAATAGATTCATTCCTTCTAAACAAGGAAAAAGCAAAACCTCAGCTACAGTGAAAAACCTCTTTCAGAGGTCCTGGCCAAATTTACTCTTCTGAGGTAGCCTGCTCACAGGCAAAGGGCTTGCTGTATGCATGGAAGCCAGCCAAGGCAGGGTTTGGTGCTTGAAACACAGAGGAGAGTCTCCCTCTTATTAAAAGTGCCTGATTTGGCTACCTATGATTCACAGTGTCCTTCCTAGACCTGCCACAAAGTCTGCATAAGGTCCCTACCTTATGGAGTAGAATCAATTTCCCAGCCAGCGCTGAAGAACAGCACCATTCCCAGAAGGATTTGTTGCCTGGGTTGCAGCAGTTGGGTATTTCAACATCAGCTAGGAACCAGCACGCAGCTCCAAGGGCTCAGGAGTGCTGTATTTGGGGGACTCGGCACAGACAGCTGGGCTGCCTGCACACTCAGATTCATCAGCCCCAGCTCAGTCAAAACCACTTGTAACACTGAATCCCTCAGAGTAGCCTTGGACTACAAGATTTGGCCCTGAAGAATGACCTGTGCCATTCTGGAAGCAAATCTGTCACACTCCAGATTGCTTAACAACACCCAAGGCACCCACAGGAACCTGCAGCCCATCAGGTTGTGCCACTGCTCACCTCCACAATAACTGGCTTTGCCTCACTTCCCTTCTGCTTGTGGCAACATGTTTTCAGACAGAGCTTTTGGGATGATCCCAGCTCCGTGGGGGGACGAGCCCTGCCCCCAGCCCAGGGTGCAGACAAAACAGCTAGTACCCATGAGGAACAGGGAAAAATCAACTATAATTCAATTGCCATTCAGTAGAATTAGGACATTAAAATGCACACAGCTGTTAAGACCCTGGTGCCAATGGTTAAGCCACAGAGCTTTTACTGTGTTATCAATGTAAGTGGGGGAGTAGGACATCAAACAACTGGTGCATGTGCCCAGTCCCCTTGCATTTAAGGAGCACCTCCAAGCTCCTTGACTCAGTACCCCATTTTTCTGCCCATAACTTCAGCTTTATGGTTGACCCTGAGCTGGTTTTCTTCTCACCATTACCTGTTTCCATGCCTCCTCTCTCAGAAGTGCTCTCAACAGTGCTTTTCCGATGGCATTCCAAAAGGCCTTAATCCCTGTTGCCAGGGTCCTTACCACTTCTGGGAGCCTCAAGCCTGGTATTAGCTGATAACCAAGCATAGCACAGTGTCTGTCATTCAGGGCTTACCTCAGACTGCATGGATCTTGATCATGTCTGTTTGCAAGCAACAACTGTTCTCATTTCCCTTCCACCTATTTCAAAGATTTCCTAAAGTAGGTAAAGTTTCACTCTCCAGCTTACTGTAGGCAGCACCTGAAAAACATCTTTAACACAGGAAAGCAAACTCTCTAGACTCTACCTGAAAGCCTGTTCCTGCTTCCTGCCTACCACGTTGCCATCAATCTGCCATTAGCATTTCCTCATACTCCAGAGGCATTCCTGCTTGTTATGCTAATATTTTACATTTAAACTTCTTCATAACCTAACTCCATTTTGTTCTCTATTTTCTATTACTTTCTTCTTATTATCTTACCAGAGTTAAGGCAGTACCTTCCTTCCCATTTAGCATCTCACATTTTGCTCTAAAAATCTCCCTGCTATAAGAAAGGGAAGGAAAAGAAAACTCTGGTTAAAAAACCAGAAGGGAAGCTCGTCTTCCCCCTTTTATAAGAAAGGAAGGGTGCCCACGCCCATGCATTTCCACCTGCAAGCACTAATTAGGAGACACTGTGCTAAGCACCTTCTGCACTATAAAAAAGGGACAGGACAGCCTTAGAGAGATTTGTAATAGTTATAGGTGCTGGTTGTGCTGTGGTAACCCAATATTAGTCTCAGAATTTGAAAGCAAAGTTGTCTTGCTATTAAAATAGGCAAGGTCAATACAGAAAGAGTCTCTGTAGACTATGATTGCACAGTATTAGCCGAAAAGAACACCGTGAAGAAAAAGTCTGAGATTTTATGGTAAGGCCATCTTACTACAGCCCATGCTTTATTATATAGAGCTCTTTCTCTCTCTTTTTCTCAATTCTGAGCTTCAAACAAATGTTGTATCTTCTAGCATGGAAAGAAGAATGTTTCAAGACTTAGTTTCTTAAGTCTTATTAAGTCACATGAAATTTTCCTTTCCCCAGCTATGGATCCCTGTTGTAGGTAAGAATGCTGTGTATGAGCTACAACAAGGGGTCAGGGAGGACTCTGAAACTCCTTAGTCTTAATTCTTCTCTGCATTCTATTCTGTGCTTTTTACATTAAAGAAAATGATTATTTGTCACAGTTAGGGATCTAAAGTCTAGAAGAATACTAAATGCATAGGAAAATGGAAACATTAAAGTGAGTATGGACCTTGGCACATAGAAGAAGAGTTAAGGTTTATGGAAAGTCTTCTACTAAGTGAGCAGAAAGAAATTATTCAGCTGCAGCTAGAGAGTAAACCAAGATATAAAATTTCTCATAGTAAAACAAACTTCTTTTCAAGTTATTACTACCACTTCATAGCCTGTGATAATCAGTCATGAAACAGCCTATGTCAGCCTGGTTTTTTACAGTGAGAGGTCTGCTCCTAGAATGACAGAAATAGGCTTTCTTCCCTTGTATAATGGAGTAGAATAACAAATAGCATATAAAGGAAACATACAGCATCTCTGCTACGATTCTTTCAGAAAAAAAACCTGGGCAGACATGGATGGGGAGCTGGGGTGAGAAGGATGGGGCTGACAATACATGATAATAGCATCACCAGCTGTTTACTAGCTGGAAAGCTTGAGTGTAAACTAGCAGGTGTTTCTGTCTTGGTGTAATGCCTGAACATGGACATTTGATGTGCAACTAATTCCAAACTCAAGGGCATGCTTTAGACACCGATAAGCAGAGTTAACCTTGCTGATCCGGGTAGAGGAAAGCAAGCTATCAACTTCATGTGCATCAACCCAGCTCTTGGTCCATCCAGCACGAGAGTCTCCTGTCTTGGCTTTGCTCATAATCAAAGCTGCTTGTGGATGCCTTAACGGAAAGCAAGATGGGGGAGCTGAGGGCACTTGGGCGTTGGAAGCATGAAAGGAGGTGTGAGAGCTAAGAAGCAAGTAGAGCTCTTAGCAGGAAGGAGAGGAGGTTTGAATGCCATTGCATGGAGGGGGCTGGCTAGGGAAGATGGGGCAGGAGGCAGAGGGCTAATGCCAGTAGCTGGTCTGAGTCCTGCTTTTTTTGTGGTGCTGCTTTGACCTGCGTTGGCCAATCAACATCATTTCTGGCATACTACCTTCACTTCAGTCCTCCACCTGCCACTTGCCGTTAGCTGCTCTGTTTCTGCAGACATGAGTGGGAAAACTCCCAGGGTCTTCCAGAGTATTAGGATTGTGAACAGGAGCCAGTCTAACAGATTAATCCTGTTCCATTGCCTGCAATGGGACTAAACTGATACTAGATAAAGATCTGGTTTGTGATCCAGATGAGGCAAAGCTTGAGAATAATTACCAGCTAACTAGGTCTCCACGGTCAAACTGTTCTCTTGGCTGAATCAGGATATGTCACTAGTTAACAATAAGGATCTGCTCCGAGCTTAGAGCAGCATCCTTGTGAAAAGTTGCTCCTTTAAACTTCCAGTGTGATTGTTTGGGGGTTTTTTCTATATATAGTAAAGGCACAACAGTGACAACTTCCATCAGGCAAAGGACGGTGACTTAAGATGTACTGGTAAGCCACAATGATTGTTGGGAAAGTCAAAGAGCAGATTAAAGGGTTTTCTGTTCCTAATTGTTTTAAGCAGAACTGGTATGACCACATTGCTCCTGTGTACAGGAGTACAAACAACTCTTCCATTGTCCAAAGGGCTCTCTGGGTATGAGGTGTTACTTCAAGCAGAGAGCAGTTTTGTTCATCTGGTGCCCAGTTGTCACTTTGTACACACAAGTAACAGTAGATACACAGCCCGGATCGTGGGCTGGGATAAATCAGGCTGGTTCTGTTTGCTTCCACAGGGCTTAGCTAACTTATATTAGGAGATATAGGTCTCTTGGGCAAAGGTACGAGTTGTCAGCTGCTGCTTTCTGTCTTCTTTGCAGGGGATTTTTGGGGACTTGGTGACTAGCACCCAAGCAATCCGCAGAGTGGGTAAAGATGGAGTGTTCCTGGGCTCGTGGTATTTGTGAACATTACCCCGTTGCGCTTTACAAACAAATAAATGCTCTCAGCCCTAAAATGAGCGCTTATAACTGTTCTAAATACATGCAAATAGGAAAGGATGACAATGTTATCAAAAGACAGACTGATTAGAAGTCCTGGACTCTTTCTGACCTTTTCACACTACACTGCAAACTCGAAGAGCAGCTTGCAGGTCAGAGTAACAGCAATCTGTCTGCTTGACAGACTTCAGTGGGATCTCCAGAGCCTTGCTGCCCATTGGATGTGGAGTCACTGTATTAGTGGTAGGTGGAGGTAGGTCAGCACAGCTTCACTGATTTTTCAATAAAGTTATCAATATCCATCAGCTGAGGCTCCCTGTTCTGCATATCCTGCTGCTAAAGCTCGCTAGTGGTGTTGTGGGTGCTGACAGTCTGTGTGAGGCACTAATGAGCCGGTCATTAAAATGCAAAGTTTGAGAAGACTGTTTGTCAAACACAGGGTGGTGTGCGTGGTTAGAATAGACAGCACCATAGAAACCCAGATGCTGGCTAGAGAGGCAAGAAGACAAATGTCCCTTTGGTCTGCTTCAGCCTCAGATGCCATCCAGCCCATGTTCAAACATCCAGACAGGGCTGCTGTGTTCTCATGACCAATTGACTCTCCCTTTTGCAAGTGCTGGGTCACGGACGCGCGGGTTATTCATGTTAAAAGACAGGCAACACAACTCTTCCATAAAAGTCCAACAGACAGACACGTTAACCCCTGTAATCCCTTCCTGTGGTATATATGACGCCACCTAGATTTATTAATTAAACCCTGTTATCCGGTGGCCACTGTCAATTAAGTGTTTCCTTGTAACGTGTGTAACGAGGGCTCATTCATTAGCAAATGTTTCCATTGTATTTAAGGCTGTGAGTCTCTCTGAAGACTTCCCCAAAAAGAGGCACAGAATTTGTTGTGATTTGAGATTCTGAGTGAAGGGAGGGGATGGAGAAGTAAAAAGCTGGAGTGACAGATAATGGATCTGTTGCTAAACAGAACAATTAATAAGTGATTATTGCTGTGCCCTGGAAGGGCACGGTGCCATCTGCAAACAACTCTGTTTCAGGAGGTGGATGCAATTCCTGGCTCTGCTGCTTGCCAGCCCTGTGACCCCAGGGAAGTTGCAACACACCCCTACCTTTTTTGTTGCTGTTCTCTGCTTACACAGCTCTCTGGAGAACTGCACGCACCACTGAAAAGAAGCAACCTTACACGTGGGGCTTGCATCTTGATCAATGCCTCTGAAATGTAGCCTCACCCAATAGTCTCTTCAGGTGGCCAACAGTGTTGAGGTCTGAAGTGGTGCTGGCTCAATAATTCATTGCAAGATTTGTAGTGCTGACACTCTTCTAAAGTACCAGCTTCCTGAGTTACGTGACTAGAAATATAATCGCATCTCTGTCAGATAAACTCTAACTGCTGAGAAACTAAACCACCAAAAGACTGAAAAAAAAGCACAGGATGCTTCTTTCAAGCAGCACCTCTAATAATAAAAACTTCATGATTTTAAATGAGTACTTAAAGTCCCTTCAGACCAGATGTGATTTTTAGATCATTGGGTTTTGGTAAAACTGATCTAATAGAATAATTAATCCACTCTGAATGTTACCAAGAGTTCTTTCCAGCAGCTGCCTCAAGAGAAGGAGGGAAAGGACTAACTGAATCCAAAGCTTTTAATAAGTACGTGCCTTGCCAGTTGTGCTAGAGCAGCTGTTGCGAGGTGGAGCTACAGTTCCCCCTTCTGGCAAAATGTGCAGTTGCAAGTCCTTTTTTAGAATAGGATTTATTTTTTATTATTTTTTTTTTTTAAAAAACACATTCAGTTAATCCAAGGCTGCGTTAAGGCTCCCTGTGAATAAAGCTCAAAGCTAAGTATGTCAGACAAATCACAAAGTGTGCATGTCGAGGAAAAAAAAATAATCAAAGCCTACCTGGAAATAACTGACAAATAGCCAAAGGAATTAAACTCAGCCAGTTGGCTAACTTAACCTTAGTAATGATATTATTAGTGCTGCAGTGGTGTTATGTCTTTGTACAATGATCTCAAAGCTTTACATCTACTCATCTGGGAAGCCTCTTGTAGAGATTCTTTAGTTGCCAGAGGCCAGTTGCAGAGCCTGGAAAGAGATGGGAGTGGGAATTTGGATATGAGGCTGAAAAGGTGCTGGGTGGTGTCCCTATGTTGTTCCCCGATTGTTGGAGCGCTGCAGTAGGCTGTTGCCTGCCAGCCCTGGGGAATGGGGTCGGCAGCAAATCCTGAAAGAATCCCACAGAAAAGATTTGAGTCAGATGTTCCCCCGCTCCCAGGTCCTCTGCAGCCAGACTGAGTGAATGAGCTGTTACCGTTGAGCACATGGCAAAGACGACCTTATCGAATCAAAATCACTGGGAAAAAGAGACAATACCATCTGGCCACTTCTGAGAGAGCTAGAGACCATGCTGGCACTATCTAAGGCAGACTGTACACTCATCCTTCCCCACGCATTCCTGGGACATTTCTAATCATAACTGTGAATGGCATCCCGCAGTGCCTTTCTGGGATCAGGTTCCCCTCTACAAATGCCCAGTCCTGTGTTTGAAGGCAGCAGAGCTCCAAGTGAAGTCCCTTGAAACGCAGCCTGACTCACTACTGTCAGAGCTGGTATTTCATGGAGGGCCCATTAATAAAGTTTTTAAGAGAATGTAATTTAGACTTTCAGAGTATTGTTGTATCTATTCAAAGTTGCATTTTTTTAAGGAAGCCAGCAAAAGACAAGCAAGGATAAAATGACATGTTCCTTGTCCCTTCTTCTGAATCATTCTACAGTAACATATGTATATAATCAATTATGGAGAGCAAAAAATAGGATTATTTTTAAGAAGCCCACTTTACTTTTTTCCCTTTTTAGCGTCGGCATGTTCACACAATTCAAAATGGATTGAAGTGATAACGAGTAACTCAGCACATGGCCCTGTCTGCTTGGTTTATTATCATGCATTCCTATCTGACTATCTAATCTAAGATGCTTTTAAAGGACCTATCATCAAAAATCGAAGTGCTGCCACAGGATCTAATTACTAATCTTCAGGAAGAAACACTGGCTTTGCTGCAAAGTTGGAATAAACCCCCCTTAAATCTTTATGAAGCAAAAGGGCAGAAGGCTGCAAAGCATACTGTATAAAACATAAAACTGTCTTTCTTGTGCCTAAGTCTGCGAGCACTTGATGCATGACGCAATACAAAACTATTGTTCTATCAGAAACGATGGTGTTATTTTACACTGCACGAAACCATGAGTCATTAAAACTGTGTTGTACCACGTCCAAGAAATGGTTTATATTGGGCTGTGTTATTCATCACTTTCTTTATTGGTTGGCTTTTCTTTGAGTGTATTACCACAGAATTTGAGTGCCCTACAAGTACAAGTGGATCCACTCTCACAGCATCCACAGATCACGCAACACTAACATTTTCTTTACATGTGGGGAATTAGAGGCAAAGATGAGGGATGAGATATTTCTAGGGAAATAAGAGTGATTTTCAGGGCAGCACTCCAAATGCAACCAGATGTCTTGTGTCATAGTCCTTCCCTGCAGGATCTCGTCTCATCTAAATAGAGCATTTTCCCTTGTCTCCTGACAAGCCAAGGACAGGTTCACCAGCTGGACCAAATAAAATCATAGCCAAGGTCTGCATCCTTCTGCTCAAAGTTGTTATTAAAACTCTTAAGGTGCAATAGGCTCACAGTAACAGTGTTAGATGCAGACTTTGTTGCTTGCCATATAAAATGGGGGAACAGAAGATTAGGGAATGAGCCTGGGATGAGTCTTTTATGCTTGTTATAGAAACCATCTTGCCTAATTCCAGGTCTCTCCTTTCTTCTGTTCCTAGGTCACTACCAGCCTTATACTCGGTTCCTGCCTATCAGGAATATCCTGCATATCCATATTCCTGGATAGTTCTTCATCGCTGACAGGAACAGGGTCACGAATCACATCCATGTGTCCCAGAAAGATAACCTAGAAGTCTTCACTCCAACTCAGTCCATGCAGAGTTCCTCAGCTTTAAGTCAAAGTATGATTTTCCTAAAACCACTGTAAAACTGTGGATGGGCACAGTCTGATTTACAATTTGTGCAGACCCAGTCAGTTTGTAGAAGTACATTTGCAGCTAAAAACTAAACCATTATAGCTAACTTGATTGTAACGGAAATTGCACTCTCGTGTCGCACTGGTATAACTATGTTTCTGAACAAATGTATGTCGACAGGCCTACTCAGTCTCATCTTAGTAACTGCCATCCACGTTCTCCCAGGGACAGAAGTATAACCCACGTAATCTGAACCCCAGCCCAGCCTGCTCTTCCCATTATTCAAGTCACCCTCCCTACCAAGCAATAGCAACACAATCATAGAGTTAAAGCACGTACCATAAACTTATCCAGACGGCTCAACGCAGATGTCCTTGAACTGCTCCGGTTAGTAATTTTGGGGTGAAACAGCATCTTCAGAAAAGTGTCCACAAAGCCTTCATTTGATGGCATCCTGAAACAGAAAATTCACCCATCTGCTGAGATGTGCCACTACAAAATACAGGGTTTACATCTAATTTGAATGCATTCAGCTTTAGTATCTAAGTGCTGAATTAATAAGACTGTTTGGCATTTGATTTCTATTGTTACAACTTCTACTAATTCTTCTGGGTTTTAGGTATTTAGTTATCTGTGTCTTTATGAACTGTTTTCAAAAATGTGTATAATTTTGTAAACTCTTACACAGAGCAGGATTAACCCTCTGTAAAAAAGTACACTCATCCCTGGAAAGCCATTTTAAAATGTCAGCTGCGCTCTCTGGTCTGGCTGGCCTGGAGTTAGCAAAGGTGCTGCTGCCCTGCCAGGGCCCCCACCAGCTCATGCACCAGGGGGACCACGGAGGAGCCAAGCTGCGCAGGGAAAGGGAGGGTTGCGAAATGCCAGCTCCCCACTGACTGCAGCCGTGCTTTCCCAACAGGAGACCACCAGATGGCAATCCTCCAGAGCAGAGCCTCAGAGCCAGCACACCAGCATAACCTCACTGCTGCGGCGCGAGTCGAGAGCACTAGCTCAAGCCAAGGAAACCTGAGAAAATAAGACCAAAATGTCCCTGAGCTTTGCTGAAGAATTCAGGCTGAACTTCTGTACCATAATGGGAAAAATCATCACTGCATGCCCTCTTCTACCTCTCATTTGTCTGTCTTTCCCGCTCTACTCTTATTACTATCATAGCTTTTTTTATTTTGGAAAGCAATGGTTACTTTTAATAAGATAGCACCCAGCTGGGATGAGCATCCCTTGCGCTGGATGCTGAATCACTGTGCAATAAAAACCTGTCTCTTTCACTAAGATTTTACAATCTAATGTTACTGTGTTTCTCTGGGGGTACTCCCCCAGTCAACGTAACACCTTTCCTACCCCAGCAGCTCCTGTGCCGAAGTCAGAGGGAATACTGTTAGTCTGCACACACCACGGTAAAACTGACTGCCCATCTCATACCAGATGGCTTGGATAGTACAGTGAAGGGGCTTGACCGAGCATGTCTAACACTTCTTCTGTTACTCTTCCTCTTTTCTGTATTCTCCCATAATTATATCATTACATTTATTACTTTTAAAACATGAAAATATAAACCAATCTCAGCCTAGAAGTGTTCATACTGGGAAGGACAAAAGAAGGCCTTTAATGACACTGGGACTGAGTACATAAACTATCATTTTAAAAAGCAAATCAAACATGCAAAGTTTAGCAAAGCAATCTCTTAAAACCCAGCCCTGGGAGGTAGATGAAGAGATGGTGTTATCTTAAAGATGAGGAAACTGAGAAGCGCCTGCCGTCAGTACCAGAAGGGCCTTCTTGCTCCCGAGTTCGGGGTTCCCAGAGCCGAACCCCTCTGCCTTCTGAGCGCTTCCCCACGCAGAGAGCTCACCCAAGATGCCCAGCCCACGATCTCCATTTAAAGTCATCCTCCTGCTCTGGGGAGTCTTACTGCTGTACACCCACTGTCCCCCCACTGCTCTCTTGCCACCTGCATCATGCAACGGTCTGACCTCAGCTCTGGAGTTAAAAAATGCTCAGCAGGAGTGAACGAGAGCTGGGATGGAGCTGGACGCCGAGTGCCAAACAGGCAAGGAACAGCAGGGGGAGGTATCAGGCCAGACATGAGAATAACCAAGAGAAATTCCCTGCCCTGCGCTGTTAGGCGAGATAATCACGAAGGTCCCTTTGGGTCCACATGTCTCCCACTCCCATCTTCCACTGTGGGAGGGAGTGGGCCCTGAAAGTAATTGTGCATAAGGAAGGAAATGGTTTTACAGGCAGTATACAGAGACAATCCTTTGTGCCCTGGTCAACTGCACAGCTGTGCACATCTGCGAGGTCTTGAAAGGACACGGGTACTGGAGGGACATGTAAAAGGCTTTGCCCTTTGGGTGTATTTCTGAATGCTGCTGATCTCATTCCCACTGCACAAGTCTAAAGGAGAAAGATAGTGATGCCACATGCATCCCTGGAAGAGGATGTAGCTCTCACCCTCCCAATGCATGGATGCTCTCAACAACCAGAGGTTCTGAAGAACACATCTGGAATCACTTACAGCAGCATCTGGAAGCTGTCATGAGCTGCAATGAGACACAGTTGTTTAATTATTCTGGGTCCATATCCTTTGCCACTGTGAAGCTGTCAGTGGCCATTCAACCTCCTCGGCACAGATCCCAGCACACCATCCCTGCACGCTACTCGTCACATATAACAGTTGTGATGGTACGAGAAGCATCAACTTTATCTTCAGCCCTGCCCTGATGGCATCCAGCACAAGCAAACAACTATGGGAAGCTCACTGTTACAGCAAGAGGAATGAAATAAAAAGGAAAAAGTCTTAAATACTCAGAGCCTAGAACAATAGCGCTATAATATTCACAGTTTATCTCACCACCAGACACAAATGAAGATTTCATTCCACAGCATCAATCTGTTCTTTCATGAGAAGTCCATCAAGAAATCTATTTGCAGCAGCTGTATGGTTAGCATTATTTTATGAGAGATCCTGGAAAAGGAAAGGAATATGAAAGTACCCAGGACAGACTTCTACTTTACTGTTATATTCTCAGCACCTCATGCTCTCTTACCTATATAGAATAGATGGTCTTTTCATGGAAGGTGCTCCTTGTTGTTTCCCTATCTCTTTACCAGCACCTTTGCTTGCTCCTGGAAGTGAAGGAGTTAAGCAGACTGTACTGTGCATTTTACTCACAGCACAAAGGGCGAGAAGCTAGGGATTCTTGCTCATTATCCCTGTGCTGAACTTCAAGGCTGCACTTCCTCTGAAATCGTTTGCATCTTCCCTTTCCGCCTCCAGCAATGCCTCTGAGGTCAGTGTCTTGACCCAGGATGGATGGGACTAGAGCGGGAGGGAGGCTGATGCCTACGCTCAGTCAACTGTTTCAGAGTGGGATGGTGCTCCCTGTGCTAACAGGAAGCAAAGAAACGTGAGAAAAAATGGAATAGAAATAATAGAAACCAAACAGGAATGTTGAGAAGTTCTGGGGAGAAGAGGAAACATGAAAGTACATGGGATACAAGAGGACAGAGTGCACTCACGCAACGGTGGCTCCAGGGGCGCAAATGAGACGTATAGAAAACGCAACGGAATGATAGAGAAATCGTTAAACCAGGACCAAATTCCAAGGGATACATCTAAGAGTTCAGCTCATGCTGCAATAAACAGCCAGATGGCTGCGTATCCCAGAGAGACGCTGCTGGGAAAGGAAATGGAGAGGGAAAGAGGGGGAGAGCAGGGTCACTTACACATGACTCTTCCATTCCCAGTGAAAGAGGAAAAGGAAATGTAGATTAAGAGAGGTCTTCACGGCCCCAGCACTGGCTGAGCCAGCACAGGCACAGGAGGCAGAAGCAGCCAAGGAATGTCTTTGAACCTCTTGTGCTCACATATTTTTCTTGCCCTCTTCCCTTCTCACTCTCTCCCACCATTTCAGCCCCCTCTTTTCTTACTTGCACACCACCCCTCTCTCCATTTCTGACAGTCTCTCTGCACTTTTTCAGAGGCCCAGAGCAAGGACTGGTTTATAGCACTCTAAGCCATGTGTCACAGTCTCACGTCCTCTCTTCTTTTGGTGCTCCAGAGTAGAACCCCTCACAGGTCACAGTCAAACCAAGGGGAAGCAGTGAGACAAACCTTTACTCTTACAAAAAGTGCTCTCTGGCATCCCCAAAGGTCTACAGGGTCTCCCGGATTCATCTTCCCAGTGAAAAACAGAAAAATCAAATGCTCTACTAATAAAGACATAGAAGCTGGACCTCCCACACTGGGACAGGCATGGGAAATACTGTCAATTCAGGATTGCATCAATTAACTCAAAATCAGGACCTCTTCTTATAGTTCTTGACACTCTCAGCACTCATTATGTGATCTCGAATAAGTCGTCTAACCTTTCCGTGTCTCAGTTTCCTCAGTTCTGAAACAGGGAAGAATGCTGACCTTGCTTTGTATAGGACCCCCAAGATTTTGTGTTAAAAACATGAAACTAGTTTAAGGAAACATTATTGGATGAATCAGCTGCTATTAGCGTCTTCTACTAACTAAGATTTTAAAAGCTTTGGTCCTTCAAGCAGCTGTGAAAGTAAGAAATATCACTGAATTTCAAAGCAGGAGGGGTTTGTTGTTGTTTGTTTTATTACTGGGCTCTTTTTCTGGCTTGAGCTTGTAAGTGTTACACATATGGATTCTTTTATCCGATTCAGCTAGGATGCACCAAAGACAAGCTCACGCTGAAGGCAAGAGAGATGAGAGAGCACTCTTTACACATCAGTTAGTCCTTCACAGACAGACCTCACCCTGCAGGGTGAAGGGCAGCAGCAGGAAAGGCAAAATGAGAACTACCTGCTGCCTCAGCCAGCTGGCAAAACAAGAGCAAATCCAAAAAAAACCCCACCCCACGATATTGTTCTGTTTTGCTTTGATAAACTCCTTTTCATTGAATAGTATTTTATTACCTGTACAGAGGCCCTGAGTCTTCAATTAAAATTAAATGACTATGGGGAACGGGGGAGCTGGGTTACATAGAAAGAAAGTGGCTGTCTAAAAGGCACCCAAAGTTTGGACATTAAATCAACATTAACCAAGTCCTTCTACTTTCTCTGCAGTTGGCAAGATTCTCACGTGGAGTAAATCAACAGAGACTGAGTGTCCCATGTACGGCCACAGACTCTAACCAGTACTGGGAAGGCAGTTCGTGGGTGTGCAGCACTAGATCTCCTCTCCGCCCCTGGACACGTTGCTGACCTGCCTGACATTATTCCGCCAGACTACACGGAGCTCAGACAAAGGGGACTGGAGAAGCTAGTGGAAAGTAAAATAGTAGGCGCGGTATGATATTGTCACTGGGGATGCCCACGAGATTCCTGGAGAAAACAGTACCAGCCATTACTCAGGACATATTCCCAGTCTGGCTGCAAGGGGCTTACAAAGTTTGTTCCGCCCAGGAATACAAAACCTTAAGAGATATTACCTATGAGCAAAGGGAGACAGCTGCCTCGCAGAGGGAGACAGAAGCAGCAGGTTGCAGGTTACACTCTCTCTACCACCCTGAGAGGTTAATATACCGGGCTGATTTATCCAAGCTTTTAAAAAAATATTATATTTAGGGAAGGAAAAAAAAGACTAGTTTTGCTTTTTTCCTTTGTTCTGTATGCTGCCTACTTTAGGTTGAATAAGGTATTCTTTCTTCTAAGCTTTTTATTTTTAGCATCACTGTTTGTAAATTATTTTCCCTTTTACACATGTCTCCTTTAGAAGGAGATTGAAGTCTGCTGTTAGGAACATGTTGGTAGTACTTCTGTCCCTGGGTGCTTGAACGACAGGGTGCAGTACTTTGAGAAGTCAGCATTTTTAGGGCTGTTTGCTTTCATCCTTGCTTTGAATCTGTTTTAGAACCTGCTGATTAAGCAAGGAAAATAAAGAGACCGAGTAGGGAGGCTGGCTGAAGCAGGAGGAAGACAACAGACTACCATAACACCTTGGTAAAGGATCTCTTTTTTACTGGGACTGCTCATAACTTTGCAGATGGTTTTACCATCACTTCAATCCCATGAGCCAGAGCTGAACATCAGGAGAAAGAATAGTTTCACGGATAAGACAGTAAACCAGATACTGCAAATTGTAAACCAGATACTGCAAATTTTATGTATCATCTTTAGTAAGACACTAATAATAATATGAATGATAATTCAACTGTAGAAAAACAATTTGCTTTTCTGTCTTGCCTTTTGAAGATGCATGCTCTTTTGGTGTCTCCCATGACCCACATAGCGTCTACCCAGTGGGATTGCTGTGTCTCTAAACACCACCACAATGGGAAAATCAATGGCGTGGGCTGAATCCTGGAACAGAAAACTTGGCCACGACTGTATCATTTCCACTCAGCAGACAGGCAGATCGCTTCTGGCACCTCTAAGAGCAGGAGGCCTGTTTTACTGACTGGCTCAGATTCCAGATCCCCTAGAGCAATAGAAATTGAAACACACTGTCCAGAAAGATTTAATAAAATAGTCTTTCACCCACAAAGATGGGCATCAAGCCATTCTCGCTTTGCCTCTGCCTAGCAGCACACCCTGGCTGACAGGTGATCAGAGTCCAAGACAGCCAGAACCCAGAAAGGAGAATAATTCTTCTGAGTCAAAACAACTGCAGCATAGGAAATGTTTGCATTTCTGGGCTGTAGCGCTAACTGAGACAAATGCAGTTCTCTCTATCTGCCACAGTATTTGCAATATTTCATACCACAGAACAGCTCAAGGTATGCAGGCTTTTCAGTGGAATTTGCCCTAACGTCCCCCCCGTCCTGCTTTTGAAGCCAGAAATCCCTACCTCCTTGCCAATAGTTATTATAGATCTAGACTGCATCATCAGAATATAAAAAGTTTTAATTGCATCTTTCTTGGAGTTTTCTTTGACTTGCTTAATGAGGTGTGGGGTATTTTTATTATCATCATCTGTTTTGCAGAAGCATCTAGGATTCCCAGTCGTAGCCCTGCAGTACCAGCTGCTGTACACATACAGAAAAATGGCAACCGACTTTCCCCAAGGAAGCTTATCTGACCAGACTTGTGGCATCCTACTCGTGCCCGTACACGGCTAGGTCCTGCACCTTCAGAAAGTGGTTTCCACTTACAGTTATCTTCGCTCTCTGGAAATAAAGCCAGTTCATACAAAATTAAACTCCCTCAAACCATCAAACTGGAAGACAGACCTAGATCTTTTCTCATTGCAAACAGGAAAGGGGTTAGGTCCATTACAACTGGTGAAAACTTCCCAGGGCATAATGCCAGTTAATTGGGAGACACGTTTCAGACACCCTTTCATGCTTCTTATAAAATGGTGTCATTTGGATGCCACGCTTCAGTCCTAAACTGGACACTGCACAGCACAGTGATGCAAAAAAACCTCCAACAACCAACCAAATAAAAACCTCAAAGCAACTTGCTAAATTCCATGCTTTTATCTAGGGCTCTCAGATACATGGGAATCCCTAGCCAGATTTTTTTATTGTTATGCCTTTCAGGAAATTTTATCCAAGCAGAACAGAAGAACACATACATTTTGCTGGGTTTCTGGATGTCCAGCAGCAGATTTGATCCGGTAGTTCTGTGTCCAGGCCTCCAGAACATATCCTTTGGGTATGTAAAGCTCATCCCTACAGCACCTGCAGAGCAAGACTAACGCTTCAGGAAACTTCGGAGCTATTAAGCATGCAGCTCACAGACAATCTGCATATGCACAGTGAATCCGTGGTGTTCATGATGTACTACACAGAATGCCTGAACAGAAACATGGCAGTCCTTCACCTCTCCAGCAAGACAAACACCTTGTCGTGAGAGGGAGTTCGACAAAGGCTCTATGTGCAGAAACCAAGCACAATAGCAGCCATGTTATTCTAGGGCTGGGATCCTCCAGCTGTCTCTATAGGGCAGCTTATATTGTTCTCTGCTAGGGCAAGTCCCAACAATTTAGAAATATGCTGCCGGGGTTCCAGTCCACCCTTTGGCAGCAGCTTTGGTTCTGTCCTAGATCCAACAGTCCTCAGTTTGAGCACCGAGTCGGCAGGAGCTGTGGGTGTTCACCACCTCGCTGGGCATCGCACACTGCCCCTGCCAGCCCCCCTGTCCAGCTTCTCCATTTCAGGAGAGGTTTTACAGCAGCTGTAGTCACACCTTGCTTCTGTAGACATGCCCGATCCCTGCCTTTGTGATGGGTCAACACCCTGAAGAGCTGCTACTGTTATCCATTTCAATAATCCTTTTCTAGAGAGAGAAGGGGCCAGTCTTTTCAGTTGATTTTAAGGGTGTTAGTCATCGTTGGCTTGCCACAGGTTTCAGAGAGCTTTCTTTGTGTTTCCCCTCCTTCCACTTTCAGGCATTGCAGAACCTTCATGCAAACTCTCACAGTAAGTGGGCTCGCCTCTAGGATGGAGACAAATACTGAACATCCAGGTATTGAAACAAGCCTTTTAAGAGACTTTGTGCTTATTCGTGGGAAGTAACAAGGGGACAAAAGTCTCTCTCTTCCTCCTCTCTAATCGGTAAATATGTTACTTCCGCAATACAAGAAAGAATAAGTGTGGCAAGAAGGAGCAAAGGGAACAGAGAGATCTCTGAAATGAATAAAGAAATTCTAGTAATTGAACAGTTCATATTTTGACACACTGAGTTACTACATTTTGAGAACTGATGAAATATCTCTCTAGACATAGCACTGCTTCCTGAGTGCCAGGATAAATACCAAGAGCTAGGGCAGCCTGATTTTCAACACAGATACATTGTCCACGCCCACAGGCAAGACTACAGTTGCTGCTGATACAGAAAATATGTAGGAAAAAGCCTAAAAAGGAGAAGGTGGCTCTGAAGGTAATGGAACCACAATTGCTGCACACATGCAGATGGCTGCTGTTCAATCACCATAGCTTAAAGATCATGAACTTAAAGCCTGTACCTCAATATTCCTGTGAGCTCTTCCATTTCCTACTGATTTTACTGAAAGCTGAGGAACCTCCTCCCACACAATCCCCTCCTCCACTTTCTATAACCTGCTGCATTTCCAGCTCTTTTCTGTTCCAACGGAAACTGATGGGACCACTCCCACAAGCCAAATTTGGCACTGTGCATCATGACCTAAGTATATACACTTGGATTTTGGCTTGCAACCTGAGATATGCCATGGATCCGACTAGACTGCAAATTTAATATTTCACAATGAAACTAAATTGGTTTTACCCTGCAAATAGCTGGGAGCATTGCTGTTCATAACTAATAATCATCCCTTGCACATACGTAGCATCTTTCATTCAAGAATCTCAAAGCACTTAATAAGCAACAATTAATTAACCCCGTAACATCTCACTGCTGTAATTAAAGCATCTATATAAGGAATAATTGCACCACCAGCGATTCCGGTTCCAGTAATTTCATCAAAATGCAGCAGATAGGTCACAGCAGTTTGTAGTGCAATGCAACAAACAGCAGCAGCCTTAGAAAGATCCTGAAAAGTTCTGTATCAGACCCCGGAGAGGAATTCAAGAAAGCAGAATGCATATAGGTAATTCATCAATGTTACAGGATTTCTGGATAACACGCTTTAATACTTCTCTTTTATAGCTATATTAATCACCAGTATAGTTTTGTTCATCACATTCACGTTAGGTTAAAAGTACCCTGTAGAATCCCCATAGAAGCCTTGATCTACAATTCCCACAGAAATACTCAAGTCAAGCAAATGCTTAGTTTTCAACTTCTGAGCACAAAGTTTATGGATCAGTTAGGCAAGACTGCCTTGAAGAAGGCAAATGAGTTTGGGTGTCTAGCTGATGCCTTTAAAATACCTTTGAGACTTTCAGGTTAAAAAAGAAATAGCATCAACGAGCATGTAAAGCGCTATTATCTCAGGCTCCGGGGTATTACATTTGCATTCCGGAGCCCGGGCACTAAGCGAACAACAGCCATTGTCTCACAGCCATAAAGGCCCCTCAAGTCTAAGTGTTTATTAGACACTCTCAACAGGCCTTTTTGGGATACTTCATGTTTCATTATCAGTTTCAATGAAGAGCTGTCTCCCATCTCTTCTTTTTCTAGTGCTGCATTAGCTTCTTTCCTCCCCTTTTATACCTTCTTTTCAGTAATAGCTGTTCTATCTTCCCATACATTTTTGACATTTTATTCCAAGACGAAGGAAAAGGGAATTTATTCCTTTAGAGAGCTTTCCTCTGCACACAATGCTTTAAGGCATCTGCCTAGATTTATATCATCTGACAGTTTAAAGATGGAACAGTAATAATAATGGCAAGACTTGCCATTTTTTCCAGCAGCTCTCAAAGCAATGCAGTGTTCTTCATCAACGTTAATTAAGTCTTAAACCACTGCCAGTGTTTTTGTAAATGGGAAATCTTAAGCACACAGTGGCTAAAAGGACTTGCAGGATGTCACAGGAGTCAGTAACGCATTTAGGAACAGAGTCCAAATACCCAGACAATTATGTTAAGGCCTAATTTTTCCTTATTCCTTTCCAGTATGTAATTAAGTGCATTTCTAGTGTGCTGGTTTGTAAGAAGTGGCTGTACTTCATGCCTTGCTGCTCGCTCGCTCTCTTTCCAAGCCCACATACCATCAGACTGGATCAATACCCAACACTGCAAGGATACTCTAAAGCAGTGCTTGAAATGCTAAACCTTGCGATGTCATACCCAAGATTTTCACAGGGCACTGGACCACCGCAATAGAAGACTACTGATATTGAGTTACCTTGTATTGTAAGGCAAAAGCCACATAGCAATAAGAGACCGAAACCTTACCAGGTATAATTTAACACGGTTTTATTGAACACAGAAACTCTAGACCAACTTAAACCAGTGAAAGCTGTGGTAGCAAGACTCAAAGGAAGTATTTAACATGGATAAAACCAGCAAGATCTGGAGTTTCATCAAAATAGAAAGATAGATATCTTGCTTCAACATTTAAGCCAATCTTTGGAAAAGGTCCAAAACAAGGCTGAGGGTGAGATTTTCCCCACGCACTCACGCTATTGCCTAAACAAAGGGGAGCCAGGTTATTTCCATGAAAGCTCTGCCTTGTGCTGTACAAAGAGCAGAGTGAGTGCTGGCAGTGCTTGGACCTGAAAGGCCACATTGTTAGAGTGACAATGTGACAGCCAGTCAGCAATAAAAGCGTTAACCCAAGTCTGGGTTTGTATTGCCCCGCATCGCTGCAAAGGCAGCAGAAAAGAATTGTGACTTCTCGGCTTGGAAGGCTGAGAGCGCACCAGCTGTAACTTCAGCTGTATGGGTAACCATTACTTTAAAGTTTTAGCATGCTTCATACACCAATTCCTCCTGAATAGGAAACTAATGAGTGACATAAAATGTGCTGTTAATTAAAAGCTTCTAACACGCCAAACCTTCTACATGCTCCAGCTCAAGTCAGCAGTTCTGCAGGGCTTGGTTTAGGCTGCAAACCAGCCCGCAGCCTCTGGCAGCAGTGTTCAGCTATTTAGAAAGATGCTCAGCCAGTATTTAACCCGCTGTTAAGAGGCATCCACATCTTGTTTAAATTTGTGAGACAGCTTGCTCCTGCTAAGGAACATTTGACATGGCAGAGCTCTGTCAAACAGCTCAGGGGTTGTGGTTTCTGTCCAGAGGACGCAAGCCAATGTTAAAAACATATAAGGAGCACCCTAGCTCGGTGTGAAGCCAAAGAAAATGCAGCTAATCTACCTCAACGAAAGATGCCTGCAGTGCTGCGCAGAAACAGGCCCCAAATTCTCAGGTCGTAAAAGAATTCATACAGCACAGGGTGTGTCTTACAAAAGGATGTGTGCCTCTTGCAAATCAAGAGGCATTGCCTATGCTTACCATTAAGGTCCGTTGTTCGGTACATCACAAAAAACATGCTGGACGAGAAGAATGCTGTTCTGTTTCAGAGCACGACAGCTTTCAGTTTTCATTTCTGCCTTGATGCAAACGAAGCAAGCAAACCCCATCCGAACCAAAATCAATGTCCTTGCTGTTACGGCAAGTGGGGCAAAGCAGCTAGTCAGAACTAGAAAGAAAAAGGGGAGAAAAGGAGGCCGAGTAAGTCACAGCACGCTGGTCAGATCTCCCAGACTTCTAGTTGCCCAAAAGTTAAGAAAAGCAACAGAATCTACTTGTCATTGCAAAGTTTCTTACTGTCCTCAGATGAAATAACTTCACACTTATAAACTGCCTTTTATGTGAAATCTTTGAGACGAGAATCTCCTTATTTTATGTAAAGCACCTAATGTGCTGAAGAAGTAATTGATTGACTGCTGTCAGCAAGCACCACTATTACACTGGGTGCATTCTTCTTCTAGAGACCTAACTGGATAATTACAGCTTTAAAAATGGAAAATCTAAAAGAACTCAAGGAAGGAAGGGTGGGTAACAGTTTCTGCAGCATTTGTTCCTCATGATAATTTAAAAAAAGGTTTCTGCAAGAATTCATGCATTAATGTAAAGAAGACTAGATATTAAATTAAATACCTAGCATGGGACATTCTCCTCTCATTGTGCTCCAAGTTGGGGTACGGCATGGAGAACTTGCCTTGCAAGGAATGCTCTTGTTTAAAGGGCTTGATAAATTGGATTCCTCTGATGCTGTTTGCTCTTGCCTTCCTTAATCTCTCCTAATCATAATAATGATTTTTTTTTTTGTCTGCAATGCATGTGACCTACTTCCACATTCCCCCTATCCTGCTGTTCTTTTCTGTCTATATTCTCTGTGAAGTATCTGTATTTTCCCCTCCCTTTTTTCATTAAAAAATTATCAATGAAAATTTCTTCAAAAAAAATTAAGATCCTCAGGCAAAGCAGGAGATGTTTGGATTCTCACCACCCAGTGAACGCTAGAAACCTCATGCTAGGATTATTCCCCTTTAACCAGTCCAGGCATCAACCTTTATCAGTCCCAAGATACTGTTAGTCTACATGGAACTTGTTGAAGTATTTGAACCACAAGGCTCTGACAGAGACCTATAAAATGCAAGTAATAGAATTCAATTTTTAATCACTCCAGCAAAAAAAAAAAAGGATTTGGCAATTAAAAAAAAAAAAAAAAGAAAAAGTAAAAAGCAACTTTGACACAGGGACAGAAAGAAAATAGCTAGCTTGGAATAGTGGCAGGTGCATCACTTCAGATAAATTATACACCATCCATCCTGAACTCTGTCTGAAGCAGAAGGGTAGCCCAGGGATTAGGGTTTTAATAGAGAATTTAGAATTAGGGATTACAGTCTCTGCTCCACTACAGCCAGTCTATGCGGCTCTGGCCATTTACAAAACAGGGTTAACAATTTTTCTCCCCTCTCAGCAATATTAAGAGACCAGCAACACTGAATATTGCCAGGCTGTTAAGGCTAAATACAATCTAAATAATTCTTGGATGGGATCTTGAGCACCTAACATGGGAGCTTCATGGGCATTTAAACCAAAAGCCACAACCCCTCTGCCCAGTACCCAGGTATTGCTGGAAGCGTGTTAATTCAAGACTCTTTTATTAACCTAGAAGTATCCTGGGTAGCTGTAGTTTTGCACAGACCTAAACAGGCCCCGATCTGAGCAGGGAAACACTTCAACTCACATGTAAACTCCGGTATAATCCAGGAGAGAAGAGCAATGCCTTTTTACAGCTCAAGCTCAGCAGTCGCCTTAGCTTCTGCGGTAGCTACCTCTCGTTTTGTTTTTATCTGACTCTGAGGCACTAGTGCAATAGGTGCCATAAAAACAAGGCAAGAGCAGCTGGTTGCATGCAAACCACTTCCAAACACACGTAGGTGCTGGTGTGGACCAGAGTGCCACAGCGCAGAGGAACTGAAAACAGCAGCACAGGGAAGTTTAGACCAGATCTCAGTTTGCGAGGCTGTAGCTCTTGGCACAGCGCGTAGCAATAAGATGGGAGAGGGACTGAGTCTGAAGAAAGTCGGCTGTGACAGAATAACACGGAAGACCTTGGGACAGTTACTATTTCTGCTCAGACCTTAATTGTTTTCCATTTTTGACCAACTCCACTCTTCCCTGGAGATCAGGAGAGGTAATAGAAAAGCAGCTTTTGCATCAAGAAAGTAATTTCTTTCCTCATTTCTGGCATACTCCACTAGGAAACCATTAGCAAAGGTCTTGCCTGCAGATTCTCATTTGAGGGTCAGCACTCCTGCAGACTTGGCACCATTCTGTATCAGCGACACTCCAGTCTTCACTTGATGTTTTGAGTGTCTTGTGACCAAATAAGTGAGTTTACTATCTGCCTTGAGAATATGACTGTCTAGACATGCCTGGCTTTTAAGATATCCATCCAGCTGAGTTAGGCAGGAGTCAAGCAGCTGCACGCACAAACTCCCTTGGTGGTGTAGTTTGTGCTGTGACTATGAAGCAGGGAAGGAGAATCAAGTAAGTGGAAATATGGTGTGGATTACCACCAGGCAAAGCGTAGTCGGTCTTGGAACTAGTCTGCATATTGGAACTAACACTGGAAGATTTGGGAAGATTTCTTCCCAGAATCCTTGACAAAACTTGAAACACCCCCCCCTCCCCCCCCCCAACAGTCCGAATCCCCCTCGTGTGTCAATGCTTCTTAACTACTGCTTCAGAAGCGGTATTCCTGATTTGCTGCAGCATAGGGGAGAGGAGAACCTGGGCCCACGTTCAGGGAACAAAATGTTTAGAGCCAAGCAAGCAAAGACAAAAGGACAACAGGAATCAAAGGGCGTTGTATCTGATCCAAGAACACAGAGCAGTTAGAAAAACAGTTTCAGAAGTAAATTGCAATAAATGGCAGGTCCTATAGTAGCTAGAGAGCTAAGAAACAAAGATATTTCCTGTGCAATAAACTAAGTAGCATTACATAAAAGAAGAACTTAATTTAAAGGGACAACCATCCTCACTCTCTGCTTTCCACAGCTTTTAACACTTTTGTGACAAACCAACAAGACACCTTAATATTGCAGCATCCAAGGGGGTCTCACTTTACCACAAAATCTCTGAAGTTATTTTTCTTCAGAGAAATGCCAAGCCGAAGTACAATGAGGATACGTGACCGAAGTCACACAGTTTGTCTCTGGCAATGCAAGAGCTGAATCTGGACCTCCCACAGTTCAGGCCAATGGTCTCAATGCTGGACTCCCTTTTAACGCCACCCCCCCTTAACACACACCCCACTACAAAAAGGGGTGGGAAACTACACTCAGGCTTACTTTATTTTCTTTACTAGAAACCCAGTGAATCAGCTCTTGATGAGAAAGTGCAGAATAATGCATATGTGACTGTTCACAACTCAGGGGAATGCTGAAAAACATCATTTTCTCCCTCCTGTCCTCAATACCTTACATGAAATGAATTTGCTGGGTGCCATTCCTAGCACCAACATCACAAAACCCACCATTCTAACTAACAGCATTTGCCGCCCTGTCAGACACCTTACAGAGACTGAAGAGCTGCTTCATCCAAGAGCCATTCTTCTGCTTGCACTGTGCATTCAGTGGATTAATTACAGGTCTCATTCCCACTGGCTATCTTGCACTTGTCAGAAGAACTGTGCAAAACTCCCCTATAAATGAGAAAAAAAAAGACTCTTAGAATAAGCAGGCTTAAAAAAAAAAAAGGCAGCTCTTGACTGGAGTATATATGTCTAATAGCTAATTATGATGCTAAGTCATGGAATCTGATGATAAAAAAAAATTAGCTATCCCCAGAAGACACACAATCTAATAAATGTTCATTGCAAATCGAGCTCCTAAATCTGCTGCCCGCTGAGATAATGAAGAATGATTCAGTCAGACCCAGGCATCTTTTTAATTTCAGATGCAGAACTGCTCAGTGTTGTGTGAGGCTGCTACAGCCAGCAGCAAGGTAACTGGGGGGCACAATTGGTGCAAACCAGGCTGCTACAGCCCAGACAGGAGGAGCTCCCTATCCAATTCCTCGGGGGCTGGAAAATGAGGAAAGAAATAGGGCCATAATGAAGGCTCGGGGGCAACAATTACCATTAGGATTCCTAGCTTAATTTTTGGTTTGACATCGCTGTAGAGATGCCCGTGTGTTTATGTCCAGCCCATTTACAGAACAGAGACAGATTCTACTCTGAAGACGTTGCTCCTTGTTAGCTATTCTTCTTCTATCACAGCAATCCTCACATGTAACCTGATTCCCTGGCAGGTATTTTTATTTATTAATGCCACTAAAAAACCTGCACCTGCCCTTTGGGTAGCAATACCTGGTGACCCTCCTTAATCCCTGACCTGAGAACAAAGCTATTATTATATTACCTTCAAAAAACTATCAGCAGCTACAGTGATATAACATTAGGCAACGGAACTCTCATCTATTAAATAAATTGGGATGTGCTTTCTGTTTTCTGACCTACATATTTAATCAACTTGTATTTTCAAGGGGCTGATAGCACAGGGCTCTGCTCCAAGGACAGCCTGAGAGTTTCCATATCATAAGTGAGCTCCAAAAATGTGCCACAACTGATGACGCAGCAGTTTTAAACAAATTTCCAGATGCAAGGCAGTGCACTTCCTATCCACCTCCTGACAGAGGAGCCCAGTGGGTAAAACAGACCTACAACTTCTGAACTGGCATGTAAAGCATGTATTAGGGAACTGTCCTTGTAAGAGACATTTCTCATGCCTTTCTTGTTTACTTGCCCACAGGCCAAAGCGCTTGGCCCAACTGTCATTCTAGGATGCTCAGAGGGAGAGCAATCACATAAAAGCATTGCAGACTTGACCTAAGGCCAATTTCTCTCCAGTGTAAGTTAAATCAATCAGCGAAGGAACCTCTTAGCTAAATTCCCTGCTTCTTTCTCACACTTTCTCTTCCCTACCCATTGCCCAAAGCCACTCTCAACCTTTCCCTTCCTTCCAGGGTTTTTTTTCTCCAGCTTGTCCCTACTCCCACAGCCCCATAAGGTATCTGGCTCTCCCTGTGATGCTGCCTCCCCCTATCTGGGATTCTCGACTGGTGCCCAAGGGCCAGAGGAGCCTTTGCTGGCTGCAGAGCAAGTCTGGAACAATCAAGTTAATCTGCTGGTCCATAGGGTGAGCCCAGCATCAGCTCGGTTCCTGCAGATATTTTCTACAAGAGAACTTTACTCACCCCTTTATTGCTATGCCCTGTAGGTACAAAAAGCTGGAGCAGTATCTCACATCCGCTGTTGACCTTGCTGCATCTCTTGTGCACAGTTCTTATCACATTTCTACTAACTCACACAAGATCTGATCTGGCTTGGTGCACAGGACTTCTTCCACCCTCGCCTATTCCAGACTTTGGGGGTGGCTAATGCCAATAGCCAGAAGTCTCACATGTGCCAGCAATAATCACCTTCTAAAAGTAAAAAGTCTTGCAGCCCTGGTATGGTCGTAGTATTGTAGTCCTGGCACCCGCACAGCTCTGCAGCTAGGTACCAACCCTGAACTGCACTGCTGTTAAGTTCAGTGTTCATATCCTGAGCTTGCTCACTGTCTGCTGTCTTCTGTCCTACCCAGGTTAAACTTTGCAGTTTTAATCTTCTTTTAATCTACAGATTAAGCTTTTAATACAGTACTTCAAGTGAAATAATGTCCATGCAAGCCTAAAAGAATTATGGGCCAAAATCCAGCCTGCCCTTAAAAATTACTGTGATTTCTGGTTTTTACTGCAGCAACGTTAGAAATTGACCCTCAGTACATCAAAAGTCAGGGTGAAGTTTTAGATGATTACAAAGTAGTTTTGTAGTTTTCTCCCATAAGTTCTGTGAAGGTAAATACTGAGCTTTGAGCCGTTCTACAGACTTCAGCTTTACAGTTCTGTAGCCTGTGTTAACCTTTGCATGGCTCAAAGCTAGCTACAGGTAATCCGTGAGGGCTTAGAGTAGGTGATGCTCACTTTAAAAGGCTCTTACATTCATTTGTAAGATCATTAAATTCCTACAGAATCATTTATTTGCTTAAACAAAGCACCATACAGTATCTTGGGTTAACCAAAGAAGTTATGCTAAAAAATTGTGCAAATAACCGTTGGTTGAGTGCTACATTAGTTAATTGTTCTTACTAAACAATGTGCTCTAAAACTCAAAATGCCTTTCAGAGGCTCCTTTTCTGTCATTTTGTAAAGTGCACACAACACCGGCAAGTTGCCACAAATATTTACACTTGTGAAATAACTTTTGCAAAAGATCAGATGGATGGTTGAGCTTAACTGAGTGCCCTGCCCATGAAAATTGACCTAAAGCAGCAAAACCTATGATGGAACATTAACAAATAACTCATTTGCAAGAGGAGGTTTCCCTTTCTTCCATCAGTTTATCTGGGACACCCAACCACTAGAAGATTTAAATACCTCTTCTAATAATAACTGAATATATTTATAGATATTTGTAGATATTTTCATCCTCCAAATAAATATGCAACACTAATTCCTGTTTAGCACTGAGCACCAGTATTTTATGACAGCAACTGCTGCTGATTGTAATTATATAGTTCTCAGAAGTCAGGATCAACTGCGGCTTCCTCCAGCTCCAAGTTGGGTGTAGGAAAATAAAAATTCTGCTCTTAGGTTTAAGTCTATAAAGACAGAGGAATTCTCAGCTTGTGTATTTGATGTAAGTAAGCACCTTGAGCTTTTGCAGAGCTCACAGCCAAATAAGAGAACTTGGTTCAGTCACGGCTCTTCTTACAGCCAGCTGCTGGAAAGTTTTACCCATCCCCGACTTTCACAGTATGTTTGTTAACAAGAAAAAAAAATAATTTAACAAAAGCTTGAAAAATAAACTGCCCTCTATCCTTAGATGTGGGATCCGTTCCCTGGAACAACAACAGAACAGCAAAAAAGCTGCCTTAGCCCTCAAGTTCTAAGGTAGATGAAGATTTCACCAAAAATTTCACTGATTCTCCCCATGCCGATTAACCCAACCAAAACATAGCACGGTCACCAATGCAGGGGGCGAACTCCAGACATGTTGGAATTACACAACGATCGGATAAAGTGCTCCAGTTGTTCAAGAAAGAAATAAATGGAAGATTAATATGTGACACAGCAAAATAACTAGGTCTTGCTCTGTCCTGCTTGCTCTTGAGCCCTCTTGACAGCACAGCCTTTACCTTTGTTATGCATTTTACTAGTACGTCCTCAAAATACAACTTTCTTGTATTTGGCTACGTCTAGAGTGCACGGGAGGGGAAAAAATGTCCACAACTTCCCATAAGCCACAGCCTGCCAAGCATCAACACGCCACACGCGATGCAGATGCTCGACAGCTCTGTCAGGCTCTCCCGGAGGCTCCCTGAAATGCCATACGTCCATCCCAGCTCCAGAAAGCAGCTCTGCTTCTGCTAGCAGGTACCAGAGGCCATTTCTAGCACCCGCACTGTGCAGCCCCTCACTTCCCCTCCTTTCACTTGCTCTTCTTGCAGGATTGCAAATCAGTGGGTGCGACTGGAAAGGCAGAGTTCAGATCTCATCCCAGTTTCAACCCTGACAGCCCGTCACTTTGTTTTAAGCTCTCCCCTTCTCATCGGTCCACCTCCAGATTCCCTCCCTTGGTGTTTTCAGGCACCCATCTAGCAGTCATCCTTCAACTTCTTACCCTTTTTCCAAACTAAAGAGCTTCTAGACTTCATTCCACCTGCTCCGGGTTACAGTAGCCCAACTCTATGCCAACCCATGTCCAACAGTTGGACATAAGGAATTGCCACAGTTGTCATCATTACAACAACTGGATGTTATAGCTCCTGTATCAGGGGTTAAGCCACTCTCTAACAGAGATGGAGAAAATCTAAGATTAAAGATGCAAGATACTGTGCACTTCTCACAGGATACTTGTCCAGCTTGTGTAGCTAGACCTCTGGCCTGATCCAATCTGCTGCGTTCACTCACTTCAGGCAACGGAGAGACATGAATAGAAACAGGCAGCTCTGGCCACACACAGTCATAAATATACAAGTTATTACACAACATAATTTGAATTAAACGCAACAGGGAGCAGCACTAAATCAGTCACTGTGAAAACAAGGCACGGGCTGGTCTACCCTGCATGTCTGATCTCCATCACTCAGTGCCTCAGATACTCTTTCCCAGCTAAGGAACAGTGCTGAATTCCAAGTCATTGCCAGGCTTCCCTCAGCCCAGTATCTTTACTCAGTGGTGTGCTACGATGTTTTAAGTTCATATTCTTTCTCATCTCGTTCCTCACGGGGTGGTATAATGCTAGCATGTCCTAATTCACACCAACTTCCCAAACCCAGGGTCATTTCTACATAGGAAGAATATCTAAGTATCAAGTTATTAAACAGAGATCTCGAGCACTTGCTTAGTAAGTCACAGAAGCGCACAGCAAGTGCAAAGTCTCCTCAGTCTTGCAGGGCCTCTGCTCACATGCTTTATTGGCTCATCTCAATCTCTGGTCTCATTACCAGAGCAAGCCGAGGCAGTTCTCCACCCACACCAGTGCCTGCAACTACTTGGAAAACTGATGGTGCAATGCCTGTCTGACAGCTGGGGTATCTGTCTCGGATTATACCAAAAAATTGCAAGTCTGTGAACTTCAAGAAAATTGGTCACAAGCAGTCTAAAAGAGAGAAATTGCGCGAAGACGCAGGCAGTTGCAATACAGTCCCGGTCCCCTCCTCAGCAAGGTCCCCGCAGCTGGAACGCGCTTGCCCGAAGTTTGCTCTCTCGGAGAAACAGCCATGTGATTGACCCAACTAGTCACTTGATTTCACAGATGCTTCATGGCAGCATAGCTCCAGGAACATTTATGAGACTGTAAGGGGGGAATAAAGAGCAAGCAGTCAAAAGAGCAATTTTACTCTGTCCCAAGCACAGCACCACATTTGCACACAAGGAGAAATAAGCCCAATAACTGGAAGAATTCCATTCAGCAGGCTGCGCACTCATCTGGGCGGATTTGACCATCAAAGAGACAGGCTGGAATAGAAAGTTATATTCTGCTCTGCTTGTATTTATACGTACTTTAACTTTACATATGCATAGTCCCAGAGACTATGCATGTACACTAAGAATATTTTGTAAACATTAAGAGGTTCAGGGCTTTAAAAATCAATTTCTTCATATAACCAAATATGCTGTTCTCCACAGGGGTGACAGAATAGTAATAGTTTTAAAGGGGTAGAAAAATGTCCAATTCTTTGGGTAAAGGCTACAGATTACTGCAAACTTATACTGTTGTTTGCAAGCATTTTGAGTATTCAATGACTATTTCAGCCAAATCATTTCAGAGGATGGTAATTTTTTTGCTAAATAGTCTAAATGAATGGTTCATTAAAAATCTGATCTCAGTTATTCTGAATGCATGTATTTGTGAGTCTAGAATTCACTTGGATTTACAGTGCTGTGCACGTGTACAGGAATGTGCCCAACTCAAGGATCCGTATCAACTAGGCTTTGGTATTTGGGGGTTGTTTTACCTCGGGGATAGTGGGCTTCATCCTCACCAAAACTTTTTAACCCTCAATAAAATCTCCGAGTGAGTTACCTCCGATGCTAACCATGCACAACGCATATGCCGGCATCACACCTGACAGGATCACGTTATTTAGCTATCTTCCTGTTTATCACTGCTATCAGAAAACACGCAACAGCAACATGTTGCGGCATCATCAGTGACACAGCTCAGAGGTAAGGCTCTGGTCCTGGGTGGATGCAGTACAGTGAGCAGCCACGTAGTCACAGAATGGTATCTCTTTCATTTTGTGTACACCACGCCCTTTCCTTTTCCAAGGCTGAGCAGCTTTAAAAACATAGATATGCTTTTGTCCTACATGACAGGGGGATTCTGATACCTAAAGGTACTAAAAAAAAAAAAAAAAAAAAACCTAGCCATAAAATACTGTAGGAAAAAAGAAAAAAAAAATCTCTCCTATCTCTGATGAATAGGAGCCAAGATGTCTGAATACAAAACGTGCGGGAATGGAGCACAGCATGTCACAGAGTGACCAGTTGAGCAATCAGCCAGACAGAGTCAATATATCTATTGCCAGGAAAAGATATATTTATTCCCTGAAAACATGAGTAGGAATATTGGTAAAGACAGAGTCTTTGTCTCTCCTCCCCAGAGTCCTCTCAAACATGCCAAATTTGCTACTCAAGTTACTTGGATGAAGCCTCTTGCTCTTATCACTAACATCTACTTTTGGGGAAAAAAACCTGGCTTCAATTATCAATAGCAATGCTCCTATTGGCTTCAACGGAGGCGAGATTTCACACTTGATAGCTCAATCCTAACTGAATTACGAGCTCTACTAACTGAAATGAAGATTAGCTTAAAACTACATTTAACTAAGTTAACAAAACTAGTTGCATTTTTATGCTGATGCTTTTTTCTTGATGGCAAACCACGTGCTGATTTAGCTTCATAAGGATTCTGATAAATTAGATAATCCCTCTCTGTAGTAATTATCCAGAAGCCCCAGTCCAAATTCGGAACCCCTATATAAAAAGGTCTTTAAACACACAATAGTGACCTGTCTGGCTCCCACAACCCTGCACCAGAAAGGATTCGCCTTTTTCCCTGGGTTATATACATCCAGGAGACTTATTCTCTAGATGGCGGCAGGAATTGCCTCACTCATCTCCCAAATCTAGCACGAGGCATGACTAATGCTTGTGCTGTGCCCTGAAATCCTGGGAGGAAAGGTGCTATAGAAATGCAAAGCAGCTTTCAGGAACAGAAATACATTGTCTCTCACTCTTCCTTTCCCTCACCTTTTTTTCCTTTCACACTTCTTTGTTGTGGTCCCAGTTTATTTCGTAAACAGAGTCTAGTACTGTTTGGCAATGGCATCAGCATCTTCTCAAAACAAACATACCAAGCTCAGAAGAAATCTCCAAATGCAACTGATTGTCTTAAATATTTATCATTTAACTCCAAGAAAAATATTTAAGAGAAGCAGAACATGAAGTAAAGGAAGGAAAGATACAGTGTTATCTCACATAAACATCTTCTCAAAGCACAGCCAGGCCAGCTTACAGAAAACAAAACAGAACTTTGAACCAGCTATCAACATAGCTGCTCTCTACAGCCTCTCTCAGCAGAGGCTGAGGCATCTTTTCACTGACATTCCTGGACAAAAAAGCCACCCCAAAACCCCCAACAGTTCTAAGCCAGGCAAAACCCCCTTCTTCAGCTTCTCTAATCTTGTCTCTCAGTGCAAAAAAAAGGAATGTGGGAAAAAACCACAAATGTAACAAGCCATCTGGCTCTGAAAAGTCCTCACTTGGGAGAAAAAAATCATGCACTTGATAATAAATAAATATGCATCAGTTTTTAAAAGCTGAAACTAAAAAATCAGATCTGGAGGAAGTGGCACCTGGCCGTATCCCTCCCTCTCATCCTTCGGGTAAGGTTTTTTTCCTGAAAGCACTGGCGAACTTGCTGATGAGGTGATCAGGGCAGAGTGACCTTCAGATCCGATGAGAAAAGGGCAGACAAGCCCTCTGGACACACAGCAGCAACCTAGAACTGGCAAGGGCTGAAGCAATTCAGAGCAGTCCTTTCCTGTTGGGGTGAACTGGATATAAGGGCTCTGTACTTCTCATTCAAGTTGAAGCATTTCCTGGCATCGTGAAGAGCCATTAAAGTTTTCCAGAAAATTAGCAAGACCAAGGACTGAGGAACAAGAAACAGAGAAAGTCTGAGATGGGAAAACATTCTCCCCCCCATCCCCTTTTTTTAAAAAAAATAAAAAAAGGAAAGATGTTCAGACAGAAAGTAAAGGCAGTGAGCTTCAAATCACGAGCCACAAGCTTGGTGGGAGGCAGTTAAAGGGGAAATGCAGCAGGGAACCTCAGCACTGCGTCAAGACCTTTCTTTGATCTCCAGTTTTCTCAAGCTGCATTCCCACATGCAGCCCACCATTTGTTTTTAGTTAGACATAATGAAAAATACTCTGCTTGGGAAGAGCAACAAACAAGCCTTGGAAAAATCACGCAGTGACAGCCAGTCAAAATAAGGAAGAACTAAAAGCACAAAGAGATGATGGCATCTAATATAGAGGGAAAGGCTCAGCTACTCCCGCATTACTACATTTGCAACCTCCTATGTATGGAGCCAACAAACCCGCTTCCGGTGCCCCACGGTTTTATCAGCAGTGAGCCATGAGGGTACGGTCCTGGCTCATCCCCATTAACTTGTCAGGTTTGACAGGATCGGAGTTGTAGGATGTAGCACACACGAGCACAATAAATCACATGATTTGGCCTTGTCATCATTGTAATTTATTTTCTGCATCCTCTTCTGTTTATTAGCCCACAGAATTACACTCTTCCCCGTTTTAGGGGATACTGTGCAACATCTTCACAATTTGCTGTCTCCTTACACACGGAGCCCCAAACCCACCGATGTTCTTAACTACAGTTTTGTTTGTTGGCATCTGGCACAGCATATGCTGACACGAAGCAGCTCACATGTCTCAGAGCTATTGTTCGAAACTCTGCACATTTACAGTTACCATCAGTTACTCACAACAGGCTTTGAAAACTTTCAGCACAACTAAAAATTCTTCAAATCTTTTAAAATAAAGCTTACAACTTGGAACTTCTGCATGCTTACAGCTTGCTTTTCTTAGTTGCCCAATACATTAGCAAACAGCAGTATCATTTATTCAAACACCCTGGAGAGCTGGTATCACCAGAGTAGTCTTAATGTAGATTACATACTATATTTACAGTGTTTCACAGACGGAAATGAAAACGAAAAAGCATCAAATCCAGCTTGTGGAATAGTTTCAACTACGCCCCTCATTTAAAACATTGCTGGAAGTGTATCAAGTGGGCCATTTCATATTTGCTTTTGCAATGCAAACGTAGCTGTCACCCTGGGGTTAAGACAAAGTACATACCACAGCTCTCACGTGAACTGCCAGGCACACGGCAACACGCATGACCCACAGCACAACTCCATATTACTCACAGCCGTGCCTCTGGGCCCACGCAAAGAGGCAGAGAGTGCTCTCAGAGTAACTGCTTTGCAATGCCACTACTGAAGAAATAAATATACACCAGCAATCACATTTTTAACCTCTGCGGTCACCAAATGGCATAATTATCAGGAAAAGGATTTTCCACATTGCCTACTGCCAGCAAAATCAAGTCGTGTGTTTCTGAAAATGCTAATGATACAATAAAGCATCTATAACACACATTATAAAGTGGTTGGGGTCAGCTACCGAAACAGAACATGGGGGTCATGTCTCTATCAAAAAGATCCTCTACTGAAGCACTCCAGGTCCTTTCATTCAACGAGGCACTTCACTGACCTGGAGAGCAGAGTATGTGGTTAAAACTTAAACCTCACTTAAGAGTTTGAATTAAGTTAACCTTTTTGGATAAAACAACAATGTCTCAAGACTAGGTTTAATACAGTTGAAGCTTAACCGGAGGGGAAGGCTTTGTATCGTGAACAGGGTGTGCAAGTGGCCTGTCCACGGGTAAACAAGTCCTGGGACTGAGGTAAAGCGCCTGCCTTGGTCCTGCGCTAACACAAGGGAGGTGGGAGGGCCCTGGTGCAGGCAGGCACCTGGCTTCCATCCCTCCTGGCTGGGACCCATCCCTCCGAGAGGGAGTGTGCCTGGCTGTATTAAAAAAAAAAACCCAACCAAACAAACTTCAGGCAACATTTTGAGTACTCTCCGTCCAACACAACTGCTCGAACAGTAGGAGCAGCCCCACCCTCAGTACAGCACACGCAGAGGCCGTTGCACGCTGCTCCATCGCTCCTGCTGCCTCTGGGACCAGCCCGGCACCTGGCTCAGCACACCTCCTTCCCTCAGCCCCAAACAACCCCACGGCGCTCACACTCCAGCTCAGCCCTCGCAACGCAAACCCTTCCCCGCCCCGGCCTGACCCCCAACCTCGGCGTACCCTGAAGCACTTCCCCACGCACAGAAGCCTCTCACCCCCCCAGCACCCAGGCCCACAGCTTTACCATTACCCCTAACCCAGGTGCAGCGGCTTTGCTCCCACCCCGCCCCGCCCAGCCCGAGCCTGCCCCCCGCGCACCCCCGCTTCCACGCAACCCACGCCGCACCGCGACCACCCTGCCCCGTGCACCCCCCGCTTGCACGCGCCCTCGTTGCAGCCCCCGCTCCGTGCAACGCCCCATCCTCCGGCCCTGCTGCAGCGCATCCGCGCTGCAACCCCGCGCCGCGCTCGCGCCCACCCCCGGGCGGCCCCCTCAGGCGAGCGGCCCCCTCAGCCGCCGCTCCCGCCCACCCTCGGCCGCGGCCCCGGCCCCGGCCCGCCCTTCCCCGGCGGCGGGGCGGAGCCAGCGAGCGGCGGCAACGCGCATGGGCCCCGGAGCCTTTCTCTGAGCCGGGGAGCGTGTGTGAGGGGGGCGTGTGCCGGACGCGGTTCCCCCTCACCCAGCGGCGGCGGGGACCTTCCCCGCCGGCTCGTTCCCCGTCGTCTCCTCACCTGCGGCGGCCATGTCGGCGTTGGCGGCGGGACGCGGCTGGTAGGCGGCGGTAGGGGCGCCCGGGCTTGGCCCCCGCTGTGGCGGAGCGAGGTGAGTGCGGGGAGGGGAAGGGCTGAGGGGAGAGCGGGTGGGGGGTGGTGGTGTGTGTTCGTGTCGCGATAGCGCTCCGCACGTCGTGAAGGCCGTGCCGGGTGTGGGGAGGGGGCGCGCGCGGCAGCCTCGCCAACGGTTGTGGCCGTTACCGCCAACGGACGCGGCCGGTCACGCGCGGCCGGTGCCTCGGGCGACTTTCAGCCTGGCCGTGAGGGGGAAGGAGAAAATAATCAAATAAAAGAAGTTGTGGCTCTGTTGTGGTGGTTTTTTTCGTTTCTTTTGTGGCTTCACGCCCCCCCCCCCCCCCCCCCCCCCCCCCCCCTTTTTGCCCGCGATTAATAGCACGCGTTCAGTCGCCGACCTCCGGGGGAGGTCTCTGAGGTGGATAAATTTGCCTATCGCCGAGAAATAATTTGTTGGGAAAGAAGGGATAATTGGGATTTCAGCCTGCGTGCGCCATCCCCGTGCGTTTCAGGCGTGGGGAAAGCCGGCGTTGTGCTCCCCGGCTAGCGTGCAGCTGCCGTCGGGCATTGTGCTTGGCCCCCTCCTCCATTGTGTAGGCTGTCCTTTGTGGTGTATTTATAACGGGGCCCTTTTAATGCCTTGTTAGACCTTTTCAGGTGCAGCGAATGTCTGCGGGTCTGCCTGGGTCACGGAAGGTGCTCTGCGAGCCACGTCTGTATGCTAGGAAACTGTGAAATGGAGGAGCGCCCAACAGGCGCTTCGTGTGTGTGTGTGCATGCGTGTGGAGATGGTTTTATCTGGAAGATCTTGATTAGCTTTCCCACCAAATTGCAACAGGGAGGTGAGCAAAGGATAGCAGTGCGGAGTCTTGTAAGGAAAGATCCGTAACACGTTTGGACTCTGAGCAATGGCTTCGACTTGAGAAAAAGGTAAATTAACCTTTGAAACTTGCATGTGTGTACCTGCGTACGTTACTGTTTTCCTTTCGCGAGCTACGCATCCCATCTCTTTCTCCCCTGAGAACCGGTCTCGTATCGCAAACCGCTGCTCCAGACAGGACTGGTGGCTGTTGAGTTGTAAGAAGGTGATGGGAACGAGTCATTTTTTGTTACACCTCTGTACTTTTCACATGAGAGAGTGCAGAAAACAGCACTTTGGACAGAGGCTCGGACAGCCTCTGCTGGGTATGGGGGTCCAGTTTGTTGTGTTGGTTGATACTGGCATTGGTAAGAATGCAATTTAGATGAATAGGTGAAAAGGCAAGAAGGTAGAAGCTTGAAATATGCTATTTCATTTCAAGAAAGAGCTATAACCCTAACGTGTATTATCCAAAGGTGACCAGGTGCTCCTCTTCGACAAGGAACGGAATGAGTAAGTTTCCAAGACTCTTAAAAGAATATCTATTTCAAGTGTTTGTGGTTGAGCAGGGGATAGATACCTTTTTGTACAGAATAGGGACCAATGTCCTGCACGTGCTTATTTAGAATCATGCAACTTCTTTCCCACTGCACAGATGTCTTTTCATTCTAGTTTTGCAAAATTAGGTTAGCCTTGAGTGGACAATTTATTTTGCCTGGTAAGTAAAATATTTCGTATTCTTCATGATAAAGGAGCAAGCAAATAGTTCTTGTGTTCGGACTGATTTGTTTTCATGAAACTTATCGGAGGTTGCTTGTGCCGTGCCAGGGTGTGTACCCGTGTGTATCTGATGGTTTTATAATGTTTGACCATATTGGAGCCATCTGGAAGAATCAAAATTTTATTCCTTTGAGGGCATATAGTGATTGAGATGACAAAGGGAGGGAAAATGGTGTGGGAGTCTGGCAATATGCATTTTGTAAAACCTATTATTTGGGGAAACAACAGAACTGAAACTGTTAATGTGGTATTAATACTGTGCATAACGCACAGAAATACTAGTCCATTGCCAGAAGCAAATTATTGTTCAATATTTCAGCTTGTGGTCTTAACCCAGGATTTGTTTGTTTAAAGTACATTTGTGAAGTTTTTGAAGAAACAAAGAGTGTCTGAGGCAGGTTAGCAGAAGTATCATTGGGGAATTGCTTTACTTTTTAGATTTTATGTACATTTGTAGCTGGATGTTGCAGTGGTTTTGTGCCACTTGCTGATGGATTGTGAAATACCAGTATTCCAGTTCTTAATAGTCTATTTTTCTGTAATGCAAAGTGAGGGAAATCGTGATGTCATTGAATTTAAGGGGGAAGAATGGCAGTGGTGACTTACTGGCTGGGGAGAAGATCCCAGAGGGAGCGGAGGAAATCTAACAAAAAGGGGAATAGTGCTACTTTGGCCATTTTCCCCTGGGCTTCTGTTTCTTTTGTGAACTTCTGAAAAGGAAATGTCATTTTGCTGTTTGAATGCATTGTTTTGCATGAAGTGTCAGACCACATTATGAGGATGATTCCAGTCAGCTTCCCCTATTTCAAAACAAACACGTCATACACTAATATGTTTATACAAAAATTCAGTGTGTTTTTCAAGAACTCAATATACATATTTCCAAAAATAAATGGTGTTTTTCGTACTTTATTATGGCTAGAAGAGTTTGTCTAGAAGAGAAAAATTGGAGCGGGTTCCCTTGGCCTTTGTGTCCTCCTCTCCACAAATAAGAGGAAGATGTTGGCTTCTTCATGAACTGGAAGATTATTTTTGTCTGCACTTCCTCTCAAAATATTCTTATCCGTGTAGCGGTTCCTATCCGATTCCAGTGGCTGCGAGCGTGGCAGGAGCTATTGTCGCACAGTTGTTGGCTCAATACCAAGGTAAGGGCAGAAAGGCAAGAAGATAAAAAGAGATGTAGGTGAATTTGTAACTTTCACTTGCAAAAACCTGCACTAATTGCTCTCGTGGGACTCTAAGTATGGGTGGCTTCTGGCAGGTGTGGCGTGCGCACCTGCGGGCCCACTCCCTCTCGCACCTGTGCTCTCCAACTGCAGTGCCGTATCTGGGCGCAGCCTTTAGTCGACTGCAGCAGCACCTTGTACCCACGGAGCCTGTGAGCTTGCTGGTGAGGGGATTTTACGATGAACCTGGTCGGTCCGAGCTGAGAAGGGTCCTGGCAGACCCATTCTCCTCCACCAGACTTGTGCTCACCTTCAAGTTCAAATGCTTGCACGTGTGATGTCTGTGCCTACAACAGTGAAAGCTGTTCAGATTCGCTGTCTGGGTCTGGTAGCTGCCCTAGGGAGGTCTAATACCACAATGTGAAAGAAACCAATTGAAGTGTTTGTCAACTTTTAAAGTCAACAGCTGTTTTCCGTGGAAAAATAAGTCGATTTGGTATCTGGGGTGAAGCAGGTCAACGAGTCTGGCCAGCCGGAGCATGTGGATTTTCCCAGTGATTTCTATTCTTATGCTAATCCTTTGGACAGGCTGGCTGGGCACTGCTAGCCAACCTGAGAGGAGGGCTGTGCATACTGAGGATGCTCAGGGGAAGCCATTTTTTGTAGTTATTGTTATGCAGGTTAGGTCTTCCAGCCAACCAGCATTTGGAGAATCGCATAACTTGAGGATATAATGGTCCAGCTGCGAGTCAGCAGTCATTTAGTAATCTGAACTGGTTTGGTTGCAACTGTTTCTTTTCAGTATTAATTTTGTGGTTGTGGGGTTTTTTGTGTGTGCCTTTTTTTTTTTTTTTTTTTAAATCTATGTTGTAGCTGAAAACAAATTGTTGTCTTTGGTGCTGAACAATTAAAGTTGGAAAACTTAAATTTTCAGTTTTTAATTATTGTATTGGGTAAAAATTCTAGGAAGTCAGCAAAGCTGCCACTCCGTTGATACAGCTATGAGCTGCTCATCTGAATCCTACTTCTGTTGGTGACTTGCTGTGTTTCTCCTGTACCGTTTTTCTGTGTCGCCTCAATTTCCGCTGTGTAAAACACTTTAGATATGTGGATTGTTGAGTAGTCTGTGTGCGTATTTTCCTAGGTGTGTGTGCGCCAGTTGAAACCAGGTAGAATCTGTAAATCTTACTCAGAAGAGTTTATTTGTTTGCTGTATATTTGTTTCCTAGAGGTTGTTTTAGAAATAGGAAGCAATGAAGTCATGGAGAAGTCTGAAAGAAATGCTCCTAGTTAGTGTTTTGGTGCATATTATACATCCTGCAACTGTAAGTGGTTTCCCCCTGTAAAGATTCCTGCTGACATCCATGGGGGCTTTGGCGATGCAAGTTTTTAGACTGGGGCTGTTCTTAAGCATGTTAAGAAGCCTTGGCGTGTTTTATTTAAGTGGTGTTTTCTGTTGCTGGAGTCTATGTGTACTTGAGTAGATCAGCTTACCATATTTGGGTGTACGTAGTGTTAGGTTCTTTGGAAGTGTGCAAAATAATTAAAAACTGCCCTTTAAAGTATTTAGTAAATTGGATTTGCTTTACCAGCAGTGGGACAGGAAGTTAATCGTGTTTAAGCTGATGTTGACTTTTCCAATCTGATTTTCCCTGGGAAGAAACTTTATTACCTAGCTGTTAAATGCACAGTTAATTAGCTGCTGATTGTTTAAGCTGATAAACCAATGCTACCAGGTTTACTGTAATCAGTTTGGTGAATGTGCCATGTATATGCTTCCTTATGTTGTCTTGCTTTTTGATTAAACACAATATTAACTGTCATTGTACTAACAATTTCGGTATGTTTAGATGGTATTGTCAAGTGGTGACTATTACATTTAACTGTTACTGTTCACTGGATGTTCTTTTGCTCTGTGCCTAGTTACATGTGTGTGGGTCTGGAGTTCATAGTGTCACCTATGAATTTTTATAACAGACGAGAATATGGCTCAGAAGCTCCTGTCTTTTAACTGATAGTTTAGAAAATAAAATATCCCCAAATCTCCACTTTTTAAAATCATTGTTTTAAGAACCTGTATTTTCTTCCAGTCTTGTTTCTGTAGCTAAGTTGCGACATTTGGGGCGTGTCCCGCTGGTGTGGCTTGAAGTCACTAGTTGACGCAGTAGTTCAGCATAAACTATGAATGCTGAACTATCAATGAAATGTTCATTCTCTTGTCGTCTCAGTCGCTTTTGCTGACGAAGAAGCTGCAATTGTTGCCCCTCCATTCCCTTCCTGGTGTGCCCAATCCTTTTGCCTGTCCACATGTCAGCCTTTAATGTTTGTGGGTAGAAAGCATTGATGTACTGTATCCATTATAACTCTTTAAGAATTAGAGAAAGTGGAGTTTCTCCCATTTCCAGCATTAATTCGTTAATCCAGGACCACAAGAAGTTTGGAGCCTGGCTTCCCAAGGATTTCAGGGTCAAATTAAATGCTTAAATATCCCTGAGGTTATTTGTTGGATGGAGGGACACCTGGTCAGCCACAGCCAGAGTTATGGCCTTAGATCTCCTGATAGCGGATCCATAACATCAGGGTCACGTGATGCAAAGCACCGTTCTTGGGTAATCTCGCTGTGATCTTTCAGATTTATCCTGTGGGTGTTTGTTTACTTTTAAGCAGGCTTTTTGCTAGATGAACAGGTTCTCAGTCCCGTGTTACTTTTAATTTGATCTTGCACCACCTCTTCTATCTTACAGCAACCATAAAGTCACAAAGCAGGTGAAAATTTTCTACAGCAAAAGTTTGCTCATGTGACATCACATGCTGTGATTCAAACTTGTGTCAGTGGGTAGTTCAGCAGTACCCGGACATAGTAGTGGTCCCACGGCCATGGCCTCAGAATCCAGTTGTAGAGAAGGATGACAGTGATTTAATGACTACTGGTAAGTTGCTTTTAAGATACAAGGATGAAGGGTGGTATTCTAAAAGCTTTCTCATCGCTTACTGGCAGATTGAGATAATCAGTTTTGCTAAAAATAACTTTGATGGCAAGGTGTTAGGTTCTTATAAGTGGTTTGAAAATTCTTGCTTCTTCAACAAAACCATGTTTAATCCTCAGTGTATTTTGTTATCTGAGGTATATTTATCACCAACTAAACAAGTGTCTATTAAAATGTTAAGGTTCAGGTTTTTTTTTTTTTAAATTTCAGTAACACGGTTTCCTGGCAATTGGGAGGTGAATGTTTTGGTGTCAATACTCAGAGTGCTCAAGGTGCATGTGAGTGCTCTGGGGGAAAGAAAAGATACAGTGGTCGGTATTTTGAAAGCAGTTGGATGTTTTTTGGTGTCAGTGTGAAAACAAAAGTTTTCCAAATCCAAATGTTACAATTTGGATATACTCTTACTGACTTAACTAGGGGCATAAGCATGGCTGTTATGAAGAAGGATGTAGCTGGACAACCCGTTTGAGCATAATTTTAGTTGTTGCAAAAGCCTTTGAACATTTGCTGGGATTTACTCTTTTGCTCCTTGTTGTGGTTCATGAATGTCTTCATTAGACTTCATAATAGCCAGCCTATGTGCTGTAGCTTGAAGGCATGGTTTAAGAAGAAAAAAAAAAAAAAGCTTTGGTATCTTTGTGTGTTGTGTGTTTTACAAGAAGCATCTCTAGAGAATCAGTTCTCACCTGCTAGGAACAATCAATCTTTTAAAAGAGTAATTTCAGTAACTTTTAAATATATTTTTAATTCAAAAAGTCTTGTTATCCTGCTCAATAATGTGCCTTGCTTGTTTTCCCCCCTGAAATTCACATAGCAGCTGATAGAATCTGATAGAATATTTAAAAACTTTATCAACAATTTCCATATCAGCTTTTCATGGGATGTTAATATTTTTCAGTAGCTGCTTTCCATAGCTTGCCCATATCATCATCATCTCATCCCTTACGCTCTAGCTGGGATATAAAGAATAAAAGTTGCTGGTTGGTTATCGTTGTTTGTTTCCAGTGCATGTATGTGTGTGTATGTGTATTATTTTAAAAATTGCTGACACATACCACTTTTACACTAAAATGTGTAGAATTTTATTACAAAACTCACCAATGAATGAGCAATAGTTACTAATATTATGTTCAGGTAAAACAAAAAAATTTCTTTGCTACAATCTGTAAACCAAAGTGTGTCGATCCTTCCTCTCTTCTATGTATATGCAGAAGTGTGCTGTGTTTGCTGGAGGTTGATTCAGTGAGCAGTAGTTGATTTTTATTTCAGAAAAAGTTCTGATAATTTATTCTTGGAAGTGTAAATGAGATTCCACAGTCCTTCAGTTGAATGATGCACAAGGCAAGCTTCAGATGTAAAGTTCAGTCAGTGGTAACTGCTGCAGCTTATTTCATTCAAGAAACAGGAACAAAAGTTTGTTTGTAACTACTCTGGAACGGAGAACAAAGGCTACGGGGACCTTTGAACCTTTGTGGCTGTGCATCTGAAGGAGGAATTGTTCAAGAATGGGAAAAACTGCCAGAAGACCAGAGATCTGCTTTTCCCTATGTCTTTTTACAGCAGTGTTCAACGACCACATTTAAAGCAAAAAAAAAAAAAGTTAGTTAATTAGAAGACTTTCTTACTTGTTCTTCCCACCAAGCTCTGATTTGATAATCAAGCATGCAGGAATGGTTATTCTATCACTTTCTTTTCACTGAGGCGAGCTTTAAACAAATGGTTGTGTGTGCTTTTTTTCCTTTTTTCTTTTGGAAGAAATCGTAATGATGGATTGCATCCTTAAACATTTTGTTCTCTCTCAGATGTTCTGCGCAAGTAATTCTGGCCTGTGAAGCAATTTGTTTCCCCTGCTTCCTGGTGGTGGTCTAATTTCAGAATTATTTTTCATTCTGCGATAGCTGTCTCCTCAGGGAAGATGGGAGGGAATAATCAGTGCTCTGAAGAAATTGCTGCTTCTCTGCAAAATGTGTTGACTGGCATGTTGAGGGTTACGGTCTCCAATGGGTTGTCCAGCATGAAGGTTCTGCTTCAGGCAGCAATTTGTGCCATATCGTTCACCTTCGTAAATTTTACAAGGCTTAAAGATAGGATGGGCTGTATTGAAAGAACATATTCCCTAAATTGGTTCATGCAGAGGGAGGGAAACCACAGTATTGAGTGTTTATTATTTTTCTTTGAGTAATGAATGTAATACACCAGCTGGAAAAAACACAGTTGTTCATTTATATTTCTTAGCCTGTACATGCAGCTCATGAGTGTGCTCAGGCATGCATGCAATGTTCATGTCTGTCCCTCTTTCTCGAGCTGAAGAAATACTCTGTGCTGCTCTGGAATTGTTCGGACAGAAGGGAAAGGCTGGGCTTGCCCCACATAATCTCTCAGGAATTGAATCGTGTCTGCCCTGCAACCTGCGACTCGTAAGAAAGCTGGCAGGAGGTCAGCGCCATCGCAGTGGAGGCACAGTATGAGTTCTGGCATCTGGCGTTCTTTTGCCTGGCTTCGTTCGGTCGCCGTTGGAGAGGGCACGCTCCGCATCGGTGTGCGGGGGAGCGATGTTCAGGTGGCTGCAGCCAGCTTGGCCTGAGAGAGCATTGCTTGGGGTGTTCTTTGGGCCCCAGAAAAGCACAGAAAGAACTGGAAAAGCTCTAGATAACCGCAAAGAGGAGCACCAAGCAGGCATGATTTAGTTGACAGGTAAGTATTTCAAGCAGTGATTCTTCTTGCTGCCAGAGAGGACAACAATCCATTTCTTTGGGGTGTTGAATTGTTAGGAGTCTTCAGTTGCACTGTCCCCCCCTTTTTTTTTTGATTTTTCCTAACACATGCATGCACGCTGGGGCAGCAGTCAGGGTGAAGTTTATGTAGATTTTAATGTTTAGCCTGCCTTTTCAGCGGTCCCAAATGGCAGCGTATCTCAAATGTCTTCTCTTGCTTCTTAAAACTGTTGTCCTCTTTCTAACCTTTGACTGCAGTTTCTATGAAATTAGGCTGTGCTATAGGGAAATTCAGCTTGCTCTCTTCCAGGCGGTATGTAACCCTGGCTCCCAGGAGCATGGGAAAACTGTATGGTGGTTGCCCTTGTCTCTTGGAAGTTCTTCACGGTGTACTAGTTGGTTGTCACTGTGCTTTTTGCTTCCTTCTCTGTTAAGATGTACAGCAGCTTGAAATACACAAGTAACCTATCATTTTTTAAAGCTTTCACTGTATGGAGTATTCTTTACCTAATACTTTGTCATGCATACACAGAGCAATTGCAAATTGCACAAGGAAGCCAATACATCCTTGGCTATTTAGTTATGTAGCCATATTGTATTAATTTAGGGAGAATTTAGCTGTCTAGAATACAGCTTAGTAGCTTTCTGCACATTTTCACCTAGATTACATGAAAACTTTTTCTCGATTGCATCATTCACTATAGGTACCCCTTGCATTTCCTGTTTGTCAAATGCCAGGTTTAAAAATTAAACCGCTGTTAACTTCTAAGATTAAAATTGGAAATGAAAACATATAGATCAGTGTTTTAGAAAACTTAATTTGTCAGTTCTTATTGCTAGAAAACATGTGTGTGGAGGAGGGATGCCATATGGCTGCTAAATATAACACAACTTTCTCCTGAAAGCAGTCTAAAAAGTACAGAAGTTCACAATCTGGTATCTGTGTTTTTAATAAGAATGTGCTGCAGATTTTAAGAATCTTACGAGTGCAAACTAAGGTAATGGGAATAGAGCCAAAAAGTAATCCAATAAAATGTAAGTATTTCCTGTGAAGAGGTGATGTTGGCTGACACGCTGGAGAGACGCTCAGCATCTTGCAGATACTGGACCCTTCGTTAGCAATTTCTTTAAAGTGTAAGGGTGGTAGTAGCTGTCCAGGTTACGTCAGTTTTCAGTGCTCCCTACCCGCTAGGTCCAACAGCTTGTATTCTTGTTTTCTTTAAATATTTGCACTGTTACATCCCAGTGCTGGGATGCTGGAGAACTTGATCTCCTGCTGTAGCTGTTTGAATACGATCAGGAAACGTGGTTGTGGTGGCAAGACTTGAGTAGTGTGTTTTGTTGTTTTTTGTTTTTTTTTTTTTTAATTTGTGTTAATACTACTCACCTTTTGTGGTTTTGTGGCGAAGCTGCCAAAATATGGACGATTCCATGTTTTAAGAATACAAATATAATTGAAATATGGTAGCATTTCTCATAAAAGATTTGAAAGTTGTTTGTGTGTACGCATTTGAAGGGTGTGAAAATTAGCGATACACTGTGCAATGTAGTATTTCTACATAGATTTCAGAAGTGGACATTTTTTATGTGTAGATTAATGATTTTCTGATGGGAAAGCCTATGTAGAAAACAGAGCTCCAAAAAAATTCTGATTTTTAATTTTTTTTTTTTTTCACCCCCCAGAACTTACCCACCACCCTATGCTGTCGCCCCCTCTCCTCTTTTTCAATGGAAATGTCCAAAATAGGTATTGAATTTCTGATTTAGCTAAGCCCTTTAGAATATGTCTGATGTTAGCGTGTGAGTAATCCTAGGGGTCCGTATAGGATAAAAGGCATTGCTGAACTAAGGCAGAAATATCTGATAGGAAAAGCTTATCCTGGAAAAAAATCAGAAGAGAAACTATATTGGTTATGTACCTTAAGGCCTTTAAAATATTTCAAAGGGGTGAGTATAGATTTACTGTGGGGTTTTGGTGACTAAAAATGCAGTTATGGAAATTACAGCTTGTCAGGGCAGGGAGAATTAATTTATGCGCTCGAGCACATGTGCTCTTTCACTGTTTTCTCTATGAAGTTGAATTATAGACAACAAGAATGCACTTTGTTGTTCTTTAATAATAAATAACAGCATAGCAGTTTTGATCTTCAAAGCACTGCTCAGACCTTAATTAATCTTCGTAATAGTCCTTTGAGAGAATTAAAAATACTCCCTACCCTTTTGGACAAGGAACTCCTTACCATGGAGATGTTAGAGGGTTTGCTGAGGGCCATATTGTCGGTGATGGCAGGGACAGTTGCTCAGCAATTCCTGGCACTGGGTGCTTTGGCTAGTTCTTGAGGCTGTGTTGCTTCTCTCATTTATGTGTTAAAATTTCCAAAAATTTGAATACATAAAGAAATGCAGTTCTAAATTCTTTGTGTAGTTTTGGATTTCCATCTGAGTGTTAACTTATGCATATGCATGTTGGAATTTCCCTTTTGAATATTCCTGTAGGCGCAAAGTGCTAAAGGTTTGTGTGTGTGTGCACCGTTGCGAGCGGCGTGTGGGAGCAGGCATGCGGAATTGCACTTCAGAAAACCTGGGTCACAACTTCTGCATTACAGGAGGGGCAAATAAAAGGATATATGGCTTTAGAGTCTATAGGACACATAATAAATAGATAAAGTGTCTCTCAGTCTGCCTTCTCTAATCTTCCTAATTCTTTATAAGGTTTAAAATAAGGAGAAGAGGAGGAATGAATGTAGATGCTTGATTTTCAAGGTTTTTCCTGGGTAATTGTTGACTTGCATTCGAAAACAGATTTAGAGAGTACATTCCTGTCTGAAAACCTGTCGCCTACATTTGGAGAATAAAATAAGAATAGCAAAATGAAACTGAGACTGTTCAACTCATCTGGAGAAACGGTTCAGCAGGAATTATAATCTAAAAGTGGCAATCTGTCAGATGATGCCGTGTGACCGAGTCTGGAGAACAGCAAAGCTTGGTTAAACGTGCGTTTTTCTCACAAACAATAATTGATAAATAAAACTGTGTGGGCTTATTACTGCTGAAGCTAACGGACTCAAAATGCTAGCTAGCGTGAGAAATGCATAGATGTATTACAGTATTCACGTCTGTGTTAGATTCTGACGTGACAGACCCAAGGTCAAAATGTTTAACACTCTTGGTAAACTCAAAATAGTTTTTTGTGAACTGAGGTGCTTCAAAATAATGAGTAGCCCCTGACTGGCGTTTTTATAACGAACTCCAGCTTTGGCGCAAGGCATTGTAATTTCTGCTGGAGGTTGCAGCAATTTGCATGAGGAATGAACATGGAACTAGCTTGCGCGGTGGAAAGCTGACAGCCCGTTAAACAGGTTTGAAGAATTCTTCAGTATGAACAGCTAAGTCAGCAGATCCCTACAACTAATGCCAGAAAACCCTGTTATACTTCACCTGGTGACCTTGTCATCTCCGAAAAACTTGCTGACAGCATGATGCTTCCAGCTTTGTTTGGGTGAAGGTCTTTTCAACATTCCCTGCTGTGGTTCGAGAGCTCCTAATTATTTGGTACATGCATCCTGAGGAGGAATCTGTGAAGTGGTTTAAATGACTTTTTTTTAATCTGTTAGAAATGCAGTGATTTAGGCTGACTCTGGGGTCAGTATGTATACTGTGATTTGTTTTGAATACAAAATGCGAATAAAATGTCTATTTGGGAAAGTTGTTAAAAGTTTTTGGAGTTCTGAACTATTTAGTCTGGTCTTATATCCTAAATACTGTAGAGATTTTTATGAGCAAAATTTTGCAAATAACATGTTTTCCTATGTTGGGCTTAGGCATTCTGTTCTCCGTCATTTTTGATACATGAGAGCAGCAAACCTTTGTTGATAGAGGGCAGAAAATGTTTAAGTTAGGAAACTGCAGCCCCTTAATCTATGCAATGCATGAAGCGTAAAATCTTCTATAGGTCTTCCTTCTATGAAATGTGTTACTAGGTTTCTGGAAGCTACTCAGCTGTTCAGAGTGATGAATTGAACATCAACAAACGAGTCAGAAAATAATTTGTGTGTTGTAGTTTCTCAGGTACTGTGACAATAAGGAAAGGTATCAGTAATTGAATAACCACATGATTCTGGACCATCTGTGTCTGATAACTGATATGTGAAATCCGATGGGATAAGCTTTCAGAGAGGCAGAGATCTGATGCCTTTCTGAAGCATACACTGCAAAAATGCTCCTGGTTAAAAATAACATTGGGGGGTATGAACTTGAATACTTTTCACAAGTTTTTAAAGCTATTTTTACAAATATAGCAGCTTCAGTGAGATGACAGTAACACACAAGTGGTTTTTTTTTTTTTTTTTTTCATGATGGGAATTAATTTCTGGGCCTAAGTGTGTGCATATGCATGTAGTGCTCCTGCATACCCTGACAAAGGTCTTTTTTTTCCCTTCTTCTGTGGCATTCTTCTTGCTGCATCACAGCAAACATCTTTGAGAGTGGAGAGACTTTGGTATCTTCCGAAAATTAGGTAAAATCTCATTCCTGATTAGCATTATGAGTATTACTGATAGCTTACCTACCCATAAGGACTTCTAGAAATTAAGATCATAGAATACCAGGTTGGAAGGGACCTCAAGGATCATCTGGTCCAACCTTTCTTGGCAGATGGAGGCATTTGATATGTTAATGCATGGACATGTATAGATGAGTTAAAGTATTAGCTCTTAGGCTTCTATTTCTTGCCTGAAATTTGCTAGCAAGTTGCTAGACGAAGTGCTTATGAGGGGCTAGACAGGAACTGTGTGAGGAGGAGACATTTGAAAGATCTTGCTGTTATATTTAATGTTCCAAAATATCATCATAGGCAACTTGTTCTCTTCCCAAATGCTGCATATTCTAAATCCGACTAATCTATGTGGTGTTCAAAGGCTAACCCTCCCTTTTGGAACAACAGACCTTGTAAAACACACGACAGCGATGCGCGGCTTTTTCTAGTTGGTGCAAAAGGTCCGAGTTCAGCAAGCCTAAAAAAAAAAAAAAAAAAAATCATCTTTGTTTTTAAGTGGGGCTAGCATGTGGGTTCAGTAACTGTGTGGTCTTAGCTCTGCATGTGTCGGTGGCACCAATTTCTTTGCAGAATACATTGACGCCTTCTAGCCACTGAACTTGTGCGTTGTGGGCTGACTTCCCTGATGTTTGAAAGGATTAACGTTGGAACAGCGCGTGCATTTTCTTGCATCACTGCTTAAAGAAAGATAGTTCCTGTTTGTGTGGGGAACTATGGACAACATGTAGCTTTAGAGAATGCTTTTTGAAAGACGATTTGTTAAGGTTGTTTGCTGACTGACATATGGTATGACATACGGTGCTATTTACCACCTCGGTGTCTGAACTTACAGGGAAATGATTTTCTTTTTTAAACATTTAACTCTATTAAGTACTTGTAGACATCTTCCAACATTGTCCTGGCCAAATCAATTTACACTTTCCTTTTCTTCGGTTTGTCCCATCTGTTTGTGACTGATTGTTTGTTTTCTTCTTTTTTTGTGTTGCAAATAGATTTTGAGTGTTTCAAGGGCTGAGGGTTTCAGTAGCAACTAGCACTTGCAAATCTCTCTCAACTTTTTACCAGCAGCCTTCCAGGTGCTAGATTTATCTTACCTTCCTATGAGATGGAAGCGCATGCCAGGCCAACTACTAGGCTGGAAAAATCCCTCTGTAGTGAAGTCTAGTGTAACATCTTTCAAAATCATCCTAGCTCTTCCCAGGAATAACAAACTTTTGAAACAGAGTGATCAGTGAGGATGAAGAAATGATGTCAGAGGTGGCATTGTTTGTGGTTCATGGTGGAAGAGGGGAATAAGTAACACGGAACAAACTGTTATCTTAAAACCTGGGCAAAAGTAGCTTTAAGACAGTGGAGTTTCTGGAAGAATACATCACGCCTTTCAGCACTGGTGGAAGATGTTGAAATGAAAAGGCTTTGGAGGGAGAAAAAATGCTCTGGACTTTTCTAGGCGTGACTCCTGATACCATGGACGTCGCTGTCGGGTTTGCTGTCTTCTAGCTGGACCTGTGTAGGCGTTGCAATGAGGATACTATTTATTTGTATTTATATTACTACTTTTTCAACAAATACTTTAAGTATTCCCCTTAAACATATGCGTAACTGCAGATCTTACAAACATGAAAGTGAGTGAAACAAATGCTCAAGTGTAGGTTTATATAAAAGAAATGAAAAAAGGACTTGAAATATACGGGGGGGGGGATGTAGAATGGCTTGTGTTTTCTAAGCTTGTTTGCATCTTTCTAGCTTATATTAGTCTCATTTCTCTAGCAGATGCTGCAATTTTACAGAAAGAAAAATTGTGAGTGTATAACAAACAGTTTGAGAATTTTTCTTCTACTCTGATTCTACTTTTGTCTTCTCCAGTCTCATTGGGAGCAGTCTGATTGAAATGTGGATGTACATCTCCGTTAACACAGCGCATCAGAATTTCTTGCTATCTGTCCCACTTTTCTCTGAGTAATCAGTCACCTTGTGAACATTCATGTAGAGAGAAAGCAATAAATGTTTCTCCTCCCCTCTGCTATACAACTTCCCCCCCCCCGCCCCGGTCATTAAGGAAATGGTGTTAAAAGTTTTAAGCAACAAACTTGCATAGCCTACTATGTTTGCTGCTTACATGTACAGGTGGTAAAAAATTTGAAGTGAATAGGTGAAGGTCCAGCCTCCACCAATTTCCCGTATCCCCACTCTATCCCAGATATATGGCCAGATAATCTCATTCCAGGATGCTAAATATTGTTATTCGTAGTGTATTTAATGCAAATAGTAAGAAGTATGTAAAGGAAAGGTTTTTTTACTTAGGTTATTAAGCTCTTCATGGTGTGAGGCTCTTTCACACAACAGAGAAAAATATTCTCTACTTAAATGAAGCTTTGCGAAGATTAAGAGATTCAAAACTGAAAAATCTGTGTGGATTTGTCATTTATAAATTTGTTTCTTAAGACTAATTTTTAGCACATGGAGAAGTGGTTGATAAGTATGTTAGAACTGCAGGATAATGCAAGATAGGGAGGCAGTCGAGGTGACTAGTCTGATGCTTAAAACATAGAGGAAGACTTTAAAATATCCTTATGAAAGTGTTTAAATGAGGGCTGGTTTTGCTTACAGAGGCCATACATTTAAAATAAGATTAAAATGTAAACACAACTGCGTGCCTTCTAGGGGAGACATAAAACAACACACTTTTTTTTTTCCTCCCCTCTTCTTGCACTAGAACTTTGTGCTATCCTGAGTTTGCCAAATGGCACCTCTTTGATCATATTCAGGAGAACTGTTAGTGTTTTGAAGTGAATTTTATTGTGTGTAACGATGCACATTGAATGTTACGCGATTAAAAACCTGGTGCCATAGCAAAATAAACTGTGTATGGTATCAAAGTGTTTACTGCCTGGAGGGCTATTACAAAATCATCAATCTGGTAGTTTCTTCCTTTTTCTGTATGTGGTTGGATAAAAGATGTTCTTTACGGGATCTTAGAATTTAGTGGAGGTGGAAACACCATGTGGGAGAGAGACTTCGTGTAAGTGCCTTGTGATCGCGGCTCAACCATTCTAAAAGAGGCAGAATGGTTCCTGGCGCAGGAAGCCAGACCCAGCCATCTGCCAGTGGCCATAAGGTCTGCGTAAATGCTGCTGAAAGTTTGCCGAAACAACTTCTTTGTGATGTAAATGTTACTTGGACTCTGCTAACCCTCTGCAGTGAGTCCCACCGCGGGGTGCTTTCTCCGGAGGTCAGCAGCGTGGTCGTTAAAACACCTAGGTCCAGGTCTGCAGGTGCCTAAGCCCCTGTGGCTTTCAGTAGGGTGTGCGAGCTCACAAGGAGGAGGTGATGCCATCAAGGCTCTGACTGTCTTCAAACAAATGGACAAGCCAATTTAAGGTGTCACTCTCATAAAGCAGAAGAGTCAGCAGAAAGGCCATGTATTTGAGCTTCAGCAGATCCAATTCCAGTCGGTACTTTCTTGCAAACCCAAATTTACTTGAAGTTTCCGCCTACCGTGCTGGACTTTGAGCTGGGGCAGCTGAGATACAGGTGCTGTGCGGAGCCTGCAGCAGTTGTATCCCAAGTGGTTGCGGTGAGACTTGATATTGCAGCCCCGAATCTCTCTGTCGCTGTCTTTCATTCATTGCTGTTATATTTTTTCAGAAGTATTTATCAGATCTGTGTGTTTTACTAATGACTGGCAGAGGTGTCTCATTAATTTCATTCAAGACATTTCTTTGTCAAACTGCAAAGAGTGTACCTCAGAGTATGCTAATTTGCTTTAGCAGAACCTGAAGGTTGAATTTCAACTTTTTTCTCATGTTGTGAAAAATAAACCCTTTTTAAGGTTAAAAAATGTTTGTCAAATTAAATTTTTTTATTTAAATAATTTATTTATTTAGCCCATGTTATTAGAAGCTTTTTTAGGTCGCTTTTTTCTTCCTAATGTAGAAGGGGGAGCTTAAATGGCCATGTTTTGGAAATGGGGATAAATCTCTCTGAAGTGGCTTTAATAAACCTTGCTTCATTGTTGATGTCCATCCTTTGGAGGAAGCGTTGACAGAGCAGTTGAAGTTTTTGCCTCCTTTGATGTATGAGGGTTTGAGATCTCTTCAAAATCACTGTTGCTTTAAATAGCCCCAAATATTACTTTGAAGCAAGATGAGCAGGAAAAGTGGATGACTGACGAGACAAATTTGCTTAAGAACTTCCCATTTAGCCAAAAGATAAAACTGGTTTTCATCTAGCATTCCTAATTTATAGTAACACCCACCTAAGTGTTTCTGTACACATGCTCCAGATCAGCTGCTGATCAAATAAATCACATGCCTGTGGCTATGTTTTTTAATAAAGTTATAGATGCAGATCTCTAACGCACTTTTCTTGAAACAATTTTATTTTATAACAATTAAAAATATAGGGCTGTTAGCTTCTAAAGTCAGCTTTTGGGGGGGCCATATCTACAGTGCGGAAGGGGATGTTTGCTGTTTTATTTTTCTAACTGTGCTCAAAGGAGAGCTTGAAGATAGGACAGTATTGTCACGTGGTCTCTTGCTGTGTTTCTGTGAGTGCATGGCATCAGCTTGTGTTTTCAAGCTAGCCGCGGTTATAGGTCATTTTCTGGAACTGAACTAGAGGTTGCTGGCTTCTTTTTCATGACCCAAGTGTAATCTAGGTGGGACCTGCATGTGTATAGAAATAAAAAGTACATGTACCTTTCAGTAGATTGAGTAATCGACTGAAAACAGTGTGAAACATGTCCTTGATTCCTTATATGCCTTACTTGATGTGGCAATGATTGTGAAAATACTTGCATATTAATTTGCCTCCTGCTAGTTACGTTAAGTGAGTGTATGCCTTACATTTTTCCAGCATGGTTTTCTGGGTCACTGACTTCTTTACTGAATTGCCAGAACCTCAGTCTTGGGAATGGACCCAAATATTCAGAAAACCTTGGAGTATGATGTATCTTTTTCTGATTGAGAGCAAAAGTGTGGCGATCCTACCATGGTAAGGAAAAAATCTGGAATATCTAGACTCTACTTGAGCTTTAGAGATACCAAGCCCAGTGAACAGAACTTGTCATGTGCTTCCCTTGGCTCTCCTGGAATTGGGATCTAAATGCAAGGAAAAAAAGGAACTCCAATCCAGTATGTTTGCTTTTTAAAAAAAGTGCTGTTTATCCTTGAGATTTTCTTCTTATTGAAGTGGTGATTGAAATGGGAGCGTATACTTTGGGTGCAGCAGTCCTGTACGTGTCCTGACACACCTGGGGCCTGGTCTGTGGCATGGCATCTGTGTGGTTTAGAATCCAGCATTTTAAGTACGAAATGTGTTAAAGAATGTCTGTTGCTGAGCAGTCACCTACCAAGGTGAGTGGCGTTTAAATGTGATTTGCCAGTAGAAGGTATCTGTAATCTTAATTTTGTTAACAATATTTCTGAATTACATAATTTTAGGGCTAGGGGAGAGCGTTGAATCTTTGAGTAAGTCATTTTTATGCCTGCTGTTTCTGACAGTTGAAACGTTATTGACCAAAACCATATTTGTGTTTGTTTAGCACGAATATACTCTTCTGTAAGAGTTACCATCTGTTTCACTTCTTCTGCATCTGTGGAAACTGTTTTGGTTTTTCTCTTTTCCTCTGGATAGGCTTATTTTTAAAATCTGTAGTAGATGATTAGTAGGTGTTTGTGGTGTGTTGTTTTTTTTTTTTTTTTTTTTTTAAAAAAGCTCACCGTCAATTCATTACTTGATGTAATCGCACTGATACACTCCATGCAAGTACAATTTAAAAGCAACTTATGGTTATGAGACCTTCTCCTGCATTTTTACTTTTGACAGACACATTGAGTATTTGACTCAAGTAGCTTTTCCCCAGCAGAGGGAATTTTTAACTGTTTCCTCCAATGGGTTTGACACAATACACAACCGTAATTGAGCTCTGGCATAGCTGAGACTCAGCTCTATTGTCATGTAACAAACTGCTCCTCTCTCATAGCGTTTGGTTATTGTATTAAGCTATGATCCATCAAGCTATTTCAGCTGCATCATCTTCCCACTGCCTCTTGCTGTCCCCTCAGGTCTGCCAGTCCCTTTGCACTTGTTGTCACTCCTTAATGCAATTCCGCCAAAGCGCTCTAGGTTAGAAACACAACCAGACCGCTTTGAGAAGGCCAGCGATGGGGTCACAGCTACTACTGTAACCTCAGGAACTGGACCAGCAGTAATCCCAGGAGTATTAAGGAGGAGGATTGCATCGAATTTCTGGGTGTAGCTCCCTGCAGCGGTGGTAGTTGTGCTCCTGCTGACTTAAAATGGATTTGCAATTGCTTAGCGTTTAGGAAGAAACAGGCATCATCTTGTAGAACCGACACTGAAGTCAGCAACGGTGTGGTGGTTACAAGGTTTCCCAAGTGCCGTAATAGAGGTTAACAGGGGAAAGCTTTTAGAGGGAATTCCAACCCCTGTAGTCTCAGAGAAAAACTCTCCCAGGATGACTGGAGATTTGCTAACAGCTAAAATCTTTGGTATGTTAACCAAGACACTGTAAATGGCAGTATGTATTTATTAATTTCCCCCCCAGGGGGCTTTATAGTTATCTACCTTTTGGAGATCATTCTTAAAGAGAAGTTTTCATTTTTCATGGGTGTTGATGATAGTTGATGTGTTTCTGGTAAAGCACCACTCTTGCACACTGCTTTTAAACTTATTTTTTTCCTTTGTTTGAGGAAAAAAACATTCATTATATGGCTCGTGCTGTGAGGTCTGTGGAACTGAAGGTAGTGAACGTGACAGGGCTTGAAATGATACGATGGAAAAAACTCCCTGGCTTGAGGTAGTTTTGCAAACAAATGAATTAATTTTCTGTGCCTCTGACTGATGTTAATGCAGTGCTTTGGTGTTTTTTTTCCTTTATGTTACTCTTTTGAAAGCTTCAAGGAACTACTAGCTAACCTGTGGCCTTAGAAGCACAGTGCCTTCATTTGTAGTTGAAATGTCCTAAAGATCTTTTCTGCTTTTAAAAAAAAGAGGGGGGGAGAGAGAAAGAGATCAGGCAGTTGTCAATAGTGGACTGTTTTAGTCACTGAATGGATCGTTTTTATGGCTCCTGTGTAAGTAAGTAACGGTAACAGGTGATGGGAGGACTCTGCTACATGTTGTAGAGTATTATTTGAGATGATGAACCCGAATCGATGAAGGATTTTTTTAATGCACTGGATGAATGGATCATTTTGTGACTGTGAGGATGTTTGAGCAATATGTAGCCTCTTGAAAGCAACATGTGTGCTTACTGTAAAGCTATTTGTGATTCACTGTATTTTGTGACAGGTTAGTTACAATTCCTTCAGCCTTCATTAATGATCATTGTGAATCCTTTAATTGAGCTCTTTCACATCGTTTGTACATTCACTAGCTTTAAAATGCATCTCTGGAGGGGGAGGAAAAAAAAATAGTATGATCCTTGTCATCGAAATCTTGCATTCAAGTCCAACAGGACTTTAGAGCGACATTCTTCCTGGTGTGGTTTTGTTTAAAGAGCTTTTTATTGTTTGCTCTGTTTTCTTTACTTTGCTAATAAACCAGTTTGCTGTGTCTAAGTCACATAATTTGAGAATCTTGTTTTTAAAATACACTTGTAAAAATCCTTTGCGTAGTTTATCTGCAGTAGAAGAGAAGCTAGCCAGCCACAGTGCGTGCTTACAGGCTCAGAGACTTGCGGTTGCCAGACGTGAGGATGGATTCTGCTGAGCTACAATGACTACATGGGAAAGTGAATGCTCTCAAGTGTAGTAGGTTTTGCTACAGTTACGTTTACAAGCCTTCACACTTCTGGAGGTGCAGAAAACCAAACATTTCACCAACAATTTGCTTCATAAGCACCGTTCATTGAAGTTGCAGATGCACTTGATTTAGGACAGCGTTCCAACGGTTGCTGAACCTTCAACACAAGCAGCCCCATTGATGTCAGGGGAATGAATGTATTTAACTTAAAGCATATGCTGAGCTGAAATGAGATGTAAACCAGAATATTATTGGATTTTGTGAATTCTAACCTGTTCCTCTGTACTTCTAGGAGTAAAAGGGCACTTTCTCCATCCTTGTGCAGCTTGGTTGTTCCTTTTTGTTAGCCTTTTAAGATTTAGATATCCCCCCCCAACCTGATAGTTCTTCCCCATCGCTGTCTGTAGTTGAACTAAGTAGAAATGACTTTACCAAGATAAATATATGAAAAAAAAATTGTTTGGGAAACAATCTGAGCAGGCAAGACACATTCTCAGAAGAACACCCATAGCTAGTGTGCTAAGTAAAGAGACAATTTAGGGTAGAAACATGCCATGTTTGAGTGACTCCACTGTGCTGACCTTTTGCTACTTTCTGTGGCCTTTGCTCTTTGCCTGCAAACTGAAGATGACTTTCTCCTCTCATCTTTTGCAGTAGCAGGCACTCAAGGTTATCCCCTCTTATCACGCGTATTCTTGGACTTAATTCTCTCTTCTGCAAACTTTCCCCTTCCTAACCGGGTCAAAGCTCATTCTTTCCTCCCCAGCAAAGTTGTGATCTGCATTGTCTCGTGTTATGGCCCCTGTAGTGGACAGTGCTTGAGTCTTGTACTGTGCTGCTCAGACATGGACCGTGAAGCTCTTTCTGTAGGTGACAAATATAATTAGTCCCATTTTACAGATAGGCAGGATAGTCTTCTGTGAAATCACGTGTAATCAGTGTTAGATCTGGGGAAATGCTTTTGATCTGGGGCCCTATTCCAGCTATTCAAGGATGCATCTGGTAGGCAACGAGGAGTACATATGGCCACCACCCTGATATGTTGCTGTGCAGCATTATGCATGTGGGTGCATTCATCAATAGATGCTGAAAATCTATTTGAGTTTCTGTTGATTGAGCCTCGGACACTGCTCTGTCCTTGTTCTTCAATTCCACCAAAGTTTAGGCCACAGCACTAGTTCCTTTTTTCCTTTCTTTTTTTCCTTTTATACAAACAAAATTTTGAAGCTTACATTGCCTGGCCATGCCTCTTTAAATGTGATTATTTTATCTGTCAAACCCTGGATTTTGGCTGCACCTTCTCTTCAGCGACTTGTGTGTTTAAGAGGAGGTCACCACTTGAGCGTGAGAAAAAGTGGTTTATTGAATTGCAAAAGAGCATACTTGTCTCTTTGAATTCCTTTGAGAACAGCCCTACATTATGTGTATGGCTGTTCTGAATTGGCCCCATGCATTTGGCAAGCACAAATGGAAGTGGGTAGTAGAGCCAGAGTATTTTACTTGCTCTTAGTGCTAAATCCTGAAGGTTGGTGTGTCTTTAGGTTTCATTGAAGTTACCACATCATTAAATTAGTCAAAATGTGTGTTTGTATGTATTGGAAGTAGCTTTTAATAGTCCATTTTATTTCAGTGTTTTTGGTGATTCAGAATTTTTCAGCCTATATTCACATTGAATAAGTCATGACATTAAAATGCTTTTGGTAAAGTAGAATAATGCCCTGAAGCAAATATATTGGAAATACGAACTTTTTTTATGATTAACTTTGGAGACCTATCTCTGTTTAGCACGTTGTAATTGTGATCCATATTCCATAAACGTTGCAATGAGGATGTTAGACCAAGACAGTGGTGGCAGTTTATGGTATGCCAATGCAAAGTGATGGCCTCAATTACAGAAAAAAATATAAGAACATATATTGAGGGGAGAATTCTCAATATTGTTATAAAATTTAGCATTCATTTCTGCTTCCACGGAACGTTTTAGGAAAACTCAGTTTCAAAGACCACAAAGAAGCACTGGGCACACAGAACTAAGAGAAAATAATTTCAAATTATTGTTTGGGAAAAAAAAATCCATACATCTCCTTTCTTCCCTGGGTCCCCTCCAGCTGCTGTTGGTGACATCAAAATAAACTCTGCCTTTTGGGCAGAGAGGGGATTTTGAGTTTGATCACATGCTTATTCCAGCTGCAAATATTTATTTATTCTGTGACTTGCAGTCATGCTTGTTTATTGCATGAAATTCCTTTTCCCTCATTGATCTCCAGCACTCGCTATAAATGAGGTCTTCACACATTCTATGTCTCTACCTTTTTCGTGCATGTGTGTGCACACACGTGTATGTGAAATCCCTTCTCTGCGGTGGATTGTGTTGTAGTGCACTGAAGTATACAGACTCTCCTCTGCTTGTAAAAGCAAGTGTATCTTGGTAAATGGGTCCTGGAGGCGTAGAAAGAAAATGTTTTTCTGCTTTAGTTCAAATATAAAAATCTGAGCAGCTCATCTTTTATGATTTCTGTATGGCACACTTTCTGTTTTTAAAAGCTACAGCAAATATGAAAGCATTGTCATTATTGGCAAACTAATCATGCCAAATTTATTTGGCTTTTCAAAGGCTTTCTCTAATTGAGCTGTTAAAGAAATTGGTTAGCCAGAAGATACACAACAGGAAATAATAAAACCAATTTTCTTTGGGGAGTATTTTTAATTCATGTGTTGTACATTTGATACTTAGAATTAAATAATGGGGAGACTAGTAACTGCACGCTGTTCCAAAGGGAAGTGTAAACAAAGGATAGGAATTTCCCTCCTGAAAAATAAATTTCTGGGCTGGTGAATCAGTCCTGTCTTTATTCCCAGACTGATAGTTCAAATTTATTCAGCTTTGCAGCATCCTCCTTGTTTTGAGGCATCGTCTGCCAGTGCTGTCCAGGAGTTAATTCATCTTGGCATTGTCTTTTGTCAAAAACGTAGATATTTAACTGAAGTCAAGTGCTCAAAATTGCATAGACCTGTTTCAGTGAAATTTTGCTGAAGGAAAGTTAGAGAATTGCTCCCCAGCATAAAATAGTTGATGGTCTCTTTCTCAGCTCCTTGTTCTTTGGTTTAAATACTAGTCTTTCATACCTGTATAAGAAGCTCAAGGAAAACCTTCTTAATTGTAAGACAGATTTACATCGTTTGAGTGCTGCTTAACAGGGTGATGCAGCTTCAAATTTTAAGATGATTTAACAGCAACAACAAAAAAATCTGTGTTGGTTAAGCTGCAGAAGATGCATGTATTTTTTTTCAAAAAAAAAAAATCTTTTTGTTATATTTGTTTTTAAATTGTTTCTTTCCTAGCGTTTGAGATTCTGACTTTTCATCTATGTCTTACCTTGTTCTTTTGCAAAGCGCATACAAAAAAAGATACAAAACTTTGCAGTTGCGACTTTAGTGCTGGGACAGGAATTTGAACATGTTCCCATCTTTCATGCAAACGTTCTCCCTAGTGAAGTCTTGATCCATTGCCCTCCCTTGACTCAGACTCCTAAAAGTAACCACCTTGTATGTGATGGCTGGAAGAATAAATAGAATAAGGAGGATAATGAGAAATTTGGGGTGGAGGTCAGGGTAGAAAGGTTTGTGTCCAGTGTGGCTTGTCTTTCCCCTTTTGTTTAAACTAAGGTCTTTGACAGAGAATCCCTGTGATTCGTGGATGGTACAGTCCTGAACATGCTGTTAAACTTTAGTAAATACTAATAAAGGGTAACAGCCCAAGGCACTTCTTGATGCAAGATGTTTATTCCTTTCGCTAAGACCATCTGTTTTTAAACACAGAAACAAACGACAGTGCTTTGTGCCTCAAAAACTTAATTTGCAAAATATACCAACATGAGTAAGTCTCAAAAATGAATCAAAAAAATGGAAACTCAGGGCTGGAAGTCAGCTATGGGATATAGTCCTGAACTTACTGTTGAATTGCTTTATGATTTCGGGCGGCTCTTCTGTGAGTCGATATCTTCATCTGTAACATGGATGGGGTAATGGGGGATTGGCAAAAAAAAAAAAATATGCGAAAGGAATTATAAGGTCCAGTTGTGTAAAGTCTGTAAAATACTTGAAAGATCTTCAGATAGAAATATAATGCTCAGATTCTGAAAACTGAGCGTTTCAAAATGACCTTCACATATGGCTTTGAGGCCTGCATATAATTTGTAGGATTGAAGATGCCATTCTTAACTGAAAGTTGAAGCTACCGCCCTTTTTGATAACTGGTGCTAAGGACCTTGGTAAAAATACGTTGGCAGTGTCATGAGACGTCTCTGCACTTCTTGATGTTTTGCCACTTCTTTTAATTCAAATGAAGTTTCCTTACCTTTGTGTCATGATTGCGGCTTGGGAAGCAGTGTAATTATGCAACAGGAGATATGTAGATTGCATTGAGAATAATCAGCATTTATTGTACCGTGTTTCAAGAAGCATTACGTATTCACCACGTTGATGCAGTTTGTTCCCAGCTTTCTGGCAGCTGCAGCTGTGTTTGTGGGAGGAGCGCTGTAGAGTCAGGCTGCAAGCTTGCTGGCACGTTTCATAAAGATACAGGTATTACTTGAGCATGTGTTTTATCTAGAATACAGGGTGACTCTTCTGTAATTGAACGGTTAGCTTCATTTTTCTTCCTTTATTGCTTCCCAGCGATTTAAGTTGCATCTTCTCACTAAAGGGCAGCATAGTAAGAGTGGGACGTGGTGCAATTAAAAGGTATTAATAGGGGTGGAGGGCTGACACAGAATTTAGCCGAGTGTGGTGCTGTCTCATTTTCCTTGATTCACATTGAATATCAGCAGAGTAGAAAGGACACCCGAAGGAAACAGCTGCTTTCAAATGACAGTACCTCCCAGTCACTGCGCTGGAGGCACCATGTCTCTCTCTGATGAGGCATCAGTCCAAAAAGCATAGCTAGGTTATTATTTAATGTAAACTAAGTGTGTCTGAAGGTCCGGTCCTCCTCCCATTCTACAAAGATGACCGAACCAGTGAATTTCACAGGCCAGTCAGCTTAAATTGTTGCATCTTTACGGATTTTTAGTGGAGCTAAAACCAGTGGAGGATTTAGTCCTTTGTGGTTTTGGAAAAGTTGTGTCACGGTAGCGTAGGACTGTATGTATATGTCTATATGTGTGTAGTAATCTATGAGGAACCACAAACCACACACTATGAATACATTTACATAAAGCATTGTTAAATGTGCTGCTCTGATTCCTGTTAGATGTTCTGCTCTCATTTTTGTAGTGTTGATGAATTTATAAATTGTTTAATATATCAAATTCTAAGAATGCCTAAATTAAAGGCAGCATAAGATCTTTCTACTGAGTAGAGGTTTCATCTTAAGTGGCCATTATGCCTTGAAAGTACTAGGATTTCTTATTTTGGCATTAAATTCCAAGCTTTGGTAAATACTGCACATGCTTTGGAACTGTTTGTGAGATACCACGTCTTTTAGACCTGGGAGGCAATGAATCGGAAGTTACCTGGAACATATGTTGACCAGAACTCTGTTCCAAATTCTGTATTTAGCTCAGCATGGATGTGACAAAGTGAAGAGAACTGTTTTCTAGCTGAATTTACTCAGGTTAAAATACATATCCATCTTTGAAAATCACTGTGAGAGAGGTCAAATTTGCTTTTTAAGTGGTAAGTGCTACTGGGCTAAGTCTGTTTGTTAAGTAAGATTAATGGGATGAAAACAGCATTTGTTTTTTAGCCTCAGAAGATGAGACACCTGTTCAAAAACCTATCAGGGCCCTGAGGGCACTAATAAGCCTTAATGGCCCTGACCAGCCTCACCTGGGGCCTCCACCCACACCACGGGGAGGGAAGTTCAGTCTGCAGGCCCTCCTCAGTCTGGGCTGTGCTGGAGGAGTGTTGGTCGTCTGCTCGGCCCCAGCCGGGCCCGTGCCTGCCCCAGAGCCCCCCTGCATCTGGACCTCGGCCAGCAGCCTGCCTCCCTGCCTTGGCCTCCGCCTCTCCGGTCGCCGTGGGCCTGCCTGGTGTTCGCTGGACCTGGCCTTCACCTGGGGATTGACTTCACAGCTTGACCTCAGACCCCTTCACCTGGGGATTGACTTCACAGTGTGACCTCAGACCCCTTCACCTGGGGATTGACTTCACAGCTTGACCTCGGACCTGCCTCAACACCATCGTACCTCCTTATGATCCGGGCTCTTGGTTGGACCTGGCCACCATCGCTGGGTCGGTCCTGCTCGCCTTGCTGGGGTGTGCTGGGCCCTGCCGTGCAGTCTTGCTGCTCTTTGAGAAGACCAGAGGCACCTAAGCCAGGATAGAATTTATTTTAACTGTTTGTCTCCAGAATCTGTAAGCAAGCTTATACATGAATTCAACAATTTAACAGCTGAATTCAGCTTGTGTATGTAACCAGCATATCAGAAACAGGTATGTTTCAAAAGGCTTTACTTTTAATTTAAGAGTCTTTCTCTAGTTAGTTTGCATTCCCTTTTTCTTAGTGTTTTATTAAGTGTAAATGCTTGGAATTAGGTATTTTTCACAGTTCAGCCTCTCACTGATTCCAATGGTTCTGTTGAAAAAAGTGAAAAGCTTTCTGGAGAGTGGTACTCAAGCACTGTATGTGTTAAGCCTCTTGCTTCCCCCCCAGCTTTAATTCCAAATCAGCATCCTGTCCAGATCTGCTACTGCATTTTCTTAATCCTAAGAAGTTCAGGATTTTTTTTCCCTCCAGAGGAATTTTAATTATTTTTGGTAGCACATGTGTGGAAAAATGACTTAAAAAACCCCCCTTTCCTGTAGTGTGAATGTGAAGTCATTGCTATTGTCAACTCTCAGTGGGTTACTTGCATATAAATAAATTAAAGGGGGGGAAGTAATCTTTTGTTAACGTTGCATTCTGTTACTTGTGGCTGCTATGGTAACAGATGAGGGAGAGACAGTGCTTGCATGGTAAAGCTTAATGGCAAAGCAGCAGAATGTAGTGATGAATATAGCGGGAGGAAGAAGGGAAGAGAGCACAAACCCTTCAGCAATGCTGTGAAATGAGTCACCAATTAAGCCACAGATGGGGAAGGGCTTCCACATTTATTTACAAATGATTTAAATGAGATTTTGTTGATTATATTTAGAGCAGGAAGAGTGACAGACTGGAACTTTGGGCAGCAGGAAATTAGACTGCATCTTTTTCAGATGATTCTTTTTTTCCCCCACCTTGAATCGGCTCCTTTGTGTAGCTTGTAAAGGTGGTGTTGCTGTCGTGATTGTTTAAGAAGAATCCTGAATGACTTTCCTGGCTCTGGACCTTGCCAAGAAAAGCCAGTGGGCAATTCCCCCCCCTTCAAGATTTTGGTCTGTAGAGGTGCCTTTTCCTGTTTCATCCTGTTAGGCTGAAAATAAAGAGGTTTAACCCTCGCTTTAAGAGAACAAATGGTGAATGTTTTGACTCTGCTTTTTTCTTTTACCCTTCATTAGAATAAAGCACCTCTCGCACACTTCAAAGCTTTGCTGGAATAGCAGGCCGTGTCATAAATCAGGATTGAGATATGAAGGGAGGGTTTTATAGGGAAGACTGCAGAATGTCATCTTGTGCCATGCCTGGCTTTAGGTAATACTTTGAACCTGGTAAATGTGATGAGCCTGATTCTGTAGTCGGCTGGTTAGTGGCCCCTGGTTTATAAACTCACAAACTTAAACTTTTGTTGAATGGTGGGATTCCCCCCCCCCCCTCCATGTATATTCTGGCATGACTTCTGTTATGCTGAATTATAGACAGTGATTTCTTTGAGCTCTTGGGGAGAGTACTTGTCATCTCAAGTTCTTCTTGGTGAAACATCAAGAGAGAATTATAATTACTGCTTCAGTGGGAGTGTTTGTGTTAAGCAGAAAGTTCCAGAGCATAGAATCTTTTCTGCAGAAACTTCACCCGAAGCTTTAGCGCTGTGGATATCATGTAATGGAAATGGTTCCAGAAGTTAGTAAACAGATTATTTACTGTCAGTAAATAGTGCCAGACCGTGTAAATTGCACAGCTGCGAATTTTTTAGCAATGCAGGGTTTTCAGAAGTGCTGGAGGGAAGGAATGGGACACGACAGGAAAGGGGAGGGGTTCGCAAGAACAAGGGAAATCTGAGATGAAAAGTTGAAGTGAAACTGGTTGGAGTGGAGGACGTTTAGCAGGCTGTCAGAGGAGGGGACAGAGGAGTGACAATAGGGTTATTTTTTATTTTAGTAGAGAGATGAGAACACAAGAAGACAACGTTTTCCCAGCAAAGTTAAAGGTGGATGAAGGATCTCTTATGAAGAGCATTTTGGCCAGACTAAAGGACAAAAGTAGTGGTGTACCTCAGCTACACTAGTAAGAGGGACAATCATTGATACTATGAGTGGTGCTTCCCTCTTTAAAACCAAAGTGCTAAAGGAAGAAGTGAACAAGGTACAGAAGGCAGAAAAATGCCTTGTTGACTGCAGATACACATTGTGGAGAATAAAGTCTCTTTGTGTACCCTGAAAGGGTATCCTGCTGGGACATGCTTTTGGAGATGGTGTTGGCACTTCTAAACGCTTGCATCTATATTGTCTTTTTTCAGATTTGATTTCATTAGTTAAGAAGGTAGAACAATATGGCATGACTCCTGTCAGAGCTGGGTGTGGGGCTTCTGTGTTGCTTTGTGTTTTGGTATTACTCTTTCTGCCTGTAATTGGAAGCACAATACCTGAGGTTGCTTCATGAGGGTAGAAATAGATGGTGATTGGAACAGGGTGGGAGAATAAATAACTGCGATGAAAAACCAATTTTTATGTACTCTCCAAAACTGAGCAGAGTTGTAAATACCGGGATGTTAAATTTGGGCCTCCAGTATGTGCTGTGAGCTTGTAAAAATGAGTACTCTTGTCACTGCTGGGCAGGGAATATGTCCTTGCCATCCTCAGGAGTTTATGGAAGAAGTCTACTTTTACAAAGTGAGAGGCTTTTGTGGGACCTTATCTGTCCTGTTTGATTATCACAGCCTCTGGGGAGAGATGGAGCAGGTCTATAAAGGACTGCTGATTTCCATTTCAGGACAGGCCTTGCAATAGGATATGAGAGGGAAATACTCTTGGGCCCTTTACAGCCTAATTCTGGTTGCAGGAATAGCCTTATTCTGCAAGCTTCTGTGGTTTGAGATGTGCCCTGAAGGATAAGGCTGAAAGACTTCATTGTAGGATTAGTCCTGCCTGAGCTGAGGAAGGCAAGCCATCATCTTGCCTGCAACATCCTTGTTAGTCTTGGAAATAAATTTTTGTCATTGTTTAAAGGAAAGTCCCATTAAATGATCTATTTCAAACAGTGCTGCTGTGCAAATGATTAATAGTAACACCGTAGATTATTACTGGCTTACTGTCTCCTTTCTCAATTTCACTTGTATGAAGTATATGTCATCCCTAGACACTTTTTTTTATTTTCTGCTCCATAAACCAGCATAGTGCTGAATAGCTGATTTGAGCAAGAAGCACCTTGTTAAAGGTGACGGTAAACTGAAGGCAAAGTCGGAGTAATTTCCTTGCTTCTGACAAAGTGGTGGCTGGCTTTATTCCCTGATACTTGTAAAGCAAAGTTATTTCTGAAGAGTTGGGATTTTTGCTTTGGAAATAATTTAAACCAAACTGCAGATAGGGATTTAAAAATGAAATCTTTTTTCAACACTCATTTCTATTATAGATGATGACTACTCAGCCTTTGTGTGCCGTGGACGCGGGATGCGCTGAATTCTTGCTGTTCTCTTGGTGGACCACAGCCACGTGCCAGTTTTGGCTGCCAAGGGAAGGAGTAAAACCATGTATTGAGAGAGTTGAAGTGTTACAGGAAGATCACAGTTACTTATAGCGTGTGTGTATGTTTTATTCAGTGAACTCAGTGTTTGTTTTATAATTACTGAGGTGCTGACAGTGCTCTGAAATAGTAAGGGAGCTGTCTCCATGCTGGACATGGAAAGGCAAAAGCACAGAGGAGAAAAACTGTAAGCATTTGAAGTCCTTGGGAAATAAAGATGCTCAGCAAAGCCTTTCCTGTGTCAAACAAAAAATGAGTCTAGAGCTTGAAATAGAGCAGGGAGGCTTCACTTGCAGACTGCTCTGCTGTGAAGTTACTCTCATTTTCTAGCAAGAATCCTGTTGGTGTCATTATAGTGTCAGTAATAAATTGAGCCAGAAAATGTTCATTTCCTGCTTTGCAGTGATTTCCACAGAATTTTCTCAGTTCTGAGTAACTACTCCAATCAAAACATGCTATTTTTTTTTAATCTGGCTCTGTTGGGAAGTTCAGATTATGACCCTTCATGCAGCACTTGAGGATTTTAGTTTTTGGCTGGGTTGGTTTGGTTTGGTTATTTTCATGATTGGAGTGAAGGGACAGTGCATTGGAGGCTGTTGTTTTGAATTTTGTTCATTTTCACAGCTAACTTACAACTCTTGTGACAAGGAGAAGTCTTCAGCCTTATCTGTGCTGGTACTTAGACCTGTTGTAGTACTCGTGTTCGTTTGGTTGTTGCACGATTAGCCTCCCCAGCCTGTATTTCCAGTGGGGTTTACCTCTATCAGCTCTCTGCTTGGGACGGAAAGGCAGCGTACGCCGGGTGAAGGCCGATCGCAGCTGAGGAGATGGGTGTGGGGAGGATCAGGAGAGAAAGAGGCGAGTGAAGTGAATCAGACATTTGAAGCCGGGAGGGGTGGGTATGCTGAGGAGAGGCAGACTTGTTGTCCTAATGGTTAGGAGGAAATGCAACTTGTAAAGCAAAATGAGCTTTAGTATGGCAGAAATGGGAAAAGGATTGCCTGCTGGTTCTTACTGGAGGTGCCGAGTCCCTCTGGACGCCTGGGCGCTACCTGGAGTTCAGGGTGCTCAGCGCTCCTGGAGATTGGGCCCCAGAGACAGACAGACGGCTGCCGTTTCCTGACAGCTCCACAGAGGTCTGACAAGATCAGCACAAAGTAATACTCTACATCTTTTCAAACTGCCTGAAATGTGGGTGGACAACTCAGTGCCTCTAGTAGCCATTTGTTTTCTGTGGAAGGGGAACGGCTATTTTTGCCTCCTTCTTGTTGTTGACCTTTAATACTATGAGGGACAAACTGTAGAAAAACCAATTTTGAACACCATAGTGTAAGCGTTGCTCACTACAAAGAAAATTCCGGTTTACCTGGCGATTGCTTAATATACAGGTATAGCAGCACACCTGGAAGGCCTTAAAAAGTTAGGCAAGATGAGACATGGCAAAAGCCATTTTGCCTGAACATGTTTCAAATTCCCTGCTAAAGAGAAGGCGTATAGGTGTTGCTCTCAAGAGACTGTAACTGTTCCTGCGCCCTTTAACAGCCCCAGTCAGCCTGTGTTTCCAGTGCTCAGCTGGGCTTTGTAGGCTCTCAGGAATATTTTGTGTTGCCAGTAAGAATGCATGGTCTATATTCCATATATTTTCAGTGTTGAACAGTGTCTATAGGTAGTAAATTCAGGTTGTAGTACTGAGGTGTACGTGTGAGGCACAAGGGTTTTTTTTTTAATAGCAAATCTTGTGTTTGCTAGTCAAGTGCGTTTGCGTGGTTAGAGTGGGCTTACAGTTGTAAGATGCCCTCAAGATTTGACATTACTCTCGTCGATTAACCAGAAGCTTCTACAGTCATTAACTATCTCAGAGTGGCATCAAATATGAAGATATAGGAGACAAAACTTCTCTTTTCTTCCTGAATATAGATTTAGAGCATATCCTTTTAAAAAAAGAAAAGACAAAAAGATGCAAAGATAAAATATCCCCCCAAAACCCCCCACGCCTGCAAATCCTGAAAGGCCTTGGACCAGCCAACCAATGTATTTCTAGCTTTTGCTAATCATAAGACATGAAGTTACAGGATTATTATGATAACTGCTTTGCACTGTTTTTTAATGTAATTTTAGCTGTGAGAATCCATTGCTGAAATTCTAAAATACCACATATCAAATTATGTAAAGCATTAATCTTTAAATCTAGCAGAGATAGTGGGGTGGTTAGGCTTTTCTGGTAGCACATCTACTTGTGTAGACCTGATGCTTTCTCAGTTACCAGGCCTTAAGGAATATCTCAGATGTTATTGACTCTTTATTTTTGTTAGGAGAAGGTTTCTAGCCAAAGTAGTTCTCAAGCTCTGAAGCTTTAAAACAGAAAAGGAAGAGACCAGTGCTAATTGCTGCTTGTGTGGCTTTCCTGCAGTGCAGTTGCTTGGGGGTGTTTAGGAAAAATTCTGGAGATTGTAACAGGACTCTAGACTGCTACAGGAAGCTTTTTTATGGTTTTGGACAGGTTTTCAGAATGACTGAATGACCTAGCCTCCTTTTTAAAAGGCAATTTCATTATTTAGTGTAAACTTTATGCATTTTTTAGAGAAAACACATTCACCAGTACCTTATTAGACTTCTAATGAGGGCCAGATGTGTTTCTCTGCTACAAAACTGAGGCCATAATGCTAAAAGGGACTCTGCAGTAGAGTCCTTTGCGACACAAGAGAAGTGTCTTGCCCAGAGAAAAGAGCGGAAGATCTTTCGAGGTTAGGATATTAACTTCTGTTAATAATTTGAGGGGGGGAAAGAAAGTGTGGGGATTGGTGAGAGATCATGGGTAACGCCGATTTGTACGGTACCAATGAGGCAACTGCAGAGTCCTTTATAATCAGCAGAAATGACAGTGCAACTGTCTAAAAACAATTACATTGCAAATAAACAATCTATGTCATCTAAGTGGTGTTTATTGTTATAATGGAAATTAATTTCGCAAGCTTCAGGCAAAATGAATATAATGCTGCTGAGCGGTACATACCACGACGAGGTGTTCCTTCTCCTGCAGTTCCCAGACCAGGTACCTCGCTGTGTTCTCAGGGAAATGAGTGAGTGGTGTGCTTTTTCTCTGTCACGTAGGTGACACGCTAACAGGTAATTTCGATCCATTAGTCTGCACGCTGTTCTGCTTTGGTCAGTGGCATGTTAAAATACTCCAAAGGAGACAGACGGAAATATTTTTTAATTCCTAAGATGTGCGCTGCCGTAAGGCAACATAGACTGGGAGAGCGGCCCCTGCACTTCAGACAAACGAGGCCTTAATTTTCAGCCTGGTTCAGTCCATTGCCCAAGTTACCTTTGTCGCCAAGATAAGAAACTACACTTCCATGGACGTTTCCGTGCAGCAGGGATGATAACACAGTTCCCTGACTGGGATAAATGCGTTTAAAAGGCTGTGATACTCCCACGCAGTATGGTGATGTGGGCTGTAGTGGGAATTGTCAGACTTCTTTCACTTTTATTGTTCACACACACTTGCGTGTGGGCTATTTGCCTGCCACCATGCTGTCGTCCTAGCGTGTGTTTAGTTCTGCTGCTGTGCTTTGTGAGATACTGCTTCCACTGTAGTTAGGAAAGCTTGCCCAGGTTGCACCGATGAGACTGAAGACTTGTGGTTAAAGGGAGCATCTCTGCGTTAGTGCAAGTTCAGTGTAACTTTAATACAGAACGTAAATCCTCTAGGATCTGCTCTTGAGAGTGCTGCGGACTTCCTAGTGTACTGGCCAGGTGTGAAGAAGTCAAAGTTGTCTTTTGAATGAGGTTCATCTTAAGCGATTGTGGGTTTGATTTAACATTGCTGAAGTTAGCAGAAACTTTTCAAAAAACTGATCTGGTGTATGACTGCCTGTAAGCCCTTTAATAGCAGCTGAAATTCTCCCAGAAAAGACAGATCTTTCTGTTTACTCTGGGGTCTGGCTTGATATATCACATCTGGGCATTGAAACGTCATTCTGATGCCTTCTGCAGAGGGCGATGCGATGACTATGTATCTCAGTTGTGCATTAAGCTTATTTTAGTTCTTGTAAAATCAAGGGAGAGACAGTCAGAGTACCAGAATAGGCATGATGTTTTATTAAAATAATTTCATCTGGGTGAGGAGTTGCTGCTCCCTTTTCTTCCTGGGATACCAAGGATTTTCAATTTGGAAATAGCTTAAACTGTAGCAAAAATTAGTAGCTGGGTCAGGATGTGTGTGCATAACAGTGTATCCTTTCAGAGAGAAGCAAACAGATGTTCAAGCAAAAAAAATTAAAAAAAAAAAAAAAAAAGGACCTTTCCTCTGCATTAGCTGCCATTGGAAGAGGTGAAGCCTCCGGGGGGATTCGGAGGGGAAGCCTACAGAAGGGAAGTTTTACTAGAGAGAGGGGCACTCGGGAAGTTCAGAGGTGTCCCGTTGCAGAAATAGCTCCTGTGATGGATTGACTGTTTCCTTGTTGTGTTTTCAGCAAGTTTGGAATTTCAAATGAGTGTTTTTTGAGAAGTCTTTTCTTTAAGTGTCATCTTGCCTAGACTTCCCCCCCTTCCAATTGTTTGTTTATTTTTGAATGAATACCTTTATATGTATGACTATGGAGCACTGAGGCATCAATATTGTCATAGTAACTAGAACTGCAGCGCTGGCTTTCCGCCAGAAAATATGGTGATTCATGGCTTGAATGTGGGTGTCTGGAAATGAAATAAGTTCTGATTCTCAGGTGAATCAATGAAGTAGTATTTGTGTTTGTATTTTTTTTCCCCCGGGAGGTATTTTGAACATCTTCCCCACATATCCTTTTTTATTTCTACCATTTTAAAAGATGGGAAGGATGTTCTCTCAACATCTGAGCAGTAAATACAGCTCTGTGTGGTGAATACTTGCCTGTTTTTTTCATTTTAACTTAGCTTTAAATTCAAAAAGTATGAAACCTGTAAGCTGGAATTTTGAAATATAGCAATTTGATTTAATTATGGGCAAGTTTGAGAACAGGTTTGTGTACTGTATGTGTGAATGTGGTCTCTGTGTAGGACACGAGAATGCGATAATTGCAGATCAGGGTTTTCTAAATGCAACCTCAATTTCTATAAATGTTGTTTGTGCCCACACTGAATCCTACGTTTTGTTTATATTTATCTATTGAAAGTAAGTGTGTGTGTGTGCACACTGCAATTAAAAATGTGGATGTGAACAGCAAGGCTACGTTATGGGCACACATACTTTTGGACGCTGCTGGTGGTGAGAACGAGTGCCTCATCTTCGAGAAGAGCCAGATTCCTCTTCCTTAAGGGGTGGATCCCTTCAGTGTGTTTATATGCTATACTTCAAGGGCCTCATCAAATCCCTTAGTTGTATTTAAGTATACAGGAGTTGAGTACAAGTTTGCAATGAGAGGCTAAAATCACACTGAGGACCTGTCTTCAGGGGTCTCTGAAAAATGAAAGCAATTTATGAATGAAGATATTTTGTTGTGTTCATCAGGAAGAGAATCCATTGCTTATCTGCTTTTATTTATTTATTTTTCAGTTGCTGCCACTGTGGCCAAAGAATTATGTTGTTTTGTTTTCTGGCCGTTATGGATTTGTGGGACTGGATGGGTATAAGATGCATCTACTTAAGCTTTGGGAAAAACCTTGTGTATCAAAATTTTTCACTGCTGTCTTCGGGTTAGGGTGCTTTATCAATTAATGAGGAATCACTCCTGTCAGTAATTTAAGACTACAGCAAACTAATTTAATAGGTTTTACAAATTTGAGTGCCATGTACTCCTAATGATTGCTTTTTTGTTGAAATCATCTGTTATTACAAGTAATACGTAGGATGACCTTTTCCTCCTTTTCTTCCAACTCTTTTACTTTTGCCAACAACTTTGTGTGTTGGGTGATCAATTTTTCTTTTAATCATTTTTGGTTTAGTGGGCTGGGCTAGTCTCTGGATATCTCTTTCCTATGATCAAAAAAGTCCGTTTTGTTGCTAGAGCTGTGGTTTTGCCTTCTGTCGGGAATGTTACAAATTCATATCGATCTTGAACTCTTGGAGTAGTTCTTCCACAGAGTATTTGTCAGTCAACAGGCTTCGATGGGTGGCATTCTGGGTTAGTTGCTGCTGAGATCATTTATCCTGTGGAAGTTTGTAACAGGTTTTTTAGTGCTGCTGAGAGTTCCACACCCGTGGTGTAATACTACTCTTGAAGTATTAAGGCCCTTCTCCGGCTGTGCGTAAACGGGAATGTTGACATCACAGGATCAGGGGGCAAAAGATGCTGCATGGGTGTATGTTCTACCCAGCTGCGTGGCGGTACTGCGAATGTGTGGAGAAACAAGAAATGGGTTACACATCGCAGCAAAAATGTGCTATCAGGAGGGCTCGTTGGGACCAAATACAGGTTTGCTTTCCTGTCTCAGAATCTTCCGGTCACCTCCCTCCCTCATTCCTGCTTTTTATTTTAATAAAGCAAAAGAACAAATTTATTCCTTAACACAATTGTTTCATTATATTCTGAGGCTCATATGTTTACAGCATGTACAACTGAGAGAGATTAGGTGTGGGGGAGAGGGGAAAAGGAAACTTCTGTGGCCCTTGTGTGCTTTAAAAAGCATCTCTCTGTATTTCCAAGGTGCCCTAAAATGCATTTTCTTTAATCAGAGTTGTTTTGTGTGGGGTTTTTCCACCCTCTGTTAAATTAGTGGGGATATTTTTGTCTGGGGTTTTTTTTGGTTGTGATTTTTTTAGTGTTTTGCTCTAGTGTAGATGCTCTTCAGTGGGGGGGGGAAAGCTGGGTTGGGGTGCTGCCTTGAAAAAGTAGGGAGAGGTCTGTCTGTCTCCCCGCTTTTCCCATGCTGTGTGCATATTGGCACTTCATTTGCCTGTTGTCTTTTATGAATAGTGTGGATTTTATATCATCATTCCAATTGGGAATGAATGTGGAGGAGGAGGAGAATGAGGTAATGCTTCCTCAAAGGCATCTGCTGCTGCTAAATAACTTACTGCTGTGCTTCCTACCTCACCTGGTGAAACTGCTGTCTCATAGCTGCCATGGTAAATGTCTGCCTGTCACCAATGGCAAGGATTTAATCTTCGATATTTTAGTCGTCATCGAATGCTGTTTTGTGGCTTTATTGTTTTACTTAAATTCACAAGGATGCCTGTCCTATCTAGAAAACGTTTAAGAAGCCTGCGTATAAATAGGCCTCAGAGTATCTGGCAGCAGCTAGAGGAGATGTTTCTAAAGGATAGCAGCATGCCATTTTGACTCTTGAGAAAAGTGGCAGAGTAGCAAGCATTTGTGTACTTTTATTATTTGCCCTTTACTCAGATGGGAGCAAAACTAATCAATAGTTTTAGTATGAAAGTAAATATTGGAATATAAAGTAAACGAGACACAAATTATGGCAATTATTGGTTCTTTCCTGAAAACTTCGGAGGTACTTGATTAATGTGTCTGGTTAAATGCAAACAGGGTATTAAACCTGCTGTTGCAGAACACATCAGTGGTTAGAAGAGAGCACTTTGATTTCACAATTAGGATAAAGGACAGTATTTCAAGGCAAAGAATGAGCTGGTTTTTGTCCCTTGATAACCAAATTTGACAGCCAGATCTGCACAAGGAACTTAGGTGACCTTTTCTCTTGTATTGAGTCCTGAAGTTTTTCCTAACAATGTTCCAGTCGCTGGACCGGTTTAAGGGGGTTAGAAACCACCTCCTCTGGTAGGATTCATCTGCCCCAACTTGTGCATTTAAAAATTAGGTGGCTGTGGCTGCGCTTCCTCTGTAGCTGATGCAGACAAATAAGCACTTCCCGAGGGTGATAAAGCTGACCTGTCTTTAAGGCTTGCCTTAGGATAAGATTAATTCTTCCCCGAGCAGTGGTGTCAGGTTTTTTTTCCATTGACTGTAAATGTAATCTAGGGTTGAGTAGCTTGCACTTAGATTTCTGACACAAATAGTAATAAATGTGTAGCTCCCAAAAAAAGCATCCCTGTATCTCTGAACACTCCTTGCAGGTGAAATATATTTTTTTAAACTCTATGCACAAAAAAAAATTGAGCTGGAAAGGCTACAGGATTTCATAGCTAATCAATGCTTAATTTTCTCCCCTGTCTCTCAGAGGAGATCTTTTACCTCGTATTGAGCTCTGAAAGTCTCTCTTGCCTCTCTTGAGAAGAATTGGTGAGACTACAGGGACTGGGATGTGATTGAAATTGTTGGTGTAATTGCTCTCATGTAAACTGAGATTGTGTTTATAGTCTCAATTTACATAGGTGAAGTATGGCAACAAAAGCAAACTAGCAAGCAGAGACACCGTTTTCCTTTCCTTTCATGACCTTCGATGGTGGGGTAGCCACCGTCTCTGAGCATCCTTTGACTGAAGTGCTGCAAAGGAGAGCAGAAGGAGGTGGCGAGCGTAAGTCAGCAGGCAGGCTTTGCCGTGCTCGAGATGGTTGGCCGTCTCTCTTGTTGAAACAGATTAAATGCTCTTAAAATGGCTGTGCTTGGTTCTTTTACTTCTTTGAATCCCAAATACTCAGGAAGAAGCCATCATAGAGAAATATAGTGGAGGTTTCTCTGAATGTGCTGGGCCTGTTAGGGCAAGAACTTATTTTGCCTTGAAACCTAATCCAAAGCTTAGCTAGAACTGAAGATTAAAGGCAGTTAGTGAATTATGAGCATTCAATAATTTCTAATGTGTATTACTTTATCTGAGGGGCCAAAGTTTGGTGAAGGTGACTTTATAACTATCTGGCAGTTCAGTGCTTGGTACTGGGCAAGTATAACAAAGATTATCTATTATTAACACAGGATTGAAGTTTTATTGGTATTGATTTTCCATGCTGGGGTGGGATGCATTTGTAGTATCAGTGTTTGTGTTGTCCTGTCCCCCAGTTTAAGGTAAAGTTGGACTTCTGAGAGAGGGAGCTGGTCTTGTTTATTAGTATTTTAAGCTGGAATAGCTGAATCCTTTAGGAGGACTGAAGTGGTACATACTCTAACTGCTGTCAAGCAACGTATCTCTGCTGTGTTTGACTCCATCGCTTTTACAATGTCTGTTCTAGAATTGGAAAGCTGCATATTTTCCTCTGGTTTTGCAGCCTCCATCTAAACAGCTGCTTTTATTCAAAGGAGTAAGTACATCTGAGTGCTTCAGCCTTTTTAGTTATCAGGAAGCGATGGCTACTAAAAACACAACAGGGAATCAGGGTGCATTACTGAGAGTTCAGCTGATCTCTTTCATTAAGAAAGAAACTCTTAAGTTGTGACCAGTCAAAACAGTTCTGAACAGTGCAGTGTCGTCGTTTATGTCTCTGTGTGTTTAATGGATGATTATTTATTTCCTGCGAGTACATCCATGGAGGCGAATGTTTTCCATTTTCCAGCCACAATTTCAGTTATGCGGTCAGTGTGGCTTGTGTTTTGGTTGGGCAAAATATGAAGCACGATGCTTGTTGAAAACCACATGATCAGTTTGGAAGAACATACTATTTTTCTGTGATGTTCAAAAAGGAAGCCTTTCTGGTGACCTACCTTATATTTAAGAATTAATGGCACCTGTTCTTTTGCATGTCTGCTGTCCGAGTTCTGCACTGCCTCGGCTGCTGCATGACACGTAAATTTCTGTAGCACAGAAAAATAGCTGAAAACTTGATTTGACTTCAGTGAAAGAGCAGTTATGTGAGTATCAGCTGGGAATTTCTAAGGGTTGGCGAGATAAAAATCTTATCTTAGTTGAGATAAGGGGACAGCTATAATTCAAAACAGTGCTGGATTGGTCAACTATCAGAAAGGCAAAACTGCATGGTGATTCAAGCTGGGCCTCTGAACGCTAAGGACGCTTTTTTAATAGCTGCTGTCTTTAGTAGAAGCCTTTAGCCTGTTGTGGATGCTACTAGAAGGCCAAAATCCCCAGTTCATTCTCAATGGTGGTCCTTTTCAAGTGTCATTCTTCTTTACCAAACCAACTCTGTGACAAGCCCTGTGTTTGGGGGTGGTGGGTGGAAGTGCACAAATAAGAAAACAGTCAGAAACAAGAGTAAGCCTTGTCATTTAGAGGCGCTAGTGGTAAGGAATAGCTGCTACCACAGCAGCGAAAAATGAAAACCAAAGAGGAGTTGTAGAAAATGGTGATGACAGCGATTGCTGCTTCTACTGCTGGTGTAAATGATTAACACACTTCATTTTGGGTAAAGCCCAATCAGTAGCATTTTCCAGAAAAGGGATGATTCTGACCCACCACCCCTTAGATGAAATGCTTCTACAGGCAAGCGTACCAAGTGTGTTAGGATGCACAGTTCTTAGAGTGAGCAAGCAGGGAACTACCCTTCCGTTGCTACAATTTTTGTATTCTTTGGTTCCTATCTTGATACCCTGCTTTCTTTCCTTGAGGTTTTTTCTTGTTCCAGTGCTGTATTTCTTCTCTGATGTTTTTGTGTTACTGCTCCCTGCACCCCTTATGTCCACGCACCCTTATTTCTCTGGGATGACAGTTTTGATAGAGGTGGATGTTTTGGTGACACCGTTCAGCCAGACGACGTTTACTACTGTGTCTAAGTGGGGTGACGTGGAAGCAAAGAGCAGAAACAGAACCAGATGGCGAACTGCTGCCAGAGCACTCGGCACCGTAGGAAAGATCCGCTCTCGCAGTCTGGCTGTGTTACAAGTTGCTGCAAGGGGGCAAAGAAGCTGTCGACTGTAAAGTAGGGCACATCTGGGGTCATACAGCTGCTCCTGCCCTGCGTTGCCTCTCACTTGAATCTTCTCTTTCAGCTTGTCTGCACTTGCGGTGTGTTGGAAGTTAACTTATTCTGTAAATTAACAGAGCTTTCTGCCTTTTTGCGCACATCCTCTGGCATTTTACAGCATATCCGAGGAGTTTTGCTGGCATGCGGTTCAGCCCAGAGCTATGTAGGTGTGGGCGCTTTGGAGCCCAAACCTCTTGTTACAGTTCTGCAGTGCTCTTCTCCTGATACCTTACACCTCACTGGGGGCTAGCTGGACTCTGTGTGTGTGCTTGTGTGTTCTCAGCTTCATGATTCTTTTGACTGGATGTTGCCTTTTTTTGTTTAAATGCAGGAATGAATTCAAAGCCTTTCTTTTAAACACCCTGCAAGCTGGAAGTTGCATGTGCGTTTATTGTATTTATTCATTCACTGCGGTGCTAGGCACTCACTTTCCTCTGAAAAAAACTATTCTCCTGAATTGGAACCAAATTTCCTTGGAAGCCAAATGCAAAATGAGTGCAATTTAAATTGCAGGGAGGCAAAAAAGTTCCGTCTGGGCTGTAGGAATGACAACAATCTAGGGAAAGTTAATACTTCCAAGTACTCCTAACTCTGTTTATAGATCATCATCAGTGACTATTTCTGCTCTGTCAACCTGAAGTTACTTTATCTGAAGTATGTCAAGTCAGAATGGTGTCTTATTGCTTTTATTGTATCTCCTCTACTTGAATGTCACCTCATCTGCTACTTAATTCCATTTCCAACTCTTTCCATCCCTCGTCTCTCTCCTGGCTTGCTAGGCAGCACTGCAAAGCTCTCAGACTTGCTTTCCGTTTGAAATCATTGCAGCTCAGTTCACAGCCAGGCTTTGCAGTATTAGTGAGGAAAACTTTTGGCAAAAGCCCGACACTGAATTTTGAAGCAGATGTGGCTATCTTCGTTGAAGGGATGCGTTGGAGTGAAATCCAGCGGGTGTGTTTGTGCAGGTGCTGATACAGATAAGGGCACTGGGAGGTTTTTTTGCTTTCCTTCCTTACAAAAGATTTTGTGGGCTTATTCTTCTTTGCTCCACAAACTGCTGTCTATTTCAGAAGTTACCAGAGAAATAAAAATTTCAAACAAAGGAAGGATGCAAAGCACAGAAATGTCTTTTAAGTAACAAATCGGAGGTGTAGGGCAGAAAGATTTATCCATTTGGAAATGTACAGCATGCCAAGTTCTAATTAAAATCCTTGTAGGTTTCTTCTGTTTTTCTTTGTCATGTTGACTATAAAAGGGATTTTGTGATAACTCACCTTCATGGACAGAGAAAATTTTGTAGCACAGATAAGTGTGTGAGGGGGAGAGAAAAAGGAAGGCCTGGATATAAATGTGTAAGACATTATTCTTGTGGCTTTTTTTTTTTTTTCCTAGGGGATTGTCTGCATGAGTTTCTGAAACAGAACTTTCTTCTATTTGTCTTCGCTCCGGGGATTTTGTGTGACACTGGGGGTGGCAGTGGAAGGGGAGGCTGGAAACGGCCGTGTTTCCTTGAGTAAGGAAACGGGAGAGAAGAGAACGGGAGATTGAAAATAAGTACATGTCTCACCAAGGGTGGGGGTCTCATTTGAACTAAGCAAACTTGTGTTTTCTATAACAGCAAAATTCTTGCTTTAATCAAGTGTTGTTTATTCAAAGATTTCCCACATAAGTAAGTAAAGTAGGGAAGTCATAATAGCCCTCTTTGGAGATGAAATGGGGACAAAGGAAAAAAAGTGACATGCTTAACTTCATATGAGGGTTTAATGGCAGAATCTTCTGTCTCTGTCCAAGAGAGAAGCTTGAGCTCTACACTCGGTTAATGTTGTTTTTTTTCTTTGTTGGTGTCACGGTAACTTGGAGCTAGTGGCCATGAGAGTGCTGCTGTACTTGGAATCGCTCATTCAGCCCGTAGCTCACTTGTCTCCGTTACCAAGCGCCCTGTAAGGGAATATTGCCGGGGAAGACCCACAGGTTAGCTGAATGACCTGCCGAGCCTTATGCCGAGTTACAGGCTGGAGGTCAAGTGCCTTTTTCTTTAAAGTATTGGGATGTAGGGAAGGGGGGGCTATAGGAGACACCGTTTTGAGGGGAGTAGTGCGCAGGGAGCTTATGGAGATGAAGCAGCTCAGAAGAGCAATGAAGTGTGTAGCCACGTAGGGTTTTGGCAATTGAATGTTTGTTTTGTTCCAGTTTCTTCTTTATTGCTCTCTTCCTCAGGTAACTCAATGCATCTATTCTTGTAATGTTGCCTGCAAAAAGTTTCTGAGGGCGCGTTACAAAGCAAGAACAAATTCTGAAATGTAACAGTCTCACTTGGCGCTAAGAAAACCAATTTTAAAATGTGCATTTTTATTGAAGGGGAAGTAGAGTTCTTCAGACTACAGAATCACATTTTGTCCTTGTGCTAAGGTTTGAGATGGCATAGAAGTCTCTTTAAAATACTTACCTTGGAGTTGTGTTGGAGAGAAGAATATATAGACGTAACACAAGTTTTAACTTAAAAATAGGTTTCTGACTTTTTTCTTAACTTTGGAAATTGCCCTGCTTTTTTTTTTTTTCTTTTAGCAAGCCAGTTCATGTATTAAATTGAAATCTCTACAAATTACAGTTAATTATAGTCAACTCAGAGTGAAGCCTAAAATAGGTCACATGCAGTTTGGAATAAGGTGCACTGAAGTTATTAAATCTGTTTGGTTCGGCCTGAGATACATGCTGAGGTGTTCCATCCTCCCCTGGCTGCTCTTCCATTTTGTTCTTGTGGGCCATTACCTGAAGACCGGGGGGAAGACGTGCTATTTACTCTCACAGAAAACAGCTGACACTAAACTTGCTTCACTCCTGTATTTTTTCCCCTGGAGTTGCGTTTTGGGTCCCGACTTTCAAGGGACATTTCTTCTCCATCCCGAGCGGAGGGGGTAATGACTGCGCTGCCTCGGTGAGTCAGCAGGATCTGGTTAACCCTCTCCCAGCATGGCTATCACCAGCGAGGGGTGGAGTGGGATTTTGTTTGGAGGTGATGCACAGTCCTTGGCTGCTTTTTGTGCTTCACAGGAATTACTGCTTTATGCCAACTTCTTTTAAATGATTCTAAATGCTATTGAATTAATTACATTAAAACAACTTCACCAGTGACCTTGAGCAAAAGTTATTTCCAGCAGCGTACCTTCTGCATTTATGTACTGACTTAATTAATGCCTGTGCACTTCCTCAGGTTCAGCTATTCTGCATCAACTATTGTTTCACATTCCTGCATGTATGTCCTTTATGGGAACTAGTTATTATTTTAATTGTATGCAAGACTATATATCCATCTACATTTTTTTGAGCATTATTGCAGTAGGCACTTGTAAAATTGTCTGCCACCAAAAATACGAGATCTAAAAAGCTACATGCAATGTAGAGACTTACCTGCAGATATACCTAAGAAGTTGTTTTGAAGGCAGCTGTGCTTTGTGGAATTGGGTTTATTCATTGTGTTTCCTGACCAAGTATATCTGCAGTGTAAGTAGAAGGGGGGGTTTGTTTTTTAACTTGCACAAACCCAGGAGCTCTCTAAACCCAATTACCTCTTCCTCCTGTTCTCTCCTCTGTCACTAACCCCAATTTCTGCATAATCATTGGTAACAGAGAATCGTCGAGCCAACTTGCATGTTCAGGTAAGCCTGAGACTTTAAAATCTGTCCTCAGTGAGTACTGCTGCCCTGGTATTGCTCCCACTGGATTAGCTGCTGGTAAGTAATTGAAGTAGGTAGGCAGTTCTGTTGACCTGCTTTTGTCACTAAAGTAAGGATGCATATCTGACCTTGTCAGCTTTCAGGAGCTACGCTGTTGAGCAGAAGGCTGTTTATGTTGAGTTATTTTTAAGGATAAAGCTGTGGTTCAAAAATTATCCTTTCCTAAGTCCTTTTTAATACAGTTCAAGATGCACGCACAGGAACCGAAAGAAGATACCCCATGTAGCATTCAGTCTTTAACGTGCAGCTGACATGAATCTGATATGGTACATGAGACCTTGAGCATCCTGACTGTACAGGGTTGAATTCCTCCCAGTTATGATCACTGTGTGTTGTTAGTGTTCTTTAGGTTTGCACATACGTGGCTAGCAGTAGGTAGCAGTGTTTGATCTGTATCTCAAGTCACAGAAGAGGTTAGGCTGTAAGTTAAATTAAGAACACTATAAATTAAATTAACAGTCCTGTCCACCTTTCGATGATTTTTGGGAAATCTACATCATGAAAGGTAAAGCATTGGAGCATTGAGGTCATTTTACTTCAGATGTTATCAAAACCTCACACACTACAAAGTGCATTTGTTTTACCTTGGCTGACATCACTGAAACTGGAGAAGCTTTACATACTGGCGTGCCTATGGAGCATTAGTTGCTACACAGTGCCGTCTTACACCTTAATGCCCCCTGCTGATTTGGCCTCTATTGTTGTTTGCCTTGTCTTTCCAAGGGCTGTTATGTTTCCTAATTGATCATAACTTAACAAGCTAAGCTTGGAGGAAAAAAAGAAGGCTGGAGCAGTTGAATTCTCCTTGCCATAGGAACCAGTTCACATAATGAGATAGTTGATGATGTCATTCTGTTAAAGCTTCAAAAAAGATTGATAATGATTTCCCATCCTTGAATAGTTCAGTCTAGAGCCTTTTTATTTTTCAACTTGTGTATTTTGCAGCTGTGGTTTAGCAGGATCTCTGAGGAAACGAAAGCAATTAGAACGCTTGAGATTTAAATTTCTAGCAGTGTTAAGTCTGTTCAGGTTCTCTCAGTCCAACAGGACTATATGAGTGTGGGGTTGAGCTTTGCAAGGGCTGCTCGCGCATGCCTCACTCACTGTAAACCCATGAACAATGCCTGGTGAATTTGGTAAGGGGCTACATTGTGGTTACAGTTAGCCACATGTCTACATGTTTGCAAGAGGAGAGCAAAAATTTATAGTCCCTGTTTACTTAATGGTAGGTCAAGAGGCCAGTCCTGCAAATCATTTCTCATTGTAGTCACTTCTGTACGGAAAATTTTGTAGGAGATTGTGTCCAGCTTTTTCTTCTCTTCATCTCTTCTGTTTCCTTATGCTGTTCTTTGAACTTCTAACACTGTAGGCCACAGAGACATTTTGTGGGGAATATAATCTTGGAAAAGAACATTTGATGGAAGCAACTTGTGCAAGAGAAATACTCGCTGTAAAAGGAAATCATTCATGGCTTTTAGCTCTTTAAAAACCCATCTTAACACTCCTGCTGAGTTCCTTTCACTGTAGACTGATGCAGAGGATTAGTCAGCATCATCTAATTAGGCAGCAGCAAAGCAAAAATTTTGTCTCACCGACTCTGCCCTGATTCGGTTTCCATTCATAGGACTTGCCCATTGAAACCAAGTGCAATAAGGACATCATATTGATGGCATATGACATGTCAGAGCGAGTGTGAGGTGAGGCATGCTTAAATGAGTTTTGCACCTGAGGAGGAAATTCAAGGTCATCTTGTGCAGTTTCTATACCGAAACAGTCTTCCTGTGTGCTGTGTGAGTCTGCAGGCAGCTGGGGTACCTCCTGGCTGCTTAATAGCTCTGGTGATTTGAGAGCTTTAATTCCACTCCGTCCTTCTGAAAAGGATGGGAATGAAAGAGTTGGTGAAGAGCCTTGCCTTCCCATTCCTGTAAGTCTGGGCTGCTTTGGTATCCATATTGATTGTCTTGTGATCTAACTGTGGCTGAATACCTTTTAAAAAGGAAAAAAAAAAGTGCTTTGCAACAGTACCTGGCAGGCCTGAAACAGGAGAGCCTGTCTTGGATTCTTCTAGGGTAGGCTGATGGTGGAGTCTCAGGACCCAAGAAAACTGTATTTTGCAATAGAACACCAGGAGAAGTGGCTTCTATTTAGGAGGTTTGTCTTGGCCCCTCGCTTCACAGAAGCACTTCGGCACATACTTAACTGCACATAGACCTACGTGTTATGTGCTGAACAGCTTTCTCTGACTTTGGACCTCGCTGAGGAATGCTGACGCTTCAGTTCATGTTTGCATATGAGGACAAGCTGGATTTTACTTCTTTCACAGTGGTTCGCATAAGATTACTTACAGCTGAGGAATTCGGGAAGAACAACTCAGCCTTTTCTGAGTAGAGATTATTATTGTTAAGTCTTGCCAGTTGGGGCATTAGGTCTGCGTAATGGGAGAAATTGATCTTTTTGTATTGAGCTTTAAAACAAACAAAAAAGCAAAACAGTTTTTCTTATTAGAACAAGGAATTTTTACGAGCGTGCAGTTGACACGATATAATTTTAAACAAAAGACATTGCTGTAGATGATGTATCATCTGCAATTAACTGAAATAGCTGGGACATGATAAAGGACAGAATAAGAGAGTTTTCTGTTGTATTCTGTCAGAACTGCTTACTGCTTTCTAGTGGGAAGTGATGTTGTTTATCAAATCAGTCTTATTGCTAGTGTTAATGAGGAATGAGTAAATCGTTCCTAAGCCATTATGACTTTTTGCGACTCCCAGTTTCAATGTAGGCCCTTGAAACTGAGCCCACAAGCAACCTTCTGGGGAAGGAAGGACGTGTACCCAAGAAGCACCAGTTACTTTAACTGGAGCATCCATTTCGGTGGCCGTGAGTCTGTCTGGCTGTTCCGACCCTGTTACACAGATGAGAGAAGAGATAAAACCCCCTCCTTGTTGTACAGTTGATAAGGAGCTCTTAAGAGCTGTTGGGAAGTGAAGACCGGGTGACTTTGGTGACGAGGTGGCTGCAACCTTGGCGCAGTTTTGCCTAGCTGAAGGGGACGAGGTGTAGCGGAGAGGAAGCATGTGGATGGGGTTCCAGGGAACTGAGAGGAGGGAGCAGCCAGGAGTGAGCTAAGTAGCAAGAAAAAAAAAAAAAAAAAAGTAGGATTTGAAGAAGTGAGAGAAATCTGATTCCTTTTTACCTTTAGGCATTGTAGAAAGACTGAATCTGGAGAAGTTATTTTTCCCTGCCTCCCACACCCCCTCAGGAACACCATCTGCAAAATATTTCTCTTTTACAGTCTATGGAGTACCAGAGTAGATTAGAGCCTGTTTTTCCCAGACTTTAGACGAGAGATCTCTAGGGACATGTCTACCTAACTTTCCAGCCAAGCTTCACTGCTTTCTTCCTTACTTTTCTTATTTTAAAGGAATGTCCTCAATATAACAATAAAAGCAACATAACAATTCACTGAAGGGACTATAGTAAAAGAATACCTGTTTAACTTGTCTGACCATTGAAGACACCTTTGAAATGATGTTCTGCATGCAGATGAGGTCTTGGATCTTCTTATTCCTGATGCGGTTGCAGTGCTAGGCACACGGCAGTGTCCTGTGGAATCAGGATGACAGTTTCTGGTCTAGCAGTTCCCCTCTGCTCACCCGAGACCCCCAGGTCGGTTTTGAGCATTCTGAACCTTGAGTTCGCATGGTCTCTACAGTCTTATCAACGTTTCGGGATGAACTTTAGAAAGAGATCTTATTTCCACAATATTTTTCCTTTACTGGTATTTTTATTTTTTTAAGAGAAAGTGGAAGAGGTGCATTGTCTGAGGCAGTTCTAAGGTGAGTCACGTCTATATAAATAGAACTGCTGAGCACATCGGATAAGCTGCAGTGTGCAGAGGACAAAAATGCTTCAGAGCAAGGAAAGCCACCTTGTTAAAATGATCATATAATTGTAAATGCCTGTCCTTTAAGACTGCTGCCAAGGGTACCTGCCACGTCATTTTTTCTTCACCCTCGCCCCTTCTTCTGGTGCAGGTTCATTTTAAATTGTAATTAATGCATTTGTTAGACCACTGGAGTTTCAGCAGAAAGCTTAAGGGGTGGAGACAGCTGCAATACAGGTGTGGGTGTTGCACGTGTGCTTGTTTGTACCGTGACTGAAAGTGTGTCCTTTCCTCGTCAGAACTGATGCAGGGATTGGAACCTCATTTATCCCCTGTTCCTTCACTCATGATAAATTTGAGAGTCCACGTTCTTATTTTCTCCAATTTCCAATGATTTGCAGTGTAGGTAGAACACGATAGTGCTTGACTTCACTGGGAATACTGTCTGCAAAACAGACACCTGGAAGCGGTTGGTGCCAGTTCAGTTGTGGGTTATTTGAGAAGAGAGAGCCTCTCCTCTTGCACTGAAGAGTAGGATACTGGGAAGAGCTCAGCACATCAGCTCTCGAGAGGCCTCAGTTTGGACTCTTCCAAAACAGAGGAAGCCCCTAGTTGTCATCGTGGAACCAAGTTTGCGCAAAAACTAGGATGCAGACTGCTTTATATGCATAGTTCCTGACGTAGTGTAGTTGAGCCCACTATGATATCTAGCCAGGTAAAATCCCACGATGATGGAATCTGTATAATTCTTGATGTAATACTTAAGTTTTTGTGTTCTCTTTCAATTTGTCACTCAGTCTTTATTTCAGTCATCTTGGCCATACGTTGGCATATAGAGAGATAGTTCTTACGGAAAAAGTAAGGAAGATGGAGGACAGTGGAAATCTAGGCCAGAGTTAGATCTTAACTTATTTCCTAGGATAGCTTTTGCAGAAATAGCCAGTGCATACTGATGATGCATATACAGTTCCTTTTCTCAAAGGCTTTACTGGCTCAAAGTCAGCTGCTTCCATGTGATCTGTCAAGGTTTTGTTATCAGCCATTCATCCTTGATCACTGGAAAAATTGATTGGTGTGATGCGAGTAACTCAGGGCTCTGAAAAATCCCACTCTTGGCTTTGCAAATGGCTGTTTGTGGACTTAATGAATGAAGCGTGGGAATCTGACAGATAGGTGCTTGTTCGGGAAGTCACACGTAAGGAATTTAACTGAATCCAGTGAAACTGAATTGGGCAGAAGGAGTCCAGAAGTGTAGTCAAAAGAAAGGTGTCCCACCGCCACTACCCTGGAGTGCCAGGGCTGTGCGTGTGGTTTGATGTTACATCAAATCTATTCTAGCTGCAGGTTGCCTCTTTCTTCCCCAGCTGCTTTCCTTCCAGAGATTATACCAGGCTGGGTGAATTGTTAACAGCATTTGAGAGTCTGTAAGCCTGTTCGCCTCAATAATCTGATCAAGGGAGGAACAGATATTGTTTCCTTTTACTCATTTTCAAAAAAAGAAGCATATCTTGCTGAGTTCCCTTTGTTTTTTCAAGTAGGCCAGGACTAAAAATGGCAGTTAAGATCCCAGAAATTTCTTTTGATTAGCTGCAGGTTTGAAGAGCTATGTGCAAAGGAGAAAGTGGGGGAACATATGCTACTGAGGCCACTGCAAAATACTGCAATAATATGTCTGTATACTCAGATGCCACATAATGGAAGAACTCGCGACTCCAAGGCAAATATGAAAATGAAATTACAGTCAGTAATATGCAATGTGGGTTTTTTCTGTATAACTTTATTGGATTTTTCTCTTTTTGCTTGGCTTATGTTTAAAAGGCATTTCAAGCTTCTGTTTGAATGCATGGGTTGTATATATTTCTTAATTTCATTAGCCTTTCTGTGAAGAAGTATTGGGAGAAGAACAATGTTTTCTCCTTTTTGCAAGTTCTTGAAGATTTTTCTTTTGAAGCAGCAGTGCTCCTCTCCCCCTTCCTCCTTTTCTTTGTTTCTGAAGGAATGTTATGGTACTCAACAATGATAAAAATAGGTGGAATTTTACAGAAAATAATTTGAAAATTTGTATAATTTTTTAAAGGTTCTCGCTTATGTGCATTGTGACACACCCAGGAGAAATTTTTCAGATCATTATTGCTGGCTTAGAAATTCCACAGGATTCCTTAAAAAAAAAAAAAATCCAACCCCCTTGCATCTTTTATGTTTATTCTAAATAGATCAAGTCAGAAGAAAAAGTTGAACCCTCCCCACATCAAATATGGGGTTTGCTTTCATTGTCAACATGAGTAAGTTTGGCATGAAAACTAAAGAGGCCAAGTTTATACGGTAGCAATAACTTCTGGTGAGCAGAGCAGGAAGTCAGTCTAGTTGATTATGACCAGAAATGTGATAGAAAAAAATTCTCCAGAATGTTACTGAGTCTTGTACTATTCTCATACATAGCCCACCTTAAAGGGCCAAATTAAGTGCTGAATCACTTGGCAGGAAATCCTTAAAGGTTTTTAATATGAGAATAAATCTGTGGATAAATCGGTGATTATTCTGTGTTCTATGCACGGAAATCCAGTCACATCAAGGATAACATTTGAATTGGTCTGCTTTAAAAGCTTTAGTTGAGATAAAAGAAAAATCCTGCGTTAGCATGGGAGCTGTAACATGAATGAAGGCAGCAAGGCTGATGCGTCGTCTTAGCCTGTGTGTGTAGCATTTTGTGCACTTCTTTGTGCATCTTCTTCCTGAAGAAAAACACTGCCTGGCACCAGTTGAGTGAGTGAAAAAGGTTTTCTGGCCAGCTCCAAGGATGCGGTGCTTTCATTGTCATCTGAAATGTGCTGTTGTGCATTGTTCTAGCAGGCGTATAGTTCAACTTCTGCACTGAGGCCAAAACTTGAGTAAAGGTCTTGTAGTGGCTTTGAAGTAAAAGAACTGTCTTTCAGTCTCTGAAGTGGTGTCAAACATTATTTTCGTTGCCCTGGGAATGTTCTTGGAGTTGACGTTGTTATAGACAGGTTATATTACTGAAAGCATCAAATATATCAGGTTCATCTGCTGTGTAGGAACACTTAGATCAGGAGTGTTTGTAGCCATTTCCCTTCACTTTTCTTCCTCCTGTCTACGATAGTAAAATTATGCCAAGTGATTTTTATTTGACCACCTTTGCATTAAATATTTCTGTGCTTTTTCTACTTTGGAAGCAATATGTTGGGAACTCATTTGGTATCAGGCATTGGGATTGAGATTACTGAGGAACATAGCTGTTGCTTGTTTGAAACTTCTGCCTCAAGACTTATTTGGAAACATTTTTGTCCCTAGTTTGCCCAATGGCGCTCTCTTGATTGATCTCATCCTTTCAAGTTTGTATTCTAAGCTTGAAATGTAAGTTCTGTTACTGCAAGCTTCAGTTTGCTAGCATGTTGTTCGGTTAGAGTTAGCATGGTAGTATTAGATCTTGTGCTGTGTTGCCGGGCTGCAGCAAAGCAGAGGCCTGCTCACTCAGGGATGCTGCAGACATTCCCACCGACCTTATTGCTACAGACTCTGAGTTTTTAAGGCTTTATTCGGTTAGATTTGTTTATGAAAAGGCGGCTTCTGGCCGAATGAAGCCTGAAAGCATCGCCAGGTTTACCCTTCTAGTAAATTGAGAGGCAACATTTCAAAGGCAGCAGTTCAACAGCTGTAACAAAAGGCCGATATATTGGGCAATATATACTCTGGGAGAGGTAAATTCCCACAAGTGATGAGGAAGGAAAAGGAATTTGGAAGCACTGGTTCATCAAATTGTGTGGGTTTTGCACTGAGTGAACCTGCAAGGTTTTTTGTTACGTCTCTAACTTCCACGATAGTTTGTGGGTTGGTGGTTTTGTGTGGTGGTTTGTTTTGGTTTTTTTTTTTTTTTTAGTTTAGGGTCCCCCCCAGCGCTACCTCTCCTGGTACCCGCAGAGTTACGCAGCCTGTTGTTCTGCAGAGCCTGTCAGCAGACCTGTCCAAAGGGGGTTTCCCGAGAAGACGTTAATACTGTGGCTTGCCGTGTTCTGGTCTGTGTGCGTGTGAAGGGACGACGGGAGGCCCAGTGGCTGAGGACACAGCTGCTGTGCTCCAACACAAAGCCATTCTTGTTAAATCCTTGTTTCTCGGTGTCTGGCATCTTCCTTGTTTCTGAGTGTTGTAGGTTACCTTGTCACGGGGGGGAAGGGGCAACAAGAAGAAAATTTGGCAATAACATCCTTTAAATCTTTATTAAAACCACTTGTAGTAAAACTATTAATATTTTTAGAAGCACTTTCCCTGAGCAACTGTCACTTTCAACACTCATTTTTCTAGTAAAAGGGCATTTCAAGTCCATTTCGTTTTCACAATCTTCACTTAAATGCAGTCCCTTGAACTATACAAGTGATAATTGGATACACAATTTGCTAGTTCTGGAATGCTGGGTGTTTGGCATTAACAGAATTTGAATTAAATCAGCTGTGAGTTCTCCTATTTGATCTGTAAAGACATGTCTGCAAGCTTTTCTTTAGTGATACAAAATTATGGGGATGGTCTTGATTTAATTTGCAAATATCAGGCCTTCTCATAGGTAAGCCTAGGTTATATACTTAAAGGAAATCCATATATAAAAGCTTATCATGTGGAGAGCTTGTAGCGAGCATTAGAAGCCTCAAAACTAGTTATTTGTGTAACTGTGGTGCACTGCATCAGTAGAGCTTAAATTTTCTTATTTTTGAATATCTTGACTTCTAGAAAGTTTATTGTAAAAAATATTTTTTAAAAATCCCTTTTGTAAAATTACTCTATGTTTTCCAGATAATAAAACATAGGGTGCACAGAAAATGATATTACTGCCGTTGCAAATTTGAGACCCTTTGCAGAGGCACCAGCTCTGGTTTGCTATCACAGCCTTTAAAGCATGAAATCATCAGAAACATCCAAGTAATAAACTTGTGTACTTGAAATCTGTCTGGTGCTTCCCAGAGATTCATCCCTTAGGAGTTCTTCACAGTGTGTGTTTTCACGCTGGAAATATGAACGTATTTAACAGTTGCATAATAGTGCAGTACATGTTTCAAAGATATTTATAAACAAGTTTTATAACGCTTCCCTGATGGAGCGGTCACCTCTTGCTGACGGGGTATTGGCGACAGTGGTTATATTCTAGGGATTGCTTTTGAGGTTCAGCGCTCCGAATCAGAGGCTGTCTTTGTGCTGGTGCAGCGCTTGCACGGTAGGAGCTTCCAGCCAGTTCTGTCGTAGTATTGTAAAATAATTGCACTTGGTTCTCCAACTTTGTTTCTTCAGTTTGTCCTGCAACAAACACAAAAGGAGCACATGACTCCTCCACTCAGAGGAGTTTTTGTGGCCCAGCCTTTCAATTTCATACAGTAAATGTCAATCTGCATGTTCAGGTTTTAAGATACATTTATTTTTGAGGGGGGGTAAGCGACATTTTTCAGCTGGTACTTTTTTTTATATTCAAAGAGCAGCCTCCAAATCCTTATTGTGGCAAAGGTACACTCTTTTTATAAAAATACCCATCTGTAAATATTGATTATGGTAACTTCTTTGCACCGAATTACAGCCTGCCTATGCCAGGGCATGATTCACCTCCTACTACATGGCAGTTGTCACCCAGGAGTCTGGCACTCATGTTTCTTTTTATAGATTTGACTTGAACATAGTGATTTTTTTTTTCTTCCATTCCTCTTACAGAAATTGTGAGTCCCAGGACATTTTAAAAGCCATATGTGGATTGTTGAGACTTAAAAGTGACAGCCTGTTCCTCCTTGGGAGAAATCAGAGGTGTTGTGTCTGAACGTTCACCTGTGTGACTGGACAAACAGGCATGAGAAGTGACTCCAGATAATCGGTGCCCTCTGTGTTCCCCTGAGAACGTTTCTGGGTTGGCACGGTCATGGCCTTACCCTGCCGTACCATGACCCTGTGCAGGAACCGTGGGAAGTCATGTCCTGCTCACGGTAGCAAGTGTTGCTGTTTGGCGTGGGGGCTCCTGTTCTTCCCCCCCTCCCAAAGCTCTTTCGTAGTACAGCCACCTCATTTCCCAAGCAGAATTCCTTGTCTTTAGTGTCGCGCTGGAAGAGCGGTGGCGTTGATTTAATATCCAATTCTTGCACCATTGTCCCCTTTAAAAGGGAATTAGAGGCAAGCTGAGACTGTTTCGTGCAACTGTGGTTGGTGTCAATACACGTATCTGCTGTTGGAGGTCTGCTCTGTGGTTTACTGCAGAAGACTGCATGTTTCTCTGATGATGCATAATGTGCTATCCTGCTAGACTACTTGAAGTTATGTTATATTTGGTTTGAGTTAGACATTTATGTCCTTTCATAGTCTATGAAAAAATTTACTTCTTAGGTTTATGTTAGTGTTCAGAGGTGAGCTTAAAGGGCTTATTTTGGCGTAACAAAAGGTGCAGGAGATGGTCAAGTCTGCCTTCCTTTCTGGCCCCACATGGTGATTTTTCTTCTTGCTGCTTTATTGAGAGAAAGAGAAATCTGCGTGGGTGAACCAGCATGGACTGTGAGAGATGGGGAGACAGAACAGGGACTTAGGAGGCCTGGGCTGTAATCCCACAGTAATTCACTGTGTGTGCTCAGACAAGTCGTTTAATGCCCCATCCCTTTGTTTCTGTGCAAACTCTTGTGCTTTGTGAATGTTTCTGCTGGCCCTATGGAGTTTGATCTATGCTGGGACTCCTAGACACTACTGGAACTAACTTTCATTGAATGGAAAAAAGAGGGTTTACTTGTTTTTTCTTTTTAAGTGGTCTTTAACAATAGTAAGAACTCAAGCACTAGAATCTTCTACTGTATTTTTTTCTGATTTACTAGCGTATCGTTTGACAGTTGTAGCACACCTGAAGTTTTGTAGTTGTTGAGCGCTCATGTCCATGGAATAGATGCTGGAAGACTGGAGATCTGTTTAAAATAACGTGCAATGAATGTCTAAGAAATCCTGTCCCTGTCACCCCGAAAGACTAGGGTGTGAGCCTGGGGCCGAGGTTGCACAGGTGGAGTGCTTTTCAGGAAAATGTGGTTTAGCAGGTTACGCTGGGTTCCTTCTCTTTGAGTTGTGAAGAATTTGATTTATGCCAACAGCAGTTCTTTACAAAATCATGAAAGCAAGTTTGTGAACCAGAAGAGAGGTCAGCCTAACCAGTGAGTTGGCTTTAGAGAGAATGCTGCTTTCCCAATATGTAGGATGTTACAAAGCATATAAGCAACAGTGTTGTCCTCTTTTGCTCTTTTAGCTGAATTTATACTCCAATACTCCCCCCCCACAGTGGCATCCTTTCAAGCTCTGTTCGCAGCCTGTAATTTCAAACAGTGAATGAGATGTGTTTTTAAAAAGCTGTGCAAAACCACTTTTCTCTTAAGCTGGAGCAAGGCAGGCAACGGGATGGTGGACACCAGCGAAGCATCCTTATGTGTTCTTCCTCCCGTAACTGCACGAGGGTCTTGTCTTGAAAGATCACTTGTGAGCTTGAGGTTGTTGAACCTAGCTGTGGTGGCTTGGGCAGTTACCCGTTAAATCTGCCCTGACAAACATCTGCGGGGGAAAGGAGGGATAATAATTGCAAACATCCCACCTTTGTGCTGAGTGAAGTAAGTCCAGTATATGTTAAAATGGGCATTAAGCATTGCATGTGTGGAAAAATACTGGTTTTACCCATAACCAAATAATCAAATGTTACATTGTGTGAATATGTACTACAAAAGGCTCTACTTAAAGTAAAAAACAGCCCTGCTGTAAAAGTTTGAGCATGAAGACGAAAAGCACAACTTCTTGTAGCTGTGAAATCCCCATTTCGTTCCAATTACTGAGAAAATGCTTTAAATCTCTTTTCCAGTTTGTGTTTAACTTCAGTTACCTGTGGATTTGTGGATGTTTATAAATGTTACCTTGTGGAGAAGGGAGAGACTGGGTCTGTTTGCCTTTTGACTGCTGTTTTTTTACACCTTGTGTGCTCATTAAATTCTTGAAACTTAATGAGGAAGCAACTTTTTAGCCTCATGGGAGCAATTTCCAGTTTGTCTGCTTAAATCTTTACTATTGTGTTTTCAGCGGTGGTGGTTCAGAGGCCTGGTGGCCAGGGGCGTTAAAGCCTTGAAATCCAGAACATCACTGGCTGTGCTCTCGTACCTCTCTGGGAGAAATTACCACTCAACTACTTCCAAGACGCACTTTTTATTTTTTCAGGGGAACTTTTGGTACATCTTACAGCTCATTTTTCTAGCACATGTGTTTAACAACTTCTCATATTCCCTTCCCCACCAAACCAATACCCTGGTGCGTTAGGTGTTCTGGATGTCGGGCCTGGAAAGCAGGGTGGGAATATCCCTTTCTGTGTGTCCTTTTCCCCTGACTGTAGCGCTTTTATGCTTTCTTGCTGTAACATGCACCCAAGCTTCGTGAATGTTGTTCTTCATGCAAAACTAAATGAAAAAATTGTTAAAAGATTCCCCAAGCTCTTTCTCAATCTTCTTTTATTTTCTTGTGGTGCTTCATAGGTTTATTATAGTTTTAAACATTTAGATTATACTCATAAGGAAAGCAATTAACAAAAATCTGTGCATCAGTGGATTGTAATGAGAGAAAATTAGATTTGTCTTTCATCTTCTTTTCTTTCCGTTTGAGAAAAAGAAAAAAGTGTAATCTCTTCATGTTCAAAACAGCCATTTTATTCTCATTTAACTGTGTTCTGTGTTAAAAAGCTTTCAGTGGTGGTTAAAAAAAAAAAAAATCCCAGAAGCTGTACTTCAAGAAAATACAGAATGTATTTTCAAAGAGAAGCCATTTATGTCCAGTTTTTAACAAAACCAGTGATTTTTCATGAAAAGTTTATCATAAAAATGTATTCTATGTTTTGTTTGTATGTTCTTCGATCAATGGTAGCCAGAATTAACTTTATCTTTGAACATCAGAAGAGTAGCTAAAGCTTAGAGCTGCAGTGGCTTTCCTTGGGGTAGGAGTAGGAGCAGCATTTCTTGCTTTGCAACATTCGTATTATGTAATGTGTGCAAGATATATTTCCATGCATTGTGTTTAAAATAGCATGCAATGTTTAAAAAACAAACCCCAGTAACAGGAAAAAGTTCCTCCGTCACTGGGATTTCAGTGATGATGTCTTTCTAGATGTAGAATCAATGTAGTTAATGAAAGATATCGAATGACAGTTTCCACAAATCTTGCTTTAAGCCTCACAAACCAGAATATTCATGTGTTTATAATGTGGGAATGTAGGAGAAGTTGCAGATACAGAACTGGGACTGATCAAATAATCTCCCTGCAGGCAAAGATAAGACACTATCCCCATGCAGTGAGAAGTTTCAGCCTTACTGTGAAGGATTATGCATACTCTCTCTTTCATGTCGTTTGTTTATTTGTGTCCCTTCTGTCGAGCGGGCACCTTCTGCAAAGCACAGGCCGATGTGTGGCCTCAGCCCTTGGTTACCCAGCCCTTACTATCACAGCTGGTACCACACCTAGTTGATTTGGAGTGCTCCAGCTAGTTATATTTGCGAGTAATTGAGTCCTGCCAGAGCACAGCCCCTTCCAGAAGACTGTGAAGACCCCTATCCATGCTGCTGTGGTTTCTCACCCTTTTTCTTAGCCGCTTGACTTTTCTTTGCAACTCCAGCCCTTTACAAGGCTACGATAGTGACATCCTAGATACCAGCAGGCTCCCTAGCTGTTCCAAGCCGTTCCTGAGCTTCTAGCATAGCTCCTTCATTGCTTTCATTTTTTTACCTGCCCTATTGGCTCTATTATCTTAAAGCCCTATAAGTGATTGGAAAAAGCCCATATAAAGGTGAGTGCCCAATTTGAGATGACCTGCTTGATGCTGGTTAACCCACGAGCTTTAAATACAGGTTTAATACCACCTATAGAGAAGTGTTTCCTCTCCCAGTCCTCACTCCTGCCCTGTGGTGCAGAACTGTCTGGCGTTTGTGTGAGAGTTTCGGCTGACTCCTTCCTCCTGGTCCTCCTGCAGCCAGGCTTGTTTCTCACACTGACAGCACCATGCTTTGTCTGCCGTTCAGCACTCCCCGTTGGTGTAACTGGAGCTCTTTCACCTCTTAAGCTTCCAAACCTGCTGCGGAGCAGGGCAGAGACTGTGGCCTGTGTTGTGGCTGGAGAAGGAATGCTTAGCATAGCCATTTTTTCAGAGGAAAAAAAATAAATCTCCACCTACAGCATAACAACATGTCCCATGTCTGGATAAATTACCTGACTAAACTGCCCCCCATTATGTGATCTGACAAATGCTATTTGCTGTGTCTTGTTAACATTGGCTGTTGCACAGGTGCAAAAGTGAGTTTGCAGGATTCTTAGTGATAAATGCTTACTGTTGGTGGTGGATCGAGTCCCTTCTTGTAAGCAGCAAGCCTGCTGGGAGATCATGTCCTGTACAACTTCAGGCATTCCTGGTGAGGTTCTGGTATCAAGGAAGAAAGGCTTGTGTTAAGGCCACTGGGTACTTGATTTAACTTTGGCTGGGTTTTCTTAGCGTTTCATTTGTCCATAAAAGCTATTGGCATAAAATGCTGATTTAGGGGCAGCAAAAGGATGTCGCTGAAAGCTAAAACCAAACAGCACTCCTCGACCTCCTCCAACCACTCTCCGTAAGTTTAGCAATTGCAAGACTCACTGGAAGACACTGATTTTTTAAATTTTTTTTTTTAATTGTATCAGGGTAAAGGCGTTTCTTACAAAGCAACACGTGGGAAAGAGGACATTTTGTGATAATGAAGGAATGAAAGAATGGAAAGAGGAATATGGATAAGGGGTTATGGAAGGACCAATATTTTAGGAAAAGGAAATAGAGGATGAGTAAAATAACAGCAGGACAGTGAAAGATGCGAGTGGGAAAGCAGGGGGTAATAAGGTGGAGAGCAGGAAATATGAAAGGATGAGAACTTGAAAAAGAGAATGCAGTTGAGTGAGAACCTGGTAAAGTAAAGCAGTGAAAAGAGATGTGAATAGCAGGGTAAAGTGGAAGTTAGGTGAGCTTCATGGTTTGGCTCGTTTGATGTGGCTTAAGACAGACTTTTAACTCTAGTGGAGGAGGAACAATTCCGAAAATGTCTTTTTGCGGTATGAGAGCAATGGAGAGGTCACGAAGAGTCACTTAAAGATACCTCCCTGCTGCAATAGTGTCCATGCCGAATCCAGCTTCAGTCAATGAAGCTTCGTGCAGGCTTCGCTAAGGCTCACCACCCGAGATGTGGTGGCCTGACTTCATTGTCAGTCCTTAATCGCTCATCTCTAAAGAAGTAGCACACGTCGTTTTCTGGGTAAATGTGAAGAACCTGGCATGACGCTTAATCCGATCTCTGAGAGATTCCACAGGCATCTTTGGTAATTTTGGAGTAATCATTCATCTTCTGTCTTTTCCAGTTCCCTGCTTTTCACAGTGAGGACATCAGCAGTGTCCTTCACTAGCGAGGTGCTTGGATGAAGAACTTGGATGTTGAGGGTGGAAAACAAAGGTGTAACTGCCTTCACATGATTAGAAAGAGTAGAACTGAAAGAACATACAGATGGGGATACCTAAACCACAATATTTGCGAACTTTAATGTCTGAACAGGCAAAACTATAGGTCTGTTTCAGAGAGGGTCAGTCAGAGTGAAAGGAGAATTATGACTGTGATAAGAACAGGCAAGAGAAGACAAAAATTCTTCTCTCTTTCTCTCCTTGCAACTGTCTTGGGGGATATTTTAATTGAAAGTTTTCATCCAAGAGGGTACTGAGGTGAGATAGAGGCAGAATTATTACCAGAATTATTACAGTGTATTCCTGTGAGTCAAATCATGGTTGGCTAATGTAAGAAACAGAGCAGCATATTGCTCGCTTTATGCCTGGGGAAAAAAGAAACCTGGAGTCCTTTGTTTGCGTATTTAGATACTGGGTGCATGACAGCTATACAAGATAGGTGCTTAGTGGAATTCCCACCTCTCCGAGAGCAGAGATGGTGGATTGCTGGTATGCAAGTGTGGAGTTGGATCACGCCTGCTGCAGAGGATGGACTGTGCGATCCCATTAGGTATCTTTATGCAGCCTCTAGGTGAACTGGTCCGATGGCCTGGACTACCAACAGTGCTAACAGTTGACACGCGTTTTTCAGCTCATATGACAAGAGAGAGGATCAACTTGTATGTGAAGAGCAGCTGGTTGAAAAGGGACTTGAGGAAATGGGCAATGATGCTCAGAAATGAGAGGGATGGACAGACGGGGGAAGCATTTCAAATTTTTCAACTACTGTGTGATTTCTTCTGATTATAGATACACAGATGCTCACATCACTTTCAGGATGTTCATTTTGTTTTCTTGTTACTGCTAACCTCTTGCACAGGAGAACAAGTTGCTCCCTTAGGTGCTGTCCTTCGGGCGCCAAGAAGCTGTTAACTTTGAGGACTTTGACCTGGTTACAGTGAAATGTGCCTGTGCCGATTGCCATTTGATCTGTTCCCTTATTACTCAAATGTTTTGATTCCAGACTTGGCCGCCTTCCACCACAGAACTTCTCAAACTGTGGCTCTCCTTCACAGGCTAGGCAGTCCAGTTGCATCATCAAACTCCAATGAAGAGACAGTGTTGCTCCCTTCCCCGTGAGTTCTAAAGGTGGCGAAGTTCTTCACAGTGGTGTCGGGTGCCTGACCACCTTCTCTTTTCCCTGAGCCTGCGTCTGCTACTGAACCTGCTTCTGTTTTCTCCAAGCCTTGGAGAAATCCGAAACTTGTGTGTGGTAATTACTGTGCTCGCTGTCCTCTCTCATGTCTCTGTTCCCCATCCCTCAGGACTTCTTCTTGCCCTAGTAGCTTATCTTGCATTCTCTGTAGGCTCAGGAGAAACAGATTTTTCAAGTCCTGATCCAAAAATGAAGTGGAAACAAGTCCAAGGCATGAACTACTCCTGAGCAGCTGTGAGGCTGATGATCTATTTCTACATAGCTAACTTCTGAAGATGTAAACGTTTAACAAAGCTTGCTTGTTTCTTTTGTGATGCAGAGTTCTCTTTTTCCATGCCCAAGACACATTTAAGGGGAATACATTTCAGGTACGTGCTCCCTCCCCTGCTGTGTTCCTCATTCCCTAGAGGGCAGGTGGCTGAGGTATTGACAGTGCTGAATACGAGCAGGTGGATTGCACAGACACACCTTGGACACAGCATTGCAAAGCATCTATGCAAGCAGAAACTTGCACTGAGCGGCAGCTTGCTCAGACTGTTTGACGGAGGAAGAAAAGTGTGGGAATACTGAAATTAGTCATCTAGTTTAGCGTCTGCTTTCACGAGGCTGGTTCCTCCTTACTTTGGAAGAAGGTTTCACTAACAGTAAGTTGCAGGGGTACTTATTTCTTCTACTCCTGGCAGGGATCCCACCAGCGAAGATTACGGTTTGTGACTTAAAAACACATGCCACGTGTCCCATGCAGGATTTAGAGCCAGGTGGCTGCTCCTTAGCTTCTGCTTCACGTCCTGTTTCTAGTCAAGCTGATGTATAAGCAGCCTAGTGTAGTTTTTACACTTGTAGTTTCTATAGTACAAAATTCAGATAAGAAAGGATTTAAAAGTTTTTGGTGTGGGTTTGACTGTGGATGTGTCAAAGTCTTTACTGCGTTAGCATTGTGCAGAAGTGTCACAAAACATGTCATGCTGTGCAGATGCTACTGGTCTCTGCACAGGTACAGCACCTGCGCTCTGACTGATGGCTCAGCCTGGTCCCAGGTTTAGGAGGGGGAGGTGGTAGGACACTGTCTGTTCTGTGGGCTTGCTTGGCATCTCTCGCCATAGCTGTGCTGATGAATGTTCCTTTAATAGCCTGTGTTGTAACAGAAATTGGATTTGACACCTTTAAAAAAAAAAAAGGCTTGGTTTGGAGTTGAGGATGTTCTATGTTACGTACCCAGTGTGAGAGGAGGTGGTTCTCTACGTCTCAATCACCCTCTTGCAGTCCTGATCTGAGGTATTTGCAGGGCTGGGTTTTTCATTGAGATCCTAAATTGTTTCTCCTCTCCTCCTTCCCCTGATACCACATACACATATACTCTGCAGTTTATTTATAGAGAAATCAGTAATATATCTGCAGTAGATTAGTTGGTCATCAAAAGAACAAGGTCTATACCAACGAATTCGGCACAGCAATAACTGTCATGGAGATGCAATAATACACAGCTGTATAAATGGCCTTTGAAGATGATTAATTGTGGAGGTGTGCAGTAGTGGCAATAGCCTTGTATTTTAAGTAGAGCCTTGAGCAGAGTTCTTATACGGGAGAATGTGCAGGAATGCAAACTCCCTTTTGGACAGGGATTGGAAGGTGCCAGCTGCAGCCTGCTCAGCACTTATGTTGTCTTCATGAGGAAGGCATGGCTTAAACCAGCCCTTCAGAAATTCATTTAACTCTAACCATACAAAAGGAGCTTCTGATGTGGTGAGGGGTTGAAAGGCTTTTACATATGTTTTGTCAGTCAGAAATTGCAGTCTGGTTTTCTCTTTCTTGTGTTGTGATTCACCGAGTCCTTCCGGTGTAAAAAAACATTTTTCATATAACATGAGGTTGAACAGGCTATGAATGACTGTGCTCTGTGGCTCAGAGAAGGCAAATGTCCTGTCATATGCTTCAGTAGAGAGCAGTTTGTGACCTGTGTCATCAATTAGCAATGAAATAGTTCTCATCTTGGGCTAGCAGCAAGATTTTCTTTTAAATATTTTAGTTTCTTGGTTCCAACTGTCCAGTTGGTCTTCATGTTTCCCGAACTTCCTTCAGTGCGTATTGAGCAATGCCTTAGCTAAAATGGGGGTTGTAATATACAGTATGAGAGTGGTGTTGCTTCAAGTCGTTTATTCAAAAATATATATATATCAACATTGAAATATTTTCTCGTTAAATTCATTTGCTTTTGGAATCAAAAGCAGTCCTACATTATCTTGTCATGCATACATTATTAATTGCAATCCATTTTTAATTTAATGAAAAATTATGCTAAGAGCAAGGGAGGAAGCTGTCTTGCAGCATCCTTGCTCTTTGCCTAGATAACCTCAAGCAATCAAAAAGGTTAAATTTAAAATCCACTCTTGCTCGGCATTTTTATCTTTTTAAATGGAACGGTGTCGAAACTCAGGGAAACTATCAAAGGAGGAATGAATGTATTGGCAGAGGTGACAAGTGGTATTCAAGTTGGATAATGTTATTCTTTAAGTGGTTGACAGAAGTTTCTCATAGGAGAGAATTGTCTGAAAGAGGAGTTCTTGGTGCAGTTCCCCAAAGTTTATTTAGGTAGTGGAAAGGTGAATCATTATGCAAATTAATTATCATTCTTGTGAGCTATCCACCTGGAAGTTAGTAAGTTGGTCATGAGTGCAACTGTGTCATAAAGAAGCTTTCTGGATTGGAGATTTGTTCTTCGATTTGATTCTGCGCTACCCTCTGTTACCCCAAGGATTAAGAGATAAAATGTTTCCAAGCTAATTTAACAGCAAATTGGAGCTTGCAGTTAGTGATATCATTCTGCTCTGTTCTCTTAATTAAAAAAAAAAAAAAACCCACACCACAATTTGGGTCAAAATTTTAATTTTGTTTTGCTATTATTATGATAATTTAAGCCCTAAATAAGGATGAAATATAGCTGACTGGAGACCAGATCTTGTCTACGTTAGAAAAATGATCCATTACTGTCAAAACTTGTCTCCAGCAGAAATAATCAAGCTTATGTGCAGTAAAGCTGCATTAGTTTACATCAAACTGTAGCACAGTTTTGAGCCTGGTCTTTTAAGAGGTGTCTTAAAGACCTTTTTAAATTGTGACACGTGGATGTGCACAGCAGTGTTTCTTAATAACTAGTGAATTCTTGTTAGCTGTGAAACAAAATACTTATTATTGTTTAACTATAGAATCCAGAGCCCTGGTCTTGCATAAAGGCTGTTCTCTACTGAAAAACGTACAAATGAAAAGCAAGAGTCAGTCTCTGGCCTTGGTGAATTTGCAGTCAGAGTGCAAGACAGCAGGTAAGTACGGGATGAAGACAAACGAGCTGAAAGGAGGAGCTGGAGATGGTATCTCTTAGCGTGGGGCAGGGATAATGTCATAGAAGCATGAAAAGCAACAGCAGAGTCTAATCTTCTGCCGTGCCCCAGACACCTGGGTGCTGTTGGTAGTGGATATGCTAAACCTCTGTGCGCTAGTAAATGTATCGTCTCTGGAATAGTAATTGCTTCCAGTTAGCTGGCAAGAGTCTCTCTTGGAGCTGTACGGTAAATATGTTTGCTTCAGTTTTTCCCCACAGCTACTTCTACTCCGCTATTAAGCACAATAGTAGACCTTAAGCTACAACAGATGCAGTGTGGACAGTATCTGTTGCGTTTTTGTGCTTTAGCACTTTATAAAATGACAGCTTTGTTTTTGCTTTATGTTTGGTACTGTTCCGTTCAGCTTGGATGGAACACTGATCACTTGGACTAGCAGCTACGGGGTTGGGTTTTAGCTTCACTCTTTGAAGTAGTGGGCTATCCTCTATCTGTGATTACCTTAGGGTGCAGCAGAGGATTTTACTGTAGGTAAAGGCTGAGTGGTGAATTTCCATAGGTTTTCTCACCTTGTGTTCTTATTAATGTCAATGCTTTGGGGTCCTGGACCACCACGGAGTTCTGTTCCTGGCTCCGTCCCCATCACCTTGTGCAAACTCCTTTGCTCTTGCAGCGTGCTTCTGTATTCTCCTGTCATGAAGTTTGACTCTGGTTGAATTAACTTAGCCACTTACATCAGAGAGGTCGAAACCACGAGTTGAAGGATATGGTCCCTGAGATGAATCCATCCTGTATATTGGGTCTCTGCCAGAGGGAACTGCAGGTGGGGGTGGTGGAGAGGGAAGGACGAGTGCTGCAATAGCAGCTACTGGGCTATCAGGAACCAATGCAAAGTCAGAATAGGGTTTTTTTCTAAATGGGCGTGTTGTTTCCTATTCAGTTCTTCTATCTTTAGCTTGTCCCATTCCTGCATGTCTGTTTTGGTGAAACAAAGAAAAATTAGCATGGGGAGAAAGGGATTTAAAACAATCATTAGGCTTTCTAGGCACAGAACGGGTGTAACCTGTTTGACTTTGCGCACCCTTTGCCGAGCTTGCATCCTCCCCTTCTCCTGTAGCTGCTGAACTAAGGGTTGGCACAACAGTGCCCTTATGCGTTAGGTCTAATTAATGAGGTTATTGTCACTCAGTTATACAGCATCTAGCAAACAGCATTGATCCAACTGGTTAAAATTAAAAAAAACAGAGTTGGACCGACTGTTTTGTACCATTTGGGATTGTGTAGCCTCTTCTGTGGAATTTTAAACAAAAAAGTAGTTTTATTCAGCAAATTTTTTGTCTTTCTAAACTTGGTATCTCACTGAGTCCAAAGAGCATACAGTATTTCACACGCCTGAAATGTGCACTTAGAGCTGATAACCAAGAACATTCTCAGCAGCCCTACTGAGTTGAAAGGAACTGTGCGCAAAATCGGGTACCTTTAGGTTGTATGTTGAGTTTCCATGGGCTGGGTCCGGACAGTATCTAATATTGTTAGTTACAAATTACAGCTTGCGTGTTTGAGCTAGAGCTTTGGCAAATAGCAGCAGTAATAATAATACAAAGAACTCAGGCCATTCTACAGAGGTGAGAATAGCTCTACATTTTGTAACAATACAGAAAGAGTAAAACGACTTGATCAAGGTCACACATAAGCTAATGGCAAAGCCAGGACTGAAAGCCAGTCATCCATCATCCAAGCTTTCCTCTTTATTTGCTAGCTCTCACTGCCCCTTATGGATATCTAATCATCTAGACTGCTGCAGGGGTGGTCTGATGAAAGATTTCGGTCTTTTAATGGGATTTGAAAGTTGGGTAATAGTACTTATTTCCTCTTTATGGTTTAGTGTATAAACTGGGATGTGTAATATCAGTTTTGTACAGCTACTTGTAAAACTGGCTGCATAAACACAGAAATAAATTAAACCTTCCAAGTCTCCTCTGGGAACCCAGTAAATATTATCCTGTTTTCAAAAAGGAGGAAGCAGAACAGCAAATACATTAATGTGATATATCCAAGGTTATACAGTTGGCAGAACTGGGAACACACTCTTGCTGTTATGACTCTTGCTGGTCACTTGCATCGGAGTTGCCGAAGTTTTATTTAGGGGTAAAAACATCCAGAGCAGGTAAGAACATCCCTGCATGGCTGCAAGGGACAGGGTAGGAGGTGCACAGGACAAAGAAATTCCTTTCCCTGCCTCGCGTCCTCCAGCTTGGAAAGGGTTACAGCGGGAATGCCTGTGACAGCCTCAGGAAAACATGAATCAGTGCTAGTGAGGGAAGGCAGAATGGGAACCCAGAATCGCAGGCTTTTCGTGCTTTTCATTTATATATACCTCTTTGGGGGGGTTAAATCCAGTGTCCGAGACGGTCTCGGCACAGCTGACATCTGAGCCAGCCCGCGATGGAGAGCAGCTCGCGTTAGTGTACCGTGTCATTAAAGGGGAGGCGGGTGCGTGTTGTGGGGTGGGGAAGGCTGCAGGGGGGGGGGCACAACCTCGGTCCTCAGCCCTTTCTCCTGGCCTCCTCCCCGCGCCCCTCCGGCAGCCTCCAGCCAGCTGCTCCTGCAGAGCCAGTGGGCGAGTGTGGGCGAGTGTGTGCACAACATGGAGGGAGGGACTGGAGCTGCCGCCGCTGCCTCTGCCAGTGCCTATACGGCAGCTTTCACTGCGGGAACGATAGGAACTGGAAGCAATCTTGATGAATCTGAAAGGTCAGTACTATCAATAAATCACCCACAGATAAATGCTCCTCGGAGATGCCCCCCCCCCCCCTTTTTTAATTTAACCCTGTTTTCTCATAATTGGAGTACTAAAACGATACCGTATCTCCGAGGAATGTAATTGTTTCACAATTGGTTGTAGCCAGCAATGTCTAAGAAAAAACGTAGAGCATGATTTAAAAAGGCAAGCGTGTCATTTTCACTTAGCAAATGCAACTTCATTTTAATTTTTAGTGTATTTTTAAGCATATGTATATGGCTGTGTATCTTTTAAGTGGTTGGGTATTTGAATGGAGAAGAAAGGTTAATTACTGCCTTCAATCAGATTACACTATGTAGGTTACACTAGCATGTAGAAAGCAGACAAAGTATAATTTTGCATCCCGTTCTTCATGTGACAGTGGTCCTTGAGGCATTTTCGGGTGAAGTGTGTAGAATGTGGTTATTAGCATGACTGAAACTTGCATTTTTTTAATCAAAAATGTCATATATCCTGTCCGTAGCAGAGCAGAGCACGTACTCTGTACTTTGGCTGTGTGAAAACAGCAATAGTCACAAGGGTTCTGTGCTGAGCGTACTTTTTTTTTTTTTTTTTTCCCCTCCCTTCTAATGGATAACTAAGTGCTGTTGATATGGTATGGGTTTAGGGGCAATAGTTCTGGAGGGCCAGGTTATCGTGTAGTTAAAATTCTTGTGGAATGAGACAGTCCTGATTATCTTCACGGCAAATTGTCTCCTTCACCCTAGGCTTGGATTTGTACTGTGGCTGATATGAAATAAGCCTATTGCTGTTGCAGTTCAATTGGGATTTTCTCCTTCAGGGCTGAGAGTGCATAAATATTTACTGGTGAAAAAAAGGAGGGAGTTGGGGAACCAGTATAATTAAAAACTTGCTGTCTTGGGCATGCTGTTACCACCTACCTGGTTTACAGATCAAGGCAGTTTCTACCAAGCTAAAAGTTATTTATGAACGTAGCTGCCGGAAGCTGGAGACACGGGTTCTTATTTCACTGTATAATACGTTATCAACAAAGTCGTGGTAATTTATGCTAACTCCACCCACTTCAGCTCACACTGCCAGAAACCGAAGGAGAGTAGCTCCTACCAGCACTGCAACATTTCCCTGAAATTGTCTGTTTTCTTTCTTTCTTGAAGTATTTTGCCTTTAGGAAAGCTGCTACTGACTATCTTCTCGTTGTTTGTACTACCCAGTGACTCAGGGACTGTGAGAAAGCTAGTTGGGTAATTTTGGTTCCCCTGACTTATAAACAAAACTGAATTTAAAAATTAAATGTGTATAGTGTACTAATGCTCCAGCCCCAACGTCCTTTGTGACAGAAAAAGCACAATACGCTATATATTGGCATCCGTCTATACAGATGCACACGCACCATGGAGGATTTTGTAAATAGGAAAACCGTAGGATTTTTTTGGTGTGAATTCCTTTGGGAGTGCATGGAGCTCACTGCAAATGAAAACTTTGACATTTTTAAGTAGCTGGCAATGTCAGCGTGTGCAGTACCAGGTCTGTGGCTAAAGAAAGACAAAGTTTAGCAATGATTTGATACAACCTATGTAGTTTTCTTCCAAAGTGGTCTTGTATTTCAGGGAAGTCTGCAGATTAAATATGTTTTGGTTCTGGCAGTGACAGTCCTTTTTTTTTTGCCTCTCGTGCAGATAGCCCAGAGCATGACAGAACTTCATATTACGTTATTACAGTTGATTCTCTGGAGGGGAGACCTCGTACCCGTGTTCCCTCAGTGCCCTGCTTTTCAGCGTAGAGATAAATATTTGTATTGTTTCTTAGAAGCAAGGCTTGCGTTTAATAGGATTATGGAAGTATTTTTAACTTCATCTCTTGTCTGGTGCTCCTGACTGATACTTAGAGCGTGGGGAGTTTTCTGATTATTGATGTAAAAGTAAATCTAGATGGAATGAACTGTGCTGGTGTGTATTTTCTTCAGGAAAATAAAAAAAAAAAATGTTCTCAGGGTTGCCAAATCCTTGCCGTACCTGTAGCAGTAGCTAGAGGGGAAGAGGGTCAGAAAAGAGCAACTCTGAGCCTGTGGAAGAGCAGTCGTTCCAAGGGAGAGCCGGATCACGGCACACACAGCAGAGCGGTGCGTGATACTTCGGATAGGTAGCATCTTCTGGGCCAGCCTTTGGTGACGGATGTTACGCGTGGCCAGTTCTGGGTGCCTTGGCGCGTCGTGACGTTACCTCTGCCAGAGGTGCCCAGGGACTGCTGGGCTGCCCGTGCTCCTGACCGCCCTCCTGCTCCCCTTCCGCAGCTCTCCCCTGCTCCGGCGGCGGGGAGCGCGCTCTCTCCAGCCCCCCAGGGTGCTTTCCAGGGAAAAAATACCGGCATTTTGTCTTACAGAAGGAGGGAGCGATTTTATCAGAGCGTAGTGAGCACATCCTTCTCACCTTCAGTTCTTTTTTCAACGACCAGCACATCAAATATACTGTGTGACATGTCTTCAGTACTTACGTTGAGAATACAAAAAAATCATTTAATCCCCCTTTACCAAGCATTTCAGTTTTTAATCTTTTTGAACTATGTTTCTTCTTGTTGTTTGATACTTTCTGAAAACTTCAGGCCCTGGTATCAGGGACCAGAATGTAGTGTTTCGATATTCTGCTCCTGACAGTGGTCAATAAAGGAAAGTAAATCCCCTATTTTTCACCAACGGTCTTATGTCATAAAAAGGAATTACATTCCCAGCTTCCATTTGGTCATCAGCCTGGAGAAAAGGGGAAAAAAACAAACAAACAACAACAAAAAAAACCCCAACCCCAAAAAACCCAAAACATAAAACACCAAACCAAAACCAAAAAATAGAATAGGTGGTGGAAGGGAGAAATAAGGTGACTTTGAAGTGGTGGGTGGGATGGGCAGCAAGCAGAAGAATTGGGATGGGATCTGAGCTTTCCAATCATGAGGGTAACAACCAAAGCAGGTAGCTGTTTAGCTGTTGAGTCAGAACAGGGTAGACTTCAATGTGTATGCATGTAAAAAGGAAAAAAGGCAGATGTACACCTTTTGTGTATTCCTTTGAATTTACTGCATGTTGGAAAGAGCAGCAGGGTGCAGCGGCAAGGGCTGGGAACTAGAGTAGCCATCTCAGTCTCATTTCGTTCCTTAGCATGGCAACATACTGCCATTACTTAACTGTTTGCTGTTCTTATTTATTTGTCGAAGGAGCTTTCTGTGTACTGTTTCTGGAGAAGAGCTTACGAACATGTTTGAAGTGTATACCAGAAAGCAAATTAAAATACAAACCTCAGCACTTCTGTGCATTTCACACTCATGCCTGCTGCTTTGTTCCGGTCTGATGGTAGGGACCAGGGCGAGATTGAGAGTGGGGATGATGGGGGCAAAAGGGGGGAGGAATTTGAACTTGGTACCCTTGCTTTGAAGCACCATTTACGTTCTGGCTTCTCTTATGTCCTGTGATCATTCCTTCTGAAACTGTGAATGTGAATTTGTTATCCCAGCACCTCTGGAGACGCTTCAGAGGTGAGGTAATATCTGGTTTTTTGTCCGTTGCCTTTTCTTATGCAACCCCTAATCTAATCTGGTTTTCTTCTTTCTTTGTGTAAAAGAGCAGTAAAAGCGCAATACTTGGTAAAAGTTACAGTTTTCTTGATAGCAACCACTGTCCGGTCTGGGATGCTTTGTGGTGGCAAAGACCGTGCTCAGTCACAAGAGGTGGTGTCATAATTGGCAGCACAACGTTCGGCAGAGCCAAGCGTGACCTCCGTTCAGCTCCCTGGGCCGGGAACAGCGTAATGTGTTGGATCATCTGCGTTAGGCTATCGCCATGGCCTCCACTTGCGTTCCCTTTCAGTAAGTCCCATGGCTGACTACACCTCTGAAGCATCCAGAAGATGACAGTGCATTACTGCTTGTTGGGTTACATACTCACGATTACTCTGGGCTCGTTTTGAAGCTCCTTGGAGGTCTGAAATCTCTGGTTAATCAGACTTGAGGAAGGACTTCTAACCTGACACTTCTCATGATGTTAAAGACTAGCAAGCCCTTGTTGCTTTAGCATGCCAAGAGTTTAACACAGCTCTTTGCTTTTTAATTCAGAGGGTTCAAGCTGGGGGCAATTTTAGCTGGGTGATCACGAGCATCCTATTGCTTTGGCTGAAATAAGAGGATGGCTTTGTTGGACGTTGAGCTGATACTCAGGCGGTGGTAATGGTTTGCTTTCTCTTGGCAAATGAATTTAATGCAGTGTGTAGTCCTGATGGGATTTACCCGCTCGTAGAGGGGGCAGTTGTGGTGTTATGACTCTCCACTTGATCCGAGTCTCTGGGCACAGCTCATGCTTATAATCCAAATGTGACACACTAATGAACTCCAGCAACGTGCGTTTTCTTCTTCTCATTATGTATTATACAGCAATTTGCCTATTCGCAGCGCTATTCAATAGTCAAGGATTTCTCAACATTTTTTCCCCAGGGTTTATAAATTAGTGCTCCAAACCTTGTTCAGGATTGGAATGTGGCAGATGAGATTTCAGCCCTTAAGGAGTGTTTTAACCATGCAAACATACTTTAATTTCTGGCCACGTTTCTTCATTTGTGTATTTCAGAAGGTTTTGTCCCTTTTAAAAGTGAAATGTAACAAGACGTTACACAAACTTTTTTCTGAAACATAAATATGAAATTTTCATGGCTTTTGAATCTGTCATTCTCTGTACGTTTTCTCTTACTGATGCTTTAATGGAATAGCTTCACTTACTGTATTAGATAAATGTGATTTGTAAACATACATTGTATCTCTGCCGCTTGTTCGGTGTCACTGTGCTGAATTCTACTTTAGGCATGTAAGTGTGCTGGACCAATGCATGTCATGCTTTTTTTTAATTATTTACTTAAAATATCCAACTATTTTAAATGCATATGCCCACAGTGACCGTGTGAAAATCTGCGTGTTTTTAAATAAAGGTGTATTGGGAGAAAAATTTTGAGAACCATATCAATATATACCATGAAATCAAGAGTCAAAAGGTAAATAAAAAGAGCACTACTTATTACATTTTTTTTCCTATAGTTTTTGAGCAAGTCTTGTCATTCGGAGTGGTGGGAAGAGGTGCCATGATACAATATTTTCATGTTTTCCGTTACTGATATAATGGTCAGGCTGGAACTTTGTATGGCCTCAAACACGCAGCAAGCCCCTTGCTACACTCGAAATAAGAGTGAGTTTCAACCTCCGGCATGTGGCCTAACACATTTGTTCACGTGTTTGAAACTTCGACATTCTCCTTTGAAAATAATGCCAGTAAGCCATCCCAGCCCTCGAAGACTGCCTTTAACGCGCTTTTGCGTAAGCAAAACCTACTTGGAAACCAACTCTTGGTAGTGTTTAGTCTAGGGGAATGTCCAAAGTGTAGGAGCAGATCGGAAGAATTTTCTGAAGTTAAATTGGTCTCATATGGTACACTGAAAGAAAAGCAGACTAGATGGAGTACTTTCCTAGACAAAAACAAGGCATGGGTTGTGAAAAATAAAACAGGAAGAGGAAACTACAGTGATGTCTTAATTTTGCACAGTGTCAGCGGCTGCATGGTGTCGACAGCTTCCCTTTAAAAGGGGGATTTTCCCAGCTGCTTAGACTACTGCGGGAGCTGCTTATGGGCACACATGAAAATACTTAGGTTTTCATAGGCTGAAAACTCTCCGTTCCTTATTAATGATCAAGGGAAACAAGGCCAGTGTAAGATATCAATTTCAGAAGATGGTTGTTCTTAAATTCTGGTGTTTGTGGTTGCAGAGAGCCACTAAGTTCATGCCCAGAAGGTTAACCAAACCTGTGTTGACTTTTTTTGTCTACAAATTAATTTGTTAAATACTGCCACGGTTGCTCATAGCTTTTCACAGGAGCAACCTAATGAGATTAACAAGCCTCTGATCGCTTCCATATCTGATACTTAAATCCTCATGGGAAGCTGTGAAAGTGTCAGAGCTTGGTTGATCTTGTATGGGGGCTGCGCTGGCAAAGCTAAGAGTTGGTTTTTATATAAGATGTTCTAGATTTGGTTGCTGGGATGATGGAGTAGCTAAGCTTCAATCCGTAGCCTTGGAGCCAGCGTGATTTTAAGAAACAGAGAAGAGATGCTGAGGCTGCCAGCCAGGGGGTTCATTATTGGAAAGAGAAGACACCGCCCCCCCCCCCCCCCCCCCCCCTCCTTCCCCCTGTGATACTCTGAAGAAGGAAGCAAGTTTCATAGGGAGATAATTATGCTACTGGAAAAACTGCTGTGACAGCTCACAGCACCACAAGTGGAGTTCTTGTGGGGAAAAAGCCTTGTTAGACATACCAATTTCTTCCCCTTTTTCTCCCCGTTATGTACGGGGTGCGTGCATAGTGTTGTCCTGAAGCACTTGATACTTACCTCCTCGCCTTTGCTTGCTTTGCCTGCCTCAGGCTAATAGGTGGTAAGTTTGTTTTTTCAAGTGCCATAGCCCGCAGTCTGATCTGTGAATACAGATTGACACCTGAATTTTATTTTCCCCTGCTTGTAAAAGTATCCTTGATTGATTATGAGTGCAAAATTAGAACCTTTTTCTTAAAAACAAAACGAAGGAGAACTGTGCACAGTTTAAAAAAAAAAAAAAAAAACACCCAAACAACACAATATTAATTTTGAAGCAGTGCTGTGTTCCTGTGCTTTCTTTACCCTTAGTATCATTGAGAAGTTAACAGTTGCAATACATATTTTGTGGAAATCTCCACCAATCTCCACGTGAGATCTCCCTTGTGCACCTTCATAGCTGACAGCCTCTTCTGCTTAAGGTGCATGTCAGATTTTTAATTAGTTTCCCCCAGTTTCCCAGTGGTGTCTCTCCATTTGACAAAAATGGCTTCTCTCCAGTTCCTGAGCAGAAGTAGTTAGCTTGGTGGAGATGTTGCTTTCTGGCTCGTGTGTAGGACTGATTACTTGTAGGAATAATACCTCTTTTCTCCACGCTTCAGTGTATGTTAACAAACATTGGAGACACCCGAATCGCACAAAACCCTTTTCTCCAGCAAATGTCTCTGGTTTTGAATACATTCTGCCTTTCAATGGCTTGACCACACATGGAACTTCTCAGGAACAGCTGCTCACAAATAATTCCAGATGCGGACAGACCCTGAATACAACGCTATGGTCTGTATTGGGCCTGTTTGTGCTGACCTTTTCCAATCCCTTTTATTGCTTTTTAAGCTCAGGATTACCTCTTTGCTCATTTAAAATATCAATTCTAGATACTTTTAAATCTCAAAATTCACACACAAAAGCTGAAGCTACTTTTATTCGTTGCTCTATTCTTTTCTCCATTTGGGGTTGGCACATTGAAGGCGCTTTGCTGCTTTTACAACTGCCCCTCTAACGAGCTGTAGGATTTGCAGGGTCGGCAGAGCCATTGGGCGTGCAAGCGGTGAATGCTGACCTTTGCTGTGCTGCTTATGAATTTCAGGAGAGAACCATAGTCCCCTGAGAACAAGTTACTCGGTTTCACACTCAGGTCAGAAACGCTGGTATGACATGGCAAGGGAAAATCTGAACTTCTTGGCCACAAGACTTTGTGAAGATAAAGATCTCCCTTCAAGGAATATTGAATTCAGTTTCTTGATTATGATTTTCCTTATTTCTCATTTCTTTTTTGGTGAGGAAATGTCAGAGCAAAGATAATTATAAATCCTCTAAATTATTTTCAGATGAGTCAACGTGCAGTCAGTCAACAATGGAATGTATACTTGACCGCATTTACACAGAAAACAGCCAGGAAAGCCACCAGAAAGAGCAGGGCTGGAATTGCTTGAACCTTCTTGGCTGCTCGCTGTACAGGGAAGAGCATGTGTAGCTCTGCCAGCTGGAATGCAGCTGCTCCTTAAATCTGGCACCTAATGTTGAGTCCTGTCAAAGTACATAATGTTGAAGAATCCCGATCGGTTTGTTTGCAGACAGAAAAGTATCAGTGAAGACTTGACTTGCAAGGGTGGAGGGAAGCCCTGTTGTGTCTCTGCATGCGAGTCTTTCAGACTTGCTGCTTCGAGGACGGAACGTGTGGGGCTTCAAAAAGCCATGATGGGTTAATCTAGGGCCAGCAAAAGAGGCAAATGTTCATGTAGATATCTAATGGTTCCACAGATTATCGGTGGCTCTACTCCCATTCAAGCCTGTGCTCCACCAGTGATCTGCAGTTCTCCAAAGTGACTCATACTGTCTGGAGTACGATTTGTTAAGAGAATTTGATACTACTTGGTGATTTTGCTATGCACTTTTTCTCTGGATTCTGTGCACACATGGGAACTTACTGAAAAGTGCTATATAAGAGCAAATTTCAATGTCATTGAGAACACTAGTGTAAGCACCCGATGCTGGTTCACGGGGCAGAAACCTCCTTTTCGGCCTTTTCAGCACTTTCTGCTCCTTTGATCCACAGTAAAGATGTTAAAAATACTTGATGTATTTGGGTGCTAATACAACGTAACCGTGATGTTAAATTTCTGAAAAACGTTACTAAAAGGAAAAAAGTTAAAGCTTAATTGGGTAAACTATTTTTCTGGGTTTTATTTGACTCTTTTCATACCTTGTAAATTATCATGGGAGAAAGTAACAACAGAAAACTTCAGTTTATTTTCAGTTATGTGTTTCCTTTTGTGTTCAGTCCTTGGATCTATGTACAATGGGGTTAATACATTTATTCTCCTGGCAAATAGCACAACCAGGCATCCATCACAGATTAAATGAGAAGGGGAACGGTATCTGTAATATTATGGGGTAAACAATTCCATATTTTCTATTTTTCTTCCTTCACAGCTGCTTTACTGGCAGATCTGACTTGCTTTTTATGAGCAAATGTTAGATCAAGGAATGAGATAAAGTTGTGTGAAAGAGAAGGCCTGTCGTAGAACTGGCACGCAGCTGTCTTAGGAGCATGTATCTGCCTTTGGGAGCTATTAATGTTATTAAAATCGTGCGTATACACAATAACAGAGTGAAAAAGGTAATATGCACTTGCATGTGTTATACCTTTTCTTTCCTGTTCTCTCTCTTAAGAGAACGGAAAATAAGTTTATTAGTGGAAAAGTAGTATGGCTATCCTTTTTACGTTTGTTTGTTGCATTGTTCAGTGTCCTAATGCAGGAGACTGACGTTTTATAAGCTTGCAGTTGAGTTTGAAATTTGCTTTGTTAAAACATCTCACTGTTGTCACACATGGAGGGTTTCGACTTTTTCTCTGCCTGTTGATGTTTTGCTGCTTTTGCCTCTGCTTGAGGCTGGCCAGGGCATGTGACGATCTCGTACGTGACGCGCTTCCCTTTTATGAGTGCGAGAAGTGAAGAGTAACGTATGGTCCAGTGCTGACTCATAGTCCTGTGCTTGAGCAGAGTGAGGATAACACTTAATTTAGAGAGAGCGGAATAAAATTACTAGGGCTCCCAAAAGGATTTCTTCATCTTTTTAATTCTAGAGTCTCTTACAGCTTCTTCCAGCCATTCATCTCTTCTGTTATATGATGCTACCTTATCCTAGCGCTGGCCTGTGCTATTGTATACTGAAGATGGTGGGGTTTGCCTTTTTTTTCTTATGGGAATCCCTACCTAAATTAGTCTCCGGAGTGACTGCAGATGCACCGCCTTAAAGACTCATTTTAAAGAAACGCTGATCTACGTGTCTCTTCATCTGCAGTATGACTGACCCCTCCAGCATTTAAAAAACAGCAGTCAAGTTGCTGAAAAGTCACAAGACTGACTTTAAAAATTATGCCTTTTAAGGTGCACTTTGATTTTTTTTTTTTTTTTTTTTTTTTTTTTAATTTGACCTCCAGTTTGAGTTTGTAAGTGCACGGTGGGTCATGTTGTTCATCTTTCCTCTGCAAGATGATTTAATAATTATAGTGAAAGCTGAGAACATTTCTTCACTGTTTGACTCTGTGACTGGAGCTTTGGAAATACAAAATGCTGAGAGACTTGCAGTGAAATGACAAGAAATTCTGAGATTGAGTTTTACGCATTGCATTCTGATGTGCTTATGTACAAGGTCATGTCCAGTCCCAACAACATTTATGCAGGTCCTGTAAGTCCTAGTGGTTGGTCTGGCAACAAAAATTTCCCCGTTTCTCCTCAGCTCCTTGGAAAACAGCAGGAAAGATACTTTTTTCTGCATGTGCATGTGTAAATACGCACACGCTTTTTGTTCCCTCTGAAGGGGATCTTATGTGCAGCTTGACACAGAGTTGTGTTGTACTGTGGCAGCATCTCCGGCTCTGTGCGGGGCTTTATAGACTTGCGCCGAAGGTAGACAGCTAACTTCATCTCCCCTTCTCACTGGGTACGCGCGGAGTTTCAGGTACTGGAAGAGGCACTTGGGTAATGCTGCCTGCCTTGTGGAGTTGCTCTTTCTCTCCTACAGAGAAATGACAGCAACATATATATATATATTTTAATTATTTTTGTATATCACATTGAAGTACCATGAAATATTGCTTTGACTTCAGAGTATGTAACGCATTTCGTGAACTCCAGCTCCACAGCAGCAAGGGGAAGATGAAGCGTTAATCTCACTGATGCAGCAGACTTTGCAAATGAGATTTCGTATCTGGTTACAGCTAACAATATATCGACATAGGATATGGCATTGGTAACAAATACCCGTTGAGATGTAAAAATGTTGTTGAACACCCGCTGATGCCCACACAGGCTTTTTAATTAGTACCTGGCCTCTTTTTGAATCAAGATCTGCCTCTGTATATGAAGAATTTTTGATAAATCTCCAGTGGCTCATAAAAGAACAGAAAGTAATTTTTTTTGGCCTTTCTTCTTGTGCATGCGTAAAGTTTTCTTGGTGCCTGCTAAGAAAAAGTATTGCCAGGAGTCTAGATGCACAGAAATTGAAAGACTCGTAGGAAAGAGCTTCGAACTGCTACTTACTGGAAAAAAGTACTTGTGCAATTACAGATAAAATGTATGATGTGGCATTGCATGGAGTTTTGAGGACAACACATTTCTGGCAACTTACCCTGGTGTTACCTGCTGGAAAAAAATTGGGGTTTTTTTGACTGTTTGCCCTAAAAGAGAGGACAAACATTTCATAGTCAGGGATGTTATTTTCTGCGCCTGCGCTTTTAAAAACACTGGCACCTCTGCAAGACAATAGTGTGCAGTAAAACTGCAGGATACATAGTGTTCCAGTACACATTTTTCTAAAATGAGTCAAAAAGTTGAAGGAAACGGGCTAGTTACTAAATAATAGTGACTGAGAGCTGCAACGTGGTCAGGGGGCCCCAGGTTAATGCACCAGATGTGACTTTCTGGAGAATAGATTTATTTAGACCCTGCCATGTTAACGAAAGGCGCGAGGTTGCAGTAATCCTGTGCCTCTCGCCTGGCTCGCTGCACCAGGAGGAGGAGAGTGCCAAGCGTAAGAGAAGAAAAAGGTGCCGGCAGGGTCACCGCACTGCGAACTCCCGGGTGGTGGGGGAGCGCGAGTGCCGTGCACCGCGTCGGTGATGAGCACGACCGCGAGTTAACGTTAGCGTCCTTCGCAGAGTGCTGGTGAGCTCCCAGCTGGCCCTCGCCTTCCCTTGGCAGCCCTTCCACGGTACCACCAGCACTGGGGCTCTGCGCTTGGAGAGCGCTCTGAAAACTGTCTGTGTTTGGGGTTCTAAAGGTGTTTTGTTATCACTCATCAGGTTATGGAAATGCTGATGCGTAGGGAGTACAGTCGTGTGCAGCACGGGTAGCAGACAAGAAATACTGGTTTTGTAAATAACTTTCATCTTCAGTGCTGTTTGAAGAGGGGAGATACTGAAATAGAAACTGCAGGTACTCCTTATTACTTGTTATATGCCCACTCTTGGTAATGACTTTACCTTTGCATGCGTATTTCATAAAAATTGTGATAAAACTATCTTTGGAAAAATATTTATTAGGAATTCAAAGGAAGCCAATGAGTTTCACATATAGCGCATTAGAATATGTACAGATGTAACCTCTGACTAGGTGAAATACACTTGCTTTTGCTGATGCTATAAATATGTTGTTCATATGCCTACTGATACCATGCCTTGTCTCTCCAACATCCTTTCCCTGTCCTGGCCCAAACATTCCCCCTCCCCAGCTCCCTTTAAGTTAGGTAAATCAGAGAAACAGGACTCATTAATGTTTGATGTTTTCTGATGCTGTGTACAAACAGACCAGGAAGGAAAAAAGTGCACATCAAGGAATACCTTTTGCTACTATCATGAACCTCAAAACTTAATAAAAGTGATACTTTTAACTACCTTTTATTACTACGTAGGCATCCTGAGTGCACTAAAAGAAATTAATTGAACCTGACCAGCTATCTGCGCAATAGGAAGTGTGTGGCAGCACGCTGAAGACATCAAATCTGAGGAAGGGGCTGGTTCAGCATTTTCTGTCGCTGTTTCTGACTTGACTGCTTTGTGTGTAACGACTAGCACTAGCTGTTTACGGCAACTGAAAAAGGGGGAAGTGTTGTCGTGGTGTTAGTGTGGCCCAGCAGAAAGTTTCAAGTGCCAACACATTTTGTGTGGTAGGAAATCTTTTTCTATTCTAACAGCGTATTAGATCCGTTTGCGCGTGCTAGGAAAACAGAATGATGTCATTTTTAGAGACCATATTTAATTACTGCTGCGTTTACAATAAAACAAGAGTGTGTTGAAAGCCTTAGTTATATAATGGGAATACAAGATGCCATCCATCTCCATCCCAGAACAGAAAAGGTGGTCATTTTTTACTAACTGTGCTCCCTCTGGTAGGTTTTCCAAAAACGTATTGGGAGGCGTCGGGTCTGGGTGGTATTGCCTGTTCATGTCTACATGAAAAATAAAGCATAGGAAACTAGGAGAGGACGCTAATATAGTTTAGAGATCATTTGGATTTTACTTGGAAGACTTGTATAGTTAACTACAAGGATCTTGGGAAACTCATGGAAGTAAATGCCAAGAGTTTTCTTGCAAAACACGTTGCTAAGTCTTACATTAAATGTAAAAATCTTTGGTTAATTACTTGATTACTTTGATGTATTTCAGAGATAAGAACAGAGCAGCTGATTTCTTCATTTATGTTCTATTTGACATAAAGAACAACTTGGGTAGCTACTGCAAAAGTTTTCCAAAGGAGGAAAGAATATTTGGAAAAAAAAATCTGAACAAAGTTTGCAGAAACCGTTTCAATGAGCTCATTTGTCTCTGGGAAGGGAAGACCTGCAGAGGAGGGGAGGAGCTCTGGCTCGGGCTGTCACCTGGAATAGCGTCTCACTCTGTGAACTGCCCGTGAGCATCAGGCTGGGGACGAAATCAGCGTGGAGAGGGAGATGCAGGGAACCAAGTCATAACCCTTCGGGATGCCGCCAGCCTCGTGAGAGTGGGGAGAGGAGCCTGGCCCAGAAGTGAACTTTCTCATGAAACAAGAGAGATTCAGCTCCTCTATCAGACAGATTTCTAAAGCACAGAAGGTGGCAATAGGAAATCCATGTCCACGTCCCGCTTCAAAACATGGCTCTGAAGCCTAATTCCAGTTTACTTGCAGTTCAGACTCTTCATCTTTCCCTCTCTGCCCTCTAGGTGTGTTTTTCCTCTTTGGTAAGGATGTTTAGTGATGGTTTCGGTCTCATTTTTGTTGCACTGGGGTTTTCCCTGGCCTGATGACAAGAGGAACTTTCTTTTCCAAGCGTTATGGTAGCGAGGAGGTGATGTGAGGAGCGAGGAGTGGGTGACTAGCTTTCTGGGACGTTTCGTTAGCTCTTCAGCTGCTTCTGTAAGCCCAGTCCTCAACAGGAGTCCTTTGGAAGCGCTGTCTGTCAGGCTGCTGTGTTCTCTGGAAGTTGGATTATATCTCACAATTTTATTCCTTTGTTCACTGTATTCTTGCCTTTTTTATTTTTAACCTATTCTCTCACAGCCTTCTCTTTTTGCTGAGTTATTCATTATGCACTAAGAAGTCTCTCTTGCAGGTGTAAGTTCTAAAATCATCGTGATTACTGAGAGGGGAGGAAAAAAGCTTGAAGAGCACTGTTTACTGCCATTTTCCTGGGCACTGAAATTAATGTGCACTGGTTTCAACAATATCTCATTTCTTCGGGAAGGCTAATAGCCCGGTCACTTCATTATCCTGCCTTTCTGCACAAGTGCCAACGTAATAGAAATGCTTTCATTTTCCAGACTACCCTTGGGTGCTTGAGACAAATGCTTTCAAAAGCCGATCCGCACTTTCTTTTTTTTTCTGTCAAACTGAAAAAGCTATAAATCTGTTCATCACCTGTCCTTTTAGGTTAGCATATTACACCTGCAACCCTTTTTAATGTCTTAAAAATAATCAGACAGCCTGCTATCACTGGTAGGTACTTTACCAAATCAGTTAAAGCTTTATTTCTCTATTTATTTGTTTTCCCAAGAGGGCATTTTATTACTGACAGCATGAGTCAGGACAATTAAAGGTTGCAGTGAAATATTCCAGCTTCTCATGTGATGCAATATGAACTGGAATGAAATGTTACCTTAGTCATACTGAAAAAAAAAAACCCCAATTAACGCACTGCATGCTGTGGTACCTGTGAGAGAGAAGTCTGCCAGCTACCTCTTCCCAGTAACTTCTTTGCCCACTGTACATCATTGGGTGGGGAGTGTCTGGTAAGGAGAAACATTGTGCTTCTGTGTTTGTGTGCAATCAGATTGTCAGCACGGAGTTAAAATTGGTCACGTTTTATGGAGAGAAGGTGTCGTAGTTTAACCCCAGACGGCAACTGAGCCCCACGCAGCCACTTGCTCGCTCCCCCCCGGTGGGATGGGGGAGAGAATCGGGAGGGTAAAAGTGAGAAAACTCGTGAGTTGAGCTAAAGACAGTTTAACAGGTAAAGCAAAAGCCATGTGCAAGCAAAGCAAAACAAGGAATTTATTCACCACTTCCCATGGGCAGGCAGGTGTTCAGCCATCTCCAGGAAAGCAGGGCTCTGTCATGCGTAACGGTGGCTTGGGAAGGCAAACGTCATCGCTCTAAACATCCCCCCCCTTCCTTTTTCTTCCCCCAGCTTTATACGCTGGGCATGACATCATATGGTATGTAATATCCCTGTGGTCAGTTGGGGTCGGCTGTCCCGGCTGTGTCCCCTCCCAGCTCCTTGTGCCCCGCCAGCCCACTCGCTGGTGGGGTGGGGTGGGAGCAGCAAAGGCCTTGGCTCTGTGTCAGCCCTGCTCAGCAGTGACGAAACATCCCTGTGTTATCAACACAAATCCGAACCACAGCCCCATACTAGCTACTGTGAGGAAAATTAACTCTATCCCAGCCAGAACCAGCACAGGCAGCTATTATGAAGGAAAGAAGGCAGCCAGGACTCGGGTTTTATTCCAGGCTTCACCGACTCAGCCAGTGCTGAGTCTTCTTGTGCATTATTTACAACATTTTTTAAGCAAGGGTATCAAAAAACAGCTATTTTACAGGAACATTAAGTCAAAAGACTTAATTGTGAAGAGCTGTATGGATTATGTATAAAAATTACTTTAGGGCAAGATTTTATTTTATTCCTGTTGGTCTTTTGCAACAGGACTGAAAGGTGGTTTTAGGGGCTGCATGTAATTTGCAGCAGGATTGTCCTTGTTTGTTAACTTCCCTTCCCAAGCCCTTGAATCGCATGCATTCTGCCCGAGGTGCTGGGGAGCGGTGAGTGTTAACCCAGGTGTCAGACGATGTTGCAGATGATGTGATTCTCCTCACTCTGACTTCCTGTTTTTAACCATAACTTATTTTGACACAACAGTCCGGAGTCCATCTTGATCCCTCACTGCTGGCCATTCAGCTGTACGGATACATGCATTTTCACATGCTAGCCATAGAGCCCAGCTTTCCTTGCCTCGGGACAGCAGGGCTTAATTTTTCCTACAGTGGGGATGGACAGTGCCTTGTGTTAGCCGTAAAGGGTGGTATGATGGCAAAGGAAAGCATTTCGAAAATCATTCTAAGTACTGTTGTCTGTTCAGCTGCCCTAGTCACATTTTCTGGCCTTTTCTCCCCTCCGCTCTGACTTTATAGTTCCCTGCTTTAGCCAACGTAGTTATACAGATACATTCTGTTGCACAGAGAAGGTGTTGGCATCCTCTCATCTTTTATTACCCTGATGCATAAGCAAAATGGTGGCAGAGATACTGTGTAGAATTTATACTGGTGGAACCACGCCAGGAGTGATTTTAAAGGCAGAGGAGAAGGAAGCGATAAGGCATGGTTATTTTTCAAGTGGTTGGGTTTGCGAGTGAAGAATGATGGAAAGGAATTACGGTTACCTGATACATTTTTTTTTTTTTATCCGTAGCCTTGCAAAGCACGTAAGCATCTGCTTAAATTTCACTGAACTTTACCCTGTGGTTGGAGCCAGGCAGCTACCTGAATGCCTTGGTGTTTCTCCTGCAGCTAGGTTCCAAACTGAAAGGACAGTAATGCTGCATTTGGTAGTTTAGGAGGGTAGATTAAATGTTCTTGAAAAGCTATTTGCATAAAGGTTTGCAAAGGAGAGAATGAGTGCGAGAATGTGTTCAAACTGAGCAGTGATATCTGCACAGCTTGACTTGCCTCATCCATCTGGTTGGACTACGTTATCTATGTTTAACAGATTACATTTAATCTTACCATTTCAGGGAGAGCTGTTGAGCCTCAACAGACACGGGAGAGCCGTCCTGTAAAGTTATGCAAGTAAAATGGGAGCTTAAATTTCATGCTAAACTCAGGAGAACAACCGAGGAGGTGCAGAAATATCATGTCATCTTTCTGTCCTGGCCACGTTCGTTGGCTTGACAGGCCAGGAGAAGGGGGCGACTCTCTCCTGCTTTGCCACACTCCTCCTTTCTGAGTTTGTGCTGGATTCCCCAGGCTAGCGCTTTCTTTCTGCTGTGTGCTTGCCTGACTTCTGTCCTGGATTTAGCTTCCTATCACGTTGCTCACCAAGAAAAGCACTCTCTTTGTAGAGAAGCACCTGCCTGGGCAGAGGTGGTGGTGAGGCAGGGGTTAAAGCCAGCTCCGTTTCCTGCTTCTCTGCTTGCTCAGGTGTGCTGCAAAGGGTAATAAAGAATGGCTGATTAGGAGACACAACTTTGTGCGCAGAGCTTATGGGACTAGGCAGAATTCCAGGCTGGGAACTCTTCTTGTTTCTATTTGTTTATTTTACTTATTTTTTGATGGTAGCTATCATTTCTTATGGAAAGGACTTTCCTATCTGCTGCTATATTTTTCTTTTTCTTTTTTTTTCTTTTTCTTCCCCTGCTGAGTCATTGCACAACTCAACAGTCATTTGTGTGGCTTGCTTCCTGGAGTCTTGAATCGGTTTGTCACGTACCTTTCTTCTTTCCTCCTACATTTAATATAACTGCACTCGTTTCAAGCACTTCTGCACAGCAGAAGCCCTTTTAGATGGTCCCATGGTATCTCTCGGTGATCAGGGTGAGTGAGGCATGTACTAATGGCCGAATTTGTCCTGTGCGCAGTAAGCTGTTATTCCTGTGATAATGTTAACATTTTAAAATTACTTGTTTCCCTTACACAGAGGCAGCCTGTGAATGCAGAAGTATTAGCTTGTAACTGAGGGGACAGAAAACCCTGTTTGCTTTTGCTTTTTCAGACATTCCACTGCTGACATCTGCTTAAGCAATTAAACACCTTTCATATTTTTCATCCTCTATAATGCATTAGAAACGGGGTCCTCTTTTTGTTCTTCTTTGAATCTCTTTTCGGTCTTGACTTGTCTATGAATATGTAGTTCACTTTTTCCCTCTTTCTTTGTTCCCCCTTCCTTATGCTTTTAAAATTGGGTTGGTGTTTCAGGGACTTTCTTGGCCTGCCTGATGTAAAATTAAAGAGGTTACCTAAACCCACAAAATCGGGCAGCAGTGCAATTAATACGTTTTCTTTTAAAAGGGTGAAAATTCCTGGCTGACGGGTTTTTGCAATTTTAAAATGGCCTTGTTCTTAGTCACAGGTTGTTCCTGTCATGCTTGTATTTTGTTGCTCATAGTTTGCTTTTCAAATTAAAAAAAAAAATAAACAGAAGCTTGACACCCCCCCTCCCCCCCGTGTTTGTGTTTCAGATGCTTCCCCTCCCAGTTAATTAGAAATAACAACAACCAACAAAACTATGCTTTTTCCTGAGCTCTGGCATTCCCAAAGGATTTGGGTGATGCTGCATGATGAAGCATTGCAGCACCCTTACAACCTCGGGCCCTCAGCTCCAGCATTTGCAAAGCTAAGATAAATGTCCAAATTCTGTTCACTCAGGATGCAGAGACACGTGTACACATCAGGGTGGGATCTGCAAAAGCCCACATGAGGCTTTGCAGGACAGGAGGTGGCCAAAGTCAAAAGAAGGTCTGTGTGTCGCGATCTTGCTCATCCCCTCTTTGGGAAACTACGTCCCAGCGCAGGTGAACTAAAATGGTGCTGTGGCTGAACCCCTGTTGCTTTCAGCAGGCCAACAGTAGTTCTTGTAGCCATGTGCTTTGCTGCTGATCCGCTGAAAAGCTAGTCCTTTTTAAAATTTATTTATTTTTCCTCCAGGGCAGTGTCTGTAGAGATGGGGAGAGATGGGGAGCTGCCCCTTTTGGAAATAGCAGAGCCCTTGCATGGCTGCTTAGGCTGTTACGGAAGCCTCATCGCTGGATAAAAGTGCTGTCTTGAAGCTGTGCTGCATAAGCACTTTGATAATACTGATCTCTGCAGCCCAGTACTTCTATGTTTAGTGGTGCTGGTAAGTCTTTCTGTAGGTAGCTTATTGCTTTCTCTCCCTCTCTCTCTTTTTTGAAAGAAGTTCAGAAGGTAATGGGGAAAGGAGAGCAGGAGGTATTGCATAAAATCTTAGTGGTCAGAGCCACGGATTGGGAAACAGCAGACTTCAACACTCTCCCAGGCCTGTGCAACTGTGCTCTCTGAGAGAGTGCCCTAATTAGCTGTTGGTAAGCTGGGCTGGGCTCTTGTTCTCTTCTGCATCGGGCTAGAACGTCTTGGGGCAAGGATTGGACGACAGCAGAGAGTGCATGATCCTCCAGGCTGCACAGGAGGGTATTCTTCTCCTTGAGTCTTGATTTTTTTTTTTTCCTCCAGGCCCTGATAAGGTGTTTGGTATTTACTTGCCTTAGGATAAAAGCTGTGCTACTGTGAACGGTCTTTGTGGTTAGGAACTGCAAAACTGAAGTTGTTTCCTACTTTTTAGGCTCAGTCTTCCTCTGAAATACTGGACAAGTTATTTGAGCTGTCAGTTACTGTGGGTTTTTGCTCACCTCTTGTCTGCTTTGATGTAGATAATCCTTGCCTTGACGATTTATAGTCTCCTGGCACATCTAAGTACAGCATTTAGCATAATTGGGGTCACTAGGCACTGGACAATAGTGGTTATTATCAGAAGTCCTTATAATATAGGTTACACATGGTATTTCAGTATTGTGTTCCTCTGAGTAGCCTTTAGAGTTAATGTTTTTGTTTTATGATGTACCATCTCTCAGTCTCTCCTCCAAAAAGAAAAATAAATCTAAATTAGACTGAAGCTTCGGCTAATTGTTCTTTCTGTATTCATCTTTGTGGCAGCAGGAAACCTAGCAGCAGGGTTTCCATTCACAGCAGACATGCGTGCCAGCTCAAATGCTTTTGTACCAAAAATGCATGTGTGGGTGTTGAAGGTAAAAATGATTGGACAGTAGTGGTTGCAGCTGTATCCTTGAGAACTCCAGGCAAGGGAGATCAATGATCTCTTTCCCGTACATTGGTTTTTTTAATTATTCACTGAAAAAGATATTTAACAATTGCAAATTATTCCAAAAGGGCAAAGTAAATGTTTTTTGATTATCAAAGACTGCATCAACACTGGGTCTGTTTGTAGTGCTGGTTCTGCACAAGGTAAGAACGGAAATGTACTCAGAACGACTGCGAGGGATTTTGACCCCTGTACCACCTTTATCTTCTGGTCTGTGTCCAGCTCTCCGGTACTGCTTCCACTTGTCACCCCTACATCTTGTTTACGGCACTGCTGCCACTTCCATTTCCTCATCTCGTGCATCAGAAATGCCACTAGCAGGTGGGTGGCCCAGGCAGATTTGTCCTGGTTAGTGCTTTTCTTTTCCAGTATTGCGTTAGCCTCAGAGTGACCTGTTTGTTTGTGATACACATCTCTGCTGTCAAGACATAATTACAGTATGGCTTTGCACATATTATGCTCGTATGACCCCCACCTGGTTAAATCTATCCCTGATGACTTACTGTGGTTGTAGGCCTCCATTTAATTCCGTTTAGCTGGTCAAGAACAATCCCGTAGGAATAAGAACAGTGAAATGTATTAGTAGTGATTTCTAGACGTGAGAAGGACTGAGCAGCCTCCTTTTAGGTGTTGATACCGTTGAAATGGAGTGATAGTAGCACTGGTTAGGAGGAGTGCTGTTGCAAACATTATGTGAGGGCCACCAGTCATTTAAGACTAGTTATTTAAGTCAGAATAGCTGGAGCTACTCTTTTACTTATTTGCTTATGCTTATCTTCTGTTATTTGTTCAGCTAATCAGGTTCTGGTGTCTCAGGGTTCATTTCCATTCTCCTTGTGAGTATTTGCTAGCAAGTCTACTTTGGATGGTGTTTTGCCCTGGCTTCTTCCACAAAGTGCACCATAACCACGCTGTGCAAAACGGCGCATACACAGCCATCTCTGCAGTGTATTGCATAGATAAGAAGCGTAGCTCTGGGTGGGTGACGGGCGCTGTATGAATGTTTTAGTTAGAGAAAGGAGTTCCCTGCTAAGCAGCTAGCTGACTGGACAAGTTTTAAATGTGGTTTCATGTTATGAACAGTTGTCACTTAACAGCATGCGAGGCTAATTGTAACTGATTAGTTGATTGCACTTGATCATTCAGTGTGCCGAAAGCATCATTTTTCCAGTATATGATTCTGTGAGGAAAGATTAAATTTACCGTGGCTTTGCATTGGCACTGAACTACAAACAAACAAGAAATCAGCCCAGATGAATGTCCTTGGATCTAGGTTTAGGTCATTCTTTACAATTTTGAGGTATACTTTGATCTTTGCTACATTTGCATTAGCTGTAACGAGGTGGGTTTTACTACTGCTTTGTGTTACGGTAGTATTTGAAGACTCCAGCGAAGATCGGAACTGCTTTTGCTGGGCAGTGGGGAAGAGAAGAGATGAAGGGCTGGTGCAGCAGAAAGCGTAATCCTGCCAAACAAGACAAACAAAACAAGGAGATTGCAAAGGAAGTGCAGGGAGCAGGTTCTGACTAAGAGCTTGGTGAGACGGTACCTGTCTTGCTGTCGTTTGGATGAGGACAGTGAGTGGCAGGTGTCTGAGCCCCGTTATGCCAGGGCTGGAGCATAGATCATTCAGACCTTGGCCAGTGGGAGGGAGAGAGACACAAAGGCACTGGCCCACAAGAATTTTTTGTTGATGGTGCCCAAGTTTAGACTTCGCAGTGGAGCAGGAAGGGCAGGAGCAGCCATCCTTTCCCATCTCTCTTCTACATTGAAACTTTAGAGCTGCTTTTAGCGATTTATTAATTGTAATCGTTAGTATCCTTTTTCCCTAGAGGCGATTTTCTCTAATACTTTTATATTTGTTCCTGAATCAAACAAAAGAAATCCAAGCCAGGGCTCAATGATTCTGATTGTTCAGGGATTTTCTAATTCCTTTTCTTATACTGGGCAAAAGTGATAAGAGAAACCTGTTCCTGAGTATTGTTTTTTATTGACTGTCACTGTCTTCTGAAAGAAAATACCAAGCACCTGCTAAAACAATGTCTTTTATGTGTTGCCAAATAAAAGAGCAGGTTTGTTCAGTAATACATGTATGCAAAAGCATGAGGATTCTGTGATTATTTTTATAAAGCTTTTTAATAACTAAGAACATGCCTCAGAGCTTGTAAAAGCTGAATATTCCAAGAACTTGTTCTCTTCATAAAGTGTTTAAAGAAATTCCAGTTATGCAAAACCTGAATGCAAATTATTACAGCCCTGTTCAACAAAGCTCTTAGGTAAACGTTGCAATCCCTCCAGAGCATGAAATACATATCTCCGTACTTACTTAGTACTTTGGGATGGGTGTTACTGAGTTGAGACATAAAACACAACCGGGTGAGACAAGAAGCAGTAAACGAAGCTGCCAAAACTATGGCACAAGAGCCGAATAAAGAGAAGGTGGGTCTGTTGACCCCCAGTTGCTATTTTTGCTTTCAAATTTAGAGAAGATTTGCTGAAAGTGGTTTGTGGTTGATCTTACAGAACCGTGTTTTGAGGAAAAGAAACGATAACGGTTTTTGGTTTATAGTATGGTGTTGGCTTCCCCTGTCCCAGCATCCCTCCTTACCCCTCGATGGACGTGAAGAGCATCCCTTCAGTGGTTAGCTATTTGACACCTTGAAGGTACTTGCAACTGGATCCGTGGTGTCAGGGTCCTGCTGGTAGAGCTGCCATGGCTGGCTAGGGAGTCGGGGACACTGAGAAGTCAATTGGGGAAAAAGAAGACACTTACCGAGACAAGAAAGGCTACCTGTTGTATCTGAAGATATCTTTTTTTGCTAAAATGGGAACTATCCTACCCAGATTTGCCCACAGGGTTTAAACTCCAAGTGATCTGATCTTGCTCATGCAACTTTCTTTGGCAGCTCAGAAAACGTGGTTTAAATATTCGTGCAAATGAACAAACAAGATGTGTATTTTGAAGTCTGAAAACTCAGTTAAACCCTTGAGCAAAGATAGCTTAACTGTCTGAGTGTATTGGAGCTTGTGTTAAAGCATGTCCAGAGAGTTGGAACAGGGCAAGAAACCAATATATTAATTAATCTCTGCAGTACTACTGGCCTTCTCTGCTTCCCTCTGTAGAGGGACATTAACAGTGGAAGGGCTAACATGTCCACTGCAGCATTTTTAAAAATCAATCAAGCGATTCTGCTGATTTTAAAAAGGCCTTTATTTAAAACTTCCTGTCTTTCATTTTAAAAATGTTTTTTCTAATGTCATATATTCTTAAAGGAAAGGTTAATGCAAAAAAAAAAAAAAAAGGTTTTTTTCTTCCTCAGAGAAAGAGATTTCTCTTCTGACAGACAGCTGAGAATCCAATTTAACAGGTGGTGATGCACATCAAGTGGGAAAGGGATTTTTTTCTTTAAAAAAATACTTTGTAGGAATAGAAGCCCCAGAACTAAAAATATACATGAAGTGTTTTTTTGTGACCTTGCAAATTGCCTTCTAGAGTTGAATGACAATAATCAGTATTAGGGATCACACGAGTCATTCGACTCTGTCATAGTATATTGGTGATCTCTAACTCGGCTTCCCTGGCTGTAGGTACGGTTTCACCAGATTGAATTTGGAATTTGAAAATTGGAAGAGCTAGGAATTCTGATACTGTAAAGTATTTTAAAGCTGTCTTGGTAGCTGTAATTTATATGATTCGTTTTTGAAAACAATCACAATCAGTGAAATGGAATTAATCTGTCTTTGTAACAGTGATGATCCTGTGAAGACCTCTACTCCCATAGCTTGGGGATTTCCAGCCTTCTTTATTTGGGCACATGCACAGCGTGGCCTGCGAAGCACGACATTCCTTGAAAGTTGCACATTTACTGAATAGCTGCATAGCAGCAATGAACTTTTTTTTCTTTTTCAGCTTCTGCTCACCCATACTAGTAGTTCTCAGACCCTCGCAGATCCACAGGCCACAAGTTGAAAACCACTGATCTCAACTTTTAAAACTAGGCAATAAATAGTTCCTTATTAGCACAGGTAGCGCGTAGAGAAATGCAGAGAAATTTAGTTTGGTTTGTGCTTACTGATGTTCAAATGATATTTCATTCAAATGATTTTTTAAATATTCTGTTATTGTAATATACTGTTCCTCTATTAATTCTTCTTGTGCAGTGGCTTCCCAAACAATTGAATTCTGGCTCCCTGACTATGAACTTCCATCAAAAGTAGCAATTACAGCTTTCAACTTTGCGGAATCAATCACAGTAAACCATTTAGTTATGCCAGGTTTTCATTTTGTGGTCAAGGATTAAATGCAATCCATATACCATTTGTTTATTTATGAGGTGTGCTTTAAGCTGACCTTGTAGGTCTTTTCTATCTTCACTTTGTATGATCCTTGAGACGCACTTCAGAAATCTTGTTTTATATAACACAGATGGACATAATGTAATCAGTAGGGTGTTGACAAAGCTGATTTAAAACATGGGAAATTAAATCCTCTTTCAGGTCAGCACCGTCAGCCTTCAATTCCCATCTCTTGTTTCATTTTTCCTGGGGCTCTTGAGCTATCTCTGCTTTCCATATTGCGTCATTATTTTCTTCCTTTCCACTGTATTAGTTTTAATTTCATGGACAGAGATTTTACTTGGGAAATTGGGTTGGGGGAGGGTATGTGTACTTTGGGTTTTTTTCTCTCTCTCGCATGACGTTTCCTTTGTTTGGTGGTTTTTTGTTGTTGTTGTTGATGATTTTTGTGTGTGTGGTATAGGTTTGAGGTCAGAAATAAAGATATATCAGTGTTTCTCACTTGGTTCCAACTTCTTACCCAAGTGTTTATCAGCTTTGGGCCAGATTTCAGCTCTTGTTCCCTAGTTTTTCTGCCTTTCCTCGTGGTGATAAGGGGCAACCCATATGATGTGAAGAGTTGTCTTAATTCTGCTGTCATATATTGTATGGTGACATCCTCAGTTCTTTGTGACTCCTCTTCTTCATCAAGTTATTTTTAAATCCTCTAAAGCAGAGTTTTCAAGGTATCTTTCTGTTGGTTTGCTGCTGGCTTGCCTTTCCGTGCTGTGATTGAAAGTTCCGGGATTGAATCCTGGAAACTCTCTGCTTGATGACATTGGGAGAGACGTGGATGCTGCATCCATGTTATGCTGTGCCTTGAAGGGTTAATACGCTCAGCATTAGTTTGGGGTTTCTGCACTGTGGCTCACCTGTAGTGAAGTCCTGAGGCTTAAAGTAAACCCAGATCTCCTTTGTCTCCAAAATACCTTGCTCGTTCTTGTGAGGATGCCCAGCAGCACTGCTTCACGCTACTGACTCTTGGACGTTCGGTACCGCATCGCAGTTCTGGTTTGATGGCTCTCTGCTCTCTCTGCTGTTCCGCTCTTTCGCGAGCGGTATCTGTTAACAGTGTCAAACTGAAGAGTCCTTACTGAAGACAAACATGGTTGCTAGGAGCAGGGAGGATGAGCCAAGTGGATGTACAGTTCCCTGCGCATTGCGTTTGCAAGCAATGCAGGGCTTGATCCTCTGTGCATTTTTAGTGCTCTGGTGAAGACTGTGTTATTTTGGCCTGTTATGCAAATTATTTGAGCAGCGTAAATACCAGTTTTTATCAGATAGTGTTTGAAGCTCATTGGTTTTCAGAACAGATTTGTGTCAGCACAGGCCTTATTTAAATTTGGCTTTTTGGGTAGAATTTATATCTCAGAAAACATCACTTTCTGTGGAGCTCTAAATCCTCTTGAATCGTTGGTTCTGTAGGGCAGAGCTGTGCTTTTACATTGGCTGAGAAATCCCCAGGCACAACAACAGTGCTAGATAAATAATAAATAAACTAATAAATCAGTTATCATCGGCTCTCACCTCTTAAATTGAGGTCAGAAAGAAAAGTCATTTGTGGGAGAGGCAGCAAGGAAAGCTGAAGTGCCTGATGTCCCCATGGGGGTGCACAACCTAAAGATCACGCTTGGCATTTAATTTAAAAAATATATAGCCAGTCCAAAATGAGTATCTGTCAAGCAGACAATTAACTGTCTGATATGAGGAGGCTGACATTCAAAGTGCTTCACGCTTCCATGCTAGCACACGGCTTTCAAACCATCAGGCACCTCTGAAAGTAATTTGTCAGGACTCTCATGTCCTCCCAGAGGAGAGCTATTAATCTGTGTGTCATCAGCATCTAGATGACATCAAAGTCCATGACAATTGTGTTACTCCTACCGCTGTGGGACGTGGTACGTGCCAAAGAACCTAAATAAGGGGACCAAACGTTCTTGTAGGAATCCCGCAATATTTTAAAGTTTCTGTCCTTTCTCCTCCCTGTTTAATTTAAGGAGCTCTTCCCACAAACCCACTTTTTATGATTCTTCCTCTCTTGTGCCAACAGAAGTGTGGAAACACTTCATATTTGTGGATGTGGGACTCCTTAAAACCCGCAGGGAGAGTTACTGTCTAATGGAAGTAGTATTTAATATTTACAATATTATAAACACAAAGTAGCAGCAGAGTTTTTGGACATCAAGCTGAATGTTAATTTGCTCGTCCTGTAAAGCACCGGTGGTTATCTGTTCCAGGTGCCTTCTGACTTGCGAGGCATTGCAACATGCTCCTTAGTGTGTGCGGGGAGGACTTCATGCCCAGTAGCGCAGGACCACAGGCGAGCCCAGTTGGGAGGACAGTACTGAAATGTTTTAATTCCTGATAAGCAGATATGGTCCCACCATAAATGATGGGACCAGCAAATTGGATTTGAGAACATGGAAAAGGGCATTAGATGTTTTCTTGATACAGTTGTATCATGTACAATGTACAAGCTCTGACTTGAAATCCATCAGCTTGACCTACCAGAAAACTTTAAAGAATGGGTGTGAATGCGGGCTGTGCCTTTTGTGAAATGTCCTGTAAACATTTGTTCCAGTACATTTGATTCTCAATTTACAATGAAGAAGGATTCATTCATCTGAAGAGAGATTGCTTAATGGCTTCTATACGGCCAGAACTTTTATTAATATAATGGTGTCACATTTCATTTGAAGGGCATTCAGAGCTGCTAAGCAGCTGAAGAAGTGGAATTTTAAATAAAATTTTATTTCTGTTCTTACAGTTAGTATTAAATTTCGTAGTGAATTTTCAGTCAATTATAACTCCCATGAAATGGTCAAATGTAGGCCTTAGAGAACAGAGCAGCTTCTTTAATTTGTTTGGCCTTTAATGTTTACCAGATACATGTGTCAGTGTTTTGTATAAGTGCTAGTGGGATTCTAGGTATTTTCCCCTCCTGTGAAAAAGAATCCATGGCAGAAACAAGGTAATTAGTCTTGTTACAGCTTGACATGTGTGGTGAATCAGACATATGTATGTTGTGCTATTTAATTGCCCTATAAATTAAAATAATGTCAAATATGCATGCACATAAAAATGCATGTGTATGATTTTTATATATATATATATACGCACATGTAATATTCCAAGCTTGTCTTGGGGTGAGGCCAGGAACAATCGCAATGTCTGACTGCTAGGAAGGCTCCTTCCCCCAGCTCTGTGGCTCTAAGGTTTTACGTGCCCAGCAGACATTTTCTCTGATGATCCTTTCAGTGACTGCCACCAGCGTGGCTCTTGCCCAGTCACACTGTCACTGGTTTCTCGTTTTGGAGCTTCTAGTGGGGCTCCCAACAAAATACAGGGCTGCAGCTTTGAAAATGAATGGCTGAATTCCTGTAGAAAGTCCAAAAGATGAGTTGAGGGTGTATGAAGAAATAATGCTTAGAGGCGTTGTTGCAGATGGATTCCAGTCCTGTGAGTCTTTTCATGACGGCTTTCCCTGGGACCCTGAGCTTCAGTTTCATTCTCTGTGTCATCCTTGATAACGCAGAGTTCCTGTGAAGTCTGCTGAAATAGCGTAACAAGAGGAGTGTCTCCAGTAGCTGCTTTTCTTCCTCCTCTTCCCCCTTTCTGGCCCTACTCCTGCCCATGTTTCCGTGCTGCTAATTCACAAGGTTGTTTTCCTTCATCCAGGTCGGGGCAGGGAGGAAAAAGCCACTAGCCTTAATATATAAGGGACTAATATTACCCGTAGCATCTTCAGCCTTCCTTGGTCTCTGGTCTCAGATGGCATGGAATTAAATAGTTACTATTAAAGATTAATAAGGGTTCACAGGTGGTTATCAAGTGTTTATAACTGTGTCAGAGAGAAAATCTTCAGTATCATTTCCAATATTTTGTGGTACTATGACGAAGTATTTAATTTCTATCAGTAGTAGAATATTGTGTTAAACAAGTCTGGCAAATGCTCAAAGAATTTACTGTTTTAAATATGCATTTTTTTTCTTACTTCCAGTAAAAGTCCAGAACACCTTCAATAGGAAGAATAATAGGACCGTGTTTCAGGATCTCAGTGGGAAGGGTTTGGGAAGAGTTTATCGTGGAATTTTATAGGCATAATCAGATTAAACAAATAATGTGAGTAAATAGATTGGAGTCTAGTAAAAAGGACTGGGTACTATGACATCCATGTTTGTCCACTGTGAGGGCAGAAACCCAGAACATGGGCCCGGTTCCCAAGGTTATTTTAAAACAGAACATATTCTTCTCTGCGCTCAGTCTTACACCTCAGCCGACTCCAGTATTTGAAGCATCTTCCCAGGAGTAACTGAAATAAAGTTCACTGTAACCAGGCTAAGCATAGAGTTTGTGTAATACATAGAGCGTGTTTGTATACATCTATTTTATAATCTGAATTACCGATCTCTCCCCTCTCCTGTTTTGTAGTTCTGTGCGGTAGACTTTATAGAGTAGTGCCTGCCTTACGTTGAACGTAAATGGCCTGTCAGGGACTTTGTGTCAGTGCAGGTCAGTGGTTTTGAAGAGAGCATAGTCAAATCATGTTACTTACCTCATGGTTACTGGCAGCGTTTTAGACATTCAGAAAATTTGCTTCTCAAAAGGAAACCAGATTTCTGGTGAGAAACCCAGGAGGGACTGCCATAAGCCTGAGGAGTTGTGTAGTGAATTCATTTGTAAACCAAAGTGCTGATAAAGATGTAAATTCAGCCTCATTGTTTTCAAGTCTTGAAGCTGAGAAAGCATGCATTTTGATAAGCTGTTTGTTTTAACCGTGGTGTAGACAGGTGGGTCTTGATCGCGTTACCCTTCCTTTCATTCCGTGTCTGCTGGCATCAGACTAAATGCTGTCCAACGCTGCGTGATGGCATTAGACTAAAGCTGCTCTGGGATGATTTGTTCAGAATCTTTTTGTACAACTGCAGTATTGCCAGATGCAAACATCTAGAAATCCTGAGGAAAGCCTTATTGTGCCTTTTTGAAAATCATGGGGATGATTTAAAAAAAAAATACAGATTTTCTTTTAGTTTATCTCTTGTTTGCACAATCTGGTTTTCTTTGCAACCGGCAGGTTTCAACTTTCACTTGCAGTTAAAATAAGTGGCACATTTCTCATGTGGTGGAGCCGGGGTTGTGCGAAACGGGCCAACTCTTCTCACTCTTGGTATGCAAAGAGAAATGAAAGAGCCGCCACTCTGAGCAACAAATTTTCAGGTTTACAAAAATCAAATTCTTTTGAACACATATGTTGCAAAGGTGTGAGTCTCCCATCTGAGCTGGCATTGCACCCCTCTACGTTCTAGATCATGGTATTTTCATGCAAAGTTTTTTCAGATATACACGACTTTCACCATGTAGGCGTATTTTTTCTTGCCTCATTAGGGATGACCTCCTTTCAGTTGGGGATGTTTTCGGTGGGAATGGCACATGGAACCATTTAGCAGCATTGGCCTGAGGCATTATGACTTTTGGTTCTGAGGCCCATATTCTCTGGGATGTGTTTTTTATTAGAGCAGAAATGTGATCACAAAGCTAGGTATAAAATTATATGGGATATAATTTTGTAACCCAGCCACGCTATTACTGTGAGTGTTAATTACTTCATTCTTAACCCTCACGTAGAGTACAAAGGCGAGTTAAATGCTTTGGCCCAGCCACTTATGTCGTCGTGGCAAACAGCATGTAAGGGTTTCAGAAGTTCAGATCTTGGTCTGAAGCAAAGGAGTTTTAAATGCCTTTCACCATGCTTGTTTTAGGCAAATGATACATAAATCGGCACAGTTAACATTTAGCGAAACCAGCCCTGCTGTATGGAGTGTTGATTATGAAAATGGTTACCCTAAGCAAATCAATGGTGATCTAGTACCAAAATAAAAGCTTGCCTGAATCTTATATTTAAAGAAAGCAGAATGGATAATACCAGACCTTCAGGTCTGCGCCATAATCCCCACAAAGGCGCGTTTATGGAGCCTGCAAGCACCATGTATAATGGCTGTCCCTGGCTGTAACAGCAGAATTGTCATAAAGATAGGCTGGGAAGCTTTTCTGAATACTTCTTAAATTTTGATTTTGAGCCTCTGATCTCTGTGCAGGCTTGAAATATACTTTATCGGGTATTTGAAAGACGACTCCTTATCTGAAGAAAAGTTTACCTTGATAAAACGAGACCGATTTGAGCGCATCCCTGCGGAGCTGGGGCGGTTGAAGGCACTCACCCTGCAGATAGGATCAGTAAGGACTATGAGAGCTGATGGCTCAGGCCTGGGGACCTGAATTCAGGCTAAGACATGGAAACTGCTATCTCCGTTTTAGGAAAAACATGCAGTGACAACTAAGGAATCAAATGTGTGTATTTGTTCTTATAAGGCTGATGTTGTTTGCCTGGGCAATAGAAGCAATTTTTTGAAATGGACTGAAAATTACTCCCCTGCATTTTTCTGTGTTTTAAGACTTGCAAATTGTAAGTGATTATACAAAATTATCCATTGATTGGTTAGGAAGTGCAGATTTCTCTCCACCAGCTTCACACTCTTGTCCTGCTTGTATAATGAGGAAGTAAGAGAAACTTAGAAGTCTGTAAGATTTCTGGATTTATAGAAGCATTTATATCGTCATATGAGCACCGTAACAGACTATATATAAGATTACCTAGAAATTGTCACTGAGTATCAATCCTCTCTGTCCTCCTTTCCAGAATGATGAAGTCCTCTGTACACACAGAAGAAGATGACTTTGTGCCAGAGCTTCAGAGAAGCATCCATCCCAGAGAGAGGCCGGACTGGGAGGAGACCCTCAGCGCTATGGTAAAACACCTTGTTGCGTTTTCTAGAGACATTATTTTTGCTTCTGAACAATCTACTCTTACATTCTAGTTACGCATTGATTTATATTCCCCGAGTTTCAGGTTTTTAAATGGATTGCATAGTACTTTCAACAAGACCAAAGTACTTTCCTTCCTCTGGCAGTTTGTCAAGGAGAGAGAGAAGGAGCATGCATAACGCTTCTGCCCTATTAATATGTGCCCAAGAGCAGGTCTAGTAACCAATTAAAAGGTCCATAATGTCACAACGATTTTCAGTCTGCATTAACCTCTTTTTCAGCAAGACTTTTGAGCATGAAGGGAACTTCTTGTAAAAACATGCTCTTTGAAGCGTGCAGCATTGTGGAAGAATAAGATTTCTAGCAAAATGCTGGCTAGGTCTACAGAAATAAAACATCGGCCTGAAAGCTAACCTACCGTCAGAGGGAACAACAGAACTGCAGAAAAGCAACCACAAAGGTGCTATTCTCATGCTTACAGAAGGCACTACAAGTGGGCGGTGGGCCACAGACAACTGTATTACCTCGATATATTTATTTTCTTTTTCAATAAGTGAGTAAAGTACCTGCAGTCCCACTTTCCCAACTCCCTCTAGCATTTGCTGAGCTTGAAAGGTCAGATGTTATTTTATTAGCAGCCAAATAGAGCAATCTGATTAGGTGGTTTTGTGAAGTTATCTTACCTCACAGGAGCTTGACCTGCCTTGTTTCAGTTTAGGAGTGTCTGGAAGTTGTACCTTGCTTTTTATTTTCAGATTTTCTAAATTGCCTTGTTAGCATACTAAGCTGAAGAGGAAATTGCCTTCTGTGACAGACCTTGGATAGGGGAAGGCCTGAATATTCCCGGACAGCAGTGATGCTCCTGAGGGGCGGGCAGTCAGCATCATGGCTAAGATGACTTACTGTGGTGTGGCACCAGTGCCAATTTTTCCCTTGCATGGGATCGTATGGCAGTGGCAGGGCTTCAGCCTGGAAAAGCCATATCTTCTCTGCTCCTGGACTGCCAGCAGTGCAGCAGCAGCATGAGAGATGGGCTAGATTTAGCTGTACCGCAGGACACTCGGATTCGTCTGATGTATGGGGCTGAGGGGTATTCATCCCAGTGGATTATTTGAAGTTTAAAGCACCATTAATATCTGGCTGGGTCATGTGAAATAGATTTTGGATTAGCTGTTCTTTATACAACGTTCAGAAAATGTGTACGTAATAAACTCCCTATGAGCCAGGCATTTATTTTAATTTTAAACAGGGGAACAAAGATAAGTACTGTTTTACTCTTTTAAAAGCATCGTTAAACTCCCTATAATACAATGATAATATTTTGTTCCAAACTTTATTTTCAAGCCAAAAAAAACCAACCCCAAACTTAGGCTTCACCACCGTTTTTGTCTGCTGGTATTTTCCGTGCTTGTCGCTCTGCTTGACTCCTTGCTTATCCACTTATGCAAGTTAATTTTGACTCTTTGCAATTGTCACTTCCTAAGTATGTTTTTGCTCATATGTGGGTATTTTTTCCTTCTCTCCACCTCGGCCAGCAGTTCACAGTGGTGCCGCCGGTTTGAGAGCGCTGTCTGTTCTCATCAGTGCTACTGCTCGCAGGCTCAGCGTGCGGTGCTGCTTAACACCCTAGAGCCAGGAGTCTTGTGTAAATCACTCTCCGACACGGTGCTGTCTGTAACCTCAAGGTGTGTCTCAGGAATGTCAGCCTGTAATTCAGCGTCTCCACCTGTAACACAAGTTAGCTGGCATACCTCATTTGTTATTGGTTTTTTCCATTGTTGATTTACAATGAAGGAAACGTTCACCTGTTCTGGCTTGATACTTTCCCTGTTCTCGTCAAGGCTGTTGTGCTCATGGACATTGTTCAGTGCTCAGCTCTATACTGCGACCTACACGTATGCATACTGTTCCTCTCACTGTGCTAACTATTAATTCACTTTTTAGAATGGGTCCTCTTGCACAGCTCTATGCCAGCAATAAAAAAACTGAGCAGTCCAGGTGGATATAAAAAAGATGTAGAGGACGATAAACAAGAAAATGCACATCTCGGATCTGCTGCACAATGATTTGGCATGATGGAGCACAGGGCTACATGTAAAGCTACTGAACCTGTATTTATAATGGCTTGGATTTGTGCTTGCACTGTTGTTTTGACCTCATGCTCCTCTGAATACGTTGTAGATGGGTAGAAAAACCTCACTTGCTCATGTTTACTATGTTGAGTGAATCAAATTTCCACTTTCAACCTCTGCCTTGTGTCCAGTCGGAAGGTAATATTTACAAGATGTAAATATTTACAGGACAGTGTTCAACACTGTCACTTTCTATTCTCTGTTTCACCAGTGCATCTACTATATTCTGTCTTTTTCCTGGTCGTTTTATGCCTGAGTTTTTTTTTCCTTGCTCTTTTCCGTCATTTTGCATTTTTAGCAGCCTCTGGTTTAGCCTTTTCCCAGAGCACGCTCCTCACACGGTACGCGAGTTTCTCACGGTGGCAGAATACATTTAATTTTTGGTTAGTAGTTGTTTAAGTTGCAGACTTCGGGTTTTGTTCTTGCTTGCTATTTCAGCCTCTGGGGAATGGAGGCTGCAGGGGCTTGGAGAAGTCGGACGTAGCTGTGGTGTTTCCTCCTCTCCGTTGCTTCCCGTGGCAGACAGCTGGAGACCCAACTGGGTGCAAGGCTTTGTCACGTTAAATGAATTTCCCGTTCTGCCAGATGAGCAAATGCTGAGACTAGCAACACTGTGGAGAGCTTGGGAAATTCTGACACAGTCGACAGACTGGTGATGCTTATTCATTTGTCTCTTGAACTTTGCCTCTGTACATGTTTTTGTACTTTGGGGAAAGGTGATTTATGCATTCGCAGATAGATGAACACATACAAGTCGTCCCTACTCTCCCTTTTATCCGCAATTTATTTTGAAATGCTTATTATGAATTTATATAAGTGCTTTATTTCCAGAGCTTTTTCTTAACGAGAAAGGTCTTTCTAAATGTATAGAGGTTGAATGTCCTCCTATACTGTGAATATTAGGTAAGGTAGAGACTCTATTTTTAATATTTCTGTCATTGCCACTTTATTCTGCTGAGTAGCTTTAGTCCTTTGTTTGATACTACTTTTATTGTCTTTTTTACATTTATTATTTGTGCTTTCACATACTTTTTAAAATGGCTTATTTCTTGTTTGTGGTTTAGCAGAGAGGCAAGTGATTTTTGTATTGGAGACCTGGTTTGTTTGGGTACTTCTGGTGGTTCTTGAAACTTCACACTAGTTATGAAATCCTGTGCAGGAGGTTTGGGGAACCAGGCTGAATGAGACGCAACACGAGATGGACAGACTTTGCAGGAGTTAGATAATAAGACAGCTGCCTGAGTAGTCCTCAAGGACTGCTATATTTTGTATTCCCCTCCGCCCACGCTCTGTATTTTTAGAATTTGGTCATATTAGATACACCGTTTTCTCACTGTCTCAGCCTCCTATTCCCACCGCGCTGCTGGCCTGCTGGGTAACCTTCACACATGCCGCTTTCTTCTTTCTCTGCTCCAGTTTGGAAAATGCAGTTGATGATATTGACTTTCTTTGTGGAACACTTCTGAGTTCTAGGGATGAAAAGCCATATTTGAGCCAAAGAATATTACAGTATATGGATTTTATAACATTTCTCTGAGCTAGTAATGTTATTTTAAGGGAAAGGAGTATCTTTTCCTTGTAAGGTCCCGAAGAGTGCTCTATTTCTATGTTACAAGAAATGAAGTTGTGAAAGAGAGCCTTTATATAATATTTCTCACATGAGCCTACAAAACAGCTGTCCTCAGCCTGTCATTAACTTTAGCATAAATTGATATTTGTACATACTGTTACATTTACCTTATGTTATCGACCATCTGACTTACTCCCAGCACCCCTTTATGAGTTCGGGAGGTTGCAGTGTTTTAAAGGCAGGGTGCTAATAGCCTCTCCCCATCAGGCTGCTGTGCTTACATACACGCATGCACACTATCCCCATTGCCTTTTTCTTCCATTTGTCTAAATTTTTTGGGGAAGCAGGATTAAAACTGCTTAAAGTGAGATAAATATAAAAATCTTTATTTATGCACTCTGCTGAAATTGTGCTGTCGCAGAGAGATACCGCCTGAAGCTGCATTAACCTGACAGGCACTGGAGAGAAGGGGAATATACTCTCTCCAAAGCTAGAAATAGGATTTCTTTTGTGTGTGTTTCTGAAAAGGTCATTTTTTCTGCAGTGCCTGCCACTTCTTTCACCTTTGGAAGCTTTCAAAATATGACTCCCTAAAGCTCTGTAGGTTTATTTACTGTGAGATTTTTTCCATAGTGCCCTGAGCACAAGAACACAGGTGATCTCCCTGACGCCTGGTCACGTCCTACAGTGAATGTCTGCAGGGATTCGTTCACGAGCAGATCACAGCTAGATGTGACCAAGAGTGCTTCACCTTGAGGAAATCAGCCTTTCCGGAATGGTAGCTTTTGGGATCTAGAAGTACGATTGGCCATAATGAGGTGATTGAGATGATAGCCGTAGTATCCCCAAGTGTTACTAGTTTATAACCAGGTTGCCTAGAAAAGGTGTGATGCAGGAACCTCTAAATTACTGGTGGGAAACCATTATGAATCCTTGAATTTGGCAAATGCGTAAGTGAACAAGAAGGCAGGTAGTTGGCAGTTGGTACACATCATGCTTTTCGGCTTATGCTGGTGGAATTTTCTGAGGAAAAATACAAGCCTACAAATGTTTAGGGAAGGCACAGGGGTTAGACCCTGTCCTGTGAAGTCCCTGGAAGAATCTTAGTTCTTCTGTCAGGTCAGCTGGATTCTGAGATCTGTAGTATTTTCAGCATTTGCTACTAGATAAGGTAAGGTACCATGGCTGGGGAAGGTAATAAAGGCTTTTTAATGAGACCTCAATATATCATTAAATCTGGGACATGAGTGAGGAGAAAACTATTTTTAAATGCAATTTATAAAAGTGTGTAGAGATTAGTGAATAGTAAAGGTTTAAAGAAAGATTTCACTCTCCTTAGTGCAGGGTTTGTTTCTCATCTTTTCTACGGCGCTTAGCCCAGTGCTGCCCCAGATCTTGATTGTGGCTTCTGCAATAATAGATGCAAAAAATAGGAGTACGTAGGGCTTCTTTTTAAATTATTTTTGGTTGGTTGGTTGTTTTTTAATTCAAAAAACATCAGGCATGTTTCTGAGTATGCCAGTCCTGACCCAAGCTAACATGAATACTTCCAGGAGCTGTGGCAAAATCTGAAGAACAAGGGAGCGTAGTAAATCCACTTGCTTGGCCCTGTCAACCATGGTGACCTCCAAAAAGGGGGTTTACTGAAATGATCTCATTTCAGCAACTGAGATATATAGATATAATACCCTTTAATGTGTAAAAATTGACATTTTGGATTTGTTAATCCTGTGGCTTACAGCTCGTCATGCTTTGTGTGCATATGAACCAACACGAGAACTTTACAGCTCAGTATCTGGTTGTGAGCTCTTAAGTAACTGTGCAGACAGCTTTGTTAGGCTGATCCTGTTTTCAGATGGGTTATATGCTGTAGGCTTCTTTGGGAAGAAGAGTGCTTCTGAAGTCCGAATGCCTACCTGCAGGTTCTTTTTAAAAGTCCAAAGTTTTAAGCTCTCAAGTGCAAGGGAAAGTTTTAGTAGATAGGAAGCTGAAATTCTGTTTTTTTCTGTTGTTTTTTGAACGACTTGGACAATTCAGTGGAAATGGACTTTGGATATTTCTTCACCTAGATGCTTCAGCAGTTGGCTTCTGGCTCTAAGTCTTAAGAGTCATCTTAAATGCTATGGAAGATGTTACCTTGAAGTTTGGAGGTTAGTTTTGTGCTGATGAAGGCGCTCAGACTTTTGCCTTGCCTGGGTTAGTAAGTCTTCTGCTAATCTTGCAGAAACCGTAGTGTGTCTTCTCTATCTAGCGCTCGGCAGCGTTTTTCTGTGAATCGCTGGAGCTTAGGCCGCGTAGCAGAGAGGTCATGGGGCGCCGTTTGTAACAAAGATAACGATGGGCTAGGAATGGGATTTCGGATAGGCGCTGGTTTGAGACAAATGTTCCATACAGCACACCAGGCAGTCATGGGGCTGTAATAATATTTTGGGCAAAACAGTTCTGGTCTGGCATTGCACCAGTAACCTATATTTCATTTTCAATTCACACAACTTGTTTTCCTTGTTATTGCTCCATGAATCAAGTATTTTTTCCCTCGTTAAGCTTTTGGCAAGGTATTATATTGTTGTGTGTGGTTCTTTCTCTCCCTCTTGGTTAGAGAGTCATTTTTATTTCACAGGCTAACTCCCAGCATGAAGCTTGTCCCTGAGAATCTTTGAAAATTGGGACAATCACTTAATTGGCACATTGGCTTCCATTTGAGTTTGCCAATTAAATGAGTTCAATTAAACCAGAATGGATACCGTATTTTTGGCAGTAAGTATTAATTTATAGCAATCACTTAATTTTCAATGGCGATGCTGTAGAAGCAATTGTTTCTAGTTACATTTACTTTCTTTACAGTATACGCAGTCTTGCAGTACAGTGTTGATCCAGGGGAAAAAAATTCCATTTTCTAAATTTCTGTTTTAAAATCTGTGTATGTGCAACATTTAGCAGAGAAGGAATGATTTAGAATTTGCTTAAGGCTGGATCAGTAAAGTTTGTTGTTCACCGCGATCACCAGTTTTAATGCACCCTGATTTTGCATATCTATTTTAAAGTGAACCTGATGCGCATCAGTAAATTCAGTGTCTTGCTAAGTGAAACGTTTGGGTTGTGTGTTTACACGCCACCACGAGTATTTCTTCTTTTATGGTCATAGGGGATAAGTGCAATTAAAAAGATAAAGATGGCACTGGAGTGTAATGGCTAATTTTTTGAATGCTCCCAGTAGCCCTCTGCCAAATTACATAAGTGTAGGTAGGCATAAACATGCATTAATGTACATTAGGCACTTAAGCCTGGGTTTACTCAGGCATTAGGGAGCCTGGGTGCCTCTGTTTATCACGCTGTGAGTAAACCGCTCGGCTCAGAGGCGTATGTGGTAGCAGCAGCAGCTGTGCAGCAATTGCTGCCTGTGAATGACCAGTCTGAATTTCTTGGGGCTTAGGTTATAGAATTTTAGGTTCAATTTCAGACAGTTTCATATCCAGGTATCTTTTAGAATTACCACCCTTAGCTCAGACGAGCTGCCAGCATGGTCATGCTGTTCTGGTGGTTCGTGCTGGCAACGCTGTTGTAATTAGTCCAGGCTATTCACTGTTGTGAGTTCTGAGAGGCGGCATGAGACGAGCTCTGAAGGCAGGATTGCGTTGTCGTGACCCTCCGCCTCTTTTCCTCCCACCCTATTCCAAAGATGATCTCTTTTTACGCATGTTTTGTTGTCGTAATACAAGAAATGCCACATTTGTTTGAAATGCACTTACTTGGGAGATATGATTTATTTTTCTGTCAATCAGTTTTTCCCTAGTCCCAGCTGCTTAAAAATAAGCTGGAACATCCAGGAGAGGAAAGGAATCTCTTATAAATAAGTGCTTGTTTGTTGGTGGTTTTCTTTTCTTTTTTTTTTTTTTTTTTTTTTTAAATGGGTGTTCATTGCTTCTTAGTTACCATAATGCAAAAAAAGATGGAACAGTTTTTGAAGGGTTGTCAGTAGTTTGTTCATCTATCCCCTTCCATTCCCCACACCCAAGTTAACCCCAAGGGACAAACAAAACATGTCAGAGTATATATTGTCATGCTGAAGGTTGTAGGCATTAATTTTTTTGCCGTGATTCAGCCTTCTTAATTATAAGGTGGCGCATTATTTCCTGAAAATGTTGGTAATCTTTAGCCTCATTTTTAAAATTTAAATCATTCCATACCGTTTTGCCTTGCTGCATTTGTATCGGTCACTGCTGTGTCAGTGCAGGTCTGCGTGATGTTTGTTGGTATTTGACCAAATGCCGTGGTTGCTAGGGCACAGATGACTCTGCCTGCAAAACCCAGTGGTTTTGCACTAGTAGTCTTAACACTTCATCTTTGCTTTAGGGTTGTTCCATGAAGATTTGTGATGGACGCTATAGGGGCTTGCTACAAGTGCTTTTTCCATTGAGTAAGGCTTTAAATTGTTTCTCACCCTAGAAGGTAGCATGTCTCATTTCGTTAATTTTCCTCAGCTTGCGTAGAATCCATAGGATTGTGGCTGCAACCTGATTACGTGAGGATGTGTGACCTCCTGTGAGCAGACATCAGAGTTGGTTTGCACGGTTTCAGACTGAAAATCACCACTGTTCTCCTATAACATCGGCGAGTTTATTGACTCCGTGTTATCCATGTGGGACCGGGTGTGGATTCAAAGTACACCAGGCTTCTCTATTGCAGAAATCTGCTTTAAGAAGTTTCTGTCTCTGGTTATTCCTTCCCACTTCCCATGCTACAGAGGACTGTCTTGGGACAGTTATGGTGAGAGAGTTTCTGGGATGAAGTCGGGAAGTGAATCACTGAGCTAATCTCATTTAAAAATAATCCCCCCTAAATTGTTCATTTTTCCTTTTTCTTTTTAATCTGGATTGTTTCAGGGACTTGTAGCCTCTAAAACAGTTGCAGCTGCAATAAGAGGAAGTGGGAGAGAGTAGCCTGGGGCTGAAGGGTTGGGGTGGGAGTTTAAAAAATTGGCTTTACCTCTTCAAGCCAGGCTATCATGAAACTGTGCCCTCCGGCTAATAGTGCTCCTGATGCGCCTTCTGTTTCAGAGAGTGTAAAAGAAGTTTTAGGGTCTGTGTGTTCTTCATTTGCTCTCTGGCTTGTATTGCAAGCAAGTATTTTCAGCTTGAAAACATCTGAAGTTGCTCTTTGGTATGGTTCCAGAATCCAAAGGTTTAAGTGTCGATTCTTGCTTTGTGGCACAACATCTTTCCCTGTATTTCTATATGGCTACCTGACTGCTCTTGGCTTCTTAGTCTGAATAGATAGTCTGGTGTGTTACAGTTGCATGTGTAGGAATGTCTTCTTGATTTGTTTTGTTTTTTTTTTCTCTGTGCGTGTGTGTTTGGTTTTATACCTCAGTCTCTGTTTTTTTCCTTAAGCATTGGCCTTTAGGGAAAAAAAAATCACTTTGTTTTAGCTAATAGTCTTATGAATGCAAGAAAACATCCTTGGAGGATGAAGATTCTCACCATCAGTTTCTGCAGAGTTCATGTTCTCGGTGATGTGAGGAAGAGGTGGTTACTCACAGTCCCGATTTTGCTGACCAGCAGCATGGAAAGACCTTTCTGCAGCTCTTGTGGCATACACCAAGTGTCCTGTTCTGACCTCACCTGGGTGACGTCAGGTCCTCGCTGGAGAGCACTGCCACCTCAGATTTGCCAGCATAAGTGCCCGTGTCATCTTTCCTAGCCAGGTTGGGAGAACTGGCTCACCGAGACCAGCAGGGTTTTGAACAGTTGGTCGGGGAGGCAGATTTAAGGAATCCTGCCCGGTTATCGTGACCAGCAGTTGGAAGCTGCTTCCGTGGCTCAGCCAGAACGGGGTGTGTGATCGCAGGCCAAGCTTTCCCGGATAGCACTTGGACAGAGTTAATGAACTGACTCTTTTGGTCTGTTGTTCAGAAGTTTATGGACAGCTTATGGTATAAATTGCATGTTACAAGTAGACACATTCTTCACGTTACTGTGTTATTATAAGGGTTTGGAAAATTAGTGTATCATATACCAGTTATGTACTTCATGCCATTGGAACCAGCTCTCTTTATAAACAAAAAGCTGAGTCCAGGTTGGCTTTACATGCATAAATATAAATTCATGTTAACTCTACTGACTCAGATGTTGGGGGTAAAAGTCAAGCTGCTGTTTTTTCCACCTTCCCAATCCTCCTTCTACTGCATGGGGAAAATTCTTCAGTTTCTAAGCCGATTTATACCTATAACATAACATTGTTATTTGCGTAATCACTGAACGTGGCCAGGGTGCTTACCAGAGTGGTATTTGCTACTTTCAGGCTGAATTCATCTTTGTAGTTTTTTTGTGTGATGAGAAACTGCTTTCTACCATAACAACCCAAAGCTCCGCTTGCCCTTTTATAACGAAGCCATGATTAGGACCCCCTCCTCCCTCTGTGAAATAATAGACTGTAGAAACTGTGCATCAAACAGGCTCTGGGATTTTGGAGGTCTTTTTTTTTAGCCAACAAGGAACTGGAATCGAAGTATTGTGCTTATTGGATGTTCTCTTTTCTGTGGCTTTTTTCTAAAATTTATTTTGTAGGCTGTACAGAAGAAGGACTCTAACCCTGGCTGCCTTTCCCACGCATATTGTATGTGGGATTTTTGTTCTTAAAGAAAGTACATTCCTTAGCCAGTATGCTATTATGTGAGGCTATGTACTGTACTGCTGCAGCTCCCTGGGCTGAGATCTTTGTGAATGGTAAGAAGGCGATCTCACTGCTGCTTCACTATAGCGATGTCAGATCCAAACTTAAAGCTGTCAGGTAGTTATCATGCTAATGTGGTCCTCAGTAGCTAACCATTCATTTTTGCTTGGTGCATCCGTTTTTGTCTCTAAAACAAATGATAGCTATGAAAGAAAATACAAGTGTGGGACTGTTTTGCTGGAAATAGCCACCATCCTTTGGGTGCATTTGATTCATCTGCAGAGGATCGGTGCAGGTTCATGCATCTCTCTGAGCCTCACTTAGGAAATCCTGTCATGACATAAAATCAGCCTGCTTTACGGAGGTGAATTTTGGTCTCAGTGACAATTACGCTGCCAAAGTAGGTTCATACAGCTGCCAAGCTGCTTACTCTGTGTCTCAGCTTCCACTTAGCAAATCAGTTGTTTCACATGTGAGCTGGAGAGGGTTTTACCCACGTATCTGTGAGCTAGCAAACTTTATTTGAAAGCACAGTCGATGAATAGTTAAGAATTTGTTCTTTGTTCTTTCCAGGCTGATCCTTTAAACTATGGTAAATGGATGCCCTGGACTAGCTCCTCTATAATGCTAAGTCTCAGGAATGAGAGGTTTCCCTTAATTTGCCAGCTCATGGCAATGCTTAAAAGTTTTTTTTTCTTTTTTTTATTTTTCTCCCCTTTGGAGGGGGAAAGCTGGGAGTAGAAAAAACACATCCTGTGTGGTCTTTTGAAAGAGAAGAATTCACTGTTAACCAGGCCGTGCAATAAGTACTGGCTAGAACAATTCAGCATTGACAGGGAATGTGGAAAATAGAATTAAAAGTCCTAAACTCAAAAAATGATACACATTAAAGTATCTTCTTTATTGAAGGCGGATTTCTTAGACATGGGATTAAGAATGTGCCTAGCCAGTATTCAGAGTTTCCCTACTGGATGCACTTGTCACTTTTTCACTGGCTTTCCTCTATTACATTTCTCATTTACCATGAGATTTTAAAGGCATCTCTGGCTGGGTAACTGTTTCCCCACATTCCACAATCCCCAAACTGAGAGCTAAATTAAAAAGTCAGTGCTACCTCTAATTCCTCCAGCAGTTCTGGCCTTGAGCTATGCCTGCACATAGGCCAGTCCTACAGCTATCCTTCAGAAAAGATATTTCTTTTATTTTTGCAACAGGGATCCAGAAATTTGCACTAGGTAAGGAGCTAAGTGATGAAATCAATTAAAAAAAAAATTATAAAATTTAAAAGGTTCAACTGCTTCTCACTCTGAAAAACATCTTTGTGCCTTTCTGTTGGATCTCAGAGCTGTTTCTTTCCACACAGCGGCTTGGATTGCTGTAATCAGAGTATGCTAGACCCTTGCACTCTCAAGGGTAAGATTTATCTGATGCCTTGCTCCTTTCCGAGTGAGGGTGCGTAGCCAGCTTCTGCAAATACAGATGGGTACACAGGCCTCTCCGGTACGAGAACAGGAGCTTGTCCTGGGTTTGCAGCTTTGCATACGCTCTGGGTGGTTATTAAATGTGCCAGTGCTGCGCTCTGCTGATCAGACCACGAATAGCACGGATATTAATTCTTAAGATGGTCAAGTGGGAAATGCAGAGTTGGAGTGGGGGTATTTATTTTCATTTTTACTTCTTCGGTAAAGCTGCTGTAGTATAATGAGCAGATATTTTTGTTTAAGCTGAGATTGTCGGACCTGGGTACGTAAACCAGATGCAATTGCTTCTTCATTTTAAATGTGTCCAAATATTTTAAGCAGCTCTGAAAAATGTAGCTGAAATGTGTTAAAGTGACACAAACATCCTGTATGAAAATACTTAGGAAACTCATTTGCATCCACTAAATGAATCAATGGAAAGTGGTACTATGAAGAACTTGGCAAATACTTGCATTTCCATCACATTGCCACTGTACCTCTGGCATTTTTGGGTGAATGTTGTATCTTCATACATTTTTTCCGTTCCAAAAAGTGACCCAGTTACAGCCTTCCTGTGCTCAGGTACATTTTAATCCTTTTAGGGACAGTGTTTGGGCAGATAAATGCTGCAGAATGGGGACCTTTCATTTGGAGTTATTTGTAGTGGCTTGGGCATGGTGAAAGCATTTTTCCCTTGCTTTGTTGATTTATTTATTGTGGAGAACCAGGATAGTTGTTACAACATGTAAAGTGAGAGGAGAGTGAGCTTTCTTTCCCTGGAGTGTGTTAGTGGCTGTGGAGTACGAAGCTGAGATGAACCATATTTATTCTTTCATTGTGCTTCAGGCTGACTCTTGAGCAGAAATTGGTAAAAGCAGGACGGTGCTAATGGAGCTATCATCTTTTACCTCGTGGTGGTCAGGGGTTTTTGTAGGACAGTTCCTTTTTAACGTTGCAAAGTAAGCTCAGCAAAGCAGCTGATGCCGCCCCAGCTTTGTGTAGCTAGCTGGTACCCAAGATTTGGAATAGCTGTTGCTGTCCTTGTGCATAAACACCCACTTGAGATATCGAGCTGCGTATACTGGCCGCTTCAGTTCATCCTCTCGCTCCAGTTCAGTAGACCGTTACTCACCACAGAGTAATGGCTTACACGGAAACAACATTTCTGTTTCCTGCTGTTCTTCAGTGAAGAAGTAAAACTCTAACAAAGCTTGGGGGTTTTTTGAAAGCTCTGGGAGGTTTTGTCATGGGTTTTTTTTCCTCTCTTTTTTTTTTCCCCTCCTCCAAGAAAATCGAGGGGAAATGAAGATGATGTAAAGGAAAGACTGTCATGGAAACCAACTAGCATTTTGAATCAGCTCTGCCATTTTTAGAAACAAGGCCATGTGCTGAAAGAATCCAGAGCAATCTGGTCCTTCCAAACTGGTTTTGGTGAGAGACTGATGGTAGGAAGATGTCTAAATGTTACTGCCTGTCTAATAGTTATCCTTGCTTTGTGTTAACCTTGGATTAAGAGTAAATTTCTGCCTTCAGAAATCCCACTTGAATAGCCTGGGTGCATGCTGATCTGTCAAGTCTTGCGGTGTAGCCGTTCCTGTGTATGGAACCTCCTCAGGGCTTTTACAGTAGTATTGTGGAAAACCGGTTCACCAGGTATGGGAGTCCTGGAGCTTGGTGGGATTCCACCCTTTCTTCTCTTCTTGGGCTTCCCGGTGTAAGTCTGTGGCAGAAGGAGGAGGACCGTGGGTTTTGCATAGGTTCAATATTCTCCCCTATTGAGGATACCGAGGTGGAAACTTTATCACATTGTGTTCACTGGACTGTTTTCTTCGATTTTACGTGTATTTTCAAATTGTGTTACGTTTCTGGATGTGAGGGAGACAGGTTGACATGTTTTCTGATAAATGCAATGAGACTTTTTAGGAGAAAATCCTTTCATATTATGCAGCGGGGTTGTTAGATATAAATTATTTATGACTGAGGTTTTGTGTGCTAGAGAGTGCAAAGCTGAAGTTTTCCAAATCATGTCTATAAATATAAAGACCAAAAATTTCAAACTTGCCTGCTTAAAGCTGGACACCCTGATTTGTAAGAGCTCTTACATTCCCAGGGAACACTTTAGCAGCAACACTTGACTGCACAAGTGATGTAGGTGCTTCAGGGGTCCTCCGGGTACCCACCAAGCAAACATCTGTGGTGATGTAAAAATGGAATGACTGTCCATCAAGGGGTAGGACAGACAGACAGACATCCTCCCAAAATTGCTTAGAGCAAACAGTTTAGTGGGATCTACCTGCCTCGCAGTCGATGTAGGTATCTGTTATAAAATACTGAAGTTCTCAAATATAGTCCCAACTGCTACTAATGTAAGTGTAGTCTTTAGTGGGCTTTTGGTGGGAGAATATCGTAGTTCAGAGGAGACCGGGGGAGTGCTGTGGCTCAAAAGCCTTCCACTGACATGTGAGAGGACTGGGGAGCCCGATAAAGTCAATTGACTGCCTTCTGGATTGAGTCCTAATTTGTTTGCCAAGTTTCGGACCAAAGCAGATTGATGCAACAGTGACATTAAGCTGTGAAAATTGGACTAAATAATTTGCATAAACAGATTTGCTAGGCAATTACTAGGTTTCCACAGAACAGCGATGCGTAGAAAATAGGGAAGTGAGAAGCAACTGATGATGCTACCTAGCTAATTTTCAGATGTAAATAATTCAACTGTTTCAAAATGATGTTTAAAATTAAATTACTGTGACACAAAGCACAAAAGACGACAAATCTCATTTGGAGTGGTTTGTTTGTATTTTGAGAGGAGGGTAATCTAGGGTGACATTTTGCAAGCCAGGTTTTGGATCAAAACAGGTACAAAGTAGCGGTGAATAAAGTGTGCTTTTATGTAGCTGTGTATCTTTGGTTTAAATGGGAAGTAGCTGCAGTTTATTTTGGAGTGATATGGTTTCTAAAATTGCAAGTTTCTTTTTTGCTTATCTATCCACCAAGCTTTTTCTGGTGTTTAGCGGCTCATACTAAAGATTTTAGCTTGCACAAGATCACCATTCTGCCCTTTTTCCTCAACTGTGAGACTTTGGAGAGATTGTTCTGCAGCAGAGTCCAAAGAGTTCAGATCTGATTAGAAAAGCAACTGGAGTTAATTACTGTATTGCATCTCATTGCAGTCCATTTAAATGGACACGTGCTGTTGGAAATGGGAGAGGCAGATATCTCCTTCCAGCACGATTTGGACATAACTCAGCTGGGAAGAAGAGGATAATACAACTTTTTCAAAGAGAGATGCTGGCATTTAAGTCTCCTGGAGGTGTGAGTTTTGCCTACGCTGCTTTGAGTCAGATCCAGGGCAGTCTCTACCCACTGCTGCAAACTGGCTTGAAGCCCATGTTTTTCTGTCAGATTTGTTTATCCATTTTTATACCCCACCAGCTTCTACTGCTGATGGAGAAGAAAAATTATGTTTCTTCCTACAGAAATGCTGTTCCTTAGAAAATTAAGGCAAGCACATCCAGCTTTGCCTAGGAGCAGCTTACAGGAATGGCACATTTATTACTGTAATTAGTTATTTTCTTATGTAAAAGACCTGTAAGGTTTATTAAATTGATGATCCTCTTAATGTTAAAATTCACAATGAGGTTCTCAAGTGTCCTATTACATGCTGAAGTAATTGTGTGCTTAGTAACAGTCAGTCAGCCAGGGTAGGCTTATTTAAGGGTATAAATATTGTCCTTGATCTTCTTCGGTGAGTGGGTGTGCGTGTTCTGTACAGCTGTGGGACAGCAGAGTTAAAGCATTGCTTATGTTCAGGGCTGTGAAAGGCGCAACTGTGAGTGTCCTGGCTTCAAATTTATCCAGTAACATTGAAAGGGGGGAGCTCACTCATAATAGCTGCAGCACCCCTTTTCCGAGGGCAGTGCTGGACATCAGGAATTTGTCTGGGTGCAGAGAACGTGCTCTACTCGGGTCCTCCATAAGCTGCCGTGATGTTGGTTGGATGGATGCAGCTGTCTACGGTGTATGTCTGCGTCTGAGCCAGGGTCACCCGAGATTCCCTGCATCCAGGGAGAAATAGGTACTCCCGCACCACGGCTGCGTTTATGATCCAGTTGTCTGAAGGAGGTGAACCGGACCCAAGGTACCTGTTTAGCTCCGGTGACTATAAGAGTAGCCCCGGGTAGATAACGTGGTTGTAGCTGCGTACCTCGTGCATGTCTGGAGTTGAATGAGATGAATCACTCCCTCTAGCTCTGTTGCTGTTAGTTAATGAGTACAGGCATGGTGAATGATTTGGGCTTATTTAATGCAGCTCTTCATGATGTGGTGAAGCACATGTAAATTTGACCCACGTCAAGCTAAAATGAGAGCTTCAGGGAGGGGGATAAGAAAGAGTCCCCCATTGTCTGTCCCGTATGTGGGCTGCTAGCTTGAATTGTAATTGTCTGACTCTAAAGTTTCGGGGACGAGGACCAAGCTGTTTCCGTATTTTACATTGCAGTGTACAACTGTATTCTGTTACATGTAACGGCTTTGGGACTGATGGTCTCTGGTCAGAGATCTTTTGGTGGACCAGCTTAGAAGCATTGGTACTGATCTTCTGGGTCAGGGAACTCGTCTGTTTACTCCTGTCATTAGAAAATGGATTTCATGTAATACTTTTTTGTTCCAGACCTGTAAGAGAGGGAATACTGAAGTGCCTTTCTTCCTCTTGCTTGAGCATTCACTATTTTGGACATTATTCATGTTTCGTAGTGCATTGTATAAAGCAGAAAAAATCTCGTGCAACTGGTCTCACCCACGTCACTAATGAGCTCTCTCTGGCCAACATCAGGGACCGTATTTTTCTCCTCCTGCTCTGTGAAGTCCGTGCTGATCTTCCTGTTTGATCACTGCTGCCTTCATAAAAGCCTCACCTGAAACCCCTTATTCCTCTAGAGCTTAGGGCCTGGTACAGCACGGCAAGAGAAATGTGGTACTGAGTGTTTCAGGGTGCCCTGTGATGGTGAATGCTACAGCTTATGAAAAAGCAACTGGAGAAAGCAGAGGATGGGAAAGCATTACAGAACAAATGAGAAGAAGGGAGTTTGGAGTTCTGGCCTCACTAAAGTAAATGAATTTCAATGATAAGGAATTTTAATATGTTCATGCGCTTATACCAATTGCTTCAAACCTCTTTTTTAAAAGCTCACCTCCCACATACAAGCAGCTCTGTGATTAACTTGATTTTCCACTGTATGAGCTATCCAGCTTCTTCTGGTGCCTCTGCCGGAATCTAAGTGCGCAGATGTTTGGGGAATCAGGTACTTAATGGGGAGTCTAAGTATGGAGTTTAGGAATGTGTGCTGGACTCCTACCCCTGAAAATCTCTTCTTTAGGAACCAGAAGTAGTAATGAATAAAATACTGGATCTCACAGTTGTTACTAAGAATCAGCAAGGCTCTGCAACATGGTTCAGGAAGAGATAATCACATACTAGGTCATAATCCTGAGGTTTGGTTTTCCTTGTTTTCCTTGATAAAAAGGCAGAAGTACAACTTGTAGCACACATGAGATTTGACCTGTGTTTGTACATATATGTAAAAATATATGGGCTACTACTTAGCAGGTGGTAGTCCATAGCGTGCAGTCAGGTTTCAAGTTCTTTTCTTTCTCTTTCTTCTTTTTCTGCAGGCAAGAGGTGCAGATATCCCTGACATTCCAGGGGAGTTGCCACTCCGGACCTGTGGCAGCACAGCAAGTATGAAAGTGAAGAATGTAAAAAAGTAAGAGCGGTGTTCTTTGATTTTCCTGTCTTTGCTGGGCTTCTAGTTTTGATATCCTTGGTTTTAGCTGCTGTGTTGCAATACAGCTAGGGTATTCGGCAACAAGTGTTAGTATCTTCATCTGAATCCATGTGAAACAAAGTAAATTACAGCTAATGTTGGCCAAAACTGGGGGCATGAGAGGTTTTGTTGGCTCTCTCACCCGTTTCTGGCCATAGAAGCAAAGCTTGTTAGAGTTTTGAACCTCACTGTTACTGTATTTTTACATTTTTGTGATTTCTTCCTGAAATTGATGAATTTAAAAAGAAAAACCCATATATTAAAAAAAAAAAAATCTAAATAGAAGCCCAGGCAATATATAAATGAGATAATTTTCCCTGTCTCCCTATGCTCTGGAAGCTAAACCAGGACAAGTGGGTGGCCTAGATCTGTTTTTTTTATTTGATTTTTTTCCTGTTTTCCTTTTTTTGCATTCTGCCCTGTACCTCTTCATTTGAATGGGGTTTGCACAATTTTTCTTTTTAGGGGTATTTTTTTCTTCTCTGATCTCCCAGATTTTTTCTTCTGTGGGCTTATGTGCGTGCTCTCTCTCTCTCTCATTCTCTCCCAGAGAATGTAAACCAACTTATTATGCTTGCAGCTAAGGTTTCAAACCTCTAACCTGCAAAGGGAATCAAAAGTAATCAATATTACTTGACTTGTCTTTGCTAAGAATGCTGACTTGAGGACCAGAACTCCCCGATATTGATTGATCTGTGCATTCGGATCACCTCTCCGTGCTGCTCTGATGCTGTAAGGGAAATGGCTCTTTGTTCTAGCGCTGAGCAGCCAGATGCTGCATCTCACTTCCCACTTATATTCCCGTGGGAAGAGAGAGCTAGATAATGACAATCTCATTGGCTCGCCACCAGAAATATCTATAGGAGTCTATAATAGCTTCAGCAGAAGCAAGAGCATGTTGCAGAGCCAGAGGATCTCCCCGTCAGCCATCAGTGTAGCTGGAGACACTTGGGAATAATTATGCCTCACTTTTGAATTTTAAAAAGGCAAAGGATAAATAGCGTTTGTTCTGCACCCTCAGATACATCAACCCGGGACTGATGGGCTGTGATGCCTTTCACAGGTAAAGTTCTACTTTCCTATGTGTCTTGTGTAAGGCTTTTTATTTGCACTGCAAAAATGCATTTGTAAAGGTAGAGCGGCTTGTCCCTGCACCATTTCTTAAAGATGTGGGCTTTGCTGTTGATGAAATGCCACACAATTCTTTAAGAATGCAATGATAAAAGCCACTTTGCAATTTAGTTTTCCTTTCTCGCTCAGTTCCTTTCTCCACTGTTTTGGTGCATCACATCAAAACCCCCTCTGTTCCCTTGGCTTTAGGATGAGAAAGTTGTTATTGTTTTATATCAGTAACTGCATTTTGTAACAGTCCTTGATGCTGAGCGTTATTTCAGTGATTTGCATCTATCTTATGGTGTGCTTTTGATGTGCTTCAGGTTATCCTTTACAAAGGGTCATTTCCCGAAGATGGCTGAGTGTGCGCATTTCCATTATGAAAACGTGGACTTTGGCAACATACAGGTGAGTTTCGGATTTCTTTTATATACAAAACATCATTGTGTTTGGCTACCAACTAACCTGGTGGGGGAGGCAGTGGAGGGACCTCGGCTAAGGTTTGTTTAGTTTGTTGCAAAATGTTTAGTGATAAGAAGTTAAAGCAATAGGGTCTCTTTATTTGGAATTGCTTCCGTGTACTGGGCCAGAATCTGTCCTCAGCCATGTGGCCACCCCTTTGACCTTAGGGATGATTTTATTTCCACTGGCTTGGACTGATGTCACTGTTATAAGACTGCATCAAACATTCATTATTGAATCATCTGCAATGACTGCATGCATATTTTTAGCTTGTGTGTGTGTGTATCTTTAAACAATTGTGTGAACGTGTTTATGTAAATATAAATAATTCAAATTTATCCATTCTCTTTATGTTATCTTAGCTCTGCATTGTGCATTGCAGCAGCTGTGTCATCAGAATACCAGAAATTGCTAGTCAGCCTGAGTTGCATTTCTAGAAGTGTGGAGGCTTCACTCCTTTGTGATCCATCCATCAGAAGCACAGGCAGAAGCATTTTTCATTGAGCAGTACCGGGGAGGGCTGAGAAGCAAGAATCACTGCTAGTTTCTCATAAACAGGGCACATCTTGTTCTGCACTTAGAGAAGCAGAAATGCCTCCAGCATCTGCCAGCCTTGTAGCCAAAAAGAGGTTACAACCTTTTCATTTGTAAAACATTTCCTGTAATATTGAGTGAATTATTTACAGCCTTTCATGTTTCCGTACTTGACAGTTTTGCAAGCAGAATTATGCATCCGTTTTTTCTGTCTCTGTAAAATTCCTACCGAGAAGGAGTTTGGGTCCTATTCAGGGCTCGTATCTACTATTATTCACACTCAGTGGCTCTAAGTAGGTGCATTTACTGAGCACGGGCTGTACGTGCTTTGGCAGATACACGCGCAAAGGCGCAGCGAATTAGGCGAAATAGTGGGTTTAAGAGGACACCAGTGCAAAAAGCTCAGTTCTTAACGAGGTCTCTGGAAGATGGGCTGCTGACGCAGGCAGGAGCCATCCTCAGTCTTCTTGAAGCAAAGCTGCGTTTCTTTATTTTTGGTTTCTGTGTACAGGAATAGTGTGACTAATCTATCTCCCGGTTTCTTATCTCCTGGTAATTTTCTGATTTGACACCACTAATTTTCCAGTCATTTTGGAGAGAAGTTTTATGTTGGAGTAGGTGTTGAGCAGGTTTCTGTGTGCACACAGATGTTTTTTGCATCTTGCGGTCCTCTGAGTTTTCCTTTCCATCATTCGGAGATATTCAGCACAACGTGCAAGCTAGAGAGAGATTACAACCTTTGCATGGCACTAGTGTGTAAAGCACTTTGAAGACAAATAATTTAATTCTTTTCTGGGTTTAAGCGTTTCTTGGAATGTTTTAAGGATGGCAGGACATACTTGTAGGGTTGATATGCTGAGAATTTTGTGCCCGTGAGAGGGAGAAGTAAAATCAGATCAGATGTTCTTTACAGATTTTCTTTGTGCTGTTCTGCTGACAAACCTGAAGCACACTCTGGTGGGAAGCTTCCACAGGCAGGAGCTGGTGCTGTCTAGCACTCATTTTTGTGGTGTCATTGCTGCACCTACAGCTTTCCATGCTCCTGCTCCGTTGTCCTCTGTGTTGTGCCCTCTGGCACTAGCAGAACACCGACTGCTGTAACCAGAAGAGTTACTGGCTGAAAAACAATAACTGGGGAAGGGTAGCCCAGGAAGAAAAAGCAGTATTGGTTGTTCAGCCGCGTCAGGCCCCTGAGCTGTTTTCTCTCAGTGGCCGTGTTGTGAAGCCGGGAGGAGGACGGTGGACGATGGCAGCGTGGCAGGCACTGTCATAAAAGTGGGATTGTGTGTGTTGGGGGGTCAGTTCTCCGTGACCGCCACTGCTACCTCTGAAAAACCATACATGCTTAAATATTTATGTACCTGAAGCAAATACATGCTTAAATAAGGTGAATCAGGCCCTAAGTACCAGCTCCGTGCCTCCTGTCCCTTCCTTTTTCTAAGTAAGATTTTTGATAGATTCCCACAGTGTAATGACTTTGTAATACGGATAAAAATATTTTAAGAGCAGAGCTTGCTCCTGAAATATGAAAAGGTAGGGAATTACAGTATTTGCTTAGTAGAAGACCAGTATTAATGGCAAAATAAATGAAAACTATTAATACAACAGCAGTATCAGTTTACAGACTTAAAAATAGGTTCATACATTTTAATCAAGCGGCATTGATTGGTGGCTCCTTTGTGATAACAAGGTAGACTAGAGAATAGCAGTAGGCTGAAGTGACTTGTAAATGACAGCTTGGCACCTAATAGCGAATTACCAAGTTGCATCTGCGGAGTAGTGGGTGTAAACTCCTTTCAAAATCTATTCACTGTTAAAAATTTGCATAGCAGAAATGCAGTATTATCTGGCTGTGTCAGGAATTGTGTAATGCTGTCTATTAACAGCCTGGCCAAATTTCAGATTGTTTTGTAACGTTTATGTCACTTATAATATGGTTTCGTGGTGCAATTGGTATTAATATCTTGGCATTTCACCTCATGAGATCGTTTTAAATTAACTTTCTGAGATGTATAAAAAAGGATTTGTTCTGTTCTTATCCTGGCACCGTGCTAACAAAACTAGGTGCATTTTGGGATGCTTTTTCTCTTCAGCAATGTTCTGTTATACTGCTTTCAACAGCAATGTATTTTAACCTTATCTGCATCTGGCCAGCAGGACACAGGTTGCATCGGCAGGAAATTGCTGGTTTACCAGGCAAAGGTAGTTGATGTCAAAGCTATAGTTATAGGACGGGCTTTGCAGATTGCGTCAGTGCCAGAAATTCACTGGTACTTTGCTGAAATACCTTACGTTTATTACTGCATTTATTTTTTAAGGCTACATCATTGATTTTTAATTTTACGATGAAAAGCCGGGTTCTGCATGGCTTATTTTAATCTAACATTAAACTTATGGACTTATTTTAATCTAACATTGGGTCAATGCTTAGGAGTCTCATTAGCAGGAGCCGAACTGTGGTTCAGCCTCGCTGTGGTGTGCATCTCCCAAACGAGATGTTATTAGGCCATGGCTAGGTTGTGATTACTCGGCATTGGTTAGGTCGCTTCTGCTGGCTTCCTTCTCTCCTAAGCTCCGCTGCCTTTCCACAGTTCTTGGCTAACGTCTGCCTGTGATGCCTCTCCTCTCTCTAGAACGTCAAAACTCAATTCATTAATATTCAAAGCAAACGTTGCTTGCACACGTACTGCTGCACAGGGCATCTGAAGTCTGGATTTGGAAGTCCTCAGCAGCTCTTCCAGGCCTTACGTGAAGGCAGAAGGGCTCACCACGCATTTAACTTCAGAAGCGCCTAAATCATCCCAATGTAACTTAAAATAATATGTTCACAATCAGTTTCTAAGGCAGCTTATTAAATTTAAGCATGATTTCAGGGTCTGCTAGTTGGAAAAGCTTCCTTCTTAGGGGCTTGGGTGTTCCAGCACTCTGTGGTGTACTGCAGATAGCTGAACTGGCACAGAAGGAGTCGATGCGTGCACCCTAAACAGTGCCGCATCTTCTAGACACTCATTGGAGCTGTAGTTCAATGCATCGTTCCCCCTGTGCTCGGCCCTGGCAAGGCCACCCCTCGAGTACTGTGTTCGGTTCTGGGCCCCTCACTACAAGACAGACATTGAAGTGCTGGAGCGTGTCCAGAGACGGGCAACGGAGCTGGGGAAGGGTCTAGAACACAAGTCACTATGAGGAGCGGCTGAGGGACCTGGGGGGGTTTGGCCTGGAGAAAAGGAGGCTGAGGGGAGACCTTCTCACTCTCTGCAACTCCCTGAAAGGAGGTTGGAGCCAGGGGGGGTCGGTCTCTTCTCCCAAGGAACAGACGACAGGACGAGAGGAAACGGCCTCAGGTTGCGCCAGGGGAGGTTTAGATTGGATATTCGTAAAAATTTCTTCCCCGAAAGGGTTGTCGGGCATTGGAACAGGCTGCCCAGGGAGGCGGTGGAGTCCCCATCCCTGGAGGTATTCAAAAGACGTGTAGATGTGGCCCTAAGGGATAGGATTTAGTGGTGGACTTGGTAGTGATAGGTTAACGGTTGGACCCAATGATCTTGGAGGTCTCTTCCAACCAGAACAATTCTATGATTCTGTGATTCTATGAGCATGGTGCTCAGCCCAGGCTAATTCGATTGCATGTTGCAGGCTTTGGTTTTTAGCTGTAGAGCTGCTCAAGGTAACTCATTCACGTGCAATTTGAGTATGTCAGTACTGCCGTTGTGTCACAGTCTCACTGCCTTTTAGGGAGCTTTAGGGCACGTTAATACATAGGAATTGAACGATTTCAGCAACCCCCCTATGTCACTAAGTTATGCAAAGTAGAATGATTCCCCCCCAACAAGGTGCAAATGTGATTTTACTTTACTTAGTGCTATGTGCCGTTAATATAAACAGGAGAAATAGTGATGAGGTATTCCGTAAATATCTTTACTGCTTGCAAGAAATAAAGACTTTTTGTTCTTCAGTTGCAAGAGTTAAGAAATTATCTTTAGTTGAGTGGGTTTTAGTAATGGAATATGGAGAGCTGATCAGCTCTGTGCTTTCCAGATAATATTCTTTGCTCCCTGAAAAACACATTGATAAAGGACAGAAAGTGCTGTAATGCATGTTCATATCACTTCAGCAATCTTTAGTTTGACACAGATTTACCCCTTCAAACAGCACAGTCTCTGTCTCTCTGTGTTTGCGTTTATGTAGCTGCCTTCTAAAAATAAACCCCTGTCGGAACAGGACTGGATTACGGCACATGGAAGATCCTCTCCTTATCTCTTAAGCTTTGGCATTGCAAGCGGTAGGAGCATGTTATCAGTGGTAAAGGAAGTATTTGAACCAGAATCACTTCCGCCTGCGGAGGCATCAGCTGCCAGGAATTCCTGTTACGGACTCAGCAGTATTGTTTGCTGTTTGAATGCCTTTGGCAGGCTCCAGCCTTCCAGCCAAGACGATGGGCTGCCTTTCAACGGGGGCTGTGGTTTGCGCCTCTAATTGTATTTTCCTGTTGCGTCTTAAGAGTTAGAAGCATTGCAAAGAGCAGTTCAGTTGTTCTTGTGCCTTTTGTCAGCAAAGCCTGTTGAGAAGATATTTTTCGGGGTCATCTTCTTTTGGTTTGCCTTTTTTCTTTTATTTAATAATATTCCAGGGAAGGGGGTGCAGAGGGGGAGGTGTGCTTGTGAGGGTATCTGTTAGTTATACAGTAAATTTTTTTCCTGAGATGGATTGCAAAGGAAGCAAAAATGGGAAAGTTGACCAGATGCCTTCCTCTGGAGTTAACTGGGGCACTTTAAGCTGTTTCTGCCACAGCTAAAAGCAGTCCTCTGCATAGATTGGAGGAGTGCTCCCTGATCTGCGTCTGTGTGAGGTCGGGCAGCTTAGCTTGAATCTCCTCCATCAGCGATTTTAAACGAAGCCTGCTCGCTGCCTTCAGTGTAGGAGGGCTTCTTCATTCCCCCAGCTCTTCTGTGTGCATAATTTTCAGTATCTTGGCAGTCATGAGCAGCTACAGGCTGTAATGGCTTCATTTATTCCAGTCATTTGCAAAGTGTTTAAAAAGAAAAAAAATATTTATTTTAAAAAGCGAAACACGAAACAGCAGTCCTCCTGCCCCAATCCCTTTTAAAAGATGGAAATACATAGTAAAAATCACAAAAACCGACCTGAATTTTGCTGTGTGTTGGTGCAGTGAAAGACAATTTTGCTGGGTTTTGTTTTGTCTTTACGATCGTATGAGTGGTTATGACATGTATACCCGTATTGCATACGAAGTGGTGCTCCTTTTTAGCCTTTCATCTCTGGACGCTGTTAATCTCCCTCCCAAATGACTTTGCCATATTCTGATATGTTATGTTCCCCTTCTTTAGGCCAAGGCCTTCCCCTCCTGATCCCCTCTTTTCCGTATGGTTTCTTTACTATTGCCTTCTAAAGTGGCAGGGAGTGTTGCAAGGGCTGCTTTAAGGACGTGGGTATATAAAAACAACTATGTTCATAGTGTAGGTGGAAACTACTTCTATTAACTTAATAATTCCAGCCACAACTCCCTCAAAATTGGCACAGTCTCCTGCCAAGATCAACAGAGTTTTAAAATTCGGAGTCTCTAGGCCAAGCTTCTCGATGCCAAAGAAGTTAGGAAAATATTCGAGTAAGTTCACCTCAGTTTTTGGATTCTTCTATTTCCCGGTCTTGCATCCAGCTTGCCACTAAGTCCTCAGAAAAATTCTTCCCTGGAACAAGATCACACCTGTGAAATTCCAGCTTTCACTCTCTTCCAGTGAAATGGGGAGAAATCCAGCATGGGTTTTGTAGTGGAAGGGTAACGTCAAGTACGGAGAGTATCTCTCCGTGAAACTTTACTATTGCTGCTCGCACACTTACTACTACACATTTACAACTGACAGTTGCTGCTTGCTGTAGAGAAAGCTAACAGCCTTATTAATGATCAAGCTTTAATGGGCAGGGTTCATGTAAATTGTCTGCCAGTTATTAACGCCTGCTCAAAAAACTGGCAGGATATCATTGCATGGCTATGCAGGTCCTTCCGCTGACCCCGTGGTCGTCTTTTTGCTGAAGGCGTTTGCGATCCCCTGAAGGAAGAGGGGGGATTGCTTATGGGGGGGGATGTGCTCCGAGGAGCTTGTTGGTAAGGGAGAGCTGTCTGTCTGTCTCGCTGTCTGTCCGAGGAGTGTGCACGCTCATCTGTATTTGGAGTTATAGTCCTGAAATGTGTGTGAACAGCCAGCTTCGGTCCGCTTTGGGCTTATGCCGATGTTCCCTGGTGGCTTTAGCTGCTAAGTCATTCCTAAAGCGTATTAACACTTTGCTCTCACCTTTCTCCCTTTGACAATTACGGAAATCGATCATTTATAAATGTTTATCTTTCTTTGTAAAGTAAAGGTAATTGGTCTGACAGTGCTTGCCTGGCTGGTTATTGAATTGCCTGTCACAGGGAGGAAAGTTTGTTTCTGTTAGTGTTTATCTAGATTAGCTCTTTGTCTGATTCCGTGTGTGTTCTTTACTTTAAGCTGATCATCTAGGTGTATAAATGGAAGGGTAGACTATAACCCACCAATAATTGTTAAAAGCAATGAGGTTTTACCTGTTGATTCAGTTGAACAGGTGTTTCTGCTTTTTTCCTTCTCCTTTTGCCTTTGGATGTTTTTACGACTTTATATAGGACAGTTCATTTCTGCATTAGGTGTGTGTCCCGGAGAACAACTCAGCGCGGTGTTTCTGTATCTGGGACAAACTGGCAAATCTGGGATGCTCTGTCTATGAAAGGATTTTGAGTATTCCCCGTTTTGTGTGCTTCTACTCTGCCTTATGAGTATGAGAAAGAGCACTTTGTAAATTTGGATAGCATTTTCTCAGGCTTGAGTATCTTGAGACAGGTATCTCCTCTTACTCGTGTCCCGAGTGCTGGCGGGCCAGAATGGTTTCAGGGAAGTCTGTGCCTGCTTGGCTCTTCTTTACAACTGGGCACTTGGGGCACTCCATTTGAAAACGCTGACCCCCTGCAGGAATCCAGCTGATTTTTTTCTTCCCTTGCGTTTAACACTGAAAATATAGCAAACTTGTTTGTGGGATTTTAGTCTTTATGGGTGCATAGTGGCTATTTGATGGCACGAGTAAATCTTAAAAGTGACTGTAGTAAGCGCAGCTGTTAACTTTGGCATTGACCTCCTGCTGTTGGCCACCATCATAAATCATCTTTAGCAGCGTGTCACAGAAAGGTATAAAACTGTTTTAATTAGTAACTGGAACAGAGCTGTGTTGGAAAAATTTTCTTCCCTGAGGTTTAATGACCTGAAAAAAACAGAAAGATGTATTATATGTATAATTAAAATATATTAAAAATTCGAAAAGAATCCGTGGGCTCCAGAAAAAATAATCCCTATTTCACTAGTGTTTCATGGTTTGAAAGAGGATTAAAACTCGTATGTTTTTGTGTATAGTAAGCCATACTGTTAGCAGGAATGGTGTTAAAATGCAGCATAATATTGTACTCATAGATCTGCAAGCATGCCAAGCCCGTGTGATTTTAATAACTAGCAAACTTCATGTTGATATGATCCCTGAGATTTACAGAAGCAGGGGTGTGTTTTTATTCTCCGGTGGAGGTTTCTTATGCCAGTGGATGTATTAGCTGTTAAACCAAACATCATTGGGAACATTTACATTTTGTGTTTACTGTACCTGCTTACAAAAAGGGTGGTTTGTTTAGCTTGTGCTCATGTGCCAGAATTTTGAGGTTTGATGACAGAGTTGGCAGCTCAGAGGTAGCAAGTTACACTACAAGTTTTTAAACCGTTCATTCATTAGCTTAGCTTTGCCATGGTGTGTGTGTACCTTTGTCCTGTAGATACAAATGTTTTCATTCATTTCCTGGTGAAGAAGTATGGATAGGATATAGCCTAATCTTGCAAAATTCGTATTCCCGACCGTCTTGGCTTTGAGATCTCTTGCAGCTTAAGGTGCGTTGGTTTGAGCAGGCCAGATACGCTCCAGCTGTGTCGCCAGGTACGCTCTGTATCCTGGAACCCTGCGGAGACCATTTACTCGTGATGGTTGCGTGATCCGGTTTCCAGGTAGTTTCCAGGCTTTGAAAATCAGCACTGCTTTCCCATCTGCTTCACCCAGTGATACAATCTCACACAAGGGCATGCGGTGTGGTGAACTCAAGAGTGTTCTCTCATTATCAAATCAGGGAAGAGTTGTCTTTGAATACTCAGGGAAGAGCTTGTCACTGCACTCATTCTATGATAAGCTATCCTGCAAGGCACGAAAATGCCGAGGAAAGCACTTGAACTAATGGTATTTAGATACTACATGTGAAAATGTTTGCTGTGCTGTGACAGGATTCTTAATGCAATATTTGTAGCTGCGTGTGTAGCAGAGAGGATGTTTCTAGATCTGCTAAGCTGCGGCCCAAGTTTTGTTGTTTGTTTTACTTGCAACAGAGAGATTTGTCCAGAAGATTTCTTGTGAACCTAAACTTTCCCAAGGGTCTGGATTCAGATGGATTTTTAGTTTTAAAAGGGGAAGCATACACACAGGCACATATTCTCACCCACACGTACTATTATAATGTCTGGAAGGCATTTGAACATGTTTGTAGACTTTGGTGGTTTTGTTATTTTATTCCTCGTCGTGGTGTGTGAGCAGAAGATGGAGGCCTGCAGGCCTGGAGGCCTCTGACCTTCAGCTCTTCTGGGCGTCCATACCAAAAAGCCGCTTGATCTCCGCTGAGGATTCCGAAGATATCAATTCCTTATTTCCTCTGACTTTTCATTTCTGGCTATTTCATCAACGGAATCTGCAAATTCAGGTTGCTGTTTTCCTGGTAAAGCAGTATAAAATGGAATGCTTCCATTATCTCTCATGTGGAAATATGGGTGTGGTTTTTTAAAATGAAATACTGAAATGAAGAAGCATGTGATGCTCTCGCTGCCTCTTCAAGGCTCCTAAAGTGTAATTTCCTTTAGCTCTCTTGAAACTAACTGAACAAACTTTAATGCTACGCAGAAGTTCTTCTCCTTTCCATCCCTCTACCGTATGAATGAAAGAAACATTAATAAAAACTCAGTTACTTGCTGTGGGACATATTTTTAAGGTGCAAGACCTCCCCTTTCACAATCCTAGATTTCTACCTTTCCAATATTTTACTTCCCAGATGGAGCTTTTATGAGAAGCTTGGTTAGGTCTGCACACATATGTTTAAAGACCCATCAAATGTTTTTCTGGATGGTCAGGGATTGGGTTGTGAGTTGCAGTCAGAGGTAGCACCTCTTAAGTATAGAGTGAGCTTTTGGCACCATCGCGCTCAGAATTATGTCAGTAATAATTTAGAGGGAAGACTGTTGCTTAATAGATACCCACAAATCCAGTATTATAACAAGTTGGAAATAAAAATATATAGTACCATATACATTATGTATGTTCAGGCTTCATGAACCTGCCTTAAAATTAATTCTGTTCTATTGGAAGACTGATGAAGCTTAGAAATACCGGAATTGCCTAGAAAATCTCACTTTTTGGGTATGTGGTATTGTCTGGTCCTGCCAGTTCATGTTTAGATACTAACAAAAATTCTTATAAGTTACCTTGAAATTCAGTGCAGCTGTGTAATTGCTCTTTATGGTGCTTGAGTGATAACCTTATTTATTGCAAGTATGACATGTCAAAACATTCAGGCTTTAAAATAACCGATATTGGACCAAGTTCCCATATACCAGCTTGAAGTAGTTCAAAAAACCAAACCAATTTCTGTTATTTTTACAGAGCGAGTCCCGGAATTAACTTTGAAGTGCTGGTAAATTATTTAATAATTCTGTATATGTGAAGTCCTGCAATAATGACAGGTGTAGCAATCCTGGAACGGGCAGGGAACCCGCTGGGAGCTGGAGCCGGGAGGTAGAAAGGATTTGCAGGAAAGAAGGGGAAGTGTCATATCAGGACAAGGGTGCTGCCTTGCGAAGGTGAGGGAAACCAAGGATTATGTAGGCGTAGCGAAGGTGTGAGACTGGAGACGCATCAGAGCCTGAGTCAGTCCCCTTCCAGGCACCTTCTCCTGCGGCTCAAGGTTTGATTTAGTGTCAGGCTTTGCCATTTGTTTTAAGACTAAATAAAAGCTAGATTGAGTTTGGAAACTCTTTTTGGAGAAGTGAGCTCTTAGGCTAGTGCATGCATTTTGAATTATTAATGCATTTTAGCAGTAACGCTAGAGCTGTGATGTGCACTTTGAATACACCCCAGACAAGCTGTGTTGGTTTTTATTTCCCCTGGTACATGGTCCCTGCATTGCTTTGAACTCTTTTAAGCCTCCCTGTGTCCCTCACTTTCTAGCTACTTTAAACTAAGTGGAGGTCAAAGTAAGCAGAAGATCTTTTTAGAGCTGCTGGTGTTGCTGTTTAATCAGAGGGCACAGGGAAGGTTTTGTCCTGGAGCGCTGCTCTCCTCTCGCAACCGGCTTTAACTTTTCTTGCCTATCTAACATCACAAAGATGAAGAACTTGGGCAGTTCATCGTCTCTCTTAGAGACAGTCTGGAAAATAATGTTCCAGTTTTCTATTATGATTTTCAGATAAACAAGGAGTGAGGGAAGACTTGGATTTTTAACAACAAAATATCCACATACTCTTACAATTCTTTGTTGTGTATCATACAGATGAATTTTTTATTTTCCCATTGAAAAACAATTAAGATGTGGATGATGCCTTGTGTTTTCTGTTAGGATTATGTGTGTACGTGTCTTGCAAGATGCTATGATCAGACTAAGGATAAAACAGCCGCTGTAAATCAAACTATATCTGCAACAGTAGTGCTAATACTAAATCCCATTGCTGCCATAACGTGCCCTTGAATGAAAAAAAGCACGGACTACAGCATGGGCTTCACACAGGCCCTGTGCTGTGAGGTGCATACGCTGTGTGTGCATGCTCATGTTCCCCGCGCAGAAGGTCCTTCACATTTACATGTGCTTGGTTCGAGGGCTGGAGACAGTGTGAGTTATGGAAAGGCCTGGAGCATTATGCATCTTGTGAGCGCTCATTTAGGCAAGTTATTGCATCAGTGCTGGCTGTGAGGAATGTTTATTCCACACAGAATTGTTGGCGATTCATTGTTTTCTTTTGGAAACTAGTAAGTTACTAGTACAAAGCTTAATTGAAATGACAGTATAAAGCAAAATAAGAATTGAAATTTTTCATCTGTCCACAGCATGGAGCTGCTTGGGGGCCTCTTCTGGAATGGTTCTGCTTGTGTCAAGTAATGCTTTCCTGTGTGACGGCCCCAGTTTGTCACTGTGACCACTAATCGCTTGCCTAGTGACTTAAGGACTTGGCCGTTTAGCTTGAGTTAATGAGCATCGTCTCAGCTGCCCAGAGAGGAACTGAGTCATACTCGTGGCTGTGACAGCAGTGTCAGTCCAGGGTGACTTCAGAGCCGCTGCACTGGTTTATACTATTACTCTCATCCTCATGGTTGTGTTTTAAACACTGGTAATAGTTGAATCATAAAGACCATTTCCCTTGAAGTCTGCAGAAATTCAGACCAAGTGAGGGCTGCAGGTTTATGCCTCTCCACGGAGAACAAGTGTGTCAGAGGAACAAGGTTCTTAGGAGCTTCCAAAGAGTACGTTACACAGTGGCGGGATTATACCAAAACCTTTTTTCTTTGGAGAGTGCAATTAAAGGCTTAAATGCAAAACTGAAAGCACAACTGTGCAATTCCAATGGCAAGTCCTCAGGTCGAGTCTGCAGGGTGTTGACCTGTTTCCAGTGTGACTGGCGGTGTTCAAAACCCACCTTCCCTGAACTGTCATCTGGGAAATTTAAAGGTTAGAATATTCTTTTCAGATCTTTGCTATTTTATCTTCTGCCTCTGGCATCTTAGCAGAATTTTCTAAATTAAAAGTTGAAACAGAGCTTCAGCTCTGTCTGTGACCCTTTATGCAGTTTGCCTATACTTTTAACTCTGAAAGTCCCTACTCTGGAGACAACCAATTAAGGTTTTGACACATGGATCAAAAAACCAAGACGTTGTTTATGAACTACTTCACAAAAGTAAAAGTCATCCTATTTATTAAGCCTTTCCAAGATAATTTCTTTAATACCATGAATTTAAGGCATTTTGCTTCACTGTTCTTGCTGCTCTTCACTGAGTCAACATACAGAAGCTGCATTATTTTATCTGCAAAAGCATTTTCCTTCCTCCCCTGGGATTTTGGAAATATATATGATATACTGCTTTTGCCACATGACATAAATAACCTCTGGCAGGCGGTAATGGGGTAATTCCTGGGTGTGCTTGTGTTCTGGAAAATACAGTTTCATGTTTTCCAGTTGGCCTTTCTGTGTCCGAGTTCGCAATACATTTACGTACAACCGCTGGGAAAAAAACAGTGTTAATGAAATGCTCATGGACTCGAGTGACATGAAATGTTGAAGGCTGGATTGCACACTGCTGTTGTGCTTTGTGATACAGTCTCTCTTTACGTGATCACATGCTATTTTTCAGTTGGTGCTGTGTTGTGCAGTTCCTCTCCCGCCTGCCTGATCTCTGAGGTGCCTCAGCGGCGCTGGGGGCGACCTCGGGACACGAGGAGAGTATTTCTCTTCTGTTCCTGGCACCTCTCTCCTTACTCAGGAAGACTGGCTGTTTGACCTCACTGACTAGCTGTAAGCAAGCCCTTACTAGGGCTTATTTAGTGAACTAAAAGCTTCACTTCTAGTCAAAATTTAGCAGGAATCCTAAGATGCATCTTTAGCATCTTCTGACTGACAAGGCCCAGAAAAGCTCTAAAAAACCCCACGTCCCTTTGTTTTTTGGTAGTCATCAGGCTGCAATTAGTATTTAAGAGCATGGGATGCTTTTCAGTGCAAAGTAATGAGTTCGATTTTCCTGGGCTGACAGCTCCAGTCTTTCTAAGATAATGTCGTCAAGAAATAATATCACTGAATTATAGAATTAGATTAAAAATTGTGGGAATTTCAAAATAAGTTTCACTTTTCATTAGGGATTTTTCTGTGCGAGCCTTTAAGGGTACACTTATCTTCAAGACTTTCTTAATAAGAGTGAAGAAACTTACTTGTTTAAAGAAGCTTGACTTTCTCCCATAATTGCCTAGGACTTAAGGTTTCAACATGATTATTTCAATCTTTTTTTCCAACTCATTTATTTTCAGAACCGAAAATTGGTGACAGTGGTGTCAACTCTTTCGTTCTTAGTGGCTGCATTACAGCAGCTTTGTGTTTGCCGAGTAGTGCCTTTCACCAGAATTCTTGAGGCTGGAACCTTATATATTGACCGTTAGGCAATTTCTGAGTGGGGGTTATGGAGACCTCCGATGAAACATCTAATTTTCAGTCCTTTAAGAGATTTTCCTCATTCATTTGGTTGAGATAAAACTAAAACAACCCACTCACTTTTGGGCTTTGGGATGTGTTGCTGGAATAACGGTATCGACCTATTGGTACCCATATGGATGCTACCAAGGTTTTAGCATCTCTGTTTTGGTCGGAAGAATGTTAATACTAATGATAAAGATATTAGTCCTGTTTTCACTCTCAGAATTGATAGGTCCTGGGAGTTTACCAGGATGTGGCAGAAATGGGCCTTGTCTCTGTCCTTTGTCTTCCTCCTCTTCAGTACCCCATCCCCAATTTTTATGCTGCATTATCATAATTGCTGAACATGTGCTAATGGGCAGGAGTATAACCACGTTGTTGTGTTCTGGAAAGCTTCTTTCACGGGTTGAGGGTAATTTCTTTAAATCATTTAACTCCTGTAAATGTCATTGAGTGTTTCCATCATAGATACACTCAGTCCTTCCTACACAAGGTCTAACTGTGTCATGTAGCTGTGTGATTATAGTATAATGTAAAATCTCATATAAAAACACGGTATGTGTGTGGGAGGGAGGGCTTTTACAGTGCTTTGTCTTAAGTGATTTATGCTCGTTCTGCAACTAGTCTAAATGTTTCTCTTGAATCGGGGCAATATTTACTTTTCGGAACAGGTGAGCACCTGCAGTGTATAGTCAATTTTTTTCAATATGTAGAAAATATTTAGGCCTTAGACCTGTTACGACTGTTTAGTTACTTGTCAGCTGTATTTTGAATTCTGTATGCTAGTGTGAGTTGTAAATTGCCTAAAGCCTGCGGATTCTTTGGAACACCCCCTTCTTCAAAGGCAAAGCAGTTGGTGCTACTAGAGAAGTTGTACAGGGCACCGCGTTGTCCCCCGGCACACTTGCTGGTGAATCATGGCGTGGGAAGACACTTGCTGGAGCTGTAACAATGCAGGACGGGTACGTGAGTAGCAGAAGACGAGAACCATGCGTATGCATGTGTGTGTGCACATGAAGAGCAGGAGAGCCGCAATAAATTGCAAGCATTGTGATATCCCCTTGGAGTTTCATGTTAAAGCCAGGTATTTTTAGTCTGGCTGAAGTTTTTGTGCAACATCTGGCTAAGGGAGGAAGTTTTTGTTTTTTACTCCTAGAAAAACTTTTCTTTTTAGAAAATCAGTTTGTCCATGTACCTCTTCTGCTCGTTTTCCAGCCCCCTTTTCCCAGAAGGGGGTAGTTGCAGGGAATTGCTTCCATCTAGTCTATTCCATGCTTTAGCACTTGGTCAAGTTTTTGAATAAAAATGCATGTGGTGATACAAAACATATGTCAGTTTTGCACTGCGCCTCTGAACCCAGCTGTGGAATATAGACTTCCATTTTCTTCATTTACAAAAATAGGGCGGGGGGGATTTGAGATGTGAAATTTTAAAACGTTCTTTCTCATGCGTGCACCCGCATGCACGCCTGCATAAAGTCGTGCTCGCACCTTCTCCCCCAGCTGAAGTTTGGCAAAGTAATCGGCAAGTAGCTAAAGGTCGTAGGCTTTATGTGAAAGCACTGGGAGTCCTAGAGCTCTGCGCTGTGTCTGTATTATATTAAAATGCGTTCAGCGGTCAGTTTAGTCATAGACTAACCTTTCTGTAAAACTGGGGGATGTAGGCATAGCTAAATGCCAAGAGCGCTGGGTTTCACACAGCCTGATTTGTAAAGATGAGTGGTTGTTGATCTTTCCCACTTCTGGGGTCATGGGAGGAAATGGAGTAAGCTTCCCCTCAGCTTTTATCACTTCCTCCTGCCAACTAAGGGGAGATTATTTTCCTTCATTTGCTGCTCCTCTTGTCAGCAAGAGAAGTTGGTATTTAGCCAGATAATAAATAACGCTTTTCCTGGGGAAGGAGTTCTCAGATGTGGTTGGAGTAACACTGATTTCCCCTCCTCACTGCTTTCTGTCTTGAGCCTAGTCCTGCAAATTCTTGCTCAGAAAGATGTGGGGTGCGTGTATGTGATGTGCAAAGCTTGTTTGCTTTTGCTTACAGTCTGTTTCTGAAGCTTTTTAAAAAGTTTTAGCGGTGGCTGCTTATCTACTGAATGCTGACAGGTTCATTCATCTTTGTGGGATAAGGCTTTTGAAGACCCTGCAGACCAGACTTGGAGTGGAAGTATATACTTGTACAAATCGGGTCAGCATTATTTATTCTCATTTACAGAGTGTACTTCTTCATTTGCAAAGGTAGACTTTGTCATCTCGTTGAGCTTATTCTCTTCATCCGAGTCTAGAAGGGCGCTGTATACCTGCAGGCAGTGACTTGAAGAATACGGATCCCTCTATTCTTGGTGACAGAGGTAAAAATGAGGAACGTGGAGTAAAGGCCAGGTTTTCCAGCGCTTTTGGAAGGAAACAATGACTGATTTGAAATCAGACTTCAGGAACACATCAGGATAAGATGAAATACTCTCCTGAGCCTATGGGATTACTGGACAGACGGGTCTGTGGAAAGGAGGATGTTAGGAGGAGATTGTGTATCACCTATGGGTAGCATTGGTTTGCAGTTTCATGAATGCTGGTTTTGCTTCCTCTATCCTTCCTTCCTTGCTGGGCAACAGGTCCCGCTTGTTAAAAGGGGTAGGGGTTGGGGCTGTGTGCCAACAGAACTGCTTACGTAAAAGCCAGGAGGTACAGTTCCTGTAATGAGATTTCAGATTTATTCGTGTCCTGCACCTCCAAATACGGTACAACCAGGCTGCTGCCTTCAAGGCTCTTCAGGGTATGTTTGTTTTTCCCTGGTGTGCATTATTAAGTTTTGTTTACTGCCTTTGCTCCTAGGAGCTTGGTTCCTTATTACAGGCTCTCTATAAATGCAAAATAAGAAATGTTACTCAGCACTGCACAGTTCTTGATTTGGCCTGTGCATTAAAAATAACAGGAATACCTCTCTTCACATGACATGAAGGTGAGAAATCATAGCATAAACCTATCTGCACTCTGGGTAAGAAAAGGTGCTTAGAAAATGTGACAGAGAGTAAGGATCAATGATGACCTTAAACAAATTAAGCTTCTCATTGCCACAATACTCTTTTCCCTGTCCAAATAATTGTTTCTGGGGCTTTTTTGTTGTTCTTTCTCCTCCCCTGGAACTCCTGCTGATATTTCAGGTACATAAGGCATTTTTTCCAGTGTCTTTGATTCTTATCGGTGTGGAAAAAAAAGTTAATATTGATTTAGTGGGGGAGAAAACAGAAAAAGCAAGTGAGTAAGAGACTAATAGCCTGGAATGACAGGACTGTATCAAATTTTCAGTTCTCTCAGAGGAATAATATGCTTGTTTCCAGCAAATGGAAAAGTAGACTATGACTAAAACTGTCACTGACCTCCCACAGAATTTAATGGGTTTTGGAGCTCAGAGAAGAAAAGGCAGTCATAACTAACTCAGTGATTTTAATGCACTTTCCTTGAAAGTCAGCAGTTTTATGAAATGCCGTATGCAGGAAGATAAAAAGTTTATATATCTTATATAGCTGTAAAAAAATTTATATTCACTGGCTTAGTCCTTTTTTGACTATGGATGAATGCATTTCTCAATAAGCTTAAACAATAACATATTATAGGCTCTAGGTGGTTTATATCCTTAACATATGTTGCCAGCATATAAAATGAGCCTGTTTAAAAATGATGGACGAAAACTGCAAAGCAATCTCATTCTTGGCCCATTCAAGTGGTTTTTCTGTGTAAGTAGTTCCTGAATGGGCCTAACTATAAAAACGGTCCCTTTCGTACGATGAAGGGAACTTTGCATTTGTGCGCGTTGATTGGCAGCAGCCAAATTTGTCCAGTGGTAGACAGTGAAAGAAAGGACGCTTTGTTTTGTGGGAAAGCCACTTTTCTTTTAAATAAATAAATAAATCAATAAACCAGCTCCTTTAATTTAACTGCCTCTTTGTTTTTCCCTGAAGCTGGTTCCTCTTACAGAGCCGTCTCCATTGTTCGGACACTGTAAATATTCACACAGTTGTGCTGAGCCTTACTTTCGCGAAGGGATGGGACTACATGAGCAGGAAGATAATTTTGCTGGTGTTTTCCTCAGGAACCAGAATCCTGCTTAATCCCTGCGATAATTTGTAGTGCAATGCCATCTAGTGTGCACAGGGCTGTCAGGCTTCTCGTACTCGGGAAATTCATGACAGCCGTGGTCGTCTCCTTGCACCTAGTTCCAGGCTGCTCCAAACAGCTTTTGGTAGAGATGGTTGTAATAACGTTTGAGTGTTGTGAACTTCCAATTTTCAAAAATCTCCTCTGGATGATTGCTTGGGATTTTTTGGAGTGAGGATGGGCTGGGGAGTAGAAAATGGCAGGAGAAACAGTGATAATTCACCCAGCCTGAGGCGGTGCTTTTGTGGTCGTGGGCTGATTTTCTATCATTTATGCGTGCGTCAGAAATTAGTTTCTGGGGTTTAGAGCATGTCCAGCGGTCGGTAGGTGTTTATATCCAGTTTGTTGTTACCGTTGTGCTTTCACGACTTAAGAAATACAGTTATGAATCCATGCTGAGTTCAAATCCCTAACCTCACCAAATCAGAGGCCATTTGAATCCGACTTTGCTGTTCTTTGGACCCGTTGTTGAATAGATTCGGTGCGGGAGAAACATTACTTTGTCACTCACCCTGTCTGTCTTCATTTGTACTTTGGTCTCTTAGCTGACTCTTTTTAAAAAATTCTGCACATGGAAGAATATAGCTTTTCCTGTTAGCAGGACAGAAGAATCCTTCCCTCTCTTGTTCTGAAAAGTGTGTAACGCAAGTGATTTGGTTGCAGACTCGCTTCCTTTTCCAACACCGGTTTTGGTATCGTTGGGTGCTATCCAAAATGTTTAATTCTAAATACTGCCAGGAGGGGGGCTGTGTCTCCCCAGGTAGCGACTAGACCTCGGCATGGCATAGGCTGCCAGAGAGGATTCATTTCTGAATAATGTCCTCTTGGTTTCAATTAATTGTGAAATCAGACTTTAATAGGGTGTGAAATGGAAATAGAGAGAGGTAACACCAGATGCCTTTATTTACATGTGTTAATCAACACATACCCAAAGAACAACAACAACAAATTAAACCGGAGCCATTCATAGAGTTTGAAATGCTCTGCATTTGGCTGGCAACTTCAAAAAATGGGCTATTTCGCAGATAGGTGGAACGTCAGTAGCTTTTTTTTTTTTAAAAAAAAAAAAAAAAAGTAGTGAACATGCCAGAATCCTATCAGAACCCTGAAGTTACTGTATTTCAGAAGTACCAAATGCGACTATGGAAACCCATCATTACGTTGAATTAGCTTTGCTTTGACCAGTAACGTGGAAGATATTTACTTTTCCCTTTTTGAGCATAGCCTGTGGTGTAACGAATAACACACAAGACCGGGCATGTGTACTTTGTATATCAAAGTGCCTATTTCCAAATGTCTGGTATTATATTCACCAGGGTCAATTAACTAGGGACTAAAGGTGGTTTCCTTTGGAGACAGACGGGGTTTTTCTTTTTGGCTGCTGGTTCTGAAATGGTAGGCATCGCAATTTTATGGGAGTTTGTGTCGGAAGCAAGGTTTGGTTTGGAGCCAGAAAGATTTTTCAGTTAACTGTGTAATTCAGCTCAGTGGGGCAGGGAACAGATACCTGACGTTGATGGTGCTGTAGATAGTAGTAAGAGATCGTCTCTGGCAAAACACATGATGTCACTGCTGGCCAGTTCTCTCTGTTGTTCAACGGAGTGATTTGATTTGGGTTCCTGAGAAACTTGAGGATTTTGATGGTGTTGCTTGGGGGTTGGTTTTGCTGGAATGAGGCAGATGATTTCTCTAGGAAAGAGTTGAGGCAGGTTCAAGGAAACTTTTGCATTACTCCTCTGGGGAAGTTTACAATGGAGAGATGAACGTGATGGATTGTAAGGCATGTTGACTGCTATGTTCACCAGAAAGTACATTTACACCTGCCTGGTGCCAGGCATAGAGATTCTGCCTGCGACAACAGGGGGAATAGTTCTCTGATTGTAGGTGTGCAGCAAAAGGAAAAAAGTTACTTTCTCAGAAGCACCATTTCTTCTGGCGGTGAAGCGTGTTAACCCTTCTTTGAAACACTGCTTATAAACCCAGGCATCTGATGCAGACCGCCTTTAGGAGTAGAAGCAGCCTCCCGAGCTTCAGCTCGCGCGATTCACCCCTTCATTCCATGAACGGTTTCCCCCACCTCCCAAACTGTTCCGGGATTCCGGTAATCCTTACCAAGGAAATGAAAGAGCCGAGAATTGATTGTACTTAATACGTGCATTTGGATGCTTTCTCCACCTCACTGCTCCTTGGGTTTTGCTCTCTCCTGGTGCAGTACGAGGCACTGCAGAGATCCCCAGCTCAGTCTGGTGGGGAACAGAAGGGTCCAGCATAGAAACCCGTTAAAAGGAGCGGTAGACGGGGACAAGGAGAGCTGTGGCTACACGATGTAGGGCCCTCTGCCTGCTCTTGGGTGTGCGTGCCTCAGTATACCAGGCAGGTTGTGAAGAGGGCCGTCAGAGTTCCTCCAGAGATGTGTGTAAACCTGAGATGTAGTTGGGTTTGTTGCAGCATCTGTACTCTCCATTAAAAACACAGATTTGCTGTACTACAGTATGTAGAATCCTGCTGTTGTTTCTTATAAAACAGAAATTTTTTTCGGAGTTTGAAATACAACCAGGCTTCTTCTTATCTACGTCCTTGGCTTGTGCAGATGAGAACTGAATGTCGTTTGTAAGGATGCGAGCATTGATTTCATTTAATAAAGTCAATGTAGAGAACACTCAAAATTGTAGGTGGTTAAAATGGGATTTGTCAGTTGAGGGAATAAGAACTTTTTTGGTCATTTGCTGGTATTTCTTTTCCCTGCTAGAAGGAAATTAGCTATCTGGTAGGAATAATGGGAGCAAGTAGCATAAGTCGTTTAAAAGGGAGAGCAAAATTTATAGTCAGGCTTGTTTTACACCAGTAAGGTCCTTTTCAGCTCCATGTACTTATGAATAATATATGCTACTAGTTAGCAAAATGCAGGCAAATCAGTGGTATGGACCACTGTTCGGGCATTCCTCTCTCGCCTTTTACAGGCCATTTCAGGATGCTATTTGCTTTAGCGTATATGCTTCCGTCCTCAGAAGAGCTTTTCTGCGTTGTCACTTTCTATAATCTCTTTGTGCCAATGGCAGGCCAGTCTACACATCACTAGCGGCACCAGTTCTGCGTCGGGAATTGCTTTCTAATTTTATCGGAGAAGACCAGGTGCGAGAGGGAATTGGGAATCAGCTTTCAGATGGGCTGAGGGGCGGTACAGAGGGAGCAGGACTCGGAAGGCTACTGCTTACTGATTGCTACCCCGTTTTGCACAAAATGAGGCTGCTTTTGAGGTGGCTTAGGCTGCATAATTCAAAGGCCCCGACTTCCTTCATTCCCTGATGTTGGTATTCTTCGTGCCATTACAGTGCCCCGTAGTCTCATTTATTTAGGTGTATGAGAAGCAGGTTTTGCCAACTTGTCATACCTGAAAATACAGCAACCCGTGGCACCTTCTGATAAGTTTTCCAGTGTAATAGTTAGGAAGACAGTTTAATGGAAAGGAATTTTCCAAGGTTTGGGAGTAGTAGTGTATTGGGGAGTCGGTGGCGGGAAGAAACTGAGTTTCTTTTTAACAATGCTAATTTTCTTTTTTTTTAAACAGCTTGCATTGAGCATTACAAATTCTCTAGCGTATTTTCACAGCTGAAAGAACAAAGAGAAACTTTTAAGGGGGGGAAATCGCTATCAGCTGATGAAGAAGGCTTTAAAAGTGTATGTTCCTATACTATGCTGTGCTATACTGTACTATATTGTACACGTGTGAGAAATAAAGACTGGTGAATTGTCTTCACAGTCACGTGAAGATGCTTTTCAGGCATTCACGGATGTCTGTGTTACACTAGCACATAGGATATGCACAAGTGAGGATGTAAAATAGATGAAAGTTTGTTGTCAGTGTAGGCAACAAAGGGAAAATGGGGAGAATTGCACATGGGCAGGAGAACGGGCGTCAGGACTGGCATGAGCATAGTTCTCTGTTGCCTCGGTGCATCATAGACTCCACTTGTTAGAGAAATAAATATGAAAAGTGCGCAAGAAGAGACTTTGTTCAAAATCTGTACTCGGCAGAGTTGGACTTAAAATGTGAACTTATGGGAAATTCCTAATGTGTGATGTTAATGGAACAAGCAACACCGCTAGATGCTTATGTGATAATTTGCTGTCATTTTCTGTGCTGGCCAGCCCATCTTGGAGACTGACGGTAGCGTGCCAAGCAAAGTAGCTGCTTCAAACAGAGCACCATCTAGAGTAAAGTAATAAAGAAATTAAATACAAGACAGACTTCTGACATACTCAGGGTAAAAGCTCTTATTGGCTCTTGAAAGACGAAGGCACTGGCAGTAACCTGCACCTTCTGAGAACTGCCTTACCCCTGTCTCATATGTTCTACAACTTCCCTGAGTTGGACCGCAAAATTAAACTGGAATTTGGCCGGGGAGCTCGTTGGCCAAACATTGTAATAAAGGCATGAGGTTGTGCTAAGAAACTGTCAGATACTAAGATTTCCATTTTAACCTGTGAGCTCAGAAACGTAGATGTGAGAAGAGGGAGCTAATTGTGTTCCCTCCCTTCAATGGTGAAATAAATGCCAGGCAAGGGTAGACGGGCTATAATTAGAACCACTTACATGGTCAGTAATTTGCAAAATGCCCCTTTCTGAATAGAAGTGAGTAGACCTCGGTATTCTGGACCAGCAGAAGTGCTGTGAAATTGCAGTAGCAGTATTACATGGTGTGGTGTTTGTTAGAACTAATAGTTCTTTGAAAGCTTAAATTACCTTGCAGGCTTAAAATTGAACCCAGAATTTTGGGCTCAGGGGAGGAGGTGATCTCCTTGTTAGTGGTTATCGGTGCTCAGGTGCTGAATGATAAAATCCTGCCAGTGAATAATGATCTGCAGAATTTGATTTTGTAGATGCCTAAGTATCATTCATTCTATGGCCATAGCGCGGACCCCTTGGACAAGCAAACATATTTAGGCTGTGAACTGAGCAGGGAAGATTTTGACAGCAAACTTTTCATCATTTAAATACTTGTTTTCTTTAGGGAGTATGTACAGTGAACAGAGAACCGTTGTACCTCGGCATTAGGGCACACATCCTGCATTGATTTGCAGTTTGCACAGCACCAGGGACTGGAGAGGAATTTCATGGGGCTTTAGCTCTGAGCAGTTTGATACCAGTGGAAAAGAAAGAACGATGAGGAATCAGCTTGCCTTAAACTGTGCTGGGTTTCAGGCATGTGATGGCAGTTTGCTGTCATTTTTTTTTTTTTCTTTTGAGCTGTAGCAGCAGACTTCTACGCCGCGCCTGAACACAATCCCTGCATGCATTCCCTCCCTCTCTGTTTCTCTTGGCTCTTGTTAAACTCTACGGCTTGTCTTGTGGGACCTTTCCAATGAGAGAGCGAGCGAGAGAGAAAGGAACACCACTGATTTCTCTACAGTGCAAATTGAGCATGAAATGGGCAGTGTGGAAACGGCTAACGGGGCTATGGAGGCAGATCTTAAATGCTATTCATAGGCACATTCATCTGAAGAAGCAGCGGCACCAGGAAGAGAGGAGAGCGAGTGAACCGAATGTGGGGAGTTTAATTTGATTTTGCTAGCCTGGAGTTCTTGCATTTCGGAGCTGATGCCTGGAAGGTTTTTTCAATTAGCTGCTGGGAAGCTACGGAGAGACCTGGAACTGTTAGGCCTTGGCTAGGGATCCCATCCATGGAAAGAATAGATCATTGTAGCAGGGGTAAGTAGTACACAGCCTTTCAGAGATCCTCTATGCTTGATATAAGATCCTTTTTGTTTACTGGCACAGTATAATAATAACGCTAAAATAAAAACAGCTGGAAGAATGCCTCAAGGATGGCACCAAATGCTAATGTGGCAATAAAGAATGATTCAGATGACAATTTAACAGGCAGTGTTTTCTTTGCAGAATGGTCAGATGTAGTTTAAAGGGTGGGGGTTATTGCATTTTTGTGTAGGCTGTCTTACATTACAGATTTTAAAGCGCCGGATAATGCGAACTGTGGCTCTCCTTCCAGAGATTAACCTGTGGCCTCTTGAAAGATTTTTTACACTGAGGAAGTCAGTCTGAAAGCCATATCAATGAGGTATAAGGAATTAACTGGGAGTGGGGCTGGAGAACATCCCAGGAGTGGTTTCCTACCTCGACAGAAGTGAATGGCTGTTCAGATATACGTTTTTAAACTTCTAGTGCATCTTCTACTAATTAGAGAAATGAGAGGCCAGTAAAAAAAGGAGTGTATTGCATTTTATGGTGCTAGATGTGTTCCAAACTGTTGCTAATAATGCCTAGAACACTTCCTTTGTTATGAGAGTAGGTTTAGCAAAGGTTTCTTTTTAAAATGAGAAGATTTTATAATTTATTTCCTTTTCTCCGATCTTTTGTGCATCTTTCTTTAAAAATAATCCTTGGAATATAAAGTAATATCTATTGATAAAGTGAATGCGTATTGACTCTGAACTTTTATCTGGACAATTTTGTAAACCTTTATTACACGTTTCTTTTTGATGCAGATATGTATGTATTTGAAACGTAGGTTTGGATAAATCTTTAATCAGGTGCAGGGACACAAAATACTCATCTTAGATGTCATGCTGACAGGAACCATAGAACAATGTACAGTAGACAGATAAGTTTTACAAGATTACATGCATTTTTTCATTCATAGCCAGTAAATTATTAACCGGACAAAATCAGCATCTGGGCTTTCTAGGAATGACTTTGTCCACATGCCTACCTCTGAAATTCCTGCCACAGGCAGCTTAGTGCCATCCTGAGCTCTCAATAAGCAGTGCAAATCGGTACAAAACATCTACAAGACCCCTGCAAAATAATTATGAGAATTACCATTGCTCCTGCATTTGGAAATCGTAAGTCACTGTAAGCTTTTTGGATGTGCCCTAACTTCTGCCTTTGTGCTGGCTCAGCTCTCCTTGCCTTTTGTGTAGGAGAGTTGGACCCAAACCACTTCCTATTTCCTGCCTCTCGTTGCTCCTTGCCTTTCATATGGCCCACTAAGCCTTTTGTCCCTTGCACCCAGATTTGCATATGTGAATAAAGGCAATCTCTTCACCTACTTTTTTTTCCTCTGTTGGTTGCGTCAGGCTGAGTGACACCTTTCATTTGAGTTTTTGGATAGTGTGTCAAGTAAGAGCTGGTGATACGGTACCCGTGTTACTCAAAAATCTGAGCTTAATATTTGCCATAAGTCAAAGAAACTGAGAGCTTTTTCATGTTTTATTTATGTGTTTGTGTTTGGCTGAGCAGTCAGAGTAGAGTAAGGAGGACTGTTTGGACTAGCTGCTCTCAAAATACTACACTGTTTGCATGGCAGTGCTTCTCGCACACAAAATTCAGCAGCTGTGAGATTTAAATTAATTATTTGGAATCTGTTTGTTTGACTTGTGGCTTTTTTCTTACCCTGATTCCTTACAGCACACTTCCGTGAGTAGCTGGGTTTTCTTTTGCTTCTTTCTTCCTTTCTTTTTTATCTTTCACATTTTAAAAGCTAGGCATTCATAGGGAACAACTCAGTATGCTCTGGAGATCTAGGGGACAAACTCCTAACAAGTACTGTGCAGCTTAGTAAGAGTCGAATCGCAGAAGTTTGAAACAGAACGAGAAGTTCAATATCCTCTGCCTGGCCCAGAAATGCTGTTTGCACGATGCACTCTGAAGGGCACTTTCTGTAAAGACACTCAAATAGGTGTTTAGACTCTTTTATATCAAAACCAAATCAAACCCCTCTGCTTGGGGCCTGTTTTATTGTACCTGGAGGTATCTGCACCAGGAATTGCTGCAGTGTTTGTAATTGTATTTTGTCAGCAGTGTAATATTAATGGGAACCTATACCCTCAGTCGTTTAACACAGCCTTGCAATTGCTTTTAGTAAGGAAATGTTTCATTTATGCAATATTGTTTTATGGAAAATGAATTTGAAAGAGATAACTGGTGTACCTCAAGATTATTGTAATTTCCTTTTGTCTGCGCTACACTTACTACTTGCTTTCCTTTCCTTGTGAGCCCTGATGTCTGTACAGCAAGCCACGCGGGGCTATAGGCAATGCACTGACCATTGCTTTCCTCCAGCAAGGTTGGCCAGGTACGCTTGGGCAGGGTGTCAACGCTTCAGCACGCTCTCTGAAAATACTGAGCCTGTGGGGCAAGACACCACACATCCTCCTGTGCCTGTCAAAGTGGAATGCTCTGTTTTCTCCGAACAAGAAAACAATCATTTAATCAACAACATGCCATAATAGAGGCTCTGTACTTACTGAAACCAGATGCATTCATGTCTCTGAGGCGGGGCTTACCCTACAAGCTTTCTTTGCAGTGGCTGTGGTTTTGATTTCCATCATAGGTGTGCTAGCAAAGCTGTCTTTTTCCTTTGTGTTTTACCCCACAGTATGCCTTTTGGTGGTCAGAAGGAATACACGGAGTCAGTAACAGATTCTGTTCATTTATCTTCTAGTTCTTAATCCCTGAAGCACGTGTCCATGCAGCAGAGCATATGCACATTTACTCCTGTGCTTCAGGGCTGCTGGAGCCTGGGTGGCGTGGTGTTGGGCATGGCCTCATCATCTCTCTTGAGGATCAGTTTGCAGAAGGAACACGATTGCACGCATCCATACTCTGAGATACACTCTGGCAGTGATTCCCCCACTGTGGCCACAGTTACCAAAGGCAGGGACTTTCCATGTTGTCACCATGTGTAACTTACTACCCCGTTGTACGTCTGGCAAAGTACAGCCACTCTGTGTCCACGGCCAACATTTGTTTGAGAGCCACTGCTTGGGGTCATGTTTCATTGTTGTCTTCTGGAACCCCGGGGACTGGAAGTAGTTTCCCCCATGAGAAAAGGAGAAGAAAATGAGGTCATCATGGAAGCAAAAAACCATGCAGGAAAGAAATCTGTGAAGCAAATCTGGCAGTAGTTCTGTATTTCCCCCACGTCTTCCCAAATTTCATTACAAGTGAGATACATTCTGCTTCAAACGAAGGAGCCAGAAAACCCAGCTTTCACCCAACTAAGGTGAAAAGCAGTTTTCGGCCTAGTGGCTTTAATGTAAAAAGTTCTCTCACTAACTGTGTTTTGGGTCTTACTTATCGTATGGCCATTATTTCTATAGCCTGGAATGCACGGAGTGAGGAAGTTGCTTAACGGTCAGTTCAGATAGAGCTTTAAAGACAGAAGACAAACCCACTAAATTCCAGCCAGAAAACCCACAGGTGGCAAATTCCAGCTTATGGAGCGTTCCAGGGTGTTACGTACTCTTTGCCAGTCATCGAGTGCCCGAGGCACTGCTCTGCATGCAGCCGCATGGAGGGGGTGTTCGTTAGTTTGTTTTTAATAACTTCAGATATTTTAACTTCATGAAAACATTCTGTTTTCAGACCCTACAAAGTTGTTTTTGCCTAATGGAGTCCCTAATGGCTGCATCTAAGAAGTTTTTATGAATATTTCATTGCTTATGAAGATTGACCTTCTTACACATTTAGAGGAAATAAAAGGGTGAGACCACATGAGAAAACATTTGCAACTTAATACAAGAAAATCTGGGAGAAGTCTCTCTGATACAACTCTCTGAGATTTTATGTCTCAACAAGTTTAGGAATCAAATATACTTGGCTTAAGAATTAAAACAAACAAACTCCAGCAGCATATACATAAGCTGCCTGCGTTGGCAGCTCAACCTGGAATCAGGGATTGAAAGTGAGATCTTACCAAGTTGCACATTTCTGACTTCAGCAAGAGTCAAATTCTGTCAAGGTTACTCCTGATTTCATCTTCGGAGAGGCACGAACTAGATCCCACTGTGCTCATGTCTGAGAGCAGCATTACGATAGCGGTCTAGCCTGGATAGCGTGACGTGGGGAGGATCCACCTCTCCAAAGCTCCATGTGAGATTGGAAAGGGTAGAAGTCATGAGGAACTGCCTTCCATCTCCTCTTGCCGCGTGCAGCAGAAATGTGGCACTGGGCGAGTGTTTTGCCTGGTTTCACATTTATTTTTCACATATTAGTTGATTCCTGTTCCTTAACGTGCCTTATCTTTTACTATTTGTCTAATTGACCACCCTTAACACTCAGAGCAGAACTGTCTTGCACCAGTCCCTACGGTAAACTTAAAAACATCAGGTCAGAAGCTGCTGTATTTGCAGTGGAGTCTTTCCTGGCACGTAGTTACATGAGCACCCCATCCCCAGCACCGTGTCTTATTGCACCTGTGCAAATTCTTCCTGACAAGGGGATGCTTCGGGACCTGTGTATACACCAGCACGCAGTGAGCAACATGTTGGTATTCATCACCAAGAAAACAAACCCCGCATTCTCAGCTGGAGTAATGGAGTGGAAATCAACACCCGTCAGATCGACGCTGATAACTTTAGTCAGTGCTAAAATTTCAGTCTGAAGCTGGCTGCTGCTTGCACGTAGGTGCCGTGTATTTGTCTCTCCACGGGCTCTCGGGGATATTCCTCTGCTTTGCCTGAGCAAGGGCGGTTGCCTGCTCTAAAGCCATGCCACTAGCAAAAACCCGAGAGCGGCAGTGGGAGCAGCCTTAGTAACCTTTGTCCAGCGTGACATTCTGGAATCAACCTCTAAATCAGATGCCAGATCCAGAAGTGGTTAAATCTCACGAGATGCCCATCTTTTCGGACATCTTAAAGTGATGCCGTTGGCCGACCCCTGCGAAGAGGGTTCAGGTGGATGTGTATTTTAAAAGTTGCAGCAGCTAGTCGCACCACAGGAGCTCTGTTTTTCACATGTTCTAGTCGCCATGTGTGCCCAGCATACTCTCCTCTGTCTTTAAGTTACCCTCCGCAGTAGTTTTGATTTGCGAAGGAACTCAAGGAGTGTCACAGCTGTTGTAGCCTGTCTCAGAAGTACCGAGATGCGCAGCATGTGTGCGTGACCTCATTGGAAGCTTACATTAAAAACAAAATAACCCAAAGGAGACCTGATCTTGTGCATATAAGGCACATATGGAACTATTATTGCATCCAGTATGATTAAAGCACCTCGAGGATCCTCCTGTGGAGTTAGGATCTGCCCTTTTCTCTAGCTGTGCGTATTTATAAACGATGGTAGGATTTATTAGTCTTGAAGGTGAAGCTCAATTGAAGGGATGCTGACTGCTGAATAATCATGCTTCCATAGGAAAAAATTGTCTCTTGTGATTTGCAAGCTTAAAATAGTTCTGAAAGTAACTACAGGCAAAATACACATCCCACAACCTTTTAAATTTACTTAGTGCTTGTACTTGCATAAAATGTGGCCTTCTGAGTACACCTGCGATCTGATGTGAACTTGTGTCTGCTAGGAAGAGAGTTTAAGCCAGCATTTGATTTCACCTCTGTCGCTAGTATCCTCCTTACATGTCCCCGTGATGTTTTCTGTTCTACTCTGCTCAAGCCGTGGGGGAAAACCAGGATATCTTCATGGGAACATTTTGCTTTTTTACTGCAGAGGTGCGTTTCAGTTTAATTTCAGCGTACAAAGTTGAACTACGCAGTGAACCGCAATGCCAATATTAGCAAACCTATGTGGCCGGAATTAATCTATGCGATGCTTCTACACAACGGTATCATACGCGCTTTACAAAACTGATAGGAAAATTCAGCCGCCCGGAGAGAGCTTTGCTTGCATGTCTTTCACCCTGGCGCTGATTACCGTTGAGAGCGGCAGGCCTGCGGTGTGTCATTGATTGTCTGGAGATAATGTATAATACACCGTGCTCTGGGCAGTTCCGACGTGCAGCGAGTGACTTTGTCGCGCTGTGGATATCTTGGAGTAGTGATCATCACTGTGGCGTTACAGGAGATGCATTGTCTTTTTTTTGTCTCGTTGAGCTCTGTTTGATTTTTTTTGCTGCTCTTGGGTCCCGCTTTGAGATTTCAAAGGGATGATCTCAAACAGCGGTGGCGAAATTGAGTTTCAGGTATAAAAATATTCTTTAAACATGTCTTTCTTGTCTTTGCTTTCATCATGACTTCAGGATATTTGTGCTTGGGTAAAGAAGCCACTCTGTTGGAAATGTTCTTTTCCCGCTCTGAAGCCACAGCTCGGTATGAAAAGGAGAAAGCAGGAGAAGCTGGGGAACCGTGTGGGAGTATAATTAGTACGTTTAGCAAGATAAATCTGGAGAGAGGAAAAATAGGCCAGATAAATACATTTATGCTGTCTGAGTAATTAGTTAGAAAATGTTTCACTGTTTGAAAAGATTTGCCAACCTAAAATTTCAAATCTAACAATATCTTCGAATATATCAAAAAACAGGTCTTGAAGGTGCCCCGTTACAAGACAAACTGATGTAAGTAATGGACTCGGCTAAATGAAGGTGAAGTGGTGTTTGAATCACCAGGGTAATTTAGGAGATAGTGGAAGTACTGCCTATTAGGGACTGGAGCTGAGAGAGGTAATAAAAACTTTTTCTTATAATGAGTCTGCATCTCTGAGTTTGATCGGTGTTAAGGCTTTTAATTTCTTCAGGATTTGTCCCAAGGATATTTGGGCCCTAGAAATTTTTTTTTAAACAAAACATAGCAATATTTCACAGGAAAATTAGCCTCATATTTCTTGCTCTTGGCCATCAGACATACTTTTCACCCAATACATACATTCCAAAGTGATGCATAAAGGTGGTATTTGTCCTGTGGTTTTTCCCTCGTCTGATTTGCTAAATTGCACAAACATCGTAAATTAACGGGAGGACAGACATCAAGGAGACATTAGAAGTGTGGGGGTTTAGAAAGAAAAAAAAAAAAGTCTGTTCCTAATACTGTCAGAAAAAATTATCAGATGTAATAGTGGTTTGGAAACTTAATGAGCTTTTGCTATGGCTGAGTTTGAGCGGCAGAAATTTCAGTTGCATGTGTCTGGCTGCTTTCGCCAGGGAGTTAACCTTAAATTCCATCTCGGAAAAACGTGAAAAGATTACCAGGCTTCCTTGGAACAATGGCACATCCTCTGCCAGGAAAAGCATCAGCCTTTCCACTGACTTAAAGCTCCTGGCGAAAGACACTTCTTCAGCATTCTTGCCATCTCTTCTCTCCTCGAGATCTCTACAGATGCACGCTGTGTTTGGGACGAAACCTGCTGACGTTTATGCTTGCCCGTGAGGCTGATTCGCTGCCGTCTGCCCCATCCTATCCGACCAAGATGGGGAGCTCGACTCTCCTGTGCCCTCTTCGTCCTGCCTGGACCACTGTGCCAGATGCCACCAGTCGGTTGTGTGGGGTCACCTGAGGCTTACCTTGCTTACACTTTATAGCAAACTTCTCATAATATTAACATTACAAAGCATTGCAGTTTCTCTTAATCTGCCGAGAGCAGCTGTATTCATTTTTTGTACTTAATTACTTTGGCCATGAAATGCGTTTTTCACATGATGAGAACGCGCGCGTGCACTGCATTCTGCCCAGCTAGGTGCAATTTGTCCGTTGCTTCACAGCAGGCTTTATGGTGACTATGCACGTGTTGCACTTGGTGCACGCAGATCAAACCACTTCGGGGCAGGACCGTGTGTTCAGGAACACGTCAGTAGATGCGCCTGCTGGTCAGGGTCAGGGACAGGCATGTTCCTGTCAGCATCGTGGTATGAGGTGCCAGAAATGGATCTGCCAGCTCAGGCTTGGTAAAGGATATGTGCGATTGTGCTTATGTTTTGCTGGAAAAGGTAGTGATTGCTCCCTGTGGCTTCATATTGTGTCGATTATGTACTCGTAGTGTCACTAAAACTTTTCGCAGGAGCCACTCACCAGTGTGCAAACACAATAATGCATAAACTGTAGACTTTTTGGCTTTCTACTGGCTCCCGATCAGTGCATCATTTTCAGAGGAATTTAGGTCAGAGCTTGGGAGATGCTGTGTGGAATATTGACATTGACTCCAAGACGTCATAAGCATTATTCCCCGGGCTTTTGCCGCTCTCTAGAGCGCTCTTCCCAGGGTAGGTCCCAGGTCAGTGTAGGCTCCATACCTCTGATGTGAGACGGTTTCTCGGTGGACTGGTTTACTTAAAGCACGGGTAGTGCAGGCAGGTTTGGAGCTTGGGAGGAATGATTCTGCTTCTTCAGTTTGGAAACAGATACAGAGAAGGTTTGAAGGGAGAAGAATCAAGCATATTTTCCTAGCCTGTAGCTTTCATTCTCTAATGAATTATCATCTAATTATTTAATGCCTTCCACATTAAATTCTGACCTTAACTTGCACTCCATTGGGGGAGTGGGATTTAGTTTTTGCTTTTTTATTTTGTATTTTGTTCTTTTCTTCTTATTAATTTTTAAAATTTTTTTAGCTGCAAGATTTTAAGCTTTAGATAACAACGCTGTGCAAAATGAGTTGTGCCATTGGAAGCGAGGCAAGTTCACGATGTTAGTTATCAAACACATAGGGCAGCTTTGCCAAAGCTCTTGTAACCCTTTTTTAAGTATGTACTGTTCTGCGTGCCGGCTCTCTGCCAGCGGCCCTGCGTTACTCACTTGCTGAGATATGTGTGTGTGAGCAAGATCAAGAACAAGTGTCCATGGCTTTACGAAGCAGGAGTTGAAATGAGTAAGTTTCACAGAGGAATCAAATCTGTGCTTCCCAAGCTTCACACAAATTATCCTTTCATCAGGAAAGCTGGATGACGGAGTTAAGGTCACTCAGCAAACCAGGGAAGCAAGGAAATTAGAGCCAAAGCTATCTAAATGAGCTTACTTTGACATCTGGGGGTCAGGGGCACGGCTAGGAGCAGCAGACACAGCCCCATTGACCTTGCAAAGCCAAGCCAGCTCTTACCTGGTGAGGGTCTGGCACTTTAATTTAGTAGCCAGCAATCCTAGTCTTGGCAGCAGGTTTACGTAGTGCTTTTCTTGGAAATGATTTTTAGAAGTTTGGGTAGTTTATAAGAGGAGCATATATAGCATAAGAATACATGAGTCTCAAAAGTTGTATTTTTCATCATTTTTCTGCCCGAGGTCACACTGACAAGTGAAACACACTCGTGAAACGGGGCCACTTAAAACTGCCTCTGCTGTAATTAAAGTCCTCTCCGCAGTCGCTAGCCCTTGCTCCTTGGATCTCTGCGCGGGGAACGTGGCCAGTCCCGTGCGCCTTCCAGACAGGTTCACAGGAGGCTTGAAACTGTGGAGCTCCAGACAAACAAATGAGTCTTTAAAGCGCCTGCTGCTTTGCTCCAAGCACGGATCTGCCAGAGTTTGATGCGAGGATTATTCTTGGAGGGAGAGCAGGAGGGAGCTTCCAAAGCCACTTTGGGGAGGAGAGGTGAGAGTGTGTGGTTTGTTCTTGTTAACCCCTGTTCCGGAAGGTAAATGCACATGCACAGAACTGTACCCTGTCGAACTACCGAGCTTGTGAATACACTTCTGAATGCGCCATATCATAACTTACCCCCCTGTTCTCTTTGTTGCTGTTTATCTCTACAAGAGGGATAACTGATAAATTATCCTCTGCGGGAGACTCCTGTAATCACTGTCTTTATTTGCTAGCTTACTAGAGGTGAGCAGCTTTCTCAGGCAGTGGGAAGACCACATGAACTAGAAGCCTTTTTAAGCTAGTCCTGCCTGTGTATCTGATCAATAAAGTCTTGGCTAGCAAGCGCTGCTCTTTGGCAAAATTGTGTACGAACCAGGTATGTAGCTTAATTTTGTCTTTCAAGTTACCAAGGTGAAACTGTTAACTATTAGAGTGGATTGATACTGCGAGATCCCGATTGCTTCTTCAGCTGGCCTCCTGCTCTTGGAAGTCTTCACTGCTATTTGGTTTATTATCATTACCCATCATTTGGCACATCATTGTGTTAGGAACTACGGCTCTTGCTTGTCAGCTGCACAAAGCAACCTAGTGCGAATTTGCAGGTAGATGAAGAATTGCCGGCCTGCTCCAGGCTTTAGTACGCTCATCAGCTCATCAGTTCGTTGTGAGTACGTGCAGAAAGGCAGAGTGGAGGCTCACAAACTTGTCTCTAGCTGTGTAAAGACAAATTTGAACGATACCTTGACATAACGTTTACAGCACTCGGTGTTATCCATACACCTGTTAAAGTGCGGTGTGTTCACAGGGCCATCTTTAAGGCTTTCTGTGTGTATCGTAAAATGATACCATAAACCTAATTTATGAAGTCATTCATATCTACTTGTGCTAGCTAAGCAAACGTATTCCAATAATAAATGAACCCAACAGAACCTAATGCATCATAATTGTTTATCAGGTTCAGGAAGTTTGACAGCCCTTTTGAATGTGAAAAATGAGCATTTCAGATTATATATCAAGCCATATATAAAGTATGCTGTTTAACACTTTGATCAGTTACCATAAAAGCTATTTACAGATTATCTCAGCTGTCTCAGATGACACTCATTGAAACCCTTACAGGGGCAGCCTCGAGATCCTGCTGTCTTTGGCCTGTCCTTTAAGAAGATGCAAATCAATTTCCCGATTTGGGGTCAACCAAATTCTGCCTGTGAGTCATGTTCAGAGTCCGCTAAGGTCAAGAGAGGCCTTTGCTTTGCGCTCCCTGGATTTCAGGTCAGGCCCAGGTGCACCTGTACTTTCCAGGACATTTTGTTTATAGGGGATGCTGCAGGAGGAAAGGCTTTTAAACATCATGGCCTCCACGATTTTTGGAAGACTATTAATGCGTATCTGTTAACAGAGCAAAACAAAAATTATGCCACATGGGGAACAGGGAGCATAAGCAAATATTCATCTTCCAGGGTATTTTGCTGCGAGGACAGTTACATTACAGGATAAAACCAATAGATTTTCCTGGGTAAACAAGTCTATTCTCTCTGTCTCTCAGGAGGCACGAGGCTGGCTGCAGGAAGAGGCACAGTTGTTCAGTTAGCGTTTACAACTTTACTCTGAAATAAGACAGTTGCATATATGTAGGGCAATACAATGGATTTAAAATGTCACTGTCCACCCCGCTGCGTTTGTCTAAATGGTGACATTCAGAAGCATCAAAGTGGAAACTAACGATGTGGGTGTAAAGTTGATGACTATAAATCGGCAGGTTAATCCTCGGGTAGGTATGCTCTTTCAAATGAAAAGTTTGCTGTAACTTAGTCGTCCCACACACACGGACCTCACGCCTACAGATGATTCACTTGCTATTTCTGGAGAGGTCGTGTAGAGACTTGGCTTGACATAAGTCCAAACCGGTGTGAATTACAGTATATGGAAGAGGAAAGGTGATGCAATTCAACCTTTGTCTTAACTTGACCCACACCTTTTTCTACCGCGCACTGCATTGCACAGAGTCAGGCCTTGAATATGTTTAGGGAGCTGCTGCATTTGTACGTTGGCGATTTCATTGCCTGGCCGCTGGCTTTCCAGGTAAACAGTCCGCTGGAGTGAAGCGGAGCCTGCAGTGCTGTCCTTTAGCACTGATGCACTTCAGGGAGGCAAGGCCTGAAATGTCATTGTGGGTTGATAGAGTAGGTGTACGTACCCTAAATAAGCACAGGGGAGATTAAAGGATGGAAACTTTTCTCCGTGAGTAGGAAACCCATGTTTAATTGAACTGGAGCTCCTTGGTACCTGACAAACATGGAAAATATCTCCAGCCATGTATTAGTTTTCCTTTACTGCATGCTTTGTTATGTTGTTTTTCTTTGACTCTTAGTTTCAAAACTTAGTAGCACTTTAAATATGAAATTTGATAGCAAAGAGTGATGGTAAAGTGAGGGGGAACATGCAATGCAGAAATAAATAGTGCTCATATTTAATCACATTCATGGCAGCAGGCTACACGCTGTTACACACATAGAAAAGTCACTCTTACAGCTCTTTAAAATTGCCTCTTTCTAGAACGCATGTGTTTTAGTGGGATTAAGCTCACCGTGTGAAAAATCCTCTGCAGCAGTTAGAAAGATTTATCTCTGGGCCTGTATTGCACGCCAACCTTATGAGGATGTGAGCGTGCGTAAAAATCTTTAAAGTTCTCACCGGAAAGCTTTACAGAAGAAAGCTCGCCTTGAAGGGAGAATTTATAGGTGGAACAAGAGGCTGTCCAGAAGCCAAACAAGAGAGCGTGCTGAGGAAGTGGTGCAGGAGAAGCTGCAGCGGTGGCCGTGAGTTTTCTAGAGAGGTAATTTATGATGGAGTAACGCTAGTATCCAGATGGAGGTGACACTGAGTGGATTTCATCTTCAAGAACTTGCACAGTGTTTTAAGACTATGTCCTTCTAGTTATGTCCTCGCCTCGGCGAAAGGCTCTTAGATGTCCCCAGTTAGGTACAATTTTTTCTAAACTGCTCTAGACTCTTAGGGAAGAGCGAAGACCGAAAGTGCCAACTTGATTTCTGATACAAAACCTTTGATGGAAAATTTGTATTTGCTCGCCAAAAAGGACTGCCACAAAGCAGGAGAAAGTTCTATTTGCATAACTAGCAAGAGAGAGTGGTGAGCATTGCACACGCTCCCTCTCTTCCTCTAAATACATTTAATGCTGTGAAAATATAATAAATTATGGAAATCTGAAGACTTTCTTTGGTTCAAAAATCTTTTTAATTATCTGCAATCGTGTATACAACTATCAGAAAAGAAATTAGTATTCAGGAAGTCTTGTCTGGTGAAGGAGGAGTGTTGAATTTGTGTGCTCTGCAACTTCCTTGCAAAGAGGAGAGAGACGCTGGCAAAATGTGAGGTTAAACTTACTCTGGGTATAGGTGGTCGTTGGTACGTAAGTGAATTTTGCTTACATCTCCCTTTGTGTCAGGAGGTACATGCCTCTAATCACCTGGTTCTGATTTCCTCCAGCTTACATTCATGGAAATACAGTGATTTTTCTCCTCAGTCTTATGTTTGTTTCTGCTTTCACTTCTTGTTGGGTTTTTTTAGTCTTAGCTAATTATGATTTTTTACAGACTTAAATTTTTATATACCCATTTTCCAAGAGAGAAAGTGTTGTTCCAAAAGGCCTTTGTGTAAAAACTCCTGACTCTTCTTCAGCTCTTTCTATTTTCAAGCTGGCATCATTTCTACTTAAGAAAGCAAGCGAATAACTCTTCTGGCAAGTACGGCAGTGCTTTCACTGTGCCATTTAACGTCCGTCATACAGGGGGCAAAGGTAGCACCGATGGCTCTGTGTGTGCAGCGGGGCTGAGATACCTCACCCTGTTCCGTGCACCTTTCAGGGAGTGTTCCGTGGTTTTCTCTTCCCGGGGCTCGGCACTGGATAAGGGATCTCTTTCTCTTTTATAAAACAGCTTTCTGGAAGACATTTCCTTTTTTTATTTGCTTTGCAAACAGTCTTGATTTGCTTCTGTTCAGTTTGCAACTTGTGTTTTCAGGGAATATCATTAAATGTAAGCCATTTTAAGTACAGGACGTCAAGACTAGTGGGAGTAGCAGGACTAGTAGTAGGACTAGTCATGGTGCTCGGTACATGTTACAGGAATGACACGGTTAAATCTCTCCTCGCTGCTCTGAAAAAAAGCACATCCTGATGTTGTATTTAATGACTCTGTATGTGATGAATGGTGCCATAAAACTCTCTGTTGTGGTAAATTGCTCGACAACACTGAAATTAGGAGATATGTTTTATTATCTAATGTCTGCCTGAACATATAAAATAAAAAATGAATAAGATGGGGGGAAGGAGGGGAATCACTGTTATCTGGTACATGAATATTTATGGAGATATTTTCAGTGAACAGTTAATTTTGCAGACTTCTAAGCTAGAGGTTTAATCCCTGGCTTGAACAGTTTGCCTTCTTGTGATTGTTTTATTTTTGAACCATATTTTTGTTTTTAGACTGTCAGGTGAGATACCAAAATCCAATGGCATTTGAGGGTCTGTGTAAGCCGTGAATGCTGAATATGTTCTATCTGACAACTCCAGACAGACAAGCACTTCCCCGATTCCCTGATAGTCAGCATGTCTTGGAGCAAGTTGATGTGAATGTTGTGCTTCGTGCGTTCTTACATGCCTGGCTTATCCCTGCTCACTGACCTGGTCTTTCTCTCTCCCTCTTTTCTCCACCCTCTCCCCGCTCCCTTGGTGTAGCTTTCGCTCCCGGAGGAACAGAATGAAGTAACGAGAAACGGCTGTGAATCCAAGGAACTGGTCTACCTTGTACAGGTCTCTTGTCAGGTAAATGCCATATTTTCTCCCCCCACCTCGTTTTGCAGACTCGTATTGCATTATGTTTGGCAACACAGCCTCGTAATATTTTGATATGACGCTTTTCCGCGGCGTGTGTGTGTTTTTTCCAGCACTTCACTAGCTCAGTCCTCAAAAGGATGCTGTCTGTGGTACTGCGACCAGCTAATTTTCAGAAAAGGAGCATTGAGGGGAGAAAAAGGAGTCTGTTAAGCAAATAATCCTTGCTACAGTTTGTGCAGAGCTGCGCAATGATTAGCCTAGAGACACAAGCGTGCACGCTTAGACGATGCGTCCGTATGCCTGTCAGTTGTGGGGGTGTGTACCCTGACACACGGACGCTCCGGCTACATAAGCAGAGGAAGTACGTGAGGGAGAATGCCGGCCAGTATTTTGTTGATCAAGGCGTGCTGCTGGCAGCCAGGAGATGGGGATTCTTGATCTGTTCCCAGTCATGTCTCCAGACATCTGGTATGAAATTCTTTCGCTGCCTCTGCTACTGTGGCATCAAAATGCTTTGGGCAGATAAATCTGCTGCTTTGTACCACAGACTCCCCGTCTGCTAATACGGAGATAGTGACTTTGTAAAATGCTGCATAATAGGTTATCGTATTTTAATACGTTGAATGAAATTGTTGTTTGTAGGAGACATATTGCATTGACAGATTCAATTGAGAGTTAATGCCTGTGTTTGGTCATTTTTCTGGTCTTGGCATAGCCGTTCTTTTCATGATTCATCTCGGCACTTCTTAATTGTCCATCTTACCAATTTATGCTGAGCATGAATGGGAACCAGTGTGGTGTCTGTCTCTCTTTTTAAAGCTCTTTATGTGATTCTGCTGGCATTTCTCAGGCGCTAAAAGGAAGTCCGTGGAATAGGCACACCTGCGTTGCCTACATTTCAATTGTGTGGGGTAGGGAAGCGTTTGCTGGCGGATTGTGCCGGCATAGCGGCATTAGTACTCACGGTGAGAGGCTGTGAATTTGCAGTGTGCTTGCTCTTCTGCCCTAACGCTGCGTGCGCACTGGCGTGGTGTGCTCGGAGCGCTGAGGAGCAAAGCATCCTGCTCTGCTGTGAAGGTGGAGCTTGGCACAAGCTGAGCCACAGCAGCGTGACAGAAACACACAGAATAATTCCTCTCGGTTGTCAGCCTGTACGGTGCAAGTACACCCATGCACAATGTATATACGCATGTGCCTACAAATAGTGCTCTTGGGAGAGGGAAGAACGGCGGAAAGTGAACATCTCTCAAAATTGCCTGTGTTTGGGCATTTTGCTAGTACCGTTCTAACCCAGCTGGAGCCGGTTTCATACAAAATAACCACTTTTCAGAAAAGCAGTCCAAGCTAACCAGCAGCACCGCAAAGTGCAACAGGGGACACACGTCTGTGTCCTAGCCAAGAGCTGTACAGTGTCCGAGAGTGAGATTTTTCAGGGGATTTAAGGAAATTAGAATTCCGATACATTTTGGGTCCTCACGTTTGGGACTGTATTCACAGTGCTTAATGCGGAGATGAACCTTGTATTCTTTCCTGACTATTCTGGCTATTTCAGGTGGGCCTATAGAAATGCCAAGATTTTATAGAACAGTTTTATACCTCCCTTACTGACATCTCCAAAGATTAACGAGCACCTACAGGTATAATTGTGTCCTTAAACCCTACAGAGTACGTAGGGTTTGTTTTTTTTCTTTTTTTTTTTTTTTTTTTAAGTAATCCTTCCGGCTAGCTGGAATTTCTCCCCACCCCACGTCTGTGATTCACCTCTCTGTGTTAGTCTATGTCCCTGTCTCAGATACTCACAAAGCTGAGAAACTTGTGGCATCTGGATTCAATGAATGGACAGGCATGGAAGGAGCTGCACAGCTGAGCATCCTTTCTACCGTGGAGATACTTCACCCCTGACATCTCATGGCCTCTCCTAATGTCCAGGGAAAGATTCCATTCTGTCACGCGCTGGATACCAGCGGTGTCTGGATGGATTTGGCTCCACGTTAGAATTGAATGGGAGGTGTGAAATAGCTCATGGAATGATAGTGCAGTGGGGAGAGATTTTGGCAGGACGCATCTGTATCGGGCCAAAAATATTGAAGGAGAGAGAAAAAAAGCCTATAAAACAAATTTCACTTTGCTCGCCTTTTGGATATGATACTAGCCTTGGTGTTCAGCCTACTGCAGCACCTTGCAAAAATCTCCTTGATTGCTTAGATGTACACACAGAAGACAAATTCTGTTAATTGAGCATAAATCCATATAAATTTAAAAGCTTTAAGATATCTGTGATCTGTTGCAAAAACAGACAGCATGGTGAAGAGCAAGGGCATTTGGCCATCCTGGCAATTTTAGATTACAGATCTTGGAGAAATAGGCTAAAAACCTCGTTTGGAGGTTGAATGCATTATACTGCTGTGCCTTGCCCAGTTTGGACCGTGCAGATACAATCTGTGTGTTGTGTGGTCCGTAAAAAGACATTTATTTTGTCATTTCACTGTGTAGCAGACAACAAACCAAAGCTTTTGAACATTAGACTTTTAAAACATCCAGCTCAGTCTTAGCTGTGTTTGGCAGACTACAGTTCGGCATTTACACTAAGGAAATTCTATCCCACTCTTTCCCATCTGTAAGTATAATTTTAGTGGTGTAAAGAGAATTATTGTTTGATGTGTATTTTGCAAAACCTTCCCAGATAAGGTTTAAAAAAAATTTTTGGGGGAGTTGTATTTGTGACACATTTCTGCTGCAAGTCAGCTTGTGAAATACAAGCTTTGTGTGAGGTTCAGAGGGGGATTTTTTAAGTCTCTATTCAGCTTTTCTTCTACTTAGAGACCTCAAAAAATTAATCCAGTTTATTAGCTCTTAAGAAGAAGTGGGAATATACAGAGAGCTGTTCCAAGTGTTTCTGAAAAGTGGAAAGATAGGATTCTTTTGATTTCTTTGAACAAATTTAAACATGAAAACTAGCAAATCACAAAGGGTTTTAAATTTTATTGGAAAGAGCTGATGATAGGGAGAATTGGTTTGGTTTTGGTTTGGTTTTTTAGAGTTTTGGGGGTTTTAGGTGGATTTTCCTTTTCTCCAAGTAAGAGTGCACTGCTTAACTTTTACTCATTTCTAGAAGATTGCTTCCAGGACATGTACAGTTACTGCTGTTGAAAGATAGCTATTGTTAAACTAAATGTAAACAAGATCCCATTGTATGATAAAAGCAGGGAGGGAGGGATGGATGGATGGAAGGATGGATGGTAAGAGGACTTAAACAATCTACAAATGCTTGAAATCTGAGGGAAGATTTTTGGGAAGAGGAATAATACTCTGAGTTTGTGCTTTCCCAGAGCACAGACAGTATGCCACGTGTGTTTTTGATAGGGAGGAAAATGTCTCTAAAGAACGTTAGAGACTGTTTTCTGCCTAGGAAACAGAGAAGCATAAAATCCTGAAAGGTGCAGTGTGAGGACTGTACCTGTGAACCTTCTGAACTCTGTAGCCAGGAATCGCAAGCCTTAACAATAACCGCGGTGCTTAAAGGACCACAGGGAACGTCTGAGACCTTTACGAGTTTATATATGATACCTGTAGGCTGTGAAGGTCCATTGACAGTGTTTGCAATCCTTGCTAAGTTCCACGGGGATAAGCAAAGAATTTACAAGGTCTGCAACACATTTAAAAGGGGTTCCTATGTGTGTTGAGAATAAATCAGCGAAAGTAAGGTCCTGCAAAAAGGTTGAAATAGGCTAATCCAGCCAGCATGGTTTGTCGAGTTGTAAAGCGGGCTGAAAATCTGCCTCTTTCATGGTTTTGGATTTGTTTGTGGGACATTACAGCAGCAACTACCAGCATAGGTATTTAAACTTTATAACATAAGAACGGACAACCTAAGCTTTTGTTCTGAAAAATGAAAGAAAAATAAAAAGCATGCAGTCCTAATTACAGTGTGAGATTCGCACTATTTCAACACTACAGACCTCTTTTTTTGTGAAATTTTGAATGGCAGGGAGAGAACAAGAGACCGGTTGTGAAAATGTTCTAGTTCTAAGGGAGACCTTAAACTCTAGCCATCTCTTGTGTTTTTTATTGTTCATTTTCATTATCACGGAGAGATTGTTGAAACTGAAATGACAGGCAGTAGAAACCAGAAATGACAGACCATGCAAGCATGAGTGATTTTTAAAAAAATCTTAGGACTAGATCTCATGATAGTCCCTTAAACACAGATCGAGTGTTGTGATCTCAGGACAGAGCCACGCTACCTTCTCTGTTTCCCGCTTTTCGTGGGATAATGCCAACATCCTGCAAAGTAAGCCTCTCTGCTCCAACCTAGGTAGGTTTCTAAGGCTGCTACCAAAGCAGGAAGCTCTCGTGGTCCAAGCATGGGTTCTCTCCATTTTTCTGCTCGCATTCGCAGACCCACGCTGGCAGTAAGCTGAGCCACGCGGCTTTGTTGTACAGGATGCACAGTGCTTTGCCCTGTTCCTGCTTTTTGTTCAAGGCAGCCATTGCTGCCTGTGCTGTGTTCGTTTTGATTGATAGAATAAGGTCTCTGATGTACTAGATGAAGGTATTTACACAAATATATGCCACTTGTATCTCCCAGCTCTGCCTTGCAGGAGATTCAGGCTCAGTATCTTCTGTTTGAAGAACAGTATTTGCAAAACTCTGAAGGCAACCCCATCCAGCGTTCCACGGCTGGAAGCGTGGTTGCAATAATAAGTGCTTCAAGGGCAGCGGAGAGAATGCCAGGAAAAAATGGGATCCAAGCAGGAAGAACAGACAGGACTCCCCATCCTGGGTGGTTTGTGGGGAGAGGAGAGCGGAATATATTTTCACAGAAGCAAATGTCTTACTCAGACTACTAACGTCTAAAGTATGGTTTGCTGGGTCTCTCTGCCTATGATAGGCCATACTGAAAACCACAAATTGCTTGCAGTAGGATTTTTGAGTCAAACATTCAAGAACCTTTTGTATGATTGTTTTTTATCTTAAAGGATTGTCTTTTGTCCCTTCTGTTCTTTAATACATTAATAGTTTCGTCTTGTGTGATTGAAGCTCAAACACCTAGAGAACAGTTACTGAGTAAGTGCTACTAACATTCCTCCCATGAAAAGCTACAGTTCTTTAAGAGATGTCTCTAAGGGACAAATTCTAACACACAGAGATATACTTGTGTGTGTTTTATATACATATTAAAAAAAACACGAGAGAAAAGCTGGTCTCATCTTTGTTAATGGGATATATCTATGTGGAGCATCCAAGCTGGATCCTACCCAATGCAAAATCTGTTTTCAGAGTATGTGTTAACCTGCTTCTCCTTTCCTAATATAGAATTTTCTGCCTTTGTTGTTTAAAGAAGATTTTGCTAAACAAAAGCAGTTACTGTGTCCTTTCATTGAATAGTAAATTCAGGTGAAGTTTCACGTTGTGCCTACTGCGGTCTGGCTGCAGTCTCTGCCCCTACCCATGCATTCTCCCCCCCTCTTCCACCTGAGGGCTGGTGTCCGTGTAGCTGCTGGATGAGTCCTCCCAAGGATGAAAACCAAATCCACGCCACGGGTGGTGGAATACTTCAGCGGTGGTGCAGCTAAACTGAAGCAGGTATAAAATGAATGTGCACAGCACTGCAAGGGTACGCTCTGATTTCATAGCGTGCTAGCTGCTTTTTCCAAACTGCGTATAGGGACCCTCCGTACGTCCTAACGCTTTGTCTGCTCAGAAGCGCTCAGGACAGTTACTCTGGTTTAAAATGCATTAAAATGCTGGTCACCATCATGGCCTTTCCCCCCAGCTTGATTTCTGTGCTTTTCTGACACTTGGTACCACTTGCCTGAAGATGACTGCAACAAAAGGCCGGGAGAAATGTGACTTCCACCACCAAGGTGGCCCGTGAGAGTTGGGCACCTCACATGCTTGCGAGTGTTTGAAAATCCCTGTTGTGATACTGGGTATTTATTTATAAGTCCCCCGCAACTTTTTAAAACCTGACCATAGGCCTTTATGGATTGAATATTTTTAGCCTATCCTTCCAGATGTTCACAGATGTTGAAACCTCTGTCCTAAGCATTTCTCGGGTGAGGAAGGCTGGTTTATGTTAGTCAAAAGAAAGCAACTAAAATCCCTGTTTCCACAATGCTAATCCATCACTTGATGTTCCGTGCTCGAACGGTTGATCTTAGGTCATATACTACATGCCTTCTGCTCTCAACAGCGATAAATAAAAATGAAGTGACAATAGTAATGTGGATTAATAAAGAATGTATGAAGCTGGCAAGCAGCCTGAAAAGTGCTGTTGGGCTGTGTTCAAAGCTGAGGCGATGCCAAAGCGCTGCCAAGGTGTGGTGTCTTTGAAAAACTTGGGTCTGTTCCAGGCTTTTTGAAAGTAAACTAGCATCTGTAGGGAAGAGAGAAGGTATTGAATTGCATTAGAAGCCTTTAAGAACTGCATAATTAACATCTATTACTCTGTAGCTGTTACGATAATACTAAAGGATAAATTCATTCATTAATTGGGATAATAATCATTAAGGATAAGGATATGACTGACTGTTTTTGGAGTTTTGCCGCAGATTTGGGTAGGGCAGCGCTCAACATCAAACAGGATTAACACTGTGGTGTGCTGTGCTCTTGTCCTTTTTTTAAAAGCATATTGCACCATACCCTCTGTTCATCGTGGGGTTTATATCTAGCTCTGCGATTGTTCATTCACACGAGCGGTTTAGACATGTAACAACAGAAGTAGCAGTTTTGAGGTAATGAGGATTTTTGTCCTGTTGTCTTTGCTGCCTTTTATTCCGGAGCATACGGGATAAGGAGATGCACCAGCAGGAAGACTTCCAAGGGTTGTGCCGTTCGCTTGCTTTGGCCATTGCAGTGTATTTGTGCTCTTCCAGACAGTGGAATGGAAATGCAAAGTTAGCTGTTGCCTCCTCCGCTGCGCAGGAGGGTGTAATGAATCCAGGAGCAGCCTTGCGCTGACCCACAGCGGCATCCGTGTGTCATCGGGGCTCTGGGGTTTCACTGCCCAGCTGATGGGACTTGTCCTTCACTCCGTTCCCACAGAGCAGATTCAGTACTCTCGTGTGTGAATCTATCCACTGGTAACAAGAGATGAAAAATGACTGTAGTTCTTAAACTTTGGTATTTAATTTCCCCATTCTTGGCGCGCTCTGTTTTTTCCTCTATTTAAATACGTATTGGAAGGAAACGGGGTCAGCGTGGTTCTTTCTTGTTCTTGACTCCGGATGCTTGAGACGCAATAACAGGGTTCTAGCTGTGCATGGAGTTTGAATTGAATGATTTATTTATTGAGCGACACTGCAGAGAGAAATGCTGTCATGGAACTGCTTGTGCTAAAGCACGTTCCTTCAGCAGGTGCAAATTTAGATGCATTTCAAGCTGTCCCTTCGCTATACCAGAGACAGAGGCTTGCTGTGCGCCGTGTCAATGGCTCCAACTTGAGGAACGGTCTGGTGAATTTATCTGAGGGTGGTTTTTACTGGGGAAAGAGAGTATCCGAAAATGATCACCATGAGATAGCAGCCTCCCAGTTCATCAGGCTTGCGTTGGACTGAGGTGCTGTGCAGCTATTTGTGGAAGGGAATGGGGAGTGATATATGGCAACAGCTGCTTTCATGTGCTCTTCAGATGTTCTCCTGTGAGGGAAGCCTACCCACTGCGGTGAACGGTCAGTGTAGCCCTGGTCTGGGAAGGGATGATGAGCAAGAGGGAAAATTATTTCTCAGAATAAAATGCAATATCACATAAATGAGCTGTCATGAAAGGGTTTTTTAAGCAACAGAAGCTTTTACAATTATATGGTAGTTTGTTAATGTCGTGTCCTTTGGGCGTTTTGCCTTCAGAAAGCAAGCTCTGAATTAGAGAGATCAATCTTCTTGTATCCCAATTGTATTCTGCTTAGCTCTGAAGCAAAAGTGAAAATCACTGTTGAAATCTAAGAGGACAGGATAGCGATTATGGTTTCTTTCTGTAAGTGATGCATTTTGGCAGGGCTTCTGATTGTCATGTGGTGCTTTGTAGACAAGGCTGGGCCCGGCCACAAATTGAAGAGGACAGTTGGCTTTATTCTGCAGAGACATTGAATCCTGCCCCGTAACTAAGCAAGTGTAAATGCATTGCAGAGGAGCAGTTTGTCTACAATTTTACTTGTTTTACAACTTCTCCAAGAGCTGAGCTTGGTTCACATCCAAAATAAGAGGAGGATTGTGGTGGATGTTCCTGGTTTTCTTAGCTGCCTCGATGTTTATTCCTTACAGAGAAGTTTAACGTGCGTGCATTTGTAATAGCGATATTACAGTGCCTGTTTCCTTGGGGAAGCTGACAGCCCTTTGGGACAGATAGTCCAAAGCAGTTTGATCCAGTATCATCCTCTGCAGGCTGCAAAGTTACTTTGATCAACAAGTAATGTTAGATGTGAGGTGGCTACGCAAGCATCAGGATATGATGCCTCAAACCTGAAGGACTTGCACGTAGATAAAGTTCCTAGGCCTTGGATGAGCATCTACGCTTCCAAACGGCAGATTGATCGGACATAAAATGTAGGACAAGCAGGTTAGTCAAGAGTAAAAAGGAAAAGCACCCTCAAGGCACAGAAACCACATCAAAATAAATAGCCTGTGTGTAACGATGCTTTAGCAGTAAATCAAAGATGTGTCATTTTCATTGTTTGTGGCAAATCTTTACTGGCACTGAACAAAGTGGCAAAACTCTCAGTTTGGAAAGTTTTCAGAAGTTATGTCCTACCAGTTACGCTGAGTGCACCTCTTTTAGTTAAACTCTGGTATTCTAAAGGAAATTTGTAATTGAGTTGTTTTGGTGATAAAAACACTGAAGCGTTAAATGCCATTGTCTTCCTCAGTGACTAGAGGTGCTTCATCTGACTGGATTTACAACTGCCTGTATATTAAATTCAAAATAAGTTTTGTTTAAGAGGAATGGGTGACAGAATTCTCAGGGAGAACGTGACTGAGCTTGTTCCTTAAATCTTTGCATTCGTTAGGGCTTTTCTAGAGTTACAGAGCAGGTTTGTGCCCCAAATTTGTTCAAAACCGTCAAGCAGGTGTTTCTTGTCACTGTGTGTTGTGTAACCCGTGATAAACTGACCTAGTTCAGCGCGCACCGAGGTCCCAGCTCCTTCAGCAAGATTTACGCTTGAAGTGTGAACCAGCTCAGAATCAGTTCGCCGTAGACCTGCTGTGAATTCCCGAGCTCTCCGCTGCCTTGGCAGGGCTGGTAGCCTCCAGACTTCGCAAGCTGGGAATGTGCAGACGGGCCGTGGGATGCAGACATGGAGCGTAATTGCAAACTGATACTGTTAGAGACTGTGGAGCGAGTTTGCAATCAAGGGCTCAGGCTTTGACAGATAAGAAGGAACTGACTTTCTCTGTTTTTCTAAGGATGCATTTTTAAACTGATCTGTGGTTTTAAAATACTGTATTTATTTCAAACTTTGTGGTTTACCTTTTTAAAAGACCCCATTAGGGATATTAGATATGAAAGATGGCCTGTCTTAAATGTTTCATCTCCTGGGTCTTGGCACCGCTTTTCAATGTTTCTTCTTAAAGCCGATGCATGCAGCTGCCAAAAAAGCAGCTCTTTTTCCATTTTGGCTCCAGCTCTGTTAACACTTCTTCTCCAAAGCTGCTTCTGTTTCTTGTGCTTTCTAAATAATGTTTCACCCTTCGACCCCCTTTCCTTGAGTTTTGGTCAGCTACATCTTTAACATACCTGCTTGCATACCTTGTTCCTTGAAATGTTCGTGTGTTTTCTCTCTATAACACTACCCAAAGGAGCAGGAGTAGGCAGAGATGTTCCCTCTGATATCCTCTGATAAATTTAGGGAGTGCCAGGGGAACGGACTGCAGGAGCGGCCGAGCTCACGCGTGTCCTCAGGAAAGAGCATCTCCGAGTGCCGCTCGTGGAGGCAGAGCACAGGGGCAGGTGGGCCACTGGCCTGGCCCAGCAGGGCTTTTCTTGTCAGCTTAGGGGTATTTTCCAGCCACTGTTAACATTTTTTGCTTCATTCTGGGGTGTCAAGATAAATGGGCTTGTAACGGAAGCAGTGTTGGGCACACCGTGTTTTTAATTATTTCCATGCTTCTGATTTACTGTTATTTTCTAAATGATGGGATAGGTCTGTGTTCTCTTGTGTGGTGACCATAACTGGGGTTACGGGGGTTTTTTCAAACAAAGTTTCTTAATTTTGGACCTACAAAATCTTTTCTTCCCGGCAACTAGTTTTAACAAAAACATGCCTATGTGCTTTGGTCACTTGAAAAAAAAAAGAATTAAAACATCAGCTGTTTGCTTCAGTGATGTGCCCAGGAAATGAGACTTAAGAAAATCGAGATCTGTATCTGTCTCAGCTACTGTTGCTCCAGCTAACCTCAGGCAAGTAATTTTGAAAGTTTGTTTTGTTTTGTTTTACTAACCTCAGGCAAGTAATTTTCAAAGGGTTTTTTGTTCGGTTTGTTTTAAAGGATAGTGGTGTTTACTTACTTTGATGAAACCTTGTTTCTTCTCTGTGGTTAAGCGCTGAGTAGATTATAGCACATTTGGGGCACAGGGTGTAGAGGGTGTTGTGTTTAAATGTGCGCAATGTCCGTATCATCATTTGTAAATACATATGCATTCATTCACTCATTGCCTTGCTACCTGTAGGATGGTAGAATTTTCGTTCCCGTTACTTAGCAGTTGGTCTGTTAGTGGCTTTGAAGTATTTCCTTTGTGGCTGAAGCTCATGTTGGGTTATTACTTTAATTTTCTGAAGTGTAGAAAAGCAGTCCCCCATGCCGCAGCCGCCCTCCCCTTCACCCCGCGTCTCTCTGTGACCTGTTGCTCTTACGGTATAATTTTACTAAAGAGATGATTGATATTGAATTGTTTAAATTATAACATGTCAGGAGAGCGGGGAATTTCATTCACATGTTGAGAGCTGTAAATCCTGCTTCAAGTTCATTAGGTGTCTGCCGGCCTGCCATTCAGAAATAGGCTGCTTGTGGGAAGAAAAATGGTTGTTAGGATTTAAATGCCACGCACACGGTATGTTTGCGTTAGGTCTTCTTAGCCTGCCCTTATTTCTCTGTACCTGTACAAAACTGATCACCACCAAAGCCTGAGCCAAATATGTGCCTGCAATCTGGATGCTTCTGGCAAAGCTGCTCTTCTGAGTGACAGAGAAACCGCGGGAAGGTCGTGGCTTATTTCAGCCTAGCGCCCAGAAAGCTGCACGTACCTGATCGCGGCGAGTTTCCAAAGTTGGTCAGAACAAGCAGGGATAATACCTCTGTCATTCAGACCAGGTCTTGTGTTCCCACGTGTGCTTTTAGTGTTCCTATCTGAAATTGGAATCGGAGCACAAGGAAGTATAATTTTTAGAGGAGAAAAGCTGCAGTGGTTTCCATTAAAATCTCTATTTTCCTACTGTTTGCAATTAATTGATAATAAACTGATAATTAATGCGGAAAGAGATTAATTTCTTCTGTGGAATAAGGCTCTTAAGGATTCACCACATAATAAATATACTAAACTTTCTCCGCTGCCTTCTGCCTTGCGGTCTGTCCGTACGTATGTTCCCTTCGTCTTGCGATAGCTGGTCTCTCGTGTGTCCAGCGCTCCACCTGGAATCACAGGAAATGAAGTTTTAGTGTTTTCATCATTCTCACCTTATTTAAAGCTCCCTCCTGCCCATATTTTATTTTATTCTAATCATAAGTATGCGCAGCTGCCTGACAGCAGAACGGGTGTCACGCTGCAAGCTGTTGATGCTGTCTTCTAAGCCGGGTCAACTCCAGAAGTGAACAGACATCTTGACGTAGCTGTCCTCGTTGTAGCAGTTACTGTGCCGAGCGCTCATCACAGCCCCGCTCTGCCAGCTGAAAGGGTCACGGGAGCAAGTGCTAATGTTTGCTAAGTAAAATCTATGCATTCAGCAGTGAGGTTAAGCTAATGCAAATGTCTTCCAGCTTTAGGAACAGCCATAATGCAAGTGCTCCCTGCCCTGTGGTGCGGGGAGGGAAGGAGTAAACTCCTGTTGACGGGTAGTAGTACCAGGAGCAATGAAAGCGAGCATCCATCCGTGGCCTCAAGGTGAGACCTGGAATTGTGCTAGCCAAAAAGCCTTGCACTGCGGAGCGTACGCTTTCATTCAGAAATAAACTAGCTTTATGTTGCCTTACTGCAAACTCCCCGTAAGCTTTAAAGATTTATAATTTCCCTAAAGTTATAATAATACGCCAGAAGTCATGAAATCATCCAGGACGTTTTGGTAAACAGACTTAAGCTTAGATAAAGCCACCTATGGCACCAGCTAAAAACACGGGTAAACTCTAAGTGATGGATTTTATCAGTCTTGATTTCTGTTTTGACTAAATTTCTAAGCCGTTTTCCAGTGTGACTTGTAATAGAAAGAGGGCCGAAGGGTCACGCTGGAATAACATACAGAACCCAAGACCCAGACAGCTGTAGAAGTCACCCACACGGCAGAGTTAAACTCTACTGGTGGATGCTGGCGTCCTTCCAGCTATTTAATACGTGGTATTTTCTTACTATAGGGTCAAACCGAAGTGACTTTTGCCATATACTTTCATCTCATTTTCTGGTCTCGATCTCCATGTGGACTGGTAAGGTTCACAAGAGTATCCATGTGATTTCTCTCAGGAAATAAGCATTTGAACCAGAAAAGAAAGGTCTATCCTTGTCTTAAAACAAATAAATCTTAGGTGCTACAGAGAAAACATACTCAGACCGTGGGACAGGAAAGTTGTGCGTGCTGGAACTCAATAGTACCCTGTCTGGCTTGAAGAGGTACTGATGGACAAAAAGGAGTCCTATCTGCACAGATGTAGACAGATTCAGCTGGAAACAGAGTCTTTTACATAGTGGGGAGAGGAGATCTGTAAATCTTTATTATAAAACTTGTGTGTATCTGTTTTCCAAACGAATTGTATCACAAATATTGACATAGATGAACCTTGTGTTAACTGGATGCCTCTGAGTAAGCCATCGACTGTTCAGTGCCCAACAGGGGAAGAACTGCTTCTTGCCAGATCCCAAGTGAAAACAGTTAAGTCCACATAAAAATATTCCTGTACGGAACTGGCCTTGAGCTTATGGGAGCCCCTCTTAGAAATGGGTAAGATTTTTGTCCCGGTCAGTTGAATGGTGGAAGAGATGATGGAGCAAAGGTGGGGTTTATAGCTATGAGAATAAAAATGCAAAGGATGTTTTAAAATACTCTCCTCTTAAATTTGCTTTTCCCGGTCCAACTGCAACCAAACAGCACTGCCATAAGTAACGTCTTTCTGTTAGCAATGAAAGAAACCATCACGGAGCTGCAGCTGTCGTGCGTGTGTTGGGCTTGGGAAGAAAGGGAACAGGGAGCGATACTGCTGCTCGCTCCAAGCATCTCCAAATGAGCTGTGCTTAGGGAGTACGTAAACTTCTCCCGGCTGTGGCTGCGTGTCGTCCTCCTTAGGCCGTTTGACCAGGAGAGCTAAAAATATTGCTTGTGGAGCCGTGGCTCTGAATCCTTGTCCCTCTGAATCTTGTCTCATGCGATGTGAAGCCTGGGTCGCTTTTTATGATCTGCAATCTTGGTATAATGGTTTTACTAATGGAAGGTTCAAATCTCTGGCTCAGAGGAAATTAAATCATCACTTTAGTAATCTCTAATCATTTTTTTAGCGTGACATCTCTTCTTGCTTTGATAATTGGAAAAAAATAAGAAGCTCTGTGCAGTGTGCTGAAGTCTCACCAGCCTTTCATCATACATTTAATCCTACACAGCATGCAAGAGTAAGGGAGAACAGATCAAACTGTAATAAGAGTAGAAATGAACCCAGATTTTCCGTTTTGGGAGAAATTCCATAATTGTCATGATGCTTTTCATTGTGAACGTTTCTGTAAAATGAAATTCCAAAAAATACTTTGATTTTGTTCAAGAGATTGGTTTTTATTTTTAAAGTCCATGGTCAATTTTTCCTTTTAAAGATCATGAAACTATTTTGTGGCATTACTGAAATCTTCATTTGAGACTTGCTTCTTTATCTTTATGAAATTTGTCATACCCGGGTTTGTAATTGAAGATCTTAATCTGGGAAATCACTCGACTGTGCGCTTAACTTCACCTCTGTTCTTATGTCCCATTGAAATGAACGGGATTTAAGCATGTGCTTCTCTAAATCAGGACCATCAATAATTAAAGAATAGAAAAGTAATTATTGAATTGGAAAATTAGAGGGTGATCAAAAATTGATTTGAGCAACAATTTATGGAAATCATTAAGAACGTGAAGAAGGCATTTTTGCCTTCTGGATATTATGTGCCTGAAGCACCAGTAAAGTTTAGCTTTTCTATAAAGCACAGTTGACAACATGAGACCAGCCTAACAGTCACTTACTTGTTTCTCCTATTTTATTAACTCTCTAGATTAAAAAAAGAACCCTTTTGCAAAACCCTTCTGGCACTTTAGAGTTTGCGGGAAATGGGAGCAAGATGTACAATTTTTGTATTGGTATAGTGAAACGTTGTAGTATTTTTGATATAGAATGAGGTCACTGTTGTTTCTGCTGCTTTGGCTATGCAGCTCTGGGAGCCCAGCTGAGAGAATTGAGACTTGACTTTCTTGTGATTTGTGCTGGAGATCGGAGGGGAAGCACTAAATGTTGTCCAGTTCCTTCCTAGGTTGCTGCAATGGTTCCTTCCTGTGAAGTTAATTGCCCCCCTTGTAAATGCGGCTGTCTTATTTTTGCTTAAAAATTTGTCACTCAGGCTCCAAATCTGCATAAACTTTGCTTAATACAACTTTTGGAACAACCTGAAGCACGTATGCTTTTCGAATGTAGTTGTGGCAGACTTAAAGCTGTAGGGTATTAGGAAACATTCACATTTAGGGTGTGGGAATAACTTTCCGCTGGGTGGAAATTTGTATTATTGCTCCTGAAAGTGTGTTCTATACTAACACACCATATGCACGCTCATTCTGAATGTGCTTGAAGAATGGGCAGCCCCATTCCCACAACTATCCCGCCATCCTTTTGCACGAGAGCCTGAAACCCGGGGCTGCGATTGCAGGCGTTGGGCTGACTTACCTGGGAATGGCGAGCGTGGTTCTGGCCTCCAGGCGTGCGCACCACCCCTCTGATGGAGGTTGCTGCTGCTTCCGCGGGGATAGCTCGGCTGGTTGCTTAGCAGCTGCCGAACTGCTGCAGTTTGAAGGTACGGGAGCGGTGGTTCTGGGTTACCTTCCTGCGCCTTGCGCCGACTGTGCCAGCTCAGTGCAGCGCAGGAAGAACCTCCCGGAGAGACAGTGGGGCAAGAAACGCCGCTGCTGCCGTGAGGTAAGCTGTCCCTGCTCATTAATCAGCTTCCTTGCCTGCTATTAGTAGCCTCGTTACTGTGATGGTGTAGAATGGGTTTCACTGGAAGCAAGAAGAACGCTGTCCGTATCGTCGGTTCTCTCCACAGCTGATCCTGCACACCTTGTCACACGGGCCAGTAGTTTGCTGACCCCAACTATTCCTGTCTTGTAAATTAACTCTTACTATCTTAATTCATGATAAAAAGAGACTGCAAATCTACAGTCCAACATTTACGATTAAAACACCGTGGAATTAGTGACAGAGTTACAATCATTTGAAGAACAGGTTTGTTATTTGCGTGGGTAGCGCACGAGATTGTATTGAAATGTCCTGTTAAGTGCAGCGGGCAGAAGCAAATAAAGGATTGCAGCGATTTCTCCGTCTGTTGTTTCTTACATTGGTGACTAAACCTTGCTCAGCTGAAGGTCATGCTGGCAACTTACCAAGAGAGCAAGAACCACTTAATTGCCAAAGATGGAGAAATTGGAAAGGCTGTCATCCTTTGGAAGATAATTAGACTTGCGCTCCTGTTTTTGTTCTTCTCCTTTAGACAAAAAGTAAAATGACATAACTTAAGGAAATGACAAAGCATTTGTGTCCTGTGTAGGTACTCTCTTTGTAGGCTTTTGAAATATGGGTGATTTCTTGTGATACGAAAGCAGAGTTTATGGGCACAGTACCCAGTCTGGAGTTCTCTTAAATAAATTTGACAGAAAATAGCTAGTACGCTTGATTGTAGTTTTACACTTACAATTGCCTTGCAAGCTTTGGATATTAACAGAAAAGTGATGCCCATAACTTTCCTGATAAACAAATGAATATAGCAGAATTGTGATTGGGAAGCCGGAGTCGGACGTGCTTTTGCGTAGCCCAGGTGACGAGGGCAGCGGGTGCAGAACCCCACCAGGCGCAGCACAGCAGCTCTGGGATCACGCTTTGCAGCTGCTTTCCCTGTGGAAAACCAAAACGATGCCGCGTCCCCTCTTGTACCGTGCATTTCCCTGCTTTCTGCACTGGTTGCCAGGCATCCCTGTGTCGCTTTTAATCCTTGGCCCTGCCGTTGAGTGGCCGTGTAACCTGGAGCAATCTAATTCCTTGCTCTGGCATCTCCTTCCAAGTCCTTGCAGCGGTAGCGTTGCTGTGCTGTGGGAGCACCTGGACTTGTGCAGCGTGGCTAACGTCTATTGCATGCTGCGTTGTTGTTCTCATCCCTTCCCTAGGGAGACAACTGCATGGGGAGTGTGAAGCAGAGCGTGTCGTGCTGATAGAGATTCTTTTCTTTTTAACCGCGGCCGTGTTGTTGATTTTAGGAAAGAAAGAAGCGCTTTGCACTTGAAATAGAAGGTGGGGGAGCTTTGTGGGGGTCCGTGGTCACCGAGTCAGGGTCCGCATCTGTAAAACAGGAATAGTCTCATTTTAGGGGCTGGATGGGAGTGTTGAGAGGATTAATGACTGTTCGTAAAGTGCTTTGACCTGTAAAGTCCTGTATTATTACAACATTTTTTATTGATCATAATAGGCCATGAAGCATTTAGAAGTAGTCATTAGATATTAAAAGCTTCACAAAGCAAATTAGGCTGTGGTGCTGTGGTCCCTTCCTTGTCCCCTGAAGCAGTATGTATCTTGTCAATATTTTAATTGGGGAAATGATATGCTCTCAGGAGTAAATCTTCAGCTAGTGTTGTTCATCATAGATTGGGTTTTTTTAATTCAGCTGAAGATTTGCCTGGGGCGTCTGACAGAAATTTTGCAAGCTTCAATTCTGCCTGCAGATCCCTGATTGTATATTCTTCTATCTACGTGCAATCTAATTTCACGCTATTTATGCAACCATTTTGTAATTTACATTTGTGCAAAGACACCTTGTGTACGAAAATGCTACAAAACCCTTGTGAGACAGGTGGAAGTTAAAAGCTTTGGATAGGTCTCATCATGCTGGGCCATACCCAAACCCACTGTTAAATACTTAAAACTGGAGCACTAACAGCTGGGTTGAACGTGAAGGGCTGTCTACAAATTAAAACATGGAAATATTACTGAGGCACTTTCATCACTTTCAAATGTTTGGAGAAGAAAGATGGCCAGATCTGTCTGTTATTTCTGCACAAATTTTCATTTTCCTCGTCTAACCCAAATTGGTGAGGAGCTTATTAAAAATGTGATTCCCTTTCTGTTACTGCAGGGAAGGAGCTGGATCGTGAAGCGGAGTTATGAAGATTTCAGAGTACTTGACAAGCATCTTCACCTATGTATTTATGACCGGCGCTTCTCCCAGCTCTCAGAGCTACCCCGCTCCGATGCCCTGAAGGACAGTCCGGAGGTAAACTATCAGCTCTGCAAACATTTAAAGCACAGTCACCAGCGAGGAGTTGGAAGATATTTTCAAGAATGCACAAAGTAGTTCTGATGTGGCCTGGGTCAGATTTGGAAATTGTTAAGTAGTAATAAGATCAGTATGAGTTTTCTACCCTTAATTTCAACGATCTAAAGGGAAATGCCCTGCAGATTCCTACGAATTAATGTGCTGCTAGATGTGGAGTGGTTATTGAGAGTGTCAAGAAAGAAGCTGTCCTGTTAGTACCTTAGATAAGAATTTTGTTATGCCTTTGGAAACTTCTTCAACGATGGGGATATTTCCTGACTTAACGTTAGCAACTTAACATTCTTAGGAAATCATGCTGTTCTAGGGCTGCAGCACTGCAAGGGTAATACCATTTGGAACGCCAGACTTAGATTTGTAAACCAAAAATTACTGAAGCTGTTTTTTAAGAGCATTTGCATTAGTGCATTATTTAAATGGTCTTTAAAAAGCTTAGAGTGTTTTTTTCCTAAATGGATAAGAGGTATTTTTCATTTCTTGTCTTACTGTCTTCATCTGGAATATGGTGAGCTGGAATTCCTTCGGCTTCTCGCCTGCTGATAATTTAGAGATTTATTCATGTCCAAAATAATCTTCTGGAAAGTAGCAGGTACATCTTGACTGCATCATTTTGGAAAACGTGGAGGAGGAGGCAAAGTAATGCGTGGCCACAGAGGTTATTTGAGCCAGTAGAGCATAACGAAACTGTTTTGGCCTCAGTCTGTCTGCGGGAAGCGCGTGTATCAGGGTGACGGACAGTGCCCGTTGCTTCCTTTCACAGGCCATTTATCTCTGGGACCTGTAGTTGTGTGTTTGCCCCTTACCATGAAGCACAAGCGTGGAAAAATGTTGACATGCTCTGTCGGAAGGCAAATGTTGCCTGCCCACGAGATGCATGGCTGGGAAGGGAAATGGGGAAATTGAGGCCATTCCAAGCATTCAAAGAAGAATCCATCCAGGAAGTATAAATCAGAATGTGTGTTCTTTCAGTGCTGAGCGGGCGAGGATTGATTGCTTTTGAGCAGCAACACAATGGCTGAAATCAGTACCCCACTGAAGTCTACCGGGCTTTTGCCATTGAGTATAGGAAGTTGATAATGCGGCCCCATTGCTCATCAGAGAATCTGATTTATTAGTTGCTTTGGTTTAATGCAGGCTATTTCTGAAGAGAATTTATACTTTCCAGTCTCTTAAATTCAGCAGAAGAAGCAATAGTCAGGATAATGAATTCCTAGGTTTATTTTTTTAAATTATATTTTAGGCATTCCTATCTCCTACATCTTTATTTGCACAGCTGATTTAATATGTACTTTTTAGCATGAGGCTGAAAATCTGCATTATATCTGTAAGCACAGAAGACGCAAAGATGCTGAACGGCTCTACTGCTGTGAAATGCAATTCTGCAGCTGTGTGGTGTCTCGTACTATATTTTTGATTTTGAATTGACCACATTTGAAGATATGTTTGAGGAGAACAATGTTTTAAACAGTCCTGCAAACTCTGGGCTACAATACTGCTTTATAACACTGTTACCGTGAAGTTTTGGACAGACATCACTAAATTCTCTTTAATAAAAGCAAGTTTACTATTATAGAAGGGACATTGCTAACTGTATTTTTAAAACCCTCTTCTAGTATTTGAAATACTGTTCTTTCACCGAGGGGTCACTTTGAGTTGCCACATTCTTAAGGGTTTGCAAGTGGGTGGAAATGGCAGCCAGCGTTTTGTTTCGCTAAATGTTTCTCAGATGCGTTTGATGGCCATAATAGAAATGATTTGTGTGTATGTGACATTCATGATGAGAGGAAGGCTTGAGATTTAAGGTATCTTGACAAGGGAAATTATGAAAATCTACATATCTTATAAAAATAACATTATTACTTTCACAGGGAGCTGCTGCTTTACACATTTTTTGTGTGTAATGATTGCAACGCTGTATGTAGTTTGCTGTCCTTCAAATGACAGATTTCCTTGCAAAAGGGAATATATTTCTGTACCGCTTCCCTATGGCAACGGATGAGTTGTGGGCTCTCCAAATCTGAAGAAGTCTTTCCAAAGTATGGTGTATTAACAGAAAACTGTATGTCTGTTTCTTTCTGTCCCAGCTTGTCACCCAGATGCTGATGGCTTACCTGTCACGTCTCTCAGCCATCGCAGGCAACAAGATAAACTGCGGGCCTGCTCTCACATGGATGGAGGTATAGTATGAAAGTTCTTTGTTTCCTGACCTTGTGGCAGAGCAAGCCACAAATGTGCTCTCTTGCCTTTCCAGAAAGAGGAATAATCCTTCCAGACCTATTGGTGTCACTGAAATGCTATCCTAAAAGCTTTAGTCCCCTGTTACCAGCATATAGGTGCCCACAAAAGGTATAGAACAAACAGAAGCAGATCCAACGTTAAGAATATAGGAGCTTTTTTCCCCTCTAGCTTGGATTTTGTCACGCAAAGACATATCATTCTGCTGATATTCACAAATAAAAGGAGGTGGCAATTCTAGTGAAGCAGTGATTGGGTCAGTGGACGGCCTGGGAAAGTCCAGTTCATGGCTGAAGTCTCGGAGTAATAGGTTGCAGAGAGCACACACATTCTTACGCTCCTTTTTGGCAAGGCAATACTGCAAGAGTGGCAAATTTCTACAACTATTGGAGCTGCCTCAGTTATGGTGTTTGCCCGCCCTCTTTTTTTCTTTTTTTTATTTTTCTTTGCGACAGCGACAGAAACAATAAATATTATCTGCTCCTGTTTGCCATCACTGTTGGTTAAACTGCTCAACAGAGCCTGCGTTGTGCTTGCAGTGGCACTGTGTGTATATTGTGAATTGCAGCTGCAGCTTTGGTTTCTCTGTTAATGGTCTTCTACCATCTTCAACAATAGAGCTTCTTGGGCCACGAGGGCAGGAAAGAATGGGGCTAAGTGATCAAGGCCACATGTCTGTGTCAGCGGTGCTGCCGCTGATTAGGCTGGGTGGAGATATGTGTGTCTTTCCATTGCCTGATGATATTGCTGCACACCAGGAATAGAAACAGCTATTATTAGACTGTTGCAATTTGTTTTTAAATGGTTGTGATAAGGATTGAGTCTGTTTTCCTGCAATTTTCCCCGCTGAGATCCTCCTCACCCTGAAATCCCTTGGGCTGAGAAAAATCTTGGAAACCTTCTCAGCACGAAGGGAGGAAGGAAGTTATAGAGAAAAATGAAACTGTAGAATTTACAGCAACACAGTTGACCTAGAGATTACAGCAAACCTCTTGCAGATGCAATGGAGAATAACCTTAACTGAGAATCTCACAAAATTTTACACGAGCACAAAAACGTGGGAATTTTGAAAGTAGGCTGATGATTGCAGCAAGGGGTGGGAGCCATGTTTTCTTAAAAAAAGAAATAAAAAATTGGGAGAAAATTGAAAGCGACACTAGTTTTCGGTTTGACAGTATTTCCTCCTTACCTCAGTGCCTCTTTTTGAGCATTAATTCCACCTTGTAGAGAATTTTTGTAGTCTCTTTTGTATTGCCATTTTTAGTAATTCAGAAAAAACAATACGATTTGGTGTTAAAGGGATGTGTAAACATTCACTGTCATGTTTGTACACAAAGATGCACAAATACAGCATTTTTCTCATTAGTCGGATGGGGACATACAACGTTCTGAAATACTCTTTATGATTTGTTCTTCCTCTTCCTTTCTGTGTGCGCTGTGCCCTGCGCTGTCTCTCCGTGCTGCTCTCCTCGGGGGGCCCCCAAGCTGTGCTGTCTCTGTGAATCAGCTTGAAGTCTCTGCCATGTATGAGCACCAATAAAATGCCTCCTCGCTTGTCCTCAGCTGCCTCACGGTCTCCTGTGCTCTTTATTTCAGATTGATAACAAGGGGAATCACCTGCTAGTCCATGAGGAATCATCCATTAACGTTCCTGCTATTGCTGCTGCCCATGTTATTAAGAGATATATTGCTCAAGCAGCAGACGAACTGTCCTTTGAGGTAAATCATTAGAGGAGCTTACATTCCTTGTTGTCATATACAGAATAGTGTAACGTGTGTGTCTGTGTGTGTGTGTGTGCACATCAGGAATATATTCAGACACTTTCAGAATGTTTTGTGAGGTGAAGCTTAGAAGATTCAGTTAAATACTAGATTTGCAATGGGTTGGGTACAGGGAGGAGTTCAGTCATCTTTAAAATATAGCTTTTCTTGGCATGAGTATCTTCTGATTAGACAGATACTGCCAAGTACTCTGGCCTGGTCTCTGAGCAGCAGCAGACCCTGCATAGTTCCTGCTGTACAGTGTATTAAATGTATGTCGTATCTGTTCAGGAAGACTGTCCGCATATGTGTGTATGTGGACACGTGCCAGTTTAATTATTCATTGGCCAGTTGACACAACCTGTGTTCCTGTTAGCAAGTCTGTGTCTAAAACCATTTTTAAGAGCTTCTGCTCCCACGAAAAGTAAAGAACCAGACTGTCAAAGAATTTGGTACTTAAAGGGCAGGTGATAATCTAATACTGTTCTGAAACTCTTACTTGATGCAGAGTAGGAGCTGCTGTGGAGCAGGGATGTGGAGGATCAGGTCCTGGAAGTCTTTGGGTATCTGACTCTATTCTACCCAGAAAGCGGCATTTTATGCTCTGATTGTTTATGTGCAGTGGTACTATCAATGGAGTATTCACAGTGTGACACAAAAAAGTGTAAAGGAAAACGCTTAGTGCCGGAGGAGTTTTTGTGATCACATTCATAGCACGCAGCGCAGGAAGTAAAAATAATAGTCTAGTGCTGCCAGGGTTTTGTTCATATTCAAAATCGAGGCAATTATTAGTGTACACCAAAGAACTGCGCTAATCGGAAAGACGTGGGGGTATGTCATCTTCCAAGTTAGAATGCATGCAGTACAGGACGCAGGCTATTTGTCAGTGTCTCGGTATTAATAAAAGCACTAAGATGGCACTCCCTGCTTGTAAATGGTACAGCTCTGTGCCAGCGGGCTAACTAGGCCGTGCAACTGTGACGCCGTCCAACACGGTGTTACGAGGCATAGTGTACAAGCGGGGAAACCAAGGCACGTGTGGCTTTCCAAGTTCATGCAGTGAGAAACCTAGGCAGAACAGAAGTGGACTATGATCAGCGTTCCGTTCCTTAACCCAAGCTATCTCTTTATGTTTAGGCTATTGTTAATTTTTAATAGGCAAGTGCAAAAGTAGCTGACTGCCATTTGCTCCCCAACACTGAGGAAAATACCTGGCATCTCTGCTCATTGTGGTGACAGCAGTTTCCTTAACAGAAATTTGCTTTGCTGTTGGTTTGCTGTTCCCTCGAGGAAATCACTTCACTTCCCTGTGTCTCAGCTATCCCTATCTGAAAAATGGGGATGTGTTATCTTCTTTGTAAAGCACGTGGAGAGCCATCAGTGTAAAACATCTGGTAAAAGCTGGGCATCACTGTTAGCGGTTTGTGCTATACCTAGCTGCGGTATTTATTTAGGTTCTGTCCCTTCTGCTCTGGCCTGTCTCATTTTCTGTTATAGAGGCCACACGGGTCTTGATTCCCACCAAGCCAAATTCAGTATCAATTGTACAGATTTCCCTTTGAACTATTGCAGTATTACATTTTTTAATGGGAATGAGCAAGGTTTCAGAAAACCTGTTTGGTCTCCTTGGTCATTTTCCTTCCTGGTGCTGTAACACCACCCCCCCTCTCCTCTGTTCGTTTTCTAGTGAAGAAAAGCACGTCTTGGCCAGTTTGTGAACTACAAAGGGAGCTCTTAACTTTTTGCTGTGAAAGGAAACAAGAAGGCATATGTCGATGCCTACATACACATATGTAGGGCATGTAGTAAAAATTAGTTCAGCTACTTGAGAATATTTTCCAAAGTGTTTCATGCTATCACTGCTTACTTACGTCTGCAGTTTAATCAGAACGCTTCTGTACCCTTTGGCAGAGAGCCTGCTGCTTTTGAGAATTGTTTCCTTATGAACAGCTGTATCCTGTATGTTGTATAATGCAGTAACTCTTCTACCTCACAGTGTGATTTTACAAAGGCAGATGTCTCAAGATTGGCATTGGCGCAGTTGCTCACAAGTTGTACGGCTCTTTGCAGTGCTGAAGGATGCGGTTATTTGAATTGTGCCTTCCTCCTAGCCACGTTGCAAGCTGTGATTGATGTTCCCCATCTTTTGCAGGTGGGAGACATAGTGTCTGTCATTGATATGCCACCGAAGGAGCTGACCACATGGTGGAGAGGCAAACATGGATTTCAGGTAGGCACGAGCATCAGACATGACAGTGCAACTTAAATAAAGGCAGGGAGCTCAGCAGTGTGTTTATCGAACTGCTGTGCCTGCACAGGATTACTCATGGATATAAGCCGAGTGTCCCTGCGTTGGTGTAAGAGGACTTCCCCTTTCCCTCGGGACGTGGGCTACTGCAGACACGTGGTCTTCGTAGGAAGTTATCTCCCTACCTAACTGTGCGAGTTAAGGATAGCCATGGCCCTTTGATCGACAGCTGGCCTGATGTTAGGGGAAGCTTATGTTGCACCCCCTCCAAGGCAGCTGACACTGGTACTCAAATCATCCCCTTCCTTCCACTGTCTAAAACTAGATCAGGCAGAACATAGAGGATTCAGAGGAAGCCAGCTGATAAGACACTGCCACTGACTTGGACAAGCCACCCAACTAACCTGTGCTTTCATGCCTGCATTTATTGTGTAATGTTCGCATTACTGGTCTCTGTAAACGTTATAGCAGAGAGATTTAGACTGAATTTTCAAAAGATCCTAAACATACCTGGGAATTAGGTACCAAAACTTTTGTGTCGAAATGGTTCTTGCAAAAGAGTTTTTATTCCCTAGCTTGGATTTTCTCATTAGGAAATTAAAAAAAAAAAAAAAAGGTCTCTATTTACAAAACAAACCCCAAAAGCTACTGAAGGCTGGGGTAACTGACTTTCTACCTCCTCACACTGTAGTGTCTCACGGCTCAGCTCCTTTCAAGTAGGAGGGATTTTCGTACTGCAGTTGCTGTCTGTGAGTAGGTGGAATTATGGGTTTGCTCTGGAGAGGGTCAGAATTGACCAGACACTTGTATATTTTGGCCTGGAAAGTCTTTTCAAAGTACCTCAGATTTTCCCCGACAGACCTTTCCGTGCCAGATCCAGATTGTGGTTCTGCTGTCATTAATACCGGGGCTGGGTGCAGTTGGATCTCCAGACACTACGAATCCCATCTGAGTGGCGTGTTAGTTACGATTACATTTCTGTCTGATTGGGCACAGCACGTGAGGTACAGCTTTTGTTGGCTTTGTATCAGATGTGGGAGTTCAGATGATATCTCATTTGTAAAATCAGAGCAGCGTGGACGTACGATACCTGCTCTGAGGTTAAATTTGTTTCTAGAGTTAACACACTGATATTGCTTGAACAAACGTGACTGTTCTTCTAGTTTTGAGCTGTGTTACGTCTTTGCGGGACTTTTGTTCTGATCTTAGAAGCCGTGAAGCTGTATTTGCTGTACTATCAAAAATTAATGAAATGCTTTAGTACTACTTGGAATGATCAGGCTATGCCACATTTAACTTGCAAGTGAATCAATAAAACAAAACAAAACTACTTTGTGATCTGTGCGTGAGTGCAGACACTTAGCACAAAGCCGATTGATTACAAGCGTGTGGTATCGCCGGGCGGGATGTAGATTCCATCGTTCGGTGCAAGCTCCCTGCCTGCCGTCAGGCTGGCTGAAATTGTGACTGGATAAGAGGAGCGTCACTGGTGATTAAAGACACAAGAAGCAAGGGAGCTCTTCTGCAGTTTGTCACTGCCTTCTGTCTCTCAGATCAGAGCAATCCTATTGTGCTTTCCCAGCAGAAAGATATGTTGATGAGCAAGCCGCTCGAAAAGGGGTTTGTCTGTATCCGTGCACAGTCAGTGTACTGACACAACAGGTCTGAACAGCTGCAGAAATAAGAGCACCATATTTTTGCTTAACAGAAAATTAGGGGTGGAATAATCTTGCGTCTTAAATTATAAGCAAGAGTCCTTCACAATGTGAATCAGATCACGGCCGCTGAACCGCACTACTGGAAATACAGCAGCCGTAATGTATGTTTCGGTGGCTCTCAGGACGGGTTTGCCCAAATGCCGAAAATGAAGTTAGTGTGTTTTCAGAAGTTACTGCCTGTCAGCTGAGATGGGGTAACGGGCCATCTGCACGCTTTCTGCTCCTGCTGACTGCAGAGGAAAGCGAGTTAGCTCAGAGGTGGTTTTCAGCAGCTGTATCTCAGCTGACAGGCAGTAATTTCATAAGCGATGCTAACTCAGTTATTACTGCATAAACATATCTCTTCACACAACCATGGATCGGATTTGCAGAGAGGGGCATTTTTCCTGTGAATTGACACTTTTTGTCATTTCTTTGAAATGCACTTATCAGAGCTTTTCATTTCCATGAAACACCATCAGCTACCAAGAGATGCAAATTCTGGCGTTGTACAAAGAGGGAGAGGGGTTTTTAACCTGTGTTTCAAGTTTAAGGCCCACAAGCTCCGAGTGTACAGAAAAAGTACATTTCCTGTTGTAATGGAGATTTTTGACCACAACTCACTGCTGCAGTAAGAAGAGAACCATCCCTGGAGGGATTCAAAAGACATGTAGGTGTGATGCTAAGGGACATGGTTTAGTGGTGGACTTGGTGGTGATAGGTTAACAGTTGGACTCGCTGATCTTGGAGGTCTCTTCCAAGCAAAACGATTTTATGATTCTATACCATCCCCCTGGAGAATTCAGAGAAAGGAAACTTCTCTCTGGTGTTGATACTCCAGACCTAGAGATGTGTTACAGTTCAGCACAGACATGTACTTGGTGAATACTCAAAAAGAGTGTTTAGGTGACAAATGTTGTTATAATAACACATCTAAGAACTGATGAAGCTGTGCAGCCTTTAAAGCATTTATTATAGACAAACAATTCTGTTCCCATTTAGGAACAACAGCCATTGTAAATGTGATAGCAATCTGTTGATCCAGTCATTTTAATTAATAAAGTAAATCAGCAAAGACTGTCTTGCCAGGTGGTTGTGGTTCTGAGATGAGATAAAAGGAGGAGGCCCAAAGGCCAAATGTTTGGACAGTTTGTTCATGTTACGGCTCAGGTTTTTGCTTTGTGCTAGGGAAGGAGCAGGGTTTTATTGAATGGACCCCAGCTTACATTGTAAATCATGTCTTGATAGGAGGAGAGCAAGGTTTCACCGAACGTGGAAAAAAATTACTTCTTGACTTAAAAGAACGTACCTGGTTGTGTGCATTTAAACCAGCTGTGGTTTGCGCATGTCTGGGCAGGAGTGCATTCCTTTGCACGTCCCCCCGCCTGTTAGAATGGGGGGTTCTCTGCCTTGTGCAAATGAACAAGAGGCAGCTCTGCAGATGTCCACAGAAACACAAATCTGATCGGTTGCAAGTACGTTTAATTTGAACTGCAGCTTTGATTCAGCCTGGAAGTCAATTTATTCTTTGCCAGCCAGAGCTATCCTTCAGGAACGAGCTGCCGTTTTTCTTATCCTTCAGATTCCTATGCAGGTGCCTTTCTCCCAACACGCAATCTAATGACTGCATTGTAAGACACTTAATCCTGTGCGGAACAAAACAACCCACTAGGCTTCTTATCATTTTCTCTGGTTAAAGTAAAATGATTTAAAAGACATTTTTCCTCAAGGCTTTTTCTTTTCAAATGCCCTTAGTGAGTCACTGCTTTCCTTGTAAGATTGTTACCTAAATTACAGCCACCTCCACATTAACAGCCTTCCAGCCCTCTTTGTTCTCCTCTTCTTTTTCTTCATGCTTTGTCTTTTCAATTAGTAACTCTGTTTCAGGCAGCTGAATCATTAGGGACAGGCCCTTTTTTGATGCACAACTGCCTTTTAATGTTCTGAATAATTCTGTCTTTTGGGCGTAGTTCCATTAGTTGCACTACTGCACAGCACCAAGCTGCACAGCTGCTAGAGGTGACACAAAACAACGCACAAGAGCGTGCGTAACCGGCGTGGACTGGACTTTTCCGGGACCTGCCTGTGCTTCCGTGAGCTTGAACTGGTTGTGAAACTGCAGGCCCTTGCTTTCAAACCATGTTCCGTGCTGAACCTGAACACGGGCTTTGAGACTGAATGGATTTCCCAAAAAAGGGACATGTTCTGTCTTGGATTGATCAGGAGTAAAACAGGCTGTTAGTTGAGAGCAATTTTTTTTTTTTTTGTGCATCATTTTCTAATAAATAACATGTATGTGATGTGAACATAGGGTACCAATTAGTAAAAATGGCCTGGGAAGGCAGAGCACATTTTTGTGGCTAGTGTCACTTTGGAAACACCAGTTCTTGAATAAGAAGCCCAAGTTTGCTTTCTGGTTCTCATGCGTTGATTTGGGAACTCGGCACAAGAGGCAGCCGTCTGGCTGGTGAATGGTATCTCCTGCAAAACAGGCGATGAGCAAGAGCCCCGTGGACATGTCACCAGTGACGTCATTTCTCGGCCAGATGGCCACTTCCATTTGCAGAACAGTGCCAACTGCGGTAACAGATTGGGCAAAATTATGCCTGAGCTGATTTGCTGCGAGTTGCCTATTCTGCATGCATCCACTCTGCCCTTTTTCTGCAGGCACGTAGCAGAAGTTTGCACGGGCACAGGCACTCGCGCGCTGGCGTTTCCCTCGCCGGCCCAAGCCAGCGAGCGCTGTAGGGCTGACTGCGTTTCTCCCGTTGAGCAGCAGAAATTTCTCACACCTCGCTGCAGGAGCGTGTGTGACCTTTGGTGGTAATGTCCAGTGAGCTCAGCCGCTCCGGCACGTGGGAATGTTAAAGGAAGAGCCTTTGACCAGCCTGAGTTTCCCAAAGTACAGCTGGCATTCCAGTCAGGAATGGGTGGTTAACATTTACCATCCCACACAGACGTTCTTGTTGTGAATAAAAGAAATGAGAAGAGTTGTGGCCAAGATGTTCAGGATAAGACGACTAACAATCCTGTTCCTCTTGTGCCCCTCCGAAATGGGTGAGTACCCCCTTAGCAGGGGCTGCGCTGGCGTGGCAGCCGCGCTTTGGGAAACTAGGCGAGGGTACCCTGCTCTCTGCCCTAGCCACCGCTGTGCAGTTACTTGGCAAACAGCATAGTGAAAATTCTGCTCATGAAAGCCAAGCAAGCAATAAAAAGTTGATGTTTCACTGTTGGGTTTTGCTAGCCCATCGTGACCTAAAAGTGAAAGAGAAAAATTTTTGAATTAAATTTATCCCATACTTTAGCCTGTGTCAAAAGCAAAAAACAATCAAAAAGTCTCAAACGATGTTTCATTTGCCATTTATGTTGCTGCTACTTTCTCATTTGTTTGAATTCCCTGCTCGTACACTAAAATGATTACTGTTATTTTGACTTTCCCCCTTCAAGCCTCATGTATCTTTCACTTCTAGCAGACGCTGGCATAAAAGTGAAAAAAAGATATAGTAGCTGTTGCAGAAATGTTTGCGTACAACAGTACTGTGCTTTCCTCCTTTGGTTAAGGTGTGTAGTGGTTTTTTTAACCTTTAAGTGACCTTGTATTTATCTAAATATATCCTATCCTTGCTATTAATTTTCATATGTTGCCAAATCCTTTAATCCTGGCTCAAGCTCTAACAGTGCTTTGCTACGTCTGTTGAGATTAACTCTTGGACTAAACTCATTTATTTATACAAAATCATGGAAAACTTTCCATGGGAGGAAAAGCAGCATCTTTTAAGTGGGTGGGAATGAAGCACGAGTTATAGGTTATGACCCTGCAGATGATCTCTTGGGGATCTTGCAAGAAAAGTCAGAATAAATAAGTCAGAAAATGTAAGCTATCAGAACTATTACTAGTTAGTTAACATCAGAGAGCTCGTCAACGCTAGCAAAAATTCTCTCTCTCTTAAAAGTCCATTATAATTATTGGTTGTGAACATGGCAAATATGATACGTGAAGAGCAGGTACCGTGTTTTATTTGGGAAAGGTTCTGAGATATTTAGAAGCAGCGACATAACCATCTTGGGTCTTCTTTCATTTCTAAATTCATGGTTAGCATTGTATGTTGTATCCAGAAACAGGAAAAACATTATGTTAACAATCAAATGAGCTTTTAATTACAGTACGGGATTTGGGGTTGGATCCACCATTTTTTGTTCTGGTTAATGGAAGATTGGTATCCAAGTTCTTCAGGGTTCTTTGCAGATCTCAGGCATAGACATTGCAGGCAGTTTCAAAAATAAAAAGTTCTTAAAGCACTGAGCATGAAAGAAATGAAGTTGCTTCAGCTGTGGAGTCTCCCAGATGGGTTGTGTGTGTGGTGGGGCTGAGACTTTCACTGGATGTGTACGTTTTTCCTAACTTAAAAATTGTCTCCTGCATCTCTTGCACAGGAGATGTCCAAGAAAGACTCTTAGCTATAGGAAATATTTAAAAAGCATATACTATATGTTGTTTAAATCCCAGTACTTTTTGTGTATGTACCCATCAGCCTGTTTCTCAACATCTCCTAACCAAGCAGGAGCTTTGAGCTGCCTGATGAAGGGCCCTGTAGGTGATGCTGGTTTTCTTGCGCTAATCAGCATATTTCTGTCTATAAACTGCACAAAAATCACTCCTACATTATATAACTCCAGGATATAATCTCCCTGCAAAATCTGCACACCCAGCGGAGTGAGTGGTTGGGTGAAGCCATACATTATCTTGGGTTTTGGATGGTCTGTGAGTCACTTGAGCTGAAGTGGAATGCGCAGGCCAGTCTTGATTACAGGGAGCCTGGATCAGAGAACAAGGTCTGCTGATCCATAGTGCTGCTGCTACGAGTCCTGTTCCCGTGCTGTCACAATCTTAACTAAAAGCATATTCCACGTCTTTAACATTAAGTATGACGGATTACAGTTTGTCCTCTTACTTGGACAAAACGTTGCCTTGCTGGATTTTGGGGCTGCGGGAAGAAGTTACCTGGTATTACTATTAACTGTTGCTTCCCTTGGGGAATTTGGAATAGTTTCGAAGTTTGGAGTGTTTACCTGGATACACCATGCATGACACTGCTACTAAATTGCTTGGAGGTTTTACAGGTGAAAATCAGCTTGGAGTGGGAAAGAGAGATTTTTTGTTTGTTTGTTTGTTTTTTCTTGGAGACAAAAGGGAATTGTGTAAGATGAATAAACAGAGAAGGGACTGGTTGCCAGACTCACGGTGCTGACTGTCTTGTGGCTCCAGTGAATTCCATAGATGTGCTAACGCGGCTGGCGGCAGCGCTGGCCCGTCTTGCGTTTGGCTGAGCTGGGGGCCCGTCCGCTGGCTCTTCGCCAGGCGTTGTTGCAGCACCGGACCAAACTGCGGCTGCGTGAAGTGACTTGATGCTTTCAGCTGTCCCAATCCAGGACAGGAAATCCCGCTTCTGGCTTAGACGGGGCTTCGCAGAAGGGTGGTGGTGCTTGAATTACGGTCACGGTACCGAAGCAGTGTTGGGTGAGGAGGTAGGACACAGGAGAAAAAATGTCTGGAAATAGAAACTAAGGATAAAAGTTGCCCAAGGCTCTGGTCTGGCTTGACTTTACCTGGGATGAGAGTAAGAAGGAAGACACTGAAGTGGAGAGAAGGCTGGGATGCTGGGAAGTGTAAAACTCCTATCTGGTCCCATCTTAGCCTGAATCCCTAAACGGTGAAAGGGAAATAATTTCACTTCTCCCCAGATATGGAGACCTTCGAGTGGCACGTGAATTTCTGCAGGCACATCTTATTTAAACAAAACTTCAAGATCCTCCCTGTCCTCTAGTCTTTAACCTTTATGCTGGGTTAGACAGTCTCTCCAGCATTTCTGAGTTAGGAACGCTGCGAATTAGCATTTGAAAGTCATCAGCCGCAGGACCTTGCTGTGAATTGGGCACTTGGAGATGCCTTCATTGTCAGCCATGCTGGCAGCAGAGAAGAACCTGCATTCGGTGGCTGTCAAAATTGTTCGCATAGCACTCCTGTGTGGTAGCCCAGGGTGGGTCATTGCTTTTGAAGCATCTTCAAACATTTGCTAAGGAGAGTCTTGCCTCTGGGGTTTGTTTCTGCAATATTCTTTGTTTCAGCGTGATTAGCAGATACACAGATAAATCATAAAGTTAAACAGCTTGTGCAGTATGTTTGTCAGCTGTTCTCTCAAATGGATTTTCAGCGATGGATCTTGTGGCACTACTCTCCCTTGTCCTTTGCTGACAGGGAAACTGAGGCGCAACGGTTGCGCTGGCTTGTCCATGTTCAGAAGCAGAGACGAGAGTGCCCACCAGGAGTTCTGGCTCTTGTTAGCGATTTTTTTGCTACATCATGCTGTTTCTTCTAAAAATACTTGTGTTTATTTCCAGTCAAATTACTGGGTTCTTACTTACAAAGGTAGAACTGATTTTGCTTGATGTATATTTTATTAAACCTGTTTTCAGTTCTAAGATTGAATTGAATTCAATTTAACTAAAACCACGTTGAAAACCACGTTGAACGTTTTTAGCAAGATCTTTAAACGCGCTTAATTGGAACTCTTCAGGAGTATCACTTATTACCCGCCCTCATCAGATCAAACGCACACAGAAGGCTGGGACACAGGAGAGAGCTTTGTGCGTTCAAAGTGTCTTCTCCTAACTCACCATACAGAGAACATGCGTTTTTCTGTAATGGGACTCTACAGACACGCAAATAGATTGACTCATATTTGATTTAAGTTTTCTAAAGGAATAAAATGTCAGCGTGCTTGTGAATATAGTATTTTGACAGTGAAAAAAGCTCAGGTGTTGGTGAGATTTGAGTACAGATAGTTGAGCTGCTCAGAGCTGAAACATCTTGCTCTCTCCATTACATTTCATGTTACCTACATGCAGGCAGGTGCAGGAAACCCAGCTAACGTCTTTCTGTCTCTCTCTCGAGTTCCACATGAGATTTCAGGGTGTGTAGCACACTTGTCCTCTCCCCTCTCTGTTGCAAGTTGAGTATCTCTGTCTTGTGTACCAAGCTTAGAAAACAGACCTACAACCGTGTTTTACAGAACTAATTATTTGCTTTGTAGAATTCTTGGCTGCATCATTTTGAAAACTTATTACTCTTATGCTGGTCATTTTATGTTGGATAATGTTATGGAGCACCAGGCAAGCAGAGTTTGAGGAAAATGTTTAACAGTTGCTGGTTTAACAGTTGAGATCTTAAAAACACAACATTCAGTATTCTGCCTCTCTCTCTGTTTTTACTACAGGTTGGATTTTTTCCTAGTGAGTGTGTTGAACTAATTAACGACAAAGTTCCTCAGTCCGTGACCAATTCTGTGCCAAAACCAGGTATGTGTATTAAGTTTTACGATGCAGTGAAATGAAATGGAGTTATGTTTTTGGTGTTCCGTGTTTAGTATCTCCTTTATACGTATCGTGTTATGCTCTGTGTGTTGATCATCATTTACACGTGCCACGTTATCCTTTCTATGTGTTGATCATCCACCCATTACCTCTCTCTGAAGAGTTGCCACTGTTGAACGTCTTCCATCTGCGGTGTTTTGTAAGCTAGTATCAGTGTCCATCTCCTGCATGATTTGAAAGCTTTTAAGTTTGCAAGAATTTAAGATTCCTTCAGCAATCTGTAACTAGTGATTCCATGCAACATCCCAGTTCTTGGTGTCCAGAGTGTTGTATGTGAGGTTTTTTTCATACAGAACATACAGGCGACCCAAAAATGTTTATGCTGACTTAGATGGAATAGATTAATTAGGTACTGGAAGCTTCTTTCTGTTTGGGGATTGATGGAAAAAGTCAGATAGAACATAACTTTGGAATCCTAATTGCTTCTGCTCTGGGTATATGACTCCATCTACTTCCTACTGCCTTCTGGACAGTTTTGTATTGTGTGAAATGGAGGCAAATTAATAGCAAACTCTGCTGAGGAAAGGAAAAATAAACAGAAAATGAGATGTTGGATCTGATTCTAAGATCCAAGTGTACACTGGAAGTGATTGCAGATAGGTGTGCTGGCATAACTGAGATCTCTGCAGAATGTACTGGTGGTGAAGCTTTTGTTTTATTCTTCCGATTTTTTAAAAAAGTATCTATATAAAGATATATCTGTATATCTTTTGTATCAAGAGAAGCAGTTTGAAATTGCTGGTCTTTCTTAAAACGTTATGCAGCCGGCAAGTTGAGTTGGAAAGCTGGTTTACTGCTGTTCTTTTCATCTATTTTCTCTACTTTAATGATGTTCCTTATCTTACAAGATTGCTGACTTGATAGTTTAAAACAAATAGACGTGATTCAAAAGTTTGACTTTGACTAAGGGAAATGCATTTTATCAGATCTTGTGTTACAGCTTGGAACTTTTGGTTCAGCGGTAAAAAGCCATGAACACCCTAAGCGACCGGTGCACTGCATTAATCTGCGTGCTTCGAAGAGCTGACAGTTCAGGGAAATAGTTTTCTCAGCCACTGGTATCTCCAGCCTTTGTTACTCCTGGGAACGTGCAAATATGTCTGCCAGAATCAGTGTCACAGAGCTCACCAGTGATTCAGAGCCGGGCAGCAGGTGGTCATTCCATAAATCCAGTATTTGCCTTTTGTTGCTTGAAGCTGATCTCTAAACACTGTGATCGGTCGCTTCTCTGTACTCTACCAGCTAAAGCACGTAGACAAGGGCAACTTTAAATCTAAATACAGGCCGGGCTGATAGACACAATCGTAAGCAAGTGTTTATTATTAAATATGGCTCAGGCAATTCAATGTCACGAGCTGCGGGTGAGTAGTTTCTTGCTATGCTGCAATGAGAGATAATGAAGCAGCATAGATGAATAGATTCTATTTGGCTTTAGCAACACACTAGGGGGTGGATTTCCTCTTCCAGTCCTGGGAAATGTTTGTTACAGAGTTGATACCAAAAGCCCAAGTCCTATTAAAAGTAATAAGTTGAAAGACACTGCCAAGTCATGAGGCTGTCCCTGTTGACCTTCCCTGATAGTTGTTCTACGCGTACAATTAAAGGCAAAAGGCTGCTCTAGAAGAACACTAATGAGCTTTCAGATGTAAGGCTTGCTAGGATGAATGTTGCAGCTGTTTCTGTAATCCTTCCCTGCCCTTCCTTTGCACACAGAATTTATGATACCATTTCTTTGGAGCATTATGCTTTCTATTTTTTCCACCTTGGGAAGTGACAGTGCTTGTACGGTGGAGGCAGAAGCCTGGAAGACTCTTCCTCGGTTGTTACAGAAGTTGTGACTTGGAGGGAGCTAGAAGGAGTCAGGGAGGAGGTTCCCATAGCTGAGGCGTGTTGAATGTGATGCTGGAGAACTCGAGGAACCTATCTGCCTGGAGGAAAAAAAGGACGTGTGAAATACGGAGGGGGTGAGAAGATGAAGGGGGAGGAAGGAGTTTCCGTCTCCTGGGCTGGGTTAGCACCCAGCTGCACCAGCCGCCTCAGCGGGGCCCAGGCAGGCGGCACAGGGGCAGGAGTGAGTTGCTGGGGCACCCTGAGTGCGAAAGGTGAAATCGGATCCTTCCAAGAGCCTCGCTAGGAATTGCATTGCTGGGATAACACAGAAGAGCTTGCATTTTCCTCACCCGTATTCCGTGCATTTAGTGTGTGCTAGTCTATGGCTTAAACATGTAGGGTATTTCTCATCTACTCAAATATCCCCATCAATTCATTTCTTCCCTTTAGCTGTATTTTAAACATCAGATTGGATTTTTCCAAGGAATAGAGGCTTTTCTAAAAGGAACCACTTGGAGCTTTTGTCCTTACTCACCATTAGCAGAGTACTTCATCTAGAATTAATGTGAAGTTTTAGATTTGGGCTTGATAAGACATACTTATCAACATGCAAACTTTATTTTCTTTAATCAAAATATGATGTGCAGAGCGTCTGGGACATTTTGTATCTGCAGCATGAAGCTCTTTGCCATGAAGGCATTTACAAACATAGAACTCCTTGTGTTGTTTAATTGTCCATAGATTTGGCTGGGTTGAGTAATCTAATGAAAAGCAGATGGAAAGCAAAGAACTTCCTGCCCTGCGTTTTTATTATTATTTATAATTAGAGGTTTTGATTTGCAGAAGTGATGGGGACAGCATTTTAATAGAAACATAAAATATTGCCATGGTCTATAATGCAGCACAAATAATGACTGAAGCTCAAATGAAAATGAGACAGGGGGAATGGGAGAGGAGGGTTGGGTTTAAGTGCAAACTCTGCTTTTAGAAGCAGTATTCTCTTTGACTGTGGAAGTACAGGCTTACACCCGCGATCACGCAGCCAGTGCCTGAGATAAATGAAAGAAAATGGGCCATACAGGAAAACTGTCCATTTTATTCAATTCTGAAAATTCAAAGTAATAAGAAAGAATATTGGTTTTGCCTTGAGTCACCTCTGAAATATATTTGACAATGAAGTTTGGATTGTCAAAGCCATCATCTCCCAAAACACCGCTGGGGTAGGTACGCTTGCAGCGATGTATATATATGTGTGTGCAGGCATGTGTGCACAAACCGTCACCTGAAAATTAAAGTCGGTTTCATTATTGCGTGACAAAATTGTTTAGCATTTTCCTTCTTCAAACTTTGTACGCATGAGAAGGTCTTACAAGAAAAAGGGGTGCTCGGGAGGTCTGGGAAGTTGCCTGTTGAGCGGTATTTTCCCTTCAGTATTGTACCAAGCCCGTGCTCCCATTTTTTTCATGCTCAGTGCTGCAAGAAAATGCTTTTTTTTTCAGGTGGGATGCAAACTGTTTATGTAAAAAGCACTGTAGAGATCTAGGAAGGTAGTGTGGGCTCATCAAACCCCAGATTTCTTGAGCACTTTCCTTTTTTCTAAATTCTTCCCATATTCTTACTCAGATACAATACTCTAATGATAACTTCTTAGCCTAAATTATTATCTTGAATTGGTATCTAATATTTCATACCTAATACCATTTACTGACAATTTAGCTGAATTTCAGTACTGGAATAGATGGATTCAGCTTGTATTTATAAAGATTTTTAAAGAGATACAGGATAAAGGTTGCATTTGAATTTCAGATATTCGGTGAGAAGTGAATCTTTTAAATATTCATTGTGCTGCTTAGAAGAAAAAAAAAAATGAATAGCTGTTTTGTTTTTTCCTTCTAAGTGAACATTTGGGAATTGCCTGTAGATTGTGGCCGTGTTTACTCTTCTCATTCACTTGTGTCCATCTCTGGTTGGTCTTTTCTGGGCACAGTGTGTATGTGTGTGCGTGTTCATATTGTCCCCGCTCATCGTTTTGGCATCGTTAACAGCAGCATGTCTCAGCTATCTGTTTCAGTCCCTTCTTTCTCATAATTCTGGATATTTGTAGTTTCGTGGCTTTTGCTATCAAGTAGCCTCTTGCTGTGTACCCAATCTTCACTGCAGTGTGCCTTGGCATGATGATTTGTTTGCATTTTCTAAACATGGTTGCTGCTGGGGCGTCTGGTTTTGGTGGGGAAACAAAGAATAAAGATGCAGTTTGCAGTGGGCCAGTTAGAGCTTGAGTGAAGAAATGGGGGATAAGAAGGTAATGTTTCCCTTTTTTTCAAAACAATGAGCGTTTTTAAAACTTGGGGGGTCCTTCTTACCAGTTCCTCAGTCTTGCTTAGCATAAAAGAATGAATAACCCCAGCAGCTCTGCCTGGCTTTATGGAGGGTTTTTCAAATTCCTGTCTCACCCATTCATTTAGTTTAGATTTAACAGGTAAATGTACTCTTATCATATGCAACTAAGGGCACATGAAAGGGTACTTGTTAGTGTTACAAGCTGCTGTAAATGAATAATTTTTTTTTTAAACATAAATAACGGATTAATCTGGGTCAACACACCAAATACAGATAGTCCACTGAACTTCAGGAGGATTGAAATTTAGGTCTGGATCGGGCAACAGACTCTGTTCTGACCTCCTGAAGACTCTAGTACAGCCCTGAATGAATTAATTTTAACTGCAAAAATGCAAACTGAGTTACATTCATTGTGTTAGAGCTATTGCAATCATAGCACTCTTAAGAGGTCGTGCCTGCTTTGAAACAGGCTAGTTGCTAATCCCTGGACAAGAAAGATTGTGGGTTTTTTTTAAATAAAAATAAAATCAGGAAGAATAAGGTGGAAATAGAACTTACATTCTGCAGATGCCGGGGTTGAACAGCCATTTGACACTGATGAGTGCATAATGTCTTAATTAGTGTTTTTATAAGGAAAATATGGAAAGATAAAATGTATGTAATTAGTACCAGTCTCGTTAATCTTATGTAAGCAAACCAGTTGTTTGGCGGTCAACATGCAACTGACTCATTAAAGCTAAATTAAATGAAAATTTTATTAAGCCAAGACAGGTATCCGTTTCCAGCGTGGAAGCAGACAGGGAATAAACATACTAAAATGCTGAGGGCCGCCGAATATAGCTCTTGATGCAGAAGACAGAAGATGTGCTTTCAGTATCGACAGACCTAAGGCCCAATCCTTCAAGAAATCGTGTTCTCTTGGCTCCTTGGAGCTCAGGCAGAGCCGTGAGCGGGCAAAGATCTCGGGATGAAAGCTCAACACCGTGAGGGCAAACACAACTTCTTTAGGAGACTTGCGCACGTCTTGGGAATGTGCTGTGGATATTTCTCCAAGGCTCTGAAAGCCCCCGTGGTTCAGCCTAGTGGGCTGGGTCTTGGGAGGCTTCAGTAGGACAATGTCAACTCGCTTTAAGCCCAGATTGGAGCTGGTGTGATCTGTGGGGAAGTTATTTCCCGGACTTTGTGTTTTCTCTCTTCCATCCAAAAAGAGCCAACACTTGGGGGTGAGGCAGCAAGAGCAAAGTCTCTGCCTTCTCTGCAATTAATGATTTTCGGGGAGAACACCTTTTGTCAGTAGGAAAACATAGCTCCGAGACAATGTTGTTTTTCTTTTTGCACAGAATGAAAAATAAGATAAAGCAGCTGTCTGCTTTAGCACCATTGGAACTGGAGGAAAGCTAAATGTGCAAGGAACCGAATTACGCAAAATGTAAATTTACAAATCTGGGAGTTGTTTTCTTTTGTAAGTGGTTGGCATTGTCCATCTATATAAAGAAATATTGCATCTTCCAGCCCTGTTTCTGACTCAACAAAGTACTTAAAGATGGGCTTAACCATAAACACATGCTTAGCAGACACTGGAAGTAATGCAAACAAATCCTGTGCTTCGCTGTGTTGCTCAGCAGGGACGGGCCTTGTGCTAAAAGTTCAAACATGCAAAATGTTTTGGGTTTTTTTTGAGCTGGGACACACTGGGTGGGGAATTCTTGGATCCTAATGAATTCCCAAAGTGTTTAGGGAATAAAGCGCCAAACAAATTGAAGGATTGGGCCTGTGGTCGTATTTTGCGCTGTGTATAGCCTAGCTGAGCTGTATATGAAATTAACCCATTTGCAATGGGTGCGTGTTTTAACCAACTTTTTTTTGTTTGTTTGTTTTCCTTTTTTTTTATTTATACCTTCCCAGTCTCCCCTGCCCACGGAGCCCGTCCAGCGTCCTGGAGCTACTTCCCCCCTTGTACGTTTTCATTTATTCCTTTTTTCTTCTTTCACTCTTTCTCTCCCTGTCTCTGTGTGTGTGTGTGTCTTTTTTTTCCTTCTTCTGTACATGCAAGTCAGTAGCACTAATGTTTTGAAGGATATTCAGGGAAACCAAACCAAACCTTTTGTCTAACGTGCCTCTGTAAAAGCTCTTTAGACATAAAAACGATACAGCAGGGAAACAAAGAAACTGATTCTAACCCTTTTCTGTTGGAGATGATAGAATCATTTTGAATCAATAAAACCATAACTGAAAGAAATTAAGTGCCAGGCAACCAAAAACGAATGTCAGTGTGAAAGAAAGAGAAGTTAAAAATGGGTGATGGAGAGGAATTAAATGTGGCTCTGAAAGTTTGTTAGAGCTTGAAAATCTTCAGAAGCAAAGATTCCTTTTTTTTTTTAAAAAAAAAAATCAGAAAATGCTGTTTGTGCTTAGCATCTCACAATGCCCAGAGTGAAACTGTGAAGTTAGGTGGGAATGGCTTACTTATCCAGAGTCCTGCTTCACGTTGCCATGGTCGTCTTTAGATCCTGTTAGTGCTGATCTAGACCTCGGAGCACTAACCTAGCGTCGGTAAGATGGGAGGCTGTTTCCATAGACTTAACTTTTTTTACAGTAAACGTCTCATTTACATGTATCGGCTCCCCCGAGATGTTGTTTGGAGTTCATAAATCAGTCTGAAAACTGGATGTGCAAATATTGTAGATAGATCTAGATATATAGAACAAAATATATATGTATATATATGTCTATATATGCTTTCCCCATGCACATACACACGTCCAGCCTGTTGGCATAGAGACTGTGCGCCGATACCCTCGTAACGTGGGAAACAGGCACGTGGTTCCTATCCCCGATCCTTCCTTCAGGGAAGGAATGTTCTCTGACAGCAAACCCCTTGTTTTGGGTGCGAAGCCTCAACTTTGTGAGCACCCTCCCGAGCGTGTGCCAGCATGATCAAACGCTCTGCAGCCAGAAAGGTGGAGCCTTCAGAGAGGGAGAACAGGGTTTGTATTTCAGGTACGATCACGGAAGAGTGTGCTTGGTGGGGCTTCTTCCACTGCACATATCCAAACCAGCAACAGGAGCCAGGGAACAGTTAAACTGGGGTAGAGTTTTTAAGAATGAGGGCAAAAATTGTTGCCATGACTGGCTATATGCACTGGTAAAGAAATAACGTGCCAAAAAGTTGGGAGGAGTCAGAATAGTGAATGCTCGTAAGATGCAAAGAGTTTCCTTTGGACATGCAGGTATGGAGAAAAGATTTTTCTTAGTTTTTTCCTTTTATAGTCAAGTTCCTTGAATCCATGAGCCCTTCAAAGAGCCATTCCTGCGAAGGATCAGTAGCAGTTAACTTAAGGTAATAAAGGCAGGGTTGGGCTTTTTGCCCTGTTTAACATGAAAACAAAGAATGGGCAGATTTCTGGTGCCTTAACGCAACCTGAAAGGTTAGCGTTCAGAGCCGCCCTCCTTTTTAAGCTGTTTGTGAGAGGAGGAGTTCAACACTAGAGCAGCTATGATACTTCTGCTCAAAGGTATAAGGCTTATTAGTGGTTCTGCTTGTTTTTCATGTGAAATTAATTTCTTTGGACGGCCCTGTCCCTTTGTGAGTCATGTAATTGCAACAGAGACTAGAAACTTGGCTATCGCTGCACAGAGCACCGCTAGAGAGACCATGTGCCACATCCCTCACATGCCTGAGCACTCCTCTGTGGTCTGCGCTGGTGGTTCTTGTTTATAATATTTCTGTGTACCAAGGCTCATGGTTGCCTGTCTTCTGTAACGGGTACTTTAGGAAGATACTTGATGTATTTTGTAAGTATGGAAGCTTTGAGATGCTGTTCAGGCTCTGCTGGTGTTGTGGGGGAAGTTACTTCCCGGGCTCATGAAGCGGTTTTTAGACACTGAAGTTCTTTTTTGGCCCTAAGCTTCCCCAGGTAAAACGAGCTGAGATCTGAATAGGGAGGCAGGGGCTGAAATAAGTTTTTGAAACTGGGACAGAGCGCCTCTGAAAATGAGCTGTAAATCTTTGCTCTCCCAACCATACCAAAGACCATCGTTCTGCAAGTTGCAGCTATGTTTAAAATCACAGATTCTTCCACTAGCATTTGCCAACCTGAATTGAGATCTAGCGTATATAATTTTTTAAACTCTTTTTACAGTGCAAACTGTTTACAGCGATACGTGTACACAACATGTGTGTTTGCACTGGAACTGAGAATTAGACTGCGTACTCTGTGGTCACACCTGAGCCAGCTTTAAGCCCAGTTGTTCAGGTACCAGTAGCATCCACCTTCATCCTCAGCAGCTCAAGTTTTCTTGAGATTTGGGAGTTTACTCAGCTTGTTTCATCTTACCTCATCTTTTTGCTGTTCAATCCTGTGAGCTTGGCATTTCACTTCGCTTAGACTCCTTTTTGCACGTAGACATTGCCAGTTAAGAACACTTCAGGTGTAGAACATGCCAGAGAAACACCACCTTAGAAAGCACAACACTGAAGCCTGGACTTCTCTGGCACCATTTCTCTAATTGCTGTCTCTACAAATTAAATTGTTAGTCTCCTGCAGCTTGTTCCAGGAGATATTTTAACTTTGTTCTTTCTCCTGCCTTCTGTCTGTCCCTCTGCCCTCTTCCCACCTGACCTTAATTACGTGCAGATTTGGAGATGGATAGTGTAAAGCCAGGCTCTGCATGTGTTACAGAGGCTCTGAACCAGTCCCAGCTGAGCTCAGGTAGAGCCCGTTATGTACAATTAGTCTCTCAGTGTCCTAACCAAGTCTAACACTGTACGTGATAGCAATAACCATTTACTAACACCCTAGGTTTGGTTGCAGAAGCTAGATGTAGTTGAAATAGTTTATTTTTTTTTATATATATATTAATATATGTGTTGGCTGGAAAAGCCAATGCCTGATTCTAAGAATCTGCCTTCCCGCAGGCAGATTTTCTGCAAGTGATTTCATCCAAGTCAGCGAGTCCAAATGTTAAGAGTACTGCTTAACATGACTGGGTCTTGTATCAGGAATGCGCCGCAGTATCGGTGGCTACGTGGCTATTAGTCTATTATAAATTAGCTTCTCTTCCCCCCCCCCCCCCCCCCCCCCCCCCCCCAACTGCTGAATTTCTAAATATAAAGTGTTCTTCTTTTCCCAGGCTTTCAATTTGTGCCTCAGAAAGATATATCCAAAGAGTGTGCCAAACCCTATTTGACCATGTTCTGGAAGAAAGAACTTGCTTGAATAAGAGAGAAAAGAAATGTGGTTAAATACTATAGTTTTATGGCAACGTAAATGACCCTAATGTGTACCCAGTTGCACAGTGATAGCAGAAAACAACCGTGCTGTGTTGTCATTGTCATGACAACGTCCCTATAGCTTTTCAGAACCAACATTAAGTAAAATTAAAGTGTTCCAGTGGAACTAAGGAGCTGAGATATGTCTCTGGTACACTTTATGTACTTAAACCATTCGATCGTCAGTTACTGAGAGGTATTTGATAACAGACATTTCAAATTTTTTTGTTTCATTAAATCATATCTGGACTTCTGTTTTCCTGGATCTCCTAAGTGCTTTGAAGGAAAATGTACGTGGAATTTCAGGAGAGACTGAGTAGCAAACGGTGCAAGTTCTGTTTTCCAGCAGGCCTCATCAGGGCTGTACAGTAAGGCAGGCAACACGTCTCATTTCTTGCAGTGTTCAGACAGCGCGTTGTCCTCTTAGGCCTCCCTGTTTCATCTAGCCCCTTTGTATTGCGGTTGAAATGAATTTGCAGGGTAACTGCACCTTTCACAGAGATCATCCCAATCTATTCTTTGGGTAAGATGAATAGGTTAATGGATATTTGATATTGAAGTGATATAAATAATAATGAATCAATACAGCCAGTCAGAGCTCACTTGGGCCCTGCTGTCCACAACGCTGGTGGTGTTTCAGTTTATTAAGGAGGCTAGTGTGGGTGCAATTCAGTGATGTTAAGTGCTCGGTAAGTGGCAGGCATCTTTTCTAATTGTATTTCAACCGATTGCAAATCTTCTTGTGTTTGCCTACATGTAAAGCTCTGCCTCTGCTGAAATCCTTGTCTGTATTTCCATTGTTAGCTTCTAAAGTCACCAAAGGCGGATTTATTTTTTAACTAGGCTTTATGGCTTTATTTTACTCCCATAATAAGTGTTGGATGCTTGCTTTAAAAAAAAAAAAAAAAGACATTATTTTAGCATTATTATTTTGCTGGTAGTTTGCATCTTGGCTACATTAGGAATGCCAAACTTAGTCTTCCATAATCATGTTGCGTTGCATTGCTTGCTTTCAGTGCAGTGAATTCTGATAAAGTGCTTATTTAATCTGAATTGCTCCAGTAATTACCTGTTTTTAGGAGAAGGGGATTTATTGCCGTGACTGCCCAGCACTGCACCCAGCTATAAGACATGCTATTGCAGTGGTTAGTCTTTTTAGGTCTTTAAATTCGTGTACAGAATTAAAGTATAAATCAGAACGGCAGCAGCGTTTTTCTGTTAGTTTTTCATTTCCTTGGAGTCTTCCTTTCTCTTTGCTCTCCCTCCCTTGTTTCAAGTGATTCTTCCTCCTCCTTTTTTTCCTTCCCGTTTTTTTGGCAGAAATAGAAAGGGACGAGAACTGTGGGCTGATCTGTGGAAATGCTGCTATATACAGAATTCATCTGCTCTCCTATGAAAGTCGCACCATAAAATCTGTGATTCTGCAGGAAAGTATGAGTTTGAGAGAACAGCTCCCTAGAGCCGGTGTGCTAGGAACAGATATTGACAGAACCTCTGAATTACAGAGTCTCTGTTCAGTGGACAAGTGCGCATGGGTCTGTACGACGAGCATCCCAACAGCAGCAACCTATGTCCTGCCCTGGGTGCTAAAGAGTCCCTCGTCAGCCAGTGAATAGCAGTCTGGGGAGTCCGCTACCAAACTGGGAGAAGTAGTGGATTTACATGGAGCTTAAAAACAGTTCTCAAAGTTAAAAAGTGTCAAATATTTTTTCTGCACACTGCAATGAACCTCTGACTATGAGAACATTTTTTTTTTTTATATGTAACTTGCTTTTGAATTTAGCCTTCTCTGGCAAATCTAAAATACTTTCCCTGTCCAGCTAAATAAAATCTATAAGTCTTGGCTAGCTCCTAAGTGAGAGACGAGCAAGAATTTTAGGTATTTCAAATAAGTACATAAGGATACATAGCATTAGGAAGTCAATGTGTTTTTTTCTTCCTTGTCAATCCTTTAATCCTTTAACAGTGCAGATGTTTTCTGAGAGTAGTAGTGAGAACCAAGCGTGCATTTTGGCAGTGTTTTTAAGCACCCGTGGTTGTGTTTCTCACCCACAGACTCTGTGGAGCTTTAGGTAATGTTTGTGGTTGAGGCAGTATTTGCAATCTGAACAAATAGATATTTTTGTAACATTTCCTAGGTGCTATGGAAACGTGTCTTGATGGTTATCAGGTATTTGTGAGTAAACTGGCTGACATTTTCTTCAAGAGGCCTGGATTTGAAAGGACGGAGTTTTCCCTGGAGAAGAGAAGGGGTTTGGGTATTGCTGCTGTGTCTGAAGGGTCCGGGGGAAGCAGGGCCAGAGGCGGCGGGAGCTTGGCAGGGCAGGAGGCTCCACGCTCTGGGGGAAGACCAGGAGGGAGGTCTGGACCGAACCAAAGAGCATCTGCAGGCTCTAGGGACCCGAGATGAGGAGAAGGATACAGTTTGGTTCTGCTGTTTCATTTATTTCTTTTTTTTTTTCTTTTTTAGCTGAAGTAAAAAGCGAGTTTTCTAATCTGTTAGAATACCTGCTTGTCTTCTCCCTCCCACCCCCCGAGAAGGGGAGCCTTTGTCATTTCAGCAACAAATGCCATGTGTGCAAAGCAAGCAGTTTACGGGGATAAGTTATTTCACATGAGCATTGCCTTGTACCCTGTGTAATTATTCGCACAAGTGTGATCTGAATGAAAAAGATGATTGCCCTGGTGACCTTTTGGCTTCTTTCTACAATATCATTAACAGCAGAGGTGTGGGGCGTCCTGAACGAGGCCTCTGTCTCCAGCCTCAGGCCAGATTTGCACTAACGTTTTTCCTGGCACAGCTGAGTCTGCTGTAAGCATGAAAAAGATCGCACCCAGAGCTGACACAGCTTATCTGCCAAAGGAAAAAAACCCCAACAAAACCACCCTGAACACCAAGTCGGGGTGTAGGCACAGCTGTCCCGGCAGAAGAGCCCTTTTGTCAGCTTGGGTTATGTCAAGGGGAGTAGCAGAGCTCTGCCAGCAGCATCTTCTCTCAGCACATCCCGCATCTCCACTGGGAGGCACTACTGGTGTGACTGCAGCACTGGAAGTGAGCCTGGAGTCTCCTAAGGCACAGGGAAATGCCTGGAACACAGGTAGAAGGAAGAGACGGATTAATTTCTGTATTCCCTGTAGTGCAATTTCTTCCTCCTGTGTGGTCACTCGTGGCCCCTGAGGCTTTCTGAAGAAGTGGAACCCGTAGAGAGTACCTTCAGGCTTCCCAAATTTTGACAGGTAATTTTGTGGCAAGTCTTGGCCATGTTTCCTGGGGAATTTTAATAGGAAAAGAAAACGAACAAGTGCGATGTATGGATCTGTGCACAGTCTGTACGCATCAGTTCAGAAATAATTACATAGATCTGTGCATTGTGTAGGTAAGAAAGAGATGTAGGAGTGTTTCTGTTACGGAAACATTCACGGCGTTTGGGGCTGGCACGCTTAACCTTTTCTTGAGAGGTTGAATCCACTGAAATAGGATGACTACTTGTGAAGGAAAGCGGTGAAACTTGGCTGAGTGCAGGGGTGTTGGAGGCACCAATGTGCTATTAATAAGGCCGGCTCGCTTTTCACACGTTCTGCGCTTCTTTCTCACTCTGCCTGCTCTCCACTTATTCAGGTTGGGGGGTTTTGTTATTTTTAAACAAGATTATTTTTTTCCTTTCTCACAAGCTCTGTCAAAATGGGTCTTAACTCTAATTTTGGCTTGGGCAAAACTCTGCAGTTATGCTAAGAGCTTTGAAATCATGGGAAAAGGTAGTTTGTTCTGCTCTGCTTTTCCTCTTCTTTTCTCCTAAATAATTCTGTAAATTAGTGCAGGAGCCAGAATGATTTTCAGGCAGCTCTAACCTTCGATGATAGCACACAGCTCTGATCTCTTCTTGCACTGGCATATGGATTTATCAAGGGTCATGCCGGTGCATATCTCAAATCGCCAATTAAAACCTGGTCTTGTTAAGTTCACATAGTCTGAGCAGCTACATCGTCACCGCTCTGCATGCAGAGGAGCGGTGCTCGGGCTCTGACTCCATCTGGCTGTCACTCTGATGCCCGTAGGGATCGGGGATGTTGCTCCATCTGCAAGAAAGGGTCTGTGTGAAACTATAAATTAATGGTAAAAGTGAGTGGAGCTGGAGAATATACGCTGGCAAATCCATAATGTTTGTTTGGCTTTCGAAGAAGGTCTTGGTTTGGGCACAGCTATGGCGGATGTCTGGGCGGATCCGTCCCATATCATCCGCTGCTTGGACAGGATCGGCGGCGTGTTTCCACCAGAAATCCTACATACGCAGCCAAGGCAAGACGACTCCTCTGCCCCTCTCTGCCTCTCCATCTCTCCTTCCCCTCCCTGCGCTTCTTCCCCCTCCCCTGGTAGTGAATTTAAACTGCTGCAAACTGCAGATCGTAGCGTTACTCCGGCCTTCAGGACTTGCTTCGCTAGCTCGTGAATCAGCCTGTGCCTGTGGTTAGTTCAGAAGACTTTGCTGATCCGACGTTTCATCTGCCGGATTTCATTTAAGAACTTGTGTCAGTGCCGCGCTCATTCTTCTTCAGCGTTTAATCCTGTAACTGCAGTGGGAAGCTTGCGTCAAATTCTTCGATGTGTTCTCATGGGAACTTGCTTTTGCTAAAGGAAAGGCAAGTGAAAGTCCTCTGTTACCCGCTTGGCTGTGTATTACCTCATTCCTGACTGCTTTTTTACCTTTGTGAATGAAATGTTTGGACTCTTTTTCTTGCAAACCTGGACAGCCGTGGCAGACCAGGGCTGCGTCCACCAACAGAGCGATCGTCCAGGTACTCTGTGGCCTGAGGGACCTTTAATGCCAAACCTGGGTTCTGTGAGCTCTGTGAATCAAATCTGAGGTTATCCCATGGCAGTTTATTGCATCGTGGGCTGTTCTGTCGGGGTTTTTTTTTCAATCTCCCAGTCTGCTTTCATCTATAATCTTAGTTTCTCCCCCAAACCCTTTTTTAAAAAAGGAGGGTTTGTTTATTTGGGGGGTTCTTTTTTTGAGAGTGGTTGATTGCAGGATAAATCTAGCTGAGTAAGAAGCAGCATTGAAAAATACTGGCTGCCTAACTTCTAATAATGGCTTGAAGCTTCCTTCAGTGGTTACATTTGCAAAACCAGAAAGTGGAAGAAGCTACAGGGTATATTAATAACATTTTTTAGGTTACTCTGCCTTCCCAGTACTTCTATCTGAAATAACTTTCAGGGGATAGGTTAAACTTCAGAATGCTTTAAGGATGGAGTTTGTGACAAGCGTGTGGATGGAGCCTTTTTGTCTATGATTTCAAATGCTTGGGCTTGTGAGCTGTGTTTAAGAGTTAGACACGCGTTAGCTACCTCTTCTGCTCCGCTGCAAGCTGATGAACACGTAAGTAGCGGAGAATGCATCTCTTTTGCTTGTTTTTATTCCTTAAAATTGCCTGGCAAAAGAAATTAGGAACAGAAAATGAGACCCACATGTGAAGATATTTTATTATTTTCAACCAAGAGATTGAGAAGCAGCAAGAGGGCATCACAGTATGTTCAGCACAGCAGAGGGCAAAGATCCCCCGTCTAGGGCAGAGCCCCCAGGCTCCGGCACCAGGGTTGTGTCCGGGTGGTGACGTGACCAAGCCCTTCAGCCGCGCGGCAGCGCTGTGCCAGCTGCAGAAGAGCCGCATCCCTGGTTGCTTGGGTTTCGTTCCCACAAGAAAGGCGTTTTGTAACAAGCATGAAGTATTTTTCTTTACAGGCACCAAAGCGCAGGTGGGGGAAAGGTGTGCCATTGTACGCCACGTAGTAAAATACCTCCTCAAGCGCTGTTGGTCATCACAGCGATAATTTTCAAAGGTAATGCCCAAATCTACAGTTGAGGGAGTCCTGTGTTGTGGGTGATGCAGCTGTTACGTTCCTGCTCCAATGAGCAAAAATAGGATTGTGCGATCTCTGACCCTAGTCTGAAACCATGCACCCGCAAACTGTGCGAACCGGAGCAGTTTGTCACAACATGGTTAATCAGCCTCGCACGATTCTACCTGCCCAAGCCTGGCCTACGCTAAAAAGCAAAAAAAAAAACCCTGATGTAGGGACCATATAACACATCCTGGCAGTTTTGGGTAGCCGATAGTGTCACTACTCTGCAGTCCCGCGTACTGTTTTGCTATTTGGAACTACTGTATGTGCATTTTGCATGTCAATTTTGAATAGTGTTGCTTCTGTTGTAATCGTTCCCCATTTGTGTTGGGATTTTACCCACTTTTATCAATGGGTTTGATAGGAAGAACATTCCTGGAATGGTGAGTTGCTATCGGGAAGGTTTTGTACTCAGAACTGTACATTAGCACATACAGAACCGGATTTAGGAGTCGTGCTTGGCTGCTAAGGAAAAAAGTAATGTGATGGTGTGATCGTTGTCCAACCAAAACAATTCCAGTCATAAATACCAAGTATAATAAGTAGCTGGAGAACAAGCATCATTTGGAGATAGGAGTCAGCAAACAATTTTGAAAATAACACATTTGCTTGAGGAGAAGCCGTGAACACCAAAAGGAATGAGTTTTACCCTCCTGATGACTAGGATGTCTGCATAAATAGAAGCAGATTCCTCTTTAATCCTTCTGACCCTGAGGTCAACCATGAGGTTGTCCAACCTACCTAGTGAGCCCACATTTTAAAGTGCGTGACAGCAATTACTGAGATCGTTAAACTCCATTGCAGCCTCCTATGAACCGAGGAGCTCGGGGTCAGCATGGTTAAACGGAACCGCAGCAGTATTTATTCCTCAAGAACATAAATGCAGGTAACGCCACCAGCGTCTCTGGCGCTAGAACAAGGCTGGAAGGCTTGGCTGAAGTTTCCCCAGCCCCGTGACCCTCGTGGCTTTTGTCCTTGCTGCCGGTGCTGGCCTTGCTGCGGCTGAGCAGGGCTGACAGAGCTGGTGGTACAGTCCGGTTACGGTGTGTTGTGCTTTCTGCGCTGGAGTGCGGCGTGCCGATACAGTTGGGGTTTGGAGCTGGGCTGCAAACGGGGTCACTCTAAAATGATCCGTGTCTTTTGGCTTTGTTTTAAATAGCAGAACTCCCGGAGAATTTTTAATTGAGTTTGTTTTCTGTGATCTGATCAATGCGGCCACAAACTGTGCTGGTTAACAGCCACTCAGAGTGGGAGGGGGCATAATTTCTTTAGCACAGTAATTAGATTAACAGAGCGGACACCCGAGGTGCGAAGTGTCTCTGTTGTCCCCAGAGCTGGGGGGCAGAGGGGCTCGTGCGTGCGTGGCCCAGCCTGTGTCCGGTCTGCAGGTTCGAACGTGCTTCCATTGAAGCGCTCAAGCGTGCTCAACATTTCTCCCTTCCTTTTGGACATGCTGAGACAGCCTCTTAGCGTGGACTGGAGGATTTGCAGTGTGAGTGGTGAGTGAGAAACCTGCACTTAAGTGATGGGGCAGACGTACCCCTAATCTCTGCAGTCTCTACGAAATGGGGCTTTGGCCGTTACTGCGGTGCTCCTCGGTGGTCTTCGGGGTGGGGAGGTGCAGTTTAGCGCAATGCAAGGAACGAGAAAGCTGCGGGTAAATTTGAGCGTAGTTCTTTGCGCCCAGAGGTACTCGCAAGCTAGCAGAGGGTGGCAAGCCCGGGTCCGTCCTGGTAACAGAGGCTGACGAGAGGTCGTGGGTTACGTTGAGAGAAACCAGAGCTCTGACATTCCCCAGACGGAGCTGCTTTTGCTTTCCCTCCATTTCTGGTCCTCTGCCCTTTGTCCACCGAGGGTCATTGCCCAGCCGGGGTCGAGCGGGCCTCGGGGAGGGAGCGAGGTGGGGCAGGGGCAGGGCCCGGCGGCGGCCCCCCGAGGCCCGCAGGTGCGGCGGGGCCCGGCGCTCAGCGGCAAGCCCGGGGCTGGGCCTGCCGGCTGCGGGGAGGCAGAGCCGGCCCCGGGCAGGTTGCCCCGGGGACGGGGAGAAGGGGGGCGGCCGCGGCGCGGGGCTGCCGGCTCGGGCGGAGCATCGCGGGGGGGGGGACGGGACACACACGCTGCGACCGGGCAGCGGCTCCGGCAGCCGGCGTGGAAGGAGGCACCTGCGGGAGGTGGAGCCGGGCCGGCGGGGCTGGTTTCGCCGGGGAGGGGCCTGGCAGGAGCCGCAGAGGCGGCGTGCACCCACCCGCACCTCCCGGGCTGAGCCGCGCTGCCGGCGCACCGAGCGGGGCCGAGCCGCCGCCGCCCGCCGCTCATCCCCCGCGGGCAGAGCCGAGCCGGGGGGTCGCAGCCGCCCCCGAGGTTTGCTGCCTGCGACGAGGCGAGGAAGGTAAGAGAGGTCTCTTCTTCCCCGCCCCCCGCATTAGCATCTTTCTTATGTAAGACTTGCGGAGTATTTTTAGGCTCCCGAGCCCACTTGTTGCTTAGTAACTTGCCAGCTATTTAATTTGCGGTTTTGGAGAATTAATGTCTTTGAACGAAGATATTTTCTTTTCTGGCAACGTTGCATGGGGAAAGAGGCGGCTTGGCACGTACTGGAGTTAAGACCCCCCCGGTTGGTGCCGTAAGGTGTCCTGCATACGGACACGGGTGGCACGGGACATCGTGCCCGGAGCAGAACCCATCTTATCCAGGGGCAACGCAATCCAGGCTCTGAAATGACTTCTGCTGTGGTGGGGCAGCCTGGGATCATGTTTTCAGCCAGCTGAAAAAATACGTGATACTCAGTAATTCCTCATCTGGCACCCTGGCTGCTGGCTGTAGACCTGTTTGTTTCTGCTGTGGGAGAAGATCCTGGGGATCTGTGCCCTTGGGCAGGTTGCCTGGCTTGGTGGTTGCCTTCTCTTGCCAACCGAAGACTGATGAACGCCGCATACTTCCCCCTCCCCCCCCCTTGCTAATTGTTTCATTTCTGTTTCCCTTTTACTAATCTCTGACTTCAGGTTTCTATTGCACCTGTCTACTCACTAGTTCCATAGTTGTAAACTCTTTTATTAGACCGAGTCTAGGGTCACGGGTGTGTAGCGAGCCGGAGCTGTTAAAGGGAGCCTCTTTCATGTCTGGGATGATTTGTGTGAGGGTTCCCACCCAAATCCCAGGGGAGAAGCAATTGCAGCTTGCAGGCCCCCTCCGGCACAGTCAAGTATGCCCGCACGGTCCTTGGGGTTGCAGAGATGCGAGATCAGTGCTTCCTGCTCGGATTTATACCCAGCTCCCAAAGAGGCAGCTGACAGATGGGAATGTCTAGAATTTGAATTTCAATAGATTTTTGCATATCACTTTATCTTTTTGTTTTCCCTCCCTCCCCAGACTGGCACTCGGAGGACATAGGATGCATTCCTAAGCATTAATATTATTGATGCTGTTGTTCAGGAGAAGGAGGCTTCCTATTTAGAAATGCTAGTCCTTTGTTTGCTGGGGCCCCGGGGCAGCGAACGCACACTCTGAAAAATAAAATTCCCAGGGAGAGTAGTTACCGTGATCACAGTAGACCCTTTGCAAGTAGCCATGGCTCGTCTGTTCATATTTGTTCAGAAAACCTCCTAGAAGCTATAGTCCATTTTAAAGACTAAATGCCCTGCAGGATCTTATTATTTATGACAGAGAAGACAGGAGGCCTTCCCTTTCCACTCTTCCCCGACCTCCTTTGTTCTGGGTACCACACAGGCATGATAAAAGAGTCTCGTTTGAAATCAAAGCTCTGGACTGGTAAGATAAAGGAAAAGAATAAAGCAGGCAAAACAATACAGTATCTGCATTCCTACGTCTTGGAAAGCAGATTTAGTTCGCCACAAATCCCCAAACGTATTGGGCCCAATTTTCATTTTCAGTAAAGCCTTTTTACACTTCCTTAGCTGTGTAAGGAGGGTGTATGGGAAGATGCCATTTTCATCCGCTTTAAAGCTCTCGTATCCTGCCGGTGCTGTATAAAGCGACTGTAATGTGCGTGAGGCTCGTGTCTGCTGCCTTCAATACTGTTACCACTCCAGGTGAGTGGGAATTTTGCTTCCAAAGGCAGAATCATCTCAGGGCTTAATGCAGGTGTTAATAGCTAAAGTATAAATGATTCAGAAGGTCAGGGTTGTAAATGGAAAACGAACCAGAACGATATCAATCTTGGAAGAGTAGGTCGCTGTAATTTGCAAGTAACTGGTCTGGGCTGTGAACAGCTGCCCTCTGGCTAGTGAGAATGGAGATAGGCATCTTCTGTGGAGGGACTGGGAGAGCAGCACTAATGGGACTTGTCATACTGGGAGTACCGCATACTTCAGAAGAGTCTGTACGCTGAGGACTGAAGTAACGGCTGTGCCCTGTGCTTTAAGAAAAGGGAGGTAGTGTGCTCTGACCTGAGTCTCCTCCTTATTCCAAATGGATTGCTCCTGTCCCTTCCCGATGGCATAAAAAGGCTCCATCCCAGTGTCTTCCCAAGGCCTTGCATAAGAGCAAACACCCAGGACTGGGCTCCATCTGCCAAACTCCTGATTATTCAACGTTTGTTGATTCATGTCAGATCTTTTTTCATTGCTTGCCTCCTCCCACCACCCAAGCTGGAGCGTGCTGCCATGCAAAACTGGAGTAACTCGACTGCCGCAGTCACTCCGGTTATCCTGGTTTAGCTGATGGCAGGATTGGGCTGAAGCGTGATTCGTGTTTGACTGACTAGTGAAAGCTCTGGGCTGCATGCATGTGTCCAGAGTACTTGATGTTATTCAGGGTTGGCTTGGGTTACTGTCAAGTTTTTGGAAAATCTCCTGCAGCGCTGCTACCGTTAGTAGCAGAAATAGAAATAGGGTGGGTGAGGCTCAAGCACCGTGCTGCAACTTCGTTTAGGCCATTTTGAAGCCTTTTGATCAAGGAAGGATACTGCACGCAGCATACAGCTGGGGTTTGAGTAAGGGAGGGCAAAGGCAGTTTGTCTTCAAATAGGTACGGGTTTGAGAACAGGCGATTCTTGACTTCTCTGAAGCCATGGCTGCTGTAGACAGGTCAATAAACATTTCGTTTAGATTGTGTTGAAGGGAGGTTGAGGTCAGCCATTAAGAAACTCCCTCTGTAAGGGTAGCAAGCAGCTCGAGTAGTTACCAACAGGGAATGTGTGCCATTTTCATCACGGGAGACTGTTGAGTTGGAGAAACTTCTGGCAGAGTTGGCTGAGGTACAGCTGAACCTGTGCTGGTGTCACCTGATGGGTTAGGTGGCATCTTGGCCCTTGATTGTTCTCCCCTCTCTTCCTTATTTGCAAGAATCTGGAGGGTATCTACTACACAATTCCCTGGTTGATGTTGATGCTTACTTGGTTGGTGATGTTCTAAAGTAGGGTTTCTTCTCAAACAATATGAATTGTTTAATTTATTAGAGATACATTCAAGTTACAGTATCACATTGTCTTTAGTGTGAATTTAATGTTGCACTAAGGCTTCGGTGCGTTTTGATGTCAAGATCTCATGCATATACGGGTGTAGTGTGTGCTTGGACATGCAAGGTCGAATGGTGGTGCTATCCCAAAGGGAACACGGGTGAAAGGCCAACGGTGTGTCCCTGATGGACAGATCTGATGTTCAGTTGTGCTAGTGAGACACCTGAGCCAGAATGTTGTTTTTCGAGAGGATCATTTAATCTCCAAGGTAAGCGGATAAGCAAAAGGACTGCATTAACCTCTGCTAGAATACGTAGGCTTAGCGCAATGTGGTATGAACGAAAGAGACGGGAAAAAGATATAGCAGGAGTCTCTCTTGCTGTTTCTCTTCTAGCTCTGCATTTCCCAGTTTGCTCCCCTTGTCTCCCAGTCCCGCTGCTGGCCTTGTGACCTCTTTTGTGTCACCTGAGCTGCTGACGCTACGGCCTTGTGTGCCAAATGCCCTCATCTCCATCGTTTTGTTTTCAGCTCCCACTTTTTTCCAGTTTTGGCCTCTGATAACTTGTTTCCTTTGAACTACAGCCCCGTCTGTTGTTATTTCCTCACCCCCAGCTGCCAGCCCTTGAGGCCTGTGTGTCACCTAACCGAAGCCCGTCCCTGCTGCATTGACACTAAGGCTGTATTAGTCAGTGCTGCTTTTTTTCCAAATACAATTCAAACATGTTAATGGAATTAATAGAGTGACCTTGTCAGCCCTTGTACCTTTAAAACCTCTCTCCTTTCTCAGTTAGCCTTCAGCTGACTGATTTCTATCTCCTGACCACATACTGCTTCCCTCGGGGTAGGTATGCTGTACTTCAGGGAGGTAATTCAGAGATGTCCCGTGGTCTGGTTGTTCAGGAGGACAGCTCGTATTATCTTAATGCTCCCTTATGGCCTTAGAGTCCATGAAAAGATCAGGCATATCTTTGTCCTGGAAGGTATTGCAGATGTCTCGGTACCGAACTTTGCTGTCTGTGGTAGGTGACATACTTAGCATCTGGGAAACCTTGCGCTTGTTGTTCCTGTCCCATTGTAAATAACAAATTTGGCAATGAAGAGCATGGGAACAGTTTTTGTCATTGTAAATAGCTCATGGTTCTCATACACATTTTCTCATTGACACGAAGAAACCTTCTCCAGACAGTTCAAACTGCAGAGAATCCTTGTGCGCATCGTTACAGGTGTGTGTGTTCAGTCAAATAAATAAAGTTGAAAGCAGTCAGTGCTGCCGGTCAGAGATGCTGTTAGCTTCTGGGTATGCAGTCGTCTGTCTCTGGAAGAGGACTAGTGAGACCCAAATGCAGCGCAAGCTGACAGGTTATCGTATAATCTGGGCATGAAAATGCACCGAGCGAGTTGCCAGGCTGGTCGATCTCTGGTGCCAGATGTTCCTATGCCCACCAAAGTAAGCCGGTACTCAAACTTGAGCCAAAGGCTGAGGCTGGCGAGGACGGGGAAGCGTTCTAGTTTAGTTAAGGTCATTGCTGACAGACCCTGCCCAAGGGGTGGCTCCGGAGGCCTGGGCAGATGCAAGCGTGGCTTCCTTATTGCTAGACTTTGTAAATAGGAACAGCAGCATCACTTATCGGTTTCAATGACCTACTTTACTCGCCATGTGTAGGGTGCTCTCGTGATAGCTGGGAATATGTGCTTATTCTTGGCTGTTCTTGTCATCATAGTTAATTGTAATGGCTTTTATCTAATGGTGCTGAAATTAATCACCTTTAACATATCTCATGACTTCTTATAACAGAGAGGCCAGCCTTAACTGATGTCAGCCTGGCACAAGATAAATGCTGCAGTGTCAAAAAGCACGCAGCATTTTTATTTTGTTTTTCTTTTCTTTATAGAGCAAATCAGTAAGTACACATTTCTAAAGGTTATTGGAGATAGAAAGATATTTTTAAAGTCTCACATCTATGGGATTTTAAAATCTCTTTCTGAAAATCTTTACGACCGTCGAGGGAGCCCAGTGTAGAGATTAGTCCAATTATTGATGTGGTGTTGGTTGGTCCTTCTTCAAAACCAGCATCCTGTTCAAGGACTAAAGGACGGTGCTTGGTGGTACGTGGTTCCAGATTCTGGTTGGGTTTTTAGGGCTGTATAAATTAGCTTCCAAAATAGAATTTGCTGTGGCAGGAGGAAAGGAGTAAAATGTCTTGTTGCTAAGGAACATGACAGAGAACTGGGAGATGTGACTCAATTCTTGGCTTTGCATAATTTCTCTTCAGTAAGATGTGGGTCCACAGAGCGCGTCCTTCTAAGGGTGAAGGGATAGGTATTAAAAATATTTACTGAGGTTTTAAGGAGGGGCTGAGATAACTGATGCTGTGTGGGGAACCGGTTGAACTCAGTCCGCTCACAGAGTTATAAACGTATTCCTGAGTGTTTGCAGCATCAGGAGCATAGGAAATCTGTGGCAGAACCAAACGCGGCTTCTCATCGCCTGACTCCTGGTGCTGCTCTTTCTTCAAAAGCGTCTGTTGCTGCTCTGACTCTTGCCGCAGCAGAGTTTAATTTTAGAGGAGAATGGGTCTTGAGGGGCTAATAGCCTGGAAAATTTTTAGCTTCACTTGCTGTAAATCTCTCTTCAGAGAGGATGGATTTCGCTTTTGTTTTGTAATACCTAGCTGTGCTTTTTTTACGACGTTCCCACACCTTTTTCCGTCTTTGATTTTGTGACTGGATCTTGCGGTTTATTTATACATTTTAAACTATGCAGCCACACGTGTTCTCGCTTTTGACCTTAGCACCGCGGTCTCCTCGCAGCAGGGGACAGCTGGGTTCTGTAGCCTGTAAAATCACCGTTAATAACAGGAGAAGCAAACGCGGCGGCCGTGTGCTGGGAATGCGGGTCAGCACACACCCTCCAAGATCTTCTCTTGGAGTCCAAGTCTACTAACCCTGTATTAGAAAACATGCTGCTGTCAACAATCTCGTGAAGAGGATTTTGTCTAGGCTTGAGTTCAAAACCAAAATATTATTAGTGATAGCAATGGGAGATAAAGCAGGTGTTCTTTATGGGGTCAGCACGGGGCTGTTTTCCCTTGGCCAGAGCGCAGTGAGGTTCCGGGGGGACAGGCGGTGGGTTTGTGAGGGTGTCCCATGTCCCGTTCAGAATATGTTGCTGGGTCGCCGTACACCGGGACGGGCGCCGAGTGGGCGCTTACCTTTTCTGCGCACGTAAACGTGCGAGACTTGAAATCTGCTGGTTGCTTTTCTGTTGCCTGTTTCCCCTGGTCTTTGAAAAGAGGCAGGGTGTGTAAGATGGGAGATGCTGTCCAGGGCTGCAAGGTTGGCTGTATTGGATTTTGTTCTTGGAGCCTTTGCGTCGTGGGGTTTTTAATACTGAAAAGGGAAGGAGAACGCATGCACAAAATAATATCGGGGACACAGGCTGCGTTTATTAAAAGACTCTCCTGTTTGGTCACCATGATTCAACGCCAAGGAGTCAGGAGCTCTTTTCCATCCTACCTTTCCTTTTGTTGCCAACAGTTTGGGCAACTGTAATTAGAAGTGCTCTCAGGAAGAGTTTTATGGCCCAGACATGATACTTCCGCAGTTTGGGTTGAGACACATATATCGTTGGACTGTGTTCTAATCTTACGGGTGTAAATCCGGAGTAATTGCACCCCTGTCAAATCTGCACGGGCACAGGAGGGATCAGAAGTCGGCGCTCCCTGGCATGGTCGTGCCCCAGCAAATCCAGCTGGGTTGCCAACAGGCCCAGGGTGTAGTTTTGCAGCGTGTTGGCTTCAGCAGGGAGCTCAGCAAAGAAGCTCCGGTCTCCTGCGCTTTGCTCCGCCGCCCCCTCACTTGGGCTGCCACAACTGCTCATGCTCTTCTGCTCTGAGAGCATCAAGTTCAGCAGATTATTTTTAATCTGTGTTGCTTCAGTGGCTCAGCTCACAGCACAACCGCACAGAAGGTGCAGGAACGCAGCAGGAGTGCCACGATGGCCCGAGAGGGCAGCAGGGCGGAGGGAGATGCGAGACCTCGGCATGTCCCAAGCGATCCCCATGAGTTCTCCGTGGGCTCCCAGAGTAACTCAGGAAAGGCATTTTGTGCTGAACAACAGCCATGAAACTACTTTGGATCGGCTGATGGCTGCCACATTTCTCCAGTAAACAAGCCGCATAAAGTATATCCTGAAGTGCCTTCTCAGTCTGCGGCGTTAGGGTGAACAGGCCCTGCTTTTAATGAAGTAATTGTTATTTAATAGTTTTTATCAATGTCAGGGGAATTTTGGGCCTCGCTTATGCTACAAAAGCTTGGTGGTATAGCAACAGCGGCATGGTTTGATTGATCAGTGTTCCTCGGGGAGGTACCGGGTATGGCAGTTTCCCAAACCCACAATAAACTACCTGGCACAAGTGTTCCTTTTCCTTCCCTCCCTTCCTGCCCTGTAGAGGCTTTGGCCAGCGTAGTTATGTCGGCTGAGGGTGTGATATTTTTTCTCACTCCTAATTGACGCATTTGTGCCAGCAAAACTTCAAAAGTAGTCCAACCTCAGGTGCGTTTTTTTTGTTTGGGTTTTGATGGGGTTTTTTTGCAGCCAGTCTCGCTATGCTAGATGGAGAATTTGTCTTCGCTTGCTCAGGCCAGGATATTTAGCCAAACCTGCCTTTCTGCGGAAAATTAGCCCCTGGTCCTTCTAGGAACACCTCCATTTCTTGGTAAACAATTTGTTTTATAGCGGTTAACTCTGAGGTGGAAAGTAATACGGATAAAAGTTAGGATTTTTGTTCAGTTTTGTTGGCCTTTCAGTTGTTTCAGATTTGTTTCTGGTCTAAACCCTGTGCCTTGATTCCATAACTTCCCTGCATTCACTCATTCTGGGTTTTCAAGGTCGACAAGTGGGTGTAGGAGCACGGGAGAGCACCGCTTGCTGCGGCTGGTGCTCTCACCAGTGGGACAGCAAAGGTTTGGGATCAGTGTTTCGGAGCAGAAAACATTTATTCTGCGGGATTCTTGGTGGCAACCTTGGCGTCAGTGTTTATGCAGAAAGTGGGACTGCTGTGCTAGCTTCATCTAAACCGAAATGCATCAGAAATGAAATCTCTCTTAGAGAGAATCTCATTGCTGGCGTGAGGGTCAAATGGTGCCAGAGGACTTGGAAGCAGGAGAGAAAGCATTTCGCCTTTTCTTGCTGTTGGCAGAAAGACAGCACACCAGCCAGCCTCCTGAGCTCTTACGGCTTATAGGGATGGCTTATCCTTATCAGACACCTACTTGCTTTTTTGTTCTCTTTTATAACCTGTCAGCAGAGAGATGACTGCTTGGATTTTCTCGCTGTTCTCTTTCTCTTCCCCACCCAGGAGAAGCCTAACTCCTATCAGTGAATCATTCTTGCGTAGGTATAAAACCCCGAAGTCGGTTTAGCCTGAGAAACTCTCATGCGGAGTGGGCAGTGATTCAGAGAAGAGCGGTGCGGGAAACTGTGTTTAACCAAGGAACCGTGCAAATGTTTCAACGGGCCGGTGACAGGTGAATTTCTGGTTGCTTAACCTGCTCGGGCATTGCCCCGACGGAGTCTTGGGCTGTTGCACTGGTACGCTACGGGAGCGTGTTTGTAGGAGTCTACTTAACGATGCAGAAAACAAGACAATTATTTTAACCCATACGGAATGGCTTAAAGGCAGAGCAGATCTATTGTGTGTTAAAAACTCGGGTCTCCTTTCCGGTTAGTGATGTAATATCAATACCAAGCGAAGCACGTCCTTGGATCGTGGGAGTGTATCCATTGCACCTTTTTCTGTTTTTTTGCTGAGGTGACACCCAAAAGTCACTTGCTGACCTGGTCACCAGCATTAGTAGAATTTCTGCAGTACTGGACTGGATGCATTCTTCTCCATTTGAAATCCATTATCTGACGGACTCATTTTTCATTTAGTCGAGCAAGATACTTCATGAAGAACTGTATACGGAGTCTGTGAAGTGATTCAAATGAATACATGCATATTAGTAATTGTTTTATTTGTCTGTTTATTTGACTGTTGTAAAAGCGTCTGTCTCGGGCCTGTCACCTCCAACAGCATCATCACAGGGGCCCGAGGGTGCTAACCCTTTGAAATTCCACACAAGTCAGGGTGAGACTCTGTCTCCCTTTATTCTTGAGCGGGGCGGATAGCAGATGATAAATGAGCCGTTACTTTCCTGTGGTGATGGCTACAACCAAAATCTATCCTAACTTTGTTTGGCGTGTCAGCACAATCTGCTCATTTATTGTGTGTAATTAAAAAACCCCGTCAAACTGAAAGCATTCCTTTACTTAAAGCCCCCGTAGCCACAGTTTGTCATGCTCAATGCTTCTGCGTTTTGTTAAATGATTTGGGTTTGATTGTTGAGAATGCAGACATGGGTTTTGGTGGAGATTTTAGGATTTCAGGTATTCAGATGCAGCTGGCTGCTGCAGATCAGTGTGGTGTCGCGCTGCTAAAAGGGACTTTATCCAAAAGCAGAACTCTACTCACGCAGATAGAAATATGTTAAGGTCATTGGAATCAGGTTTATTATAAATAGAGGGACTGCATCGATACCTGGTAAAATACTCAGCTGTTTAAAGGGATTAAAGCATCATGAAGCATAGCGTGGTATAACCTTGTTCTTGGGACAAGGCTTTTCATGTTGCCTGGTTGAAGAATACCCGGGCTGCCTGTGTGAAGCGTTACTGCATAAATCTCTCTTGCCGAGTCCCAGCTTCCAAAGCTGCTCGCAGAATTTCAGGTTGTACGTGTTGCCGAGCAGGAGTGACACTGAAGAGATGCACCTTTGTCACCGGGGTCTTCATTGCTTTTCTTTGTTGTTTGAAATAGCGTTGCTCTGCTGAAATTTGATTACAGTACTTACGGTGTTAATGCAGGTGAAATACACGGTTGTCTTTCCTCTCTGGGATCTGAGACGGGAGCGGGGCAGAGGGATTGCTGGTGTTGCCTTGCCATGCCGCAGGAGCCTTTACAACTTCCCGGAGCCGTAAAGGCTTCCTCACAAAGCACAGCCTTTTATACCTAGCGATTTGTTCTTTTCAATAGAGCTCTTCTGTTGAAGTTAAACTGCTTTTAAATCAGGTATACAATGGCACTTTTGTTGGGGAGGCCGGAGCCCCCTGGCTTTCAGAGAGGCCAGAAGAGTTGACATTCAAGGGCATTGTTCTGCTTCCCATTCAAGCCTGCGCTCAGCCGCTCCCCCCGGTTTGCAGGAGTCTATTGGTGTCACCCACTCCTGCCCTGTGTTCCTCTCCCTTTCCTCCGCTGCGGGTTATGCTTCTTAGCGGGGCTGGGTGGTCTTAACAGGGTGACCGATTTCACAGAGACCCTGCCACATCGCGCAGCGAAACGGAGGCTTGGCGGGATGGCTCCTGAGCTGTGTTCTCTTTGTAGACTTGTATTTATTCTGGAGGGGATAAACCACATCTTTTCCAATCAGCTGCCTGGTTTGCTATTAAATAAACCAAAGCAGTAACGCTTTTGTCTTGCAAAGGCTTGAGAAGACTCGTGGAGCTGGTGATGCCCTGGAATGGGCTGTGCCTCCAGAGCGGCCGCGAGGTGTGTTAACATGGCAGGTGTGCTGGAAGGGCAGCCCACAGCACTTCGAGCTACGCGGCCTCGAAGTTCAGATACTATTAGTCATTCGTTTGTTCTGGGGGCGCCTAAGACGACTAGAATGAGAGCCAGTAACAAAGCATTTATTTCTGCTTGTAGATTATAGACTGTGTTTGTTAATGTCCGTGAGATCCCTGGTTTTGTTAGCTTAGCCTCGTTCGTTTTCCAGAGATGAAAATTGCAGCTCTCAGGTGCTGCCCACCATCCAATATGCCGTGACAGTCCACTCCCACCTGAAGCTGCTTTGCAGATAAATGTCTTTGTGTTAAATTCTTCCCTTACAGCTGTCTCCTGTTAGTTCTCCACTAGCCAAGAATTAGAACAAAAGCCAAGTCTCTGTTTAGTATCGGACCTTGGAAAATCTGTTTCTGTAAATAATTGACAGTAACGTTACTACAGTTCTTACGTGCTCTGTGGAATGTGTTATGCTTGGCCTTGCCCAGCTGAGCCAAAGCTAAAATGAAGTGGTTTTTCTGTTTTGTTCTGCAGTGTCGAAAAAACACGGCAAGCTCATCACCTTCCTTCGTACATTCATGAAGTCGCGCCCAACGAAACAGAAACTGAAACAGCGGGGGATCCTGAAGGAAAGGGTGTTCGGCTGTGACCTGGGAGAGCATCTTCTCAACTCTGGCCATGACGGTAAGAGACGATCCGTTCTTGAGTTCTTCCCCTGTTGGGAATCTTGTTTCAGGGGGATCTTATCTAGCAGAGGGCCGGTTAGTCCTAGCGGAGAAATGTGTAACAAGAATGGACGGCTGAAAGATAAATTGAGGCTAATGCTAATAAGAAGCAAGTGGTGTGGTTCAACGTGGGAGCGCTGAGGATGGATGGAACTACTGAAGATGAGTTCTCAGCCTCTCGAAGTCTTCAGATAAATATTACAATTTTTTTTTGCAGGGAAATAAACTTTATTTATGTGTCAGTGTCAATGAATAATGAACTGGTATGTTAAATCCATACATTTCTCTAACTCAGTACCTTTGTATGATTCTAGCACGATTTGCAGTGTAAATCCTTCATCTGCCTTTTCCCTTGATTTCACAAAATTTACAGGAATTAACGGGATATTACGTTTTGTCACAACTTACTTTTCTCTCAGTTTGTTACGATGAGTTTTCCGTAGCTCTTCTCAGTCCCTTTCACCTTCCCATCAGCAGTTTGGGGAGGCAGCAGAGAAGAGCTGTCCGTTCCAAGGAAAAATTACACAATCCTTACTACTCTTCCTCGGATGAGCTTTTGTTTCACGTGCTCTTTCCTGCCCTCTCACATCTCCGGTCTAGGCTGTGAAGTCGGGGAGGTACCCGCATTGCCGAGCAGCAAACAGAGGACTCGAATTCCTTCACAGTTCGCTAGCCAAGGTCATTCCCGTAAACGGCCCGTGCGGAGGGTTATTTAGAAAAGCAGCACGGAGCAGCCAGGGGCTGCAGCCAGTTTGCGCAGGAGTTAAAGCCATCAGGAAATTAGTGATGGGTGTAGCATCACTGTCTGGCTATGTCAGCTTGTTGATCTGTTTCGTATTTTTTAGCTCCTTGCCTAATGCAGTAGATTTTGCAGTAGACCTCTTATGCCACAGCTGTTAATCTGATGTCTCCCAGCTTTTGCGTGCGGGCTGAAGGAGAAGTGAAGTGACGTGTGGGGTAGGAAAGGAGTTTCTCTCTTAAATTTGTTTCCAGTGGTACTTGAGGCTCCTTGTTCCTATGAGTGCCGTTCGGAGAAGGGATGGTAAAGGGCAGGGAGCTCTTTTGTGCACTTTTTCCAGCTGATTCAGTCGGTAACAGCAATGTGCGCTCCCTTGCCTGACATGAAGTGTTTTACTACCAGTTGGTGAATAATATGAGCTTGTTCTTGTGGAATCGGGACTGTGGCAAGGCTCATTGGGTTGTTAATTGGAACCAGTAGAGATCTTTATTGCTGGGGCTTGAAAAGCATGAGAGCGCCAGAAACTGGATGGTTTGGAGACAGAAACAGACAGTAACCCATGTAAGAGCTGCATCAGGAGTAGGTAATTTACACCGCCGGATAGCTATAGAGCTGGTTTTATATTCATGCTGTGGGAGCAATCTTGGAGGGCAGGAGACATGCCAGCAGAGTGAGCTCATTAATGGGAAAGAGAGAATTCTCTTTTATCCCCAGCCCTCCTCCTGTCCATTTTAGTTAGGCACAAGTCAGCAATAATTAAAGCTTTTCCCTGCCCTCTGCGCTGACTTCTTCCCCTGGCTTTAAGGGGTACGCGTTTTATTAGCAATAAAAGACACATCCTGAGCTGCACTGAAGTGTTCTAACTCCGCTGGAGGCTCCTGCTGGGCAGTCTCTAGGAGCTCACTTCTTGTCCTGGTCACTCCCCTCCCATCACGTGCAACGGAGCGGCTGTGACTGAGCTGTGCTAATGAGGTCTCTTCATCTGAGAAGTTACCAATTGCTTTCACCCTTGATTTAATAACTCTTTCCTAACTCCCTGGAGTGAGGCAGATCCAATTTGAATGTTGCTAACAGGGGCACGTCTCCATTTCACACAGCAGGATTGTTTTTTTTCTGTGTGATTCAGCTCTCTGACCTGTATTCCAAGTGACGTAATCCCCGGGATTGGTTTTGTGGAGACATTTCTGGGTTCCTGTGAATCAAGCTCCGTGCATGCGCAGCATTTTAAGGTTCCCTCATTCTGTAGCATTAATGTTCCTCAGTCTTGGAGCCAACTGCAGTGCTGATCTGCTGACAGGGGACTGAGATATCGCAGGAGACCGTAAGTTGAATTAGATAGAGCAGAGATGCAGTCCTGCTCCTTCACCTCGTAACCAGAACATAAACAAGTATTTTTATAGGAGCACAGAGTACCGTAGCTGAAGTCTCTGCTTGGTACCGACTGGTAATGCTTTGGGATTGCAACCACACAACATCTTAGTTCAGGAAAAAAAAAAAAAAAAAAAAAAAAACAAAACCCAAGACATTCACAGATTCATTTAGATTAACACTAGTTTTGATGGGTTGCTGTCCAATACCCAGAAGATTTAGCAGGACTGGAGGAGAAAATGACACTGTCCAGAGTGTTTGAAATGAATTGCAAGGCATTCGTGAGCTCTTCAGCAATGCAGTGTTGAACCAAACTGGAGTTATGTTAAGAATTGTATTAATTATCAGCTTTGGGAAGCTGACAAAGCCTAAATTTTCAAGAATTCGCTGTGAAACAACACGAGCAGTCCCAATTTTGCAGTCATGAACATCTGAAACTTTGCTTGTCTTTTAGATAGGAAAGGGTGAGAGAGGAGCAGACGGAGAGAATAAAAGGGAGAAGGAAGGACAAAAACTGAAACAGGTCTGACGTTTTTTTACTAAACGCTGTGTTGCGGCAGCTGGCTGAGACTGCTTAGCTAGGAGAAGAGTGTATTTGCTGTCGTGTGTCTGTGTACGCAGAAGGGAATTTACAAACACGGAGGAAATGTTTTACCGCCTGCAGTACGTTGTCTTTCTGTGGGCTCAGCAAGTAATCACTCTCATTCTGCATCCGTTGCACCTCTTGCAAAAGGAGAATAAATTGGCGTGAGATGTATAGCAGGAAAGCGATACAGAAATGCGACCCGTCTTACTGTTACGGAGCAAGAGCCCAGGCGATACGGAGCTTTGTGGGATGGCACACGTGCTTTACGTTCCGCACGCGCTGAGTTCCGAACTAGCAAAGCGTTTGTCTTGGTTTACCTGAGTGTTTGCGATGAGCCTCGCGCTGAGGCCCTGTGCCCTCTCCTCGGAAAGGCTCCTCTTGGGCTGGCGTGATGGAACTTGTGTCTGCTCAACTTCAGGGTGTAGGATGTCTGTTTACTGGAGTTTCTCCTTAGGGGCGGGTGTCTGGGCGGGATGGGGTGAGTGGAGCAAGCGGCTGGCGTTGCTACTGCCTCTTCGTTTTTGATGAGGATGCAGTTTGTCTTTTTTTTAATTGGTGTGTATGGATCTGAGAAGTTACGCTGTAAGCGGGTATGGGAAGGGAGGTGAGGTGTTTAACAAATGTTTACAATAACAGCAGTAGGGGTGAGTACTGTACCTTAAAATCTTTCTGCGTGCCTGGTGATTCATGCTGGGGATTGCCGTGATGAGTGGGCTGGCAGCTGTAGACAGGCAGCGTCCTGGGTTTTGGATCTGTTGTTTTTTTTAATTCCAGTTTGTAGTGTGCTGACACTTCGAGCTCTGCAAACAACGATGGGTAGGAGTTACAGCTCCACGTGGTGTGAAACAGGCCCTTCCCAAAGGCCCTGGCAGACGCGACGGCAGTGAGGGGAAGAAAGCGGCATTGTCCGGTTTCTTGGATGAGGATCTGAGTCACGGGCGGATCGCAGGATTGTTTTTCAAAATCATCTGTGTGCGAAGCTGCTTTTCAGAAGGGGAATGAGGAGCCGCAGCGCTCCTGGTCGCTGGGCTGGGGTGTACATAGGCGTGTTGCTTCCAGGGAAAGTAGCAGCGGTCTGTCCTTCTTGTTCCTCTTCTCGGGCACAAGGCAGTACTGAATTATGGGCTGGTACCTGGAGGAGTAAAACCAGTTTTGATGTGAGGGATTTTTGAGTTCTCTGTTGGGTCTAAATCTAGCAAAGGTTGCGGTGATACTCCCTTCAAGTACGCTGGTTTGCACAATACCTCTCCAGTCAGCTGCCGTCGCCCGATGGAGCCTGCCTTAAGAGGCCCGTCTCCGTGTAATTTCAGTGCGTTATTCATTTGTTGGCTCTTTCTGGGTTTTGAATACTTGCCCTGCCAATGAAGCGTCATTTGGAAGCAGACCAAGCTTGGTAGGGAGTAGCTGTTTCTTCATCGCCCTGAGAGATGTTCCCAGTCGGTTTGGTGCTGTTGACACCTGCCATGACCTGCGAGATGCAGCAAATTCAGGTTAATCCCCGACTCGTGAAGAGGCCGTCTTCCATTTGTAGGTAGAGAGACTTTCCCCCCCCTAATTTTTTTTCTCTCAAAGGGAAACCAAACAGAACTTAAATTCAGCTCGACCCCAGTTAGAAAGAGTTGTGCTTGCAGAGGATGTGTGCATTTAGTGTGGGAGCTGGTCAAATGCTGCGTTGCAGCGTCCGTACCATGTCCTCGTTTGTGCCTCAGAGTATTTCGAAACAGAGCGCTCCGCAACTTCTGAATTTCTGAAAAGTGCAGGAGTCTGCAGCCATGTGCTTAGCAGAAACTTCGTGCCTGGCTGCACGGAGAGGCCAGCAGATTGGAAAGCCCGGCGGGTTCTTGACTCTCGGTGGCAGAGCGTGCGGCCAAGGTCACGGCTTCGGGCAGGGGGCTGAGGGGGCTGGAGGCAGCTGCAGATCAGGCGTCCGGCTGCGGTGATGCCGTTTCTCTCTGGCCCGGGAGCCCCCCGGTCGGTCGGCGTTGGTTAGCAGCCCCTCAGCGCGCCAGAGAAACGCCACGTTGCTCTTCTGGGAGCGAGCGAGTTGCGAGCTGCAGCAGATGAGGGATTACTTTACAGTGTACTTTTTATTCAAAAGCTGCCGGGAATAATGTGCTGGAATCACTTGGACTACAGAGGATGAGGTATAAAATACTGACGGTTCTTTTTCCATGCTGAAAACGTTCCCGTCGCCTGGCACTTGATAAAGATGATCATTTCTCTCTTGGCGGTTAGAGTGGAGCACAGGCTAACCCTGGCGTACCCGAAAACAGAGGTATCGGGTGTTCATTCCTGAGGCAATCCGTACAGTACAGGCAGCTGCATTAGCAGAGGAGTTTGTAGGCAAAAAGCCCGTGGTATTTTTTGTACCTCTTTCTGCATTTGTTGCATTGATACATCATCTGCTTCCGTACTTGGAAAAGATGGGTTTAGAAATGGCACTCGTTTTTAATCAGCCAGCTTCCCATATTGAAGGATCTATACCTCGGTTTTGACTTATTAGACAATACCGGCGATCTGTAATCGACAGCAAGAGGTACTGCTTTTCCTGCTGAGAAAGTAAATGCCCACGAAAGACAGAGTTTACTGACGCACCTGACTCTTGCTGTCTGTCCTTCCTCTTCTTCCCAGTTCCTCAAATTTATTAGCAATTATTTTGGACAAGTTTTGTGGGATTAAAGAAAAAATAAAATGAAAGCTGAGACTTTTCAGAACTGCGTGCAAGATCGAATTGTAGCAGATACAGGACCTGATCCTGTTCCATGCTGGGCACAAGCAACAGCTGTTTGCAAGGGATGGTTTTACTCTCTTGCGCTGGTTATTCAGGTCCTTAACAGCACCTTGGGACTTCTGGTGACGTGACAGCTTGTCCTGGGTCCTCTGGCGTTACCCTTCCCGTGGAGCGATCCCCTGGCTGCAGTCGGGTGATGGAGTTGCCTCTGAGGCTGATTTATTGCAGATTTGGGCACGGGGAGGACACTGTTACCAGAGCAGAGCAGCACAAGGAATGGGATCTCGGGCGGCATCTTGGCAGGGATCTGTAAAAATCTGGTTCCCCTTAGCTCAGGCATAAGTTTGGTAATCTATATGTCATCTCTTTGGTTCCTGGTATTAATGTGAGGAGTCCCTTTTACTAGCTAATAATTTTCATTATAATAAAAGTCTGCGCGGCTGGCTTTGGATCTTTGCCATCTGTGAAGGAAGCCTTGATTTGGCATCCAGGACAGCTGAGTCTTACATATTTATTAATTTTAGTTTTTCTTGATGTTTTAACTCTTAGAGGGTAAATTTAACCAGTTTCCTCTCTCTCTTACTGCTAGAGAATGAAATTGAACATGACATAGATGAAGTAAAGCAAACGTTGCTGAAAAAGTTATAAATATCTACAAAATTGTTGCTTTTTTCCCTTCCTTTCTTTAAATACCATTTTCAGCTGTAAACACAAGGCAGCCCCTGAAAGCCCAGAGGTTCCGATTTATGCTCTGAAGGCCCAGCTGAAATCCCTGCTCATGATGCCCTTGGTAGGGAATTGCTTCACTCCAGGATTTTCACTTCAGAAAGGCTTTTTAGCGTTTGCGGAGCTTCCCTCGGAAACAGATCCTCAAGCTTTTACCTGGGCCCGCTGCAGCTCACACAGCAAACAGTTACGTGGCAGTCCCGCAGCCCTGGCGCGTGGTTCCCCAAGTATGCTTGGAATTGTTACGACTTGGATGCTGGCAACCACATCCAGAGATTTTGTTTAAGCAGTAACTTCTTGTTCTTGTACAAAGGTTTGTTGAAGCGCTGCACGAAAAAGGTAGGTCGTGTGTTAGCCATGACGTTTAGATCAGAATGATGACATTGGCCACGGTCTTAACAATGGGCTGAGGAGAACGTTGGCTGTGGACCAGGCTGAAGGTTTATAGTAGGTGCATTCATCCTCTGAATGAAGCCTGGGGGCGTTTCTGTACTTTTAATAGGTATTTTCAGAGTATCCAAGCTGACAAGTTTGAGTGTGAACTAAAACGTTTCAGACCTCCAAGCAGGTTCAGATCTGGCGTCCTGCTTTTACTTCTCTCTCTATTTGTAAGGGAGTGTTAAAGGAGTTCACAATTAGGACATAAACCTGAGTTTTGAAGGATCTGTTTGCAATTCTCTTCTCTGCTGAGACATTTCTTGTGGGACTTTGGGCAAGTCCTTTAAAGTAGGATTCATCTCCTTTACTCTTCGGCATCCAGCAGTTATCCAAGTCTAAGGTCAATTAACTTTGTAGCCCGTTAAAGCAGATGGGTGTATCAGGAGGGTGATTCACCCTGTCTACCATAATATAAGTGGTTAAAAAAAAAAAAGTGGATTCTAACTTTTCCATTGGCACAGAAGGAAAAATAATGCATCCTTCCTTACCTGGTAAATTTTGTAATGCCCTCCTTGGTGTCTGAGGAAAGAGAGCCAGAAATAAACCACACGACAAGCGGAGGATTCATATACGGGGCCACAGCTCACAAATCAGGGGCTGTATCGTGTTTCCTGGCAAGGCTACCTAATGCAGGTATTGAGGGAACTGGAAATCTTCCTGTTCCGCCTCCCTTAGCAGTATTTTCCTGTGTGCTGTGGTCCTATTGAGAAACCTGAAAAGTTGTTTATAAGCTGCATGCCACGGAGATACATTAAACTGTTTCTCCTGCCCAAGTGATTTACTTTTGTGCCTGAGAAATCATTAACAAAGGGGAGGATTTGACACACACTCTTACTGATCTGCCTTGCATGTTGGAGCCCACGCTGACCGTCTCCGTTTCTTACGATCCTTTGTCGTTTCCTGCTTGGTTTATGTTATGCGGTGAGGAAACACTGGCCTGTCTCAGCGTTTGCACTCGCATCTGAGCCCACGTTTGCCACAGCTCTGCGCACAGACAGTGTAAATGGGGGGGGGGATGGCTGTGAAGCTGCATTCCGGGGCAGTAATCCGGGGGGCTGTTGTGATTTGCCAGCCCCTTTGAGCTCACGGGTTCCGTTCGCCCTGCTGGCTGTTACCTCCTTTGGCTATCCCTCTCTTCAGGAGATTGGCGATATAGATATTGTCTGAGTCAGCCTCAGACATGCCAAAACCAGCTGCCTTTCAGTATTTCACAATTTACAGTAATTTTTTTATCAAAATCCATTTCCAAAGGACTTGGGCAATCAATGACCTAAGCTGTAGTCAGGGTTCTGGCCGGTGAGCTGGGAGCCGGGCACTCGCGGGCTCCAACCCCGTCTCTCACACACCTTTCGTGGCCTCAGGGAACTTGTTTGCTATCGCCCCTTCCATCTCCACGCTTGTAAAATCAAACCAGCAGTCCGTGTCTGCCCCGAGGTGCCACAAGGGTAAGTTTCTAATACTTGTGAAGTACTTGGAAGATTAAGAGTGTGATATAAACATGAAATAGTATTTATTCAAGTGTTAACACAGGTTGGCATGCTAGATGTAAGCATCTGTAGGAAATAATTAAACTTATCTGTATGTATCCCCTATGTTTATTTTGTTCCTTGGTTGGGTTTGCATAATTTCACAAATCTAAACGTGTCGGACATTCTGGAAACCGAACGGTGCCTAATTCACTGGAGCGCTTCTGTCAGTCGTGAAAAGCCTGTGTGTTTTAGGTGCCCGAATGTTCCTTCCGATGGGGCGGTACGTGCCCCTGCACACACAAACCCCCGTGACATAAAAGGTGGATCCGGCAGCCTGGACAGAAGTGCGATAGACGACCCGAGTTGCAGCTGAGCAGAGAATATTCCGCTTCCTGCAGATGCGCTCTCTGCTACGCAGCCTCCTCGAACACAAGATGAGAGTTTTAGAGGCCAATAGTTTTGAGCTATTTTGGGCAAGCTTCCAAACATAACAGGCACTGTTATTGCTTCACCATCTGCCCTCTGAGTTGCTGGAACTCGGGATTATTGGGTACGGGGTTAGCATTACAAAGAGGAACATGGGGTCCCCGTGGAGAATTACTTGTTTGGGGGAAGTAGTTGCAGAAAGGGAGAGCTGAGCCGGCAATACAAGCTTTTGCAGTTAAGACAAGCGACAATTTCTGTCTCCCCTTCTTTTTTACCCTGCCTGCAGCTGTGAGAAGAGGAATTCTTTATGCTTGAGTGACCCAGAGGACAGCAGGGAGTTGAAAATTAATTTACATTTCGAAACACTACAGCTGTAGGGGGAACAAACATGAGAAAAAATGTTGCGGTCCATACAGGAATTGCTTGTGCTCTTATGCCTCCACTCGTAACGAGGCGGATACTTTTTCCCCTCTCAACTTATTGTGGTAAGTGTAATTGATTTAAGCAGAAAACACTAGCACACCGTCCAAATACAAATGTATTTGTAGTATCTTTATTGTATTGGTGGGTATTTTGTATTAAAAACAAAACGCCAACCCCAGAGCAGTAGGTGGAAGGAGCCCAGGCGATGGATGTGCTACACGAAGGCTCCCACCTCCCATACGAGCGCAGTGAGGTGCCGCCGCAAGCGCAAGAATGCCCTAGCGCAGGCACGCCCGCGACATCCAGAATGCTGCTGATCTCACAGGACTTGAAAAACGTGGTTATCTGCCTTCCTAGCCTGATGCACCACAGCGGGATTTATGCTTCTCCAGGCTTGAACTTTGCACTTTGGTTTTGCACAGTTCCTGGATAAGCTGCCATAAAAAAAAAATAAAAGTCCAGTCTTCAAAAGCAGAGACCAGTTCCACAAACGGGCACTGCGTGGTATCTGCTCTCGGGTCCCGCTCGTGGTTTATGGGCCCCTCTTCCGTTCCTGCACTTTCCAAGTGCAAAAGTCGCACTTCAAATAAAAACGTCGCATGTTACCAGGAAATAGTGCAGCTTGTGATAGCGGGCTCGGACTTTGCTCAGCTCATCAACAGCATAAATAATTTTAATGCCGGTCATGTCTTGGAGATGAGGAGGAGCGCATCGTGCATTGGCTGCTCTTGTGCTTCTCTCTCACTCCTGGCGATTTAAACGTAAGGGCACGGATTTAGGAGTGAGGCAAAAGTCCTTAGAAGAGAATCTTTTGATTTTTTTCTTTCTGAATGTGCAGGTTGGTGGGGTCTGCGTGCGGACGAAGTGAGGCAGGCGGGCGACTCGCTGGGTGGCAGGGAGCTCCTGCAGAACAAGGGGAGGTCTCCAACCTCTCGGTCCCACGCTGGTTTGCACCTTCTGTGTAACTTTCACTGTGAGCTGAAGAGTTTCAGAAATGAGTAGTTTGAAATGAGGTTCCTGGAAAAAGTTAGAGTCTGAATTATTACAGGGGTTTTTACTGTTTTTTTAGGAAATACTTGGACAGTTTTTTTGCAAAATTGAGCTAAAAATAGGAAGAATGACTGGGGTAAAAGCAACTGTATTTCTTCGGGTGAGGATAGTCATTGTTCGGTTTTTACCTAACCGCGCGTTAATATGGCCAGGGAGACGGGATTTATTTGGCTGATTTCAGATGCCCAGAGTTGTCAGAGTCTCGGCCGGTCACAAAATGGCGAGACGGGGCACATCCCTGACGCGGTTTTGTGTTGTACTGGGCGCTCGCGGGGCGCTTCACCCTCTGCACGCGCCCGTCCTTCCGCGCTGTTTGTAAAGGACGGTTGAGAGAGAGCTGCCTCCACCTACGTTTTACCTCGTGGCTGGTTGTAGCAGTTTATATTCTCGTGGCTCAGGACGCAGCCCTTAACCTTCCGTTACATCCCTTCCCTCGGTTCTGCTTTTTCCTACGCTCACTCGGTATCGTTACGCGTACTCGATAGCCGTGTTACCGCCTTCGCTTAGGCGGCTCAGTGCCGCTCGGGCCAGCTCATTACGTTTTTCCGCGTTCCTGCCGGGCTGCAGGTTTAGCCGCCCGCGTTTGTTTGCTATGCGTGGAATTCGGCTGAGCAGCTGCATTTCAGCCTGCCAGGGGCCATTAAGCAGCCAAAAGGCCTGGCCTGTGCGGCAGGTCACCTTATTGCTGTAATATTGTGGAAACGGCGCTGCTAGAGGGGAGCTTGATGGGAGGCCTCGTTCCCCGGGCTGAACAAATAGTTCTGATTCCAGTAACGTACTGAGACAATAAAAAAAAAAATAAAAAGCAAGCCTCCCAAAACCCAGGGAGGGAACATTACAAAAGATTAAAAAGGAAAAAATAAAGCCACGATGATAGGAAAGGAAATGTGCCTGATTTCAAGATGAATCAAAATGTTATTCAGAATGAAAACCATAAAACTTCTGCTTCCTCTTAATGGCAAAGAATTAACCAGCTAACGAGCCCTAGGAGATGCAATAAACCTTTCAAACCAGCTGAGGGATGCTCAGGAATGAGTTGAAAGAATTCCGTTAGCTTCCGTGGCGATGAGATATGCTAGGGTGTCCTTTGCTGACGCGTCCGCATTTCCAGCCGTTTGCGCTGCGTTTCCTGGAGCCGCCTGTTACGTGAGACCGCGGAGGGAGGGAGGGAATGAGGGACCGTGATGGATTTTGGAACGGGAGACGCGTACGGCGCTCAGATTCTCACGGAGAGGTAGGGGCCCGAACGTAGCACCTGCCAGGGGATTTTAGCAGGCTGCCGCAGGGTCGGGGTCTTCATTGCAGAGAGCTTATCCGGAGTCAGTGCTCAAAGACCCTATTGCTCAGAAAAGGAATAAACCCAACAGTATTAGTACACTTTTGTTACTTGCCTGGGAACGTGGAACTGGACAGGGCTGTGTGCTGGGTTTGATAAACACGGGTGCCGATTCCGGGCACAGAGGAATATACTGTGTGTTACCCCGTGCTGGTTCCCTCCTTGCGCCTTTCCCGAAGTGGCTGCTCGGGGCGGCTGTCGGAAACGGGGTGCTGAGCGAGGTGGACCTTAATGGCTGTTAATACAAACCACGTGCGTCATCAAGTGTGGTGGTTATAATTGCAGGAAACCACAGTAATTAATTAACGTTAATAGAATTTTAATGTAGATGCTGCTACATCCTATGAGAAGAAACCCCCATCAGGTTCCCGCGGCGATGTGGCTGGGATACCTTTCTGATTCAAATCAGGTAATTAGTTTGGGATCTAGAAGCCGAAATCAGGACCTGAACGCTGAGAAGTTCATCTCTGCAGCCGGGGCGGGATCTATGTAACAGACAGAGATCGGTACCTGAAAAAGTCGGGACGTGCTGTCGGAAGCCACCGTTGGTGGTGGTCTTGGCACACTGCGTGTTCGCAAAATGACATCTTGGCTTGTGCTGTCATCCTGCCTTTCCTTCTGGTGGTAATGGACGCTACTCCCTCCATACGCGTGATATGCGTATATCTAAATATATATTTAGCTAAAGGGCTTGGGATTCAAAGGGCAGAGGGAGGTTGAACACACCTGTAATTGTCAGGTGTCATCTGTGTTCAAAAATCAGAAAAATCACGTCACCATCCCAGCAAAGGGCCTTCAAGTCCAATTATAGCCCTACTTGAATTTCAGTCACTTCTCCAACCGTGCAGAATTCCCCCAAAATATCTGTGGTGCTGGCATGATATATTTAGCTTAAAGAACAGATCGTCCTGGTAACCAGATTAGGAAATGCATAGAACAAGCCTGCTAGAATTTTTCCAGCTTATATTAATTCTTCTAACTGCCTGGGATCTTCCACGACAAGAAGTACTTCAGGAAGCGTGTTGTCGGTGCTGCGTCCCTCACCGTCCCCCTGTTCTCCCTTGACCCGGTTCGCACTGTCACGCCAGGCTGCGGCTCAGCCGAACGGGTACGTAAACACCCTTCTCGCCGTGCCGTTTGTTGACACAGCTAGACAAACCCCAGAAGGATGAGGCCTCGGAAACACGCAGAGCTGGCTCCCCGTGGCGCAGGCAGGTGCCCTCGCTGTGTTCGTGGCGTGCAGGTAAACAGGAGAGCCGTCTGTGCGGGCTCCCCCCGCGCTGTGCGCATCGCCCTTCTCGGAGGGTATCGGCCTCCCTGGTAGGAATTAGGCAGGCAGGGAATGTGCTGTTTATTTATTTGCTTACTTATTCATTTCAAGGGGTGCTACTAATATCAAGGGGACCCCTATTCAGATTCCGGTACGGACCATTGAAGTCTTTGGGTTTTTGCAGCTAAGCGTCAGCAGATCTTCCCACAGCGCTTCAAAACGTGGGTAAACTCCTTCACCCAAACCTGTGCAGCTCTTGTAGCCGGGCAGTTGGCAGAAGGCAATGCCGCTGGCGGGGTGCTGAGCCCAGCGTCCTCGCTCAGCTCGCTGGTGCGGTTTGTGACCTCTTGCCTGTTGTAACGGGGGGTGGTGGGGAGAGACGCGCGTGTGGACATCTCACGTGGTCTTGCTTGGTTCCAGTGAAACCAAAATGAGCACGAGTTTAGCGTGCCTTGCGCTCCAGGGTGCTCTCTTTTCTCTCAGAAGAGAAGAAACCGCTAACTGTGTCAGCATCTAAAGCCTTGTCCTTTGCCTTCGCTGCAGTGGATGCTGCTGTTCTCATCTCTCTGCTTTTCTGCACCAGTTTGTACCCGAGTCACACTTGGCTCCTAACGCACGGCAGAACGTATCTCAGCCCTTTTTGGCAACTGCTTGAGTACGATATAAGTGCTTTGCTGTCCACGTACAGCCTTAAAACCTCTCTTCTTCAAGACACGTTGAATCTTTTTGTGTCAAGGGGTAAGCGTTGTCCTGCAAAAATGTTTTTTGAAACAGCATTAGAATTTAGGGCCATCTGTTCCACCTGCTCTGTTCTCAGACGTTTAGCTTGCGGTGTTGGGGGTGACTGATGCACATTTCACCAACGTGCTCTCCAAATGTGCATTCACTCAGCGGTGAGTTGTTGCTTATCCTGGCTCAGATGCCTAAATGTGTGTCTGGTGATTCCTAATGCCAACAATCGTGGCGCTACTCCGAGCTCACAAGGCTGCGAGAGGTACCTCCAGCTTCAGAGCGGATGCCGAGGTTTCCTTCTGCAAATGTCTCCTGGCTGCGTTAGTGGAAGTTGAAATTTCCCTTGCGCCCGCAGGGGAGAGCAGAAGGTGATCACCTCTGCTGGTTTTCCTCCCCCAACAAAGCAGCACTTGGTTTCCAAGGCTGTTTCTATGCCACTGCTTAACGCACAAAGGCTCTGCTTGCCCCAAAGTCTGCTCCTTGCTTTGGCAAACAGCGTGCGATGCCGTAATGCCGAGTCCTAGGGTCTGACTGATTCGGTTTAGGCTGTCTCTCGGCATCTTTGAGCACCGCGGGTCCAGGGCCTGCTGCAGCTGAGCCTGCGTGACTGACGTGCCGCGCGGACTTGCGGGTTTTGTTCTGCCCTGTGCTCGAGTGCGGAGCAGAGGTGCCTGTAGCCCGGGATGCACCGGCCCGTTTCCAGGGAGCCGTTTCAAGTGAGTCTTTTCTCTAGCTGTGTGAGTGTTTGCTGCGAGCCGGAAAAAAGCAGTGAGGCGGCCGGGGAGGGGAAAGCGCAGAGCATCAAAGTTGAGCAGCGCTTCGGAGAACTGATTGGCAGGTGGCATTTGCTGCTTGATATAAGGGGATTTGCCACACGACCTACTCAGAATCTGTGTCACGTGGCAAATTGATCAGACCTGGCATCTCATGTAAGAATGAATCTAGATCATCGTAGGAGCTGTAGCAAAAAGGTGGCCTGCAGAAGAATCCACAAGGATCTGAGCTTCTTCCATGAAGGTTTGCCGATGCTCACAAGAGCTCAATCCTAATTTTCTTTCTGTGTTCGGGGCGGTTTTATCTCCCTTTTATAAATAAAGTAATTTGCTCTTCCTTAAGCTTACAAGGACGGACAGATAGCTCCGGCAGTGGATGCTGCGTGAGGCTGAGAAGTCAGCTGGAAGGAATCGGTTGGTGAAGCGGCTTGAATATTAACTTGACACCTAATTATATCCTCTGGGCTTATTTTTTTCTATTCTGTCATACCCCGCTCTGTCTGCAGTTCCTGTGAGTGTGGTGTGCTGTGTAGCTATCTAAATCCAGCCACGCTCCGGTAGACATTGGGGGTGAAATTATCAGTTGTAAAAACTCTCCTGGCCCTGGTGCAGAAAGTAGCATCTCCGTAATGTTTATATTTGCTTAAACCAAGCAGTATAGGTTAATCCTGTATAGATTTGAAAACAAAGGAAGTCTTTGGCCAAAGAGAGTATTTACTCAATTTTATAGCTCTTCTGGAATGGAATTTAACACCACAGTTCTTGTGGGAGTTGTGATGGGACCTGCACGGTCTCTGTTTGACCAGAATTGACTTTTTTCAACCTGATTCATATCCTGGCATTTCTTTAAAGGAAGGGACACCTCTGACCAGTTTCCACACCAACTCCTGAAGTTAAATTTCTTACAGGCTTTCTCCTCTAAGGAAGAACTGCAGCAGTACCCCAGTTTATGGTATCTGACAAGACCACAGCCTGAACTAGGACTTTAATAACATCCTCAACTAACAAACACCACTTGTTCTTTAGTCCCCCAGGTCCTCAAGAGCTGCACTGAATTCATCGAGAAGCATGGCATTGTGGATGGAATATATCGCCTGTCCGGGATTGCGTCCAACATCCAGAAACTGCGGTAAGGGCGCCGCGTTTGCACGGGACGCGAGGCGCGCGGCCGGCTCGAAGGCTGGGCTTGCAGAAGCCCGTGCTGTGGGGCCGGCTGTCCCAGCGGCTCCCACGCGGGCGTGCGGTCGGTACTCGTGGATGGTGCGCTGGGTTTGCTGCCGTTTGGGAGCAACACAGGGTTGTTCAGTGGAATTCATTTTGCAGGAAGTTTTCCTTCAGGATAGAGTATGAGAAGGCTGTGTGGTCGTGGTGTCATTGTGCTGTCACATTTCATTCCTGTTCCCTCCTGCTCCCGGAGCCCTTTTGAGCAGCTGATATTTCTCCTTGCTGCTTTGGACTCCTGGCATATTAGCAATTAATTGGTACCATGCAAAGAATGCTTGCGTGATTCTTGGTGGGTGGCGCTGCCACGCTGCGCGGCTGCGCAGGGAAAGGCTAGGGCTGCGTCCTCCCAGGTAGGAGCTGTTCTCAGCGCGGTAAATGGTCTTTATCCCTTTGGGGGGCTGTTTTTCCTCCCGTCGTTTGGTATGCATTTTTCGGTTGTAAAGGGACTGAGAGAACCTAGTGGGACGTGACTAATTCCACCATCGATCCCGGGCCCACGGCCTCACCGAGGCCTAAAGGGGTATTTTCCGTATGAAGGATATCCTTTTTGTCCCAGCTATTCCCGAGTTCAGCAGACAGGTTTGAGCCGGTAGTTACTGTACAAACCCTTGCATGGATGGGCTTATTCTGGTTCAGCTTAATCCTGTTTCTCATCACAGCAAGTTCCATTTTAAAAATCTGCTCCCGAGGCTTTGATATGCAGGCTCCAAAGACTCCGATTGTAGCTGTTGCCCACAGCAGTCTTGGCTGCATAAAATGTTTGCCCTTGCTTCGGTTACATCCCTTTAATTCCCCTTTTTGACTTGTGCTGGACCATCTTTCTAATCGCTGCCCTAGTCCGTTTTTTTCCCTTTGTGTTGCCAAGACCATTTTCTCCTTCACTGTTTTCCAAAGGTGCTTTAAAAATGTTTTTCTAACACTTTAATGGCGTAATTCCCTGGTATAGTACAGAGAATGAAGTGACAGCCTATTTTTCAATTTTCTGAGATGTTCCAAAGACAAAAGGAAGGGAGCACATGGCATAACTTGTAGACACTGTCCCTGTTGTTCATCTAAATCACTACAGATTTTCATAAGTGTTTGATTAATGTAGGACACGTTGCATTGCTGTAGTTTCCAGCTATATAAACAGATCATTAGGCTTATTTCAAAGCTAGGGCTGCAGTATCCTTATGAATGAGTCACTGTTCTTAAGTTTCACATAGAAGAATTGGATCTCCCGGATTTAAAGGGCTTTCTGGTTGGAGAGAAAGTTAGAGAATTTATTCCACATGGGAGATTGACTCCAGGACAGAGGTTGGCTCTTTAGCAGCGCAGTAGCCGAGCGTCGAGTTGGTGTGTGTATCCCTGTGTTCTGGCTCTGGCTTTTTTCTGAGAGACTGTGAAGTTGTGTTCTGCTACTAACAAAATCTTCCTTTGGGGTCAAAACAAATAACGCGTAGGTCTCGAAACAGCCAGTGCAGAGAGAAGAAAGGCTGAACGTAGTCGGGCTTCCCTTTCTCCACTGAACCCTGTTCTGCTTCTGCAGGGGTAGGTCTCTGGCACGGCGGGAGATTTATGCCTGGGGAGAATCTACTGGAGTAGGGCAGGATACAGCCAGAGCATTTCAGCCAAGGCTGAGTTTATTTGTGCGGGGTGGGCTGGTGTCTTTCCCTGAGCTCCCTCTTCTTCTGTGGAGCCAAGCGCAGGAAATAAGTTTCTCTCCCAGATATGAGTAAGTGATGAGTCAGAACGTGCCTGTGGGAGCGGCATATACTGAACACCGAGGGCTGTGGCTACAGGCCATCCATCAGCTGGGCAGAACAGAGACCTTTGTCTCCTTCTTCTGTGCCGTCCTTGGGGCGAGGAACTGGGGCGGCCTGTTCACCCCTTGTCTGAAGCAGCAGGGCTCTTCTGCCCCCCAGTCCGCCGTAGCGCAGCTGGCTTCCCTCCCGCAGCCTTGGCGTCTAGGGGAAGGCAGGAGCTCCCTCCTGATCGTGAGGGGTGTACGGCTGAGCGCCGCCGTTACAGATACGCCGGGTGCCGCGGACGCGGGTACGAACTGGCTCTGTCCCGTAGGCAGCGAGAGGTGAGCTCAGCGTTGGAGCTGGGCCGAAGGCGTTTTACCTTCTGCGTTACAGTTCGCCTGGCTTGGACAGGGGGAGAGGCCGGGGACGTTGCCACCAAGCCTCTGACATTGTTGTGGCTGTAGTGTAGACAGGATGACTCCCCGCGTCGACGATAAGCAGTTCTGGTTTCCAGCTTAAAGACCCTTGTAGGGAAACCGCGCTCCAGCTCGAGCAGCCGTGTTCTCGCAGCTCCCTGCGGCCTGACTCACCATGCTAGCCCCTGCAGATTTGTCCTGCTAATTTGAAACAGCGCTTTCCACGCACATATTCTAGCAGCGAGCCAGCCCTTGGCCTTCTAAGCTCAGCTTTTATTTCGTAAATGTTTGTGATTTTGGTTTTTCTCTCTCCGAAACCCAAGAGAACGCTCGGGGATTTTCTTCATGTGGTTCCTGGCTCTCTTTACCCTGGAGCAGAGGCGTGCTCAGCTCGCCAGCTTGTCCCCAAGGAATTGCTGCACACACCAGTTTCCATGTGCAGCAGCTGCCGATGGCACTGCTGTCGGGCATTGCTTTATCGCTTCCATTTCCAGGCCTTTGAAGTGCAGAGGGACGGCAGCTTTCCTTCAGGCCTGGGGGCCCTTCTCCTCGGGGCAGCTCCCAGTCACAGCCCTGGGGCTTACACCTTCCGATTGTCTCCGTGGTCCTGGAGGACATTCTCTGGAGACTTTGTGAAAGGCCCTGTTGCAGGAAAAGGGATTGCAGACTAGCTGACCGGTAAAACTAACTGAAAATGCCTTATTAGAAAGAAAAAAAGGTCTTATTTTGGAAAAATCCAGTCTAGCAGCAGCACAAGCATGGGTCGTGTGGCTTTGGTGACTAAGTATTTATTTTTTCCTGTAAATCAGGAAACCCTTGCTTTTCTTGACTGTAATTTGCGCTAGGTTTTATTTTCATTCCTCCTTTTCAAACCCCTTTGCCCATTTTTCTGTTCTCATTTCCAGCCACGAGTTTGACTCCGAGCAGATTCCTGACTTGACAAAGGATATTTACATCCAAGACATTCACTGCGTGGGCTCCCTCTGCAAACTGTACTTCCGCGAGCTCCCGAACCCTCTGCTGACCTACCAACTCTACGAGAAGTTCTCGGTAAGTACAAGGCAACGCCTTTCGCTTCCCACTGCAGCGTGACTTCATCTACGCAGGTTGAACAGAGAAATACTGCAAAGGATCCAGCAGCAAGCTGAACCCGTCTTACACACACCTTTCTTTTTGTCTTACTTCTGCTTAAGATGGGGTTTTTAGAGAGATCGGAAGCGCCTATCTCCAAAATTACCAGCCTAGTCATAGAATCGTTCAGGTTGGAAGAGACCTTTAAGGTCACGGAGTCCAACCGTTAGCGCAGCACTGCCTACCGATGCGGTTTGTGCTGCCCCCGCCAAATTCCCACTGCCGGTAGCACCCTGCCGCTTCCAAAGTGCGGCGGTGCCCCGGCTTTGAGCTCCCTGTTCCGCTTCCCCTTTAGGTTTACTCACGCGTGCCCTTGTCCCCCGTGCCACACCATACCGATCCCACTGTTGGGGCCCCAGTAGAAGGTTACTGGGACGCTAACGATGCTTGCAAGAATTCCCCTATCGTTTGCCATTCCCCAGTGATTTCTCGAACAGGAGTGGGATTAGAAGCAAATGCTAGTTGGAGCTGAACGCCCTCTGCAAGGAATTGCTCTGTCCAGTTAAGCCAGATCTTGATTTACTTGGCCTTTCTCACGGTACCCATGTGCCGGTCTGTCCCCAAGAGACGGACGCCTCTCCGAAGGTAGAGAAGAGCAACAAAATCAGCCTCGTTGCTGAAGAACAGCACATTGGCCACGCGGTTCAGGAGGCTGTGGCAGGTATCTGGTCTGGTTTGCAGCTAAATCCCTTCCTGCCTTGTTCCAGGACGCTGTGTCTGCTGCGACGGATGAAGAACGGTTGGTTAAAATCCATGACGTCATCCAGCAGCTGCCCCCGCCTCACTACAGGTTAGTGCAGCCTTTACGCTGGGTATAGCTCGGCGGTTTATTATTGCTAGCACAGCAGGAGGGAAGTGCTACGATTCCAGTTTTCCCTCTCAAGAGAGCCGCACTGTGCCTCTGTATATTGAAATGGTTTATGCCTAGATAAAGTTGATTTATATTTTAATTAGCTCATTACCAGACAAACGCTATATACTTTGCATAGCCTTATTTGACTTCCTTGGAAACTACGTCTAGGAGGCAACTACAAGGTTGTTATGTCGGATGTGGCCGATACCACGAAGGAAATACGTTTGTTGGGGGGGGCACAATACCAGCTCTAGCGCTCACGATTAAAAAAAGTGAAATGTAGCCACAAAATTGGTTCAGGTCTTCAGTTTAATTTGGTCAAGTGTATTTTGTCTCCAATTTCCCCCTCGCCGCCCCCAGCAATGATAGCAACTACCAAATTATAACAATGCGCTAGTAGAGTAACTAATTATAATATGGTGTTTAAAAATCACCAGCTGATTATAATAATATATTCACACTAATTAGTATTAATAACTAATCTGTGATATATGGTAATATGAGTCGACTAAGTGTAACACCACATTAATGGTCATCAGTATTTAAAATTATGGCAGGGTGTACAGTGAAGAGGCATCAGACAAAGTATGGTGGTTGGTATTAATTAATATAATATTGTATGTTAGTGATTCTTTAAATAGTATTAATTAATAACTAATTCTTGCGATGAGGTAAGTAGTCTTTGCCAATTATGTACTGTAATTGGTAAAAATAGCTAATTGCAATGTAGACAGTTATTTAAATGTTGGTGACGATTGCTGGACGAGCTGCGGTGGCCAGTGCCGGGGTGTGCGCAGAGGGTATTTGGCCGTTCATCGCTAATTGTAACGCGCTGTGATGACCGTCAGTTGGCATGTCGGTGCGTGGCCGCTGGCTAGCCGGCTGTGATGCCCGAAGATGTTCTTTGGCTATTGATAGCTAATTAATTGGAATACTTAATGGTAATTAATTGTCAATTGGCATATTAATTTATTATTGTAATGTGTGTTAATTTGCAGAACCAGTTATGGTCTGTGGTCTAGATGGCCAGTTGCAATCCATGTAGATAGTCGGTTATTTGGAGATTGACAACTGTTTGTAATAATTTGTGCTGATAAATATTTATATTTTATTGTAATGTATAGTGATTAGCTGGGCAATTGCAGTGCTGTACCTGAGTGGTATAACTAACTAATTATAATAGATGTTACTTGAATATCAATAACTTACTAGTTAACCATTATAATTAGTTAATACTAATGACTGTATAATGTGTTATAAGCTGTAAGTGTGTGCTACTTGTGTTTAAATAACATTAATGACTTAGTGTAGTAGCTGGTACTTTATATTAACTAACTGTGATATTTTCTGTTAATTAAGGTTCTCTTCAAGGCCCTGTCTCCTTCGTCTCATTTTCTGTAGTGCATTCCACCTTTTCCCTAAAAATGACGTTTATTTTATGTTTAACTTACTTGGAGATCGAGATGCCTCTGTATGTGCATCTTAGTCTTAGACCAGAGAGGGGGCGTGGGAGACAGCGGGATGAGGGAGAGGGTGAGGGCTGCTGCTCTCCTTCCCTGAGCTTTGCTTGAAAAAGGAAAAAACCACTTTATTTTTCTGCTACTCCGTGCTGAGAAGTTCCGTGCAGGTAACCGGCGTTTGGCAGCATAGGCTGGAGCGGGGCGGTGCCGGGCGCTGGAGATGTCCATTTTGTTTCCAGCCAGAAACATCCATCTCCGCTTCAGGCCTTGTCCGTTGGTGGAATTTTGAGCACCAAAGCCTCCCCCTCAGCTCCCCCCCCAAAAAGAGACAGACACAAGCCGGGGCTGCTGCCAAGCAACAGCACGGGGGAGGATACATCAGCATTTTCATTACCACCTTGTGCTTCCTCCTCCTCAGGGGGGTTAGCAGTAGTGTTTAATATAAAAAACCTTTTATTTTTAAAAGTGAGCACAAGCCTCAGAAGTTTAACCTTGCATCTGCCTTATATACACCTGTAAGAAACCTGTCGCCAGCAATGTCACAAGTAGAACTCAGACACAATTTGCTGGTTTTCAAGATCCTGGGGTGTCTAAATAAATACTCCCCCCCTTCCCAAGATTAACACTCCACCTCCTCTCCCGCGCCTGCCTAACGAGCACGGCACTGCTGTCACGGACAGCGCAGAGGTTGCATTTCTGTTGCAGCCAAGTGATGAGCTTCCAGGGCGCTCCGCTCCTAGATCCTGCTGCGCTGGTGCCATTTAGGTTATTCCCCTCCACCTTGGTGTTTGCTGGATCCAGCCCTTGGATGGAGAGCAGATGCTTTGACCGTCTTTTCATTGAGCCTGGACAATTCGGGAGAGACTCCCCTCACTGCCCCCCCGGTGTAATTATTTGCTAAAGACAACTTTACCATCAGTCTTGGGGTACACAGTTCAACATTTTTTCCTGGGAGCTGTCAAACCAAAAGAAAATAATGAACTGGGGTTTGTTTTGTAAATCGCAGCATGGCTTTGCTCACTGGGGCTGAACATTTTGCCTATCTCCTGTTTTCCAGGACACTGGAGTTCCTAATGAGACACTTAGCTCGTCTAGCTGATTACTGCTCCATCACAAATATGCACACTAAGAACTTGGCAATCGTCTGGGCTCCAAACCTCCTAAGGTACTCTTTTTCTTTTTTTAATCTTGTATTGAAATGGGAAGAAAAGTTTTTATATTTATAAAAACCAGAGATACCTGTTCTCCAGAAAAATCTTAGCTTTCAGCAGTTGAGAGAGAGATCTTCCTTTCTGCCATCCGAGGTGCTCTTCTCCTCCTGTAAAATTTCTAATGGGAAGTTATTCTGAGCAGGGGCTTGCGACCAACTGGCAAGCTCCTGAACGAGCGATGTAAAACAGCGCCCGCTCTTACCAGCGGAGCCGCCCGGGGAGAACACCCCAGCGTTACTGTGTCCCACCGCAGCGCAGTGCCACTGGCGGCAAGGAAGGCTTCCCCCCACCCAACCCTCTTTTCTAGCCAAGAATTTCCCCTCTCCTGGTTAGATGAGACTAGTGTGTCCTTGATCATCCGGGAAAATTTGTTCAGTGGCATCACTGATTTCCCAGTGCATAAGTCTCTAGAGTCTAATTTGACAGCTTTTGGCTGCAAAAATTCAGACTTACGGAAATGATCTTGGATAAATCTGTCCCCTAAAATTTGTTTTGAATGTGCGTAATAGGGTAGTTTAAAATTAATGATGTCATTTTAAAATTTTGCTTTAAAAGAAAAAAAACATATATCACCCTGGCCTCTATTGTATTGATTTCTGGACGGCTTTTGTTACCAGCCTGAGAAATCTGAGTCATAGACTCCCCTGTGTGCAGTTAATGAGGGTAAGCTCTTCTCTCCTTTCTGGCAATTCACCCACAAGCAGGCAAACGATCTCTTGTTTAGAGTTTGCTTTTGTGGGTATTGGGGCACTTGCTGAGCAGGATCAGTTGGAGACGTTCCCGGCTGGAGGGAAAAGCGTGTTAGAAGGCCGCAGCGAGTTGTGTGCAGTGCCACTGCGCTAAGCTGCTGCCACTCGCAGTGTCTGGGAAGAAGATAAGAAAACGCTCCCCACGAGGTGTATGCAGTTCCCTTACCTCCATCCAGACCGGCCACACGCTCCTTGTCCTTCTAGATGCAGCGTTCCTCTGGCCGTTTCAGTCAGACTTAAACCCGAAACCAAAATGCAGATACAAATCGCTACAGTCAGCATGATCATTTGTGTGATGCTTTAATGAGATTTAATCTCTTAACTGCCTCTAAAGCCTTGTCTGCCTGAGCAGCCAGGCACAGTAGCTCAACACATGCCGAAGCCTTACCCAAAAGGAGCGCATCTTCCCTGTTCTTCTGGCTGTCCGCGTCTCACGTAATCTGCCTTTTCTTCAGATCAAAGCAGATAGAGTCCGCCTGCTTCAGTGGAACAGCTGCCTTCATGGAGGTGCGAATCCAGTCAGTAGTTGTGGAATTCATCTTGAACCACGTTGACGTCCTCTTCAGTTCCAAACTCAGCTCGGTCATACGAGATGGAGCAGGTGCGTGTCTTCCTCCGCTAGCTTCACCTTGACCAAAAAAAGGTAGCAGACACTTCATGCATATCTGAGCCTTCCCCAGGACATTTGAAATATGGTTTTATTATAACCTAGAGGACAGATTTCCAGGGTTATGATGTTAGAACCTGGCAAAGAGAGCCTGGTTTTAGAAATTGCTCTCGGAACCTTTCTAGAAGCCAAGGATGCTCTACAGAAGTGCACATGTTTGGCTGCTACTTTTATGTCCTAGCACTGAGAAACTGTAAGGAATCTCTTAAATCTTTGTCCCGCCTGGTCCCTCCCCTTCTTTTTAGAACCATCATCACCGATGCTCCTGCATGCTTACCCATTGGAGCTGTCTGGCAGTACAACACAACGCCCGATCTCTCTGCCCTTGTCGGCACCTTAGAACATAAAGAGAAAGGAACTGATTTAAAGAAAGCTCTCTGCCTTCAGTAACGTTGGCACTAGGAAACTTGGCAGATGTCGCGATAGTCTCTCTTACGAGCAAGACTTTCCTGGCGATTTCTTCTGCGTAGGCTGTAGGGGTTAGTTAGCAGGGCTGTCCAGCCAGACGGCTCAGTCAGCATTGGCCCTGCGGCTACTGCCCAGTTCTCTGCGCCTGTGGCTGATTTGTACCTTTAGGATGAGGAATGAAACGCGACACACTTGTGCCCAACCCTGGAGCACCTGAAACATCGTTCAGCCTTGGAACCTACAAATTCCCTTGAGTAACTGCTAAGGCCATAAGTATCCCCGTTCCATTAAAAATGAGCAGAGTTGCACCAGGAAGAAAGTTTACTCTGTTAGATCAACAAGCGTGGATACCACAGGCTATTATTACTCCTAAGCAGCATTAAGTGTGCACCATCTGCTTTGATAACCTGCCCTTCCCATGAAATGTGCACAGTCAACGCACTTGCCACCACCTGTGGAGTGCAGATCCCTGTTTCTCCAGCAGATTTGCTGCTCCCCACTTTTAAACAAGCCCTACCTCTACTTGGGATAGCAGAGTTGCTCGCTAAGTCCCACTTTTGTTCTTACTGGAAGGCAATTTTAAGTCAACAGGAGCCAGAGGTTAGCTTGGCCAAACAGTAATAGCCCACAGCAGGCTGAGCTCTGCCAGGGGAAGATAAGCATGCTAAGAATCTGAGCCAAATGATTATCCAGGCTTAGAATGGACCATATAAATTCGGCTAATTGTTTAATGACTTGGTCATTCGCATTCAGCGTGCTCTGACACAAAACTGGCAGGGAGCAGGGTCAGGCTATTTCACAGCGTAGCAGCTAAGCGCAGGAATACTGTGCCACGGCAAGGCAGCGTCCTCGGTGCTTCCGAGAGCCTGTTTCTGAGCACGGCTTCTTGCCCGTAAGAGGCGAGAGTGGTGCTCCCAAGCCTGCTTTAAGCCATTCCAGGTAAGGCGTTTGCCCAGGCTGCACCCGGGATAGCATTTACAGCTGACACACAGACACGACGCTGTGCACACTTTGCACAAGAGCTGTGACGCTGAAGGGACAGGAGTAGGAATGGAACGAACCGGGATGCTGACATGAAGGGATGCCATGCCTCCCCCCACACCCCTTAACTCGTGAGAGAATAAGCGAATAAATACTTGCGCCATAAGCAATGTCAAACAAAGGAGAGCTGCTCTTGCAGCAGGCTCCTTGTGCTCCTCTGTAGCAGTCCCCTCTACGCTGCAAGCTGACTTCACAGATCCTAGCAGCAGGAGGCAACATCAACTACTCTTACAAAAACGTAAGTGTCCATCTCCAAAAACAAGCACAAGCTGTAAAAAGGCCAAGGGCAAGACATGCAGCTAGAGTCCGTTTACTATGTCCATCTGCGCATGAGTGTGTAGCAACTTCAGTCACACGTGGCATTTCCTGTTGCACCGAGAGGTGGAACCTGGGAGCGACTGGAGCCAACCTTTAGAAGAAGAAAAACTGTCACTTTCTTTACAGACTTCTGCATACAGAGATAAAGTCTGTCAGTGAAGGTTTCTAACCTACCTGCTTCCCTCTGCCTTTTTTTTTTTTCTTTTTAAAATACACTAAGCTGCTCTCATCATTGAGAAATTTTTTTGCCATAAACATACCTCTGACAAAATGGTGCTTTTGACCACATCTTTCAGTGTCTGGGATAACAAAGCTTTAGAAAAACACAGCACCTCCCTAGACACACAGAGCCAGAGCTTTGATCTCCGTACTGCTGTGTTCTCATTCTGCCCGTTGCCTGTGGTTTTCCCTTACAGGGCACAGTTCTTTATCGCGGCCCAAGTCTCTGCTGGTGTCCTCTCCTTCCACAAAGCTGCTCACGCTGGAGGAGGCGCAGGCACGGACACAAGCCCAGATCAACTCTCCCATCGTGGCAGACAGCAAATACATCGAAGTGGGAGAAGGCCCTGCAGCTTTACAGGGGAAATTCCACACGGTCATAGACTTCCCATCCGAAAGGTAGAGACGAGTTTCCTTTCCAGCATGGGTCATAACCAGGGTTTTTGATTACAGCAAAAACTTGCTGATACTGACTTACACTAGTTGTACGTAAAGCGTTGCAGCCCCTTTTCCACCTGCTTTGGACTCTGTGAGGATTCAGCTTACATCAGTTGTCCGGCGGTTTAGCCATGTAACTCCTGTGCCACTCCCTCCTTTTTAGCAGGGTTTCATTAAACGTATAAAGCCGTGTTGTATGTGATGGTTATAGATGCCTGTACTAGTCATGCACACAGAAATGCAAACAGGGTGAACACCTGGGAACATTGGGGTTTTCCAGATTTCAGGACTAATTGCCTGTAACAAATCCAGGTTCCCCTCGAAGGGGAGCAGTTGGACAGACTGGATGACACTAGAAATTAAATATGGCGGCGGGAGGAGGCGAACGTGATTTTACAGCGTGAGCGAGAGCTGGGTTTGATACCTTTTATGGCTGCACGGTTCCTCCGAGAACCGGTGCATCTGCCAGCTACATCGAAGCCATCCCTCAGCTGCCGTACTGTACAAGTATGGAGCCTCTGCTCACCTGCATAGCGTGGTGGCATTTACCCAGCAAGACTCTAGGGCTGAGCTGTAAGAATGAAAACATCCTCAGCTATTTAAAAGAGACTGAGTTTCTAAGCTTTTGTTTCAGCAGCAACCAGATAGTGCTAAGAACAAGCAACCAGTAGCAGGAACTAGATGCAGCTTCCCCCGCCAACAATTTGCTCTATTTTCTCACTCCAGAAAAAGACCGCCCAGCAAGATGAAGAAATCGCCAGTCGGCAGTTGGCGTTCCTTCTTCAACCTGGGAAAATCATCATCCGTGTCCAAACGCAAACTACAGCGCAATCCCAGCGAGCCCTCAGAAATGAAAGCCATAGCCCTGGCAGGTACGGGTGCAAATCCAGCTTCCAAAAAACCGGGGTTTTCAGCAATGCAGAACTCGTGCTTACAGTGTGCTTTTATCTCCTCCTAGCGTTCAAGCCATGCATAACATCTCCAGTTAACTGCTGTCTTTCCTAAATGGATCTCGCAGTAGCTCAGGAGCCAAACCTGCTAGAGCACACGCCTCTAACGCTTTTCTCAGAGCAGCTTTTAAAAGGCAATACGTGGGCACCGCTATAATAAGTCTCAGAATAATTCCTTCTGACGCTCTTATTATGAAATAAGAACACAGTTCTGGCTCCCTTTGCTGCTCTCGAAAGACACACAATTAAACTAGATAAAGGCACTTTTCCACAAACACATTCACCCAAAAGTTGTACCGGTGTTACTAGAGAAGGCAGCCAACCACCTTTTATAGTTGCATCCAGTGTACGTAGACTCCAAGTTCTCAGCCCTTTCCATATACAGTTTACTGTCTCTTTCCCAGTTTAAAAATAGCAACAATATGTTTTTGCGGTAAAACACACCACAAATCCCTAAACACGGGCCAGTGAGGACTTCTGTCCCGTCTTCTCCCTGGTGCCATTTTCAATTATAACCCTCATAGTCTTCCGTATAAGAACCACATTATATGCATGTCCTTTAGGACTGTCTCCTTGGAGCACTGGAGTTGTACTTGTTCAGTGCTCATAAAACAAGCTGTGTAAATGTTACTTTCTTCCCCCTTTTTAAGGGGTTTTGTTTGCTGGCAGGAGCCAACCAGTTATCACAGGTACACCCAGACAGCGTCTGTAGTGGGATGACGTGGGGAGTTGTTTCCCAGCCTGTCATCTGCAGCAGTTACCATTTTGGTACAGACTTTTCCCCAGTCTGTAAAATGAGTTATCAAAAAGTGATTCACTCTCTTGTAATTGCCTCTTGCCCGGTAGGACAGAATCTTGGGTTGAAAGGGACCTCCATGGGCCGGTCTCCCGTGCAAAACGGGACTACACCTGTCTCGGACAGTAAAGCATACTAACAGTGGAACAGGAGAAAGGTTTTCTTTAAGGGCTTTGGAGTAAAAACAAACCCCAAAAACCCCAAAACAAAAAAGCACAACTGTTACCCTCAGGACAGTGGTACGGTTGCTAGAAACCCATTCGTTTTTTCCTGCCACCCTTACGTAGCCAAATGTAAACCGCTTTTATAATTCAGCTTCTCACTGTCTCGGTTGCTTTTCCTTAGGTGGACGAGGAGACAGCGGGACTCTTCGCTCAGCTAAAAGCGAAGAATCGCTTACCTCTCTGCATGCTGTTGATGGTAAGACAAAATCGTACCTGCGCTATTAGTGTGTGTGGATTTAAAAGGCAGTTTGACATTACTGACTGCAGATATTCAACAGAGCAGATTTTCCACCCCTCCGGTAAAAGCTGGACTTGTTAATTCATGAGGCAGCTTACTGCTGCCCAACACAGACGGGTATCACAGAGAAATGCTCTTCAGGTCTTTGTTTTCCTTCTAAGATAAAAAACCCCACCCCCTTGCTGTAGTATATAGCCGGCACCGCTCACATTCATTCCTTGCCATCCTTCTTTCTATTCTGAGGTGGGAAAAAAGGGCATCGGGAAGGAAAATGCTCTCTGAGAAAGCCTTAAGTCTACAGCATGCTTAAACTAGTTTTGCTTTTGCCAGCAGCTTAGTTTCAGACTAGATCGGACCTGACAGCTGCGGTAAAAGAGTTTGAGCAAACATAATAGACAGTTTCTGCTAACTACATTACTTTTGTGTTTAGAGTTCACCAGGTGAGCATGTTGCACACTGCCGTAACACTACTGTAAAAGCAACGCCGAACCATCACCTCCTGGACAGTAAGATTTTGACACTAACGCCCATGTATCTACTCATTCCTAGGTGAATCTAAACTGTTTCGACCCAGAAGACCTCGGTCCAGTAGCGATGCATTGTCCGCTTCCTTCAACGGAGAGCTGTTGGGAAACATGAATCGCTGCAATTCTTACGACAACCTCCCCCATGACAACGACAGCGACGGGGACGAGGGGCTCATCCACGTTCCTGCCCTGATTTCTCCTCGATCTGCTGAGGACGTTGACCTGAGCCCACCAGATATCGGAGTCGCTAGCCTGGATTTTGACCCAATGTCTTTTCAGTGCAGCCCGCCCCAAGCAGAGTCCGAGTGCCTGGACAGCAGCACCTCCCTGCTGGAGTCCGTCAGCATAAATAAGGAGAAGCCAAGCCTACTAAAGAAGGATTTAGAGTCAGGCAGCCAGTCCCAGACACCAGGCAGTGCCACGAGCTCCGAGCCAGTCTCCCCTTTCCAAGAGAAGATGAGTCCGTTCTTTACCCTGGACCTGAGCCCAACCGAAGAGAAGGCCTGCAAACCCCACGCCTTCTCGCCCAAGATGGGACGAAAGCCCATCAAATCTCCGCCGCTGACTACGTCAGAACCCATCTCCTTTGCACTGCCCAGCCGCATGTCAGAAGCGATTGGAGGAGTGCCCGTCACATCCAGAAACTCCTCTGCTTCCAGCTGGAGCAAAGGGATTGGCATCACTGAAATCACAAACAGGTCCCCAACCCAGATGTCCTTGCCCCTGAAAAACAGTGACACAGGAGCAGGGGAAGGAGCCCACCAAGAGCTACAGCATGCCCAGCTAGTGGCTGCTGGCAAGCCAGAGCTGCCAGAAGAAGGGGAGAGACCAATGTCAAGCAGTCAGACTAAGACTGTACCCACTGGACACACTCAGCCAGGTACAGTGCATTTTCCTCCATTCTTTCTTTAAGTTCCAAAGGGGACCTGCTCTCAGAAACGTCCTCCTCTGCGTGCCTTTTAGGAGAGGGGATTGCCCGTCAGTTCTGATCACAAGTGTCTTGCAGGGCTGTGCAGATCAGTAAGGTCTTAACCTCTGCCTTCTCCCTACATCACACAAATCTCGGATAATTTTCCATAATACTTTGTACACCACTTTTTTTTCCCCCCCATCCTGTCATACATGAAAATCTCTAGCATGTCCTTCTAAATCATTTCAGCCAATAGACCATCTAAGACTTTTCTTTTTTAAATTAAAAATCTGCCAACACTTGAAGAAGGGACCTTTTCACCTAAAACCTTATGATCAAAATTGTGTAAGGGTATCTCATTCTCTGCTACCTACTTCCTACCTCTCTAGAAATGCAAGAGGAGCCTTTAGACAATCTCTTGTGTTTTTTCCTTTTTGTGATGAACTGCTGTGCTATTGAGCAGCGTTTGCACGTGAGACAGGAGTGTTTCACACCAGAAGGAATTGCCACTGTGACAGTGTGGAAAGCATCTATTTTTTTTTTTTATAATAGTCATTAAGGTTAGGTCACTCTCCTTATTGGGTAACATAAAATCACTCTCTCTCTCAATTTTCCCCCCATTAGGAGCAGTTGCCCTCGACTCCCCCCAGGATCCTGTTCCCGTCAGTTCTGTGTCTCTTATCCCTCCTCCTCCTCCGAAAAATGCAGCGCGCATGCTAGCCCTAGCGTTAGCCGAGTCCGCACAGCAAGCATCCGCTCAGTCTCAGAAAAGGCCAGGAGATGCTCATTCTGAAAGCACAAATTATGGAGAGACTGAAGCTGGCACAGCTCTAGAAAAGCTCCATCTCTCTGCTGGTGCTCCAGACAAGCTCCACCTCTATACCGGTCTGCCCGAGAACCGACTTCACTTCCAGACTGGTGCACCAGTAGAGCAGGATTTCCAAGGTAGCAGCACACCCGGGGAGCAGAACCACCCACCAGGTGCACCTGGGAACCGGGACCCCCCACCTCTCCACCCTGGCATGCCTGGGGACATGCCTGGTAGCAGAGATGCAGAGCAGGAGCAGCCCGGCTTCCATCCTGGTAAACCGGGGGACAAAGATCACTTCCCCTCGCATGCTGGGGACTGGGAGCACACACCCCACCCTCCTCCCGGCGCGCTGCCTGACTGGGAGCCACCCGCTGCAGACCTGGCTGTAGATAAGCCCCACCTCCGCGCATGCGTGTCTGGGGACAAGCACCACGCTCCTACCTGCACGGCTGATGACAACCTTCAGTCTCCTCCTGTCCTAACGGCTGGGGAGAAAAGCACCCCGGCTTCAATGCCGTACCTAACAACCATCCAGACAACAGCAACCGAGCCTAACCGCGGGCCAGCAGGTCCGGCCGCAACTCAGGCAGACGTCGCTGTTACAGCGGCGCAGCGCACGCTCGCGACCGGCCAGCCAGCCCCCTCGCAGAGGCAAGATCACCAGTCAGCAATGGGACAAGTGCCAGCGGCCTCTGCAAAAGCATCGAGTAGTTCCAACCAGGTACGTGGATGTGCCCCAGCCTCGCACGTACTTGCGAGCACAGTGTCTGTGCACAGCTAGTCTGTAACGGTAGGAGGCTGAGCGCTGGGAGAGTCCGTCCGAATCCAAATGGCAAGAGGCAGGGGATTTAGGGGAAAGCGGCGCAAAATTTCCTAAGTGAACAGAGGGGAACATCCCAATATACCCGCTCTCCTTGGTCTGAAGGGAAAAAAAAGTATCTGCTTGGGGTGATTGATACAGGGAATGCTAGTTTAAAAGTGCTCAGAAACAGGTACGAATTTTTGCATCCTCTCTTCACTGAGGCTGACAATATCCTCTTCCAACATCCTCTTTAATAAAGCAGGTCAGATTCCCTGCATGAGAGTTAGAGGTGCAAAAGTTCACTCAGAAATCCAAACCGCCTGCTGCCCGTGAAACACGCACGCCTGCAGCCTGTCTTAAGCACCGTAGCCACATTTAAGGAAGGGATTTCTGCTCTATTGCACTACTTGATCTACTCCCCAAGGCACGAGGAGTTGAAATCCAGGTCCATTTTCATTAAGACAAGTACATTTATGTGCAGACCACCTAACAAAACACCTCTGGCAACCGTGTAGAAGTTCTAACCTGTTGCTATAAAGAGACAGCCACCTCCTCCCCTTGCTCCAGTGTCCATCTGCAGAGCGCGCCCCGACGAGCCCCTCGGCTGCCATTTGTGACGGGTCCCGAAACCGCCCGGGGCACCTCGCTGCCCTTGCTGCGAAAGGGAACCTACACCTCCCCTCTCCCGCGAGCAGCACTGGCCCTCCACAGCAAACAGAAACCAGGCCCAGGAAGAACCTACGTTGAACTAATCCGTACAAGCATCTGTGATACTGTAACTACAGATTTGGGGCGGGGGGGGTGCTTGCCTCTAACCTCTACTGGTTTCTTCCCTACAGGCATGGGGCACAACCGCACCTGAAAAGCCACCTGAGCCCACGCCGGTTTTTGTCTCAGAAAGCAGTTCTACCACCCGCTGCTCCTCTTCGGTGCCCACGGGCCACCAGAGCCATCTGGAAAAGCCTCGGGAGACTACGAGGGCTCCCCCGCTGCACCTGCGGTCCGAGTCTGTCCCTACTCACTCTTCCTACAGCTTTACACCCCCTGTCCCGCCTGTGAGAACCCTGGAGAGCAAAATTGCTGCCGCCATGCACTCGAACAACACGGACACCATTAACAACTCCAATTATCACACCTTCCTGTCTTCCTCCATGCTGGCCTCCTCTGTGGAGGAAGCCCTGCTGCCACCGCCACCACCCCCCCCACCCAAGCACGCTTCCCTGCAGTCCGTGTACGTGCCGCATCCCAAGCCGGAGAGCATCCCCGAGCCCTCTGGGCCAGACAGCTACCTGCACCACAAGCCGGCTTCCATCCATCAGTACAGGCCCGAGAGCGTTCCTCCTCACCTCTCCTACCACAGCAAGCCCGAGCAGCACCAAGCCTACCCACCTCGGTCAGAGACACCCACTTCCGCGGGCACTCGCTACACCACCTACACCAACCAAGGGAAGAGCACCTCAGCGCTCCACTCCAAGCCTCGCAGCCGGACGGAGTTCGTGTCCTCCGTGAGCCCGACGGGCCTGCGCAACACCAGCTATGCCGAGGATGCTCCACCCTACCCCACTATCCGAAGGGTTCAGTCGCTGCACGTCCCCACCCCCGCCGCCTCCGCTATCCGCTCCGTTCCCATTTCACGGACCGAGGTACCCCCGGACGACGAGCCAGTGTACTGCCCGCGGCCCCTCTATCAGTACAAGCCATATCAGCCCCACTCCGACTACCACGTAACTCAGCTGCAGCCTTACTTTGAGAACGGGCGGGTACATTACCGGTACAGTCCTTACTCCAGCTCTTCCGGATCCTCTTACTACACCACTGCTGATGGGAGCTTTTACGACCTGGACCCCTACAGCACCATGCGGGTCAGGCCTTTCCACGCCCTGCCCAGCCGAGACTTTGCATCCTACGCCTCCCGGCTGCAAAGCAAAGGCCTGTACCGCTATCCCAGCTTGTCTGCCTACCCTCGGGGGGGCCTCATCAGCCACCTAGCAGGCAAAGAGCACAGCTTCATCAGCAGAGATGTGCCTCCCGCCCCGGACATCAAGCACATGTACGTGTCGTGGGACCTCGAGGACATGGAGAAGTACCGCATGCAGTCTATTCGCCGGGAGAGCCGCACGCGCCAGAAGGTGAAAGGGCCGGTGATGTCCCAGTATGATAACGTGGCCCCGCTGCTGCAGGAGGAACTGGGAGGACTGGATGCGATTCACTTGCGCAGTAAATCAGATCCTGGGAAAACTGGCCTCCTCACCGTGGCAGAAGGGAAGGAGGGCAGGTACCCAGCCAAAGCGGCGACGCCCGAGGGGGACGAACGCTACTACATGCAGCACCCTGAGCCAGAGCTGGACAGAGCCCATTACCACGGGGCCTACGGGAACGGGCAGTCGGAGAAGCCGTCCCTTCCCCAGAAGCAGAGCAGCATCCGGAACAGGAAGCTGCACGAGCCGGGCTGCAACACAAACGAACACAGGACGCACTTGCAGCAGGAAGCAAGCCATAGGCAGCCTTCCGAATCCAAAAACGGGCCCCCTTATCCCGACTACAGGCCTAAAGGCGGCCCAGAGCCCTCCGAGCCCATCAGTTACCAGCACCCGGGCGGGAAGTACATCCCGGCGAGCCAGGAGACCCTGAGACTGAACCACAAGGAGGTGAGGTTGGCGGAGGACAGGCCGGATTTGGAGCGGTCTCGAGCCAGGCCGACCACATCCATGGAGAAACACTCCAGAGACTGCTATAAAGAAGAGGAGCACGCCGCCTCTCCCATGGCGCCACCGCCCAAGCCCGAACGGAGCCACAGCCTCAGAATGCAGCACCCCGAAACCATGGAGAGGGACTCTGCCCTCCTCTACCCATACCAAACCCTTGGGAAACGCCAAAGCACTATGACTGTGGTGTCCCAGTATGATAATTTGGAGGATTACCATACCATGCCTCAGCACCAAAGAGGGGGCTATGTCGCAGGAGGGGGGTTTGTGCCCCCCAGTTTTACCCACGTGCACAGTAGAACTTATGCCACGGCCCTCGGCCAGGGAGCCTTCCTCCCGACGGAGCTGTGTTTGCAGAGGCCTGAAACAGAGGTCCACGTTGAGTGAGCTGGTGCGGGGGGAAGGAGGGATAGAGTCTAAGCAGCCTCTGCTGGACAGCGGACTGTTTTATTTTTTCAGCGACGGAAAAAAAAAAAAAACCCACAAACAACCCCAACCCTGCCCCGATGAGCAAAGCAAACCCACCTTCCGCCCCACCACTCACTGTTTTTTATGTAGTAGAGATATAGCTTTTCCATGTAGTTTTGAGACAACTGGAACGACAGGGCAGGCTGTTGGCACACAGATGTTGCCAGAGAGGCCGGGCAGAGCTGAAAGAGATGCTGTTGGGGCAGGGAGGGAAGGAAAAGATGATTTTCCTCCCCCAGGTTTGCCGTTGGCAGTTACCACCGCTTCCTCACCACCCCTCCCTGGTCCTGCGCATGAGGGACTGTGCATGCAGCTGTTCTCCCTGCGAGCCCCGCGTGTAGCGAGTTGCCCTTCCCACTGCCAGCTCCCAAGAAAGGGCCTCCATGACATGTTCTGCCCCCTCTGAGGTTACGCGGCACGAGTGGGCTAAAAGCTGGGCAGGGGGGAAAGACTCCCCAAGTATTTTCTTGATAAATCCTGAGGTCCTGCCTCTCCCTTGAAAATTACTGCTTAGGCGTAGTGGATCCACTTCAATTGCTTTGAAGCGGGCGGGAGCCTGTTTTGACTTCAAGCCTGTGAAATAGGCTCCGAAGCAAGTTCAAAATACAACGCACTTTCTAAATTGCTTGCTTAACAAGCTGCTCCTGACTACAAGAAATCAAATGACTTTCAATTTCTCTATTGTAAGCAGAGGCCAGCTGTGGAAGCCAAGTAGGGCAGGTTTGCATTTCTCATACCAAAAGGAGAAAAACCCTCAGAAACACACCAACCCATACACACACAGTTGGGAACAGCACACCCGTTTCACGCCAATTCCTCTTTACTGCTAGGCTATCCACAGTCCAGGCCATTTAATACCATGTTGTGGCTGGCCAGACAGTATCATCTCTCTACAAAAAAATTGCTATAAAAATATACAACCCCCCCCTATAGCGTTATGTCCAGCTTGTAAATTGGAGCCCAACTTACCAGCTGGGAACGACTGTGTAAGTGCCGAGTTACCTGCATGACCAGCTATTTGCCCTGGGCCAGATCCTGCAGCTCTTAGATCAGGGAATGCTCCTATTGACCTTAAACCGAAGGTCTACAGGACGCGGCTTTCTGTAACCTTTAAGTTCTGTGTTGGCAGGGGATCCCTGTGAAGTCGTGGCACATACAGAGTAGTTACGTGCTGTCTGTGCGCTGTGAAATAGTATTGCCTCCCGTATCGCGAGTGTAGCTCATACCAGTATTCAGTTAGCAGTAGGGACAGAAGGCCAGTGCACTCTGTAATACACTAATAATGTCGTCCTAGGTATTTAAAAGCTTTCCGTATTGTAAAAGAAGCCAGGCAGCATCTCGCGTGCGGCCTCTCGGACTTCCCGGGACTCACTACAACCCCACCTTATAAAGCACATCCATTTCATTAGGCAGGGCTTGCAAGCAATACTTGAGATTTAGGAGTTTTTAAATGTTCACTGATAAATCCCAAGGCCATTCCTGTTCCGTGTAGTTGAAGAGCTTCTCTACTGGTTTTGAATCTCTAATGTTTTTTTAAAACCCTGGAGGTCCTGCAGTTAGCACACAGCTGTGAAGGTTAAAGGGAACTTAGATGGGGTTTTGAACAAAAGTTTCATGGCTATTTTGGGGCTTTTAAATCATAAGGAAAACCTGCTTCTAGTAGCTAACCAGTCTTTAGCTGTTTGCTTCTTTTAATCTCGTAGCCTTGTCTGGGGCTGTTTCAGTAACACTACCTTATGGTTCTATTTTATTGTGCAATGCTGTTGTTTTAAGCATTTTGTTTAGAAGAATTGTTCTTACGTGTTATGGAAATAAATCTGGCAGTCAGAAAAAAAAGAGAAGAAAAAGCAGCACTGTGATCCAGGTTACCACAATGTCCTCATGAGTAATTACCAGGTAGAGGGGTTGGGTTTTTGTGAGGCAATGCTTTTTGTAATGTTTTCTTTTAAGGAAAACTAACAAAAATACATGGAAAGGGGCCATTAGGCGAGGCACCCTGTGGGCCACCCTGTCTCCGTTGCTAGCTAACTCCCTAGGAAAGGCTGACCTGTCCAGATTCCTCGGCGCGAGCTCGCCCAGGCAGTCCGGTTTAAGTCTGCGCGCTCTCAGTAGAGGCGTGTATTGCGTTAGGACTAGTACCAGTCCTCAGCCATCGTAGCACAGTCTCCCCACAGCTGCCAGTTACCTGCTGAGGTCTCCAGTTGAAGCAGGGACAGTGTGTTTGGTTCAGGCTATTTGGGATTCAGGTAACGAGAGCTGTAGGTCAAACCTCTCTCTCCACGAAAGCCTTAACTCCCCACTCCTGCCCCCCGCAGCACCTCTCCTAACCTCTGTTTTGGCCTTACGTTAACCAGGACTATCCTTCTGCTATGAGGGGGCTGAACCCAGCTCCCACTCGGTGTAAACGCCTCTCTGGATTTTCCTGCTCAAAGCCACTGTCTCCCTCTAGAGATCAAGTGCCATCCCTGGGCAACTTCTGTTCCTCACAGTCTCGCGCTACGACTGCCTGAGCCTGGGCTCTTGAGCTCACTGCATTGTGTGAAGTGCCAGGTGCTAAGCACCCTCTCATCCCGTGGGAAACAAAAGCTTTCAGCACCTTGCAAAAAGAGCTTCTAGAAGGGCACAGCCTTTCCCCTTGAGAACCAGAAGGTCTCCGTTAAAAAAAGACACACAGCAGAAATCTTCATACCCAGCGCCCTCCCACCCCGCTGCACACAGCCACGTCAGCCCGTACTCCGGGGCTGGGGGCTCTCGGAGAACCCAGACTAACTTCTGTACACCAGTGTTGAGCCACAAGTACAAAAAAAACCCCACAACGCAAGGCACGAGCTTTTCCCGGATAATAATACAGATGAGCACCTTTCTTTTGGTGTCGCTACTGCCCATGGCTTAAACATCTAGTGTGATTCGGCAGTCATCCCCGCGCCCGCCCCACGCAAAGCCATAAGTGAACTATGCAGTTCTGCTCTTGCACTGTGCTTAATCCGATGGTCCTTCGCAAGAGTTTTACATCCTCACTAACTGATTCACGATAAAGGCAAAACAGCCAGCTGTATCTTTCCAGAAATCATAGCCGAGATTAAAAAGGGCGTTGTGCATCAGAGCGAGGAGGGGAGGTTACACCAGGCGTCTAAGGGAGGTGGATGATCTGGAGGTAAGTTGGGAGTTCAGTTCTTAGCGTCCTAGCAGAGAAACGGGAGAGCGCAAGGGGAGGGCAAGGCAAAGCATACTCTATTGCAAGTCCTGTTCTGCTCAGTGAGTAACTTACTGCCTAACCTTATCTCCAGCAAGATGACAAGCAGCTATTTTCTTAAATAATTCCCTTATACTCGCCACAAGCTGTCTGCATCTTAAATTGCTGCTTCCTAAGTTTTCCGCTGAGTTCCTCCCTCGTGCGTGCAAGAGTTAGAGTCCAATAGCGTACTCCAGCTCTGGATTTCCACCTCCGCTTTGGGGTGGAATGTGTGACCCTTGGCGAAGGGGTGAGTAATGAGGACCTAGCCCCTATGAAGTCTTAAGTAGAGCATTAATTTCTGATTTTTTAAGAGTCTTATCAGGTGAAATCTATATGCAGATATGACAAAACACCCATGACTTTGTGCCTATATCTTTCCAGAGAGCCTCGTTTTATGCTCATCATTTGAAGGGGGGTCAGTAAGGATTGCACAGTGGTAGTAAGTTGCTACGCAAAACCAAAACCAACTTGAAAACATACCGTTCCTCTTTAACCCCAGAACGGGACAGAACCTCACGTGTACTCTGCCATCCATCAGTACGTTGACAGGGCATTGACTGAAGCGATGTGTCACGTGTTAGGAAATCTGGATGAGAAATGGTTTCACTCCCTGTTGTTAAGGGCGGCTTAGGCATGCAACTCTTCCCAGAGCCTCGTGCTACAGATCCGCGGTGTTGAAAGGCATGGTCTGGTTTAAACAAACATACAACATAATACCTTTGTGTGCAGAGTCTTGCCTCGTCCGGTTGGGGGGAGGGAGGGGGGGGGGAGAGAAGGGTTGTTTTGCAGTTCATTTTCCTGCTGTAGAAGACTTGATTTTTCTTTCCCTGAGCCGCATGAGAGAAACATCCCAGAAAGTCTTGGGTTACCTTTGGAGTTCCCTTCACTTTAATTTATATAGTGTCTTTTTTTGTGAACTGGTGTAAAATGTATATGCCGACAAGCTCATGTATTTTTATGTAAATATTTTTTGTGGTTTCCCCACTTGCCCTTCTCTGTAAATATTTAGAATTCTCATATTCTTCTCACCTTGTATGATGCAGATGTGGTTTTGTTTCTGTTTTTTATTTGTACTGTAATGCAACAATCCAGACTGAGGTGTCTTGTGGTATTAAACAAAAGCAACAGTCCCACTGAGCTCACACTCAGATGTACAACTTGACAGCATTAATCAAGCCAGGTTAAAAACTACTCCGTTGTGTTTGTGTGTATTTTTGCCTCTGCCTCATTAATTAACAGTGTATTTTAACGAAGGGGAAAAGCCAGTTCAGAGCTGTGCTTCCGAGGGATGCTGGCAGGCGCCTCTAAAGACCAAGGAGGACGTGACTCCGTATTCAGATGCCAAGGCTATGGCAAAATTGCTCACCGTAAGCCCCTGCCACTGCTTATCTGTTTGGTTACACCCGTGGCCGTGACTGCTTCATAACAAAAAATAAACCAGCCTGGGCTTTTTCAGTCTCCCTTTCTTCTCACCCAGCACGACGGCGAGAGGAGAAATAGCTTGGCACTTGCACAGAAGGCACAGGGCAGATTAAGTTAGGCCTAACAGATGGCACAGGCCACCTTGGCCCTTAGAGCCAGCCGGGAGGGATTCTAGGCACCACAGTCATACTGCTCATAGTTAATTAATTGCAAAAAGATGATTAAAAGGAAGCTAATTTCATACGTTTTTAACATTGTAAGAAGGACTTTGAAGCAGTCTTTTCAGCCAATAAATGTTACGCTCTTTAGAACTGCTGCCAGTAACAAAGCCAACCCAGCCGCCCTCTCCACGCTGAGCCCGGAGGGCGTGAGCTGCCGTGGGTTATGGCTGCTGTGTACGTCTGTCCGTCAGGCCTTTTGTCAGAGACCCGGGGGCTGCCTGGGGCTTAGGCTTGCGTTAGATCTGCCTTTTGAAATCTTTGCCTCGCGCACTCCCAAATCCTCGCTTTACAGTCCAGGTTTACCTATTAGCACACATCCAGCCTCTCCAGGCAAAGCCGAGCAACCCCCACACCCCTTCTCTGCTCTTAACATCTGCCTGACACCAGGAATTCCTGTTGTTCCAGAGCAACACAGGCGGGACAGGGGGACTTTGCAAAGGGTGCCATGTAAACCAGGTACCGTGCTACATTTCAGTACGAGCAATGCCTCCCCTACCACTAAAAGCAGCAGGCACTGAGCTTTTCGTCTGCTGAGCGCTGCCAGAGACACTGTTGCCGCATCCAGGCTACGGTAAGAATCAGACAGGCTTTCACAGGCCTCCCTGTGACCCCCACGCGAGGCTTCCATGTGCCTGATGAAGAGTCATCTGGTAATGCCACTAACACCGAAGGTGTCCTTGAGGCCAGCAAAGGTGGGACACAGAACTAGGATGAGTTAGCAACCAAAAATCCCGACTCTTCTGAAGGCCGGGAGACAAAGTCACATCTTAACTAAAGCGTTTGTGGCAGCTCCTTTAGTAACGCTCTCAGGATCACAGCGAGCATGGAAGTTATCAGCTGGGTGGTTCATCAAAAGGGGGCTCTGGGTACAAGCAACACTGAGAGCATTTCTTGGTAGCACACCCTTATTTCTCCTCCCACCACTTTAAGAAAAGAAAAAAGATGAACACGCTCAAGTCTCGGACAGCCTTTCCCAAACAGCACCCTCGTGGCTGAGCTTTACATACGGAGCAGACTGGGGCGGGGAGGGGGGAGACGGGTTGAAACTTCGCAGTGCCTAAGGACCGGTAAACCCCCGGGCATCAAACCGGGTTTGTCTGAAGAAGTGCTTCCACCAGGTAGCGCTGTTAAACCACAGCTGCCCCTAAAAGCCAACTTTTCAGACCGCTTAAAAGGATTATGTTCCGTTCTAGTAGTTTCTGTTCAGGTTTCCATCTCCTGGTACCTAGGGGTGGATTTTTTTTTTATTTTTCACTTTAAAAAAAGATATATCGAGTACTCAGCACTCCTGTAACATGCATGCGCTCTGCTAAGGAGCTCTGCTTGTCTCCCTCAAGCAACACGAGCCTGCGGGTGTCACGCAGGGCACCTGGCTGACTTACCACTACTGCTGAAGCATCCCAACTGAACAGCGTCCTGCCGACCCAGGCAGATCGCTGCCGCCTTTCAAAGGAGCTGTCAGCTGCTCAGGGACTCCAGCCCCACAGGAACACTGCAGTATGTTTGCTGCAACACAAGAAAAGTCATCCAGAAGCAGCAACTGGTACTGGGAAAGCCGGGAAGGTGCAATGCTGCTCAGTCCCTCCCTTGTCCTCCTCCCATCAGCAAGGATGCCCTGCTAAGATTAATTATCAGACTACGCGCCCAGAAGACCCCCCCAGCCACGAGCACCAAGTCCAGCATCTGTCAGAGCAAAGCTTATGCAAACGCCAGAGTCTCGAGCCACACGCACACAGCAACAGCAGCGCGCAGGGTGCGACCTGTTGAATCTCACTTCCCAGCACAGGACTGGGCACGAGCCAGGATTTGGCTTCTCACCTCCACGTTAATCAGAGGCTGAGCATCTGCTCCAGGCAGACGCCTTCCCCCCGGGTCCAAGCAGGGCAGCAGGACAGCCGATAGCGTTCCGCCCCCGTGAAGGGACCCGCAGGCAGGAAGCCCTCCGAACGGGGAGGCTTCTGGTGCCCCTCGCCAGCAGGACTTGACAGAAGCTTGGCAGAGTAGCACGAGAATAAAGGAGGGACGCAGGGAGGTCACGCAAATCCCCCGGATTAGCATTCCTGGTGCAAAAGCAGTGCTCGGTGCAAGAACAGCCTGCCATCGCCTCGAATGACAGGCTGTCGTGGATGGCAAAGCATCCTGCCCATTGCCTGGGTCCCAGCCCAGGAAAGCCAAACCAGCCGCTTCTAAGGGAGCATTTGTGATGTGGAGGCCAACAGCAACTACAAAACAGACGGGAAGCAGCAATGCTCTCTCCTCCCGGGGACAGCCGGGGCAAGCTCCCTGCTCCAACGCTGTCCAGCCCCCTCTCACCCCTCCTTCCCACACCTCCCGTGGGAAGAACAGAGAGGGCACGGTCCTGCCCCTTAGCTTTGCCTGTGCGAAAGCTTTGAGCCAGCTCTGCATCAGGAACTGTCACACCACCACTCCCCTGCCCCTCTGCAATCACTTCATCTCCCTTTCCTGAAGGGGTTTTTGTCCCCTCTGGTCAGTTGGGAGCACACATGCAGCGGGACAAAGCCCTCGGGCCAATTCAGGGGTGTAGGTGGCACCAAGGGGTACCATTTAAAACCAGATTCTTCAGCCCGCAACACAGCTCTTCTTCCAAGTTACAACTTTGGCTCTTGGAGTCTCACAACAAGCCCAAACAATTCAACTTTGCAGGCTACGAGCCAGCCCCATCTTCCCACCCCACTGCAGTTTATCCATCTCCTGTCCTGCTGCAGGCAATGCCTGTCAGCCGAACTGCAGCACCTACAGCGTAGGCTTTTCTCACTGCGGATCCACGCCTGTGGCATGGCAATAAGACGCTTAAAGATGCACATTTCCCAGCATCTATTGGTCGAGTTGCCAGCGGGTCTCAACAGCTCGAGCAGTCAGGGCGGAACAGGAATCAGAAACGCCAGCAGTTCTGCCTTCACGCTGTTGGGAAGGGGTGGGGTGTCCTGAAGAGACCTCGCCAGGGATCCCTCGCTGCCTGAGCGGGGTTTGCAGGCTCCGGCACTGCTGCCGAGCACACACAGTATCGCCGCAGTTCTGCGGACAGGCAGCTCTAACTGTTTTGTCCCATGGTGCAACCTAACTACACCCCCACCCCACCTCCCAAATCATTAATTCTACAGGCTACAGAGCACAAAGTGAAGACGCAACCTGCAAAAAGCATCCATTAAATAAAGTATGGGCTGTCCTGTAGCAAGAAGGGGAAGACCTGCTGCAATGCACAGTGAGAGTAAAATTGCCTCAACTCTGTCGTGAGCATCTTGATCCTTAAAGTTCAGAGCCCCTGATCCCTCCTTGGCCCAGCAGGCCAAAGTAAATCATCAGCCTCCAGACAGACCCCCTTGACTTCAGACACTATGTCTGCACTTTATGGTTCACATTGGCAGTCAAGACAGGTTCTCTTACGGTATCTGCCTTATCACCTGCCTGGGAAGATCTCTCTGCCCAACACAGGCCTCCTCCAGACTCTTCACAGAGCTGGCACCCAATCCGTCTTGTCTTTACATCTCCCACTGGGGATTTCCCTCCCTGCAAGTGCTCAAAGCTATCAGGCCTCTGCCAGCAACACTGCAGCTTCAAGCCCTAGTCCAAGGAGATCATCGTACTACAAAGGGATGACTGCAGAAGACAAGAGAAGCCCATCGAGCACCAGAATCGCACAAGAAACTCCTCCTTTACCATTTAACACCCCAGCATCTATCTCAGACATTCACACAGGACCACGCCGCAGTTCCCTTCTGTTTTGCAGCCCCAGTTCAGCTGCCTGCAGGTCCCAGAGCTGAAAACAAAACTAGCTCCATCCTGGCCTAAACCAGGACACTCCCACATTCACAAAGGAGGGGAAGACGTTCCTGAGCTGCCACAGCCCGTACATGCAAACGCTCCCATTGCGGCGGACCCAACACGTTCCCTATTATGCCATCCAGTGACTCCCCAGCATCACAAAAAGAAACTTCTCCAGCCTGACTAACAGGGGCAAGAGGAAGAGAAAGGTGAATATCCCCAGAAGACCAGCACCCTGTTACAGCTTGACTGACTATTAATTGTGGCCAGATATAGTCAACGAGGCTGCTGCCTTTCTGGACAAAGAAAAGTTGCCCTTCTAAATCTCAAAGGCAACAGAAAAGAATGAGATTCTTGTACAAAAGGGCAGTTAACCCTACTGGCAATTGTATATTTAGAAAGATGCAAGGGTTGTAGCAAGCGTGACGGGTTAGAAAGGGGAAACAGGTTGCACGAAGGGCAAGGGGAATGTTTTCAAGTAAAAATGTATTCAGCCATTTTTTTAAAGATCTAAGGTGCTAGAGAAGAATATTTGACTCTGGCAAGCGCTGGAACTTTATGCATTATTCAAACTGTGTGAACGTTTGAAGACCGGAGACCTGGAAAGCTTCAATAAGAACAAGTCACCTGGCACGTTCCCAGGGAGGGCGTGTGGGTGATCTGTGTCACCCCAACGGGGGAGGCGGCCGCGACGGCATTCACGGCAGCTGTCTGTGCTCTGTGCCTCGGCAGCGCACGGCAGCCCCGTTTCCCCTCCACTCCTGGGCTACACAGAAAACCCCGGTGAGAGGCACTCGGGATACATCTAGGGAGAAACCGTTCCTCACCCACAAGTGTCAAACATCACTCAAAGAAAACTGATACACAGAAAGGCAGTAGGAAAGCAGAGCCACAGAAGAACGAAGCGCAGTAAGAAGGGTAATACCGCAAGCCCACAACAGACACGCAAGTAAAAACCAAGTCTCCCCTCCTCCAAATCAACACTCGCCCTCTAGGGCAGACAATCTCATCAATAGCAATATTCGAGGAGAACCTCATTCTGCTGCACTTCAGGTTATAAATTCAAACACAAGAATTAAAAAAAGTCCCAGACGGGGCCAGGTTTTCAGACAGGCAGGCAGGCAGCCAGCAGAAACGCATACACAGCCCAGGCCTTGCTTCCGAGGATGGGAAGACATCTGCCTTGCCCCTCTCCCTTCCATCAATGCTTGCCTTTCACAACTTTCATTTACTTTACTAGCATATTTTATTTTTCTTCAGACTCCCTCTAGTTGCTTTTTTGAGGGGCACCTTAATCACCTCGCTTAAAGGATTTTTTTGTTTGTCTCACACCTTTGGTTTCTTTTCTCTGAATCCAGCTCGAGCTCTGCAAGCCTTTCGCCCTGTGTCTAGCCCCAAAAGGATGGGAACCGGAGCACGACCCGTCTCATCTCCTACCGCAAGAGGTGGGGATGTTGAGGAGGGATGGCTGCACAAGAAAAATATGTGAATGCATCCCACCACAAACATGAATACCACGCTGTGCTGGCCATTAATGTTTCGCCAATACAGAGAAAGTGGAAGTTTGTTGATGATAACATATAATGCAACAACTTCCCACCTAACGCTTGCGGAGCAGCACAGTCGAGTACAGAAGGTACGTTACCATGCTGCAGAGCAGTCACCAATTTCTGCAACAGAGCAAGAGAAAGAGAAGCTGGTCTAAACTTTCTCATATTTCCCCTATGTGAAAGACTTTTGGAAAAGAAAACAATGTTAAAGAAGGACGACTTTTTAAAGTGGAAAATATTTTCCTCCATCAGCAACACAACTTCAAAAGCAAAACCAACACACTTTAACAAAACCCCCAATCCACAAACGTCTCCCTTCCACCTCAGGGATTATTTTAGGCCTCGGGATGAGCACAGTGGTCAGCATCTCCACTCAGCAGTGAGCTCTGCCGCGTGGAAGGGAGGCAGAGGTCTCCCCCGTGGCTGATCCCGCTGCCAAGCCAGCTTCCACAAGCACTGGGCACCGCCTCAAACCACCACTACTTTGAGCAACAGGCAGGGAGAAACCACTCAGACATTTGCTCAGATGCATTTTCTGGGTGCCTGACAGGAGACTTTGTGGTCTGGCCTGCAGAGCCGCTGAGCGCTTGGAACTGCTGCCCAGGGCTGCGAGGGCCACGTCTTGAATACCTGAAGGGCCGAGGCTGCGTACTCGATCATGTCAGATCCCCAAAATGCAACTTCACTGAGCAATTTTCACACTAGGTTTCGAGGGACAGACAGATAGGCCACCAGGAAAATGGGGAAATGCCCCTTCTTAAGAGCCGGAGGGGTTATTTACTGTTTGTGAAGCATATAGATACAATAGCAATCGACGCCATAAAAGCCCATGAGGTTTTGAGTTAACCATTTCTTTTTCCAGAGCAGGACTTGAATAAGTAATACAGGGACAGACATGACACCACAGAAGAAAAATTACTGAAAAGAGGCTGAGCAAGTGAACACGATCCATTCTGCACACCAAGCAAGACAGGTTGGGAGCTTTGGAAAAGGATAATGTAGCTGCACAGTTAAAGACGATCGTAACGCATATCTACAACCATCGTAACGCATATCTACAACCATCGTAACGCATATCTACAAAGGTGCAAATTGAGTTTCACCAGAAATCTCCTTTCTGGCAATTCTGAGCTTTTAAGTACATCACTTTGTAACCTTAGGATTACGCTTTTTTGTGGGTTTGTATTATAGACGCAACCTCTGCTCTCTGCTTTTGCACACGTTAGATTTTCCACAGAGCATGGCTCTGCTCCCACCCTCAAATACAGCAGCCTAAGTGTCCTTGTTCCGGCTTGCTTTCATCTCATCTCCTGGAGGATGAATAATGGAGTAGTGGTGAGGGAAAGAAGGGAGCAGACATGCCTGGTTGGAGTTTCAGACCAGACAGTGAGAAGCTTAAAACCTGGCCTGGCCAAATTAGAAGGAAGCTCTGTTGATTTGCATCTACCCACAATAACACCACTGGGAAAGAGGCTCTGTCAAAGACTGATTTAAAGCCCCCATCACGAAGAGGCAAAAAGAAAACAAGGAATTAGGATGACATTCTCTTTTTCCCTACAGATATTGTGGTTTTCTGGGTGTCTCACAGATACACTCAGATCCAGAGCTTGGGACGAAGGCCAGCACGTTTCAAAAAGGTCAGAGCCGAGCTGTATGTATTTACACAGGAGGCTGGAGAGAGGCCAAGTGCAGGTGAAGCATTAGGGCCAAGAGAGCACCAGCCCAGTGCTTTAAGCTCAGTGCACACCTCTGGGCAAGCTTGACAGCTGCCTGGCACGGCGTGGAGCAGTCCTGCCAAGCCCAGACTGGCACAGCGCGTACCTGCCACGTGCCTGCCCGCGGCTGGAAGGAGCCCTCCGGCACCCACGCCCTGCCAGGTACGGCATGCTGGGCATCCCCGAGACGGGCAGTCCCCTCTAGGGATGATCCACGCTCACCTCTGGGTGTCACAGGAGGGTATCGCGACTTTCCCCCATCAGGACATGCCTTACCATGGGCTAATTACTTGCCAAGAGTAACCCATGCTCACAGCATTCATCATTTATAAACAGAAGAGGTCCAGCAATATGAAACCGGCCCAGCAGTTCCTTCATATAAATGCGCAGGTCCTTCATATAAATGCCCCGCTCCTGACAAGAACGGGCCTTCAAACATACCACTCACTAAAGCATCACTGAAGGTGGATTTCAAAACAGGCCAGTTTCTAATTAACCCGGCCTTCCTGGGAAGCAGGTATCACCCCTCTTTTACTGAAGAAAAAACAGAGAGCCGAGCTCAGTGAACTCGCTGGGGTCAAACGGCGAGCTGGACACGCCAACAGGACTGCAAGCGACTACCCAAGACATCAGTGTCCCCCAGGGTACTACACCGCGAGCGACTGATTTTATATTCCTGGCTTCAAACTAGTCTCGTGATTTATTCTTGCATGCTGATGTGAAACGGGTCAAACCTACAGACCCTTCGGAAGTTCCTCAGCACTCGGCAAAGCCTGATTCACAGGGCTGAACGTTAGCCTAGCTCAGGTGGCACGAACAACTAAGGCAGTATCTTCAGAGGTAATTAAGCAGCTAATCAATTTTGAGAAGCGGAGCCTCTAATCTCTAGCTGGAAATATGAAGCAGCCTTATTTCTTGTTTGTTTTAGCAGGCAGAAGAGTAGGATGGAGAGCTGTAATGACCTGCGACAGATGCACGCCCAGCCTTTCCCATTTTGGAGGTTTGCTTTTGTACTCTCCCCGGGCACACACACTGAAGCATCCTGAACCAGGCTTGATACTCTACAATTGTATCAGCACTTGAGGAATAGAAATGCCAAAGCAATTAAGTTTGAAGAGGTTCTTTTTCTCTCTATCTATTCAAATTCTATAGAACATTTCCCAACTTAAGCTTTTCTGCAAAAAACTGCCAATATAAAGTCCTGATTTTTTCCTAAAGAACAGGTGAAGAGGAAAAGGAAAAACTGAAAGCAAGGAATTAGAGAGATGAGACGGAGGAGCCTCCCCTAAAACTGCCAAATTCTCCACTCCAAATCAAAACATTGCCCTTTTTGTAATATACAGACTTGTTTCTCCTGGCACTTCCAATGGAATGACACAGGTTTTATTTTTTAAAATAAATTTAAAAAAAAAATCATTTCAAACCAGCTGCTGAGCTGCTTCAGCTCATCACTTCACCCGCTTGCGCCCCAGTTTTGCCAACTGAGACAGAGAGAACAAAAACCGGCTAATGACGAGGACTGTGCAGGAGCCTGTTGCTGAACAGCGAACGGGCTCCACGTGACAGCTGTGAATTGTCTCCTCTGCACACAAAACACCTTCCATTTAAACAATCATTAAAGTGTTTTCTCTGAACCATAACCAACAGATGAGGCAACACTCTTCCCTTCTGCAAACGAACTTCTGGTAGGTGCCTGGAAACCACCCGCATTTGGCCTGGCATACCTCTCCCGTACGGCCTAAAACAAGCGGCAAGAAGTCAAATTACTGAGCACCAAAGCTTCGGCGAGCGAGCGCTGAACAGGAGCCGTTTGGCCCAGGGCCACGAGCCACGCTGGAAAACAACTCAGGAGCCCGGATTCCCAAGTCTTTCTGCTCTACCCACTCCACCAAGCTATTAATGACTTGCTGGTTCAATTACATTTTCTGCTCCGTTCTTTCAAGGACAACGTCAGTGGTAAATGTTCTCTGCAAAGGGAAATCCATTACGGGTATTTCCTAGGATACAAGCAGTGCAAGGCAACTCGGTGTCCTTGGGGAAAGGAATAGGAGAGAGACTGTGCAAGGAAATAACTGACGTTATCTTTCTGTAGCCTTTTAAGTTTCCTTTGCCCTGACTGTTCTGGCCACATCAAATCCCACCCAGTCCCTCTGCCGTGACCTCTGCTGTGGCTCTTCTTTTTATGCTGAGCCCGACTGTCTCATTGCGAGTCGTGAACAGCCTTCTGAAACTGAGTTACGACGCAATAAGTGCACTGTGCATTACGCGCACAGTGAATTATCAATCCACTACTGGAACTTCAAGGAAAAACTGCAAGAAAAGGACATTTCTTCCAAGGCCTCTCTAAGCAGCCATAAATCTTTCAGCTGTCTTCCAAGCTAATTCTACACTGCCTTCAAGGCCATGGAGTGGGTGAGCTGTGCCTTGCTTCTAGGACAAGGCAGATTAAGGGAACCACATTTCCACTCCCCTTTTCTACCAGGGGACTGCTGAGAGCTTAAGAGTAACCCAGTTTAGACTATCCGATGCCAAAGGGATAATCGGCTACCTGACCATCACGCAGGCAGCAGCGGTGCAAAAAAATGAGAGCGCACAATTTCTTCAGACAGTCTCCAAAACAGGAAGGAGACGGAGCAGGAGAACTGCAGGGTGCGCACACCAACCCCCCCCGGCACCACAACTGGTCAGCTTTCTTGCCCCAACTAAACGGTAACAGCTCAGGCATGTCACAGGGATAGGACAAAGCTTCACGCATTTATCTTTGTAGTGCTCGAGGCCGAAAAAGGCTCAACAGGACCGTGAATCCGTCGTTCCGTGCAGAATCTCACCCTCCCCTTGCTCCGCTGGCGCTGCTCCCAACAGACAAGGCTGGCCACGGGATGAGCGCAGCCCCTGCCAGCCAGGGTTGCCTGAGTAACTGAGCATTGGCTCCAGCAGCCAGCTCTCGGATGGGTGGGAACGCAACGAGCACCTTATGGAGGATTTAAGCAAGGACTGTTGCAGCTCAAAGCCCGAGTTCAGAAAGCAAAAGCCTAGGACTTGAAAGAGACTGGTTGGGTCCCACTGCAGACCCCTTTGCAGGTCCTTGCCGCTGTATCCCACAGAACATCTGCTGTGTCTCCTTCTTTATCCCTTTTCACAAAAAACAAGTGGATTCCTTTTCTGCAGCACACTGGCTTTTTCTTAAAATTCACGTACATGAGGACACTCAAAGATTAAGATTCCTGAACCGGCACCACAGGGCATGACTCTCTGGTCCAGTCAGTCTGCTACACGAGTATAAAACCCCTTGTGTCAGTTAAACGTGCACCACGGAGAACACAAAACATGCACAGCGAGGAAGTGAACATCACTAACAGACACCTAAATGCAGACCAGATCCTTCTTTCCACCAGTTAAAGCTTGCAGCGAAGAGCTGGGTTACAGCCCACACTTTCCCCAAACCCGCTTACCCACAGAAGCTGCTCCCCGTCAAACAGGGCTCAGCTTTCAGAGCTGCCCCCCAAAAAACACTGATTAAGCCCAGGACTCGCCCTAGGACAGCAGAAGTATGATCTGCTCCAGTACCAGCTAATCAGGAGGCAGGTACTTAGTCAAGCTTGTGCTACAGTTTCTGCTTTTAGTGTCAGTTTAGACTAAACGTTTTCACAACATAAAGGTACAGCACCCGTAACAACAGGCTCCTCTCTCAGCTAAGACACTATCACACCAGATATTCCTAAGTCCAAATGCATGTAGAGTGCCTTCTTTTGCTCCACAGTTACTTCTAGCAGGGAGTTCCACAGACTTTGGGATTAAAAAAAAAAAAAAAGAGTACATATATATACACACACACACATTTATATAACTTAGATCAGTTCAAAATTAGCTTTTTCTTTTTAAAATTTGTGCCATTCTTGGTTTGCTTTTGTATTCTACCGCTCTCACTGGCTGAGGGATATGACGTTTCCATAATATACTTGGTTCCACTGAAATGGAGATAATTTCCAGGCTGTGGCCTTTCAGAAGGTGGAAGTCATGAAGCTTTCTTACATCTCAATATATATATGCCCTCTAGTCTTCCCTAAGACAGCCGCAGAGCTGCTGCCAGTCCAAGGAGGGAAGGGCAGAGCTACGGCGTGCACATGCCGCTACACTTTCATTATCACAATTGCAACACACTGCCAAGATGGAGAAGTATTTTTAGACTGGAGAAAAAACCCTGGGGATTTATCAGAGAACTATTAATACAAAAGGGACACTAATACTAGCAGTGTTCTGTTTTCCCTGTACTTATACAAATTGGGTTTATTTCCTTCCCTTCTCCAGCTTTTCTAGACACGGAAATTGGTGCTTATCCAACCGCTGCCGGGTCTTGGGCAAAGAGACCAAGACAGGAGAGCACGTATGGGGGTCTCTGCTAGGCCTTAAGGGGATACACCGCCGTCTTCAAAAAGCCTCCTTTCACTCCCGCACGGACAGCAAGCTTGGCACAAACCGCAGGGTCAGACAGGGAAATGAGCCTTGGTGCAAGCGTAGCCTGAACACACCCACCGATGATCGGTGATTCACAGCCCAAGTTTTCGTGTTCTCTGGAATATCCTGCTTTGCAGAGACTTGTTGACATGTGGATGATCAAGGCAGTTAATCTGAATAAGATTTGCGTAGGTAAACTGGATTAAACCCCTGTGTGGACACATTTATTCAGAATTAGAAGCAGGCTTCATTTAATTTAGCTTTAAAGTAAACAAATTAAGGCCATTTTTATTCTGAGTAAGAGCAGCCATGCTATAGGCCAGTGTAGTTTAAGTAATCCACTTTAAATTCATGCTGTTAGTTAATTTGGACTAATTTTCACCCAAGTATCCCTGTTTAAACAAGCCTGAAGCAAGACTACAGACCGGCCTCCTTGAGCGAGCTCCAGCAGGTGATCTGGAGGCCGCAACACAGATCCAACATCAACAAGCAGTGGGATCGGGCAAGGTGGGGAGCAAGTTCAGCTCCTTCTGTGATGAAGTGTCAGTGATCTGCCCCGGTCCTTGGAGGTGAACTGAAGCCACAGCAGAGCCGAGCTGGTAGAACAATTGCTCTGGATTCGCTACTCCAAGTCAGTGACCAGGCACCATTCGGGCTTTCAGCCCATTTTTCTACGAGAGCCATTTTTGGCTTGGCTGTGCAGACAGATTATTTAACAGAAGGACAGGGGAGAAAGGGGAGGGAAGGATGGATTTCGTTTCTCCAGGGAAAGCTGCTGCTGACAACGAGCAAAATAAAATGCCCTGGAAAGAAAATGCTTGACAAGAGACTAAGCCATAGGAATCGCGTTATCGGCATTGCAGGAGCAAACCTGGATGGAGTCACTGGCTGACATTTGAAAAATGAAAGAGCTGAACAGACAGTGCTGTGCGGGTAAAACAATGAACGGAGGAGCAGAGGTGCGCGAGCAGGGAGGAGAAGGCAGGGGTTCGTACACGACTAGACAGGCCGCGGCAGCCTGCGGCTGGGATACAGCTCACTGTCAGCCTGGGGGGGTCAGAGAGCAGCTCCACAACGAGCGCATGATGGTTCTATCTCCTTCCCCTTGCATACTTCTACACCCCCGTTGTTTCACAAGGGAGCTTATTATTTGGCCAGGTCTGTTTTCAATACAAGGCTAGTGCAGCAACAATCGCAAACATCGAACAGAGCATGAAGCAATTCATTGAGCTGGAAAGAGATGTTATGGAGGGAATTTTATCAAGATAAGATAAGCAGCAACTTGGCTGCAGAGACAGAAACCGGTCAGAATGTATGATTTGTTTTGCCCTTTTGAGCTGATTTATATTTGGTGAAAGAACAAATACAAACATATAAATAGCCCAGACAGATGCTGCCCTAGCCTCTAAAAGGAACAACACACCCCCCGGAAACCTTAGCAGTTAACAAGTTTTAAGCCTCAGTACACCAGCAAAAAAACACCCCACCAGCCAAGTTTAACTAGAAAGCCAGATGCAAAAGTTAGTTGGAGGGCATAATTTTGGAGGACAGAAGCCCCAAAGATAATTAAATTCTGACCAGTTTTGTGCAAACAGTGGCTGGGCAGAGGGGAAGAAACCCTGGGAGCATCCCTGTTGCATGAAAGGCTTTCACAGGAGGCAAATTTCATTAATCTTCAGAGACCCTGCCTTGAAGCAGCAAAGCGCGAGAAGCTGAGCTTCACTGCTCCTCTGCTCACCGAACGGCTCGTTTGGAAGGTCATGTCATTCATCACATGCAAATCCTTACTACAGATGCAATCAGTTTATAAACAGCAATTAAGTTTGAACCTACACTAGAAACTTACAGTTAATGAACTAGTTCAACTCTTGAACTGATTTAGTTAAAGGATCCGTTTTTTCCCAGCATAAACAAGGCCGTGGGTTAAGTACAGCTATTCCATCAAGTACAAGCAGGGGGGAAAAAAAGTGCCTGTTAGTATCTGAGCTAAGAGAATAATTCGTTTTACCTCTCTCTGTTCACAAATGGGTTGGAGCACCGTACAGTTTTCCTGAACCTATTTATGATGGGAAATTTGCAAGATTCTTCCTGCAAATAATTAGTTATTGATCTCCGAGTTTGCTTAGGGAAAAGCACTCATAAGCAAGTCAATCTATTATTCAAGCAACATTTGTTGTTTAGGGATTTGTGTCACTGGAACCACATTTTTGGTCTACTACTGAAAAGGCACAATTTCAGGTTTCTTCACGGGTGGGGGAGGGAGGCGGCTGAGGTCCCATTTTCCAGAGTCAAACATTTTTTTTTTTCCTTCTTCCAATAAATGTTTTTTGCCAGTATTTGCTTAAAAGGTTTTGAACATTTCTTGGCAAAAAATACAGCTATTTTATTAATATTCTAGGAACATTTTCCCAGCATTTAGATGTTTCTAACTAATAATAACAGCATTAAGCAAGACCTTGAATTCCTCCTGAACCTGCAGAGCACAGGGACAGCTTCAGATGCACACAACTGGGGACAGATCTTTCATTTCTGCTCAGCTTCCCGCTTCTTATCATGACGGACAAAGCTCTGATCGCCAACAGCACCCACCCATCACGCTTTTCTTACAAAACCATGGGAATTTCACACAATCACGCAACACAGTCTTTTCCCGGTGTCGAGACCTGGCGTGCTACGTGTGGCTGGGATTTTTCAACCCAGTGTAACAAAAGCCAGCCAATTCTCTCAAGGTCAGTAGTTTCACGAGGAAAGCGCTGAGCCCCCACCACAAACTCTTTCCTATCAGCCTCAGGTCCCTTCCCCAGAGACACGTGAATTAGCACTTTTCTCCTATCCTCATTTTCAAGAGGCATTTATTGCCCCCTGGTTGGAGTTCAGGTTGTATCTAGCCACTCCCAGAAAAGCAGAGCAGACTTTCAGTCTGCAGTAATTAAAGAGAGGCAAGAACGAAGCAAATTAGCTATCAAACTTCAACAACTCTGCTTCGTGCTTCCCTGGGCTTTGTCAGAACAAGCTGCCAGTGCCTGATATTACAGCTTTTAGAGAAAAAAAGGTGCGTATTGGGAGCAAAGCAGGCCCCGACGGACTGCCACGCGAAGGCTGCTGGCCACGTCTGTGGCACGCGTGGGAGACCGACAGCGCTCACGCAGCGGCCCCGCACACAGGTGAACGGTTGCAAGGCAGTATCCAAGGAAACCAATGGCACCGACACCATTGCTAATGCCAGAACACTCTGGAATCATCGCACCCTGCCCTGCACCGGCACAGGAGAACAAGCAGCCCCGCACAGAGCCTACCAGGCAGATCTCTCTCCAAGTTACGAAAGGGAGAACCCCAGGCAAGCGCTTGGGTCTCCAGGCACCCGTGCTGGGCTTGCACTGGGGAAACGGGAGGAAACCCACACCTACTGCGAGCATCTGTTGTTCTGAAGGAGCAAAACAATTTTGCAACTTGCTAAGCTTTGCATCAACCAGTGTTTAACCCCACGCAGGCTGACGCTGTGCAGCAGCCGTACCCTGATCTGCTGAAACACCAGAAAGGGGTCGGCAGGAGACAAGCGCCTTGCTCGGGGTCACGTTTTAATAGCAACAAGCTCTGTGATGAGAGACCTGAGAACGAGTCCGCAGCCTGCCCCATGCTCCACACGATAATGATACTACATAGCTTTCCTTACTGCGTATCAAATGTAAAAATTCCTCTGGACGCGTGTCCTACACGAGCAGGAGACGCACTGGCCCAGCTGCATTGCCAGTCCTCCGCAGCCTTTAAGTGACTACTGCTTTTAGAGATCCTATAAAACTGCCTGGTACAGCTCTCTCCTGCCTGTCTGGACTCTCGTGATTTTAAGTGCTACTTGAGCTCCTTCACATCCAATTTCCCTGCTCATCCCCCATCTGTACTACAGCAATTCTTCAAATTGTATGCAACAAAACCCTCTAGAAGTATTACTTCATCCTGCCGCAATCATAAGAAATGCTACTGTGAAATGTGCTTTTTAAAATTATCGAGCCCAAACCCAGCAGTGTTTGTTAATGCAAATACCTTGAACTGTCCTTAAGCCCTCAGCGTCCCTCCCTCCCCAACTGCAATGCCATGCTCAGCAGCAAGAACAGCTTCAGCGCTTTCAACAGCCCATGCAAATCAGTATTACCACGCGATGATGGGTTCAACAGAAATCTGCATTTCCCAGGCAAAGGAAGTAAATGTCTGTTTGGTTTGGGGTTTTTTCGGTTTGGTTTAGGGGGTTTGTTTGTTTTGTTTTTTAAAGGCATGTTGTGAAAAACAAGAGCTGCTTTTGGAAAGGTAAGAGATAAATATGCCTTTAAAGGAACACCTTCCTTTTCAAGCCAAATAGGAAAAGTCCGTTTCAGTGCACAACAGCCATCTCTAATTGTACAGGACGGGATTAATAGCTATTAGCTTCCACTGTCATTACTACCCAGATTCACACTGGGGGATTTGGTCCGTCACCACTGGCCTTCCCTCACAGCACTAAACACGAGAGACTCTATGTGTATTAATAGGAACACATGAACTTCTATATAATTAGTAACATCTTGTAAGGTGCCTTTACACAAGTTAAGTACCACTAGTTCCATTACAGAGGTGGGGAAACTGGGACACAGATGTCCCCAAGGCCACAGAGGCCAGCAGCAGAGGACAGTAATACTCAGGGCTCAAGACTCCCAGGGTAACGCCCTCACTTGCAAGCTCCCTCTGCTCTTACAAGAATAATGCTTTATTTCAGTATCAATTGATCAAGGAAAAAAACCCACTGCTTTGTATAGAGGATTATGGATTACCCACAAATTCTCACCACAGCTGTAGAAAAGTCCAGTACCTTTAAAAAGTCACTGTGACAACTACCTGTTCGAAGCTCTTGCTGAGCAAGATAATGACATTGCCTGTCACCAGCACCTAACAGAGCACATCCGAAGACCAAATTTAGAGATCCAGAGTTCCCTACGTGGTCAGTCAACAGTGAGAAGTGACTACCACAGCCCTTTAGCACCCCTTCCACTGACAAGAGCAAATCAAGTGCTCAGATATTAAACATCCATAATAAGAAACTTTTTTTTTAAAAAAAAAGAAAATCTGTATGCAAAGCACCACTGTGCTACAAATGCAAAGTCACAGAACAAACTGAGGGAGTGAAGAACATCTCAGACTTAACTTAAGCAGCATCCTGGATGCTCTTTAGTGAGGTGACACTTTATAATCTTTAATACACCTCTAAAACATGCCCCACTGAAGTCCCTGTAAATTAAAAGGGCTCATTGCCTTGCAACGAAGTACATAGCTGGAACTGCTACAAAATTACACTGCTCCGCCGCCCCAGATAAGCTTGTCACCAGTGAATTCTTCCACCCCCTTTCTTCCTTCCCATATTAATGCCCTCCATCATAATAAGGATTCCTACCCGCTGCCAAAACTCAATTTACACTATTTACTTTAATGACCTCATTTGTCATCCTAGCATGTGTGTCTACCTCTGGGACCGCAGCCCCGTCAGTCTGCCAGAAGGTCTCATTTACAGTTTGCTCTTTCATTATTATTTTTAAAGATTAAATTTCTTCCATTTCAAGGCAAACAGTCTGGGAACTCCCACAGCCCAGAGGATACCGAGATACATTCATACGTTTGATCAATCTATTTTAGGGTTACGTACATCTCAATCCCAAATGACTCCCCCCCTCCACCCCGCCCCACTGCATCATCCATCTATTTCCATCAACTTTCACTTTGTTATTTCTTTTAATCTTTGCAAAAGATACTCACTGGTTATGACATTTGAATATTGCCATAACATTTTGAGTTGTGGGAGGAATTTTAACTTTTTTTCTTTTTTTTGGGGGGGGGGGGGGGGGGAGCGTGATAGTTTCCTTCCCCAATGCATCAGTTCATTTGTCTGTTCTAAACCACATTTTTTTACCTCAGAGCTTGACTACTCCAGAGAGGTATATTCCTTCCTATTAGATTATATTTCTCTCGTACGGTGTGTCTCCAATCCTGACGTGCTCAGTAAAATTCAATGTTAATTAAGTCATTTAAATAGGTTAGGGAAGAGCATAATACTTCATGTTTCATTATACCGCATGTTTTGTGGAAACAGCATTACACAAACCGCCAGAACTACAGCTAGAGGAAGCCTCCAGAAATACAGCATCAGGCCCAAAGCTGCACAACAATCTGCCATTCAAAGCAAGGGAGAGGGGGACTGCGTATTTGAGAAATTCCTTATGTCTCTCTGCAGTGTCTCAAAAACCATCCCTCAGCTTCTTTGCAACATCTTTAAAAGGAGATATTGAAAGCCATTTTCTTGCTTATGAGTAATCGCTCCATCCCTTTGCCTCCTCCCCACTCAGCCTCCAGTTGACCGACTGGGACAAAACACGTCTTACCAGCGCAGCCCTTGCAACCTGCAGCGGCCACTCCTCTGCGTTTCCAGGTCATACAGAAACCTTTGGCAGGCAGACGGGACATTTGCTACACATCATTTGCAAACCCCAGTACAAAGCTGAACCAGAACAAACAGAGTAACTGCTAGGAAAGCGAAGCCAGATAGGTGCCAAACTTAGAATCACAGCGTTACCAGTTCCCTCGGCATTTAGAAATGCTTTTCCCAGGCTAAGAGAAACCTGTCTTTTAACCAGAAAGGAGAGCAAAGAAACTTCCCTCATAACAAACTTTAAGAAGTCAAAGTCATTTCAAAGTTACCGAGCACCCATCTCATTTTCTTCAGCTCATGCAACTACACAACTTCTTTCTTGTTTTCCTTCCATCGCAAACATTTGTCTTAAGTCCCAATAAACATTAGCAAAAACCTTTACATCTCCCATTAGTGATTTCCAATATGCTGATATGTTTTCTCAGAAGCCTTTCCAGTGAATAAATTGGTCCCAAACTAATAATAATTGTTATTTACACAGAGACACCCTTGCTTGGGATGTCTTCTAAATAGACTTCAGCAGGAGCGCAAGGAATAACATCTTTTCCACATGTATTTGAGTTTGATACAAACATAGGTATTTTCTACAGAAAAACGTGTCTCAGATTTCTCATCAACATTTATATATGAAGCTAAACCAAAATTTTTAAGTTGCTATCATGTATTATCTAGAAACAACTCGGCAATAAAACAATTTTGCAGGTTATGTATGATGTATAAAAGCATATAAATACCACTTACTGTCAGATGATCAAGTTTCTGGGATGTAGGGAGAGGACGGAAGATATTACAGCACAGTCTTCCTTGGACGATCACATGCAGACAAGAGCAGCAGCGAGGCTGAGGAAAAACAAACAAGAATTGACAACATTAGACCAACAACAACATTACTAGCGTGGTCTAAAATAATTTGATAATACAGAAGCAATACGGCATCATCAAGGCTCTTAGGAACATCAGGTAGTGCCAGAAAGAGGAAAACATTTTAGAGACTGTGCACTAGAACCCCCAAAAATAGCTTTTAGACTCAAGATGATTATTTTTCCCCCCTCTATTTTCCTTTGTACCCATTTTTACTTTATCTGTGGAGGACTTGGGTCATTAGCGTACTCTGCTCGCTGCAGCACAGAATGGCTGATGCCTCTGCAGCCAACTCAAACCTGAGATGGCAAAGGACTATTTACTATTTTCTGGTAGCTGCTTTCCAAAGAAATATAGGGGGAATTTTAATAAAAATAGTAAATTGGAAAACCCACAGAATTTGCACATGAAGCAGGAAGAATTCCTGTCGTTCCTGTTTTATGGGTGGGGAAACAGAGGCACGGACCGCTGAAATCATTCCAGCAAAGCTTTAAAAAGAGAGCCAGAGGGCTTGAAAAAGACCCACGACCGTGGTATTGAAGGAAAGCCCGTCTCACACAGCCTCATCTTCCTGCGATCTAAAAACCCAAGATGAGAGTTTTGCCTAAGCAGGTATATTCCTGTAAAGAGTGTCATGTTTAACAAACCAGACTTTTCTGGTATTCTCTGTCAAAAGAGTTTCCGATCCATTTAACAAGGGATAAAGGCTCTTTTGGATAGACATGAGCCTCTCACACTTGGCATATTCTGACACCTACTCTAACTGTATAGAGGAATATTTGTAGTCACAGCAGGTAAACGAGCTGTGGACAGGGAACACAACTAATTTAGTAGCATGAATTATTTACACACATGTTCAGGAAAGCCATCTTGCTACACAGCAGTCTCAGAAGCAGGGATTATTAATTTATAACTCAACTACAGCTACATTAAACAGAACGAGGCTTCCATAAAAACTTAACTGTGGAGACACGGAAAATATTGCTTAGCCCATCCAGAAAGTACAACAGGGTTCCCTAACAAAGCCTCAGCCGTTAGCCAAAAATCAATCACATCTCTCGGGCAATGAAACAACATCCACTAGCTTCCAATTTGCATCCAGACATGCCTGCTCGTCTGCTGCGCCCATACAAAGCAATGCGTCCTAAAGTAGGATTTGCCTTTAAGCTTCCGTTTGCTTCCAAAATAGCATCAAATTCCTCCCATTCAGAACAGCAATGCCAACACACCTTCCTCAGCGAGCAGAACCCTTGAAAAGATAACAGGGAGCACCCCCACTCCCGCAACCTCCCCGCTGGGCCCACTCAGCATAGATCCGATGGGAGGCAAAGGGAAAAAGAGACACCCCAAAGGGAAAACAGGAGAAGCATTTGGGGGTGGGATGCTCGGGATAACAAGATCCGATGAGAAGCTGCAGAACGTATGGCGGAAAGGAGGGAAGTGGAAATACCTGAGCAGAGAGTCAAGGAGAAGGAAATGGGGCAGGGAGCACAACTACAGCAGGAGCCTACGGACGGAGTCAGAGCCGAGATTGCAGCTGCGAGGAATTTAGGCAAGATGAGCAAGGGAAACTAGGGAGACAGACAAGTCCAATTTCCTCCAGAAAAAGAAATGTAGGTGATAAGTCTGGAGGGAGAAACTTGGTCAGCAAGGAGAAGTCTGAAGACTGGAAATAGATAGGGAGCCAGAGGCAAGACTGAGCACGGGACAAGAGCAGCTCCACGCTCCATAGTGCCACTCGGCAGCTTTAACCATAGCCGTAAGTTAGGCGTTTACGTGGCAGAAACCCACGTCGTGTTGTGCAACCCCAAAAGATGGTTTTAGAGACCCTATTCCTTGGTGTAGCTCCTGGCAAGACACTTTGTATTCTTAAATCCTGCTTGCGTGTATTGTACCATCTGCAAAGAAATAGAAGCCGCCGCTCTGTGCATGTTCCCAGCACGCTATTTATCCTGATAAACATGCTAATGGCTGGACTGCCTGCATCCTCACACGCTTTTTCGCCCAATAGATGGCTGACACAGCAAATTAATCTTCATACAGTAGGAACTCAGTTCCCGTTAATGACTAGAAACCCTCCATAATGCACTGAGATCAACATGAAATAATTTCATAAAGCACAACCTCGCGGCAGAGCAGACTGCTGTTAACTCTTTGCTAAAGATCAAAGGACTGAAAAGGGTGAGGTGGATTGCCTGTTCTTGGTGATTCCGAGTGTTGCTGTTTTCAGGAGAAGCACTTGGTGCTTCCTGAATGTGCATAAATGATCTCACACTGGGGCCAGAAGAACAGGCACCCGAAGGCACTTCAGCCCGACTGAACAGTAAGGAGAAAGCACGCGATCAGCCCAGTAAAGCAGCTCTTCCTCCGTCTTGCACAGGTATATTCCTGGCCCTTTCAAGAAGCCTGTGTTTGGCCTACTTAGAAACCACTTTGTGGTACTGCATAAATCACCAGCCAGTGACATATCTGGGGCCAATCCTCCTAAATCCCAAATTCCCCTACACTCAGGCTGAAGAAGCCTCCTACTACGCCAGCACCTAGCAGCGTCCCTGTAAACAGGAGAGGTGGGGAACCTCTTTACTCCTTGTCCTGAATTAGGACTATCACGTTTTAACCACGTGCAAGTTACTAACAAAGAGCGTTCGGTGTCGCTGTTGTGGTTTCCAAGGTGGTGATATCTGATGCTACCACCAGACCCCTACTTAGGCTAGGGGGAAGGCCGAGCCTATGGACCAGGACAGTTAGATGGCCGTCACAGAGCCTCAATAAATACGTAATAAATAAGAACCACAACACCAAAACAACAACAAAGAAACTACCTATTAACTGCAATTACTGGAAAAGCAGAAAGGTTAATGATCCCAGCAGGGTGGAAATTCTCCTGTGTCAGGGTTTCAGGCAGCATGAAAGGCTGAATTCATACTGAATTTGGGAGGGAGAAGAAGAGGTACCTGCTTCTGAGTGTCTAGAGAAGGACCATGGGACAGATGCGGAGACAAAGCCTTTGAGAGGTGCTGCCGTTTTGGTACCAAAGGGGAGGAGAAATGCCACAAGCCACTTTAATGCCAGTTATGGCGAGACACGAGCAAGGCCCTACTCTGCCACCCGGTAGCTTTCACCAGAAGCACACGTGATGCTGGCTCCGCAGGCGTTCTGCGAGCCCTCGAGATGACCCGGTAGCTCTGTGCCTCAGCTGCCCCCTCCCAGCCAGGCCTAAGAGCAGGTGTGGGTGGGATCTCATCAGCTCTTTGGGCCACCACTTACTTCTTTCGACAGCACCTGCATAGCCAGTAAGTAATTTTTTTTTTGGTGCTATCACAGCCCTGGTCAGCAGCTGAGGAAGAGGTCAGAGATTCACAGAGGGGGCACAGGACTCATAGAAAGTTCTCAGACTCAGAGCAAGTTCCCCTACAGACTTATTTTGAAACATTAATCACATTATCTGTCTGCTCTGTGCTTCACTTTCTCCCTCTTTACAAATGGTGATAGTGACACCAGCCGCTCACATGAAATACTTTGAAACACAAAATCATGGAACATTAGATATAGGTCATATTATTGCTGCATGCCATGACCAACACACGCTCCAAAGAATATTCAGTCTGTCAGAGGAGAGGAAGGGGCAAAAGGGACTTTTGGTCCAGCAAGGCGGTATTGTTAGCAAGAACCACAAGCATGGAGCCAAATATAACTGTTTTGGACTCCTACGTGTTTCAATGCAAGGAACAGGGCTCACTCAGCAAAGCAAAAAGCCTCTATTAACAAAGAGACAACACGCATTTGATCATTGCCTGGTGCTAATACAAACATCGTTCACACTAACACTAGGCAGCACAACCAGACTCTAAATCACAGCAAGAATTTCAAGCAACCGCTCTAAGTGCGTAACCTACCGGTGACCCACAGCACAGGGCACAGGCAAACCCCACCTCAAGAAGGGCACCATCACGGGGTACCCTAAGGACAAACTACTTATGCCTCCTCTGAGGCATAAGACCTCAGAAACCTTAAGCTTAAGTCCTCAGAAAGAAGCTGACTTTCTGCATCCCAAAATAAGGGCAGCATGCACATTCCTTCCAGATTTCCTTACCTCCTTTCTCCTCTGTGGCTGTTGTTCTTTTTCCTCAAGGAGGGAAGGCAGAAGGCAGCACTGAACTCCCTCCCAAGCACGCAGAAAGCTCAAAGCAGCAAGCTGAGCAGCAGAGAAGCCGAGGAGAAGCACACCATGTACATCAGTAAACTTCAGCACCACAGAGCTCCAACAAAACCAAAGCTACTTTCTTCCTGGAGCAAAACCAAATTCAACCCATACTTTTCATCACAGAAAAACGCAACAAAAAGAACCCAACTACCCCTACACCTCCCTCTCCCACCCCTGCTCTCCCAGCCGCAACCAACAGCTGAAGAGAGTCCTCCTGAGTGCTTAGGATGGGCAACGAGGTCCACCTGTGAACAAAGGCACGTTGCTCCCACTTGGCTTGTATTGGTCAGGCTGTTGTTGGGGGGTTAGAGCTGAAATCCACCAAAAATAACTCAGTGGGGGTTTTGAGGACTTGTGAAAATACCAACTTAATCCCTAGCATCTCAAAAATGAGTGTGCTTTTATATGTTTCCTGTTTGTCCACAAAAGTATGTGTTGAGAATTCACGTTTTCTCTCTTTTTCCCCTATTTTTCCCCTTGTGCAGGATGCCTGGGGAGGAAACAAGCATATCTCACTTTTGAGTTCTTGTTCAAGAATGTAATGAAAACTTGGAAATTATTTTTTCATTAAAATGTCCACTTAGGAAAAAGGCAACTCTCTTCTCTTTCAGGAAGAAGTGGTTTCATTAAAAAAGAATAAAAAGGTAAAATAGCACTTTCTAATGAGAAGCCAGAGTCTCTTCTTAATTTATTGAGTGGCAACCCCAGCCACACAAACATACTTTCTTTATTATTCTCCCCAGTGTCCACGCTTGCAGCAGTGGACATTCCTGACAGCACTTTTGAGTTACCGGCAGTACTTCGGTTAGGAAAAGAAAAAAAATCTGCCTGGCACGTAATCTGTATTTCTGATTTACAGTCAGACTTTGAAGACTTAGCCCAGGTCAAAACAGCTCTGTCCTTCTGCCTTATTCAGCAAAGGACGCTGAACTGTGGTCCTGCCTATTGCGATTCCAGCAGAGCTACGCCAAAGAGGAATTTGGCTTGGGGAAGGTATTTTGCATGTTTCTGTTCTCATGGTAGCTCTGCAGAAGGTAGCCGCTATCAGGGAAAGTTTTTTGCCTAGACAGATGCTAGGAGACGGTAAGTAAACCATTCCCCATCACGTAACATTAACAGAATTCCTATGACAAGCTCGTGCCGTTACAGCTAGGTCACGCTGCCTCCAGACTACGGGATCTGCAAATGGCAGGATACTTTACTGTACCCGTTGGCCTCGGAAACAAATTGCCGTAGGAGCATTTATGAGCGAGATGAAGGATGGGAAGGGTCAGGTTAAACATCAGGAAGCAGCTAATGCACCGGTTCTCGAGCTGCAAAGGGTGACGCATCCAGGGGGGCTGGTGCTGGCTGCCCCTGCTTGTCTCCAGCTGTGAAATACATTAGACTGGATCCCTAAAACAGCATTGCCATCTAAGTTCTTGCAGTAATAGCCACAGAGGTGGCCTGTGATTGGCAACACAAGGGAGGTAAAGCTGAATGTTAATAAGCAGGACCTGGAAACAATCTCTATGTGCAATCTACAGATCTAGTTCATTAGTTCTTTAGCTTAAATTAAAGTCCTTACTTAATGTGGTTGGGCACAAAGCCATTTTACCAGAGTTCTGTCACTAGCATTGTATTTACAACCGTGATATCAGTATGCTCCACCCAAGACTGAAACCCCATTCTATTTTGAGCCATGCAAGAAGAGAAGGACAGAGTTCCTGCCCCAAAGAATTTGCAATTTAAACAGGCTGCAGACAGGGAGGAAGGGGCTCCGTGGAGTCCCGCAGTATACCCGCAGTGGGGTCAGGTGGATGTAAGAATATGGTCTGCCAATTGAACGCATGTTTGCTCCCTCAGTTGCTGACCAAAAAAGTGCTTCCATAAATTTGCAAGTCCAGAACGTCGTTCAGAGCCATGTCCCTAAAGCACTAAAGTCAGGAGCATCTGTAAGCTTTTAATCAGCCATTTCCTTACCCGTTTGGTTTGTCAGTGCAGAGCTGACAGCATGACAGTCCTTGCAATGTGCTGCCCTGCCAGCGTCAGAAATGCTGATCTCCCTCACTAGTGATTGAAGTTCTCCCAGCACCTCATTACCAGCTCTCCCAGTCGTGTGCCCCACATTAAAGGGGTTTCCTGAGGCTTTGACAAGAATCTCCCTGCTTCCAAGGGAAAGCTGTTGCAAGCTTTTTTTCATATGAAATTATTTAAGGGAGCTGAAATAGGATTTACCCATAGGTGGAAGAAGCTCCAGTTTTGCATCGTACCATGCACAGCAGAAGATGATCCCTACGGTCAGTGGGGAAGAGAAGGCCTGCACAAGTCAGCGCTTTCAGCCTAAAGAACTGCCTCTCAGGAGATGTTGCGTCAGGCCGGTGATGCAGACATAGGCTCTATCAATACTTCAGCAAGAGGTTAAGCTGCAACGTGTGGAAACACAGGGGAGCTCTCATCCTGCTTGCAAAGATGGAAGTGCTGCTACTGGTGTGAAGCTATGGCAGCTCACGCTTTGGTGTGGACTGGTCAGGCAAGCGTTTATCCAGGATCTTGAGTGAGATGGAAGTGCGTGCTGCTGCACCACCTCAGAGCCTGAGCTAGCTGGACATGCCCTCCTTGGCCTCGCGCACAGACACAGCAACGCCTCCTCTGACTGCAAGACAATCCGAGCCTTACAAAGCAGCTTAAGATGAGGAAAGCTAGGTGCCCAGACCAAAACTGGACCTCAGGGTGCTTGCAAAACAGTACCAGGTGTGAATGTGTGCAGACCTGGCTGCACTGTGACTGATTTTCATCATCGCTATTCATCTTTGAGCGCAAATTTTAAAGGAAGTAAGTGAGCCCTTATTTCCCAGCACTGAAAATGCCTTTAGGCATCACATCCAGAGCGATTTCCCTCACTGGAAAATTTTGCATCTAATGTGCCCCTTGTAATAGTCACTCTGGTGCACTGGCTACGGAGCACAGAGAAAACGTGCACAAGCACGTGTGCGTGATGGAGTCTGTGTGCACGCACAAGCAGATCTGAAGGCGTTCCTACCCCAAATAGCATGGCAACAGGGAACTCTGCCCTTCACACTGTGTATTAATGGTCATTCCACACAGCATGTTGCTATGCAAAACCCAGGAGGGCTGCACACTGCATCTGTCTAACTCCTAGTGAGCGCTGCTTCAGGCAGCTGTTCAAGGGAGATAATTAAAGATGGTCTCCAAATCCATAAATCAAAGAGAGAAAGACTTTGAATAGGGGGACAAAAGGAAGAAAAAAGGACTTAAAAATATGCCCTGTGCTGTATAATACCCAGATAGGTTCTTTCCAGGCACAATTGTGTTTCAGAAACAGCGTGCTGAGACTCTGCAAGTTACTTGGGAATCCAGGTGGGGGGAGGCATTTAATCTCTGGGTGTTTGTGTGGCTCCGAGTGCTTTGCTCTGCTGTTAAATCGGAGCCCTTCTTTCCTGCATGGCCTGCCAGGGAAAAAGCAGATGATGGTAGTTCCCCAAGGAAAAGCTGTCGAGCTGAGGGGACGTGACTGGCTATGAAAAAATACCAAGGGAGAGCAGCAGGGAGATTTTTCTCCACAGTCCAGATACACAAGGAGAAAGCTTAACCAGTACCAAAGCTCCATTAATGCCTCCCTTACGAGCATTAACATTTTATCAGCATCGGTAAAGTCACAGAATAGTTGAGAGGGAGAAATCCCATCTCATGCTAAAGGAGAAACCGAGGCACAAGAGGGCGAAGGTTCACATGTATGAAAATGTTTCCCAACAAACATCCCAAGTGGACACTTGTGCCTGCTACGAAGCAGTACTACGTTAGCCCCTAAGTGGCATCTCTGGCTGCAGCCCAGGCCTGTCGCCTCTCTGCTGCTTTTCAGCCCCGTGCACCAACTGCTTGGTGCACCAGACTGACAAGCTGCATCAGGCAGCTGATGTCCAAAGCAAGGAAAGCCCCTGATTTTGCAGGAATCTCAGATTAAATGGGGATGGCCTGGGCTCCAAACAGTCCTGGAATTAATCACTTTGAAGGCGGGGAGGCACGGAGGTTTCTTGCTTTGAGTACTCCAGAGGGATGGGCGCTTTTGCAAGCTTTAGACCAAACCATCTCCCAGAGTCGGTCAGAGCTCCTCAGGCAAGGATTTTCAGCCTGAGTGTGAGTGTGAGAAAGGCCCGTGAAGCCCTCAGCAGCGGTGTGAGGCTCTGGAGAGGAGCCAGCGAAACTGATGGACCCGGGAACACGCTCTGCCAGAAGGTTTGGAGAACACTGTCCTTGTGTGCTTCTGAGAATGATGCTCCTCTTTACTTTCTCCAACCCTCTCAATCTCTTAACCTACTCTCTCACCCTGCAGAGCTGGGGAGCTTCTTGTTAACTATTTCCTACTCTGGTTTCCATGGAAAACAGCAAGTCACATGCACCGTCTCCCAAGAGATGACAAAAGTGCCTCTGGTCAAACAATCCTACTCGCCCTTAACAAATGAGGCCAGAAAGAAAAATTACCAAGATGCAAAACAGGGATTTTCAAGTCCATCTGCTCAAGTGACACAAAAACCTCAGCCCTTCAAAATAATAAAGTGCTAAAAATTTCCTAGGTGTTTAGATAGGTCCACACTGAGGTATACTTTCACAAAAAAGGGGCAAAAAGAGGCATTAGGACTGTATATTACTAGAATGCTTTTAGGAAGTATAACATACTGTGATTTAAAGCATTTGATCTTGCTTTTCCCTAGCGTGAGCCCTAGAATGACACAGTCCTCTCTTGCTTTATTTCCGAGGTTGGGGCCAAGGTGCCAGCTGTGACACTTTTACCTGCCTTTTCTAATGTCCAATCTCGTTTCCCCCAGAGGCTTCTGCTGGCTCTCGCATAGCGTATGCTCCATCAGAATGACCCTTGAGAGCAGTTGAAGTCCTAGAAGTCGGATGCTCAGTGTGTAAAGACGGGGTGAGGCGGTTCAGAAGTAGGATGCCTGGTTTGCATTCTTAGCAGTACTGTTTATTTGAAGCCTGTGATTTTCGCCATCTTTGTGTCTCAGCTTCCCCATCTATGAGAAACACGTGAATGCATCTAACTGCACACTCAAAAATGACACAGAAGGGAAATTCAAACAAAAGTCATGTTTGCAAACTAGCATGTGTTTCTTTTCTGTGTAGACATCCATACGAGGCTTCATAATTCTGCTTTGGGCTAAAATCAGCTCTCTTTTTAGCGGTTTCAGCTGAACAACATTTGCCACATGGCATATAAGGCACAGAGGGTAGCAGAGGTTCAAGTTCCAAGAAGGAGAATGAACACAGAAAGGACACCAAGTTCTGAGCAGCTGCAGGTTAGATGAGGCCACTTTAAAAATAAAAGATCCTGCTACGCTGTGCATCAGGCAGAATGGCGCGTGGGTCTTTTTTGGGGACAGATTCGGTGGAGTCTATCTGGAACTAAAGTAGAATTCTTAATGACACAGAAGTGCAGGACTCTAAATTTAGATGAACTATTAATGCTTTTAAAAGCGATGGAGTGTCTGAAGTTTCATTCACAGCGTTTGCTCCCATCAGGGCAAACCTGAAACCCACCGAAGCCCATGGCAAAAGTCCCGTTGATTTCAAGAGGCCCAGTGCTCGGCTCCCTTTGCCTGTCTCTCCCCGTCTGTGGTTGCCCATTCGGTAGATTGCTATGCACGCCTACAGGAGACAGCCTGCAGTTGTTGAGACTTGTAATTCCATTTTATCTTTGAGCCTTTCCAGCAGCAAAGAAGAAAGGTTAGAACATAGCTGGTTGAGTGAGACAGCAAAATAAAGAGCAAGCCAAACAGTTGAAATCCAAAGGGGAGATCTATTTTTTCAGTATCAGATCTGTTAGTCTAATACTCTTTGTTTGTGTTGCAAAACAAGCATCTCTATTGCACTCAGCTACATTTATATCAGATGTGCCATATATCACATAATAATACAGACAGGAACTGTGATTTGTCTGGTAAATCGCTTTCTGCTTGTAATATGCTGATCTCTACGGGCTGTGAATGTATGAGATCTGTGGATTGAAGACAGTATTGCAATCTGTAGGATGACGGTTATACATGAGGGATGTTCATACCAAACCCATACTGCAATTTATTGTTTAGTCAAAAAAAAGGCCTTGATTTATAAATATTTCACCCGAGAAGAACATTCACTCTTTAAAACCAAGCACACAGACAAGCTTTCCAGTGCCAAAGGATGATCAAAGGGATGGATGGATGCTAAGGACTCAAAGAGCTGCAGCTCCTCCACAATAAAGCCCACTAAAATCAAACAGGAATGGAGCTCGTGCTTTTTCATGGGATCATTAATAGCTGGTAATCCCTCATTTATTCTCTAGTCCAATCGAGCCCGTTATATGATGAGCAGGGGTTAAAAACTGGTATTGGTTGTTCTGTATAGGATCAGAAGAGGTGCATTTCTCTCAGTATTAAAGAACAAATTACAAACTCACCTGCCCTGCCAAACTCTCTCCTTCCTCATAAGGTCAAGAAACTCAGACTGATGCATTAATAAAACAAAAACCCCAGCTCCCGTCAATCACTGCTGGGCTTATCTGTTAGAGACAGCCAACAGCCTAGTTCTATTTTTACTGAGCAAATGCTTTCACACCTCAGCTTCCATGTGTGTGCCCACTTCATGCGTTGTTCACACCTCGTTTACTCTTAACACCTCTCGAGGACCTTGCAGATAGGCGTGAAAGGATTCCTCCTTTGGACAGCCATGTGCTCCGATAGGAAGGGGGCAAACAAAGAGGAACCAGAGTTGCTGTCAGCACTTACAGCTATCGAGGCGGGACAGGAGAGTGTGTCTTCACTCCTTCACAATTGCTGTCCCGTTCCTCCCTTCTCTTTTTGTAAACAGTTTGGAGTTAAAGCCGTATAAGAGGAACATCCTCCCAGCCAGGGCCTGTATCTCTTGGGCTTATTTCATCCAAGAGGTAACTTTCCTGCAATTTTCCATGTGCAACAATAGCGGCAGACAACCTTCCAGCAAGGGGTCAATGTGTCCACTGATACGTGAGCAACCAGCTGAGGAACCAAGTTAAAGGCTCACAGTCCCAAACTAGTAATTTAACTACTGAACAAACTTCCCTGCATTGCCAGATGTGCTGAAGATTCACCATGTAATCACTAGGGGCACAGAGGGCCAGGCTCTGTCAGCTCATCCTGGAGTCTTTAGGATTGCCGTGCAGGACAACATCACTCCCATCCTTCACCGCTTGCTATGACTTCGGTAAGATGTGTTCAAAGTGTGGCTACTAACCCAAGGGCAGTCTTGGAAATATTCCCAAAGCATCCATCTCAGTGACAATTAGGTAAGAAATATGAATCCCCTCGATATCAGTTTAGAGTTTTTCCAGTAACTTCCTACTTCATCTTTGGAACGTGCACTATTTAAAGAAAGAGGACCACAGATTTAATTGGGATGGAAATAAATGTGTATGCCAAATATAATTTGACTTTAAAGAATGACCCCAGTATTTAAAACCTATCAGTTTTCCCCTTCCACCTCAGTTATTAATAGCATAGGTGCAAAAGCAATCAGACACTTTTCCTGGGATGATCCAAGCTAATGGAGGGTTGGCCAACCTGTACCCTCTATGCTGGGCTCTTGAAGGGTATCTGGATGCCTGCATATCAGAACATTGTGTACAAATGCTTTGCTGAATCCAGCCTGGCTGCGATTTACCGCTGCCAAGAATAAACACTTCCTAAAAATAAACTTGTACTTTCCTGGCTTTCTTCCTTTCTCTGTTTTCTTCCTTTCTTTGTTTTCCTTCTCTCTTTCCTCCTACCTGCCTATGTAGCTATCTTCTTTTCTGCGCGTTGTGTTGTGCGGATCGAATATTCAAAAAGACCTCTCCTTTTCAGCATTACCAGGCCAGGGGCCTCCCAGCACACAAGATTACCTACAGTAAAGTTCACTTACTCAAATTACTGATACAAAACATTCATGAGCCAGGCCTCAGTTTTACAATCATTTTACAAAGACTAACAGTTCATCCTTGTAGCAATCAGTAGACTATGTAAGAAGTGAACCATCAAATTGATTTGGATCAGGAAAAGGCTGCTTCTTTATGTCAGAATTACAACAGGATGAATTTAGAACCTATTTGCAATTGAAAAACAAATAAACTCCCTAATGGCTCAGAGACTACGGGACATTTGCAGGTAGATGATGGACAACCACCATAATAGCATGAAGTTCAACACCATAAAGTGCTTTCCTTCTTGTTGCTTCATGTCAGACGTCTCTACATCCCTCACTCTCCCTGAAAAGAATGGTAAGATTGGCACAAAAGGCATGAGAAATTTGTAAGACTATTGTTTCTTGAACTCCCGCTTCCCGTTCTTCCTAAGGGAAAGTTACAAGTCCAAGGGGAAGTTACCAATCCCCCACATGTCCAAAATAAGGGTTGCTAGTTCCTTCCTCTGCCATGGAGAGTGGGGCCAAGATTTTCATCTGTGCCTGACTGGTCATTTTGGAAATCCAATTTGGCACGCCTCAAGAGAACCCGATTTTCATAAGGCATCAGAGCAGCCTTCCCTAGTTCACTAGAGCATGAATCTCACTCATAATTATTGAGTCCATTTTGTATTCAGCTTCTACTCTCCCTCATGCAGAGCGACATCAGCTTAAGTGTTCTCATCCCATTTTTTCTTTTCCCACAATTCAATTCCTTCGCATTAGCAGTGATGGGGGGGAACCCTCTCTGAAATGTATTATTTCATTGAATGTTTCCAACCAGGCTACATTTTTCATGGTCTTTATTTGGATCAATCATGTTAAAAGCTGATGTTGCATTATTTAATCTTTGACAGGCATAGAATTAAGATGCAGGTTTATTCACTTACAGAAAATGTCAGACTAGAATTAGATGATCACTTTAGGGATTGAACCTCGCTACCAAGATAGCTGCCTTTTCAAGCAGAAAATGTTAGCATTCTGGCCATATTTTTTCCATAGGTTCTAGCGGCATAAGAATGGGATTTATTAGAACCTGGAGTAAGTTTGTGGAAAAACTATTCTGTTCTTTTCTTCAGTGCAAACAGCCCATAACTGAATATTCAGTACCAAACCGTGCTATACCAGGTTTGGTACTAACATAATAGAAAGCACCCTAGAGAGCGTACACTTGCTCGCACAGGAATTTTAAGGACTTATGCCTGAGGGCAAGTGAGATTGTCTGCTGCAGACTACCCTCTTGTCTGGCTTCAGACAGTTCTATAAAGCTATGCTGATTTACAATAGCCGGGACATTGCCTCCTGCAACTTAAGTTTTCCACATACAAAGCGCGGTGCTCTTAAAGGTTCCTTACCAACAGGAGAGAATTCAACACCAGGTACTCCAAGGAGATTGTTATTTCACGGAACAGCCCAGGATATCAATGAACCTTTCCTCCTCTTGATCCATCCACCTGGGTCAGGCAGTCCCCTGCAAGTATTAGTCCATACCCTCAAATACCGTTTAAACGTCTCAGTAATGAAAAAAGCGACTATTCAGCTCATGGGCCTGTAGTGTGCTGAATTTCCACTTTACCGGATGAAATTCCCAGCCACGGAAATTTTCCTCACCTTATGCATTGCATACCGGATCATTAACGTGTCCGCGAAAAGCACAACACCCCTCAGAGAGCGGGAGCTGCGACGGGGAACAACAACAGCTCGCCGGGGTCCATCGCTTCATGTTCAACCGGGCCTGAGCGACCCGGCCGCTGCTTACCTATCCTCCCGAAGATGCGTTTTATAAGGACCAATGTGCTCTGGTAACGAGTGGGTTAATAAGCAGCTACACAATTTTTTTCTCCTCTGTAGCTGAGTTACCCCAGAATCAAAGCAACAGCCTGTTTTTCAGCATGGATCTTATCTTCCTACTCAAGAGGTCACAGATTGCCAGCCTTGTTTTAATGAGCTGTGTCCTGTGAATTTCACAGTCACTTCAAGTCTAATAAGGGAACCCACAGGGGTAGTGTTTTCAATTTGCTCCTCTTTCCCGGCGAGTTTGTACCATACATCTCACGTAGCAGTTCACAGCTGGTGAAAAAGAAAAGAATGGGCTTGTATTCCCTATACAGGGATTTTATAATTCAATATTTATTAAGATCGGGGTCCTCTCATTTGAAAGGCCAAACAGTTTGTTTTACGATGTGTGGGATATATTACGTTAATATAGTGAACAACTGCTTCCAAGAACTAATTTGGTGACGGTGTTGAAAAACCCTGCGCGCTATAGAAATATTATGAACAACTACGAATCCTTAATACTGTGTCTAACCAAGCCTTGTGCATACAAATTAAACATAATTGGAATCCCTGTTCCCACCATCAGAACTAAGGGCTACTTTACAACTGAAATGACACCTAAACATCTAATTTTAATTTCAAATTCACTCTATAAAAGCACAGCCTGACAGTTTTCCTCCCTTCTAAGGAAGGCTTATGAAAAATGAGCAAATCTAAGCTTTACTTAAATGTATATGAATGAACGCAGCTATCAGCTGAAGATCATTGCAAAGCAGTGCTCCTTGAATATTCATTAATTCTTCCAGACATCTGATATTCCCTTGTACACAGAGTTGCAAACTACTATTGCTCAGTAGATAATATCGCTGTCCCATGAGAAATTCAGAGAGCTGTTTTCAACTTTGCACCTAAAAGGAATGTGAAATATTCCATTATTTTGGAATATAGAATATATCAATCTTCATCTTCATACAGAAAACTTTTTATTTGAGATGCTTTCTCTTGGCATTTGGAGATTAAGTTGCTCTATTGAACAGAAATTAAGTATTTAATTTTAGTGAGATTTGGCATTAGCTTATGCTTCTCTACCGTCCATTAGTGTCAGAAATGAGCTATAGATCTACTTCCAATAAATGTTTGTATAAATATGCTTGTACACAGGTAAATAGAGGCTATAAATTCAATGTAAGGCACTTCACAGTGAAACATGCACAGTGAGTCACCAAAAAGATGGAGAGAATTTCGTCTTTTTGAGACAAGGCTTTGTTAATTAGCCGGTAAAGCACAGGAGACAACCCACGATCCGAGTGAAAGAAGGCGTCTGTTCATTGGTAGGAACCTCCCAAATAAAGAAGAGCTAATGGAAGTGTTTCTTCATCTGTGTCTAACAAATATTCCTAACTGGTTTGGATGTCGTTGTGAATAGTCCCTTTACTTGCTTTTCTGCTTAAACTGCTTGTGTTAATGTGATTTTTCAGTTAAATGAGTAACAAGGAGAGATTCCTCCTCTAAGAGTGTGGCAAATTCCCCATGAGCCAGCAACGTGCCCTTGGGCCAGGAAGGCCAACGGCACCCTGGGGGGCATGAGGAAGAGCGTGGCCAGCGGGTCGAGGGAGGTTCTCCTCCCCCTCTGCTCTGCCCTGGTGAGGCCCCATCTGGAGTCCTGGGTCCAGTTCTGGGCTCCCCAGTTCCAGAGAGACAAGGAGCTACTGGAGAGAGCCCAGCGGAGGGTACAGAGATGCTGAGGGCCTGGAGCATCTCTCCTGTGGGGAAAGGCTGAGGGAGCTGGGGCTGTTCAGCCTGAGGAAGAGGAGACTGAGAGGGGACCTCATCAACGCTTATCAATATCCCAAGGGCGGGTGTCAAGAGGACGGGGCCAGACTCTTCTCAGCGGTGCCCAGCGCCAGGACAAGGGGCAACGGGCACAAACTGGAACACGGGAAGTTCCGCCTGAACAGGAGGAAAAACGTCTTCGCTGTGAGGTGCCCGAGCCCTGGCACAGGCTGCCCAGGGAGGGTGTGGAGTCTCCTTCTCCGGAGAGATTCCAACCCGCCTGGACGCGGCCCTGTGCAGCCTGCGCTGGGTGACCCTGCTCTGGCAGGGGCTGGGCTGGGTGGTCTCCAGAGGGCCCTTCCAGCCCCCACCATCCTGGGATTCTGTGAAATAGGTTAAGCACGGCTGGAAAACTTGAACATGTGTCTCTCCATCATACCCGAAGGCTAATCATGTGCTCCCACTTCTTGCACAAAACGGAAGGAGTGCCAGCCGCACAAGAAGTAGGAGGTGCAGAAGGGTTTTCCGGGGACCAGTGGATGCCTTCTGGTGTGCCACAAGATGCTGAGGAACACACTTAGACCCTGCAGGTCAGCAATGAGGCTCATTTTCATGTACCCACTCTATAATTCCCACAGCTCAAGGAGACATTATTAACCTTAGACCCAGTTTTAATTTTCCATCTCCTGCTGGAAAATCTCAAAATGTCAAGAAAGAAAATTCTCCCTTGTGTTTCTGGAATGAGAGTTTCTATTGCCTAGAGAGCAGGAGAAGAACACACTGTGGAAAACAAAGAAAACCAGCTTTACCTACACTACAGTTAATAAAAATTAAATGTCAAACAGGACAAGAAAAACTGATGTGGCAACATACAGAGGACAGGATCCATGAGAGACTGAGTACTGAAAAGGTCAGGGGAGCCTATAAATAAAGCCTGAATCAGACAAGATCTAGGGAGGCAGAAAGCTCCTCGGAAGAGTACAACCGCTCAGGCAATTTAATGAGTATGTTTTATGTAAATGGAACAATTACTATTCCAAGTACAAAACCTGTCCTTACTCTGAACACTACATACACCCCATGTCAACCATCAAAACAAGGCATAAGCTGATCACATTCCTCGTATGGGCTGCACCGCGCAGGGACAGCTGAGTCGCGGGGATGAAGAGCAATTCCCATTTCTGCCAGGCCGCCCCACGGAAACTGCTGGTTTCCTTGGGGAGTTGGTTTGCAGAGCCCACCTTCGCCAGGTAAAAGCACGTGGGCCTGCAGGTTTTGAAGGTCAGAAATGTCCCATCCTAGAGTCTGCATGATCGCACGGTCTGACATTCGGCTTCACTCTCCCCTGTTTGAGTCTCCCCGCCAATTTGGTCCCCCCTACCTGGCCGCAGTTTTTCCCGGACAAGCCTGGTTCTTACCCGCACCAGTGACCACGCTGGGCAGAGCGAAAGCACAGGGAAGACGACCTACCCTTCTTTGCAGAGCTATACGATGCCCTGTGACAGTGTCCCACGTCACTGTTTGTTGCATGAACGCAGAATAAGAAATAGCTCCTGCCTCAATGAAATCGCAGTTATAAATCCCCAACTCAAAAAAATCAACCAGCTTAAAATTCAGGACACGCTCATGGGCCTTCCTGAACTGGAGCCTAAGCAGATACGAGAAACAAAGCAACAAGCCTAAGCACCGACTCGCACAGAATTGTACGGGGGTCAGTGGAAGTCAGGGATAAAACGCAAGTTCTCTGAGTCACAGCCCATTGCCCTAGCCATCAATTATGCCGCCTTCTTCAATATTGTAGATAAAGAAGCACAGCACTTTGTTCTAGGCTCGCTGCTCATTTACACCAGCTAGGACGGGTTATTCCTGCGGTTCATTATGGTGATTGTCTCTGACGTGTATTGCAGGAATAACTGCAAGACTCAGCCCGCTGTGCTAGCCCCTCCGCAGACACAACAGAGGCAGCCCCGCACCCAGGAGCCTGCAGTCTCACTGCGAGAAGGCTGAAAGCAGATGGGTGGGAAAAACAGGCAGGGGAAGCACAGGGCAGCAAGACAGCTATGATTCAATAAAACCTGACGTTGTGAAATTAAATGTGAAATAAATGTCTTTTCTCTGCTATTGAAAGGAACTTGGAGAGTCGTTCCAACTGCCCCACAGGATCTGGGGTCCTGGTCCTACTCCCTCTCCTTTTCCAGTCGCCGTTTCAGCCACGTGGGCTGTCTCTTTATTCGGCTTGGCAGCGAAGAGGAGTTTCGTTCTGGGAAGGACAAACCCCTCATGGCCTTCCTTCAAGGGTCCAGCAGGCAATGACTCTCGCTGCCTGCACCTGGCATCTGTCTCTCCTCTTTCTATTCTGGGAGGAAGAGAAACAGCTGAGCTCTGCTACCGTATGCGAGGGAGGCAGATGGGGCGTGCATTCAGCAGGGATTGTACTGCTCATTTGTTTGGCATGAAAATGACGGACACATGATAGAACAACCCGGAACAAACATGGGGGGGCATGAATACTGAATAGCCTTTACCGTCATTAATTTTCCTGTTACTGTGAGTTTGTCTTCTCAGTCAGTGATAAATCTGCATAAACACGTAGGGTTATAGTTGTCATCCTGATTCTCATCAGGTATTTTATCCGACAGGCTGTTCTATTTCTATGATTTCCTGTAGTGCATTTCTTTCACTTCTGGGCGATGGGAATAGACATTTCGGTTTCACTGCTTGCTTAGCTGCACCAGGATACGTGTGTACTAATGGATATTTGGGTAACAAAGGCAGACAGGGGGAAGCATTTCCTTCCTGTGTGTGATAGAAACACAGACTCATAGAATTTTTTATTAACCTTTGGCTTTATCTGCATTTAGTATTGTGAGCTCTAAATCTGTGCAGGATTTGAGGACCATGGTAAAATTAAAAAAGAACCTATTTTAAGATTAGGTTTTTTTGTCAAGAACCCCCAAAACCTTCATTGACTAGGACAGTGAGTTCAGTGGTTTCTCAATCTAGCCCATAGTTGCTGTTTGTGCACACTATAAAAACACAATTTCATTCAATCTGATGAAAAGTCCCTTAAAGGAAAATATATTGAAAGAGTGACGGGTCAAAAATATGATGCATTTGCACTCAGAAAATGCAGGCTAGTGTTGCTGAATTTGCACATTGTAACTGCAAAAAGCACAAAATCCTTAAAATATTCCTGCAATGGTCTATGCTGAATGAGGAGCTTTATGAATATTTCAATTACAAGATGAGGCTTGAAAGAATAGAGTTGTTTCAATTTTGAATCACCCTTCCTTAAATAACTTGCCCTATTTGGTACCAAATTAGACTCGGTTAAATCCAACAGCCACTCCACACGCACTGGGTGATGATGGGACCTCACGAGCCAGAACCACCTCGCTGTCCCTCCTGCTATTGCTTTGAATAGACCAACCGTGGCTTCGGTCAGGAGACACTGAGCTCTTGCCATCCTCTTTGGCAAACAGAACCCTGTTTAGACGGCTCAGCCAAGGCGCTTCCCCTCCTCCTCGCCCACTGTTATTTACAGTATTTGTTCAGGGTTAATGCAAAGGCTCAGATTTTTGCCGTGGAGCGCTACACCTGCCCCCTCTCTGTGTCAGAAGCAGTAACAGTGGCTCTATATCAGGCATGCACAAAGCCAGTCTTGTTCTTTCAGGACTGAAGAGATACCTAGAGAGCAGCAAATAAGACTGGGCTGCACTGACCATCTCATTTCTACACCCAGGTAAGGAGAGGTCAGTGATTTTCTTCTCTGTCCTACTTAGAGACGGACTATGATTCAAACACTGTGTGAATAAAGAATAAAAGCAGAGCTTTACAACCTTTTTACCACTTCACGTCCTGGTTCCAATCTCACTAAACCAACCAAAATATAGCATTAATTCTGAGGAGTTACTCCTGATTTTACTGGAGTTAATTAAACCAGGCTGGGTTTTTCACTCATTCAGATCACCCCCCTGAGCTAACTTCTGTATTTGCTTATGCCAGCGACCTCCAGTGCTTGCTAAACCGGTGGTGTCATTGAAGTCGCTCTAGACTTGCATTCATATCAGCATGTGAAACACCGATTTCCGTGGGACTTTAGTTAGATTTCATGCTTCTCGGGAAAGTAGTTGCATGTTTGTGCTACCTGGTTCTAGCTTAAGCTGGATGCCTAGACGGTCCTGTAAGGCAAATAACAAACTTCCTCCAGCAAAGCTGCAGAATTAGCCTTTATTTTTAGCAGAAATGATTCCACCAGCACCTGCCACCTTTGTATGCATTTTCTGACACACAATAAAGTCTGAAAATGCAACCCCCCCCTCCGTTCCCTGAAGGCACAACCGCTAGCACTTAAGAACCGAGTTCTGGTCTGCTAGATGTTGGCAAAGCGGAGGGACCCACTGGGCTCCACTGGAACGTCTCCGCATTTCCCTGAGAGAGAATGATCGCCCTAAATGAAATCAGAATTTGGCCTTGACTTCTTCACATAATAAAATGCCAACAGCTAGATTCTCCTGCTTCTCACACCGATCTAAAAGACCAGGCATCCCTGGAAAGTCCTGACTAGTGTCAGTCAAAATACCAGGATCAGACTTTCAGTAGTTATCACTGTTTCACTAGCCTTGAAATGGAAACGGCTGCCACTTTTATGCATGGAGTGAAAGCCTGCCTAGTTTCCCTGCAACTTAATTAAGTGTCCTCTCCATCATCCACCAAACTGCTGCTTAACACATCCTGGCAACATGCCTCTCATATATTGCAGCAGATATGGCTGGCAAGGCACAGAGCTTATCACGGGGTATTAATTACTTGAGCATAAATAACATTCCCTCTTATCTCAGCTTCGTGATCCACTATTTCTGATAGAAAAATATTCATAATAACAAGTGAGAGAAAACAATGAGGGTAAATTTAAGCCTAAAAAGGAGTGACAGGTCTTGCAATGAGTGAAAGTTAAAGCCATGTAGATTAAAACGAAAAGTAAAGGTATATTTCTAACAGTCACATTGATTAACCCCTGGAACCAACCAGCACGGAAGGAGCTGGATTTTTCCAGCTCTAGGTATCTTCAGATCAGTCTAAGAAACATGCTCTAGTCAAAATGAATAGTTTCAATAAGCATAAGTATGGAAACTCAAACGGGAGACAAAAGTCTAGAAGGCACCCAGGTCAGCTTGGCCACACACGCGCACTGGTGACGTTGCTCAAGCACAGAACAGTTAAAAGGCCGGGTCTGGGAAAGCAGCGATACAACGAAATGACCCGGTTTGCAGGGCTCCCTCCCGTCCCCAAACCCTCAGACCAAACCGGGCAGAATGACAAAGCCTTTACTGTAAGCAATTCTCCCGGCCTGCCTCCATTCCCAGCTCATTAACTCTCCTGCATCAGAAGGGTGTTTCCCAACTATCCTGCCACAAGGAGAAAAATAAAGAACACGAAATGTAGCTTTTGTTTGCTCAAAAACTCTCATTACTGATCGCGGGACAGAAACACACACCTGAAATTAAATTACTTTCATGACTCTGCACTGCCGAGGGTTACGTGATGGTTTTGTGCTGTGCAACGCTGGGTTTAGCTGTACGGTGTTGGAAAAGCGTTGGAACATGTAGGTTTGCCTGCTGGAAAGACGTGTCCGTCTGTGCCTGCAGGACGGCACCTGGACGCAGGAGGAATAGTGCAGTCCTGGGGTGTGCTTTGACCTGCGGGATTCAGGTGTGCCAGTTCACGGGGGGGAGCGTTTGTGAACAGGCGCGCACAATTTGGGTACGCGCACACAGGGGCAGCTTCTGCGAGCTGCTCTCGGGTGCGTGGCAGGAGAGGTACCCGTTTATGGACACAGACGCCTAGGCAAGCGTATGCTATTGTGGATGGATACTGCTGTGAGTTTTGCTTATCACCGATACATTTCTAAGGCAGATGTAATTATTCAATGTTTTGAATATGTATTTTTAGCTTGTTTACTGGGTACATTATATGAATATGAATGGTTATTTGTGCATGAATAGTGTGTTTACAGGTTATAAATGTTTCTTGTGGAGTGTTAGTTAATATTTTTGAAAGTACAGAGGCTGATGAGTGTATAGTATATACTGGATATTTATGTGGGTGGATGTATCTATGTGAGCTATTTCAACTCACAGAAGAGATGCAGACTTGCATTTAAAAGTTCATTACAGCAAAGAGTGGGCCTATTATGCTTTTATTTCCATGGGTTATTGTTCTGCACACGCTTGGGGAATGGCGGGGAAACGGATGTAATTTCCAGAGATGACAATTCTGGAAGAGGCTCTCTCCCTTTCAGAGAAGTTCAGTACGCTCACTAAATTAAATCCCCCTTTGGGATACATTTCAGGAAAAGGAGAACACAGGACAGTCCTGGGGGCTGCCTGAAATGCTTTGGAAAGGGTACGACTTGATTGCATTACCAAAACCCACGTAACAGATTGCCATGCTACACAACTTGAAAATACAGTTCCCTGCCTTTTATACATCAAACATGGGGTGCATTCAGCTCTGGAGGACATCCTCCTCCAGATCTGCTCAGCTTATTAAAAACCACAGGAGGATGTTTCTCCTACTCTGCAGAAGTCAGGGAAGTTCTTTTGCTGTTGCTCACACTGGCGCTGTTTGAAGCATCAATTCAACAAGGTACTTGGGCGTATTTGCAAATTTCAAACACCGAAATAGTCCATGAAGCCAACAGAGTACGCAGCTGCTTAAGGGCTTTGCTCAAGAGGGGAGAAATACGCTTCATGTCTTAATTCCCATGCACTGTAACGGCTTTGCAGCCCGCCCCACTCCGCACCACTCAGCAGTTACCCTGCTAGCAATACCTGATGCGCAACCACCACCATTCCTGCCGTGCAGGATGTGTCATTTCTCAGTCTTGACAGTGTTAGGAAAGAGCAGTTTAGTGTGACGAAATCTCGAGGGCAATGAGCAGATGAGAGAACTTCTTCGCTATTTGAAGATGGCTAGCTTCTCTCTGGAGGGTAAAAACCCCAAAGGAGAAGAAAGGTGCAGATGCAACCCCGTGCCATTTTCCAAGCTCGCTGTCGCTGGCATCACGAAAGGGAGCCAGCAAGCTCCCTCTCATGTTGAATTGAGCTGGACAAGCCAGCTCCTTGGCTGGCTCCTATGTAATGTCCCTCTGAGGGGCTGAAACTGCCTCTGCCTTGCACAGCCCAGTTACAGTTTTACTTTCCATTACTACCCTCTACATTAGGAGTTCACTTCAGCTACAGAAAAACTCCAAAAACCAATTTTGACACATAATTATTTTGCAGGGGTAGGGTGAGAAGTGAGGGTCTCAGAAAAAGAACATACCCTTCTAAGAAACCTCTCCCATTTTTCTCTCTGTTTCCTTCCCTCTGTTCCCCGGAGGCTTAGTATGAAAAAAAAGGAAAGTGAGCAGAAAAACTAAAATGAGACCTTCTTGAAAAATACTCCTCTCTCCAAGTCTGCCAGATGCTTTCTAAAACTGAGCATTTCAAATGAAGTTACTTCACTTTGAAACACTGTGTAACATAATGGTAATTCCTCTGTCCTGGAGGCCAAGCTGACTGCTGGCTCTTGACATGGCATTAAGGACAACAGAGTCACGTCATGTTCGTTTGCCATGCTCCTCAGGAAGAATACAAATTTCTCTTTTACCTACATGACAACACTGGGTCTCTAATTCAATACTATCCCTGACCCCTGTAGATAGTATTCTCCTCTTTGTTTACATGTCAATAAGACCATTGCTTTCTATTTCCAGTTTTTCTTGTCTTCGTATTAATATCAAGAGGCAAAACCATATTTAATGCAATTTCAGGTCCCTACGTGCAGCTCAGTCCATCCCTACTACAATGTACATTTATTTCATAGATATACATATAGTCCTTCCCATATGGAAAATAACTCTTGCATATTATATATTCTTCATTCCATTTTGATAAGGAAATAATTCTGCAGGTATCTTATTTTTTCCACCAAATTTTGGGGGGTAAGGAAAGAGATTTTCCCCAACAAGGCCACTTTTCTTCTGTGTGGTTCAAATTTCTGGGAATTTTTCATCTCACAGACTGGTTTTCTTCACCTCTTTTCTGGACGTGACAATCCTCTTTGGGGAAGTATGGCTCTATACCTACCTCTTTGTAAAGACCAAAATGGTTAACTCTGTTTGGTGCTTCACAGCAATAGCAATGTTAATTGAGCTGCAGGACAAAGCGTGCCTCAAACACTCGAAGAAGTTACTGGCAGGTTAGCGTTAGACCTCCAGACACGTTATTGCTCGCCACTGACAGAAGCGAGGAACCGATCCTGATTTTGGACACCAGCTAACGTGCTTGCACGGGCCCGACCAGACGGCTTCAGTTATGTCAGTGCATGTTCCCGTTAGCTACAGGAACATCAGCATCTAAACCTGTATTTTAAATACGTACTTTACAGAAGAGCAGAGAATTTTGCAGACTGTTACTTACCCAGTCTACCTGCTCCAGGGACTCTCTCTGAAATTCCAGAACATTTCAAACTCCCAGGTGGCTACTTACTTTGTTTTGAATCAGCAGCCAGACCTGAAACTGGGACACCCAGGCCAGAAAAAAACCTTCACTGGGGCAAGATCTAAACTTTCTCTGATCATGGATAGCCTATGAAATGAGTCAGAGGTTCCATGAGAAGAGTACAGAAAGGTAGCACTGCAGTTGGAGAAGACAGTCAACAGCACTGGATAAACATGCTAAAGGTTTGCAGGGTTGTCCTGTTAATATCAGACGTTTTGCAGGAAATAAATCACAGTGACTGTAATCCTGGAGGAAAACGCTAAAATCTATTTGTAAAAATCATGAAGGCAAAGCACTTCACTACATACCAGAGAGGTTTTTTTCCTCTTCTTTTAATTTAGCAGTAACAATGTCTACAATACATTGACTCACAAATTAAGTGAAGGTATGAAACTACATTCTTCATACTGAGATGGGACATTCTGGACTTTTACTTTTTAAATACCCTCTCAAGGGGGAAGAGTTCTGAGTGTCCAATGAACATCTTTTGAAACAACCAGTGGTGGGAATTTCGATTGTAACAGTGATCATATTTAGTGAGCCTTGTCCATAGAGACCAAAATGCTTTGCAAATGAGTGCAAAGCTCAGAACCTCACTGTACAGGTAAAGGGGGAGGGAAACTGAGGCACGGTGCTGTGCAGTGGCTCGCCAGGATCAAGCAGCAGGCAGCAGAGATCTGGACATGAATCTCAGCTCTCTGACTCCCAGCCGATTCCTGACTCGCCAGGCCACAGTCTCCCAGTAAGTGTACAGGGGTGGCTACTGTCCAGCAGTTCATGTGTTATACAGGCATATCTTCTTTCACCTCTCCTGCTGTCCCATTGGCTCCATTCAATCTGGCAGGCTCCCTCTCTTCTTCCTCTTCTTCCTCGCCTTTTGCTGTCTCTGCTTCTCTGCCTCCACTCAGGAGGGTGGCACTGGAGAGGTGGCTGAGGAGCTGGCCTTCCCGGCGAGACTCGGCCAGCTCTTTGGCACAGCACACAGGAGTGTTGGTCTCGTAAGTGCTATGGAAGCTGTTATAGTCGACTTCATAAAAATCCTTCTCCAGGGTGAGGACAGGAGTGAAGCGATGTCCCCACAGCACCTCGGTGTCCATGTAGGAGCTGCGAGCCTGGCAAGTCATCCCTGGGTAGAAACAGAGGAATGTTAAATGCAAAGCTTCTTTGCATGCTCACCCAACCACTTTTTTCATTTAAAAGCACTTTCATGTCATCTCCATACCTGATTGCTCTGGGACACAGAAAAGGTCTTCGCTTAATAAGCCTCACAAAAGCCTCTATCATGAACAAGCTGAGCACTCAAAGGAAAAGGGATGGATTCATCGCTGCATCTTCAGACTGTTTCCTGAACCTTGCGCTTACGGGTTTGAAGTCTGGTACCACTAAGCAGCTTCCCTCTGTCCTCACATTGCTCTGTTGAGGTGTTGCTTGCGTGGCTGATACTAACAGCACTTCTGGTGACTCGTGCTAGAACAACGTCCAACCCTGACCCCCACATCCCCTAAGCAGAATGAACCACTGCCCTGCACTCCCACTGTGTCTGACCCCCTCCCTCGTCATCTGCAGCGGCAGCAGCAATTCCTCCTGCGCTTAGGTTAAGGCACCGAGTCGTACAGCCCGGTGCTGGTTCTGGCTGGGGTAGAGCTAATTTTCCTCACAGTAGCTACTATGGGGCTGTGGTTCGGATTTGTGCTGGAAACAGTGTTGATAACCCAGGGATGTTTCGTTACTGCTGAGCAGGGCTGACTCAGAGCCAAGGCCTTTGCTGCTCCTCACCCCACCCCACCAGAGAGGAGGCTGGGGGGGCACAAGGAGTTGGGAGGGGACACAGCCGGGACAGCCGACCCCAGCTGACCCAAGGGATACCCCATACCATATGACGTCATGCTCAATGGATAAAGCTGGGGGGAGCTGGCCGGGGCGGGGATCGCTGCGCGGGGACAGGCTGGGCATCGGTCAGCGGGTGGTGAGCAAGTGCATTGTGCATCACTTGCTTTGTATATTCTCTTATCATTATCATTATTATGTTTCTCTCTTCCTTTGCTATCCTGTTAAACTGTCTTTATCTCAACCCACGAGGTTCTTTTCGATTCTCTGCCCCACCCCACTGGGGAGGCTGTGTGGGGCTTGGTTGACCAACTGGGGTTAAACTACAACAAGCCCAAAAGGTGGAGGGGGCCACAGCTCCTAGTGATTGATATGGCAAGCTGGCTTTAAACACCTCTGGAGGGTTCCATCCAACTGCATTGGGCTGGCAGAACCAAACCCCACAACAACACACAGCCAAGCTCGTAAGCATACTGAATTCCACGTATGAATGGATTTTGCATTGAACAAACAGTGGGCGGTACGAAACTGACTTTTGTCAAGCTGCTTCTCAGCCCCAAGGATCAGAGTTTATTTATTTACTTTGAATAAGTTTAAAGAGAAGCTTTGCAGAGCAGGGATAAGCGTTCAGCATTGGCGTAACTGCGAACAAATTCTCTTGGAATCACCTGCCAATGTCAAGGCCGATTTCCTCTTCCAAATATTTGTCTTCTGTTTGTCCTAATTATGCTATGATTTTGGAATTAATTCTGGTGAAATTTGGAAAACCTGACCTCACAAAGCCCTCCCACTGTCCTCTTTCGGAGGGTGAGAGATAGCCCTGACTGGAATACATTCAAAACATGCACTCGATCCAGTTCCTGGCCAAGACTTCCAAGTCTAACTCCTGCAGCCCAAAGTACACAAACAGAAATCTAAAGCAACGCATAGGGGGAAAAGATCGCTGTCAGATGCTTCAGGGAAGAGCATATCATGTATTCTCACCACATGAGCTCAACTAAGTGACTGAAATCTCAGAGTAGTCAGAAAACTCCTTTCCTTAAAAAAAAAAAAGGCACCTTTGTGAAAAGATGAATATTTTGTTCTCATAATTGCTACAGGCCATTAAAAGACACCCACACCAGCAAGTTCCCCGGAAAGCTCTACTTGTCTCTTACTGCTTTCCTTTGCTTAAAGCTATCAGGCCAGGAGTATTCTTGAAAGGGGAAAAAGAGGGACAGTGACACATGGAACACTTTGAGAAATTTCCAGTTCTGTTTCGCAGACTGAAAAGCCAATTCTTCCCCCCAAGAAGATCTGCAGGAGTATTTGCTTCTGGGCAGGAACAACAAGTACAGAGTTAGTCACAGCGTGCCAGCGTGCCTGCTTCCTGGGCCGGAAGGAGCCAGGAAATGCAGAGGCTGCGATGAAAATTACCCCAAGTGGTTTTGCTTTAAGGAAAGGCTCTGCTGAGGTACAGCATCTTTGAAACGACCAGCTTTTGCTTTACAAGTCAAAACCAGCGCGGAGACCACTCCTGACTATATGCTTCGGGTGACACTGCAATGTGCAGCATCACCCGCCCTGGACTCCTCCGTCCTCGCAGGGAAGACTGGTTCATCTTCACTCCCTTACACCACCTAGCAAAGAGCAGCTCAACATGCAGGCAGCTCCCGGAGTCCTGCTAATTTCCGAGTCCTGCTACAGTTTCTCTCAGGAGAGCTGTGTCACTGACACTTAATCATACCACTGACCTCCCTGGGCTTTTATTACAGGCTGTTTTGAGGGTCAGTAATGCAGGGCTAATCCCATTTTCTGATGCTCCCTCATGCCGGGAGGCCAGACTGCAGGACAACCAGCAGCATGTGTGGGTATGGTAAGGAGACTGAAAATAAACTAGCCCTTTTTCCTTTAGACAGAGCTGGTTTTGCACCAGAAATCCCCAAGGCCTTCAAAGTGCCTCCACCGAGCTCTGAGCGCTTTCAAAGCCCAGCAAAGAGAGCAGGAGAGGAGACCACTCAGGCTCACAGGATTAGGTCCTGTGAACGAACTGGCCGATGCTTATCAGGGCTTTCCAAATGCTACATAAAGGTACCATGTGGCTGTCCCCAAGGCCAAGATGGGGTGTCCCTGCTAAATGTGGGGGCCTGAAGCATCCTAAGGGAACTCCTGCCTTATAATCAGGGCCTGAAATAGCTGTTCCCTGGGGGGAGTACCTGACAGTGAACCCGAACTCCAGAGACACAATCATAGTTATCTCCTGCTGTAAGTATTCAATTAAGGAAGGAACAATAGAAAGCTTTCAGCAACCAAATACTGCACACTGCCAGCTTCCTGCAGTAGCTGCTTTCTGTAACCCCAGGGGTACACAGAGCCAGCACAATAAGACAACTTGTAATTGCTCCATAATCCCGTTCAAATATTCGTTTTTAGCACATGTGCAGTGGTGTTTTAATTGCATGGGGACATACTGCTTGGCAACTCCTACGTTACCCAGTAAACAACAGCATTGTCTCTGCTTCAAATTCCATTAAGTGCCTGCTTTGCAGGCTGCCCTGTGCTCTCCAGCCTGGTTAATTAATGCATCTGTAATGTCCCTAGCTAATTATTGCCTCTAACAGCAAAAAGATGACAGAAGAGGTGTGGAAACAATAAACCTTACTTAAGAGCACATGGATGCAGCCGCTTTTCACTTGCATACAACGTGCACTGTACCATCTGCGCTCTGAGTGAGTTTTGGCTTGCAGTGGGGCGGAGTGATGCGCTAGACCAACATCTCTCATACTTGGCTGTGGGCTCCCTGCAAAAACCAGCGGTTTCATTCCTGAGCCTTGCTTACCCAGGCCCACAGGATGTCTTGGGTGCAGTGAATCGCTATGCCGCACGCTCCTATCCAGCAAGGACCACCCCAACGTTGCCACCGCTGTTCCGCTTCGGTGCAGCAGCACTGTCCCGTGCAACCCTGAAGCGCTGGCATTCCCGAGAGCACAAGAAATTGGGGGAGATTTCAAACTCTCAGAATTTCTTGCAAAAATAATCATTGTATTTATGGCCCTGATAAAGGCTGTTAATTCTTTTCTTAAAGTAGATTTATCTACATATTTTGGGGTTAAATGGTACAGATATTTGGTACAGTTGTAGAGAAGTGGTATTTGGTGACTTGGGCATTTCATTTGAATAAGCTTCGTGCCAAAAGAATATCCTCATTTCCCCTTTGTCAGTCTAAGTAGATGTGCCTCAAAACTTATTTAAAAATAAAGTCATAGAGATTTGTCAAGTGTATCTTATTTTTCAGATAGTAAGACTATTAGAAATTTAATTTTCTCCTAAACAATCTGGTTTAAAAATGAAAAAGTATGTTTAATATAAATTTGTACAATCTGTCAACTGTGGAAAATGTGAAAGGATATGTGAAATCTTCAGCTTTCAAGTTTTAGTTACAGCTTTCTCATCTCTTAATTCAGCAGCTTAGCTTTCAGTTGCAAACAAAACTCAATTTTAATTGAAACCAGAAAAAAGTTTGTACAAAGTTATAAGCAGATGCACCAAGTTTTCAATAAAGCTGGAACCAGTTCCAGGCTTTTTAGAAAGCTGGAGACCAGAGGACTGTCTCCTGGTTTCAAGTTCTGCAATAAACATTTCATAGAGTTTTAACGATAATTTCATTATAGCAGAATCCTAAGAAGTGGATTTTTTTGTCTGTTGGCTGGAGTCACTACATCACAGATCAATAACAAAGTTCGTGCATGGTCCTGTTTAAGGCAGCCATAGATGCCTTCCTAAACGGCTCGTTTCTGGTTTCCAGTAGATGAAAAGATACAAAATATATTGCTATGTGTATTAAACCAGGTGTTTCATTACATTTGAGAGCAGAGAGAGTCACTGAGGAAAGACTGGTGTGTAAAATAGGTGTCAGGGAACTCTACCAATAAGGCACTTTTCTGTCATCAAAATCAGTTGGGATCAAGCAGCTTACATTTTATCAAAGACAAAGGAATGTTAATACGTGCTGACAAAAAGCAGTTATTTGATGGCTCGCTCGGTAAGGAGCCTGGTTTTTCTGCAGCGTGCTCAACGGGAGTTGCAGATTTCAGAACTGCTTGCGATGCCACTGATTATGCAACTGGAGCAGACGCTTCTGGCTCTGCCACACTGCTAGGAAAAGTGGCAATTGCTTCTGATTTCCAGGTCTTGTATACCCTTAGGTGACCAGCTAAAATCAAACTTCATTATCAGAGGCCAAATCTAACTGCACACGCAGCTGTTTGGTTATCCAGAGATGAAACAGCAGTCTCCCTCCAACTGTTGGAGGATGCGTATTTTCGTCAAACCTACCGTCGCAGGCAGTACCGGTACTGGCAGTTTAACGGGAGAGGGCAAGGGGACCACAAAGCATGATCTACCCACCCAAGAAATTGCCACAGGCTTCAGTTTGATCACATCAGCAGTATAGCTGAATCTTTCAGTACTGCTACATGGTCTGGACTTTCTCAGTGGGTAGAGATATCCCAACCCCTGGGGCTGTCAAGACAACATTTTTCATCAGCCTAAAATTAACTCTCCTCATTTAAATGCCACAGAGCTCAGTGATTATCTGCTGGCAAAATGTCATGTGGATGCTGACTGTGTGCTCGCCATATTTGCTAGGCTCTCTCTGCAGTTCAGACACAGATATTGCGGGAAGTGATTTCACTTCTCTGTCCTTCTTTCAAACACTATGGTAGGCAGGGTGACTTTTTCCCTGCACATAAAGCTGTACAATACATACTCGGCTCCTTCAGCTGAGCTCCACCTACGCTACAAGAGTACAGAGAAAGAACTGATGGACTCAGAGGTATAGTGACAGACTGATGTAAGTTAGGACGGCAAGGAGTAGTTATGAAAATTTTAAGGTCTATCACTAATTAAACAATACATGTCTTTAGATTAGCATCAGCATTTGGATAGTTACCAAATTTATTAGTCCCTTTGCATTAATTAGACCAAAGAACACTGTAACCTCCAAAAAGTCAATATTCCTCCAACTTGAAAAGGAATATTAGAAGGTAGGAGCATGGTCCTGCAATTATTTGTGCTTGTCTCCTTTAGAGGAGGACATGTCTGGGCTTGATTCACTTTGATTTTTATGCCAGAGGAGAGTAATAGGATTTTAATTTATCTGAATGCTCTCCAGGCATGCAAAAGCTCACTGGAAATGGGGGAAGAAAAAACCGGCCCTTATGATTTAAAGATCTTGGATTCAATTGCCACGTCTCTACCAGCAGAACCCGAGCACCGAGCTCACACCATGTAACTTTAGGCCCCTCACAAAGGTATTTCCAGTGACTGCAGAGGCACCTGAGATGACTACCCTGCGAGCATCCACCTCTGGAGGACAATTCAGCTATGAAAAGAATGACTTGAGACGTCTCTCTCTCCCCTATAATTATATAAGCACTTTCTGCAACGGTTCTGCAAGGTCCTTCTTGCAGAAAACTTATTTATATGCAAAATGCAAAACAAACCAAGACAACCCAAACCAGATGATGAATGCATGAAAACTCCATTTAGTAATTTCACCCTTCCTTTGTTCTCCCATGAAAATCGTGATTAATTCCAGGATATCTTATGTTGTGGCTACTTCTTCTTGTCTTATATTTACAGCCAGGAAATTTTACTATGTCCTCTGTAAAGGTGGATAAATTGAGGTGCAAAAAAGCTGCTGTTTGCCTACACTCCCACATGACAGGATGAGGTAAATTACTTCTAATCATGAAACCACTTTTTGTCACACAGACTCTAAGCCACAAATATACATGCCTATCCTTTCCTAAGAGTTTACTAAAACTTCACTTAGTGACTGGACTAATCAGGCATCTGGACTGTCTCTTGTGGTTTATTTAATGGCGGTGGGAAAAAGAGGTAACGAAAACCAGTGAGGAGCAAGAGTGAGGGAGCAAGCACTGCTGTCTCTGTGCCCAGATAATAGCAACGCTGGACACTGTAGATACAGAATGAGGTTTGCAGGACAGCCACCGATAAATCAGGTTTTGGTTAATTGTCAGTAAATAGCAGCGGAAGGGTAAAGTTGGAAGAGAAGAGAGCCTCTTCAAATTATCTGCGAGAAAGTCTTGTAGGATATGGAGACTGCGTCATCGCAAATTCTTCACCATAACCCAGCTGACTCTGCATGCGCACGGCAGGGGGGTCTGAATCGCCGCTGCTCTTCCACGTTCCGGCAGCCTTGCTTTACACACTGTGTTCAGTTCAGGATCAGGAGGGTAAGGGCAAGAGGTTTGGCCAACAACAGCCTAGGCCTATTCTGCCAACAGGATGGCTCTGATTTTTTGCTGCCACTGTGGGAAGCAGAAAGGCAGTGAAAGCAAAAACTTATTGACTCTGCAAACAGATTTTCTGCCTTCATTTTCTTTCCTTTTATTGCGGGTCAAATTTGGGCCAGCTGATCTTGACAAGTGTCCCTTTCAGATAAGGCAAAAGGGAATTAATTCCCTAAAGTAATCTCTGTGACCAATTCATTAAGTAGACGCTGTGAGTGATGCTGCTGCTTTCAAGATGCCCACGAAGCAGCACTGGAAGTCAGAACACTTGTCATCTATATTGATTTTGTCTTTTTTTCACTCAGCAGTGATCACAACAGATCTGCCCAGAAACTTAGTCTCCCTTTGGCATTTTTTAACGTCTCATGGAGTCACAGTGCCTCAACCATGCTAAAACATCGATTGGAAAGATCCCTGTCAGTGGGCTTTCTGCCGCAGCTGGCTTCATGGGTTAGTCAGTGGAATGGCTGTGGGGCCCTGGAAAGCTCTCACTAGAATCACACAATGTTTATTTTCTTTTTCGGCAAAACAAAAACATTGCATTTTAGGCTGGCTGCTAAGTTTCTTGTGTGTTGCTATTCTTCAGTGTGGTGTTGTTTATCCTTTTAAAACTTCAAGTCAACTTGAAAACAAAAACATGGTTTTAAAACACAATGTTTAACTTTGTAAATAAAACAACTTGAAGTGTTTAGGAAATTCAAGTCAACTTGAAAACAAAAACATGGTTTTAAACCACAATGTTTCATTTTGTAAAAAGCCCAGTAACTTAAAGTGTTTCAACTCTTCAGAATTTGTTCTATACTTTTCATTTGAAACTATTTACCATCTTTGCCTCCCACTGGATCAGAATTAAACTTAAATGCCAGTGAGAAGAGTTACTTGTTTGAGAGGAGACAATACATTCCATTTGTAATATCTATGTGGCTGGTTAAAGCTACTGGAAATAGTTACAAAATTGCTGCCCCAAATGTTTCAGTGAAAAATATTCACACTTTTAGTCAAGACATTACACTCAAATTTCTTTATAGTCATTTGTACACTGACAGTCACCATTTTGACCTGCTTTCAAAATACCTTACGAAAAAGTAAAGCTGTCTTTTCCCCACCAGTGCAGGACGCATTCACAGTATGATTTGCTGTTCTCTGTAAAGACTGAGTAAGTTTCCATTAATTTTTCTACCTGCCACCAACTGCAGAGCTGAGCCAGCTCTGAGCCAGCACGCAGGACTCACTTGCCTCTTGTGCGCCATGAACAGAGCTATATATGCTGACCAGTTGTACCTCTGAACACCGTGGTGGTGGTTCCTAATTTTTCATAGGGGTTACTAAGGGAACAAACGGCCTGTTGCATTTTTATGCTGCCCTGAACCTGACCAGGTTGTAACAGTGCCATGATTTAATAGAAGTCACACTGCAAGTAAATTATACTGTTCCCAAAAGCAGACAGGGCTTGAACAATACAATAGGAAGGAAAGAACCTAAAGAATTTGCTTGGAGCAAATTTTAAGGTGTAGAGGTAGGGATTAATATCCCCCAAAGTGCTTTATCAACATTACGAAGTATGAGGACAAAGCAGGGAAGCACAAACACTGTGCTTCTGCAAGCCACTCTCCTTGTGGCAAAATATCAGCCCCCCGCTACCATATGTCACTCAGAAAACCATCTCAGCCTCTGAATCAGATAACAGCATCATCTGAGGTCCCCTCTGCTCTAAGTTCAATGCAAAGTGGCTCTTTCAGCTCCAATTTTGGAATTTCACAGCCTGTCTTCTGAGACCAGAATAATTCATTTCCACAGATGTATGCTCCTTAATATCATTACACACTGGCCTGTACAATCCCTCTGGGAGAGGAGCCCATTTGTAAAGCAATATTATTCCTATGCCATGCTTTTAATTTTGAGGTTGTTATTGATAATGACTTCCTCTCACGCGTATCTACCAGAGGCTGAGCTTTCCTAAGAGGAAGGCAGTGCAGTAGCTGTTCAAACAGAACCTGATAGTGTCACTGTGTGATGAGGAAAGAGGCTTTGGACAAACAAGGAACAGCATTCCATGTTCAGATTAGGAGGTTCTAGTATCTAGTACATGTTTAGGCTACGAAATAAGCTTCCATTACAAATCTTTGCCTTTGATAGTCTTTTCCACCCACCCCTTCTTTTGCCACACCTCTACAATACTCTGCTGGGAAGGAATGTTTGCCTAGTAATGCCAAATGAATTCCGTTTGTACAATACAGGACTCCAACCGAGGTACAGTGCAGTCTGTACATAACCTCCCGTTAGCTCTGTCTGGAAAAGTCAGCTATTGCTGTTCACCTAATGACTGGAGGGAGATTCTGGGAAACTGAATTAGCTCTCTAGAGAGCTGCCTTTAAGAGCGAAGGTCTGGGATGCAGGAATTTGAGAGACTATTTCCCCTTACATCGGGCTGTTACGAGACTAACAAGGACAAATCTCAAGAAGGGGACACTACTAAGAGTGAGCAAGGGCCAGGAACTGTGAGACAGGGTGCTGGTGCCACTGAGTACTCGTATCAAGCCAAAAACCCTTGCTAGTGTTTCAGAGAGAACCCACGCCTCATCAAGATGGAAAACCCCCAAATACCACCAACAGCAAAAACTTGGGTTCACAGTGCCGTCTCATAACGAAAATCCTTGAAGACCAAAGAGCAAAACTACGTACAAAAGCTTTTTAGCATCTCTGACCCCTTCTGTGTTTCCACATCTCCAGATAGCAATTCTGTCCTCGGGGCTGCCTGTAGCCCCATTCCCCTTAAAGGCCCCGACTCCACCAAGGCACGCTGCCAACCCCTGGCTCGGAAAGCCTGCCCGAGGGGAGCGGCAGCGTCTCGGGGTGCTGAAACAGGCCTGCTGTGCTAGGAGCACAGCAGACAGAGCCCGCCAGCTCCTCCTCAAAGCCCAGAATAAAGGAATTAGCTCCAAGTGGTAAAATGACCCCATGGTGCCATGCCTTTTAGTGAGACTCCAGAGTAAAAGCATCCTGCTCACTGCATCCCACCTGCGGAAAGCAGCCTGGAGGCCTTTGTGGCCATCCATTCGCTCAGTTGAGAGGCACGCTGCCACCTCCCTTTTCTACACTTTGGAAAGCTGAGGCACACAACCTTCCCAGATTTATTACAGATGGACATAGGCTTCTTTCATCGACTGCCACAAATACACCCATAGGAGGAAACTGGGAATCAGCTGAGTATATCTCCTAATCCACCCATTACACAGCATTGTTTTATGCTGTTAAACAGCTGCTGGGTTCCAAGTGTCACAAAAGCAGTTTCTGTATTTTTCCTCTTTGAGCTCCTTTTGAAAATATACGTCCTGCATCACGTGCAAGTCATTCAGTTTGAGCACATGCTGGTTTATGGGATATAGTAATACTTGGGCACTTCCTTCACAGCCTCCATTAAAAAGCAACACCACAGCAATACCTAAAATAGCACAGTTACAGCCAATTTTTAATACAGAGGAGAGATGGAAAAAGAGTTGCGCCATGAATTTTGATCACAGAAAACAGGACCACGAATTCCTTTAGTCCGTTCCTTTCTTCCCATGGATCAGTTCTAAGTGATTACAGACAGCTCCTCGACTAACCCCTTCGGCTGAATCCCAGACTTATAAAAAGAGCGTGAAACACTACAACATGAGCTAAAGGACCTGTCTTTTAACTGCTAGTTATCTCAGCCCTCAATATCCCACCTGAATCAGTCACCAGAGAAGGACAAATCCCAATGTGCTCTCAGTCCAGGTGACACTGACAGTAAAATCTTAATGCCAAACTGCACTCCATTTTTCCCCTTCCGCCCTCAAAATTGTGACTGATTTTTGACAAGTCCTTACCTGTTGCTTCCACCATTCCTTCCAGGATGACCACGATTTCAAACTCCTCCTTCTCCAGTTGGGTGCGGGACATCTCCCAGAAGGGGCTTTTCTCATTGATCTCATGTGAGATGATGAGAGGCGACACCAGGAACAATCTGTCATCTCCAGTGTCAAATCCCACGTTGATGTCCGTTTGGTTCAAGGGGATGAACTCTCCTTCTTTGGTCTGTTTGGACTTAATCAGTTTGGCTCTAATGGAAGCCTCGACAATGTGGGAATTGCGGAGGTCTCCAACCCGGAACATGAGACAGAGCTTCTCATCCCTCATGGAAATCACTGCGTTGTTAGAAAACATGAGGGTTTCAGCCCTCTTCTTTGGTTGGCTGATCTTGACAAACATGCATCCCACCATGAACGCATTGACGATGGAGCCCAGAATAGCCTGGATCAGGAGCAGCACGATGCCCTCTGGGCACTTCTCCGTTATGACCCTATAGCCATACCCAATTGTTGTCTCGGTCTCGATAGAAAACAGAAATGCAGAAACAAATCCACTGAGATTTTCCACACAGGGGATCCAGTTCTCATCTTCAAGATGGTCCAGGTCTCCCCGGATATAGGCAATGAGCCACCATATGAACCCAAAAAACAACCAAGTGATGGTATAGACCATAGTGAAGACAAGGAGATTAAAACGCCACTTGAGGTCCACCAGCGTAGTGAAGAGGTCACTAAGGTATCGATAGGTTTCTTGGACGTTTCCATGGTGCACATTGCACTTGCCACTTTTCTCCATGTAACGCTGACGTGGCTTCTTACCTTCTGCTGATATGAGGCGGGTTCGGTCAGTGGCAATGGGGACATCGTCCCGAGCCTGTTTGGGAATCTTCTTAGGCTCTCTGGATGTAACTCCGATGTCCATGTCCTGGTTCATGAAGATCCTAGAATCTCCGGCCATGGCTGGGCTGCGGGAGAACAAAAAAATAAAGTTTACGATAGGAGGAAAAGAGCTGAGACAAAAGCCATTTCATTTTACTGTCTGAACCACTATGACAGACCAGGACAACAAGCATTGCAAATATTAGTGCTCCACTGACAGACTTTGCCCCATGCTGGTACAGGGCTGGATACAGGCTGATTCTACATCAGGAAAGCTTTTCTCTAGGGCGAAGTCTTTCCTCCTGGTATGGTTTTGGGCAACACTTTGAAAGGCTTCAGCACTTCTCTCACAACAGCCGCTTGCTAAATGTAATGCTGCATTGAACTGGATGTTAAATACTGATTTATAATACACAGTCTCTTCAAGCATGAACCAGCTGCCAGTCACTTTGCTTAATGCACTACTGGAACCTCAGAAAATGTGGTGATGAGCACGGTCTGGGAGTCAGGAAATAGGTAAACCTTGTTATGGCTTCTTTTTTTTTTTTAATGTTCCTCAGACTTTTTTTAAAATTTGCTTTAGATCACAACTAGGAGCAAAGTGAAGATACATCAACGGATATTTTCAAAAGGGACTGGAGTTTTTTTGGTGCCTCAGGTTTTGGGCGCGTACCAAGAGAAACCTTAGAAATGAATAGAAAATTCTGAGCACCACTGCCTGCCTAAATTGCACATAAGTCTAAATTATGCATGAAGGTTTCCCTTACAGTCAGCAGAGAAAGGCTCCTCCAGGGATAATTCAGATTTCAGGTGTGCTGAATCACCTTCTGGAAGTACCCATCCCCTCCACAAATTATTCTGGGAGCCCGGACTCCGAATGTGAAATAGGCTTTTAATTTAGCATCTTGAATTACGTGTCTGAAGGTGTGATGAACCCAGTCCTACTGTTAATCGGATATATCAGAACCCAGCCCTTTACTTCATCTGACATTAGACAAAACCACCAGACACTTTTAGAAACGTAACAGACAGCTACTAAAAAGCCCGCTGTTGACATGCAAAACTATGCTTAACAAGATACAAATAAATAATACAAAATGATGGCTGCAATGATTTTTGCAGGTTACAGTGTAACATCCTGTTTACCCAGATGATTAGATACTCCTTTAAAAAAACCACCCACACATGCTCTATTGAAAAATGAGAGTCTTGACTCTGAATGCAGGGCACAGACAAAATCTCTGCGAAAGACTACCTAAGGAGCCTTAGGGATATCAAAGAGAGAGTAGCAATATTCTGTATGGCGTTCATTCTCTGCATTGTCCTCTGCAAATCCTATTAAAACCTAACTAAATCTATTACTGCTCCCTCTATCTTTAATCTTCTTACGTGTCTGTGAATGAGAAAAGGTGTAGAGATACAATTAAGAGTATCTTGGGAAAGACAATTTTAAGATTGAGCAAAGTAGCTTCATCTTTTTGCTATTAAAAAGAACACAGGATGGGCGGGAAGGAAGCAGAGGCAGGATGAATAAATGAAGCAACAAATTTCCACTTCCATTCTACTGTAGCCAAGTCTGGTTAACAGCAAAGAATTACTCTTAGCCCTTGTATAAGTCACCATCAATCATTACTCCAATGAAGCAGCCAGAGCCTGTTGCTGGAACCATACCCGCTGGCTCCGTTCACCAGGGAGCCCAGCCATCTGTCCGCAGCACAGGCCCAAAGCTGCTTCGTGCTGGCAGATTTGCCCCGTTTGAAGGGTTTGGGCCAGGGCCGAGCCAGTGCAGCCCCAGGAAGGGGCAAATAATAGGGATTAATGACCCTGGGACGGTAAGTTAGGAGGAATCAGGTTTGCTGCCCCCACTGCATATGCTCCTGGACGTGGGATAGATAACCCCAGCACCGTGCTGTTCCCTTCCTCAACCAGCAGCATCGAGGATTTTGGTGGAATATTAATCCCTACCTCTATTTCTTTCACTTCTGAAGGTAGGACTCCTGAGAGCTGGCTCACGGTATATTTAGATACATCTTCAGCCATTTTCTACTACTTGTTGCAAATGCAAATCTCCTGGACCATTGGGCTGGCGCTCTGCTGCCTTATGGTGTGCGTCTATTTACACGCGTGCGAAGTGTCTGCTAGATGCTGTCAAATTATAAGGGTACATATTGCCTCTCACTTCACAACATGTGAAAGCATATGCCGAGTGCAAGTCAGAACAATCACACACACAGTTTTTCCCTCTTTAATAGGGAAAGAAGCATCCCATCCACTGACTTGAAGAGAATTAGGTACGGCGAAGAACTTCTTTGCTTCCTTCTTATGAATAGTACTTTTGATCTTTGTTTGCATTGTTTGATTAATCTAAAATTACTCCATTTGGACTAAAAAGCTTTTGATCAATCTACGTGTAGAAATGTAAAAACAGTGTTGCATGTTTTCAATTTAAAAAGAATTGTGTTAATTTTGTTATAAAAATTATACGTGAAGCTGAGTTTCACTTACACTGACGCTATGTAAAGGAGAACAATCCTTTTCAAGACATTAATCTATAGTGTAAGATTTTATATTTTAGATTCAGACCAAAGAGACCAAGAGGATCTTGAAACATATTGAAAAGAACAGAATAGAATAAAACAATCAAAAAGCCTAAATCCCTAGAAATATCACTCTGGTGAAGCAGGCTGGAGGGACTGCCCATTAATGAAAGTACAGGGAAACCTGCTTTAACGACAACACTCAAGGGACCGGCAACATCACTTTTCTAATGCTACTGATCTTTAACAATAGGTCAAGTGAAATCTTTCTGGAAACCTTCAGGAACACCTTACAAGTGGTCCATTCAAGCTGAAAAATTCCTGCTGTATATGAGCTTTACTGACAGCTTCAGTGGCATTACAATTTCTTCTAATATTTAATCTTAAACTCTCCCATCATAGTATAAGCATAACCTCAGCACGTGGTTATTGAAAATAATTAAGCAGATGAATCTCTGCATTAGATTCTTTAAAAGGAATAATAGTGATTAGCAGTTTGAGCACAGGTCTGGGTCCTGAAGACTAGCCAGCTTTCTGTTCCAAATGATTTCACTATTTTTTCTCTAACTCTGAGCAAATCACTGCTTTTCCCTCTGCCTTAATTCCCCATCTGTAAAATCTGTGCTACGGATATGAATGGTCTGTGAGATCCTAGGCACAAGAATCTTCTAGGAAATTTGCTATTATTCCCTTATTATTTTAAGTGCTCTGGGAAACTTTAGCACAAATGACAAGATACTATAAAAGGAACACTGTACCCATGCGAGGATTTGGTTAACTCCTTCATCGTATAATGTACTGCCGCCGCTATCAAGCACACCCATCTTTTCCAGATAACAGTAATTACGTGCAAGCATCCCACAGAGATTTAGACTTCAGTTTGTAAATCACTGCTCTCTCCAGCAAAGAGATCTGCGAGATGAAATTGCCTCTTATAGTCACATGCACCGTCCTGTTCCATTGGCATTTACCGTCTTTGGTTAAACGAGGCCAGGATAATAAAAATGTCACTTTTGTACAAAGCTGCTTTCCTTTTGGACAGGCTACTGCAAAAGGAGATGTGAGTCAGTGCATTATCAACCTTGCAAAGAGGCTTTTTATCAGACTTGCTGTTGCTCAGCTCTTGCCCAGGCGACCGACTCGGGGCAGCGGTGACATTTAGGGCCCTTAGATGTGCTGAAGAAGAGTCAAGCTGGGGCTAGCTACATATCTTCAGGAGGCATTGCTCTGCAGAGCTGTCTACAAGCCCTGCCTGACAGAGCTGCTGTACCTCCTGATAGCTCCAAGTCTTCAAGAGAGGAATTTGCTGAAGACATCGCAGAAGGTAAAACAAGAAAAGTCTGTGAGAAACTTTTTTCCCCTGCTGACCATGGTGACTTTTTCAATTTAAATAATCGCTGATCTTGCTTAAGTAAATGCCAGTTTCAGTGGGGATAGGATTTGCTGCTGGAGAGGTCTAAACTGGCAGGCAGGAGGAGTTTGAAGACATGAATTTGTCAACAAGTTTGTTTGCGTAAAAAAAATACTTATTTTTGTTTGTTTTAAACCTGATGCCCATGTTTTCTTGCATTATGAGAATAAATGAGCAACTGTTCTTTAGTAACCCCCCCTCCACCTTCCCAAATCAGGATTCCACTTAATTCTGCTGTCACTTTTCCCAGACAAAGAGTCCCGTACTACTCAACACGCAATCAATACAGCAGTAAATGTGAAACGGATCATTACTGAAAAACTGGACCTGGTTCTTTTGCTGCCTGTTGGCACTACCACATAAAAGAGAGCCTAGGTTACTGTCCCCAGATTCCTCTGGGGCACGTATTCTCCTTTGGCTTACGCTGCTGCAAGGGAATGAAATTCTTAATTGACAGACACCAGCAACATGGGAAAGTTGGTAGAGGACCAGAGCACAACAAAGCAGTAGCACCCAAAGAGAAGAAAAGCATTGATCGCTGAACACTGAGTGCTAGTGGAAAGACGGAGGAAGAAGAAATACTAGGAAAAGATGGCCTTTGAGGATCTGGAGATAGATGGCTATTAGACAGGCGCTGACGGACAGGTGGGGCTTTGATTTCCCCGAGAAAAGCATCTTTCCCACCATCCTTTTATTTACTGCCTGTGTATGACTGAGACTGAACAGTCAACAATGCCACCACGAGATTACCTTTCGAGGCACACATATGCATGTGAGAAAAAGAAAGGCAGGTAGATTTTGTGCAAATCGTGTCATCTTTCCGTTTTCTGACTTATAAACAGAGATTGTGGTGGCTGCCTCTTTGGAAAGTGCTTGGAGATCCACAGGTGGAGGGAATGATGCAAAAGAGTTATGCTATTCAAAATCAGGGCAAAACATTTAAGGAAGCTGCACAAAAAGGGAGACCCATGGCATTTCACTAATAAACATGTGGTTCAAAAGCTCCCTCATCCAAATAATTGCTTTTCAAAGTGTAATCTCGCTCAGCACTGAAGCAGGAAGATGCCTCCCATTTCCTCTCTGAGTTTTCATGAAGTCACAGCACTGCTTTTCTAACACGCTGACAGGCGTGATTTTGCAACGGTGTTCCTCTGGGGCTAGAGGAGACACCAGCCCACCAGTACACAAAAAAAAGGTGGGTGCTGATTACCTAGGCAGCTAGTAAGGAAGCAGGATGACTTTGTGCCTGTTACAGAGCTGGGCCGATGACTGCGCCTGTCTGCTTAGAGTTCATTAGGCTCAGAAATACCGAAACAGGTGGTGTTGGGTCTTTCAAAAGAAAATACTTTGTCAGAAAATCTCTCTGGGTAGGAAGCTAATATGACACAAAGACAGAGCTTATGGCCACTTGTGCTTTTGTCTGCTAATTACCTCCCAACCTATCCTTCTCCCCAGCACTGCTGGATAATCACAGTTCTAATACCCCTGAGCCCTTGCATCGTCAGCTGTGAGGTAGCAATGTGCTCCCCCCCATTCCCAGAGTGTCCAAATGTTTCACAGTGTTCAACACAGGTATGACGTGCTTTAAATTTTTATTTATTTATTTATGAAGATCTGTGGAACAAGGAAGTGCTCTGTTTCCCATATTTCAAGACAGGGAAGTGAGTCACAAAGACACTTGCTTCTTCCACACTCACATTGGGAGTCTGTGGCAGGGAGTTAAGCCAAGAGTTTCCAAAATCCTAAAGGAGTGCCTGTAATCACCACTCTTCTTCCCTTCTACCAACCCAGCAGCAGCGAATGCAGTCCCTGTCTGCTTCAGATGTGTCTAAAGATTACTCTGAGAAGCCTACGTAGCCTGATCTATCAGCATGAATAACCTAGCAAGATTATTTCTAATGCCAAGAAATAGTGTTTCTGTTCTCCCAAGTAGCTACAGGTTTCAAATAGATTTTTGCTCCCAACTATGGATTAAAGTATAAAAAATCCCATACATAACACAAGTTTGCAGTTGCATTAAATATATTGACTTCAGAACAATGCAGAAAAGAGTGGAGAAACTAAACTGTAATGAGAGCAGAGACTGGGGTGGGGTTTTTTTCAGAAAAAAGATGAAAACTAGAAAATGCCTTATGAGACTTCATAATGACCCCAGTGTACAGGCTGTAACAATTTGTTATAGAACAAGGACTGGAGAACATAGAGTTTCCACAACATAAGGGGTATCTACTACTTAATATACCACAGCTCAGCTGCACGGGGTGCATGGGAGGATATAATCCATGTAACTTTCAGACAATTACCTTATACTTGATTGAATTAAAGAAGTTGAGCCTGTGTGCAAAGGATATAATCACAATATTATGCTCTTAGGTGTTTTTCTTAATTTTGAACAGTCAACCGGTATTTTCTTTACCAACAAACAAAGCCTGAAAATAAACCAATTTGATCCTTCCACCTCCAAGGAAGCGACCGTGCCTGAGGCGCTCTGCAGCCACTCTGTCTCTGTCCTTTTACCCCAGACTCTATTTTTAGGGGGACCTTATGGCGTCATTGAAAATTGGACCGTTATCTTTCAACCAACACAACGGAACAAAGAAAAAGAGACACTTTTGTCCTGACAAGACACTCCTGTTCCTCCTGCTACTGGCTGTTTACACACAGCACACACCGAATATTGGGGAAAGCAGAACCTCAGTTCTAAGAGAAAACCCTGCCCCAAGAGCACTAACCTTCCTGTTCTCCATTGTTTAGATATTTCACCATTATAGGAACTGAGAATCACTATGTAATCCTGCAGGTGGCTTAAAAAAATAAAATTGAAGGATGTTAATACCACTTCACACTTCTCCAGTGACTTGCATCCAAACAGTTCAAAGATGAGCTGACCAAATGCAGGCTCTTTCTGCCCCAAGATGTCCAACAGTGCTATCAAACCCACTGTGCAGACGAGAGAAGATGAGTCAGAGAGACAAAGTGACCTACCCAGTACCAAACTGCCAGTGCTCACCCCAAATATCGAGTGGCTCTCCTGAGCTCAAACTGAATAGGAAGTTGGTGACTCTTATATAAAAGAGTCCAGAGATTTGTCTCAAAACACGACTCCAAAACTCTGTTTGCCTTCTTCAGAGTCTGTAAATAATCAGGCTGGAACCTTCCAGAGATGGAGAATTTTCTCTCATGGGAACCAGAAATGATCCTGATCCTTTATCTCCAACTGAGTAGGAACAGCGGGGGAAGGAACTGAACCCCAGAAGTGAAGTAACTCCCCCAACACAAACACAGCCAGACACGCTTCCCACATACTATAGAAGATGCTGTTTCCTTGGATTGGTCAGAGAACTAATGGAAGCAGCCAGTTTTGTTTCCCTATGAGCTACTCTGCTATAAATCTATAGCTGTCTACTTAAAAGTAAAAGGGTGCAGGAGGAAGGACCTGCTTGCCTACAGAATCCCAGAAAGTCAGAGGATAAGCTTTTTGGGACAGGGGCGGTTTCTGCCAATTCTCAATTGGTTCCTGAAACTCTCAGGTCAAAACAAATGAGACAGATGCTGTATAACAGTTGGCATATTACTCCCAACCAGCATGTGCTAATACAAAAAGGAGGACTTTGGGCGCCTTTTTGACCGATGCAGCAGAACATTGGTAAAAAAAATGAGTCACGCTTTTACCTCCCAGAGCCATAAACACCCCTAGGGATTCCTAAAGCGTTAAATTGCCTGTCCCCTCCAACATGCCACTTCATCGTGTGGAGACTACACTGCAAAGGCTCTTTAAACCCTAAGCTGACTAGCAAGTATCCTAATTGTAAAAGAATTTAATCTTTGACTCTAGGTGAGGATTATGGACTCACTCCACGCATTTCGGGGCTGCTTTATGATCAGTCTCCGCCTGCCCGTTGCATTCCAGTGATCTCCACTAATCTGGTATCTGAGCAGTTGATAATTTTTAATGTTTTTTCCTGCACGACACTGTCACTAGATCTGACAGTGCTTTTTCCCAAGATCAACATCTAATCCCCGGCTTCCCAAAGAGTTCCCTAGCAGCTCGCGAGTTAGACAACAGCACATCTCTAGCTGTTACCCTGGCAGGGCTGGGTGTAGCGACCTGGTGTTCAGCTGACCTAATACCTCAGCCACTTGTCCTCCTGCCTTCCGGGCTCCTGATCCTTCACAGCCAGAGAAGAAAAGAAGTGAAGTGGAAAAACAAGCAAAATCAGGTAACTTACTTGCTAAGAGCGGCTCTGCATCAGTCTTGTGCCTTGGCACTTCGGGGATGCTGGACGGTGACAGGACTGAGAGGTAGGTAAAGCAGCTGCTGGAAAAGTGTCTGATCCATGCCATCACCAGAGAGCTGGGGTCGTCTTCTGATCCCCGGGCTGTCTCCTTCCTTCTTCCCTCTGCCTGTTATTAGAAAACATTTAGGTGGCACTGAAGATTTAAATGCACACGCCCCTGTCCCTAGGTATCCCTGATTTCCCTTGCTCTGTCAGAGCTGACACGGGGTGCTCCAAACCCTCACCCTCCACTGCTGCAGTGCTACTTTTGCCTGTCAAATGCCTGCTTTCCTTGTTCCTGCTCTCTCCCACCCAAATGAATTCTTGGTGGTATAAAGCTTCTTAAAGGGCTGGGGCAGAGGGGAGGAAGAGGAGAGAGCTGCATGTGATGGGGAGCATCAGCTGGTCTGAATGAGCAGCAAAGGGAAAGGTGGCGGGAGGGAAAGCACAGAGGGGAGGGGTTTCAGCCGCTGCTCTGCACGGCAGGGGCTGGCTGGGGCGGGGAAGAGAGGCGCTTCGGGCGTGAGGAAACCGCTCTGCTCCCCTGGCACCCCATGGGCTTTGCCTCCTTGCCAGTGCCCCAAGCGCCGGGCGCTCGCTTCCCCTCCCGCGCCTGCTCCTCGCTCTCCCCTTGCCGGGGTTCTCCTTCCCCGGATTACGGGATGGGCTTTCATTTCATTAGGGGGTGGGGGCTGACGCTCTTGTTTTAAAATCGCACAAACAGAAAGCAGTTCCTGAAAAAAGGAGGACAGGGAGAACGCAGAAGCTGCATATTTAGCAGGGAGCACGTGTACATATTCCTCGGCATGGTGGAAACTCTCTCTTCCAGGCTGGACCAAGGAATCAGGGAGAAGTGGGGAGAAGGAGGGAGAGCAGGATGCCTCTGGGGCTCTTCCCTTGCCTGTCAACCATCAAGCTGCTGAAATGGTGTTTGCTGAGTTGCGTTGTTTGCCTGTGATCCACCTAGTCCCAGGGAATGCTCTAAAAGCTCTTCAGTGGTTTGCTTTTTCTTTTTCCTTTCTCTTTTTTTCTTCTTCTTCTTTTTTTTTTTTTTTTTTTTTAATCATTGATAATACCACAATGTCTCCCTAGCTTTATAAAATATTTCCTCTTCTGAAAAGCAAATGTCAGGCCAGCCACAGATACGGGGTAGATTTGCCTTGTGACGACAGGTTACCTGCAGGCTTTGTTGCCCTGTTCCCCTCATCCTTCCTAATTCTCTTCCAGGGGCCACACGCATTACAGCCCGTCAGAAATGCTTTCCCAGAAGATTTTTTTGGTCAAGAAAAGAGAACTTGTCAAAACCAAAGCACTGTACAGGAATGTGTCACTATTGCTGGAATCTGAAAGCAATTTTTTCCATGTTCTGTTTTGAATGACTTTCAATTTTTTTTTTTTATGTTACACCATTGCTAATGAAATACATCAGCATTGGAATGACATTTTTATTTTACTGTATGGACCTTTTGCAACTTATTATTTGCATTCTTGCTTTGGAAAAAAATTGAACTAGCGGAACTTCCTGTAGATCAGAAAATCTGATTCCTAACCACCTGAAATCTAGGATACATAACACTTCTTATGGAAGCTAGACTGGAAACATAGCTGTTGGGAAATTCCAAGACAGACAGACTAAAGAAAGGAAAATAACCACAGCTTTGAATATCATTAACAGTCATATTGCACAGGGGACTGGGTTAAGAAGCACATCTCTATACACGTACCCCTTTACCACACATACCACTTTACCACATACCACACTTTTTGTTCCTGTTCTCTGATCTGTACGTGCAGGTTGGATCTGGCCGGCTGGGGTAGGAGTCTGGAGCCAGACCAAGGACTTAGGCCATTAAAAATGAGTTTTGCAAGTGTAATTTTGCTTTTCCACTTGTTGTTAGTTTATATTTCCCACTTCACCACGGTATGGGTGGTGAGATCTGACTAGCCGGATTGGCTCCTGTTTCGCATGCATTAGAGCAGCGCTACCCCATCTAGGTTGCAAACAGCACAGAGGACTAAATTCAAATCAGCAGCAAAACTATTTTCAATGAAAGTAAAAGGCATGGTAATACACTGTTGCTTAAATCCTATGAAATTAGGTTCAATCTTTGGCCTGCTCATAACCATTAGGAATGCTCTTTTCAGCAATATTCATTTTACCTTTTAGGAGTATGTCTATGATACACGAAGTATCCTTATAAAAGTGCTATTTGGGGAGTACACTAACAGTTTGGGTTTGTTTTGTTTTAATAAGCATTCAAACTTACTTAAAAAGTACTAACCAGTAATTCATACAGCATGAGAGTCAGTCCCCCCTAAACCCTAACGTTGGCTTTCAGAGCAGGTTAAGTCCCTGGATGCTGCTTCACCAGCACTAAGGACAGTGTCACCTTCATAAAGGCATCAGCTCTGCTGCTTCTTTCATTTAATCGCTTTTAATAAGATTTAGAATGAATTTTTGTGCTAGGAAAAGCTGTCCAGCCAGCAGCCCTAGAGGAACAGAGTCTCTGCAAGTCTGCAAAGCTAGCGTGACATGGGCGATGTTAGGAGAAGCCTTCCTTCCCACCTCCCACACACGCTTACCCAGCGCGTCCCAACCACGAACCCAGTTGACAGCCTCAAAGCGGGCAGGGGTCTCCCGGCCACGCAGAGGAGCGGGCTCGCAGGATAGTTATTTCTGTGGTGACCGTTTGCCCACCTTGAGCTACACCCCTGCCTTGCTCACGTGCGAGAAACGGCACTGTGTTCCATGCAATGTCAATAAAAACGGGTTTGTGTTTTGAGCAGACTCCTACTCTCCTGTCACGAGTGAAACTCTGCTAACAGGCACTGCCATCTGCTGGCACCACGTCTGTCCACCCAGCTCCCTACAAGCACTGACAAAAGTGGGGCACAGCGAGGGGTGACAGCAGCGTCTGGATTTGCACAGCACCCACTAACGTGCGAGGCTGCAGAAAGCCCTGGTTCCCCAACATCTCACGTGTATTATTCAGCTGGAAAAGAGAGACCTCTCCCCTAACGAGATTTGTCAGTTCATGAGCAGGCATATAATTTTGACGCTCTTCTCTCTTTGCCACGGCTCTGCCCATACCTTGTGCAATTACACAGTGCCGTGCCCACACCTCCGTCCAGATGCCAGCTCAGAGGAGAGTGGGATTGCAGCCCTCATCTGCAGATGCCGCCCAGCGCACACCATGAGTGCATTTGTGTGCTGCGGTTGCTGTCTGTCACAGGACCTGACGCACCAGACACATTACAAAGCTCAGCAAAGGCCACAGAAAAGAGGGCACTTGGGAGGTACGTACTCCAATCAACGTTAAAGGCCTTTTAGGAGCCATTTTCTTAATCGCCAGAGAGGTAGTACACCCTTTGCATGGGACCATACAACTGCATGCATCTTGGTAGACTTTTGCTTCCTTATTCCTACATGATGAACTAGTGCATTGTTTCACGTATTATTTCAATAGACATCTTCCACTTTGTGCTGATTAAAGACAAGCCAGATCTGAAAATAGTTTTGCAGCTGGAAACGACACTTCAGTGAGTCAGTGACATCAACGTGCCCTTGCTAAGGCGGTTAAAAAGTTGTCAATAGCCTCACAAGTTACGTTAAAGAACTCCAGGTATGAGCTTGCTGCAGAAAAGCAGATTTAACACAAAATGGCAGTACAGTTTGGGTATACTCTTGGACTAGTACATAAACAAGGAAATGCAGAAGGATTCTTTCTCTGAGTCAATAATAACACAAAGTTCTCTCAGTGTTTGGGATGAGATTCACCTTAGGTAATGCCATTTAGGATGCGCTGGTCCAAGTCTAAACAGCCATGCTATTTCCTTTCTAACTGATGCAGAGAGACAGGTAGTATCAGAAGGCATCTAAATTAGACCCTTACGCTAGAATGGGATGAACGATCTAATTCCTGGAGTGCGTGGATACATATGTCACTTCAGCACAACACCTTGGTTTTCCTGGGGGTGCTCACAAGCTCTAACGGCTGTGCTTCACCGGACAAAGGGCAGACAGGGCCATTTGCAGGGGTGAAATTACGGCAACTGGGGAACGCTTAGCTCCTGGATTTGCAAACAGAACAACAAGATATGGAAGAACAAACTTTAATCTCATTTTGGTATAACTAAACAGCTCTCCGAGGACATTATGTATATAAAAAGCTCCCATAAAGCAAACAGTCTGGATTTTTGCTGGTTCCTAGAGAATGCAGCAGGGCAGTCCGATTTTTGAGCTTTCATGAACCAAATGGGGAGTAACCTCCAGTTCCCTGAGGTTTCACTGCACATACATGAGCCATCCCCACCGATGAGCACAGACCGGCCCATGACATTTATTACCCAAAGGGACAGTCTTCAATCTGAGCACCAGTGACAGCATCTGCAGCTTGCTCTGAACCATCAGTGGTGGCTGTCTTTGGCTTTACATATATTGAGAGGAGAGGGAGCAACAGTGCCTTCAGGGAGCAGTTTAATTTGTTGTGCAATTTGATCTCTGGAACGAGAGATGTCTCCTCCCGTTCATCAACCACTAACCTACCATCCCACCAGAAGAAAACAGAGTTGTAAGAGCCAGTGCTGGAAACAGCTTCCAAGGTTGTCTCATCCGCCTCCACTCTCCCCTGGTGCACTCGACTGAACGGGAGCTGAGCTTTCAAGCAAAGCTCTGAGAATCTAGATGTGACAGTCACCCACTCCGTCTCGACTTCCTTTTGTGTTTTGGGGCTTATTCAAACCCCAGACTCAAAATGAAACTTGGGAAGCAGGAACAGAGGCAGACAAGGGGAAGGAAAAGTTTCTGCAATAAACCCAAACTCCCCTGCCTCGGTTCAGCATGTGTGGAGGAGTCTGCTTGCCATTTCCTTTGATATGATAATGAGGAGCTAATGCTAACCCAGGGAAGGAGACAGCTCTTCTCGCAGCTATACGGGCTATTGCCTAGCACTGATTCACGCAGCCAACACACATCCCAAGTCGTTGCTATCATCTTTTAACTTCTGGATTGCCCGCAAGTGTGTTAGTCCAGTTCTTAGCGAACTGCTGTTATAATTAACACTAATTAAGCCCTTGTTTTGCAGGTGCAGCAGCAGAACCTAAGGCTGAAGGGCACCCAGAGACTAAACTTCCCACTGAAGCCCATGGGAGCTGCAGGGCTAGAAAACACTGGCAAGGGGCACTGTTTGAGTGTACGTGAACTCGCACGCGCGTGACATCGGTGAATAAACTACCACGCCAGCTTCCAGAGCACCTGGCTGTTCGCTGCCTGCGAGCTCAGACACAACAACAAAAATGCAGTAGTCGTAGCACAGTGCTAATAATGGCAAATTTATGAAAACAGTTTCCTTGTTAGGCTGTCAGAATTCAAAAAGATTTCTGACAAAAGCAAATGCCTTGGTTCTTTCAGGTGGGAATCTTGTTGCATTAACTTCCCTCCTAAAAACATAGAGCCTTCCCTTTGCAGAGAGGGATGGGCACATACAGGATGCAACCAGAAAGGTACAGCCTACTTCTCAAACTCAGCCAGCAAGTAGCCCCTTCCTTGAAAAAGGATCTCACCTTGTCAGCTCGCTCTCAGCTTGTTTTTCCCAGCAATGGTGAGAGAGAGACAAGAGGCAGAGCCAGCAACACCTTCATTTAACTATGAGGAATCTACCAGGGTATTTAGTCGATTCCAAGGGATTCCACAAATGTCTTTGAACGAGTGTGTAACAGACTAAATTTTGCCGTTGGGCACCAGTAGGAGCTCAACCAAAGCCCACTGTGCACACCTGAGGTCCTGGATTGTCACCTTCTGTGAAACAACGATCCACTGAACTTCACAGATCACGCAACATGGAACAGTCACTTCCAGCATATTCTGTGGTTACTTAGCAGAGAGCACAATCTATGGGGCAAAAATAATATCCTGAAGGTAGATTTTAGGCAATGCACATCCGCATGTCTCGTTTATGTAACTGGCATATTTTAATACTATTTGCAATCCACTCTTAGGAATTTAAAAGCAACTTGGCATTTGTTATAGCAGGTCTCACATGTCATTGCTCCGAGTTCACTTCAGGATTGCTTTCAGCTCTACTCTGGCTGCAGAAAAAGTGACCCCCACTGACTCTAATGAAGTCTTTTTATTACTGTTTAATCTCGTGTGTGTGTGCCTGGCACCAGGAGAAGCAGCAGACCAGCAGCCCCGGGGACAAAAGGCCTCTATTTAGCCACAAATGGGTACTGTAGGGACAGCCTTTCCCCAGGGCTGCCCTTTCTTTATACCCCAAGGGGATTCAGGTGACCGGACAGAGCAGCTCTGGAGTCTGCTAGAGAGGGTAACCATCCGATGCACGATAGATTAGCTGGTAATACCCGGGCAATTAACCCCTGGCTTCTCTATTCCAATTAGTGGCCACTGTGGTGGAGCTCAGAGCCTTGTCCCTTAGGATCTGACGTCACTAGGGATTTAAAGCTTCAGTCCTGGTTAACCTGGGCAAGGTTTGAACCAGAGATCTAAAGGTGAAAAATCTTCAAGCCTCATTTTAAGTTAGACAGCTCTGAGTTTTAGTAAATATATATATTTACTATATATAGTTTATATACACGTGGCTCTGAGTTTTAGTAAAAGACTAAACTGTACCTCGCACTAGGGATGCTTTTGGTGTGAGAAGGGTAGAGGGAGGGTCCATAAAAGCAGCAAAAGGTGAACTCCTGCTGCCGTATCAGAGTAGCGCAGCAGTGGCTGCCCACACATGACTACAGCAGACCCTGTCTGCACGCTCTCTTCCCCCCCTGCAAAGGCTCTACCGGGGGAATTCTTTGCTTGGTCAAGATTCCAGCACTTAAGCTGGGCAGTGGACCTCCTCTGTAAGTTTTATTCTTTTACATGCAATGGACTTTCAAGCCAATTTCTGAGATGCATCTTACTACAGAAAGGAGTCTTTAGGAACAAAACCAATTGTTCAATTCTTCCCCAAAGTGTCTATACCAGTAAGCAATCTGCATGGACCGCTTAATTCAAGAACTATGAGTGTTTATTAGAAATCAGTTAGGTAACTTCTGAGCTCTTGGATTTCCACATAATTTGCTAACATTAGGAAGATTTTCAGCAGTTTTTCAGTCATTTGGGAGCTTAAGAGAACCATTTCTAGAATTTTTTTCCAGACCTTGCGGCAGCATTCAATATTTATAAGGAATTCCCTGCCTTGGTAGCAACAGCTGACAGTTAAGAAAAATAAGTACACTATAAAATGCATTAATATTTTAAGTCTGCCAAAGACTGCTAGATGAAGATACCTCCAGCTTTTGCCTGACTGGTTGATATTTAGTTCAAGCAAGTAACTGACAAAAGGAAACACATCTAGGAGGGAAAGGAGAGGGTGTATGGGAACCAGCAACAGCTACAGTAAGAGATTTTTCTATGTTTACACAATAAATCAGCAGATTCAGGAAAAGAACCGGTCTTTTGGTTTCTACTCCAGCCATGTATTCAGGGAACCACATTGTCTATTATGCGCTCAGATATTGCTATAGGATGAATAAAACCTTTCTCCATCCTCCAAATAAAATTTTGAGATTGTGCTGAATCTAGGCTTTTCCACAAAAAATGCAAATAACTCACGTTTAATGATGCAATGGAGAGAAAAGATAAATCTCGATATCACTGTAATAAAGTGCCTTTTTATGAACACTCCTGTACACTCGCTGCCTGACAATACTGGACACGATCCAGGTCTGTTTACAGCGCCAGCGTGTCTGTGTCCCTGACTCCTGGCGCATCTGTACATTTTGTTCTTGGCGTATTTGTATCTATGGAGCCAGCTGACCTTGAAACTCTCATCAGAGGGAAAAAAAATAATAAAAAAATCAGCAGCCAGAAAGCCTACCGCCCCCTGTATATTTCGCAGTTATTATCAGAATATTTTTCCTCTGTTCAGTTTGCACAGAGATGACATTCAATAACACTGAAAATGTTCTTACTGTCCCTAGAGAGGCCTGTTCAGACGAAAACCAAAGGAAATTAAAGGCCTATCAAGCAATCCCCCGATACAGGTTCATAAATATAAAACTGCAGGCAGTGACTGGCTAAAGCACTAAGGAAAAAATGTGCTAAAACTCTTTGACTTGGGTCCCTCCGCTCCTGCCTTCCCCTATTCCCTACTCTGCGAGGAGATGGGGAGAGGTTCCCCACCGCTCGTTATTGCTGCATATTCACACACAACAGCAGATGAAGGATTTGCTGTGGGACTAACGTGCCATAGCGCACCGCTTCTGCGACAGCAAGGCTTTGCAGCCGTCTCTGAAAACACACACCTCGTTCAGCCTGCAGCCTGCTGCTGCTGCCTGCTCTAACAACGCCTTCCCTCGGGGAGCGGCTTGGCCTGTGACAGGACACGGTCGGGAAGCACACGAGCGTGCCTAAGGCGGGTGACGCTGCAGACTATGGGATCCCAATTCCCCAGAAAAACGAGCGATGCGGACGCCTGCTGTGCAGTCCTGCCGGAGCCTGTCCCTTGACACAGTCTGTAAGGGGGCTGTCATGCCGGGAACACAAACTGCAGAATGACTTTTGGGGAACCCTTAATTTGGAGATCGTCCTTCCTTAAAGCGTCTTCCATCCTCCTGAAGAACCAATAGATGGGTGTCGCTGTGACCTGCTTTACGACCGTATGAAACCATGATGCAGACCAGTGATGAGGACCTTTCAGGCAGTCCTGAGGGACTGTGCTGCTGAGACACAAACTGGGTCCTCTGCGATCTTCAGCGTCAAACTTCTCGGGAAGTATGCCGAATTCAATTACGCTACCGTGCTCACTAGAGTGCTCCCTGACATGCTGTAATTTGTGCAGCAACAGCTCACTGAAGTTGCAGCAAAACTGTTGGATTCACCCTGCAGTCATTCAGTGAAGCTTTCCTTTCTGGTTGGATTTGCCTGGGGCTTATTCCTTTGCCACTCGATGCACCAACTCAAAATTTCAGATCTGCCTAGTGCTAAAATTGTACAAGAAAAGATGCTTCACCCAAATGGATGAAATTTACTTTACTTTTCTGTTAGTCATGAAATTCGTCCACTGTTTGATATATCTGAGCCTGAGATTAAGGAGATCAGTGTAATCTCAGGCCATTATAGAACTTTCTCAGCATGCAATACAACCATAGAAATAACTCCGATGACTCCACGAGTCACACTGCTCTCTGTTGTAAGAGCAGACATAAGGAATTATTGACTAGATTTCCCAGAATGTACCAGTGTAAATGAGGCGTAACACCAGAATTGTAGACGTGTCAAAAAGCGTAAAAATAAGTTTTCCCAGGAAATATGATGCCATATGGATATGGTCTTCGTTCTGGTGAAGCTTCTTTCAGTTCCCCAGGCTTTTCTATGTCATAATGTTTTCTAGCAAGATGACTGGGTTATGTCATCTCAGCACTTAAATTGCCTTGGGCCGTGGTGTTTCCACACTAACGATACCACTGGAACTTGCAGATGCAGGGCTGTCCCGTTCACGGAGAATTGATTCATTTGTGCTGACAGCTTGCATACACCTTGTCATACAATAAAGTTATTGAAACTGAATTGCCAGAAAGGCTGCGATCATTGCTTTGGGTGATTTATCAGGGACTTATTCAGCACTCTGAGCCAATGCCAAGAAAATTCCCTCATGTACCTAGAACAGATGTTGTTCTCATCTGAACTGTGTTAAATTGGAGATAAAACTACTAAAGCCAACAGACATGTAGTGCTACTATCACCCTGGTTTCAACTCAGAACGACACTCTGTGTCCACCCCATCCCCAAAAAATCAGCAAAACCACCACAGCTGGACAAAAAGTTCAGCCTCTCTGGTTTCACCTGTTTGCTGTGCAAAATGATTTTGGCATAGAAGAAAAGATTGGGTCATTTTTTTCATTGATGACACTAGCCCTAATGTAAAAAGGAAGATGGAGCTTTGTGCTACTCAGCCAGGTGTGGCGTGAAAATGCTAACAGCAGTGCTCTCTGCCAAGAGCGTCACCTTTCCCCCTGCTTTGTTTTACCTCTTAAGAGACGCGCCCGTGGCGTACAGAGCCAGCACCGCCTCAAGCAGTCCCTGCACAGGCCAGCAGAGGGTGGTGGGCAGCCACACTGGGGACCTCCCGACCATTCTCGGGGGCAGCCACACGCGCCTCGGAGACATTATTTAACCATGCATCCTACTTGCAAGAAAGTACGAAAGCTTATGCATGAAGCAGAAGCTGTACTGAAATAAGGTCTTTCCCCATAGCTCTTTCATGGAAATGATACATGCCAATTTTAAGTACTTTACCCCTATATGAGGACTATATATGAGTTTACAGTTTTAGAAAGTATTTATGAGTTACTGCACCAGACAAGCACGTTTTGGCACATCTACCATTTGCAAAAAAGGCTGTGCAACACCAAGGTTCATCTCAGTGTGGGTGATGGGGACCTATAGAAAATCTTGCTACAAGAGATGAAGGTGCCTGCCTGGGCATAAATCATGCTCCTCTTCAGAAAGCACGTCACGGCTCTGTGGAACTAGACACGACAAAAACACATTGTAAAGGGGAAACTTCAGCACAAAGAGACTTCAGTCTATGGACATATTGCGAGAGGAAGGACAGAGGACTGTCTTCAGCTACTTAACCTAGTCATTGTATCTGTTATGGCATTATCAGGTCAAAAGAGATAAAGAGCCAACCTTATTCAGAGTTGGCTAAATTCCCGCTTCCTATTCCAGCGCTAAGGTAGAGGCTCTAAAGCCAGCTGCCTCTGAAGGAAGCTGTGTATCACCCAGAGCAACCTGTCCAAAACTCAGCTAGGAACAGTCCAGCCAAGCCGTGCCCACTGTATATCACTGCCCCTCGGAGACCATGTTTTTTCCAGCCTGCATGTTAAGCCCTACATACACGAAGACACACCACCGCCCATTCTCATTGCTCATGCAAAACTAGCCGGCTACAGCTGATGCTTCAGGCTGCTTCCTATTACCCAACATGGTAACAGCTCTCTGCTGTCATGCCTGTTCTTACTGCCCTCCCAAGGGACTCGTTTTGATGGGTTCACTCATCTGTAAAACAGTCACTCTTTACATGGCTATTCCTAATGTCCTAACCTTCAACAGCAAGGCCCAGGGTTTGTGTGTGATCGGCTAGTAAATGTACTTCTGCAAAGAAAGCATGTAGCCAACGTACCTGCAGTTCTTTACTGGGAAAAAAAAAAACAGGATGCTTCGTATTTTTTTTTCTTTTGGTAACATCAACCACCCACAAAATCAATGGCAACTTTTATGGGCGCAGTGTGAGACTGTCAGCACACTCTGCTGCCCTTAGAAACAAAGACAAAGTTACCACCCAGCTCTGTTATCGCTCGTGACAAAGGGTCGGCTGTGGGTTTACCAGAGGGAGGGCAGGAACTACAGGGGCTATAGTTCCCCTTCGCACTGCCTACAGGGCACACATACTCTTCAGTCACGCTCGCAGCTGCTCAGAAGTACAAACTTGCCTCCTGGGTCCAGCTGTCCCTATAGAGGCATTGCCTAAATTTCAAGGCCAGGCTCCACGGGACTGTGAACTAAACTCAGACAACAATCAATGATAACCCTTTTCCCAGCAAAAGAACAGAACAAAGAGCATAATACATGTAAAGAGGATGTGCTGATTTCTTCACTACCTTGTCCTATGTCTGTGTTGCCTCTGGGACTATATTCCTACTCTAGGGAAATAACTAAATAAACAATCACTCCACACAACTTGCTCACTTCCTTACTCTGCCTAACGCTGTGGGCTCCATCCAACCCATTAGCTGCAAAGGGAATTCAACAGAGCTCTAATTCTTTCAAGCGATATGCTCTCAGCTTTCTTTATGACTCCCATGGGAGATCAATGCCTGACTTCAGTGGGTCAGGATATCAAACCAGGCTTTCTGCCTTGCTCTGCCTTTCTCCGACTTGGTTATCGTCTGTGAAAAATAGGATGATGACTGCTTCCTGTATGTGTCTCTCCCTCCCCTGCTTTCCGAAAGAGAGGATGAATTTCATTTATTAATGCTGATAGAGTCCATGGAGACTTGCAGATAAAAAGACTCAATGCGAAGCAGAATATAACTTTCTACCTTGCAGAAAGCTTATGCTTTGCTATTTCTTTTCAAAGCACCTACTGACATTGCTAGGCAGCTGGGACATTGTCCAAAATAAAACCAGTAATAACAATCAAACAAAGAAACCCTGACTCTAACAGTCTATAAAACGCAGCTGAGGGCTGTCAGGTAAACAGACAATGGATAGAATGAATTCCTAAAGCTGGAAGAAAGAGAAGGCTAAAATGGTCAATTGTCAGTTGACCCAAAAAGCAACCTTAGAGATACATCCCAAGGGGGACACGACCACCATCCAGAAGGTCCTGCCTCAGAGGCCACCAGAGGCATGGTAAAATTTGGGAGCTTCTGAGGAGCAGCAAGACCAACTCGTTGGACTGTCAAGGGACCTTAAAGAACGGCAGTACAAGGAACGGTCACTGCTGTGCAGGGAACAAAGCCGTGTTGAATCTGCATAGAAATCTTCCTTTCTTCATCTGCAAAGTACAAAGGGTGGAAAAACTGAGGCACAGACAACAGACTTGTGCCTATTCGGTTCTCCAGAACCTTGTTCTCTGTTCTCCAGAACTAAAGTTCCTATTCAGTTCTCCAGAAACTGAATTTTGCTGGCGATATTTAACACAGCCCCAGAAAAGCAACCACAAGCCAGTACAACATGCCCTAATCTGCTTATTCCTGTTCATATAGCTGCTTTCCGGCAGACAGGAGACAGTCCCCATGCAGGTGTGCCTGGCTGCGCAGCGCGTGCCACCCCGCTCCTTACCAAGCTATCAGGTTTGCTCAAGCAAGCAGGGTATCCGGCTCCAGAGAAAGCCTTCGGCTAGACACATCTGTGCTCACAGCAAACCTGGACCTGATGGCCTCAGGGGCTCTCAGAGGTTGATGCAAGGACAAGCCCTTGAGACCGGCATTTTAGAAATAGCTCATGACCTTGAGAACAACTAAAACATCCACAAATACCTTTCTGGACCTTACAGAAGCATGTTCATTTGGAAAACAAGGCAAGAGGAAACAGGCAGAGGATGAAATGAAGTGTGATCCCATTTTAAGTCTTCATACCATTTGATCAATTGCAGCTCAAGAAAACTTCGTTAGAGCACAGAGCGTACCTGAGACATCTGTGCTCCTTCTTCTACCAAATTAATAAGCATTGTCACTGAGTTGCAGCTAGTTACCACTTTTAATACCATCATATATAACACAGGGATGAGAGCTCTAATGTCTAATGCAGAAGCCTGACACTACTAGAGAAACCCAAATGAAAATCTAGAAACAAGACTTCAACAGGTGTTAACTGGTGACACCGCTTGTTCAACGACTTCAGACATTTTCCTACATACAGCGTTTTAAACTTCTATTTTCCTAGCTTCAATTGGAAAAAAAAGATTTCAGACACCTGCGAGTCAGACGCCAATGTCATTGTTCAGAGCAATCACTAGGTTTGTAGCATCACCCCCCATATTTTCATTGCAGACTGCTTTGCTTAGGAGTGCAGAAGAGAAGGGGCAAGGTGACAAGGACACAGCTGCCTATATAAGAATATGGTGCTTTCTATCAATGCAAGGCTTATCTTTTCCTCTGTATGCTTAGCTTAACTTTTTAAATGGAGGATTCAGCGACTAGAAAAAGGGAAGTGAGTCATGACTTAACATCCCTCACTGTATTCTGCATGGGCGATTACACAGCCCCTACCCAGCTACGGACTACTCGGAGGTGCTGTTAGCTCCCTGATGCAGCTGCCCCGCTCCGTGGGCTGGAGCGCGCGGGCAGGCTCGCTCTCCAGCAGCTGAACAGCCTTGCGCTAAAACCCAGCTTACTACAACCAGGAAGGAAAGAAGTGCCTTTGTTGCAGTCCACCCATGCCCTACATTTTCAGGGGAAGTAAGGACTTCTCTGGCACTAACCTTGTCTGCCAAGTGGCTGAATTACGAGTAAATACAAGTAATGAGCTTTACTCCTTCCAGTGAGAAGTTGGCATAATTTCTTCCACAAACAGAGTTGCATAAACCCCGCTTTTCCCAAGTGGTGGCATTATCAGCAGAGGTGTTCTACCTTGCGGGATTGCCAGGGGACTGGGGGGGATTCTAGGCCACGCTGTTCCAGGAAGTCTTTCTTGCAGCTCTGCTGTTCTAGCATAACAACTTAAAGACAGTGCTAAATTCTTGTCACCAATTCTCTGTGCTTTCTGAAAAGTCACAGAAAAATTAAGTGTGTGAACACATCTAAAATACACAAACCAACTCATCAGTGGGCAGCCAAGTTTCTTTCTCACGCTATGAAGTCACGAGTACTGTTTTCCCCTCTCCCAAGCCCACCTGCGCTGCTCTGTAAAGAGGAGGGCAGATAATACCTGGCGGCAAATAAGACCTCTGTTGCTGTTCAGCTACTGACTGTGACTTCAAGGAGTTAAGTAACACAGGTCTCTGCCTCTCTGGATTTCCACATGCACTGCCAAGCCAGCGCTACAGCCAGCTTTGTTCTTGAATTTAAATAACCTATGCATTTAAAGTTTGTCATTACAGTTAGCAGAGGGGCCAAGGGCTTCAACTACCTGCTGTCTAAGAATAAGGAAGGCTGAAGTGATTAGGAACCTTTTACTTTCATTAGTAGCAATGCTTGAAGGTGCTGGAAGGGATGAGGGGTAGAATCAACTTCATCTGTTATACTGTTCTGCCATTTCAGACACTCGCCATCCTAGAGATTTACACTTCCTTCAAACTTATCTGCATGCTGGCACGCGTGGCCATTTATTTAAGGAAGGGTGTCGGTGACACTCCCTGCTAAGAGGAGCAAAAACCCAGTTCTCATATTTCTCTCTCAGCCATGATGGTGCTTGTTCACAGCAAAGAAAGTTTGGGGAACGAATCACAACAGTAAATACATCAGCGTGAATATTCAGTCTCCTGTTACTGCTATACTCATTGCTATGCTACTGTCTAGAATGTGCTTGGCTTTTTACTCCTACAAAATGAGACACAACTGGAAGGAGAGAATCATCTCTCCTGGGACCCAGAATAAAATTGCAATGGATTTCAAATCCCTCCCCATGGTAAGCACAAAGAAAATAAGGACTGGGAGGCTGCCAGCCTAGCTACACCGAGGTTAATGAATAAACAACTGCCTGCAGTACTGACTTGCCTACTATACTTAAAATATGTATCTTTCATTACATTTTGGGGAGACCTCCTCTTCTATAAATAACCATTCCAAAAGATAAATGCATTAAATCTTTTTTCCCTTTGACAAAATGGAGATTATCAACATTTATACAGAAAAACTGCTATTAGGCAAACAGGCTTTTCATAGAGGACTTGCTTTTTATAGAAAGTGTTGACTTTACTGTGGAAAACAGAAAGCTGAAAACCAAGAAAAAATTGCAAATATAGCAAGGGACATTCTGCAAACATTAGCTCAGTCACAGCTTGTTTTGCCATTTCTTCTTCATGGGACAGGCTCCGAAAGCAGACATTCCCAAGAGAACAATGAAGCAAGCTCAGCAAAGGGGAGATCCTTGTGAATCAGGAGAGCTGCTGGCGTACCTAGGTCACTGCTGAAAATGGGGTTTAATTGCCTGGTGATGGCTGCATTTTTGGAAATGTTACCCTAGGTGAATAAAATAATCAGTTTAACAAACACAATAGCCCAGATTTCCCAGGTGACTTGGCTGATCTGGAATGTCCAACATGAGAGACAATAAAGAGAAGTCATTTTGCAGCGTACTTGGTTGGAATCTCTGCCATTTAAGGGGTCTCAGGCAGAGCACCTAGGAGTCATTTGTCACTAGTGAAAATCTAGGTCATTTACTCCCCTCCTCCTGCTCTGCTTTTTTCATGCCAAATATAGAAAGAATTTTCTGGCTTCAGACTGAATAAAGTTGTTAATTACACTCTTTCCTAAGAACCTGCAATTGAAATTCACTTGGAGAGTTTCTGAAAGCTGTGGAAAGCTATTCTTTTTTATAATACTCTTTTGACATGTCTTAGAGGAAAAAGGAAGAAAGCCCATTTGCTTTTAATTTCTCAGTTTTCAGGATAATATTTAACAGAAGTAAATCCCTTTAAGGGCTCAACTATGCTCTCTGAAGCTAGTGGGAAAAAATCCCATTGACTTTCATCGCAGGAGAACTAGCTTGCTTCTTTGAAAAATTATGTTAAACAATCTGCAGTATGTTGTGTGATGCAAGAAAATTAATTTGTGCCATCGTGAACTGCCAACAGGTGAAAAGGACAGGATTCCTCAATGTAGTAGGTACAGTATAAAAATAACCAGATTATTTCAGAGTATACCACATTAATTACTTCGCTCCTGGTAAAAGTATCTGGAGCAATTCCATCATCCGTTCCTGGTGCTATAAAAGCCTATATGTGTTGGTATCACTAACAGCACACCTGCCTCACCGGAACGTTAAGAGGTGTAACAGATGGATTAACATGCTTTGGAGAGGAAAAGTGCTGCTTGAGTATTATCAAATTCATTATTAATGACAGCGCTATTAAGACAATGGGATGGCTAATAACAGAGCTTAATTCCTTACATCCGTGCTTTTTGTCTTCAGAACACTCTGAGGCAAACGCTTGCATTAGTGAGTCACAAAGCTCCTGTGTGACCAGATCTGGCTCTGCCCAAGCGTTAAATAACTTCTTTTAACATACAAATCCTGTTCCCAACCTCCTCCAAGACTCGGAGGATCCTGCCTGCAGGATGTCCTCCACCTATCCCTGGTAGGTGGCTAGAAGCACTGGGTTCTTATTGCTGCATAACCAAGGGAAGATCAGCTTCCAGCCTGGGGATTTGAACACTGAGGGTAGAACTCATTTATATACAGTAGGTCTCCAAAAGATAGGGATATAAACTGCTCCATGTGTCCAAGTCCTCTCTCTACTGATGGAGAAGGATGGGCACCTCTACAAGGCAATGCATCCTTAAATGCCTGTCTTGGAGCGAGAAGAAATGCCTCTGAACACAAGAGGGAACCAGAAGAATTAGCTTTACTAGACACCTAATTTTTGTGTGCCTATAAGTGGGATGATTCCAGGCTTACATCACTTCATCCCTTATCAACAGGATGCAAAGGCACTCTACCAAAGGACTGAGAAATACAAGAGATGCACATTTCTTTAAGCTCCAAGATGGCAGCAATGCAGAGAGAGCAACAGCAATGTCACAGCAACGAGTTAACTCCTGCGGTCAGTCCTCTGCAAAGAGTTCAGATGGACTCTGGGTTTCAGCTCAGATCTAGGAAGGAAAGTCTAAGCAGGAATTTAGGCAAGAGCACATGCGTCTAACATAGCACAGACCAAATAAACCAAACTGCAAAGGGTTCTGCAGAATAAGGGAGGTATCAGAAGCATCTGGTTCTTTCCAAAACCACACTGCCCATGCAAAGAAAAGGCCTGATCCTCACAAGTAGTCGAGATGCTTCTGTTGTGCTTGCACTGGTGGGATGGGACAAGAGACAGTAACGTCAGCTGCTTCAGGTAATATTGCAGTCCTTTCCCTAGCTTTGGCAGCTCAACCCATCCAGCAGCCATTCCTCTGCCTTTCACATACAATATATAAACCGAGCCACAATGTTAATGAGCCATTGCATATAGATGAGCTGGCAACCAGTCTGAGCTGACACAGGCACACATAAAAGCCAAAGAGGGCCTTGGGCTCTCTTCCTTCGATACAGAAGCTGTTGGACCAAAGTACTGTGGAAATTGCATGGTCTGGGGGACACAAAGCTGGGCAGCCTTTTCTCCTACCTCCCTTCTGCAGTCACCTTTACTGCTTAAGACACAAGGTAAGAGGCTCAGTGCCATACTGTTTTCTTAATAGCTGATCGAGAAAATCCACAATATTTCCAGATAGACTGTCCCTTTTGCTTCCTTGTGCAAAACTGTCACCTAATGACTACAGCAAGGGAACCAGAGTGTCCTTTTTGGGGGTGGAGGATGCACGGATTCGAGCCTGCTTACTCACTGGCTTACCTTTCCTTGGGCAGCCCTCTGGATAACTCTCTGCTTCAGTTTCTGCTCCCATAAAACAGGTTATCGAGGCTTAAGAGAATGTTGTCAAAGAAAATCTCTGCATCTGCTGTAGTCACCACAGACACAGAAGGCAGAAGATGGCAGTTCAGGCATTACTCTTCTCTGGGAATGCCAAGTGGTATTTCTGAGAGTGGCACAGGGCTGGCAGGGCCTTAGTATGGCTATGCAAACAAACTGGGGTGGGATAAGCTGATACAAGTTTACAGCGTGTTAGCTGTTGTGTGGCAACTGCCAGTACCGTTGGCTTAACTCTCTATTAGTACCAGCCAGCCTGTCTTCCCCTCAGGTACTTAAAGGCTAAGCATGTGTACCCACGCAGTTAACAAGTAGCAGCTAACGATTTTCACAGCTATACCTTAAGTTCAACGTGTTTCAGTTTCACAGCAGTAACCTGCACATAACAGAAGTTCCCTACATTCAGATGCACTGAGATGCTCAGAGGCTACAGTAACGAGTTTCTCAAAACTACTGTTAAAAACAGTAACCACCCTTAAATTATCTTCCATTTTGGGCATGACAACATGTAGTGCATGGTTCACTTCCTTAATCTCACAGTCAATTACTTTTCTCAACCCATATAAACATCAGCGGGGAAAAAGAAAAATATGCATATGTGTTAGTAATAAATTTAAAAATCAGGGCATACCACTTTAGGGTTGACTTGTCAGACAATGGTAATTAAAAGTGTTCCAGCTGACAGTGCCCCTTTAATGAATTATTAGTAATGTTCTCTGAGAACATTTGATGAAAGACACCATAAGAGTTCTTGCTTAAACAAACCAATTTTCTGCATGATGCAATTTCACTGCACGAGAGGGGGAAAATCTCCATTATAGAATCAAATTACAAAAATAAAGTAATGGTTTGAATGATCACGAAGTAACAGGTGCCCCTTCTGTACCGATTGCCTCTATTTCCTATACCACAGCCTTTTTCTATAGATGCTTAACCGCCACTATTTTCTTCAGTTCTGTTAAAAAAAGCCCAATAAGGTGTAGCGTAAGAGTTTTGGTCATCAGCTACATGTTAACCAGCCTTCTATGTACATACTACAGTGACTGACCAGCCCAGTTTTCATGCAGATACAGCAATGCCCAGGGACTGATCCTTTCGGCTAATACCTAATCACGCCAGAGGCGTCTGGGCAGCGGTACATGCATTACACAAACTTCAAAATAGTCGGCTCGTGCTGGGCAGTGTCGGCAGCAGCAAGCACGCTCTCCTTCTACGCACAGTCTTATATAGGGGCCTTTGCATAAGAGCCTTGGCACATGCCGATACATCTGATTAGACATAATTTGCTGCTGTGCATACCAGCACAGTTCGGGCTGCCCAATTCTGACCCTGCTTTGCTGTGCTCCTGGTTGAGGACGGGGGAGCTGAACACGGTGGCCCAAAGCCCATGGGTGAGAGGTGTATGCTCGAGGTGGACAAGCAGAGAGCATGGGGCTCTTGGGCTGTGCTCTCAGCTTGAAAAGCAGACAGCAAGCAGCTGGGGGGAGCGTGTGAGGACTTGGAAACACAGCCCTGTTTAGTGGGAGCAGTGTGTGGAGTGGGGAAGGATGAGGGCAAAGGGCACTAAGTCTTAATCATGGATTTGTATTTGGGTGTGACGGAGACAGGGGGTTGGGAGGTGGTGAGACAGGTGGTGGAAAGAGGCTCTCATGCCTCAATTCCTTTCACTGAGTTTCTTGCTGGTTTCCAGCTCCATCCAGATCTGTTGTTTGTCCTGGACTGCTTCAGAAGAAATGTAACAGAGAGCAGCTCTGGGAATTCACATTTCTTGGCAGAAGTTCTGTGGACCCACCCCTATATCTGGTGAGCAGCGATATTCGGGGGTAACTGGGTAGTTCTTGAAGGGGGGTGGTCATGGTGAAAACCATTTCCAGCCATGGAGTTCAGAGCATCCTGCACCCGAAAGCTACTCTTGTGTTTCAACTGTTATCAGCAGCTCAGCTTAACACTCCATAACCAAGGCTGCATCCTTAAGTCTCTGGACTACAGTGGGAATGAGGGGAGTTTGACACAGGAACGTAGATTTACCTTCCAAGCCAAGTTGCTACAGATTCAGATTGTCTATTCCCTCAGCAGCACAATCCACCAAAAGACATACGAGCACTATATACCCTGAGGCTCTGTTTCTTGTCCGCAAAATAGGACTGTAGTTCAGCCTGCATGCTGGAGAAAAGGAGCTTTATAGTTAAGAGTCAGAGGTTTTGGTTAGCCCACCCTGAATATCTTCACAAGTCTGTGCTACAGAGCAGGTAACTTGGACCACATTCAGGCTGTGAGTGGCTGAGTTTGCACACTCCATACTGAGCACTCACAGAGGTAAGATGGTTTTATTTGTTTCTCGATTTCACGATGCAGGGTTTTCACATGTGAGCGTGCTTTCTCTGCAGTATTCCATGATAAATGCAGAGAAATTTAAGTTGGCTCATACTTTAATAAACTTTCTCAACTACATTCTGTGCTGTAGGGAGAAATGTACACAGAGTAACCATGGAACAGGTAAAAACCAGCAAGATATTGTTTGAAGCCCTAGGAATTTCTGGCCCAAAGAGAAAAACAAACAGTTATACAGGTGACACTTGCATCATAGGATACAGCTACTGCGATCTGAATGTTTGCTAATATCAAGAGAGTTCATCTCAGTTCCTTTATTCATCTAAAATTTGGAGGTTATGTCTAATCTTGTCACCCAGGTTGCTCACACAACCTGGTGGTGGGCAGGTGAGATGAGATGCCATGAAGAACAGCTCCTCCAGTCCTCATCTACACTCTAACTCTAGTGTCTCTCTGAAATCAGCTGCCTGGGCTTTTCTAACATTTTGAGGGGTAAAGTGAGGTCAGAGTAAATGCTTCACAGGGTTTACACCGCTTTACTAGGACTCTGGAAATCTCAAATGACGTCCCGAGGTCTGCTACCTAATTGAATTCTGCATGAACTAGAGCAACTGATACAAGATTTTTAAAAGCTCGTTAATATCTGAGGTAAGAGCCTCACTTTTGGAAGTAATTTAGTCCCAGGTTCGAATTAGGCACTTAACAGAAGCAGAAACTTAACTCAAATAGGAGCCTTGGTACCTAGAGCTGCTTGTGTAGCTGAAGATATAGGCAAGTTCGAGAGGAGTAATCAGACAGAAGCAATTCACCTCAAGACACCAGTTTCTGATGGACTGAGAGGAACTCTGAGGCACCTGAGCTACTAACACGGGCACTTCAGTAAGGTCCCTCAGGTTGGTGGAATGAATCAACACCATAGAAAATTCCAACACGACTTAAGCTCTTAAATGAATGGGAAAGATGTAAGATGCCTGCGCGGGTTAAACTATATTTTCCACTGGAAATGAAACAGTAGGGTATTTGTAAAAGGTATCTAAGAATTCAACATTCTTCTCACCTTTCTGTCTGGCACATAAGGACCTCCTGCCGGAAATGCATTAGATCCCGAACAATAAGAGGCAGAAAGAGCCACTGGGCACTTGGTGATAGTGTAATTTAAATAAAGACTTGCACAGTGTGGGAACTCATAATAAATCTAAACTTAAGACTTTCATCTGCAAAAGTATCTGCAAATCGGTTTAATATTTGTCCTTCTCAAAAAGCCATAGTATATTCCCCTCTGTTTCACTCCTTGCTGAGAATATTAAGATATTACGCACACAGAAGCTTTTCTTCTTCTTAGGTAATAAACAAGTTTCTGCCAAGATAGCAATTGGGTATCTCTCATTTATATTCCCCTAAAATCTGAGCTCCATTAAAATTCTGACTAGAGCAAGCTGATGCTGTGTTGCCAGTCCACAGCAACACATGCAAGGGGTCTCAAAGCTTTTTGCAATCATTGAATTTATCCACACAACACCCCGGGTTCGCTTCCATCTTATGAATAGATGGGGAAACAGACACAAAGGGGAGAACACTTGTCCCATAGTACACAAAAAAATGTGAAAAGCCAGGAACTGAGCTCAGATATTTGGACTCTCCAGGGAACACTGTATCACTTGACTATGCTTCCTAGGTCCTGCAGCCAGCAGCCTTCTTACTAGGGCAGATTAGTTTGTTCATGGGTTGAGACACAATATGCTCACTAAGTTTACTCTTTGCTGCGAAATAAGCAAGGAATAGAGTGTGCTGCATACTGGTCTCTGACCTCGGTAATAAGTTGATTTAATTGGATTTGATTTTTCAAATGTAACATCTCAAGTCAGCCATAAACTCTGGAATTAGCATATCACATCTCAACACAGGAGAGATTTTAAAGTAGCATAAGGAGATGAAGTCCATGCCCAATGAATTTCAAATTACACTGAGGATGAACTCAGCCATATGCATGTCAAACTAAAATTGTGCAGGCTCTGAGTGCATCAAGCAGCAAAGTTATTAATGGCTTGCATTTGCTATTAGGAATGCAAAGTAGCTATTTTGCACCCAGTTTGCTCATACGTCTCTTCACATCAATGACCCATGTGACGGGTCAATAATTCACTCACTGCATACTGAAAGCCAAGAATGTCTTGCAAGTCAATTACACTTATATAAATAATTAGGAACACAAAAGTAACTGAAGGAGTGGAATAGAAAAAGCTCTGCTGGTGAAATACTGCATACCCCAGGGAAAGCAGACTCTGTTCCTGTCTTTAGATTTGCAGCTGGTGTTCCCCAATACCTTCAAAGGACACTGTGCATGCCCCTGAAAGCAGAAATTAGCCTTAAAAGGGGCAATTTTGAGTTTTAGTGTTTCAGGGAACAACCGGGTACTCGTACAACTAAAAGCTATTTGCTTCCTGCGGGAGATGTGAAAAAAAGGACACTAGGCAAATAGCTGCCTACTGAGATTTGATCCTTAAGATTTGCTGCTGAGATTTGTTTAGCTTTCATGGCATTCAATTGTAATAAATCACAGGAACATTCTAACCAATCTGCTAGGCACAAATGGACTCTAACGCAGACGGACAATATTTGCTTCATCAGACCTTGTATGAAAGAGCACCAAATGCCTTTAATACGTCTGACTTCAGCTGGAAATCTCTGAAGTCAGGCTTTTTCACAACCCACATGCTATACATCCCTACGAAAGGCACTGGAACGATGGCTGTTACCCGCATCAGGATGCAGCAGCCAAGAAGAGCTGAGGGAAGGAAACTATTGAGATGAGACTGTAATGGGACAAGATGTATCTAGACAGCTTGGTTGAACGTCATAGAAATCAGGCTTCAGGAACCAGAGGCAGGACAAAATCTGTCAGTCAATGTTTGCAGTGCTGCCAGCACTTGTGATCAGAGCGCTATATGATGAAACCTTCCAAATTACTGGTGTCTGATACTCTTATTGTTGAACCTCAACTGATTCAACACGCAGCATCAGCCAGCAAGTGCCAATCTACCTTGCAGCTGCTATATGACAGGCTTGCAGGCCCAGTGAGCAGAAAAAGGAGCATGGAAGATCAACAGGTAGCAGATGATGTGCTTCAATACAAGCTCAGCATGTCAGGTGGACAGATGCATAAAGGGCCTCCTATAGGACAGTGCCTATATTATCCAAAAGGGTACAAGGAAATGTGCGTCTGTTCAGGAATGCAATGAATCCTTTCCATTTTTAACAATTCTATGGTTTCATCATTGGTTTCTTTGCTTTTTAGACATGCAGTAAGGATTAAGAGGCTCCATTCTCCCTCCCAGGTGCTCCCATTCCCTTTGTTACCAGCTGTAGCCCACCTGACTGATACAGCAATCAGGGTGGTTCTTTATACTGCTGAGGTAAAAAGCAAGTTCAAGAAAGTCAGTCCAAAATGCCTGTTAGTAGAGAGCAAGTCTGGAACGATACTCCTTTCACCACGTCTGCTGGAAAACTCCTGAATGACAGACAGGGGACAGTCAGAGGAACCTAACACATGCTCATGAAGGAAATAGTCTGTTAATATTCCTAAGAGAAACTATGATCCTCAGCACAGAAATTCAAGAAACAAGGCCAACTCGATTGCAAAACAATGACAAATCAAGCAGCTAGCAGAGAACCAGCGAACAGACAGAAAAGCAGCAAAAGAACTAATAGCAGAAAAGACCTCTATGAACTATTTACATGGGATTAATTTATGAGAGTACTAGTTAAAGTAAGGGGGATGAGAAGAGCTAAGTAACAAGCAGTACAGAATTTACGCTGCAACGTAGCATGCCTTTAATCTCTGGCAACCGAGACACGCAAAGGCAGAAAACTACACACAGTTCAGTGGTATAAACTATCCACGGAGAGCGCTACACATGTACACCCACTTTCATCTCGAGAGAAAGCCTTCCTCACTTTGTTCTTTGTTTACCTTAAGAAAGCAATAGAATAAAGTATGAAAGAACTGCCTTCTGTATGGAACAAAATAGCAATAATTTGTATTTATAGCACACCATTGCTCCTGAAAGATCTCAAAATACTTTATAAGTGGCAGCTATGTTCCAGGATCATTTCAGTTACTACTGAAGCGACTCGCTACTCTAACAGGGCAGTCCAAAAGTTGCTTTGTAATAAAATAACACTCTACATCATGAAAAACCATTATCAACATTAAAATAGCCTCACCGTTGCATGTAAAGTAGTGGAATTATTCTTATTTCCTTTGCAGCCAGGGAACATGAGTTAGAAAGCAATGGAAACAGTCTGAGACCACAGTCAGGACTACAGCTCAACAGCTGCCTGGTTCCAGACCAATGAATCTAACTTTCTCCTCTTCACATCCCTAACCGTTCCAGGTGAAGCTGCGGGCTACTGCTCCCGAAGGCAGCTACCATCTATCACGACAGCCACTACCTCTCCAATTCTTTTCTCTCACAATCCTACTATCTGAGAAACGCTCGGGGCTGGGGTTCCCAATGGGAACCTGGCAAAGCAGGGATTTAAATCTAGTTTATCAAGGCCAACGTGATAGTCCTATCTATGCTCCTATGGTTGGCTTATTGGTAACAAACCAGCACAGCACAGTGGTTTTTTGCCAGTTTAGAAATCAAAGTCACCTTGATAACCACAACGGAGTGGGATACTGAAATTACAGCCTAGCTGAAGGTAAGGCCTGCAACAGGACAGTGCTCTTCGCACGACATGAAAATATTCCCAGGCTGCTGACTAGGATAACCACCCACCACAGTGTTTACCCGGGTGCTGTAAGCAGGTGAAAGATTGCAGCAGAGCAATGCTACTGCAGTCTGCAATTCATGCCGTCGGTTACAAACATGTTCTCGGAGCACCGACAAGCTAGGTACCGTCTGTATCATAAAAGCACAGTAGCAGAATTCAAAGGAACTCTTCCTACTGCAGTATCATCCAGGGTAGGTGCTCATCTGCCTTTCCCTCATCTTCCTCAGGTTCACCCAGAGGGAAAATCACAGACCTGACAAATAGTGCATCAAATCCTGTCCCTACAGCTGACCGTGCACACGGTGTATGACCACACAGCAGGGCTAGCCAGGCCTTTGTTCTGAGTACTCTTTTACCGTGTCTCTGCTCTGGAGCTGGAATTGGCTATTCTCTGCAAACTTCTGCAAGAAGACTTTCTGACACAGCAACGTTCGCTTTCTTGCTTTTGTTCCTTTAGCACTGCGCAGAGTACAGAGAGATCAACTTCATGCTCTTCTTGTGCATCGAGTGAGCGAGAACCTTTTTCCCACCACACTGAAAGCTGTTGCAACAGTATTAAGTGTTTTCTGTCAGCTGGGTGGTGTGAAGCCACTATCAGTGTAAATTTACCAACACTTTGGAAAGAAAGAGTGTATGTGAACAGAAGCTTTCATATGACAAGGTAATGCTGAGTATTGAGATACCTTGGGATTAGATGCTGAAGCAGGGTGAGAACTGTCAGAGTGTTCACAGGCGGTTTTGCCTTGGGTAACGGCTGTCTTCTAGCTCTGCCGCTGATGCCCGAGTCAGCTGCCTCTGAGCCTTCGGGGCTTCTGCAGAAAGCCCTTTCACCGCACCATGCTGGTGACTGGGACTTGACATTGCCGATCTGTAGAAACAAATTGTGAGTTAATGATTCAACCCCTTAAATACTTTAGCAAAGAACACCACAATAAGAGAACACACAGAATTGGCTCACATGACTCTGTCCATTTTCCCTGTGACTTTTACGGTTGCTGTTCATGCAGCATTGCCTCCCCAGCCCACATCTCACTGCAGGGTAGTTCTTTGGTTACAGATGGCTTCTGCTCTCAGCCATCCAGGTGAGAACTTATTACAGTCTGCCTTTCTCACACATTTAGAGGGCAATGCCTTTTTCTGACAAAAGACAGGAGAAATAACTAGACAATTTCCTTTAGAAAAAGAAAAATATTTTATTCTCAAGACTTCTCAGTAAATCAAAATTAATTTTCTTAACGTAGAATACAAAACTAGCATGACACTGTTGGTGAGTTGAATCCGTATTTTTTGTCTCTTGCAACCACCACAACACATTACACACAAGTCCACTGCAATGAGAATTATTTTGTGGGTTTTTTTGACCAAAGAAAAACTTCCAAAAGATATTAATTGCTTGAGAAATAATTTCTCTCAGAGAGCCACTTCCTACTGAAAATTTAATATTTTCAGTGGAAACCTAATTGTCTGAAAACAGAAATAGTTCTGTTGGGAAATCGTGCCGTATAGTAAACACAGCTTAGCTCCCAGTTCTCTGCTCTCCAGAGGCAAGATACCCAGCATGACTGCGTATCTCACGACGCACCCCGAAGGTGAAGCGCATCATCTGCTGCATGGGAATTCTGTCACAGCAGAAGGTGCTATGGGAGATACAGTCTAGCCGTGGGATTAGTCTGGCACTGCAAAAATATCAAATAATGAAGGGGGTTTTTTAGTGCCTATGAAGTGATCATTGCTGGGGAGGGCTGGCAAATGCTTTTGTCTAGACAGAACTATTTTACAAGTGCCATGTTTCTAGTAAGTGGCAGAAAGGGAGTGTCTGTGGGCCAGGGCTGGCCTCTTGCCCCTGGGGCACACAGCGCAGGAAGAAACACTACTTCTGTAAATTTACCAAAGCCTTAACAGTGTTTGCATATATGAGACATGTCATTTGCTCTCCAGTCAGCTGAAGTCTTTAGACTCTCTCCCCTAGCGAATGCAGCCATGGATTAATTTTGTGTGCAGCACTGATCACAATATTAATTGCTAACAATGATAGTAATGTCTTTACTGCTGTAGATCCTTTATTTATACACCTGAAGTAAGCATTCTAACCTTTGAGGACCCCAAACACTCCTGTGCTTTCAGAAAACACGATTTGCTTGAGTCTCCACTGCTGCAGTGCCTGTTCATTCATTTACTCATTTGCCTGTGTTCTCAGGAATGAATTGTTTCTTCAAGTCAGCTTTGTGAGGGGAAACTGCACCCTATCTTTTCAAACCACATATACATGGCACAGCGCGAGCAACATTCCTGGGTGCAATTAGCTACTGTTTGCTATCACTGAAACATTATTGGAAGTGTGACTCCAGGGTGCACTGGAGTAACACTAGGGCTGCTCAGCAGCGGAACACATCAGGCAGCAAACTCTACAAAACATACAAAGCATAACGAGAAGGAAGATCCAGTTTTCAGGCAGAGGTTCAGAAACCCCCTGCTATAGGCTGGCAAGGTATTACAGCAGTCTTCCTCAAGTGACTTAGTCCCTTAAGTAACCAGCAGCTCCTGTAGAGTCCACACATCCCAGATATGTTTCCTTCCCTTAAAAATCAGGACATGGGGGAAGCAAGGGAGGGGATAGCACATGTCCTTGTTTTGTCACTGTCTGGGTGGCTGAAACAATCCTGGTTCACCCAGTTTAAAAGACAGAAGGATGAAACCTCCCTCCCCCCTATCTAAAGAGGAGAGTTAGGCACTTAAGAGGACTTCTTCATTAGGTACTCGCATAAGGCTGGCTAGATTTACAGCACTCTGAGACGAAAGACACCTCTTCTAAAAATATTCCATATTCACAGTGGATATCATAAGTTAATGCACAATCCACAGGTAGACAGGTGCCACTTTGCCTCTCCTGCTGAAAAATGGCCATCGTTGCAACGGAAAAGAGCAGCTCTTCAACATCTTACAGTAATTCTGCTTAGCAGGAGAGAGGGCAAGGCAGGGGATAAGATCCTTTGGTGTATCCACTAGAAATTCCAGTTGGACTTTAGGTTGGCAAAACGTAGTCACTTGGACTGGAGCCGTGACACAGCTCCCAGATTAGCATGCCGAGCTGGACTGAAGGATCGTATTTCCCAGCTGGAAGGGACATTTCAGCCAACACTTTGGAGGCATAGCCACTGCGTTCAGTGCTCAGCTCTGCTATCAGGAATAAACACTTAATGACGACATTGCCAGGTCCAAGAAGAAAGCTTGCCTCTGTCAGCTTGCCAGCACCAGCAGGTCTGATCCCTTTGCTCACATGTCCATCAAAAAGATAACATGGGCACGGAGGATGGTGTAAATCAGATTCTTTTCAGACACACCCCTAGGGGTAACTGGTTGTTTAGGCGAGCCTATATTCTTGCTATACTTACAACTGATTCAATAAAGGGCCAGCTCCTTTGCAGTCCTTGATTCTGATATAGTTTTGATATAAGCAGCAAGACAGGGAGATGGGATGCTGCAAGTGTCATCCCATCACAACAGGCACATTCCTGCTCTACCCAGGGCAGCTAGTGAAGGGCAAATGAGCTATACTCTCCAAAGGTCTCTGTAGTAAAGCAGCCAGCAGATAATACACCATGAGACTAAGTGTTACAGCTTGCTTTTCTAATAAAAAAGGATTCTATAAGGTATTAGGAATTGGATATTTCACATACTTTGTTCAGAGAAAGTTCAACAAAAAGAAAAACACAGAAAGGACTGAAAGAAGATCTGAGTTTTGAAAAGATCTGAACAGGACTGAAAAAAAATAATCCTTTAACTCTGTATCCCCCTTTCTTCTACCTAAGCTTCTTAGAACTTCATCTGAATCCCTAACAAAGATGTATTTCTAACAAAAGCTGCGGGTTCAGCGGGCTGCTTTTCATGTATGCTGTCTCCCCCTAATGATTCGGTTCCGCCAACTTTGCTCATACATCCATTGCTGCGAGGGAAGAAATACGCGTGAAGCCACGGATATCAGAACTTCAGTGAAATAGCAGGTGACGGAACTTTGTTCTTGTCAGGCCCCCATCAAACGTTAAACACCTTCCCCTTCCTTCACTCACTGATCTCCTCAAGCGCTGCACGTGGCTGAGATTAAAGCCATTTCCCTGGATTAATGTGCTCCGCACACAGGATTTACCCAAAGAACAATTAAAGCGCCTGGTCATTATCCCCCACATTCAAAATTTTTTCAAAACAAAACAATTGAAAGCAAGTAAGAGCAAAGAGGACCACTCAGTGACATTTCTGGGTGAGCAGAGGAACTCCAGCTGGTATGTAGCCATCAGGAACTGTACTGATTGTTGTTACCTACTTGCAGGAATGCAGAGAAAGGAAAAGGTAGAAATGCATGTTAACAACTAACTTTCTGGGCATTTATCAAATATTCTGGGCGGAGGGACTGATAGGTTAGTTAGGAAAGATCAGGAATTTGAGAATGGAAATCTAAAAGTTTCTGCTTACTCTAGTGATCGCTGTGAAATAGGAGGCTGGAACAGGGAAGGGGAAACTCCTTGTTTTCACAGCTAACCTTGACATGTCATCTTTATTCATTGAGCAGTTTATTGGTAAATGCCCCATTGTTTAAGAATACAAGCACTGCAGTGCACCTTCTATAAACACATTATGCCTGGGGACAGCGGCAACTTTGCTAACTCCTGCAACACAGAATTTCACATGCAAGACAGACAGCAATACCGTGTTTGTTTGGGCCCAACAGGAAATATATCCTGGTAAACATTAGCTAAGACATCGTGGGGTTACCTTCGCTGATTTAAACTGAGAGGACTTTAAGTGCTGTATTATATAACTCGCTTTATATAATCTCCTCCAGACAGTCTGTGATATACTTGCAGCATGCTTATACAGGAGGGAATTTTTCTCCTGCTGAAGCAAATCAACACACTTCAGTTGTGTGTGGGAGCAAGAAAGATTTGTTGAAGGGAGAATTCCTTTGTCATCCTGCCTGAAGAAGGGTGTAATTCTTCTGCCTCTTTGATCTACTTGGGGGTAGCTTAAGCAGGGCTCATAAAACAGCCTCTGAAAAGGGCATGTAAGATTTAAAGAAGCAGGAAAAGAATGGTAAAGTTGGGGATCTATTTTCAAGGTCCCAGGCTGATGACTATGCTGATTAGCTTGCTCTCATCTCGTCCGTGATGATTATCTGTTGAATTGTATGTCTAGATCCTTGGTCAAATTTCCAAAAGTTTCCAGTGAAGCCTGAATCAGACCTACCAGAATTGTGGTAGCAATTTATCATGACCCCTAGCATGAGAAGATGGGTAGATTAGAAACCCGAATTTTTCTTCAGATTTCTCGCCTTCACAGCTATTCACTAGGATTAGGAGCACATCTGCTGTAGCTCACCTACACCAGAGGTATGCGCGTGCAGCTTATGACGGGCAGGGTGAGGCATCCCGGCATTTCACACACGATTCTGGTAACAACAGCCAATGTTCACATCATTGCGGAAAAAGACAAAATAAATGCCAATGACAGCTGAACCCACATGGTTTTGCGCAATAGGGGTGTTAAAAGTTAAATACTGGAAAACTTCTTTGCATAGTGTGTTGCACAGGAATATTTTTGCTCAAACTATGCATTAGCATGAACATATTAAAAGTGCGTCAGGAAAATAAAATTTGAGGATTGTTTAGAAAGTGACCTCATTCCCCCCCTCCTCGGATATGTGCTTAAAGTTTAACCTTTGTCAGCTGCATTCACAACCAATTAATTCAACAGCAAAAGTTTAAAACAGTGAAAAGCTACATTACAACAAAAGTGACCTTCATTTTTTTCAAACTAATTTTAACAAGCAGAGGAGAAAGGTGATTTCAGTCTAAGTACAGAAAGAAGGCAACTGTATGAGACAAAAATTCATTCTCAGGGCTGTTGATGCAAACAAGGACATCAAATAATAGAATTTACTTCTGGCTTTACAAAATGTAATTCATTTGTACTCAGACTCCATCGTTGATAATTTAGTATTTTCCCTTTGTTACTGATTATCACATCTAAAGGTATTCTCTGGCCCCTGTAACTGTGTCTAATGGAAGGATTTGTGGTTTAGCCAACTAAAACATTAGGCAGCTTCTCTAAGCTAATCTAGATGCCGACAGAGTAAAGGACAGCAACTCTGCCAAACAGCAGTTCTTCCCTTCGCAGAACAATTGTGGTGACAAGACCGGTGGCCCCTCAGAGGGTGCATATGCTTCCTTTGCTGTCGGTTAGGAGCCAGCTGTACAACTGGCATAGGCAATTATCTACCATTTAAACGCCTGAAGTTAAACGAGACAAATTTCACACTAAATAACTCACATCAGTATGTCTAATCCACTACATGCCTATGGATTATCCCCATTTTGGATATATGGCATCAGGGCTTAAGCGAGCTAAACAACTCCTGCCACAGATATTTAAGCACATGATTACCCCTGAAATCAAGCACAATTTGGGCAGTCCATTTGAAACCAGTTTGAGCCTAAGCATTTTGCTCCTAGCCAAAAAGGAAGCCTGGGTGGGACACTGATATTATGCAGGGCTTCAGGTAAGTGTTGTAGCATCTCTAGCTTGTGTCTAAAAAAAATCATTCCTAAGGGTTGTTTTAGTGTCACCTTCTATTGGGAAGGGTAATGCGGCAGAAATATGATTACAGTACACAGTTAAATGCAGCTACATGAGAAGAATTTTGTTTAACAGACTAAATAAATAAGCACACAAGGGTACGCTTTCAGGAGGGGTTAGCACTGTGCACTAATCAAACACATCCTCTCTGGCAAGGAAACACATTTTATGCTTTAAGGGTGATCAACTCCAAAATCAATTATTTCTGAGAACATTCCCAAGTTTGGGGTCAAAACTGGACCCTAGATCTGTCTATGAACATAGCAGGCAATCTCTAACTCTACAGTGGATCAACCTCTCCCCACGCCTGCATGTCTGAGTAACTCCGACTGGGAATTTTCCAAATGTAGGTTGATCCAAATTCCAGTCTGAACATACCTGTAGTATTTTCTCCATCAATGACTCATATTCCCTGCGTCTCTTGTTAACATGGCCAATCATAAGGGACAAAATTAACAGGGACACAGAGCTATACTTTGCTGAAATAATGGATTTCAGAATCTGACCCTTTAGTCTTAGCATTACCTTTCGTGGGGAGTAAACATCCAATTCTCTTGCTGCCAAAATTTAAACTTTTCTTTTATTCTCACCTAAAAGTCCTATTTGAGATGCTTTTGTGATTCCAGAGTTTGAAATTCACACCCTCAAACGCAATCTAGAACTATGCTAAAATAACTGGCTTAATTACACCTTTTGCATTTACTCTTATTTCTTCCTAAATTCGCCATCCACATCGCACCCAGGGTCTCCTAACGCCGATGTGCACACACACACTTGCACAGACCAGCCCCACTTCACCTTCCAAAAGGCAGAAAGGCCTCCTCAAAACCCAGCCACGCCCCACCGGTTTCCCCAAGTACGCCCACAATGATGTTACCTGCTTCTCTATGCCTCCACATATTCAATATTAACAGTTGACTGATTCAAAGTTTACTGAGCAAGCCAAAATGATTATTTTTTGCTGGAATGCTCCTTAGGCAAGAATCTGTTAGTTTCCTCATATACTTACTGGAACTTTTCCACACCAGCTGAGGGAAAATATGCAAATTATATAACTTTGTCCTGAACAAGTGTCTTGAGACTTTGTCAGAATTTACTTCTCGCCTGCAGGTATAAAAGAAACCTGCATTACCCATAACGTTTATTATTTCTTACTCTCCAGAACACTATCAGCAGAGGGAATGTTCAACTACCTCCGGAAACGCTTTACCAGCCACATCAGAGAACGTAGCCGGCGAAGGGCAAGGCTTGTCTCTAAAGATGGAAGGTGTAACATAGAGTTTGGCAATGTAGAACAGTCAAGGTTTGTCTTTTTGATCGATATATGGACAACTATCCTGGATCTCAAATGGAGATACAAAATGACTATCTTCATTTCGGCATTCTTAGGCAGCTGGTTTCTGTTTGGTCTCCTCTGGTACATTGTGGCATACGTACACAAAGATCTTCCAGAATTCCATCCTTCCATAAATCACACCCCCTGTGTTGACAATATCAACGGCCTGACTTCAGCTTTCCTGTTCTCCTTGGAGACCCAGGTAACCATCGGCTATGGCTTCAGATGTGTCACAGAACAATGTGCCACTGCCATTTTCCTGCTCATCTTCCAGTCCATCTTGGGGGTAATCATCAATTCTTTTATGTGTGGTGCCATCTTGGCCAAGATATCGAGGTCCAAAAACCGGGCTAAGACCATCACCTTCAGCAAGAATGCTGTCATCAGCAAACGCGGTGGGAAGCTCTGCCTCCTTATTCGGGTGGCAAACCTCAGGAAGAGTCTGCTGATTGGGAGTCACATCTACGGCAAGCTTCTGAAGACCACCATCACCCCAGAAGGAGAGACAATCATTTTGGACCAGGTCAACACAGAATTTGTAGTTGATGCTGGCAATGAGAATCTCTTCTTCATTTCCCCGTTAACTATTTATCATATCATAGATCAGAAGAGCCCATTCTTCCACATGGCAGCAGAAACCATTCTGCAGCAAGATTTTGAATTGGTGGTGTTTTTAGATGGCACTGTTGAAGCCACTAGCGCTACCTGCCAAGTGAGGACATCCTACATCCCAGAAGAGGTGCTCTGGGGTTATCGCTTCGCTCCCATTGTGTCCAAGACCAAAGAAGGGAAATACAGAGTAGACTTCCAGAACTTCAGCAAGACAGTGGCTGTGGAGACTCCCCACTGTGCCTTCTGTCTCTACAATGAGAAAGAAGCTAAAGCCAGAGAGAAGAAAGGGTACGACAATCCTGGTTTTGTCTTGTCAGAAGTTAGTGAAACCAGCGACACAAAAATGTAGTTCCAGATATTTGTGGGACTATCTTTTTTCATAATGACTTCAATCTTGAGAGGATTAACAACTTAGTAAAACAAAAAAGAAACACAGGTTTGTTTTTACTCTAAAACAGCATTTATCTTCTCAAAAGCCTCAAATCAAAGAGGAACAGAATACCAGTGATCTCCAGAACACTATTTAACTACACTATATATATATACACACACATTTCATAGAATTTATATTTTTATACCTATGGGACATTTTATGAAGCTGCTATGTTGGAATGTCCAACTCACTTAAGTTCCCAGAGACATGCAAGTCTGTTAAAAAGCCTGAAAAGATGGAGAGAGGCTTTAGGACATGTTAAAGATACACAGCTGTTGGCATGAGAACGTGAAAAGGGGAGATAGAAGGCAAAACTAAAAAACCTAAGGGACTTAGGAGCCAAAACCTCAAAAAAATGTATGTTTCTGGTTGCCAAAGTCCTCTATGAAAGCAGACACTGGCTCTGGAACACTTGAGCACTTTTGAACATTTTGAAACAATTTATTCTTTCTTTGAGGCTGGTACATCTATGGAAATGGAGCATCAAGGGATGGTACGTGCTTAGGAAGCTAGAAAAGACAAAGCTTGGGCCATCCTGTTCCATCTAGACCTCTGTAAATACAGCTTCTCTCCTGTGAAAGCCTTTGATTCCTTTCAGGGAAAGGCAGCCAAATGGAAATGAAAAGTGAAAAATCAAGAACCAGCAGAGACCCACTATGGGAGAAGAGGAATTTTGCAGCTTATTCCTAACCGTCTCGCCCTCCAGATACTCTTCTCTCCACTTCCCCAGGAGCTGGCTAACTGTGAAATTAGGAAACACTTGAAGACAACTGTCCAGAAAGAAGGTGAGACACAGCGGGGACATGAAGCATACATTGATTGCTTCACACCTGGTGGAAAAGCAATCCACTAGGAGAAGAGCCTCCCAGCTCTAGATGTATCCTTCAAAAAAAAAAAAAATCTGCAATGCAAATACAGATTATCTTTTTTTTGAAGCACGAAGGATTGTTAAAACAAAAACACAGCATAGGAGCCTCCCACCCACAGTGGGCTTCAGATTTAGTTCCAAACCGTTCATCTCACCACAGCAAAATGTGCATCCCTACAGGAAACAAGTTCTGCTCAGTGGTAGCTAAGTAGTGGTGAACACTTTCCGGGTATGATTTTTGACATTTAAGTTTCAAGCACAACAAGAAGCTTCAGTAACTTTTTGGTGAATTTCCACTTCCCCACAGCCTTCCCCCCCCCCCCCCCCAGTTCTTTTGCTGAGAGTTCAAGTAGCAGACCAAAGAGGTTTTTTGGGAACTCTTCCCAGTGATGTAATTTGGCTCATCTATTTTCAACACTGTGGTAAAATGGAAGCATCTTTTTAAAAGCTGCTGGACTGAGTGGTTTTAAAAGAAGGGGAGAAAAGCAGGTCAAATGATGACAAGACAAAGGTATTTTGCAGATGAACATAATGTGAGTATGGAAATCAAACTCTGGGAGCCAAGAGTGTCCAGGACTCAGTCCCAGCGTAGTATCAACTCCTTTGTTGGTTCAGAACAAATCACTTTAGTATGTATCTCAGATTTGCCATCTGTAACATGGGACGTAAAGTACTTACGCTGTACAAAGAACAATGTTATGAACAATTATGTCACTAAAGCACTTTGAAAGCCAATTCTCAACTGTCTCAATCTTTCCTCTTTTCAATGCACCGTTGTTACACCCTTCTTCACTTCTAGAAGGTAAGGTCAGCACAGAAAGTTCTGCTCTCATCACACATCAGAATTCCTAAAAATGGCTGCACTATGGCTAGAACTACGCAACGGTAGAACCACCAGCCGAAACCTTCAAGGTAATTTGCAGATATTGCCCAATATCTTAAGCGTACTGGTTCTGCAACCTTGCAAAATAACACTGTCAACTGTAAAAATATTTTTACAGTCCCAATCACCAGAGCATCTGAGCCCCCCAACCATTAGTGCGGCTCAGATTGTCTGCTTGGAAGGAGAGTTTTATTGCCTTCCACTTTGAATGGCACACCAGAGCACAAACAGCGAGCGATCAGAGGCCATCCACAGAAATCTAGGAGGGAGCAGGGAAGTGAAATGAAGTCTCAAGAGTCACAGGCTTGTCTGAACCAGAAGGCTCCCGTGCTGCTCAGTCCTTCCGTAGATGCTGCTACATTTCCTTTATGGGCTTCCTGTACAGTTGCCCTGTGTATAACTTCCCTAGAAAGCAGTACTGGCAGTAGTCAAGGCTTGCAAGTTATACCCCTTACGCCTGGGAGAAGAGGTGCACCAAGATGCCCTTAACAGAAGTAGAAAAATAGTCGTCGTTGTACAAAAAAAGCAAGTCAAGAGGAAATCCATGTACAAGGTCAAACCCAGCTATGCAATGAAGTGACAGGAAAGATTCCTATTTTCTTTAAGTTAAGGTGGTTTGGGACGTTAGTGCTAGAGGAAAAAATAATGACCTGCTACTCCAGTGCCTGTCCAAGAGGTGGTGTACATCCTCCAGAGCTTAAAGGGTCCCCAAACAAGGCACTGCCCTTGGAAAGCCATCTCAAAATCCTAAGCCTGCAAGTTCTTCACAACACAGCTTTCTAACCTTTGCCCTACGTCTCTACAGCACAAGCGTGAGGCGGCGTTAGTCCATGTCTAGAAGTATTAGGCACTCCCACAACTCAAACAGAAGATACCGGATCTCGCTGCAAGGATGACTACCTGTTGTTCCCTCTACTCTGACAGTTAGGCCTGCCTCGAAAGCTAGTTATGCTGCCTATACGGCAAGGGAAGGGTGTTTGTAGCCTTTTGCAGGTTTTGGTATTACAGAGGGGGGACTGGCTACTGCGCAAAGAGAAGATACGAGGGGGACGTATCCAAAGCTGACAGGGCCATGGCCGAGCTATCAAGCTTACTTAGAGGGGGATCACACTGGGACCTAAATGGGAGTCTAGGAACAAAACCCTCCTCCCGTGAGCCTCCCGCTGATTGTCACTTCAGGAAGCGCCTGCCAGCCCCCGCCTGCCAGCGGTGCACCGAGCAGGAGATAGAGAGCTGCAGTCAGCGCCCAGCAGCAGGAGAACAATGAGTGGAATTTCCTCTTTCTGTCCAGAGAGGGCTGTTTGTCACCAGGGAGATAAAGGCCCAGGGCAGGGAAAAGGGGTTATCGGGAGACATGCCGCACACAGTGCCACTCAGGACAGACTCCATAGGAAATCTATTTTGGGGGCTGTCACCCCTACTGCCATTAAAAGAAAGTTCAGTTAGGAGGATGAAAATAAATTTAATCTTGCTGAGCAGAAGTGGCTGGAGGGAACCACAGACCCGATACTGGAAAACAAAGACTGGTTTCTTTACCCGTGACACTGTTTCATTTTTACATCTCCATAGCACTCTTCTCAAGCCTCGTGGTTCTCTTCTCCCTGTCTGTCTGTCCATCCAGCCTGCAGGCTGCCCATACTGTCACAGCAACAGTTCGTCCTTTCCACAAAGTGGAACATGCTGTGGAGGCCACCAGCCTAGTCAATAGAAAGCAAAGGACTGAAGAGAAAGTCCTGTCTCTTCAGGAGAAGTCAGGCCATGTACTTATTGCTGGATTAAGGCCTAAAGGATTTAGCTGGGAAAGCGTTAGCCAAGCAGCTAGGCTTGGGAATAATGTGTCTGCACTAAGCTTAATTTATCTTCTCGTTTCACAAACAACATGTTTCTTCTACTGTATTTATTTTAAACATTCGTTCAAGCTGTGCATAATATTTCAATCATTTTGAAATAGATTTACCCTCCTGCTGGCAAATGAATAAGGCATCCTGCTGACTGCTGGAGAAAGGGCCATGAATTAAAATAACTGCTTTTAGTAAACTGACATGTGCTAGTTAGCTGTCTCCACACACTCTTTGGTAGTAACTGGTGAAAAGAGACCCCTAAACAATAATAATAAAAAACCAAACCCTGGCAAACTGTTTAGCTACTCATACTGACTTGCATTGTTGGAATGCGGCAGACCACTGCTAACCAGCTCACAGCAACTGCCTGGATAACTTCTGCGTGTACACGCTTCCTTGTAAACCCAACTACTCACCCATAAACAAGTCAGCAGCGTGCAAAGCGCCGACACAAGTGAGAGCAGCTGAGGTGTCATATCCTCTTTCCTCTCCCCAGGCAGCAAACTGATGTGGTTAGACTCATGTGAATTTAGCTGGGAAGAGCCTTTATTTCCCCTTCCCTTTTATTTTGTCCCCTTCAATTCACCACCGCCTTGAACTGTCATGGTGCTGGCCCAATTCCTGTTCCCCACACAAGCGGGGAGAAACCACAGCACAGCGCAAGGAATGTGAGCAGAGGCCCTGCCGCAGCAGGGACGGGGGAAGCTGAGCAAGTTCCTAAACCCTCTGGTGAATCTGCGCCTACAGCTTCGTGCCGCAGCCTGGGGAACCTCTGTGACAACACCAACACTGGCCCTAAATCACACATAACCCTGTGCCGATGGCACTGGAACAAGAGCGAGGAAGGCTAAAGCCCTCTCTCCAACGGCTGCTAGAATACACAATGTGTTTCCTGAGGCCAAGTTGACATTCCTGTGGTGGAAGCATCTGCCTGGGGAAACTTACGACTTGAACAAACTCACTGCTGCACACGACAGACATAAATTCTCCCTGCTCCAGGGAGGTGGACAAGCAAGGGGAGGCTGGAAATAAGACAACCTCACTTTGCATCTCGATTTGCACGCTGCTAGCCAAATTTAAGCACAGAAAGTAGCGAAGCCCTTGCTGTCCTGGGTGACCACATCCCAAGCAAGCTCTGCAGAGACAAAGCTACCGCATTGTTCTGTCATGACAACCCACCGCAGAGGCAGGCTGGGACGGCAGAGACCACGCCGGGGTGCCGTCAGAGGGCTCCGAGCGATCCCCGACGTGTCTTCTGTCGTGCTGCCGCTGGATGGCACCCCTTACCTCCAGATCGACTGAGCAGCCGGCTCCGAGCTCCCCACAGGCAGCAGCCCTGAACTTCGCATTGGCAGCGCAGCAAACTTAACAGTGTGAACTATGGCAATCTTGAAAGCGCAAAGCAAGAATTTATTGGGACTGTTCCTTATTTTATTACATAAAGTTTAATGCATTTAGTGACTTATTTTTGGCATGAGCTCTGCTAGCTGGATATATTTAGCCACTTCACAGAAGTGTTGGGAGACTTAATTCACTGCAATGAATTCAGAGGTGATGTCTAAGTGGAGGGTTGGGGGCTGTAAACATCACGTCTGCAGTGGCATCTAAAGCACCCTTAACAGAGTCTGCAGTAGGTGGGGTGGGTTAGTAACAGCAAGGCTGGGTCTGGGGAGACCTATATTCCATATGCAACTCGGCTCTGTAACTTCAAGCAAGTCACCGCTCCCTGCTTAGAGCCTCAGTTTCCCCAGCTGTTAAAAAAAGCAACACCACAGGCCACCTCGGGAAGGCTTTGAGCTCTAGCTCTGTGTTAGTTTTGCAACAGTGCCCAAAAGTGTCTGTTCAGCTGAAGCCCCCCTCTGATTTGGAAGCAGTCCTGGTACATTACACAGCCCACAGAAACTCACGCAAAGGATTCACTGCCACTGTAGCAGTGTTTGTAAAACCATTATATCACTTGACAGTATCTAGAAGTCCAAAATACGTCCCTTTGTGCTCCTGTGCCAGAAGCGTTGCAACCACCACCAAAGGATCCTTAGCCCATGAATCCCCACAGGGCTACTCCCCAAACCACTACGAGGGCAGGCCCCCAGTCCAGAGCCTTGCGACGTTTCCACACACGCCCAGCCCCAGGCAGACTCAGCCCTGCCGGCACCGCAGCTGCCCGTGACCGGTGCCCCCAACACACACGCACCGCTTCAGGCACCCGAGACCTGGCGCACCCCACGCCGGGCACAGGCCGCCAGGCCGCGGGTGGCAGCCCGGGGCAGCGCTCCCTCACGCCGGGGTGGGCGAGGAGAGGCTCGGGCGGGTCGCTAGAAGGGACCAGTCACCTCCCCACAGTGCGTGGGGGCAAGAGGAGGGGGACAAATCGCTGGCCGGGGGTGCGGGACCTACTCACCGGGGGCAGAGGGGCGGCGGCGCCTCAGCGGGGCGGTTGGCCGCGCTCTGAGGGGAGGGGGCGACCGTTAACGGCTCGCGCGCCAGCCCCCGGCGCGTGCCGGCCCCACGCGCAGGAGCCCCGCTGCGCCATGGCGCCCCCCAGCGGCCGCAGCGAGCGCCGCTCCCTCCTCCCCCCGCCCCTTTCCAGACCCTTCACAGTGACGTCTCCCCTTGCGTGCTTTAACGTAACGCCGCGGTGCGTGAGCCCCACGGGTCTCGGGGGTGGCAGACAACCTAAGCGTGGGGTTCGGGTTATTACCGGCACCACCTACCGACGCTCACACCGCCACCTCCTCCAGCGGCCACGCAGAGACGCTCGGAAAAGAGACCCGGCGCTCCCCGAGGGCTGCAGACGCTCTTCACCCCCACGCGTGACGCGCCAGCAGCCGCCAGCACGGGCCTGAAGCAGCGGAGACTCCTTTGGCTCGCGCGCAGGGCTTTGCAGCAGCGGGGAGGGTAAAGCAGATCCAGCATCGGACTTTACAGTTCCAGGAGACAGAAAGTTAAGGAAAAGCCAAAGCAAATAACAAGTTCGCAGCAGTTCCTGGAAAGGAAGAAGCAAGCTCTTGTGTTGAAAGAGCCGTGCATCAAACTGCCAGAGCCCCTGGGTCCTTCCTCTCCTTTAGCAACTGCAAGTTCAAATAAGAAATACAGACCTTCACCCTTTTGCTCTGATAGGGAGCAGCTCGGCCCCCTCCTCTAAGAAACCCCCCCCCCCGCCCCAAGAGCCCCCCTGCTTGTTTGCTGCGGCTGCTCAGCTGCAAGCGCTCCCGGCCATCATCGCCGCCGCACCTGCTCGCACGGTGCCCCACGGGGCAGCTCGTTCCCCGCTGCAGGCGTGAGGAGGGGTAGCGCTGGGGTGGCCCCAAAGCTGCTTTTCGTTCTTGTCTGTCTTTTTGCGGGTTTGGTACCGGGGTCTGTTTGCTACTCTGGGAGCCTGAAGAGCTGCATTTTGCCAAGGAGCTCTAATTCTCTTCTGATATGATAGAATCTGAGCTGTATATGCGGGGTTTTCTACCGCTGTAGATGAAAAAATCGTAACACACAAGCTAAATGATGTATTACGTGTCATTCTTCGCATGACCTTAGTCAGAGGTCACTCAATTCTTTTCTAATATTTCTTAATTCTTTTTCTAATAGTCTGAGCTTTATTTGCAACCAGTTCTGCCTTTACAGATGAAAAACTGTATATATGTTACGCTAGGTATTGTGCAAAAGTATACAAATAGGGTCTCTGAAGTGAATTTATAAACCCCAGCCCCTGATGCGCGTCTAGACTACGGCTCTAATTAACACCAAATGCAGCAACACTCGGCCTGACATGGGAGAACCCATTTTGTCAGGAAGCGAGCTGAAGTCTGACAAACTAATTTCACAGAGGTCATTAAAAATACTGTATCAGCACAGCAAAGCAGCCCGTAAAAAATCTATTATTGTAATAGTATAATAAAGTGAAGCTGGCTCCTTTAACCCCGAATTTACAGACCGATGGCTCTTTTCTTCTGACAGTAGGGGTGGGAAACAGCAGCTGGGTTCATCAGCGCTTTTGATCCACAGCTTCAGGCGTAGTCATTTACTGTCATTGTGAACGGTAAGAATGCATATGAAATATCACCGGATAAGTCCAGCTTCACGTCAAATATTCGCACCAACAGAAGCGATGGCAAATTTCCCACGTAGTTACCGGCTCGTTAGGACTGGAGTACGCTTGTTGGGCGGTAGTGTGAGAAATACTTCCTTCTCTTTACTAACGGGAAGGTCATAGAACAGGGAAATCCCTCGCCCTTGCAATAGCGTTAGGTGCGTGTTAGAAATCCACAGCTGTTTGGAAATTCATCCTCGGGGTTGAAATACAATTGTTAGGTATATAAAAGCAGTAACCCGCTCGTGTATAGAGGATGGGGTCTGGCGTACGAGGGTTCTAGATGGGAACAATCTCAGGTGCTTGACACTAGAAGGATTTGGCATCTCCTCATTTAGAGCATCTAACAAGCGCTTAAGCTGGGAGCTCCATCCTCTAGAGTCTAAGCAGTGATTTAGTGGGGATAAAAAACCTTCCTCAAAACATGGTTAAAAGCAGGTTCTAACCCTGATGTCTGTAATTAAGCAGTCAGAATACTTTCTTTTTCTCCCTTCCTCTGATACGCAGACACAGAGGCAGGTACATCTCAAATAGAACCAAACTGTCACAAAGATCCCAGCTACAGGAGCTGGAGCTCAGAGGCTGTAAAGCCACCACCGATTCTACTTAATATACAAGCTGCAATATCTATTTCGAGAAGGTGAAATGTAAAGCTAATTCTAGTCTGGCGTATTTAAACTAGATCCCGTTCAGTGTTGGAACTTGGGGAGTAGAACAGAAATACTGGGTGAGCACTAGATCACTAGAAATTAACAGCTAAATTACCACAGATTTCAATGGGAGCTGGGTTTCCTGCTGAGGTTTGAGTTCTGAACTTCGATGCAGAGAAGATTTTCTGCTATCCCTGTTGACTCACGGCTCACAACCATGTGATCCCAACCATCTGTTTGGTAAACTTTCTGATTTAGGCCTGGAATACTTGAATTCCATCTGCCTTGTCCTCCTGGGAAAAGCAAAAAGGAGCATTAGTACTGTCAAATTCCTTGTTTATTTTCTCTCAGTGTGTCCTAGAAGCTTGGGTTGGGAGGGGAGATGCCCCTGTTATCACCCCTAGAGCTTCCAACATGGCAAAGCCAGGCTGATACCGGGGGTACAAATGGGCTACTGCGATCTGTCTGTTATTTCTTGTTCTTTACCTGAGGAATGTAAACTGTTAAGATCTTACGAAGATGCTAAAAGGTGCCTGGGAAGTGCCTCACCAGTCTGAGGCTGTCTGGCACACTGGTGTGAGATCTCCTTACTCCAAGATCGCTTTATTCCATGGGAATGCAGCCTGCAGTGGGCGGCAAACTCTGTCTAAAGCTAAATATTAGCCAATACTAGCAAAGATTACTGTCAGTAAGTACCCTGAAGAGACGGGTGAGAAGAGACTGAAAGGACCTGAGCTGTGGATGCTGCTGATCACCTTCCATCTCAATCTGGGCTCCTTTCGGATGTTGCAGGTTGGACAGCCAGAAACAGATGCTTCTGAAACCGCTGGTTGTTTTCAAAAGCCTTTTTATCACCAAGGATCCTGCTGGCCAAATTTTGCTATCAAAGACATCTTTGCACTCTGATAACCTTCAGCTTCTGCCTTGAGATGTTTTTGTGCAGTCTCGGTCTTCAGATTTTCCTATTACTGGCAACCGGGCAGGCACGCTGTATTAAAAGAAAATACTTGATATTTCTATTGAAGATGCATAGCCAGAATGAATCTGGATTGCACTAACGTGAAAAACAATAGAGATAAGCAACAAAACACTCGCTTTTATGACTAAATTGAGCAACTATGGTTGAATACACAAAGGGAGCAGCTCTGTGGTGGCCGAACACACTAACATCGCTCATTTGCAGGGCCCAGGCTTGCTAATCAAGCCGGTGAAAGCTATTGTACTAGAAACTTAGCAACAAAAGGTTGTGTGTGGAGGAAGGAAATGGTGTACTTGTGCAGTTACGTATTTCTGAGGGTTTATCACATCGGCAGAAAGATCAAGCTATCTCTCAGGACCACCGTGTGTCTGCAAAAATACAGGAAGTGCCTTTGCCTGACCTTTATACACAATCAGAAGATTCCTTGGCAGTGCTTGTTTGTGCAGCCTCTTACTCCATCTCAGGAATGCTTTGGAGCACTGGCTTTCCCTGGGGTCTGGGGATAGGTGAGAAACATGAGCAGGCAGGCGGGCTGGTACTACATACAGCATTGCACATACACAGTCTGTCAGTGACTTCTCGAGTCCCCTAAAGAGCAAAGAGACGGAGGTGTCTGTTAGGTGGGTTATGGCTCTCGCAGGGAGGCTGCGTGTCCTGGCACTCGGCACAGTGCTGCAAGGGTCTGCTCCCAGCTCTGCCACCGTCTTCGTGCGAGACACTGCACCTCCTCGAGCCCTGGCTACTCTACCACTTTCTCTCTCTCTCTCTCTCTCTCTCTCCGTGGACAAAAGATGGAGCCCAGGTTTCTGATTTAGGCACTTCAATGACTAAATTAGGTCTGATGATAAACACCGGCTCCAGAGGCACAAATTTTCTGGAATAAGAGGTCAATATTGTTTTATAGTGATAAGGATTATGGTTGTCACTACTCTGGAGCTGCTTTGTTTTCCTTTTTAGCTAAACTGAATTTAGAGGCAAAGTTCATGCTTTATCTGCAGGTATGAGAGGGGAGGGAGAGAGTGGGACAATATGATGCCTTAGAGAAGAAAACCACCATTTATTTTGTCACATTTTTTTACATCATCTTCTTCATACAACAGTTTCATTGTAACACTTAATACATTTTTTAAAAAACACCAAGATTACTTGCAAAATTATATATATTTTAATATCCAAAAAGTACATTGCATATATATAGTAGCAAAAGCCCCATTTCCATGGATAATTTCTTCATACTTAAATTTTGCGATTATTGCAGTAATGTTACTTATAAACATACCGAAAGCACTAAGACCTAAACTGATTAGCTTGATCTTATTTTTCCATTTTGTTAAATAACGGCATCAGTGCTTCTGTTTTAAGTTATGAGCAGACTATAATGTTCTGGTTTCAGGCTCTCATCCTGCAATCGGACGCACATGGACCAAATCTTGCACCCACACAGAGTCCCAGAGGTTATGTCTAGACTAGATATTTGTGATCCCGTTAATTGGTTGCCAGTTAATACAAGTTAGCTAATAGGTTGTACATGTAAGTCTCGCCCCCCCCCAGACATCTGTTCTAAAACACGAATGCTTGTGGTTTACCCTTGTGTTTATGGCACCAAACCGCCATTTGTGGATCATCAAATTAACATGTGCAAAATTAGAGATGGCTGAGAATTTCTGAATGTTTAAAATTTAAGTGAAAACCCCTAGCGAAAGTTCGAGAAGATGTTATGAGAAGCATTTGATAATTTTCTCTATGAAGTGGTTAAGGTCTTTCCAAAGTTCAAGATTTTGGTGAAAAATAATCACAAAATATTTACATAGTTGCTTTAAAACACTGGTGCGTGTTTTCAGTGGGCTTCAATGCAAACATGTTAGCTAAGTGGAGTTAATTTGCAGACAACTATGACAGGCTAATCCAAGAAAAAACTCTACTCTAGACAAACCCAGGGAAATCTGGAAGGTTTCTGGCTACTTTGGGCGTCAATTATGGATCCAATTGCAGGACCAAGGCTTTCTCCAACAGATACATTACTCATGTCTTATTTTTTAATTTTTTTAGCAAAAAGTACAAAGCTACAGCCCAAATGTACAGATTGAAAAGATGTACAAATTACATTTAAAAAAAAAACAAAACAAAAACAAAAACAACCCACAAACAACTGAGCTGATAGTAAAAAACAAACCTGCATTTGTGACCGAGGTCAACTCGTTTTATTTAATCTTTCTTTTAAAACTGTGAGATATAGGGAAAAATAACTCTGCATAATTTATACAGTAATTTGCCTTCTGATTTGTTGACCCTTTGGATGACGGTCTGACAAACGCACAGCGTTCGCGAATCGGTAGCATTTAGCGATCCCTAAGACTCTGGCGGAGCTCAGGGGCCTGCTGTCATTTATTTTACTTCACTTTTGCTTTCAAGGAATGTCTGTGCTTGACATTAGGTTACTTTTTGTTCTGGTTTTTGATGTTTCTGGAGTTAATACACAGTCTAATGAAGTTGTACACTCTAGAAAAGTTCCTTCAATGCCCTTTACTTCTTAAAATATACATGTACATATATATATATGAATATATATATATTTTTAATTTCCAGTTGGGTGAAAATCCTCATCTGCCTTAAAGCTAAGATTCCAGTTGCAGTCCCCTGCAGCCCAACGTCCTCCGCTTAATGGTCAAATTGCCTACTCTCTCCACAGCGAGAAAAAAAAAAAAACACGTAGTCATCTTTTCCTACGATCCACTGTTGGATCTATGTCTTGTCAAAAGCCTTTGAATCCTTAAAAATTTCTCTCATCAAAGAGCTAGTAATCATTCCAGGTAATGGTGAACAACCTTCATAGTCAATTCCTACAGGGGACATAAGCGTTAAAACCCAAAGAAAATGCAGAGTACTGGCCCGAAGAAGCATCCATCTCTCAGTTCAAGACACAAGAGGCAAAGTTACACAAGTAAAAGGTTTGATCCAGGAATAACCAATATCCAGTTTTAATTCTTGCCCAGAAAGGCCACAATTATCCATTACGGGTCGCCCCAAAAACCATAAAAATCCCAGAAGTAAAGAAAGAGTCCAACCAGACTGATAAAGGCCACTTGAAGATAAAAGCATCTAGTAATAGCTGCCCAAGTGTGGTGATACGTGGGCGTTGGGATGGCGAGGGACATTGGGGTTTGGATAAATGTTTCCTGCAGGGGACGTCCAATAGGGTGAGGCTGCTCCAAAGAAACTGGACGATGTGACAGGCATAGAGGAAGGGTGCGGGGGTACAAAGTTCACCTTCTGCTGGTGGGCATGGTAAGACGGCATGTAGGAGAGATCTGATGGATACTTGTACATTGACGATTCAGTGGGATGAGGCTGAAGAGCCTGGGCAATGCCATGAAAGTCAAATTTGTAGGCATACCTTTTGCCATGCACTTTGGTCATAATGTTCTTATCGTAGTAGTATCGGAGGGCTCGGCTCAGCTTGTCATAATTCATGTTGGGCTTGCTTTTGCGTTCTCCCCAGCGCCGTGCCACTTCATCAGGGTCCGTCATCTTGAATTCCCCATTGGTCCCTTCCCACGTGATACAGGTGGCGTTGGAACTGTCCGACAGCAACTCGAGGAGGAACTGCCACAGTTGGATCTGCCCGCTCCCTGCGAGAAGCAAGCCAAAGAGGAAAGGAAATGACATTGTGTTTCCTGCTTAAAAGCAAAGACAAAGGCAGGAAACAGAAGGACTATCTCGATCTTTACTGGGAACTGCTCCTTCAAGCCTTAGAAAGTCTTACGTAGGAATGGATAAACTGTTCCCAGCAAACAAGTTAGTCAACCCTTTGTTCTGTTCGTGAGTTTGAGGTCAGATTAGATTTCATAATGGTCGCCTTTGGCCTTAAAATCTTCGGGCTATTCATAAACAGGCTTTTTCCCGAGCACACTGTTCTGCAAAATTTCTCTCTGAGTAGTTAACACGGTATGTTTCAACTCTCAATTGCTTACTGTTTACCATGGATATTGTTTTGGATACCTACAGTTTTCTTTCCAGTTGATGATCTGCGTTACATAAGATTATTTCTTCCCCAGGCTAGATGACTCCTAGTTTTATTCGGTGTGGTTATACTAATAGTAAAGAGCCTTATGAGGATGTTTCCTTACAAGAATTCAATGTATACAAGTTTTTTTAGTTCAAGCAAGATTTACTCCAGGTCTCACTCCCTAAAGTCAGGGATTGTTTTCTGCAGATGACGTGCTAGGGACGGTTCTTATGCGGTGACTTTCAGAGAGCGTTTGTGCCTTCCATTCAGCTAATCCATAGCAGACAGTGAAAAACTAACCTGTACTGCAAATCTGAGAGACCAGCATTTAAGTCCCCTGTAAAACTCTTCTTAGGGAATGCTGGGTTTGGGTAAGAACATTCAGGATGGTGGTTTTGTCCTGACAAAGGTGATGTTGCACCACTTTCCTCACTTTTCTGTAAGGATTTTTGCAAAAGCGCTTGTGAGAGCAGAGCTGCAAAGGTCAGTGGCGCTCACAGCCCGCCTCAATGGCAGAGGACAGCAGCTACTCATCCAGTACAGGCTGGAGCAGTAGATCAGAAGGAAAGCTAACCCCTTTGATAAAGGTGATCTGAAATTTAAAGATGAACTCACCTGGATTGGCAAGACGGCTACTAGTGGGCCCCAGGATTTGATAGGGATCTAAAAAAAACACCCAACAAAAGCTATTTTTAAAAATGTTTCATCAAAAAGAAACAATAGTTCATTCTTGTTTATTCTAGAAACCAGTTCAAATTTTCATTTTCTTTTTCTAATCTTACTGCCTCTTCTCCTAGGGCCTGGAACAGACCTGATGTGTTCCTTCTTTCTGTTTTAGCAAACAACCACCAATTATTTATGGAATCCAAAATGGCACAGTGTTTCTGGCATTGGTTTCAGACTTGCCTGCTTTCAAAGACTGTAATCTCCCTGGACATACCCTACACTTATGTGTCAACCAGAAAACATGAAACGTGAAAAAACAAAGTGTGGGATAGTAGAACAGTCACAAATCAGGAGCAAATATATTTCTCCTAATAAAAAGAGCTGGGCAGCAGATGAGATTTTCAAATTCACTTGTTAGCACTTGAGCTTGCTTCCCTCTGAGGTCAATGAAATGTTCACCCAGCTCTCCCTAACTGAAGCAAACAGAGCATTAGACAAATGAGAGTAACAGGAGTTTTGTCGCTGGCTCCAATGAGGCTGAGTGTTTCTTGAAAACCCCACAATGCTTTTATTAGGAATGAATTCCTTCCCTTTTTGTGGGGCCTCCTCAGCCCTAATCTCTACACTTCTCCTTTGCTTCTCTCTGCTTTTGGTGATTTGGATCTATAGCATTTGCTTGTGGATTGAATTGATGCCAAAAGAACCAACCCCCTAAAAAAAAAGGGATAGAAAGCAGCTGTGCAAAGCAGAGAAGGTGGTATTTAGCTTTTCAAGGGCCCCTTGGGAAACTAGCAGGAAACACTACTGCTTGCTGCCCAACAGGGTTTGCTTTTCTTATTTGGTTTTCTTTGACGCAGGGGAAGCCCTGTTGATTCTGTTTGGAGATACTTCCATGGAACATCACTGCGGCAGAGGTGAAGAGGTAACGAGCAGCCACGCCACCGCTGCAGCGTACACAGCTCCGTGCCCCTAACTGCTTCGCGACCTATGGCACGGCATGTCGTGATGCTTCAAAGGAGAGGCAACCGATGCGAGGCACTGCACGTGACTCAGCTGAAACGAGGATGTTTCTTTTGAATGGGGAAGGACAATGCAGTAAAATAGAAACGGTTTGGAACAATTGCTGGCATCTGCTCGGTCACAGTTGACTCATTATTCTGAGACTTCCCTGTAAAGGCTCTGCCTGTTTGTCCTGTGCCCATGGTTGGTGCTGCTTGAACACATTTATTCACCCAATCTAGCCCAAATCTAATTACTTAGCAAATGCAGTGGGGACAAAATCAACAGTTACCTGGCTGGGGCCGTTGCTGTTCTGTTGTCTTATTCACATTTTGCGTCCCTGCAACGGGAGGGCCTGTAAAGACAGAGAAAGATCTTAGAATGGAAGGGGAGGAATGAACAGAGAACAAGGCAAGTACGGGATACATTGAACAGGAATAACGGCAACTGGGGTGGGAAAAGTTTTCTAATCTTAAGAGCTGATATTTTTGAAATTGCATTATAAATTAAGAGATTTCACAAAAAGTTTAAAATTCCACTGTAAAATGAAAATATGCAGATGAGGCAAGAAAAAATATTATGTAGATACTTTATTAATTTTCTGTCTTTTATTGCAACTTAACTTCCATTCTAGTTTACACTCATGTTTTGAATAGAAAATTGGATTTTTTTACGTGTATAAATTCTGACCTTCTTCCATGTTGGAACTTTTTTCACTATTTTTTGGAAATGCAAATTCTTTTTTGAAGCAACCTTGTTATGCAAAAACTTTTGGGTTTATCAAATCAAACATTTTGTTGAAAATACCACGGCCATTTCTATAAATCACTTCAACATCTGTTCCTCCTCTCCATACCATTTCTCATAACAGAAAACTATAACTCAAAGAATAGTCTTCACGTTTAGAGTGCGCGTAGCTCAGAAAGCTGCAAAGCAAAGGAAGTATAATGTGACAGCCTGGTTCTGCCATATTTATTTGCACCCGGTAGTATCTTGTTGAGAGTCAAATGTGCCCATCTTGCACTGCTGCACAGGGATATGCCCCCGCAGCGAAAGCAGGGGAGAGTGTGGCTCGGTACCAGCTGGTTATGTTAGCTAGAATACAGTTTTTAGGGACGGGGAACTGATATTTCTAACGAGATTCAAGGACACTGTAAAACCAGTAAGAAAGAAGAACAGTTGCGTGAGTAGGGCTCATGCAATAGGGGCCCTACCTGCCTGCTAGACTTTGTGTAGAGTCTTACTTTCTGAAAAGTAGTAAGAAACTCTCAGAATCTGCCCAAGCTGTCTGTATCTGTCCCTAAAACAATTACACCACACTACAGGCCGGTGGTTAACACGGAGTCTGTGTTGGTACGGAGGGTCTGCTCCTGGCCACTTAATCAAATCCTGGAAGTATGAGAGGTTCGTGCTGTCATCTTCAATACATGATTCAATAATAAAAATATTTGTGTCAATTTCTATTTCTTTTCATAACATAATTCTAGCTTTATCTTACTGCCTGTCCCCAAATCTTCCGCCCTTCTGATGCTCATAACACAAGCCAGCCATGCCCGTCTTCTCCCACAGTCTCATTTTGATCTTCCATTGCAGAATTTGTGATTCCCATTGGGACAACTTACTTTTGGTGAGGCCAGAATTCATATTACTGCCCCATCCTGTTCTCCTGACTGCATCATAGGAGGGATCTAATGACAAAAGACAACAGGCACAGAGGGGTTGAAATCAACTCTTCCCAGAAAAAACTTGCAAGAATCTAGCTTTGTGTCTTGGTCCCGACTGGCTTGGTATTATGCAGATCTGTTATTTTTCCTCTCCTGTATCTCCTGTGCGCCCTTGGCCCGCTCACAAAGGCAACAGGGTGTAAATACAGCGGTTGGGACTAGCCGTTGGGGCAACGCTCGAGCCCCACACATTCTGACCATGAAGTATAGGCGTTGCACTCAATGGAGTTTAGAGTGCGACTCATCCCGTCCAAAAGGAGATCCCCTTTCTCTTGTCCCAAGGTGGCAGAAGTGCACGGGCAGAAAAGGAGGATGAGATGAACCCTTTTGTTATTTCACAGAAAATAAATGGCGACTTTAAAACCCAGGGAGGCCGAGGACTTGACACGCACAGTAAGGAAGCTATTTTAAGCATCCTCTCAAGAGAAATGCAAAATGCCCCTCTGGCCACGCCGCTGGAAAGGAGTGGGCACTGCCCCATGCCCCGTTGGGCTGCACAGCGCAGCAGGGCTGCGCAGCTCCCTGCGGAAACATCCCAGGCACTTGCACATTCCTCCCGGCACTGGGAAAGCCGCTGCAGCTTTGAAATTACAGCCTTCTAGTTATTGGCATGAAAAGGAAAACAGAGAAGGGACGGGAGAGGGAAGGGGAGGGGAAGGGAGGGAGAGAAAGAGGAGGAGGGAAGAGAGAGGAATGGGGGAAAACAGAGCTCATGTAATCTGCCTGTTTTTATTTTTATTTTACTTATTTGTTTTTTCCCTTTTTACTAGAAACCGCAAACCCCACTGCAAATAGATCAGACTGAAAAACAAACCGCTACGGTTTCAGCCTGGTACAAAGAGTGCGACGGGACATCTCTGAAGGAGGGAGGCGGCAGCCCCAGCCATGCTGTCCCCAGAAGGGAGCCCTGTCCCCACTCCCATGGCCGGGCAAGGAGCGGCAGGGCTGGAAACTGGCTCGCAGCCTGGCGCTGCCGGGGAGCTTTATCCCCAAGCTCAGTCCTCAGCAGCTGTCAGCGTTTTAAATAATCTGCTGTTTGCACGGGTGGCATTTTCCTCGCTGGAAACCCGTCGTGCAAATCCGAACTTCATCTGAGTGGACCCGGAGCCTGGGCTGCTGCGCTATCAGTGACTGAAATCAGGAGAGCAGAGATGAGGTCTGAAGTAACCACTGGCTTTTCCCATGTCCTCTTTGCAGCCAGTCTCTGACTTTCATTTCTCCCCTGGGATATCCTTCAGAAGTATTACAACTAGAGCTATTAGAGCAATGTTTTGGGAAATATTTTGAAAAAAACATGAGTTCTGCATTGAGAGAGAAAGGCAAAACCTCAGAAATTTCCACCGATCGAGATGGTAATGTACATTTTGGTTAGCTCAATCAGAAACAGTTTTGCCATTATGTAATTTTAATGGAAATGTTACTTACATGGTGATCCTGTTAAAAAGAAAGCTAGCGATTAATTTTGAAACACAAAAATTCTTTTCAAATTGGGAAAAAAATTCCTTTCCAAACAGTAGCAGAACTCATTGAAAATTTTTAATTCTCTCTGATTCTTTTGGGTCAGAGAACTGACCGAAGTGGATCAACTGCTGCAAATGGGTTGGTTGATTCAGATGCATCAGCATGTTTTGAGTAAACAAATAGGCCATCATCTGGATAGGTGATCATCCTTCTCCTCCTCCTCCTCCAGATGGAGAAACTTGGTCACAGAGGAGCAGCCTGCTTTGCTCACGGTGTCACAGAACGAGCATCAAATGCACCTCCTGAGGGTTTTTTTAACCAATAAGTGACACTGTTCCAATCAGATGTGCTGACCAGGCCTGTATTGCTGCGGCTGCTTGGGCTTTGGAGGAGCAAGGCTTGGTCCTCCAGGTTAGTTCGGTCAAAATTATCATTCAAAACCTTTCTGAATGGGTTTCCTTGTAGCGTACGGTTTAGGTTGCAAAATGCCAGCTTGGAAGGACGGCGTGCATGTGACTCAGCCCAGGTTTAATCCAGGTTTAGCGTACCTCAGATGAGTCCCTGTGCCTCAGGTTTCCCTGTATAGTATGGATTATAGAGTAAAGTGTGGGCATACATAGGGGCAGCCACACTTGAGACTGAGCTCTGAGTGTGACGTTGCAGTGGTAGGAAGGGTTAAATATGACAGTTAGCCATACAGGCGTTGCCGTTGAAACGTGTTCACTCAGCTAGTGCAAGTTTCCAACTCTTTCTCTCCCTCTCTCTCAAAAAAAAAGTCCAAATCCACGGAGTTATTTTTGTTTTCTTTTCACAAAAATCCATGCAACGTGAAAGAACCACACCAGCCCTCCCGGCTTCCAGGCCCAGACTCTAAAGCTGAACGTGTTTAAAACAAAATGGAAAAGGCAGAGCCAGGGAACCTATCCAGAGACTCGAGTTTCTGCAAAAACAATATCGTTCCCAGGACCTGACGCCCAGTGGCTCGAAGAGATCCTACAGAACTCCAGCCAGACGGTAAGTTACAGGGAGAGTCTTATCTGTCATTAAAACCACTTGGATTTTACACCAAAACCTGCCGAGCTATGGAAATTCAATTAAAAGACTTGGGCTGAGGTCTTCTGGTGTAAATCAGCAAATAGCTACAGTGAAGTTAGGGGCAAATTTATACCAGCTAAGGATCAGGTCCCCAAGTCTGTTTCAGACTTAAAAGGCCCAGTGGAACAACAGTCCTATGACAAATGTGTGTTCAATACAAAATGGAATTAAAGAGCAGAAAATAAATCATAGATGCTTTCAAGAAATGTCATTCTGCAGCTGTCTGGTTTATGTCCAGAAATTCCCCAGAATGAATGCATACTCTATTATGAGTAAGGTAAAGGATATTAATAATGCTTTGCACTTTCACAGCACCTTTCAACTAAGGATCTCACAGCTTTGCAAACATTCACACTCACAGCGCGCCTGGGAAGAAGGTTAAATATAATTTTATTTATTTACGTGCATAAATGCACTTTCCTCAGGCTTTAGCTGCCTTTTCCAGATGAACTGGCTTTCCCAGAAGTCTGGCTGTGTGGAACAGACTGCGTAGCATTGGTCTCTGGACCCTTTCTAACCTTGGTCTATACTTTCTCATCTCAAATCTTCCTCGGCTCCTACCTCACCACCCTCTGTGCCATTTGGAAGTTCCCATCTTCCGCTGTGCAACTCCCCTTTCAAAGTCTGTTGATTCCTCTGGAATGAGATGTAAATCAGAAATAACGCAGTAGTGAAACAGCCTGCTTGGCTATGCAGAAGGCTGAGAAAAGGCTTAGAACATGGCAAAATTAGCAAGATCAAGACTGGGCATTAGGCAGGCTGTCCTGTAGAGTTCAAGAGATGAGCTAAATTGTGCAAACCTCTGCAGTTTCTTCTTGTCAGACTGTGGGGCGCAACAAAGGGAGGACTTGATGTGGGGAAGAAACAGGAGTGTGTCCCAGGGATCCCCTGGATGAGACTGTGGGACGTGGAGGAGGAGAACGGCTGCACGTTGTGCTGTGTAAGTGTAGGAGGTACGGCATTGCAGTCGGGAAGATAAGGCAGGCTCCACCGAACCACCAGCCCACCTTTACAGACCCCCCCCTTCATCTCGCAGTTTGAGTGCTACTTCGCTCCTGTTCCCCATACCTCTGGATCATATTTAGTCTAAACAGACTAATAGGCTCAAATATTGCTGGGGCAGATGGACAGACATGCACAGACTCATTTCCCTAGGAAACCAGGCTTAAAATCCCCAAGCAGATTTCCACACCACAGCAAAGACCATCCCAGATGCCTAGCAGTCCTTTCAGCTTGAATGCAGTCCAATGAACAGGCCATTAGGGAATCTGTGTTTAAGATATGATGTATTAGAGAGCAAACCCTCTCTGATAAGCTTTAAAAAGTTCTTTAAAATTTAAAAAAAAATGGTGTTTTATAAATCTGAGAGCTTGGGACGGAGGGGAAAAGCAAGGGGGGGATTTCAACTGAACAATAGGCTCACAGTCCCTGTGCTTCCTGAGCTGCTCGGTGAGTGCTGACAGCCCCTTCATCCTGCTCTCTCCGTAGGAGCTTTTTCAGTCAAACCAGATTCAGGCACAATTTTGTGCTACCAGCCTTGATAAGGCTTTCCAGGAAAACAATGGGCACTGGGCCTGTAATATCCTCATTTTTCAGGCCTTTTTGTTCTAGGATGGATACAGTGGGGCTGGGTCATTCATGGACTAAATGCTTTATAGGCACTATAGGGGAATCTTATTTGAAATGCCATCTATGCTGGCATAGTGCCCTTAATTGCGAGCGAGGCTGGGAAGGAACAGCGTGGCGTGTTTATGGTATTCACGGCATCACTGGCAGCAGCGGTAGCTCTTTTCCAGCCAGACTGTGTCTGCTTTATGAACTGCTGGGGCTCATGGTCAAGGTGCAGAGTGACTGGTCTGAACACCAGCTCCCTCTGTCAGGCCCGTGGGCAGTGTCATGCCTGGGTTAACACAACAGCCATGGGACTGCATGTCCGAATCGAACAGCGTCCTGAAATGTAATACCATAGGTAACACAGCAGTGTCCAAACGCCGAGTTCTGCCTCAGCACGTCCTATCCCCACCCCATTTGCCTCAGGAGGAGCCCTGTCGCAGAGCTGAGCGTGGCTTGAAACCTCCCAGGAAGCTTTCATCCCCTGAGATGGGATTTCTTCCTGGAGTCCACTTTTGTAGAAGATGTCTGGGGAAGCACACGTGCAGCAAACTCACGGGGGCGTCTAGATTCCCCAGCATGGTAGGTGCTACGCAATAGAAAGAGCCCACCGATCTCTGTCTAATGGAGCCGATACCTCCAAGGAGATTAAGAAGCCAAAGGATGGAAAGTGGCTTGTCCTAAGCCATGGGGGCAGAGCCAGGAAGAAAATAAAGGTAAGTTTCCCAAGTCTCAGTGAAGTGTCTAACCGCTAACTAACACTGCCTCCATTGCCCTTGGAAACACACTGGCAGCCTCTGACCAAGCCTGGCTTGCTGGCACAGATGAATAATAACAACAGTAATGACTGCAGTCATTTAGCCATCTTCTACTGGATTCCTTACCACAGCATCTTGGGGTGCTTTACAAAAAAAGGTCAAATGACCCCAGTTCACACAATGGAAACCCCCCCAGATCTGAAATACAGAAGGAACTGCTCCTGAATACCCTGTCTTATTTGGTTAGGGAACACAGGCACTATATTTCCAGACAGGACTTGGCCTTACAGATTTCAATGAAGCACATCAGGAGAAGGAGAAGGCTGCAAATTTGAAGCGGGCTATGGGATCCACAGGATTCTCCATGCGGAACACAGTCTGGTTTTTGCAATGAGTCCTTCTGCTTCAGTAGGAAGAAAGGATCCTGGCTTGGTGGCTGGAATTTAAATTAGCTTCTCTAAATGGGGAAAGCAGAACCAGGTGTCCTAGGGGATCCAGACTTGTGATTAATCTAAGTGGTCACTTGGGGTCTATTTTGCAGCAACTACGTTATAGGGAGAGAGAGAAAGGAGGGCATAGGACCTCACCGCTTTTCCTCCCAAAGTGAGGTTGTGTGTGGTGGCACTATTCTGGTATCTTGGAAAAGTCCCAGCGTAGGCGCATGGGAACAAAAACCACCACTGCTGCAAACCAAACATGTAAGCAAGGCCTGCCAAGCTGCTGAGCCTCCAGCCCTCACACTCCCATCATTTAACCTCCTGGAGATTGCATTGAAGAGGTGGGGTTGTGTTTAAAGCCAGTTGGAGAGAAGAAACCTAGACTGTGGGTTTCTGGAGGGGCAAGGAATCCAAAAACACCTCCAGCTCCTCCTAGAAACATTAGATGCATTGTTTTAAATGATGGCAGCAAACATAGAGGTTGTAGAGTCTGTAATGTTCTTCCTAAGCTGACTCTGGCTCCAAGTATACCTACGAAATGCTCAATACACACGGTGCAAAACCTTACAATGTCAGCAGCAAGAGATTTGCTTAGATGCAGTTTTTCTTAGCACAGAGCTGTGAAGGCTCTGGATGCTATAATTTGTCTGCAGGAGGTTTGACAGGGTGTGGCAGAAGTGGTGGAGTGAGACTAGAAAGCAGAGCAGAGCATGAGGAGTCCTCTGGCCTTTTCAAACGGCTACAAGAGGTGGTTCGCGCAAACCAGCAATGGGCTTCCCTTAACATTTAGCCCTATGGCACACACCCCGGTATGAGTTACATGGGTGTCCTAACTGTGTACCCCGAGGCCTCGAAATCTCACCCACAGTACCATTTGTTGTGCAACAAATTACTTTTCAGTTTACTGTTTCTGCTAATTAAAACAATTGCTTAGCACGTATGCCATATGTCATGCTGTATGTCACTCACGGTCAGTATTGCTATGACTGTTCCACGATTACGTAAGACTTTCCAGTGCCTTCAAGCACCAAACTCATCCATTTCTGCTTCAAGACCACGCTGTCCTGCTCCTTGTGCTAAGGAATCAGCAGTACAGGGATCATACGTGGAATTAAGTCATTCTAAGTCTCTCTGCTAAGAGGAAGCAACTAGCTGAGTGCAGAATAATTCAAAATAACTTCTATTCTACATTATCAGACTATTTGATTATTTCACAATTTAAAAAAATAATATTATCAAACATCTCTGCATTGCTATTAACCTGTTTTACAGATGAGAGACAAAGAGAGCAAAGCCCAGGCTTGGAACCACATTGGGTTTTGACTTGAAGTCAACTCAAACCAAGTGAGAAGGGACTAAGTGACTGCTGGAAACACATAAGAAATCTGTTGCAGAGCACAGACACGAAGAACAGGTTTAACTTGGGGAATCTCTGAAAGTAGCTGAGAGCCCAGTTATGCGTTGCTATCCTTATGGAAATACAGACCAGAGCGATCAAACATTCCCAATTTAACTCCTATTCTAGATCCAGTGTTGGATTAAAGTACCGTGGCTGAAGCCCACTTGTTTCCAGCCTCAGACAGCATCTGGAGCTTAACATAGTGCATGCGCAAAACTAGGATTCGGGATTTTCAAAGGGGGCTCATTCAGCTTGCACAGACAGGGGCGTGCTTAGTAGTCCCGGTCCCTTCCGAAGCAGGTCACTCTGGCTTAAGATCTGTGATGCCTCTCCCTCATTAGGCTCGGCCTGGCAGGGTGACACGAAGGAGCTCCTACGCACTGCAGCTCTAGAGCCTGGAGCTCTGCTCCCCCACTCGGGAGGGATCCGGCCTCCAAAACTTGGAGTCACTCCCTGTTTGCTTTGAGCCGTAGGCGACAGCCCCCAGTTGTGCGAGTGTGGCTAGAAAAACATCCCAGACCGTGCAGCGGTGGAACTTCCTGATTCACGTCTGAGTTACCCTCTGCAACGCTTACAAAGACATATTATGAAGAAAAGGAGGAAGTAATGAGAATTTTTGTTGTTGTTGTTGTTGCTTTTTTTAAGATGAGCAGCAGAAATCCCAATGCACAGTGCATGAAGACTGAAGTATGTGTCCTAAGAATCCTTCCCAGAGCCAGCTTGGAAAAGCAGTCACTTTCCAGTCAACATCCACGTTACCGAGCTACGCAGGGCTGCAGGCACGGACAGCCACGCGCAGACAGGCATGCTACTGAGCAAAAACGCAGACACACAATGGCATATTCGGAAAGGCGCGTTTCTGAGCACCCTTCGCACACGTATATACACATTCATCCAAAACACACATACGAGTGTGCACAAATATGCAAGCAGCACTGTGCGGGCGCAGAAGCACACGGAGGGGCGGAAAAACAAACAGCTAACGTGTTTGCAGTATGCACTTAATGAAAAATACACAAATGCAGAAGTAAAGAAAAACGCATATTCACAGAGAAAAAAGCTAGACGCAGCAATACATACATAAGAGAAAAGGGAAGAGACACATGCGCAGACATTGCAGCTAGCATTTTTACAGCATTTGCCAATTTAACTCATTATCAGGAAACAAATTTACTCTTGTCTTAAGAAACAGCCAAAGCGCTTCCAAGAGCTTTTCACAGGAGGGACTGCACCCCAGCAAACGTGTAACCCCCCCACACATGTGCAATAACATTGCTTGCCGTGCACCCTAGGCAAAAAAATAATAGCTCTTTTGCTGGGAGAAAAGGAAGGATAATGGTTACTTAGAAAGTGCTCCAGACAAGCTGTCAGGTTGAATTCAGAGAACTGGAGTCTACTCTGGGACAGCGCTGGCTCAGGGTGATCCCTTGTGAGTTGGGTTTCCTGCCTGCTACAGCTTAAAGACAACGATTCTTTGTTTCCAGTTTTTCTGGTGAAAAAACACACGCCTGCCTCCGAAGAGGGTCAGGGAGAAAGCAGACAAAACACTAACTCTGGAATTTCAAAGGAAAACAATTAAAAAAAAAGAAAGAAAAAAAGAAAAATCCAAGAGCGCTAGCTACTGTCTCTCCTGAAATCATAAATCCCTGGCTTGGCCACACAGTCGCAATAAGAGGAGCACCAAAAAAGCCTCCCTTTTTTCTGCTACGGAGCTAAAAATGGGATATTTCATCACCAGGCACACAAATATCATCGACAAATGTTTTAGCATGTACAGACAATTAAGAGGGCATAAAGCTGCAACTGCTTTTTCTCTGACACGACTGAGACTGGAGGGTTTATAACCTTTGCTGTGAACAGGGGGCCGTACTGACACACTCGAAAGAAGGGTTTACTGAAACTGGTCAATATTTTTCACATGACAACCTTTTAGACCTGAAAAATGGCCTTTTCAAGAGAAGAATTTTATGCAGGAATTTGAGACTTTTTTCCTGTGGGAACTGTGCTTATGCAATCATGCTGCCTGGGGTCTCTTTGCCCCTCTCTCTCCAGTCCCCAAAACCTTTTGAACCTGTCACCCAAAATTGTCACAGAATTTGACAAGCGGGAGAGATGAGTTTTAAAGAGTTCCTACCAATTTAAAGGAAAGTGCTGGGGAAAGAGGAGAGAGATTGCAGCCTCGGCTGCGAGAAAAGCAGCTGCACGCACTCGTAGGTACCAGGGAACCTGGGGGAGAGAGATCTTATTAATGCTCCAGCATCAGGAAACTCTGCCTTAGGGGCTCACAAGGAACACGGGTACAAACCCGCGGGAACCACTCTGTGTGAGTTTCAGAGCTCACTGATTTGTTTATCATCTTCTGAAATTTGCCAACAACCGCACAAAACATACAAGCAAACACGCCTTATACCCAAACATCCTTATTGTTCACACAAACACTTTTATAATGCAAACATAAACACGTGATAGCCACAGACTAAATCCTTAAAATTCATCTCCTACATCCATATTCCTGTATTCACACATAAATTTCTTCTCTCTTTGAAAATGCAGATAGCACATCAGTTTTTCCTATGTTCTGCTTGAATTTAGGTTGGATTTACGAGACTTTGGGCTAGTGCTGGTTTGCCACTATTCTAACTGTCTTGCCTTAGGCTGAGCCTGATGTGTGCAGAAGACAGTGCTGGAGGATAAAGACCCGTGCTGAATCCAGCCTTTTCATCAAGATCAGACATAACCTGTAATCTGGAAGCAAACAGCCGCACAAAATCTCTCCACTGAATTTCCACGCGTGACGCGTGGGTGTAGCCCTTATCAGCCTTCATCCCACTCTGCCACCTCCCTGCACAAACACCCACCTCGCTGCGTATCAGCACATACTACAGAGCACCCCGTATACCGCACCAGACACTCCTACATGCCTGTTTAGACACATGTAATTTTACACATCAACACGTCATGATTCTGCCTCTTTGGAAACTGCCAGCACTATCCTGCTTGGGTTCAAATCCTGCCTGGGTTCAAATCCTGCCCAGCGTTTAGGCTTGTATATTAAACACGTGAGTTATGCAGACCCCGACATACTTAAAAGTAAGCATGGACTTGAAAAATATGTTGGATTGAGGCCAGAATGCTCACAACCATACGGGGGACAGCCTTTTGGCATCCTAAATGTTGTTGTATGTGAATATACTTTCCATTTCCCTGTGGAAACCTACTTAAATGACACCATTCTGAAGGCGAGCAATTTAAAATCTCCACGGACTTGGGCAGATAATGTGGTCTCAGATTCTCCTCCCGTGTCTCCGGTACCTACAGTAGGTCAGTCATTGCTCCAAACAGTCACGGAAAATGAAACAGACCATCTCTCCAGTGGAGCGCTGGGAGTGGGACACAAATCTTTCCATTCAGCAATGAGAGCAACCTCGTTTCATTTTCCAGAAAATTGTTCTCTAGCCAAAAAATACTGGTGATTTTCATTAGAGCAATTTATTTCTCAAAGGCAGCTGAAGACAATTTGTACCAATGACGCTAAATACCGTACTTTTGAGTGTTTATGAGGCTGAGAAGCAAAGAAGCTCAGGCAGCAAGAGTCCTTTGAACACGACAAGGTTTCTACCTATCCGATCTGAGAACAAAATGCATATGCTTTGTGCACCAGCTGTATAAGTTTACAGTATCTGTTTCTGCCGTGAAAGCAGTTTAACTCTCCTAAAGCAGTGCTACAGGTTCCTCTGTATGCAGAGCTGGCATTGCAGAAGAGAAGTGAGAGGGCAGAAAATAGAAAGGAAAAAGGGAGCAAAGTCTGCAGCTGCAACCAGCCGCGGCAGTTCTGTCTCCAGAGCCACGGCACGAAACCCAGCCCTGCGAGAGCAGTGCTGCCCTTGCCAGCGTGGGCCACGGGTCAAGCGGTGCCCCGTGCCCCTGGGTGACACCGTCCTTGCTGTGGCTACAGAGCATGTCCTGCCACGTCTGGAACAAGCTCAAGAGAGAGCAGAGCCATATGCTGCATCTGAAACATCTGCATCTGTCTGTGCTGCGGCCATACCTTTTTTGCCGTGTAGGTTCTTTTTTACAGTATGTGGATGGAATATGTTGTATAAAGCGTAGTGCAAGCACGTGCAAAGAGTCTGCATTTCTCCATGGAATTTGCACAAGCAGGTTATTCGCATTAGCTATGTGATCTTAGAGAACATGCTAGAAAAATTACAGGAGTGAAGAAAATAGTATTTTTTTCCTGTCTCTGACATGTATTGTACTATTTCCTCACCTCCTCCTGCTTTTGAATCCTCAAGGGAAGGTGGTCAGAAAAAATTGTTTGTCTGTTTTTGTCCACAGGCACAGAGAGAAGAAGTATTTACAGGATAAGTGGATTCAAGATGCGTTAACATAAAGAAAAATGTTTCATCTTTCGAGAAGTTAAGGACACAAGAAAACACCTATGAAAAATAATTATTTTTAGTCTGAAATTCCTTTTCCAAAAGAATATCATCATCTTGGAGCCAGCCCATTAAGAAGCCTTAAAAGGAAGCAAGGAAAATCTTGTTGCCTAACAGACTACACCGAGGCTGAGGAATTCCAAGTCCAGTTTTACGTCCATCACGAGTTTCTTCTGTGATATTGGACAAGACACTTCGCTCGGCTCCCCTAATTCCTTATCTGTCAGCCTGTCATGTTCACATGTCTCTTATCCTGTCATCTTATCTCACAAATGGTATTTGGAGCATGAATCGGTTACAGTAGGTTGATACGGGTTGGTTTATTCTAGAAGAGTATTCAGACATCAAATGAATGCAGAGGAAATTCATGCATTGTAGGAAGAAATGGAGGAGGAATAGATGGGATTTCAACATTTCTATGCTAGTTCTTAATTTTTATTTGACTATCCCATGGGTGTGTTTTGTCCTTTATTGACACATGATGAAAGTACCATGTAAAGTAAAAACGCCTAGCTGACAGAAATCAAATGCAAACTTCTGTCAGCTGCACTCAAGAAACACACTCGAGGGCAGTAAAAATGGAGAGGGAGGAATATTTTTTCCCTCAAATGTCTTTCTGCCTGAGTGACTGTAAGCCCAGCTTGCAAAGGTAAAAGGTATAAAAAAATTTAGAGGAGTGCAATTTTACACAGAGCATTTCTCTTTAATAAAAAAAATCGCAGCTTTCTTCCCTTTATTTTTAGCAACCACCTGGCCCGAGACAGAAGGAGCACAGTCTTGGATGTGCGTGCATGTTTATGGGGGAAATTGTGGAGGAACACGTGCATGTGTGTCTGCTTTATTCAAATAGGAGCAAGCCTAGCTTTTATTAATTTTAAATAGATGACTGTTAGCATCAAAATAGTCACAGAAAAGCCTGAATGGCTTTGTCTCCATAATGTACCATGTTTTATCAACTAATGCCTGTCTCATAAAGAGAGAACGGCATGCCAGGGAACAGGCAGCTCAAGTGGATAGTTATATGCTGGACAAAAGAAGCTGCTGTAAAAAGCTGCACTGATCTTGTGTGGTATTGGGTCCAAGACAGATGTTGGAGATGAAATGCAGCATGGTGCAACGAGAAAGAAGTGCTGGCTCTAAGAGCAGTCGATGAAGCAGCCAGACACACCACGCAGAAGCTTGTTAAATGTGTGATCTCAGTTTGCTGTAGCCTTTCAGTGAAATGGGGGGGTTGCTCGCTCTCTCCAGCTGCTTAAATAAAAGGCTTTCTGCCTTTCCCCACTATTCTTTGAAATGCAAACTTGTGGCTCATCAATGAAGCCATGTTCTCCTGAAAAGCATAGAAATGTTTATATACGAGGTGAGGAAACTGTCTCGAAATGAGAGCAGACTGCTTCTGCGTGGGTTATCTCATATGGCAGACAGGAGATTTCACACTTTTCCCGGAAGCTTTTCAAATGGAGGAGCTGAACAGAGTTCAGCGAACGAAACCAATGTTCCTGCAGTTACACAAAGGGAAAGGAAGACCAAACTCAAGGCTCCTAGTCCTACACAGTAAGTCATAGAGCACAGGACCAGATTTTTGGTCTTTAACACCCTATTTGGCCTTTAGCAATTCAACTGTCCAACTGACTTACTGTCTTATGTAAGTAAGGGATGCGCATCATACCCATCACACCAGCTCATAATTTTATCATGACTGAGAATCCAGTTTTTCACTAAAAATAAGAAAAAGGAATAGGATGGTAGCTGCAGAGGAAAACCTGAAAAACCTGACTGAAGGATATACAAACAACTCAAAAGCCTGAAGGAGCCCCAAGTGTGTTATTAACTTTTAAACTTCAAGGTTTCTAAGCTCCATCTACGTGGTAAGAATTTCTAATAGATTAAAAATTTGGGGTTATTTGAAAAAGAAAATAAAAATGTTCCAAAATGAAAGTGTCAAAAAAATACACTTGGTCATCTTTGCTGATTGAAACTAGCTGACAGGTTCATGAATGGTTTTGGAAGACCTGAGTGGCCTTTATTCAGTAATGGAATTTATTGTGAGAAAATTTTATCCTTTCAACTATGAACTCATTCAGAGAGAAACAGTGTCTCAGTCCTTGCTATATATCTGGGATTTCAAACTGTTTCACATAAAGAGCAGAAAATAGGCTATCAGTTCATCAACTCAGTAATACACGAGTGTGAAAATGACAGATACACATTTTAGGCCACGATGTTGGCTGGAGAAGCAGAGATGTGATTTTCAGGATGGACAGAGCTGCACATTGTGAATTATTCCATTTTAACCATGCTGTGCATGCGTAGGAGATCAGAACACTTTCATGCCAAGGATATTATAAAAAAGGTCTGGTTTTAACCCAATCAAAAACATTGTGAGAGCACAGGAAGCCAGGACATTTATACAAAGACTGACCTTCTTTGGTGGCAAGACGTGAGGAAGCTTCTGTGTGGGATGGAGTATTGTAGACCAGCAGTGAGCTACCTATAATGAAAAGAAAAGGAGTTATTGCAGTTTGAATGTGCTCTGCCAGTGGGGAACCAGCAGGCAGGTGGAAAATGCTATCACTAGGATCTAAAGATCAAATTTTTCAGGCAATTAGGCACACATTTTCTGTGATGGATATGAAATTCTTTTAAAAGCCTAGTAGCTGTATGTCACACATGTGCTACTGTTTCTCCGCTTGCAAATCAAAATAAAGACATTTGCCTCCTTCACTGAGCGCCTTGATGTCCTCTGTTGAAAACTGATATAAAAGGGTGAGGTTGTATAGTACATTTATACAGGTACAATATCTATCACAGCAGAGTCTCTAGAAATTACTATGGCACAGATTGTATTACAGGATAAGGAAGAAGCTTTCCTCTCTCTCTAGCTGTGATAGAGAAATTGCCTTTTTGAGGAACATACAGTAGAAGTGACATGAATTGCACTGTCAGGATCTGAACATTTTTAGAGTGTCACATGCTTGGGTTTGGGCCAACGGCTGCAAAATCGCACTGGTATTCCAGCGTCTCTCTCCCATGCTTTGTGGAGTTTGAAAGTAGCTTTCTTGGTTCATGGTGGCCTTTCCATCCAGCCCCACTTGAAACAAAACTATTCAAGAGGAGCACAAGAAAGACCCATTGGAAGGGTCTTTGTTTTACACTGTCGATGGTGGAAATGTTCCTTTCTAAGCATTTTACTTTGATTCTCCTGCAAACTCCTCTGGAAATGGAGGAAGAGGCCCTGTAAGCTCTTGGAAGCCAGCATGTAATACACATTTCATGGTTGTCTAGTTATATGTGTTTACCCTACGTAATCTTCTAGGGTCACCTTTCCTACAGCTAAAGTTTCCACTGCAGCAGGAGGTGACTTTCTTAACAAGGCAGCGCCCTTTGCAGGGACTGATGACGTGAACTGGAGCAGGGCAGCAATCTCGCCATGGATGGGTACGGATGAGAAGTGCTCTTACAGACACTTTCTGCTATTCATACCTGCACATCCCTCTGTTCGGTGAGATTCTGTCCCGTTTAAGGTATTTGGTCCTAAGCAACATACAGCAAACAGTATAGATGTCTGTATACGCTATGCTGCCCCTGAGCACCCCCAGATTCTTTGGCGGAGCTGAGAATACCTCTTTTGCAGGTACTATAATACTAACTGATTAGGATTTTGTGACTAAGCCATGCAGCCTCCACATTCCTCTAATCCACATGATCCCAAATAACACTGACCTCACTTGCCCCTCAGTAGTATTCACAGTATGTCTCACTTTCCTGCGAGAGCTGAGGATTAGGCAGTTCACTGCCAGAAGTAACAGTCGTTGCAGGTGCTGGATCTTATTGGCCCTGGGTTCCTATGGATTTCTTTTCTTCCCCAAATGCAAACAAAGCCAAAGATGTGCACAAGCCAGCATGTACACAGAGGTAGGAGGTGTTGGAAAACAAACCTACTCATAGGGAGTGGAGGATGGATGCTACCAGATGCTGCCAGACAGGGGATGTTTCAAGAGACCAGGATGGATAACATGGTAAACTAGGAGGGAAAGAGTTCAAAGGGATCCCAAGGGTATCCCAGATAGCCACAGTGATAATATTTAAATATTTAGAGAGATTCGCTGGTCTTTTGCTGCTGCTGGAGGAATTGCAACAGCTTTGTCCACCTCACTCATGTTTTCATCAGATGGTTTCTGGCTTTGGCATTTCTTTCTTGAGTATCTGTGGGGAAACTCCTGTCCACCACTCTCTCCTTTTCAGGTTATTTGAAGTGGATCCTGGATGCAATGCCCAGCCGAGCTTGCCCCCGCCAGACAGGGAAGTGCTGGGGAATTCAGAAACAGGGTTTTCTATGACTAAACAGGCTGCAAATGCCTGGTTGCACTGACGGGCTGAGGAGGTGGGGGTGGGGTGATGAATAGCACTGAACAAGCCTGTATGATCAACCTATAGCTACTTTAGGCTAAAAAATGCAGCCCAAGCCACTGGAAAGGGACGGCGCCTCCCCCAGTTTAATTGCTAAAAGTTCTCACCTTTGCCCGACAGTCTGAGGTTTCTGGTGGGAACACCACAGAAAAGGAAATGTGTTTCCTATTAAGGGTTTTCAATGAAGGAGGAAAAGAGAGAAAGCCAGAGACACGGATCAGGATGGAGAGAAGCAGACAGACAGACAGACAGACAGAGGCCAGGCTGCTCTCTCCCTTACTCATTCTCGGGCAAAACTTTGGCTGCGATGAATTTTCATTTTGTTCTTATTCCCCTACCCCTCACTGGGTCAGTGACACCTCAGATTGAATCAGCTCTTTCTGGAAACACTGGCATTATTAATGAAGTACAGGGCTATTCTACTATAATTGATATTAAACATGTTATCTCATGGTTCCCCCCACCTTTTCCTTTCTTCTTTTATTTCCCTTGCATTAATTAAAGAGGAAGGTGGAAAAGGACTGAAAAATGGAGCAGGAGAGTTTTTTCCCCATAAAGGCTGCCTTTTCACAAGGCAGCTCATCCGTCCGAGATGCAGGAACATCGTGGTTTCACAATCTTGAAGTCTATTTAACCTGGAAGTCTTTTTTATCCTCGCCTTCTGAAGGCCATGTGGCCTTCCCTCCACATCTCCTGGTAGAATCAGGGTTCTGCTGCATTTAGCAGTATAGTTTTGTTTGGCATTAATATATGGCTCGAAACCACAAAGCAGTTTTCTGCTTCTGCTTCTCACCACAGTCTCATTCTTTCCCCTTCAGGCTCTTTTTCATTTGTACACGCCACACACAACCGACCCCCCGTAACTAGAGAGGAAAAGGACAGGAGGCGACAGTTCAGGCTTCTTTTGATGTTCATCCCAAACATAGCGTGAAAACATTCAAATCTCCCGTCCCACTGCCCACTGGCTGGCTGGAGAAGCTTCACCAGGCAGACTGTATTTGAAAAAGATACCGGCACAGCAGTCAGTCAGTCTGGAGTCCGAAGGAGCAGGGGGATGAACGAGGAGAAGAAAAAGCCAAGGCATGGCTTCACAATTTCGGAGAGGAAACTGGAAGAAACACTTAAAGAAAGATAATTGTTTGGGGCACACACCCTAAGCTCCCTGGAAAAACTGCCGGGGGTGTTTTGGGAGACTCCAAAGGATAGAGTGTGCTGGAGAACTGGGTTCTGCAAGTCTGAAATCTAAAGATCAGAGATGTCTGAATTCCTGACTGCTTCAATAGGTTACAGAAACAGGAAACAACTACATGATTCTGATCCAGACCTAAGTTTTGCCTGAAGACTAAAGGTGCTCTGATATGAGTTTGGTTTAGTCTCGTCTATATTAAATAACTCACCTGAACCTTCTATCTCCAAAACTAAGATTGAGCTTTTGTTGAGGTCTTGCAGATGTTACCGGTTTATTTTTTCAATCTGGACTCAGATGTGCCCAAATATCGTACTTCATAGGCAGTTTTAAGAATGCTTTCACTCTGATCAGGAGTGTAAAATGTTGAAAACCTTCTGAGGAAGCTAATTTTGGGGGGATCTCCTTGCCTGGCTAGCAACCAGGTTCAGAAAGTTCAGATCAGCTTTGTTGCTTGGAAAACAAACACCAAAGTCTAGGATTCACTAGTCATCACATATCCAGCTTAACATCCTGAGAGGACAAACACCTTTCAAGAGAGAGACTGCGCAGCTATAACTGAGCCTATAGATCCTCCGTTCCCCAAAGTTCTCCTGTGTTTTGTTGCCGTCATGTATTCTCCACCCTAAGCAGGAACAGAGATGGATGTCTCTGAAACAAACAACCTTACAAAAGGGGAAAATTCGTAAAAAAAGACCATCTCCCCATGGCACTGAGCTCAGAGGCTCGGCACTAAACATCCGCTGGAAATCAGTCTGGAAAAACAATAAGCTCCTTTCGAAGGCGTTACTCCGTGAGGGAGTTAACCAGCAATCCAGAAACCAGACTGTCATTAGGCAGCGCTAGGAACAGCTGCATGGAAAGGAATGCTCTTCAGAGGCTGCCCGACCTCCACTCAGACAGGAGCTTGCTTTAATAAGGACAGCACTCGCATGACGTCTTAGAACAGCCCAAGGGGCTGAACAGAGAGAAATTTATAATCGTAAAAGCTGGGGATGGACTGGGATTGAATTCTCCTTTCGTATGCATCCATGTAAAAGTGGAATAACTAATTTGGCTGAATGCAGCAAAGTTGCTCGGGTTTTGCACTAGCTTAATAGCACAGAAATCATTGTAGGCATTCCCCTGGCAGAACATTATATTTTTGTGATTATTATTCAGCATGCATTGCAGCAGCACTTAAATGTTGCAACTGCACTAGGACTCCATTGTGCTGGGTCTTGAGAGACATGAGACACAATCCCTGCTCCACAGATTTGCCATCTCCACAGACAAGACCAACAAGAAGGCAGGATTACTAGCTCCATTTTACAGAAAGTAAAACTGAAGCACAGAGGAACTGAGGCAAAGGTTTATTCCTCCTAATTTCAGGCATTTAAAGGCCATGTGTGAACTAGGGGACTACTATCCTGAATTTCAACGTGCCCTGTTGCTTCTTTGCTATAAATGGAGACCAGCATGACCAGACTTCTAATTTAGGGACTTCAGGTATCTAAAGGTAGGTAGGATCCATCAGGAATTTGCTCCTGAACAAATGGACAGCAAATGGTAAAGTTGGCAATTGAATCCAGGTCTTCAGGCTTGTGCCGTGAGAGCAGGAATGCAATTCCTCCGATACTCTCTTTGAACACCCCCAGTAATGGGATTACCTAACGCTTGAGACTATCACTGGAGATGCTGTCTGGAGCTAAAGCAACACAAGAATTCAACTCTGCTGCCAACCTTTTCAAATTCAGCCTGGTTCTTTGATTCAAAAAACATACAACTCCTTCTTCGTCTCTCTGTCAATTCTCAAGTCTTATCAATAAGACAATTCAAGTGTCTCACTCGAGTATTTATCTTGTGGGAATTTAAAAACATTTCCGGTTACAAAGCGTCTGATTTGCCCAGCCAAAGTCAGCAGGTTTGGCCAAAGCAGCACTGGCTTCACAAAACTGCCTTACGATTTCCCGTAGAAGTGTGTAATTCTGTATGCAAACCTTAGTTAGAAAGTTAGTTTGCGTCTGCAATAATCTTGAAGTATTCTGTGAACCAGCAGCTCTTTGCTGATGAAACAGGATGAAATTTTGGATGAGAAATTATTTTATTGTGAAGTCGCAAGGGACAAAAACTGTTCAAATCCAACAATTCAGTTATTTGTTGTGAATCATTTCCTTGGCTCGACTTCTCAAAAAAAATAAAGGTGGGGCTTACAGAGGCACCCATCTGTGATCTAACTCTTGTCCCACTGTAATCTGTAAAACTCCCACTGATTTTAGCAAAGGCAGGGAGAGACCAGCACTGAACAGCTTTGAAGAAACACCCTAAATAAATGCTCTCTCGCTGCTTTATTGCACTGGCCAGATGGAGACATCTTCAGCTGCCTTTACATCACAATTTGATTTCCCAGTGGAGAAAATACACTTTTTTCTTTCTCTCCCTGCCCTCCCACCTCGCTTTATGGCAGCTTCTCCTGATTTTTCAGTCCTCAAATGATTATACTCCTATAAAAGCTGTTTCCCTTGAAAAAATACTGGAGCATGTGGGATTTAGTTCCAGTTCTCTGGCCTCATCATAACACAATTATCCTTAGCACACCTTTGTGAAGAAAGGAAGTGCTTTTACCTCCATTTTATGGATGATGAGAAGACATTTGGAAGCTATGGACATGCTTATGGTTGCACAGGAAGTCTTAGAAAGGTCTGAACCTAAGACTCCCAGCCTCAAGAGCATGTGCTCACCATCAGGTGGTCATTCCTGGTCAGGCTGCTGTGGTATGCTTTTCCAGAAAGCTCAGAAAACTGCTCACAGCTTCTGTCTTAGGGGCTTAATACAGCAAAAAAGACTATTGGATCCATCACACACTCTAATGTGGGACAGACAGTAGCAATAAAGAGGTTCAGCAAAACTTGTTCTTGGAGTACTAGGTCATTTGCACAATGTCTGCTTCAGCGCACTTACATGTGGGGAATTGCTCTTGCATTTTTTCCTCTTTCCAACAAATCTGGGCCTGCAGGAACACAGAAGATCTCCAACTCTGGCCAGTTGTGGGTCCTATTCTGAAGCAATCTTTACCAGAAGCCTTGGGGGAAAGTGCACAGCCCTCTAACTGCAAAGTTATGGAATAATTTGCCCGTGACCCATCAGTTAATGTTTGGTTTAATCTGCACAGCAAATTTATGTATTTTTATCATAGAGCCACAGATGGTTTTATTATCTGTAAGACTATCTAATCTTCTTAAAAGTCCTGCTCAGTTCTTCACCTCTCTGATAGCACCACTAACTCCGTCTAAGTTAAAATTAACTTTCCAACCCACTTTTTATTCCTTTCTTCCTTGTTTGCTCTCTCTGCTTGCCTTTCTCTGTTCTTTTCCCTTCATCCTTGCTGCTATTTATCCTGCAAGAAGAGCCCTAGAAGCTCAATACCCATGGCAGCTTATCCTATCAGCACGTCACTCTAGGGCTGGGATGAGTCGGGGCAATACTTACTTTCCCTGAGGTAACTGAGGTGAGACAACAGAACTTCTGTGTTGTAGAGGGAGGTGGTTCGGAGGAAGTCATCCTTGTTCATTTTGCAGAGCTCCTTGCCATCCATGTTCTGGAAGATGGTGGTGTCAATCTCCATTAATCCATACTCCTTTATAGCCCATTCCAGCCACTGGCGCACGTGTTCCTGGGTCCATAGGGTGGGATCTGGCAGGAAAGCACAAAGAATGGTAACACTATACGCAAGCCTCGAGTCTAGCACTCACTGTAGCCCAGTCAAAGCATTAACCATTGTTTCCGCAGCCAAATGGATTTAATTTACTGATGCCAATGAATTTTGCCAAGATGAACAAGAACTGTGCTATAACAGGGCTCAAGGTGCGTAATTGATTTCTCTGACTCTCTGGCAGGGTGAGTTCTCTCGATTGTCTCCCACCTGCCTAAATCTTACGGGATTTCCCTATGCTTGGGAACAATATTAGTGACGTTTGACTGTGACTTTTCTCCCTCTGGAAAAAAGCTTCCAAAAGCAAACTCATCCCTTTGAAAGGGTATGCTTGTCACAGCTTCGGATCTGCAATGCTATATAATTACATCAGTGCTGTATAAGTCACACCATCCTTCGCAAGTGCATTACGAAGTCCCAACAGATGGCATTTTAAAATCTGAGGATGGCGGTATTTACGATCAGCAAAGGGACTCTGAAAAAAAATATTATTGCTTAAACAGAACAGCTTGCCATGTATCTCTGAGTCACATTTGTTCACCCCGCTGACAAGAACACAATTCTACCTCCGCTAGCCCTGTAAAACCAACACAGCTATTGGAGGGCAATGTGGATTTTATACTGTCTCATGCATCATTATCAACTGCCAGCAAAGCTCCAGCTGTGGAATCTTTATTACTGGCGATGACGTAAGAGAGAGATTGAACCCGGCTGGAGTTTCAGACCCCATGGTGATGGTTTGCTGCATCAGTAGTTAAAAAAAGAAATCATCCTTTGAGTTTTGAAAAGAGCATTAGATCAGAAAGTCCCAGCAAGAATTTGTGCCACGATACCATTTTTACAGAGTCATTTTCAGAGCATATCTGCATTTTCAGATGTTTCCTGTGCTGCTTCTCCCCATCTATCCCATTTCAAAATTTAAGCTGCAAAATCATGTTCCATTGCAGCTGGAGAGGATTGCAAAGTCAAGCTTAAACTTTGGAGATGTTTGATCTGTCCATCACAGCTGGCACATTCCTCTAAGATACACCTCAGACACCTCAGGTCCCGAGGCAGTTGAGAACATGGATCAGAAACACGTAGCCATCACACAGCTGGTAGGTTGTGCTTTGGGGAGGGACAAGCAACGCCTCTGCCACACATTTTGTAGTGTATAAAACAATGCCTTGGCCCAGGGCTGTAAACTGTGTGTGCTTGGGCTGCAGGGATCCCTTGACACAAAGGGTCAGGTAGCGGCTGTACCTGGTACGTTCCTGGGCAGCTGAGTTCCAGAATAACAGCATGAAACAGAGAAGTAAGAACAAGGAAGATATTGAAATTATAACTGTGACATTTCCTCACTGAATTTCTAGTAAAACCAGGTTGCTTAAAGCTGAATTTTAAACAAGGAACTTACAACCCCATACCTTTGCAAGTCTGCTTTGTGAAAAAAAGATGGATTTCCTTTAAATTTTGGCAATAGCCAATTTAAATTCTGCTTTCTAAGCACTGGCAAAAGACTGCAAATTTTACAATGTAAGTATTCAAGGGAAGATTCTTTTTTTTTTTAATTGAAAGAGTTGTTTGTCTTGAGTTTTGAAAAAAATCCCAACATTCAGAGGGCATAGTGACTTTGTGGTCTCCCTTTAAACAAACACTTTTGAATTTCAGATATTCATTCAGCCTATTTATCACTGCAAAAGACATTGAATGGTCTCTGAAAAACTGCCTTCTTGAAACATGGCTTAGAGTTCGTTATTATTACTATTGCAAGCCTAATGCGACATTATTCTTGCCTATCTTCACCCTAATGCGCTATAAATCTTTACTCTGGATTATATTAAAATTTCCAAATGCCTTTCTTGGATGAATTGGGCCTCATATCCTGCAGCCAGACTTCTGGGATGATGTTCATTATTGTCTTCCAAAGTCTGGTAAATCACTGCTATTTCACAAGTATCTCAAGGTTTTGATTTGCAGATGCTCATGAGGGGGAAAAAAGTCCTTTTTTTTTCACTTTCTTTCAAAGAGGAGATTTTAAACCTTCTCTTCCACTGAGGGCACTAAAAATCATTTCCCCTGTTTCAACAACACGCTAAGCTTTAGCCCACCCTTGGTCTTTTTAAATATGCAAAAAAAAGCATGGTGAAGAGCAGGATAAATTTTCCCTCTTGACTGTCTTTAGCAGCCGTTATAATGACTAGTTGGTATCAGCTGACACCTTTCTAGGCAATGTTGAGGCTGAAAACATATCTGATCCTGTCACCAATTAGGTTAGCCTGTCTCTCTAAGCTGATCCTAACAAGGGCTTAAACGGTACTTTGAGATTTGCTGTCAATCTTTTATTGGCTTCCCTTCATTACATTCAGTTCAAGTTTTTCCTTTTCATCCTAAATGGCAAACAAATGCTTGGGAATTGTCATCTGTTCGTGGTCAAGCCACGATCAGAAAACAGAGCTAAATTCCACGAGTACATTTCTTTCTGCCAACAGTTCATCTGCTTGAATCAGCTACAACCTTCAGCAAAACCCTCACAACACTGGGTGAAAAGCTGCACCCCTTGAAATTAGTGGAAGCTTTGGGACGTAAATTGGACCAGGACTTGGCCCATAATATCTCCCTTGCTGGAAAGTTCCCGGCTGGCCTGTTTATATCTATGGTGTTTATAAAGATTGCAGGGAAAAGACTCCCTCTCGTTCCAGGTTCAGACCTCACCGGTTGCCTGCCACAGCAGCTCTCGTCCTTGACTATCCAAATGCATCTCATGCATCCTGCCAATTTCAGACAGCAGATGTGGATAGCAAATACAAACAGAGAACTGGACAGGAATGTTCCTGTGTGATGATTTTTGGAAGGATAATGTAGTTCCTGCAAAATACAATTTTTCTGGTTTTCTACTTCTGACAAAAAAAATGAAAACAAAATAGCTCATTTGAATCAATATGACATGAAAGTGCATCTGGATCCTGCAGAGCATCATGGGAGTTATAATTTGGGTCCGCTTCATGCTTATTCTTGCCTATGAACTGCGCTGTTTGATCCCACCACGCATGTCTGAGGAAGCACTTCAGATTCTCCTCTAACACGTGACAGGAGATGGATTTGGTTCAACACACAAAACCAACACTTCATTCCAGAAAACAAAAAAAAAGGAGCACTAATAATCCACTTCTTATTCTGACTCAAGGTAGAACATACACCAGGACGCGGGAAATTCCCACTGGCCAGAAACTCAGATTTTTTTCCTTATTTTTACATGGTTTGTGAGAAAGAGAATTCCTCAGAGAGTGGATAAATAAGCCTTATCTGCTCAGCCGGATACTTAAGATAGTGCAAGAAAATATGACACAAAGAGTTTGAAGGTGGTGGTACCTGCTGGGACAATGACTCTCCTCTCATTGGTGGTCATGTTGGGAGGAGGCCCGTTCTTCTCATCCATGTAGGTGCTGTAACTCATTGGGTTGGACTCTGTCCCTGCTCCGACGAGTTTGCTGCATTTGTTCACACTACAGTCTACGGGGGACTCCCTGAAATGCGAAAGGAAACAGATGACTTGTCATTATTATGCACCTTTCATCCCTGCTGTAGCAGAAGGAGGTTTAGGTTACGGAAATGGCAAGTATCCCGAAGGTGAAAAGTTAAAGGGAGTTTCTTTACATGTGGGAGAGGCCATTCCCGGCCTGTCACCTGAATGTCATAAGGTGATATATGAATCACAGGTCTCATGGAGGGGATCTCTGATAATGAAACCAGTTGGAGGAAAGAGAGTTGGAGGTGCAAAGAAGAGTGACTTTCAGACAAAGGCAATGGTAGCTGTAAGGTCACACTCGATACCTCTGAAATATCGAAACTCATGAACCAGATAAAAAGCAAGTGCCTATCACATTGGTCTGTCTATCTGTTCCACTCCCTGCCCCCCTGCATCCTTTAGCTCAGCTGCATTTTAGCAGTCCTTCAGATACAGCTTGATGCTCCTAGGAGCCCTTGTTGGACTGTTTCGCTCTTGCAGTGTGTTAAAAACAGCCCTGCGCACCATCTTCCTGTTCTAGTGGAGATATCAATTGACAGAAAGGCTGTACTTCTCACCTCATGACCTAAGGCGTTTCTGCAGAGCTAATCAGAAATACGGATACACCCCCCTCCGTTTCATTAACGGAGAACACAAAATACCCGTGCCAAAATGACAGGATAGTCGCAGGAGAATACTGCAATATTAGCATGGTATCTGAAGCACCTTATTTATACAAGGCTGAATGTAACTGATCTTGTCTGTTCTTAACAGTTAAACAGTCCCAGGCTTGTCTGCTACTTGGATAGGAAATCTAGAAATCTTCGGTGCCTTAGGCGTGAGTCAAGAACTTCAGACCACAGAAACTGTGTGTGAAAAAGGCTCTGGCTCCAGTTTTACTTCTGAGGTGGTGGAGTGATGAGGAGGGAACATTTAGCAACTCAGGTGGCACTGTGCTAAGACCTGGACTACATGCAGACCCTTGGCAAGCAATAGGCTTTCTCTGTCCTGCTCTGGGAGAATTACGAGCCTCCAAACCACAGATAGGGAGCACGGATTTTGTTTTTCTCCAGCTGCAGTAGTAACTCGTGCTTTTAGCTCTAGAGGTCACTTAAAATACCAGTCCGCAGCCTGCCACATGCACACAGCACATCCCAGCTCTGAAGAAGGTACCAGGAAAGGGCAGCGTCGTTGCCCTCACCCGTACGAGGGTGCATTAATGTGCAACCCCTACGCAAAGCGAGCGCAGAGCCCATATCCAGTGCAGTTTAGTCCACTGCTTTAATCGCACAGCCATCCTTCTTCCCTGCCAGAAGCAAAGTGGCCTGGAAGGAAACCGTTCGCTGAAGGGTAAGAACTGTGACAGTGCACCAGATCCCACCCTCTGAGTTCAGCTGGCAAGACTTCCAAGTTTGGACACTAAACAAATTTGTTTCTTAATCTGAATGGGGGGGGAGGTAGAAATTACAGAAATTCAGTTATCATGGCTGGGAGATAAATGCTCCACCGAGATATTCTAAGGCAGATGGTAATTTTTTCCTCATGTCTTGCTGAGGGAACGTTGCTTGAAAATGGAAATAAGATGTATAACTTACACATGTTCGAATTTAAGGTTTTACTATTTTGCCTACTGTTTTTCCAGGCAGGGAACCAAAATCCGCCTTCAGAGAGGCAAACTGCTGAAGGTTTAATGTCCCCGTGGCAGTCAGAGGAGAGTCTGAGCAACTGCAGGGACACCAGGGTTTTCACAGGGAATGCGATCATTTCTAACTTTCTGTTGAAATACTCTGTGTCAGGTGTTAAATGCTGCCTGTACTGGCAGAGAAAAAGCCCTGAAGCAGCATAAAGGATCTTATTCTTTCCCGAGGTACAGGCTGTCCTGAGAAGACTCGGTGAACGGCGAGAGCATCTGTGCTTCAAGGTGTCAGACTCTGCCGGGCTGAGTGCTGACCGTCCCCGGGAGGTGCCCGACCTCCTCGCCTGCCCTGCCCGGAGACCAGGTGCTGACTTTAAACGGTGCGGGCAGCCCAGCTGGTGGGACAGACCCGAACACACACGTCCCCACGCAGTGAGGACGTATGGATTCCTACCCGCCTTTGGGATGAAGTTCGCCCTTCTTCAGAGTCAACAGTAAAATTTTCTGGGAGTTCCCTGCAGTCAGCGCCTCCCAGGTGCTAGCAGTGCTGGCACAACTGCCTGCTGCCTAATGGGTTCACTCTCCCCGCCCTGCTCTGTAGTTAAATTTCCCTGGAATATACCCCCCTCGGTTGAAATACGCAATATTTGTGATAGAATAGTTACATCTATAATAGTCATACAGAACTACAGGATATATCCAGACTCTCAGACAAGTACATCGTCTAAAAAGCTTCTCTGCCTAGGAGTATACGTGTTTTCTACTGGCATGAAATGACACACGTGAAAAGACCACGGGGTCCTTGGCTGTCTCTGCTCTCTCTGCTAAGTATTGGGCGTGTTCACATGACCAACACAGCAAAGTAACAAAAATAACACCGACACCGTACGGTATCTCCTCGGTGGTTTTGTGATGATTTTTCACTTTGCACATTCTTGGCTTGGCTGCTAGAGCCCTGCCAGTCCTCTGCCTTGCTCTGTATGTCTCAGCAGCCAAAACCAGACAACCAAGTATCGGAGGCTGAGATCTGAAAAGAAGTTTAGGGGACGGAGGTGTCCTCACCAACCACTGATTTACCACTGTGGGAAGAGAAGCCACTCTGGTAATCCTGTGGGACATGTTAAATGTGCTCCATGCACCTGACAGGGTTGTGTCTGTGTGGCTCTATAGAGGCCTCCCTTCCTTCTGAGGAAGTTTTCAGGATGGTTGGATCCAGAGCTAACCTCAGTGGAAATCCGATAGCAGAAGGACAGACATAACTGGGAACAGCATTACCAAAACTTAACTGGGCAGGGGACTGAACTGCCCTTCCCTTAAGAAAAATACCATGAAATCTTTAATGGCAGCAAGCAGGAAGATCCTTACTTTTGTGTCCTCTGTAACCCAGCATTTCCTACCAGATCCAAATGGAGCCTTTTATTAGGAAATGAGACAGCCCTACCAGACCGAATCGTCTCTGCAGCTCCTGGACACCCATTACTGCACAGCCCCAGCCTAAGATGAGGGATTTAACAGTATCCCAGCAGAAGGTAGGTGTAGCTGTGGGCAACACAAAGAAGAATTCAGTGTGGGGAACAACTACAGTATCAAATGAGAACAGGGAGCTGCGAGCCATGAATAGTGTATTCATTGAGTATAGCTCCTTTCTTAGTTCATGCATTACCCACAAGCAGGCTTAGATTTATATAAAAATTTCCTCATTATTTGAAATGGTTTGTGCGAGGGGATTTCAGATGCCAGATTAATCCTTGACTTTGCACAGAGACTTCAGACTTTCAAGTGGCTCTACATGCTGGACTTGCTCAGTTTCTGGACAGAAAACATTGTAGATCTACTAAGGTAAATGGATATAGGCTGCTTTCACAAGGTCTCTTAAGTATATTCACTGTGGCAGTGACAGAGTCCAAGGAATATGAAGCAGTACTCATTCCCACTGTCCGTCCAAAGACTCTTCGTTCCAGCAGCTCCAGTAGCAGTCTCTGGGGATGCCAAGAGCTTGGTGTTTTGGGAAAGTTTATGCTAGACTGGCCAAAATGGACAAGCAGCTAGCCTGGCATTGACTAATAAATCCTCTGTACAGCTTCAGCCTGTGCTCCAGATACCTGAAAATAAAGCAATTACTGTCCCAGGGCCTCTGTCTAGGAATCACCTTTGGCTTTCATTCGAAAGAGCAAAATAAGGGATTTCAGTGATTTCTGAACCTGACTCAGCTGTGGTCAGTGGGATATTTCCGCCTTCTTTCTATCTCTTTCTTCCTAGCCTTTCATTCCTCCTCTCTTCCCATCTTTTTTTCTTTTTAAATTTGCCACTTTTTGGTGTAAGTCCCCATTTGGTCATCTCAGCTTTAATCTTTACACTTGAAATTAGATTTTAATTTTTTTTTTTTTGTTCAGCAAAGGAAGTAAGAACAGACATACTGTGATTCTGCTTGTGGTTCCCTCTTACAGGCAGAGAACAGAGCTATCAGGGCAGAATCATGGCTCCTTGAAACTTGCATCTAACTGCACTTTAACACTGCCTCTCATCCCGCTCGCAGGAATGCCTCAGGAGGAGGTTCGCACCAAAAAAGACTGTAAGACTGCAGAAAGAAGAGACAGCTGTAGAAAGGATAGAAAAAGACATACAGGTTCCAAAACTCAAACTGCATGAGGAAAGCACAGAGGCTCAGTAGGGTCTAAAAAATCGTGTTTAGCACATCCAGGTAAAATGCAGACAGGAGGTAATTGCACAGTCTGCTGCTCTGGCTGGGGACTAGAACAACGCAGCGAATCCCACTAGAGGGCTCACACGCTACTTAAAGGGGATTTTTATTCTTATAGACATCATAGATGGTCCCTTTGTTTTGTTTTGAGAAAATCATTGTGGCATAAAAATGTTCTGAGATCCCTGAACCTTAGCATTCTTTTAATATTCTGAAGTGACAGAATGTCTCCAAAGCATTTTCAAAGCACTGGCTTCGTTATTTTAGCTAGACAAAATTTGTAACATCAGTTGGAATCACACAGCGAAGTTTGCCCGCATCCTTGCACACATCCAGCACATTAGAATGCTCTTTCACATTTGAAGATCATACAAATTTTGTAACATCTTTTTAAAAACCACTCTCTGAGTTTAGCTACAAATGCAGATCTGTAGTAGCTCAGTAAATACAGTCAAAATTTGGAATGGCTATTGTGTGGTTCCCTCTTTGCGTTTGGAATTTATGTAAAATACAAGGAAAAATCTATTATTAAAATGGGCTGTAAATTGGGTTAAACTTTACCCAGTATTTTTCTAAATAATCCTCCTCCTTTATTCATTGGAATTTAAAATGTGAATGATTTAGCTGTTTGGTTTTTTTTTTTTTAAATATAAATGACTGTACTTATATTACAAAAGCAGCTAAAAGCCCCAACAGAAGTCCAGGCCTAGCGTGTTGGGAGCTGCACAAGCACACTGTAGAAGACAGCTCTTTCCCTGAACGGGCTATAAACTAAATAAACAGAAGACGCAAACCCATCCGAACATAAATTGCAAGCCACGCTTGCAGTCCCCGAATGGATGCGGAGATGAACGGCATACACCGCATCTTGCAGTAAACCCACGGAAAAGCTGGACCTCTATTTTTTGTGTGCAGCAGGTCAGCACTACAAACACAAGACTATTTCCCTTTCCCAATGCCTAAAGGGGCGTAAGAGGCATGAGGATTTTAATTTTTCTGTGTTGGGTTTTACCTGCCTAGTGTTTAGACACTAACCACTGCGAAACACAACTGTGCCACTGGGTTTTTGTCTGAGCAAGCAGCTGTCTGTGAAGGCAAGGACAGATTTTGAGGCCATATACTGCATCCACGTCTGTAATATTCGAAACTTTCACAAAATTTCTACTTCTGAATCGTGCAATAAGACAGAAGTCTCATCTTCTCCCCTAAAACGCAGATCCCTGCCACTGCCTGAATATCCCATATACACAGTATGCAGTTATCTGGGAAATTCTTTCCAATTTGGGAGTAAACCAGGAAAACCCGACATGGGGTAGAAAGCTGGTCAGGCTTTCCACGTTGTTTAGCACTTGGAGGGACAGCTCTGCAAAACAGGCTTGGAGAGGTTCTTCAAAGACCCCTTCTCCCACCCTGCTGAGGACCAACCCAACTCATCACGCTATACCTCACAGCAGTCAGACCTGCTTCTGGTTGCTGAGAAAAGGAAGAAAAGCTGGACACTGTCCCTTACCGTCATCCAGCTCCCTCCACTGTCAGGTGTCCTATAGCTTTATCACTCCCTAGAGTACATAAACCACTCTCTCAATGAGCAGAAAACGCCAGTGCCTCAAGTACAGGTGAAACACAGAATAAAGGCTGCTCCCTCTAATGAGGCAGCTGGAACCCGGTAAGAGAGCGTGCTTGAAAAACAAGAGAGAGAAGGAGAGGCAGCGAGAGAGGGAGGGGGGATAGTTTTGTTATTCAGTCCGCAGTTCAAGTTAATCTGTATTGAGATTGGCGTTTGCCGCTCAGATGGTGCGTCAGTTTTGCCAGGCAGCTGACGGGCAGAGGAACAAGCAACTGGAGTGGCCCAACCCGTAACAATGAATGTGATGGACATGGGGGGAAAGGGTAAATTTTTAGCCATGAGTAGGGGGAGAGGATGGATAAGTCAGATGAATGTTCTCATTTCTTGGGTGGATTGGAGCTCTTGTGCTAACAAGTTATCAAAAGGCAAGGCTGGAAGCTATTTCAGTGCTTAGTTCTGACATTCATAACAGTCTTTTCTTTTTTTCTAGTGGGTTGGGAAGTTGTTACCCCTTTTTTTAGAGAGACTGAGGACACTTAGTTGCTGCCTAAGAATCTTGTAGTCTTGAGCAAGCCCATAAAGAAGGATTTCCTTTTTGCCCAGAATAAACACACTTCTGGAGGGCCTTTCTCTGCGGGTATCAGAGCACTTACAGTTGTTAATGAATCAGGTTGTCAAAGCAGTATTATTTCCCTTTTTTTCTGAGCAGATGAGGAAATTGTAGCACAAAGATCACAATGGAAGGACAGCCCAGTACATTTGATTCCCAAGACATGCAATACACATACAAGGAGAACGTTACATAGTCTTGTGGACATACAAGTGCACACACGTGCAGAATCTATACAGAACCTGCGCTTACAGGATCTGAAAAGCACAAATATGTGCTGCCTGAGGTAGCTCAGCGGATGTGACAGGACTACTCCTTCCCTTGGCTCTCCAAAATTTGCTAGTGAGACAGACAAGCAGCATAATGGGAGGAAACTCTCTCCGTGTGTTGGTCTGACACTATGGGTGCGAGCAACTGATGCAATGCTACAAAGCGCTTCCTCACATGATCGTGGGAGCGTGTTGCCTGTGCCATACGTGAGGCTCATTCTGCCACCTCAGTTCTCATGGCTGGGTCACCTCTCCGCAGGATGAAGAGGCCAGACCTGCACAGCACCATGCACAAGCCTCCCTCATTCGGTCAGGATCCCGCTCTGCATTGCCCTCTTGAAGATTTTAGGGACGGCTGAAGAAGACTAGCCTTGGTAACCAAAGGTAGTCCTTATGACTACCAAAAACCCCAACCTGCTGGTTCTTTCAAGATCCATCCCTTTGTCTGCGTTATCCAGGGATGGTGGTTTTCAGGAAATAACCCATTTTCCTATGTTTCAACCTCGATTCTGAGATTGGAAACACTAGTGCAAAAATCCATGTAAGTTCTTCTGAAGTCCAGAAATGATACTGAGGTACAACCAGGGAAAGATCAAATTCAGTCTACAAATGATCACCAAAGACCAACTGACGCAAAGACCTTTATCTTATAGTAAAATCAGCATCTACTGTATACTTACGAGGAAAAAAAACATGCTGCTGTTTGAAGTCTTTAACACCATCATCTCACTATACAAGTCTGAAAGTGCAAGGCTGCTTTCTGTTTCAAACCCTACACTTTGCTAGGTTCTCAGAAACCAGGAAAATAGGCTGTTACACAAGCCCTAAACTAACCCTAAAGAAGAAACACCCTCCATTGTTTAACTGTCCTGTATTAACATTGTACAAATGTCAGAGATGTTTGTGACTTTGAAATTAAAATCAAATTAAAAATTAATATGAATTCCAAAACCTAATGCTAAAAAATAAAATAGTTTTTTTAATTGTATATATTTAAAACTGAAATAATTTGAAAATTTTACACCTACAGTTTTTGTCCAAGAAGGTGCAATTTTTTCCTAGGCTTTTGACTTGTAGAAATGTTTTTTAAGATAGGCAATCTGAGCTGTGATAGTAAAATGTTTTCAAGTCTTTGGATTTCTCATTGATCAGGGAAATGATCCATCTCCCCGAGCTCTAACTACAAATGGTGGGGGACAGGCCTCCTACCTCTTTGGCTAAAAGCTGTAGAGGATCTGCCATAACCAGCGTCCCTTGGACGGTTATCATCACTGCTCAAAACTACCCCTGAACTCTCTTTTTCACCAGTGGTCACATATACTCACACAGAAGCCATGAGTGTATGACTTTTGTTTCGTTACACCTCATAGACTGCCGTAAAAGACCTCAGTCTCCTCTTTCTTCCCTTCTCCACCGAATAGCTCTCTAGTTTCATATGGTTGCTTCTGCCGTGGCAGAGCACGAATCTAGTTACAGACGGAAAGAGAAGTGCCCTCCAGTGAAGCCCATACAGTCCATTAGTGCAGCTTTCACTAGCTTCCCTCTGGAGCACTGGTATAAACACCGACTATTACTGCATGACCGACTCCATCTTCAGGAGCCCCCTGAACCATGGCACATTTGTGGGATGCTGAACTAAGTGATGAAATGTATAATTTACAACAGCGTTTACAGCATGAACTCTGTCCTGGCAGTCTCATGTCCCAGTCTGTACAGCGTTCATGGAGACTGGTGGAGATGCATGCTGCAGAACTGCAAGAGCAGGATCCTCAGGCCATTAACAAATGAGTGACAACAGAACCGCAGGGGGAGCGGGATATGGTCCTACACAAATAGCACAGGTTGTTGATATGCAGGACAAGAGCACGAACGGATGATGCGTGCTTTGCTTTTCTTTAAGATTCAGTAGATGTGGAAAGGGTCTTTCCTTACCTTGATCCATTCATGTGGTCATATTCCCTTTTTACATTGACCCGGACGGGCTGATTAATCCACTCCTGCTGAGGAGGCAAAGGGTTGATTTTGTGCGGCTGGCCATAGTCAGGGTTCCCTGAGGCTGTCATATCTGCCTTGGGGAGGTGAGTGGCAGCGCCGTATGTGGAGTCAAAGAGGGACTGGTCGTCGCTCACCACCGACAGAGCCTCCTGAGGAGAAAAAAAAAAACAAGTGCTCAGAGTCATGACTAAACTAGTAACTCCACTCTTATTCTCTCTTTGAGCTGGTGAGCACCTGCAAGGGCCCCACAGCTGCCCAGCGCTGTCTGAAATTGCCATCTGCCAGGATTGCAGGTTGAATCAGATTCTTTGGGGTCCATTAACCCGTATGCAAAACCGGTGGGTTGCTTAGCTAGCTGCTGTGTTGCTCTGGGTGGGGCAAAAGTTAAGGTTAACTTGACTTCTGCAAACAGTAAAGGTGGCTGTGGCGTGCTAAACCATTCTCATTGCTTGCTGTAAGCAGCTTCATCTGCAATTTCATATAGTTACCTGCCCACCTGCCTGCACTTGCTGGTCCAAAAACAACCAGAGAGATATGTAGTATGTAACATTTCTAGAGTGTCATTTGCAGGTCTATACATCTTCATTCAAAGGGGGTTGTGTGGTGTTTATATTTTGAGGTTACTAGTGAAGGAGAAGCAGTCAGTACAGGTCAGAGTTATGGGTGTTAGTGGTGGGATAAAAAATGCATTACTTTACACTTTTTGTTTATTTTGTGGGAAATGTAGGACTGGTGAGTTACCAAACTCTGCATTTCTAGAAATGCTTAAAAACAGGAAATTGTTATCCTTTTTTTTTTCCCCCTGCTGAAACTCCAAATGTTGACAAAAAGTTTTGACTATCAATTTCCTTGCGTTGATGCGCTTGGGTTTTCTAAATGAAGCATGCCAGGCTCATAAAGGCTTTGGCACAGTCCTGCCTTATTCAAAGTGCATCTGACAGGGGCTGCATGTTCTTTATGGAGCTAAGCTAACCGCACATAACACAGCTGCCATTATGGCTGGTAAGCCAGAAACTGAACGAGGAACCTCCCAAACTAAAAGCAACACACTACTTTAATGTGAGTTAATGGAGCAGACTTCTGAAACAAAGGCAGCAACAGACTCACCTACTCTGCGGACCGAGCACTCAAAAGACCCGTAACATCGATGTGTATGCAGCAGCGGGTTACCCGCGAACACACAGTCACTGTCTTTGCTTTGAAAGCTGGTGTGTTGCTAAACCCTCAGTGCTCAAAATTCACAGGACACGGTCCAAATCATGAGCTTTTAAAAATAATAGATTATTGCTCACTCCCCGCCTCCCCCCAGTAGTCGTTTCTGAGGTTAGTTTTGCAAACTTTTTCCACAACCAGGGAGGGAAACAGAAATTCTGAAAACTTAGAAAAGTGCAGCTGCTGGAATCCTCCGATTACACAAGAATCTAAGTGCAAATCAGATATTACCAGGCTCGTGATCACAAATAATGTCAATAGTTAGAGTCTACTGGGTAAACATGAGAATCCCTCTCAGCCTGAAATTAACCCACTTAGAAAGAGTCAGGTCAGTGCTCTACATTTACAAATATCAGCACTTTTCTATCTCAGATCTCAGATCACGTAACAAAACCAAATAAGCTTGAGCAGCCTAGAATTTAAGTGGGCCGACTAAGCTTGACTTCAGGGGAACCCTCAAACATCTGCATAAGTCCTGCTGAAGTTACAGTATTTGCTATAAAAATTTTGTCAGCAACCTCTCACACTGCTCAGCTGTGATGGATACAGCCTTTAAACAACGAAATGGGAGCTTTTACCCCACACTGCCTAATGCTGCATGTTGCAAGGAGCTCAGACTGCGTTCATCCCTTCCAGCAGCTTTTTCTTGGTGGATGCACAACCTTTCCAAAATAACCCCTCCCTTTCTCTGCTTTAATTAGAGTAAGCTAGGGAGTGGAAGGTGCCCCTCGGAAGAATTTCCTTGTGGTGCAATCCTGTATGATCACAGCTTTGTGTCAGAAACGCCTTAAAGGGATTCAGACTATCTCCAGGCTATAAACTTTGCCTGTGTAGAGAGGTACAGGAACACGAGATCTTCTGATGACAGCTCTTAAAAGAGAGCAAGCCTTTCCGTCAGAGGTAAGGATATAGTGGCTTGCTGTTTCTCTGATTTACTGAAGTCAGGATGTCAGGCAGGGGTTCCTAAATGACACATCTCCTGTAAGTCTTTGCTTCCTCTCAGTACAAAAAATGTGGGGTTCCCTACATTATGGCATGAGGTAGCAGGTGAACCCCAAATACCTGGGGTGCTGGGCTGACTTACAGCTGTGTAGACCCAGTCTAGACTAGTCAATGCATCGATCTTACTGGTCGGAGGCAAGGAAACCATGAGTACCACTACAAAATCATGAAATAAAATTTAAAATACTTGGTTTTGGAGATTTCCAGTCTAAAAACATACACAAAGTTGGATTTTTTTTAGGGAAACAATATCTGGGAAAATGTTTTTTCTGCCTAAAGCCATTTTTTTTTTCTGAAGAAAGGTTCTGATGGAAAAAAATCGGAAAGCAGGGATCTTTCTGGCTACCCCCCAAAAAAACCACCCCAAAGAACAGCCCTGGACTAGGACCAATGATTAGTGCCACATCCAAGTACAGCTATCTTTACATACACAGGCAAGTACACACTTTTCTCTGATATACAGAATATCTGATGGAGAAGCCTGCCTCCTCAGATAAGGATCTTCCTTGAATTACAAAGCGGCTGCTGGGTCCTGCCCAGAGCAGCAACTGGCGTTAAGGGGGATAATGATAACCTCACCGGCAGGCAGCAGTTGCACCGAGCAGCTCTGCATTTTGCTGCTTGAATGCATACAGACTGCAAACTCTACAGCCTTTAAAACTGTCTCACACAGGAAAAGAAATTCAAATGCGATGGCTGCCATCATGGCAGGCCCAAGCAGTTACTGAACCAGGAATCGTTTGAGCTAAACCCCTGAGTTAGTTACAGCCACAAAAGCTACAGACTCAAGGCTCTGGGGGAACTGAAGACACACAGAGCAGATCAGGCAGAGATAGTGGCTTGTAACACCTGCTTACGATCCGGGTTGTGCATGAAAATAGCAAACAAGTATTGCTGATTGCATGCAAGGGAAGTTGGGTGGCATGCTGCCAACCCCTGCTGCAGTCAGCTTCTCGGCGGTGTGTACATCTACAGCTCAAGAGAAAAACAAAGGGGTGGCAAGCAACAGGTAGCCGTTCGCCGGCAGGGTCAGAGTACGGGGACCGCTCAGATAATGTCCTAGCAGTGAGGGCTACACGGGGCGCAGTTTAACTCTCTTGGAAGAGGACAGGGCTCTTATGGCCCTGCCAGAGTGTCGGGCTACAGACCCAGATGGGGAACGTGTAAAACCTTTCTTGTACTCACTATCAGAGGCCCTGCTTGGCTAGGTTCAGTTTGAAGGACTAATCTGTTCAGGAAGTGTTTGGCTTCAGTTCTGGCTGAGGGAGAGATCAACAGTTAAATTGAATACCAGAGGGCACATTTCTATCCACTGGAATCAAGAGTTACTTAGCGTTTGGCGACGGGCAACTGGCACAACACATCGAGGCGTTAAAGGTGCTAACATAACCTACCCAGACAGGCCACAGCTCACCAGGGCTCCCCCCATGCTGTCGCCTACCGGGCTGTGTCCTGGAGCTGGCCAGACCGAGTCTGAGACAGGGGTCTTGTGTGTATTATTCTGGCATATATGTTACATTATATTGCCTCCGGGAATAGGCTAGCTTCAGTTTTTCCAGTTTTTAATCACATTCCTGGCATAAATGTGGCAAGTCCCGTCTACGGCAGCTTGCAGCGCAGCGATAGGCAAGTTCAAGTCCCTGTGAAGCACAGCCCCCGCCTTCGCAAAGCAGCCCACCGGTGGACCGCCACAAATGAAAGGCTCCCTTGCTATGACTGCTGAAACAGCTTTGCTTAGAGCTGGCACACACTTCTGGGTCCCTTAGACAGGAAAATGTGATATGGGTATTATTAATAACAGTTTATAGTTGTACGAGGCTCAATTTGCTGTTTTTATTTTTTTAGACGAGCCATCTAGACCCAGGTCCCAGGTCTAAGTGCTTCGATAAGGTGAGGGACACTGATTTTGCCCCTGTGTGCTGCAGGAAAGCCAGTCTGGTCTCCTGATCGCACAGGTAGCGTGTTGGGGAGGGCTGACAGTCCACCAACGCTTCAAGCAAGTTATCCCAATTCCTTACTGCGGAGTGGAGATGACATGCAAGCTTTAGTAAAAGTTTTTACTTAGTTAATGAATTGGGCAGGGCATTTGAGTCAATATATGAACAGAATGGGTCTGAGAAACAACTCCTAAGTAAAAATCAGGGGCAGCTGTGCAATGCAGATATATGAGGTGAATCATCACAATTTACCTCGATGTTCTTCCCTTCACAGTCCCTGGCACAGTCTCAGTTGTGCAGATGACTGCACTAATAACAGAGCTAGCCCCAGGATATCCTACTGTCCTCGCTAACCTCTAGAGCTTTGCCTCAGACAAGGCCCCTGAAAGTTCAGGTTTTTAACCTTATCCAGAGTTCACTGCCAAGGAAAGCTAGAGCTTCCCAGTTCCCTGGGTTCAGCTCTGTGAGAAAGGTGACAAAAGCGGGAGCTGGTGTGGTGACAGTGGTCAGTGCTTCGTCCCAGGTATAACCCAGTATCTACAACAATGGCTCTTTCCAGGTGCATGTAATGCGTTTTCACTGAATATTGACTTTGAGCTCTTTTCATTCACGTTTCTGGCCATAACCACATTTAAAAGGCATTGCTAAAGATCAAAGGTTCATCCTCCTCCACAAAGCTTGACTTATAAGAGAAAAAAATGCTGAGTACTTGAACGATCATGCCATGCATGGAAAGATTACTTCCACCTCTAAGGGGTGACTTTTTTCTTTTTCTTTCTTTGTCTCTTTTTTTTTTTTTTGCAAGACTACATCTTTGCCACTCTTAGTCCTGCGGGAAAATCACTCCTGAAATATTTTTGTAAAGAGAATATTACCAACACAGACCCACTGTCTGAAGAGCCCAGATTTACGATGCACAGCACCAAAATATGAGGCACCAGCAGCAACTAGCCTTACACATGGCTTGAGGTTAGCACAGAGGATCTATTCCTTGAACAGAAATAAGTCTGGCACTGCAGTTTTACAAGTCAGCACTTCTGCTGCCAACATCTCATACAAGCAGAAAAGAGATAACATCAGACTTACAAGAAAATGAGTCAAATATAAAATTTAAAAAAGGCGCAGAGTCTGTGTTCATCTTGGGGCAGCAAATTTGGATGGATTGGGCACTGAACTAGGGGGCGGGAAGGCAGAATATTGTTCTCATCCCTGCCCTTGATCTTTGGCATAACCTTTAGCGATGCATTCCCCTGTCTGTGCCTTTTTGCTCCCTTCAGTCCTGTGTTGCCTTGATCCGTGCGCACTGTAAGCTCTGTGGGGCACAGAGCCTCGTCCAGTGCTGCTACGAGAAAACAAACAGGACTCTTTTGGGTAATTCAAAGCAAGGCCTGGACTGCAATCCCTCACTCTAATATATCCAGTCTTTGCAGTACACCTAACCAAAACGGAAAGACAGAAAGACCTCTGCAGCTTTTTCAGCACACTTTTCTTGAGGTTTGCTCACGCTACTCCACCTTCCTTACAGGATATTGTGTGATTGGTGCAGGGACTCCACATAACTCCCCCTGGAAAATTATAATCATAGGCATTTTATTGCTAACAACCACAATCCAATCTTGTGCCCTTCACAATCAATTTAAGGCCTGCCTCTACAGCGGAGGATTTGCGGGCTGCAGCTAGCACCAGAGATCCATCATAACGCCGTAGTGAAAACAGCAGGCTGAGAGCCGTCACTGCCTAAAAGTCCTTTGCTCTACACCTCTTCTATCTACTTGCAGCATTGCACAGCAGCGGATGAACTGTTCTATTCACAGCATTTTCCAGCTGAGCTGATGGCATTCGGGTTGTGGCAACCTAAATGCTGGTAATCGGGGCGGCGGAGTTGTCCCTGCCCTGAGGAGGCGGGACAGGAGGAGATGCAGTCTCGCTTTCACTGCTGCAGCACCAGGACCAAGGATTAAGGAGAAGGCAGCACATCTTTAAGACAAAGTCCCTGCAGATTTGAGGCTTTCTTTGTGTATAAAGGAGGGCTTTCATTTAATTATTTTGATGACATCCCCCACTGCAATAATTTTGCTCTTACTCTGCACTGGACACTTGTTCAAAACTGCAAAGCGGGTCAACTACCTGGACAAACTGCGATGCAAGCTTTCCCCTGCAGCTCAGGCTGCCTTTCTTTCACTTTCCACCCAGAGTACTACATCGAAGCGTAACTTGGCAGTCTTAGAATACAGCATCATTTCTTCGCAATTCAAATAAATGGGAAACCACAACTTAGTAACTCATGCTAGGGGAAAACAAAGCAGGAATAAGATAGGCATAAATAGCAAAACCACACTGAAATTAGCCAGCTAAAAAATGGGGCAAAATGATTTTGAAAAATTTCTCATAAGGAAATATATATATTTTTTTTTTACATTCACTATTTCCATGAAATTTCATGTCAAGTGGGTAAAAGAAGGCTGCTAAAATGAATGCTTTATTATTTTGATCTCAAGATCCCCAAAACCTGACTCAAAAAGGAAAAAAAAATTAAATCATGCTTCTGTACTTCACTTTTCAGAAAAGCACTTGCCTTCATGCACAAGTTTATAGGGTCTGGACCAACGACTTTTCGTCTCAGTCTAGACTTCACATAAATCGGTTCAGAGCCTATTTTGGTTTGTTTCCAACAGGCCCCACACCAAATGGGAATAACCAGGACGCTCCTCCCCAGCGCGTTGCTGCGTTAGGGCTGGTGATAAGGAGGCTTTGGGGCAGCAGCCCCAGGCCCATGGGAAATCTCCAGGAGATGCCTCTGTGCGGTCTCAGCACACGACCAGGAGAGGAAGTGGAAAAAAAAAAGAACCTGCCCAAATTGCTGCTGTGACCTCTTGACCTCTTAGAAGTAATATGGTGAAATCTGAGGCTAGAGAGACTGGACATGTCTGATAGACAACAGATCTCCATCATACAAGTTCCTAAATCCTGGAGGCGTGCTGGAGCTCTTCCTCTAAAGAGAACGGCAGCTGTGCTTTGGAGCATGCAACACCCCCGCCAGTCTCCAGCTGGCTCACCCGCATCCCTGGGCCTATGGATAGGGATTGATTTCCCTAAGCATTCCTACCGTCTCGGGGGCTTCACACCCTGCTGGCACCCATACACGCTGGGAGCAGCGGATGAGGTGTCTGCCCATCAGCAGATGAGGGACAAATCACAGCTTCTGGCTTCTGTTCCCAGAAGGTTTGGGAGAATTCCTGCCCAGTTCTGCCAACCGAGACACGTGAGATGATTTAGGGCGAGTACCGAACCTTGTGGGTAAAACATGAAGCTTGTTAAAAGCGCTGGAAGCTTTGCCGTTGGCACGGCTTGAGCCAGGTTTCATTTTTTTGGCAGCTAATTTCACTACAAAAGGATTCGCCTCCGTGAATTAATCAGCATAACTTTGCTGAGGCGGGAGGACTATATGATCTGTCAAGACCTTTTCCAAGCCATGTCATGTTTCCAGAAAATCAGTCGGCCTTTCCCACTCTCCTCGACCAGTTTACTGTGCTTCTGTCACCGCTGATCTCTGCCCACAGCTTTTCTGCTCCAAAGTTGCCCATGCTCGCTAAGAATAACTTGACACTGCATGCATGATTGCTTTCCAGAGCTGGGCAGTCAAACCCACCTAGCTCTAGTTCACCTTCCTTTTATTTTTTTTTCCTCACCCTTGTAAAATAGTTGACTCGCACTGAGCAGATGCGTTTGTAAACAGAGACACATGGGTACAACTGTGAACATACACACTTCAGTAAATATTATTGTAGCATTTTTATGGTCTTTTCTGTTGAAGACACATGGAGGGAAACTGCAAGATGGTTTCAGAGTCTGGCTTTCTGACAAACCCAAACTATCCTGAAGAATAAATGCAGTCTACTGCTACGCAGAAATTCTGTGCTGAGGTCAGCTTTGTCCTGAAGCACCCACTGCCCGACTCCTCTCCTTGAGACAGTGCCAGAGGCTGCTTTTCAGTGGCAAATATTTCATCAGGAGTTTGCAGACTGACTGAGCACCTTGTTTCAAAAAACTTGAGCTCACTTTAAACTGCATTTGCCTGTTGCAATAGTGTCACCATTTCTCTCAAAGGAGAGCTTTTTGGTGGTTATTTTTACTCATACCAGAAACTGAGACTATATAATGATCCTGCTGGTTTTGTTTTCCTAATGCAAAGAGCAATCGAATCTTTTCAATATAAAAGGTTCGCCCTAGAAAGGAAAACAATAAAATGAGGAACCCAAAAGTATGGGGAGGTTTGTCACGAGAGAGGGTATGTCACATCTATGTGTCTCCTCTTTAACAGGCTGCCTTGGAAAAGGACATAAAGCAGAGTCTTAAAAGCATGAAGGAATAGGTGCGAACCACAAAATCTTATCTTTTCAATTGGGTTCCTACTGCCAAAGCATTGGAAACTGTAAAAAGAGTGTTCTCCCAGGAATTCAAGATCTGGGAGGTGGCAGTTTAGAGAGACACAAATATTTCAGGTTCCTCTGAGCTCTGACTCACCGCTACACCAATGCCCATTCATTATTTTTTATTTCGCTTTGATACCATTGTCCCAGTTACATTCACAAACACCGCAATCGTATCCTGTTTTGTTCTCTGACACCATTCCCTTCACAATCGCAGGAAGCCCATCAGGAAACATTCATCGGGTGCTGTTATGTTTCCATCCGCAGAGAACAAAACATGCACTTTCAGCCCAAGATGACTTATTCCAGACTAAGGAAAAACAACAGCATGAAAGAATCAAAGCAGAGTCTCCAGGAGAGAGCGCAGCATGCGCTTCTCCCCTGAAACAGGGCTAGGAGTCCTGAGCAATGCTCAACGCCTCTTACCTAGGGAATGCTTAGCGATGGAAAGGTTCAGCCAAAAGGAAATAAAAGGCATAATCCATCACTGACATCTACAGTGCATATTGCAAGGTCTGGACACTATATCAGAGGGGGCAAATACAAGTCCAACGCAGTCTCCTGCAGCTGAATCCTAAACCAGATGTGGCTTGAGATTTCAGGCGTTAGGGCTCGAGTCTATTTGCGTTCTGGGCTTGGCCCCAGTCCCTGAGCGACGTTTGGATTAAATCTGTGTTCAGGGTCTCAGTGCTCATGATATTCAGAACATAAATTCAGTGCTTCAGCCCAGAGCTGGTTACTTAGGCTTGTTGTCAAGCGTGCATCGTACGAAGCACGGAGATAAGAGGAAACGGGAGAGGTGGTTCAGGACTCACAGGAACGTACTTCTTGCCCAAGAAGCATATGCATACCCTCGATAGAGCACTGTGAAACCGTTACCTGCCTCTTAACCAGAAAAATGGCATTTACTGGGGTGAACAAGTCCCGAGGTTGAGATTTTCAAAAGAGCCTGAAGTTACACAAATGGCACACACATTTAGCAGGAGTTGGGAGCCGCAGTCCCTTGAATTCCTCTAAAATATTAGGTTTAAACCTCAGGAGAGAGGCCAGCCAAAAGAGGAGCAGTTAGCAACAATACCCAGACCGGGTTTTCCATTTCCTTTGCCCACTGATCCTGGCTGCAGATACAGGTGCCATCACTGCCCAGCTGAGCGCTTAATAAAGCCGTGCATTGATGCCTTCTGCAGAATACCCAGCCTCTGCTGGCTCCTTATCCAGTTCCCAACTGGTCTCCTCCACTTGGCAGCGGAACTGACGGCTGCCACCCTGCTGGGATGGCACGGATCTGTGTTTTTCTTGTGCACCGAGCCCAGCCCCTGTGGCTCCAGTGACGAGATTGTTTCTGCATACGCCTATAGGAAAAGCAGAGATTTTGTGAACAAGCCTGCTCGTGGCATTCCAAGGAAAACAGCTCAGCAGGATTACACTGAGATATTTTCTTTGTCAATCTCAATCGAGATATTTGAACAGGAAAACCCAGTTTACACCACTGGAAGTTCCCAGGGGCTTTTCATTTCTTTACAAAGAAGCACTGAAGTTTTCATTTCGGTGCAAGAGAAAGGTCCTGGAAGGATTCAGGGATAGCCATCGCTCTTACCTCTTGGACAAAAAGTCCAAATCCCATATGGGCACCTGGGCTGGAACCCAAAGTTAATATTACAACACAAAAAGGAGTTGACAAGGTGCTGTTCTTCCTAGGGATACCAAACATCACAGAGAAAAGACTACCCTACCAACACTCGTGTTTCAGGAAACTGCAATAGTAAAATAGCTCCTGATGCCTAATGCTATAGCGAAGCTATTGCTGAAGACAAACATACAGACTAAATATATACATCTAACTCCATCTCTGGTGTCCCATCTACTAGAAGCAACCAGTGAATGCTGCCTTCTGGCTAACTCAACAGCAGAAAACGTGAGGGTAAAACCAAAAAAAATTGGCTCTGTTTACAGCTGTGTTAATGTCCCCGTGTCTCAGTTTCTCTATCCGTATGATGCCTGCTCCAGAAAGAGCTCAGATTTTGTAGAGTGCTCCAATGTCCTTGGAAGAAGGAGGTCATAGAAGTGGCAAGTGTTATCCTAGGGCTAGAACTGCTAGACAAAAGCAAAAGCTATTCTCCACCAAGGCTGAGCAAAAAAACTTACAAAAATCTCTTATCAGTAACCATTAACAGAAAGTCTGTTGGTTTTATCAGCATGGTACCGAGAAGGGCTCTGAGCCTTGCTTAGATAAATGAGGTCTCTTGCTACCGACACCTCAAGAAGCCTGCGCCCAGGGATAGTTTTCCACACCTGTGAGATCTAATGGCTGCTTCTTCCCAGCTCCCCTCTGCCCTGGTGAAGCAGACCAGGGATGCAGAGGCTGCGAGCGAGTTCATGGCAGGGAGTTTCAAATGCTTTACTGCAGGGAAAGCAGGCAAGACGTAGAGCACAGGCTCATAGCGTGTTTGGGAGGGAGGGGGCTGGGAGCCAAGGCTCTCAACTCTCAAATCCCAGCACTGAGATCAATTCAGTGCTATGGCTTTAGGCAGGTCGCTTAGCTCTGCATCCCAGCGTTCTCCTCTGCCAGAGGTGATGCTAAAAACACATATAGCCAAGGGCCAGTTTGGGGCTGATTCTGTCAGGTTTCTGGCATCTCTAGGACCTTTACTCAGACCTCCACATGATCCACACTATCCCTCAGCAAATCCCCACCTGTAGCAATTAATGTGATGAGTTGGGTTGGGTTGGGTTGGGTTGGGTTTGGTTTGGTTTTAAATGAAAATCATTAGCTCTGGCTTGATAACTGTGAAGTACGAAGCTGTCAGGCTCCTGCTTTCACAGCAATGCGCCTAATTAATAGACAAAGCCAGTGTCTCAGGGGTGCCATGCAGACAGACATGAGGTTGTTACATTAATTTTACAGCATGGGAACCATTGCAAAGCAACCAAACACTCTGCTCAAAGTCATTGGGTAGAGTGTAGCTAAACTAAGATTAAAAGCTGGGCCCCCTAGAAAAGCTCACTTTCCTACAGAAAAGATGACTGCCTTTACATGCGACACTTTGTGATGTTTTCTGAGACGACTGCAGTACGTTTTCCTTTTGCTGAAGAGTTTCTTGCACTCAAATCATGCTAACATAAATAAGAAGCAGGCCTCTCGGCACATCTCCATGTTCTTAGCAGAGCTGATACGGCTGGTCTTATCTCTAACAGGGCAAGTCCCCTGAGCTGTGTTGAAAAGCCTTTTATCAGATGCAATTTAAAGAGAGTTCTTTCTGAGATGTAGTTCTGCAGCTCTGGCAGGAAAGTGGGGCTTCTGACTAAATCTCCTCTGGTTTTGTTTAGCATTGGGGTGAGGGAGTAGGACAAGGTCCTATTTGTAGGGCCGGCAAGACAGGGTTGCTCCTTGCGCCTTCCCTCAAACAATGCTCTACTCCCTCAGTCAGAGGAAAACCCTGTCAAAAATGGCTTAACGATCTTCTAATATTTCCATGCAATTAAAGGCCACATCTGTCTCACAGACCCCGTCCTCCTTTGCTAATGTACAGACATGAACTAAACAGTCTGTCTTGTCGATTCGCAGGGTAACAAAGGGGCCTATTCATAACACAGGCACTTTGGCTATTTTGTGTGTGTGAAATGAAATAGAGTTTGCATTTGGAGAATAACCTGTGTTGGAGCTAGCAAGAGATTTCTGCTCTAATAAATCAATCAGCTTTACCGGCTAATAAAATAGCCCCCCTCCTAATTCTGACTGTGCTAACCAGACAGCCACCCTACAGAGAGGCAACTATGGTTTCTGCGCAAAAGTGAGAACCTGTGCTAGCTTGCTATTCAAACTCTTAGGAGGATTTAAAAAAAAAAAAAGGTATCAGCTTGGCTGGAACTTTTCAAGCCACTTAAGAGAAGGAGTTCTCCCTGGCCCAAGGAATTTGGGTGTCATCGCTGCGGCCTCAGCTGTGCTAGTCAGTGGGTACATGTTTTACCGCTGTCTTTAGCTGGCGCAAAGCCAGGTACGGTTCTGCTCTTGTCTTTGCTCAGTTCTTTCTGAAGAAAATGGGAGCATTGCAGAAAAAAAAACCCCAACAACCAACCACCCTTCAAAGACCCATTTCTGATTTGTTAGTGAAATTGAGGGCTTAAAAAAACAAATTGAGGCACATTTTGGCATAGTCCCAAACCAATACCAACATTATGTTTTCCCCTGACTAAGAGTTTCAGGCAATACCTGCACGTATAGCCAGAGGGACAGGGCAGCGCAAGGAATATATTACTGCTTGTTTAACATTTTGCTTGTAAATGCCTTGGGGGAATGGGCTGTTGGGGCTGGTTTTTTTTTGCTTTTCTGAGCACATTGGCACGCGGGTCCATATTTGGTCATGGTCTGTATCTCTGCTGTCTTAGTGCTTTCACAATACAAACAAATACACTAATAATGTTCACACCTCAACATACCTCATTTCCTCAGCTTTCAAGTGAGCAGGAAGTGTACAGGAAGCACAAGAAGAGATGGTCCTGTGGTTTCAATACTAGAGTGATATTTGGGAGATGTGGGCTCAAAATTGCTTGTTCAACCCAAGTGAAAGTTCTCTGTGTAAAATGAGGGGCAAAAGTGGGTGTCAAGGCCACAGGGTAAGAGATGGACAAACCCAGAATGTGGTGAGATACCTTTTTCATATCCTGAGAAAATGATGGAGGTTGTGAGAAATTTTCCAATCCTGATGTTGGACAGAAAGTCAAAATGATTATCCAGAAAGTCAAAATGATTATCCAGAGAAGTCCACCTTAAGTGAACTGAAATACTTTGTTTCAGATATTCTGAATGTTTCATTGCAGTTGTAACCTTTTCAGTTTTCTTAAAATATTGCAATTGGCTTATGTTTCTAAATGAAGAGCAGTTTCAAAACAAAACCTGGAAAACTTGAGAAAGCACCAAGTAGGGCTTTCGGCAAACTGTCAGAAATCAATCTTCCAGTGAATAGGTAGGGCTTTGATAAATTTGCATCTTTCTAACGAAAAGACACTAAGTTGAAAAAGGTCAGACCGTATCTAACGTGAATCTTTTTGTGTACGTCCCCGGTACAAACACAGTGTGAATATTGTTACAGTTTTTGGAGATGGGGCCAAATTAAGCCTTTTTAGGCTTGCTACCATGCCAGCAAAGCCAGTAGAAGTTTTGCCTTTGTCTTTGGGGTGATGTATGATCGAATCTTCCATGTAGCTGTTTGCATATTCGTGCACTTAAATGTGAACACATGAATGACTCCAACTCAAACGCACACAGTATGCACTATCTGTCCTGGCAAAATTTTGATATCTAAGCAGTTAGAGCCTGTAGACTTTTAATGCCATTTTTAAGGCTTTATACAGACACCTATAGAAGTATTTAGATGCTGAGACGTATTTTAAGAAAATCCATGTAGTTCTTAACTCTGGATGATTTCATTTGCCTGCGTGGGTACGTCAATATCTTTAAGATTTGGCATTTTGATACCATGGTGACTAAAACTGTGCCAGATTCCTATCCTGGAGGGAGGCGGAGGTCTCCAAGAGACACACATAAGGACCAAATAAAAACTGCAGCCCCGTTCTGGGATACCTGACACAGACTGGGCTGACCAGCTCTTGCAGGCCTGAGCTGCATCCTCGGGGGTCTGATTCTCCTGGAAGTCCTCAGCTTCTCGAGGAGCCCAGGCACAATGGTGATCCTCATAAGGGACAGGTTCTTACTGGTTTGGAAAGGTCCAACATGAACACCAAGGGAAGAAGCATGTCTTCCTCATGGCAGGTCTAACAGTCCTCATCAGCATCCTCTTAAAAGCAAGTTTTTTGCTGGCCCGTACTCAGTAATTCAGCAGTGCCTCTTGGTTAGCTGCCCTGTCTGTTCCTGTTAGTTTGCGATGATGATTAAGACAATTTCTCTTCAATGGGGGCAACAAAGAGATTTGAAACATTGCTTCAGATGATGTTTATAGGGTCAACAGTAAGACAGAATATCAGTTCCTCACACACGATGTAGCTTTCCGGGGACCTGGGGTCTGTTGGGTGACTTGGTGACAAAACACCTTACAGAGCTGCTACAAAACAGGGGTAATAGTGAAAGTGACCTTTTGGGTAAAGCACTTCAAAATTAATGGATGCAAAACGCCGTGTGAGAGCTAGGTATGAACAATCCAGAGAACACAGGAAGAAAGAGCTCATATTAGCGTGCCACACACTTACTCACACAGCAATTGCAGTTCTCAGAAGCTGTAAAGTGGAGATGGTGGCATTACAGCAGCACTTCAAGAGATTTTGAGAGATCTTAGGGCCTCTCTTGTGCCTTGGAGCTGTACAGATTCAACTCTTCCCCAAAACTCACTCCTTTTGGTTGGGAATGAGAAGGCAACACAGGCAGAAAACCCAGAGGCTGGCTTGCAATATTCACTGACTGAAGGCATGGGCACCCACTATTTGGCTACACCATAAAAGCTGACAGAAAAAACTTTTGCTTCAGAGGTACCTGTTAACAAACCACAAAAGGCTACACGATTGGAAATCTGGCATGCACCAAGCAATACAGCTAACGAGGGATCAAAAAAAAATATTAATATTGCCAAACCCCTACGTGCAGGTGTGAGAATAGATCGGCCTACCTGGAAATATGAGTCATCTCCCAACAGGAGCTGGTGGGGCAAAAGCTTATATGTGGTAACGTGCTAATGAGACAGACAAAGGTAGGTGTGGGGAAGCAGAGACCGTGGAGCAGCCTCTCTTCTGTTTTCACAGGAGAGCTGGGGAGTCTCAATTACCTTCCAAGGGCTTCGGATCAGGTTAGACCGTGTCTCTGACTTTATGAAAACAATGAACTGTAGGGGAAGCAGGTTAAAAAATGAAATGACAGTGCCTTAAGCTCCCTCTTTGGTTGTCCTTTCCCAGCACTTGGTGCCCAAATGGTCTGTCTCACTTTCCTAGAGCGGCATGCCCAGAGCGTGGCCCACAGCTCCCTTGCCACAGGTATGTAGGTTGGAAAGGACCCCTAGAGATCATGGCAAGATACATTTTAAATATCTTGTACACTGATATAATTAGAGATGCTCCACTCTCCCCTGCTACTTCTTCATGTCACAGTAGATGCAACATGTTTAGGGATGCCAGAGGATCTCAGGGTTAATCACCAGGGAAGCAATTTTTTCAGTATCATCAAAGAAAAATGTTAGGTGGGTGTTGTTAAACGTGTCAAAATATTGGCTTGCTTTATCTCACAAACTAAAGGTCGCATTTAGGGGTAGATTTCACGCCACTTTTCTTGTCTGTGAAAAACTTTTCTTTAACATGCAATCAAACAAGACACAAAGACGTTATTCACAGCACAATTGTAGTAAAATCAGGTTGAGAGCCCAATTATTTGGATTCTCATGACACTGCCTTAGATGCTGAGCCATAGTGTGACATGTAAGGAAGGTGTTTTCTTTAGGGACATCTTCAAAGGCATATGTATGAATCAGGCAAGCAAAATACATTTTGTCTCTCATGTAAAGCTTTTGAAAATCCCACTCTCTGCCTTAACTCAGTTAATATAAAAATTGCATAGAGGGAAAATCTCAGTGAGCAGGAGCAGAGCATTCTGTCTCTGTTTCATTCATCAGGCCTTTTCCCCCCCATACTTGCCTGCTATTCCCATTTCCTTCCTTGCCTTTCACATGAAACGTATCCATTGCACACACCCACTCTGCCTCATTTGTTCACATGCGCAGGCAAATTGTTCTACAATGATCTTTTTTAAAAATACACTGCTTCTGAGCACTTTTTTCTTTTCTCATGGATAGCAGCACATGGATTAGCTATTGGGTCCTGGTCCCTTTCACAAACGGGGCAGTTTCTGTTCGGTTTGTCCATCTCATGATACCTTGGCAAGATTCTCTTCTTTAACCATTTTCTCATATAAACTGAAGGAACAATTTAAAATTGCTTTTGTTGAATGAAGATGGGACTGACTATCTGATTAAAACTGACCACATACTGAAAAGACAGATCCAAGCTTAGTAAGTCTGAGTAACGTAAATCTGGGCTTGTTTTTCACTTTAGGAGGGAACTTTTTAAGACGTAACCAGTACAACATCTTCTCTGGAGGTGCCCACATTCTTTTTTATATATGGCCCTAAGGTTTTGGCTTAATTTAGATGGAAAGTCTAAGCCATTCGGCAAGTATTCATAATTCAGGCTTTTAGTTTGTTCTGTGTAGTAAAAAGCACATTGCCAACACTATTTAAAAAAATTATCGGTTTGAATGAAATTGCTGAGTTAAAAATTATATAGTTACATGAACTTTCAGTCTCGTCCTCTAAAGACTTAATTCATACATTAGAAGGCAGGGGCCTCCCTCTGCAATTTGTCTGCTTTCTTCTCAGTGTATTTATGTAATTCACAAGCAGATGTAAGTGTAAATTTTGCTTCTGTTTTCACCAAAATAACAAATCCACTTAAACAAAATATACAATTCAGTAAACATCAAGCATAAAACATTCCGGGAGGAGTCTGCATTTTTTTTGCTTATCTCAATTCCTGTTTTAAGGTGTGTGTAATTTCCTTTAAGTATGAGAGTCAATTAAGAATGTGCATAAGTTGAAACAACCTGGGATGAGAAGTGTATATGACCGTGACTCATTATATTCAGGTCAACTCATTGATTCCCTAGCACAAGAGTTTACCATTTTCCTGCCCTAAATTCTTTACATAAAGAAATGCTCGATTCATTAATGATGAATGTTACGCTCAGTGGAACAATGAGAGGTTAACTGACAAATAATGCATTTGTTTAGAAAGAAAAACACGTTTTTACTCAAGCCCATAGCACAATCAGCGAGAGAAGCAGAGAAGGAGGTGAATGTATGTGTTACTATGTGGATTATAGTCACACCCTCACCCAGACACAAACCCTGTGCAAGCTGCAGTAAGAACAACAGGAAATGGCCTGGGGTATTTATAGCATTATTGTGTTTATCCTGAAGTGATGTTCTGCACAGATTATTATGAAGTTTTTCGTGGGAGAGGATACAGCTTGTGTCAGCTGGAGATTTGCATGCACTTCACCCAATATGCTCTCTGCTAAACTTGCATAGTCGCCCCTCTACCTTTCTTTGCTTTTTAAAAGTTTGCTGTAGAGTGGGACTTCTCTGCAGCTGACGCGATGGGCCACCCCCCGCAGTGCAAACAGGAACCCCGGTAACCAGTATGTTTGGCCTAAACCTATTTATTTCACCAGATTTACAAATCCACAGTGAGACATCATGAGAAAAAAAACAAACCCACACACGTCAGTGGTCCTGAATTTCTGAAAAACGCAGTCCACGCTACACCGAGGCAAAAGTTCTTCTGTGCATTTTGGGTCCTATTGACAAAGAAATTGATAGCACCAAACCCCTTTTATCAGAACCCAGGGCTCGCTCTTCAGGACAGATATTAGTACATTTCTGGGATTCTCTTTCTTTGGAGAATCATTTCCATGTCCTTTATTTTCAGGTAAGGTAACGAAATACTTTCCCATTTATCCCTTTCTCCTGAGGAGGCATTCAGCAAAAAGTAATAATTTTCATGGAAAGATCATCTACATATTCCCAGCCTCAGCCTTGCCATCTTTCTGCTGATCTGAACATTGTAAAGAGACTTTTCCTAATTCATTCCCATTGTCTGAATTTGGCCTGAAGTTTGACAGAGAAAAAAACCCACACCATATATGGGAGATGAAATAGACGATAGTATAACAACTTAGTATCTCTGTAGGGTAAAAAACCCTCCACCCACTCACAAAACCTATGCAAGCATATATCCATCTATGCAGACCAGTTTATCTCAGTGTGAGATACAGAATAAGGAACATTAAAATAATAATGATAAAAAAGTGTAACTCAGGAAGCAAAGAACCTGTTATTACTTAATTGTCAGAACAGTTTTTTCTTATCTTAGTCATATCTCCTGAGGTTGGTTCAACTCACGAACGGCTCATGAACGTTCAGCTCATTTCTTTGTTTACACCCCATGATCTCTAAAAACCTCGATTAAAAGCAATCAGAAAAATCCATCATATGACACTTAGGCCATTTACAGCCTGTGACAGTTATTAGCAAATGTTAACCTTTCCTTTGAGGAAACAGAAGGAAATCCTGCTTTAATTTAAGCTTTCAAACATCATCCCTCTCTATCTCTGCAGTAAATCAGAGCATCTCCATGATGCCATTGTTTGCAAATATAATAAGTCCTGGTTTTGTCTGTTTAAAAAACAAACAGCAACAGAAAAGCATCAGGAGGTCCCTATGAATGGGAGCCACGCTGCATTTCTGTATGTACCGCATTAATTAATGCAATTGAGCCAATATCCGAGCAAAGCTTGTTCCTGTGAATACTGTTCGAATCATTATCAGTTCTATTAGCGCTTCATTATGGTTGCACTGATCAAGACCAGATTTCCTGGGCTAATTTGCATCATATTCTGACAGGTGCTAGTCCAGGTGTCCTATTGTCATTCTGAATTAATAAACATGATTCAGCCCCCTCCTCCTTTTATCATTTGTGTGATAGAGGGAATAACAGAAATGGAATGGGCCTGGGGGGGGGCAAAACAACTTATCTGACTTCATCTCCCAAAAAGGCCTTTCCTGGGGTTTTGCCAGGTTTAATTTTAAAATGACGCGCTCACACACCACTTCCTCTGCATCACCTACCTGCCAAATTACTTCCATGCCCTCCCCTCATGGGCTTGTGTCTTAACCTTACAGGGCTGCCCATGGGACAAGTTTGCACGGTGCCCCATATTAAGATTTCTTTTTCCATCAAGTAAACTGAAAGAGCACAAGCCAGCCCCCAAGCGTTTCGGATTTGGACAGCCTTGCTCTAAGGTATAAACCTACTTGGATCTTCTTGTAGCCTAAAAGTCATCGTTGCACATCCTTGGCATTTAGACCCTGTCAGCATCTACAGATTGTACCCGTCTCCTTCCTTGACAATTCATCACTCACAGCCTGTAATTAGACCTCTAAAGCCATCTTTTTGTTAAAAAAAAACCTTTTTCTTCTTTTATGATGATCGTTAGGAGGATGTATGCAGCAAGCAACGAAGGGCTTTGGTTTACGGCCACATGCTTCACAGTCGTGCCATCCCAACTTGCCACCTTAGGCCTGCAAGCAGCACAGGCTCTGTCGGTGCACTTTTCCTGCTTTGGAATAGAGCCAGCTCCAGTGCCTCGGCACCGGGCTTCACACTGCTGGTTCCGAGCAGACGTGCACCAAGGGCCTTTTAATTGCACATAATCTTCATTAAAAGTCTAATTGTATTTATAACTGGGGTTTTAATCTTTTTAGGACATAATTTCTAGCTCTTCCCTGCGATCTTAAGAAACTCACTTTTATTAAATAAATGCTGATATTCTTGTGTAATTAGGATGCAATTCAGGCTTTCCAGATGAAAACCAAATACCACAAGAGCTGGCAACAGCATTGCCATGTCATCCAGCATTTCTCTGTCAGTCCTTCTACAGAAGTCAATCAATCAGCCCCGCGCTGTCCTGTTTCTTGCTGCTCTTTCGTACACTCTTATTTCTCAAAGCCCCTCCGGCCATGTGGTATCCAGAACCAAATGCTTTCTGACACGTGTGCTCGTATCATACGGAGTGTTTATTATGAGCCCAGCTTGGTGACATGAGAGTATTAATGCAGAGGCAGCTCACAACTGCACTGCCCTTGTTTGCTGTTTTCACCTGCCTGATAACTCTCGTCAGCTGAATTGCTCCTCAGATTTCTCAGGGCTTTTCTGGCAAAGAGGAAATGTATTTAAGCCTAATACCAGGCCTGCGCTCTTAGCCTTCGGGTGGGTGCAGGAGCTTCCCTCTCGCTGTCTGCAGGGGCATCTCACTCATTTCTGTGTGTTCCTCAAGTCACGTGCCTCTTTCTCTGCATTTAGTTGTGTCAGACCTCTGCTCTCCATTGCTCGTCTAATCTGCAATATAATTGTCCATCTAAAACTACAGGAGGCAAACCCCAGGCTTTCTTCGTTACCTTCACCAGAATGGGTTTACAACAATTGAAGCTCCAGCTGTTTTTGTGCAAGGAATATATCTGAATTTCCTAATATTTCTAGAAATTCATTCCACTCTGCCTCACTCCGCTAAGGTACGACTAGAGAGAGAAAACCCGGACTTCATGGTACATTTCTCAGCTCCTGCACTAAGGTCCTCTGTGCCTCGACCAAGTAAGATAAGGAGCGCTTGTCTAAACCAGGCTAACGCTTATGCCCAGGTGAATGACCGTATCAGGAGACCAGGCCTTCTATGCCTCAGGTTGCCTGTCTGGCTTACCTTGTGCATCTTTTTTATTTACCTTGTGCATCTTCTTTATTTACCTTGTGCATCTTTTTTACTAGGATGAGTAAAGAAGCAGCGTCTCTAAGTGAAACGTTTGCATCTGTGATCAGGGTTTCCACTGCTGCAACGCCCCTGCACCCAACCGCACTCTAGAGTTCCATGAAGCGGGGGAAGGCTCTGAGCTTGCTCAAAAGGCAAAACTCATTTTAACTGCATTTTCTCTCCCCTTTGTTTTTTAAGAATCAGCTTGCAACAAATGGCACTTGCTAAATGACTGTCTAACAAGACAAAATGGTGCAAACCTCCCAGCGTGCCCCCTCCTAGCTGGAAAGCACTTGTCCTTAGCAAGCCAGGCGCTGCGCCCCTGCTCACAGCCACTGTCAGGTGCATGCAGAAGAGGTTCCCGGTTCTATAGAGCATTGAGAGACAAGAGCTGCTTCTTGTTATTGCAGCCTTTAATGAAAATTTGCCTGCCATGTATCCAAGTGTGATCTGGAAGCAGATTTGCACCTGTCTCAGCGGGCCGAAATCAAACAATAACAGCGCTGAGAGAGCAAGTTGGTTAGCAAGCAGCAAGGGCAAAGCGAGTGGGTGACAGCCTCCTTGGTACGCCCCTGCTCTACTGCTGCTCATCAGATTCTTTTCATCAGATCATCAGAGCAAGGATTTTTTGTGCTTTACATGCACGTTATATACCTTTCTGCTCAGGAAAAGCAACCCACAGCTAACGTGACCTTTGCATCTTTGATTATCAGGGCTGGAAAGAAAAAAGTGCCCGTGAGAGCGTGTAGTACCGAGCAGACAATAGCCACTGCTCTCCCAAAGGCTTCTAGAAATGCAGTTGTGGGGTGCAGCTACCACCCCTCCTGCTCATGTTGAGGGTCTGCAACAAACTCAATACAACATGTGTTGCATGAGATTTCTGTTAATGCAGTTGGTTTAGGTTATACGGGCTTCAGAGCAGAGACTTTTTTTCTGTGTTTCATAAGTGACTATCACATTTTAGGTCCTATAAATAGTGTCTTTCCTTTCCTAGTTGCACAAACCCTGTCTCTTGCATCCAGCTGCTTTGAACTTCAGAGAGGATTTTCTATTGACGTTTTAGGCACCTACAGCATTCTTTATCCAGGGCTTACAAAGCTCTTTGTGAAGATTTGTCAGTTTTCAGCCTTACCTCAGAAAAGCATTACCCATTATTATTTCACAATTAGGAAAAACAAGGCACAGAAAGCTCAAATGGTTTGCTCAGGGTCTCTGGGTAAGAAAGAGCACTAAAGCCAAGGAGACTCCACTTGCAGGCTTCTGCTCTAATTACTGAACAGCATTCTTCAAAAAGTCTAGCTTTTTTTAAACAAGGGACATGTGAGCATGATTGTTATCTGCAGAGCAGAGTAGATACCAGATGAGAGATCTTTCCTCTTTATCTTTTTACTAAATAATAGATGACTGATTATGATCTTAGACGCTAAGAAAACTGTTACAGATAATTTCAGGTTTCTGAACATGTTTCTCTTCCAGAGGTATTCTTATCTATATAACCCATTAAGTTAGTCATAACAAAGAGTGAATAACGAAGTACACGTCTTGGACGCAACTCCTGGTGAAATTCTCCACCGCCTGCCTCAGAACAAGCAAACCTCAACTAGCCCTTGTGCTAGTGCTAGGCAAATACGCTCTGGAGGATGGCTCCTATTCCACAGAGCTCAGGTCTGGGTAGGCAAGATAGGAAAACAGGGAATGATCAGTCCTGCCTGGCAGTTCAGTGGCTTCCTGCGGCTGTACAGAAAGTCGCTGGCAGAGCCAGGAATGGAAATCAAGTGTCCTGGATCATAATCTCATGTTTTAAGCACAAACAACTTTTTTTCTTCTAACATAATCGCTACTCTTACAGCAAAACTTCTTTCCGAGCTCCTTTGTAGGAGTCCCCAGGGTGTGGGAGCTGGCCATCCTGCCCCACTTCAACACCTTATCAGTTCCAGATGAAATATCCTGCACATCAGCAGGTATGTAGCTGCACGAATCCATATCTCTGCAGTTCTGGGTTCAGTAACAGATTCAGATGAAAGACTAGAGCCAAGGACTTGTCCTGCAAAATGACTTTTGAAGCATTTTATGTGTACAATGCTACAGAAATCAACAGTGATAATCATTTAGACCTGCTCACCCCCCTGAACCTAGTTTGAATCCAGGTCGGTTTTGATGGAGTCAATGTAACAGCAAAGGTGTAAAAGGTGCATATTTACATATATATATATATATTTATATATATATAAAAAATTAGCATTGCCTGAGGCAGATCCATTTTTCAACTGTTTGCTTAACTCCACCAGTTTAACCTGCAATTTATACTAAGAGAAGAACCATGATCCTTTTATCTGCTGTAGCTGATGATACTCAAAAGCACTTTGTTTACTTAGTATATTGCACAGTCATTAAGCCTTGTATCAATAAAAACTGCATGTGCTGACACCATCTGTATCAAACACTGCTTCACGGACAAAGCTCATTTGCAGATACACCTAACATTCAGGTGTGGTCCATTCCACACAGTTCAATTCCTTACAGTTTTTTGACTTGTTACCTGAATTAGAACTATGGCAGGCCTGCTAATCTCTGTTAAAAAAATCACATACACACTCACACTTGTTATTAAAGACATAAATTCACAGAGGTAGAGAAGAGAGAGTGTCTACGAGCGCTCGTGTGTTTGTGAACGCCTGCATATGCGAGGTAGAGGAGGGCTTGGAAAGATGCATCTTGAAGCAGTGACGTGAATGCGAGGGAGCCAGAGGGTGGTTCTTGTGTGGTAGAAGAGGCTGTGAAAAGAGCACGCACCTTCCTACCGTGGAGGTTCATCTCAACAGGGGAGGGCTGTCCCTGCAGAGCTGAGCCCTCGGACCTGAAAATAGCTGGTGTCACTCATCTCATGACCTGGGCAAAGAAGGACCTGGGCAGCGTTTGGGAGAACGGTCCTGTCAGAACTCGGAGGGATTTCTTTTCACAGCCCACTCGCTTTCTGCTCTGTTGCTACACAGACCCATTACATACATGTTTCACCTCTCTGCTGGTGTACACACACCTTCCACATCACACATTTCCAAACATGTTTGCGTGGCATGTCAGCTAACCTCCTTCAGCCTGGCACAGAACAGTGCTGCTCGCAAGACAAGGTTTCTGTGGTTTAGGGTTATGTTAATTAATTAATTCTTTTTCATTTTTGAAAGTCTGCAGCTGCTAGTTTTGAAACGACCAATCTTAGAGCTGCAAAAGTATGAAAGAAAGGGTAAGAAATCAATGGAAGAAATAGACAATCCGAGTGGGGTCCTGACCATGTACTGGCTGCTATTTTTTAAAACACATAAAAGTTTGGCTTATGTAAGAAACCATCTGGTATTTAGGCCTAGTTGAAATTTTAGCTGTGTGCGTGTGCTCTGTGTATGAATCAATGGAGCCGCTTCACAGGCGCATGCACGTACTCTGCTGGACTCCTTCACCAGGCAGTCCAGGGCACTTGCTGCAAAAATCTGGAAAACCTATTGGACTTCACACCCTGCTCTTACTCCTTCTGGACAGCTCAGAATGGTCTTTGATCTAAGGGAAAACATATCTGCCCGTCACAGCTGCAGTGCTACAAACCCACGTTACAAATATGTGCATGACCCAAAAGATTGGTAGCTGTACCAATACCTCAGGAACACGGTAGAAGGTTGTTGACTGTTTTATAAAGAACATAATGGCAAGAACCACTGGGTTTCTCTCTGTTCAGTACATTGCACTGCAGGACATGCCTGCACTGAGATCTTCGTAGCTGCTGCTCGTGAATAGAAACGCAGTCAGTCCTACCTCGTAAGAGCAGCTACTCCGAATCGACTAGACAAGGCAGAGAGGAGAGGAAGCATTTGCTTACTTCTACAGATGAGAAACTGAGATACGGAGAGATGAAGTGAAATGCCTGAACTCATACAGGAAACCTGTGGCAGAACAACTAACTGAACCAGGTTGGGCACTGCTGAGGACAAAGACTGGAGTGAATTAACTGCTCACAGATTTTTCTGACTCACCAGAAGTAAAAAAAAAAAAAAAAAAAGGCATTGCAATCCCAGAATTGCATCAGGGAGGGTTCTTCCAGTGTGTGTTCATGCCAAGCACTGGGAACAGCGTGTGCCACTCCAGTGACTCATGCTGAGAGAAGACAAATTCAAACAGGAACAGGTGCAGCTGAGGGCTAAGGAATAACCGGGAGAAGGAGGGTATGAAAGAGATTAGAAGATTTTTGCTTATCCCGGCAAAACAAAGACAGAGAGAGGTATGGCAGTGGTCTGTCAATACGCTGGGGGCATAACATCAGGGAAGGGAAAGTGCTGTTTAAGCTAGTAGCACTGGCATGAGAAAGGTATAAATCGGTCATGAGCAAATGTCAGTCCAAAATCAGAAGAAAGTATTCAAACCTCAGAATGAAGAAGTTATAGAAGTGCTTTTCAATGGGGAGCAGTGGTGGTGGAAAGAAAATCCATCCATCCTTTACAGAGACCTTGAAGAGTTTGGGAAAGGAATGACAGAGCATGGTCATGTCTGACAGCATAGAGTGGAGCTCCAGAATTGCTTCCACTCTGGAGTTCAAATTAAGTGCCTTAACTTTTCTTCACTCCTAAGGAATTTAGAAGAAGAATCTCTTGTTACATACAGTGCTTAGCACAACAGAGACCACTCTGGTCTCTAGGCACTACTGTAGCACAAATAATTCATAACACTAACGATCAACCATAATTACATCCTTCCTGAAGTAAAGATGACATATGAGAATACCAAAAATGAAGAGCAGGGAACTAACAGCAAGCTTATTTCATCCATTAATGACCACCCCATATTCTGTGAGAATGAGAAAACATCTGCTCTCAGATACAGTGGTGCAAATCCAGAGGATTCAGCGCAAGCAAGCTTGAACCTCAGTGCATTGCTTTCTGTTTCTACAGGGGACGAACTCTATCCATCTGTTAAAACCTTTGCCCACTGTTCTGGAAGTGCTGCGAAGGCAAAGGATTCCTATAACTGTAAAGCTGGGTTTCGGATGCCCTGCAGAAACCAGCAAAGTGGAGAGATCAGTGTCATCTTTAATAGTGATGTGCGGAAACCGTGCGTCCCGAGCTTGAGTTTGTTGGGGCTCAGAGTTAAAAGTGGATATACCCTGTTCCTGCCAAAAAAGTGTCATGTGGTGCTGTATATTGGGTAAGTTCTTTACGCAGCTTTCCATATAACACCACTCAAAATCCAGAAGACCCAGGATCATTGTCAAGGGGAGGACAGAGCTGCTTTTCAGAAGCAAAGGAGTAGAAGGTATTGTGGCAAAGCGCTGTTCCGTATCTTCCTCTGTAACATTTCTGCGTGGGTAAGAAGTAACACTTTTCAGCCTGGACCTGTCCGTGCTCCTTCTTCCACTTTATGCAATGCAGAAGGCAGATTGCAGCACAAAAACAACGTACTGTGAGATTCTGCACAGACGCTCGATCTGCGGCAGGACGGCGAGGAGCTGGAGTTTGGGCCACATGCCATTGGAATGGTAGCAGTTTCCCTTCGGCTTACTAGAGACGTCTCAGATTTCAAGTACAATCTTAGTGTCACAAGGGAATTCATGATCACTGGGATAAAATGTAGCACACACAAAATTTGCACGCACATTGTCTGGTAGAAAATGGGATTCAGAAGAAATATCTGCAATTAAAAACACCCCAGATCCTGATAAGACACACTGTTTTTCTCTCTGCATCAGTTCCTCGCTTAATGTAAGATCATTCTTTTTGTCACAGTGGAGCTGTTACAGACAATTTTGGTAATATTTGCAGGATGATACTGAGAGTTCTTGCCTAACAAATCACTTCAGTGCTTGTTTTAAAGCCTGGTTGGTTCTAATGAAGTCAGATGTATTAGTTTATGGCTTTTAGAAATATCACCAAAATAGAAATATTTGTGCTGTGGAAAGATATACATGTGCATATTAGATCTACCATGCATGTCACAAGAATTTTGCGAGCAAGTTTGGGTTAGGAGTGTCATCATCAGAAAAATTATTCTTGCTGCAGCAAACCATGTCTGAAGGACCACGAGTTACACAGGCTGTAGTCTAGATTCTCAGTATGCCTCAAAGACACCCACAGCTACTGTGATACCCACTCAAAATAACTTTTCGTCTTTTGGGATCAATTTGTAAGTGGCGAACTATCCAGCTTTTGAGCTTGTACATGTATCAATAAGTTCTGGCTCTAGTGATTTTTCTGTGTGTCAGTGGTAAAACTCATGTAAGGGTGTTTAAGGTCCATCCTCTGCTACAAATCCCTGGGCAATTCTAATGCCAGGGACTTGTGAACGGCCACCAGGACTCTTTGCATCTCTGATGGTGACTTGCTGAGTGATCAGTTGCTTCCTGCATTTCATCTCCTAGTTGGATTTTTTTCCTTTGCCTGCTTAAATTATGGGCTCTTATTCCATCTACGTGCCATGTTTCATCTTGGTGGGAGCCTCTGGGGACAACTACCATAATACAAGGAATTAATCATACGAGTCATGACTTCTGGTTCTAATCAGGAGTCAGTCCTAAAGGCTGATCTGCAACACGACCCTCACGGACAAATCCTCAGAATTTAATAGGGATTAAATCAATGGAGTTTTTATAAAAATTGAATTACGCTGTATAGAAATTGTTCCATAAACAGAACAGAGCAGAAAAGACAAAATTTCCTTGATTTTCCCCTGGATTTTACAGAAGGGATATAATTTTCTGATACTTTTCCCTAGGTAATCCAAAATTACTAGATAAAAAAATGACATTTTTCAATGTAAAGGCATAGGATCTTGTTATTACATGAGAAAACCTCAAATCAGTACACTGAAACCTGCAGAGAGGCAATTCTGTAGGAGGTACACGATGTCAATTTTTTCCCTGCTTAAAGTAACGTAGCTCTGCTCCTCCCTTAGGCTTGGGTGAGCAGGGCTCCCTGGAAACTCTGCCCTCTTGCTAGCTGATGTGGTGCAGTAATCCTCTGCTGCTTCAGTCTGGTTTAACCACGGCCTGTCTCTGGCCACCCTTCCAAGTTTACACACCGCATACATACATTGAGGCATATATAGAACACAGATCAAGTCCAGAATCTTTTATCCTATTCCATATTCCGCCGTTCCTGAATTTTGATGCTTTGGATAAATGAACCTTGGATATAAGCTGTCTGTTCTGGAGAGGCTGAACTTGCAAATTCACTTTGCCTCCATGTGCAGATGGCCGATAGGCCGCGCAGCTTGCCGTTCCCCCTCTCCTTTCTAAGCCTGCTGAGCTCTGGTGTTTCGGATAAATGGATAAACTCAAAGCATGAGCAAACTGCACTGATTTCAGTGGGAATGTGCAGATATCCAGTGTCTATTTTTCAGAATCAGGCCCATGCTTGCACTTAACTCTGTGCTAACATATAACTCCATGCTTCTGTAGTTGCTTTTAGTTGTGTTCAGGAGCACTTTTATAGGCATCTACTCAGTCCTGATCCAAGATCATGTTCCTCTATCTGAACAAGAAGACAAGTGATTCTTGTCATTCAAGTGAACAAGAACTTGTGACTCTTAGAAAGAAAAAGCATCAGCTCTGACACGGGGAGATTATGAAGGGCCGGTGCATCTCAGCAAAGCAGTACGCTTGCCAGCTGGGGGGGGGAGTGGCTGGGGGAAAATGGTGCTTTCTAGCACATGCAAGGACAGGCTCCGTACTGCATGGCATAATTTGGATTTTGCATTGAATCTTTCATAGCCATAGCGTGTTCCTAATGTGGCTGGCAGGACTGAAATAGAACTGCAGCCCCATAACAGCTAAGGGAAAAATAGTTGTAAGGAGAGAGTAACTGCCATTCAGTGTGGTGGTTTAAGAGAATCATTCCTGTTAAAATGCTTAGGGCTGCCAGTTCCAGTATGTACTGCGGCAATGCCATTTGTACTGTATACGTGTAAGCATTTGAGGGAGCATTTCTACTGGTGCCCTACATATTTCAGGACACAAAGTTCGAGCCCCAAGTTCAAATACAAGTAAGTTCAAATATCAAATAAGTTCACACATACAAGCCTGTGCAAATCAATGAGATCTCCACACCTGATTATTTGCTTTAGCAGAACATTAAAAATCCTGTGTCTCTAGTAACACGCAGAGTCTTTGGCCATGATTTTTCTTTTCTGCTTTACTTTGGTAGACTAGAGGATGGTGGCTTCCCACTGCTCTGGAAGTGGCTTCATTTCCACACCACCACAGTTCTTGCCCCTCTGCAGCTGGCAATGCAAAACTCAAATAGATACGAAGAGGGCACTATCACTCTAGGCAGCCTGGCTCAGAGGCTGGGCAGAAAAAAAATAAAAGGCAAATGTTCGATGCTAACATTATATGAGGTCCCAAGGAGATTTGGAACAGGAGCAGTGGAGGAGTTACAGTTTCCTTTGTTCTGTTAAAAGGAAAAAGGAAACACATCAGGAAACCAGACTGTGGAGCACAGGAAGTCTCACTTTGGCTGATAAAAAGGAACTGATGTGAGGTTGGTTCAGATGCAGTTATAAGTCAATCAAGCTTGGAACAACAAGAAGAGCTATTCAGAAGAAAGCAGAGAAGCAGATTCTGCTTTTAGCTGTTAAAATGGTATTTCAACCTCTCCTAAGCTTTTCCTTATCTTCTTTTTTTTTTTTTTTAAAAAAAAAGCTTCTATAAAAAAACATTTAAATAAGAATTTTCTCATAGTACAAAAATCGGTTTCCCAAGCTCACCACACCTTCCACTGACCCCACCATACCTTACTCCTGTTTCTTTTTTTCACTCATCGACCAACTTAAAAAACTGTATTCTTGCTGATTTATCTCCTCCCCTCAGATCAAAACCAGCATTAGTTAAGAAGGGCAGTTTTTTTGCTGAGTGAGAAATCAGCAAATGACTAATTAAAGGCTCTCCTGCCCGTTATGTTATTTTCACTCCCTCTGCATGATTGACAAGCGTGGGTCAGTATGCTAACGTTCAACTCCTGGCTGTGCAGCTTTGTCAGGGTGGGGTGGGGGTGGGTTATAATTTTTTTCTAATTATTTCTTATTCCTTTAGAGCCCTGTGGTCGGTTGAGTTCTGCGTTAGTCTATGCTGGAAGAACAGGAACAAGATACATGCAATAAACCAGTAAGCTTAGCTATATCCATGACATTTACTACAGGAGCCTCTACTGAGCTGCGTTTCTGACTGTATTTTAGAAAAAAATCAGGAAAAGAAAGAATGCTTGATACACATGAAGAGCCAGGGTCATTTTCTTTACAGCATCATACCAATGCTGAAGAGAAGCAAAGGCTGAGATTTTGCACGGCACCTGTGGGATTTAGCCTTACTTCTCCCATCTATTTCCAGCGAGAATTGTATATTCAATGCCCCTTAGCCAGTTTTGCAAATCTCAATCAACATGTTTACATACAGAACCAAAATACTTTGTTAAGCACCTAGAAAGCAGCCTGGTTTTCAGAGGGAACAGTCACCTTCAAAAGCTAATGAGAGTTACAGGCTGCCAGTACCTTTACAAATCAAGCTGCTTGTTTAGTTAGATAAATATGCACTTATATACCTATTTTTAGGGCTCTGGCTTCAAAACATGAAAGAAAACCAGAATTAGATGCGAAGTGTCTTTGGTATCAAATACTGATGGTCCCTGTCAGGTCTTTATTTCAACGGTTTGCCTTTGGTGCTATTTGTCACTGGAGAACAGAAGGTTTATCAGGACATACTTGAATGTCTTCAACAGTAACATACAGTACCATATATCCCTTTTGTTTAGGTCTGTGTCTTACAGCTAAAGGAAAAGCTTTTGGTAGCGGAGGTGGGGGAGGAGGGAGGCAACGTTTGTGGCTTTACTACAAGAGACAGGTTTCTAGATCAGTGTTACTAGCTGTGTAGATACGCATCAGTAATTATGTGGCCTGGGTAATGAGAGGAAGAAAGAAAATAAGCAGTAGATGCATTAACATTTTGAAGGCTTTGATATTTGGAACTCAGTGGAGTAGATTTTATATTGTCCTTTACCATACGTTGCTGTTTATACCAGCACAATTTAGGTTGGTGATGTTACTTGATCGGCACCCTGACTGCCCGGGCATCTGTGATGACGCAGCACACAGGTTAGCAAAGACTTGGGTCCACCATCAGGCGAATTATTTCCAGAAAGAGGCAGAAAACCACATTTGCGTGGTGATATTTTAGTCTGTATTTTCAAAACCGGCTATAAATACGCACTCACAGCCTTGTAAGAAAACATTTGTTCACTCGGAAAGTGTTCTTAGGCATCACTCATGAAAGTGTGACAGGGCTTTGTATAGCTGAGCAGTGCACTGCAGGCAGCTCTTCTTACATGCCAGTGCTACATATGCATTGTGCGCTCGTGTTCACATGTGCATGAGAGCACGAGAGGCACAGACACTGGAAATAGATCAGCTGTTCAATTCAGAACAAAAGATCTGAAGGGAATTTTACATTTGGGGGGAAAGCTGGCTTCAAACCAAGTTGTAGAGCTAAGCTCAATGTATTAGACCATTTTTTTCTAGGCGAGCCATGCACACATTCATGCACGCTCTAGTACTAACACCATGCTTCTGCAGCATTAGGTGTTTAGCAAACCCACAAATATCTGAAAATCTGAAGTTAAGGCTCCCTTGGCTCCTTTAATTTTCCTGCTTGTGCATGTTTGCACTGAGATGGGACATAGGGTCTTTCTTTAAGTGGTCAAGTAAACTCAAGCAGAATGAGAAACTTTTCAAAGGCAGCTTATGAGGTGCTGTAAAAGAACTTCGCACGATGATGTTTTACGGGGAGAAAAAGAATGGAAGATGCTCCGTGCCATGAGGTTGTACTTTCCTAAGTTCTACGCCTGATCCTTCTGAGAAGATGTGAACTGAAATCAAGAGGAAAGCCTTCTGTGAGACCAGGAACGAGGGACCTGAAGCAAATAAACTCTGCTTCCTGCAAAAATTGCTATAAATGCTCTTCCCACAGCATATCTCACCTTATCAGCATGTCATCTAAGACCTCAGTTCAAGGTGCAACCTTACCCTTTGCTTCTCTTGATTTCTGTCCCTTTCTCATAATACTCCAATGAATAGTTACCCTCTCACACACCAAGACTCCAGCAAAACTCTCCTTAGAAGAAATGCTGCAAAGAGTGATAGAAGCTGGGCCTCCCCCCCATCTTACAGCAGGAGTATCACAAAATTAAAATAAATAACTAAAATAAAAGCATGAAATCCTCAAGACATGCATGCTACTACTTAAAGTGACCACATCCTGTTAGGGTAAAATCCACAGTGGTAGAGAGCAACTATACAAGGCTCTCAGCACCTCTTTAAAGCCTCTGAGTGAAACCCCAAGTGCCTAAAATCTAAGCAGTTGGTGCTGGTTTGTTGTGTATTAGGTTTGCTTCAGACTAAACTTTCTTCCCATAGCAGGAAGAATTCTACTACAGGGCAGCAGAGCTACTCAGTTTACCAACTCTGAAAAGACTTTCCCAGTGTTTCACTTGCGTAGCAAACAGGAGTTAGCACTGAACACCCCGAGACAGCACCCAGCACTACGGCGTGGTTGTAAGTTCATAGTAAGGCAAAAGGCGGGCATTTGCATACAGATCTTAGATGGAAAATGAAGCAGCATTATAAAAATATCCCAATTACAAAACATTTCTAGCAGGTTTTTGCTGTTGTATATTAGAAAGGCATTATGCAATATAAATGTCACCTGAATAGGGACTAGGGTATCAGGGAATATCATCATTTATGCCCTGGAAATTTCAGATGGGTTTGTTCAAAGTTGCTTTTGAGGGACAGCAACGTGGAAAGTCTCCAGTGAGTAAACATCTTTGGGATTTTTTTTTTTTTTTCCAATCTGGAGATTAAGAGTCTTGCCCCAGGAGTCAATGCCTTTTTGCCAGGAAAGGCCATCTCTAAAGGGCCAAAGCCAGGGCAATTTAAAAATGGCAAAGCAGACATTTTTCAACTTGCTCAAAAAGGAAACATGTTCTTAGTTCAAGATCTTGATGGCTAAGTTTCAGGACGAGAGGCAAATGCCTACAGTTCACAAATGACAAGAAACAGTGATTGCAACAGAAACCCTACCCCACCCTTTGCTATAGCAACACCAGCACACAAGTTGTCTTCTCCTGGAAGGAGACAAGTATGGTTGTCATCTACTTGAGTAATGCAAAACTTTCATTGAATGTCCTTCAGATGGTCTATCTCTTATGTCCAGAACATAAGGATAAACATGTTTTCACAGAATGAAGGCAGCAGTTCCACAAAATGTGCTTTTTTATTAACAGTCAGGCTTTGGCAAGTGTATTTACTTTAATTATTGTCCACATGTAAAGTGGAACTGAAACAATTAAACCAGTTTGAAACCACACCATTTGTTATTGTAGAAAGTCCATGCATGGGCATTTTGCTGAGGTTAGATGTACCCTTTTTTGATTTAATTTGAGGCAATAAAAACCAAACCCCCCAAACACAATGTAAATTAAGTCGAAGCGGGATGTTAAACCAAAGAAGAAGTGATTTGAAGTATCTGGAGGCGTACAATAAAAATGTTATCGACTATTTAAAATCAGTGCAAACATAAGCTCTCATGAGTTACACTGGCTCCCAATCATCTTCTGCAAGTGTTGCTCACAGAGTATGAAATGAATATGAAAATGAACTAATAAAGATTTGCTGCACTTCTTTCTCCATCAAAGACCTTAGAGCATTGCTCTAGAGGTCACTTTTCAAGCCAGCCAGTCCACCTTCCATGTCAGGTATTAAACAGATTATTTGAAGAATGCAGCAAAAATTGCCTCCCACCACCTCAGTAAGGGATCTAATTCCCCTCAAGAGAAATAATTATTTACAAAGAAATGAAGACTCATTCTAGACCTGGTGCCTTGGCTCAGCATTATCATGTGTGACGTAAGTCAGTGCATGGTGGGGAAAGATGACTTACAGTCCTGAGCTGATCCCATAATATATGCTTACACGCACGGCGTTCCCTGAGCTTTGGGCTAAAAAACTCTGAAAACAACTTCAATTCACACTTACACAAATGTCCACAGAGGATGCAAATGCAGCCCAGGATCATCCTGACCATGTCTGTTCTCTGACCATGCTCCGTTTCCCCAGGAGCATGCGATTGTGAGCCCTTAGGACAGCTCAAGGCTACAGTGGATTTACCCTTTTCCTGCAAATTTATCCCACAGTTGGGCCGGTTTGCAGTTAAGTTTTTCCACGTAGGCAAAACCAGCTGGCAGAAAGTCTGTTGTCAAAACTCTTTCTGAATGGCATAAAAAGATTAAGAGGAAAGTACAAGCCAAATATTGGAGATTGCAGGGTGAAGGGAGAGATTTTTATAGTAGACTAGACTCAGACTCCTTCTGCATCTGCCAAGTGCGCAGTTAAAAGCCTTTGGCTCAATTAAAACAATTAGTCCGTGGAACAGTTTTGCATAGACTTGAAAAAACAGTCACTTGTATTGTTCAAATTGCTCAAGAAGAGAATCACCTGCAATGCATAGCCCTCTCCCACAGCTATTCTGCGCTGCCTAGCACTTACCTCCTACACAGACAGGTATATTTCCGAGTTTACGGAGGGAAGCGCTTCTTAACCATGCCAGTACACACATTTCATCTGGTCCCTCACCGTGTTCTTGCTCTGGATAATGAAATAGCCTTTTTCTGTGTTTTTCTTGCTCTCTAGTCACTTATGTGCGTCTTTCTGCCATATTATTTCCCAACACAAATGCACAGCTTTGAGATAAATCAATGCATACAACCTACAGGAGAGCAGACCTAAGGCTACGATTGCTTTTAAATTGCTTTCCTCGGGAAACAGTACAGGTTTGCTTTACTATGTCCTAGAATTTAGAAAATCTACCCTGAAGCAGAGGTTATATATAGAGCTCAGCACATTAAAAACAATCTCAAGCCACATCCTCTCTCATTGCTCTTCACCTGAGACAAGCTAGGCAAGGTGGCCTAACCCCTTCCTTTTCATGGTGAACGGCAGCAAATCTGCCAATGCGTGGGTCTGGTATTCCTTGGGAACCCACTCTTCTTCTCCCCGGTAAGAAAACTTGCAAGAAATCTCAGATAATCCCGAGGGCACTACAGGAGCACTGATCTAAATGCACAGTACTACAAAAATTATGGGAGGTGACAAACAAGCCACGGGGACCTGCAGCAGCTTGGTGATGATCCTGGGACTGTTCAGTAGATGAACCCAAGAGGAGACTCCGGTGTATCCGGATCCTGCTTCTCTTAGCTCAAACAGCCAAATTATTTCTGGACTACAAGTGAAGCAGGAGGATATAAGAAAAGGCTGCAGAGCAGGCAGTGGGCAGATCCAGGAGCCGAGGCAGTGACCTGGGATGCAGCTGAGTTCCTCCTTTCGCCACAGCCTCCCCAACATGACTGTAGGCCTAGCTGCTAAGTGTCGCAGTTCCTCATCTCCAAACCGGGGGGGCTGGGGGAGGTTGGCAATAATACTTTGCAACACGGGGTGACTGGGGAGAGGAGGAGCTCCCGGTAAGGCACCATGAGCTACGTGGGTCATGGGAATACTTCAGCACCTTTCAGAGGACGGTGTGGGGGGCTCGTGGCCTGGGCAGAAAAGCAAGTCCATGCGTGCACCGCAGCAAACGTACAGATGGGAAATTTCTGCACTTTCACTGCACAGTATTTAGGGCTCCACAAATCAAAGAAGGTTGTGGCACACTAAACATATCCTGAACAAGGCCCGGGTTACTTTTGCTACAGATCTGAGGAGGTGATGGGGGAAACGTGTCTTATTCCTGCCATACCTCCCAAATTTTGTGCTTTCAACGCTCCTGCTTTCTCTCCTCCTTTCTGACATTCACCCTTTCATTCCCTCTTTCCATTTTCTCTTCCTGCCCTTCTCCTTCCCTCCCCCTTCTTCTGAGACCCTTCCAAACAGTGCACTTGTCACAAGCTGCAATCTAAGGGAGCAAGTTTCAGTTCCTGCCAGTTTGCAGCTTCTTTCTCCCCAGGTCAGCAAAAAAGAAAAAAAAAAAAAAAAAAAAAAGACTTTTAAGAAGAGATCAACACCCCACCCAGGCGATAGGCATCTTTCGAAATCCTCCAACCCAAACACACCCACAGTGTCTCTTCAAGGCTCTTCTGTTGGAGCTGCTTCTGTACTATAGCGCTCCCTCAAAAAGAGCCCGTAAGAATCACACAAGGGTCCCCCAAAGCGAGCAAGCCAACCCTCTGCTGCCTAGGCTTTGAGAAACAGCGGGAGCCACCTCAAGGGGCTTGGAAAAGGCTTGGTTTATGTTTGCAGAGGCTGAAGGACCGGCCGGTTGGATGGGGGGAAAGGAGGGGGAACCACTCTCCAAGTCCCAGCAGCGTCCTCGGTTGCTCAAGGCCACCAGAGGTTGGTTATGTTCGTGGTTTTTTGCCACACTCTTTGCTTCCCCTTCCCCTGCCTCGCCCCAAGCTAGGGTGATGTTTCTCCTCCAAACCGCCCCGTCCCTCACTTTCTGCCCCCAAAAAACTGCTGGAGGAAACACACGGGCGACCACCAGAACCAGCAGCGCGTTTCACGCAGGGCCGGGCGAGGAAATCAGAGCCGGCTGACATCGCAGCGCCAGGGGCACACATCTGGGGCCAGCTCGGAGCCACTCTCGCCTCTGCCGCCTCCGAGCTGCGCTCGCCGCCGGCCCGAGCCGCCCCCCCCCCCCCCCGCTCTCCGCGGCGCCTCGCAGCCCCGGGCGGCGCAGAGCCCCGGGGGCAGGAGCTGTCACTGCCTTTCCGCCGCAGCCCGCCGAGCCAGGCGGGTCCCCGGGGCCCCTGCTCGGCCCCCTCCGCGGGGGCAGGCAGGCGGCCGGCCCCGCCCCGCCCCGCCAAGCGGGGTACGACCGGGTCAGCCGGCTCCCTGCCGGCTGCGAAGCCCCCCGAGCACCGGGGAGGCGACGGGGAGAGCCCCGACACGCCGCGGCGGCGGCGGCGGCGGCGGCGAAGGAGGAGGAGGAGGAAGGACCGGCCGCTCCGGGGCGGAGGGACGGAGCCGGACCCCAGCCCCCGCGCCCCTTCCCAGCACCCCTCGGCTGAGGGGTCCCCCAGCCCCTGCTGCCCCCCTTACCTTAATAGTGCCGTCCATCTAGAATAACTTCCAGCCGGTACCAGCAATATTCCACACATTGACCCGGTTTAGCCTGCAACCGAAGCCTCCTGAAGTTTTTTATCCTCCTCTCTCTTTTCGCTTTTCTCCCTGCCCTTCCAGCGGTTTTGCTTTTCTCTCTGTATCCCCTCTCCTCTCTCTCCCTCTCCCTCCCTCCCGCTCTCTCTGTCTCTCTCTTTTTTTAACTTTAGTTGTTGCAGCAGAGCGAAAAAGAGACAGTTAACCGGATGAAACGTTTTTTTCTGCTAATTTTGGGAAGTGAAGTCACTCAAGGAGGAAACTTGCGTCTCTCCACTGGTCCTGCCTTCTTGATTGAAATATATATTTTTACATACAGGATATTTGCTCCATTTAGATAAGAAGGGGCAGAACAATAGCTACCTCTGTCAGCTCTTGTTTGTCGCCAGGGCAGCCAGTCCAACGCAGACCTTGCCTTGCACCCCAGACCGTATTAGCGAGCGCCGTGTGTCATCCCACAGTTTAGTTTAACATGTTTTTTGCAAATTTTTTTTTTTCTTTTGGCTGGAGCGGCTTTAGCCTGACTCACTGAATTTCCGTCTCTTCCCACAGATTTTTTTATTAATGCGTTTTCCAGTCACAGGCAAAAATTAAGGGGAGAAAACCGTAAATACAATTCGGTCGCAGCAGGCAGAGAGAGAAAATAAAAAAGGCTGGCGATTAAAACTTATTTAAAACATAGTTCGGCCCCTCTCCTTCACGCCTCCCAGCAAGGAGCGTGAGACGAGGGTCCAGTCATTGCCAGGAATGAGCGGTAAGTGCAATAACGCAAGACAGACAAACGACTCCAGCAATTAAAGACAGGCTGGAAAGGGGGCTGCAGGGAAGTGGAGGCTCTTTTCCACTTTCACCCCTTCCCCTCACGCCCAGCCATCTCCAGGGTTGGGATATCGGGCTCTGAAGCAAAGGCACGGAGGTGGGTGGAAGTCCATCCATTTCACCTCCTCTCACAGTGCAAGTTTCTCGCTAAGCTGTTAAAACCCCACTCGGATGGGGGGAGTAAAAAAGACTTTATAAGCTAAAAATGACCAAAAATTACAATAATTGTCAGATCAGCTGAATTTTCCGTTCCCGGACGCCGTGTCAGAATGGGCACTGCAAAAACCCACCCACCAGCCTTTAAACCTCATTTTAGACCTGGCGAGCCCCTGACGTGCAATTCTCTCTTTCATTCAAACGGGAGCGATCACCAGAAAAGAAACGCGCTTTCCTTTTTCCGGGAAAAGCTGAAACCCTCCAAAGGACGCGAGGAAAGGAGACAATACCCGCCTGTCCAGCTCACCCGCTTCCCCCCCCCTTGCAAAAATAACAAGCAGCTAACAGCGGAACACATCATGCAACACTTTGGGCGTCCTTTATTCCCCACTTCTGCAAACTGCTGCAGCCCGAGGAAAAGAGCAGAGGGTGGAATAAAAGGAGGGTGAAGCCAAGAAAAAGAAGTGTCAAGACAGGAGGACACTCCTGCACGTCAGATCTCTCGGTGGAGAGGATTACCTTGTCCAGTGCCAGTTGTGTCCAGTCTTTTTGCTTCCCCCTGTCTTTAGTCCAACCACGGGGGGGGGGAGGGGGGGGGAATTAAAATTATATCCAAAGTTATCCTGCACCCGCCCCTTCCAAAAGGGAAATGCAATAATGCCACTAGTGTTTCTACTCGGCTGCGGCAGAGATGCCTTATTAATACTTTATTTCTCCAAGACCGAAGCTGGCAGGAGAGAGCTGTAGATCCCCCTTGCCCCTCCCTCCCCTCCCTCCCCCCTCCTCTGAAATTAGCCTCATCAATTCAGCTACAATTTTTTAGTTCAGATGCAGACAAGGGACTGAACGTGACCAGACCTGGAGGTTTTGGCTTGCTGCTTGCCAGCGATTGAGGCCGTCTGCAGCCAGGAGGTGAAGCGGGGAGGGGGGGGGGGAGCGGAGGGGACAGCCCGACCGCCTCCCCGCTCCCCCCCCCCCCCCCGTCCTCCCCCTGTCTGCTTTACAATCCAGGGGTCTGCGCTGGGGTCCCCGGAGAGCAGCACATCTGGATGCTGCTAGCGGGGTCAGGTCCCCCCTTGCCTAGGGCCACAAGAACTGGAGTTCAATTAAAAGAAATCACGGTTAACCCTTTGCTTTCCTCATTACTGTTTCTTTTTCCCTGCCCTCTCCCCCCCCAGCCCTCCCCCCCGCCGCAAATACTCTCTTCTCCACTCCCCCTTCAGCGTTACCACATGGCAGGCTGCAGCAACCAGAAAAGCAAGAGGTTAAAGGGAAGAGTGAAACGCATCCTTTCAAAACCCAAATGGTTTCCTCTCTAGACAACACTCTCTACCAGCCCCGAAAAACAACGGGGGTGGGGGGTGAGGGAGAGGACAGGCTGAGGATCTTAACCGCGAAAGGAAGGGGAAAAAAAAAATACCCTGGAAGGAGCCTCTGTCATCCACGGACCTCACAGGGTATTTTGGTTTTAGGCTGCGTGACCGACAGGTCTTGGACGGGCTGGCGGTGGGGGAGAGCCGGGGAGCTGGGAGAAACCACCTGAAATCGTGCCCAGCTTAGGGCAGAGGAGCCCAGCGTTTGCGAGCCACCCTTTCCCCGTCGCCGGGCTGAAGAGACAAACAAGCCCGGCACCCGCGGCGGGTCCCCAGCGCTCCCAGAGATATTTTCCCACCTAGAGATATTTTAGGAGCCCAACTCTGCATTTTATTGCCAGACGGGCACCATGACCCCCAGGGGCTTATTTTGCATGTCTGAGGATGGTTCGAAATGAAGCTTGTTCGGGTCACTTGTTAGATCGGGTCCATCAGGGTTGTGCCCTGCTTTACCTCTTGCGTTTGGTCTAAAATAAGATTTGCGAAAAGTCCAGGAGATAAGGTAACGAGCGAAGTTGTTAAACATTATAACAGACAAGCCGAACAATCTACTATTTTCCTCCCCAATAATGTAACAATAGAACCTTTGCTTCATCTTTTCTTTTTCTTTTTCCTCCCCCCCTAAAAAAAAAAAAAACCAAACAAAAACCCACCACCCTTGAAGTTATCTCAAACTTTTTTTGGAAAAGGCTGGGATATTCATAAACTCCGTGCGCCAAGCTCTGAATCATCCTAGGTGATTGTTCAGCGACTTTGGGTATTTAACTGTTTGAGAGGGAGGGAGCAGGACCGGCGGCCGGCGCCCCGGGGAAAGCGAAGCCATCGCCGGGCACGGTGCGCACCGACGTGCGCAACTTCGAGTCTGATGCTCGACTTTTGGATGCATATGTACGTACAGTAAAGGAATTATGATCTGTTTAATGTGGTTACCACCAGACATCTGGAAAATCATTTGATCTTGGCAACGGCGGAAGATTTCAAATGCTTACATTGGGACAGGCTGGTAGAAATCGGTTACTCCTCAATTATTATTTTTCTTCACTCCGTTTATGAATGAAAGGAAATTCTCGACCCAAGTTTTTAATTAGTTTAGTATTGATCTCAAGCGCTTGCCATGTCCCCACCTCCTCTCTTCATCCTCAGAACTGGGTTACACCGACCGCAGCCTCACACAGGGAAGGTGAAAACGCCGGTTTTGGCGTGATCCCATTGAAATTAATAAGGACACACTGGGGGGAATTTGGCCCCGGACTACTTCACGTCCAGTACCAAAGGAGTTAACCCCTCGGTGTAGCTCAGTGCCAGTCCTTCGCGGGACTACATAACCTCAAAGATATGGATTTTGTGCCTGTAATTCACGTGGGATTAGTGGTCATCACTTCATAATTAAAACCGTCTAGTTATTCTATAGGAATAAACATAATGAAAACCTTCCCGGGCCTCGGTTGCAGGTCAGAAATACCCTTTTCGGAGGGTGGGAAAGGGGGTTGGCTTGTTTCACCCTCTCTTACCAGAACTGCATCAGCTGAGCTCTCTTTAACCCCCAGCCCGGGACTGTCGCTTCTTATATGTTCTATCCTCTGTAAACGTATTTCCAATATTCACCATCATTCTTTGCCCGGAGCTGTATTGCAGAAGGCCAGGGTCTATTCCGCTCCAGTCTTTACTAGAGGGAAAATCTCCACCAACTTCAGTGAATGTTTAAAATTTCCGGGTCTGAGTTTCCTCTGGCACCGACTCGGTTGCAGAATGAAAAACGCAACGTGTTTTGTTTATTTTCTAAACCCACATTCTTACAAGCAAAAAGCCCAAACTACAGCCCTGGGATTTGATCCCCAGAAACGAATCCCAATTCTAAACTAAACTAATTGGGCAAACCTCTGCTTTTCAGCTACAGCAATAAAAAGGAATCGGTAGCGTTTTCCAGCCCCACAACTGGAGGATCGGGTCCCTCCTAGCTCTTGGTCTACAGGAACAGCCCATGGGATTTGGGAACTTGAAGCCGGAAAGTTATTCCCTGCTAATCGGTACTAAGTAAAACATAATGTCTTAAAAGTGGTGTGGAGAAGATGCAGTAGCTTTGAAGCTGCATCGCAATTAGGCGAAGAGTGGGGTAAGCAGTGTCCTGGCTAGTTTTATTTGAGCCCCATGTCCCAATAAAACAGCCCCCGCCCTCCCTTCCTCCCCCATCCCGCAATTATTGAAAAGCTAAGGCACAAAACCCCCAAAATACTGAAGGCCAAAAAAACAGACTGCAGTGCACTAGCTCCGAACGTCTGGCCCCTCGCTTGAGGCCATAATTAATTTGAGATTTATTTTTATTGGAGAACCCAGTCTCGTCTGACCTTAGCCAAACAAGACTTCAGCTAGACCCTTGATGCGCTTGAATGGAACAGAATATTTCTCTCTAACTTCTCTTCAGGCGTCCGTGCCTGCTTTGAATTTGTTCCCTCAGACTTCATATATTTGGAGATTTGCAGGAAAGATTTAAAGCATTTTTCCCCCTTAGCATTCACTTTCTTTTGCTTCCCTTTTTGCTCCCCTTTCCCTCAACACCTCCTCTCTTCCTAAACACAGGGCTGGGAGAGCATAGGAAAGGCTGCAGTACAGAATTCCCTGGATCCAGCATATTGGTGGGGGGCGTTTTGCTGTAAAATGTGGAAAAATGGAGCCGTTAGAAGGTCCCAGAGTTGGGGAGGGGGGTGGTTGCTTGAACGCTGCTGTCTAAAGGCGGGAGTCACTGTAAGAGCTCGTCCCTTGTGCCCGAGAGCCTGGTTTGTTTTAGAAAGCTCCAACATGCTACATTTCCAGGAGAGAAACGGCGGTTCTCCCACCTTCTCGACCTAAATCCCAGCCGTGTCTTGAAGGTAATGCGGGGAAGACACAACGCCAGCCCTTCCCCACGCGGTGCTGGGGTTGAGCACGGGAAAAAAGTCAGGCGGGATTCGCTGGACACCGGGAAATGGAAAAGGCTTTTTCCATTTAAAATAGAGAGGTAGGTGCAAACAAGAACTAAATCCTTAAGCACCAAGTTGTCATAAGGCGTTAATCAACGACTTGCTAAAGTCTAACAACTTAGCAGCGGTTCTGCCTCAAGAAATAAGCGTCAAAAGAAAAAAAAAAAAAAAAAAAAGACCGATTCGGTATATACGTAGATTAATCATCACGGAGTGTGAGAATGACGTAAGAGCTCAAGGCAGCTTCTGCTGACTCTACCCCTGCCGACAAAGCTACTGCAATTCCCACCTTCTCTGGAGGTGCCTGGTCCCGTCCTCCCGAGCCCAGGTGGGAGGAACTGAAATTCTGCGGGACGCCAGGAACTGCAGGGGGAAAAAAATAAAAAAAAAAAAAAAAAAGAGGCAGAAACGGATAATGCGCTAGAGGATGCTCTCAGTAGGAACACCACTGCCTGAACTGGGGAAAAACCAGTCCGTAAAGGCTTTAATTTTCCCTTTTTCGCCAGGCCAAGGCTCTCTAGCTGTTCCTAAGAGCGTGGGGCAGGATCTGTCTGCTCCCCACAGCCGCGTGGACCCAGGCACCCCCGCGCACCTGCGGGATGACCCGCGCACAGGTCCCTCTGCAGCGCCTTCCCCTCGGTTGATGAGGCATCACCGCCGCTGCGAGATTTCTGTCGCAAAAAAAAAAAAAAAAAAAAAAAAAAGAAAAGAAAAAACGGGATATTCTTTCCTCGCAACCTGTCCCCGAGCAGCCGCTGCCTGCTACTGTTCAGCGGGAAGGAGAACATGTCCGTGCCCGGGTTTGTCAGGAGCCTTCGTATTGCCCGCTCCAAAGAAAATCCCACTGTTTTGTCCTTTAAAAAAGTTTAAAAACCCTCTCTCTTTAGGGCTTCTGTAAACTTTCCAGGCAGAGTGAAAGCAAGAACAAACCAAATATTGTTTCCAGCCACCCGGACTATTTCGCCTCCATGAATATGCTTCTTTGTACGGTACCACAAACGTTATGGCTGCATGAAATCCATTTTTCAAGGGAGAAGTCCCGCGCTCGCACGGTGGTTCCTTCCCGGAGGAAAGTCCATCTTCGTGCCCGTCAAAGGTCTGGGCTGGAGGCCACTGTCCGCCCAAGCTCGCAAAGGGGAGCACGCCGCTGCTTTGCGGCTGCTCCCCAGGACTCCCCGGGGGGTCGGAGGGGGAGCGAGCACGCTGCCTCCCCCCGAGCCCCGGCTCCGCGCGGGTCCCAGGTGTCCCAGCGCGTTACCTGAGCCGCTTCTGGGGCACTGCCCGAAACATCCCCCCTCGGGAGCCTGTTTTAACCATCACCCGCAGGCGCGGCAGAGGCGAGGAGGGGGAAAGCAGGGCCGATGCCAGCGTACCCGCTCCTGCGTGACGGGGAGCATTGCCGCCCTCTCCTTCCACTGCTTCTCCTGCACAGGCCAAGGGACTTCACCCCGCGGGTCTCGCCTCCAGCTGGCAGGGCTGGGAGCTGGAACGGGGGCTCCAGCAGAAGGGAGGTTCGCCCCGGCCCCGGGGGGCTCACCCCGGCCCCGGGGGGCTCTGCAGAGCCCCGAGGGCTCCAGGCGCTGCCTCGGGGAGGGCAGGGCAGGAGCTGTGTTTACAAGCCGGGGAACCGAAAGCAGAAGCAATGACTTTCTCTGTGCGAGGAGGGGAGTGATAGAAGAGGAGATAAGCGCTTGGATGTTGCCGAAGGGCGTAAGAAAAGCGCGGGTGAACAACACACCCCCCAAATTATTCTTGTACCGCCTTTACAGACATACTAAACCACAAACTGGCAGTGCAGAAGGGGAGCGAAGACTCCTGTGGCCCGGAGTAGCTTGTGGCAATGGTAATAATTAAAAATTCAGTATTCAGAGGTCATGTTGCTTTGCTTATAGCCCTAATTCTTTCCATATCCCTACAGTCAGGATTCCAGTGCTGTCTTTTAAAATTTAATTTCCCAATTATATTACATGTTTCATTCTCTAAAGTCAAATACTCATGTTTAGATGAGATTAGCACCCTCTGATACACTGTAAATTATTAAGTACTTGCAGATCAGTAAGTCCCATAATGGCACGAGGAATAGAAATACTTTATCAGTTATGTAGAATAAGCCAGTAAGGATCAAAATGATTTTTTATATTTACGATTTCCTACCCCTCTATCACATTAAGGCCCATACAAGAAGCGTGTATGAGAGAAGACTGGGTAGTCCTGTCATGAGGTTATATAGGATCTTTGAACAGTGCTTTAGATAGAGATCCATATGTCCTATGTGGTTGTGATGTAAATCAAGGTTACAACACCGAGAAGCTGAACTTTGCCAGTATGACTCAACATAAACCACCCTTGTTAAAACAAACCATTTTAAAAATGAAATCCTCCTCTTCCTCCTCCAGCTACCTAGCCCCACCCCTCCCCTTGGCATTTTGAAAGCCATGGCAAGAAAAACAGTGTGGCCTGAAGGCGGTCATAAGCTATTTTGTACCCCAGGGGTATGATGGCGAACTTGTTCCTCCTGGGAACTCCTGTGGAACACCCTGCCAGCAACCCCCTCTCGGTTACAACGTATGGAGACGAGGCACTTTTCTGTACAAGGCACAGAATAAACAAAGTTTATATACATGATGCATTTGTTGAAGATTTATAGAAGACATTGATCCCAATCTTGCTTTTTCTGCTGTGTAATGGGGGTAGTGTACACATCGTCAGCTGAGATCCCACAAAAGTAATAAATAAAATACTTCTCCCTCCCACAAGACAAGCAAATAAGTTTTTTTCCAGAGAAGGAATGACATGAAAGAAAACAAAACAACAACAAAAAAAAAGACCTGGCAAGAGAGAGGAATTAGAACTCAACCTCCTGCTTTGCAAACTTCTTGCTCACCACAACTTGGGAAGTCCTCAAAGATCGGTGTGGGGAAGCAGGAAGGAGAAGGCAGGTGCTGCCTAAATCTGAACGGTGCCTTGTTCTTACACAGCACTTCCAGCCACCATTTAAAGATGGAGACATGGAGGATCAGGGAGTTGAAGTGTCTTGCTCAGGAGCACCAAGCCCACCCCAGCAGGGCTTGGATTCGTATCCACGTTTCCCAACTATCTGCCTAGATTATTAGTCAATCCCACCTCTTCTACAAATAAGCCAGAACCTCTCTGTTGGCCCTAGATACATTCGAGTCAGTGGAAACTGTCACCAAACTCAGAGGGGCCAGAGATTGACCTAACCTCTGTGTTTAAGGCTCCAATTCTCCTGAATTTAAGCATGTTCCTACTTTTATGAGCAGCCTCACTGATCTGAATGAGCTACCCAAGGACTGTTTTGCACCACTTAAAACTTTTAAGAGTCAATGGGAGATATTTCCTTTGTCTTCTGAGGACTTTGGATCAGTCCTGAGAGACTTCTGTCAAAATCCTGGCGAGTTTTTTAAGCACAGGCACAAGTCATTTCCCCAGTGACATTGGTGTGAATGAAGCTTTACAGACAAAATACCAAAGACAAGGTCCTTGCCCAAAATAACGGCAGCTGAGGATGAAGGGTTGCAATAAAAGGCAGAGTTCAGCATCACACAGCTCGGTTATCCCTCCACTGCTGAAACACTGGATATGAGTCCAGCCTGAGGAGTTCTTCCCGGTGGATAAAACACTTATGTGAAGAGAACTTTGTCCAAGCACTTTGCCTGCAGGATTGTGCTTAATGAGAAGGCTATCCCGACACAGATACGGACAGACTCACTCAATCCTGCTGGAATGTTAAATTATTTAGGCCTGGATCTTGGTTCCACTTAATTCAGAAGGAATTTTGCTACTAACTGGAGTGGCAGCTGGATCTAGCCTCGCAACAAAAGGCAATGATACCATAATATAGGATGTCAAAGGGCCTTCATCTCTTCATTGTAAACAGAACACATCTAAGATCATTTCCCACATACAGGAACTCCAAAGAGAAATTAATGCTAAAGCTGGGCACAGACTGCGTAACATGTTTCTTCACTTGAACTTGGAGTGAATTTGCTTTCGTGAGACTTGAATTTCATTTGTTTTCCAGAGAGTTTCTATTCTTCCAGAATCTGGTCCAAAGCTATACCAATTTAATAAGCAAAATTAAATCACCAACATTCCCTGAAAGACTGAGCTACAAGTGTGATTTTGGGGTATATCAACCGAATGGGGAATCTTGACCATTCCCAGTCGGATTTGCTCTAGAAACCTGGCCCACAGAGCTGCACAAGTTCACCCAATCCGGGAAAACAAGTAACTCCACGTGACCCGGGAGTCATCCCGCCAACCTGGCATTTCAAATACTAATACTGCTAACAAACTGCCCGCAAAATGAGCCGTAGCCTAGGGATTATATACAGAAATCATTCTGTGAATCATTTCCAATGATGTGTACGTACATGAAAATCACAATTGGCGCATGGATCATTGACTGAGGGAGGGGAAAAAAAAAAGAAAAGAGAGACTAAATTCCTGTAATAAATTATTCATTACAAATTATCCACCCAGCTCTAGTTAACACCCTTCTGTGTTTCTTCAGTCTGGGAGAGAAGAGGCTTGTGTTTTAGATTTTCCCTAAGTGCTGTTGCATGCAGGGTTTGCCTTAAACGTGTAACCCAGATGTCCCAGGCTTGGTTTATTTACATTCTTGGGAACTGTTGTGGAAAAAACCCTATATGATGTCAAATATAATATAGTACTCAATTGAGTTATAAAGAGACAAGGCTGTGCCAACCCTTTTTTGGTATTTGTTTTAATCCTACAAAAAAGAAAGAGGCAGAAGTGGCCCATCAAAATACATTCTAACATTCATTTTTTTTTTTACTTAAAAAAATGTATATACAAACAACTATTTAGAGTGCAAGATCTAGTAGTATTTGGTATTAGCCATTGTCAATAAAACCAACTGAAGTCAGTTTGCCTGCTGAATTGTATAGAAGCATTGCTCAAGGAAAATCATAAGTAACACTGTGAAAGAAATCCCAGTATTATAGAGCGTTGCCTGGTGTGACAAACCATTTCTTCAGTAACTGAAAGAGATGTTTTGGTTTAACTCATTAAATATTTTTTCCCCTCTAAATCCATTTTGAAATGTACCTTTCAAAAAACATAACTTCACATATCGTCTTGCATATTGAATTCGGTAGTTGGCGCAGCAGAGAAGTAGAGGGATATTAAATGAAATTTAGCTCTGGTTCAAGACTAAATGGTATCTAGGAAATCAGAAAATTGGAAGCCAATTTAAGAAACCACTATGATATAACATTGGTAGCACACCACCACTATCATATTGGTTTCAGAGCAGCAAACCACTACTATAATGTAATGCAGGACACCCTCACTATAATACCAGTCATGGTATAACCCATCAAACCAAGCATCAATAAATCATAAACAACAAGACCGCTTTAACATATTGTTGGTCCCCGATGATACAACTTTTGACTCAACCCTGCATATTTCCAGAATGGTAACTGTGATACTTGAGACTCTAACCCCTCTCCCACCAAAGGTAAAGGGATTTTTTTTTTTTCCCCTAAATTCAGTGAGAATAGGAACGAGATTTTCAACTAATACAAATGACTGTGAATTTTGGAGGATTGTAATTTTTGACATTACCTGTTTAAAGATGCTGTCATGTCTTACCTTGACGTAAGACGAAGTGTCTGGTACAGTCTGAAACATCCTTACTTGTTTGATAGATATATTTAAAGGTCCTAAAATTGACCTGAAATTAAAAAAAAAAACAAACCCATATATATGTATATAGAAAAGTAAAGAAATAAAGCATTGTTTAAAAAGTAAGATTAGTAATAAAATTTAAAGAGAAGTGATCAAGCATTTAAGTGTACCCTTTAAAGAAAGGACACAGAAAAACGTCCACCACAGTAACTCAAAGTCAAGTAATAGACAAGTCTTCATAAAGCAGTGTTTTATTTCTGTATTTTACCAACAGTTTGGTTTTGCTTTTGGGTTCCACTCCCCCCCTCCACCCTCCAGGAAAAGAGCCTTCTTCATTTTCGACCAGAGGGAAATGTTTGACATTTGATTAACTGAATTTCTTAGCCAACAATTAAAAGCCAGCTGAAATACTCATGTTTTCATGTCGAGACTAGTTAACCCTATTGACTTGTATCCAAGGGTTTCACTTGGCTAAATGAAGGGCAGTTGCCTTTCGTGACTCATTGAAACCATGCCGAGCCATTAGCCTGCCGGCCTCTATTGATTTAAAGAACCTTTCTCACCAATAATAATTAAACAATAAATTAAAAATAAAAATAGCGAACGGAAGTATCATTCCAAACAGCAGTAACCCCCCCCCCCCCCCAGGGTTGTCAATCTCAGCCCCTCTGTTTCGGGTGGTGCCGTTACTCAAACCCAGCGGTGCTTTATCTCAGCCTTGCATCGATGCAGCGCATCTGTTTTTCTGTACTTCCAAGACTTGATGATCTCCCGATGAACAGGGTTTTTTTGCCTCTCCCCCCGCCCAAGTCATCGCTACAGAGATGCGGAGATTAACAACGATCGTGATAGAATGTAATGGTGTGTAGGAAAGTAGATCTGCAGTCACTAAAATATCCGACGACTATTTTTTCTGCCCGCTCCCCTCAGGATCTTTAGCCCCCTTGGAAAGCGCCAGAAAGCGATTAGCTAACTGTAATTAGTGCATCGTTAAGAAGCACGACCCCTCCATTAGCATGCAGCTCGTAAGTGCTGCTATTCTGACGGTCCCATTTTCCCGGGGTGGGAAGGGAAAAGTCAGGAATTTACTCAGAATTTTCTACAGAGAAATTATACTGCAGAATTAGAAATATGCGTAAAGGTTGCGCACAAGTGGTTAATACTCCTGGGTTTGGCTTTTGGGATTTCTTTTTTTTTTTTTTTTTTGCAAGCCTTTCAGGAAAAGCTGTGGGGTCCCAACTGCGCAGCTAGTTCAGTTTGTCCAGATCTAATACAACCCAGACACCGCCGGTTAATCACGAAATATCCTTCGTTTGATTAATGAAGAAGCCCGCGCCGCGCTGGGGCTCTCTGCTCCCTAAGCTCGGCAGCCGCCACCCCGGCAGCGACAGCCGCGCTCCGCGCCCTTCCGCGCCCCGGCAGTGCCAGGGAAACACCTCCGCGCCCGCGCAGCCAGCGCCACCGGCTTGCTTTGAAACATCTGCTGGGTTTAAAAAAAAAAAAAAAAAAATAGAGAAAGAAAGCAAAAAAAGCCCACAGCCCAACAACTCTGGAAAATAAAAGTTCGCTATCTGCACGTAGCCCCCCCTTTTATTGATTTTAAAGCATTTATTACGCGGCCAGCTGGCACAGAAGGGCAACCGATTATAAAATCGACAATGTGTTTCTGATAAGTACAATTCTTTTTTTCTGTCGTCCTCTCTCCTAACACATTCCAGTTTCTTTTGCTTCTGAACTTGCAACGGGGGGTGGGGGTAGACAGAGTTGAGGGACAAGGTAATTTTGCTTAGCCAGTAAATTTTCTAGGGTCAAGGATTCACATATCAGTTTCCCCTGCTCCCCTCTTTACCCCTGATTAGCGCTCCCCCCACCCCCGCTTACCTCCCTCTTATAATTACGCATGTTCATATAAATAAATACATCTGCATAGTTGGAGCCGGTCTTAAGAAGTCTGCTGTGGATTATTTATCAATCGTATTGCCCTGCCAGCATCAGTCGCAATATAAAAGGGCCTCTTAAACTACTTTTAGATTCGCCTCTTGCTTATTCTTATTACTATTATTTAAATGACTCACCTTTTATACCCTTTCCCCTCAACCAGTGGCAGACCCGTTTGTAAAGATCCAGGTTGAGACCGAAAATAAAACTCCCCACCAGTTCTGGATTACTACCCTGCCGCTGCAGTTTTTGCAAAGAGGAGAGATTAAACTTGTTAGATCCAAAGCAGCGCTGAAGTTAAAATTCCCAGCCCATCCAGACAGGCTGCATCAACCAGGCATTTCCTCAGGGGGCTTCTGTAATGCTCGCAGCTCCAGGACGTGCTTTCCTTTCCCTCTCTTCTATGCCCTCCACTTTTCATTTGATTTCCGTTTTCCCCCTTATCAATATTTCAGCCGTTCCCTCAGATTAATCATGGCTATGTGACATCTTCGCCCAATGAGCCCGCCTGGCGCTACTCGCAACTTTAAAGAACGAAAAAAAAAAAAAAAAAAAAGAAAAAAAATTCACAACTTTCTTAAAAAAATATCGCTGAGGAGTCAAGCCGAAAAGAGACGCTGAGTGGAGCTCAAGTGCTACTTTAAATCCCCCTTTTAAATAAGGAAGTCTCAAATATCCGTTTTTAAATCATCGTTCCTTACTTTGAGCTTTTTTTCCTGACTCTTACCTTGAAAATAGTTAACCCATTTCCCCCTGAAGCAGAACTGAAAATATTACAGACGGCGCTGCAGATGCACACGGCTGGAAAAGCGAGATGAAATCGTCTCGAAACTATTCTCTCTGTTGGACGAAGAATTCAGCGTTTCTCTCTGCAAGTCGAAACCTCCAGATCTTTTTAGCTATTTAATAATACCCTATCAAAGAGTAACGCATTTAGGGAGGGAAAGGAAACACATCTTCAATTCCGGGATATTTTTTTCCCCAACGGGGTCGCGTTTCTGGTGCATATTGTCATCTCAGAAGGGTTCGCAGATAATATTTTGCACTAACCTGGGGAAGAAACTTCCAGGGATTTTAGTACGACATCAATTTTAAATGTAACCCCCAGAAGGGTTACCAAAACTATTCGGAAAATGTCCTTCCACTCTCTATTCTCTTTCTCTCCTTCCCGGCTTTGCCCCAAATTCCAACATATTGAAACATTTTTCTCCTTAATAAGAGGAACATATAAAGTGAAGGGGTGAAAGGGCAACCTGGGAGCCGTGCCTAGAGCTCCGCACACAATTTACTCTCCGGTAGACGAGGCGTTTAGCATTCCTCCCAATTTCCAAGGAAAACAGACTCAGACCTGTACCCAGTGATCAGGGACCTCGCCAGAGCCACTTTTTAATATAGAAATTCTTCGGATTCTTTGTTATTATTGTTGTTGTTGTTGTTTGCGCTAAGAGAGAGAGTTTCCTAGGCAAGGTAAAGCGACGGGGGTTTTAGGAGGAAGATCTCGGGAAGATGACTTCCGATGGAAGGAAAAAACCAAAGCGACGGGAGGGACTTGCGAGGTGCGCAGGGGAGAAAGGGAATCGGGGGAAAAAAGTAATCAGCGTTGTCGTTTTTAAATAGCTTTAAAAGAAAATCGGGGTTAAAATTGCCATTTGCAAGCCATAATCTCATTATTCTGTGGGGATGTGAACAACTCTTTCTGCACACTCACAACCGAGCTAGCTAGTGACTGAATCAGATCACATTTCAAAGTCATTTTTCATTCTTTTCTCACGTTTCCACGTGTGAATTACACAAAACACGTAGCTGAAGAGGAACCCCGAGGGCTTACTATTGTGTTAACAAACCTCTCTTCCTCTTATTTTCGTTGAGGGGCAGCTAACAGGCGTTTGCATCTCTCCCCCGTGCGTTTTCCCCGCGAGTTTCCTTTATTTTTTTAAGCAAACGTGCCCCAAATCTCAGCCCGGCTCTGACAGGGACCACTGAGCACACGCACCTAATAAGCTGCAATGAAATAAACTTTAAAGGTCGGCGTTAACAAAAACTTAGGACGTAAAGCACTTACAAGTTCAGGGGAAATGCTTGCCCTGAATCCTGAGCTGGGTTTGCTACCCCTTGTAATAAAACCCCACAGTCGAGTCGAGAAACCCATGTGGCTAGTTGCAGTCATCTTGGGAGCTTTACTAGCCCAAAAGAAAATTGCTGGCAAATTGGAAACAGCTGTAGCATTGGAGACAAAAAAAAAAAAATCACCCCCCTACACACACTCCTGAGCAGAGAAAGTTACAGGAGTTTTGTTTACACAAATAGCTCCAACGCAGACATGACATTTCAAGTTTTCATCAACAAACCCTAGGTGACTGGTGTGTAAGCAACATTTCAACATTCATCACTGGCAGTGATTTTTTAAAGATGCCTATGAAATCTCTCCCTCTCGCACAGAGGCGCTTCCAGTTCGCTCCCGTGGCGGCTGCTCTTGCCTGTGCCTATGCCCCCTTTAACAGGGTGCTAGCAACACAAACAGTGACTTAAAACCCACAAAGAATTTTATCCAAGGGGTGTGGGGGGGAAACCTGACAAGTGCTCGATTCTCATAAGCCTGTCGGACAATTGCTAGAACAAATGAAACGGTGGAAAAGCTCGGAGTCCTGCGAAATGTGCTCTTTTCATGTTTTCTATTTATTAGATACGTTAAGAGAAAACAGACTCATATGAGTCCCAAATGTAGGCAGAGTATTAAAAGAGGCATGTGTATGCTCCAGCAATTACAGCTGAATTTGATTAAAAACGTCACGAGGACTGCAAAAGCAGGAGTTACCTGATACACTAACCCTGAGGTTGCTTTAGGATGAATTATAACACAATTCATTTTATTTTAATAGGTCACTATAAGATTAACTGTTTAAGGATGGAGCTGTGCTATAAATGTTTACATCAAACCAGAAATAAGCAAGCTTTACTTTCTGGTTGTTTAGAAATAATGTTTATTACATTTTAAAATTCCTCAACACGTTAATTAGAAATAAGGGGAAAATATGTGAAGTCAAAAGGAGTTCCAGTGCTTGACATGTAACCACACACACACTTCTGTGCTCGGTTTCTCTTTCCTAGGAGGAAAATGTGGTGATTTTTAACTGGCCATCATCATTTCCACATGCTATGGGAAAATAATGACAACAACTTGTTTCCCCCCCTGCTCCTCTCACGGTCTTGGTCCAAAATTGGAAGGCATTTCGTAGCCTGGGCCCATGGTCAAGACCAGGCAAAGCCTGGGGTGATGACTCTGTCCGAGTGGCCCAGTGAAATCAGCCACCGCAATGGCCAAATCTGTGTGTTTGGGAGGGCGAAAGCTTGAAGATCCATCTGCGACCGAGGTGCAAAATATCACAGGCATGAAGGACTTCAACACACCTTCCCACTTTCTGTTCCCAAAGCAGGGACTGTGTCTTTGAACTTGCTTTAGCTTGTACAAACGTATCTTGCAGATAGGTCCAAGAGATCGAATAAAAATAGCCTCATAAATTTCCCCCTCAAGAAGGAAAGGGTGAAACAGAGAACTACCATGGAGAGATGTTAATCTGATTTTTCATCTGGTGTGCTGCTGGGGAGTTTTTGGATGAGATAAGAACCCCTCTGTGGCTGCAAATTTCCCCCCCCCGTGCTATCTTTAAGCAACATCTAATACAATAGGTACTTGTGCATGGCTGGAGCTCTAAGGAGCAGTTGAATTCAATTATCATTAGTCATAATAGTACCATATTGCTGAAATTAAAATATTAATTCTATAGGAAATTCCTACCTGTTAAAATTTATTTTCATTTAAAATCAACAATGGGGGCAAATTTAGAATTTTAGCATGAAAAGAAATTTCTGTAATGTTTACTTCAAGGAAAACTGAAGTGATCATCTCAAAAAGATTTCATTCAGAGAAATCAGAAAGTCTCATTTCAGTGAAGGCAGGCTGTTTCATTTTCACTAGTCAATGTAACTAAAGGCGTTCTGATAAATTGCACTGAAAATCAGCAAAACTGCTATAAATATTTTTGGGAAAAACATTTCAGCTTTTGCTAAATCACTCTTTACCATGAAAAACACCTTTGAAATAGAATATGTTTCACCCTCGTCTATTATTAATGATGAATGTGATTAGTGTATTAAAATAAATAATCATAAATTATTGATAAAATCATTATCACAACAAAAGAAAACCTTTAGTTACAGAGATAAAATGAGGGGATAGGAACAAAGGAATTGCCATAATTTTTAGATTCTATATTATTCTTGAAAAAGGAACATTAGGTGAAGGTTCATGTATCGCCTAGGAATTGGAAATTCTGCTTAATGTGAGCAAGACTCTTTCACTTTTGCTGAACTGTCTTGATCTGTTCGGATTATTTATTTTGCCTAGTGTTTATTGTGAAGTTCGAAAAAGTGTGGGTTTTGTTTTTGTTTTTAAAGACATGATCATTTACAAAACATTGGTGTTTCCACTCCCGGTTGTTTAAAAACATTTGAGGAAATTATTTACTGTCCATAGGATGTCATGTAACTCTCCTGTTAAACCAGTTTTGGTTTGTGACTGGACTCATGTGTTTCTCAGTTCATGTGTTCTGTTTTTCTTTAGTTTTCTTACCAGACCTTAGAGATATGCTCCTGCAGGTTAGGTTAGACAGAATATAAATGTTATAATGAAAGACATTTCCTGACCCAAATACAGTTTAACAGACAAAAGGGCAGGAAGGAAAGTTTAAGGACAAGGTGGTAAGACCATAGGCCCCACGAGAGCGTCGTGGTGGTAGTGGGGGGACAGAAATCATTGCAAACCCTTTCCACCATGCAAGCTCTGATCATCCTGAGTGGTCCCCAGCAGCCTTGGCATGGAGCCTCCGCTCTCCTGCGACCTCACCTCTGTAGAGGTGTCCCTGGTGACACCTTTTTTACCGGTATTTTTGTGTTCAGCCCTTTCAATGTTCGTTTGGTGACAAAACGCCTGTCGGCCATGCCACACCTTGCAGCTGCACCGGCAGAGGCTTACCTGAGCAGCCATGGCCACCGGTGACAGGGCTGTCACCCACTTCGAGGTCCCTGAATGAAGATGGGTCACGCTGAGGTCCCCTTTGTGGCAGGGACGCCTGAGGTGAATGCCTCACCCCCGGGCGGTGCCTGGGGCCTCCTTTCCTTCATGCCCCTGGGGGTTCTTCAAGCTTGTTGAGGGGCGAGCAGACCTGCTAGGGGGGGCACAGCCCTTGAGCGGAGCGGGGTCTGTGCTGTGAGGGACTCTGCAGCCCTTGGGGGGGCGAGGGGAGGGGGAATGGGTCCATGAGGGGGTGGCCCTGAGTCCCTCTCCACACCAGACAAAATGGCGGGATGTGTCGTGAGGAGCACCCCACCCTGTCAGTCTCAGCCAGTCAGGGGAGAGTGGCCCCCTGCGATTGGCTGTTCTCCCCTAGGGGGTGGGCAAAGGGCCACGGGCAGCCAATGGGAAGCATGGGGCACCTCACACCTCTCCACAGGGGCAGTGAAATGGCCGTCGTGCCGCTCCCCTCAGCCGCCATGGTGGCCGTGGCACTCAGCACGTTCCTGCCCCAAATCCCTGTGCTCCCACCTCTGTCTTGCTCCCTCTTTTGCCCCCCTTTTTTTTGGAAGAGGGTCCCTCTTCTGCACCCTTTTTTGCCCTATATGTCTACTGCACCCCTTTAAGTAAATAATCCCAATATTTATCATCCCAAATGAGCCCCTACCACTCTCTTTCGCTTTCACATGCCAGCATAAACACCTGCCTAGCTGACGGTAATTAGAAAAATAGAAGAAAAAAGTAAAAGAAATTAAAAGCAAGCCTCTTCCTCCAGTAGAGTTTTGCCTCTTAAGAAAAGAGAAGTAGCGGTGACCCCAAGTTCACAGCAAGATTCGCTGTTACTTTGCTTTTTCGTCATCGATTTTACATGAGCACCTCTTCTAGGAGAAGAGAAGATGAAAATCTTTTTATTTGGAATATAAAACTTGAGGATGCCCTTGTCTCCTGCACAGCTCCCCCTCCTCGTATAGTCCGTCTCCACAGCTTGATCCCTTTGCATCTGCTTGCTCTGGGGTTTCTTCTTTGCTTTCTTTAAGCAAAACGCTAAAGTCTTGCACCGTGCTGATGGGAATCGGCAGCTCCCTTAGAGCCATTTTTGTCTTGAGCTCCTGAAGTAGCTGCTGCTCGGGAGAGACCAGGCAGCCTGTGAAGACACATCTGGAGCTCTAAAGGGGCTCCATCTGCTCTGGTGTCCACAGAAAAACAAACAAGCAAGCAAACACGTCAATTATTTCTTTCCAGAGGTTAATTTCTTGAAAACATCTCGCCTTTTATTTGAGGCAGTGTGGATGGTAAAGGAGGTGAGCAGGAGGGAAGAGAGCGAGAAGGAAGTCGGCTCCACCAAAAGGCAACATAAACAGCTGAATGCATGAAAAGGGGGAAAAAAAAACCCCAAAGTGAATTAAAGAAAAATAAATGGCTAAAACAGGAGCTTGATGCGATTCCAAGTGTTTTGACATGGAAGCATGTTTCCCATTCCACTTCTCTGCAGAGAAGGTTTCTCTTCGAATTAGATGAACCATAAAATAAAAAGGAAATTTAGAACAACACTGTAAAATGGTGTTTTATAGCCCTTTCCACAAAAGGCTTTCCCTTGAAGAGCTCTTATACCTGGGGCCTTGTCTACGCACTATCATCAGACAGCTTGGAGTATACCCGTCAAATTAAAGCATTTCAGTGCCCGCTCCTCCCGAGCGAGGCTGCAGCCTTTTCCGTATAAAGGTGCTTTATGCGAGAATAACTATTCCCATATGGAAAGGAGCGATGATTTGGGAAATCTCTCTGGTTAATATTATGAAGTGCTTGCTGTGAGCGTTTGCTGTATCATGAAATGGCTCAATGTCAGGGCATATCCCTGTTCGCTGACGGGGCCTCTGGGACATCCCTACTAGAATAGAGTCAATGAAGCGTACTGAGCTCAACAGATTTTATTTTGACCAGCAGTTTATGGGCCAAAGAAATTGTCTGGGACAAGAAGAAAGTAATGTTTCCTATGCAAGGAAAGGAGATGGGAGGAATGAAGGTTTGTCTCAGATGACAAGTGCGTGGAGGGGATGAAATGGGGATTTGAAGGAGATTCGTGGGGAAAGGTGTGTGGGTGAAAGAGGAATCTGTGTGAAGGAGAAGGGAGGGCTTGATTTTCTTTTGTGGTGGCCTGAGCACATGAATCCCGGGACATTGGAGCTCACTACTGAAGCTGGATGTGTGCTAGGACTGTGACAACAAGGGGGGGGAAACTGAAGATGCTGGAGTAAGTTAACTACGGAATAGCTGCATCCAAATGAAAGGCTGTACCAGTGCATGACAAAAAACCCCAAACAAACAAACAAATGAGAATACTGTTAACTGAGTTAGCTAAATCAGTACAAAATCTGTGGTGGTCCAGGCTTCTGCAGCTGATGGCTGTTGGAAATCAATGTCACTATGGTCTGCATAAGGCTCTCTTTCTGCTCAGTAGCTAACATATGAAAGGTATGTCATAAATTACAGATTTTAAGGTAAAACCAGACCATTTCTCCTGAAGGACATGGTTTGCAAACTTTTCCCTGTTTAGAAACAACCCTCAGAGCATGAAGACTTCTTCCAGTTGGGCTTTCAGAGGAAGAGTATACAACCTCACTTTTCCTTTCCACAGCCATGCTTAGAGACAGTTTTTTGAGCTGTCTAGAACAATATGAATTACTGTTCTCTCATATAACTAGCCCAGATATTTTTGTCTTTGAAATACATTACAGATGAAGCCTACACACTTTTCCAGTTACTATCACAAACCTTGGCCACATGGGGATAAAAGGTGATTATAAAAATATCCTAGTGACCATGTGAACAGCTACTACCTCGTCCTGTTGGTACGAAGCCACATTGCTCTAGGTGGCATATGAACAAAGACCAGATGATGCTCCGGGCCCCAGAGAGCTTCTAGATTTACACAACACATTATAAAACCCTGTAGTGTGATAGACCGACCCGCGAGCTGCTGTTGAAGCCAGCATGTGCTCTGCAATCCTTGAAAATCAAGCAGTTTATTTTAGGAGCCTGCCTATGGATTGAGGAGCTTAAATTTGGGCTCCTAATTGGAAAATATTCCAAGTCTATAAAGAGATCAAGATGTTTCCCTTTTCCACCCCAGGCACGACCCCTCCTTGAACAATTACAAGCGAATCCCCTCTAAACACTCCTGTTTGCTGCGGGAACTGAAGTCGTGACACTGAGACACACATCCTTGGGTCCTTAGAGGTGTCCGGTTGCTCGCTCAACTTGTTGACTCTGCTCCAGTCACTAGCCCTATTTCCTGGACTTATCTCACCGACCAGATTTCCCCTCCTCTCTCTCCCTCCTGTGGCTCATAAACACTTGAAATCTACTGTAAACCCAATCTAGGCTCGCAGCTTCTTGCGAGTACAAGCAGCAGCAGATAGCAGGAGATAAGGAGCGAGGCCACATTGTCTTTTTCCAGCCTGCACTGAGAATTCACTTTTAAATCTGAAAATTGTTTGCTTAAGGAAAAGGAAATGTGCGTGTGTGTGTTGGGGGGCAGCGAGAGAGGGGAGGGAAAAAGAGGAAGGGAGCTGTTTTAGAGACCAAATTGGGTCATACGAAAGGGAGGATTGATGGAGATTGATGAAGGAAGTTCAGTGAAGGTCCTGGTGCAACAGGCACTTGTAAACCCTGTGCTCCTGTTATCCTGCCCCGTTCCTAAACATCAGACCATTCCCAAAGGGGAGGTGGCGTTTCCGCAGCGGAGCCCTTGGATGACCATCTCACTCCAGGCACTCCCAGGCCAAGTTTTGCTGGAGTGACACCCAGTGGGAAGCTGCTCAAGCCATGGGGAAGGGCTCCAGGCTGTGTCCACACGAGAGAAATTCTGCTGAACTACCATGCTAATGGTGTGACTTAATCACTAAACTGGTAAAAAATCTCAGTGTGAGCGCACTTATACCCAGTGCTCAAACTGGAACAGCAGAACAGTAGGAAATCTCTATCTCCCCTCTCCTGCATGCAATGAAAAGTGCTATATATTTCATGTCCCAGCAGCGCCGGATGACATATTGTCACTTGTCCATATCAGCTACTGCTCGCATCAGCAGAACTAACTTATTTCACTTCCCAGATCAAGAGGAGGTCAGGTCTAACTGCAGGCTTTGGTAAGCACAGCTCTGTTGATGCCTGTGAAGCAGCATGATTCCTGCCTGACAGCGCTCTGCCAGCAGCACCGCGGCGCTGGGGTGGTTATAGCGACAAAAAATGTACTTTTACAGGTGTAGCTGACTTTGCTCGCGTGGTGGTTTTATTGCACGGCTACGATGCATAGCCAGAGCTGCGCCGTCTGTGCTAGGGGTGTTGTGGGGTACGTGAATACTCCTGTGCTGGTAAAATGCTCAGGGTGAAGGAAAACTCTGGAGCTACGTGGCTATAAACACTTCTATATGACTATTTCTGTACAAGGCAGGGATGGTCCCTTTAGCTGTATCACTACCGTTAACGCAGCAAAGCTTTCTAGCACAGATTTGGATCGCAGTGACAAAGCTCCTACAGGAAGAGAAATCTGCTCCAGGTAAGCACATCCAGCAGCCCCAGAGCGCTTCTCTCTGAACCGTGCAAAATTTCCTTTTGATCTTTGAGGTACCAAGATATCCCAACTTCCACGGATCAGATAATGACTCAGGGCCCGAGGCAGCCCAGCTCTGAAGGGAATGATAAAGAGAGTTTGTGATCCCTGCATGGAAGGTGCTATGTAAATTTATGAATTGATCTCCTGATGGTGCTGACTCCACTGGGTGCAAAATTCAGACCTTTGTGATAAATATGGAGTCCTTGGTACGCGTTCCTTGAGAAGCTGGGATACAGCAGGGATACAACCAACGCAGGGACATTTCAGGGGCTAATCCTTCTCTCTGTACACTTAAGATCCAGGCAGCTTTAAGGTGCATGTGCAGGAAGCACCCACATTTTTACAACAGCTTGCAGACCAGCTACCTCTCAAGAATTGTCTTTGGGCGCAAACATATTGGAAACAACCAGAAACAGGGAGAAATGATGAGGCATAAGAAAGAAAGGACGAAATTGGACTGGCCATTGGTGCCTTCTTTATCAATGGACCAGACATGTCTCATTTGGAAAACTCGATTCATTTCCTGGGATCAGAGAGGCTCTGATGAAGCTCCGGGAGCTGAAAGCAGAGGATGAGCCGCTGATTCGGCTGGTGACCAAGCGCTTCATGGAGGCAGCTCCTTGACTTACAGCAAGTCAACTGCAAAAAAAAGTGTCTGTACCTATAAATGTAAATGGGTCCTGGTGGGACTTACAAAACTCTCTGGCCCCAGGAAATGGCAGTGGGAATTAAGTACTAATGCGCTTCGTCACGTGCAGTTTTAAGAGTCTACTTTGCAGACCTGTCCTTCATTTTTGCTGTGTTTTGGTTCCCCATCTGCAAAATAGAGATAATAGCGTGGCTCCATTACACAAAGTCATTGCGGAGATAACTATGCTCAGATGCTATGGCAACAAGGGCTGTGTAATATTGAAGATAGCAAGGGATGCTAAGGGCAGAGAGCTGGCTTGTGTCAAGCAAGGCCGTTTGCTGGGAAAGGATGGAGCAGTCCAGCAGAGCCTCCTTCCATCGGTCCTTTCCCAGAGAAACTGTGTGCAGGTCTCACACGTGGGGAGTGGCTGAAATATCAGACGAGTTTATTTCAGGAAGGAAAAGCAGTCTCAATCCATGTGGATTCTCTGCTCCATCACATCTTCTCACCTCTCCACACCACTCTCTCTGACCTCCCTCAGCAAAGTCCTTCATCTTGCTCATGTTTACGCATTGCCGCTGAAGTAGAAGGTCAATGAAAGCAGATGGTAGCTGCAAAACCCCAGCTTTTATGGCTAAGCCATCAAAAAAACACCTCAAAAAACATGAGGTAGAAATCTGACGGCCTGGGGAGCTTCTAAAATACCACTCCCGAGTCCCTAGCTGAAGTCAGGTAAGGTCTTTTTGGGCTTTCCCTTGCCTGCACCTTTTGTGGTAGAGTGGTTTCAGCTCCTGTTCTCCATCCTTGCCCATTTCCTGGCTCCTGCTGCGACACTTTGATTCATAGGGCCCAACCACCCGTAACCACCCAGGGAAATAGAAGCCAAGCCAGGCAGCTACAGTCATTCATTTTCCCCTCAGGGGGAGGAAAAGAGGCCAAAGATAAGATCGCTTCATTTAAGCCAGAATCCATTTTTCACTGGCCAGTTCTCGCAAGTGTGATCCCTCCAGGAGGAACAGCATGGCTGCCACTGTCTTCAGTAGAGTCAAGACCTAAACTATGTGGGAGAAGGTTCTTTGTCCTCAGAGGCACCTTTCCTTGGCTGGTCCCCCCCCTGCACAATGCAGACATTTCCTGGGAATCAGGACATTTAGCTCTGCCACAGGCACACCAAATGACTCCGTGCCTCAGTTTCCCCATCCCTGTTCGTCAGGAATTTTGAGATACAAAACCATCGGGCATCTCCACTTGTCTGAAAGCCCTGGTGACAGCTCCCTGTCTGAAGAGCCCCGGTGACAGTTCCTCATCAGCTTGGGAGGAGACAGGGATTCAGACACGTTTCTCTCTCCCATTTCCCATCCCATTACCCTCTTCATAAAAATGAACTTTCATCAGGCCTATTTTTAAATGTTTGGGTTTTGTTTGCTACTGTAATCATTAGCTAGCCGCCAGATGGCAAGGCAACACAAGCCAGCAAGCTTTCCAAGTTTCTGGTTAAGACAATGACACAATCGAGGACAAATAAACAGAAACAGAAGAGCAGAGCGTAAGCGAGCGCAGAGCACCAGGACGTGGGAGCGGGAGGGGGCCAGCCCTGGAGAGAGGATCAAAGAGGCGCCCGTCCCAGCGGGGGAGCCCGGCTCGTGGCCGCAGCCTTGCCCTGGTCCTTGTCTGCCCCGGCACCCGGTGGCAAATGCTTCAGCAGAGGGTGCGAGGAGTGCCCTGGAGAAAGATGCGACACCATTGCATGGCCATTGCTATTTGTTTTTTTCTTTCTCTGTTACAAGATGTTCTGCGGACAGCAAAATTAATAAAGCCTGGTTTCCTGTGGGCCCGTGTTCCTTGTCCCCTAACTCATCACATTCCTCCCGCTGTGTCCTCTCCGACAGGCGAAGATCAGGCCAGGGCTGGGCTGGTGCTGATTAGCACTGGCCGCCAAGCCGAAGGCGTCACATCAGAGCCCTGCGCGCCTCGTCCTTGGTGAGGGGCTAATCTGGGTCTCTCCCCTCCACCCAGCTGCTGATTTCTGCAAAATCTGTGGAAATTGAATTATGATTGAGATATCCAGCCTTTTAGAGGCTGTTTGGCTGGAGCTGGTCAAGGAGGTAGAGAGGAGAGGGGAGTTAAAGCAGATGGGCGAGTGGGGAGATTGCTCAAGCTTCCTTTCGTTAGGAGCCCGGCTAACCCTCCCTACGGCGCAGGTTCAGCAGCGCTGAAATGCTTCGCAAATGTCTCTTGAAGTGAGACTTTCTTCCGAGCGTTTTCAAATTTGAAGTGCCCTGTTTTGGCAGTTGTCAAATCCTTATATTTTTTTTCCATCCTGAGAAACATTTGGTTGGAGAGAGCCCTTTGATTCTATTTCAAACAGCACGAAAGCTCAATATTTAGGTGTTTCGATTCTTTCAAAAATAAATATTCCTATTTTCATGATTCCTTCCCCCCTTTCTTTTTTTTTTTTTTTTTAAACATATTTTAGCTGGAATAGTCAAAGCTTCAAAATCACCGATGAATCAGAAAGTGCATTTTTGCACTGCTTGGTGGAGTTGCCTGTCCTGGGGGACCTGGCTCATCGCTGGCTGTTCCTCGTCCTGCTCTCGCTGTGATGTTGCTGTTGACTTCAACGGGACCAAGATTCAACTCAGGCAATAGGAAAATTAGCCTGGTTTTATGTCTGAAAGCTAGAAGGTGCTTACACTGCTACCACAAATAGAACGATTTGCCAAATGTAGGCTTGTTCCTAATGCATCTTTAGCATCGGTGCACTCGGCAAGCGCTGGGATGAAGGATGAGGATCGCTGCAACCCCGAGGCTGAGCCGCGCAGGCTGCGGCTGAGCTGCAGGCAGGGCAGAGCGGAGCATATAGGCTTCCTGCCCGGGCTATATCTGCCTGGTAATTATAGAGACAGCCGTGATGTCACCCAGGGTGGAGATTTACATTCACCAGCATGAAATTTTGCATGAGCAGCCTGTAAAGCAACGCGGCGATCATCCCCCTCCGGCGCGCACGCAGATTAATGGGTCTGCGAAGGAAACCATCGCCCTCGTGCCTTCTGCCCCGTACCTCTGCGGCAAGTGGAAAGCTGCTGTTTCGCCTCAGGAGAGGGTGACACCGCGAAACGCCGCAGCTTTGCCTCCGAGGGGGGAATTCTTTCCATTCCTCTCCAAAGCCGTGCCCCAGATTTTGTCCTGGACTAAAATCAAACCCTCTGAGGATTTACTGCGGTGCTTATTAAAGTTTCCAGCGTGCTCTGTGTGTCTCCTAACCACCTGAGAAAGACGAGCCTTACCCTAGAAAGCTCGCCATCCAAAACACCTCCTCACCCAGCAGAAACGTCGTCTCTGGGCAGACGGCCATGTCACAAGCTGAGTAGCTGGAGGAGGGTGAGTTATTCCTCTTACTTAACACACTACGAAAGTAACAGCCAGACCACTTACTCGGGGGCCCTGTGAGAGTCTGGGCGCAAGTTGAGTCACGAGCGGGTGCCACCACCCACCGTGGGTAGACCACTGCGAAGTGACTTGCATACCACGAGTGGTATGTGTGCCCGTCAAGTGGCTCCTGACACTAAAAAATCCCTTGTGCTGGGTGTTGTGATTGCTGGCCGATTCGGAAAGTGATAATTTCGGCTCTCCCACAAGCTCGCGGAGCCTGGATGTCCTCGTTCCCCGTCTGCATCAGAAAAATGGCCATAGCTTCCAGCTGAGCTGGCTCCAATGATTGCAACAGTTGAAACAGCAACACTTAGGGAAAAAAGCATCCCCTCCTCCAAATCTGGAGCTACCTGAAATATTTCAAAATCCCAAATTTCCCAGTGTACAAGTGTAACTGGGATCGCAGCTCTTTTGTTTTTAAGTTTCCCCACGCATGCACTTCTACTCTGCTAACTTCAGATCACCTGCCGAGGGCATGATGATCATCCCGGCTCCACGGATGGTCCTGCCCCTGCACAAAGGCACAGCTAGTTCCTTTATAATTAGTTGCATTTTTCTTCATATTGAAGAAAATACAATGTGACTTCGAGAAAGCTGCTGCACTTGGTGGCTTGTGGAAATACCGGCAAATATTTTCACTGAGGCCAGGACCTCGCTGTTCTCTGCTTTAGTCAGAAACCTTCTTTCGCTCATGGTAGTTTCACAAGGCACAGAAAGATTTCCAGTTTTCAAGGCTTGAGATTATTCACTGCCCTGATGCATCTCAAAGTTGCCAAGGAAAGATATACATCATGGTATTTTCCACTTGGCTAGGCAACACGAGATGGACCTGGTTGGAGGCAAGCAACGCTGGCAGGCAAGGAGAAGGATGCTGAAGCTGCTCATGCTGGCTGGAGACAGGACAGCACCACCCAGAGAAAGAAATGTTATTTGTGCAAAGAAGCCAGTTTCTGCTCCCTCAGCTTCAGAGCTCTTATTTTCCTTATTTATTTTACTTAACCCCTTGCTCCAGGGGAGTTAAATGATGCAAAAGGTAGAGCTCAAACCTGGGCAGAGTGGCAAGTAAATCAGGTTTGCCGGTGTAGAAAAATCTCTCTGCATTTCTGCCTGGGCCTTTTTTAAATGACTGCGGAGGAATGAGCATAGGCAGGCTCCAGAAAGGGTGGTTGAAAGGCACCGGGTGGAATATCTGTCTTTATTTAACTTGGAAGCAACGCTGCTCTTGCCTTTCTATTGCCTACTGAGGTCACCGCTGCAGCCCGTCGCGCTCGCTGGCTCCCGGCTGCTGGGACAAGCTGCCCAAGACCCGCTGGCTTCTCTATCCGACAGCCGGCCACCATCAGAGGTGTTTTTCTTTGCACCGCCGGTTCCCAGTCTCGCCAGGAGACCTGCTCGCAAGCCAGGCCCTGTCACCAAACCAGGGCTCCACCTCTGCCAAATGATTCATTCCTCCTGGCTTCAGACTTTTTTTATATATATATATATACACACACGTATATATTTACATATGTAAAACCTACCGCAGCGGTGTCTGGGAGGTGAAAGTGCCCTCTTGTGGCATGCTGTCCCCTGGCTTTGCTCCCAGGGATCCCTGTCCTCAGCCATGAGCAGCGGGATGGGGGTCACGCTCTTGGTGGGACGCAGCCGCGTTGAGCAGGGTTGCAGGATTGGGTTCAGCTCTCAGCTGCAACAAGGCTCAGACCAAGGGAGACAAAATATCCCGCTGTCTGCCTCCAGCATCACGGCACGGTGCACAGATGAGCAGATCTGAAAGCTCAACCAAGGTACGAACGTCACGCAAGACGATCCAGACCCAGTCACAACCTTTCAGCTGTGATTACTGGGCTTTCTTTAAGAAACCACATGCCCTGGCATGAAAATTGCAAGCAGAGTCAGGCCCATTGTGTGGCTGGTGCTGCTGTGAGCACTCGGAGGCACGGGCCAGGTTGGGGTCTGATGTCCTTGGACCTGTCATTGACTTGCAAAGTCAGGCTAGGGAAAAAAGACGGGTGTTTTTGCATGGGTTTACACCTGGAGAGCTCAGTGTCTGAGCTTAAATCAATGACGTTAAAGCAATGCAGAAGGTGGGCTGGAGCACCGGGTGTAAGCTGAGAACTGGCCCCACTTCGGTACGGCTGAGGTTAACCAGAGCAGAAAACCAGATCAGGATGTCCCCACGCGGGATTGCACCAGCCTAGGGGCACTGATGTAACCCAACGAGCTTCCCTTTCTGGGGGACGTGGCCTCCTGCCCTCCGAAATGGGCATTTGTCCTTTTTAGGTATGCTAACGCGGCAGCGTTTCCGGGCCCGGCTGCCTGCAGATGCGAGGACACCCCACGACATTGGCGTATGCTCAGACCACCAAGCGAAGATCATCTGAGCAAGGACTCAACTCTTGGCTTGAGAGACTTGGGTTTCCGTTCCCACTTGCTCTTCGTGGGTGATCTTGGGCAAGGTGCTGCGCCGGGAGCCGCGAAAGCCCTGCAGCGCCTTGCTCCTGTTGACTTCCCAAATTTCATCTCCGTGGAGCTGCGGAGTCCTGACCACAGCCCGTCGCGGTGCCTGTTTGCACTTTGGGATGAGTTTGCAGAAGGGGGATGAGAACACTTCCTTACCACCCAGGGATGCTATAAATACAGCAAAGATTATGTCATGTGCAGATGAAACAGGCCGTAAATGTCCATCAGAGACACCCATACAGCAGGAGGGCTGCAGATCTGCATGGGGTTGTCCTGGGGAGGCGGGTGTCCAAATTCCCCAGGCTTTCATGGCTGGGTGACCGGGGATGTGAGTGCTTTTCCCTGGGAGCAGGGATGGTGCTCACACCTGCGTTGTCGACGTGCCATGAGGCTTTCACGGAAAGTCCCATCAAGTCACGTCAAAAAGAAAGCTGCAACCTGCAGGCTTCATGAAGACGCCTTCTCTCCCTTTTTTTTCACAGTTATTTTTCGTTGTTGTTTTTGCTTTATTGGTCTGACCAGATGTTCTAAACATCTGGCAGCGGCATGTTTATTTTTTAGGCTCTTCTGCGTTATGTTAGTGACATAGCAGCGGAGAAAGGAGCAGGAATGTCTCTGGCACATCTTTTGCTGTGCGACCCAGATGTTTCGGCATCTTTGCTGCTGGTCCGCTGGCGCCCAGTGGCACCCTGTGGCCGGAGGGTGGCTGGTGGCACGTCGGCCCCTGGCTCTCCCGCCGTGGCCCCAGTTAAACTGGGCAACCTCCAGTATTTCCCAGTGCCAGGAAGCCTAGTTTTGAGGCACGGTACAGCAGGAGATGAATAATCAACGGGGCTAGGTCTGAGGTTTGGCTTTGGTAGGGCTCTGCTTCGTGACCTAGGGAAAGCAACTCTCTAGCATGCTTTAAATGCCAGGTAATAAGTCACACGTAAAGTTCTGGCTGGAAGTTTTCCCTGAAGAAAGGTAATGATAAAATACTGTTTTATTTTCTAAGTGAAAAGATTTCACAGACTTGCCTCGACTGTAGAACGGAAATATTGTTAGGAAACTACAAATCAATATTTTTTAGTTATTTCGAGAAAAGAGATAATCTGTTCTTTAACAAAACTAAATCGGGGGCATAAGGTAAAACATTTGTTTTTCCACTTTTGAGCGGAGAAGTCCATTTTATATGTGTGTGGGGAAAAAAGCCGTGCACGCGTTCTGGACCAGCTCCATTTATGAGCATCCCCCGTCTGTCACAAGAGAGCACACGCTGTCAGCTCTCCAGCTGTGGTTTTGAACTGCCGGCCTGCGGTGAGCAGGAAAGTAATTACTCTATAGCGCCGTTTTCACAGCTCTCTTTTATGGAGACAGTATTGTCTGGAAGCAGGGGCTGTCTCACTAAATATTCACTGATAAAGCTCCGGCTCGCTGCTCCAAAAGCGAAACAGGAAATTTATCCAACACCTCTGCGGAGCCGCAGAAAGCAGAATGCCGGGAGACTGGAAAGCGTAAAAATTATTTCAAGGTACAGAAGTCCTTGGCCTGGGCTTCGGGTTGTGAAAATTGAGGTTGCTCTGCTGACATCAATACAGATTTGCTGCAGCGAGGTGAGGAATTTCGTGATTGCAAAGGCGTATTCCCAAGCAAAATTGTCCTCCCGTGCTGTGCTCTTAATAATAAAGCCCCAAACCAGCCGGCTGCTCTGTCTTACCTGAAACCAAAAGGAGGTTCGTGTTTTTACCGTATTACTCAATTATCTTCTTTTTCCCTCTGTGGGGGAAAGAAGATCCATGAAAAGAGCCAGAAGGGAAAGAAATGCATTTTTATAGAAACAAATGTGTTAATTCTCCCCTTCTCCAGGGGAATGATTAGAGGAGGGGGGGCTGTGAATCAAGACTGCTGGATCTGACTTCAGAGAGATCTTTTGAGGGATGCCGAGGGGACGCCTTGCGGCTCATCGGCCGCTGTGGATGGTGCTTTTAAGGAGTTACAGAAGAAACACGGAGCCACCGAGGGTTTCGGCTGCCGTGGCAGGTTTCTGCATCCCGTCTCCCAGGTGTCTCAGCTCCGTGCACAAGGGATGGACTGTGCTAGTGCCTGTCTGGGGACTGGGATGTATTGAGGATTAGAGGATTTATCAGAGTCTTGCAGGGGACTGCCTGCAAGCTAGCAGGGGATCAGAAGGTGGATGGAGCATGATGGAGGAGCTATATTTCTTCTATGTCTTTCCATCACAGGAAAAAACCTCAACTGAGTTGGAAAAGCCTCATCAACTGCTCCTTCTCGGCGGCACTCCCATCTGAGATTTAGGGGACATCAAAAAGGCTCCGTGTGCCCCAGGACAGTGACTCCTGAAGGAAGACTGGGTCCACAAAGTCCTTCTTCTCGTGCTGGGACCTGATGGAGGGCACAGAGTGGAGGGCAGTCAGACAGACGGAGCACGAACAGAACTGAAAGAGAGCTGTGAGCTCCCCAGGGCTGGCCTGGGCAACGTCCCCCGGCAGCAGCGGTAACTGATACAAGAAAATGGAGAACTGCCTCATCTTTCTCTCTCTCGGTTTGGGGAAGTGAGAGGGAAATCTCCTACTGCAAAGTGCCTGCAGATGCTGATGAAGAGGTACAGCAGCAGCATTTGCACAGTCCCGGAGAAGGATGATGTTTCCTTTGAGCGTGGAAAGAGGCAGCCCTCAGCCCAGCCAGACAAGCCGCGGTCCTCACGGCCACAGGGTGCCCTTTCTTGCATCGGTGAGCACCAGGATGTGCCTCATAACAGGGTAGCGACGGGTTGATCACCACGATGCAGCCCCAAAGCCGGTGAACCAACCGCTGTCTGCAGCCTGGACAGCAACGATTTCCACCTCCCCGTGAAGATGCTTTCTTCCACCTTTCCCATCTTCGCCCTCTAACAAACATAACCCATGGGGAGACAGAGGGGCTCCATGAGAGCCTGGGCAGGGCTGGAAGGGAGCTGGCGGAGCAGAAGACCCCACGCTGCAGGTCCTCCCCCAGCCTGGCTCCCAGGACGGGAACACTCTGAAATGCTGGCACCTTGTGGCAGCTTGGAAAAACAGCATTTACACCGAGGCCGAACCTGCTCTTTGAAATCCCTTGCTATGTCAGATCCGGGTGGATGGGGAGGAAATTCTGATAAGCAGAGGGAGAAATCGGGCACATTTGTTTGGGGAGAAGGTATGAGGCTGCCAAGAAGGGATGTGGAAGTCCTGCTCCTCCCACCGCGCTATTTCTGCAGCAGCCCTGTCCCAGCTGCGTAAGCCTTTCGTAGGATGTGGTCTTTCAAACAACAAACTTCCCAGATGCATTTTCATCCTGATTCTTCCTCCGTGCCATATTTTGCCCTCCCTGTGGTATCTGGGCTGGGAGTCTGTGTCAATCGGCTGAGGAACTGAGACCACATGAGACATTTTCCCTCATCCTGGAGATCTCATCTGATTTTGGAAGATCTAAGAGACCTGGGATTGGATGGCAGCTCTGTCCCCACTGGCCAGCAGCGCTAGATATATTGTAGGGGTAAAAAATATCTATAGGTTTGGCTCAGATCTGGTCCAGCTCTTGGTGCCAGATGGACTATCAGCTGAGCTCAGTTGCAATGCTTATCTGGCAAAGGAAGGGTTATTTAAACCATATAAACACGTGAGTTCCCACAGGCGCCGTTTAAGGTTGATTCATATAGGTGCTCAGCAGGTGCCAAATCTCTTCACCAGGAGTCTGGACAGCCGTCCTATAGAACCAGAAATTTTTATCTCAGTGCATTAAATTGTCAAGATACTGCAGAGCAACTCCCATCCCTCCCTCCCGCTCCTGCGCTGCTCTTCCACTCACGCCGCTCCCAGCGTGGAGACGCTGCCTGAGATGCTCCAGGAGCTCCTGTGACCATCGCTGCTTTACTGCTTTGAACATGTTTTGGGGACCTGGAGCCCTTTAATAGAACAGGAAACGTCGAACATTACATGGATATAAATAACTCAGTAAAAGCGGGTTACAAGAACATCTGGTTTTGCACGCTCCCATACAGTCTGATGGCACTGGGAGAGAAACAGAGAGATAACTCCCAAATTTTGTCCCTAGCAAGAGACTTTTGGGTGTCAGCAGGGCCAGGCCTTGGTCATCCGAATCTGCCCAAGAGCAAGTCCCCTGTCAGCTACGATGGGAATCCAGGATTAAGGATGAGTCCAAGTCAGTAGCATAGCGAGTGGACATATGTCCTACCTCCGAGGCACAGTCCTACTTGTCATCAGCTCTCCCAAATACTTCCTCCTGCTTACCCGCGTTGACTGTCCTGTCCGGGCTGCGGCTCAGCCAGCTGGCCCGTGGCCAAGGGCCGTCTCGCTCAGGCGCTGGGAGACGTGGACTCAAAAAACCCGGAAAGGCTGACGCAGAGCCAGGTGTCCGTATAGCTGTCCCGATAACCTGGCAGCGCCGGGAGCGGCGGTCTCTTCCCTGCTCCCCGTGGCTCCGTGCCTTAGCTTAGAGGCGGAAGGATGGGAAGGTGTCATGGAGACTGGGGGGGCCATGGAGGTGTTTTCTGCAGAGCGTCTGCTTGTCTCACGGCCCCTGGAAGGACCAGGGTGGTCACACGCTCCCGGGGAGGACTTCTTGTGAAATGTGTGCATTTGCAAAATGTGCTGGGTTGCTTCGGAGAAAGATAACCAACTTACGACGAACGTGCAGACGTGCTGAAGCAATGTTTTTACAGCCATGATGGGCTGCGGAAGATGATGCTTGCAGAGAAAAGGCCACCTTAAGATAGATCAACTGCAACAGTGGGAAAGAATAGACACACTTTTGAGGGCAAGATCCTGCTTCAGTGACTGCCTTGTACTTTTATTTTACTGGTGAGACAGCCTGCGAGCGTTTCTTTACCCGGAGAGGCTTCTGACATGTAAGCCCAGCTCTAAATAGCTTCCTCCTTTATTAGAAATAACCATTGGCACAAGCTGCCACGGGAAGTGATGGATTCTTCATCTCTTGAAGTCTTTAAATCAAGACCGGATGCCTTTTTGGAAGAGATGTATAGCCAAACAGAAATTATTGGGCTCACTGTAGGAATAAGGGGATGGACTCATATGGCCTGCGTTAGACAGGAAGTCAGCCTGGATAATCTATGGTCCTTTCTGGCTTTAAGATCTATGAAAGTTCAGATCTGCAGCCAAAGTATGGGACTCTTCACGTGCCTTTAAAACAAAAGCGCCCCGGGGTATGGGAAAGCCTCTGAACTGCTTGGAAAGCTACCAGTACCTACGGATTTATTTTCACTGGTACCTGAAGCAATGCCGTTTCCCAGTAAATTATCTCTCCTCTAGACTTTAGGCGGGGAGAAGAGCTCAGAGGGCCAGATGGGGACCTGGCAGGCAGGACACTGCAGGATTTGGGTTGCACCCCTGCTTGGGGAGTTAACTGCTGCTGGCGGGACCATGTACCACGCAGAGATGCCAACGTGAAGAAATGCTCTGGCGTGGCCGGTCCAGGCTGCTGAGTTTGGCTACCCGTCTCTGCTGCTATGGGACAACCCCGTGGAGAGCGAAAGAGGGGCTGGGGGATTTTGGGGGCATCGTCCCAAGCGTTGACTTGTGTCGGGCTCGGGTCCTTCGCACTTACTGGCTTGCCATGAAGCACCCCCGCCTCGAGGGGACTTCTTCCCCAGGAGGAAAAAGAGAGACACGGCTGCTCAGTCTGATGCAGTAAAATAATAAGTAAACGGAGGCTTCATCGATCAGAAAAGGGGGGGCAGACAGGCAGGTTCGGAGTTCAGGAATGAGTCAGTGCGAGCTAGGTTTCCCCCGGCCCGCGCACCGCGAGCTGTGCACGCTGCGGCGTGCAGTCGGGTATGTCACCGCGCGGGGAGGCTTCGTCTCACCCGCCGGGACCCCCCTCCCCGCGGCTTTCGTTGCCCCACACCTGCCTCTTTAGCACAGGTGGTGGTTGTGGTGGTTTGAGCTGGAAGCAGACCGAGCCTCCGCCAAGCTCGTTTCATGCTACCCGCCAAAAAACCTCCAAACGATCGCGGCTTTCGGCTCCCAGGGATGGTTGGGCACTCAAACCACGATTGCAAACGCATCTTCTCCGCTATCCATCCCTCTCCCCATTCTTCAGCATTTGGGGGTGCCCCTTTTTCGCCCTCTCCTCCCAAGCGAACTCATCTCGCGGTAATTACAGCAGCGGGGAAAGCTGGTGCAAACTCCCTGGCCCTGCAAGCAGAGCGGCCAAACCCAGCGGAGCTCAGAGAATATATTTTTGGCTCCGTCTCCTCTTTTCAGCGCTTGGGAGATGAATGTGGAAAGCAAGCCAGAAAAGCCAGTAGTGAATGAATCCACTGGGTGCAAAATTAAGATGAAAAGCACGATCCAGATCTGTTAACAGCGATGTTGCGCTTCAGATTTTACAAAGGTGAACTGAAAAGAACGGAGACCAAAGACGAATTTATGAGTTTATAACCCTCGTGCACGTTTTCCAGCTGATCTAATAAGAAAAGAGCGTGTTGCCTATGACTTTTGCCTCCCTGAAGGAGAAAAGGGGACAGGAAAGGAGTCTTTCTTCAGCTACGAGCCTGTCTGCACCTGCCAGATCTTGTGACCTCGGTCTAGAGGAAGGCGGGTTTGCGCTACACTTCGCTGGGGCTCACTCATCTCTAACCCTTCTCAGCGTTTGCTGGCTCCGGCCCAGGGCTTGCAGTGCCGGACGGACGGCGCCAGGCGGCTCCCAATGATGCTTTTCAGACCACAGCTTGTTGCAGGGTTAAAACAATTCCAGAAACACAGAGAAGCGGAGAGTGTCACTTCAGAGAAAAGCAAAATGTAAAGTATGTGCGTACATTGAGTCCTGCAGAAAAAAAACCCGAACCCAACCCCAAAAAATAACGAGAGGTGCCGGGAAATGCGTGCAAGTCTTCAGCGGTGAGATGCACCCGGAGCACACCCAGCTTTTGCTGCAGCTCAGATGCTTTTTCATGTAGCGTTGAGTCTTTCAAGTGAGGCCGACAGTTTAGAAACTGTCTTAAAGAGTTCAGATCCACCTTAACCTTAAAAACAAGCTGCTTCATTACCGAAGAAATGCCTCTACATTTCCTCCTCTTTTTAATTTAAACCAAAACATTATAATGTTGCAACCCAAACACTTGTGCTAATAAATAGATGAGAACTTATAAGTGGCATTGACTTGCTGCTGATAGTGAAGGGAAGTGAAACTGGGTAAAATGTTTTCTTTCATTACCCAAGCAGAAAGAAAGAAGACTAATGCATTAAGATTTTGTAGTTGTAGGAATGGAAGGGCTTCGCTGTAACACCAGTGAGGATTTTATTTGCTCTTGCTTTGAGTGGGAAAAAGCGCTTTTAATGCAAATAAAACAAATATCAGAAACGTGTGTGTGTTTGCCGAAGCGGGAGCACGAGAAGCCTATTGCACTGAGCCTGGGTAGGTTGGTTGAGCCTGGGGAACCTGGCAGCGGCTGTGCCAAGGACTGGGTTTCTGCTCAGTGACGGTGGGCAAATCCTCCCGTTCCTTGTGCCTCAGTTTCCAGCTGCATAATGAGGATAACAAAACCTTCCTCCTCTGTAAGGGGCCCTGAAATGTGCCGAGGACGAGCACCGCAGCAGAGATGGGGCTTTGTCCCGTAGGAACCACATTGCCCCCACGGACCTACGCTCTGCTCTCCATGGGTGCCCTGCGTGGACCTTACCACGTCAGTTAATCCCGCAGCGGGGCGGGATGCCTTGATGTGCCGCGATGCTGCGACATTGCCCTGCGGAGGTGCCTGCACCGGCGCTGCTGTTTTCGGAGCCAAGTCACTTGACCTCTCGCTATAGCTCAGCTCCCGACCGTTTCGAAAGTAAATACACTCCTTTCCTACGGTGGGGGTGACAGCACTTCCCTGCCCTACAGATGTGCAGCAAAGATAAACAGCCTGAAGACTTTGAGCTTCTCCAGATGCCGTGACGGGGGCAACCGGAGGCAGAAATAACCCAGAAAAGCAGGATAAAGCCCCACCTGGGCGCTCCGGACCTGATCCCCGCGAGCACAAACCTCACGACAGCACAGTGATCTTTGCCAAAGCGAGGATTTGCTTGTGCACAATAACCCTCTTTTACCAGAGGACCGCGGACCCCCTGGCTTTGCCCCCCAGGGAGCTCGCGGGGCCGGGGGGGACCCCCGGGTGCGGGTTGCCTTCAGGAGGCGTGCTTGTGCTTTCGCAGGCGCTTGCCGCCCTAGAAGGGAGAGGGGAAGCAGAGATGCAATCCCTCCTGTTTATAGCAAACCGCCTCTCGAAAACACAGCGCCTTGGCTGCAGGAGATGCGGCTTTCTGGGAAGGTGCTGCCCAACACCGCCATGAATTTAAAAAAAAAACCCCAAACCCAACAAAAAAAGTGCTTTTAATGGTGAACTACAAAGGTTTGGGGTTTTGAAGAAGCAAAAACAACTTCTAGGATGCTGGGGAGGGAGGAAACTATGGGCTTCAGCGTTACAAATAATTGCATCGAGGAAGAGAAGAGCTTGTTGCCTCTAAGAGGTGGAGACGCTCCAAACCCCAACGCAGGTCTCACGTGGGAAGGTGTCCCTACACGGGTGCTCCTTTCTCGTTCGGGTGGAAGCTGCGGTCATCTCCACTTCCCATGCGGGGTGGTTTGCCAAAGCTCTTACTCATGCTGCGTGTGCCCCAGAAGCGGCTGCCCTGTCCTAACCTCCTCCGCGACCTCCGCAGGGGGAGAAATACAGCGGTCTGAGCAGAGGGAGGGGGAATCGGGAGTTCCTGAGCAGGATCGGAGGAAGAATAAAAATAATTTGGAGAAAAATAAAGTCTCGGCCCCAAATCCCCTTATTCTTTCCCCTGGGGCTGCATCCTGACTTTGCATCCCCTTCTCCAGCTTGGGAACCGGCTCGGGCAGCGCTTGCTCCCTGCTCGAGCCCTGCAAATCTGTGATGTTTCTGAGCAGGATCACCGTAAAAGCCCCCAGACGAAGCCGGGGGGGCCACGGTTGCTTGTTGAGACTCTCCTCTTGATGAAAGCCAGTGGGGTTTTTCACCAATAAGGCAGGAGTGAAAGCAGGGCCTCAATGTTCGGCTCCTTGTTATTAAATTGCTTGTAATTCTAGGCAATGTCCCAAGGCCTGCCGAAAGGGCTGTGTTCATCATACAACAAAATAATAGCCATCATAATTAATAAACTCTAATGGGAAAACACAGAAGCCAGAGCGCAGGTAAATGACAGGGGCAGAGGAACCTTTCAGTGTCTACAGGACTAACCCTTCGCGCTTCCCTCGCAGCCGAACGCACTTCAAGCATTTTCCTATCGCTTACACATTCTTTGCTTATAACTTGCGTCGCGTCCCTTCGCAAACACGGTGGCTGAGATTTCCAGGCCTGCAATGCCTGGAGCACCCCTGGATTTGCCGTCCGTGGTTGGCTTGGAGCGGGCTAGATCCCGCTGTGGTCCCCGGTTGTCCTCTCCTTTCCTACCATCCCCGTCCCCGAGCACATCTGGCCTCTGTGCGAGCACAGCCGGAGGAGAAGGAGAGGATGGGAGGGCTGGCAGTCGCTGAGGCTGGGAGAAAAGGGGGGAGCGGGGGTGCTTAAAATAAACCCGATCCGCACATGAGTGTTATTGCAGCCGTGCCGGGTAAGGCCAGGGCTGTGTCCTCCCGAGAGGAGTGCTGGCCGCCAGCAAAAATCCTTTTAACAACAATTAATGGCATCTAATTACCCTTTCTTTTGTCTTTTCTTTAGCAATGGGGCTCAGCCCAGGAAGTCCTGGCTTCCACTGTTGGAGCGTGTTGACTCTGGGACTGCAAATGGCCTCGTTTCTTGGACAAACACGACCATGAAGATCCCCAAGCTCCTGCTGGTCACCCACGCCCAAGGGCGCCGCGTGTCACGGCGAGATGCCCTGCACCATCAGCATCCCTCTGCCACATCGTGTCTCAGCGTGGCCCGAGACGGAAACATGTCCCTCCTTCCCTCCCCGGGTCCCTTTTTCCCCAGTGTCCCCTCGGGGGCTGTGTCTGTCCCAGGGAAGAAGCCACCAGCTTGGAGGTGTGTGATGGAACGGTTGCAGTAAAGCCAAACCAGTGGCCCCACTGTTGGCTCCTACTGGGAGCCAGAGGGGGAAGTGGAAGAAAAGGGCCTGATCCTTCCCTCGTATCCTCTCTGAGCGCCGATAGCCGCAGCGCTGGGATTTCCTGACCCAAAAGTGGTTTCTTTAGTAGCCCTCAATGGATTTTTCTTCCTTGAATTTCTTAAGCTGGTTCTTGACCCCGTGTCAGCCTTTCATCTCTTCTGGCGGTTTGTGACAGCGTCCATTTCGCTGTCCTCCCGCGGCGGGCAGACGGGCTCCAAGGTGGGATGCAGCGGGACTCGGCTCCCGGCTCCTGGCGCAGCATCTCCGCAGACGCAGGAGATGAAGGAGGGGGATCACTTCCACGGGGGGATTTGCGAGGACAGGGGACCGCAAGGATCAATTTTAACTGCTTGGAAAGAGCTGAGCGCCAGCGTAGCTGGCACGAGCGGGCATAGGCGTCCGGATGCAGGAGCAGCTCATTGCAGACAGGGCTTTTTTTGGGAAATGGTGGGGGATAACCACAAGCCAGTCCCTGCCAGAGTAAAAGGCGGCAGGGACTCCCCGTGCCCTGCAGCGTGGCGTGGAAAGGGGGCAGGAGGCCCCGCTCCCGAGCGGGGACGGGGAGGTGAAGGCTTGTTTGGGGAGGATGAGTGTGCAGCAGGGTGGCAGGATGGGGATTTCTCTCTGTTTGGAAAGCATGAAAATGGGGCAAAACTCTGCCCGTGAGCTGGGGGCAGGGGAGTGACCCCTTTTCTGCCGTGGAGGGGGCACGGCGGGGGGGAACACACGCGCAGGCAGGAAGAGGCAGCTAAAATAAGCAGATGGGTGGAAAAGGGAGGAGAGAGCATTAAGGAGATAACATAAAGGTTAGAGAGGAAAGTCAGAGGAAGTGAGCCGAAAACAGCCTGAATGTCACGAAAAGGTGAAGCTGAGCCTCACGACCGGCACAGAGCGCCGAGATTAGCAAAGCCGCGTCGTGATGCACGAGGCTGCGCCGAGACACGCCGAAAGCTGCCCCCCTGCATCCTCCTCCCTCTCGCATCCACCCAGGGGGTCACCTGGAAATCACCCGTAATGTCACGCGTGGGCTCCCGAGGGCAGCGGCAGCTGCCTCCTCCCTCCTGGGGTTGGCTCTTTATTCTCTCCAGAAGACGGCCCGCTGTTTTACAGCGTGCGATATGTCACTGGCATTTGGGAACGAAGCCCAAATAAATGACCGCCTCCGATCGTTTCTAACGTGGGATGGTTTTCATTTCAATGGCTCATCCACGTGTGGGAACCGAGCCGGTGTAACACTTTGCTGCCGCTTCAACCTTATCGTGAGCCAGATTGAAATACCCGGGGGCTTTTTGTTTTCCAAATGCAGAGCAAGCTTACGACTAAGCCCCCAGGTGCCATTACCTCATGTTTGTTTGCACGGGCTGGGAATAACACCAGCAGCATTTGGTGTCAGAGCCCTGCCAGACACCTTTTCGCTTGATGTAACTCTTGCGGCAGCCACCCCAGCACCGGGGATGCTCTTTGGCCCTTACGGTTTACTCCTATTTCCTGACTGCCAATCTTCATTTAACTCGTTGAGCTCTGCATCACGACGCAGCCAAGGGGATGAGCCTCGTGGCCTCGGCGGAGGAGCTGGGGCTGCAGCAGCTGGAGAAAAAGGAAGAGGAGAGGACCGGGGAGATAAAGCCCCCTCCCCAGCAAGCCTGCGCTGCAGCTGATAAGAGCCCTCACGGGTTGTAATGGGAGCCCTGGCTGCCTGTTTCCTCACAAAGTCATGACTCAGGGATAATGTTCACATCCTCCGAACGGCGAGGGAGCTAAAAATACAGCCAGGAAAATGAGAATGAGCGAGCGAGCATGAATGAGAGCGTGAGTGAGAAATGCACTGGGGAAAAGAGAGAGGAAGCATGAATGAAAGAGCCTGGGAGAGAGAGAGTGAAAACAGCCGGACCCTTCCAAGTTTCCAAGCTGCAAACCTTTGCTTGCAATCAACGCTCTGGCAAGGACGTGCTTGCAAGAATACAAACCCGTCCCGTGAATTTGTCTTTGCAAGCAAACCTCCTGGCATCACCCCCCGAGGGCGGGAGGGCAGGACACCCCGCTCCGGAGGGGCTGCATCCCCCCGGGGACACCGCGGGGGCCGCGCATGCCACCCACGCCGCAGCGTCGTCTGCTGAGGAGGGCGGCCTGCCCGCTTGGGCACGCTTAGGAATACAAAGACGTGCTTACGCCCGCCTCTGCGCAGACCCAAATGCGCTGCCCTCGGCGTGGGTCCTCGCCAGGGCGGGGTGGGCTCGGGGAGCCCCACTGCTCCCCCAGACCCTGTTTCTCCAGCATTTCCCAGTGTTTTTTTTTTTTACCGAGCTTGTTGCTGTGAGTTACTGCCTTCCCCCTCTCCGAGCCCCAGGCACCTGCACGCACACAAGAGCTCCTTCTCCTGAAAAGACAAACGATTTTGGCCCCCGCTGGAGCCCCCTTGGATCCCAAACGGCCCCTCGGAGCTGAAATGTGTTTACAGGTTTATCCCAGCGCTGAGGTTTCACCCGCAGCCCCCTTGGCACTGGGCGCTGCACCAGCCCAAAGGAAAGGATGCTCCCTCGCCCCCATCCTCTACAGCTCCCTTCCTGCAAAGCCAGGGTGGATAAAGGGGCCTCAGAGCAGGTCCTTAAGGTTAGGAGACCCTCTCTGCCCCGAGTAGAAGGTATATTCCAGACCAGGATTGTAAGAAGTGGCTCTGGGCGCTTGGGAAGCTCCTGCAACATCGTTTTCTCTCTGGCTTTGGCAGGACTGAGGGGAACCTCCTGCGGAAAGTGAAGCCCCTTTCGTGCAGGCTGCAGGAGTTCGGTTACAGAGAGGTTTTTCTACCAAAATGGCATTTTCTGACGTCTCCCCTCCCTCCCCATCTCGGCCGGCAGTGCCGAACATGCGGGGTCGGGCTGGCGAGCAGCTGATCCCTGCCCGCAGCACCCCGAGAGGGCTGGCAGGGACCCGTCTCCCCGCCACATCCCATCTCCCGGCACGTGCCGGAGCCTTGTTTCAATTATTTCCTCCTGGGGATCCGGCTGATCTGACACAGGCCCTCGCCTGCCACTTCCCCGCTCCTGGTTTTTGTTCCGAGTTTCTTTTGACCGAGGTTTCCTCCGAGGGGTCGGGCGGGGAGCGGGATGCTGGAGGGATGCTGCTGCGCGGGGCAGGGAGAGGCGAGTCTGCACAGCCCTCGGGGGAGCCCACGGGCCTCTGAGAGCCATTAGGCACACACCGACCACGGTTAATACATCCTCGGGAGCAGCTCCGGAGCGTGCACGTGTCGCAAGGGTGCTGGGATCAGGATGCCGGGGCCAAGCCATGGGGTAAAAGATGGAGAAAGAGGTTCATGGCTGGATGGGGACACGTTACCGTCCTGGCCCGGGTCCCTGGTGCTGATGGCAGGGGCTTTGCGGCAGAAGACCCTCATGCCAAGGACCAAAGGTGCTAAGAAACCCCTACAAACAGGAGGATCTCTACCACTGCCGAACTGGGATTTACCTAAACAGAGCAAATCCAGCCCAAAAAGAGCAATTCTTGCACCCCCACCCTCCAGAGCTGCCCAGGAATTGGGCTATGGAGGGGACGCGGGTTCCTAAGCAACTTTTGGGGGGAAATAAATAAAAAAGGATTGCAGGCTTCTGAGTCATATAGGTCCTATAGGCGCTGCAGGGTTGCTGACAGCGGGAAGTCGGTCCCGGCCCCGCCGCCGCGGCCGGCCGCTGTCTGGGTGCCTGGATGCCAGCGGGTCACGGAGGGACGAGAACAGCCGGCAAAGCCAGGCTAAATTCGACCCGTATCACAGATAGGAAGCGAGATTAGGTCCTTCTCCGTCATCGCTGCTGAGCCCAGCTCTCCTGACAAAGGCCCCAGGGGTGAGCCTGGTGCTAATCCAAGGAGCCAATTTTAGAGCCCGCTCTCCGCAGACAATCTCTGATTGTTTGGGCTGTTTTGAAGTTTTCCCAGCCGCACCGTCATCGCATCCTGTGACTTGGCAGGAAAGGCTTTTGCGCAGGCACCGCTGCCAAGAAGCCCGAGAGGTGTGACAGCGTGGGCTGCACGTCCCCCCGTGTCCCCTCCGGGCGTCGGGGAAGGGGCTCGGTGGAGGTGGCGGGGAAAAGCGGGTGGCTCCAGGCAGGGGATTGCCTGCGACGTGACGGCCGTGCCAAGGGGACCGAACGCAGATGCGGCAGCTCGGGGCCACCCACCCTGGGTGCAGGGGACCCCTCCGGCCGCTGCAGGTGGGTGGAGGCGGCTGCAGCTGCGGGGTGCTCCAAGGAGCTCGGACGGGGCCATGAGATGCTGAAAGGAGCAGGGGATTTTCTCCCGGGCCGGGGAAAAAGCCGTTACAGCGGCAGCACAACTCCTCCCCTTCTTCTGCTAAATAATGTCTTTTTCCTCCCGGCAAACTACCAGCCCCACGCACCTTCCTGTGCACCCCCAGCACCGTCGCACCCCCTTTTCAGCTCCCTCTTCACCCGCAGCCCGTCACATCCGGGCACGATCCAGCTCTGCCCGTGGGTTTTCCCTTTCGGCTGTCAGCAGTTTTGCCAGCTCTCTCTCGAAATGGGAAGCAGCCAAAGCAAGCAGAGATACCTGAACCTGCCATCCACCCACTTCTTGTCTGGACTCAAGATGTTTCAAAGCTCTCCCCTTTCTATTTCTATCCTTATTGTCATCCTGCTTTGAGAGGAAGGTCTATTATTCCCCCCCTCCTTTTCTCTCTACAAAAATGGGACATTGTTTCTTCTTTCTTTGATTTAAAAGCCAAAAACAGTTATAGGAAACTGTTCAGCAGATGTTTTACAGTATGAACCTAGAAAAAAAATTTAGAAAAAAATAAAAGCTCTCCGATTTTGCTTGAGGATCTATATTTAGCCTAATGCTTCCTCCGATTCAGGGTTTGTGTTGGCATAGACGAGGCGTAGGTTTAAGCACTTTGATTGTAGTATTTATTTTATTTCTCCCATTTGCTGCATCCATTAAAATCTGGAGCTGACTGCACGAGCTAATGAAGCTCATTCAGGGAGGAGGGAAATTCAGCTCACTCTGTGTTTCAGCGAGGTCCCTTTCAGCCCACAGATGCTCAGGGTGGGACCGAAAAAATAGAATTTCTCATCCTATTTGCATTAGGATAAGCAAGGCTGCGTCCGTGCTCACGGCAGTGCCTCGTGCTTGTGCCCAGGGTGGCCAAAATAAAGCAAAACTCCCGGCTGAGATTTATAAAGTCTCAGAGGGAGATTTACAGGCACTGAATGAACCGACGCTGCGAGCCTCGGTTCCTCGCGATGCGCTGAAAATGGCATTCGCTGATTTTTGGAAACAGCTTCAATCAGGACAGCCAAAACTCATCCCGTAAACCTTCCCCAGGCCAGGCTCCTGCTGACTTCAAAAACCCGAGGACTCGGTACCAGCTGAGCGAGACCTTCCGGATAAGGACGAGGGTTCATGTCGCCAGCCGTGTGTGTTCCTCCCTCAACCAGAAGCAACGGGAGAAGCCTCATCTTTGCACCATGAGATTATACTGTGGGTGGGAAATAAAAAAGCCCTCTGCTACCCGCAGGCCTGGGAAAGGCTGGGCAGCGACGGCATCTCACCCCCTGTGAAATCTGGCCCCCATCGCCATGTGCATCCTGGTCCCAGACGCCTGCAGGGCCACTCGACAAGGCAGACCCAGGAGAGGTTTGCCAGTGGAAAATTGAGGCTTGGAGCTTGCCCAAGGGACTGAGAGGAAGGCAACACCGCCTTATCGCTGCCTGGTGAAGCTTGAGGCGTTCCCCATCTGGGAAAAGCGTCTGGAGCGGGAGTGACAGCCCGGTGATGCTCCGCTACGACGCTCCCCGTCAGCCCTTCCTGCGAGCTGGGCTCCCCTTCTCGCCCGCTCTCGGCCTGAGCCAAAATTTCCGTATCCTGCTGCCGGGCGTCCGGCTGGAGCTGCCAGCTGTGCCTCGGGGAGGCCGAGGGAAAACCTCAGGGAAAACCTGCCGGGATGCAGGCTCCCACGGGATTTGGGTGCCCAGCGATGGGAGCAGGCGCAAGGGGCTCCGAGGTACCTTTGGGATGCAGTTTCTTCTGAACTTTGTGCTGGAAACTCACGTGTTTGCAGCTTCTGAAGGGTGGGGACAGCAGGACTTCGGGCCGGGTCTCCGAAGGAGTGTCTGCAGCAGGACAAGGCTGTGCAGAGACCCTGTAGATAGTAAAAGGTGGAGAATCATCAGCAGAAGAAACCAGGTGTTATCCAAGCGCACAGAAGACATGTGTTAATGAAGATACGGCTTGTTTGCTATGGCTGGTCCAGCAACCAGCCCGGAGATCCTTTGCAAACCTCCTTATCATAATGGAGAGCCAAATCTAGGACCTATTGGAAGTTTTTAATCAGAAAAAGCCATGCTGGGTCTTATTTCCAGGGCTGTAAACCCCGAGCATCTCCGCTGGGATGGGAGGTGCATGTGGGCACCCAGGTGTAAGGGCAGGGAGGAATTGATCAGGCCCGGGACATGGGCTGGCCTTAAATGGGATACTGGGCATCCCTGGCAGGGATCCATGCTGTGGTTTCGAAGTTGAAATCAAAGCTGTGTTTCCAGACATTAATGGCTTGTTTGTTGTCTAAGATGGTGGAAAACCAGATAAAAGCCGTAGCCCAAATGACCTGTTTGATTTCCAATAGGGCATTGTTCGTGCAGTTTCTAAATAGCCTTCATTAGAAAGACAGAGCAATTAAAAAGGCAAACTCACCCAAATTCATGGGCTGAGCTCTGGGATGCTGGAAGGATAAAGGTCTAATTCATAGAAACATCTTTGGCTCCTTTATTTAGGATTTCTGTATATTATATATGCAGACAACCAGGAATGTCATTTTTTCCAGACTGCTTTTTGCATAAATTAGGATTGTTTGCTGTTCATCAGCTAACCCTGCCGTGACCCCCCTCCCCTCCATCCCCCCAGCTCTGCTTAAAACCCGAGGGCCCACGCCGGCTCCCGCAGACTTCTGTGCGTGCCGGGAAGGGGGAAGGCAGGCTGGGGCATCTTTTGTGGAGAGTTGTGGAGCTGCAGTAAGGACGGGCAGGTTAATGAAGCACCTAGAGCAGGCTGGAGGACACCGGTGAGGGTGTCCCCTCTCCTGGGTAGGTGTCCCTGCCGCACACACCCTCGGGGGGATGGATGCTGGGATGTGTTTGCGCCCGTGGGGTCGTGTAGTGCTGCATGGGAGACGCGAAGAGCTCCTTAATGCAGCCTGGGCCTGGGTGGAAACCTGCTCGGCCCCGGGAGCGCTGATAAATGAGAGGCTGCTGCTTCCCCTCCCACCCACACACTTCCACTTTCACTTCACATGTGGGACCCAGCACCGCGATCCCCAGCCTGGCCATAAATAACCCCTCCCTCACCAGGCAGTCATGGCGACAGCGTGTATGAAGCCTTATTCCTCCTCTTTCTTCCTCCCGGAGCTCTTGGTGTCCTTCACGGAGGGGAACATCACACCTCTCGGGGGATGTCACCTGTGTCCTGTTATCCCGCCTGAGCTCCCTCGATAATCGACGGAGGATACGAAAGAGAATGTGTCCAAATGTGCTCGGTGGAGCTCAGGAATTAGATATGAAAAGACGCAGCTGTTCAGAAAGCCTAATCTTTGTCACAGACAAACTTTCCTTGACCTGGAACCATGTGGAAAATAAACAGAGAGGTAAAGGACATGTTAATAACTCATTTCCACCAAACCAAGCCTCACATTTCGGCTACCGTATTTTTTTCCCCTCCCGCTCGCTCTCGTAACAAAAGGTATTTTGTAAGATAACGTGCGTTTTTGCGTTGGTTTAGACGTGCAATTAGAGCATCGTGCTGAAATACCTCCGGTCTACGTTCAGCCGCCGGGCACATCACACAACTTCCCTGCCCTACAGTTCCTCATGCAGAAACACGAGATAATCATGTTTTCTTTGCTGAGCACGTAACTCGTGCTTCTGGCCGGGCGGTGGTACCCAGGAGGCCACAGATTTCAGCTCGGACCTCCTGAGATTACTGTAAAACCCACTGAACCCTTGCAGTCCCCTGTTGTGCGTCCGTCAGCTGAGGGACAGCAAAAAGCTCTGTTAGATATTGGAAAAAGACCTCAAGAAGAAGAGAGTTACCCAGGTTTCTCAGCTAGCCATGTAACCCAAATGCAATGAAATCTCCTACTTCTTACGTCATTCGAGTTTTTTCTCCTCCTCGCCCCCAGCGGAGTGGCATTTCTGGCGCTGAAAAGACGTGAGCCATGAGAGGAGAAGCCCAGCGACTTCAAAGGAAGCGCTGGGTTGGGCCCGAGTCAAGCGGTGAGTCACGAAACGGCGGCGGTGGAAAGCCACCCGCTCCTTTCTGCAGGCCTGGGGTCGCACAGGGGGACCCCGAGCTGCCTCAGGGACGCAGCCGAGGTGCTGCCGCTGAGGTGGCCTCTCGCGGGGCAAACCAGACCTCCCGAGGTCTCCGGGACCACCTTGGCCGGAGCCAAACGGAGAACTCAGGCTCTCCCTTTGCAGCCCGTTCTCCAGGCGCCGCTTCAGCCCCGCTGACGGTCCCTGGGGGCAGAGCAGGAGCTTTTTCACCGTTCAACCCTTCCCCGACGTTTTTGGAGGCACCGCTCGCCGGGAGGGAGGTCTTCCAAGCCCAGGACGCCAAAGCCACCGCGCCCTGCTCTCCAAGCAAGGCCACCTACCCTACAGAAACCAGGATCTATAAGGGAGCAGCTGGCACGAGGCGACCCAGCTTTCAGATTTCGGCTGGTGTCCTCAGCCAACAGCGAGAGCGGTAATGATAATTACAGCTTCCCATTCGTTATCATCATCGTTTAGCCGTAATAAGCCACTTATTATTTTCAGAATGGTTTTTATATGACATTTTCACTGCGGTGCTAATCTTATTTTTTAAAAAGAAGATGCAAAGGGAAGCAGTTAAACGAGCTCAATTCATTTTCCGTATTTTTATACCGGCTTGAGAAGCAGTTGACTTTTTAAAAATGTCAACATTTTTATCGACGTTTTGAACTTCGCTACAGCGAGATGCGAGGAATCTTTTAACAGATAAAAGAAAATAAAAATATCTCTCTTTTTTTTTACTCCCATGCTAATAGTAAGTTAAGTAATAAAGAGCGAGTGATTAACTGGCTGCTGAATTCGTTTTGAAATCTGGCCAGATGTGTTCGAGCAGGAATCGTTAGCTGATAGCATTTTTGTAAATCTGATCTTTCTTTATGCGCTTGCCTGGGAAAAGAGCACTTCTGAAATCTGGCTCGATAGTCCTAGATTAAGCGATTTTGGACGAGGATTTTAATTTACAGATTTGAAGAGGGTGTGATGTGTGATGAAACCCTATCTGTTTTTTTTCTGAGCGTATCAGATCGTCTAGTAAAAGATCCCCCTTCCCGAGCAACAGGCCTCGTTTTTCTTGAAATGAGAGAACTGGTAAACGATGACTGATTTTCCAGTTAATGTTTTCATAAATGATAATTAATTTACCTTTTTATTGCCGCTTTCAGGAGTTCCCACGCATCCTCCCCCTGCGTTGTTCATGGTGTGAGCGGGGCAGGCACCTGCAGAAAGGAGGTGACAAGGATAATATTCACGTGGGCTTTTAGAAAAGTGATTATTCTTTGCGCTTACGAGGCAAAATTCACAAATTGGCATCTTAAGGGCTCCGACTGGCAATGTTATGGCTACAACTTCCCTAGAGATGTTGCTTAACATCCGAGTTAGAGCTGAGTGGAAATTTCTCACTTCCTCTTCCAGGAGGAAAATATGGACGGCACTCGATGTTATTTCGGGTTTTATCTTCTATATACACATATATGTATTTATAGTCATGTGTATCGACTGAAAACGAAAACTCAGAGTTGAAGGAAGGAGTTTTTCTGCGTGTCGTATCACACCCAAGCCCGTCTAACATCTTCAGGCGCCAATGTTATTTAAAGCCTGTTTCTGCACGGTTCTCGTACCCCTTATAGAAGTGAGATAAACCACGTATGAGCAAGTTTATAGCAATTAACTCAACCCACATGAAGGAGATTTAACTGTAGCAGCCTCTAACCTAACACAGCCTCACGTAAGTCGCGTGTGGACCAGTTTTAAGCATTCAGGATGCTCCCATACACCCTGAACTGCTTCTCTTTTAGCGTATCCATCACATCGCGTTGGAGACGATGGATGTGAGCTCCTGCCTGAGCCCAGGATGGAAAAACCCCACTCTCCTGCTTTTGAGGACAGATATTTCCACTCGAATTGGGCAGGGCATGCAGCATCCGTGGGCTCCGTACAAGGAGGCAATTACTCGGGTGTTTGCCCCTGGCCCCGATGAGCTCCGGTGGTGCCTCTGGTTCGCTTTCGAGGCCAGCCAGCGATGGAAAGCCTCCGCACCTGGAGACCAGATGTGCGCAGCTCTTGGTGGACCACTGCTGAAGCATCTGGGGCACAGGCTGCGTGTCATTGCCTTGGTTTTGAGGAGGGGCAGGAGGGAACGCTGGCCGCAGCCCGGGCAAACCTGCCGCAACGTTTGCAGGCACGGGCAGCTCCTTGATCTGGCTGTATCACCTTCTCCCAGGGCAAACGCTGGCTGGGAAGGTAACCCTCCAAATCCAGATCCCCTTTCTTTGCTGCCTAGTACTGGGGTCAGCATGTAACGCCAACTGAAAGCCGACTCAGGCGCCCAGGGTCATTTTATCAGCTCCTGCTTTGTTTTTCCAATGTAATATGGAAATGATGATACTTACAGATCCATAAAGGGATGTGGAAGTTTATTACATGCAACCTCTCACCCTTAGTGGCTTATGATCCTCAAGCAGGACCACAAGGCTGCAGGATCTCTCCCTGGAAAGTAATTTGGGGGTGCAGGGGGTGAATCGTGGTAGGGGACAGTCGGTGCAACTCAGAGCACTCTGGCTGTGACGAGGTGAGGAGTGTTCACTCCCCAGCTCCAGGATGCAACCCATGACCCTCTCCAGTCATTGCCACCATTATGCTGCTGCTCTCGTTTTCCACCCTTTCCTCTAGCTGCGAAATGGCCGTAAGGGTTTCGTAGGTTATTGGGAAAGGGGCTGTTTCTGCTGACACCTACATCCAGCGCCTTCCAGAAGGAGCCTGCGTGCCCATGTGCCCCTAAATTTAAGCAGCCTACCAGTGCACAACCCATGAAACATCCATGAGACAGCTCAGATTCGGTAAAAACATTAATAACCGCTTCAGTTAAACATTAAGGAATCATTTTATTTTTTTACGAGCACAAAGAAAATCCAAACCATCTGGAATGGAAAGTACTTCTCGATGCACAACGGCTTTATGCTAAATTCCATAAACTACCCCAAATTTAACCCAACTTTTTGTTGCGAGCTGAAGCAACCGGCTTCGGTGACTGCTGTGACAGCAGTGACCCCGAAACCCGGCGACCACGTGCAAGCCGAGCGAGGCGATCTGCAGGCACCAGGCATCGTGCTGCCGTGTCAGAAACAGCCGAAACCAGAAGCCTCTCCATTTTGCAGACGCACAGTCGATTGGACAGCCATAATACAGAGGCTATTAATATATAGATTACTGTATCGGAAGAACCGCCTGCTGCAGAGCAAAGCATCCAGCCCAGGGAAAGACATCTTGTTCGCAGCTGCCAGCGGGGTTATCCTGCGAGCCTCGGGAAGAGTTGCCCGGATAAAAATTCATTGCTGGATGCATTCCACTCCTTTGGCGCTCAGACGTGACCGAGCCTTTGTACCAAAGCCCAGGAGGCTGGAAACTTTCCTGAGAAGATGGGAACCCTGTAAATAATTTCCTGCGTTAAAACAGCTACAAGAGCGATCCGTGCCTTACGGCTGCGAGTTCAACAGGTAACGTCTATTCGGGCCACCTGTAGCTGCGTGTTTCTAAGTTAAGGCAATGGCTAAAGTGGAGATTCATTCTTAGGAGCTCGAGAAAATCCTCGAAGGACCTGTTAATAGTTTCATGTGCGTAAATACTGGGGTTTTCTTGTTATTTGTCACTATGTGCATTTGAGCAATCTCCTGGACTGGGGGGTGAAGAACAGGAGAGACCTCTGTGCCTGTGAACACCAGTTTTGCGCATTTGATTTCTCTGGGAAGCATTCGGCAGCAGTAGATGCCACAGAAGCCCTGTGCAGGCAGAGATTATCCACGTGATAGCAAATACAGTTTTGGCCTGCACTTTGCAAACGTCCCTCTAGCTGGAGTAACCAAAATACCCATTTTTGGACTGGGAAAGGGTGTCCCCAGGAGTTATTTCTCTCCCCAGACTGATCAGTGCTTCAGCCTGGATTTTCAGTGATAGTACTTAGATGTACATGCTGCATTTTTTTATTGTGAGGATGCTGCAAACTTCCCTGAAAACCGGCCACTTCTGGAAACATTCTGGCAAGCAGAATATTACGGCATCAGGGCACGGAGGCAATAAGGGCTGAGTCACACGGCTGCATCCTCTTTTTTTGCTGTTATCTTACAGTTTGCTATTAGGATTTCTAAGGAAAATCACAGCAGCTGTTCCCAGCCTCCCATTTTGCCCATAAACAAAACGTCCCAGAACAGCACATATGTAACCCTTGGTGTTTGGGCTTTGCCTCGCTCCTGGGGCCGCTGGCCGGGGCTCGGCCGGAGCGGTTGGTCACGAAGGCGGCGTGACGGGGATCTGTGCTGGAGCCGGAGAGGATTTTCAGCCTGGAGCCCTCTCCTGGAGGAAAAGGCAGCTTTGCTGCCTGGAGAGCGAGAGCAGGAGAGGCAGGATGGGCACGTCCTCCCCCATCCAGGATCTGGGGGTAGCGCTGGGGCTTTGGGGGTCCCTGGCCAGGCTGCGAGAGGGCAGCCCCAGGTCCTGCTCCCCCAGAGCGGAGCGGGTTTTTGGGGTGAGCCTGCTGCAACCTGTGTTTCTGCCCCCCTCCCTTTTCCTGCCCAGCCGGGAAAGCGCTCGCCTGCCCTTCTCATCCCGGCAGCCTTCTCCTCTCCGGAGAGCCCCTGGCCTCCTTTAGCACCTGCGTTAAAAGCAGTCTTTGGGGGGATGCAGGTTGGGACCAGCCACCTCTATCAGAGGAGGGGGCTGAACCAGTGGCTCCCAGTGCTGCCCCAGCATCTCCCCTCTCTGGTGCCATACGTAAGGGGAGAGTGCTTCAGCCTTTCTGCTTTTAAAAGCAAGCAGCAGCTACTACGGCTTTTTTTTGGCGTGCCTGGTACCAGAGGCAGGCGATAAGGGGTTTTAGGGTACGCTACCAGGCTGCGTCCGCGGCAGCAGGGGAGCCTGATGGCCCGATCCTGGCCAGCCCTGGGGGTAAGGCAGGCACCAGAAAGTGCAGCGCTCCGGAGCCAGCGATGCCCTGGGGTATACAGAGGAGCAGGAAAGCTGGAGGCGCCCAGGGGACCTTTCAGGAGGTAACAGCAGTTTCTGCCATTAGGCACCTCCAGGCAGAGGCAGCAGCTGAGCTGAGGTTTGGGTATCGGGGCTGGATAAACCTCGCCCTGCTCCTGCTCTACGTGCCTTATTTTTAGTCACCGCGCCAGAATAAGCTCCACTTCACCGGGACTTTGGGGGGCCCGAGTAACACTTGCAAAGCACGCTGCAGCCCTCGGATCGCTTTACAGGGCGCAGGAGCAGCGTGGACCCAAAGGCCACCACCGCAGAGCCCGGCACCCTGCACCGGGGGGGCTGCCAGGAGGCTGCCCCCCATGCCCACCTCCAACCCACAGCTTTTTTTTCTTCCCCATCGGCGTGACATCTGCCAGAGGTGGCTTTTTCCTGGCTGGCGGTGGCGGCCGGAGCGTGAGCGGCGTGGAGCTCGCCTTTCCCACCGCCCTGGATGCTGGGCTGACCACTCCCCCTCCCTTTGAATAGGCGGCCCTGCTGCAAACACTATGGTATTTCCATCCTCCCCGGCTCCAGCGCAGAGGATAGCACCAGGTAGTTGGAAAGAGATCGGAGACAAGTGTGGGAAGCCGTGGAGGACATAAGCTTTTCCCCTGGTCTTTCAGCTAAGTAGTAAGTGGCGGTGGGGAGAGAGTCTCTTTAAAGTCTTTTGTGGGTTGTAGGTACCTGTGTTCATTTTCAGGACATCTAAGATTTGTTTTGCCGGTGATTTACTTTTACTCTCTCCATTTCCAGTTTCACCCAGTAACGGATTCATGTGTTTGCTAACAGTACTGCAGGATCTTGTATAAATGTCTGAGCTGATGCTTCCCTTTAAAAACCCCTCTTTTTTTTATATATAGAAATTTTATATGTATGTTTAGGAGAACATTATTATTTTCCTCGTCTAGGTAGAAGGCTGCACCTTGGCATTATTACAGCGGGTTAAATTTGCAGTTCCTTTTATGTTTTGAGTGGCGTTTTGCTTTGGATGGGGGTTGGTTTGTTTTTGTTGCGAGGCAGGGGGAGAAGCGAAGTGCCCGGGGTCGGATGCTCACTCGGCTCCCTCCAGCCCTGTGCGCAGACAGACAGACAAGGAGCGGACCCCCTCAGTCCAGGGCTGATTCCTCTCTTTGGAGGGATGCTTGTAAGGGGTTCGCTGCCGCACCGCTGCGTGTTTTCAATAGCGATGCCATCCCCCAAAGGGCAGACAGTGCTACAGGTGCTAGAATTTGCTTTTGGGAGGAATCAGTGCCCCGAGCGCGACAGCCACAGGGATGTGCTGCCGTGCCACTGCCATTCCTTGAGAAGGGCACAATCCTGCACCCCTCACCCAGCCCAAAAGAGCCAGCGGGAGTTATGAGTCCCCGAGGAGCACAGCCAAGGCCTTCCCCCTTCCCATTAGTCTCTAAATCATCGCTTTGCATGTGGCTACTCATTTGGTATTACAGTTACCATCAACTTCCCATCCTGCGCTGTCAACTGACACCTTTGGGGGCTGTGGGCTGGGTCCAGAGCGGTTTCCTGCTTACGGGTTATTCATGCTGCCTCTGATTCGGCTGGTTTTTTAAGCTCACCCCAGCCTGTCTTGTAAACAATTTTCCGGCAAGCCAGATTTTTTGGGCTACCAAGACATTTTCGCCTTGGGCAGCCGGGAATGGCACCACTCACCCAGTGACTGAGATTTTTGTGGAGGTTTGCCGTGCATTTTGTGCACCCAGCATTGGGACGTGCGTGTGTGTCCCTTGTCCTCAGCTTCACCGCTGAGCTTTCGGGTACCACGTGCCCCTCCAAGTCAGAAAACACCCCAGTGCTATTTTCCTCTTTGTACATCTGGCAAGTTGAGGCACAGAGAAACGAAAGGTAACCTAACTTTCTAAAGCAGTTTGGATGAAGAGAGGTGCTTAGTGGGATTTTCGAAGCACCGGCAGATCTGGGCAGGCTGGTCCCAAGCGTCACACAGGGAGTCTGGAGCAGAACACAGACTTACAGCTGGGCCTTCAATCCCTAACCAAGATCCCTTGGTCACGGGGCAGATTGGGCTCTCTGAGACGGGGAACGCATGCTCCTTGCAGGGCCAGATCCTTCCCTGGCGCAGGGGATCCCTCGCTGAACTGTGGGAAACTCATCCCGTTCTTTCCCCTTTTGCTTTGCCCCAGCTGAGGATCTGGCCCGTGACGTTGTGCTGTAAGTCTGTTATTTCACGGAGGGAAATTCATGAGTGAAAAAACAGATGACCTAATTAACCCCCCCCACCCATTCACATCTTCCTGCAATTGCAAGTAGCTGCTACAATCCAAGAAGGAGCAGCATGATTTAACGGCAGCAGCCTCCCTGGTTTAGTATCCCACCTAAACCCCTCTCCCTGCCATGACCTGCGCTGCCAGCTTGCTATAGATTTAGTGCTGCTGTTGACGGTGGCATTATTTTAGCTTAATTATAAACTAGCAGCTGAGTAATAGATGAATGAGCAGGGTAAAGGAGAGGTCTAAAGCAGAAAGCAGTTTACTACCAAGCAGAGAGAACAAGGGCTTGTGGGCGCGTGTGTATTTGAGACTGGTCCAAACCTTAACCATCCCGGCACTATCTCGCGACCGCTGTCATCCATCCCAGCTAGAGGTTGTCCGTCCAAATGGGAAGGCTCTTAAGGTACCATCATATCTCCTTCAGATCTGACAGCTACTGAGGAAAGAAAGGGCACAGCGTTGAAGCAGAAAGCGATGTGCTGACAGGCAGACCCCCCGTTAGCCGCATCGTTCCCAGAAACAGCGCGGACAACCTTCTTACGGCCACGCTAATCCCACTGCAATCACCGCCGTGTTGTTAAGATAGCGGCTCGGGAGCTCAGATACCCGGCCTCTCACCCTCACTTTCTCTGCATGACCTTAGCCAAGTCGTTTAATCTCTTGGAGTATTTACTGTGGGTGCAGAAGGGCAATTGCTATATTGCTCTATTTACCACAGCATCATTATTTACTGCCCTGCCCGGCTTCCCTTCTGTAAATCAGGTATTATCTCTGAGAACGCTGCAAAATTCTAAAATCATAATGAATGTGGGATCCTGATAGGAAACGGAGACAGGAGGTGGCCGATCTGTTAAAAAGCATGGTTTGTAAATAGGCAGCGAGAGAAGCACGCTCATTTCCATTGCTCGTATCCCTGCGTTAGGGATGCTCCTTTTATTTTAAGCTGGTGCCAGGGTTTGATGAATTGAATGAGGTTTTTAACATGCCAACAGATCAACAAACACTCTTTCCCCTGAGAACTGAATTGGCAGGCGGCCTGGAAAGTGCCAGGATTTCAAGGGTTAAAGCCTTGCGGAAGAATGTCATTTCCACGAGCTATTTCCAACCCCCCCCCCAAAGATGATAAATTATTACTTGATGTAAAAATAAAATGGCTATCACTAAGCAGCTTTGGGTCAGCGAGCTGCCAGCGCAGCAGCCCACGGAGCGCGGTCGTGTTGAAGGTGCCGCTTCCCATTTTTAAAGCCTTCATTCGCGTTCTTGAAGTCAGAAATATTTTGACGGGGTCGCTGATGCGGCCCCATCCCATCTAACCCCGTGGTAGGGGAATCTTGTTGGTTTACTGGGATGGAGAGAAGCGCCCCAATACTGTTTTGCAGCTGTCCCAGTTGTGCCGCCCCGCAGTGACACCTTTACGGGGTTGGCAGCCTGGGGCAGAGGGATATGGGGTGGGCAGAAGCTGAGTGTGGTCCTACGACTCAGAAATTGGGGAGCAATCTGAGCCGCGGGGTTTTACAAGACACAGGGGAGACCCGTGCACAGAGCACTAAACTGGGAGACAGAGCTGGGAGCTGCTGGTCTTGGCTCCGCCATGGGAAAGGCACTGTGGTCTCACTCCGCTTCCCTTTCCCCATCCTTAAAACAATAGACATTATATGGGAATATTGTAAAGGGTCTTCATACATCCAATAGCCAAAGTTCGCTTTGTTTTAATATCAATTTTTAACTCCTCCCTAACTTCTGCATGCATGTGTGTGTTAATCACGGGGACAAACAGCTTTTCCCTTGTTAAACTAAGCTTGGTAATTCCTTTAAAAAAAAAAAAATAAAGAGGAGGGATGGATGTTGAAATGAAATTAAAATTTTAATTTAGTTTAGAAATGACCCAAGAGTCTAATAGCTTTGGCTGGTACTTGATCAAGTCCCAAAATAAATGCTGTTTCTCCCACACATGTTTCCACAATAAGACAGGAATAATAAGAGCAAACAATAAGACTGAAGTCAAGCTGTTAAGTCATTAAGGATTTTACCAAATGGCTCTGATTCCCCTCTATTTATTAACAGCTCTCAGCAAGCTGTGGATCTCGATTATCTTGGTGTAAATCTGCAGTGGTTTCCTTAATATCAGCCAAGTTACCTGCCACGAAGAGCGCTAGCATGGAATTTAGTTCAGCTGCAAGCTCCTGGGCGGTCATTAAAGCCATCTAATGGCGTCCAAGGGGAGGAGAGGAACTATTTAGGCTCTTATTAGAGGAAGCTAAAGAGAAGCAAAATATCGCTCAAACATCAGGGAAACTTGCTGACAGTGAGAGATGTATTGGGCTGTGAAGTAGTTTCCTATGGGAAGTGGTGGAAGTTCTGTTAAAATTAGCCTGGACAAAGCACACCAAGAGCTCCCTTTCTGCTGTCGTCTTGCCTCCCGCTGCTGGCCTTGCCTACCTGTTTTTCCAGAGCACCATTACTTGGTGCACAGAATCTGCTCACTTGCTTTATTCGAGCAGGGCTTGTCTTCCAGGTCCCTTCCGCAGCCTAAAACCTGCGTCTCTCCGTCCTTTAACCGCCGTCACCCACAGAATCTGCATCAGGTCGGGGGACTGAATTTAAGTTGCATTTTGGCTGGACTTGCCTTGAACAGCCAGGGATGGGGGTGCGAATGGTTGCACTGTTCTCACCCCCACTTGTGGTTTTTTTAACAGTACAGCTTTCAGGGGAGGAGAAAATGAAAAGCAAACTGTCCTTGCTATAAATCCATTGGCGTCGCCGTCTAGAGATGATAATTCCCCTTTTCCAGTGCAGGGCTCGGGAGGGGGTGGTGGGTGCTGCTTTACCGCCCTGGCTGATATTCTTTATTGCGTGAAGCCTTGTCTTGGGTGTCAGGATGGGTTTAGTGCTTCTCCCCTGACCGAAGCGCACGCTGCTTCGAGCATCAACGTGTGGTACTTTGCTGGAAGGTTCAAGCTGGCAACGGCATCCTGAGAAAGATGCAAACGACATTCAGCGAGGCATGAAAGCAGTTCTCGAGAACCGGTGCCACTTATGTGTCTTGATGAAAGGAAAAAAAAAACCAAAACAACCAAACCCAAACCCCAACTGCCTATTGCTCAAGCTGCAAAGCAGGAAAAAGAGCTGCTCATGGGGACTGCCGTTTCAACTGCTGTTCTAGCGCCGCAACTCCTTGCTCTCGGACACGTGTGCGTCACTGAACTAGGGGAATCAGCCTGGAGATTTCTCTGTCTCCATTTTGCAGCGTCTCTCTTGCTTTGGTACGGTTTGGCAACACTAATCTTTAGTCTAGAGCAAGAGGGAGATCAGTTCACGTTTACGTGAGATGGTTTACGCTTGCTTAAGGTTAAGATCAGGGGACAGGTGTGTGATGGACTGGGACTGAGCGCCTCACCCTTCTGAGTGGCAGAAATGGGCTCCGTGCACCTTCTTTGTTTTACCCAGCTGCAGGCTGACCCAGCTGCAAGGAGATTTAAGCAAACGTGTTTTAACGCCTAGTTAGAGCAGGCTGGCAGGGTGTGCACAGATGCTGAGATTAGTTAAGGCTTCTCAGCCACGGTAACTTGCAATATGTGTGTTTTTGGGTTGCGCAAAGAGAAATAGGCTTGTCGTTCTTTCACCACGTAGGTAGTTTTCAGTTTTGTGAATTAAAAAGAGAGTTGTTTTTTTTTTAAAAAATACTGGTGTTAGAGCAAAAGTTAGTAATAACAAGCAGGAAATGATGATAATAATTTCATACGCATACACATGCAGGTGTTTCACATTTGGCCATTCGTCACAGAGCGCGGTGGGAGACGCTATCTGGAGCCCCTGTTGCTGGAGCGGGGAGCGAGGCACAGCTGAAGCAGGCTCTGCCCTTCGCCTGGGCATTTGCTGGCCGCCGGCTGGCCCCCGGCAGCAGCCAAGCCCCCGGCCCCGTCGGCAGGGAAGAAGCGGAGGGGAGGCGGGGAGAGGGTCCCGGGGTCTCCGGGAGCTATTCGGGGGTGCTGTGCAGAAGCGGAGGCTGAAGGTAAACGTGGTTGCGCTGGCTCTGTCTAGAAGACGACTCGGACAAGCGTTTGCATCTGCAGCGGGTACAGTCGGTAGCATGGAAGGTCTGCAGAAATCAGAAGGCAGGTATTTCAGAGGAGCTGCTGTGTCCTCAGAGAGGTTAAAGCAGCGGCGGCTTTTCCGTCTCTCAGGCTGTGCCGTGTATCAGCACGATGAAAATAGCCATTCCCCTTGGCTCCAACTCATATCCTGCCCGAGTGAGCCCTTCTGCGCCCGGGCTACTCCCCCTTTACTCTTTCCTCCCAGCACCTTGAAGTCATATTCCCCAAAACGCAAAAAGTGCCTTGGCCCTGCGTTTTCCGCTGCGCCTTTAAAGGATCGGGGGAAAACCATCTACATATTTGAAAAGAGAGGCAGATTGCAGCTCCTTCGCCTCAGCCACACAAATGGGTGAATCGGTGGTTAAGTCCCACCTAGTGAGCAGCACTGGTAGAAGGACTGGGTCAGAGGAGCAAACCCCTGCTCGGAGCGACACGTGGAACTGTGACACGCTCCTGCGGGCTGAGAGGAATGATTGCTGCGCCGCTAATTACTCAGGAGCATAAGCCTGGGTCTCAGCAAGGCAAAGCAGAGCTTGAGCAAGGGGGATGTAAGCTGACGCGGGAAAACAGAAGATATCTCTTGAAAATAGCAAAGTTCTTTGTGAAACAGATTGTTTTTGACAAAACTTTTACAGGAAAGGTGTTGATCTCAACAAACTGGCTTTTTTTCTTTTCTCAAAAGAAAAAAAATTGGCAACGGTTTCCCACCGATTCTGCAGCGAAGGAAATATGATCTCATCTTCCCTCAGAGTAGCTCCATCAGCTTCCAGGTGATAATTCATTCACCATTGTCAGGCTCCCATCAGTTTACACTAATGGCTCTGTGCGTTTGCATTGTTGATACAACACATCTAATCACAGTATCTGCTATTCATACAGATATTTTCCCTCTTCACTTTTCCAGCTTAAACTCGTGAAGGTGATCGTCCGGTCCTTAGCTTTATACGGCTGCGAGAAAGCAGAGGTTTAGCTGATGCTATCAGTTTTTATGCCTTCTGCATCAGGGCATCTAATGTCCGTCTCCGTTTCTGCAGGCGCCTCTGAGATGATGAGTTACTATATGGACACAACCATCGGCAACGCAGCCCCTTACCCTTTGGCTCGACCTGGAGTGATGGTAAGAGAGGAGTTTGGGTTATTTTTCTGTCCCGAGCAGTGGGTTTTCTCTTTGGTTGCTGTGACTTTGCCAGCCCATTCATTGACACAGCTTGGTGTCGACCGCTAAATCGTTCCGAGGTTTCACGTAGCTCAGAGCAGCGTCCGAGTGCTGAGTGTTTACCCAGAGCTTATCTGAACCTCTCGAGCTTGCAAACCTCAACTGGAAGTAGGATCGCTGCATCGGATTTCCTGCGCTTGTGTTGGGAGGAGGATTGTTAGGGTAACCATTGTCCGGGTGCCTCCGCTCCCCGTGCTGACCTTCACCTGCCGTGGACGACGGCAGCGGGATCAGCACAAAGCGGATCAGGCTTTGGAAAAGGCTCGGTTGGTTTTTGGGAGCTTTTGGACAACGTTGGTGCTCCCCCTCCTGAAGCATCTCCTTTCCTGCCTGTGCAGCTGATGGGTGGTTATGTATAATATACGTTAGAGGGTGATTCTCTGCCGACTGCTGACTACGGGACAGGCTTGCCAGTGCTTCGACCCTTATTTAGAGAAATCAGACCTTTATTTCGAGCAATCACATCAAGAGATGTTTGCCCAAAGACATGCAGGCCAGCGTTAAGGATCCTAGACAAGGTCAGATGAAAGCTGTGACACCAGGCTGCGCAGAAGCCTCGCTAGAAAGCAAAAATCTTCACCAAATTAGGAAGAAAAGCCCACTCTGACACATGAAATATTTCTAACGCAGCTCGATATCTTTCCTTTGAACGGTTCCAAGCATGCATTTGGCTTTTAAGTATTGATTGGAAATGAAGGAAAACTATTTCCCTGCAGGGAAATAATGATAACAATAAAAAATTAAAACATCCTGAATTTATTTCTATGTATGTATAAGTTGTTATCCTCTTATCTAGAGATATACACGTATATGTACCATATATATTATATGGTATCTATGTGTATAAGTATGTATGTATATACTGTAGATATGTATATAAGGTATATACACATATATACACTATATATCTATGTATTTATAAATATATCTGTATAAAATAGGTATGTATAAAATAAAATGAAGCTCATATCCTGGGATTATTTCCATATATCTATATATGCTTGTATATACAATACATATATTTTATATATACAGCATAAATATAACTTTATATGCAATAAAGCCAAACGTGTAATATAGAATGACAGTTATAACCTAGGATTATGTGCATGTGTGTATATACATGCCTATATCACACATATAATCAATACATGTATATACATATAGAATGTATTGTGCGTAAGCATATAATAATACAATATATTATGTAATATATAGGTTATAATACATAAGTTTATATAAATATACACGTGTGTATATACTTCATGTGTGTATACCACATGTATATACACATGTATGTATACGCACACATATACGTCCATGGACACATAAACACAACTAACATAAATATAAATATAAATAATTCAAATATAAAGATAAACATAAACATAATAATCACAAATAATATCAATATAAATAGAAATACACACATAAATACGATGGCTTGTCCCAGCTCCCGCCAGCGTGGGGCCGGGCTCCACCATAGCGCCAGGGCTGTGACGCGGGCAGGGCCGTGGCCTCTCCACCACCTCACAGGCCCCCCACATTTTTTGGGGGGGCTGTGGGGCCTCCTGCCTCACGCTGCCGAAAAATAACAGTTCCAGCTGGCGGGGCTGAACCAAACCCCCTCTCACGGAAGGTCTCCGCCCCACAGCCGGCCCTGAGGAGAGCCCCCTCCCCGCTGCCATCTTGCTGAGCGCAGCCGTCTGTGAGCCTTTTTTTTTTCCTCACGTTTGTTTAAAAAAGGGCCTTTTTGGCCTCGTCAGGATGCTCCTCAGCCAGGTGAGTTTGGATGACATTGTTTCTCCTGAGCAAACGCTGCCGGACCCGGGGATTTGTGCCTGATTGGGGGGGGGAAAGGCGCTCCACCACCTTACGCAGGGCGGCCATTTCGGGGTCCCGCTCCCCTGACGCTTCTCCCTCTCCCGCTCCCAGAAGCAAGGTGCTGCTGGCCCCTGCGAGGATCCCTGGGTGACCTGCGGCTTTCAGTCCGCCTGCTGCCAGCCGAGGACGTGCTGCCCGCTCTGGGACGAGCCTGCCACGCAAGAAGTGCCCACTGGCCTGGAGCACTACAGCACGGGTAGGACACCATTTCGGGGTGGGTTTGCGAGACGGGATGGCGCCTTCCCCCCCGTGCCGTGGGGCTCGGCAGCGTGCTCAGGTGAAAAGACGAGCCTTAAAGGCCCGCCATGCTCTTGTTTGTTATCCAGTGTGTCGCCCTTGTCTCCTTCCTCCTATATTTGCTTTCTGCCCCAGTCCTGACTTAATTTATTGGGGTGTCTTGCCCTTAATGCAGCCATAAGGCACCTACCACAGCATCACCAGGTCGGTATCTGCCTCGCTGGCCCTCAAGGGTCTCACTTGGTAGGGATGGGGCCAGAAAGCAGATAAAAACCTTAAAGCTGCTTTGTTTAACTATTCTCCTCCCATCGAAGTGATGCTGAAGGCCGGGAGCTTCCTTCTTCCCCGCCATTGTGTGGGTGCCCAGCTGGGAGAACCCCTCTCCTCTTTCAGGGGGTGATTTTGACGCCTTGCGGGTACCTCCCTTACATTTAGGGACGGCAGCCCTGGCTACTGCTCCCTGGGGTCTTGACAGACAGGGGGTCTCCAGGAGGATACTGTGGGCAAGGTGGACCTGCCCACCTGCTGGTTGCATCTTCAGCGTTTCCAACTTTTCTCATAGCCTTTGCAGGGCTGATGTCCTCACCGGTGGCTTTAGAAAGGCCATGTGGCCTCCATGGAGGGTTGCAAGGAGCTGGAGACTTCTGAGTTTTAATTCCACTGTGGTAGTAATTTCGAGTCTCTTGCCCTTGTAGCTCATCGCCTTGCTCCTTGGGAGGGTGGTGGCATGATCTTCAGGTAACCACAACGGAGATGTGTGGTCACGCTGTGCTGTCAGGGCTGCATGGTTGCAATGTGCTGCACAGCTAAAGCAATTCACTGACTTGGACTAGATGATCATCTTCTCTAACACATTCATAATTTGAAAGTCGTTACAAAATCGCCGGTGACTAATTCTTGCCCTGCACGTTGTTCAACCTATGAGTCTTCAAGCTGAGCTTGCAGTTTGGGCTGCTGCTTGTACAACCAACTGGCAGCGCAGACGTCGGGCGGGCGGTCGGTCCTCCTGCCTGCAGGACGGGTGACGAGGTGTCAGCAAAGAGCCCGGCGGTGCTGGGGCAGAGGAGAGGGCTCAGGTACGCATTGGCACAGGCCAGCCGCAGGAACTAAGCGAAAGAGCTCAAGTTGCACGGATGTGACCTTTGTGAAGGGCCAATATGAAGTTTATGTTTCACTTAAGTCCCACATAAGCCTATCATGAAGCACTTAAATCCCATGTAAGCTTTTGCATGGCATGTGCTGGTCTTCTGTGACTTGTTCCCGGCTCGTTAGTTATGCACATTGGTCCCTTGGGAGGGGAAAAGCCCTGATGTTTAGAGACTTTTTGCAACTAAAGAGTTCAGCAGAACCAGTGACTGTTGCGGTCAAATGTACAGTTTGAAATCTCTCCTTGGCAAATATTCAGGCATTTACATTTTTTTTTTTCTCCTTTGGTGAGCACTTGTGTGTGAGCAGAAGATGGACGCAGAGCGCTGCGCCTGTGGCTGGAGCAAAACTCTGCTGCCTATTCCCAGCCGTTCTTATTTCAGCTATTTGCTCAACTCCTGTGGGTGACCTCTCTCAGCATGATGTCAACTGTGCTCTGATGAAATCTGCCCTTGCAGCATTTGGATTTACTCAAACATTTTGCAAATCTGTGCCTGGAAAGTTTTCTTTGTGTTTTTTTCCCTACCCTCTCCCCTTTTCTGTGAAAGTGATCTCTCCAGGGACCAACATATCTGCAACCCAGATCTTCATTACCCCGTGCCGGGTCTGTGAAATTTCTTGCTGCAGAGGCTGGAGCCTGGTTCAAACCTCAGTGAAGACAGTAAAAAAAAAAAGCTGTCGTTGTCTTGAACAGGTTTCGATCAAACTTTTGGTACACTGGGACGGGTAGGATAGGCCTCTGATTCTTTTGCAATACCTAAGAATTACTTTTCAGTTCTTCCTGTAGCAATGCAAGGTACTCTTTCTCTGATTTTTTTTTTTTTTTTTACTGCTGTTTCTTTAGTCTAGAGCAGTTTCTAATTTTAAATGAGAGGAAACTCTCATTTGTATATACCGCTAGGAACGGTCTTTCATTTCTCCTTTGTGTTTCGGGTGCACGTTAAAACCATTTGTCATCTATTCTTCTGGCGTACTAGAGGCTATTTTGGTTTTCATGGTCTTGATGTTGGTGAAAGAAACAAATCAACAAGGAAAATGCAAGTGTGAATATATCCTCTTGCAATAGAAACCCACAACATTTCTAAAAGTTTTAGAGCTGCTTGCGTTTAGAGAAGATATTTTGCCTTTGAAGCCTGGGTGAGTTTATTTACATTGCGCTTGAAGTCCGATTAGATTATTCAGTGATATGGATAAAGGAAAGCCTGATGTGGATTTAGCTTGTTGATAAAGACAAGAAGGGGTGGTGGTGCTTTTGGGGTTTTTTTGTTTAAAAAGCAGAAATTTGGAAATGATACGGAGTCAGTTTTATTTGTTAGCTTGCTACCACAGTCTGCGGTGCATATGGTGGGACTATTATTGCCCAGAGAATCAACCCAAATTGGGTCCACAGCAAGCAAAGGGCACATCCCAAAGGTGGTAAAAAATAACTAGCCAGAAGGGAGCTGCTGCCTGTTTATGAAAAGTAGCTCTGCTCCTTGGACAGGTGGGAATAGGAGCGTAGAGGCCATTGCACCTTAACTGAACCAAAATCAGGGTGCCACCTGTCTGCCCGAAGCGGCAGGGTTGCTGAAAGGATGCTGAAAGCCACACTTAGCACCGGCATGTTTAATTCCTAAGGTATAGTATCCTAATAGTACCCTCTGGCAACATTTTTTGGCTGATACAAGGTTAGGCACAAAACTGGAATGGAGGAAAAGATTTGACAGCGGTATTATAATTCCTGCACAGACATAGTCCTGGCTGCGCCGCCTTTTTGAGCCAAGGCCACTTTGACAGCCCCTTCCACTCTGAACTGGTTTGTTTTCCTTAGTGATAAAGGAGATAAAACTGTTGTTAATGGCAAGCGAGGGATGAAACGACTCTGGCTGAAGATGTTTCTAGGACTGTTGTTGTGCTGAATTAGCACGTTTGGACTGAAGGTGCTCCCCACCTTTTAGACACCAGCGGAGCATTTTGGGGAGTGATCCTGCTTTCACCGAGGCAACTGGGTTTGGCTTTGGGATTTTGCAAAGCAAGAAATGAAATGAAAGCCTTTTCTAGAGGAGAAATCAGAGCTGCGGGTCTGATGCTGCCGTGAAAGTAGTCCAGCTGATTTCGGTCAGGCTTCTTGCACCGAGACACTGTCACGAATAAAAGGTATCACCTTAGGCTCATCCCTAACACCCGGCGCCATTCAGGCCGGTGCTGTGGGATACTAGCTTTACCCGATCTGTTGCCAATGCTGTTTGGACATATCAGCTTAGTGCCACCTCTCAACGCACAATATTCTGGTTTTATTGGCTTTGGCATGTCCCTAATGCAGCAAAACTGCAAACCGCCTGGTGCTTCACGGATGTCGGGTCCCTGCAGCCTGGGCCATAGCGGTGTCGTGCTGGGTTTGGCAGGAAAGCAAAGCCCTCGTAGCTGGAGCAACGCATTGCAGCGTGCCGCATCGCCCCACGCCCACGCAGACAAACCAGGGATGCTCTCCCTTTGCCCCCACCCTGCTAACCCTGGCTGTGATCTTCCTTCAAGCCCAGCTCTCAGCTCAGCCTGGACTGCAGGCAGGAGTCCCGCGGGGACCGCCTGCATCCGTGGCGAACTCTCCCTGCTTTTCCCCACGTTGCCCCCTCCTTTGCCGCGAGACCTGCTCTTTCCCTGGTGGAGATCCCCGGAGGAAAGCTCTTTCTGTGAGCGGTTTCTGGGCCCTCTTCCAGGCCCACGCTTGGAGGAAGGGGGCTTGGGGAGGAGGAGGAGGAGGGGGGAAGGTGAAAGCTGACCAGGCTCAGCCCGATGGCTTCTCCAGCTGCAGCACATTTTCCGAGCGAAGCTTTTTTTTTTTTTAAAAAAAAAAAATCTGCATTTTTTTCATGTCCTTTTATCCTATTTTTAACTGCGGCCTCCTTCCTTTTCTCAGCCTCCTCCAACACTTCCCCCCTCCCCTGCGCTGCTGCTGCCTCCCCCGCACGCTCTCCGCAGAGATGAATGGGCGTCTTTTCACAGGGCACGCACATCTGCGTGCGGCTCGAGACCTAGCAGGACTTCTCAGGCAGTTCTCCTGGACCGGCCAGTCTGTCCTCTCCCTCCTTAATAAACGAGGAGTGGGCAAGGGAGGACGTGGAGGAGGTGAAGGGAAACAGAACAGGGGGAGAAAAAAAGGGGTGAGCCGCCACGGGGAGGGACGGGCGAGAGCGGAGGTGATGGATGCTGATTCATTTCAAGGCTCAGCAAAAGCCGTGCACAAAATCCTGCCTCTGCCCAACCTGCTGCCGGTCATTCCCCCAGATCTGCAGCCCTCCCCGGCCGTTCGCTCTGGCCCGGGGGATGAATGAGCCCTTTCTGCTGGGCTCTGTTGTCATCCTCTGGCCGGCGAGGCGGCGCAGCCTCTTGCAAGCCTTGGGGTCTGGTGCTGTTTATAGCCTGGTTGGAATGGGGTTTTTCTTTGACCTTTTTTCTTTGTGGCAGTCTTTGGGTGTTTCACTGGCTCCAGTTAAAGGCATGTCACACCTACTGGACATGGACGCTCTGGGTTTGTTGAAGGACACACACAATTTTCTTGGTTAAGAGCACTTACTCCAATCCATCGGTGGAGAGGAAAGATCTCTCTATGCCTCGTGAATGGATTGCAGAGCCGTGGGCTGCCTGTGGTGTCTTCGACTCCCCTGGCCCCTTTGCAAGGGCCCTGTGAAGGATGCCGAGCAGTTACTGGTTTGCTCAGTGGGAGCTGGACTCAGTGTCCGATTTCTGTGGATCCTTGTTTCCCAGGTGAGGAAAAGACATGCAGGCGACCCTACGATACCTCGTGACGCTCCCTCTGCATCCCCCGCTGTAACCTGCTGCAAGTCAGCACTTGGAGAGGTTTATTTGCTCTGAAGCAATAGAATGACAAAAATCCAGGCTTTCGCTTTTCCATTTGTTTCCTGCCTGACTCTGGAAAAATCCCTGTCTCGCCTCTCAAAGACAAAACCCAAGGGAGCTCCCTGCACGTTGGGTCATCACCAGAGAATGAGCGCTCAGCTCTTTTCCCACTTGAGCTGCAGACTGGTGTCAGCTGGGGATCAGCTGCCACGCAGGGAGGAATCGTGCTCCGAACAGGGCGTTGGTCCCCTGGATGAGGCTGGGTGAAAGCTGGGAGGTTGTTGCTTGGTTTTTGGGTGATGCCTGCAGATTTGCTGAGGCCTTCCAGTATAACAGCGGGATGGGAGCTCCGCAAGAAGCAGAACTCCAGTTAGGGCGCTGCACCGGGACCATTGCAAAAATGAGCAGCAGCGCTGGCAGCTTTGGTATGCCATGGGGAAGGAATAACTTGATGTCAAGTCAAGGAGGAAAGGGACTAAGCAACAGGCTGTCCAGGGCTTCTGTGGTGCCCTGGGGATGACTGCAGATGTCTCATTTTGGGTTGGTCTTGGAGTAGAATTGATCCCTCTATAGGGATGGAGTGTGGTGGATGTACCTGTTTCTTTTTCCGGAGGAGGCGGCTGTCCTGAGCCACCAAACGCTTGCTTCAGACAGGCCCCACAAAGCACAGCTGGGTTTTTTTTGAGCTTCCTCAACCTTTTTTGCCTACAGAACCATGCTGGGACCCACGAGCCCTTGCCTCTGGGGACAGCGGGCAGCAGAGCACCCTCTCCAGAGGGTTTGGGTTGCACGTGGCCAGCCCTTCTTGTAGCAGCACCTAGGTGGGCTTTGCTGCGCTGGCATGGGGCAGGGAGGGCAGCGTAAGTGAGGCCAGCTACTATTTTCTCTCTGGATGGACAGGGCTGGCTGGGTGATGGCAGGAGAGCAGCGTGCGTATGTGCAGGGCAGGCGGAGGGGGATGTGGGGAGCGCGGGGGGCTGGGACCCTGAAAACAGCCTGTTTCTTTCAGCTCCTGGCAGCACGAAGCACCTCTCTCTCCCTCCAGATGTTCGCTGTGTTTATAGCTGCTGAAGCAAGAGACTGAACTCTCTCATTAATACGTTTCTCTCTCCCTTTCTCTCTCTCTCTCTCTCACATTGAAGCCAGAAGTCTCAGCTCAGAGGTTGCAGCTGGAAAGGAGCTGGGGGTGAGGGGTGGGAGAGAGAAGGGAGGTGTATGCAAGCCTCCCATCCCATTCAACTCCCCCTCTCCACTTTCCTCCCCCCGAATCCTCCCAAAATACACATGCCCCGAAAAAAGAAAAACACTAGCAGATTTTTTATTTCAGAAAGTAAACACTTAGGCCATGGGGGTCTGGAGGTTATGGGAAAAGAGGAAACCATTGGGCTAATCAGGCCGGGACACACTTCCCCTGCTGAAATAAACCAGAAATCATTGCATTACAGGGCGCCGCCGCGGTTAACCCTGGTGCTGCCAACACAGCTGAGTGCTGGGGAGCTGCGGAGAGCCCGTAGCCTGCCCACGCGTTTTCCCCGGCTCCCTGGTTCTTAGCCAGGGCGAAGCGCCGATGCGGAAGGGGAGCCAGCACTCTGCAGCGGCCCTTTGGCATGCCGGCCCTTTGGGAACGAGCCGTTGGGAATTTTTTAGTAGGAAATGAACCCTTTTTTTCTATGGTTTATGAGCCATCCTATAGAATTTCATAGTTATTCTTGCCTGAGAACTCTGCCTGACGGTTGCAAACCTCTACAGAGAGGAAATCTTTCTCTGCTTGAATCAGCGAGATTTGGGGTAATTTCTGCAGAGCTTTGAACGGTTTTCAGAAAGCTCTTTTTTTCATCCTTGCTGGATTTGCATTAGGTGTATAAATGATTAGATTACTGATTATTTGGTTGCAAATCCTTCGGGGACGAATCCTTCCTGCTGTCTTTTACTCCTGTGTTTGTAGAGCACCCAGCATATGGGATCTGGCTGTAAGATGGGGGACCCTTGATGCTCCTGCAGGACAAAGAATAACTGTAGTCCAGGTGTAAGTGAGCTAATGGGCTCTTTGTACCGACTTTACAAAGAGAGCTCCATTTACCCTCTCTAAGCCTGGCCTTGGACTTCCCCTGGCTCCTTTCACAGTCCGAGTTGCATACTATAAATGGATGCTCGCTGCCAGGTCTCACACGTTTTGAGACCGCTGCAGCTATCTGTGTTTCAGAACGGCTGGATCTCTAAGCGCGAATGTTTATCGCTGTAAATGAATATCAGAGATTGTCCATTACTGTGAGCCTGGGTCTGTTTCATCAGAGCTCCTCGCCGCGATTGCTGACTCCCTTCAAATCCTGCCAGGCTGAGATTTTCAGAGAAGCCCCGATGGGTTTTGCGCCTAGCTCCTTGTTGCATCCAGGCTGCTTTGGAAACCCCAAATCTTCGCGCGATGCCCCTGCTGACACAGTCTGTGATGGAGTTCATGGCACGGCACCCTAAGCCGGTGCTGTCCCTGCAAGCCTCCCCTCTGCTAGCAATTCCTGAGAGGGAACACGGCTGAAAGGAAAAGCCAGCATGGAGCACTTTGTAGCCAAGGGAAAGTGATCTTTCCATTGACACCACCGAAGAAGGTTTTACCTCATCTGTTACAGTGTGAGTGCTGGCGGTGAAAGGTGCCGTCACCGGTTGCTTGAGCCATCAGCCCGGCTCTTGCAACATTCCCACCAGAAGGCAAATCCCCAGATAGCGCACGACAGGGGAGCTGCAGACCTGCAGCATCCCACCCCGCTATCTCAAGAATGCATTTGAACAGTAGCTGTTACTGCAGCCTCTGGAGGTCGAGGCTTCAGATGGAAATCAAGCTCTGTGGAGATAGTCCCACGGGGCAAATTTCAGAATTTTTGGAGTCGGTGTTCAGCTCAGATAAGCCCTTGAGAGCTCAGATACTTTATCTGCATCTTATCTGAGCTATTTGCATCACTTCAGTCTGAGAAACCAGGCTGTCAGACATTTGGGGAGGGGGGCAAGTTGTATTAGGATGGTCTGTCTGGGTTTTTTTTAATTGTTGTTTCTAACACACAGACACCTCCAGGAGGACTGGCCTGACTTGTGCCCATGCAGCTCAAAGAGGCTGGATAGATGAAGAGCAGGAAGGGGAAATATGATGTTCAGAGCCACACAGGAGTAAGGACAGGATTAGGACCAATATTCCTTGAAAGCCCTGTAAGGGATTGCATCTCTCTGCTAAAATTGGATAGAAATAAGCTCGAGCTGCCCCTGTTGTTAATTGTGGATGGAAATGATTTCTCCTCTTCAGAGCAGACCCAGGTCTGAGCTTTCTCAAATGCAGTGTGCTTTCTGCGCCTTGTTTACTAGATCCTGTTCTGTGCACCTGAAGTTTCTCACCTTGTCGGGAGCTCCTGGGGGGAGATACGGGGTCCGTGCTCTCTGGCTGCTCTCTTAGCATCATTTCTCTTCATCCTGCTTTGCAGCAATCAACGGTTTGACTGAAAGGACCCTGCAACGCCTGGTCTGTATAACGCAACGTCCTCTTCCCGGACCGTGGGGTGGTTTCATTCACCTGAGCTCTAGGTCCTGGTGGCTCTTCCTTGGCATCCGTGCTCTTTCTATGGAGGAAGGGTTCTCAGGGATAAGAACGGCAGATTTAGGAGATCTGGCTGAGATGACGGGGTCTGACAGCTGGGATTTGGAAGACCTTGGCTACATCACTTAACAGAAAGGCTTTAGGCATCTAAACCCCACTGACTTCCATTGGAGTGAGATGCCTAAATCATTCAAAAGGCTGCCTGTGAGCCACTGCGTAGCAGTTTCTCACGTTGGGGATGCAGATGATTAATTCATTGCACATTTTATGGCGATGCTTAATTCATTGAGGTCAGGCGAGTGGCTGGAAGTCCCTGGAGAACGGTGTTGTACAAGTGCTTGATATTGTAAGAAAAAAAATAGACATCTTAAGCAACACCGAGCTGCTGGCGTAGCTGAGCCCTTGAAGCTGCTGAACACGTGCTGAAGTTTACACAGCCCACCGGATGGACCTTCCCCTGTGGGGTTTTGTATCAATAGGCTTTGAAAAAGTTGCAGCGGGTCAATTGTTGGCTGTTTCACAATAGATGAAATACAATTTCTCTCTCTGCAGCTGGTTCCCGGGAAGGGAGGCTGCCTCTCTGGCAGCAGGCAGGGCTAATGAGGTTGTGTGTGTACGTCGGGAAGATGGTTTCTCTGCAGAAGAGCCACGGGAGACTTGCAGCGGGTGGCTTGCCGGCCTCCAAACGATTCGAGTGAGGTGTGGGAAAAGCTTGGGATGGGGAGTGGAATTTGCATGAGGGCTTATTTTCAGCGTGATGCTTATGAAAGGGGATTCTCAGCCAGCGTGAGCAATGCAGGTCCATCCTTCGGGAGCTGCCTTCAGAGACCTCTGATCCACTCTTAGAGGCAGGGTTCCTCTTTCGGTGGGGTTTTTTGGTGTTTTTTCTTCCCCTGCAATGCTGCAAGGGCAGGTTAGGATTCAAGGCCAGGATCTAACCTTTAAACCCCTGAAGCCCGCGGTGAGCCTGCGGGAAAACAGGGTTGGCTTCAGCCCACTCAGCGGGAACGCTGCCATCGATTTCGGCGAGGGGGAGTGGATGGGCACACACACCAAAAAGCGATATAATAAAGTTCATGACAGGACTTCCCTTCCTGGAAAGGGAAATAAGGCCGCTGACATGGCATACGCTGCGTGAGCAGGGGCGCACGGGGCGGCAAAAACACTTGCAGATATTCGTGCTTCCCGTAGCACAAGGGGGATGGAGCAAAAGAAACTGCTCCACCAAAGTGGAGATTTGATTTCTAAGAAGAGCTGGCCCAAACTACTTCTCCCTAACTCATCAGCAACTGTTTTTCAGAGGTCAGAAATGCCTTTCTCCCCTGGTTTACGTGATTCACTCTCCACATCCTAAGTTCAAGGGGGGCCAGAGGGCACTCGTTTTGGCCAGACTGATGTCAGCATTGAGGTAGAATAGGAAAAAAGGAGGAGATGCCCCAAGGAAGCCTGTTCATGAAAAATTTCTAATTTGGTCAGTTCCAGGCATCTCACAGAAGAGCCTGCACTTGGGAGATTGCAACCCAGTTTTGCAGGCTCGAGAGGCATGAATAATTATGGAAGGTAGTGATGGAAATAAAGCTGGCATCTCAGTCCTGCCCTGGACCAGCTCTTCGCCAGGCTGCAACCTTGGGGTATCTGCATCTCCTGGGAAACGTCTCCAGAGATGATCAGACCTTCTCTTCCCCTGCTTTACATCTAGTTACTGCCTAACCCCAGGAGACCAGATGCTTCCTTTGTCTGGCAGCTTTGGTTGTGTTTCTATCGAGGCAAACAGCTACTACATGAAAGTAGTAGCAGTTTCCCTTGCTTTACAGTAATCAAAATGACAGGATAACAAGGCAACCCAGTAGCCTCCTTTGCCTTCCACTTGTGCTGAGTTCCAGGCTGGGTGTCAGCTCAGTCCCCTGTCTAGATGAAATACGGCTTTTTGACTTTTCTTCTCCTTGCTGCCAAAAGTGACAGATTGTTCAGCGGAAATCATCAATATTTTGTCAAAACGAAATCCAAACATTTCCAGCCAAAACTCAGCATTTTCTGGTGTTGATGTAAAAACAAATCTCCGTGGGAAATGCCAACGTGGAAAGAAAATGGAGAATCAGGTTGGACTATTCTGCAGAATACTTCTCCCGGCTCTCTGATTCAGATGTGTGTGTGAGGGGCTGCAAGGCAGAGGGTGGTTGAACCCGAGACCTTAATCTGCACCACTGCTATGTTTATTTAGACCAGATTGGTGTAAACAGACGTGCTCTGTTGACATGCACAAGGAGCCTGGTCTGTGCCGTTTGTACCACAAAGCGTGCGTGCACAGTAAGTACCGATACTCGCTCCTTGCTTTTCAATCTCCGGACGTGATGCTTCAGCTGCGCTACAGCGTCAAGCGAAGGGAACTGATTTTTAAGGTTTCGTCCATCTGCTCTTGCCTCGTTGCATGCCGCCCTGCCTCCCTTCCCTCCACGTTTGCACCTAGTAAGGCTGTCAGTCTGCCTTTGTGTTTAGCGTAGCAGATACTTCCATAACCATCCATCTTCCAAAATCCCTCCCTGGGGGCCTCGCAGTGCTGCAGGCAGCAGCCTACAGTGGCACCGGACCGCGGTGGGAGGACTTTCTGCTCCACACCCACCTGAAACGAAATGGTTTTATCGGGGCTCTCCCACGCCTGCCAAGTGCATCTCGATGCTCCCCTCCCTGTTGCTGCTGCTCCTCACTTCATTAGCGCTGGAGATGTTTATAAATGGAAGAGATAATATTTTTCGTTTCCAGTTTGGGTTTCCAGGGCAGCCACTTTCTAAAGCACTTAGGAAGTTTAGAGAAGACGAGGTTATATAAACGATTTTTCCCCCCTGGGCTCTTATTAATCAAGTGGCTTGTGGAGCCATTCCCATAGCTTTGGGATCAAGGGCACTAGCTGGGTGAGGGGAGGCAGGCGGTTAATACAAGACATCTTTTTCTTGGCTCTTGCCCTTTTTTTGTAGGTTTGCGATGAATGAAGCAGTCAGACCTGGCTGTTGGGGTTCGAAAGCAGCCGGAGGGCTGAGTAGCAATGCTCCTAGGTTACATTCAAACTGTGGTTTGGGCTTGACTCTTGTACCAACCCCTTGTAGGCCTTCAAGCCAGTCATGTAGCATCTTTTAATGATGATTTACCTGGCCCTGTTGATATGTCCCTGTAAAATTGGATTATTCGATGTAAAACATTTGCATTGCCTGAGCGTAGGGTAAATATGATTTCGATAGCAATGGGCAATGAGTTGATCCTTGTGCTTTTACAAGAAAAGCCTATGGACATGCATACACACACTAATGAATATGTTTCCTGGCAAGTCCTGATTCATTTCTAAAGCTTCCCAGCATTTTCCCACCCAGGCTTCAACACCGGCTGCTACTCAGGATGGCTGTGAGCAGCACGGGTGGCTCATGGGTTTGGAAAATAAGAGCAAGCTTCATGTCAGCTTCCCCCTGTTCCCACCAGAACGAAACCAAGCTCTGCCTCCTCCTCCGTGTCCTTCCTCCCGCTGTCTCCCCACCACAAGAGCTGAGGAATGGGGTCTTTCTCTTTTGCTTGGGTGGAAAGAGCTCCGGCTGTTGCGGCAGGTCCAGCTGTTTCAAGCCCAGAGCCTGAGGTCCACAGGAAATCAGCTCATTAGTCTGTTGACCCACCTTCCCAGTTTTCCAGCCACGCTCTCTCGGTGTGAAAATAATGATTTAAATAGCCGAGGATGGAAAATAATGATTTAAAGGGGGTAAAGGGGATATTTGCAACTATTGCTGACTGTAGACTTGGCAGAAGGAAAGTGTATTTCTTCCGGGTCTGGGGAGCGCGTTGAGAAAAGGTGTTGAACATCTGGAGCGATTTAGCAGTTCCGCGCTGTTGCGCGAGGCCGCGCGCTCGCGGTGGCGCAAACCCAGCTCACCCCGAAGAACCGGGATGGGTTGGAGGAGAGAAAAGCCGCTGGCGGTGTTTGCCTCGAGCAGGTGCAGGTTGGGCATCGCAGAAGAGCCGTGTTGACCTTCTCCAGGGACAGACGATGGGTCGTGGTGGCCCCTGGCCTCCCTGAAGCCTCGCTCAGGACGCTTCAGGCAGCTCCTGTGATGTTTAGTGTATCATCTGAATGAATTTGCTTGACTTGCCAGAACTAATCTTCAGATTGGAAGGAAACTTCAAGCGCCAGAGATGTATTTTGTTTCATCTCACTCGTGATGCTAAAACACAAATGGGGCTTCCCAGCTAAAAAGGCGGATTCATTTCAGCGCGTCCACACCCGAGACCTACCTCTCCCACAGAAACCTCCTCAAAGAGGTGAATTAACTGGGTGAAAAGAGGGTTTGTTAACAGATTACTTTTAATTTACCCTTTTTTATTTTCATTTTTAAATTTCTTCACATTGTAAAAGTGCGAAAATAGGAAGTTTTAGCTCAGGTTGAACGACACACTATTTTCCTTGTTTATTTTCTTTTTGCTGTTTTAGCCCAATGAGAAGTGTGTGAAAAAAAACCCCCAAACTGGTTTGCATCAACCGGGAACATATTTCGAAAAAATATTTATGTCTGCTTTTTTCCTCCAACGACCAGCAAAGCACAAAAAAAATAATAAATAAATCAGCTATTTTCACAGCTTTTGCTGCAGGCGGTGGGGAAGCAGATAGGGAAGCAAAGCAGCTTGTGTGCGGAACCCCCTTGTATCTCAAAATCTCCATTCAACAGCTTTCCGAAGAGAATTAAAACCCCTGAAATAACGGGCGATGATGATGATGATGATGATTGCTATAGATGGGTGACCATGCTTCCACTGGAGTCGCAGGCCCCTGCCGACCAGCTGTCTCTTCCCCATTTCCACCAGCGAGTATTTAGGACCGAGGCGAACTAATCAGGAGACCCTCATGGGGAGAGAGGCGTGTTATTTAATTAGCTTTACAATGGACTGACTGGGAGGCACGTGGTGGCTCTAATGGAAGGAGATAGATGTCCTTTTAGCTGGGCTAATTGTTAGGAAATAGCAGAGTCTTTGTTCAGCCCCAGCATGTGGCCTGTGATCTCTCAGAGCCCAGGGGCTGCCCGCTTATAATTTTAGACAGATCTATTCAAGCCTGCTCTGTAGCGCGGGGCCGAACAAGACGGGTATTGTTGCAGAGCCAGGATCACCGTCCAAGAAAACCACCCCGAAAAACCCAAACACGTGTAGAGCGGAATATTTCTCTGTCGTTTATTCACTATCGGGCCGGGCTGCCAAGCGGACACAATTGCAAGCGAGGAGGTTTCCAGCGCCGGGCGAGGGTTTTTCCTCTTTGAAACACATACGCGGGCGAATCCTTCATTCCCGGCGCAGTGCGATGGGCTGAAGGGGTGTCTCTGCCAGCAGAGCCTATCTGGGGAGGGCAGCTTTAGGGCTTTAATTGCTAGCGTGGGTCTCGTCCTGTAACCCCCTTGCTGTGGGCATGGTGTCCGTGGGGTAACTGTGCCCATCGCCGAATGATCTCCATGGACTGGCGCTATGCACCTGCCATCTCATGCTCACGGTGGGACAGCGGCTTGGGCTGGAGGGATCTTGGCCGTTGTGGACGCGATGTCCGTGCCTCCCAGGGTCCTGTGTGACAAGGGACGGGAATCCCAGTTCTCTTTCCTGAGCTTTCCCCTCAAATCTCTCGCCGGTGAGACCCCGTCCCCTGAGCTTTTCCTTTGGGACTGCCGAGCTCATGCTCCCAGCCCCTTATGAAGCGAGAAAGTGCCGTTTCCTTAAAGAAGGGGGACGGAGGCACAAATGTTTGTAAGAAGTCATGTGGAAATATTGACCAGGAATTAAACTTCTATCTCTTGAACCCCTCTGTCCTGGTCACAAGCGTTAACCTGGGGATCATTGCACTCAAGTGTTTTATTTCCCCACGCCAACCACTTTCCAACCAGCTGCGTGCAAGCGTGTTTTTCTGGTGGCTGCCATTTCTTAAGCCGTGAATTTGTATCCTAGAGGTTGGCACTGGACTGACCTTGGGAGGTGCTTGTGTGGCTCCTGGCACCTTCAGGAAAGTGAAATGTGGCTGTTACTTGGTATTTCTTGAAGCAGTGGGTCTTTTTTTGTTGGTGGTGGTTTTTTTGAACGATTGATAGAGCAGATAAGTGTTAGTGAATAGTTTAGCTGTCCAGATCTACTTTATTAGCAATGATCCCATTGCCTCTCCTCCATGATCCCTCACCTGTGTCCCAGGGAAGGGGATCTCAAGGACCATCCGAAATTGGTTCAGTAACCTCTGTCGCCAGAGATCGGTGAATGCCAAGGGTGAAGTCGCAAGCAGAGATGTGTTGCTTAAGACTGAGCTGGCTGCATTTGTGTCTGCTATGAAGGAGGCCGCCCAAGAGATCTGACCAAAGACAGGACGACCTACAGATGAGGTTTGATGCATATTGACTCAGAGTAATTGTGAATATCAAGAGTTAAACAGCAAAAATCCTCAGGTTATGTTTACCAGGAACTCGGTGCTGTTAAATTGGGGAGGAGAGGGAAAATGTACCGAGAGCAAACAGTGCTGCAGAACAGCTTACGAGGATTTTCCATCCAGCCAGTTCTTCCAGCAGGGTAACAAGTGAGTGACAGCACCCCCCGCCAACGAAATTCAAGGCAGAATTACATTGCTCGAGCCCAGATTAGCTAATCAGGTTATGAATCAGCATGGGACCTCTGGGAAACCAATAGCAGAAGGCACTTGAAGATGCTCAAGCAGCTTGCGAGACTGTTGATTGAGGAACCTACGGCGCGTGGACCGGAGCCGTCGCTCCGTCGCAGCCACGCGGGGATGTGTGTGTGCTGGAGTCCTGATGCCTAGCTGGCCACAAAGATGCTTTTGTGAGCCATCTCCGCTGGGAAGTTAATGAGAGCAGGAGTCGGGGAGGCTCGGAGGCGGCTTCCTCTGCTCGTGCCTGGAGGGCAATCAGAGGACGGTATTGTGGCAGCGCTGTCTCCGGGCTGAGCCGGGGCCTGAAGTCTGGATGTCCGCAGCGTGAACAGAAACTTGCTTTTAATACAGACAGCGCGGAGGATGGGGACTTTCCGTGACTCCAGCCCTATAGCGCGGAGCAGCGAGGGGACCCCAGAGGCCACAGCCATCTGGGTCACGGAGGAGCCAACGCTTTCGTGCTGGTCATCTCCTCCTGGCCACAAACGCTAGATCTGAGAGCAGCCTGCCCTCCCTACAGACAGCCCCCGGGGCACACGCAGTACGTGCTGACTAACGAGCTCTAGTTCTGTGCCCGCTGCCGAGCCAAAAAGGGGAGGCTGTAGTCACCAGGACTACTAATCCAGCCCCCTTTTACCAGCGTAAAACAACTCACTCAAATACTTCCCAGCTATTACGGCGTTTGAAAGCATTTCTCATATCATTTTAAATTCCAGGAAAGGTATCTCCCTGGGGAACGGTCATGGCAGCTGCTTGCTCTTTCCTCTCATTGCAGCGGGCCACCTCCACACCCAGAGCCACCTCCCTGCTCTTTCCTTTCTTGGAGTGGTGGCTGCTGCTCTTTCCAACAATGTCCCCCTTACGATAAATCCTTTCATGTCTCTGTTTCTCCCTGGAATTGCACGACACTTTTTTTTTTTCCCCCCCTTCCCCTTTGCTCCTGATTTTTGTCTCATGCCCTCTGGATATTGTTTACTTGACAAAACATCAAACCGAAACCCTGACCGCTCGCGGTCATTAAAAATCCCATGGCAGTTTTGGGGAAGGCTCCAATTTGGCTAATTACATTCTGCCATAAATATCCCCCTGCAGTTTTAATTGGATATGGTGTTCTTCATTTCCTGTCCCTAACAGCTGGGTGGTGTTGCTCCGCGTTATTACGTAGCCGTTGTATTTCACCCCAGAGGTGGCCGCGTTTTGGTAGCAGCGGCGCAAGGAAAAGCTCTTTCTCCAGACTACCAGTAACACCTAATCCTGAACCTGCTGTAAGGAGAACGGGTAAATCCGAGGGAGAGGAGAAGCCGTCCCAGCTCCGTAACATCCGAGGGAGAGCCAGCAGCTGCCTGTTTGCAAACGGGCTGTGACAGGAGCGAATTTTGGCCCTGCCAAAGGGAAAGAGCCGGCCCCAGCTAGGAGAGAGGTCACGGAAGAGCAGTCCTGCCCGCACTGCCTGTTTGGAAATCACGGCAAAGGCTCGGTCTCGTAATACCTTTCCTCGACGCTAAATGAATAATTATTATTATTCTTTTAAACCAAGGTTAGTCAGCGTCCCTGGGAACAATGTGGCATTACTGCCCGTCCTTTCTTTGTTCCAAACTGCTGAAAAACAGTCGGGCTGCATTGTGGAGGGAGGGCAGATGGTTATCTCCCATCAACGGCAAAATCTTTTGGCGATATTAATGGCAGGAGGGCTGTTCTCTGCAGCTCAGCATCCTCCCTCACAGGAGAGAGCCTGAAGAGATATTAACGTTGAATAACGACAGAATGGAAAAGGAGTGTGAGACTTGGATGTGGAAGAGGAAAGATTTTTCTAAAGCCTGTAAGCAGCAAATAGGAACCAGTTGCTGAGGCGAAGTCATGTTTGGCAGGTCTTGGACTCCAAATGGTCACATCCCAGCTGAAGAAACTAATCAATGGATTCCTTCCATGCCTTCTGCGAACACTGAGCCATTGAGCGGCTCAGCTGGAGTTCAGAGCCAGGGCTTTCATGTTGCAGGCTCTGAAGTGAACACAAATTAAGGCGGCCGCTAGGATAGAGTCGAGTTCGAAGGAGAGATTCAGCTGCCCTGGGAGGAAATCTCTGTCCGCAGCCTCTCCGTTCTTTTCCTCCACTTTGGGGGTTTTTGCCCCGGCGCTACTTTTGGAAGCATTTCCAGTTTCCTTGCGTGTAGGGGCTGCTGTACATTGCACGAGCAAACTGAAACTGAAGTTTGGGGGAGCACAGAGGGGGAGGCGAGGCAGGGGAGTGGAGGAGCTCAAAGCTTCGCCGCAGCCATGCTGCACCAAGCTGTGCCTTAGTGTCATCAGCTTTGCGGGATCAGGGCTGAGCCGGGATGCCAAGAGCGTGTGTATCTTTCCTAATAAAAAACACACAAGCTGTGAGAAAGAACTTTATTAGAGCCTTTGTACGGGTCCAGAAGAGAAGGAGCCCCATTACAGGTGCGCTGGAGCTCAGCCAGTCCTTAAGACACTAACGCTCGCAGGAGAGGCCGAGCCAAATGCATCGGCCCACGGGAGCAAGGCTAAAGCACAGACACCGCAGGGACAGCCGCTGCCTCCCTGCTGCTGCCTTTTAATCCCACCGGCAGCTCCATCCGGGACCATCTCTGTTCACAAGAACCTTCTCCTATGTGGTGTCGACAGCCCGTCCCCGTCAGCGCCCGCTCGGGCGAGCTCCGGCGACCTCGCCGCGCGCCTCCTCTTGTGTTTCAGTGTGGGGATTGTGGTTTGCTGCGCTCGCCCTGAGCGGGGTGGATTATCAAGCGCCGCCGAATCGGGGAGGGGGGGGGGAGAAGCTTGGGTCATTTCAATACGGTTGGGACCGCAGGTGCTTTCTGATGGCTTCATCGCCGCGGCCGAGAGCTCGCAGCCAGCTGTGTAAACCGGTCCCCCCCGCGCCGGCGCGCACACACGCACTCACTCTCCCACACTCGCCCCGCTGCAGGATCGCAGCCTGCCTGCGCGCACGCTCGCCCGGGAGTTTGCAGCGCGCCGAGCGAAGGGTAGGAAGGGAAAGATTGTCAGGCTGCGATAACTGCATCAGGTTTCTCTTCCCAAGCTTGCTCTGGAAGGGATCATACAGAAAGGCAGCTGTTTCTCCTGAATCCCCTTTCGATTTTCAACTGGAAATGTTCTGCTAAATGTCCTCTCTGTAGTTTCTTCCTTCAATCCTTGCTGTCCATCCCGTATGGGGGAGAGAAACCCAAAACGAAGGGCAGGTGCAAGCCCATTATCCTGTCTGGGGAGAGGCAACGGGGACCAACTTTTATCCTTACAGCCATCCTCTCTTCACTTTCAGATTTCCAGGTTCATTCCTACGGCAGGTTTCAAACCGAGGGGCGACCCCCCGAGGTTTCAAACCTTGTGCCCTGCCTGAGCACAGGCTCTCCAAAGCACCCGGGAATCAGTGGAGGGAGGTTATATATTGGTCACCCAGCGAACGGCTGGTCCTGCTCCGCTGCTGCAGGAATAGGGTGCTCATAACTGAGCTTGCAAGTAAATTGGAAACGCGGTTGCCTGTCAAATTGGAAATGCGAGTGGTTGTTGATGGGTGAGGCGCCTGGAAGATGAACTTTTGGCTGGAGCTAAGTGCCTGCCCCGCTTTGCTAGCTCTCAAACTTCCTGCTGGCTGCGTCTTGAGCTATCCGCCTGGGTAAAACCAGCTGCTCGTGCGAGCCAGAATCAGGCTCTCGATTTCTGGCCCTGACACCTCGCAGCTTCTTTTAGTTACACAAACTTTTCTTCTATAAATACGCCTTAGGCGACTGAGAAAGGCACCGCTGAAGAAGCTAGAAATAATCCTGAGCTGTAACGTTTGCATCTGCAGCTCATCTTTCGGTGCGTTTGAAGGTTTCTACGGTGTTTGCAGGCAGGACCCTGGTTCATCCCATGGGTCAGCAGGCAGCCTTGAACCCCGGAGGCTGACTCACGTGGCTGCTCTCTTCCCCCCGTCGCAGCCGGGATGTTCATTTGAGCCCATCTCTGATCAGAGCAGCCCGGTCTCTGCCAGCATGTCGGAGACTGTTAAGACTTTCGGAGTGAGAGAACCACAAGAGCTGGTTGCTAATGACTTTTTTTTTTTTTTTTTTTAACACTTGTACCGGTAAATTGATATCTGTGAGTCATAATCTCCCTTCTGCTCTGCCGTTTGTGGTCTGAAGTTTGTGCTACCTAAATATAATAAAACATATTTCATGTGAAAACCGATATTCTTCTGTTAACTTCATGCCATGCTGGCATGATACTCATCTTGCATCTTTAAGATGCTTTCTATCCAGTCAGTTCCCAAACCTTTCCAGCCTCCCACCTGTACGCAGCACGCCCTGGAACAACCACCCCGGCCGTCGCCCATCGCACGCTCGCTCCGTCCTGGCCGTGCTCGCGCATTCGGATGTGCTTGCGGGTGGGAGCGGATCAGGCCGCTCCGAGCGGGCAGCAGCGCCGGTGATGCGAGCGTGAAGGGGTGACGCGAGCGTGAAGGGGTGACGCGAGCGTGAAGGCGAGATGCGAGTGTGAAGGCGTGATGCCAGCGTAAAGGGGTGATGCGAGCGTGAAAGGCGGCGGTTCGTGTCGAGACAGGCAGGGTGAAGGCAACTGGCCTGGTTTCAAGAAACATCGGTTTTCGGCAGGCCGCCGCGGCTCCAGCTCGGGGCTGCGCGCAGCCAGCGGCGTTTTCCCGTGCTAAAACTGCAACTCCCTTTTTCCCTTCGTGTTTTGGGGCTGGGACGCAGGCAGAGGTTGTGGTGGAGGCGCAGCAGCACCCAACTTTGTGCTGGATGCGCTGACCACCCCCCCCATCACCCCGTACTCCCCATCACCCCGTACTCCCATCACCCCGCATCCCCCATCACCCCGCATCCCCCATCCCCCCGGACTTCTCCCCTCCCCGGGCCGCGCCGCTCCCCCGGACCCCGGGGCAGCGCCGGCTCCGCTCCCCGCGGCGCCGGGTGCCGGGGCCGCCTCCGGGGCGGGGGCAGGCCGGTCCCTCCCCGCCGCTGTCACCGCTCGGGGCCGGCCCAGCGCCCTCCCCTCGGCGGCTCAGCCCGGGCCGGGGCGGCGGCGGCGGCGGCGGCGGGGGACGGGCGAGGCGGAGCGGCAGCGAGGGAGCGCGGAAGGGGCGGCGGAGGAGCGGAGCGGAGCGGGAGAGAGGAGCGAGGGAGCGCGGAAGGAAGGAAGGAAGGAAGGAAGGAAAGAGGAGGAGGAGGAGGAGGAGGGAGGGAGGCAGGCGCCCGGCCGCCGCTGCCCCGGGCGCCCCGCTCCGCGCACGGCGGGGCTCAGCAGCCGCCGCCGCCGCCCCCCGGTCCCGGCGCGACGCCCCCGCGGCGCTGCCCCAGCCATGAAGGCGGCGGTGGACCTGACCATCATCAAGACGGAGAAGGTGGACATCGAGCTCTTCCCGTCCCCCGGTGAGCGCCCTGCCCTCCCCTCCGCGTCCCCCCCTCGCCGGGGAGCCCTGGGGATCCCTCTCCCCCTTTTTTGCAGCAGGGGCGGTGGTGGGGAGATATCTGCCCGGTGAGGGCTGGGGGGTTTTGTGTGTGTGTGGGGTGTCTTTGGGAAGGGAAAATGAAACGCACCCCGCAAGTTGCAGAGGAGCGGCGCCGCCCGGGCTCTGCCGCCCGGCCCTGCGCTCCCCTGCGCTCCCTCTGCGCTCCCTCTGCGCTCCCCTGCGCTCCCCCTGCGCTCCCTCTGCGCCCCCCCTGCTCCCCCCCTGCGCCCCCCGGCCCTGCGCTCCCGGCCCTGCCCCGCAGCACCGCTGGGGGAAGGCGAACTTGCTTTCCGAGCAGTTTTAAGACTTTCCACCCCCCCACACTCCCCCCCTTCTTCTTTTAAAAAACAACCCGCCGCCCCTCCAGCCTCCTTTTCCCGTGCTCTGGCACCCTTGCGGGGATGCAGGCAAGCACCTCCGGCGGGATGCACTCGGGGTCTTGTCTTTACGAGCTCCCCAGGACACCCCCACCTTTTCCCGAGTGGGTGAGCCACGCCGGGGCTGCAGCCCTGCACAAGCTGGGGCGTACGTTCCCCCCATCCCTCGCTGGAATTGGCTTGTGTGGTCCAAGCGCTCCTGGTATTTGGGAAGCAGAACTCCAGCGGTACCTCCTCTAGATTTACCGCGTTTAAACCAGGAGAGCCCGCTGCTTTGATTTTTTTTTTTCCCCCCTCCCCTCTGGAGCTGGAGAAATGGGTGGAGGAAGGGTGCAGGAGCTATCAGGGAAGACAGCAACATGTTACTGAAACGAGGCGTGTGGGTTTTTTTTTTGTTGTAGCGGTAAGTTTAGCTGCTGCTGGCTGTGGTTAACGCTACTAGTTGAGCCTTTACCATAATAAGGGCTGTTGTTCACATACTGATGTCGTCTGACTGCCTTGCTGACCCCAGACGCTCAACTGATTTCTGCCTTGCCCAGTCGAGGTAGAAGATGGGGCTTGGAGGGCCTGCAGGGAAAAAAAAACCTTCTCTTTCTGGGTACAAGGGAGGGTGAAACGAGTCCTGTTGCTTCATCTCTCCCTGCTGTAATTTGGGACTGAAGTGGAGGTTTGCTGGATTTTGTGCAGCGCCAGTGCGGTGAAGAAAATCAGATCAGAGTTGTGCGTTTCTTTGCCAATTAGCAAGTTTCTAGGAAACCCAGAAAGGGGCTCGACTCCTGCCAGGCAATATGATTTCAGGCTGCATGTGCGAAATAAACTGACAGCTGACTGCTGGAGTGCAAGCGGGGCTGGAGCGGCGCAGGGGTTGGCGCTCAGACTTAAAATAGATGCTTGTGTAGGATCAGCTTGTCTGCGGAGAGCTCCAGTAAGTCAGAACACGCCTGGGCATCTGCCACCGACGGGCTACACGGTGTCCGATACGGGGAGAGCGTCTGTCGCGTGATCCGTCTTCCCGCTCTACCTGCCCGGTTGCTGGTTGTAGCTGTTTGGGTGCTCTGTGCCTCTGACAGCAAGGCTGAGCCTGGCTTTCAGGTGTGGGCTCTGAAGGGCCAGGCTTCAAAATGCAACCAGGACGCCGAGGATGCTTTTCCAAAGCACCTACGCAGGTTAAATGAGAGGCTCTGGTGGAGTTGAGGACCTGTTCGTGCCTATTTCCCAAAGCTTTGGTTACAAGAGCGTTTACCGGCGACTCATTCCTGCGCTTCAGGTCCTGGCGGCAGTCTGTTTGCTTGCAGGGGAAGAAAATGGGATGGGAAGAGACACCTGGTCCATTGGGGCAGGGCTGGGGGGATGTGGGGTTTGTTTTTCAGTTCAGGCCAAAGTATCTGTTTAAATTTGCACGTCTCCTGGCACGGGTGAGAGCATGTTACAGAGGCGTCTGTGTTGTTTAGGTGTTTGAGCATTGGATCAACATAATTGCCTTGTGCCTAAAGTGAGGACTTGGGTGTTTCGCGCTGCCTTAAGTTAATTTTCTTCTCTCCATGAAAGCTCTTTTGCAGCTTATGTCAGCAAGCAATTTTTAGAGTTGACCCAAAGTTTAAACTTTGGCAGGAAGAGCGCTGAAAAACAAAAACCAAAAAGGTAAAAAAGAGCTGACTCCCTATCGACTTCAGCTGCAGTCGCTTCTGTTTTGGTGGCTGCGCTAACACTGTGAGCCAAAAAGGTCAATGTTGTCAATTAGCTGGCTTAACCTCATTTCCCCTCTAACTTTTTAGAGAACGCTGAAGCTTTTCGTGCTTGGTCAGATTGATGTTGAGAGAGGGAGTATGGATGCTGCTAGCTTATGTTTCTGGGATCCAGCGATGCCTTGTGTAGGGGACATAAATCTTCTCTACTCCTGGCTGTTTTGGACTGCGTCTGAGGACTTAACTGCTGCCTGATGGCTTGTCCAGCCCTTGGTCTTGTTGCTGAATCTGCCATCAAATGTGCCCATTGCTCTTCTTTTCAAAATGGGCATCGGCCTGGCTGAGGAGGAGTCCAGCCCCTCATTCCTTTACATGCCAGCAAGCAGCAAAGCAGATTTGCTTCACGGTATCCATAGGGTTAACCTTACGCAGGGAGGGTCGTTACAGGCATAGGTTTTCAATTGTGCAAGACGTTTAATGTGCCAGGTGCTTGATGCCCCGTAAAACTGCGGAGATGCATTGGCCGCACAGTACCGTCCCCCTCTCACTCCCCTGAAATCAAACCCTGCTCCAACCCACGCGTGCAGGCAGCCTCTGTAAAAGTTTTAGATGGGATTCGTAGTGTGTCCAAAGGGTTTAAAAATAACCTGAAAGGGATGTGAAGTTGTACAAAGCTTCCAAAGCCAAATCCCACCCCCCTCCCTCTTGCCAGCAAGAATGTGTGAGTGAGATGAGTACGTCAGGAGCCAAAAAACCACGGTGGTGGGCTTCTCCTTTTATATCCAAGTTGTATGTGCGTAGGTTTTCATTATAAGGATCTGATAGAGTAGATGGTAACATCACTTTTGATTGCAGATATATGACTGATCCACCAATAGGTTTGTGGGATTTAAGTTTACCGGCTTTTTTTTCAGACAGTAAAAACGCAAACCATGCGAAAATCAACCCTAAGGGGAACTTAACCTTGCGACTGGTAAACGCTGCCCTCCGCAAATCAATTTGTTTCCTCCAGTTCTGCAAAGCTCTGTTTGCTCTCTGTGGTCAGAGTTAAAAGCAGCTCCGCAGCCCTTGCTGGAAGCTGGCAGTGTATAATTGGGACTCCCAAGCACGGGGAGATAACGACATTTCTTGCTAATGAAGCTGCTGACTTGCTGCCCCCGGGGTGTCCCACAAGGTACGGAGAAGGGCTATACTGGCAGATGGTGACGCTGGGCATCACAGGTGAGGCGGAGATGCCGGGCTCCCCGTCCTCCTGCACCCACTCCCCGTCTTGCTTCCTTTCTCTGGAGGTGGGCGGCGGGCACGGTGGTGGACTTGTTCCTGCCTGGCATGGCAAGAGGAGTTGGTCTGTGCACATGCAGCGTAGAAATCCTGACTGCCGGGGGACGGAAGGACCCCGCGCGTTTCGGCGCTTCCCATGCGTACCCTAAGGACAGCTGGGAGACAGACGTGTTGTCTCCATTGGCCTGTGCGTGGGTGGCATCCCAGGGGTGTATTTTTATCTGGCAAGAGCCTTTCCCTCTGTTTAGAGCTTGGTCGGGTCAGGGCTGAAGCAAGATTTCTCCTGCTGTGGTTGCTGCAGGGTACAGGGAGGCGGACAGCTTCTACGCGGTGTATGTTCGGATGTAGGACCTGCCTGCATCACGCCGCTTCCCCTTCCCATGGCCAGGTCAATCTTTTCTTTTTGTCCTTTGCTTTCACTTTCAATGCAGGCAAATAAGGGAGTTTGCGTTTAAAGCAAGTCTTCTGGCGAATGCATACCCTCCTCCGCAGTGCCTTGCTGCAGGGGGATGGCGAAGTGCTTTACGAGTCTGAATGCATCTTCATTACAGTCTTAGGATGGGATCCTTCATCCTTCCCTCTATCTTGTCTAAGGAGCACAAGTTTCCAACCATACCTTCGCTCCCAAGTCTTTATATATGTGCACAGCATATATATGTGCACAGCAGGGTCAGCCCATTCAAGGGAGTCAGTTTGCTGAGCTGGTTGGGGACAAGAGAGCGGTAGCACACAGGGACGTGGAACATCTCCTCTTCCAGAAAGGGAGGTTTGATCCTGCGTTATCCTTGCACAGAACTCAGACTCCGGGTTGGTCCCTACAGCTGTGTCAGCTGCTCCGTGCCTCAGTTTCCCTGCTGCTGTTAAGAGATCGGTCTTGGTCGTGGCTTGCATGGTCACGTTTTCGCGTGCGGGATGAAACACAGCCCCAGAACACCAGCATTTCCCTCTCTGCTTCGAGACATTCTCCGTCCCTTCCTCTGCATCAGTGGCACTGGAAGAGCATTTACCTGTGCTCACCGGGACGGGCTGTGCGCCCACAAAATGCCGGAGTGTTTGCCTGGAAGCCCAGCAAAGCCCGGGGAAAGGAAACAAGCACCGAAAGGTGATTTCAGGGATGCGGAGAATTGCATTCGGCATCTTTTGCTTCTGGGTTAACAGCAAAGGTGAGAGCTGGGCTTTGGCTGTGGATTGTTCTTCGTGCGCATGAATCATCAACCAGCAAGGACCAGACTCTAATAAATTGAGGGCTTTGGGCTCCTCTGGCATTTTCGATGCTGATTGCCTGCAGAGGAGGTGAGAATTTGAACTGAAAAAGAGCAATTATCTTTCTATGCACTTACAAAATGCCCATTACTGTGGTATCCAGCGAGGATGGGGGAACCATAGTTTCCCAGGAGGGAGGGGACTGTCTGCACCCGGCTGCCACCAGCTCCAGCTTTTTTAGTGTCAAGTTCTGTCTACTTAAGGGACAAAGAGGTGGAAAGAGGGCAACTCCATAGACCTTTCCTTCAGGGATACACTGACTAAAGCGCATCCCAGACAACAGCATTTTTAACCTGGGTACAGGGAGCAGAATGAGATTTCCAGGAAAAAGGAGCAAAAGCCCCATTCCTTCCACTTTTTCATCATAAACTCCCCAAAGCATGTAACAACTGTGTAATTACAATGTAGTTACATGAAGTGACCTCTAATTTGCCATGTAATTACAGCGTGCTATGCTTTGATAGGCCTTATAAAATAAGGGATAACACAGTCTCATGCTGGAATGCTGTGCTCGAGCTCTCCAAAGCGAGCTGACGAGCACGTTGTATGCCATCCCGCTCTCCCAAATCCATAGCAGATTGCTGGCAGGCAGGCAGCGAGTAGCTGGGAGCGTGCGCGCTCTCCGGCGGGACTGTGGCATGCTGAGCTTTACCGGGGAGCCAGCTCTTGAGCACACCACTGTGAAAAAGCGGCGACTGCATCCTCCTGGATGGATCCCTGCTGGGTGGCTGAGCTGGTGACGCAGCGGGGACAAGGTTTAGGGTGCAAACGTTGTCCTGTGGTTACACCTTGGGATGATAAGTTTGACGCTGGAGGCAAAACGGAAGATGGCTTGGTGTTTTTCGGTGAGAGCAGATACATCTCAAGCACTCGGGGAAGAGGTAGGTGTGAGTAAGACCAGACTTCTGTCTGAATACGGTTTAGGGATGTAAATTTGCAGCTCTGTCATCCCAAATGGCTGTTTTTGGTTGTGGTACCGGTATCAGCTGGGATTTGGGGGAAGAAAGGAACACATCCAGGTGGATTTGTCCCAGACAAGGAAAGATGGTCTTTGCCTTTTTGCACTGTCAGCTGGTCCTTGCGTGGGCACAAGGTGAGGAAATTACATGATTTAGGAGAGCGAGTATCAATGGATCCAAAGGATGGAGCTGCTGGCATCTTCCAGGCTTACGAATTTTGCTTGAGGGAAGACCTGTGCTTGGTAGGATGGTGCCAGGAGACTAATTGAAGTAAAGAAGGAGGAGATGATCTGCCTTACTTGAGCATTAAAACGCCCCGGGAGCCAGGGACTGACTCTTCATTGCACTGTGAGTTTGGGGATCCCGACGGAAACTGGGATCTTACTTATGAGTGCGGGATTGTGCCTCCGTGGGTTGAGACCTGACTCCCCAGATTTGCTTCTCGGCTGCGAGTTACGGGCAGGTTTGCAGCTTGTCCAAATCAGCGTAGCTCCACTGAAGCCGGGGATAGATGCTCTGATCCAGCGTAAAGCCTCATCACTGCAGAAGCCAGTGGGACAAATCTGTAGCTGATATAAACTGTACAGCTGTCTTGCAGCCAAAAATTGGGCCCACATCCCCCCTTTTTTTTTAACCCACGACATAGTTAGGCATCTCAGCTCTTTTGTTCCTCTTCCGTGACTAAGCTGCTCGCTGCCTGAGTTTCTTTTTTTTTTTTTCTTTCTTTCTTTCTTCATTGTGTAGTTTATAATCTTCCAACTAGATACAGAAAAAAATTTGTTTGCAGCGCTGGCCAAGAAGGCTCTGGTTTCCCTGGCATGGGGCCATGCTTACATCTCCAGTCAAAATACTGCTGGTTAAACAATAAATATTTATTGATTCTCCTACAAGCTCCTACATTTTTCCCAGGTGCAGTGGAATTTGAGGGGGGGGCCACTTGAGTCCTGCTGATCGCCAAATTGTGAGATGGCTCCGGAGATAACGGCTTTCTAGTGGTCTCGGATGCGAAGGTGACCCTTGCAAAGCTGGGTTCAGTCCTGCTGTATGGCCCCGCACACCCGGGCGATAGATCTGCTCTCTTCTGCCTGTCCCAGCTTCCCCAGGTTTGAGGATTTGTGCCTGTGACTGCTGCAGGCTTTGGTGGTAATTATGTGAAAATGTGCAAATCTGCAAGTCGCTTTACCTGCCTGAATATCTCCTTGAACACGAGGGAGGGACTCGCGTCCGGAGGGGATACAGAGTTTGATGTCAGGTCCAGAGAGGTGACAGAAAAAAAAAATCAGGGTGGTTTCAGTTTGTAATTTGGTTAAAAGGCTCAGCCTTGGTATCTAGATTGTAGGCACCCGCCGGATCTGAAAGCGTGTAACATTAACAGGCTGCAAATGTTTGCATGCAAAGCCTGAGCTGCTGCAAGGCTGCGTGTGTTTAGATGAAGGCAAAGCTCTTGGCGCTTGCATTCAAAAGTGCTCTAAGTTGTTCTGTTCCCTTGTTGAATGTGGTGGGTGGCTCGGAGTAACTTTTGGCTTATTTAGCCCCTGAGTATGCTCCTGTTAAACCTTTCCTACAAAGCCAGACGAGGCAGAGACCTCCATCTCAGGTGGCTGGTGCAGAAAATCCAGCATTATTCAGACCGCAGCAAGCGTCCGGTGGGCTAAGCTGTGCCAGCTCAGCATCCCCCAGCACGCTGGGCAGGTTTGCAGGAGGGATTGCTCTCCCGTAGGAAACCTTTCCTGCTGAAGACCATGTTGCCGGGGTGGCCGTGGAGCTGCAGGCTGGCTCCTAACCCCGGCTAAGCGTTCAGAGCTTGTTAATGAACGAAATGCATTTTCTTACACGGAGGGGATTTTAAATTGGCTCCACATGGATTATGTACGTTGTCGCACTTTCCCGGAGGGTGATGGCATGAGTAGGAATGTGGGTTTGATGAAAGAAGCCAGACACTGAGTCAAAAGCGGAGCGGCTCCCCCTGCGCTCCCCTCCCCGTGCCCCCTCTCCCCCCCATCTCATTTCAAATATTTGACGTGATTCCAGGGCATTCTTCAGATGGCTGGTGGGGAGCGCAAGGAGAAGCCAGCCAGTGGGACTTTGCATGTTTTTAAATACACTATGCCTTGGGTACGCAGCCCCAAAACGTTAGGGGAACTGATCCTAGCCTCTGACCCCAAAAGATGTCGAAGAAAGGCTTGATGTCACCTGGTTTTAGGGGAAACTGAGGCGCGGTGCCGCCATTACGCTGCAGCAGGGATGTGGGAGCATCCCCAGCCGTGCACTCTGGGTCTCCCTCTACTTGTGGTATTTAGGTTTTCCTATGGTCTGCGTTAAGGCGTACTGCACCTCTCTGTCTCCCCCGCAGCACCGGGAAGGCCAGGACCAATCTGCCTCTTGCGATTTCCAGTTTGGGTGTACTGGTCGAATCTGATTCGGGCTGGGAGCAAGAGTTGGGGGGAGGCGAATGGCTCAGCCCTGTCCCCCTCCAGGAACCAAGTGCCTTGCACAGCGGGATGAGGGTTGCGTGTCCTCATGGTGGCTGGAGTCCTGGGCTGGGATTTCCACTGGGATGCTGCCTCTCCTGGGATGTGCTTGGAGGTCTCTGGATGAAAACTGCTGACTAAGGGAAAGCTGCCGCTGATGTTGCAGCCAGTAGACCCCAGAAACTGGAGCCGGACGCTGGGAAGCACTTTGGGGTTTGTTTTCTGTTGCTTTTTTCCCCCTCCTGTGAGCACCATCTATCACAATAATCAAAATGTGGCTTTTTGACCCACATGAAAGTTTTTTTTTTTTGTAGGTGTCTGCATGTGTTTGTGCAAAACCACTTAATTTTGGTCAGTGCTCTGGAAGCAGCAAGGTTGGGGTTTTTTTTACCTCTTAGTTTTGAGAAATTGTTTACCGAACCCTGAACCATCAGAAGAAACAACTTGCAAAAGCTAAGTACTCCTGGCTTTTTCCATTGGAAAATTAAAAAAAGATGTAGTGGAACACGTGAAATTTGGGTCTTTTTTTTTTACACATTATTGTTAGAAGCGGTTTTAAAATGCAATGCCAAGTGCTTTCTCTTTTAAAATGCTCAAGGCACATTACCCAACTGCTCCATCTCTCCAAACCGCTTTGTGAGGTCAGTAAATGCAATTCCTCCTCGTTTCCAGCCAGAGGTGGGGAAAAACTCGCTTACTCAATCCCCAGCATCAGCCGCAGGCGGCAGATGAGTCCGGCAGGTTGGTAGCAGCATCGTGGCTCCCCATCCCGTGCCCCGACCCCGTGGCATTTCCCGGACCCGTCCATTCGAAGGGACGCGAAGAAATTTGAGCCTGATGTCAGAGGGCTGTCCCCGGTTCTGGGAAGCCCGGTGCCGCCGCGGCGCTGGGAAAGTTTCGCTTTCCAGCATCAGCAGTGGGGTTTCAGAGCTGTCACGGTAGCCGTGGCCCGGCGGGGTGGTTAGTCACTGGGGCTGGTTTCCATCCCTTTAAGCGGCTCCAGATTTGAAGCTGGCTCTAAAGCTTGCGACTTGAAAGGCCCCGGCCGTGCGCCTGTTTTGCCTTCGAGCTGGATGACTCGCGCGCGTTCCTGCTTTCAAACGGCCGAGCCCCGAGCATATGGATCCTATAGAGTGACCTGGCTGCCCGTTGGACCAGCATAACGTCAACAGGGTGAGGAGGGAAGGGGGCTCGGCAGGGAGCGGGGGGCTGCGCCTGCTCTGAGCTGGTCCCGGGCTGGACCAGCCCTCTCGCTGCTAGCCCAAGCCGTTTGGCATCTTCAGGCTGTGATCGAGGGCTGCCTCTTCCTTGGCTTCCCCAGGAGTTTGCTGGCTGCCGGTCCCAAGCATTCATTGAAAGCCAGAATTAGGCCTAAAAAAAATTTAAAATAAAAAAAAAAGGAAGAAAGGCGGAGGGGAAACCAGAGGAAAAGAAGAAAGCAAAGGGGAGGGATAGTGTGCCTTTAAACAGCTGTGCACCAGCGTGTGTAACTGCACTCGCTAATCTGGTGACTAATTCCGTGTGTTGCAAAGCAGCAGCGAAGCTGGCTGCCAAGCCGGGCTGCGTCCCCGGCCGAAGGCTCGAGGAGTCATCGGATCTCCTCCCTCCTTTCATCCCGCGCCCCGCCGGGGCGCCGTTCCCCGCCCCCCCCAGCCGCCCCACCACTCCCCATGGCAATTTATTTACTCATCTGGAGGGCACAGCCCCGGCGGTCTCTTGACTCAGCAGTCCGGGGCCGATGGGAGCCGCGGGAGCAAATTCCAGGCAAGAAATAATCTCATGACTTGTCTCGGAAAAGATTGCTCCGAAAAGATCCCCTTACGGTCACGGAGTGCTCCGTGCCCTCCCCTTCGGCAGAGCCCTGACGAGGCTCCCGATTTCCCAACCTCGGGAAGCCAGGGCAGTCAGCCAAGGCAGCCCGGGGGGACTCGTTGGACCTTTCTCCCTTGGAAAATGAGGGATGGATTCAGAGACGAGGGCGGCACGGGGACCCCGGAGCCGGTGCCTGTCCCTCCCCGGGGCCCAGGGGTGTGGGGAGCTGGAGCTGGCTTGCCAGGGCAGGGAACCCAGAGCTTGGGGTTGTGTTGATTTTCAGTTCATTCCTCCTTTTTCTTCCCCCGCTTGCCAGGGAGGGGTTTAAACCCTTCCTTTGCCCCCAGGCAACTTCGATTCTTCCATCAGTGTTTTTGCTGAGACACCAGCGTTACCTTCGGCGGGGCTGGCACCGTGGATGACTTACGAATCGTATTTATGCTTTTTTGCCTGTTGGCTTTTTTTCATCCTACGTGTCTTTCTCACCCTGGCCTTTTTTCCCCACCTCCTCCCCATCCCGAGTCACTTGAGTCCCATCCTCTTTTGAAGGCACTTTGGGAGGTCTAGTCCCATGCCCAGTGCTGCGGATGGGGTGGGATTGGACCAGGCTGGGAATCAAGGATCTTTGCAAACCTGCATTTTTCAGGGAGGAAGGCTGGCGCCGTGGGCGGGCAGGGCTGCTGAGCTGACAGCTCTCGTACCTCCTTCTCAACCGGGATCAAGGCTCGGGAACACGCAGCTCCTGGGGCTGTGACCGCAGGGACACGGGTCTCCGTGGGCATCCTGCCTCCCTGGAAGGGTGTCTGTCCGCCACGGTGGCTGTGCTGCCTTTTGAGATGAAGACGCCTGGGGAGAGGAACCAGCCTGTGGCTCCCGCACCCCATACACTTACGATTTCACCCCAGCCCCTAAGCAGCAGGAGCTTGGGGCTGAGCCGCAGCAGGGAGGCTCGCACCCCTGAGCCACCCACCCAGGGCCCTGCCGAAGCTCCTCCAAGCTTGTTACAGTCGGTGGAGGATTCCTGGAGTTCCTGGCAAGGGCTCCCGGCTCCTGAGTCGCCAAATGACACCCCCTCCACCCCCTCCTCCATTTACGTCTCCTCCTAATAGCCTCTTGGCCTGAGCAGCCGAATTCAATCAACCCTTTCACCATCTGCTCCCAGGCACTTCTGCCGGGGAAGGCTCGGGGCCAGAGAGGCTGTAATTCCTTAATAGCTTCCGGATGCTGCGCTCGGGGTGGATGCGAGGGCTGTGAGTGTCTCAGTCTCTCTCCCCCCAGCCTTCGCTGAGGTTTCCAAGCTCGAGCTTCCTCCGGGCAAATCCGAGCACCTCCAGCCGCTCTGATTTATCCCTGCCCGCCCTTCGCTCTCCCGTCTCTCCGGGTTGAGGCCAATAGGTGACATAATCCCTGTCCTGGACAGCCTTTGGCTCTGGGATGGGGATGACCGAAGCTGATGGGGCAGCCCAGTTCATCTTTGGCCGCCTTCCCCAGCTCACTCTCACTCCCACCTTCTTCATCTTCCCAGGGCTTTGTTTGGCCCAATCGCTTCCCGGTGGGAAGTTTCCTAGAAGCTGGAGCTGGAAAAGAAGACCTTCCCAGGGTTGTTTGGGAAAACCTTTGGTCTCCTGCATGGGGATGCTTGGTGACCTGGAGGTTGCACGGTGTAGCCTGGAAGGGGCAAAGCCCAGGAGCTCTGTGCTTGCCCTGGTTTTCAGGAGAGTGGTGCTGCTCCCCGACCCGATGTTTGAAACATGACTCAGGAGAGAGATGGAGGAGGCTTAATCTTGGGGCTCTTCATCTGCCTGTTGTGCTTGGGAAAATCCTCTTGTTCTTTGCCTTCGTTTCCTTGTCTGCTTAAAAATAATACCAGGAGAATTGTTCCTGGGATGTTGTGAAATGAAATGGGTTTGGCACCGGTGTTTCTGAGGCACTCTCTCCGGCATGGGCTGGAGAGTTCGGGTTCCCAGGTTTCTCTCAGGGCCCTTTCTGGCCTCCATCACTGGAGGAACTGAGCAGCTTGGTTCACTCTCTGGGGACAGGGAGGTGACACAGTGCCTGGCTGACAGGCGGCATCCAGGGATGGCCTTGTCCCTTGTCCCCTCCTGGCCCCAAGGCCGATGTGAAGCTGACCCTGGTTCGCCTTGCCCCAGCAATACCTTCGCTTGCATGGCTTTCAGCCCAGCCACCAAAATCCTCCCACGTTTGTGGCTGCTGGGGTCATCTGCTGCTGTGCAAAGCGCGCCTGTCTCAGGGCTGGTGGGTGGAAATGTTCAACGTGCAATAGGCGTAGAGCGTGTGTGGCTCTTGTTCGTGGGCTGGGACGTGGCTGGTGCTCACGGAGGTGTCATTTGGTGGCAGTAGTGGAGTCACAACCCTGAGGGGTCCTGGGGAACCGAGGAGGTGGGGCTGGCTCAGGCAGCAAAGCCAAGAGAGCAGGTCCTTTGCTTTGAGCGTTCCTCGCCTCTTCTGTTTAGTTGGTTCTTTCTCCCCTCCTGTTAAATGATGCTGTGCTGAGAGATGCAGCTAGCGTAGGGAAGATGCTTGGAGTGCGCGGTGAATATTGAGCTACTTTGGGTTTGATTTCAGCTGCAGGGGGCTGTTGTGTCTGTTTGTGAGCCACAGCGAGGGAGGAAGGATACCTTCAAGAGAGGAGGCATCAAGGTACTTGCAAGTGCAAGTCTTCATTGGCAGTAAATCCAGTGATGCAAAGAAGTAAATCCATACCTAGCGCAGGGGAATTAGAGGTATGTGGATCGTTACGCTACCTGCCATCTCTTGGCAGCGGCTAGCAGAGTTGACTATTTGCTCTAAAGAGTTATAAATAATTTTGTTGATTAAAATGATTGATTATCCTTGGTCTAATATTATTTAGTCAGAGCAAACAGTGCTGAGATTTACCAGCCGCGCTCTGACCTCCCAACCCTGATCTGTTTGCAAAAGCCTGTGCAATTATTTGTTTGATTTCGAAGCTAAATACCCTAATCTCTCCTCTTCTTCTTTGGTAACTGCAAAGACAGCTGGACAGCTCGGCCTGATAAGGGAGGACAGACCTGGAGTCCTCGTGTGCGGTGGCAGGTCCCTGGGCAGAAGGGGACAGGGTGGTGAGATGGGGACCTGGTGGTCACCAGGTGAGGACAGGGTAAAGCTCTCAGGCTCCTTCTCCTCCTCCACATGTACTTGCCTTGCTCATCGAGCGCTGCCTGCGCTTCCTGGGCAGAGCCAAAACACTCCCTGCTGTAGGGAGAAAAAAAAAAAAAAGATGCTATCAGAAGCCTAATATTAGAAGAAGGGCTTTCTCTGGGTAAGGTAGCAGCGCCGATCCCTGTACAATCCACGGGGGATGTGATACGCTGCAACTTGCACCCTCCCATTGAGCAATTGGCCACGTTTTTTTGCCGGCTTGGCTGTACGTCTGGCTGGCGTTGCCCTGAAGGGAAGGGTTGGCCGGGGAGGCTGCGGAGGTGGGGGTGGAACGGGCGGCAGGAATCTGCAGCTGCAAAGCGATGTGGCAAGCCTTGCCCCCCCCCCCCCCCCCCATGCCGCCCCGGGGCAGCGTGCGTGCTCGGGAGGTGACCCAGAGCCGCCGAGCCTCCCTTCTTTGTCATCGGCTCGATCCCTTCTGCATCACTGGCTTCGTGCTCTCTGCATCACGTGGAGATGTCCTGGGCTTGAGGAATGCCGTAGGAATATCTGTGGGCACCTTCCACTCGTGACCGATAGGCACTTTTATTGTATGGCCACCACCAATGTGTCTCCACAGCGGGTCCAGCCCTTCCAGCTTTAACAAACATTCTTGGTTTATGAATGAGAGAGCTGGTGAGTGGAGGAGAGCGACTTTGATGTGGAGGGAGATATTTTGGGGGTTGAACATCATCCTAGCTTGAGGGCACTTCAGACTGTGTCCTGCCATGTGGTACCCTCGTGTCTGGCATGATGTGGCATTGACTCAGCCCGGGGGCAAGGGCTAAGGCCAGGACACAGAGAGATCAGTTTATGCGGGACTTGGGCTGAAAATCAAGTGAAGGCTGGGGAATTTCTTGGGATGGACAGATTGGAGAGGTTTGGCTGAGCGTCTGCGTGTCTAATCCCTTCCTGAGGCAAGGAGATTTGAGGCTCCTTCTTAGGGCTCCCAGCAGCAGGGATATCGGTGGAGTCCATCTACATCAAAAGTGTGTCGTATCCTGGTGATGGGCAGCACAAAGAATTGGTTTTTCATTCTGGGCACGGAGTCATTTCCCATGGCCGTGGATACGCGATGAAACCATCCCAAGCTGTGAGGTCATGTGTAGCTGCTTACAAAATGTGTTGGCACGGCGTGTTCCTCAGGTGTGTTTGAGCCGACTTAGAGGAGTTGGGATCTCTTGGTGGGGTGATGAAAGAGCTCAACATGACTGAAGGTTCCTTGGCCCTTATCCCTGCTGCGAGGGGACAGCCCTGCCAAGAGATCTCAGCCTTCCCTTTTCACACTTCCGATCCTGACAGCATCTTCCTCGCACAATGTACTGCCGATTAACCTCAACCCGGCCTTGCAAAATCTCTGCTCTGCCTTTTCTGGGAGACTATTACGCGTGGTTTGGCAGCCCCATCCTTCCCTGGAGCAGCAGCTGGAGGCGTTGGAGATGAATCCCCACAAAGTGGCTGGCTGTATCCCTGGATGATGAAGGAGAGGGAGATTATTCTCTGGAGGAGAGAGTGAGGGCTTGTTTGGATAGAGAAGGGCTCAATCTGAACTGCTCAGGTGGGATTACAGTCATACCTTGGTAGCATCCCATATGTGCTTTTGCACCCAGGGTAAATCCATGCCAGGGTACTGGGATGCATCCTCTTCTAGGGACAAATCCTCTGGTCGCATCGCTTCTTCATTGAAGATGCCAGAAATGGCATCGCCAGCCAGAGATCTGAGGTGAGAACAGCAGAAGTCCTGGTTTTAACCTGGCTGGAAAGAGATGGATGCTCTCGTGGATGGTGGGAAGTGCTGGGTGTGGACAACCTGGACCACTGTCTCCTCCTCGGAGTGCTGGAGCCCGGCTGTGGGTTTGCTTTGGGAGGGCTCAGGCCGTGCTCTTGTGGCTGTGGAAACCTCCAGGGCGGTGAAGCCGACGCGGCTGGCCTTGCAGGGCTCCCAGCCCAGCCCGAAGAGAGCGAGGAATTTCAAGAGGCTTCTGGTCCCAGGCGTGAGCCATTTGAATACCTCAGGCACCCTTCCAAGAAGCAAATGTTGTTTGTTCGGTGGGGATCGCTGGGTTTTTGTAGTTTTTTTTTTTTTTTTTTTTTTCTCATTGCTGTTGAGCAATTTGAGCTTCGCTGCTGGGACTCGGGGTGCGAGGAGCTGGGTTTTAGCCGCTTGTTTGCAGAAGAGCATCTCCCGGAGCTGGAGCACTGATGCGGGGCAGCTGACACGGGCGTGACCTGGACTTGCTATTTACACTTGACCTCCCTTCAGTCGGGGCTGGGTGTCCATTACAGGCTTTGCTGAGCCCAGCCTGCACTCCCATTAGTGCCTGTGTGCCTGTGCGTGGGGATTAGAGCTCTTTAGCAAGCGCGGTTAGCGGGGATTAGGGCGAATTATCACAGGGGAAGCATGTCTCATAGGTTTGCGCGAGGCAGGGAGTGCCCTCCCAGCCCTCCTAAGGAAGGATGGAAGGCAAACAAGCCTGAAAGTGAGATGCTAATCCTATCTTCAGAGGGGACGCCCCGGCTCATGTGATGTTCGATTGGGAAAGTGGGAGGGTGAAGGGCGATAAGGGCCTGACCGCCGCAAGAAGAGGCTTCGGCTCTGGAGCAGGAGGGGTTTGGGCACGTGGAGATTGTTCCTCGCTGCCTCTGCGTCGGCTGCAGCCTCCCGGTCTGGCTGTCTCCGGAGCGCTGACCTGCGAGCTCAGCCTCCGCACGGGTTTTGCACAGGTTTAATGAACCCCGGACTCTGCCGTCAGGCCGGCGGGTTTGGAAGAGGCTTGCGCAAGTTTTTAGTTGCGATGCTGTTAAATCTAAAGCGACAGAAGCTGTTTCAAAGCTGATTCAAATGTTTGCCTTTGCGGGGGGGGGCTTGTGTTGGGTTAATGGCGGTGGCGGAGCTAAACCCCGCTGGCCTCGTAGCACAACCTCTGCCTCACGCTTCATCTTGATGGAAAAATCTTTTTGCTGACTGCTTTGCATAGTTTTGACGAGTGTTGTCAAACTGTGGCCACGTTCCCCAACCTCAGAGGTGGCCGCATCTCCCCGGTGCTTGCTTTTATCCCTCTGCGCTCCTTCCAGCAGCTGAGATGGGGAGCACAGAGCGAAGCCCTCCACCGAGGGAAGCCCCGCTTCGAGTTGCTGTGAGAAGACGAACTGTAGGTCCCGTCCCTGCTTGCTGAGGCTGGGGAAACTTTCCCGTAATTGCAGCCAGCGTTGACTCAAGCCCTGTGGTTTTGCTTAGCTTTGGTCCAGGGGTTTCTCTAGCACTTCTTTCCCTCCTCTCCCCCACAAAAGCCGGGGAGGACCGAGCGAGCTGACCGCCAGGCTGCTGTTCCCCTGTGAGCTCCTGGGACTGCAGGGGATGCCGCTTTCCCAGGATCTCCGTCCAACACCCACATTATAAAGCCAGGAGAGAGAGAGGGAGCGGAAAGGAGCCTGAACGAGGGCAGCAGGCAGGCTCCGAGGGCGAAGCCTGTGACTTTGATAGCACCGGGATAAGTGGGCGAAGCATCCTCTCACCTGCTGGTGCTGCTGCCTGGTTCCTCGCCAGCTGCAAGATACCCAGAGCCAAAACAAACCCTCCCTCACCTTTTGGTTGCTCTGTGTCCAGTTTTCCTCGTGGGCTGCCCTGAGCATCCTCTTCTAGCAAGCTTGCACCCATGCAAGGGTGTCTGCATTTTACAGAGGGCTGAAGCAATTTACCCCAAAGCCTGAGGCCGAGCAGAGCATCCTGACATCTCACCCTCATCTTAACCTTTCCCCGTCCTCACTCCCTGTGATGCTCTAAGTGCCGAGAGTCCAAACTTGGAAGAAATGCTTTTATCTGCATTTAGGGAAGACAGTTTTCAGGCCCTTTATTTAGGGGAAGAGCTCACCCCCATGACACACCGCATCTCCATAAGAAAGCTGCTGAATGCCGGAAGAAAGCCGGCTTTGTTGTGCTTTCTGCAGCGCTAAGCAGTGTGGGCTCTCGGTTTCCTCTCTTGTTTTTCTCTTGAAGCCCAGCTTTCATCTCAGAGTATTTATTTTTCACTGCTTGAAAGACAAAAAAAAGACTTCTTTTTATTTTTCTTTTTTTTTTTTTTTAAGAAATATATTTATTTTAAATTAAAATAGCAAATGTCTGTGCCTTTTGTGCCATTTCTTGCAGAGGGAAGCAGGGCCAGTCTCTGGCGAGTTGCTGCAGGAAGGGGAACCAAATCTCCTCTCCGCACTGCCTGGTCCTCTGCCTCTCTGCCCCTGTCCTGCCCCCGCGTCCCCAGCAAATGCCTCTCCCTGTGCTTACCCCTTCTCCCCATCCATCCTTGCTTCCCGGTTTTCCCTCTGTTCCCTTTTTTCCAGCTTTCTGTCCCGATTTCCCTTTCCCCTCCCCTGAATTTCGCTGCCCTTTCGGTCCGAGGAGCCCTAATTGGAACAGGCCGGCTCCTCTCCTGCTTCCTGCGTGGGAGTGAGAGGCAACGCTTGTGAAAACAGTTCAAAAGTGCAGACAAATTTTTGCCTAATCCTGCCTAAATAACAGGGGGCTCAGCCGGGGTTATTTGCCCGGGCGTCTCTGCTCCAGAGCGGGGGGCACCTGGGAAAGGCGAAGCTGCCCCGGGGGGAGTGGAGGTGCCTGGTGGTGGAAACCTGAGATGGGGAGATGGTGCCTCCACGGTGCCCGGGCTGCTTCGTCGGGGAGCGTGGGAAGGGTCTCGGCTCACGGTCCCCCTCTCCCCAGCCTCCTCTTATCCTGAGAAAGGTTTCTCGGCTGCTGAACCCTGCCAGCTGGGGGACGTTGGGAAATCTTCTGTGTTTCAGCTTCCCCCATCACTAACTCTGCCCTAGTTTCGGTCCTCGTGAAGGCTGGGATAGAGGGGGCTCGGCACGGCGGGGGGACAAGCTCGGGCAGCGTCGGGCTTGGTGTGGGCTGGAGATGGGGAGTCTTGGGGCTTGGCGGTCACGGGCTCACCGTGGGCGCATGGGAAGAGAGTAGGAGAGCAAACCCATCTCCTTCCTTGCAGAGCCTCTGAGAAACTCCTCCTGCTCCGTCGCAGACATCCAGCAGTGGGGGGATGTCCTGGACCGGGGACACCTCGAGGTGGGGCAGCGCTGGTGGCTGTTGTGCACGGGGGCTCAGAGGAGGATCTCAGGGCTCGAGGACAGGTCGTTTGAGGGAGACAAATTCCTGCAGCCTTTGGATGCACAGTCTCAGAGAGATGATTTTTCTGGACTCTCTGCAAATGGGCTGGTTTGAAACCAACACACATCTTCTCCCAAACTTGTCCCCATGCGTCTTTCAAGCCACCAAAGGGCCTAAAATCCTCACAGTACCAGCATATGTGGGGTTAGTCTCAGGCCTGGGATGGGGAGGACGAGGAGGCTGGGCAGGGAGCGGGCTTTTACCTGAGACAACGGCGCGTTGCGTTCCTGACCTTGGTGTCCATCCATCAGAGCAAGGGCAGGAGGAGGCCGGCCGGTCGGCTGGCTCCACTCTGTCCCGCCGGACATCCATTTACACGCAGGCTACCAGGTAAAATAACGGGGACCAGACAAGGACACGCTGGGGCTTTTGATGGGAAAAAAAGTGAGTGGCTGAAGGGAGCTTTAAAGAGGCATTGACCTTGAGTGGAAACTTGGGTGAAAAATGACTTTGCTCCCATCCTCCTCCTCAGAACATCTTTTTTTTTCCCTTTACCGCCATTTATTTTGCTTATGCGATCAGATGCTAATGCTTTGGCGTGCAGTGGAGTCGCTTGCGTTTTAAGGTCAAAATCCCTAAAGTTTGTAAATCGTAGTCCTTTAAAAAGATCAGATGCGTAGAAGTAGTTTATACATGCGGAGCCTGGTGAGAGTAGAGTGGGAATTTGGCTGGGAGATGAACTCGGTGATCTTGGCCTCTTTGTCCGTTTGCTGGCTGGTTTTCTCCCAGGCTCCACGTCTGTTGGTGCAGCACAAGTGGGGTGGTGGGTTTTGGGCAGATCCCCCTTAGCATAAAACCCACGTAGGGATGCAGCGCTGGCTCTCGGCAATGTCAGGGTTGGCATTATCCTCTGGACTTTCTGAAGTCCCATCCCCAGGGATGTCAGGGAGCTGGAGGAAAAATAGAGATCTGGTTTTGAGAAGCCTCCGGGGTCTCAAACAGAGCCCCCAGATCCCTCCTTGCTTTGGAGAGCTGCAGCTGGATGAATAGATGTCCCTCTCTGCCTTCCCACCGTGCAAGGCGAATTACTTATCTCTGCTCTACAGATGCTGGAGATGCTGGTGACATAATTTTCCAGAGCAACTGCAACTCCTGTTAGTATTTAAAAATCAAACCATAACAGCCTGCCTGGTCTCCCAGGAGGAAAATCAAATGCAGTTCCCTGCCAGTGCAGCGGCAGCAAGAGGAGGACATGGCATCTAGGCAGCAAACTGCACGTGGCAGCGTGTCGATGAGGCTTTAATGGGCGTCGTAAAAACGATACAGCAAACCGAGCCTGGGATGCAACGCCGTGGTCGCCTGGCCCCCGCTGCTGCGCTTGCTTTTCGGATTAAACCCCTGAAATTTCTAAACTGAGCTTAGGTGTAACAGCTGGGTTTGGTGCTGGCTAACTCTCCTTCCCATACTTTTCTTCCGAGCCCGTGTGTGTGCACGCATGCATGCGTGTGTGTACTTTGTGGACAGCAGGAGGTACACAAAAGGAGACATTTTATTTGTGCAAGATTTGATTAAAATCTTGGAAACAGGTTTCAGATGGCAGTGAAAGCTGAAACCGGGGGAGCTAAGCCCGGGTTGCTTTTGTTACCGAAATTCTGCTTGGCTCTGACCTTTAGGCATCCCAAACCGAAGGCGAAGGACTTGTCTGCGGGTGCTGGAGGACATCGCCAGGGCTGGATTCTCCTCCCTGGGAAGTAACTGCCCTGCACCCAGCAAAGGTGCATCGAGCAGAGCCGGGTAAAGCCCATCGTGCTCCCCGGACACTCAGGGATTAACAAAGAAAATGATATTTCAGTAAATTCAGTATCTCAAAACCAGCAGAAGCAGAATTTAGATTAAAAAACGTCCATGCCCCCCCCCCGTCTCTTTCAGATCACACGGCTAAGACTCGTCCACAAACACGTATGCAGAGCTTTACAAACACGTTTAGTTTTACACGTGTGAGCTTTTCTATAGATGTGGGACACTGCTGACTAAAATAAGGCTTCTGCAAGCGTTAGCAGGCTTGGGGCTTTTTGGCTGTTTTGTCTTCTGAAGAAATTTTAGCTAGTAGCTACGGTCTAACAGGAAAAAAAGTAGATGTTGTTTCAATCCTAAATCTGCTGAGCGCAAGGTATTTTGAAGAAGTCTTGAAATGCACATTTTGGTTTATTTTGGTGTTTAAATAGAAACCCTCCTCTGACACTTTGCTTTTTAATTTTTTTTTTTTTTTTTTTAAATTTGCTTCCCCGATGACCTCTCCCTGGGAATCACTTTTAAGTCTTCCCTGTTTTGACGTGTTGTTTGTGCAGAGCTCAGCGTTCACCTTACTAAACCGAAACCTTAGCCCCTGCTACTGAAAAATTGATTCACTGGGTACGTGCAAACCCGACCCCATGAATCCTGCAGGAGAAAACAGAGGGGATCGGTGGTAGGTACTCGCTTGTATTGCAGAGATAAAAATACAGTTTTGCACGCACCTCACCTTGCCCTGCTGCTCTTGGTGCCTTGCCTAAGGAGGTCATCTCTGCGCAGGTTTTCGCGAGTGATTCAGTGTAAAAATTGGGGTTAGAAACGTTTTCTTAGCCTAACTCTGACTCATCTTCCCATTGCACCCGGGAGCAGCAAACTGCCGTTTAACCAGCCGGCGGAGGGGAGCGGATTCCTGGGTGGTCCCTGTAACCACAGAGCACAGAAAGCAAAGCATTAAAATGTAACATGAGGATGAAGGGAAAGGGGCACTGAACCACTTTCTCCCAGTGTTATCTCAAAGCAGCAGATGGAGAACAGAGATAGCGAGGGTGGCTGCTCATTTTTCCGTGCCCTCTCCAGCCAAATCCAGTAAATAATGAAGTGTAATTTGCCAAATAGCCTTTGAATGTATTATTTGCTTTCGAAGGTTCTGATATTTCCACTGGGGCGGGGAATCCTTGATTTATGCGGTGGGATTAGGGAGAGGAATCGGGTCCCGAGAGGCTCGGTGTCGGGGATTTTACTAGTCCTACCTGAGCAAAGAGCGTGCAAATCATTACTTGAGTGTCTTGGTGACTAATGTTAGAGGGAGCTGCAAACGGAGGGGGTGATTTTGCAAGCCTTTTACTTGGGGACAATAGGTAGAAGGTGCAAAGATGGAGAAGGAAAAGTGATTCTGTTTGGTTTGGGGGTGGAATTGCATTTGGTGCACCCAGCTGATGATTTGGGGATGCTTTGCAGCGTGGTCAGCCTCACCACGTGCTGCAGAGCTGCACGTGAGGGCTTATCGACCCAACTCCCAGATTCCCGCTTGCAAAAAAAGCCCAACAGTGTGTTGTTTGGACTTGAAATTTGGCTGCGGAGGACCTGAGTGGAGCAGGAACCCCAGCCTGGCTCAGACTGGAAAGCGGTGTTGTTGCACGGGGCTGCCCGTGCTCGGCGGCTGCAGCGATGTCTCCAGCCCTCGCTTGCCGTTGCATTAGGGATGCGCTCAACGCCGCTTGAAAGAAGCACTCGCCAGCATTTTGCAGGTATAATGGCTTATTAAACCGGAGCCTAAATTAACTTAGAGCGATGGTAAGCCGAGGTGGCTGGGATTTCCACAAAACAGAGAATTCTTTGACTTTTGATGTCTACATCCAGACATTCATGGAAACACCAAAAAAGCTTGCGCGTGTTGTCATTTTTCCACTGAGAACAGTTTTCATTGAAAAATTTCCAATAGGCTGCAGTGCTAAACCAGCCTCAGGTGGAAGATTTACGTAGGAGACCGATAAAGTTCAGTCGTATGAGACGGTGGTTGTATGAGGCTTTCCTTCTCTGCGAAAGATGTTTTTCAGGAATGCTTAAAATATATGAAAAAGAGCCAAACCTTTATTCAGATTGAGGAGGGTTTTTTTTTTTAAGCGGTTGCTTTTGTTTATGAAACTCTTTGGCTACAAATATCCGCCTCCCTCCAAATAAATTAGAAAAAGAAGAAAAAGAAAGGAAGAGCTTTGCTTCTCATCAGGAGTTACTCCAAGGCCCGGCTCTTGGCTTGGCCCCGCGCTCTCCCATGGGGGCGGCTGAGCATTGTTCAGTGACTCACCCCAAATCGCGTCGCTCCCTGCGATGGGCCGCGCATGATGTAACTCTGTGCTAATGTGGGATTTTCCAGCTCTTTGTTTTCCCTCCCTCCTCGAATGGGTTTTCTGCCGGTTCTTCATCCTGCCTCAGCCTGCTGTCAGCTTACTTTTTCCAGGATTGCCTGTGATTCTTTAGAATGAATTTTTTCCTTTTCCTTTTCTTTGGACCGGGATGCCCAGAGGTGGAGCAGTAATTCAGAGATTCTTTGCTCCCTGCTTTCTTGTTCACCCTGGTGTGGGACTCTACCTTCATCGGCGTCTGGAGCGGCCCCGCTATCTCCCAGACTCCAGATGCCACCTGGGGTGACGAAGCCCAGCAGGCTGATGTCTGGAAAGGTCTTTGATATCACCATCAAATTTCCAGTAGCGCGTTCATGGTTGGCTTGTAGGGAGACCATGTGCACCATGTAACCTCGCTTACCAGGCATGGCTTGTCTATGCCCTTACTATAAGCATACTTATTTTTCTTCTATTTAAGAAGTCTGCTCGTGGACTTGCAGAGTATAGATTTATAGGTCTGGGTTTGAACATTTCAGAAGAAAAAAGTGAAATGGATTGTTCTGTTTTTCTTCTGAATTTCTTTCTGAATTGTCTGTTGACAATTCAATGTCTGCTGCGTTACGAGGACTTCTGTCGCCTTGCCCAGTCCCATGTCCTTATGGCCATTTTTCTCTCCCGCTTCTTTCAGACATGGAATGTGCGGATGTGCCTTTATTAACTCCCAGCAGCAAAGAAATGATGTCTCAGGCGTTGAAAGCCACCTTCAGCGGCTTCGCAAAAGAGCAACAGCGGCTGGGAATCCCCAAAGGTAAGGCATGGTTTCCCAGTGAGCAGCCGTGGCAGACGCAGAGATCGGGTCCTCCTGCTAGGACGCCCTTCTCCGCATCTCCCATGTGTGTTGTTGATTCTCTTCATGTCGCATTGCCTTGTTTCTTGGCAGCTTCAGCTGGAAAAATCTGGACATACAGGCAGAACCTTTCAGTATCACTTGCAAACTATACCTGTCGGACAGATTGTGCCTCTTTGTCCTGCTCACCTCTGCTAGGTGACTGCTCTGGCAGCTTTGGGGACTTCTATTTGCAAGGCATCTCCGCTATAGAAGCAGCGGGGACCTTTTACAAGAGGCTGATGGCAGGGAGAAACCAAGCAAAATGGAGGAATGGGTGGGAGAAGGGGTCAGAGAACTGGTGGGATTTTTAAAAGTCCCAAACAAATCCAAAGTTCATTCCTTGTGTGAAATAGGGCTGATCCAAACTGTAAGTGTGGTGTTCCCCCACCACGTTTAACCCTTATGCCAATGGACTGCCAATCTCCATGGGATGAGGCTGTGCAAGTGCAGTGCAGCTGTAGCGCTGTTTGTGTCCCCTTTTCCTGGGGAAACGGGCTTGCGGTTGCTCATTAATGGATCTCTTCTACAACTCCTTGGTGCAGATCCCCAGCAGTGGACGGAGACGCACGTGCGGGACTGGGTGATGTGGGCGGTGAATGAGTTTAGCCTGAAAGGAGTGGATTTCCAGAAGTTTTGCATGAACGGAGCTGCCCTCTGCGCCCTGGGCAAGGAGTGCTTCCTGGAGCTAGCGCCTGACTTTGTGGGAGATATCCTTTGGGAACATCTGGAGATCTTGCAGAAAGGTGAGTCCTGGAGTCTCCAGGGTGAATGGCTCACGCCGTCCCGGCTAGCCTCATTTTGGGCTTTTCCAAAGAAAAGCTGCGCAATGAGGTGTTCACCTTGGGCTTTAATCCCAGTAAAAGCAGCTTTCAAAGCCCAACTTCCCAGTAAGACTTCAAATGGCCATCCCAAGCGGTAGTGGGCAATGCAAACCCTGGCACTGCTTGAAAGAGGAAGGGTGTCTGTGCCGGCCGCTTGGCAGGAATGCACAGCGGGCAGGGACGCTCTGCCTGCCTGGAAACGACGGGGGGATTTTCCAAAGCATTCTTCCTCGGCTCATTCAGCTCCTGTTGTGAATTTTACTACTTCCTCCGGTAAAACTGGGTACAACAATACCACCAAAATCCCACCCTAATTTCCCAGTTGCGATTGGAAGCTGCTTTTCTTTGTTTCACGTCCCAAAAGGTGTAGTGGCGTTTTGTTAAGAGTGGCCGTGTCCCCCCCAGGAGAAGCCATCTCTGCCAGCCCCTCCATGACAGCATTTAAGGGCATTAATTTTCATTGATTGGGGACACACACATTGATTTTGGGTGTTGATTTTCATTGTGTCTGGATGCCCAAGGAACGCTTAGCCCGGGATGGTTTCTAAAGAGCAGGTGAAGAGCTTAACACCTTTAACTGAGCCACGAGCAGGAGCAGCAGCAAATCTGGGCTCTTTCTCCAGCTCGTTTTTGTGCAGAACTATTTGCTTTCCTGGAATATCCCTTGCGCTGTCATACCAACCCTGCGTGCTTGTCAACAGGCCTGTACTGGTGGCAGGAAGGGGAGGGGGAGCAAAGTTATGCCTTCCAGGAAACCATTGACAAATGGATGTTAATTGCTGATTACTAATTTTACTGCTACCTGTGGTTTGCAAAAGGTAAACATGGCTCTTCCCAGGGTCTGCGTATGACAGGCTGTTTTTCTGCTCTTTGACTCTCTATCTGTTCTGTTCTGCTCGTTTTGCATAATTTTTATTAAGTGTTTATGTCAACAGCAAGCAACTTAACCAAACAAAGCAAAACGTTGCGGTCGGCCCAATTTCTCCTTGCTATAAGCCATCGCTTGTAACGCAGCTCTGCCTTCCCGCAACCCTTCTTGTTTTGTTTGTGCTGTTACCCGGTGGAGAGGGGCGCGATGTGCTGCAGGTACTGACTGAGGCATCAGAGCTGGGTTTGCGGCTCCTTCCTGCAGATTCCCCAAGGCATGGAGATGAACTTGGTGCTGTAGTTTCACAGTAACGTAGGGATCATGTTTCCTTATGGCACTGACACATGAGAGCGTTCAGATGCTGCAATGATGAGGATGCAAAAGGTCTGAGGTAGAGGGGAGCTTTTACAAAGAAACTGGAAATCTTTGTGCCTGTTGCAGCTTTTCTTCCGAAAAGATGAAAAAGAATAAAGCTGAATTTCTTTGTTTCAACACTGTTGGCGTAACCCTGGGAACCAAGAAGTCTCCGTTCTGTGTTTAGTTTTACTGGTGACTTTGTCACTTCTTGCAAAAGCTATCTGAGCCTTAGCTTCTATGGTGGGTTCTTAACACATTTCCCAGAAGGGCAATATCTGTGAAGTATTTGGAGAGTAACTAAGAAGAGCTTCTAAGAAATAACCAGCCTCACCCCAAGGACTAATTTCTGCTCGCTGGAAGTCATGGGACTCGTCTTACTGGTAGTACATCTCCAACCCCCCGACAAGATCTGGGATCTGTCGTGCTGGTGCTGTAGAAATGTAACGTGCAAAATTGTCCCTGCCGCATCTCTCCCCACGCAAGAGGAGATGGTTGTCTCCGCTTTGCAGCTGGGGATGTGAAGCGTGAAGAGATCAAGGTTTCCCCAGGCTCACCCGTGGAGTCAGGGTCCAACTTCCATCTTCCCCAGCCACCCACCATCATCACTTGGGGGTGTTGATGCTGGGAGTGGTGGTTAACCCCAAAATGTTTGACTTTTTACCTATAGCGGTGCGACCGCCGGCATCGGGTCAGGCTGGGACAGGCTGTGACCTTGCCGTCCCTCCTGCTAACATGCCTCCTTTGTGAGCGCTTTCTGAGAGTGACTCATGTACCACAGGCTGCTCAGGGTTTAAAAATGGCAGCAGATGGGCGACTTTTCCCTGCATGGATTTGGGTATTTTCAGGCATATTTTTCCAAATTTCTTCCTAAAATAACCTCTTCAGTTACCAGCAGTCAGCAGTGCCCTCCACTTGACTGTAAGCATAGCTGAAGGTTGCTCTCTTTCTCTGTGGTCACCCACCCTGCCCCTTGGCAGACACCGTGGGGAGAGGAAAAGAGCATTTCTCATTAGGTCTCTCTGTTTGCACAAAACCTCCTTTTGTTAGAGAATATTTTCCACCCTGCAATCCCCAGGAGAGAGGGCCAAAATTAGGCTCCTTGCAAGCGAACGTGCATTATCTTCAGTTCGCTTCTCTTTAGCCTCAGCAGAAATAAACATAACCCGGAGCTGTCTGTGTGTTTTTTATTTTGGTTACCCTCTGCAAAGAAAATAAAATCTCTCATGCCGGTATCTCTGCCCACATGCCGTGCTGGAATGAGTAAGGTGTTAATGGAAAAACCGGTCAGGGTAGGAGCAATGGGGCTTTTACATGGGAAAGCAAATTCAGCGCCAAGCCCAGGAGTACCAAAGTGCTCGGAAAAAGCAATGGAAAGCGGAGCATCGATGCTTCGATGTGATACGTGCTCTTTCTCGGTGAATTATGCCTATAGAAAGGCTAAAATTTTGCGTGCTGCCCATATATACGCTGTGGAGTGTGTATCAGGAGTTGGGTGTTGGACAGTGCGACGAAGCTTTTCTGAGCATGGGATCCTCTGCCTGCATCAGGTGTCAGGTAAAAGGTGCTGCGTAGGCTGGGAATTAGCATTAATTTGGGGTTGTAGGAGCAGGGTGGGGTATGCATTACCCACTCACTTGCACACACCTACTGCTGGTCTAAAAATAGGGGTTTTTTTCAGGAAAACAACTGTCCTTGTATGGTGGGGGTTTTTTTCATGAGCTCATACGTGTAAGCGTGATAAGCAATCCTCAAGAGAATGAAAGACGACAAAAATTAAAGCAAGCAAGGAAATTATGCAACTAGTATTTCAGAACCACCTGGAGCCTCTGATTGAGAAAGTCGTTGCTGTTTTGTGTTGTTTTGTTTAAATTTGGGCATGCCTGCAGCCAGAATTCCCAAAGGAACCCAAGTGCATCAGGCACTTGTTTCGGTGGGATTTCAGCTCTTAACTCATTTCTGCTCCTTTGAGCGTCCCAGTTTAACCCAGAGAGGAGCATTTTAGGAAGTTCAGACCTCTCTGTATTACAGCAAGTCTTGCGAAGCGCGATATGCCTGTGGGCACGTGACATTTCCTTCCTTTTCTCTTTGCAGAAGAGGTAAAACCGTACCCAGCAAATGGAGTGAATACAACATATCCAGAATCCCGCTATACTTCAGACTACTTCATTAGTAAGTCTCAATTATCAGTATCATTCTGGTGCTTCCAGGCACAAAAGTGCCACCTATTAGAAGTTTTTCTGCATCTCATGAGGACTGCACCATGCAGCTGTTGCTTTCTCACGGCAGAGCATGCAAAGTGTGTAATTTTGTCTTTCCTAGTGTTTTGGGTTTATTTAGAAGCCATTTTTGGTTTTCAGGGACTGCTTTGAGGTGCCATAATCTCGTCTTTGCAAGCACTATTTGTTTGAAGCTGTAGCTCAGCAGACCTGACAAGCAACCTCAACACTCCAGAACATTGGGAATTTTTAAAAACTTATTAAAAAGGGGAGGGAATGGGGGAAGAAGGCCTAATTCGGGATCGCTAGGTAGGAACCTCGCAAGGAAAGGGATGAGTCATCAGTCTGGACTCCCGCTTTTCCCATTGCCATTAGTTTGGAGGTGTTCTTTGAGGGCAATTGAAATCTGTGATGTATTTCATGAACCAACAAAAAAGCCCAGCTCACCTGAATTGGGATTCCAGGCTCTGGCCAGTGAGGAGAGGTGCCTGTGGAAGTGACTCATCTATTACAATCATCAGTGAAACTTTGCCCTGGATCTCTTTTGCTGAGCCTACGCTCTTCATGATTTTCAGCTTTTTCCACTAGCAGCTTGCTTGAGAGGAGTCTGACGTACTGCACGTTGATGAGGTTGAGGGTGTCTTATTTTTTTAAATTGCTGCGGCTATAAGACACCATCTCTCTGTAGCTTTTAGAAACCGTACTCAAAATTAGTGCCCAGTTTTTCCAGGTATTTTATATCCAAAGGCAGTCTCCTCTTGCACTGCAGACCCCAAATCTCACTGTGCTGTGGGAGACTGGAGCGGGAGTGAGCAACGCTCTGGTTTCTTTGAGCTGTTTGTGCTTGGGTTGCTTTCTGACGCTCCCGTTCTGCCAGCAGGTTATGGCATCGAACATGCACAGTGTGTGCCTCCCTCCGAGTTCTCCGAGCCCAGCTTCATCACAGAGTCCTACCAGACCCTCCATCCCATCAGCTCGGAAGAGCTCCTGTCCCTCAAGTACGAGAACGACTATCCCTCGGTCATCCTGCGTGACCCAGTCCAGACGGACTCCCTGCAGACAGACTACTTCACGATCAAGCAAGAAGTGGTAACGCCAGACAACATGTGCATGGGGCGTACCAGTCGAGGTAAAGGCGGGTATCTCCCAGGGTTTGCTTGGGTTCTTGCTGTCTACCTATATCAACATGAGCGCTGCCTTCCCCTCTGCAGGAGATAGGGCTTTGGGGGGACCAAGGCCATCAGGGCATCGTGCAACGCCAGTAACGAAGCCTTATATCTTAGGAGGTTGAACTCCCAGATGGATTCCGTGATGGCTTTGAGCCCTCCCTGCCTCACTCTCCAGGGAAAATATGAAGAAGATCTTTCTTTTCCCTACTCTGCTGCCTGTTTTTACAACATCTGCAAAAATGTAGGATTTCTGGCTCTGGACTTTGATGGCAAACTTGAGTGAAGTCAAAATAGGCTTTAAGGTTATTAGGGAGGACAGGCTGCTGTGTGGTTGTATAAATCTCATTTTCCCAGGAGACCAGGCAAAACCCCACAAACCCTTCACAAGTTCTCATTGAATTACTGTCCAAGGCTGGGAAGGGTTTTACACTTGATGATCCAAAGTCTTTGTCCATTATCTCCACTGATTTTGATGGCTGTTTGCTTGAACTGATAACGTGTTCTGGTGAACCCAAGCCCTGTGCTTTGTTAGGAGATGCAGATGTCATGGGTTGAGTCAGCGACAGAGCTGAAGGACCCCCTGAATCCTTGTGCTGCAACCCTACATCTCCAAAGAGTTATAGATACATGATTCCTGTTAGAGATGATGGGCTTTAAACACCTAAACACTTTTGAGGTTCTGAGCCCAAATGCCTTTTCAATTAATGTTATTAAATTCTGAACACATGGGGCCCAGATGCCTGACTACTTTGTAATTACATCACTTAATGCGAGGCTGAGGATCTGGCTCACAGTACCTATTCAAAGCAAAAGTTTAATCCATAGAGCTCAAAAACCCTTACAAAGGGGTATCATTATCTCCTGATTCCAGGTAGGGAACCTGAGGCACGGGGAAGAGATCTAACCTGCCTGCGATCGTGCCCTGAATAGAATCCAGGTGTTCCCATGCCTAAAATTCATTATAGTAACGTGTCGCTGTGAGCCAGGTTTGATGTTGAACATTTAAACTCATTCATCCAGCTAGGAGAGCTGGAGATGTGCTGGCTCCCTGTGAACGCTGGAGCCCCTTTGCAGGTCTGCATCGCATATGCATTGCTCAGTGGAGCTCATTTTAAGTTTCTCACTCTTTTTCCAAGCTGGGAGAGCTAATGACAGGAAAGTTATTATTTGTATTATTACCTCTGCTTCTGCTGCTGGCTGAGTGTTAATATGAGAGAGGTGACTTGGGCGATACGGTGAGCCAAAAGGGCAGCGGTGGTGTAATTTTAGGCAAGCTTCTCTTGCTGGGGTTGTTTTTCTGGCTGTCTTTCATCAGGGTCTTTCCCTTTTCTTGACCTCTTCTTTAACATAGGTGATTTCATAATAATTCTCATTGAAATGCAATGATTCAGGCATGCTTTTGCAATTGTACCTTGAGCCTGTTCTCACTGGCAAGCCTTAAAAGGCTCCAGGAGAGGGAAGAGCGAGCCCTTAACTCAGCATTGGGGACCAAGGGCCCCCGGTGTTGGCAAACACTTTAACATACTGATTGCGATTGAAGAAACGCAACAGGCTATGGCCGAGCTTACACTAACGCTACATTTCAGCCATGTACAAGGGCCTTTGGGTGGCATAAATCCTCCCAGAGTAGTATAAAGAAGCCTTAATATAAAGCGGAATCCAGTTAATTTATATTTACGTTATGTCTTTACCTTCCACTGTATTAAAAGTCTGTCGCAAAGTCAGGCGCTTCAGCAGTGGGAAATTCAGGATGAAGGTTTTCCAGACAGTCGCCTGTTGCCTTTCTTTGTGTGGGCTTTAGGAGTTAATTTTGTGGTCCCATGGGAGTTGTTTCACTTTGCCTTATCAGTGAGGACATCTGGTTGGGAAGTGTAGCTGCCAAACTCTTAACGCGTTTCTCCTGAGTAGGGGCAAGGCGTGATTTTTCCAAAGGCTCACGTTTAGGTCAAATTTAGGTGAGTTTTCAACGAAATTACCCAAGTCACATCTCTGACACTGCGGCTGTTCATCTGGCAGATTTTTAATTCCTTTTCTAAACGAGCTTGTGCCGCAGGACTTCTCAGGGAAGTGGTTATGCCGATTAATGAACATGCACAGAGCAGGGTTATTTTCCCCTTGCAGGATTCAGGAAGTGATTGAAATGTATTCTGTGAGATTCTCAAAGAGCTACAAGAAAAAAATAAAATGAGTTTGAAGCATGGATATTACCAGCAGAATCAAGGCAATGGGTCCAAACGTCAAATGATTCTGGGCCAGCAATCAGCAGAGCCCACGGTAGTTGAGTCTTTTCACAGCAAGTGCTCTTCAAACTACAACACAACAAATATTTGGGGGAGCGCGCCAGCGTCCTTCCACGTTCCTGTTCCCCTGTGATTTACTATCTGGGCCCAAGCTGCGGGTAGCTCTGCCAGTGGAAATTTCTCCAGGAGTTCTTGCACAATCCCAGCAGCTGTTTTTAGCCCGGTTTGGGAAATTAGTGAACTTGAATGATCCTGTTACGCTCTTAGTTTGTCAGTAAAGATGTTGAGCAATCGGCAGCGTACGGGAGATCAGAGAGAGCAATTTCAGTTTGTTCTTTGGATCCTTTTTTAGCTCTCTGTTTTAAGTACAGAGGGTATACTTATGCTGTCTCTAGTGGGTGTAAATCAGCATAGCACTGCTGAGGATCCGGCCTCTTATGTTCTGGTCTTTACTAAAAATACCCCAGAGAGTAGCCTTGATACAACCCAGCTGTGCTCACCTTACCAGAACTGGAAAATAGCTGTTTGAGCTCTCAGCCTTTCGCTCTCCTCCTCCATCAAATCTGCTGCTGTTTGGGGATTTGGGGGTGGAAGCTGGTTGTAACATATGGCAATAAAAGGCTGCTGTATAGTTTTGTAGGAAACATCAAAAGTAAAGAAAGTGGGTGTCCAGTGCCCCTGAATATGCCTGAGCAGTGTTTATGTAGGGCTGGCAGATATAACACGGGACTTATTCGAGACCCGTACCTTTCAGCAGCAAGAGCAAAGGGTCCTGGCACCTGAACTGAGCCTTGAGTATCTGTTTAAAGTGGATTATTTCCCGGCCGTTGCCTTTTTGAAACAGAGAACAATTTTCAGTTAGCCCCAGGCATGAGTCTTGGGTAGAGAGTCAGGACTTTGAGCTTTTCCCCTGACTCTCTCTGCCTTGCTCTGCTGCCTGAACTTCTTGCGGGCTCAGATAGCCCTGCTCTGAATTGCAAAGATAACAAAAGTATCCCAATATCAGGCCATATTTTTCAGTTTGTTTGGAGATGAGAACTGGTGGGACAGCATCATTTGCCTGGTTGCCTTCTGCCTGCGCGGCGAGCAGGCAAAGCATCCTTCTCCCGGCCGTGGCAAGCTAGAGCATCGCCGTGCTGGCCAGGCACATCTCACGCGCTCTTCCTTCTCGCCAGGTAAACTGGGTGGCCAGGACTCCTTCGAGAGCATAGAGAGCTACGACAGCTGCGACCGCCTGACGCAGTCCTGGAGCAGCCAGTCCTCCTTCCAGAGCCTGCAGCGCGTCCCCTCCTATGACAGCTTCGACTCGGAGGACTACCCCACCGCCCTGCCCAACCACAAGCCCAAGGGCACCTTCAAGGACTATGTTCGAGATCGGGCCGATATGAACAAGGACAAGCCTGTCATTCCTGCTGCTGCCCTTGCTGGCTACACAGGTAGGGTCACGCTCCTCAGGAAACCGCCTCTCTGCTGAGTGTCTCGGGTTAGAGCCTCTCCATCAGCGGAGGGCAGAGCCTCCAGCGTCTCTGGGCTGCCCAGTGTCTGTGTTCAGCGGTCTGTGCGTGAGGGGTTTTGGGGTGCCCCTGGGGTCAGCCACATGCATGCGGGCACACCTGAGAGCATGCAGCCCCCCAAGGCTGCACGTCCTTCGAACGTGGGCACTCCAAACCCTGGAGGATGTAGGACCTGGCCGAGTGCAGGGCGTTTGACGCCTTGCTTTCATTTACACCTGGATGCCCCCGGCTTGGGTCTGGTAGGAACTGGTGTCTGGTTTGTATTGCTGAGAAGACAAGGTAGCAGAGAGCCCTCATTTCCCCCTCCGACACTTATGCAACATGCTGGCCACTTGCTTGTGGTTTCCCACCTCGGGCAGGAGCGGCTGCGTTTCTGGCATTGTTGTGTGTGATGTGAAACGATCTTCTCCCCTTTTGGCATGAAGGAGGCACTTGGTTTTACTCTTTATCTTGGTGCGAGGCAGGGATGGGATGGTGCCAAAGCAGACCCAAACATTTTCCATTCCCTGCAGTGGGAGAGATGGGAAGGTGATAGGCCATGGAAACTCCGGCTTTTTATATGACAACCCTCCAGCAATCTGGCATCTCCATGGAGAGAAACCTGGTGGGATGGGCCTTCCAGCTAGAATTGGGATAATCCTTCCCAGTCCTTCTGTGCCATGTCTTTTCCCTGTACTGTAAGTGAAATTCGCAGGGTAGGCTCCTGCCAGGTCCCCTTTCCCTCGTACATTCTGATCTCTCCTGCCCCAGCTGGTAGCAGCTGTGGCCCGGAGGAGCCAGGAGGAACCAAGCGGTGGAAATAGTTTGTGCAGATAAAGATCATCAAAAGGTTCAGAGCAGATCCTGAGGTGCGACTGTCCCTGAAATCTCCTCCCACGCACGGCTCATCTTAGGGCTGATATCTAGTTTTTTGTGAGGGGGGGAGAGATGCAGAGGGGAGGAGAGGTGGAGAGATAATTTTAGGAGCTATGTGTAAAAAAGGAAGTGGTTTGTTGCTATAGCTTTAGTTAGAAAGAAAGCTCAGCCCTGCTGCTGAATGAGCCTGTTTCGACCAAGTCTATGCAAAATAAAAGTGTGCTCTGCTATTCCTGAATGGTTTTCAGCTGGGGGATGTGGCGGGGAGAGGCATCAGTGGTAGGAGGGGCCGTGCCCCAGGACACCGGCCTCCGCCGTGGCGCGGAAGTTAATGTTCCTAAGGAAAGAGACCAGTGAGCACAACTTGCAATTTTTATTCCTCTTTTCTCCTGATAACACCTTTCACTAGGTGAAAGTGAAGTGTTTTAGGTACCCAGTGCCTGGTCAGGAGCGTTGGTTGCATTTTAACAGCTGAGGAAACTGAGGCACGGAGGCACTGGCAAAACTATGAGCTTTATTTTCCAAGCTCGACGTTTCCCTCCACGTTTGCTGTAGCTCATGGAAAAGAGCCGCCCCCGTAGAGAGGCGGCGTTCCCAGCTCCCTCCACGAGCGAGGAGCCGAAGTCGGCGGCTGGACCCTGTGTTTTGCCAAGGAGTTTTAGCACCCCAAAGAGTGTCCTTGGCCTCGTGCCGCCAGGAAGGGGAGACTTCGGTTAATGCAATGCCAGAGCACGCTTCCAAACGCTTTGCGCTGCGTAACATTTTCCCTTGCCTCATTTCAAACCCCATTTTGAGCCGGGAAGATAATCCCTTGGCCCAGGCATTTCGGTGTGATCAATAAGTGGGAGCACCTGGGGTTTTTTTTTGCATTGCTTCACTTGAGAAACTTTAAATGAGGAGAGGAAAACCAGAGGTTTCCAGAATCAGCAGTCACTTGGAAATCCTCGGACTGGAGCGCTGCTTGCTTGCTCTGGAGGCTGCTGAGCAATGATTCAGTACTCAAACGGCCACAGCCTGCATTTCCCATTGGGAAGGATCTTTGGACAGATGAACTTTGCAGGCATGTGACTCCAGAGGTGTCCTCTGTCCCTTTTTAAAGCCTACTGACCTGTCAGCGCCTGAAGTTTCTGTGCAAAGGGAGCCCAGCATGGGTGCAAAGCAAAGCCAGGTTGCCGTGCAAGCAAGTCACAGCAAGAGCAAGTGAGAACATGTTGCGTTACAAACCGTAGGAGAACTGTGCCCTCTAAAAATTGCTTTGTATTTGTGTATTTCTGCAAAAAAAAAAAAATCTAGGTTGGCGACTGAGAAGTGCGGGACCTCTCTCTTGGGCCAGCTCAGCAAGGAGTGCGGGGACTCTCAGGCAGAACTCCTAGGTCCTTTTTTTGCTTTGCTTTACATTACTTTTACTTTACTCGGGGGAGGAAGTGCTGTCAGCAGCTAGGGCAGAGGAACTTGAAGTCTGCGCTCTGCTTGCAGCTCTGGTGAGGAGGTGGAGCCTCCAAACGAGCAGAGCAGAGGATTACCAGGCCAGGGTCCCGGAGCAGCGGGACCCCTGCTTTCCCTTTCTCACTCAGATCATGCCTCGAGCACACGTCCAACACCAGCCACCAGCCAGCGGAGCACCCAACAGACATGCTGTGGTGGGCACCTTTTCGGGCTGGAAGGGTGAACCCTGGGAGATCACATCCTTCATCTCCAGAACTCTCTGGGTTGACTGTAAGAACTTGACAATATTGTTCAGGTTTAGTTACCAAGGGCCTGTTTTGCTGGTGGCCCAGGGAGGTGGCACAGTGCTTTATCGCAGCCGCGGCAGATCTCTGATGGTATCTGCCCTAGGAGGCGCATGCTTTGGTGAGAAGGTGCATTTTGGCGGAAGCTTCATTTGCGTTTGATGTGTTCTTCACCCAGCTCGCAAGCAGCTTTTCAAAGCTGCGTTATCTGCCCCCACATCTTGACCTAATTTAACAAGTTGCCATGGTTGCTCAGATAGAGGTTGATGCAATTTTCTTATCTTTTTTGAAGGAGAAATGTAACTGCTCAGGAGTTGGTGAACTTCAGTTTCCATAGCTGCAGGGAGGGCCGTCTCTGGACACCTCTGGTTTTGGGGCCAGCTCTCTCAAAGCTTGGCCAGCTTGAGTCTTACATTAAGCCAGATTTTATTTTTTTTTGACATGACCTAGGAAACAGAGACAGAATGCATCTATTAAATCTAGGCAAGCGGTGCGTCAGGATGCGTCTTCTCTGCAGGCAGATGTGCTAAACCTCACGTTGGCTTAGCTGAGCTCAGTTTAAGCTCCCTCGTTCATGCAGCAGCGCGGCATTTGGTGTGGGCGGGCGGCTCCCTCCATACCTGAGCGCTGCTGGGCTAAATGGAGCTCGGCTTCGCCTCTGTGCCCCCTACAGCCCTGCCTGGGGCTGTGCCGTAGCTGGATCCTGCAAGCCGCTGGCTCCTGTGGGTACCACAGCCACCCGCATCCTTCGTGAGAGCCGACATCGCGTGGATAAACACGGACGGTCTGCAGCAGAGAAGCGTGCGTGAGGGCAGGTGATGTGGGTCTGACCACATTGGTCTTTGGCCTTTCTGCCCTATATTTATTTTTCCAGTACTCTGACCTACTTGTGCTGCTGCCCTCCTGGTGATGCAGGTCCAGCGGAGGAGGTTCAGACCCTCCCTCTGCCCCTGTGGTTGGCGATAGCCACTCAGGCCTGAATTGTTTTCGGCTTTTCTTGAGCGCCCCAAAGCACCTGCGTGGGTTTATAGCCAAGACGTGGTGTTCGTTTGCTTTGTGGCATGTAGGACCTCAGCATCGTCAGTGCAGGCCGGGGCTTTCCATCTCACGGTGCTGCCTGCGTTGCCACAACACCAGAGCTGTGATGTGCCGAGCTGCTGCTCCACGTAGCTGAACAGGCAGAGCAGAGCGATTCCTCTCATGTTTGAGAGGCGAAAGGAGGAGAGAGGGACAAGAAAGGTGAAGTGAGTGTACGCCAAACCTTGGTCCCTCATCTGCAAGGCTGGTTTTGCATTGGTGATGGTGTCCTTTCTGATGGACCTGGTTAGGAAGTTGCTGATGCCTTTATAGGCAATCTCAGCACCTAAAGAGTTAATGCCCCCTCCCCAGCTAATATCACACATGACCCGAGTGCCTCTCTTAGCGACAGATTGATGCTATCTTCATTATCGTGCTGCCCTTAAAGAAGGCAAAGTAGTGCAGGGAATAGCCGGCCTCTCGCAGATGCTGTCATCTCACCCAAGCACCCAGGAGCGTGTCTGTCTACCAAACGGTTTTGCCCGGGCCAGATCCAGCCCTGATCCTTGCTATCAGCATTCACAGTACCATGTCAATAGGGCCCAAATCTGCCTGCTAAACCCATCTGCCCTGTCCAAATCGTCTGTGATGCAGAGCCTGAAGCCTTCGACAAGCCTCTGTTTCTGAGCGATGCTTATCTGTGACACAGAAGTGAAAGCACGCAGCTGCTGTTTTGCAAGAAAGTCAAGTCGGTGCCAAAGAAAGTGGGTCTCCTTCAAGAGAGCTTGCGTGCTGCTTCCCCTCTTCTTCTTGTTGCCTGTGCTGCTGGCCTGAAGCTTCCACCAGCAAGCTCCCTGGATGTGCTGTGGTCATCGGCATCCAAAAATCCACCAGCAGCCGCCTTCCTGGCTCCTCTCCCACCACTGTCCGGTGATCCATCTCTCCTTGACGTCCAGAGTCTGCAGTAGCTTTCCTAGGAACGTGAGCATCCTTCCTGCCTGCTTGCCTGCACTTTGGGAGAAGTGTGCCTGTGTGGGCATCCATAGCCACTTGGATCTGGGGTTAGGGGAATTTGGAGGTGCAGCCAGCTGCCCCAGCAATCAGAAGCAGCACACCACCACCTCCGGCCCCTGCGCGATGCAGAGAGTGTTGTTAGCTCCCTCATTCTGGGTCATCCCCCTTTACCGGCCCTTGCGGGGTGACCTCAGGTGTGGCCAGCCTGTGGCTCCTGCCTGCTTTCTGCCTCCGCCGCAGAGCCTGCCTGGGCTGAGCAGCCCTTCTCGCCTCCGCAAGGTGGGGAGCTCGAGGGTGGGGCTCGGGGCTGGTTCAGTGGCTCCTGCCCCACCTGCCAGACATGTGCAAATGACAGTGAAATCAGCCCCACGCAACGCTGCCCAACCGTGACGGCAGCTCAGCTCTCACCGGAGCTGCTGCAGCCGCCGGCACCCGCTTCTCAGCAGCCCGGAGGTGATGGCAAAGCAGCAACTGTGGCTTAGTCCCTCCTTCGAGCAAGGAGCTGAAGCGTTGCACGGCAGCTCTTGGCCTGCAGGACCACCTTCAGGGCGAGATGTGAAGCTCATGAAACCCCTTGTGCTTTGCCAGATGCCTCGGGAGTGAGACCAGTTCTCCCATCGTGTTCTTCCTCGAAACAGAGGAGATGCATCAGGAAAGCCGAACTGGCCTAGAGTGGCCCACCTGGCCGCTCTCCTGCCTGTAAGCATGGCCAAAAGCATGTAGGTCCCCAAGGAAGGTGCTTTCTGGGTCCTCCCCTGCTTTCTTCACGCCTGCTCTTTAGAGACGCTTCCATCCGAGCTCCACCGCTGCTCTCCCACCCATGCAAAGCCGGCACTTTCGGTGGCGTGACTGCCTGCACCAATCTGGGCAAGAGCTGGGAAGGAGGTGGTTGAGCTTGGTCTAACAAGGGAGCGATGGGGATGAGCTCTGCCATCCCCCAACGCGGTGGGGGAAATTAGGGACCTTGGGTGCCACAGTGCCATCGAAGGGGGCTCGGGGAGGGGAGGCATGTGAGCGAGGCAAAGGCTGTTTTGGAGACGTTGCTATGCCCAATTGTTTTGTTGGGTTGGAACCACAAACCACAGAGCGAAAAGCATAGGTGCGCTACTTTTTTTTTTTTTCAGTGGGGTTTTTTTTCTTCTTTTCTTGTTGTTTGAAAGAAGGAAAACAAAACAGAGGCCGTTGAGAGGGGTGGGGGTGTGAAACCGTCTCAAGAGAGAGAGTGGGGATGACGTGTTTTGGGCCGTGCCTTCCCGGGTACGGCGCGGGTGCCTGTCTGCCCCAGCTGGGTGGTGCCACCATCGCAGCGCCGGTGAAAGTGGCTGTCGTGCGTATTTTGGTTTCGAACCCCTCCAGAGCCCTGGGTAGGAAGGTGGTAGGAGACCTCCAGTCCTGACCAAGGGAGGATGGCATGGGGGTGGCACCAAACCCGGTGGCGGACCGGTGCCGAGGAGGCACCGCTCGGCCAGTGGTTCCCACTGTAGCAGCCGGTCGTCATCCGGCTTAAGAGGCATATTTTCCCCCTGACGCGGGAGAATTCCTGCGGTGTGACACTCCCCGCTGAAGGACCCCGTTCAGTGCCACCGAGGCCAGACAGGGCCCCCATTGTGGCCCCGGCGGGCGGGCGAGCCCCTCCGGCGGGCACTATTCTTAGCAGCCTCCGCGGGTGCCGGAGGTCGCGGCGGGGCGGGAGGACATCCCACCACCCTCTGAGTCCTCGCCTTGTCTTTTGGGGAGCGGGGGCTGCCCCCATTCCCCAGCCAGAGCCGGGCTTGCTCTGGGAAGCCCCTGGATGTGCGCGGCAGGACCAGCACCATAAAAGGTGGCCTGTGTCCCTCCATCCCACGCTTGGGGCTGCATCCAAAAAAAGGCTGCAAGGACACTCCACTGGGGGTTGTTTTTGGAGATAACCAAGGCAACAGGTCGCGTGGTGGGGTACACCCGCCGAGCTACGCCGGCCTTGGGGCAGTCGGTGCGGCTGTGCGTGCTTGTACCACGAAGTGATCTGGACCAGGCATCGCGGTGGGGATTTCCAGCCCCGGCCGGGGATGAGCAGAAGGGTTGGAGCAGAAGGGATGGAAAATGGGAGCTGCTCCCAGCTTCTGCGGGGGTGGAGGTTTGGGGTGTGGAGACAACCCTGGCAGCTTCATTTTTGCCGTGATAGCTTTGGGGACGTGATGTGGGGGGGTGGCATCTCTGCATGAGCCAAGGGTCACCTTGAAATCCATTTAGGCATTGGGAAAACTAACTACCTGCTCCTCGCTGGTCTGCAGAGTGGGCCAAAGAAGCTCGTTTCTGAAGACAGCCCTCCCAGCGCTAATTACAGCTGAACTGGCCCACCAGATGATGCACGGACCTCCAGCACCCCTTCCCTGATCATCTCGCCTTCCCACCCTGCGGTCTCCCCAGAGCTGTTTTCGGGCACGCAGGCTCGGGCATGTGCCAGGGTTCGGCTCCTGCCACCTCGTGCATCGCCCGCCTCGCTGACATTTCGGAGTCGTGCCGCAGCGGCACATCTGCAGGGCCTCCGCTGCCTTCCCCTCTGGCAGGGCGTGTGTTTACAGGAGCTGAGACATGCCTGCGAGCCCTGCAGTAAACACATTCTTGACATAATTGCTTGTCCAACACAGAGGAATTTGGGGTTTTACGCGTGTCCCGTAGGCAGCTTGGAATAGACCATGGGAATCCCTGTTCCAAGGATGACACCGCTTCCTTCAAAATCCCAAAATACCCGGCAGAGCGGCACCCGGTGCAGCGGCAGGAGCCCTACCTCGCTTGCTGGAGAGAGGGCGAGAAATCGCTGGGTTTCCCGACACCTCTCCATGCCAGCTGGCAGCCGAGCCGCCAGCACCGGGTGCCTCTCCATGCCAACTGCGCCGGCCGCTTGGCTCGGGCTCGATGACGCTTCAACCTTGAAAGGCTCCCGCAGAGCCAGGGTGGCCCAGGGGTGTTTTGAGGGCAGTTGCTTACCCAAGAACCTGGCGCCTAGGTGATGGGTTTCCATCCGTCTTATTTTGGGGAAGGAATCAAAAAAAAATCCTTGTTCTTTGGTTGGGCAGGAGAGAAATCAATGCGAGGTGGTGAACCTGGTCTTGCTTCAGTCTCATCCCCTAGGACTGTTTCTGTGTTGAGCTGATTTGGGCGTTGGATGCTCTCTGTATCTGTGCAGGGAATTGGTTTGAAGTCAGATGGGCCAAGAGGAACCTGCCCCATGTGAATTCACCTGCGATTCCCCATGGAGAACCTCGGGTGGCTGAAATAACCTTTTTGCCCGATGTTTTCTCTGTATTGAAAGCTCGCTGCTATAAATAGGTCTAAGCTTTGAGATGCGGTGGCATTTCAGGCCAGGGTTTTGGCTCTTCCCTTTTGGATGAGAGGCGAAGGCGTCATCTGAATTTCCTCCCTCGTTTTGGCGCGGATAACCCAACTCCATCCCTACCGGAGAGCGCGGTCGCGGAGTCAACGTCTTGGCAAGCTCCTGCCGAGAACGACGGGCTGGAGCCTTTCCCCGCTGAGCGTCGTCTTCCCATTTACAAGCAGAGAGATGCTGTGAGCTCTCTGCTTTGTCCTGCCCGTGGCTCTGCGATAACCCCCAGGGCTTGGCGGAGGACCCGGGGCCTGCAAAACCCTGGAGCGGTTCCTTAGGGATAACGGGAGGGAAACAATTTGGGGAGGGCTGGATGGGGCACAGCGATTCCCCTGTCCTGGAGCCAGCTCTCTCATTTCCTCCTCCCCAGCAGCTTGTCTGCTTTTGAGTCATTTTAAACCTTGTGGAAAAGGGGGAACAGCCCTCTCTTCCCTCCGCGGGTTGTCCCGCAGCCACAGCTCTGACAGCCCTCATTGTCATTTGTGGAAATAGGCTGTTCTCCATCCCTTTTTCTGAGTACATAACTCTTTTTTTTTCCCCTGCTTGAAGCTTGTGCTCATTGCTGTCGGCAGATGGGTTTACCCAGCCTGCCGTCCTAATCCAGGCTGTGCAATTCTTTTTGTGATAAATCATTTCCTCTAACCTCTGGCTCTGTTTATTATTATTATTGTAATTCTTATTATTAGCGATATATTCTAAGCTGCGTTTAAAACATGGCAAAATCTCTCCCGAAACATGTTGCCCAGAGCTAAGTGCAATATTTTGGGTGCGGCCACATTTGGAAGTTGCTCATCAAAGAGATTTTGGCTTGAGGGCTTCTCCTCTACCTTTGATTGGGACACAAGTGCAGAGAAGAGATAAGTATTTCGAAATCACTCCACGTACACCATTAATCCAGCCAAAACCAGGCTGTGGAGCCGCAGGCTCTCGGTGGGGTGCACCGAGTACTGCAGGTCAGATGTGTCGGGCTCAGGACCGCGGGGCAAACCGCTGTTGGCCAACATTAGCACCCAGGGGAAAGACGGAGACGGCGGCGTTGGAAGGAGAGGCTGAATGTACGCGGCACGGGATGCTGCGTGCCGCCTCGTGCCTCTCCGGCTGGATCCGGGGACCCAGCAGCCGCACGGAGGTTTGCTTATGGCTTTGCTGAGACCGTGCCAAGACCGTGACGGGGAGATCCACCGGTCCTGAGCTGGTGGGATCTGCTTGTCGAGCCAGCCAGCCCCTGCCTTCCCCGCGCTGAGCTCTGCGAGCCGGCGGAGCCCGTTCCTGCAGCAACACGCCCTGGAACGAGGCCAAATAATTTTCATACCTGGGTCCTCCCTTATCTCGGTAAACAGCAACGGAGCAAAGAGTCAAGGTCGGGAAGCGGGAGTCTGCTGGAGTTCATGTGATGGCCAGGAGCTTTTTGGCACGGAGGAAACGGTGGTGCTCTTGTGCCAAGACAATGACTCCTCACTGTTTGGATGCCAGAAAAATAATCCTATTTATGTAACTCGAAGTGAAGCATTCCAGTGCATGAATATTCAGCTCTTACTGCGAATAGGAAGCTCTTTTACCTGCAGGATTTAACTCTCAAGCTGTCATCGCAGCCCAGATCTTGCCCTGTGGCCACTGATGGGTTCTTTTAATAGTAGAAGGTTTTATTTTTTTCAGTGAGCGCTCTTTGCTTGTGAATTTCCCTCCCCGCCCCCCCGGGATAGAAGGGGCCGTGCTTTTCCTGGCATTGATATCTCATGTTTCCTTTGTCTTTCTAGGCAGTGGACCCATCCAACTGTGGCAATTCCTGCTGGAACTGCTCACTGACAAGTCCTGTCAGTCCTTCATCAGCTGGACGGGCGATGGCTGGGAATTCAAGCTTTCCGACCCAGACGAGGTAGAGTGCCCTGGAATTAAGTGCACAGCCCAAATTCCTTGAAAAATATTGGTGTGGCTCACCCTCCCCTCCTCCTTCAGGTCTGGGGTTTGGGCAGCTCTTGGGTATTTGTAGGGGAAAACAATGAATTAGAGCCCAGCGGAAAACTTGTTACAAACGGGGCTGCGCTGATGCCTAGGGAGCAGTAATTTGTGCCCAAAGTTGGTGGGAAGCAGCTGAAACACCGTAGAAAGAGGTTTAGTGCCAAAGCTCTTCAAATAGGATGTGTACAGGTGGGGGGGGGGCTTCCCACCCATTTTGGGGAACGGACGGGGCATTCATTCCCTTCCCTGACTTATACATCCTCATAGAGTCCTCTGCAAAGTTCTGCCATTGCGCGGAGGTTGGTTTTCCCAAACTTTAGTGTTTCTGACTCATCCGTGTCCATCTTAAAGATGAGGAGAGTCCTCTCCCTTCCCTCGTGTCCGGCACTGCTGCTTGCCCAGCCAAGCCGGATGGATTTTTCCTTCCCTTCCCTGCCGTGCGCATCCCCCCCTGACGCTCCTCACCCCTCTCCCAGGTGGCCAGGCGATGGGGCAAGAGGAAAAACAAACCCAAGATGAACTACGAGAAGCTGAGCCGCGGCTTGCGCTACTACTACGACAAGAACATCATCCACAAGACGGCCGGGAAACGCTACGTCTACCGTTTCGTCTGCGACCTGCAGAGCCTGCTGGGCTACACGCCCGAGGAGCTCCACGCCATGCTGGACGTCAAGCCGGACGCCGATGAGTGAAGGTGACCAGCCGGGGGTGGAGGATCGCCCCGTGTCGTTTTGGAGAGTCAATGGGACTTATTCTGTTGGTTCTTGTTTATTTTTGCTGTTAATTTTTGTTGGTCGTTATTTTTTTTTTTTTTTTTAAAGAGCAACTCGGATTTGATGCTTTGAGGATGTTGGGAGAGAGGGCGGTGGAAGAGGCAAACTTTTGGCCGAAACCTAAAAAGTTCAGGTCGGAGAAGGATGGGCTTTTTTTTTTCCCCCAAAAGCTCCAAGACAGGGGTTTTTTTGGGTGAAATTCTGAGTTTTAAGGAAGCCAGAACAATGTAGCTCACTTAAAAAAACCAAAAAAACCCGCTGTCCCCATCCCTTGCTGTTTAGAAAAAATATTATCACGTGGATCCCTTCGGTTTTTGTGTTATTCGCACAACAAACTGACAGTTCAGGAAGTAACGGTATTCCTGAGGATTTGAGGATTTTAAACCATTTTTTAGGGACAAGGAGGGAAAACCAAAGTGGGTGAATATTCCTGCTTCGGGGAGGGGCAATATAGGAAAAAACCAAGAACTATTTGTTGTTCTTGTAACATCGCCTTGCTGTTGGTTGTCTTCTTTTCTACAAAAGACAGAATTTTTGCTAGGAGGGATCAAGACCTTTTTTATTTTTTTTTTAATTTGTTAAAGTTTTATTTTATTAAATTTTGTGCCAGTATTTTTTTTTTTTTAATAGTCTTAAGCTCTAAGATGGTCTCAGTATTGCAATATTGTGTGTGTTTGTTTCTGTTACGCCAGCAGAGAGTTTTATGACAGTGAGGAAAAAGGAAAAAAAGGAAAAAAGGAAAAAAGGAAAAAAAAAAAAAAACAAATGAGTTTATGTAGACCCCACTGGAGAAGTGGAGCGCTACGACTCGGCATCTCCGAATCGTATGTGAAGGAAAATTCACTCCAAACTGGCTCCTAGTGATGCTGGCTGGGTGTGCCGCTCTTGCTTCCAGTCCCACACGCTTCGCTCCGCCATTTGCTGATAAAGCTGGTTGAAATTTCCGCTTTTTTTGTTGTTGTTGTTGCTAAAAAGGGGCCTTTTTGTACGGCTGCGTTTTGTGCGCAAAACCTGTCAAGATTTTGCGGGGAAAATGTCTTTTTGCGTTTTCCGAATCACTGTTTTGCTCAAGGAACACTTTGGTGCTTTCAGAAAATTTTCTTTTTTTTTTTTTTTTTTTGGAGGGAAAAGGGGAGAGATTCCCGTGTTTTGAATGTTGTAAATGGAAAATACGTAAGTTGATTTGGGGGCAAAAAATCAGGAAAAAGTTGAAAAACCAAAGGGAAATGTTTTTTCCTTCCTGTTTCGACCAGCTCTATCTTTATTGCTGTATGTCTTAACCCGCCTGGGCACACGCGGAAAGGAAATTGTCCTTGCAAATGGGTTCTTTACTGCTCTTTGTAAGCCCGATCCTGCAAACCCTGTCGGGGCGTGATTAACATGAAGCACACGACCGGCGTCGCCGGGGTAAACGAGAGGTTTCGCGGGCTCGCCCCAGCCGGTTGCAGGATCAGTCCCGGGGGGAGCTGCTCCCTCTGTTCCTCCGGACCTTTGGCAACTGGTTTGCATTCAGAGGGGTAAATCCCGCCGCACGGAGCGCTTCCCGGGATGCTCCGAGCACGCTGGAGCTGGCGACCGCCTTCGGGCCGGCTCGGTGTGAGTTAGAGGATCGGGCGGTGAGCGTTTCCGTATCCAGTTACGACCCCGGAGCCGGATCCGTGCGGATCCGCCTGCCGAAATGGGGTCTTTCCCCCCTGAGAGCCACTGGGCATTTTCTTTTTAAAGACAGTATTACGCGTTTGAACCAAAAGTACCTTCTTTTTGTGTTGTTTGTCTGTCCGTCTGTGTGGTTTAGGTAGTTGCGTTCATTACAGAGGCACTGTGAGACAGCAGTTGGGGGGCGAGGTGGGGAGAGGCTTTCCAGGGATGCTCGCCGGGCGATTCCCGCCTGATACAGGCTGATGCGTCGCGTCGGCAGGACAGGACTGCGCGTGCAAAGAGCCAAAATATTCGGGCACGTAACCCCCCTGCGCAGGGGCAGTGTCGGATGGGGAGCTCGATCCCGGGGCGAGGTGATGCTCAGAGGTGCTGGAGTCTCCTCTGCTTCCTCCGGAGCTGGGGGGACCCAGCACCTCTGGATCCCCAGTGGGTCATTTTGGGGCAAGTCAGCCCCAAAACCGCTGCGTGCTTAAAAAAAGGTGGTGGTGGAGGGGAAATGAGTGGGCCAAGAGGGAGCTCCAGCCGAGGGGGATGGAAGCAGATGGTGGTTTAGGTAAGGGAGGTTATTAGTTGTGCTGTTAGCTCACGGGGCTGGGGCTGCGCATCATCCCGCTGAGCACACGGAAAGAACGGGGCGGGATGGACGGAAAGGAAGGACAAGGGGGTGGAAGGAAGGTGGAAGGAGCATGCGCCAAAGGAGGAAAGGCACGCTGCCCGCTGGGACATTAAACTTCAGCTCTTCTCCTCGGGCAGACAGGGCGGATGGGAGAAAGCAACTCAGCCGAGCTGGAGAAAGGAAAACGTAGATCCCGTGGACGAGGTCCCCCCACCGACGGGGCCCCGGGGCAGAGCTCTGCCGCAGAGCCGGGGCTCGCCGCAGCCGCTGAGCAGGCTGAAAAGGGAGTCGAGCAGGATGCGACGGCGCAGAAACGCGCAGGGGAGGCGTAGTTCAAGAGCGTCCCGAAAGGATCTGCCGCCTGGGTTGGATTCTCAGCAGCAGGGTCGTGTTTTTAGGCGTTCGGGGTTGCTGTCTGGCATCCGGCTGCGCAGTGCCCTTGGCTTACCCTTCACGGGCTGCTTCTAGGAGCGCTTTGGAAAATGCCCCGTACGCCCTTAGAAAAGGCATTGACAGGAGGTCCGGCGCCCGCCTCCTGCCCGCGGCACCACGCTGTGCCCCAGGCCACGTCTCCCGCTTTGCTCGGATGCTCCCCTGCAGCTGAAGTGCCTTTTTCAAGCAGAAAACAGGGATAAAATTTCCCTCCGACGGAAGGAACCGCAGGTTCGGGTACCAACCCCATCCTTCTGCCAGGCTAAAGCCCTCATCCGCTCCGCCGCGCTTATTTTTTCCAGGTTTCCGAGCCGAACCTGTGCGTTCCCAGTGATTTTGGGAAGACGGTTTCAAGGTTAGAAAGGGCGCGTCGTGGAAAGCAGCTCTGGTTTTTGGAAGTAGCCCCTGGCTGGAGCTTCTCCGTCGTTTCTCCCGGCCGGTTGCCATCCCGCCTCGCAGCCTGAGCGCAAGCGCCGCAGCGAAAGGGCAGTACGGTCCGAGGGACGTTAGGTTCATCGTTCTCTGTTTTCCTCTGTTTTTTATTCCCGATCTAGAGACCATCCCAGCGAGGACTGTGTGCTGTTTATACACTGGAAATTTGCAGATTTGTTTTTGTTTCTTGTATTTTTTTTTTTTCTTTTTTTTCTTTCTGCTTTTTAATTGCCTGTTGACTTTTGGCGAGGGAGGTGCATGTGCTGGAACCCCAAACCTTCTGACCTATTCTTCGAGGCCATGAAAATTTGGTTACCCCCCCCCGACGCGCGCTGGAGCAGAAGGATGGGTTTGAGAGGGATGACGGAGATCTGCCGGGGACGGGACTCGCGTGGGGGCAAGCTTCACCCTTGGCAGATACACGTGGTTTTTGGGAATGGGGTGATTTTGTCTTGTTTTGGAACGTCTCGGGTGTGTTGGGTGATTTTTTCGGGATATTTTGGGTGTTCTCCTTGCGATCTGCTGTTCCCCATGTCCCCTCGGCCCGCCCGGCAGAGCCCGAGCCCTACCCTGGGAGCGCAGCGCTTGCAACCGGCCTCCCAGGGCCTCGGCACTTGATTTTTGGGACCTCGGTAGGAGAGAAAACCCAAACCTGGTGGAAACTGCGAGCACTTTTTCTGCTGCCTGTCTCTCTCCGTCTCTGCGCGTAGGATGACCGTAACCCACGGACCCTCGTGTGTGCGCACGTGTAGATCCATTTGATTTCCCCGCTGCCACCGTCCCGCTCCAGGCGTGATCGTTCCGGTGGAGAAAAACACCCGAACAGGGCAAGAAATAGAAGATATTGTAAGATTTACCCTTCTCGCGTCTTTCCAAACCAATACCTGCTCCACAAAAATGGTCCCAGTAAGCACCGATAAATTCGGATGCTGCGGGAAACGTCTCCATCTTCCCATTCCGGCTCTTCTGGAGGGGTTTGCTGCGAGGCTTTAGGGCTTGGTTGCTTGTTCCTCGTTAACGGCGCGAAATTTGGATGCCTTGGCGCGCTCTGCTCTCTGGTAGGGTCTATATAACATCCGTGAGCTGTCGTCTACTTTCCAAAGAGGTTTAAATAAATGATAAATCTATGTATACATATATGTTATAATGGAATATCTCCAGGAATTAACTGCCTCAGTAAAAAAAAAAAAAAAAAAGAAAAAAAAAAGTCTTTTTTTTGTTTGTTTGTTTTGTTTTTACACATGGGATTTTTTTTTTAAGCTGATAAACATAGAAGAAGAAAAAAAAAAAGAGATTGTTATATTGTGCTGTTCGACTATTTTCCAACTTGTATTTTCATATAATTTATATTTTTTAAAAGTGGAAAAAAATTTTAAAAGCGAGATTAAAAAAAAAAAAAGGAAAAAGCAGGTGCTTTTTAAAAAAACTGAGCTGAGGTAGCTTAGAGATGTAGCGACGTGTGTGTGTGTCCGTGTGTTGTGTTGTGTTTTGTTTCGTTTCGTTTTTAAAGGATACAAAAAAAAAAAAAAAAAAATCCCTCCGACATTGAATTCTTAAAGGAGGAGGGGGTTGGTTTTGTTTTAATTGCTGATGCTGGCACATCATTTTGCTGGAGAGTTTTTTATATACTGTAGCCTTATTTCATATCGTATTTTAAACCATGTGAAATTAAAAGAAGAATAATTCATAGCCCTCCGTGTCGGTGTGCTTATTCGTTGCCTTTACTCTTTAAATTTGAGGAAAAACAGTGCAAAAACCCAGGAATCCCAGTGACTTCTCTATGTTTTCTCGTCATGAAACAAAACCGCGCGGTCGCAGGGAAGGAGGGCCTGGCCCTCTCGCTTTGGGAGCGTGGGTTGTCCTGTCCGGCTCCTCGGAGCCCGTCCCCACTCAGCGTTGCCGTCCCGGGGGGCACTTCCAGGCTTTCAAAACGTCCTTTCGTCCTGAATCACCGCCGGGAGCTTGGGATATCTGTGGTTTACCGCCCCAAATGACTTCTGGAGTGGTTATTTTCTTCGGCAGGCTCTTGTGAAGTAGGGGTAGCCAACTCGCGGGGGCCCGTGGCCACCAGCTCGCCCTCGCCGCGGCGTGAAGGCACCCGCTTTCCTACCCGAGACCTCGGGCCGGGGTCCAGCGAGAGGAGAGAAACCTACCTCAGGGCTCCCGACAGATCGAACCGGACCGTTGTGCTGTGAAAAATACATCTAGTTTGATACAACATGGTTTTCCCGGTGAGTTTTATGCTGGGTCGTGTATCCCCTTGTCCTCGTCACGCCAGGAGGAAACCTGTGCGGTGGAGGGGGGTTTGGTTGGAACCCGTTAGCGTGTAGGTCTGGAAGTGCTGATTAATGAGGGGAGCATCTCGGAGAGGTTCGCGGTCCGGGAGCCGACGCTTATTCATAGGGCTGGTGAGTTTGCGTGATGGGAAATTCCCAGAGGACCGTATCGTCGACGCTTGTTGGCTTGAATCAGCACGAAGTGGATCAGACAAAGCGCTCAGAAACGCACCGTTCGGATTTGTTGCATACCAAGAAGGGCGGACGAGTCGTCGGCGTACGGAGGGTGCAACGGATGAATCCAGGACAAGGAATATTTATAATAACTCCATTTATAGTAACTCAGCTTGCAAGCCGCGCAGGAAGCAAGCCGTCCCGGGGAAGGACTGAAGGACGAGGGGTGGAGAACCACGACGGTCCTCGTCGCAGCCGTGGCCTGCTCCCGGGACGCCTGTGTTTCGAAACCCCGGCTAAACCCCGAGCTTAGTAACGGCAGGGCCTGGCAGAGAGGCTGGGCGAGACCCCAAAGCGGGGACAGCCCTGGGGACCCCGGCCCGGCGAGCGCCCGGCCGGCTCCATCCTTGGCTCGGAGACGCGGAGCTCCGCGCGGGAGCGGGACCCCGCCGTCGCCGCCGGCCGAGCCGCCGCGGGACCTTGATCTTGCCGTAGCTCTTTTCATCGCAGCGGGAGCCGCCGGGCCCGGCAGCGAGGCCTCGTGCTCGGCAGAGCCCGGCCGGCCGGGGTAAATAAACAGCCAGCGCAGCTCCTTTCCCATCCGCCGCTTTCAAGTCTCTGGGCGGCCTTTCCACACCGGAGGCTTTTTCTTGGGGGGGGGAGCGGCTAAAAACCGAAGGGGTGACAGTGCCCCAGCTCTTGGAGGGGGTTTTGCCCCCCTTGCAGAAGGGCTGGGCGAGCAGGGGAGGGCGCAGCGCTCGGCAAGGCCTGGCAAAGCCGGAGGATGCTGCTGGTCCTCGCGAGCGGGAGGGAAGGAGAGGAATTAAAAACTGAAGGGGAAGCTGAGCCGCAGGCACCCAACATCCCTCATCCCCCCCCACCCCAGCGACTGCAGACGATCGCTTTAACGCTTGCACTAAAAATACCGGCCGGCGGCCTGCCGGGGGAAGCCCCCGCGCACCTGGGGTACCCGCTATGGAAATGACGGCCAGCAGTTAACGGCCCCGGCAGCCCGGCACCCCACCTCCCCGCTCCCCCAAAGGAAGCGCCGGGGGCGGCGGGCGAAGCCAACGCTCCCCCTCTTGATGCCCCTGCCCTCTCCCCCCCATCTGCTTTTCCCGTGCCGAGGCTCTCCGTGCCAGCGCCGGCTGCAATCGCCTGCTTCGGAGATTTTGGGATGGGGAAGCGGGGTTTGGGGAGGCGGCCGGAGCTCTTCCCGCAGGAAAAGCATCACGGCCGCAGCTCTGCACCCCCAGCAGCAGCCCCGGCTGTGGCAGCCGTGCGTCCCGCGAGCAAGCTGTTAATGAAAGAGCATCAAAATTTAGCGTAAGAGGAAAGGGTTTGCTGGGAGGGACGAGCTCCCCAGCGGGACAAACCAGCCCGTGCGGGGAATCGCACCTTCAGGAGGATTTTGCACGGCTTGTTGGCCCCAGGTGCCGTTGCGTGGCTGCTCAGGCGCGTGATTTAAACCAAGCCAGAGCAGCAAGCAGGGTTTTTCCAGGCTCTGGCATATACGTGTCCAGGGATGTACGCGTCCAGCAGCGTAGCAAAGCAGGAGGCAGCGTACCCCCGAGGCCGGGGGCCGGCGCTGGCAGGACGGAGGGGGTTTTGCACGCTTGAAAGCAGCCGCACACGCCGAGAGCTGCTGCTCTAAATAGAGGCCGGAGAGCAAACGGGTCTTTTTCAGGTCGGTCTCTTGAAATGAGACATCTAAACCGGTGCTTGAGGGAAATGAAGAGAGATTGAAACAGGAACCGAAATTACTGAAGGCTAAACTGAGGGAAGGGCTCTCTAGAAATCTCTGAGACAGAGCAAGAGGTGGCAGGAGGCGGCGAGAGCGGGGGAACGCGAGCACGGGGGAAGGCGGCCCAGGGACGGAGAGGGAGCGGAGCGAGGAGGGGGGCCGGGGCGCTGCCGCCGCCAGGCCAGGCCCTTCGCTCCTTCCCTCGGTGGCGTGGGGCAGCACACGCACGCAGATGCACGCACGCCCTTGCACACACACCCTTGCACACACACGTGCACCCTCGCACACATGCACCCCCTTGCGCACATGCACACCCTTGCACACACCCCCCCTTGCGCACACACACACCCTTGCACACACACACCCTTGTGCACATGCACCCTTGCGCACACACACACACACACTTGCACACATGCACCCCCTTGCACACACACCCCTTTGCACACCCGCACACCATTGCACACCCGCACACCCTTGCACACACACCCCCTTGCGCACATGGACACCCTTGCACACACGCACCCTTGCACACCCTTGCGCGCGCACACACCCCCTTGCACACACACACCCCTTTGCATGCACACACACCCCCTTGCACACACCCCCCCTTGCACACACGCACCCTTGTGCACACATGCATACCCTTGCACACACGCACAGCCTCGCACACACACGCACACCCTTGCACACACACACCCTTGCACACACGCACACCCTTGCACACACATGCACACCCTTGCGCACACACGCTCGCTTACGCACACATGCACACCCTTGCACACACACGCACCCCCTTGCACACACGCACACCCTTGCACACACACGTGCACGCTTGCGCACACGCACACCCTTGTGCACACACCCCCCCTTGTGCACATGCACACCCTTGTGCGCACACACCCTTGCACACACACACCCTTGCACACCCTTGCACACGCACCCTTGCACACACACCGTTCGCGGGCGAGCGCTTGCTGGGCACAACGAGGGCCGTAGACCAGAACAACGGGAGATTTCGGGCTGCTGGAAGGAATTTGGGCACTTGGGCCCCGTTCGCCCGCCCGGGGCTCGCCGTGCCGGGGAGGTGCTGCCGCGGGGGGTGCCGGGGGTGCCGGGGGTGCCAGGGCCGCCTTTCGGAGTCAGCACTTTCCGCTCCACGCGCTGTTTGCTTTCCGCGGCCGGCTCCCTCCCGCTGCGCCGAGGCCTCTGAACGCCGTCCAACAGCAACTTTCCGGCTCCTCCAGCGGCCTTTCCCCCGCGCCGGCGAGCGCTGCCGTTCCCTGGCCTCGCTTGAAAGCTGGCCCCACAACGAGCTATTGTGCCAGGCTGCTCCGGAGGGGAGGCGGCGACCGGGGCCAAAACCCGGCTGCTGAGGGGGGGTCCGTGTGCTGCCAGCACCCCGCTGCGTCCTGGGGAGCCCAGGGCCAGGGATGCTCCCCAAAATGCTGCATCCCCGGGGTGAGGATGCTCCCCAAAATGCTGCATCCTTGGGGTGAGGATGCTCCCCAAAATGCTGCGTGCCTGGGGTGAGGGTGCTCCCCAAAATGCTGCACCCCTGGGGTGAGGATGCTCCCCAAAATGCTGCGTGCCTGGGGTGAGGGTGCTCCCCAAAATGCTGCATCCCTGGGGTGAGGAGGATGCTTCCTGAGATGCTGTGTGCCTGGGGTGAGGATGCTCCCCAAAATGCTGCATCCCTGGGGTGAGGGTGCTCCCCAAAATGCTGCATCCCTGGGGCGAGAATGTTCCCCAAAATGCTGCATCCCCGGGGTGAGGATGCTTCCTGCGATGCTGCATCTGTGGGGTGAGGGTGCTCCCCAAAATGCTGCATCCCTGGGGTGAGGAGGCTTCCTGATATGCTGCGTGCCTGGGGTGAGGGTCCTCCCCAAAATGCTGCATCCCCAGGGTGAGGATGTTCCCCAAAATGCTGCATCCCTGGGGTGAGGATGCTCCCCAAGATGCTGCACCCCTGGGGTGAGGATGCTTCCTGATATGCTGCATGCCTGGGGTGAGGGTGCTCCCCAAAATGCTGCATCCCTGGGGCGAGGATGTTCCCCAAAATGCTGCATCCCTGGGGTGAGGATGCTCCCCAAAATGCTGCACCCCTGGGGTGAGGATGCTTCGTGAGATGCTGCGTGCCTGGGGTGAGGGTGCTCCCCAAAATGCTGCATCCCTGGGGCGAGGATGTTCCCCAAAATGCTGCATCCCTGGGGTGAGGATGCTTCCTGAGGTGCTGCATCCCCCTCTTGCCTGCAGCATCCTTCTGGGGGCTGGGGGGGAGCAGGGCACTCGCAGCCCTGGCCGTGCTAACCTGAGCTTATTCCCTCCTTAAGGCAGCACTGGCTTCGCAAGGGGTAAAATTGGGGTGTCCCGGTACCCCCCAGCTTGAGTTGCCCCGGACGGACCCAGAGCGAGGAGACCTGCTGCCTCCCGCTCTGCACCCCCGGCCCACCTCAGCGCTGTTTCTTAGCTGCCTTCCTGCACCCCCTCTCCTGCCCGTCCCCTTCTCCTTCTCCCCTCCCAGCATCCCAAACCCACCGTCTCCCACCCTGCCCACCCAGCTCATCCCCAGCCCCCTCCCTCCCATCTCCTCCCGCTCCAGCTCCAGCACCGTGGAAAAGGCATCGCAGGAACGTTGCCACGTATTTTCAGCTTCGATTAACGCCGTTCACCGGCTGGAAACGAGGAGGCGAAGCCGGAGCCGCGCAGCCCGTTGGCTCGGTGCAGACCACCAGCGTGCCCGTCGCGGACCACCAGCGAGCCCGCGGCCCCGAGCCCAAACCCGAGCAAGCCCCAGGGCTGGCCGGGAGCTGGGCGTGGGCGGCTGCGCGGGCTGGGAGGGATGGAGGGGAGGGAAAAGTGCTGCTGAGCTCAATCCCAGCAGAGGAAGGGGTTTCTTTCGGAGGGGGGAATCGTCCTTTCAGGGTCCAGGCACTCCAAGGAAAGCGAGAAATAAACCCCCCGACAAAGAACGGCAAGGTTTTTCTTTGGGGTTTTTATGTTTCTCCTCTTCCCCATCCCGGTCGCTCCTGCAAAAATCCCAGTCGCGGCTTTGCGCCGGTGATGGCCTCGCTGCCCTCGCGCCGGGGGCTCCGCTCGAGGGGGGCGAACCCTCTGCTAAGAGAGCTCGGAAAATCAGGCGGGGGGGATGTGGCGGCAGGCGAGGGGTTTGCTGCCGGTCTGAGGGGGCAGGAGGGGTTGGCAGGGGTCCCGCGGCGCGGGTGGAGGAGGCAGAAGCTGTGACTTGCGGAGCTGAGAGGACGTTTGGCCTCCTTAACCCTCCGTGCCTCAGTTTCCCCAAGTGCAAACCTGCTTCCCAAGCATTCCCTGCCTGGCTTAAAAGGACCATGCGAGCTCCGGGGGTCCCTTTTTGGGAGCGGGACGGGACGGCTGCTCCTGCCAGCCCCGCCACCGCCGCGTTGCTTCACCGAAGCCTTTTTCCAATTACCCGTATCCCGGCCAGAATAAACCCCGCGCTGCAGAACAAACCCATGCCTGCATCTCCGACAGCCTTTCCCTGGCCCTGCCCCAAACATCTCCCAGGCAGGCGGGATGGGGGTCACCGGGGACGTTGCCTGAGGTTCCCCTGGGGACACCGTGCACAAAACCTGGGGCTGGGACCCCCCGCGTGGGGCTGCAGGGAGCAGGGTCCCGGCGGGAGGTCGGTAGGATGCTCCGAACAGCTCAGGCCACCCGCTTCCTACGAACAGCCTTTGCAAACCGTTGTGTTTTTCCAAATATCCCCACTCCGGGTCCCCAAAACTCCTTTCTGGAAAGCGGGGGGGGGGTGACTGAGGGAGCAGAGACGCCAACATGGAGGGTTAAAAATGAACCTGGGTGATTTGGGACCTTAACGATGTGCAAAAGCCCAACCCCGCTCTGCAGAGCGTCGCTTCACCCAGCCTGGACCCGTCCCGCTGTTTCGGGGTCCGGCGGGCTCGGGGACACTCGAAACGGGGCTGGTGGTGGCAGCTGCACCTCGGAGAGGGCGAAGGCAGAGGGAGGCACCGGGTCCCCCTGCAACTGCCCCAAACCCTGGGGGAAGGGGACCCTTTTCGGCCCGGCCTGGAGGCGTTTTGCAGCCCTTGGGGCGAGCACCGTCAGCATCTGTTTCCAATCCGCCTGCCAGCTTGTGCTCCTCTCCCCCCGGCCCCCCCCGAAACCCCCTCTCCTCCGCACCCCCCCAGTCTGGGCAAGCGGAAAGCCCTTGTCGGAGCAGAGCTCCCAGTAAATCACCGGGCTCTGCATCACCGGGGGCTCATTTTTCATCACGAAGGCACCAAAAAAAAAAAAAATAGCAAGCAGGGGAAATATCGTTCTCCGCACGAAAGCGGCACGGTCCCGGTTCGGCTTTCCCCCCCCCGTGAGATGCAGCCCTGGCCCGGCTGGCTGGCACGGGGCGATCCGTGTATTTATTTTTCCCTTTCCCCTTTTTGGGGTCGTGGCGTTGCTCCTGTGAGGTCCCGCACGGCGCCTTTCATGCCGGATCCCATCCCCACCGATAAAAATAGGAGCCGAGGGCTTGGTGCCAGCAAAGGGAAGAGGAGAAAGAGGGGGTGAAATGCAAAATAAATAAATAAAGGCGAGCGAGTGGCGCTGGCTGGGGTGCAGGAGGGCTCGAGGTCCAAGGGGACGCTGGCGGCCGTAGGTATTAACACAGGGGAAGGTCTCAAACGCTGTGATTTTTTCCCCCGTCCTTGGGTGACGCAGGGGAAAACCCCTTGGCTGGCACGGAGCGATGGATCCGCGCTGATTTATGCCCGCGAGCGTAAATCCAAATCCCGTTTCCCGGTTGAATTTGGAAATCTCTGTCGCTGCTGACCTATTTAAAGGCAGTGCCAAGCTCTCGGCTGGGATGTGCCAAGGGGTTTAGATCCCACGGTGTCAAATCTGTTCTGGTTTCTCCGGGACACCGGCAGCTCCCGCCGTGATTTCAGCCGCCCGGCACCGGCTCGAGCCCCCGTGGGACCCCCGGCGCCAGGAGCACCCATGGGCGCCTTTGCAAAGGGCTTCTGCGGGTGCTCTGTGCTGGCTGGGTAATTCAAAGTGCCTTCAGCATCTGAGGGAGCGTGAGCCAGCTGATAGTCTCAGATGTTACGGAAATAGTGATTTTTGGCAAGATTTTGTTCGCTTTATGAGATTTTGCTTGGTGCTGCTGCGGGGTTTGCCAGGTTTTGGTAAGACTGTCCTCAATTTTAATGTCCGTGCATCCTTGTCGCGCGGTAAAATAAGGATAACAACGAAAGAAGAGTGCCTGCTCTCGTGGCTCCGCCGATATACGAACCTGATTTTGGGGTGAATAAATGGGGAATACGAACTAGGAGCCGCGAGGAACATCCCTGCGGGGTGACAGCTTTTGGGCTCCAGCAGCACCAATATTTACAGCCGGAGCGGAGGAGCTGCAGAATTGGCCGCAGTTCAGGGCAGAGCAAGGAAAATGATTGGAATGAGGCTCTGGGAGCTTCGTTTCTCTCCTTATGGGGAGGAAAGGGCTTATCTGGCTCGCAGGCTCCCTCCCTCTGCGGGGAAGAGAAATTTTGGCAGCCGAGGGATCCGGAGGCAAAAACCGGGCGGTGAACAAATTGAAAGTGGAAATGAGGAAGGCGTATTTAGCGGCGAGGTTCATTAACCGCTGGAAGGGCTTGCTCACGGCCGCCGTGGCTTAAACGGAGCCGAGGGGGGGCTCTGGTTTTGCTTCCCCCCCCTCCAAATATGTGCTCGAGCTCAAAGAAATGCCATCACGCCTCGTAGCAGAGGGCACAGCAGCTCCTCACGGAGCTAAGGCAGGGACGCCGACAACAAGCCGGGGGATTTTCACGTGATTTCGGGGAGAGTTTTTTGCAGCCGAATCTTATTTTGGGGCTGGAAACACGGCGCGGTGCCAACGGGAAGCCCATCCCTCCCTGATCCCGGCGTTGCAGCGCTGCAGCCACAGCAAAAGGGGATTTTGCACCTTTTCCTTCCCAACCACCCTCGGCCGCACCAACCCGGCGCAAAGCCGGTGCCCGTCCCCGAAACCTCACAACTCCAACCCAAAACGCTGGTTGCAGCCAGACACGCAGGAGAAAAGCCCGAGCGACGAGGCCGCCTTTGCCCGGTCACGGTGAGGCAGCGGCAACCTCAAGACCGGCGAGGCCGTGCCAGCGGCTCGCTCACCCCCCCAGCGAAGAGGCCAAAACCCCAAGGCGAGCCCAGCAACTCAACCAAAAGCCGTCTCCGTGAGCCTTCCCGGGAAGAGTCGCCCGGCGCGCTTGGCAGGCAGCGGGATGCGATTCCCGTAGGGGCATTCCTGACGGCGGCCCGGGGATCGGCGCGATCCTTCTGCGTTAAAATTAGCAGCGAGGAATGCGCAATTCCTACCGGGATGGTTTATGGAAATGATAAACAGAAACAGAGCAAATAAAGTTTTGTGTGTGGATGTAGAAATCGCGGCAGCTGGAGCGTTCGATTCCCCCACCGTGAGCATCGGGCTCGCAGGAGAGCGGGGAAAAAAACTGGAGCGCGGGCTGCTTCCAGAAGTTGCACATTTTGGCTAAATTAGTTTAATAAACAGTTTGGTTCGTGATTCAAACTTGCTTAACCGCACAAGCAAAACTGATACAAATCAGCCGTGGGCTGGGATGCGCTCGCCGGCCGGTTTGCACGAACCTGCAAGCTGGTCCTCGCTCCCCGCGCGCACGTGTGGACGCGGCCGGGGGCTGGATTAGTGGATAGAAGGAGGATTTGAAGCATTTAGCCCCAAATCTTGCTTCGGCCAGGACCAACCCGAGGTGGCGCAGGAGGAGCACCAGCCCAGCGCGGGTGATGGTCCTCCCGCCCCGCGCTGCCTGAGGACCTGCATCCTTTTCCCTTCGCTGAGCACATCCCTCCTGTACCCGGACGGTCTTTCAGACTCGTCGACAGTTTTCTCAGACATTCTTTTTCGGCCGTGGAGATCCTCGTTTTGGGTTGCCTTAACGACAGAAACAAACACAGAAGTTTCTGGTGGTGGATAAAAACGACTTGTGGTTTTTGACCGACCAACTTCTGTGCGCTCGACTTCCAGATGCTTCGATGAGGACGGCTTTTAGGAGAGCGCTGGTGACATCGGCCGGGAAAAGCGGGGCCGCTCAAAGCCGTTCAAAGCGGAGGCCCAAAATTTAGGGCGCGGTGTTATGAGTAGGAGCTGACGGAGCTACGCGGAGGAGGATCTAAGCTGAGCGACGTGCGTGAAGGTGCAAGGGGAAAAAATGCCAGTGCCCTCCCACGTGCACTTCTTGTGAACGATGACGTTGGTCTGCAAGGGCTGACTTGTTCAAAAAGCACCTGGTAGATATGGTTCACATCCTAGAAGTGCTGAGAAATGGGAACTGAGGTCTTGCCTTCCCTGTTCTCCCCCCAAAACACTGAGAGTCATTGGAGAACTCCCCGGACTCAGTTGCCCATTTGCTTTTCTCGTGCTCTGGTGGCACGGAGACATCCAAGCCATGCGTGTCCCCATTTCTGCTGCACAAACCCTCTCCGTGAGCTTCATCTCGCCCAACTGCAGCCACCAAAATCTCGGGCACAGTCCCTGACTCGTTCTGGAAGCCCCAACGCAGGACCGTGATGGATGGGAAGAGCAAAGACGCAGTCTTGGGAGACGCCGGCCCGTGCAGATCTCCTTCGGGAAAAGCAAAGCCTGCAGCGGAAAAGCTGGTGGCAAATGAATGAAAGTCCAGCAAAGGAACTCAGAGCTGTGAAGATCTGAGCCCGCTGCCTAACCTAAACCAGATTTCTGTAGGAAATAACTCTAGGAGATTTCCACCACAAACTATGCGTTGCTGCTGCTTGGATAAGTCCGTACATCGTCATCCCGGTCTATTTTTTTCCCCGTCTTCCCTTCCAAGCATTGTTCCGAGCCCGAAGACGCTGCCGCAGCCGGCTGGGTGCCCTGGGAAATAACTTTCCCACCACTTTCTCTCTCCCCATGAAGGACACGGGGGGGAAGCAGACAAGAGGTCTCGCCGAAGTCAGCGGGAAGCACGCGGTCGTGTGTGCGTGTGTGATTATTTAGGGGCATGGTTGGGAGGAGGCGACGGTGGTTCTTCATCCCCGTCACCGGCGGAGCAAAGCTGGGGTTGAGCTGGTTGCTCAGGCTCCACGCAGGAGTGCGTGGGGCGGGCTGGGAAGCGAGAAGCCTGGCTTGAAAGTCAGGATGGAGAAGACAATATCCATCTGCTTTCCAGGAACGGAGGATGAACACAAGGGACCGTGCCCTCAAGCGGAGTTGAACGGGCCAACGCAGCCCCAGCTTGCTCTCCTCTTCTGCGCCGGATGCTCGGAAGCGCGGGACGGCTCTGCCCTGCAGCCCTACGGCTCTGCCAGCTGCTTGGTCGCTTGAGTCGCTGAATGAAAGGAAAGCCTGAAAAGGGCATAATCTGCATTCCTGGAAAAGGCAACAATCCCTCAAGACCATTTTCTAGGTGAAGAATGGGATTGCTGATGCGTTGGTAGGCTTTTTTTTCTAAAGATGTCTGCTTTCCATAGAAATTCTGGGATTGACGTTGCAAAAGAGGAGAAGGAATCAACACAGACTTACACAGAAATGCTCACTGTGTGGGAGTAAACTGGGTAGAGTTTGACTTTCAGCTGAAACATAACAATTTTCTGGGGGTGGAGAGGAACCAAATTAAATCAAAACATGTTTTGACCAGCTCTCCAAAAAATCTTGGCATCCTTCTCTCCCAAAGGCTCCCGGGTACTGGAGTCTGTAACCCAAGCAGCCTTCCCCGCGGGGCACAGGGGCTCTTTCCTCCGTCCCTTCCCATCTTGTAGCCCCTTCTGCCTGCAAAAGCGAGGCCCGGTCTTGTTTTGAGAACTAGAACCCTCCACTAAGATGTCTTCAAAAGCTTAGAAATAGCTCACCATGGGCAGGTATAACGAGCTGCATCTTCCGATACGAAGCTGACAACGCAACGTTGATAAGATTGAAGCGAGAGGCTTCAATCCGTCACCAGTGGGCAGAGGCATAAGCAGGTAAAGGAGCTATAGGTTGGCTGTGAAAGTAAGGCAGGTATGATTTGGTCGCCGACGTTTCCCTCAGGTCCATAAGCAACGCGGTGCTGATGTTTTGGGTGCCAGAAGTCTCTAATTCCAAAGACAGCCCAGCCCCGAGGACCGAAGATCCTTGTGAAAAGAGCAGGGAATGGAGGTGATGGAAAAATGGAAAATGTTCAGAAAAAAAATCACAGGTGATGGGACTTCTGATGGGTTTGCAACCCAGTGCAACGGCTGGCGGAGGTCAGCGCTGGTGGCTGGAGTTTTTGGTGGCCATGCAAGGCTTTGGAGGCAACCAAGAGGGACGGATACCTCCATCTGCCTGGGTGGAGAGAGGTGGCCCAACCAACCTGCCGTGGTCTCGCTGGTACGTGGCGATGCCGCCAACGTACCCCAAGTAATTCATGCCCTTCCAAGGCCGCCTTGTTTTTCTGGGCAGGGAGAAGTCTTGTTTCCAGGAGCTGGAAATGGGGCAGCCCCAGGGGGTTTCGAGGCTCTTGGGGGTTTTCTCCCTGCGGATCCAGGCTGGCTGAGGCGAGGGCAGCAGGAATTAACTCTCCGAGCATCTATCGGCCCCTCACCAGCAGCTGCCTTGGCCCGGAGCCCAGGAAAGGATTTATACCGTCAAGAGCAAAAGGATAAACTTCACCTCTGCGTCGCTGACAGCTAAAGCTACCTGGGAGAGGAAACTTGATTTTTTAATGCGGCGTTATTTGAACATCTGTTGGAGAAGGGGTCTGGGGAGCCTGGGCATTCCCTCCTGGGACTGATCCGATTAACCCAGCGTGGGGAAAGCTTTCCGAGCGCAACCAGGGTAGCCGCGGCGCTCGGCTTGCAGGTCCCTTTGGGTGGGGGTGGTGGAGGGTTTAGCCCTCCCAGGGGAGACACGGCTTCACCTCTGAAGCCCAACCACAGGAGCGTGGGGGCTTCTGACCCCAAGCTTGGTGCGCGTGATCGGACAGGGTTGCTTTCATCCCATGGCCCTGAAGATCTTCTCAGCTTTCCTAATTCCTCCTAAAATCCCCCCGTCATCCAGGATTTGGGAGTAGCCAGCTCCGGCCTCTGCAATTTGAGCAAAGTAAAGCAAATAGAAGTATAAGGAATAAAGTAAAATTGAATTTAGCGATCCTTTCCATAGGGAAGGGATTGAAGTTAGCCGAAAATCCCTGGGGGTGAGGAAGATGCTGGTCCTGGAGGTGGCCTTCTGGATGTCCCCAGGACCTTATGGGCGGCTGGTGGGGCAGGGAAGGAGGAATATTCCTTTGATCTGCTTCGTCTTCCCATCGCCATTGCAAACCTCTTACTGCCGCTCGTTCCTCCCGGTATTGCGCCACCGGGTTTCCCACGGAAGAAACCGGGACCGGAGCAAGCAGAAATCCTCCGCAGAGAGCAGGGGAAGCGGGGGGCACCCCAGCAGCCGCCGGGATTCGGGGTGTCCCTGCCCCGCCGCCCTGCTCCCACCCTCCCGGGGAGGCGACTTCAAAACGCCGGCCGGTAACGTGAACCCAACTGCCCCGTAGGAATGAAGGGTTTTACCAGAGCTGGTACCAAAAATTCCCCGAGTCCCTGAGCAGCGTGGAAGCCCTGGGAGTCTAAACATGTTCCCTGGCATTAATCATGGTAATAGAAACCAGAGCTGGCTCTTGTCCCCGCTGAGTCAATGCAACCCTTGACAACGCGTTGGGAAATACGCACGCAGGCTGAGAACGGGGCATGAAAGAAATTCCAGGCAGGGCCTTTTTTTTTTTTTTTTTTTAAATTTTTTTTTTTTTTTAAGTGCAATTTCGAAATTGGAAAACCATAAAGGGAGTAAAAATAGGAACGGCAACAGCAGAAATCTCAGCGGTCTGTTGGCCTTGAACCTCCCTCCTCTTCCTCCCTCTTCTACCTCCCTCCTCTACCTCCCTCTTCTTGCTCCCTACGCAGGGTTTGGCTGTGCTGGGGGGAGCAGGCAGGACCTCGAGGCGGAGCAAACCCTCCTATGACCCCTTGGCGGGTGGTTTCGCGGCACCCGGGCGCAGAGGGTGGCGAGGTGGCATCAGAGCCACCCCGTCCGACGAGGCCTCCGCGAGTCCCACCGCGGCTTCGGGTGCCGCCGCTCGACGTCAAAGCGTCTCAGCCCAAAGGCTTTGCTGCGAGAAGCAGAGATGTCACCCGGGGGGGGGGTGTGGGATCGAAATCCTTGCTCCCGACCTTTCTCCATCCCTGGGCATCTCGCGTTTGGATCTTTTCCCCCTTCTCCAGCTGCGTTCTACGGGATGAGCTCAGCAAAATATTGCCGCGGGACTAATTGTGGTCCATAGGAGCACTTAGGAGAGCCGGGCTCTCGAAACGCTTAATGAGGTTTCACTGAAATGGCAGCGGAATGATCTCCTCTCCCCAGTATTTAGGAAGCGATCGATGGAGGCTCCTGGCGGGGAGATAAATCTCTCCACATCTTTATCGGACGGTGTCAAAAAGCGAAAAGGGTTGGTTTTGAGTGGGTGTCCGTAAGCAGCTGGAGTCGCTGGGGTGTTTTGGAGCATCGGGGCTCGACGTCCATACAAAGAAAATTGCAGTCAGGAAAAAAAACCCACCCACCCAACCCCCCAGGCCCCCTAAACAACCATCCTCCCTCGCCGCGCACTTTCCCACCGGCTGAAAACTCGGAGGTTTTACAGAAATGTTAAAAATGTGATGACAATCCCAGCCCCTGCTGCAGCCTCGTGCTGGTCCCTGGGGGGATGCTGAACTCCAAACATCTTGAACCCCCCCCGCCCCGGTCCCTCGTCTCGCAGGAGTTATCCCTCTAGCAGAGGTTTCGGTGCAGAGCGGGAGCGTTTTCTCTTTCTCTTTAAATTCCTGCCGGTTTGACGCTGCTCCGAGGAGGGAACGTCATGCCTGGGACGTGGAAATTTTACTTTAAACATTGTTTTTTTGGCAAAACTCACCTAGACGTGGAGTTTGAGCATCTCCCTGAGATAAGCAGGGAAACTGAGGCACGCAGCCAGGCAGAGGAGACAGCAGCAAGTGCCTTTATCCCCCAACGATGCTCCTGGGGGAAAAGGAAAGCTGGGATTGCCGCCTCCTTTTTACCTCCCACATCATCCCCCCTTTCCCAAAAATCTGAAGAAAAGAGAATGAAAATCGGTTATTTTTACAAAACCCCCTTTCTGAAAGGCTCCGCTGAAAGCGCCGTCAGAATAACACCGTGTCTTTGCGTTATCGTAGCATCTAAGAGCCTCTCCGAGGGAAGGGGTCATGTTTACCCGCGATCTGGGAGAGAAAAACGGGGCAAAAACCGACGGTTCCTGCCCACGCACTGCGGCGTTGAAAGAGATACTCGGTCCCAGATGGATGCAATTAGGGGGAAGGCAGCAAGAAAAAATATTGCGCAGGTGCTGTGGGATGTTTCTGGAAACTTCAGACGCTGCTTTTCCCAATGCTTGAAATCTCGCTCCGATTTACTGAATTATTGCTGGTTTCCTGCGCCCGCAGCCCGGTCCGGGAGGCTTAGGAAACCCTTGGATGGTGCCGGAGGATATTCTACCTTTTCCCCTTTTTCCTTTTGCTGCTTTTCCCAGTTTTATGCCCAACTGCATCCCGAAAAGGGGGTTCTCGCAGGCTATCTGCGACCACGTTGGAAGAGCTGGCTGTTGGCACGGGTTACTGCTCACCGTGGGACTTGTGGCTTTGAAATAAGCCCTTTTTCTGCTCCGATTATCCTCCTCGGCTAAAAAACCCCACGTTTTTCCAAGGAAAGCACCGCGGGGAGGCTCCTCGCTGCTGGCCGGTCGCTGCCGGCCGTGAGAACTTGGGCTTTTAGGAGGGATTTTGGCCACTCGGTTTGTTTGATTTATTTATTTTTCCTCCGGCGGAGAGAAGGGGGATGCGAGCGGCCTCGGGCAGCACAGCGGAGGGTGGCATCGCTCCGGGTGGAAGCATCGCCCGTGTCCGCAGGGAGCCAAGGCAGCGGCTTGTATTTTTGGCCAGGATTGCGCGAAAGCTTGCACGGAACGCCTCGTCTCATCCTCAGGATACAAAGGGGAGGGCAAACCCCATCCCTGCTCCGTGCCTCAGTTTCCCCGTCTTAAAAATGATGTCGAAAAGCACTTCTCGGGGGGTTTTTTTTGGCAGAAGGGATCCACAGGCTCTGCATTTTAGGTCCGGGGCACAGCACCAATGGAAAGGAATGGGGGGAAAAAACCCCCCAAACTGGGGGAAAGTCCTGTTTCCATTGCCACGCGAACAGCACAGGGGATTCCCGATGGCACCACCTCCGCAGGGCGCGGGAGGAGCCAGTTTTTGTGCCTCCTGGTATTTTTAGCAGCTGCCGCCCCTGGGCAGCTCGTCCCAATCCGTCAGCCGCCATCTCGCCTTAAGGAATTTCGGTGACAATGCATCTTACGCGGGGTCGCTTCCTCCGGGGCAGGCTCCTGCCGGCCACCGCAACGCTGCGGGCTTCTGTTTGACATCTGCTCCCGCTTCTCCCGTGCCCTTTTGGGTCACTGCCCCCCGCCCAGCGCATCGCCCCTCTCACCCCGGCTCGCTCGGCGGGGACGGGGCCAGGGAGCATCCTGCCCTCTCCCTCTCCCGCTGCCTCCAACGCCTCGGCGATGAGTTTTGGCGTCTGGATGTCAGCCGTGCGGGTCACGTTTGGTGGCCCTGGCCTTTGACCCCTTGCTCCCAAAGAAAGCAGCTTGCCCCATCCGATAGCTCTGCGTTAGCGGGGCATCGTTGCTCCGGCACGGCGCAGCGCCGAGCCTGATGATGTACGGGCATGCTGTCCGCTTGGCATCCACCTTTCCACCCAGGATTTTGGGTCCAGCAACCAAATTTATCATGAGCATAGAGGCGCAGGGCTGCAGCACAAGCTCAACCCCTTATTAGACATCGGAGAATCTCCACTGCAGCTTCCATGAGCCTGTCGGAAACCCTGTGGTTCCTGCCTGGTAAAATTAAGGGTTTGGCTCCCTCCCAAAAGCCATCGGCTTCCCGCTTTCCAATAAAACGGCTTTGGTAACGACACGAGGGAACGGGGTCCTCAGAGGAGCCGCAGAGATGGAGGCTCAGCAGCAAAGTTTATGGCCCCGGAGCCTTGGTTTTTCCCATGAAACCCCACCAAAACGTCCGTAAAATTTCTTCCCCGCTTGTTTTATGTGGCAGCGGCTCACCCGGGCAAAACATCGCCCTTGCTGGTGTGTGGACTTCGCCTCCCGACTTATTCGGGTGTCACCAGACCAGGACGGGAAGGTCCCCGTGGCCACCTCCATGCTCGGGCGTCCCTGGGAAATCGAGCGCGTGGTTCTAATTTTCCTCTCGATCCGTAAAGAAAAGGAAAGCGGGAAGATTTATGGCCTCCCTTCTCCTCCTCCAGGTTTATAAATAGCGTTTATCAGGTGCTGGGCACATGGTGGCTTTTGGGGGGAACGGCGGAGAGGGATCAAAAGCAACGTTGGGTTCCTCCTCCTCGCCCCTTTCAACATGTCTAATCTCTGCTCCCATCGATAAATGGCCGCGTTAACCTCTCCGGTTCAAACTGGGGATTCACTGGGGGCGGATTTCGCTGCCCGAAACCCTTGAGACCAGCCCCCGGCTTCTGTGCACCAGCCCCGACTCCCCACGGCTTTGACGTTTGCCCTGGGAAGCTCAGGTTATCCCATGGATGCGGGGGAGAGGGAGAAGCTCCGGGGGTCCACGCGAGGGGACCCCGCTTCCCCGGGCGCTTCGTGGGGCTCACGCCACTGAAAGGGTCCTCGGGGTGAAGGAAGGCAGCTTGAGGAAGGAAAAAAAATAACCCCAAAAATAAAACCGAGGAGGGTGGCTGCATATTGTCATTGCTCGGAAGTGGGTCAATAAGTGGGTTGTCTTTGTTTTTTATCATTATTTTTCACTTAAGACAGTGATTTATATTGTTGTGGTGCCATTTTCCCGCATTTTGTTTTGTTTTTTTTTTTTATTTTTAAGACTGAAAATTTTTACTTCGAAAAGAAAAGTTCCATTTGAAAACGAAAAGGGGAACGGCGCTCACAGCCAACCGCTCCGCGAAAGGAAAAGGAACAGATGGAAAAGGCCGAGGTGGCAGAGAGGGGAAAAGGGATTTAAAAAAAGAGAGGGAAAGGATTTCTCCGTTTTTTTCCTCTTTCGCCTGAATTTCTGCAAGCGTGCCCTTGATGACGGCAGCCAGCCTCCTTGGGATGCTGGAAAGGGGAACCGTGGCTTTACCAAAGAGCTCTTAATTTGAATTACCGGGAAAGGGAAAAGCAGATTTTTGATACTAAGACCCTCTAAGGCCACTTTACAGAAAGAAAATAGCAGGTTTAAAACCTGCAGAGCTCGGTTTCTACATCCCCCGTCCGGCCAAAGCTCCAGCTTTGAAACAACCCCACGTTTCGTCGGAAACACTCCGGGTCTCCGGGCGAAACCCGGCTGAGATGCCACCGCCTGCCGAAGCCAGCGCCGCACGGATCTCTGCAACCCCACCGTGAGAGGAAAGCACCCCAAAACCCTCGCCAGGAGAAGTCGGGGGCTGCCCCTGGAAGGCGTCGCGCGGGAAAAACACCCGGCGATGGCTTTTCCATCAACCTTTTTCAGGCTTTTTAGGGAAAAGGGAGTTTTTCCCCAAGCAGCGAGGCTGCGCGAGCCATGGCACAGAAACCGTGAGCATTTACCGTGATTATCACGCGATCGTTATCGCCCACCATTAAAAGGAGTTACGGTGCAAACACAGCGCCGGGGCTAATCCTCATCCCTCCCCGTGGCAAAGCACCCAGGGCCACCCCGACCCGATCCGAGATAACGAACCCAACCAAAGATAAGGTTTTCCGATGGGGATACGGCTTCCAGAAGGGCTGATGGTAAAGTTGTGCCGGGATTAACCTTTCCAGACCCCTCTCTGAGTTTGGAAAGTGGTTGGTTATTTTTTTTTTTTGGAGATGTCAGGCCCGGGAACAAATAGATGAGAGAAGTTTTCCAGCACTCGATGATTCAAATCTCCTTCCCCTTCCACTTACAAAGGGTTTTGGCTTTTTTTTTTTTTTTTTTTTTACAAATTTCAGCGTAGCTTTGCATCAGAGGAGCTGTAAATGGAGGATTAAAAACCCTCAGTAAACAATGCTGTGCGACGCACATTTGGAGCAGATTTCCAGGTGATATAACTCCACGGACGTCAGCAGGAATGGACACGAGGTTGGAAAATCACTGTCAACAGAATTGCAAAACGCCCAGCTGCCGGCTTGAAGTTGCTCTCTTAAAGCAAAATGATGAAACAATGGCTTTTTAACTGATGACTGTGCCTTAAATATGGTTTTTAAATGCTTAAGTGCTGGAGTCCCGTGTCTGGCCCATCTTGGCAGCCCTCCCTTGCGTGCCCCGTGCTCTCGGCTGATAACGCCGTGTGGATTTTGATGGGCATGGAGCGTCTTTTGGGCTTGCGAAGAAATGAATCACGGGTTTTCCGCTGCTGCTGCGAGCCCGGGGAAGACAGGCCCCGTACACCCACCGAGGAGAGGGGCTTTCCAGCCTCTCTCAGAGGTGACCTTCTGGCCAGCTGGATTTAAGGGATTTGAGCCCGTTTGCATGACTCTCCCCAAGCCCCGTGGCCTTTACGTCTGCTGGTTTTGCACAGTGTCTCCCGTATTTAGCTTAGACGTTGTCCAGACTGACGTTATCTCCCGGGGCCGGCCATTCCCACCATTACGGGTGCCCCCGTCCAAGCGGGGCGGCTCCGCTTTCCCGCCGTGGAAGCGGGAGCAGAACCCTGCTACCGAACCCATCCATCCAGCGCACGGGGGAAGAGCTCGGCCATGTGTTTGACATCACCCCAACGATCGACGTGAGCCAGCAGATGCCAAATAAAAAACTCCAGCGAGCAGTTTCAGTCCTGGCCATCCGTTCAAGAGGTCCGAGGCGGCCTCGCCAACAGCTTTGGGCTGCGCAATCTCAGGCCATCGCCCCCAGCGAGCTCCTTTGAACTCCAACCCGCCGGGCCGCGGCGGCCACGAGCGAGCGTTGTCGGAACACGATTTTAATCTGGTTGGATATATTTAATGCACTGACATGTCTTAAACTGGAGGAGATCTAAGCCCTGCCTGGCAGGTGTGATGGAAAGCAGATGCCGTCTTCGTTGGCTCGCTGGCTTTGGAGGTCCTGGTGGGAAAAGCATGATGAGAAGCACTTGCCCGGCCGTTTTGTGGTGTGCGAGCATCTGCCAAAGCTGGGCGAGGTGTGGGGGGAAGGAGAAAAAACGCAGAAAGTGGAAAGGAAGGAAAGGAAGGTAAACAGAAAAGGGCAGAGGACGACGAGACGATGGGGACGAGGGACCAGGAGAAGGCACCAGCTTCTCAACAAGAGACGAGGGCAGTGGGGCCGGTGCCTTCCTGCTGACTTCTTGTTGAGAGCAAACACTTGCAAAAGAAATTGGTATTTTCTTGCTCTTCCCCGTTTCTCTTTAAAAAATGACTGGTTTCCAGCAAAACCCAAAGCCAAACTCCTTTCCCACGTAGCGTGCGTCGTACGCAGGGCGATTTTCGTGATAATTCTTATTTAACCTGAGCATCCTCCTTTTTTTTTAAGTCAAAATTAAATCTTACAAAAGCGTGGTTTAGATACATGGAAAGCACCGTGGAAAAGGTTGTATATTCTGCGTGATTCGCTGTATTGCCAGTTTTTGTTGCCTTCCAAAATAGACGACAGAGCCGGGGAGCTGCTGCCCGTTTCTGCCCCCTGGCTCTCTCCAGCCCCAGCGAATTAGCGCTGATTTATCCCGGTGGGAGACCCGGATGGTGGCCTGGAAATGGGGGAAGGAGCAGGTCTGGCCCCTGCAAAGGTGAGCAAGGAAAATCTCAGCTCCTTTTTCTGGCACTCCCACAGCTGCAGTTGTCTCTGCGCAAAGTCTGTGTGATCCATTAAACATCTCAAATAAGGATTTAATTTAGTTTTAATAAGACAGTTTGGGAGATGTTAATTAAATTGAGTTATTAAAAACACATGGGGTGGACTTGGCTAATACATTTCCTTTTTTTATTAAGTCCATTAAAAAATAAGATAGAAGGGGGGGAAAAAAAGCTGTCTTGAGATGCAGAAACTCATTCAAAAGGCTTCTTTTTCCTTTGCGGAATTAAATCTGTCTCAAGCATACGAGGAGATGAACAAATACCAAAAAACCAGCCCGGTGAACTTGAATCCTCCCAGGCTCAGCAAGACTTGGCTTAAGGATGAAGCCAAAATGATGAACCCCCTCGATCCTAAGTGCCCGACGGGTCTCTGCACGCTCAAACCCAGAATTTCCTCGCACCTCCATCCCCGCTGGATTATTGACGGGAGCGATGCTGGAGCGACGCAGCCACGCGTCGCTTCCAGCCACCGCGTTATGCCCCAGCCGGGAAAACTACAGGAACGCAACTTTTTATCATCTCGCCTAATCAGATTTTTCTTACCTCTGGCAAAAACGCTGCTGGGAATCTCTTTAGTTCAAGGGACTGTCAGGGTGATTTGGTTAAGCTGAAGAAAAACTCCCACGCGCTTTAAAAATGACAAATATTTTATTATCTGGAAGTGTAACCAGCCGTAATTAGCTTAGCAGTCCCGAGTTAATAGATTTATAAGCTTTAGAGGATACAATGCCCTGGTGAGACAATCTGAACGGACCCGTGCAGGAAATTTATCCTCTAGTTCCCAAATTATCCTGTTCTTTATGGCTGGGCGACGCATACACACGTCCTGGAGCGGCACGGGGTCCTGCCCCAAGGGCGGCAGAGGATGGGGAACCCACCGAGGCTTTATCCCGGCTCTCTCCTGCATCACCCTGCTTTACTCCTTAATTTCTCTGGAATTTCTTCTTTTTCCGAAGCGCCTTTTGCCGTTAACGACGGATCAATAGCGGCAGGTGACGTCTCCGAGCCACAGGCTGACGTTAAAAAAGCACATTTATTATATGCAGCCCTTGTGCCACGCAGGCGTTCAGCGAGCCGGGGTGGGAAAGATCGGGAATCCTGCCTGAATCGCTGGGGAAACTGAGGCAGGGATGGGGCAAGCTCTCTGCGGGGTGCTTCTCCGTGCCCGGTGGCAGGACCGGCAGGGAAGTGACTTTTATTTTCCTGGTGTGGGGAGAGGGATGTTGCGACGCAAATGGATGCGAGAGGGTTTGGTGAATCCGAGGAGGGGCAGGGATCTGGTTTTCATTGAAATCTCATAAATTTCCGGGGGACTTGTTTCCTTCCCCACCAGAAGTAGCGGTTAATTAAGAATTGGCGTTTTGGCCAAAAAATGTGCATTTCTTGCCCAAATTCCCCCGTGGCAGGGAGTGCCTGAGTGCCCGGGCTTTGGCGGTGCCGTCGCTCAGCGGCGTGTTTTATGGAAATCTGTCGAAAAGCTGCGCTGCCTTTGGTCCGGAGCCGCTGCCAGCTGAGGAAGGCAAAAGAGCATCTTATGGGGGGGAAAAAAAAGGATGGATGTTTGTGGGATTTGGCATATCCACCGATTTTCCAGCTTCGAAACGTCCACAAATCCCTGTTGTTGGCTTTTTCCCATCTTCGCCGCTCAGATCTCCTGTTTGTCCTCACCCTGTGTGCTCAGCTCCCGCTCCTCTAAATCCCTTTTCCCGTCGAATCCCTGCCACGTTCGTGTTTTCCCCGGCGCTTCAGCCGGGGCTTGAAGGGCAGCAGAGCCGTGCTCAGGCTCTCTAGGAGGAAAACCCCATCCTAGAAACGATACCTCTTCCCCTACTGGGGATAAAATCCATCCCCCCCCCAGACAGCTTCGGATGGCCCTGCGGAAGCTGATCCTGGAAATGCTCCCTGGAGCCATTCCGAAGCATCTACCGCGGGTTCTCCGCATCTGGGATTTCCTCCGATGCTTCTCGCCACGCTCACGCTGAACCCGTCTCATCCCCGGCGAGGAAAAGCCACCTTCGCGAGTGCCGCTGCACCATCCGAAGCGTCGGCGATGTTACGTTCGAGATAAATCCGTGACCTCGCGCAGCAGAAATGGCAGAGCCAAGCCCGGGGGAGGATGGGGACGGGTAGAGGAGCCTCGCAAAGCCTCTGCGCGCTGCTGCGCCGCGGCGAAGACCACAGAGCCGGCAGCCTCTCGGCAGCGTGAATGAGAGCGCGGTGTGGTTAGGCGGGAGCCAAATTGCTTTGAAAACCTACCTATATTTGGAAAAAAAACCCTCGCCCAGACTGTCGAATGAAGCCGCCAGAATTAAGGTGGCTTTCTAAAACAAATTCGGAAGATTAGGCAGGTTTTTCAGGCCACAGAATCTCACTGTTTCCCTTGTAGCACCTTGCCTCAGTTTCCCCACCTGTAAAATGGGTGGGTTTACGTGGGCAGTGTCGCACCGTGTGGACTCCAGGAGCCCAGCTGTGGCTTGGGGACATTTTTTAGGTCTCATGCCACCTCCTTCCTTCCAGCCCGCCTGCACAACAAAGCAGCCTGTGTCCTCTCCCCCCCACCCCGCGCTGGGGCCCGGGCTCTGATAAAAGCTGCTGAGTTTACAAACAGGGAGGCTCTGGTTTCCTGAGTCACAGCGGCAAGGCGAGGGGAGCGCGTGGGAGGCTGCGACGTGGCTTTGTGCAGACGCCAGCTTGGGATGAGCGGCGAGATGGACCTGGGAGACGCGGCGGCTCCAAGGGCTTTGGCCGATCCAAGAGGAATCGAACCCCAGGGGTGTTGTGGCCACGGAGAGGAGATTTATTTCTGCGTCGTCTCAGGAAAGGCTGGGGGGGAAACGAAACCCGTGTGCCCCAATAGTTTAGGGAGAAAACCCCAGGTAGCCCCAACCCCGCTTGCTCAGCGTGGTGAGGACGTGGTATGTGGGACCACCTCCACCCAAGAGCCTCGGCGGTTGCCAAGCGCTTTGAAACTACCCCAATAGTTTCAGGGCGCTGATTTTGGAGACGTGTACCCGTCTCCCCGTGGGATCCGGGGCATTAGCCCCGCAGAGACGTCTCAAGGTGGCTTGCACCAAGCAGGATGGATCCCATCCTTAGCAAACAAGCACGAGTGTGCACCTCACCGAGCGCTTGTCCACCCTTTCATCTAGATGACCGGGAGATAAAGAAACCCACAACTCTGCGTGTTTCTTTCTAATGACCTGAATATAAATAAAGGGAAATTCCACTTCCCGTGGCTACCACGAACCGGTCAGTAAAAGAGCTTTCCTTTCCAATCCCTTTATTTCAGATCTTTTTAGATGTTCAGCATGAACCCACCTGGGCTTGATGTCCCGTGGTGTATGAAGGCTTTGGGAAGCCTCCTCCGGACGTGGAGGAACTCATCAATAGCACCAGGAGCATCCATGCAGCTGGGGACTTGCGGAGGGACGCAACCAGGAAAGTCCAAAGGGGGAATTAATGCAGGGAGAAAATACTTGGTGTAAACCCATGGCAGGATCTCACGGCTCGTTCGGAAGCATCCTGCCTACCATGGAAGGAAGGTGGATCTCCATCACCATCCCTGGAGGGATTTAAAAGATGTGTAGATGAGGTGCTAAGGGACATGATTTAGTGGTGGACTTGGTAGTGATAGGTTAACGGTTGGACGCGATGGTCTTGGAGGTCTCTTCCAACCAAAACAATTCCATGATTCCAACCTCAACTACATCAGCTGTGATTTCCCTGCTCGTTTGAGGTGGATCACCAGCATCATCCTTTCTTTTTGTCCTGAAAAAATACACGTCTCCCTGCTGCCAACCCCCACATCACACAACCCTCATGTTCCTCAGCCCACCATTTCCTTCACCAAAAGTCACCACCCTGCTTGCGGATCTGGTTCCGCCTTGGAGATGGTGACATCCAGACGTGAGCTTTCCATGGAAAACGCACACACTATTTTGCTTTAGAATAAAAATAAAATTCAAGATGAAAACTAAAGTCTACCTTTGACATTTTTTCTCATGAGACCTAGTTTTTACCCAAACCAACACATTCCGAATCCTAGCGGGAGCTGCTTCGGTCCCTTCCCTACCGATCGGTGTGACCTACGGAGCGCACGTGCGAGCCTTCAGCCGGGTTTCCATCGTGTTACCGCCCTCGGCAAAGGAAATTCGGTTTCCTTGCGAAGGCCGGCTCCGATGAACGCCGCGACATTTCCACTGACTCCCCGACGGGGGATTATTCCTGCTCTCCATCCCTCTCCCCTGCCCCGAACCCCACAAATAGTGCTATCGATGATCTAACAAATAAGAAAACACACGAGATTTTATTTTTATATTGAATATTGATTAATAGGACCCTATGGATTTTTGTTTGGTGGGGTTTTTTCTGTTTTTTGGGGAAAAAATCAATGTTTGCAGGCGGTTGCTCCCTCCCGCAGGCGAGCCCACCGCCAGCCCGGCCGAGCGGGCAGCCCAGCCCTGAAAAACCCAAAAAACCTTGGGCCGGGCTCCGGGGTAGGAAACATCTGGAAATATATTTGCCTCGCCTGTCACAGCCAGATAAAGAATAAGTGTTAAGTGACAGCCGTGGGCTCCGCGCATCTGACGGCCCAGCCGGGGCTCCAGGTGGGATTTCGGGGGGGGAATTCTCCATCAAGACCGGGAAAAAAAAAAACAAAACACCCACGAATATCGGAGCTTCACGAGTCACCGGGGGCTGACGCGAGGCTATTGTTCGCGCGCCGCCGTTTGCACGTCGGAGGGGGGGAAAAACCGACTCGTGTTCCGCCGGCGATGAGTAGACGCGGGGATTGACGTCCCCACCTGGACCCGGGGGTTGAGGGCTGGGGAACTGGCAGCAAAGATAATTATTTATACAGCGTTTTGACTAATGAGTGGCTTTGAACGGGAGTTTCCTGGAGCGCTCGCTCCACCCGGCTTTTGCAAGGCTGAGATTAACGTCGGGAGGGTTCTTGTTCGCCTTTGTTTAATTCCCGCTGCGGGGACTGCGCTGGGGGGTTTCGGCGGTGGGAGGGGACCGTGCCAGCGAGGATGCGGGATGGGGGACAGAGTTGGGACCTTTGCAGACTGTGGGGTTAGCAGCATCTCTGTTTAGGCGAAAACCAGTGGAAATAGTGGAGATAAATCATCCCCCCGCGCAGGCAGAGAGGACGACGGTGGGAAGGAGCCGCCCAACCTGCCGATCGCAACCTATTCAGAGTAAACCCAAGGGTCGGTTTTCCTCCTTTTTGCAGTTTTATCCCCTTTCTGGCAGGAGCAAAATGCCTTTTCCCGACGCCTCGGCTCTCCCTCTGCCAGGACAGCACCACGGTGATGGGCAGGGAACCCCCGCGCTCACCCCCCCACCCAAGCAAAAGCAACCGAAACTGGGGCCGGGTGCTCACATTTTCTTGACATGTCTTTTCTCGTTAAACATCCATTTCTTTTTTTTTTTCAGCCTGAATCGTGTCCCTTCCGCCGAGAGAAGCCTAAACCCCGTCCTGGCTTAGCCCAGCGCCGTCGCGGAGGTCGCTGGCGGGGGGGAAATGCCCGCGAGCTCTCGGCGAAGGTCCTGTGCCAGCGTTGTTCATTTTCCTCCCCGAACAATAAAAACTATTCGGGTAAAAGGTCTCTTTTGCTCTAATAAACTGTTCCGCACGTGATGCCAGGGCAGAGTGTGGATATTTTTTTTCCCTTGCCTAAATCAGCGCACATACAAGACTTGCCTGCGTCCAGGCATGGCCGTGGCCGTGGACCACTGGGCTACCACCCTCTACCTGCTCTAGGAGAGAAGAAAAAGCCCATTTTGGCCCCAAATCTGAGCCTGGATGTTGTTTTGGGGTTACGCAGCCTTTCAAGGAGGCAAAGGGACTTGAGATACAGCCCAGATCTCATCGCTTGGTGCAAAAGGCGCCTGTCCTGGAGGAAGCAATGAATGCAGAGAGGGTGAGATCCGACAGACGGACACGCAACTGTCCCGCTGACAGCACCCATTTTTCCTCTGCAACGGGTGATCCGTCTCGGGACAGACTCTGCAAGCTGGTATTGCCATTTTTTTCCCAGATTCCAGGGACCTGATGGGTTGGCCGGACCCATCTCAAGCTGCCGCCTCTCTCTCGGCTGGGAGGATAAATTGGATTTTACGGAGGCCTCCGAGGAGTGGCCGGGACCGGCTCCTCCCGAGCCCCGTAAACAGGAAAGCGAGGAAGTGAGGAGTCGAGCCCCGGCTCATCCAGGACGCGGGGTGCACGCCGGGGCCGCCGGCACACAATGCCGCGCCGGAAAGGGGGGGTTATAAATACCCGGGGTCAGGGCCGGGCGCCGGCGAACAATAGGGAGAGGGAGGATGGAAAAGGCTGGCGAGGACGAGCCGCTCGCTCCGCGGGGCCAAGGCCGCCGTGCCGGGTGGTAACGCGGTGGCTCGGGGGGTGCGACGGGCCTCTGCGGGGTGGTGGGTGTTGTGGGGTGGGGGGTGTTCCCCAAACCGCATGGTGACCCCCCCCCAGCACGGCTGTGCTGGTTTCTTTGCAGAGTTGGGGCTGGATTCTGGGGGTTTTGGTTTGGCAATTGGAGCTCCCTGTTGCCGGTTCTGGGGTTTCCGCTCCCCAAAAAGGGGGTGCAGGTACGCCCGTGGATGCCGGTTTGCCTTGGCGGGGGTGGCAGGGGACACAGCACCCGCTTGACGTTGGACGAGGTGGTTTAAGATGCCACCGTGGCTTCACGCTGAGCATCCCACCAGCCTGGAGAGGAGGGGTCGCACCTCCTGCTCCGCACCAAGGCTTGCAGGACTTTGCAAGGACACCCCAAATCTAGCCAGGACCTCACACCAACGCGATTTTAACTGGAGGCGTGTGGTAGCGAGGGAGCTGCTCGTGAATGACGTGGGCGTCTTAGGTTGCTCTTCCAGAGCTGGCTGGAGGCAGACAGGCTTTCCTCCAGCATCTCACGGGGTTATCTGCCCACGTTGCCGCGATTCCCGAGGTCGCAGGGGGCTGCGACGCTCCTCGGCTCTATAATCCACCCCACGAGGCCACCTCTGCTCCGTGCTAATCTAAAGACGTCAAAGGAAGCGAGAGCCGCAGATAAACCGGGATAAAGGGGGACGGTGCAGCCCGGCTCGGCTTCAGCAGGGAGGGTCAGCGATAGCTGGCTGCTGCGGGTGACGAGCAGCGGGACCTCGCTCGATAACGAAAGCCGGGTCAGGGCCGGCAAGAATTGCAGGAAACATCTTGGCCGCTCGTGACGGCCGGCGAGAGCCCGGTGATGGTGCTGGAGGGGAGCCCGGCCCCGTCCCGCGGCCCAGCCGTGGGGTGGTCCCCCGGCGCGGGGATGCTCAGGAAGCGGCTCTGCCGGGAGCTGCCGCCGGGACAGCGGCCCGTGGTTCAAATACCTTCACGTACATCGATTTTCCGTTCTGGCCCTTTGGAGAGGCAGGCTGGGCATCAGAATCTCCCCGGGGACTTGTGCTCCTGCCTGAAAGGGCTTTTTAACCCTGCGTGTGGAAGCGTTTGAGCGTCTCTGCTAGCAGCACGGAGAGCTCAGCGAATTTGGCCCTGGGAATCCCCTAATTCAGGTCAGACGCCGGGCTGGGGCGATTGCTCTGCTCTCTGGACTTCGCACCTTGGCCGCTCGGCTCTGAGCTCGCCTGCAAGAGCATCCTCACGCCGAGGGCTGGACCGTTTCTGCCAGCCAAAACCCATTTCCAGCGGCCTCCTGCGTGAGGGCAGCACCTCGCTGGAGGCTCTGCTTCGCCCCCAGGCTACGGCCTCGCGCTTTGCCGTGGTCCAAAAGGAGCAGGGAGCAGGGCTGGACCTTGCACCCGCGTCTCCACGGGGCTGAGCTGGGAGCAGCGCGGCCAGATCGCCTTCCCCGAGACAGACAGATCCCTCGGGGCTCCCCGTCTCCGCCAGCTCTCCCCTCGTCGCTGCCCCTATTAACGATTCCGTTTCCCGCTCCTCCTCCTTCGTGGTGTCCCCGAGGAGACGCCGCTTGCTCTCAATGCCTCGGACCCCCTGGGAATTAGCTGAACGCCAGGGGTGATTCGGGAGGGGGCAGAGGATGCTGGAGGTGCAGATATCAGTTAGCGATGACAGCTTGGAAACGGCCGGGGAAAACATCTCCTGACATCCCCGCCTCGCAGCATCCCACCGGGTCCTTACGGCAGGAGCCGAAACACCCCCGGAGTCCGCTCCTGGGGGGTCTTTACCTCTATATTTTCTAAGTTGAAAACCAAATATCGCGACGGAAGAACGCCAGGAAAAGCTATTCCCTTTTTCCCTTCACCGAGGAATGTGGAAAAGCAGTTTAAAAACCCCAGGAGAAATAATTATCAATTTTCAGCCGCGGCTGCCTGGAGCCGACGGGGTCCCGCAGCCCACGGGCATTAGCCGTGGCAGGAGGGTCAGCGTGGGGCTGTTCCAGCCCAGGAGCCGAATGAGGAGGGGAATTCCATCCGTGCCAGCCATGCCGACGCAAAACGACTTTACACCCTTCCAAATATACCTAAAATACAGATTATAAATACATATAAACGTCCTGGCAACTGCAAACGGGGTCTGAAACGCGTGAGCGGATGCTGTTGCGGGAGACGCGGAGGAGTCGCTGGAGCAAAATCCTTCCAAATACCCGCTTTTGAATTTCAGCTCTTTTTTAACGTCTTTTTATTTGAACGCTATAGTTTTTTCGGGGGGGGGGGTGGGGGATGCGCAGGCAGCCCTGCCATGTTTAAGGCAGCGGTTATGGAAAGCGCAGACAGGAAGGTACAAGCATCACTCAAAACACTTTTTGGGCCCTCTAGTGGTGTTGGCTTTGCTGAGGGTCAGCTCTGCTTCCAAAAATACACCCCAAAAAAGAGAAATTTTAATGTTTTCCCTATTATTTTTCCTTAAATGAGGAGAAAAAAGCCCCAATCCTTGTGTTTTGGGGTTTTTTTTCTTCTTTTCTTAAAGCACACCTATGGCAAGGGCTGTGCATCCGACCGGTTGAGACCTTCCTCTCGGCACCTTCTGAACCAACGACCGGCGCGCGAACACTCATCTCAAAACTGAAAAAAACCCTTTCGAAAAGCTAAAGGAGGAGAGATGCGGTGGGAGGAGAAACGGGGCTCTGCGGGGAGCGGGCTCTTTATCTAACCTTTGATTTTCCCCCTTCCCATTTCAAAAGAAAACGCCGTTACGGGGGGCTTTGGGAGCTTCGAGGGCTGGCGGATTAACGAAGAGCTTACGTGTTTCTTTCCAAGTCGGGTTTCTAAAACAAATCGATGTTTATTTGGGTTGCAAAGGGAAAAAAATATTTGCATTTTATTTCCTGGCTGGAAGCTGCAAACGTTTTAACAAAGGGGCGAATGGGAAAAGGTGCCTTGAAAAGCATCCTCTTCGTATATTTGGGGGTTGTTTATTAAATAAACCATAGATAATGAAATAATCCCCAAAGACACCCTGTCCGTCATATCCTATCCCAGTTTTTCGTAGGACACACGCAGCTTTATGTTCTGCCCATACGTTAAGGAACCCCCGTCGGTATTTAAGCTGCCATAGCTTTGCCGGTTAGGGGTGTAATTTCTTTTTTTTTTTGGCCAGAAATAGCTGTTTCGAGGGGTTGCAGCGGGCGTGGGCAGAGGCGGCGTTTGTAGCGTGGCTGTTCGAAACATCTCCCATGCCATATTGAATTATCAGCCTAAAAACGACCCTCCCACCCGCTCCGGTGCGAAGGGGCTGGGGCTGGGCGGTGCGTGACACGAGGTGAGTCAGTCCTCAGCAGCCCGGCAGCTTCTGCGGGTGTTTTCTCGATGCCACAAGCCCCCGTTTTCCCCCCGTGTCTGGGTTGCAAAGGGCTCAAGGCATCGCCGGACGCCTGTTTGGGCCGGGGCACGGCTTCGCGCGGAGGAGGTCAGCCCCGCGGTGCAGGGGACGGGGACGCCGTACCCCCAGCCTGGTCAAGCTTTCCCAAGTCAAGGTTGTCCTTGGGTTGTTTGCGGGCGACATCGAAGCTGCGGAGTTGACCGATTCGGGTGGGTTTGGGTTCAAAATGGGGTTTTTTGGGTGCGATGTAGCGCGGGCGCGCTGGGCTTCGTGCCCGCGTCCCGACGGCGTCGGCAAGGGTTGGGTGCCGGGGGTCGCGTCGAGAAGCCCAACAACAGAGCAAGGCCTGAACGGGCGAGGACGGCGGGGTGCCCTCCTCGCCTTAATTACGTTGCGGGTGCTAATTACGCTAATAATAACGGCTGTGGATGAGCGCAGAGGCGGCGCGGCCGGAGGCTGAGCGATCACCGGGAGGAGGGAGAGGCGGCAAGAGGCGAAGGAGGCAGCGACGCCAAAGGGCACTCGTCTTTTTATAGCTTTTTTCTCTTTTCTGGAGGAGAGGGCGGGCGGGAGGGAAGGGGGGGGAGGCAGCGCCGAGCCGTAGATGAGCAAAACGGAAAGAGAAAGATAAGGGAGACACGACGCCGAAAAGGACGTGGATTTGCCAACGCCCCCCCACCCCGCGCTTCTTTTGGAGAGAACCGGCCGGCGTCGCGAGCCGAGTCGGTGCTCCGGAGACGTCTGGGGACCCGGGGTGAGCCCCCAGCGGGACCCCGCGCCTGCACGGAGCCGGGTACCCGCTGGGCTCGGAGACGCAGAGATTTTAATAAAAGTTGGAAAAAAAAAAAAATAGGAAAGGTGGTATTTTAAGTGCGTACAAGCCGCCTTGCGCCGGGGCACGGCAGCGTTTCGCTGGGTTCGCCGTTGTCAGCATCTGCCTGCACATCTGGACGCGGCTCGGGCTCTGCGGTGCGGGGAACGGGGCGGAAGAAAAGCAAACAAGAGCTTTTGCTTTTTTCCCCCCCTTTTTTTTTTTTTGACAAGGAAAATGCTGCCCAGCTCCGGTTCCCTTTCCCCGGGGTGAGTCCACGGGGGGGTGGATCTGGCCCAGCATCGCCACTGGGGCACAGCTGGTTTGGGAGGGGGGAAAGAGCCCAGCCCCAGATGTTGCCAGGATCTCTGGGGGGGGCAAAGCCGATTTAAGATGCTCCCATCCTCACCCGCTTCATTTTTTAATAACTGCGGGTTTCTTTAAGTATATAACACCCAGAAACAGCGCCTTTGGGGGTAAATATACAAATATATATATATACACACATCTTGATCTCAGAGGTGTGCAGGGCTGGTTCTGCACCACGGGCTGGGTGTTTCCGTGTGGGGTTTTACCGTCCATCTCCATCTCTCCATCCCTCCGGCCGCGCTGTTATTTTTGGATTGCGTTTCACGTCTCCCCAGATGGAAAGCCTCACTCCCCCGGGGGGCAATAAAATGGATTTAAGGAAAAAAAAAAAAGAAAAAAAAAGAAAAAAGAAAGGTCTTGACCCCATCAGTAAAATAGTAACTGCGTTTCTGGGGGAGAAAATCCTTTTACGAGGCGGGGAAGAGGAAATTTGGGGCTGGGGGGATGGAGCCGGAGGGAAAATGGGGATCAAACGCACTAACCCCATTCATTTATGGACTGTTGAAGGTTACAGTAGCACGAGGAGGGGATATAATTACACCAGGCTTCGTTAATAAACCGCTTCTCAACGTGCGGAAGGGCAAAGAGGGGATGAAGGCGAAGTCCTTGGTCCCCAGGATGCTCCGGCCCTTCGCCGCTTGGCAAAACAGGCGGAGAAAGGTGGAGGGTTTTTGCTTTTTTATTGGTATTTGGCTTGAATTGAGCCCAAATTGCTCCTTTCTTCTGAGGCCTCGAAAATATTTTCTCATGGAGGGGAAGGTCTCGCGGCTGATCGAAAAAAATAATTAACATATCCGTGGAAAATCGGGATTTTCCTAAATGCAAATTGTCACTGGAGTCGGACGCTTTCTTTCCAACTTTCCCATAAAAAGAAAGCCGGAAAGTTTGAATATTTCCGATCCTGGAGGTTTCTGGTTTCTAAAGAAAAGCCTGTTTTGGGAGGCGAAGCGAGTGGAGAGAACGGGGCGAGTTTATTTTCATCCGAAGCTGCTGATGCTCCTGGGCAGAGCCCTGCGAGGGGCAGAGCGGGGCTGGCGAGGGCGCCTATAGATGCGCTTTATCGAACATATTCTCTATTATTTATTTATTCAGCCTTTATTGGGGCCCTTGAACAGGCAAGGCGGCTTCTCTTTTCAACGGGCAAAGCACAACTTTACAGGGGAAAATATCGGCTGCCTTCAGAAAAGGGGGACTTGGTCAAAACACGCAACGGTTTGAGTTTTTGGAGGTGAACTTGACCTTTTCAGCACCGTTTCCTCCCCTGACTCATTGTCAGTCAAAGTTTCCCTGGACACGAGACTATTTTCTTACAGGTTTAATACCAGCCCCTGATATACCGCACCAAAACCCTAAAAATGAGCTCCAAAATCCTCCAATAAAGGTGAAATATTGTAGCGGGCCGTGGTTTATCCCATCCAGGCGAGCAAGTCACGTCCCCGTGCCGTGCCTCAGTTTCCCTATTTCTACAAACAAGGGGTTTTTTTACCCTTACAAAGCGCGTCGTGACTTCGTGAAAAATGATGCAATTAAAGGCTTTGATCTGCAAATGGATTAAAATCCCCCGAACTGAAGCTTATTGCAGCACCTGGGCCAGGAGCTCTTGCGTTTTCAGCTCCCACCTCAACGCCTTTCAACAGGTTTACACCGATTTGCAAGTTTTTGCAGGGAAGATGCTCCGTCTCTATTTGCAAAGAGAATCCGGAGGAAGGACTTGAAGCCCATCAAGCCATTTTTTTTTGCCTCGGAACATTGCGCTTGAATCGTCCCCCAGGTTTCTCCACTGTATAACCGCGCAAGAGCCGGAGCAGGAGCACCAACCCAACCACCGCCCTGGTATCGACTCTTGCGGTTCTTAGCTCTCTGCACCTATTTATTTTGTTTTGCCTATCGCAGGGTCCTCCGTTGCTATTCAGCCCTTTATCTTGATCGCCAGCGCTTCGCTCGGCTTCTGGGCAAAGCATCTGCAAAACACAACAAAACACCAAAAATTTTTTTTTTAAAAAAAAAAGCCCTCCTGCCTTTAAAAAAAGGAGCTGTTACCAACCTGCAAGCAGAAATGAGACGGGGAGCTCTTTTCACATCTACCCGAAACCGATATCACACTTACCTCTGAGTCACCGCGCTGTTTGCCTCGGTTTTTCTGGGTGTGCATGGTAACACTCAGGATCTCAGCACGAGAGGACTCGTAGAAATCTCTTTGCTGCATCTACAGGAGGTGCTTTTCAGAGAGGTGCAACGTAAAAGAGACGCTCGAAACAGCCGGCGTGTCTCGTTGCATGGAGAGCGTCCTCCCCAAAAGCCTCCTCTGCTTCGCTGCGGAGCGTCGCGCACGCTATGGCCCGATACCATAAGAAATGTGGGTCCCTCATGGGCTCCAAGACGCAGATTTACGAGCCGAGCAGGAGCTGCGCCCGTTTGAAAAGTTGCCGTTTGCAATGGTAGAAACTTTGGTTTTAACCAGATTTTGGCTATTAAATGTTGCGCTGATGCTGGACCTAAAAGCAGTCCCAGATGCTCCATCACCAGCTCGAGCCATTTCATGCAGCTGAGCCCTTCTTTTTCTCTCTTTCTCTCTCTCTTTTTCTCTCTCTTTCCCTCCTTTTTCCTCTTTTTCACTCTTTTTCTTGTTTTTTTTCCTGCGAGCAAGCTACCTGCAAGGTGGTTTCGGAGCGGCTGAACCTGGGTGCGTGAGTCAGGCGTGGGAGGACCGTCTTTCAGTTCGCGGGCAGCAAACTGCTCTTCGGGCGTGGGCTTTGCAGAGGCATCGCCAAAAGTCGCTTGGACTTGGGCAACGAACTGCCGCTTCCACCCCTGCAACCGTCCCGCGGCGGGATTTTTTACGAGCCCTTGGTTGCCTGCGGAGCAGAGGTTCACTCAACCCCATCTCCTAAATCATCCAGAAACCTCGATGCTTTGAACTATCTGCTCTTCATAATATCTATCACTTATTGCGGGGGTTTATTTCTGTCCTCGTGGTGGATTAAGTCCCTTTTTTGTTCTTTATCCTCCCCCGATTCTGCAAATATCTACCCAGGGCTGTCGACCAAACCACGGGAGGGCAGAAGGTGCTGGAGAAGACTGTGGGAAAGGGGGATGCAAATAGGAGAGCTTGAATTTTGGTCCTCACTTGGGTGCTTTTTGCTTCTCTGGCCTTTTCCCACCCTGTGCCGCAAAATAAATCCACACGTTAATAAGAAACAGCCTCAATTAATAAGAAATATCCTCAGCAGCGGGGTCCAGGGCAGGGGAGATGGTGAGGAGTTTGCAGGCGACGCTGCTCCTGGTATTTGCCTAATGGGCTACTGTGCATCTTCCTAACAGGATCCGATGGGATCTTCTCCGGGAATCTTCGCGTTAACCCTTTCCCTCAGGATCGGGATGACAAATGCGGCGGCAGAGGTGGAGCCTGGCTCCCACCGGGATGCCAAAAAGCCTTTGCAAAGCCGCCCCGCGCGTGAGGAGCCGACCCAGAGCGTCGGCCTCGACTTTCCCTCCACGCCTGAATTTATCGTAAGACGTTTTCACCTACGAGCATCCACGAGGGAATAAGCGCTGGAAAACGATGCTTGGCCGAAGGCTGCCACCAGGCAACGATATCGGCCAAACACATGAACTAATTCTGGGGGAAAACCAACAATTCCTGCTTACACCTATTTTTAAAAGCCTCGTCTCCGCGAGGCGGTTAATTATAGCGGCACGCGGTTGTAAGCGACGCCGGCCACCCCGCACCGCTGCCGTGCTGCATTTCCAAGGGGATTTATGCGTCCTGCCTGGCCGGGAACGGATGATGATCATCTCGGAGCCGGGATCCGGAGGACCGAGCCTGCAAACAAGCGGGTAAATCCCATCTGCGCTGCTCCAGCCGCTGCGGGGAGGCCGCGGTGGGGCTGGGGGTCCTGTTTATTGGCAGGGTCCTGACCTCCCCCGCCGCCCCGTTTATGACCCCCCCGGGACCTCCGCATGGAAAGGGGATTTGTAACGTAACGCTAACAATAACACAGCGCAGACAGCCGTGACAGGGTTGTGTTCTCCTACGCGCCGCAGCTGGCTCCCCGCCATGGGGACGTGCGGGCGAAGGGGCGAGGAGGGGGACGCTCGGCACGCGGCTCATCGGCGGAGGGGGTTTTCTCCCCGAGTTTTGGCTCCAAGCTTGATCTACTCCTTTTTTTTTTTTTTTTTTTTAAATTCGATTTTAAAAGAGAGGAAGCTCCTGGACGCTGGGGCTGGGATTGCGGTGGCACGGCACGGCCGCGGTAGACGGCTGTTCCGTGCCGAGCCCCATCCGAACATGAGTGACAATAAAGAGCTTCCCCGAAGGGTTTCGCCTTGGCTTGGTGAGCAAGTTCAAGTGGTTTCTTCTCTGGAAACATCTTGCTCTTCCCCTCTACTTATCACAGGATGAAGGAGGGAAAAAATGAGGAGAAACGACCGGATTCTGGGAATGCTGCAGATGGAGAACCCAGCCCAGCACTGCTTTCGCATCCGTTTGCCAGCCCAGATGATTCAGGGTGAAGAAAGCAAACCCCGGGACTGCCAAAGAGGAAGGAGAGGGATGGAAAGGGGCCTGGAGACACAGCCCCATGTCTCCACCTCTCTTTACTGACCGCAGGCAAGTGCCCGTGCTGCCGGCAATTTAGGATGGAAACCTGTGGGCAAAGGGCGCCCGGCACGTTCACATCCAGCCACCAGCTGAGCTGCGGATTTCCAGAGCAGCCAAATCCTTCCGTGCCTCAGTTTCCCCAGGAAAGCATCACGCGTGGCGGTGTGGATCCCATCTCTTCATCTCCATGTGCACCCTGGCATCATTCCTTGATTTTCATTGTTGAATGAGAGATGCTGAACTATGGGAAATTAAATACTTTGGCTTTTTTCTGCACTTTTGGGCTCTTTTTCTACTCCACCTTCAAACTGAAACCTTTGTATATGCAAAGAGTCCAGCTGGTCCAGCCTGGCTGGTTGCGATGAAGCTCCTCTCATGGCAAATCCATACCGAAGGCAAGCGGCATCGCCAGCCTTCCCTTCTCCCCCCCGCCCCCCCCGGCGTGGGGAGGACCTCAAAGTTCATGAGCTCTTTTTGTACATCCTCTGGGAACGGGCAAGGATTTTCTGAGCCCTTGAGGTGCCCCGAGGTCATGTTTTGGAGGTGGAGTCAGGTCTAGAAACCTCCTCAATTAAAAAGAAAAGCAAGTTGAGGTTCATCTGTAATGATGGGATTCCGGGAACTGGGGCTTTTAGGAGAAATATAAAGAGTGAGAAACACAAAACCAGCCCAAGTAACCTGGCATGGACGGGCACATTCAGCAGGCTGACAGATACAGAGAAACTTCACTTGGCCTTTAGAGTTCTTTCAAGCTTCCAGCTTTCGTCAAAATGAAGCCAAGTAAGGTTTGCTTTTGATCTTGAAATGCAACCGAGAGATGCTCCCCAAATCCTCCCAGGCCTTTTGCACCCCGAATTTGCAAGGAGGCTGTAACATCTGCAGGTCCACCCCATGCACCCACATCTCCCCCCGCCCCCAGCAGTATTTCCATCCATGCTTTCTCCTGCAGCAGGAGCCTGCAAGGGTACTGTTATGAGCAATCTCAGCGTGGCGAACCCGCAGTCACGTCTCTGGCTCTTGGTTCAGCTGAATTTAGGTAACGCGTAGCCCGAGTGATGTGGTCGGACTTTATCAGGCTTCTCTGAAAAGTCCCCCGGAGCTGCAGATGCGTTGGGTTGGGCTTCGAGTATGAGTATGGACCAGATGGACATCAAGAAATGACACTCGGTGGTGGAGCACCAACCTGAGGAAAGCCAGGAGCTGGTTTCAGAGTAGCTGTGGGGTTTTTTAGCAGTAGGTCACTGGTAAAACAGAACTGGGTGCCCAGGTAGGAGGAGAAAATGTCCCTACGGAGCAGGGAGCACATCATTTCCATGGGCATATCCACAGATAAGTGAGCCAGGACCCACCTCACCGTAGTTACAAGTTTCCATCGTGATGGTAGACATATCTCCCTCTTTCCATGCATCCCATCTTCACTGGTTGAGGAAACCAGGGGCGCCTGATGGGCCCAGAGGTAGGAGGAGCGCAGAAAGCACCCCCAAACGCAGTGAAACCACCCTGAAACCCCAGGATAAACCAACCGAGGACGTTCCCACTATACCCGCGTCACCCAGCACAGCCGTTGGGTAAGGTCCTAAACGCTCCACGGCAGGGCCGAAGCCTGCCACCTCCCTGCGGACACCGTCTGCGAGGTCTTCAGCTGCAGACTGTCCGTTTTTCGGCACGAGGCTCGGCTCGGCGGTCGGTCTGTCGAGATTTGGCCACGGTGCTCAACATCCCCCATCCCCAGGGGATTTCTGGTGGCGTGGGCACCCCACGGCTCCTTCCTCCCACCCTGTTGCTCCCACGCTCTTTCTCTTGGCACCATCTAGTGGTTATAGGCACGGAGATGCCTCCTCTGCTCTTGGGTTGGGGAGAGAAGGCCACCTCCTCCTCTTCCTCCTGCCTCCAGCCCAGCTTTGCTCCTTTGGGATACTTCGGGATGGGATGCTGGATGCACGAAACCCAAACCCTAAAAGATTAAAGGTCTTAGGGAAAGGGAAGAACCCAACACTCCCGGCTCGAAGGGTCCTTGGAAGCTCCTTCCAGCTGACCTGAGGGGTTAAATTTCGACGCACGCGTAAACTGGTGTGAAACACATATTTCCAAGAGGGAAGCGTCTCTCTTGCTCTCCCTCTCCACCGGCCCGTAAAGAAATTCCGCAGAAACAAAGTTTCCGCTTGGATAACCACCTAAAATTGCGGGGAGGCTGAGTTTTCTCACTGCGGATGCGTGTCGGGGGTTTTACGTCCAGATCAGTGCACGCTCTCTTCAACGCCCGCACGGTCCATCCAAGCCCTCGTGGACCAGTTTTAGGGCATCTTAAGCAGCAAAAAAAAAGCAGTTTCCTCCATCCGGCACCGAGTTCTGTCCTTCCAGGGTTGTTTTCTAATAAATTAAAAGACAAACACCCACCTGCTTGTAAAGATATATTCCTTAGAGCCAATGTTTGCAAGTGATGCTGATTTAGGAGCCTATAATAATGCTGATAAGGCGGCAGCTCTTAGCAGAGTTTACCTAGAAAGATGCTGGTTGCATTTTTTTTTTTAATGAAACCTTCAAAATCGTCCCGCAAAAAGGTTTTCCTTAAAAATACAGAACTGAAGAGCTCACTTCTAATTTTTCAACGCATGACTATGGGTTTCTGTGCTCCTCTCAGGAAATTCCAGACGAAGGAACATATTTCATTCAGGGAAGAAAAGCCAAGTGTGAAAGGAGAAAGCTGCTAGAACATTTTCACTTAGCTCAAGGGCTTTGAAACCCTCTATGTCTCTATTTCTTATAATCCTAGCAAAGGGCTTCCACTTATCCCCGAACCAGAAGCGCTGCCCAAAAGGTCTAGGGATGCGTTTCCATCTGCCGTGACATCCTCCAGACACGGAGCCTCTTTGCTTTGCTGCTGATGTTCAGCGTAAGCGGTAGCTCCGTAGCACCCCAAATCCCCCGACGAACATCAAATGGAGACGGGTGGTGGGAATGTTTGCAAGGAAAGGCTTTTTTTTTTTAAAACTAAACCCAGAAAATGTGATTTCTGCTGAATCCGAGGGAGAGCAGCGCTGGCCGGGGGCTTGCAGGGGAGGAAGGGGGATTTAGCTGCGTGTCTGCAAGGCATCAGGAGGATGCTGCGGGCAGCGAGGGCTCCTGCGAGTGATGGATTGCCTACGGGGGCCGGATCCGGGGTGATGGATGGAGCTGGCCAAGGGTGTCTGCAGGCAGGCTGTGAAAGCTTCGCGAGCGTTTTCATCCCAATCCTTGCACTCTGAGTAACCCGAAAACGAGCTCCCGGTCCCCCTCCAGACAGGGAGATCCAGGCAGGGAAGCGCCCGGGCGAGCGGAGACGGGAGCTGCAACCCTTCTGCACTAACGGGGTGGAGAAGACCCTTCGCTCAGGTCCCAAAACAAGGCAGATTAGTGGATCCCGCTGCCCATCACCTTACCAGACCTTCCTCCCATCGCCTCCAGGCTATTTGAATCGATCACTAAAGTGTGGCAGAAAAAAACCCCCAATTCCGTCATTTCCTATTATTCCGAAATAAAAAGCAAATGTTGGGTCGTACGGCCCAGAGTTCAGATCAGGGGAAAATCCACAAATCTCTTGGCCGTCTGGGATCTTTTGTTTATCGCTGCACTTAATCCCATTTTTGGGTCTCCCGGGCTCAGGCTCGAAAGAAAGATAGATGAGGTGCGTCAGAAGCTCACCTGATTAACTTGGCTAATTCAATGATTTTATTCTTTTCCAAGGCTGGTTTGGAAAGGGAGAGGGAGGAATTTATGCATGCAGAGTCCCAGCCTCATCAAGGTGAAAGAAAAGGGCTTTTTTGGTGGGTTTTATTTAATTTTTTTTTGCAAAGGACAGTCTGCAGGGAGGATGTCAGCAAGAAAATGTCGGATAAAGATTAGATTTTCATCGCACTTCAGATTTGGCTGGAGCCAGCGCATCGTGCTGCCACCCCCTGCACCACGCGGCGCTGCAGAAAAAGCAGCTTTTCCCGCGGACGCCCGTGAAATCTGCCGTGTAGACGGAGATCAGCCGTTGCGGTGACATGCACGCCCCATTTCCTCTGCTTTTTCCGAACAAAAAGGTGAAAAGAGGACACTTCACCGTGCTTTTTTTGAGGACGGTGATACGGCACTCCTGCCGACCCCAAAACGCTCCCCGGCGTGTCCAAACCGAGACGCGGATTTCACGTGGGCGCTGTCTCCCATCCCAGCTGAAACCCCCCCCAAATTTCCCCCAGGACTGAGGGAACCAGGACTTCTCCTTGTATTTTTTCCCATGTGGAATCCAAGCCCTGCAGCGGGCAGGGCGGAGGGTGCTGCGGCCACGTCTTGCTCCCACTGCAGGCTCCGGGGGAGGGATGGGGAGAAACCGCGAAGGCAGACCTGAGGACTGTCAAAACTTGCCAGAAGTTGGGTCCTGGAAAGGAGAACGGATTAACTCCGCTTCCCAGGATGGAAAAAAATCCTCCTGTCCAAACACTTGACATACACACGCGTTTTTAGGCACCCTGGCAAGGGAGATGCAGCAAAACCCCCATCGCTGGAGGCTTCATCCCAAATTTTATCCCCCATCCCCGGGGCACCTGGGCTGTCTTACTGCACATGATCTATTTTAATCGCTGAGGCTCGCCGGGTCCTGATTCCCTCCCCCCCCAAAAAAGCCATCCCCTCCCATCTGGTTTGGGTTAGGAGTCCGTCTGCCGAGCGCATCGCCGGGAGGGGGCTGCGAGTTCAGCCCCTCCTCGAGCGATGGGAGCCCCGGGGTTGCCAGCGGGGTCTCGGCCCCAGCCGCTCGCACCCCTCGCCGTGCCCCGGTTGCCCCCGTGCAACAAGCCGCCGCCTCCGACATCTGCTTCCAATCGCTTCTTCATCTGACCAGCGCTGGGAAAAGCCAAGCTTTCGCTGCGGTTCGGGGTCTTAAAGGCACCGTATGCCGACAAAACCCACCCCCTGCGCCTGCTCTGAAGCCACCCAGGTTAAAAAACCCCGCTCCGGCAGGTTTTTGCCTTTATTTCATAGCAAAGTGGGATCTTTTTATCCCGGGTAAAGCAAGATAGACCGGAGATTTTCTCAAATATTCAGCTTTTCTCCATGCCTGGGCGCCGGGCCTCGGGCTTGGCTGCAGATGAAGCGATGCACGTGCCCACGTGCTTGCAGAATTTGTGCCTTGGCGATTCCTTAGGGACGGTCCTGCAGAGGCGCCCAGAGGGCAGATCTCTGAGCTGCCTTTAGTTCTCGCCCCGTGTCACGACAGCCCGTTCGTGCTCAGCCCATCCTCGGCGTGGAGCTGAGGCCCGACGCGCCGAAAGCGGCATCCCACCTCCTCGCGGCGAGACGGCGGTCACAAGAGGGAGACAAAAAGCCAAGACCAGCCGTAGATTTGGGTTGAAGACCTGTTTTTGGGGGGGAAACAAAAGGAAAATGTTGCATTTCTGTGATGAGAAGCACAATGTTTCAGCTCTTCTTGTACTGGGGGTTGAGCAGGGAAACGGACCCAAACAGCCCCTGGAATTCAATATTCATTTTTCTAATGGATTAGACTAACGGATCAAACCAGATTTTTTTCTCTTGGTGAATTAAATCCCTTACCTGAGCAGCCCATGAGCCCGACCCGAACGTCAGGACTGCAAGGAGGGAGACAGAAGCCTTTTTTTTTTCCATGCACAAAATACACTTGGCCTCTGTTTAAAGCGAATTTCCGCAGCTCTGCAAAAAGCAGGCGGCTCTATCAGGGCTGCACCCCCATCGCCTCGATCCCCTCCTGCACCCGGCGATGCTCAGCAGCACCCATCGCCCTCCTGCTCCGGCGAGGCAAGTGGGTCCCGGCACGGATCCCGTTTCACGGTGCGGCATCCGAAACCACCGCGGCCTCGTCCCCCTCGAGCATTAAAAGCTGGAGAGAGCATAAAAGACCCGTCTTTAAACCGCTCAAGATGTACTCAAAGCGTGGCTGCAACGAGCTGTGAAATCTCAGGGCAGAGCCAGGCCTGGGAAAGAGAAGGGGAAAATCTCTTCCAGAGGTTCAGAGGGCCCAAAACTTGCATTTTCGTGGCAAAAAAAAACCCAGCAGCGTGTGACTCCGCAGCAGGAAAACTCTTCCTTCCCCCTGCTGTGAGCGGGATGAAGCCCTGGAGAAACCTTCTGATGGGGCTGCTAGCTAAAATTAGCCCGGCGAAAGCTTGGGAGATGGGACAGTGCGAAAGCATCTGCGTTGCTGGAAGAGGCTGAGCCGACCGTGGGCTTCGTGTGCGGGGTCCGAGAGGGGCTCGAGCCGTTTGGGTTGGCAAGTTTTGCTTTATTTGCCCCCAAATTGAAATGCCGGCAGACGGCGGGTCCTACCCGCTGCCTGCCTGCTGATCCGGCGGGGAGAATTACTGCTGATATTAATAGCTGCCCTTGATTTCAACTTGCTGACACCGTGAAGATGGTTTTAATTAAAACTCATTAGCAGTAACCTGTTCCTGAAAATGAGCGTAGCTAACCCAATTACGGAGCCGGGTCCTTGACGATGCTGCTCTTCCCAGAAACCCGTCCTGGGTACACGTGTAAATCCTCACCCCGCTCCTATTCCCAAAGCTAAGGAGGGCGGAAAACCCGCAAGGAAAGCTGAAAATTTGGGGTGCTGCCTGGCTTGGGGCGCTGGAGCACAGGGAGGGACGATGCTGTCGCATCCAGAGGACAACCCTCTCCATGGGACCCGTCCTTGGAGAGCTGCGGGCTGCGCAGAGCGGCGATTTGAGCTCTGCGGGCAGTTTGGGGTGCGGAAGGGCAGTTTTGGGTAAAAATTTGAGCTTATCTCCTGGGCATGACCTTGAGCCTGGGCTGTGACGCTCAGCTCTGGTGCCAGCTGGGACTCCTCCGCACAAAGCTTTCCTCCGAGCAGACACGGGGGGATGCTGTCAGGGAACGGCACCAGAGCCAAGACTCGCTCCGGGGAACGGGAAACCCCACCGAGAGCTTCGCCGGCTGGACAAACCGACCTCGGCACGCGTGTCGGCCGCACCCGCAGGTGAGCAGGTCCCGAGAGCCGGCGCCGGGGGGTCCGAGCATCCTCGGCATCCCCAGCGCTGGGCTTTTTTGGGTGCCTCCTCCCCATCCCGGCCTCGCGCCGGAGCCTTGGGCAAGGAGCAAAAATTATGAATGGCTCCTTCTCCCCCCCGCCGCCAGCCCCTTTCGCTGCTGCTTCGCCATCCCCCACAAGCAGCTGTTTCCTATTACCATAAAAGCTGACAAGGTGCAGGGCTGGAGCGGAGCCTCCTTTGGCAGGTAATTTTGATGAGAGGCAGAGGGCCGGGGCCGGGTGTCTCTGATGGGTTTCCGGGGCTGTTATCAGCCCGGCGCACCCCCCTCTCGTCTGCGTGCCGGACCGTTTGCCATGCCGGGGCGGGGGGAGTCGCGGCGGCTTGGCAGCACCTCGTTTGGCAACGGGGACGGGGCATCCCCAACGAGCAGCTCAAGCCCGTGGGATACCTCCCAACACTGTCGCTTTTGGGTTCAATCCCCGCCGGTGAGCGTTTCACCTGTCTTCAGGAAATATATCCCCGGCGTGCTCGACTCAGACACATTTACAACCTTTTATCTCCCGGTGGCAGAAATAACACAGCTGTGTGTTGGAGAGGGATAATCTGCTCAGGCCTTCGGCCGCCCCGGGGTTTCTGGCTGTGTCAAGAGTACGGTACCCTGCCCTCTCCCCTCGGCCGTGCACAGCATCCTCACCCGCGCCAGGGATGCAGGCCAGCGGGCGCTGCCGGGGTTCGGGTGGGATGCGCAGCCCAGCCGGCTCTCCGGCTTTTCCCCGACAGAGCATCTATTCATGCAGGAGGTCAGCTTAGGCTGCGAGGCCAGCCAAGGCTTGAGGATTCAATATATTTATTAAATAAATCAAATGAATAGATACTCCGTCTTCTGGGTGCCTGTTGATTCGCTTCCGCAGTCCTGGATGAAAGCAGCACCGTTGCTTGCAGCACGACCGGTACCCCTGTGCCCCCAGACGAATTAATGACCTCCTTCCCAGTCAGACACATTAAACATCATTTTGTAGCTCTGCCCAGGGACTCGGAGACATGATTGAAGTCGCAGCGGCTGGAAAATGCACCGTGCTGCGGGGGAGAAGGACTCACTGGTGGGGTACGGGGGCAGCAAATGCAATTCGTCTTTGCCCTTGCAGGCTGCAAGAAGTTGTTGCCTTGTGTTAACTGAGTTTGGGGTACGTGAGCACGTGTGCACACACAGTCACGGCAAACGGCTTCGATTTGGTTCAAAGTTGGGGATCCTGAGTCAGAAAAGACATTGTCCTGCCCGGCTTGGCTTGGCAGGGGTCTGCATCCTCCCTTTCTCCTCCTCAGCCGTTGCTTCAGCTGAGATCATGACAATTTGGTCTCCCTAGAAACTCCATGGCCGGGCTCATTTGGTTTTTCCAAGCACGGCTTATCCATTTCAATTGTCCTTCATTAGCCGGTAATCATATAATTGCCTTCCCTTTAACTTCAGCCCAGGCTGTGCAGGCAGCTCCCCGACGCGCTGCACATTCCCCATCGCCAGCCTCATTAGCAGGGAGATGACATCCTTCTCTAACGAACTTTCCAGCTCTGCCCGCCCTGCCTGGACCCTGCTCCCTCTCCCAGCACCCAGGCAGCGAAGCTCAGATGAGGCAGGGGCAGATTTGGGGTTGCAGAGGGGTTGACCGGCGGAGGGGTTACCGCGCTCGCTTGCTTTCCCCCAAGGACACCTCCCCGAAGCGCGCGTGTCCTGCTCCCCCAGCCACCCACGCTCGAGTCCCGGTTGCAATCCTGTTTGCGTTTTGCTAATAAAACCCCCCGGTCCCCGTCCTGCTTAACGTCAGCCAGACCCCATTTCCACGTGCCTGATGGCTTCCAGGGCCGAGCAATACCTGGGTGTCCGGAGGAGGGAGGAGAGCTCCCGCAGCGAGCTCCAGGCTCGTTTTTTTCCAGATTTGCTTAATTTTTCCTGGCAATCCTGCCTCAAATTGCAAGGATGCTTTTTCCGGAGCCTGCCTGGAAACACGATGCTCCAGAGCATCTCCCTTCATCACCAGCACAAACTGGCTCTTGGTGGATCCAAAAGCTTCTTCTCCCACCTCTCACCCCCCTGGCAAATACCTCCCTGCAGCCTGGCACCGAGAAGAAGGAGGATTTGGGGCCAATTGCCTCTTTGTGGCGATTTAAAGGAAAATAACAGATTAAAATCTCACCGAGCTGGAAGGATCGAGTCCAAGTGCAACATTGAATGGGGCCTTTCACACTGAACCCTCTTTGTGCGGCTGCCGTGACCCATCGCCGCGCTGGAGGTTTTTCATACCGGTGTTTGTCAAGTGTCGGGTTTAATTATGTGGATAGGGGTGGTTTTTTATCCAAGGCATTATCTGCTTCTTAATAAACAGGGTTACAGGGAGAGCTAAAGACTGCAAAAATGGGGTGAGCTTCTCTATCTCACCGATACCGGGGTAGAAAGAGGAGTTTAAGTGCTCGGGGTCTGGCCAAGGGCGGACAGATGGAAAAAGCCAGACAAGCCCAAGGTGAATTTGTCCTCGGGAGGTGCCGAGTGAGATGCCGTGATGCCCTCGCCCTGTCCCTGCATCCCTGTCCCGGGGCAGAGTGATGGCTCGGGAGCTCTTTCAGAGGTAAAACTGCTCCCGAAGCCCGGAAAGCATCGCTCTGTCCGGAGCCAGAGTGGCTCCGAAGGTAGAAATGTGTAGGAATCGGCTCGAGGAGGGTGGTTGTCCTGCTTTGGGTGTTATTAACAGCAACACCCTACCAGCCGATGCTCCAGTAGAGTATCGCAGAGCCAAATTCAATGTCCTGTATATTTTGTGTGTGCATTTTTGGACGTATTTTTTTCCAAAGGCACCACTTTTTCCAAGAGCGGAACCACTTTCCAGTGCTCCCCAACCTCTTTGCAGCAGCATCGCCGTAGCTGCATCCTCGCGGCTGTGCAACGTGCTGAGCTCTCCCTCATTTGGGGGGATGGAGGATGCGTGGGGGTCCCAGGACCGTGTGGGATTTGGTCCTTAGGGAAAAATCCCACATGGTCCGATGAGAAGCTTGACTCCAGCGGTGGTCTTGGGCTTGAGAAGCACTTCAGGATGAAGGGAGTGATAGAAGTGTAAAATATTATGCTAAATAGCTCTGCGAGAACTCCTGGATGTTTTAGGAGCGCTGCCAGGCGACGAGCTGAATAAAGCCAAAGTCTTCCAGAGTATTTATTTTTTGAAGGCTTAAAGTTGTTTAAACAGTAAGGTCAGAGCAGATAACAAGGCCAGGAGCACAAGTCCCCGATTCCCATCCCCTGCACGCTAGGTGATACTCCACACGGAGCGCTGCAAAGCTGGTACCCCCCAAAAAAAGGGTGGCGATAGAAAATTTGGGGTCTGTCCAGCACATCGCTGTGTTATCCACGACGCGTGAGCCCGGCGGGTCTTGGGCCGCCCGTAACCTGCGAGCTGCAGCCCCGTGGTCCTGAGATGCTCCCGTGCCGCCTGGGTGGCCCAGGAGCCCCAGCCCCGCCACCTTGGGATCCCTCGTCTCCCGACGGTGGGGTACGGAGACGTAGCTCGGGGGACCCAGAGGACATGGAAGCAGCCGAGCCGGGCTGAGGTTGTGCTTGCAAAGCTCCCTCCTGTCATTTACTGATCCTAATCAGGCTGCAATAAAACCTGTGATTGCACATCTCATAAGCGAGATCACAGGGAGAACAGGAAATGAGCTAAGTTAATCAAATTAGATGAAAGACAAGGAAAAAGGAGTCTGAAAATCCCATCTGGGGAACAATTTTATTAGTGCTTTGCACTCCTGTAGAACATTTTTGATGGGGAGCGCTGGTGCATTAATTCATCCAGGCAGTGCCACTCAGCAGCCGCAGTGTCCGAGGCCAGCGGATGACGGTGACCATCGTTTCCACCACCACCAAAGTCCTGCTGCTTCGGGCTGTCCGAGAGAAAATCAAGACGTATTGCTCATTGCGACGTTCTCCCTTTGCTGAAATTCAAACAAACCTGCACTTCTCTTCCTTCGTAAACCACGGAGTTTCTCCTCTCTCCCATCAGAGTCCTTGCCCCGCTTGTGCTCTTCGCTTGTCCTGCTGTATTCGGCGTGATGGTGAGGAGCCAGACTTCTCCTCTCCCTGCTCTGGGTTACAGAAATGCAAACACATCCTCCTGTCTTGATCTCACATTTGGTTCCTTCTTCCTGCCTTTCTCCGGGTTTCCTTAACAGAAGGAATGAATATTTCATTACATTCCTTCTGACATTGACTTCTCTTGCAAGTCACCACAAAAGCCTGGCAAAAAGAGAGAAGACGAAGGCAAAGTATTGTGTGTGCATCGGATTAATCCCATAACTTTCGGACCACCCAACAATACAGAAAACAGGCTTGATGCTCGACAGCATTTTTACCTTTCCCGCTTCTATCCGTTTGGAGGTCCCGCTGCCCCGTGCAGGCTCATTTGCGGTCGACGGGTGACACTGAGCTTTGACAGAGCTGGGAGCTCGTGGAGGCTTCCCGTAGCTTTGCAGATGCGATGCCCGGGCCGTGTTTAGCAGCCCCTGCAGGAGACATCTCAAGGAAGCATCTGCTCTTTTGGCGTTGGGAAAGCTGGGTGCTCGTCCTCTTGAGGACCAGATGAGAGCCAAGCAAGGTGGTGATGGTTTGAAGCCAGACAAGGATACGCTGGTCCCATCTCTAAGAAAATAAAATAATAATGCCTTGGAATACCTGTGCCTGTGCGTAAACCAGGTTATTTTTCCCGTCCCTGTGTTGTGAGGGACTCAGAGCTGGTTAAGGGAGTCAGAGTCACGTTAAGAAAGGAGGAGACCTCTTTGGAAAAGCTTCCCACCTGCAGCTTTATTAATACATCCACATTAACGCGTTAAGATCCAGGGCTCCAGAGCCCCAGGTCAGCCCCCACCGCCTTGGCATCAGTTTTGGTAGCGATGGGGCTTGGATTTCATCCCGTTGCGATCCCACCCAGAGCTCGGGTTAAATACAGGGACAGGGGCCCAGGAGCCAACACTGCTCCCAGGCTTACGTTCCCAGGAGGTCTATGCGGAATCTGGCTTGACAAACACTGAAAGCAACCAGGATTTAACGAAGCGTTGACCATCACAAGAGCTCCTACGCTTTAGCCCACCAGGAACCCCCCCGCAACAGGTCTTGTAGCCCCCTTGACCTGCCGTAGCCCCATTTCCTTCTGCGTGCAAAGAGGGGGAAAGAGTTTGACTTGCAAATATCGTTTCGGTTCCTCGTCGAGAATTGAGCGTTGCGAGCGGCGCCGTGTTTCACCGGGGTTTCTCCGCCATCCGCCGCTGCCTCCGTGCCCTCCTGCACCACGCTTGCACCCAAAGAGGTGCCGCCCGCCTGGAGATGTCCGGGTTGCCGTACATGTCATGGACACATTCACTTCAATCACTTGCCGTGACCTCGGTCTCCAAATATCCACGTCAAACATCCCCATCCCCACCACCCAGCTGCCGCAGTCTTGACATATTACCCATTTATGGGCTTTTTTAGGGTCAAAAATCCACACTCGCCTTCAGTACCGAGTAACCTGGCAGAGGGTTGGGGTTTTTTTTAAAAATTTTTGCGTGCAGCATCTTTTTTTTAAAAAAAAAAACCCAAAACTTTGTCAGAAAGTGCTGGTTTTGTCACAAGTGAAACCGTTTGCAGGAAAGGGCTTTCAAACGAGCTTCCTGTTTCAAAAAGAAAATAAAAAAAAGCTTTTAGAATGTCCTGAAATTGTCAAAAACATCCTGTTTTGACATTCAAAGAAAATTTGTCTTTTGGTTGGCAGCGAGTTTGTTAAAAAATAATAATTTTCTGAAAGAGTGGAAAAAAAAAAAAACCCCGCCACCCCACCCCAAACCAAAGTACGCTTCAAAGATCTGGGCGAGCCCAATTAAAATCTGGGGCTTTTTGATTTATGGGTGTCGAAGTGGAGTCTGCTCGCTTTAGGAAGCGGCAAGGTGTTGGGTGTCTCGAAATATGGAAAAAAAATCCCGTCGCGCTTGGATCCCGTGCGTGGTTGACTCATCTGATACCGCTGGGATCCGGGTTTACGGAGGAAAATTCCAATAATAACAGCATTTATTCCGTGTAGGTCCTAGTTAGCAACAGGGACTTGCGTTATCCTTGGAAACCAATGCAATTCTGCTTTTTAGGAAATATCGGAGAGACGGGAAGAGTAGTTTTTAGGAGCTTGAATATGGGTTTGCTCTACCAAACGCCTGACTCCTGGAAGCTACTTGTCACCCTGAAAGCATCTCTGGGGTGTTCAAGATGGAGAGTGCCTTCGGATCGGGGCGAATCTGCCCAGTTTTTACACCCACCTTAAATCTGGGTGCTCACGACACCCGTTTCAGAGCCTGGATGTCGGAGACGTGGTCCCAAGGCTGCCGAGCCCGAGGTGTTTGGAGCCAACCGTGAGATTTGGACCAAACCACAGGAGCGAAAGCGTCAGCAAGGAGCCAAGCGAAGTTCAGGTCGGGTCAAAGCCAAGAGAATCGGTGTTACATGACGAATTAATTTATTTTCGGAAGTTAGCAAATGGTTCTCTTGACTTTCAAGAGGAGTTTGTTGGTAAAGGAGTAAACCCTGCGGTGCTGGCACCATTTTTAAGACCAAAATATCCTTGAAAAGTGAAAAAAAAACCCCAAACCAACACCCAAACATCCTTTTGGGAAATGGCAAGATGGAGAATGGATCGTCTGGACCTTTTTTTTGCCAAATTTTGTCAGAATTGTAAGTTCAGTCTGAGCTGGTGAATGGTTTCCTTGTGCACCCCACCAGCCTCCTCAAAATCTGCCGTATTTTAGCAAATCTGAGCACCTTACAAACACAGCAAACCCTACGGCATCGTCCCTGCTAGGTTTTAAATGCCTTTATGGCACTTGGAGAGGTTTTGGTGGTAAAATGGGATGCTAACAGTTAATGAATCCACTGATTTATAAGCCCTGACATACTAAATTCATTAAGAAAGAGTGGACAAAATGCAAATCTAGGACTAGAGAAGGAGAGCACGTTGCTAACCGGATTTCAGATGATGGATATCTAAGGTCGCATGTGATGAAAAAGCAAAGCTATGAAAGGTGTCTGCAGTCACAAACCAAAGTCTATTAAGCCTACTTGTTCTGGAGAGTATTGAACAAAGCTCGGGAGAAAAATTGGATAAAATAAATGCTTTTGATTTTCTAATGTGTTTTGAGCTAAGGCCAAGGGCTCAGATGGTTTTCCTAAGAATTACGCTCGGTTGTTTGCAGGGAAATAGCTCTTTACACTCGAACGATCTCTGGAGCTGGTGAAATGCGTCCCAGCTGTGGGCTGTTGAATTCAGATGTCACTTCGGTCTTAGCAAAACCTTCCTCCTTCGCAAAAGCAAATGGGTTGAGTCTTGAGAGTCCTTCATATTAAGCAACAGCCCTAAAAACGTGGGTTAGGTGCCGCATGAAGCCCGAAGTCCTCTCTGGCTTGGAGATGTTGCTGTAACTTGCCGGGGCTGTGCGACCTGTGAGCATCTACCGGTGCTGCAGGAGCAAAAGGAGGGGACCGGGAGGATGCCGCGAAGCAACCCTGCAGCAGAAGTGCAAAGCTGCTGTCGGACAATGGGGCAAAACCAGCTGGTTTGGGGGGCCCTGCGGACATGAGCACAACTCTCTGTGCCCTTTAGGGGTGCCAGCTTTGATGCAGTGGGCTCAGCAACGTTGCACCCCCCTAGGGAACCCCAAGTCTCATCTCTTCCACGTTCTCCTTTTGAAGCTTTGTTCTTCCCTCTCATTCCTTCCTCTATTTTTTTTTTCTTCCCTTCTCTCGGGCCAAACCCTTTTGCCAACATGTTTCCTGCTTGCAAATGAGAGCGAAAAGGAGGTTTGGGGGAGAGGAGCGATCATATGGACATTTCTGGGCCTCTGATAAAGGGATGGGGGGGTGCTGGCAGCTCTGTCAAACCGCGGCTGATGGTTTTGTGATGTGGGCTGTGTAATGTCCCATCTGGGAGAGAGCCGAGTCCAAACTCACCCACTCACATATTTTCCAGAGACGTGTTACTGCACATATGTTCAGAGGACAGGAGAAACCTGTTAAAGAGATAACCTCGCCGCATCCCGACGCCGTCCTCCTCCGAGCTCTGCTCCGCTTGCAGGATCCTTACGCTGCTCTCAGCCCCGCGGCCAGGGAGACGGTCAAGTCTTGCCAGAAAAAGAGAAGGGAAAGTGCTCGCCGGCGTCTGGCCCGCATTAACACCGTGTCAAAGCCCCGAAGCCGCTCGAGATCGGCCGTGTAGGGAGAGCGATGGGGTGAGATGAGGGGTCTACGCTGGGTGCGGCAAGTGGGTCCCTGCAGCAGGTTGTTAAGGGGGTGGCAATGCCATCCAGGAGGTGTTTGCGTGCTAGTTCTTGGCACCGAGGGCCGGATCCTGCCCTCGTATATGGCATTTGCAGGTTTTATACCCATATCCTCGAGAAAATGACGTATGGGAAAGAAGAAAGGCCGTAAGGTAGGGAAGGGCTCACAGCAAACCACCACCTCCATTTTGCAGAGCCTGTTGATGTTCTCAGCCCAGGGTGATGAGGCTGAAGAACAAACAGGCTATTAATTATCTCTTGGAGCAGCAGCTCTCAGGTCTGGACTAAAACCCCCTCGCCATAAATTCTATCTAAGTAGAGCAAGAAGCAACATGTACTCCCCCAAAGCCTTGGGAGAACCCTTCATTTTCTTCAGATCCTCAGCCGTGATTGATAAATCCCAATTTCCAGCAGCCTTTTTCTCCCTACATCCCTCCAGTTCAGCAACGTACTTCAGGACACACTAACAGCCCCAAAATATTTAAGGGTTGTAAACAAGAGGAGGGAAAACACTGGGGCATTGCTGAGAGCAAGCTCTGCTGAACATCCAGGGGATTGGAGGATGGGTATGGTGGGGCTGACATCTCAGATTATTGTGCCGAAGAGCTGCCATGGATGTTTTCCTCCTTGCACATGGATATTTTGCCATGGATATTTTCCTCCTTGCACGTGAAGACCTTAATGTGCATGGGTTTGCATGCTCTTCTGCAACCTCTTGATGACCCAGATGGTCTCTTCTGTCAGACATTTTATAAGCTTTACGAGTTTAGGAGCTTTAGGAGTTTTAGGTTCAGAGCCAAAGCTTTCAGTAGACCCCAAATTTTCTTTTTGGAAAGGCTGAGTGTCCATCGAGGCAGGAAAGATGCCATGGATGCTTCGGCACATGGATCACACGTGGCGCTTTAACCTGGTTCCAGCCCAGGCTATGGGTAGTTGAGGTGGTGGCACCTGCCTTGGTCCTATCCGAGAGGTGTCACCCAGCATGTCCTCGATGCAGTACATGGGAATGGCTTGGAAACGGCCCTTGCACAGCCTTGGGGGGGGGTGCAAGTGCTTGCCGCTGGATAGTCCAGATGGAGCTGGGAAACAAGGGCTTGGCAAGCGATTTTATCACCTCTACTCATCTCGGGGGCCGGCTGCCAGACTGCTCAAAGGTCAGGGAATTAGAGATGGATGTTCGAGGAGTATCGCTTGCTTCCCTCGCTCTGTTGTTATGGAAAAATGTTCTTGTTCATCCATTTCATTTTACACCAGGGTATAGCCTGGCTAGCCTGAAGTTGGCAGTGACCTCTTCTTGAAGCGCCAAGACGCTTTTGCAACATGCAATAAAATAAATCGCTTGAGCTAGCTGCATCGCAACTTATCCTTTCTCCCGCCTCGGCACCAGGAGACTGGAGCCAAAAAGCCATCGCGGCGGGGTGCTCAACCTGCGAGCCATCGGCCGCGCGTGGTTTTTGTGCGTCCAAGGCTAGTGATTTTATGGCCTCTTTGCTGCAGACCGTTAGAAGCCTCCCTGTGCTCTTTCTTTGCTCTTAATTGACATTAAATCATCCTCAGCTGATCTTCGCAAACAGAGGATCTGTGCAAGATGCAGGTAATGTAAAAAGTGGGAGGCTGCTTAGGCGAGAGGCTTGGATAACGTGCTTAGGACTAAGCTCCAAGCCACCAGCTATAGGGATATATTTGCATTCAGAATAAACTTAAAGAGGATAACACCAGGCACGTACTAAGCCCTGGCTTCCTCCTCCCGCAATGAGCATCCATCAAGGAGCTGTCCCGAAGTACTGGATCAAAATTTGCCCGTGGGAATCCAAACGGGAGCCGTTACAGGGTTCAAAAAGCCAGGGCTTGTCGATGGGGATGAGCGGAGAGGTTTGCCAAGCGACCCCGGGGCTAGGTGGTACTGCCTCCGGGCAGGGACACGCAGGTCGGCCGGGGCAGAGGCACCCAGCCAGCCCAACCGGCCCCTTTCCAAAGGCAGTTTGGATCCTGCGGGTCTGTGTGCTCGCATTCCTTACGCACGGGGTTGGAAAGCAGCAGCGGTTTTGCTGTTTGCTTGCTCTGCCGTTGGGCTGAGAGCTCCCACCTTGCAGCCTCTCCAGCCGTCCCGGCAGCGATGCTCAAGGCCCGGGGAAGGACCGGGGCTCCACAACCCCCAGCTCAGGGAGTTCAGCTGTGCTGGTCACCAGTGACAGATCATATCTGTCCTCAGGAGATGTTGTTAATGACTTTAATCAGTGAGCGGAGGAGCAAATTCCTCGCGGGCACTGGCAATGCAGCCAGGACCCACCAGGGCTCACATGGATGCCCTGGTATTACGTGGCTGCAATAGAAAATAACACCTAGTTTTCCTGAAAACATTCTTTCTGATGGTGATAGCTTCAAGGGCACAATAATACAGGACAGGAGACGACGTGCTGGGGCACCGAGTCCCATCCTTGCTATTGCGGGCAAACCCACTACGTAATAAACTTATCATGGTCCCCACCGGCCTTTTCCATGCAGCCAGTACTTAAAGCTCATGGTTTCCCGTAGCAGGGCCAGATACTTACCCATTTTTCCCACGACAGCACACTTGAGCTGCTGTGGGAATAGCTTTCCCTTCACATCCCGCTCACAAGCTCCCTGACCCACCCCTGCAATAACCCACTTCACCGGGGGCTTGGCACCACCCCATCCACCTTCGCACCAGCATCCCAAAAGCCCCCATCTCAAATAACTCCTTGGCTGGCTTTGCAAATCCATCAGTCCTTGCTTTCTGGAGCACCGTTCCAAACATCCAGCCTCAGATATTTCTGGCTCGCTGGAAGAGGAGCAAGAGCGTCCATTAATAAAACGGTTTCAATGCTTTTTCAACGGCATCAATACGAGTTAGCAGAACATTTTCACATCTTGTGCCGCGGAGAGCGGGGACTTTCTGCAGAGGAAGGCAGTGTCCTTGGATGTGCAGATGTTCTGGGGCTCTCTGCTATGCTAATAGTGCATGAAAGCAGCTTATTAGCATGCAGAGGGTAACTGCAAATCTGGGATTTGTTCACTTAGCCACCTCTTAACACATAGCTGTCTGGTTTGTGAGTTTGCATGAGGCATTCTTTGCATGCGTCTTGAATATGTGCAGAAATGTGCTCATGCAGGCTTTGATGTCTGCAATATTTAACATCATCTGTTTTCTGATCAACTTGTCTTCCGAGTTCAGCGTTTTCGTTCCGGGATACTTCTGCCTGGTGCCTACATTTCTCCCGACTTTGTGCAACATCTGGGGAGTTTAACACGTGCTCAGGAGGGCAGCACGCTATTAATTGGACATTAAGTGGTGGGCCATGTCTGAGGCCATTGCACATTGTATTAATTACTGAGTGGCTAATAACAACCTTCTGCCCCTGGTATTTATAGAATAATAAAATCTGTCCATGACACTGGCCTCACATCTGGTGAAACTGGCAAACACATTTTCATTTACCTCCCTTTCTCGAGCGTGCTAATAGCTTTCAGATTTCCAGGAGGACAACTGGAGATCTTAGAGCGTTACGGACACATTGCTAATGGCTCCGGAGTGAAGGGTGAGCTGAGATTTGCACTTCAAACAGGACAGAACCCCTCTATTCCTCCCCTTGCCTGCCGCGGCATCGTGGCTCCGGGGTAGAAAGCTGGGATTTTGGTGTGCTTCGCTGAACAAACTGTTTGCAAACACCACGGCTCTCGTTTTGAAACTTCTCCCTGTGTTGTTCCATAAAATAAAAGCATCCCTGTAACCATCAGTGTGTACAACACCCACGCGAGGGATGCTGAGCGCCGTCTCTGCAGGTGCTGGGAATGGGCGACCTGGGCCTGTATAAGGCAGATATCGCCCTCTCCCTCCGTAAGGAAGATTTGGGAGGAGAAGCGCTTTCAGGAAGGGCTAAGAGGGGACGCTATGCTGCTTCGGAGAGAGCTCCTTGCTTTAGGAAAAGCTGGACCAGGCTCTACCTTGCAAGGGGCCCCGCTCTAACCTAGGAAGGCCGAGAGGCAGAACTAGGGATGGCCGCAGGTCAGCGCAAGGCTGATGCTGCTCTATGATCTCCAGGACGGGCTCTCAGGCAGGGGTTGAAGGGTGCTGCCCCGCAAGAGGAGGGGAGCAGGGCCAGGGCAGGCTGCTGAGCTTGGGCGTCTTTGCTCCGAAAGGGAGACTGCAGAAGGACCCGTATTGGGGAAACTCAATCTACCCCCTCTTCTTCTTGAAATGAGTTGTTGCGGATGTGGGCGGTCTCCTAGAGTGCATTCCTGGCTTGAGCAGCTTTGAAACCTCACCTTAAAGCAACTGCTGAGGCACTTCTCCCGTGCCCAGCACGATGCTTTGCTCCTGGTTCGGTTCTTAAAGGCTCTTAGCAAGTCCCAGAGAAGTGGGCACCTCTGTGCTAGAGACAGGCTGGGGAAAGCTGCTCCAGGGATGCTTAGGTGGTGTCTCTAACCTAAATTAGTACGGACAACTTATGGGAAGGTAGACACAGGGAATACGGTTTTATCAGGTCAAATATTACAGACTGTCTTGACCAGTTTTGGCCCGAGGTCAATGCTACCATGCAGAAACCCCAAGGAAATGAAAGTCCCCAGGGCAGCGTGTTGTTTGCTGCTGTTTTCTGTTGTAGTTGTGTTCCTCCACAGTCGTCTTGCTGGTTCAGAGAGCCTGAACTGCTGATCTCCAGGCCCAGGCTCCCAAATAACCTGGAAGCAACGGGGTTGGAGGATGGTGGTGCAGTTACAGGGTATTTGCCTATACCTCTGCAAGGACTTAGCTGGCCAAAGAAGTGCTCTTCTCTAAAGCTCTTGGGGAAAATCTGCCGCGGGATTTGGTTTTGCCCTCGTACGAGCAGCGGGGAATAGGTTAAGGACGGGGCGTTCATAAGCACGCAGCAAAATCCTCATTTCCCAGGAGATTGCTAATAATGTCCGATCTGTCCAAGCTGCTCCGCGCACATAGCTGGGAGGATGCGTCCTGCCGTCTTCCCCCCTCTCCTCCCTCAAACAACCGCTGTTCTCCAAGATAGAGCCCCAGTTTGTCTCCGTTACAGCCCCGCACGAGCCCGACTCGCCCGGAGGAAGTTATATCACCCTCCAGGAATTGCTCGGCGAATGCGACGCGCTGAAGGTATGTGCCGCTCGTAATCATCTTTGGCGGTGGGCCAGGGTCCCCCCCCTCCCCGCTATCAAAGACTCTCTGTCTTCTTGCCGGTCGGGAGGGCATGATGTCATTCAGACACCAAAGCGCGAGCCACGGGAAAATTGAGCGCTTCTATAATCGCCTCGTCGCTTAGTCAAAATCTGTCGGTTCCTAGCAAAAAGCTTCCCATGGCCATTCACGGGGTCTTATTATTGGAGAAGTGGCTGGAAATAGCCTCCCTGTTGCTGCTTGTGGGGACGAAGGTCGCTGAGACGGGGCGAGCCCCTGCACGCGGGAAGGAAATGGCTCCCAACGAGAGCCTGCAGCCCTGGGTTTCCCTGGGACGGCGATGCTGGGTTTTGCTTGAAGCCTTGAGCGATCACATGGAAGAAGTGGTGAAAAGCTTCACGTTGCGAAGGAAAGTGTCCAAATTAAGCAAAAAAAGCCTTCTGAAAACGTAGCACTGTCCATCCAATGGTGCCAGAAGGCTCCATGGTGACTCTCCTCCCTGGTGCCTTGGTCTGATGAGAACTTTATCTTGTCTTGCAGGAAGCTCATGAGCTTGAAGCCCACCGAAGAAGACCATGGTACACTGTAGAAGGTGGCCAACTTCTTCTTGACCACTGGAATGATGAATTTTTGGGGATAGTGAAATATCTTCTGGCCACCTCCAAGCATCTCACGTGTTTGTGCCCCGTACCCTGGTGAGCAGCAGGATGAGGTTCCCGTGGAGCATCAGGGAGCACTTTACACCAACGTTGGTCCTTTGAGGCTTCCTGTCTAAAATCCCCTTTCATCTGATCCCCTCCCCGATGCCTCCCCCCCCAATTGTCACCACTTCTTCTCCCAGCTCTGGAGACATCTGCTTTGCCCGTGTCCTCTAGAAATGCTGAGGGGAGGGCGAGCTCGTTGGGAGAAATGTCATAGTTCTCGCTGCCTTTAAACAATAACTTCTGAAAACATCTGAAACAGACATAATTCTCCTTTTCAAGAGCCCTATCTGAGCAGCTCCCCAAATGCTTGGCTCTGGCTTCAAAGTTGGCGTTTAGCTATAAATAAATAGCATTTCATTAAAAAAAAAAAATAAAGGAGAGAAATTAGCCAAAAAAACTTATACAAGCAGAAGCTTAACCAATGCCAGATAATGGGGCAATATGGATTTTTATTTTTATCCACATGGGTCCATGTGCTCTTTATCTCCCACTGTAATTTATCCTTATAAATTAGGTTCATGATATTAAAATAACATTAGAGCCTTTACCTACCACAGAGAAAGGCAGTGGAGTTTCATCAAGTGCTTTGAGATCCTTAGATGAAAGGGACAACGACCTTGACCAAACAGCCTGTTGTTAATGGTTAAACGCGTGCGAGCGCTTTGCTGAGTAGGGAGAATGTCTTTAAAGACAAACCTTAATTGGTCCCTAATTGGCAGATTTGTACCCATTAGGCTGAGGCTGGGTAAGGAGAGTCTACAGCTACTGCTAACGTCTGTCCTGAAGCTGAGTTTTAGTATCCCTTCTGGAATAGCTATATGGTCAACCTTAGCATCAGATGGTGTGGTCTCCCTTTCTCCCCGTGCCTTGCCTTTGCCCACCGATGTGCCTGGGAGCGTAGTCCCACCCCCAGGGCTTGCAAGGGTTGTACAAGCTAGCCAAACCTTTCTCCACCTTCTCTTGTGTCACCTCTTCTCTTGTATTCTTCAAATCATGATGTCGTGGTTTAACCCCAGCCGGCAACTGAGCCCCATGCAGCCGCTCGCTCGCTCCCCCCCTGGTGGGATGGGGGAGAGAATCGGAAGGGTAAAAGTGAGAAAACGCGTGGGTTGAGCTAAAGACAGTTTAACAGGTAAAGCAAACTCTGTCCCAGCTAAAACCAGCACACGTGCCCATCCAGGGTCTTAAACCACTATGGTGTTAAGGAAAAAGTTATCTTAAGCTACCCACCGTCCCCAAACGATCATCCAAGCTCCACGGTTGGGAATTGTCCTCCCCACCCATCCGAGGCCACCCTCTTGCCCAAGTTGGTCTGGTCATCCAGCAGGATCTTCAGGGCTCGTAAGCAAACACCTCTTGGAGTTGGGCCAGGATACACAGAAGCCAGCACTGCTGGGTCAGAAAAAAGCACAGGGGTTGCAAAGTCAAACCCTCAAAGCTACAAATGGCCACCGAGCCTGATCCTGCCCCTTGAATTTCCCCTCCCCTGGGCTTTTCTGCGAGTTTGGGACTGTGTTTCCCTCCTGTTCCAGGAGTTTCTTGACTCACTGTCTGCTTTTGCGGATGGGCACCCGCAGCGTTTGGTTTTTCTGCTCCATACACAAGCTGAATTTGCTGCTGCTTTCTCCAACCCTAAATTTCCTCTAACTTTAGTGTTCCCCAAGATCTCTGATGCAAAGGAGTACTTGTGTCCGACCATTTGCAACACGGACACGTTACTTTGGGATTTTCCCTTCTCAATCATCTTTCTGATGTCTTTGTCCGAGATGCACCTTTGACTCTTTAACTTCTACCCGTCAATGGTGAGAATTCAGACTCAAATATAAAATGGATGTTTCATTGATGGATTTACACTGCTTGAACCTATTGATTGACCTTGGCGCTTGACCCTATGGATTTCAACAGGGGAGCTGCACACATTTTGCTAGAAATCCTCAAAACCTCTGGTGCCAGTTGTGTTTTTCCATGACAATGTGCAACCCAAGGAGGCAGGAGACCCCCCGCTTTACTCTTTCCAGCTGGAGATAGCCGGCGTATTGCTGCACGGTGCCATGTGTTTCCAGCTCAGCCTCTGATCTCTTCCAAACCTAGGGAAGTCCTGGGGGTTTTAACCCTGTCCAGATGCCCGCGTGAAACACATCCACCACTTTTTCTCCCATGTTGGCTCCCAAGGAGCGATATAAGTCGTTCCTAACTGCAGACACAGCTTGGGCTATTAATATCCAAACCACGGAGATGTGAGTGATGTTCTCGAGAAGATGGGCTCTTTGCATACTTGCCCATCAGCAGTAAATGCACTTGCTGCCTAAAATAGGTGCCCTCTTTACCTTTCTTCTTCTTATTGCCCAAACTTTAGTGCATTGTGGTACCGGAAAGACTAAGTACGGACTCTGTGGTGTGGCGCTCGAAGTAGCATCAAATGGTGTTTGAACGAAGAGCTGGGGAGGAAGAGCATCGCTAGACAGTGGGGATTTCCAGTGACTCATATCTAGCACCAGAAATGCTTTAAGATGTTGAGGAAAAGGGAGTTGAAGTGCGCTGGGCTGGTTTTTACCTGCAGCCACCTGCTTATCAGACGTGCCTTGCAGCCCAGGGTAGATTTTTTTGGTTTTTCTCTGAAAAAAACAGTGCTTTTTCTTCGAGTGCACCGCAGACGTGGCTGTGAAACCCCCGGGAGCTGCGTAACGTGCCTGGCCAAAAGTGCCTTCTGCTGTCAAAGGCTTGCTCAGAGCTGTGCCCCTCCGTAAGCCTCTGCTTCCTGCAGTGCCCCGAAGGTGCAACAAAAAATGGGTCAAGATGGGCAAAGAAAGAGTCTGCATTCCCTCCTCTGCACAGCAAACATTTTTCACCTTCTCTTAACCCCCCCGAGTCTCCCGTTCAGCAAAGCAATCATGTTTTCTTTACCAGAAAAATACAGTTCCCTCCATTTAATTTAATTAGAGCTGCCTTTGACCGTGGCCTTCAGACCTGGAAGACGAGTGCCACATGCCGAGTGTTGCTCCGAACCCCAGCAGCTCCCCTGCCTCCTCAGGGACTCTGTGCAGGACAGACACGAGATTAGTGCCTGAGAACGCCTCGCCCAGCCCCAGCGCACAGAGATAAGAGATAAAAATATGTCTGCCTTGGGTATGTGCCTGCTTTCCTCTGCCGCCGGAGCTAATAATCTGATTTTTGCTGGACGGCAGTCTGTCAGCGCCACCTCTTGGTCCATGATCCGCTGGTTGTGCTCATCCCACCACCACGGGCATCTGCATCCCACCACCATGGGCATCTCCATCCCACCACCGCGGGCATCTCCTCTCACCACCACGGGCATCTCCATCCCACCACCACGGGCATCTCCATCCCACCACCATGGGCACCTCCATCCCACCACCGCGGGCATCTGCATCCCACCACTGCGGGCATCTGCATCCCACCACCGCAGGCATCTCCATCTCACCACTGCGGGCATCTCCATCTCACCACCACAGGCATCTCTGTCTCACCACCACGGGCATCTCCATCCCATCACCGCGGGCATCTCCTCTCATCACCACGGGCATCTCCTCTCATCACCGTGGGCATCTCCATCCCACCACTGTGGGCATCTCCATCTCACCACCACGGACATCTCCATCTCACCAGCACAGTCATCTCCATCCCACCACCACGGGCATCTCCATCCCACCACCGCGGGCATCTCCATCTCACCACCATGGGCATCTCCATTCCACCACCATGGACATCCCGATCCCACCACCTCAGGCATCCCTATCCCACTGCCGTGAGCATCCCACCACCGCACGGCTGCTTCCCACCTCCCTCCTCAATGTGGTTTCCCTGGAGGGTTCAGGCTCAGGGTACGATAATATACCTGAGGTCTGCAAAGCATTAAAGCGAGGATATTGTCAGATATATGAGCTCATCGGGGAAGCAGGCCAGACACATTTGTTACCGGGGAGAGAAACTACTTCTTGCCCTGACCCACTTCTAACTTGCTTTGTCTTTATTGTTATCTATCAGCACCTTCCTTACTCATTCGGAATAGCTGCTTAATTCCCGTCCCTGACCACCTTCTCCCCCGTATCCTCAGCAGCTGCTGTAGGACCTGGCGTGTCAGGGAGAAAGGGAAATTTTTCTCAAAAGAGTCTGTTCTCTCTTGATTCCACAACATTAAAAACCCCCGGTTATTTCCAGGCAAATTAGTTCGCCTTGTCATCGGTGGAGATTTTGGCAAAAACTGAAGGTCTCTCTGGTTTTTCTTGTTTCTTTGAAGGAAAAAACCTTTGGAAAATCGAGGGCAGGCTGCTGTAGGAAGCCAGAAAGGGCTCAGCGCAGCGAAGCTCTGCCTGGCACCATTGGGGTATGGGCAGAGCTATTTTCCTGGAAGGACTGAGCAAAGTCGCTTCGGTGCCGAGACCTCAGCAGACACCCGAGTTTGATCTCTTGCTGACATCTAATCCGTGAGCTGGTGAAGCTTCTGCTCCCCACCAGGATGTTGCTCCCAGTGGATGCTCTGTTGACTCCCCGTAGACTTTGGGAGAGGAAGAAAAGTCTGGATCCCCCCAAATGCTGGAAAAGTAAAGGAGAGCTTTGCAGCTCTTGGGCTTCAGCGATGGCCAGAGATGGAAGAAGGATGCAAACCTCTTTGAGTGGCAGGGTTTCAGGCCTGTGGAGCTGTGGGGAAAAACAGCAAGAAGGCAAAAACCTGGAAAAAAAACTGGGCTAGCTGGGCTGAAACATGGAAACTTCTCAATTTTCATCCATGAAATCACGGAAATGCAGCCAGACAACAACAGAGACCACCAAGGACTCAGGGATGTAAAAGTATCACGAGGACGGCTATGGGAACAGATTAATGGCTCAGATTTTAAGTCACCCCTGCCTTTTGGGAGATTTCATTTCTTCCTTTCTCTTTTTTCTTCCTTCGTTCCTGCCTTCTGCATTTTTCTTTCCTAATTTTAACGGGGACTGAGCACGACAAAGGGAGGAAAGGGGCAAGGGCGAAAAGCTAGTGGGGGTGCAGAGGTTAATTTTCTAATGAATTTGGCTAATGGAAAAGATGCCTTGGAGAAGATCGCTCGATGGCAATTTAAAGGCAATTTCGAAAGCCAATTAAAGCATTTTCCAACTCTTTCAGCCGTGACTCTTTTAAATGCTTTTCCGAACTCTGCTTGCTCGGGTTTGGCTTCCATGGCAGGAAAATAGACTCAACCCAGAGAGAGCCCCAGGAAAGCGAGGCCGTGCCCGCTGACGCAACGTGCATTTTGGCATCGTTTCTTCCAGCAACTCATCCCCCACCTGGGGCCTTGCCAAAACAACCGAATAAATAAAATTTACAGAAAATAGCAATAAAGAACAAAGGGGAAGCCCCCTCTTGCTTCATAACCATCTCCTCCCCTCCTTGGTGGGACTCAAAGGATGGGATTAGCCCATCTCAGCAGAACTGGAGGTGTCGGCATCTCCTGGAGGATGCGCAAGGAAGGGACGAAGAAGTCAGCCGGCTCGTGGCTCTTCAGCTTCTCCAAGCTGCCACCAAATTAACTTTCATCCAGACTGGGGGACCTCACAGAGCACGCGGAGGGATGTGGTGGAAAGGCTTTCCCTGCGTGCATTTGGGATTCGCAGCTGAGCCTTCGGTGGTTTCGTCTCCGCAGGGGCGGTGACGACTCCACCAGCTTGTGCAAAGCTTCAGCCGCTTCACGTCCTGGTTAGAAAAGTTACCAAGCTCCCAAAACTGGGACTGTGATGATTCAAATCCCCAAAATACCTGCTGAGCTGGGGTTTTGAGGACCTGTACTTTAGTCTTCGGGCTAGGAGGGCTGGGAAATGAGCCATAAAGCACACCCACGTGCGTGCACACCATGAATTCATTAAGTGATATACGTATATATAGATCTCTCACAGCTGTGTGTGCAACTCCTGTTTCCTGGGGTTATAACTGCACCTGAAGGGAGATCCTACTTACCACCATCCTCAAAAAGAGACTGCCTCTTTACGCACCTCGGAAAATGAGAAGGAAAAGGACTTTGAGATGCGCGGATGGATGCCGGAGCCATCCGCCTGCAGCCTGTGACGGTGCAGCAGCGAAGCAAGGGTAGATCCGAACAAACCTGGCGATCGAAGCTGCCTCCTGAGGTCCTAACCGGGTCCACTGGGGCCGAAAATCCACCCGTGCAGGCGGATTCTGGGCTGTCCTGCCTTGTTTGCCTGCGCAACCTCGCACGGCAGCCCAAGCGTCGCCGCGGGCTGTGCTAACGCCCTGGCTCTGCGCTCCCCAGGCGGCTTCTAGGTTTCAACGGGAGGTTATGGCTTTACACAACCATCTGTGCGTTTAGTTTCACACGCGTCTGACCTCAGGGTAGGCATCGGCATGCTCTGCCATAGGATGAGGTACAGTTTTCCTGGGATTTTAACTCTTTTTTTTTTAAAAAAAAATGCTTGCCCAAATGATTCTCTGGCAGATAGTGACCTCCTGTGCAAAGCACATGTTTGGTGCTAGGGTATTTTTGGCAAATCAGGGTGGATTTGAAAGCCCGGGCACCCTTTCATTCTTTCCTCTTGGAAAGAGGAACAGGTCCAAGCACGAGCAACTGAGCAGCTGCCTTTAGTAGTTATGACAGTTAATGTTTTTGACAGGGCGAAGCCACCTGGGTTAAAGAATACAGAGAACCTGCAGACAGAAATGAAGGGAAAAGGGTTCGGAGTAGAGCCCTGAGCTTGTATAAAGCAAGAGTGGTGAGATCCTGCAGGGCTGAAGTGCTCCGAGCCACCTCCCAGGACACGTTAGCATCAGACATTAAAACCGTGAAAGGATCAACAAGGCGCGGAAGGATGGGGAGCGGAGGGAGCATCCCGCGAGGAATAAAAGCAAAAGGTTAAAAGCAAAAGGGGAGAGTTCATTTCAGGATGATCGTAAAGCAATACGACGTATTTTGCGTTCCCAAACCTGCAGGGTTTGGCGAGCTAGGACCTGGGAATATCATGCTTTTTGATGATTTGGTGTTATTTTGCTCTGGAGCTGTAGGCCTGAGCCCGGGAGCTGTCTCTGGATGGCAGCCCGTGGTTTGCTGAGCTGAGATGCAGAGCGCTCTGCTTTCTCGTGGTCTCAGCTGCGTCATTCGTAACTGGGAGAATCCTCTTGAACGTAGACTAGCAAAAAATCCTGCTTAACTGGAAGATAAATGAGCGAGTTGTTTTGAACCGCCTGGAGACACGGTCTCTTGTGTTACAAAGCCAGCGCTTTCTCCCAAACTTCTACTTCAGGCTATTTTTAATTTGCCATGGCACATATCCTTGCTTTTGTATTTTCCCAGTCACAAAGACAATATGTATGGACGGGGTCAGGTTCAAAAAGTGAGTAAGAGATTGTGGAAGGGAAAAAAAACCCCACGAAGAGAGGAGGACCCCAAGGACCTGAACCCAGCACTGACCTGGAGCACGTAGCTAACCCTTTCTTTGCTTAATTTAGATCAAGCGTAGGTGTATTCCAGGGGAATATTTGGATCCCTAATTACGAGTAATGATGTAAAAGGAAGTGCAAGCATAGTGAAAATGGATCAGGAAAGAATTAATTGACTAATACGGGTGTTCGGAGCACAGACTTTAAGCTGTTTCTGTTCCTTCTTGGGCTGGAGTGAAGCCAGGGTCACTCAACGGGGGGGCTCCCTGCGCATGGGGCAGGGAGCAGACGGCCCCGCTGCATCGTGTGCACCCCCAGTGCCAAAGCCGCCGGGCTGGTCTCATTCCCAGGTCGTTTTTCCACGCGGATTCAGTTCAGCCTCTAGTCCTCAGACCCTCCAGCGAGCACTGGTAGGGAAAAAAGTGAACTTCCCATAGAAAATCATGACTTTGACCTCAAAAAGGGTGGAAAGCCCAAGCTTGGGCCAATCTAGCAGCCACAAGTCCCCGGCTGGGTCGGGCTACATCAGCAGGGTGCCAGGGGACCCACGCAGGAATAAATACCGGAGAATCACTGCTCCTAAAATCATCCTTTATTTGTTGGCTGCTCGACGCAACCGCTGACCTCAGAGCGCTAATAATCCCGAAGGAGGCTTTGTAGCATGTGGAGTTTAATGCAATAAGCTTTGGCATCTAAAATGTTTGTTCCCCTTTTGGCTTCTTTGGGCTCGAAAACAACAGGGTCGGATCAGTCTTTGAGCACAGGGACGAAGACAACCCCCGCTTTAATGCGCAGAATTATACCATCGGCGGCCAGAGGTCACATCCTGCTGTCTTTTTAAAGATAACTCCAGCCCCCTCTCTGTTTCCCCGGTCCCTTATAAACCTGGCTCGACCCACACCCCGTAGCAGCGAGACTACACGGCGCAACATCTTGGATTAGTTATGAGCTTTTCAGATGAGCTCCAACTCATATTTCATATCATTCCCCTCCAGCCATAATATTTGAATTTGTCACATTTACTGGAGACCAAAGTACAAACATGTTTTATTCATTATCTGTCCTCCTCTCCGCAACAAGCACCTGCAAAACATTTCGGCTCTAGACCGGATCAACAAGGCTTCATTAGGCCTGACACTTTCTCCCTGGCTTGGATGACGAAGCTGCATTTTATCCCTGCCCTTCGAGGCTGTAAAATTGCCTGGAGATCATCACCTTGGAAGAAGGCAGACTCCCAAGAGCTCGCCACCGAGGTGGGGAGAAAGGGATCGAGGTAATTATGCAGCCGGGATGGTTGCGAGCTGAGGGACGTGGAGTTATTTTAGCCTTGCAGCCTCCAGAAGGAAGCACAGTCCTGCTTGATCAACAGGGGAATGGAGGAGCACGGCTTTTGCACGGCCTCATACGGGGAGTTTGCAAGCGATGGGGAGCTGACAGCCTCTATTATTATCTTTATTTTAACCGGTAGTCGGTGTTGGAGCAGCAGTTCAAAGCTCCTTGCCCGCTGCAGCCCCAGCCTTTCCTTCTCGCCAACTCTTCTCTCTTGGCCGATGAATATTTATTAGATGCAAGCCAGAAAAGCTTCACCAGGAGAGGCAGAGAAGCTGTTTTCCCTGCAAAACTGAGCAGCTCGGGGTGAGCCTTGGAAACACGGGAGGAAGAAGTCCTCTGAATCAGGCACCGTTGAGGTTTAGGTGCTGCTGGTCAAGCTTAAATACCTAAGAAGAGCACTTGTGAATGACCTCCAGTCCCACGGTGCCTTGGGCAGAGCATCCTTGGACCACAAGCATCACGTCTCTGCCTTTCAGCTGTTTTCCTGCCCACCGAGCAGCTTGCCCAGACCCCACATCGTCCCTGCCAGCCTTCCCCGGGCACGGAATTGCTGCCAGCGACTCGGGTCCCAAACGCTCCCAAGTCACGGGCTTTTATGCCTTTACACGGATCGCATTTAACGCTGCGTTGCTCTTCGCTTGCTGCCTCGCGTCTCTGCGCCCCGGGAGCCTTCGTTACGTTGCTTTCCTTTTAATTATCTTCATAAACCTACAGTTTTTCTCTCCTGGCCTTCCCGCTTTCATTTCCAACGTCTTTAATCATTCCTTCCATCTCGTCTTGAGTTTTCTGGCATGTGCAATAAAAACGCCAGTAAAATATTCATGAAGAAACACTGATCTAGGATCGCTGAGACCCCGCCGACGAGATGCCGACTGCGATGGAATTAAAAGAAACCGCCAATAAAGCAAGATATTGTGACGAGCTAATGGCCACCTGCTCTTTGGGAGACCAGGAAGATGCAAAATCTGATTTCCAAAGCTCTTTATATTTAATGTTACAACAGTTACTGGTGAAAGCGATGAAACAAACCAGCAGGTAAAGACATCCCCAGGCCACGTCGGTTGGCGGCGAAGCAGTGACGTGTTTATTCAGTGCCAAATGCAGAAGCGAGCTCTGAAATACCGAAATTTCATTTTTGGGGGGTAAAAGCACAAAATAATCCCAAGAACTGCTACGCTTCACAGCCAAAGGCCTTTAGCTAGGTGATGGGACATGGCGGGGACGCAAGGGATGCCTTCGGCACCTGCGGCCTCCCCATCTCAAGGGCTTCCACAGCTTTTTCGTGAAGGACCATTTCTTTCTCCATTTTCAGCCCTCTGCCTGGCAATTTTTTCAAGTGTCTCCCAGTCCTTGGAGTGGTGAGGGCAGGGATTAAAGGGGAGAAAACTGTTGAATAATCTCTTTGAAAAATGCCGCAAGATTTGTCACATCAATTATTCAGCATCCAGGCGCAACTGGCTCCGGATAGAAGATGCTGCCAACGCAAAATACCCTTTTCTGTGTAGTTTCAGAGCAGGAAAGGGTCATTCCAGGGGAAAAAAAATCCCCAAGGACCCACTTTGGCATTGTCCAAAAGAGCCTTTCTGTTTTTCCTAAGGCTGCCAGGAGAAACCGCCAGTCGGATCCTGGCTGAGGAAAGAGAAGCAGAGGTTTATCCGTGCCCCGGCAGGGAGGGAGGATGCGCCGTCCCCACTGGGTTTAGCCAAAAGCTCTTCCCCTCCGCCTTGGGTCCATCATCCTTTGGGTCACACCAACCCCAGGCAACGCTACAGGCTTGGGGAGGAGCGGCTGGAAACTGCCCGGCAGAAAAGGACCTGGGGGTGTTGGTTGACAGCGGCTGAAGATGAGCCAGCAGCGTGCCCAGGTGGCCAAGAAGGCCAACGGCATCCTGGCCTGTATCAGCCATAGTGTGGCCAGCAGGACCAGGGCAGGGATCGTCCCCCTGTGCTCGGCCCTGGCGAGGCCGCACCTCGAGTGCTGGGGTCAGTTCTGGGCCCCTCACTCCAAGACAGACCCTGAGGGGCTGGAGCGTGTCCAGAGACGGGCAACGGAGCTGGGGAAGGGTCTGGAGCACAAGTGCTGTGAGGAGCGGCTGAGGGACCTGGGGGGGTTTGGCCTGGAGAAAAGGAGGCTGAGGGGAGACCTTCTCGCTCTCTGCAACTCCCTGAAAGGAGGTTGGAGCCAGGGGGGGTCGGTCTCTTCTCCCAAGGAACAGGCGACAGGACGAGAGGAACCGGCCTCAAGTTGTGCCAGGGGAGGTTTAGGTTGGATCTTGGGAACCATTTCTTCATGGAAAGGGCTGTCAGGCCCTGGCACAGGCTGCCCAGGGCAGTGGGGGAGTCCCCATCCCTGGGGGGACTGAAAAGCCGTGTAGATGTGGCGCTTGGGGACATGGGTTAGTGGTGGCCTTGGCAGCGCTGGGTTAACGGTTGGACTCGATGATCTTGGAGGTCTCTTCCAACCTCAACAATTCTGTGATTCTATGATTCTATGACCCTTCATTTCCAAATATGCCGGACCACGGGAGGAGCTGGACCCGTCCCTTTTCGCCGTGCCCTCGAGCCGGCGTGGCGTAGCGCCCGTTTTGCTGGAAATGGGTGAATTTTCGAGGGAAAACAGCCTTTCATCCTTTCGCCCGCCTTCCTCGTCGCTACCCTGCCTGCGCACACCCGGCCGCTGCGTCGCGCGGCTCCGAAGGGTGTTTTGCCGGGTTAAAGAGCAGCCCGGCGGCCAGACCTCCCATTCGACGTGTCCCCGGGGGCATCGCTGGATTTTGCTTTTAACCCCTCGTTACTCCCTGCCCTTCCCTCCGCATCCCCTGGCGAGGCCTCCCTGCCCTTTCCTGTTATTGTCCGGCCGCCTCCGATAACATTAAATACGTGCCCTTCAAAAAAAAGGCCTTTTTTTTTATTTTCTCCCCCCTCCTCGTACCTTATTGTTCTTCAAAGAGATGGGGAAGACACGATCCCGCTCCCAGCTCCCACTAAGAAAAGCCCGGGATCTACGCGGCTGAATAAATAACCCCGAATCCCCGCGGTGCGTGAGAGCGGCGCTCGCCTCGGCCACCGAAACGCGCTACGGGGAGGCCGTGGGGTTTGCTTTCCTCATTCAGTGCCGGGTTCGGAGGGACCTTTTTCCCCCTATTTTTTTCTTTCTTGTTTTTTTTCTTTTTTTTTCTTTCTATTTTTCTTTTTTCTTTCTATTTTTTCTATATTTTTTCTTTCTATTTTTCTTTCTGCTTTTTCTATTCTGTTTTTTCCTTCTATTTATTCTTTTTTTTTCTATTTTTCTTTCTATTTCTCCTTTCTACTTTTTCTTTCTACTTTTTCTATTCTGTTTTTCTTTCTAATTATTCTTTCTTTTTTTTCTATTTTTCTTTCTATTTTTTTCTTTCTATTTTTTCTTTCTACTTTTTCTTTCTACCTTTTCTATTCTGTTTTCCTTTCTATTTTTTCTTTCTATTTTTCTATTTTTCTTTCTCTTTTTCCTTTCTATTTCTCTATTTTTCTTTCTCTTTTTCCTTTCTATTTTTTCCTACTTTTTTCCCTTCCATTCCCCCCCCCCAAAAAGCGAACCCCCACTCCACGAGCCGCCTGCAAACTATTTGCCCTGCAGACCCCTTCGATTCCGACGATGCCGAAGGTTTACGATGACGCGGGGCGGCGGCGGGGGTTATATATTCATTATTCTTTTTGCTCGAAGCTGTATCTGGAAAAACAATCCCCCCAGCAAAAATATGGAGATGCTTCGCATTTTCACTCAAACATCCCCGACAGGGCTGGGTGGTGGCAGGGGGAGGAAAAACCCCTCCAGCGAGCCCCGGGTGACCCAACGGGATGGGAACTCACTTTGATTTCGTGTCAGGTTGATGGGGAAACGCGGTTTTGCTTGCCAGGGCGGCGGGAACGCTGCAGGGAAAGGCGGCGCTTGGGCGGAGGTACGAGGTTATTTATAGGGCTGTTTCCTACCGGCGTCGGTTGAGACCATGGCACGGCCGTGCCAAGTGAAGTAAGCGCGTTTACATAGGGAATTATATTAAAAAAAATATGTTTTTCGCCCTAAAAAGAGGAGACAGGTGCGTTGGGGTCTGGCAAATGTTATTTCCCCTGTTCTGCGGTGGGCAAGCCCAGGGCACGGCGAGCTCCGCGCCTTGGGTCTCCTGCCGCAAGCCTGGGAGCTGCGCCTCAAGAGACGACGCAAAGCAACCCCCAGATTTAACTCTGGCGCACAGCAGGACCCCCTAAATCCTTTCAACAGGCGTTTTTTTTCTTTTTGCGGTACCCTCCACACAGGCAGGGAGTGGTGCTGGAAACTTGTTGGCCGTTCCTATTCCCCAAAGCCCGGAGTCGGGGTGTGGAGCGGAAAAATATCCCGATGCCAAGGGTTTGGCGCGCCGAGGGGCGGATCTGCCCCCGGTGTCATTTGGCGCCGTCGCCATCGGAAGGGCCGAGCATCGTCGGGGGGCCTCGAGGAAAGGGGTCAGGGTCTGGCCCTGCCGTCCCCCCCTAAATCGCTCCCCCAAAATGCCCGGTCTCCCCATGGAGGGCAATGGCAGCAGTTTCCTTCTCACCTTGGACAAGCCAATTAAGGTGGAAAAATAATCCTCCGTTACCTTATCGTTGAGCTGATGAGCTAAAAAACCTCTTTTTCTTCCCTATTTTTTGCCACGCCATCGACTCCAGCGGTTCGAGGGGCAGCGAAGCCGCTTTGGCCTCCTCCGGCCTCTCCGTTTGGGCAGCACCCAAAATTTCTCAGCGGAGGTTGCAGCCCTTGATGGGTCCTGCCGGTCTCCGCAGGGGGCTTGGAGCATCCCCATCCCTTTAACCCTCGGATGGCAGGTCATCATTTATCCCCAAATAACGCCTCGCAGAATAAATCCGAACGCGTCCCTCTGCGAAGAGGCAGCCCAGCACCCCGTGCTATAAAACAAATTGGAAATTACAATTACGGCCCCGGAGGAAAGCCCAGCATTTATTGCAGCCCTGCACCAGGGAAGGGCAAAAAAAAGACTCAAACCAGCAAAGCTGTGTTTTGTTGAGCAAAATGCCATTTTTTTTCCTTCAAAATTACCGAACCGTTTCAAATTGCGTTAATATTTACGGCTGCTCTTGCTGTGCGTGGTGTCCTATAAGCAGAGGTGCCATATGGAAAGCATCTCCCCGGAGGCATCGCATCCGCTACCCTCCAAATCTTCCTTTCCCCTTTTCCCGGGGCTGGAAAACTTTTCCTTTTTTCTAATACGTGCCCAAATCACCGTGAATTTTACAACAAGGGAAATTTCCTTTCTCAGAAGACAAAGGGTCCAACCTCCTCCTCTTGTCGCCGCGTTAAAACACCCCCGTTCCCCAATTAACCCATCTCTCCCCCAGCCCCGGGGGTCAAAACCCAACATCTAATACTCCCCAGAGCGCGTCCACGGCTTGACGGCCTTCAATAGGTTAATTTTTCAAAGCCGTAAGCTGATATTTCTGCATAAAATGCACATCTGCAGGGTAAACGCTATTAAGTGTCGGTGAATTATGGTCCCAGCGTACAGATCACTTGAGCCTTAATGCTACAAGCACCTTCATGGTTTTTTTGAATGAAGTTGCTGCTAATTGCTTCCATATGATTTCTTTTTATTTATTTATTTATTTATTTATTTATATCCTTACGTTTTTTGTCCTACCATGTACGATGCTCCGAATAACGAGCAGGGAAATAACACTTTCTCTAAGCCGGGATTAGCGCCCGCTCGTGGGTGGGTTGTTGCGGGGGGTGTTTGGCATGGAGGGGTCCTCACAAGGTAAGGGCTTGCTCTCAGCCCTAAGCCAAAATAGAGTGAAATACGCAAAATTCAAGAGCTTTTCCCCGCAAATCAAGGGATTGAAGCCCCACCTCGATGCTTTCATTAAGCAGAAGCCTGTCTTTAGCCTCTTTTGGTGCCTTCCAGCTCAGTTTTTCTCAACACAGGACTCGAAGGTGGGTTTTTTCCCTCGAGGTGATGCTGTGCTCTCCGTTGGCATCCGCAGCCCCGCCTGGGTTGACTCTTCCTCCAAGGGTATCGCACGTAGCCGAGGTTACCCGAGGTAGGAGCAAAAACTCCCCTGTGAGCAAATAGGGGTAAAAAAATGGGTGTTTTGGGAGCAAAGCTTGTGGGTCTGATGTAGGAAAGAGGGATACAGATCCCTGGAGGATTTGCGTCGGCTTCTGGTCCACAGAGATGTCTCCGAACCCGCACCGACGGCCGTACGGGTGATGGCAGGCGCAGGGTGCTGAGCGCTGCCCCTCTCGGCACCTGGATCCACCCGCTTGCTGCATCAGACCTGAGCAAAAACCCTGGGAAATCATATTTGGCCACCTCAGCCTGCGCCTCGGAGCCCCTGATACCGTTTGAACATCGACCCAAGTCCCAGCAAACGAAGCAAAAAGAAACTTTTGCATCCAGGGTTTTATCCGTCCAGCGACGCGCATCTCAGGAGAGCCTTGATTCCACCTTTCCGCCTTTTTGAACAGCAGAAAATGAACCAGATCTCCCCCCAAAAACCCCTTTCTGAATGGCTTTTTCATTCCTGGGGGAGCAGGAGAGAGGAGCGGCGCTGGCCCTCGCGGCTTTCCCCTGCAAAGGCAGAGAATTCACGCGCTGCCCGCTCAGAACCGGTTGTAACACGGGGATATCGCCCTGCAAAAAAGCAAAAAAACCCACTTTTTAGGCAAACCATGGCTCGTTAAGGTTTCTGGAGCCTGAGTTCAAACACCCCGTGCGGCTCCGGTGGGAAGGCGGGAGGGCAACGCGAATGCAAAGCGGAGCTTTGAAATCAAGCAGAAGGTGCTGGGTGACGGGAGCTCTGATTTACAGCCTGGATTTTTTTTTCCAGCCAGGTCTCGAGGGTTTACAGTAGAGCCCCAAAGCAGCCAAATTAATTACTGTAACGAAAGGCCCGCGGGCTGCTGGAGGCTGCTGCTGTGCATCACCCCTTAATTAAAGCCTCAATCCCTTATTCTGGTCATGCGTAGGTGCAGCGCCGCTGTCTGTAATACGATTAACCTCTACACCAGCGTGAGAGAGCACAAAATATGGCCCAAAGGATGCGGGAAAGGAGATTTTTAGCTCTTGCCAGAGTTCAGGTCAGGTCAGGCTGTCGGTGGGGACTGTGCTGGGTCTGATATTTCCCCCCCCTCCAAGCAGAGCCAGAAAAGGTAAAAGCATTTGGCTCCCGGGCACGCGGGGATGTCGGGATCACCGAGCATCTGCGCGGCCGCGGGGACCGGGAAGAAACCTGGGCGTAATGGCAGAAGGGGGGAGATTGGTGCCAAACCAGCCAAAATGGGGATTAAAATCTTTCTGAGCGCTGCAGCGGTGTCAAAGCGCCCGCGCCTGGGTGCGAGGGTGATGGCGCATCCCATGGAAATGCTGATTTTTGGGGTTTTTTGGGATCGGGATCATCAGAGGAGTAGGAACTGCAAAAGGCGTTTGTGAAGCGAAGCCAGGGGATTTCTCGTGGCTTAACATAAAACAAGCCCTTTCATTCGTGAAATGTGTATTTCTGCCAGGACTAGTTTTTCCTCCACCTGCGCTTGTGTCACTTCACGTTGCAATTCGCTCCCAAAGAGCGGCTCTGCGTATGCGTACGTACACGTATATATGTGCCCCCGACTATATATGCATCTGACTACATTTGTATATATTTGTGTCTTAATAGCTACACAAAATATTCAAACTTAAAGGGAGGAAAAGTGTGAAGAGTTAAATCTTTTCTACATAAGGAACTTAATTTGATTAAGGGAAGGCGTTAATTGAAAGCAGAATTGCTCTCCCCGGCCACTTTCCCGCTCGGATGTTCCCCGTCTGAACCAGGAGCGCTGGGTTCGCATCGCGAGCGGATCGGGACCTCGACAGAGGCCGCCGAGAGCTGGTTTCGACCCGGCTTATTTGCTGGAATAAACGCGGCCGCGTAGAAGGCTGCATCGCGTGAATTAATTTGACTTCAGTAATTAGCCAGAAGGAAGTTTACCCCAACCAGTAAACCTTAGCGGAGCGGGAATTCATTAAACAGCTCTGTTTTGCCACGCATGGGGCTGATTTTGCAAGTCAAAGAAGATTTTGGTTTTCAATTGCATTTTCTTTAGCGGTTTTGCGAGGGAAAAACCCACGCGTGTCATTTCCAAGCTCCAGCAGCTGAATGCAACAGAGACAGGCGCTCGGCTCCCCCAGATTTCGCTTCTTGTCTTTTAATTCAGGAGATTTGTTGACTCACGCGTGATGCGGTGACTTTCAAAGCAAGGAATGGGGAACTCGAGGCCGGTGCCGAGCAAGGCTCACCGCTGGGGTTTCGCGAAGAAAAGCGGAGAACAGAAAGTGCTGCCTTAGGGACCTTGGGGTTTGACTTTCTCCTAGTCTTTCACACGGTTTTCAGATCCCTTTTCGAGAAGGCATGGCGCAGGTGGAAGTCTCTCCAGCCGCCGGGGCCAGCTGGCTGCAAGACCTGAGCTTTCATTTCCCAGTGCAAACCAGCAGTGTTCTCCTCCTGGGGCTGGTTTCTCGCCTGCTCACCGACTTCATCCCAAACCACGTACCAGAGGAGGTGACTTCATCCCAAACCATGTACCAGAGGAGCTGGCTTCATCCGCAACCACGTACCAGGAGCTGCTTCATCCCAAACCATGTACCAAGAGCTGGCTTCATCCCAAACAATGTACCAGGAGCTGCTTCATCCCAAACCAAGTACCAGAAGAGCTGGCTTCATCCCAAACCATGTACCAGAAAAGGTGGCTTCATCCCAAACCATGTACCAGAAGAGCTGGCTTCATCCCAAACCATGTACCAGAAAAGGTGGCTTCATCCCAAACCATGTACCAGAAGAGCTGGCTTCATCCCAAACCATGTACCAGGAGCTGCTTCATCCCAAACCCTGTACCAGGAGCTGCTTCATCCCAAACCATGCACCAGAAGAGCTGCTTCATCCCAAACCCTGTACCAGGAGCTGCTTCATCCCAAACCATGTACCAGAAAAGGTGGCTTCATCCCAAACCATGTACCAAGAGCTGGCTTCATCCCAAACCATGTACCAGGAGCTGGAGCTGGGTCCATGCCCTCCTCTGTTCCTTCTGTAGCATCCTGGCTATTCCCAGCCTGAATTCCCATAGCGGATGAATAAAGCAAACCCCTCCATCATCATCCTCGCAGGGCGAGGAAGGGCAGCTGAGGAGCTGCCGACACCGGCACAGAAGCACTGCCAGGAGATCGCCGTGGCTCACGGGACGATGTGCGTGACAGCGAGCGGGAGGGCTGCAGCGTCGGGGCTGCCTCCTCCTCTGCAGTGATCTTCTCCGGCCGGGAGCTGTTGGCAGTCCTGTGTCTTGGAGAGGCTGGTGGCAATGAGACGGCCCAAAAGCAACAGCATGTCCTTGACTGATGACACTGGACCTGCATGCAACTGCGTGGGCCATCGGGTGGGTTTGTACGGCTTTCGGAGAGCGCGGGACGCCTCCTTCCCCTCTGGGCTGCTCCACCAGCTGCTGCCTTGTGCTCGCAACGCCAGCTCCAGGAATACGTCCAACCAGAGCCTGGAGAACATATATTTAATTCTCCTTTACTTCACTCTTTGGCCTTTCTTCTTCAGATCCATTTTCTTGGCCGGGTCTAAAGCCTGATGCTGGTGGTGGCTTCCTCAGAGGCTGCTTTGCCAGCAGGGAGCGAAGGGAGTCTCCCACCGGCGGGCAGGCGTTACCTTGCTGCCTCCGAACGTCCCGGCTGTCAGAAGATAAAACGCAATCCTTGGTAGCAAATGGTACAAACTGAAACATGGGCCTCTTCGGGAAGCCCTCACTGCCTGCTCGGTGGCTCTCATGGACTCATGGCTCTCATGGAGTCATGGACTCATGGACCCATGGACTCGTGGCTCTCATGGACTCATGGCTCTCATGGACTCATGGACTCATGGCTCTCATGGACTCATGACTCTCATGGACTCATGGACTCATGGACTCATGGCTCTCATGGACTCATGACTCTCATGGACTCATGGACTCATGGCTCTCATGGACTCATGACTCTCATGGACTGTGGGGAGAGGAGAGAGAAATTTGGGGGATCTGGAGGCTTAGCGTCAGGACTGCCCCCAAATCCTGTCCTCGGGGAGGCTGGTGGGCTGCCCTTGGTGGAGGGGCTGTTTTCCACCACCCCTCCATCTCTTTTGAAAAGCGCCAGGGTGGGGGGTAAATAATACGTTGCTTGACGGGAGGTCGAAGCAGGTCACCCTCCGGCAACACCCAAAGGCAACAGCGGGTCCCCGTCCCATCCATGGTGTGATACTTCCCCAGGTGCAGGCGATTTCGGAACACGCACACGGTTCGTATGAGTTTGAGATCACACCAGCAGACTTCTACAAAAAAAAAACCCTGGTGCTGGTCCCTTGCACTTTGGTTACTGATGTAGAAGAAGGTTTCTCCTTTGGGTTATGAACCTCTTCTTCAGGGTCATCACTCTGCTCCTTCAGCCTGATGTGAGAGGGAACCCCTTTGCAAACACCTTAAAATCTGGCTGCACCGTCAGTCTGATGGGGTTTGCTGTGTTCTACTGATGAGGATGTGCATGGATTTAGGGATTTAGGGATTATGGTTGCTAGCCTGGGTGGCAAATGCTCCTCCTTCCCCATCCCAGCTGCCCTGGGAAAGCCCGTCACCACATCAGCATCCCGTGGGCTACGCTCTCCGTGGCTCTTACGGGAGAAAACAGCCCCCACCTGCTCCCGAGCCTGCTGGGGAGTCTCCACTTTCGAACCCCGAAAGAAAATAAAAATTGCAAGTTATGCCCTGGAGAATATCGATGCCGACTCGTCGCGATTTGGGACAAAAAGGGCGCGATGAAAACCACGACTTTATTGGACGGGCTCGAAACGTGTCTGTTGGGACGGGGATGCACGTACGTAACGTGGGTCGTAGGGAAAGCCTTGGATGGTTTCATTGCTCCCGCCAGCGCGCTCCTGCACTTCGGGGCTTTCCAAGGGGGACGAGGGGAGGGCTCAGAGGTGCCTTTAAAGCCTGGGAACTCAGAACGTTACGCTTTGCCCCAGGGAAATGAAAAAGAACTAAAATCCTTAAAAACAAACCACAAAACTTGGCCAAATCACTGCCCAGGATTAAAAAAATTATTATATTAAGGCATTTGCTGGGCGTGGCTGTGTTGTACAAGATTCGAAAGGGGGTTTTGGGGGGTTAATGGCTTTCCCACGGCAATTTGTGTAGATATTTTGTAAACACTCAGCTTGGACGGGTTCTTTTGGCTTCATCAGGGTTGTGAGAGGTCAGTGGCAAGAGGCTTCAGGTTCTTTTTTGCTCATCCCCCCCAAACCCGACGCGTTATTTTCAGGCATGACAAAAAAAATCACAACCCAGCAAAGTTTTTATTCGAGAGCCACAGGGGATGGGGGGCAAAAAAAAAAAAGGTTTAGGAGGAAAATAAGGGTTTGGGCCATGGGGTTTGCTCCTGGCATCTCCTAGGAGAGCGGTGCTGCATCCGAAGGGCTGCACTGCCATCTCCAGGCCTGCCCAGCCCCAGCGACACGCTGCGAGCTCAAACATCAGCCCCGCCGAATTCTGCGGCATCTTCACGAAGAAAAGCATTCAAATATTCTTGTTGGACCTTTTTTTTTTTTTTTTTTACTCAAACCCTTCTTTCCGTTTTCTTTCCGTAAGAGTTTCTTGCTGGGGAAAAGCACTTTTGCTTTGGCACGTGGATGCTGGCAGCGACGGTGGGATGCAGTGATGCACTGGCACGCTGCTCCATCCCTTTCTGGGTCCCCCAGATCTTGGGGAAAATCAGCCATTTCCATGAGAATCCCCTTTTTTTACAGTTTTCCATTTTTTAATGGCTGCAGAAAGTCCCGGCGTGACCGTGTGCTGCTTCTCCTCTGGTGCCACCTCCCCCAAATAGAGGTGACCCCCCGGTGTCACACGGACCTGCTCCAAGTGCAAGAGGGTCTGGATGACGCCTCACAGCATCCCTCCGTCCCTCCGTCCATCCGTCCGTCCATCCGCTCACGGTGCAGGGCTGCAGCATCCCAGCGTACCCATGAGATGGCACTGGAGCCGCAGCGTTGGTGCCAGCTCCGGGCAGGTGCTCCGGCTTGGATTCGTTGGGCAAAACAGCCTCTTTTTTTGGGGCGAAAAAAATCCAGTTTAGGGGCTAGGTGCCCCAAATCTCTTACGCTTGCGCATCTGACGCAGGACTGGGATTTCTTTTCTTCCCAGGGACCCGAGCGAGGTGTGGAGCAGCTCATAAGATGTTGGAAATCAGCGAGTCAAGGCAAGCTGGGCAGCGCTTCCCCCCAGACCCTGCTTCGTACCCTGCCCGTGGCCGAGGGGCTGACGCAGGAGCTGCCAGGCTGAGCTTTACCCCGCTCCGCTGAGCTATAAAACCCCAAACTGGCCGAAAAAGGGGCTGAGCGTGTGGCGAAGGTGCTGACGGGGGGCACGGGGTGGCTTTGGGCTGTGCGTAAGCGCAAATTAATGCATATATTAGTGCATATATTAGTATAGAGCAACCCACCAGGTCTCTCATTTAAGAATCTCACCCCGGTTCAGTGCCTCTCTCTTCCTAGCAGGTGTCTAAGCATTTATTTCTGCCCGGTTACGCTCACAAACCTCCTGCAGAGCTTTCTCTGCCGCGGAGGCGTGTTGAGATGTGCCCACGGACATCCCAAAATGATGCGAATCCCTGCTGGCATCTCCAGCATCTTCCGAGCCTTTCGGCTTGGCCGGGGGGATTTCTGCCGCTGGGGCAGGACCTGGAATGGTGTCATGGCCCTGCAGCTTTGTGGTGTGAACCGTCCTGCCCCTCGGGGTGGGTTTGGGTGGTTTGCTTGCACAATTCGGGCTCCGCTTGAAGGCAGCTCCTCTGAGATGAAGCAATTGGACCGTCTCATCTGATCTTAGGTGGGCACAGGCGGCGGCGGTTCAGCCGGGTGCTGCCAGGCTCTGCCCGTGGTTTGGGGGGGTGCTACGATAGTGATGGGCAGGTCAGGATGGACACCTTGAAGAGTGGCTGTTTGCGAATCTGGGACTTGTGGTTTCTTAAAAAAACCCCCCATAACCTTCACCAAAAACCTCTTTTAACCCCCTCATGTCCTTCCAAACCGCAGGCTGGTGCTGAAGGCCATGGTGAGGTGACACGGGTGTCCAAGCATCATGGCACGTTGCCATTAGTTGTGCTCCACAGACGCATTTGTGCTCCTCACAACCATGGGGTTATTATTTCCCCCCAAAACACAACACAGAGACTTGGCTTTCTGATAAGGGATCTGGTGCTCATGAGGCAGCAGAAATAAGCCAACAAGGCCTGTGATCCAACCCACCACGCGTTTTCACGTTGCATCAGTGGAACGTGTTCATTGGAACAGGCTGCCCAGGGCAGTGGTGGAGTCTCCAGCCCTGGAGGGACTGAAAAGCCGTGTAGATGTGGCGCTGAGGGACACGGGTTAGTGGTGGCCTTGGCAGTGATATGTTAAGGGTTGGACTCGATGATCTTGGAGGTGTCTTCAAACCAAAACGATTCTGTGATTCTATGGTTCTATGATTCCATGATCAGCTCCTCGTCTCTAAAGTGAGGATCATGGCTCACGGGCGATGGTGGATTCTGGCTGTTGAGGTCACGAAGCGGTTTTCCCAGGTGTTTAGGAGCACTTGGCACAGGGACCGCCATGGAACAGCCTCCATCCACCCCATCAGCGCAAGCCTGAGGGATCCCTGTATCCTCACCATTTCTCTGCCGCTGCCAAAGACCCACGGGAAAACGAATGGAATTCTGTCCAGGCAACGCCTCTGTCCCCTTTCTGCATCGCAACGCAAAGCAGGTGAAATAAAGACTTTCAGCGCAAGCAATATGCACGATTTTTCCCCCCCAAATCCTCCTTTCATCCCTGTATTTGACTCCTTGACTTTTTCTGGGCTCTCGGTTCAGACTGGGGCAACGAGGGCACATCTGGGGCATAAATACAGCACATTTTACACCGCTTCATAGTATATCTCTATATATACACACACGTCTATACATCCAGCGTGCTCTGCAAATGGAAAATCAGCAAGCTGTATCTCGCAGATGATTATTTGTATGATTATTATTGTTTGTCAAGCTCAGGGAAAACAATTAAAACTTCTCTTGGCAAAAAGAAAAAACCCAACACCCTGCAAGAAATCGGAGCCCACGTTTAATCTGCAGTCTTCAAAAGTTTCTTGGAAAGCTTAATTAAATGGTAATTCATCTGTGCATTGGCTCTGTCTTGTAAAGCCTGATAATGCCGGAGCCTTAATTAAAAAAAAACTAATGCAGCTTTTAGTTTGGATTCTGTTAGTTCAAGGGGAAAAATCACCAGCCAGCGCTGTCAATAGAGCTGAAAGATGCTCCGGCGTCGCATTGATTTCATTCCGTTTAAACTCCCAGTGTCAGCTCAGGTAATCGTATTAAAAGTTGTTCCAAATTTGGTTCTTTATTTGCTCTTAGGGGCAAGACGAAGGAGCACCAGAGGAATTTTAGCACCTGTAAATAGCTCAGCCCAAACCTGGGCCCCAGGGCTGAGCATCTCCCAAGCTGAAGGTCATTTTCCCTGCACCTCTCCCATCGTTTTTGTGCTTGGAGTTTCCCAAAAACCTTTAAAAACCACCCCGGGATGGAGCTCAGCTCCTTTCCATTCAAATGAGGAGGGTTTTTTTGTGGAAAATTGGAGAGTTAGGTCCACCTGACCCATTTTAGATGTTCCTGCTGGGTCGAAAGGGGCTTTTCCCGCCGCTCTCCCGTCAGCATCACTTGCATCACTGCATCATCCCCAAATTCTACCAGCACCGATGAATCCCCGGCAGCCCCGGACACCACCCAGGACTTCCCACCCCGTTCCTCTCCAAAACCTCCAGCTTAGCCCTTTTTCTAACCCATTTTTGGGACATTATGCCTTTTTTTTTTTTTTTTTCCCCAGCAGCTTCCCAAGCACCCGGGAGTCAAAACCCACCCGGAGTCAAAGCGGCTCCTTTCAGAGCATCTCCCAGGAGCTCACCCGGAGAAAACCGTCCTTGTGGCAACGCTTCTGCTGCCCAAACACGCTGGAAAAGGGCTGATCTTGCTAAAGATCTTACTTCTCCTCCAGCCCCTGAGGAAGTTACGGAGAGTCTTAAGTGGATTTGCCAGCTTTGGCGGGTTTAGGTAACGTCGTGCTAACAACATCAGGGTTCCCGTGTCTTTAATCGCTTAAAGGGAAGAAAAACGCCGGCAGGGAGAAAGAAAACCATCTCCCAGAGATATTTTCCTGTCTTTGGATAACCTTTGGGGTACTGCCGTGCTGCGTCACTGCTGGGAAACGGCTTTTTTGGGGGGGAAAAGCCTCATCTGGATGTTTTTCTTCCGCGCTCTGGGAGGGAATATGGAGAAGTTTCTCTGGCTTTGCTGCCGGATTCGGTCTCCTTGCAGCTACCGACAGTGACAGAAGGACCTCTTTAATGCTAATTAATGCAATGACACAGTGACTTAATACTGTATTAGGCAAAGCTGTTAATTATACCCAAATAAAACAAAAGAAGGAAGGAATCAAAGCGGGGAGAAGTGACAACCGGAGCTCGGCTTCCCTCTCAGCGTCCTTCCCAAACGCCCTGTCCGGGCTCAGCCGAGGGGAAAACCAACCTCAGGAGCATCTTCCCGGCGGCCCTGAGGGACGCAGGTTTAGTTCGGAAGGAGAAAGAGCCTTCCCCTGCTCTCCGAAGGAGCTCGAGGTGCTCGGCCAAGGATGAAGGGCTTCATCCTCCTTTTACAGATCGGGAAAAAGGAGGCAGGGGGCTTTCCCAGGGAGCCGTGTCTTCTCCCAGGAGAAGGGATCCAGGCTCCGATCAGCAAACCCGTCATCGGGAAATACAACCACAAAGCCGTAACGGACGGTTTAAAGGCTTGAAATTCCCCTTGCTTTGAAATTCCTGCTGCTTTAAAATTCCTGCTGCTTTAAAATTCCCACTGCTTCAAAATTCCTATTGCTTTAAAATTCCCACTGCTTTAGAATTCCCACTGCTTTAAAATTCCCACCACTTCGAAACTCATATTGCTTTAAAATTCCCACTGCTTTGAAATTCCTATTGCTTTAAAATTCCTGCTGCTTTGAAATTCCCACTGCTTTGAAATTCCCACTGCTTTAAAATTTCTATTGCTTTAAAATTCCCACTGCTTCAAAATTTCTATTGCTTTAAAATTCCCGCTGCTTTAAAATTCCCACTGCTTTAAAATTCCCACTGCTTCGAAACTCATATTGCTTTAAAATTCCCACTGCTTTAAAATTCCTATTGCTTTAAAATTCCCACTGCTTTAAAATTCCCACTGCTTCGAAACTCATATTGCTTTAAAATTCCCACTGCTATGAAATTCCTATTGCTTTAAAATTCCTGCTGCTTTGAAATTCCCACTGCTTCGAAATTCCCACTGCTTCGAAATTCCCACTGCTTCGAAATTCCCACTGCACAAGGGAGCCCATCAAAGAGGGCCCCAAAGGCAGAGCCTGTCCCCGCTCCGTGCCTCAGTTTCCCCACACGGTGCAGTGCCACCACGGCCCCGTGCCGCCGCTTTAGCGGCCCCGAACGCTGATTAAAGACACGTTAACGAAGCAGCCGTGCCTGGCGCCCTCCTGACACGTGCGCGGTCGGTGATGCCGCTTCCAGAGGGCGCGTAATTTGGTTTAGAAAGGAGAATTAAGTCTTTTTTTTTTTTTAAGCTCTGATCCCCCCTTTTATTTCCAGGCTTGATATTAATTCAGGAATAATTGGAAAGTGGAAAAGTTAAAGGCAGATTTTTCCCTCCCCACCTTTTTTTTTTTATTGCTTTTTGTTGCTAAACTGAACCGGGGTAAAATATATTAATTTTTCAGGGTGTTTGGGCCTCGATGGGGCTGGACGGGCGACCGAGGGCGGGCAGCAACATCCTTCTGCCGGGCTGGATGCGCCTGGCTCCTGCCCTCGGCTCCCCGGAGCTGCCTCCAAACGCTTGAGGAGCAAAGCAACGGGCGAGCAAAAGCGCCCGTGGTCGCCCCGAAGGAAAAACCAGGAGAGGTTTTGGTCCGCGGCTCTCCCTCACGTCTTGTTCGCTTCCATCGGGGTGTTTTTTTTAAGCAAAACTGGGTTATAACCCTACCTAGATCTACCTGGAAGGTGCAGAGCAGCCCCGAGGCTCCTTCTGCCGCCCAAATTAATGCGTCCGGATGGATTTTTTAGGTTTTCACTGGTAGACGAGGAGCAGATTGCTGCCCTTTCCGTCCGCATCCCGGGCCTTAGCGGGAGACGGGGAAGCACCGCCAGTGGAAACGGAATAACTAGGTAGGAACGGGGGAGTTCGACGCCGTCGGCGGAGACGCTGTGCTCTGCCAAGGCAGCTGAGCTCGGCCGGCAGCGGCTTAACCCCTCCGCCCCGCGTAAAAATGTTACTAGGAGGGATGCAACGGGCTTGTAGCAGGTCAGCTCAGCGCGTAAGCTTCTCCGGGCTGCTTTTCCCTCCTCTCCCCTTCTTCCGAGCATCCATCACCGGAGATTATAGCCCTTTAATAGCGTCCTTCCCCCCTCTATTTACTGCAGGAGCTGGGATGAGCCTCGTTCCCTCTTTTCCCCTTTCAATGCCATTAAGCACATCCCTTGCCGGCTTTTCTCGCGTAAAGGGACATGGAGAAACCGTCTCAACGGCTTATTTCTCTTAACTCGTTTTTGCTTCCCCTCTGCCTCTCGCCTCCCGAGCCCCGAGGTCGGCTCCGCTTTCGGGGAGGGAATTTGGGGGGTTTGGGGTTGCCTCAAGCCTGAGCCGGCGGCTGCTGAGGTCAAGAGGATTTGAACGTAGAGCAGGAACGGGCCGCGGTCTCTCCGTTTGGATAAGCAGCTTTGGCGAGTCTTAGAGGAGGTAAAATGAAATGGGCGCAAGCTCCCGGACGAGGGGTTAGCCAGGGGATGAAGGCAGGGGGTAAAAATAACACGCCTAATTCTCACTAGGTGTGGATAAGGGCATAAATAATCCCCCTTTGGGGAAAAACGTGCAATGCAATTATATATAATACACCAGCGAGGAGCTGGAGAGGGCAACCAGAACCTCACACCGCCTGTTTGCACCCCCTCTTCTTCCGAGATCTCTCCAGCAGCCCCCGAAAAATGAACAGCCTTGGAAGGGTTAAAGAGCACACTTGCCAAATCGGAATTAAACTGTGCTAATATCGGCTAAGTGACTGCTCGGGGTAATAGCAGGAGAGAAAAATTGCGTGGCATGTATTTATAAATAATAAACTATAATTTATTAATAATCCGGAATTGAACAAAGAGTCTACGAAGCTTAATTAATTATTACTTGTAAAGTGCTTTTGAGATTATTGGGTAAAAGCTGCTACAGAAGGGAAAGGTATTGCAAGACGAACGTATCGGCGTCCCGGAGGAGCCATCCCCTGCGACTGCAGCCCCACGACCTGGCGGGACGGATCCGGGGGATGCTTCTAACCCCGGGGACGAAGGTTTTTTTGCCGTGGAGCTGAAAGGATGTTTCTCGGCAGCGTCACGTAGTTGTGCGGGGGGACAGCAGCCGGGCGCGAGGCCGTGTCACCCCGTCCCTCGGGAAGGAGACGGGCCCTCTCGGGAGGACGGTGTGGGGTCCAGGGCCTGATCCTTCGGTGCTTGTGGTCACACTTTGGCATGAAGGCTGGTATGAAACTGCCACAGCTCTAAAATTAATTTTTTTTTTTCAGTGAAATGAGGCCAAATTGAAAAATGAGCAGTTCCCAGCGCCCCGCTCTCCTGCTCCCTATTTTTAATTGCACCTAAAAGGAAAAAGAGGGGGAGAAACCTGGGTTGAATGCTCAAAACCTGCAGAGGGAGGGAACAAACAATTCCCACCTTTTTCTCTGTGAAACAACGCACCCAGCGCCGACCTGCCCGTCCGGGGCCGAGTCCTGGCAAAAACCATCTCTGACGGCGCAAAACCATTGCCCTGCTCCAATTCGTTCCTTCAAACGGCTCCAATTTGCTTCCTGCCCGGAAGAAAACACAACCCCGGACAATTAAAAACGCATTAAATCCAGCTCGTCGAGCTTTGAGTGAGTCCAGCTCGTTAAACGCCCCTTGCAAGGAAGCCACGCGTGACACCCATCCCCTCCCGTGGGAGCTCGCAGGGTCCTTCATCACCCGCCTGCGGGTTCGGGATGAGCCCTGGTCGCTGCGTTATCCCGGGATGGAGAGGGGACGCAAAGGTGCCCCAGGGCCACCTCCTCCCCTGGCACCTATAGCGCCTATAAGTGCAGCTTGCAGTCGGGTTGGACCACTCTGAGAATGCTTTTTGAGTCTGATTTAAGCCCGTGGACCCTCAGCACGGTCTAGTTGCTGGGGCGCTGCTATTGACGGCTGGGGGACGGCTTATCAGACCCCGCTTGAAAGAGTCGTGGGCTGTGGGGAAACCGAGTCACAGAGCAAAAACTGGAGAGTTACCCCAAACTGAACCTATGGATCATCCCCTGTCAGTGACGGGAAGCAGAGATCAGGGGACGCGCCACATCAGGGGCTGGAGATGGTTTCTGCTGCAAACAGGAGTCAGACATGAGCTGTCCGCCCTTGCCCCCCCAAAATCAATGCGGTGCACTCGTGGCAGCCTCTCTGTCGTCCCCCCCAGTCCCAGCATTGCCAAATAGCTCCCAAATACAGGAGACGGAGCTGGCTGCCTCATCCACCCCCTCCAAATCCCCATCAGCCTCTTCCAAGAGCTGACTTCTCCCCTCCCAAGCACCGTCACCCACCTCCAGGACGACCATGGTTGTCCCACCGGGACCGCCCGCCTGTGCCTAATAATTCTGCCCACCGGGTCTGCTCTCGCTCGCCGTCCTCCCTCCTCCTCTAAACGAGCCTTGTAACGCACCCTCTGTGTCTATTTTTATTAAAAATACAACCCGTTGCCCATTTGCCCTCTCGCCAGCACCGACCGCAGCAGCAGCCGCCGCTGTAAGCATCCTCCGGAGAGGAGGCATCGCTGAATGATGTACAAGCAACAATTATTATCTGGGTTACGTCTTTTAAAGTATATATAGCTTAAAAGGGAAGGCTCGGTGGAGCTGGGAGGGAGGAGAAAGCTCTCTGCTCGCTGGGAGAAGCTTTGATTTATGCCAGGGAAGGTTTCTCTAAGCCCCTCGCTGCTCCGAGCAAGGGCGAAGAGAGGTGATGCTCCGAAACCTCCCCAAACTTAAGGTCCTTTGCCTACGTGAGCTCCTAGTTCACGGTCATTGACCAAAACATCATTTTTTTACACCAGAAATCCCCAGTTGGAGCTGCATCAGCCAAAGAAGGGTTGGTTGTTGATCATCGTCTCTGATCCATGCTATTTCTGTGCTTTCGCTGTTTGATGGAGAAGGAGCCGCTGATGGGATCTGTCTTCTCGCTAACCTTAATTTCTGGAGGAAAATAAGCATGTGCTTTAGAATAATCATAGTTTTAAAAAACAAGCAAATCTGTCTAAGTTAATGAAGGCCGCACAATCAGCCTGCCGGCATAAATCATGTTATTTTGTAGAAGACGTTGACAAATGACACCCAAAAGTGTCGAAGGGAGGAAAACAAACACCACCACCACCCCCCCACACCCCGACATTTCTGGGAGGAATCCAGAATTTCACAAATGCATCAGATTTCCATCTCGTACCGTTACGGTTGCGCCCGATAATGGGCCAGATGAAAAAAGAAAAGCCAGACTGTTGGAAAAGAAGTGTTTGCAGCTGATTTAATGCCAGCATCAGCTGAAATGTGATATATATAATCATAGAATCATAGAATTGTTTTGGTTGGAAGAGACCTCCAAGATCATCGGGTCCAACCATTAACCTATCACTACCAAGTCCCCCACTAAATCAGATCCCTTAGGGCCTCATCTAAACGTCTTTTGAATACCCCCAGGGATGGGGACTCCACCACCTCCCTGGGCAGCCTGTTCCAATGCCCGACAACCCTATCCCGATTGGAATTGGTCTGCCTTTAAAGGATTCTGCTTAAACTTACGGATCCTCCTTGTATTTCCCCATCTCCCTTGTGCACATCAACGGCTCCGTGACTTCTTCTTCAGCTTGAACCATCCCAAAATGAGACCTTTCTGTAGCGCCGAGAAACACCGTAATCTTTGGCTCTTTTTTTTGTTTTTTTTTCTTTTAAATGCTTTTTAAAGTGCCACTGTGTTCTTTTGGAGTCATATTAACTGTGCAATAAATTTGCATAATGTGGATCCATAATGTTTAATCAAAGCCTCTCTGGAAAGCTGTTATTGTCCATGAGCTCTCATAAATCCTCGCGATCACCTCCATGTTAAACACTAAAGCTGCCCGGGGTATATTGTGCACTAATCACCTGCAACATTGAGTTTGAAAGAAATTATCCTTTTTCTTTCCTTTCCCTTTCCATGCGAGCAATCTAACCCTCTAAAAACCCCGCGCGGAGGCGTTTTTAGCAAGAAATGCTGCTGGAGGGGAGCGGGTCACCCCCAGCTTTTGAAGCCTTGGTGGATGTGTCTGCGTTAAGCTTGGGCTCCCTCCAAATTTCTTTGCCAGCATCCAGAGGTTGGGTTATCCATCCCTGTCACGGTGAGCGAGCAGAGGACGAGCGCTCCTGCGTCTGCACGCCAGAAAGAGATGGAGAGCCGAGCGTCAAAATCATTTGCACTCGGAAAATTATAAGACTCAATTAACTCCTGGGTTTCTTTTTTTTTTTTTTCCTTCAGGTTTTAATTTCCTTTCGATGAGTTGGGCAATAAGGTGTGACGGGGGGAGGCTGGAGAGCTGCAATCGTACCTGGGGGGTAAGCCTCAAGACCCGAACCGAATCCTTCCCCAAATGAGTTGCCCATAAAAACCCCTCCCTGGGGCTGCAGGATCAGGCCCATTAGGGCAATATGGGATGAGCCGAGGGGGGAATCGCCCCACTGACCCGGTCTGCACGACGTCCTTCTGCCCTTGTCCTGGGCAGTCGGGCTAGATGATCATTGTAGGTCCCGGCCAACTGAAATATTTTCTCTTCTCTTCTCTCTTCTCTTCTCTTCTCTTCTCTTCTCTTCTCTTCTCTTCTCTTCTCTTCTCTTCTCTTCTCTTCTCTTCTCTTCTCTTCTTCTCTTTTCTCTTCTCTTTTCTCTTCTCTTCTCTTCTCTTCTCTTCTCTTCTCTTCTCTTCTCTTCTCTTCTCTTCTCTTCTCTCGTCTCTCTTCTCCTCTTCTCTTCTCTTCTCTTCTCTTCTCTTCTCTTCTCTTCTCTTCTCTTCTCTCTCTTCTCTCTTCTCTTCTTTCTCCTCTCCTCTCCTCTCCTCTCCTCTCCTCTCCTCTCCTCTCCTCTCCTCTCCTCTCCTCTCCCCTTCCCTTCCCTTCCCTTCCCTTCCCTTCCCTTCCCTTCCCTTCCCTTCCCTTCCCTTCTCCCACCAGGTTACCCTGGAGGTGTCCACCAGGTCCACACTGGTGTCTCCTTTGAGGCCCATCTGCTTTGGTGAGCATCCTCAAGCCGGAATAAAATCAGGAGGGTCCCCTGGCTGCTGACACGGGGGGAAAGGGCTCGAGGTGGTGGAGAGGAAAGTGGATTAAACTGGGAAATAGTTTTTGGATGCCTCCAAAAATGACATGGGAACGAAATGGAAATGAAAGCTGGTGCTGGAGCAAAAGATTTTTTTCCTGCCTGTCAGTAATTTGAAAAGTTAGGCCCGAAAGACAGGAAAAAAGAGAACGAGAAAACTCAACCCACGTGGTTTCCTGATTTCTGTAGGTTACCCAACGACGAGACGATCTGGACCAGGCCTTGTGAGCGTATTCACGGTACGAAGAGGGCTGCAAATAACAGCAACTTACGGGAGGTGACATCTCCAAGCCTCTTAGGAGGCTAATTCTATAGCATTAATTCAACGTAATGCCTTCGTGAATGGAGATCGGGCTAATGCAGGTTTTGAAAGTCAGGCGGCTTATTCTTGCCGATCTTAATTTAACTAAGTGCCTCGTCCTGAAAGGCATCACGGTTCCAGCTTATTTCAGCTCTTTCCTTGGAAAAAAAATCCCTTTTTTTTGGTGCTTTCTCCCCTCTTGCTGCTGGGGTTAGCTCCCCAGCTTAAACCAGCCCAACTTTTTATTCCTGGGCTTTAGGCTCAAGCCCAGATTGATCATTTGATAAATCATCTTGTGCGCTCGCTTCCCGGGGAGCCGCCACGCTCCCAGTGCCGGGTCCAACAGGCTCAGAAAACTTCCACCGGGAGCAAACCCAGGACGCTGCCCGCGAATTTGAGAGGCTCAAAAATTTGTAAGAAATGCCACGAGTTCGTCAGGCCTCGGCACCCATTTGGGAGAGCCGCAGCCCTCGCTGCCGAAATCCTTCGCTCCAGGGGAGTACATTGCCATTCCCCGTTCCCAGCAAGACCCAGGGGATGCGTCCCCCTGCTTGGGAATCCCCAGGGAACCATCTCAGCTGAGCAGCCACCACCAGGCAGGGAGAGGTCAAAAGACCTCAAAAACGGGACTAAATAAAAAAATTAAGCTAATTGTGCTGTCCCCCCTTTTCCCTTCGGTATTTAGGAGCCTCCTTGTTGATTTGGGGGGAAAAAAAAATAAATTCTATAGGCTGAGGATGATAATCATATCAAAATATACATGTACTTTTTGGGCTTTAATTTTGCAAGGATTGGAAACATTTCTTTTCTCGCTGCCCACCCGTCGGAGGCGCATCTGGACCACGAACCTGGGGGACGAAGCAAATAATAAACGAAAAGGAAAGCGACTGACCCGCGGCGGAAACATTTCTTTCTCGCGAGAAGACAAGAACACCGTGTTTCACCCTGACCAAAAGGGTTTGTTTCACTTGGCCACTTCCCTTTCATTTGCTTTTTCATTATTTGGGCTTAAATTACATTTGGACGGGGGGGGGGGGTCTCAACCCCTCGCTTTGGAAACCAGAAGCGCAACACTCCCGGCTGCTCCCCCATTTTTTTGCCCCCCCTTATGAACCGGTTGCCACCCGCCAGCCAGGTCGGAGGATAATTCCAGCCAACACGAGCTCGGGCTGAGCATCCTCTTGGCTGCAAGATGCTGCTTTGTCCGCGCGGGGGATTGCTCTTCAGAGGTGCTTTCCTCCACCAAAGGGACCGGCGACAACTTTTCATCTTCCAGTTTTCTCCCTTTTTGCGTCAAAACCGGGGTAAGACTGAAAATTGCGCTTTTTTTCCTTGCAATTACCTTTGAGCGGTTGGCTTTAATCCCCCGTTAATGTGGGTTTTTACCCCAAAGCCATCTACCGCCCCTGGGTCAATCCAACCCGGGGGACAGGGGACAACCCCCTAAAGCAGATTTCGGTGCCGTTCGTGGCGTCGGCAGCAGCTGGAGGGATTTCAAGGTTGCCTGGGCGCGAGCACGAGCATATTTTAGCACATAGTTTCTAGGCGACCGATGACGCTGCCTTAATTACAAAAGCGGGGAAATAATTCCAACTTCGGAGCCAGGCGCGGGAGAAGATGAACAAGCAGTGATAAGGCTCTACCTCAAACACAGATAACTTAAAAGATTAGCCAGGCAGACAGGCCTGGTGCTCACCGCTGAATTGAAGTCAAATAGATGGCTTAACGCCGGCATCGAATTAAAAAAAAAAAAATGTTATTTAAGGATTTAAATCTTGAAAGACCTCATTTCCCAGCTGGCCTCCTAATGGAATTCATGTTCGTTTGGGGACCAGATCCTGCACGCAGCAAAAATGCATCCATCACAAGAGCATTAATATAAAGCTGCCGTAATGCATCACGAGCGGTTGTATAATGTGCCTGAGATGGAATAATCGAGAGCAGGGCCAATTTCTTTTTATATACAGAAGCTTTTTAGAAGATAGAAAGCAAAGGTCTTTCCTGCCACCCTCTTGACCCTTGGGGTCTTTCTTCTTGTCCCTCTCCTGCAGACATCGCTGCTCTAGACCCCCATTAACAACCCCAGGACCTGTGTCCACCTCTCTGGAAGACACCGCGTTTCCTTTTATTTCTTTCAAAAAATCATTTTTGGGGAGGTTTTTGGTGACCCTTGAGGCTTGGGATCTGTCTCCTCCTTTTGGTGACCCTTGAGGCTCGGGATCTGTCTCCCCCTTTTGGTGACCCTTGAGGCTTGGGATCTGTCTCCCCCTTTTGGTGACCCTTGAGGCTCAGGATCTGTCTTCCCCTCTCCCACGTGGCTCTTCCAGGTGAGAGTCCAAAAACCTTTTGGGTTGTTGGGCACTGGTGAACCCCTGGAAATCTTCTGCATCTTGATCCTGAGAAAGAAAAATTACCTTTTTTCTAAATTGGCCTTAAAACATATCGTTCCTGGAAGCATGGTTTGCAAATCCATCCGAAATTCCTCACCTGACCACCCCCTCTGCCTCTGGCCTGCGCCCGATTCCGAGGCAAGGGCTCAATTTAATAATATCTAATTTTTATTGCGCTATCAATAAGGAAAAGTGCCAGTCAGCTGAGCGGTTCAGGGCGCGTTAGCCTCCTCCAAGCCAGAGCATCCTTAACGCTTGGCGATGGAAAAGCAGTTTGGGGAGGTGTCGACTCTTTTATAGACCCGATCCCCTTGCTCAGCTGCCTCGCAACGAGAGAGGGATGGAGCTCCAGAAGCTTGGACTTAAGTGAGGTTTCCTCCGTGCCTTATCCAGCATCCCCGAGTGATTTAAAGGATTTAAAGGTACTTGAGTTATGACAGATGAATGGACTTGGATGAAGAGACCCTCTTCATCTCCAGCATAAGAAATCAGATATTCCTGGAGGCCAGAGGCTTTCTGAGCTTGATGGATCTAGTTGGATCTGGTGGAGCAAATCCCAGGAGCCTAAAGGTTTAAATGCCTTAAAAGTTTAAATATTAAAAAGCACAGATTTATTATACAGAGTGACCTTTAAAACTTGTCTCATTAAACTACATCTTCTGGCCCTTCTGGGCCTTGGTGCCTCTGAAGACGAGACTGGGAAGTTCAAAGCAATGAGCAAAAATGGTTAAAAATGTCACCATTTTGTAGACTTTTCTGCAAAACTGAAACTTGAAAAAAGAAGAAAAAAAAAGTGTGTTAATATCCCTGTGGGCTTCTCCATCCCCTGGAATAATATTTTCTGTCTCTGTTATTGTTTTCATTTGAGGAACACCCCCAACAAGGACAAAATGCTTCTGCCCCAGTGTGCAACGCAACTTTCTCCATGTCTACACAAAAAATATAGGTAATTTTAAAACTGCCCATGTCCCTGGAGGAGCTGACCCCCAGAGAGGTTTGGGGGCACAGGGGAATAGAGCGTCCCTCTAAGGTCTGTCTAAATCCCTGCCCACCGTCGTGTTAATCAGAAAAAAACCTCCAAAACTAATTAAAATGCTTAAATTCCTTCTACGCCCGGCTGCGGAGAGTCACGCGTGCACGACAGAGGCCATATTATTAATCTCCCGGGCGCTACGTGTGCATCCCTGAGGCGGAGCGATGGGCGCGATGGGACCAGGGGCAAGCCGAGCGATGGGGTGGCCTCAGCGGGACGGAGAGGCCGGGATCCATCCTGCCCCTTCCCGTCGCTTCCCTCCCCGGATCCGGCCGAATTGTGCACGCTGTCTGCTCGGGTCAGCCCTCCGTCGAGGACCCTCAGCGAGGGGATTCGCAGGAGGAGAGCCGCGAGAAGAGCCTTGGGAGGCAAAAAAAAACCTTTTTGGAGGGGGTTTTGCAGCACGTTTCGCTTTCCCAAACTCCTCGACTTCTTTTAAAAGGGCTTTTAAAATGCGGAGTGTTTATCCAAGGTCCCAGCCGGCCCGTGCTCCACGCGCGCCGGGGCGAGACAAGAAATACAATGGCTCTGCTCCGCGCTGGCACGGGCTGCCCCGACTTATTTCATCTTTTCTCAGCTATTTATGGTTTGTTTTCTCTCTAGGACCAAGGGCTCTGCCCTGCCCGCAGGGATGGAACCCAGCGCTGGGGCTGGTGATGTCCCACGTTGGCCGAAGCGCTTTAAAGGGAGAATTTTGCACCTTTAAGAGGAGCTTGGCGCAAATTGGCAGCGGTGGGGCCATTTGGGTACTTAGCGAGTGAAGGATAGCTTCAAATTTCTTATTCTGCTCTGATAACATCAAAAAAAAAAGAGGGAATTTTAGCAACCTTCAGATGTTCCATTAACTGCGGGATTGAGTTATGCCGTTTGATATTAATACACATTTTTAACACCCGGTGTCATGTAGCTGCCTGTTTCTAAATTGAAGCTTTTTTGGAGTTTCACAAATCTCCAATTTCGCTCGTTCTCATCCCGATTCGGAGCGAAAACACAGTTTGAGAGGCTGGAAATTTCAGTGCCGCAGACGGTCTTGTTTACGTCTAATTTTAAATAATAGTTTGCAATGCAGATTGAATAGGGATTGGGAGGGGGAGGTTGTTTACTTGCTCTTCGGCTCGGTCCCAGGTATGTCTGTCACTCTGAATAATTAATCTACAATTAAAAAAAGAGTTCACACCAAGTTTGCTGAGTGCGTCTTCATTTCTATTTTCTCACCTGCACCAAAAAAATGAAGTCAGGGGTGTAATAAAATACCGTGATAACTTCCCCAAATGCAATTTGCTGCTCTTCCCCCTAAAATCAATCTAATTATAGACACGCAGATTAAATGAATGTCACAGTCATCGCGGAGGCACCTGAGCCTCGATATTTAAGAGCAGACACAGCAAGGGGGGAACCTCTTCTGCAGGCAGGGCTAGGGACCGGTCTCAGCCTGCTTTCGTGACGTGTAATTGTGTGTCCCTTGAGTCCTAGAAATTGGGGGTTAAGCCCTGACCAAGGCGGGGTTGTATTCGGAGTGTGTCGCGATGAATTTGTGCGGGTAATTTTGAGCGAAAACTCGGTGGTTGGAAAGTTTCGGTCCTTTTTGCAGTGGGACTCGCAACCGAAAAGCAGAATTTGATGGATTTGGAAGAAAAGATGGAGAAAAAGGGATAAAAACCAAGCTCAAAACCCCCGACCACAGAGGCTGACGTTGTCAATTGATTAATGAAAGGCAATCAACCCTCTCCAAATGCTATTTGCTTAAACCGCCGCAGAATTCCCTTCAGCACCGCGCCGAGCGGCTCCGTCGGTGATTAGGTATTGAAAAATCTCGGTGTGGATCACCCCGCTTAAAAACCTTATTTTCCAAATGACTTTCATTAATATCGAGGGCCGTATCGACAGCAGTGTTATGTTTCCCCGCAGCCCGTGGCGTCTGTATTAACCTGAGCCGAGCGAGCATCTCCCCGATGTACCCGGGATGTGCGCGTAGATAATTTCACCCACTTGTCCCCAACGGGGCTCCGGCACGGTGTCGGCTGCCGGCGCGGAGGGGAGGGTGGGCGTTTGCCCGGAGACATTGGGCAGCTGCCCCCAAACCCATCACCAGACCCCCAAAATCTGAATTATCCTCCGCAGCCCCCGGATGCTCACGAGTGGGGATCTTGTGGTGTCGGTCACAGCCCAGGTGTGCGCGTGAGCGTGGGTTCTCCGGTGTCTGAGAAGGGTCGAGCTCACGTTCTGCCGGTCTATTAACTCAGCATTTGCCCTGAAATGAGGAGGAGCTTTGGGCCAAACCTGGAGAAAACTGGGTTTAGCACCGAGGCTGCGCGGGAACAGCTCTGGAAACGGGGATTTTGGAGGAAGCCCAGCCCCCGCAGATCAGCGCCCGCCGAAAACCTCCGGCTTTGGGTGAAAGCGAAGCAGGCGCTTTGCTCAGTCTGAGGGGTTTTGTATTTCCTCGAGGCACAAGACGTGCGGCTCGGGGGGATCTGGAGGGAGACGTGTAACCTGTTGTTGATTTTCAGGAGATATTCCTTCAACCGCCCACACTAAATATTTTCAACAGATTTATCCGGAGGGAGCAGTGAGAGTCTCACGACACCTGTAGGAAATTATTTAGGGTTTCAGCCAGCTCCCTGGCGAAGCATGAAGACGAGAGCGGCTTGGATAAATGCCAGACCAACATTTTGGGCGGTCATTTTTTTTTTTTTAATTTTTTGTCGCTCCACGCCGATTTGTCGAAACCTATGCAGAAGGCTCTGCCCCCCAAAATTTGGGGGGTTGGAGCAAAGCCGGGTATGAAAGTTGTCTGGCCCCTCGCCAGCTCGTGCATCTGGTCTTTGGTTTTTTTTTTTTAAAGCCATTTAACCTTCGTGCTGGTCGCGGTGGGGACTTTTCCCGCAGAGCATCTCATCCCGGCGTAGGCAGAGCCTGTTGGTTTTACGCTCTTAAATGAATTCGGCGTCTTTTTTTTTCTGTGGCTCTGATATAAAGAAATCTCCTCCCTGTTTGACTTATACGAGAGATGCTCAGACCCGGGTTTTATTCGAGCTCCCTTTCAGACTTTACTAAGCAAATGAATTGCGGGAGCAGAGGGAGAGGAGAGCCAAGTTAATTGGGTAGCACGGCTGCCTGCAAGGACACAAGCGCTGGCGCGTACCTGCTCCGAAGAAGCCCTTGACACCTGTGAAACAGGGTGATTTATGAACCCTATGAAGCTATTGCTGCATGTAATAAACCCCACACAACCCCAGCTTGAACTTTATTTTGTTGCATTTTAGCAACTCGCTGGCGTTCAGAGCAACGTAGAGCATCTAATTCTCTGGGTAAGAATCCGCAGGGGCCGGTCCTTCGAGCTTCCTCCTTCTCTAGGTAGAGCTAAGTCAAGTTGGGGTTTTTTTTTTCCAGGCTGAATTGCTCCTAAAAAGTCAGTCCGTGGAGGTCGCGTACCAGGGGTTACGATCTGCTGCAGCCTGCGTGGCATCCGTCGCCCGTACAGCTCCTCGCGCCCATCCCGCCGGGGGATTTCTCAGCCGCCGAGAGCAAACAGCCACGATGCTCCGACCCTGACAGAGAGATGCAACAGGTCTGGCGTAAATAGATCGGGCAGAAACCGAAAAAACTCGCCTGCAGGTTCTGCATTCATCCCTGTTTCCTTATATACCCATCTCCTCTCCCAGCCGAAATCCCTGTGTGCCCCTCTGCCGTGCCCTTGGCCGTATCTGAGCACAGGCAGCACTTTTTCCCCCTTTTCTTTCCCCAAGACAGCGCGTGATGGAGCCTGTGCCTACATTTGTAGCTACGGAAACCATCCACTGCTGCTAATGAAGCCTCCCCGTCCTCCTGGACCGGGTCGGCAGCGTGCAAGGGGTACGTGTCGGATGTGGTGGGCAGGATCTCACCATTCCCGTGCTGGGATGGGTTTTGCAGCGAGGGCTCTTGTGCAGACACAGCCCCCCGCAGCCCCCCGCAGCCCCCAGCTCTGGATGCCCAAGGCTCTCCAGCATCCTCGCCGTTACCAAGGCGTTCACTGAGATGACAGAAACCGGGATGATTTCCACCAAAGTCTTCATGCTTTTGGCAGCCGCTTGATTTCTACAAGGCTCGGGGCAAATTCTGACCGGTTTGGGGAGTCTCTCAGCCTGACAAATCAACGCACTTCAACAAATACCCATTTAGGGATCGATTAATCCCCAGGAACAGCCCGTTTTGCCTTGATGGAGATGGTGGGCATCTCCATCTCGGCTCCCCCAGCTGCTATTTCCACCTATCTGGTCTTACACAAAAGCTCCTTCCAAGCCTAAGCTCCTTCCTCCCGTCTCTCCCCAGCCTAACCTCCGCCAGCCACTCCAGTCTGCAGCTGCTTGTTTGATTTTTAATTATTCTTCATTATATTTAAGGCAATTTGGGGGGGGGGGGGGGAGTTTATGGCAATTTACTCTGCTTTGTAATTAGAGCCGGTGATTAGAAAATCTTTTGCCTCACGATGGAGTTTTCCTTTAAAGAGGAAAAAAAAAAAAAAAAAAGAAAAAAATCAGAAAAGAGGAATAGAAAAGGGCCGCCAAAAGAGCTCAAAGACTAGAATTAAACAGATTATATCTCATTACTTCCAAATGGGAAGGAAAGTTACAGCTTATTAGAGCAGTTGCATGTGCAGCTGGGCAGGAAGGGAAGCGAGTTCCCCCCCGGTAGCAGGCGCAGGCGCGGCAGCGGGTTGCGATCGGCTTTGGGGGGGCTGATATTTTTCCAACTCTTCTGCTCGTGGTAGGAAATAGATGACTTTTTAAATCGGTTGTGGCATCCCTGGCTGTGAAATCACACGTTGTCAGCACAGGGGCTTCCTTATCTGCAGATTTTGGGGAGTTTTCAGCGCAAAATTTTCTTTGGGGTTGACATCTGAGCTCTTTCATTTGCCTTTGTGGGTCCCAAAAGCATCGGGAGGGGAGCTGGGCAGGCACACGCGGAGCTCTCTGCTCCCCAAACCAATGCTTGGGGTCTCCTCATCCTCTGGGTCTTGCCGGTCCTCGGAGAGCGGATGATGCCGAACTCTCGGCGCGATGCACAACTCCCACGCTGACCTTAACAGAGCAAGTCGGAGCTGGAGACAAATAGGGGCAGACAACGAAACCCGCTTAATTGGAGCTCAGAATCGCTCTCGGCGCCGTCGTCTTCTCTTTATTTCCCCCTCCTAAGGAATTTTTTCATTAGCGAATAACAAAAATTACCGAGGTGCTTGACATCTCCGGAGTGGTAGCAGATTTGCAGCGTGCATTAGCTGGAAAGTTTATCCCAGCCCTTAATAGTCTCGAAGAGGGATGGATGCATTTTGACTCAACCAGGGGAGCTGATTGCTACCTAAATAACTAATTCATCTTCATAGCAGACGCCCGTCAACGGCTAGCAAAAAGGAGTTCCACCCAAGGTCGTGCCAATTAGCCGTAGAGGGATGCCGCAGCGTAGGGTACTCGGAGGTGCAAACAGCTCGGGATGCGCGTGGATGCTTGGAGCTGGAGCACCTGGCTTGGGAGGGATTGGGGCTTTTCCACGTAGGTGGGATGCGGCTGAGCTCCTGTTAGGGATGCTCCGGGTCAGCCCAGGGCTCTGTTACAACCAACTTCAGCGATTTTTAGGGTTGGGGAAGAGAGGGTGGGAGCTTGGAAAGGTTTTGGGGAAGCGGAGGAGAGAGTTACTCGGGCCTGCCTTGGAAACACTTGAACGAGATGAGATGCAAAAGCTCCGCTTTTAAAGGTGTGACAGATGGGCGAGGAAATGAAACTGCGCGAGGATCTAAATGGGTCACGGCAAAAAACGCTTTTCAATAGTTTTTAGTGTCATAAGGGATCCATAGAGCCTCCCGCCCGCCCGTATAACTCAGCCCATTGAACTCCACCGGAGCAAGGGCGAGACTTTGGCTGCCTTCGCATCTCTTCTCTAAAGGGGGAAAACAGCCCCAGTCAGGATTCAAGGGTCCTAAAACCCCAGCGCTGCCTTCGCAGCCGCATTTTCTCCTCCCCCGGGGACACGGCAACGAGGCGGGCGAGGAAAACGGCGTGGCCAGAGCACAGCTTTGGGCAGGAGGGCAAAAAAACAAGCCCCGGATCTGTCCCACCGTCCCCGTGCACCCCAAACCCATCCCGTTGTCCCCACGCATGCTCTCCAGGGAGAACTTTCCCGGCAATAAGTGTGAGCCGTCACTGTAACAGCCTCCCGTGGCTCGTGCCGCCTTGCGATCGAAGCTTCCATTAACTTGCATTTCCCTTTTATTTTTTTCCTTTTTTTTTCCCCCATTTTTTTCGCTTGAAGCTTCGCTCGCCTTAATTTGATTTTTTTTTTTTCCCTTAAGCGCTGTCGCCACCGCTCTCATTTAAGAAGTGGTTAATCAGTTCTGCAGAGTTGCTGCAGCCCCACTGCTTCCAGCCATGCTAAAATGGGATGCTCTGACTAATTCCCCCCCCCAGCCCCCTGTGTTTGCCGGCAATTCACTCCGATAACTCCCCCTCGGTGACTCGGGGGTACACGAATGCCTATTTCCAAGGTGTTGATGTTTTGCCTCGTGGCTGGTGACCAGCTCCGGAGATGATACATTTCCCGGGTGAGTCTGGGGGTGATTTGGGGTGGAAACACGCTCGGCGAAGCACGGGGGACTGGCTGCGACTGCTCTCGCCTGCAAGAGCTGTCTAGGAACAACAACAACAAAAAGCCAAGAAAATAAAACCCTATTCCTGATTTTTGAGGGATTTTTTGGCTAAGCTCTTGGGCTGTGCAAACTGGGGACAAGCGGTGTTCAATTTTTGCCTGCTCTTTGTTCCGCGCGCGTTTTCCCTTTGCTTTCTCGCTGGGATGACTCTATTATTCATGGGACTCTGCTCATCACTTTCTGCTCTTGCAAAGGCCCTTCGTGCAGGTGGGAATATTATTCTGGAATAGCAATGGCCAGAGGCAACGGTTAGAGGATGGTTATCTGCCCCAAAAAGAAAGCAAAACTGGGCTTGCTGCTAGAGCCCGTGTGGGAAAATCGCAGCCGTGATCCAGCAGATCCCATCGTGCAGTGTCCTTGCAGCAGGAACCCGCCGCAGATTTGGAAAAGGGACTAAACGCGTCCTGTCTGCACGTAGGAGAAGGTGAAATCGGTCAGTTGAGCCAGTTATGATCTATTATTCAGGATACCTTGGAAAGCTTCGCAATTTTTTTGAGGGGGGAATTAGGTTCTGTATAGCACTGGAGTAGTGAATTTTCTACAAAAACCCCAAAAGCCTGTCTTCTAAAGATAACAAAACTCGATCAGTTCGCCTGGGTTTCCATTTTAATTCACTCCCAAAGAGTACTTAAGCCTCCCTCCCTGTTTGTGAAGACACCTACTCGACATGCTCGTAGCATGACGGGTAATAGACCTTAGAGTTACAACTCGGTGATAAAAATAATGCACAGATAATGGAATAATTATCAAACGCTTCCTTTGCGAACGCAAATCGCGGTTTTCCCCGGGCGCCGGTTTTCCCCACACGCGGATTTTTGCAGCCAGGCTTTTGACCAAGCTGAGGCATCGCGCGGAAAGGGAGCAAAGCAATTAACGGGCTTTGATAAGGCTGAATCTCCAGCCGAACCATTCTGCGAGAACAAGGAGGCGGAGGTAGCCACGCGGCACCTAAGGGCTCTCCTCTGTCAACGTGGCTTTGCTGGGGAGAGAAAAGCTGATTTTTTTGGCACAAAAACAGGGAGAAACCATCCGTGGGAGTCTACTTAGTTTACATTGAGCAAATCTCAATGATCCAGGACCAAAGCAACCATCAGTCCTATGAGGAGCGGCTGAGGGACCTGGGGGGGTTTGGCCTGGAGAAAAGGAGGCTGAGGGGAGACCTTCTCGCTCTCTGCAACTCCCTGAAAGGAGGTTGGAGAGAGATGGGGGTCGGACTCTTCTCCCCAGTAACAGACGACAGAACAAGAGGAAATGGCCTCAAGTTGCGCCAGGGGAGGTTTAGATTGGACATTCGTAAAAATTTCTTCACCAAAAGGATTGTCGGGCATCGGAACAGGCTGCCCAGGGAGGTGGTGGAGTCCCCATCCCTGGAGGGATTCAAAAGACGTTTAGACGAGGCCCTAAGGCCACGATTTAGTGGGGGACTTGGTAGTGATAGGTTAATGGTTGGACCCGATGATCTTGGAGGTCTCTTCCAACCAGAACAATTCTATGATTCTATGATCAGTTGGGCTCCACCACCCAGCCTTCTCTTCTCAACTAAACATCACCATTTCTGCCGTGTTTCCTCCCTTCCCTGCTCCAAAAAACCCCCCCTCAGGGTCTCAGGAAGGATCCAAAACCTTCGTGGTTGGCTTGAAGCTTGGCTGAGGCTGCAGACGTGTCTCTTGCTTCTGTCTCAAACTCCCGTCGTCTTCCATCTGCATCCATCAGAGAAGAAAACGCAGGGCTGTTTTCGGAGCGTACGGACACGCAACGACATTCCCAAAGGTCTGCCGCTTGGTGTTGTCTTTTCTGGGCGATTTCGAGCCATTTGGGACCCCCTGGGAAAGCGCCTCTGTGTTTTAAAGGGTAATGCTCTTAATAGAAAGAGTGGTATTTAGGGGTGACGGATATACCATACAGAAGAGTGTTGTTACAGTCATTTTTAATAAAGCCTTTATTCCAATAGAAATAGCACTTATAAAACTTAAATGAATCCGTAGAGCTGGTGGGAAAAGGGACAGGTTCTTCGCCAATTATTTTTCTTCAAAAATACTTCAAAGATTAAAAAAAAAAAAAAAGACAAATCAACCCACTCCATCCATTTATTTATGAATTAATAAAAGCAAGCAGTTAACAAGCATAGATTCCGAAATCCAGAGGGATTTGCGGGATAATGTAGCCTGACCTTCTGCCTACCCGCAGCGGGTTTCGGGGAGGAACATCTTCAAGGTCGGTGCCGAGCTCCGGGGCTGCAGCCCAACCGCTCTCCAAAGGGCTTGTCTACACACACGGGCCTGAAAACCCACATGTGGACACTTCTCAGTCCAAAAAAAGCTCCTTTTTGGCTTTTTTTCCCCCCTTTATTACTTTTTTTTTTTTCATTTTACCTAAACTAGAACTCAGGAGAATGACAATTTTTTTTCCGCCCCTACAAAAACTCTTTTACAATTTGCTCTAGGAAAGCTCTTGTGCTTTAAATGCTTTAACATTTATTAAACCTCCATGTTCAGGCAATAAAAAGATCCCTGGATGCTGCTTTGCAAAGCGGCAGGTGAAGGTTCCCCACGGGCCTGGAGCATCTTGCGGTGGGCGCATCCCTTTCTCGGTGGGAGTCGCGGAGGAAATTGGTGCTCTATATATATTTTGAGCAGGACACGAGGGTTTTGCCTCTTTCCCATGTTTGTTCCTTGCAGCTGGGCTTTGCGGTTCAAAGGTAATTCATAAACCTCTTTTCAAACTATTTTACGGTGCTGGGAGTCACCCTGGAACACGAGAAAATACTGCAAATAGGCAGCATGTTTGCACTCCGTTTATCTCCTAAAATAAATCAGATCTAGACTTTGCTGAGCACAATCAGTCTGTGGGACTCACTCCGGCCCGGGTGAAGTAAAAAAATTAGCAAGATCCAATTTTTTTAAAATAAAAAACACTTTTAAAATGAAAAATCCGGCAGGCATAAGGGATAAAACCTGGATTTTGCAGGTTTTAAATGCTGCAGAGGAGGAGAAATAAAATACCTATGTGCCAATATCTTTTATGCCGGGATTGTGTTTCCATTGTATGCGACGATGGAGCTGTTTGCGTTTGCTCTGAAGGGCACGTGGATGCTCTTCGCACGGGATGCTTTTCTGCTCTGGCCTTGGAAATGCCTTCACGTGCATCCTCACCTCCACGCTGAGCCCGAGGACCTGATACTTCTCCAAATTAGGACCAGAAAACCCTCAAAGGAGGTTCTTAAAATGTGGCCAGTTTCGAAACTGCGACTGCAAATCCTTTCTGCGGAGAAGAACCGAGGTGCGAGACCCAGAGTTAATCTAGAAGAAACTCCACTGCAATGGTAGCGCAGTAGAGCCCAAGGTGCCTCGAGGGCGAGCTCAGCGCCTTGGGCCACTCGTTTGCCTTTAATTTCAAGGCAGAGGGAGAAATTTTAATGACGGGGGAGGATGAGAGGCAGCGTTGTTACCCGGACCTGAATCTTTTATACCTCCAACAGGAGATTTCGCTGATGTTCAACCCACACCTTGATAAGACTCCCCCTTCTTAATGGCTTCATTCTCTTCCATGCTGCCGTAGATAACCTATTCCCACCAAACCCCTCTTTATTCTTCCAGCAGGGCTCATTTCCAGACCAGAAGGACAAGGAAAAATAATAAGCCCTGTGCACTGTGTTCGAGTTAAGAACCGTGATTATCCTTTCGTAGTGCCGGAGTTGGTATTTTCACGACACCGGCGGTTTATTTTCAGCGCATCTCTTTTGAGGTGAGAAACGACGTGTTTACACTTGAAGTCGATGGAGAGGAGCAGTCAGGGCTGGTTAATCTTCCTGGGAAAGTGAGGGGCTGGGGCTGGGGGTGGGGGGGGCATCCAACTTAAAGTCATTGAGTCTCTACCATGGGAGCATCACTCTTAAAGCCTAGATTGAAGGAGAACTTCACCATCACCCCAGGGTTGGCCGAATAATGGCAAAAGCAATTCAAGCTGACTTCGTAACACCCACCTGATTTAGTTTGTCAAAGTTGGGCTTGTAAAGACCCGCTCTGGCTTCAGCACCCGCTTCTGGCTGCAAAACTGCCTTCAGGAAAAGCCGGTAAGAATGGTATTTCTAGGTGTATAACTTGATTTCTCAAAGTGACTTTGGAAAGATGGACGGAGATCATATAGATTTTTCTTACTATCATCCAGATTCGTGTCTGGACGCCAAGTAGGACAACAGAAATGGGTGAGGAGGGGCAGATACAGCTTGCCCAGGGTTCAAACCCAAGTTGGTCATGTGCATAGGTCACCCATGGATCTCACCTCCTTAAAGACCTCTTTCTGCATCTTCATCCATGGCATCTTTCCGGAGCAAAGAGCAAAACGACTTGAACCGCGTCACCTCTCTGCACCATCTCATTCTCTTCTGCTTGCCATTAAAGTGTCAATATTTTGAGCCCTGTTTGATGACACTCCCGAGGTCCCCGTGCCACCGGGGCTGGATCAACACCTGCCAATTCTGCACCGCCGGGGCGGGGAAGAGGGTGTCAACCTGGCTGAGATGCACAAAGACGCTGCAATGATAATAAATTGGCTTGTCAAAGAGGAGGGCAGATTTGCTATTAATGGAAATAATAGTAGATTACATGGGCTTTTGTCACACAATATAGTCAAAGGCAGGATCAAAGGGAGGGAATATAGCTAATGGTTAGCAGGCAAGACATGCTAATGAGATAAAAACGCTAGCCTTGCCACCTCTCCGAGCTTCAATCGAAGGATAATTGATACTAAATAATGTAATTTTGAGCTGTGGTGAAATGCACTTAAAACCAGCAGACAAGGCTGTGAAAATGTTTTAGTTTTTCTGTTACTCTGCTGTCATTTCCATCACTTCTGGGTTTTTTTTTTCCATGTGGCAGCTGATTGTGTGTGTGGGAGCTGTTGGAGGAAGAAAGAAGAAGTGAAAAAACCCTACTTTGGCGAAACACTGGCGCACTGACACAGCTTTAACTGCGCGATTTAAAGCCCCTGGGTCTGCCTGGGTAGTAGGTCACCTCAATTTATCTGGGGTTGGGTTTGTACGGCGAGGAGAGCCGGCGGCGGCTGGTTGCAAAGTCCCCGGGGACGGCTCTGCCACCTCCGCCGGCACCACGATGCTCTTAGGCAGCAGCAGCTTCAGCTGGCTCCAGTGGAGGCTGCTGTTTCACCCTGCCACGTTAAATGCGATTTAAAACTAACCGGGATTTAAATGTAAACCGATGCAGTTTAAATGACTCTCTAGCAGCCATGCAGTGAAGTGCAAAGGTTTCGCACGGTCAGAGAGATGTTATTTTATTCCCCGAAGCCATGTTGGCTGAAGCTCCGCTGCATTTCAGGCAGCTGAGGGATTCACGATAGTCTGAAATCCTTTTTCCCCTGGAAAACTTCCGTATTGCCAGACTAGACGTATCTTAAATGCTTCCTAGTGCTTTCACATGGCCCTTCCTATGCATTTTAGGGCAACGCTAACCCCTGGCTCTGTCTGAGACCTGCAGTCCACGTTGGCTTTAGCAGCTCAGGCCAGACACAGCTCTCCCTTCCTCCCTCGGAGGACTCGTCTGTTCTTATTTCCCAGCCCCGCACGGTACGTGGAAGACGCGTCCGTTGTGGTTGCAAGCACCAGCTCAGAGGGCTCTTCGGTCTTGAATTGGCAGAAGACGCCACGGGTAGAGAAGCTGGCTGAGGAATCACAGGCTTAAAGCAACGACAGCTTGCACCGAGATACGAGCATCCCAACAGGGAAAAGATGTACATTAAAAAACAGAGAGAGCTGTCATCCTCGGAGGAACATCTTTTTGGAACTGGAGGGACAAATGTTCATCCCTCCCTCCAGTTAGACAACCGTCAGTCCCCATCGGGCTTTGCTGGGGTGGACTACTTGAGGACATCTGTGTTTTTAACGCGTTCGAATTGCAGCAGGGGTCTGGGAGTAGGAAGATACACAAGTGCTTTGCTGAGTGTGGGTGGAAGAGAGATCTTCTGGGGTCCAGCGGTGGCTGCAAAGGACACCAGTGGTGCAGCTGAGCTGTGTAAGGGCATCCCTTGCTGCCAAGGTAGGAAGAGCTCTGTGACAAATGCAATGAATGGCAAGCTAAAAAATAAAAACTAATTCGGCGGTTGCAGATTTGGGGTTTTTTTTCTACTTCTGTTCCTTGTGGCAAAATTAATCAAATCAGAACGTTCCCCAGAAACTTTTTGTTTTGTTTATTTATTGCAACGAGTTCAGCCGAGCAGCTTCCCTGCAGGAAGACGCCTGTTCTGTGTCACAGAAAATAAATAATGAAAAATAAAGGATCTTCTCTCCTGCATTCCCAGCCTCTCTTTGCTGACTGATGCCCAAGGCAATTACCAAGGCTAAATTAAGACTAATTTTGCCGGATCTCTTCTGAAGAACCTTGGGAGCGCTTTCTCACGTAACGATGCCCCAGGGGGTCAGGCAGCACAGGAGAACGTATGAGATCCAGGTCCGTGTAGCGTACGGCCTCGGTACCGGCCCAGTGCTACATCAACGTGAGGAGACGCGGGAGGGATTTTAAAGGGGTCCTGCTCCGTTCGACTCTCGGAAGCACCAGCAAAGTCTGAATTTCAGCGCACTCTTGAATGCAGCCGCTAACCTGCCTCCCCCCTTGTCTTCTGAAGCCTGCTGGCCCCGAAGGGCTGAATTCCTCTCCCAGGACGCATTAAAATCCACCACGCGTCTCCTCCTCTGCCCCGGCTCCTTGGCGAACACGGCCACGTCCTCTTCTCCTTGCCCCCCTCTCCCTCGGCGCTGCAGAAACCAACCGGTGCCTTTCGAGCCCTGTTTTCCCTGCGGACGAAGGCTTGGGCTGCGGCTCGCGTCCCACGTAGCCGGACCAACATTCGGCAGTACAGGCTGCAAAGCCGGTGTCAGCACACACGTGAGCTCGCGTGTCCGTGCCTACATCTGCTACAGAGGTGGACCCTACGCACCTTGTCTTCTGCAGCTCCTCGGCGTCTCCCGTTGAGTGTTGGGGTGGAGGTCAACGAGCAGAGGTGCTGAAATACTAACCTGGAATTTAATGAAGCCAGCACCTTCTTAAAATTGGGTCCAAGCTGTCACACGAGCTATTTTCACATTGGAGCCATATTCCAAGGGTTCCTGCACCCCCTAAATCCACCTGGATGTAAAGGAAACAGAGAAAAGCGGGATTTGAGATGGGATCGACCTCCTGTGCTTGGCCTCAGCACTGTCAGCGTTAAGGCAAATCGATGATAGGAATTCCTCTTTTCTGGGTAACACAATCGTATTTGCAGGGTTACTTTTTATAGACGCCTTCGTCTCCTTTAATCAGAATTAAAAGAACACCAAAAGGAAGGCGAAACACGCACACGCACATCCAGCGAGGTGCTTGTGCTCCGCTTAGGCAACCGCTACCGATGAGAAGCGTCGAGGCACGCGTGCTCGGAGAGCGTGTGAACGTCAGCGTCTTTTCACGTGAGACGCTTCGGCCAAGGTTTTGCATGCGCTGAAGCGTCTGCATTTCCCAGAACAGAAGGGTTAGTGTCCTGGGCATCCCATTATACGGTTGCGGTTGTTATAGGGATGATGAAGGTAAGTGATTTGTGACAAGAAAGGATTCAAGCAGTTTATTCCATCTATAGCCTCGCGCACGTGTTACCGGGTGTAAGAGACTCACAGAGTCCAGGGTTCGGAGCAAAAAAAAAGAGTGAAAAACATGGTTCGGCTCAGGCCAGAACAAAAAGATAGACGACAGAACAAGAGGAAATGGCCTCAAGTTGCGCCAGGGGAGGTTTAGATTGGACATTCGTAAAAATTTCTTCCCCGAAAGGGTTGTCAGGCATTGGAACAGGCTGCCCAGGGAGGTGGTGGAGTCCCCATCCCTGGAGGGATTCAAAAGACGTTTAGATGAGGCCCTAAGGGGTATGATTTAGTGGGGGACTTGGTAGTGACAGGTTAATGGTTGGACCCGATGATCTTGGAGGTCTCTTCCAACCAGAACAATTCTATGATTCTATATTGTCTCTTCCTGAGCTTGGAGTGGAAGGGGTGAGTCTTCTTAAAAATTCTTCGTCTGCTCCCGTTCCCATCTAGTCTGAAGTGAAATAATAGCGCTGCAAACCAAAAAGCCAGAAGCCACATTTTAATGGTGTAAAAAGAAAACATTTTGAAGCGGTTGATGTCTTCCTCGCATCGGTTTTGTCTAGAAGGCTTCGGTGGTGGCTTGCATTCAGAATGAGCGGGCTTCGGGGTCTACCCAAGAGGGCATTTCCTAGTAAATCTGCTGCTGTCTGGAAGAAAAAAAACCTGCCCGGGTCTCATTCTCAATGTTTTTTATTTGCTTTTATGAGTGCAGCTAAGAGCTGGAGGACAACAGTCGCTGCGCTGGCTCCGCTCGAGCCGAGGGAGAGAAACCGAGGTGAGAATTTTATATAACTCGCCCGTGGTCATACAGCAGATACGCTGCCAGACGACGGCCAGGCGAGGTATATTTAGAAATGAGTTAAACAGAGCGTTTGGCCACCTGGGACGGGAGCAGCGGCTCCAAGTGCCGCTTGTAATCGCACACATGGGCTCACGGTGGCCACCATCCCCCATGACTCCTGGTGGCCACCGTCCCCCATGACTCCTGGTGGCCACTGTCCCCCACGACTCCTGGCGTGGAGATGAGTGGAAGACGGACGGAGGGACCCTGAGTGTCCTTGCTCCTTGTTTGCTCTCCAGACGTCTTCCAGGCGTCTCATCTGCCGCGACGCTCGGCTGGAGCGACTCACGACAGCCCGAACCTCCTCCAGTTTTGACATTGAGGAACTTTCTTTGCAGAATAAAGCGTCCCGTAGGAAATGTTTTCAAGTCGTGGGAGTCGAAAAAGAGATTAAGCATAAAAGAAAGATAAACTGCTGCGTCCTAGAAATGCGATATCTGCACTCGGCCCATGTCTAATGAAGTGACTCGTGTAAAGCCTCCCCAGAGAGGCGGCGAATATGCTGCTCTTCCAACCCAACCCTGGAGCCAGCAGCTTTGAATATCAGCTTTATTCCTTGGAAATAAGGAGTCAAGAGGGTGATGCTGTGAATTGGGGACGGCTGGGAAAGATCCCTGGGGTCAGGGATAACTCATCACAGCTAAAAAATTCCCCTTTCTTCCCCACCCCCAGCCCATCTCTGCTCAAGGCTCCTCAGTTGGAGCGAGATGATCCGTAAGTTGCGGCTTGTGGGTCGTTCTCCAGGGCCTTTTTTCACCTGCGTTTTTGCTCTTTCTTAGCATACATTTTGAAGGTTTTTGGATGAGCCCGTGTTTCATTGATCAGGCTGCTCTCAACTCCTTTTCTCCAGCCCTTCGTTAAAGCTGGGATCACACTTTCTGAAGGTCTCCCTCAAGGCTTCTTGCTTGTGGAAACCGCACGATTATGACTAAGGCTGCTGAACCTGAGACCACACTTGATATTTCCCTTTTGTTTAGTGCGCAGATGCTCTATTTACCATAGATTTTCTTTTCACGCTTGTTTTCCCCTGGCCTTCAGAGCGGGGAAGAAAAAGAGGGCTCTTGAATTTTCTTTCTTGGCTTCATTGATTAGTGTATTTTGGGTTTCGTTTCATTTCTTTAAAATCAGATTTATGAGAGATGGGATCTTCTGGGTTGTTCCTGTAAAGTGAAAAAGGTCACGTTAATTAACCGTCCTCGTTACGACAATTGATGCGACGGACCAAGCAAAGAATTCGTTCTGTTCCTGCCTGCGTGGGGGAGTTTGTAGGATAAAGAAACCCCGATGCACATAATACCATCGTCGCAACGTCTCAGAGTGTTATGTAAACTGAATAACGTGTCACTCTCTTCCTTTTTTCTCCATTAAATTAAATGAACTGAGGTTTGAAGGGGGAAGGTGAGAATTAACTCTTTAAATACTGGACATCAACAAGAGGCATTCGGAAAAAGGTCCATCGACGTTTTCTCTGCCCTCTAAAAGAAAGTGCTAAGAGTTACCTAAACCAAATGTTTATCGGCTGGAAAAAGCCAGAGCTCCCTTTACTTTTTTAAAAACCTTTTTGTTCCGCTCATTTGGGGAAAGTGTCTCATTTGAAAAACACCTGCGCTCATTTAGAAAGGAATGAATCAGGATAATAAATAGTACCCCCTTGCCATTCATAGAACTGGGAACACTTGAATTTTTTTTTTTTTTTTTGCTCCTTCCAACTGTTACAAAATAGACCAAAAGAGGGCTATTTTAGATCAATAATCTTTTTTTTTCCCCCCGCTCCCTTGATATTCCAGGTCGGCTGGCAAATGGAGAATTATTCTTTGCACAGTTCTAAAAAGCTCCCGTTATCGCCCATCTGAGACGGTCACTTGCCCCAGATAAGGGAACCGCCATCTGAGCGAATGGGTAATAAAGTGAATTGCGTTGGGAACGAGCGGCCGCCAGGTTTGCCCTTGACGGCACCTTCTTCCTCGCCGCATCCCGGCCCCACGTTCGGATGCTTCGGCTCGGGGACGAGCAGCCCTCGGTCCCTCTCGATTCCCTTTGTTCGTGGTTTTTCCGCTCGCTTTCAGCCCGAGTCGTTCACGCCGTGCCGCTCCGTGTCAGAAATTCATTAACTAACTTTGCATTTTGATGGTAGACGTGGAAATGCCATCTGCTACCCAACGGCTGTGCTTTCTCATCTGCCCAAACCCTGCCGAACCCCGCCAATGTCACGGAGATTGGTTGAGCCGCTACTCGCTTTCCTGTTATTAGCAAATTAAGATACACTTCCCGCTGTTGATTTCCTCGTCTAAACGCTGCACTGGGAACAGAAATAACCCTATTACTGGGCCAGGATATAATTTAGCCATAACACTAATCTTTGCTGGTCTGAGACGGGGTGTTATTCTGCATCTGTTGTTATTCTCCATAGCCCTTATTCCTAAAGCTGGGGAAATACATTTCCTTATCAAGCAGCTTCATTTAAGTCTAATTAGATAGAGGCCCACAGGTGACTCGGTCTAATATCCTCCCCTCCGTCGGCGCTACCCTAAGTACCCCGGGACGTGTGCTAGAGGCAGCCTTACTGCCTGCAAAAAGCTCAGCTCCCGCAGAGAAAAAGGCAGCTTATTCGCGCATCCTTCTGCGCTAAACGCGGGCCAGGCAGCCGTTGCCACGCTGATGGGGAGCATCGGGACCGTGAGGAATAGCGCTGGAGCCGTGATGGGCTTCCCGTCGAGCGCGATGCGGCTCGGGGTAATGGTATCGGCATCTGCCTCCTCGTAAAGATCCAAGATCCTGATCCGTGCCAAGATGTGGGGGGGGGGGAGGGGGGGAAGTGAGAGATTCAAAGCAGGATTTGTGACGGGTTTGGGAGGGATTTGAAGGGCTCTCGCTGCTTTCTCAAGGTGCAAGAGGTTGGTAAGGTGCGAGGGAGGGATTTTCCTAAAGAGTGGGATTTGCTTTGCCACGCTTCAGGGTCAGCCAGGGGCTGGAAGCTCTCCTTGCAGAGACAAGTTGGTGCGTCTCCTCCAAAGAGAGGTCAACCCTTGGCCGTTGCAGCTTCTGGCCGTCTATTTTTTGGATGTCTTGAGGATGGCGTTCATCCAGGTAACAAGGACAAGGTGACTTTTAGATAGGGAAAGCAATGCCCCTGCTATGGTACTGCTCCTCTTCGGCTCTGGAAATAAGTTAAATGAGTACGTCAGGCTTAGGCAACCTGCTCTGGGACATCTGACGTTAGCAGAGATGCTGGTGGGAGGAAGGACTCCATGAAATCGGGCACTAACTACCCCCCAGTGTCCCTTCCCCACTTCTCATGAGCTGGATCGTCTTCACCTGCTCGATCCCTGTCCGTCATTCCAGTGCTCTCCTGCACCAGGGTATTCCTGCAGACAGGTTGCAGAGGGTTTGGAAAGGTAAGAGGAGCTGGTAATTACCTCCTTTGCATTCTTTTCCTCCCTAAAACGGTCTGAATAACAACTTCACGTGAGCGCAGCACGATCAGCGGGAGCAAAGCTGGCAGGTGCCAGCTGGGAATGTCACGCACATCGGTGGCTTTAGATGGAGAGGAGGGTTCATTGCCCTGGCATCCCATCGGAAATAACCAGGGTTTCAATCATCTGGCTCCTTGGAGGGTCTGAGTTCATCTCGTGGAGACTCACGTGGCCCTGAGCAGATCCCAGCGCATCATGGGGACGGGAGGGATGTGGTGCTCCGTCCCCATCCACGTGCGGTTCTTGGCCGCAAGGACCGTTGTCCTGTCGATATAATTAGAGAAGGCAGAGAAAGGGTGGGTTTGTTTTGAGAAATGACCAAGAATGAGAGTCAAGTTCCTCGAAAACTTGGGACTCCTGTTTTCAACCCCTTGCCACAAAGCTCAGACTTGTAGGTTCAGCACAAACACTTTCACAGCTTTCATTTGAGTCTCTCATTTTCCCGTATTGACCCAGAAGGGTTTGGGGAACTTGGCGAAATCGGTGCTTTTCTGTGAGTTGCTTCAGCCTCAAGGACGCCGCAGTTTCCAGCGTTCCCCAGCACGCGTAGGAAACCTGAATGTTGCTGCTGGAAGGGTTGGGGGTTCTTGAATCCATCTGGATTATTTAGCAGAAGCAAAAGAGCTGCCCTGAGCGCAGGCAAAGGGACGAGACAGAGATCACAGCGGCCGCCCCAGGCAGAGGCAGGATTTCTCTTTGGAGACGCAGCGGAGGTCAAAGCAACCTTTACCCCTTCCAGAACTCGCTTAGCAAAAACCAAGAGTAACGTGAAAGGCACGAGCCAAAAACCTGACCCTGCTCGCGGCATCGTGGCACGGGTTACCAGCGGCGTTTCGGCGGGTGCAAGCATGCCAGCGTGCATCAGTCAGAAGCCGGTCTGCTCTGCCTCCGATGACTTCCAGTCGACTTGGTTATTGGTTTTTTTTTAGCCCAGGCAATGCTCAGAAAACCTCCTCGGGGGCCTGAATTGAGCTGTGAATTCGTCGGACGCTTACAGCTATTCCCAGCGCCGGAGGCAGCTGCTTTGGCAGCGAGGCGAGGCAAGAGTTGACCCGCCAAGCACCCTCGGCAGGGAGCTGGGGAGGTCGATCCAAATTCACCGATACCCCCGGCACCCGTCTGCCCGGCGCAGCCAGCCACGGGGCGAGCGCGGCCGCCGGAGCCGAATCGCTTCCCGTTCCCTGCCAGGCTCCCGCGGGATGCTTGGTGTTGATTGCTGACATGGGCTTCAAATCCCCGCGCTCTCCAAAGGGAGATGCCTCTCGAGGGTCTTTTAAATCCCAAACGTCGCTTCAACCTCATCCTTCCAAGCAGGCGTCTCCGTCGGCAAAAGAGCCGTCTCCCATCAGCGCTCTCGCCTGCCTCCTCGCCGCTCCCGGCTACTGATCCAGGTCTCCTCCGGCGATAATTCTCCGAGGTCGCCGGATCAAGCGAAGCAATTTCGAATAAATTGTGGTCGCTTCAGACTTTTGCATTAAACTCTGAACTTTGGGAGCTTCGCCGCGCTGAGGCCGTTGGCGAGGCGCGCCCGGGGGGATTTGTATTTATTTATATCCAAAGCGCTCCTTACTGCGCAACCTGCAGAGGCTCAGGAGATCAACGGGAAGGCGGGGGGAGAGTGGGGGAAGCAAGGAATATGTCTCTGGCCTTTCTTTCCTCTTTTAAAACCCACAGGCAACTCTGAGCTTAATGGCCTCTGCTCGCGCAAGAGGCCAGCAGAAGGCCAGCGGCGCGGTCAAAATTCAGCGAAAAGGCCTTGAAAGGGGATTTTTTTGCTTGGCGGGGTCTGTCTCCGAAACTCTTTTCCGGAGTTTGTTCGATAGGGCGACAGCAGGAGGCCAGGTCCCCGCTCAGTGCTGCTGCCGATGAAGGCTTAGTTTCTCTCCTTGAGGTGCGGAGAAGGCAGGGAGGCATTCCAGGGATCCCGAAAAGCAGGAGACGGGAGAAGATACGAGCTCAGATAAAATCTCCAAACATCACCTGCGTTCAGCTTGCTTTTGCTATTGGGGGGTGGAGGGGAGGAGGTTAAAAGTAATTATTTAGAGATGTTTCATCTTCTGAAATACATTTTGAATTCTATAAAAAAGCTGAAAAAAATCACAGTTCAGTCACCCCTTTTTTTTCCAATTTGCCGAAACACCTGGGATCAGCCCTAAGTGAATCTCACTCGAAGCTCCGGAAAACTTTAAATATTGATGGCAGGAGGAGTTTATTTCGCACGCCTCTTGCCCGACTCGCCGCCGGAGCCACGGCATCCCCTCACCCGTAGCTTTAAGTGATGATGGAATTAGAGTCCGTCTCGGCGACGTGCCCATCTGCTGCCGGCTCGGTGACCTACAGGAGGTGAAACGCGACGTGCTGGGCTCCATCCAACTCCCGGAGCGGGCACGTCGCCCCGTCGTAAGCACAAGTGGTGTAAAATCCTGTCGTGACAGGCACCTTTTTGGTCCCTATATTGTAATTCAATCCCGTTTCGGGCTGGGTTTTGCATGCGTGAGTCTGAAAACTTACAGAAAATGGAAACAAAAAGCGATACAGGAGATTTATTCCCATTCACCTGAACCCAGATGCTGTTTTAGTTTAGGAAAACAGTGAATTTGGTGACCCTTACGCATCCATGGCTTACATGCTTACTAGAATTCGCAGACCTACAGATGTGTTTTTCTTTCCTCGTATTCCCAACCCGTGCCTCTTGGACCAGATGGAAAGTTTACCCTTCCCAATCTAGTGCTATCTCTGCATGTAAATGAAGAAATTTGAGCTTAAAACCTATCAAGCCAACACCTTCCTCCAGGATTAAATTGACTTTGAAAAGGTACGCTTCAAAAAATACCCAAACAAACAGGAAAAAATCCCAAAAGGAAAAGAATTAATAACCGCAGTGTTTTCTAATATGCACACTAAACAACTCCTTAAATCTAAATGGAATCTATATTGCATTCATTTTCTTTTTTTGAGCCGAGACTGGGCTAGTTTGGCTCCACATTCATCCAAATTTCATGCTTCTCCTTTGAACCCGGATTATCGGAAATGTTCGCTTTCTTTTTTTCCTCCCCGTTGCCTTACGGTGGGTTTTCGAAACTCAAATCGAAGCAACAGCCGACATGGCAGGAAAGAAAATGACTGTCCTGTGTCCTTGTCCCCCCGCACGTGTCTTTGGGCACGATGCTCCGTGATGGCCAGGATTTGGGTATCACCCTCAGCGGGGACCCAACCTGCCGAAATCCCACTCTGTTCCGTGGACCGGGGGGAGAAATCGTAGGTTTGGATGTTTTGAAGAACGCTATCGGGCGAATGCGATCTGCCCGTCACATCGCTGCTGGGGATTTACTCCCGTACCTGTGAAATTCGCATCTGTGACAACAGGTTTCGGTGAATTTGGTGGATTTAATCTCCCTTCCACACTTGGCTTGATTGTGCCTTCCCTAGCGATAAGGTGCCCACACCGCTCTTCTTCTGACGGAGGTGTATTTTTGCCTTTTTCAGTGTAAGAAAGGAAGATGGTTCCTATTCGAAATGGCTTTCGTTACCTCCATAGGCAACGCAGGGGATTTGCACACCCCGACCATCCTTCACGTCATCTTCAGTTTGCCAGGGAGGGAATTAGGAAGACGTCTCCAGGCCCGTCCGCTTCTTGCTGGGACATCTTTGCCACCAGCCACCGCTTTCCAGCGGTGAGAAACCACACCTGGGATGTTTTCCCGATGGATTTTGTCCCCTTCGGTTTGCTGCTATGAAACGCAGCGCTTTGGATCGGAGATTTGGAGACATGGCTCCAAAGGGCACCAAAATTCCACTGTTTTCTGCTCCTTAGTGATATTTATGTGAGTGGTGCTGTGGTGTGGGTGGGATCCCCATGGTGGGACCTCCATCACAGGCAGGGGATCTGCCACAATACGTGACGGACCTTCCAGACCGTCGCCAGATTTTGTCTGAAATCGCCCGAATTGGGTGGGAAGCCAGCAGCCAGCCAGACACCCCGCGCACCGCCACGAGCAGGACCGAGGGGGAAAACCCCGCAACATCCCCGATGCACCAGAGAAGCGACAACTTTTATTTAAATGATCCGTGGCTAGCGGGGCTCCGAGCATCGCCCGTGTCCTGAAGACACCATTAGCGATACAAGCCCGAGCGAAGGAGCAGATGGACAGCAGTTGTTTTGCTGTCTGCCTGCACCTGCCAAATGAGCTTTCTTCCCCGCGCCGCAGCGGTTTCCAAGTGCTCTTGAAAGCAGAAGGAGTTGGCACGCCGGCTGCTGCCTCCCCGATGCGACGGGGCTGGATTTTCAGAGTCGTGGTGGGGAAGGTGGTTGGAGCTGCGTTCGCTCGTCGGAGAGGCTGGATGCTGGGGGGGAAAAAAGGATTTGAGATGTGGAAGAAGAGGTACCTTCAAGACCCGACTAAAAACCCTCTCGCGTAACGGCATCGAGGCACGGAGGGCGATTCCCACCGCAGCATTCGAGCCTCCTTTCATTTGCAGCAGGGAGAATCTGGCAGGTCTGAGACTATTTATTCTCCCATGGGCTGAGTTTGCTCATCCTCAGAAGTCTTGGCTTCCCCTTCTATAAAAACCCCAAGATCTCAAACCATCACGGGCTATTTCTGCAGACATTTCCGTGCAAAGTGAAGCCGGTTTTGTTATCAGCTTAATAGGGCCAAAACTTCACTTCATCCTTGCAATAAACTAGAGAAATGTTGTTGGTCTGGCGTTTTCTAATCAAATACGATTTTTTTTTCTCGTAGAGGAGGCCGTTCGCTAGCCCTGAGATAGCCGCCTGGCCTCAGCACGTGGAATTACAGATACTGCCAGCGCCTGTGAACCGTACAAATCTTTGCATTGATAACTAACGGAGAGATTTATGTCTTAAAATGAGAAATACTATCCCCGGCAACAAAATTGAGCCCGTGGATCAATCCAAATCAGAGTTCGCCGAGGAAGTAAATGAGGCAATTGGCATTAATTGGCGTCCCTGGCGTCTTAGCAGCCTGCCAGGAACGCTGGGCCAGAGGGACCGAGCTTCTCCCTCGCCCTTTTGGGGGGCTCCCAGCCAAGGTCAAGCCGTTTTTGGCAAGTTATTGGGGAATATTTGCGGAGTTTCCTCGGTGGCGCGTTCTGGCACCTTCAAGGAAATAAATCAAAAACCTACTCACGGGGCTAAATGCACTTTAAAACCAGCCTCTTGCTTTTGCATACCAATTGGCTAACAAGCCACAAACTGGATTTTCTCAGATTAATTCCTACACACTTCATTTACTCGCTGCTTTTTATCCGGCAGCCTTCCATCCCCCGGCAGGTACCGGCAGCCACGGGCACGGTTTCTCTAAAGGCAACTGCTCCTGGGGGTGTCATCGTTCCATATCCTTCCGAACACCCCAAAAAGCCGAGACCTCGTGCATGATCTTCTGGGCTTGTACCCCAGGCCTGGATGCCCACCACGTGTTTTTAAAGGAGTAGCTGCTTTGCTGCTTTTATTTGCACAGGTGTCCCCCAGACGCCACTTCTTGGGGTGCCCCTGTTTAGGCTGTGCGAGCAGGCAGGGGGCTGGGGACATCGCGTAGTCCGAGCTCTTGTCCCCAAGCCATCAAATCCACCTAAACTCTTCCCGACAGCTGCTTGTCTAAACTATTCTTAGATGGAGAGTCGACGGCCTCCCGAGGTAACTGTTTCTTCATCAAAGCCGAGCTGTGCTGGAACTCTCGGCCTAACGTGCCCCGGAAGAAATTCTAAGACATCGTTAAAACTTCGTAGGTGTTTAATCTTCGTTATGAAAGAGTCCCGAACCGCCGGATGGGTAACGGATGGGTCTCAAGGTACAGCTCTGCCGGTCCCGGGAGATTTGGGCTGTTCTGCAAAGCCCCGTCTCCCCCAGGCACGTGGCTAGGGCAAAATCTCAGCTTTTGTTAAGAAGGCAATACATTTTTAGATCTAATTGTTGCGGGAAAAAAAAGCCTGGAAAGACCCACCCGGTTCCTAAAACCTCAGAAGGCAAATTAACCTAATCTTGCAATCCGCCGCTTAGTCTTAGTGTCAGCCAGCACTGGGCACTTCCCAGAAAGAATTAAGGACCCTGACGAAGCATCCCTTTGCCGTTCGGAAAGGAAACCCAGCCGAGTTAGAAAATCCTCGAATTTCCCTGGGTGCTTCCGAGTCACCCGGCGGGATGCAGAGAAACCTCTGAGCTCTGGAGCAAACGAGAAGGATTCGCCCTCTCGTTCGCCTCTGGCTGGCTGGGTTTGTTGGGTTTTACAAAACCCAAGCTTATTTGCCACGAAATGAAAAGGAATTGTCCCTTGGGAGCCTGGAAGGGCTCCAGAGAAGAGCTGCTGCCATGGGAAAAGCTTTGTAAGCTGACCCATGTGGGATGAGGTTAAGGGAAGCGAGCAGGGACAGCCCCGAGCAGGAGATTGCTCATTCCTGCTCCGGGCTGCGGCTATAAATAAAGACCAGGATCTAAGAAAAAAAAAAAGGAAGAGTGACTTTGTTTATTCTCGTTCGTCAATGAGAGAGGACAGCTTTAATGAGACATGAGAACAATATAGAAAATAACAAGCCCAGTTTCCGAGAAATTAAGGCTGAGCTAAAAGCAGCCCTGCCAGCTCAGCCGGCTCGGCTGATGGGGGGTACCACGATCCGCTGGAACTGACTTTTACGCCTTCGTGTCATTTGGGCATGTGCAAAATGGAGCTACAAAAAAAATTGCTTTCTGCCCCAATTTTCCCTCTTCCGCCCATTTCCAAGGAGAGCTGCCGGGCTTGAGTATGAAACGTGAAGAACGGCGAGGCTGCAAAGAAAGGATGAGTCGGATCAGAAATGTTACGGCCTCTCTGGGTCCCTGCCAGGTCCCCCCCCCCACCCCCGGCAGTACCTTCCTGGCGTGAGCATTGCCAGGGGGCAGAAGGGGTCGGATACGGCCCCGGCTGCGTCGGGCTCCGGCGTCTGTAATGAGCCATCGCCGAAGCCTGGGGCAGAGCAGCCTGCTGCCGTTCGGGCATTAATCAGATGAAATGGGAAGATATTAAGGCAAGTGCTTTTTAGTGGCACATTTTGTTGGATCCCGGGAGCTGACTGCTGCCACGGCGCTTTCCGCTCCCTCCGAAATGGCACCAGAAAGACCTAATGGCTTTCATGGCGAAGAGATCTGTTATTAGACCCCACACGCTCGCTCCAGCACCCTGGTTTTAAAGAGATGTCTAAGGAGGGTCCCTATGCAGCCTCAGAGAGATGAGTGACGCACGGGACATTCATCCTTCCATTCATGCACGACTTGAGCCCCCCTTGGCCATCAGCTCTGCCCTTCTCCTGCGTTGCATTTCTTGATGGTCCCCATATCTTGCTCCTGCCACGGCCCTGCGATGCTGCTGCATATTCGGCAGCTGCTGAAGACCTTTTCTCTCCGCCGCTGAAGCCGTACCAGGTCTCATCGAAGCCTGGCATGGATTGCTAACGCCCTTCGGCAACTGCAAAAACCCTTCGGTGGCCACAGCATCCATCAGCGCAGATGCCAGCAGGGATGTTCCCAGCAGGGTGCTGGGGACCAGCAGAGGTGGGATGAGCTCTGAAGGATGCAGGGGTCCCCACGTGCCCTCAGGTCCATCCTTGAAGGTCAGAGAGAAGTGGACCTGAGGGTGTCACCTGGCAAATGCTCCGGCCACCGAAGCAGGGACAGCAAACAGACAGCAACAAATCTCATTTCCCACCCTCGTTCCTACTTTATGACCGAGGAAAGTGAATGGAGCAGCCAAAATTATCCTTTTCTTTATCCAAAGTGGCTGACATTTGAGGGTTTCGCTCCAAAACCGCCCAGCAACCACCCTCGAGCCCTGCTCTCCTCATCCAGGGAGCTGCTGCCACGTTTTGTGGGTTCTTTGAACGCGCTGCTTGTAAATTCTTGTACCTTTCTGGGAAAAGGCGCGTTTTCTTTTCTTATCACAAGCTGAAGGTTTTTTCTCCTTTAATAGATGCTGAAGGTTTCTCGTGTTTTGTTGCATTAACTGGACTATAGGGAGGGGAGAAAGTACGTTTAATGTTCCAGGTAGATGTCCAAGAAAAATCAAAAGAGTCCAATAAATGGAAACTCAAAGAGCTCAGCTTGCCTCTTTCCGCTGTAAAGCAATCAGGTTCAGCAAAGGTGAAGCAACTTGTTTCGCTCCTTTTTTAAAAGCAACTGTCTCGATCCAAGCAAAGCAGCAACAAGAATCCTTAATTGTCGGGTACCGTCAGTAATGAACCCAGCCCCATAGCATGGGGGGAGAAAACAAATATCTTAGGGATTTTGCACCCTGTGCCCCTTTCTGGCGTAATTCTGCCCGGTTTGTTTTATTTTTAGGGGGGATGGGTTCATTTAGAGCTGCTGATGAGCCAGCACTGGCTTTGCAATGGTTGTTGGTGAGCACAACCAGCTTGCTAAGAGCCTGGGCGTCCTTTCGCCAGCTAAAAAGAGGGACGCAAGGGGGGATTTAAAGAGCTGGAGCTTCAGCAGTTGGGTTTTAGGCAGGAGGTGGGATGTGGAAGAGAGGTTTTGGGGCAGTCTGGGGAGACACCAGCCCTCTGCAGACATCCAGTGTGAAGAAGATGGGTTACGTGCGTCGCCCTGGGCCCCGGCTGGCACCTACTTACCGCAACGTCTTCTCCTTAAAGACGAGGCTGGCACACCTGCCTGCTGCCTGGCGTGACATTGCCAGGTTTTTTCCAGCAGGGAATCCTCTCCCAGCTTCTTTCTCACCTCTCCATGTGTTACTTTTGTGGTTTTTTCTTTTTTTTTCTCATTCTCCCTGGGGTTTTTAAGAGATAAGCAAGCAGATGCGAGAAGGAGATCAGTACGTCGCCTTCTGGATGCATTTCCAAGCACGGTGTTTCAAGGCTCAGGCACTAAAGAGACCCTGGAGATCTGTCAGAGGTACCTTCACCCTCATCATTAAACAGCCACTATAGCTCTTTCTACGTCAAGTGTCCCATAACCTTTGAGGCCAAGTGATGCGCAGTGGTTTGCGCATGGCTCAAGCTTAAGGCTTCGCGCTAATGGGGGGCGATGGGGCCAGAAGATTTCCATCTTGCTGAATTTCTCACTTTGAAACGAAATAAAACATTTTGGATTTGATGAATGCCACGGCCCCTCCGTCGCCGGCAGATGGAGAGACACCATATTGCTGGCACGCAGGCTGCCGGTTGGGTTAGGGATGCCTCGACAGGCATTTCTCCTCATCTTCCAGCAGCCCCTCTCTTCCCATCCGCATTTATAAAGCGAGATGAAAGTCGTTTTGTGATGTATTAGACCCCATGAATAATGCACTCGCAAAATGCCTCGGTGCAACCGAGCATGTTTCATCCCATCAATATGATAAACGCAGGTACAGTTGTTTTAATTGTCGCGATCGTGTTATAGTGAAAACACATCTGTGCTTAGCCTGGGGGAACGTGAACGTCGCCCCGATCTTGACAAACCATCTCATCCACACGTCGCAGCTCGGCTGCCTTTAGCCGAAGAGCCGGGAGCAGCGAGCACGGGTCGGGTCCAGCGCAGGGTGAAGGCATCTGCAGCGTAGGTCCCCGCTGCTCCAGCCAGCAGCCCGCAAAGCTGAAACTAAAATTGAGGGACGGGCACCGCCATGGACCCCCAAACCAGCCGTAAGGTCACGGATGATCCCAGACCTCCGGGAGATGCTCAGAGCTGGTGTAACATACAACACCAAGTATAGGGTTGGTCTAGAAATATGGTTTAAAGGATGTCTATCGTATTCTTCGCACCACCGAAAAGATCACCCATGCAGCTTGACTCTCCCCGTTCCTGCTGGAGCTGCCCGGGGGGCTCACCCCCATCGCTGCCCCCCATCCCGGCTGGTACGGTGGGCGTCAGCCCTTCGGTTTGGACCCACGAAATCCCCGTGGGGCCGAGGGCCACGCTGGGCGCGCGGCGGGAGCCGCGGCAGCTCCGCTTCCCACGCCGCGTTATTTTGGCATTTCAGCGGCCGAAACGGGGCGCAGGCCAGAGGCAGGAGTAAAATATCTCTGTAATAAACTGAAACATTTGGCTCTTTGAGCCGATGCCAGCTTTTATAACAATTTCCATCTTAAGCCGGCTCAATACATATTTAATGAAATCTTCTATAAAACCTTTAACAGCCCTCAATTCATTTCAAGTGGTAAATGAGTCAGCAGTTTGAAATGATGAGCAGGATTCAGACTCCGCTGTCGTTACTTAAGGAGAAGAAGTGATTCTTTTGTAATGCTTTTCCCTCTAAATAACATTTCTTTTTCTTTTTTTTTTTTTTCTCTCCTTGTTACTGGTGTGACGCTGCTTAACAGAGGCGAGGGCAGGCACAGAGGCACGACCCCCCCGGTACCATCCCTCTCGTCCTTGCAGACAGACCTTGCCAGCCCACACTGATGTATCTGACTGCCCCTTACCCAATCTCTTGGTTGGGTCAGCTCCAAACATGTTTCCCCTCTCCCTGCCTCAGTTTCCCCCTTTGCTTAGTGCTATCGACCTCCTGCAAGGCATTTTTGAGAGCTCTGGAGGGAGATCTCAGCTATTAGTGCAGCCCAAATACCTATAGCATGGGATGTGAAAGCGTTCGGGAGGGGGACACGGCACCCACCAAGCATAGCCCACCTAAGGAGCCATCACCTGCCCTGTTATTCCCATTTTCCCTCCCTGTCAGACAGCAAAATCCCCTAAAGAGTTCAAGACGCAGAGAAAGGCAGATACCAGCTGTGTAATCACCGCTATACGGTACCTGCTCATTTGAATAATGAAATGGCATCTTTGTTAAAGGCAAGGAGACTTCCAAGTTGTCTTGTTCCGCAGCTCACCTATAAAAGCCAAGCAAGCTTTGCAAAACATTTCAATTCTCTTGATCACTGTAATTACTGGACGGGATCCAGCGCTGCTCTCTGGCTCGCGCGTGCCAGCAGGTTAGACAGAAGGGGTGTGGGCAAAGGCTTTAAAATAAAGTGAATCATGGCTCACTTTTTTTTTCTTTTAAAGGCCTTTATTTTGCATTATATCGATTTTTTTTTTTTTCTCCGATTCCAGCAGCTCGCCGCAATGCAACGCAAGCGCCAGCCGGCGTGGGGATGCGTCAGGTCCTTTTTCGGTTGGGGTGAGCTGAGGTTGCAGATATGTGTCACCGCCTATAGCGTAACACGGAGCCAGGAATCTCCATAGGGGGAAAAAATACCCTTAAATATCGCTTTTAAGTTGCGGCGAGGGGGTGATGGTGGCACACAGCCTAACGCGATGGACCGCAGTCAACCGCCGGCTCTGCCGTAGACCGCGTGGCCGGGGTTGACTCACCTAAAGCAATTTGGTGGCAGGTTTTCTAGCACCCCCACGGCTGCAGCCATTCAGCATTTCCAATTAGCTTTTGCATTTAAATGGCCTCCATCCTGCTGAACTCCTGTCAGCTGCGCGACGGGCGGCCGGCCCTTCTAGTTTTATTCCGGCGCCACCGGGAACCGGCAGCCCCGGTAGCAGCTTTCTGGGCAGGTTTGTGCAAGGTCTATGGTTGGAGGGGTTATACAGGGAGGTGAAGGGGGAAAATTAAGCGTGACTTGGAGAAGCTGAAGTGAGGAGACAGCTTGGACCCCGGTATCTGCTCATCCTCAGGGCCAGGTGAGGTACGGATCCGTCTGGTGGGCCGGCACCCCTTGGGTACGGCTCAAGTTTTGAGCGGCCATGGTATGGTATGGCCAGAAAAAAAACCGAAATCCACTTGCTGCCCTCAAGTGCTTGAAGTATTTTCTTCCAGGTATACCCTGAAGGAGCGATATTTCTCGCCGAGATGAGGAGGTATTCCTGTTAACGTGCCAGACCCAGGTGAGAAGGCCTCTGAAACCCACCGCACGCTTTTAATAACCGCTCCTGAAAAAGGCTGAACTGGCCCTGGAACAGCTGCTAAAAAGAGCGACTTCATTGTCCTTGAAAAGGGAGAGCAACCTCGGGAGAGGGAAGGAGCAGAGCCCGGCTCCTCCAGCCTACCTAAGCAAAGACCCAGAGCGGACCTGGCTGCTCTCTATAAATATGTCAGAGAAGAAAACACGAGGGGAGGAAATAACGGCTGAAGGTAAAGGCCATCATTGAATAACGGCTAAATTTAGGCTGGGAGACAAAGGAAAGATCCTACCCGGCGAAGCAATTTGGTTCAGAACAAGCCGGACTCCTTCGGAGATTAAACTTGATTAGTCGGTGGATGGGATGACGTGAGGCCAGACCCAACCCGGCAGCCGAGATGGTGATAGCTCTTCATCAAGGGCAAGCGCCGGGAGAGGACCCGGAGTCCTAGGAGCCCCCAACACGGGTTGCAAAGTACCCCAAGGAGCAAAACAGGGGGACAACCCAAAATACAACGGGAAATCTTTCCATCCCGATTGCTGCGTTTTTAAAAGCCGAATTTTTAGCAGATGTTTCACGAGTGCGTGCTGCTAATGAGAGCTGAAGATGCTAAACGCAAGGGCTCTGCTTTAAATTGTTAATCCCGCTCCAAATCCATCAGCGAGGAGCGCTTCTGCCAAAACCAGTTGACTCCCAGCTGATCCCATCTATCTTTCATGCGACTTCAGTGAAGGCAACCTTGGTGGCCACCGTGCCGGGATGGGACCTGTCACTTCTGCTCAGCCGGCGGGAGAGCCGGTGAGGAGTTTGTTAAACAAAACCCGTCGCAAGCTGTTATCTTCTACACACATCACCCGGATTAAATGGCACTTAATGGAATAATGAACCACAGGGAGAAACATACAAGGAAACGTCATTAAATCTTGTTAAAAATGAATAAAATTCTGAATCAATTCCCATTAGTGAACGCACTGATATTTCACATATCTTTAGGAGTTTTATTATGCGTTCATGCATAATCTGATATAATGATGGCTATTTTCCCCCAAACTCCTTTCTTCCTAATAAAAATGAGTGGGACAAAGGACCCAGTACGTTACTCTCTCATGCATTTTTTTTTAAGCGTTATATGAAATATTTAAGCAGTGTCTTTTGCTTCTTATAGTCATGCCCTTATTGTGTCAAGTCAAATTAGTTAAGTACACAAATGAGAGTAAACAAAGGTGACAGATAAATGAAACACGTGGTTACCGAAGTGTCAGAGGCCCCGACATACGGTCCGTCCATAGGTTCCTCGATGGGCTCCTTGTATGCAGCCCTGGGAGAAGTTGAGAGGAAGAAGCTCCAAGCTTCCAACAAACAAGTTTCTCAAAGGACCAGACGTGTTTCCCTCCCTCCCACTTTCCGCTCTCATCTAAACACCGTGTGTACACTAAGCGGAGCCAAGCAAACACTGGGAAATAAATTCCCTTGAATATTCATATTTAATAATATTTGGAAAACACCAGCACGTAGAAGGTCCTGCAAGGTTTGGGCCTCATGCTAAGAGCTGGAAGAGCACGGCGCAGGCACGGTACGAGCTTTGAGCGTGGTTAGTGTCTCCCAGGCAAGATGCAAAAGCTGGAGGAGATAAGCCAGCAGAAACCTCGAAGAATTTGGACGGCAAATTCATCGGTGTAAGGATCGGATAGACAAGGTTGCGCAGCGCTCAGCCCTTTTGCACTGCGAGCTTAGCGAAGATCTTTAATTACCTTAAATCCAAAGTCTACAAGAAGTTTTAACGCATATTTTTCCCCCATTTGTAGCCCCAGTTGTGGGACACGACCATCTTCTGCTAGATCTTGGACAAGCTCATAGCAAAAGGTGCCCGAGACAAAAAAAAAGCCACTAAGTGGATATATGCAGCCAGATGGAAGAGCAAAAAGTAGCAAGGAGGCAATATTGGTCAGCATGTTAAACAGGAGTCGAGGCATGATAGACAGCGAGACACCAGCTGCTTAGCCGTTGTCGGGGTTTTAATAATAATAACAGGCTTGTTTTGCATAAACTAGCTGTGTGCATAATTCATAGATGTAATAAGCTGATCATTAGGAGGAGTCTCAGCTCACCTCCTAGCTGCATGTGGTCGGACGGAGGTATTCGGCAGAGGAGAGCCGTTAAGGAGGCATGGGAAAGAGGATAATTTATTCTAATTCGAAAGACGGCTTCAGCTTGACCCTTCCGTGTTCACTCACCTTGAACAGAGCCAGGCGAGCTTGGCCGGCGCGAATTGTCCCCGAAAGCAAACGTTTCCTTCAAATCTTCCCCTTGATCGCAAAATTCCCGGTTTGCATCGGGCCGGTTAGGTTTTAGCAGCCGTGCCCCGTTGCTTTGAATCCAAGCTTGGCTTGGTTCATAACCGGCCGCAGCCCAAATGGCAAATGAAGGGTCCCGGCTTTGCGGAATCCAAGTGCCGCACTTGAAGCGGCGGACGAGGCAGCTGCGATAATTGTCGGTCCGTCGGCAGCCACGCCGGGAGAGGCTCCGGAGAGCCAAGGGATCTTTAGCGAAGGCGTGACAAGAGCTGAATGTAAATGAGAAATGTTCAGATACAAACGAAGCAGCAAGGGTAATTAAGCCCTGGCTCGGCTAACTGAAGAAGGCGGTGAAGTCTTCACTACCTCAAGGCGCTGAATCAAGGCACTGAGTTTTCCTAAAAGTTGCTTTTTTTGGGTAGTTTATTGGAGTCTGAGCAGCACTCAACAGAGGAAAACCTTGTGGAAGTGACACGAGATGATTTTGTTTCCTTCCGGCCTTAAAACGGTGACTTTCTGACTTCTTTGTCGCGTATTTATGGTGCGGAAACATCAAAAGGCCACGGCTGGGTCAGCGGGAATTGTGCGACTGTGAATTGCAGATTCCATAATCACATTTTCGACTCGAATTGATCCTCCGACCGTGAAGAAATTTGCAAATATTTTCAAACGAGGAATATGGCGGGGACTTTTTCAATCTGTTTTTGCAGGCAATTTGCAAAGAGAAAACCTTGGCAACGTTGGCTGAATACGGAATTAATGCCGTGATTTATGTGCCCGGCTATAATTTCTCCCAGCCTCCCTACTCCACGCTAGACAATTTGGGAAAGGAACAACTTGTTTGACTCGTGCTTCATTTTGCCTTGTATAAGCCTGCGGTGTGAGACATCCACGCGTGGAAAGGACATCTTCTTCGTCCAGGGGGGAATAAGCGGGGGAAACAGGTTGCTTTCCTGATGGATATGGGCAGAGAGGGCAGCTTGTTCTCCCGAGGGGAATTTTCGTGTATTCCCCTTTTTCTCTGCCACAGACAGAGAAGAAACTTGCTCAAACCTTTGAGCGGCAGAAGATGCAAATGGATCTGCGTGCCACGTGGATGGAGCAGGTATCTCTAGAGTGCATGAATATAGAGGTATTTGCATCGCAGATGAGCTCCCAAGCTACGTTCTCCTTCAGCATCTCCCTGAAACCCTACAGAAACACCTACTTTTAAACCTCCTTTTTAAGGGAGGAGGCATGTAGAAGGATAGATCTGCCTCTTTCCCCAAATGGTTGGAGGAAACCAATGCACACCTGAAGATCTGAGCAGGACTGGTGGTTTTCCATCAAGTCAAAGCTGCCTGCGTCTTCCCAAGATTCTTCTCCCCAGGCCTTTAGTCTATCGGAGGGTTTGCAGTCCAGTGTCTGCAATTCTGGCCCATCTCTCCTTCCCTGGGGATGTCCCTGAGAAAATCGGGACCAACCCCTCCTGCCTTGCTGCTGTCTTCTCCTCCTATTACCCCTTTGCCTCGTACCTCCTGCTGCTCAATCCCATAACATCTGGCTGGAGCTGCTTGAAGAAAAGGAAACTTTTCTCAGTTTTCAGTGGAAAACCCACATTTCTGAAGAAAGGGAAGGAGGGAGAAAGGAGAAGAGCCTTTTTTTTTTTCCCCAACCACTTCCTCCTGGTAGAGCCGGAGTACGATTGATAGAAAGAGATCCAGTCTTGATATTAAGCCATCAAGTAATGGAGAGCCTACCAGAGCTCCTGGCAAGGCTTTACTTAGCCGGTCATTTAATGCATGTGTACCCATTCTTCTTCTACCTTAAAATGGGGACAATTATAGTTCGTATTTCTTGCAGAGCTGTTGTGAGCCTGAAGTTATTAAGGTCCTTAAAGCGCCTCAGAGCCATTAGAGTATTTTGCTTTTCTACCACCAGAAAGCGTCCTGCTCTCCAAGGCACAGCGAATGGTGGTGTCTCCAAAGCATCCCTCGGATTTAGGTGAAAACAGATAAGATGTCCAGCAACAGAAGGGTTTCCAGGAGCCAAGTCAACGTATGTCAACCGGCGTGTCATGATTTTGCATAATATTCTAGAAACCTTTCATTTTGCACAGGCCTCTTTGTGAGACGATCCCAAACTGCTTCATTCCTGGGTTTTCTGAGGGAAAACAGGCTCTTTGCAGCTGCGGAATCACTGGGATCCTCTCCTGGCAGGTCACCGATGCCATTGGCTTTCAGTGGACCATCTGAGGTGGGAAGTCATCTCCAGCTTCATTTTACAGCCCAGGAAACTCCACGTGCTCTCCCGTCACAGCTCCATCCCAGTCACAGCTCCATCCCCGTCACAGCTCCTTCCCCGTCACAGCCCCGTCTTTGTTGATCGTGTAACTAAAATAAGCCAATCCAGGGAATGCAAATCCCTGTGACGAATCTCAGCCCATTAACAAAAAACCAGCAGACGGACCCAAAATTCTGCATTCCCCCCCCAGATAAAACCTTTTGATAGCAAAATAAATCCCTGGGGGACTGTTAGCTGCTCAAAAGTTTACGGGGGAAATCCTGGGATGACGCGATTTGTCTGTCAAACGAGAGTGAAAAGGAATAAATAGCCCGAGAGTGGAAACTATTATCCTTTCAGAAGGTGACACCAGCGCTGCGATTTACTCCATGCGTGGGTGCTGAGCCCCGGCAGCTGGGGTGGAGGTGAGATCATCCGGAGAAATACCTTTAAAAAGCGAAAAAAAGATCCCAACAAAACACCGGCTCCGCTTCGGAGCTATCGCTCCGTGATCGTGGGATGCCGGCGATCTGTCGCGAATGGTATTTGCTGCTCCCCGGCGGAAGATACTCATAAAGGGAGAGAAAAGAAGGTGAAATATCCCTAAAACGTCTGCGTCCTCATCACGCTGGGGGATGGTCCTCTTGGGGTTTGCTTCACGGGGGCCAAAGCGGGTGTTTCAAAGCACAACACCCCTTGGCCAAGTTTCCAAGGGGCCGATGGACATCAGTGATGCTGGAAGCATCGCTTCAGCCCTCTGTGCCTCAGTTTCCCTCTTTGAAAACGCACATTTTTTTAATATTTTGTTCTTTAGCTTTTAAAAAATTGCACATTTTTTAGGATGGGCGAACCCGGGGGAGTGGAAAGCAGCCGGGTGGGTGGCACGGGCAGGGTACGACCCGGGGCTCGGCCGGTGGCAAGCCTCCCCCCTCCCCTGCCCTAGCAGCTCGCCGCGTATTCGCTCTGTGTTTAATTATGCATCGTTTCCTGTTCTCATTAGAGACCTTCAAACAGCCTTGAAAATATCCTCATTCAGGGCTTATTTTGTCCTCGTTAAATTTTCATCTCAGCTGAAGGAGGAAGATAATGGCACGAAACCCTACGCAGAAGCACGACGCGAGCCAGGAGAGAGCTCAGGAGCCGCTGTGTGTCCGCCCACCCTGGCCGCGCAAACACCCCCCTTCAGCTTCGGGGCAAAAACGTGACGGTTTTAACCCGTTTGGAAAGCCAAGGTGCATCTTTCACGCCGCCGCGTGAAAACAGCGTTTCCCAGCGCCCCTGTCCATGAAAACTCTTGGGGAGGACTTAGAAGAGGAAAGGGATTCTTCTATTATTGACATTTTTTATTATCTCCATCGCCCTTTGGGCCTTTTTCCCCTCCTGGCTGCTCTCTTTTGCTTGCGATCTCGGCGCTTTTGGGGCTTGAGCGAGCGAATTAGCAGCCGCGAGTCAGCTCGGGCCGTTCGGAGGCTCTTTGCTCGTCTCCTGCGGCTGGGGAAGGGTCTGGAGCACAAGTGCTGTGAGGAGCGGCTGAGGGACCTGGGGGGGTTTGGCCTGGAGAAAAGGAGGCTGAGGGGAGACCTTCTCGCTCTCTGCAACTCCCTGAAAGGAGGTTGGAGCCGGGGGGGGTCGGTCTCTTCTCCCAAGGAACAGGCGACAGGACGAGAGAAACCGGCCTCAAGTTGCGCCAGGGGAGGTTTAGGTTGGATCTTGGGAACCATTTCTTCCCCGAAAGGGCTGTCAGGCCCTGGCACAGGCTGCCCAGGGCAGTGGGGGAGTCCCCATCCCTGGAGGGATTGAAAAGCCGTGTAGATGTGGCGCTTGGGGACATGGGTTAGTGGTGGCCTTGGCAGCGCTGGGGTAACGGTTGGACCCTCTTCCAACTGGAACGATTCCATGATTCTATGGTTGGGCTCTGCCATGGGCTGCCCTTCCCCTCCCTGCCCCTGCTCCCCAAACCCTCCCTCCGCAGCGAAGCAAGGGAAGGGGAACCACAACGAGTTTGCGACTGATTGGCCTGGAAAACCCAAGGAAAACCTGGAAAACATGCTTTCGGGATGCATTTCAACCCCAAATACATCCAGAAAGTTCCCCTGGTCCCCTCCACCCTTGCCCTGCTCTGTCCCTTCTCCTTGCGCTCCTTATCACCTCTGCTCCTTAAAAACCAGAAGATTGAGACTCCTGATCCCTAAATTCATAACTATTTGCCTGCAATTTCCCCCAAGGGAAGGTTATTAGCAGCAGCTTAGTGTCTGATGGATGGCCGTGCGGCTGAGGCTCTGTTTTGCATCAAGGCTCCTGAAGATACATCATTTAAATTCACGTGGGCAGGCGTGTATTAAATAAACGCCAAGAAAAATATTTATTACAGCGGGGAAATTGGACTGCAGCTTTGTACGTACGCGTATTTATAGTGATTTAATAATCAATTATTGCATTGGCAGTCAATAGGCGCCTTATTAAATCTTTGCAGGAAGTCGTCTCGAGAACTTTCACTTAAAAAGGTGATTTTAATTCTCTCCTGAAATTGTTCTTTTGTTTCTCTGTTGGCCGCCCATGAGCCGTACCGTCTCGGTACGACGTGGCCTAGATGGACTGTGGCGAGGAGGCTTGTGGTTGCGTGTTAATGGAGTCGTGAATTGATTTTATTTTCTGGTCTTTATTCACTTCCTTCCCCACTCCCCCAAACTTCTTTTTTTTTTTTCCTCCTTCTCTCGTAAGGGATAATTCATTTCATGATTGCAAATAGATCACTGTAAACTCAGCGTAATGGAGCAGTAATTACCTAAGAAGTGATGGATTTGGGTGGATTTTGTAGGCTAAACGATCCGAGATGTACTGTACAAAGCAGGAGCAACTATTTGGAAGCTGATCAATGAAATGCTGCGAGTTTTCTGCTTGTTCCCCTTACAACCAGCCGCCAGTTTAACCTTTAAGGGGGAGTCGCGGCTCCCCAGGACTCCCTCAGGGTGCGTTTTATTTGGAAACAGAGCCGTCGGAGACAGCAAACGTTGCGCTTTGTATTGCCAGGGTATCCGCAAACCCCTCACCCCCAGGACATCATCCCGCCTGTTATTTAGTCGTCAAGTCCCTCTCTCCCAGGCAGGGAACGGGCGTCTCGGCACGGCAAGGGTCGTCCCTCGCCCTCGCGGATTTGGGCATCGCTTAAGGTTGCAAACACGGCACAAAGGTGCCTTTTTCGGGCGCAGTTTGGAAACTTTTGGAGCGGTGGAAGAGGATTCCTGCGTTGTTGCAGGGACGTGGCTGTGTACAGCAGCCCGGGCAGAGGAAAGCAGGCCTGTGGTCCCCAAAATTCAGGGATGCAGAGTCGGGCCATCTGGCAAAGGCTTGCTTTTAGGACAGGCCACTAGTGGGAGCCGTGGTCCCACACAACCCCCAGCAGACCCTACACTGGGTGGCCGAGGGCAGGAATGGTCCCGCGTCCCTGCGGGCGCTGAGTTTCACCCGCCTCACGACGAGTAACGCCTGGCCCGCTGCTCCCGGCAGCCCGCTTCTTGCACCCCGAGCTGGGCTTTCTGCCGGGAGAAACGGAGGAGCGGGGGGATGCCGGGCGGACGGAGAGGTCCCCTCTGCCCTTCCCACCGCGGCGGAGATGCCCGTGGCACCGACGGGGAGCACTTTCCTGTCTGGCCCTGGAATAAGGACTAAGTTTTCTACTCCTACGTGGTTGTCTGGGAGATGGAGGGACCAAGGCACAGCCAAGACTGGGAAGAGGACTTTATTCACTTCTAAGACAGAGGCAGATTTCAGGGGCGTTTCTGAAAGACTCCATCGAACCATCTCCTTTGTAGTCTTGGTGTGGCATCAACCCTTCTCCTCCTCTTCCAGCTAAAACGCATCTTTCCTATTGCGTCTCCTCTGGGCCAACCATCTCGTTGCCTGAAACAACCGCTTTTCATGGCTCATTTGGGGGGTTCATGGCTCGGTTAGTGCCCAAACACGTCTTCCTCCTCAGGTGTCATGGCTTAGGGACGCGGCACCAGAGACCTGCTGGGATGAGGAGCAAGAGAGGGCAAAACGCACGGCGCGGAGCTCAGGATGCCGCCACTTCCAGACCGGAGCATCCACATCGCAGCTGAACAAGCAGCTTCGCGTTGTTTGTTCAGACCTTACTGACTGGCCTCGAGGAGAAAATGATATCTTATTAGGGAGTCTAATAATGTTCCAGATCATCCTCCGTACAGAGCAGATCTGAAGGATTAGCAAAACAAATGAAGTAATGATTTTTCTGTGAAATTAAAATTTGGGAAGATAATCCAAAGAGGAAATAGAAATTTTATTTCAATTACGCATTAAAATTTCTCAGCTCCTTTTGGGTCAGGGTTTTAACTCCAGGGGAAATTTATAGCTGTGTTGGGCTCAAACCCTGGAGCCTGCTCCCGGATCACGCCGTCACGCTCCTGCGCACCACCCAGCGCGCTTGCAAGCAGGCACGACAGCCCCAAAACCCGGCCTTTCCCAATTAAAACCCAGGCTGCAAAGCGCAAGCATGCCGCACGGGTGAGATATTTTGTCCTACGTAATAACTGCATGAATAATTGAAATTCCTTGCGTTGCTCGTAACTGAGGAGTCCCGGACAGACGAGCGGTTAACAGATGGACTATGGTTTTTTCCTTACTGCATCAGAGACCAGAGCAGCATCGGGAAGGTCTTGGGCTTAAATAGGGACGAGGGTTTATTTCTGATTTGATTTTGGAAGGTTGAAGCTCTTTGCGCTTGAACTAGCTGAGCTCATGGCAGTGCTATCAGCCCAAAACGGGTTAGTGGGGAGAAAACCATCCTGGCAGGGGCATTTCGCGTTTTAAACACGGTTTATTTATTTTGTTAAAACAGAATTCAATAAACACCTTCGCTTTTCCCCGTCGGGAGGAGCGGGACGCATCTCGCCACGGCAGCCCTGAGGAGCTGTAGGTACGAACAGGGTCTCTACCACCAATTCCAGAAGGGATTGCTTTCCAGAGCTCCATCGTACGCTGTGTTGGGGGGGCCGCTCTAAAACGGGGGTGAAGTGAGTTTCTGGAGCTGAGGGGACAGCTGTGACAAAGCCACGCTTGCTGTCACCCAAAGATTATCCCCATGACCGGGGAGAAACCCTCAGCAGGGATTTTCTTCCCCATCCTAGTCGCTCTCAGGATCTGCTAATGATGTCCAGGAAGGGAAAAAAAAAAATAAATAACTAAAAATTGGGTAATTCATTAGCAGCCATAATCTAGCGCGTGTCACATCTGGTTAGGCACCGCCGTACGTACCGTACGCCTCAAAAGCGAGGAAATGAGAGGTTAATGCATTTCCTTGGTTTTGTGAGCTGTCTACAGACCGCGCTCTTATCTTAATTGATACAGCATCAGCCTTTCTCTGCACGCCTCCGACAACAAGCCCGGCTTTTTGTCCTCTCGAGTTATTAAAGACTCCACTCTGGATCATAGAAATAACAGCCGGGCTTGCCGGGGATGTGGCTCTCTTGATGCAAAGCCCCAAATCGCCTTTTTTTTTTTCCAGCTTCTCAGGGCACAGGAGACATTTAATTCATCTTTCCGTGTTTGAACGCTTTGCTTTTGGGCTCTGGAGCGGAGGGCAGGCTCCAAGCCCATCCCCACCCTGCGTGTCGAGGAAGAAATCACAAAATCAGCCCGTTTCCCACCCCAGATGGGAACACGTCCTGGCCATCTGGAAGCAGGTGGCCGTGGGCAGGTAGCATATGAAGCTCACAAAACGTTGCTGTCAAATCTCGTGGTTTCAGCATTTTTTTTCCCCACCCTGGAGAGGAAAAAAAAAAATAAATAAACCCGGATCGCTGGGACGTACCCAGCGGGGCGCAGCCCCGGCAGGTCACGCACACGTCGGGCTGCGGGAGGAGGATGAAGAGGGGATCATCAGGATACGACGGCGAGGGACCGGCCTTTCCCTTGGGGCTGGGTACAGGCTTTTTGCGCCTTAATTTAACCCCTGGTTCCTAAAATACCGCGTATAGGTTATGCCCATCTCCTCCACGAGGCGCGGCAAAGCCCCTCAGCACAAGCGTTGAGATGATTCCTCACCAAATAATTGAGTTTTCAGCGCTTTAGCCGCCAACACCAGCTTTCCCCCAAAGCTCGCCGTACCTCCAAGAACAAAATAAGTTCCTTCTTTATTTCTATTTATTCTTTAAATGCTGCCAGCGGGGCGGCGAGGATTTGGGACCCAGATCTGCTGAGTAAGGTGGTTTTCAGTTTGTTTCTCTGCTGTTCCCCACCGAAAGGCATTTTCTAGCGGCTGGATTGACGGCGGCGTCTCCTGCACGGCAGCGTAACCCGGTTTGCAGCCAAAGGCGACCGACGGCTCGGCAACGATAGCAAAGTAAATAAATAAAAGTCCAGGTCTGCGCGCTGATAAATGTCTTACCAGGGACTCTGATTTAGAGGGGAGGGAGAAGGGGAAAAAAGGAAAAAAGATTTTTTTTTGGCAATAAAGTCGGAAAGAGGAGCCGGAGCCCCAAATGATTTGCAGCTTTGGGAGGACACCTCCTACCCGTGTACGTAAGAGGGTGTAAAGGGCTTTGCTCCCCAGCCTGGCTCAGCCGAGCATTTGGTGACCCCCGGGAGCAAACGGCACGTGGTGAAGATGCTGAGCCAGGGAGGAGGACAGCGGTGCTGCGCTTATTCAGCATCCAGATCCCATAGGATCCCTCGCAAGCAGCTTTGGGTTTGATGCCCTGGGCCAACGGGCTCTGGTAAATCACAATATATATAGGAATAAAAAAAATACACGTAGGATTTTAAAAAAAAGCCAAAATAGAAGGATTTCCATGAGCCGTTGTCTGAGCGTGGGACATCCAGTGTGGCAGCAGCGGGGACACGTCCGTCTCTGACGGGGAACGGCATTAGCAGCGTTTACCGGAACTACATCCCAAAATAGTCTCATTACTCCTCGACATGCCGTGTCAGCACCCGGCAGTGAAAATAGTCCGCGCTGATGCCTTCAGCCTTCAGCAGAGCCGTAATGGGAAACAAATTGCGCGAGACTCCCGGGCGGCGGAGCGATGGCAATATCTGCATCTGCGCTCTCAGGCGAGGCGGGCTCCAGCCGGGAATTCCGTAAACAGGAGCAGAGTTGCTTCCCCGGGCGCGGAGCATCTCTTGGGTGACGGGCAAGATTGACAGCTGTCAATGGAGCTGACGGCTTGCCGCGCTTCGCTCCCGGCGCACGGGGAGACGGGGAAGGGGAGTCGGTGGCTCTTGCACGTCTAGGGGAGCAAAAAATCCATGTACGGGATGGCAGCCCAGAGAAGGAACCCATTCCCGACGGATATTTACATGCCAGGAGGCGTGCAGGTCTTTTAAATTCTGCCAAAAGGAGGAAAAACCTCACTAAAACTAGTGTTAAGAGTTAAGGCAAAACCCACCAATTCTCACACCGCTTAGACCCCAAGAACCGGCGGTGCTTCAGCTCGGGGCTTTTCCCGCTTGAAGGTGATGGAGGCGAAAACCGGAGCGCTGGGAATGAGCCGTAAGAAACGCTGGTCTCGACTTTTTTCGCGGGAATAGGAGGGGAAAGCGGCGACGAGTTGCTGTCAGGCAGAGCGTGGAGTCCCCGAAAGCGCTGCCGAGCGCAGCCGTACGTTCACGGCGAGTCAGCCAGGAGTCCGTTTCCACGTCGCTACGGGCAGGGGGACGGATATACGGACCATTATACGTTCCCAGCTGGAGAAGAGCGGCTTTAGCTTTACATCCAGAAAGCCCCGGCGCTGCTGAGGGCTTTGGGGTGGCTCTTTCTCCTTTGTTTTTCTCTCTTGTCACCTCTTGCTTTCACGGGATGGCATCAGGCCGCTGCTCCTGCCTCCGTGGCCGTCACCGCCTTGCCAGGGATGCAGGGATTTGGGAAATGAGCCCAAGTCCTGCAGCGATGCTCTTAGTGTTCGTACACCCACCTCCGCGTCTCCGAGGCACTCCGAAAAATATCTGTAGCACCAAATCCAAAGTGTTGCGGCTCTGGGCAGGTTCTCACCTCCTGTTTTCCTCTGGGAGGTGGGAGTTTTTTGGTTTTCTGGATGCTGCGAACAAGATCTTGCCTCATTTGGGGTTTTTTTGACCTTTTCAAACCTTTTTTTAAGCCTTTTCTGGCCGTAGCAGCCCCTCGCCCCGCAGAGCAACACTGTCCTTTGGGAATGTTTGCACTGAACACAGTGTAACCATTTGCTTTTTGCATAAAGGTAAGGATTTTCCAGAGGAGAAGTATTTAATTTTAATTAGCGGCCAAGATCGTTCTTGCTCGTCTTCCACCTCCATAATCCTTCCCTTAAATTAAAATGAATTTTTTTGTAATTGGCAGTTACAAAAATTATTACAGATCCGCGTGAAATAGCAGCCTGCGTTTGAAGCCCAGGTTGCCGCGCATCCCTTTTTTAGAAGAAAACTGGGATACAGGCGGCTTCACCCATCCCGTTCGCCTTTCGGCGCCGGGTCCGGCGACCTCCCTGCACCTTTGGGTTAAAACACACGGCGTTTGAGTTATCCAAACTCTTCTCCCCTTTCCACCGCCACAAATTTGCCTCTTTTCCTAGTTAGAGCTCCCCGGGGCAAAGCTCTGCAGCAAATTAGGTATTAACATCTGTACAGCTCCGTTATCCCCCACGCCGATCACAGCTCCGTAATTGCCCGCCACGTCTTCCCTGAAGGATGCCTGCTTGTACGTTTAATAAAACAACCCGAGCGGGTCTCAAATCTCCTTGCTCGGATGAAAAATTCATAGCTGCAGCTCCCAGCAAGCGCTGCCGGCGGCGAGGGGAAAGCCGGAGCCCACGGAGACGCCGGCAGCGCGAGGGTGCCGAGCGGCTCCTCTTCCCCCTAGGGAAGCACATCAGGGATGCGAGGGGGAAACTGAGGCAGGGAAACGCGAAGCGGACAGAGGGTTTGGGGGGGAAAAACCCAGGGAAAAAAGAGTTTCCCTCTTAGTACCGGGTTGGTGTAGGTCGACTTCAAATATTCACCAAGAAGGGAGTTTTAACTCACCCCCACGCAGCGGCTGGGGCTTTCCAAACTCCTCGGCGGCTCGAGCGCTGCCAGCAAGCGATTTCAAGCTCGTCTGCTAAAATATGCACCCGAAAATGTAGCGTAAATTGTATATTTGATTGTAAAAATTGCAGTTCATGCTGTGTTGCTTAGTGACATAAATCATCCGGTGGCAGGGCAGAATACTAATGCTCGACTTCCGTAAGGAGCTGACACGGAGCAGCCCAGGTAGGGATTTATCTACCAACCAAACGCTGTTCCCAGGAGAACGGCACAAGCGATTCCGCATAACAAACCCACCCCTCGGCTGCGGGATGTACGCACGGACGCAGAGCAGGGGACGAAAGAGCCGCCTGCTTCTCCGTGACAAACTGTGTGGAAGAGGAGAGGAGGAGGAGGGCAAGTTGCCGCCCGAGTTTGTGATGCCGACGGCGAAATAAAAGCGCTCAAACACACGCAGGACACGTGGATCTGTCGTCGTTATCGGCCCAAACGGGAAACGAAGGGGAAGATTCCCAGGAAAGTTTTGCTTCAATTTGGCAATGTTAAGGAGTTTTTTTTTTTCAGAGGTGGTTTTTACAGGCTGAGCATCACGAGCTCCTCTTTTCGGAGTGGGGAAACTGAGGCACGGGAAGGAAAGGTCCCATAGCAAGCCCGGGGTGGCTTTGGATGCGGATGAGCATCCAGGAGGTGACGCACAGAGCCGCATCCCTCCCCTTTTGGGGTGCGTGCTCATTGCCCATCCGGCCTTACCATCCCTTTCAGCTCTTTAAACCACTGACCATCCCATGCTGGCACCGGCCTTTGGGTGGGATGAAGCCGCCCTGAGCCCCGTCCCGGGAGAATCCCCCCAAGGGATTCAGGACTCCCTGGGGATGCATCCGGCGCAAGGTGCCGTATAAAAAGGCGCTGGGCTCTTTGAAACCGCCCTCTCCCGTCTTCGAAGCTGAGCTGACAGCTGGCAAGTTGGGAGGAGAGACATGTTTAATAGTAATTAGAGACGTTAATAATTGAACAGACGACGAACCGGGGCACGGGGAGATCAAAGCTCAGATTTGCCGAAGGGGTTCAGATGCGTGAGCCCAATTAAAAAGACCGAGCGGAATTAGACTAAATTTGGGCTGAGTTCCCAAATCCCTTCGGCCTCGGCAACCGGTGGAGGGAGAAAGGAGCGCTGGCTGCGTCCTGCCACGTCCCGGCGCCGGATCGGGCCCTTCGCAGCCCCCACGGTGGCCATCACGGGGCGGATCCACGGGGCAGGCGTGTGGGGGGGACACACATTAAGGGGGTGACGGGCTATGACGCCCGACGGTCACCCGGGATTTGGGGCTGCTCCCCGGGCGACGCTCGCCTCCACGCTCCCTGCTGCTCCTGCCCGGCCGCTTCCCCACGGAGCCTCCCCAGGGAACGGCGTCTCCGCGGCCCCTTCTTCCCGACACACGCTTAGCTGCTTCCTCAGGCGTTGCGAATACCGCGATCCCTCTTTTTCCCAAATGCTCCGGAGGGGAAACCGGGCATTTAATTTCCAAATAAACCCCTCGGATTTTTTTTTTTTTATTATTATTATTTTTTTTTCCCCTGCTGCTGCCAAAGTGGTTGTAATAATAATAATTAATCATAAGCAAAGCGCTCTCTTTTGATCGGGACAATATTAATACGAGTTGGCGAGCTGTATCGTGCTTCGCAGACGTTAACTAATTAATCCTCAGAATAACGGAAGGCGCTTTTTAACGCTCGAGTCGTGACGAGCAGGGCACCGTCCCTGGGATAAACCCCTTCCTCCCTCCCCAAAGGGAGATGGTTCGGGTCCGGGCGCTGCCCAGGAGCACCCCGGGGTGCTCAGCACCGCCTTGTGCAGGGTTGGACACCCCTCGGATATAAAATAAACAAAAGCATATAAACCCCCGGTTGAAAAGCCGAGGGGAGCAGGAGGCTCGGAGCACGAGACCCCTGGTTTTGAGGGGGTCCCTTTCCACTGCAGAGCTGCTCCTTTACTAGTTTATTCCACTTTTCCCTCTAATTTACTGACTTGTTCGGGTTTTTTTTCCCTTCTCTCAACTACAACAATGGGAGGAGCCGGAGCTATAACAACGCCAGAGTCTTCAGTTTCCCCGTTATGATTCCTCATTATAAAGTTATTTCCCCACGATTTGAAATATAAACGATGCCTTTGATGTCTGCCGTTGTTAAATTGCTCTTTTTAATTTTCTCCTTTTAGTTGTTTTTTTTTTTCCCCACCAAGCCGCTCCCCTCTCCCCCTCCCCAACCACCAGCACCGCTTTAACTCAACCCCACCGCTCCGCCGCGGCGTTGTAAACACGGCTCGGGCGGAATAAATAAAATGCCTCGAATTGCAAGATTTTGCTTGGAACAAATGGGATAATTGGGGCAGCTGGAAAAAAAATAAAGGAAAGCAAAAAGAAACAGCCTTGAATGCGATTTCTTTTATTATTTATTTTTGCAGAAATGGGAAATAAAGCCCAAGCCTCCCCGCTTTTGAGCTTCTCTCGATAAATACGAGGCAGCCGGCCCATGTGGGCGAGGAGCGCTGTCAGATGTCCCCCCCGCGCCGCGGCCCCGCCGCCGCCTCCGGCTCCTTTTCCCCTCCGGTTTGCGGCGGCCAGGCGGGACGCGGGGCTGCGGCGCGTTAGCGGCGGGGAAGTGCGCGCTATAGATAAGCCCCTGCCAATTTTCCTCTAAACTTAATTAATTAAAAGCCGGAGACTCCGGATGCTGGGGCGACACCAGCTCCGCTATCCTTCCCTTGCTTCCTCCTATGCGTGCAGATATTTTAGCCTTTGCTCGAGCGTTGCCCGTAGGGCAGCAGGGACGTATAGAAGAAGGTATGTGGGTATATAGGGAAAGCTTTTTCCCGCCAGCATTCCCGGGCAGCCAAGCGCCCCGTATCCCATAAAGCTTTTTCTCGGCAAAGGCGGCGTTTGCAGGCGGGAGGGAGCCCGCGAGCGCCAGGCTCTGCCTGCCCGATAAAAAACCCCGTCGCTGCGAGTTTAATTAAAAATTATCGTCTCGTTCTTGCAGACGCATCCGCGGGAGCGGGTTCGGCGCGGCGCATTATCCGCACCGGCAATTAACAGAGAGCGGGAGAGAGGGCGGCACCTTTGGGAGCAAATTGGGAAGAGGGGAGAGGAAAATCGATGCCAACGCGGGCTGGCAGCATCCCTCGGGATCGCTGGGGAGGGGGAAGATGCTTCCCGACCAGAGGGACCGGACTTCTGCCAAGGCGGATAACTCAAGGGGAAAGCACCGCTCTATTATTTTTGTATTTCTTCAGTGTAGCATCCCCCTGGTCTGATCCTTCAGCTGGATTTCCAGAGGTGATGTGTCTCACCGGCACCGAGCATCCCGGGAAAGCGCAGGGATCAATGCCGTCCCGGCTGGAAGGCAGCATCTCCCTGAAAAATGAACATCAAGTCGGGATATTCCTCTACCCTGCAGCATCCCAGGAAATCGTGGCCGGTTGGGGATTAAAAGTGGTCTCTGGCCACCACGAGGAGCAGTTCCAAGCTGGAAGAAGACGGCTTGGGAGCGGAGGGCAACTCTTAAAACCCCAGGGAAACCCTCCGCTCCAGGGCGATTTGGTCCCATCCCGTGCAAAGCCCGGCAGCGTCCTCCCGGCAGCCGGGACCGAGCATCCCTGCGAGGCTGCGAATCGCCAAACATCCCGCGTAACTGTCCTTCCTTCGAGCACCTCGAAACCAACCCTGAATTAAGAACAGGGCAGATGAGGTTGTATCTAAAATCCGTGTTATACTTGTTTTTAACAGGCCCCCCAAGCTGGATGTACGATTATTTTATAAAAATAGGGTATTAAAAAGAGAATCAGGCTCAGATGAAAATTTAACAGCGAGTGCGATTTAAGTTTTCATCTTCTAACGATGTCCGGAGAATGGATGTCTCCTCGAAAAGGACAAACCGCGAATTAAAGTGATAGTCAGATAATAAAAACCTCCACTTAAAATATATATTTCTTCCCCATGTTATTAATAACACGCGAGATTAATATTTTAAACCGGATGAATTTTCAAAAAAAGTCATTTCCAAGCCAGACTGAAAGCTCTTCGCTGAGATTATCGCGTCGGGGGTGGGGGGGAGGACCCCTCCCTATATTCATCGCGAGCGCCCTATGTATATTTTATAGACGTTCAATATCGCTATCGCTTTCCTCACCCTCCTCATCCTCACCGCGTTGTCATGTGTCTGTTTGCGCTTGGAAACCAGCACTAGCCCGGGTGCTTTTGAGGGAGGCAGGGATTCGCCCTGGGAAAGCCAAAAAAAAAGCCCTTTTTGCCGGGAAAACCGCCAGCCTTCGCGGATGTGACACTTCTAAAGGGCACGGGAGCATCCCGGTGCCGGGTCCTCGTGCGCCGGAGCAGGAGGGAGAAGTCCATAACTCACTGCCGGGCCCGGGATGCATAATTCATCCCTCGCACTTCTCCATCAATTGGTTATTAAAAGCGCCCTCCCTGCGATGGGCTGCATTAAGCACGTGCCAGGGAGGAGATAAATCTACTTCCCGAGGCAACTAACTCCCAGTTACACTCCGTAGGGAAAACTTTGCTCGCTTTGCCTCAAAAGACTGGTTTTTTGGCCCATTTGGGGGTCAAAAAATTAGGATTTTGGTGGGAAGCAGAGCGGCATCGCCGCGTGTAACCTCCACGGAGGTCCCTGCACCCTCGTGGGCTCTCCAGTGGCCACGGGAGCGTGGAAATAATCATATATTCAAAAATGAAGTTGAGGGCTGGGATCTGCTGGCATCCAGGGTGTCGTTTTTGCAGAGCGCGAGCAGCCGAAGAGCCGTTTCCCTCGAGGGCCGGTCGATGCGGCGCACGGAGCGGCACGGAGCTAACCAAAATGGAAATAATTAAGAAAAAAAAAAATAATAATTTACTGGAGCAAAGCACCCTCCGAGCAGCCGTTTTCTCCCCGCTAAATGCCAAGGATCGGAGCTCGGGGTCTCGTTGCGCTAACGACCGTGAGCTGATGGAGAAACTCCCTGGGGCCGAAGGAAAGATTCGGGAGGATAAAACCGCTCCTGCCGGGAAATATTCAGCTGCGGGAGGCTGCAGCGCCGGGGGCAGCTGGGAACGGCTTTATGGAGGCGAAGGTGCCCTGAAGGAGATGGGGGAGTTAAATTGCCTCGCTCCGATCCCTGGGCGATCGTGTGCCAGCAGCTCGTGCGGTTTTTTTTCTTCCCGATGGGGATATTTGGACATAATCCACCTTTTCTTGCTCAGTCGCGCTCCTTATCCTGCGAGGTCCGGGTTTGCGTGGCGGCTGGTGCCCTCGGCTGCATTTTTCTGAGGGTGAAGCGGAGGGAAGAGGCTGAAGCAATTGCCCTTTATTTACAGCAATAAATAAAAAGCGGTAAAAACTCCACCATAAATAAGAAATAAAATTAAAAAGCCAGTAGCAAATGGGCTCCCTATGTCCAAACTCCCCTTTTTCCCCATGGAAAGCCGTATCCAACAGCCCCAAGCTCTGGGTTTCCCCATCCTCGCCTCCCAAGCAGTTTGTTTCCTTGCAAGCTTCTGGCGCCGTCTTCCTATTTTCAGGCATTTTGGCCCCCTGCAATTTCGTTCTCCCCATTCCCTCGCACTCACTGCGATGACCTGACGCTCCCTGCATCCCATCGCACGGCTTCTCCTCACCGGGGATCTTCTGCAAGCCGGGAGAACCTTACCCCGTAATCGTGGCACCATAATAATGCATCACTGCCATAAATCCTTTGGGAAAAAGAAAATAAAGAGAGAAAATAAAGAGGAAAAAAGCCAAGAAAACTGATAAAATGGGAGTGTTGGTGCACGTGGGCCCAAAGGGCGAAAGATGATGCTCTTTGGAAATCAAGGGAGACAGCGGGGAACAGCTCAGATCCAGGCGCGGCCGAAGCAGAGGGACGCCGGACGGGGCCGAACGCGGCGCCGGGAGGGAACGGGTGGGATCCAGCACACCTCCGGGTGCTTTCCTCCGCCTTGGAGGGACGGGATCGACAGATGCCACTCCAGAACTGCTCCTTAGAATCACAGAATCATAGACTTGTTCTGGTTGGAAGAGACCTCCAAGATCATCGGGTCCAACCATTAACCTGTCACTACCGAGTCCCCCACTAAATCCTATCCCTTAGGGCCTTGTCTAAACGTCTTTTGAATCCCTCCAGGGATGGGGACTCCACCGCCTCCCTGGGCAGCCTGTTCCAATGCCCGACAACCCTTTCGGGGAAGGAATTTTTACGAATGTCCTTCCTCCCATGGCCAGTCTCCTACGGGTGGTGGGGAGGTGACGGCTCAACGGAGGGACAAGGCTTGGAGCGAAGAGATGCTCCAACGGCCTCGCAGCCCTCCTTGCAGCGCTCGGAAGGGCGAAGCCCCGTGCTCAAACGTATTTCGGGCGTCCAAGCACAACCAGGACTCATTCGTAAAGACTTTACAAGGACACAGACCTCGGCTGACATCAGGATACCCCAACATTCCCGTCTCCGGTGCTCCTGGTGCCGGCGAAAGGATAAAAAAACCCAGGGAGAGAAGGAGGGCAACCCCCCCCGCAACCTCCTCCACCAAATTGCTTTTACTTAACAGTTTAGGTCAGCTTCAAGTAGGTCACAAGGATGTGTGTATCTTCAGAATAAAGTCTTTAATCGGCTGATGGATATGAAAAAATAAATTACAGTGGCAAAATGTAATAAACGTTAAAGGGAAAATGATGAGGGTAATATAACTACATTGATTTAACTAGGATGATATAGAGGAATTGTCTGGTTTATAGGTCTTTAGATGTCTATTAGCGGCTCTGTATTAAGGAATAGGGCTGTTCTCTTGATATACTTAAGAGCTGCCAGTAATTCCTATTTCACAGTCCACCGCTTCAATTCAGCGAGCGCGGTGCAGCCCCAGCGACCCCATCCCGGGCTCGCTGGAGGGTGACCGCCTGCCAAAGGTTTCCTCCGCAAGCCGGCGGCGAGCGGAGCGGCCGGGTCATTCCCACCCGTTGTAATAACTCCCTCGTTACACCCCGCTCTTCCTCCGCTGCGGGAAAAGTTGTCTCGTTTTGGGGGGGAAAAGACCCCCCGAGGGTTCAATCCGCAGGGTCCAAACGATCTTTTAGGGTTCTACCTGCGTTTTCAGACCTTTAAATGCTTTTTTACATCTACCTCCCGGTGCCTAATTTCGCCCGAGGGGTGGGAAGTCGGTCCTGCTCTCGCCGCCCTCCCTTTCCTCCGCCTAAAGAGAATTTCAGCCCAGCTCCCCGGGAGCCGCCGAGGCCAACCTTAATGCAAATATATACATATTTTCCCGAAGCAGAGAGGGAGGCAGGGAGCAAATTCAGCCCCCTGGCCCGGCCTGGCCCGCTGCCGGCGTGTGAGCCCATCTCGGCCATCTCCAGCGAAGCCTCCGGCTATCCATCGACCTGCGAAGGACGCTGGTAATTTGGAAAGTACGTTTGGAATTGAGAAAAATAAATCCTGGTTGAATATCCTGGATGGAAGAGGCGATGCCTGGCCGCGGCAGCCAGAAAGGTATTTGATGTTTTTCCCTTTTCCCGTTTACTCCTTAAATCCCGCCAAAGCGAGGAGTAACCCAGCCCAGCAGCCTCCACCGTGGCTAAAACCGGAAAATTAAGCTCGCCCAAATAAAAACATGGAATATTGTTCTTTAAAGGGGGGAAAAGGACGGCTCGGCACAGCCTGCTCGCCGCAGGGAAATAATAACGCTCCTTAATCAGACCTGCAGGGTCTATGTCCCTGCGCAGGCGAGGCCGGGATGCAGCTGGCGGCGGGGGCTTTTCCCGGGCTTTTCCCGCAGGGAGAGCTCGCGCGGGAGCGGATGAGCACCCCGGTGCCGCCGGCCGCCTTCCCCTCCGCTCGCTGCCCTGCCGAAAAGGATGGTTTTATTGAAATGGGAGTTTTCTAGGGGGGGAAAAGCAATTTTCCGCTGGGAAAAGGCGAAAGGCTGGGAACACAGCAAGGCTTCCAGGGGAGGAAAGAGCAGCGGAGCTTTCGGGAACGGGGCCTCTTCATCCCACCTGAAAGAAGGCAACCAGCTCCAAGTTTTTTGCAAAATAACCACAAAAAATTTGCCATAATTGCTTTTCCTCCGGGGTTTGCAGCTGCAGGTGTCGTACGGCTCCTCCCGGGCTTGGGATGCTCCCACCGTCCGCCTCTTGGGATGCATTTCCATGGGGCAGAGCATCCTCCTGGGGGGCAAACGGCACGGCATGCGAGGGCACGTTGCAGCTGGATGTTACGGGGTCCAACCCTCCGACGACGGAGCAGGAGGGGTAGCGCAACGCTCCACTCCAAAACCCAGCCAAAACACGGAATAAGAAAGGGTCAGGATGGGTTTGATGCCAAAATTGCCTTTTTTTTTGCTTCTTAGCAAGAGAGAAACATTTCCAAAAGTATCAGAAACATGACAGAAAGTTGTTTTTCTTGCTATTTCATAACATTTTCACCTGCAGCATTTTGGCTGCTTGCTTTCTTTTTTTCTTTTTTTTTTTTTTTTTATGACTTACGAGTAAAAGCGGTTTTTATCGAAAATCTGTTTTTCAGGAACAAGAAAATCAATAAAAATATATCGGTTCAAGCCTTTGTTAAAGAACTAGGAAAAGGTCCCCCTGTGCAAAAAAACAAAGCCTAAATGTCTCGTTTGGATTAGACACCGAACTTTTAAATGTCTCTTTACGCGGGACGAATCCTGCCCTTAACACAGAGGGGTTTTGCGTAACAGTTTGTAAAGATCCCGGTGCCGTCGCGAGCGATTCATAAACCAAATAAGAACGGGCTAAAATCATTGAATAACCGGTTTGCAAGGATTTATTTGGCCAATTCCAGCTGTAACCGAATTCCCGAGGCTTCAATAATCCCTTTAGCATCGTCAGACCGGGCTTTGCGCGTGACGGTTTTACCCGTCGCCGTTCCCTTCCCTTCTTTTTATTAACAACCAGAAAAAACCAAGGGCGCGGCGCGATTGATCTGGCCTTTTTCTGAGCATCCCCTGCCCTCCGCGTGTCGAGGTTTCGCCCTCGGGAAGGGCTCCGGGGAGCCGGTAGCGATGGGCAGCCCGGCACGTGTGTCGGACTGCTTGGGAGCCGGTGCAGCGCTGCAGGGACGCGCTTTGCTTCAGTAAATCCAGCTGTCGTTTAACCCCCCGAGCACATATATATATATATATATATATATATAATTTTCACCATCCCTTAGTCCAAGCCAGGGCGCTGAAGGACAAAGTTGGCTTCTGTATTTTTAATATATTATTCTCGGCTGCTCTTTGCTTTCTCTTCCCGGGGATTTTCACCTCTGCTTCCCTTTTTTTTAATCTTTTTTTTTTTTTTTTTTTTTTTGCTGGACATATTCCAGCAGATCCAGGATGTGTTTGATATTGCTCCCACCGTATCAAAGCGTTCGACGCGCACGGATTTCAGTGAAGCGTGGAAGGAAACCAAGAGCTGTTTTTATCTCTCTGCCTCTCTGAATCGCCCGGAGCCCCGACTTCTCTCTGTCTCCGCCACGTGATGTGGCTGCAGCCCCAAGGCCGCTCCGAGTCGAGGGAGGAGGCTGGTGCGAGGGGTGAAGCATCAGCGCACGCCTCTGGAGACGGGGTCAAGCCTTTGCTCCGGCACGGCTTTTCCGTACAACCTTCGAAAGGAGGGGAAGGCCTGGAGCTGGGCTTCTCCAAGGAGGTGGAAAGCTCCTGGTGCTTCCATCTCCCTCCTGGTGCTTGTATCTCCCTCCTGGTGCTTGCATCTCACCCCTGGCGCTTACATCTTGCCATTGGTGCTTGCATCTCACCCCTGCTGTTTGCATCTCTCTCCTGACACTTGCATCTCCCTCCTGGCGCTTGCATCTCCCCATTGGTGTTTAAATCTCACTCCTGACACTTGCATCTTGCTCCTGACACTTGCATCTCCCTCCTGGTGCTTGTATCTTACCCCTGGTGCTTGCATCTCCCTCCCAGCACTTACATCTCCCCATTGGTGTTTACATCTCACTCCTGACACTTGCATCTTACTCCTGACACTTGCATCTCCCTCCTGACACTTGCATCTCCCTCCTGGTGCTTCCATCTCCCTCCTGGTGCTTGCATCTCACCACTGGTGTTTGCATCTCACCCCTGGTGCTTACATCTTACCATTGGCGCTTGCATCTCACCTCCGGTGCATGTATCTCCCTCCTGACACTTACATCTCCCTCCTGGCGCTTACATCTCCCCATTGGTGTTTAAATCTCACTCCTGACACTTGCATCTTGCTCCTGACGCTTGCATCTCCCTCCTGGTGCTTACTTCTCCCTCCTGGTGCTTGCATCTCACCCATGGTGTTTCCATCTCCCTCCTGGTGCTTGCATCTCCCTCCCGGCACTTACATCTCCCCATTGGTGTTTACATCTCACTCCTGACACTTGCATCTCCCTCCTGGTGCTTACATCTTACCATTGGTGCTTGCATTTCACCTCCGGTGCGTGCATCTCACTCCTGACACTTGCATCTTGCTCCTGGTGCTTGCATCTCCCTCCTGGTGCTTGCATCTCCCTCCTGGTGCTTGCATCTCCCTCCTGGCGCTTGCATCTCCCTCCTGGTGCTTGCATCCCACCCCTGGTGCTTGCATCTCCCTCCTGACACGTGCATCTCCCTCCTGGTGCGTCCATCTCACACTTGATACTCGCGTCTCCCCCCTGGCTATTGCGTCTCCCTCCCGGTGCTTGCGTTTTCCCCCTGGCATGGTGGGCACAGCCAGGTTCAGCAGGCAGAGAGCCGCCCCGAGCCCTCGAGCCCAGATTCCTCCCCCCATCAGGCCGACAACCAAGGGGGTTGCGGCCTCCCCGTAGGAGGGGACACGTAACACGAGGTACGTTGGGTTTTGTTCCTCCCTCCGCCCCTACGACACGCTGGGGCTTCATCAAGGCCCACGCACTGAAGAGCTGGCAGGGGCGTAGGTGGGCCAGGCGCTGCGGGGGCAGGAACGGGCAGGATCTGTCCCTGCACCCCCGCGGGGAGGGGAGAGGCCAGGAGGGACGAGAGGGAGAGTCTCCCCGCTTCGAGGGATGGCTTTTAGGTGAGCACCCGTGACTCGGAACACAGGTTTGCTTTATTAAAATGAAAACTCTCTGCCTGTCAACCCATAATACGGATTAAATGCACTGATGGAGAATGACGCGGCTGAAGGTTTCCCCTCCCCAAGTGCTCTGAACCCTAATGAGGGGGTGGCTCGAGTCACCCCAAACCCCCCCGTTCAATGTCCCCCACGTGCAGGACTCCCACCGCCGGCACCACGGCTCTCACCTCACTTCGCATTTCCATCGTGGCTCTATCAGGTGGGATGACACAACGCACAATATATAATAACATTTATTGCTGCGGCAATGAAAGAGCGCTTCTCGAGCGCTAGAGGAGCCATAAGTGGTTGGCACATATATGTCTCCATAAGGGTTTTTCCAAGATTGCTGCAAAAGACTAAGTTGAGGAACTAGGAACAAAAAAAGTGGAGGAGAAAAAGAAACTCCCCCAAATCCTTTAGCACCAAAGACCTAGGTGGAACACAACACCTTGAGAACAAAATACATACGGTGTGGAGAGAAACAGCGATGTGTAACGGACAATATACGTATAGGCGGAAAGAAAATTGCCAGCATCAAGCTGTTCTTGTGAAATAAAAATGCTAATGTTGCATTTCTCAACCTGAAAAAATAACCAGCCCGCCATGAAGTGATGCTTCGTGGTCAAACACTTCTGGTCCAGGCTCCCAGGACGGAAGCGCTGGGATTTCGGGTCGGCCACGTGCCAGGGCACCGCTCTCAGCCCCAAGCTGGAAACAGAGCCCCTCTTTCTCTGCTGGCCAAGGGCAAAAGCCCCCCCCTCGCTCTGCTTTCTGCCAGTTTACCCGTCGCCCCAATTAAAGGGCTGAGAAGGGATGGGAAAACCTTCCCGGCGTTAATCACGGCGGGAACGACCTGCAGCCGCCGGAGCGGCGTAATAAGGTCACATCCAGGCAGCGGAGTAACCCGCTCCCCCTGCCACCTCTCGTCAGCCCTTTCCCCCCAAATGCCCTTTAATTAAGGGTCGCTAAAGACTTTCACTGCTTGGAAATGATCCCGAGCCCGGGTTTGTATCTGCGGCAGAAGGAATGGGCATGGATTTTTGCAGGGAGGCGGCGAGGAGAAGGAGCGAGGGGCTACAAACGATGCTCCATTAACAGACATTAATGGAAATTAAAATTAAAATCCCCCCCCACCAAGGTCCCCCATCAGCTCCGTGTCCTTTCGATGCTGCCTGCTTCGGATAAATAAAATACCAGGCTGCAGAGCCGGGAGAGGCAGAGCCACCGGCGGGGTCACTTCCCAGCCCTCCCCTTCCCTGCGTGCTCAGCTGCTTCCCAGATTCTGGCTAATCCGTTCGTTACCAGTTAATAACGAGCGGCGCCCATTAACGGCGGCGACCGCGTCGTGCTCCGCTTCGTGCCGTGCCAAACACGCCGCCGGCACGCGATGAACGCAAGGCCGCAAGGAGGCAGCTCACGGGTCTCCGTGGGGCAGGGACGCGCCTGGTCCTGCTTTTGGGGACGTGTCCAGGCCTCCTGGTCGCCACGTGCACCTTCAAGCGCCGCGTCGCCGTCAAAGCCGCTGCAAAGCTGTCGTGGGGGTGGCCGGAGCCTTTGGGAAATTGGGGTTATCCCTGTCCACAGCCAAGAAATTTTTGGAGGCATTGAGGGCAGCCTTGTGTTGGAAGGGGACGAAGTCACGGTGGTGGCTTCGTGCTTCAGTGAAGCTCAGGGAAGGGCCGCTGACCTCGTTAGTGGGTGACGGAGACGAGGGAAGGGATGGGATGACTCATTATGGGGCATTTTGCCCACTAAGGAGGTGTCTGGAATAAAACCTCCGGACGTTGCAACGCCCCTGGGTGGGAAAGGAGATGTGCCACCTCATGGGACGCACCTCTTCATTCAGGGCTTTGCGACCTGGTGACCGATCCCAACCTGATTTCCAGAGACACACATCGCTCTCAAAAATACGTTCTGTTAGGAAAGGACCAGAGAAGATGCTACAGCGGCCGCATGGAGAAGAAGGCTGCGTTGCAAGCCCAACACTTAACTCAACACTAGAGACTCCCAACTGGAGGGACGTCCAAGCCCCGTGGCCTCAGGGGAGCTCCTAGAGGGGCTCAAACCTCCTTAGACAACCATAAACTCAACCAAATCCAAAATCTGGGGACTCTGTGGGCGTCAACGCCGGTGAGCGATGACAGGAGGTTCATGGCTGGCTGTTCCCGGGGCCACGTGCTGGGAGAGGCATTTTGGGGGGCTGGTGGCATCTAGGGGGGGGACACTCACATCCAGGAGCTCCACGGGCTCATCAGGCACCAGCGGGAGCCTCGAAGCGGCTGGAAAATGGAGTGAGGTCGGCAGAGAGACGCGTCTGCGGCGAACGTCGCGGCCCCCCCCCCGACTGCCAAGCTGCCGGCGAAACAGATGGCTCCGGGTTAAATGTGAATTGCAAGCCTAAAAAATAAAAATGGTGCTTCTGCCCTTCCCTGCACCTTTATGATATATAAAGATACAGAAAGCGGTTTTATTTCCTTCAGAGGAAAAGCGTCAGGGGTTTTTTTGCTGTTTTTTTTTTAATTGGGTTTGGGGTTTTTTTCTTGCATTAGGGAAAACAAGGAGGGTTTTTGCCGGGGGGAGCTCGGCTGCTTTTTGGGGGTATTTCAGCGCTGGCAAGGGGCAAAGCTCAGAAAAAAACTAACGGTGCAATGCAATTAATTGTATGAAATACGGAAATCGTACACGCCGGGGCCTCCGGGGTTCCTCGCCCATTTTATAGACGTGCAAAACCCTTCAGAAGAGCGAGAGAGAGACGGGAGGATCGAACAAGCCCGTTCCCCGCCCTGGCAAGCCCGAACTGGGACCGGAGCAGGGAAAAGCCACCGGCATCTCCCAGAGAGCTCCGCAGAGGCAGTTTAGAGAGAGGCGGCCGTAAGGGCCCTCTCCTCCTGCAGCCGGGGATTACGGCGTAATTAAGGTGGCGTGTCAGAATAATTACCTCTCCCAGCTTGTCTCCAGCTCCAATTTATTCTCCCGGACTGGAATTAGCCGGGAAGGCATTTGCAAAGGGCTGTGTTTTTATTTGGGTTGGCTTCGAATAAGCCAGCGGAGAGGTAAAAACATCCCTTCAGCCCTGCTCTCCCCTTCTTTCCCGGTCTCGGGGCCAGATTTATTCCCCGTGACAGTCACTCAATGTCGTATCCCACTGGCTTTAAATACAGGTGGGACAATTTAACAGCAAAATAAGATCGCGGCTGCTGCGTACAACGGGGCGTTTAAATATCTTTTGTTCACGTAACGATCGCTATTCAGCCGGAGACAAAAGGGAGCGCGCATCTTTTTGGAAAATAAATCTCGCGCGGCTTTTTTTTTTTTTTTTTTTTTTTGAAATGTAGAGAGAAAAATATATTATTCACACGGAGACAAGGACCAGCTGAAGGATTTGCAGCTGAGGCCGCGGCTGGAGCAGCGGGAGCTGAGCCTGGCAGGTTTGGAGCGAGGTGCCGGCTGGGGATGCTGCGAGAGAAAATCAGCGTCGTCGCAAGCAAAGAGGCGAAACCCGTCGTGGCTTCACCCGAAGTGGCATTTTCCTCTCGCAATCGGTGAAACCGAGCGTTTTGGGTTTGTCAATTAATTAAACTTCTGGTTCGCCCTTTAAAGAAAAGGAAAAGAGGGGGGAAAAAAAGCTTCTTAGGAGCTTTCGAAAATATCGCAGCAAACTGTTTTGGCACTTCTGAACAAAGCCTTTCACTTCAGAGATACCGGGATGAAACATCTCAGCCTTTTTCAAAGGTTTTCTGCTCTTTAATTCTTTTTTAACCTGAAATTATTCATCTCATTAACATAATCCTGACTTCACACTGCTCTGGTCCTCCTCAAACATCATTTCCAGCAGACGCACAAACCGATCAAAAACCCCCTTCGCTGTGTATTGACTTAAGGCCGTAATTTTGCCCGTATTCACACCTTATTTCTAACTCCTGACTCCGGGCTCGGCGAATACATCCATCAACCGGCGGCGAGCCACGAGAAACCCATCCTGGGCTCCCAAGGTGCCCGGGAGAGTTCGCTGGGGCCTCCGAGCAGCTTCCAGCCCTGGGAAGGACGGGGCCGAGGTGGGAACGCGCGCTCCTCCGTCACGCCATAAATACGAATACGGGTGCGTGGCGCTTTGGGCTTACTGAGATAAATTCGGAAGAAGTTCTGCTGGCATTATAGAACACGAAGACGACGTGTGTTTACTTCTGTCTGTCGCTGATATAAATACATATAGATACGGTTCCGGTTTGGGCGCATCCTCAGCGCTATATACGCATTCCTATAGACTGTGCATCCCTCAAACGTTGATGCCCCCGATGAATGTCCTTCAAGGCGCAGTCCTTCAAATATCGTATTCGCATCCCTTTGCGTTTGGATGTGCCTGTGGAAAGAGGAGGCTGGCTCGAGAAATGGGGAGGGGGGGTCATAAATCTCCGTTTCCAGGTGCGTGGGAAGGCGGGTTTGTGCGTGCACGTGCCCGGATCCAGGAGCTTAATAAAACGCTGCAGGCGAGGAGGGTCTGGGGGACTTTTCTCTCCTCCTCAGTTGGTCAAAGCCGCTTTGTTGTCAGTATAATTCCCTGGATCTCATCAGAAACGTGTCGAAGAAGCCCTCCCAGTGCGGGCAAGAGCGTTGCGGTGCCGAAGGACTGGTGCAAACTGGGTGCCACTGGTACGGCGACGGGGCATTTGGAGATGGCGCGGAAGCGCGGGAGTTTGCAGTGGGGTAGGCACGTCACGGGGGGGGTCTTTTGGGGTGCGGGCTTGTGCACCCCCCTCTTCTTTCTTGACTGTTTTGGTGTTAGAGAGTGTAACGGTCTCACCTGGGTCCTTTGGGATCGCCCTGCCCCGGGCGCCGGCACCCGAGGCGGTGGGGGAGAGGGGATGCGACGCCTCGGCGCCCGTTATGAAAGAAGCTGAAGGCACCTCGTTAGCTGCAGGGCGGGATTCTCATTTACGCTCCAGCCTCTCCAGGCTGCACGGGGAGGGCTGCAAACGCAGCTCCCGGAGCCCTGCTCTGCTGGGAGCAGCTCAAGTGTAAATGAGAATCAGGCCCTCCAGTGCCATCTCTTTTCTGCCAAAGAGAAAAAAATCTCCTTGACTACGGGGAGTGAACCGGGTCAAGATGGTTTGGGGTCGACTTAGATCTCCTCGACGCCGCGGTGGGCGACGGCTGTCCTTCACTTGAGAGGGGAAATGTTTAAGCGTCTTTCCGAGGCAAGGGTAGTTTGCAAACGGAGCCGCAGCACCCGTGGAAGAGAGAAGATGCTTGCCCCATCACGCCGGCACCGGAGCAAAGGGGCTTTCCCAGTTTCCCTCTGAGCAGAGGTCTCCGAGGAGGAGCAGACGAGCAGGCCACGGTCAAGGTCAAGGAACTCTTCTGGACTTCGCTCACAGAGAAATGACGTTGCAAAGACGTGCCCGGCAGACAGCAGGTTTCGCTGCGATGATCTTCCCATTGCTCTAAAAGAGGACAGACACAGCGTTTGGAGCGTAGCGAAATAAATCCGGGCGCAGGGGCAGCTGCAAAGGCGGCGTCTCCTGCCGTCAGGGGTGAAAAGGTTTCTAGGAACCGCAGCGGTGAAAGGAGATGGACCTGCGCGTAGGATAAATACCCGGGGATGGTATTCATTCGTGCAAAAACAGAGGGGGAGGAAAGAGGGATTTGGCTGTGGTACACAGAAAGACGTTCATCTTCTATCGCGCGGGTAATGAGGCCGTAACAAATTAATATCTGGGGCTGGAACGTGTTCAGAGGAGGTGATGAGGACATGTCAATGCCTGGGAAGGAGGATTTCGGAGACGGGGCTGGCAAGACGCCCCAGAATCTTCAGACACTATTGGTAAGGTCACTCTGACCCTACTGATGACACCCTCTTCCACAGAAGGTGCCCGTTCCCCTCCCGGAGATGTCCCGGCGCGGCCCCTCCGCGACTCCCGTCGCCTGCTTCGGGGTTGGGGACACCAAAGCAGCCCGTCCCTGCCGTCCCCGCTCCCGTCGCTCCGCGCTGACGGAGCAACGGGATGAGATGCGCTTGCTGATTCATTGCCTCTCCCGGCGACGTCAAACAACCCTCTTAGGAGCTTCCCTTAGCACTTAATCAGAGAAGAGCTTGTCTGTGGCATCTTAAGGACTTCTCAGGTGAGACGCGTCCTTCCCTGAATAATAAAGCGAGCCAACGTACAGGTGGAGAAAGGGCAACATTTTTTTTTGACGCCACAACTCTCGACATCTGATTGCAGCCTATTCCCACGACGGATGTGTGGAGAGGTGCTGCCGCGCTGGTGCACAACCTATTTACTGTCTGTTCACCGTCCTCATTTCGCTGAAGCCTGAGGAGCCTCCGGCCTCATGCAACGATCCTTGCAAGGTGAGACAGGGTCCTCCTCGCTACAGGGACCACGCAGGGAGGAGTTAAGTGACTTGGCAGGGTTTGCAATGTATCTAACGCTGATTTCCCAGCAGAAATCACCCCAATTATTAGCCTAAATCATCACGGAAGAGCTCTGACCTCCGTATTCTTCCTTTACACCACGGAGAAGACGCCGGAGGAATCTGAAATTCAGATTCCTGGCTTTTGCATCACATCTGCTGCTATCGCTTGTGTTACAGCAGCTTGCAGAGCCTGGTGGCATCGGCACCCCGCGCGCTGGATGCTACCCACATCCAGCCCTTCAGTTATTATCGTCGCTATTGTTATGGAATAAATCACTCCTTAAGCTTCTCTCTTTCATTGCAAATTGTCCATGAAACACTTGCAATCTCTGCAGAGAGACAGCCGGCTTGACAGACTAAATCAGATCAGTAATCAAATCCAGATCCCATCTCCTGCTACCTGGTATGAGTTATTAGTACCAGAAGGTGCTGAAGGAAAAGGCAAGAATCTCTGCAGGAGAAAAAAAAAGAAACGTGTAGGAAAGGTTTCTTCTGCTTAGATCGGAACTAGAAAGACCTGGAGCTTTCTCATGTACGTTATTTAGCCAATGATATTTGCTCTTTTATTTCTAGACAGTTGAGGTCTGGGTCTTAACAGCAGCTACGCCCGACGTCTGCAGCAGCCAGACCTTGGGTCAAGGAGCTTCACTGGTTACCGACACAAAACAGCCCAGGAGGACAAGGAGCAGGGATGGCGAGGATGGAGCAGGAAGGCAGCTCCTTGGGTTACTCCTAAACCTGGGCAAAAGCTATTTGGAGTCATAATTTGAGCAAAAAACGTGATCTATGGCTTGCAAAGCTTATCCTGAACAAAGTCCTACCCCCAGGTGACAGGGTACGGCCCGTGTGCCCCATTTGGCGTGTTGGTCGGCGTATCGAGAAGCGAAAATTTGCCCTCAGTCAACGAGAGCTCCACGCCTCTTCACTGATTTCAGTTTTCCTCCGGATTTAAGTCCTCTTGCCCTTATCTTCCAACAAAAGCCCCGGGTTTTCCCCGCCTGTGAGCCCCCCCGCCCAGCACAGCCGTGGTGCCGGGGCTGAAGGGCCCCGGGGAGCAGAGCAGCACCGGCTCCGCGCCGGGGTCGATACCGAGTCGCTGTCTCCAGTAATTGGACTCCTCGCAGAGACAGGCGAAGCTGGGGGCTCGGAACTGCGCTCGCACCTTCTCCGAGGATCTTTTGACTCAAAATCTACCCGTTTGGAGCAATCGGATGTTTTCGCGGAGGCTGATGATGGGGAGAGGGCAGGGCGCGTTGCACCCTTGCAACCCCCCTTTAATGATTCAGTTGCACCAGAAAATGATGTTTTCTTCGTTTGCGGGTGAAGATTCAAGGCTTTGTTTTGCAGGATGGGTTTTTGCTAGCGTCTTTTGTCCCGTTCCCCTGGTGCTTTGCTTGGCAGAGAAGCCAGAGCTGCCCGGGCTGGCAGCCCCCGCCTTCTTGCTGCTCCAAAAGGCAGCCAGAGAAAGCAAATGGGAGGACGGATTTTATTTTATACCATTTTAATAAAGCGCCAGGGAAGGACTTGGATGCCTCTTGACATATAGCAAAATCCAAACAAGCTCGAAGCCGTCCCTCCGCCCTGGCCTTGATTTCGCATTCGCTTCTATACGTGACTGAGAGCCAAAGCGTCAGCAAAGCCGTCGAGAAGCCCTTCCACCGCAAAAAAAAATTAACCAGGTGGTTCAAAAGTGGTGGAGAGCGACCAAGCACCCGGTTTCTTCTCGCCGGAGAGCCAAAACCGCTCGCGGATGGGCCTGATCCCTGCTCAGAGGAGAGGTTTCCACCCTCCGGATCCGCGCTGCCTCCCGCCGCCTTCCCCACTCCTGCGCTTCCCGGGGGATTGTGTCTAAATGGGATTTCAACTCCCCTGTCCTTATCGCAGAGCAGTGACAGCTGACCGAAGCCTAAGGCTTATTCTTTCTCGCTCTTGAAAAAAACATGTATACATATATATATATATATATCTCCCTTTTTCCAGCTGCTGTAGCATCGACTTTATCCTCTCCCGTTCGCACTTTCTCGTTCTTCCAGGCTTTTTGCATCCCTTGGCGAAGGGCACGCGCGTTTTAAAACACGGCGGCGGCGGCGCAACCCCGTTAGCAGGACGAAACCTCGCAGGAATCGCCTCTGGATTTAGCCCAGGGCTTTGCAGGGGGAGGATTTAGCCGTCCCAGGGTCGGGGCGCAGCCGCCCTGAAGCTGTATACGAGCACTTACGGGGGACACGTATTTCTCGCTATATAAGAGATTATATCCGAACAGTGGGATACAGCCTATAAAAGGAAAAACTCTTGACTTGCCCCATGCGGTACTTACCCAGCCGTAAAAGAAATCCCTCTCTTTTCTTCTCCCTGCTGGTAATTAAAACCGCCAGCTTCGTGTTTCGAAGCCCGTCCTGGGGAAGGCTCAGGCTGTGCCCTGCGCGGCGTCGGCGCGACGGGGGATCTCGGGCTGCTCAGGCATCAGAGCGATGCTTCGTACGCTTCTCCTTGCGCCCAGCCCGCAGCCCTGGCGGCTCCATCCCTCCTCCAGCCCCTTCCCTTTGCCACGCTCCCCCCCCCCCCCGCGGGGAAATCCCCCATACGTGGTAAAACTGGGGGGCAGGACCCGGATTGGGGTTCCCAGCGGTGTTCCGTAGGAGCTTCACGTTTATTTTGGCAGCATCCGTTCCGGAACGAACCTTCTCGGTCTACACATCATGGACGTGGGCATGGGCATGGGCATGGATACGCATGATGAGGATATAGATATATAGATATAGATGATATAGATATAGATATAAATATAGATATAGATATAGATATAGGTATAGATTTTATGGATATGGATGATATGGATATGGAGATATATATATAGGTACAGGTATAGATACAGATTGTATGGAGGTAGATATAGATTGTATGGATATGGGTATAGATTATGTGGATATAGATATAGATTATATGGATATAGATATAGATTATATGGATATAACCTATATTATATATGGATATAATCTATATTACATACGGATATAATCAATATCGCAGCTATTATAAGGATGTGAATGATATGGATGTAGCTACAGATGCAGATACGGATATAGATGATATGGGTGTGGATGATATGGATATAGATGGTAAGAATACAGACATTGATTTGATATCCATATAGATGAAATGGATATGGAGATGACTATCAATATAGATGTTATTGATATGAATATGAATATGAATGTGGATTTTGATATGGATATAGATATAGACAGACATAGGTATAGGTATAGGTATAGGTATAGGTATAGGTATAGGTAAAGAGAAAGAGAAAAAGAAGGAGAAAGCTAAAGATATAGGTATAGATAAAGATATAGGCATAGACATAGACACAGACCTAGACTTAGACGTAGACCCAGACCTAGACTTAGACGTAGACCCAGACCCAGACCTAGACCTAGATATAGATATAGATATAGATACAGATACAGATATAGATCCAGGCATGGTGCTATGAGAAAAGCAAGTTATTTGGGGGCCTTGGCACAGAGTTTGGGTCCCTCGGACCCCGCTCCGTGTCCCGCGGGGAGAAGAACGTCGCCCGCAAGCTGAGAGGCAGAGAGGAGAGGAGAGCAGCCGAGCCGTCCCGCTTGGAGCTCCTGCAAAAGCCCCTGCTGGGACAAAAAGCATTTGTTACGTTAATCGGCGCTGGAGATAGCGCCAAACAAATGAAAGTTATTAAAGGAAGGGAGATGGATGGAGCTCAAGGCGTCCGTTTGTTTTGCCAGCGCCAAATTCGTTTCCAGAAAAAGCCCTTATCAATTCCCGGGGAATAGTTTGCCCTGTCAGTGCCGAGCGGGTGTTAATGTTCTTTACGGCTCCGTTAGCGCTGGTGCAGTGACACCAATCTAAATAAGGGAGGAAGGAAGGCTTAATCAGCCTGTCACTGACCAGTTATTAACATTTTAGAACAAGGGCATTAAAGGAGAAAATTCTGAGAGGTCAATTTGTACTTCAGGAGAGAAGCCAAAAAGATAAGGAGGAAAAACCAGGAGGAGAAACGCGACGGCCACCAGCCAGCGGTCACGATGCCGACCACGGGACCGGGCTGGATCCGCCTGCTATCGGGGTACCCAACAAATGCAAAGGACCCGAGATGGTGGCGGACCGGCACGGGACCCCGCGGAAAGGTGTTTCCCCCGGTGAGGGTCTCCAGCTGAAGCCGAGCTTTCCACCCACCCACACCCTTGGCAGCGCCGTCCCCCTTCCCCGCGCTCGCCCCGGAGGCGGCTGCAGTTCAGCGCTTGCTCTGCAAAGCCCCGTGGGATGAAAGCTGTGTGCTTAGATACGGTTTATCCCTTCCAACCCCTGATGATAAGCCGGGATTAGTCCTTCTACTATAGGATTGCGTTTTGCCCGCTCTCTTTGAAACGCCACCGTTCTGGCCCTTTTTCCCCGCAGCTCGTCCCACCAACCCTTAGGAAAACTGTTCACCGGGCTCTGATTAAACCCCGCTTGCAGCAAAAAGTCCCACCGGGATCCCAAATGACTTGACGCGCGTGTCCCTCGCGGTCTGCACCGACCCCTGAGCGGAGCTCGGCATCCTCCAGCCTCAAAACACCCGTCGCCTCTAAGGGCCCCGTAGGGACCGCGCAGGGACTGGGCGCAGAACTGCGTATATTCACCTCCCATAATAAATAAGCGGCTTTGCCTGTGACGGTGGCTTCTGGCCGTCGCTCCCCCAGGTCTGCAGAGGAACATGGTTCAGGCTCCGTTCGGGAGCACGGAATCAACGGGGGAGCCCACACCGCTGCTCCCCGTTAGGTTTCTGCGCTCTGCGCGGTGCTGGGCCATGGAAGGAGCTGTGCGATAGCCGGCTGGCTGCGTGCAGGAGCAGCGGGAGAGGCAGCAGCCGTCCCTCAAGTCGTCGCTCCAGGGGGAACGAAAAGAGAGAGAAAGAAAAAATTAAAAAAATAAAATCAAATCTGCAGTGGAGGAGTCAAGAGGGCCAACATTTCTAGTGGGGTTTTTTTAAGAGATGTGTTTTGTTCTGTTTTCAAGCTCCTTATTCACTGGAAAACTGACTCCGAGGTGTCTGGGCTCTGGAAGGGCTTGGGATGCTCTTCAGGATGGCAGTGCTTCTGGTGATTACTGTAGGTCCTGCCAAAATAAACACGGGAAGGGACTCTTCGCTGCGGTTTAGTGCTTCAAGATGTAACATTTGCATCGAGGAGCTGCCTTCAGCCCCCAGTTCTGTTATATAGGCCAATGTCTTGTCCGGGCCAGACCTTCATCCACGCGATTTGGGGGGTTCCAAAGGCTGAAAGGGTGCAGGCAAGGCCAGGCTGTGAACCAGAAATACCCGCTCTATCCCGGCCTCCGGGACAGCAGCTTGTCCGCCTCATTTATCCTGCTTTTCTGCCTCCCGGATGAGACACGCACAGCTAGGACCCCGCTCAAGTCCTGCCGTGAGGTTTTACTCTGTGGCTCGTAGCTTTTTGCCAGCGGATATCCCTCCTTTTCCCCGCTCCCCTTGTCCCAGAAGCCTGGAAAAGCAAGGCAAAAAGAAGCGGGAAGTCCCAGGGTGGCTCGAGCGACCTTTGCAGCCCTGCTGCCAACACCCGGGTGCCTGATGGTGCCCAGCCCGCATCCATTACCCCGTGCAGACACGGTAATTATTGCCCAGCCCATAATAACTGACTCAGCACCACTAATAAATGAAAAAAAAAAAAAAGCCCTTACGCCCGGGCGTGTGCGAAGGAGAGCAGTTAATGGTGATGGATTTTTCTGTTGTGAAGGCGGCTGCAGCATCCAATCCCTTGGCGTAGCCCTGATATCCCCGGCCGGGGTTTGGGGATCAAGTGAGGATGCTACGTCCATGGCAACTCATTGGAGGGGGGGGAAAACTAACGCTGAGTCTCCAGGCCCGGTCCCCGCTTCTCTGACGGCCCCTCTTGCAAGATTTGAATCGGTGAAAGATGGTTTTAATACCCGGTGTGCCGCAGGGATATTCGTTTGGCGACAGCTCGCGTTAAAGTCAACCAGCCCGAATCCGCCCGATAAATAAACCCATGTCGAAAGTTGGACTCACCGCGACGCTCTTCGGAGGGGAGCAGGGGAGATGGATGGGTTTTATTATTGCTATTATGGCAATTATTATTATTATTTATTGGGCAAATGGAAGGAAAAGCAATTCTTTCTCCCGGTCCAAAGGCCCAACTGCCAGGGCTGGCTCGCCATGACGGAGCGCTGCGAAGCAGCACAATAACGGCAAATTATAAATCATCGCCTTTTGTTTCGGATTCAACGCTACGAGTCAGGGACTTGCCCTCCGTCGCCTTCCCATACGCGGGGTGACGTGCAGAAGGAAAACAGAGGCCGGCACTGACCCCCAACCCAGCGGGGATGGCGGGGCCACGTGCTGCCGCGACGCCCCGACTGCCCCCCAACACGCGTGGGGCAGAGGAGCTGGGGCCGCCCGCGACGAGCCAACCCAAGCAGCAACGCAAAGCATTGAATTTGGCTTCCCTTTCCTCATTAGAGCTGATTACACTAATTGACGCGTTTGTTTGGGGTTGGATATATTTTGTTGTCCTTTTTTTTTAATAACTTTTTTTAATTTTTTGGAGCTAGAACAATGTGGTCGCTGCCAACGGGTTGCAAGAGCGGGTGCTTCCCAGGGGAGACCCCAGACCTACCTGCTCATCACCCCCTGCAAAGCTGGGCTGGGAGGGGCGGAACGTTTTATACCAAAGATGCCACATCCTTGCATCTTTTCGGCACGCTGCTTCTTTTGCAAAGTGCCCCGAGCCTCTTTTAAAAGGATTAGCTGCCTCCTATTGATTCAGCCACGGCTTTCCGTGAGCAAATTTGCTTGCTGGCCCCAGTTTCCCCCAAGGAATAGCAGGTCTCGCTCTCACCCCACTATTGGCTTTGCTTAGTCTCTATAAAGCAGAGATGTAGGGATGCTGGGAGCTGGGAAAAGCCGGGTATGGTACCCGGAGCAGCCCAGAGATGCTTCTCCCATCCCTTGGATGCAGCCTCCTCTGGGATGGAGCACCTTAGCCAAGCACACAGCTGCCGAGTAGCTCAGGTTTTCAGCCCCTGCAGCAGCGAGACACCGGCGTTCACGCTCTTTAGTCCCTTAAAACCAAAACAAATGATCCCCTTGGATTAAACAGGCCCGCGGCTGTGAAGTTCATTTGAAAGCCATCGCCGTCGGGAGCGTCGAACTGCCCCCAGCCTGCCGGGGCGCGTCGGGGAGAGCCACATTACCTCCTCAATCAGCATTAAATTCCCGATCAGCCTGGCTGATTTTTGAAGATCTCCCATCTAAAGGTCGAGCAAATCATCTGCTGCAGAGGCAGGGAGGGGGGACAGCGGGGAAGCAGGTGCGGGAGCAAGGGACGGCGCTGCCGGCTGTGGACCAGCCTGGGCTCTCCGTTTCGGGAGCTGTTTCCTGACGCTGGCCGAGCCCAGGGGCTGAGAGGAGCACGCGAAACCCCAGGGCAGCCCCAAACCCAACAAATCCGGAGTTTTCTCAAGAAAACAAAATCTCTTGGAAAAGAGGGTGATGCTGAGCAACAAACATTGCGCTGTCCAAGGCAAAAAGCTTTTGTTAGGTGGAATTTCTTTTCTGTATATCTCATATATGAAATTTTAGGGCAAATACGGCTTGTTTTGGTCCAAAAGCCAAACCCTGAAGTTGAAACCATCCAGCAGAAAAGGAGATGGAGCACAGCCCTGCTTTAGCCAGACTCACCCCTCCCTCTGCCTTCCTCCTCCTCCTCCTCCCCTGAGAGCATCCTCCCTCCAGCCCCGCATCCCCTCTCCCCGCGTCGGGTACCCGAAAGGCGACCGGACCCCCGATAACCACAGCACACAGCAAACCAGCCGCCAACCTGCCGCCCTCTTCCCTCGTCCCCTCGATCGCCGTTAAAAAACATCACAGCAATTCCTTTCGGCACCCCTGGTTCTACCGGGCGGCCGGGCGACAACGCGCCGCCGTCAGCGGATTAGTTATACTGTGCCGCGAGGCACCCGGCGAAACCATCAACAAGGCACTTACAGAATTAGGACCCGGCGTTTAATCGCTTTGCTGGCGGCTGAGGGTTATTAAATTCCCCTGAGTTCAGCAACTTTGTAGCCTGGCTCGTTTTTTTTTTTTTTCTACGAGGCTCAGAGCAAAGCTCGGAGCTTTATTCGGGGTGGTCGAACCCAGCGTTTCTTCCCACGTCTCATCCGTACTCCATTCCGGTGCTCCGACGGAAGGCCAAGGCTGGGCAGCTTCATTTAGAAACCAGAGGAAAAAAAAAAAACCAAAACAGAGCAAGAGCACCGAGCAGAAGAATATTAATATTTAATCACAGCAGGCCAGAGGTTGCCGAGGCAATCGCTGTTAAATGTTATTGAAACAAAGCGTTCGTATTCCCACCGTAGGGGCAGCTTAGGAGAGCTGCCTTTCTCCGGTCTGCGCTCAGGGTTGGCGCCACGCGTACGTCGTCCTGCTGGGACTTGTCCCCGTGGAGGGGAGGGAAGGGACCCCCAGGTAAAAGCGGGGTTCAAAGCTGCTTTTTGCAGGAGCCCTTTCTCTCGGCGTCAGGGACGGCTCTGAGGACACCTGGATTTCCAGCAAGAAGCAGCAAATACGCCGGGGAAAAAGCGACAGCCCCGTACATTGGGGCTCGGCGTGCTCGGGGATATACATTTATATACCTGGCTTCCACAGGGGGTTAGTGCACACTGGAGACGTGCAGAAGCGGAGCGTGCAGCCCTCTTGCTGTCCTTGTCCATCTCTTGATGAACCAAGAAAGGCTTTCCCCATCCAGCTCTCCTGCCAAGTACTCCCTCCACCTTCTCTCTCCGCTGTCTCCCTATCCAATATAAGATCATCTTAAAAAAAAAAAAATATATATATATATATAATTAATTAAGTGGTCCATGGCTCTGCTGGTGTTTGACTCCTCCACTTATTTTTGGTGGCAACCTGCCATGTTTCCTGAACCTTGGGCCTGACAAAGCCCCAAGGAGATGTTTTGGAAGGAGCGTCAAGGGTTGGCATCATACCTCAACACCACGTTGCTTTAAATCCTGCAAGGGGTTAAGCCCCGAGCAGCAGCTCCTCGCCACCTGGTTTGACATGTCGCTAGCAGATTTGATATCTCACTTTCGTCAAAGCGGGATTTCTTCCCTGAGAATTAATTCTAATTTTTTACCCGCACACAAGTCATTAGCCCGGCTCTCCAAATGAAGTGCTAACGTTTCCTGTCACCTCCTGCTCCTCACTCCCTGCAATTCCTTAAAGCTGCTGCAATCAAGACCATGAAAAGCTAATCAATTAAGCCCCAATGTATCAAGAGCTCATGAGCCACTGTGAAGAACCCAACACATCATTACCGAGCTTGTGAAATTTCTGCCTGAAGAGCAGATGTGTGGAAAGCAAAAGCATACCGTGGCCCAAGGTCCTTCTTCTTCACCGCTCCCTTCGTCTCAGTGCTCTTGGCTGGGTCAAGTCATCTCTAACCTCTCAAGTTCTTTATAACCGGGAGAGGACACTTGTCTTCTCCTCGTTGGCAAAGGCACATATTAGGTGTAGGCTGGATCTTCCATTATAGACGTGTTGAGATGCTGGTTATGCCCCAGATGATTTCACCATCCCTATGTAATTTTATTTTTCCCCATTGCAAAATCGCTTTGTGGAGGAACGAAGAGAGTTTTCTTCCCCTTTTCCGACTGAAACCCCCAGAATCGTACAAAACACACCCCCACACCAAAAAATCTCCCCTCCAAGCAGCTCTGCTCCGAGCTGCCAGCCTCAGCCAACCCTTCTCCTAAAGTTAAACCCAAGCATCTGCATCAAAACACAAAATACAGAGCTTGCCTGCCCTCAGATTTTAGAACTGAACAGTTGTCTCCATGGAAACCCCCAGTTTTGCCTTTTTTTTTTTCTTTTTTTCCTTTTTTTCTTTCCTTTTTTTTTTTGAGTTCAGAAACCAGAGCTCCAAAGCATGGAGCAATCCAAGGGGTGAGGGAAGAGCGTCCATTTCAGGTACCAGCATTGCAGGAGGGATGCATCTCATTTCTCTGGAGAAGAGCTGTTTGTACGGGATATATCTCCACGCTTTTCCAAGCAGAACACCTCGGTTTGGTTAAAGAAAGGACTTTTTCCGTAATATATTGGATGTGGGCTCCCAGGCCGTGAATCACGGCTGGGCAGCCCCACGGCAGCCTGGTGCACACCTGAAATCCAGCTCTGCGGATTTCCAGACTGACTCCATCAGGCTTTTTGCTTGAATTCCCTTAAAGAGAGGCCAGCTTCGCTCCTGAGGGTGAACATCATGAAGCCGATGAAGGTTTCTTCATGCCCTCAGAGCTGCTCTCAAGGCAGATCTCCCCATGGACTTGGGCAGCTCTGAAAACATCAGGCCTACGGGAATGAAGACAAGACTCCGCCTTCCCAATTATTGTTAGTTTCTGGAGCTAAATATCTTCCCAAAGGGCAAAATCCAAACTTCACGCCTCGAATGCTGGAGCAAGGTGCTGACGAACAAGCTGTGGCTGGTCTCACCCAGCACCCGCCGATACCAGTGCCCTTTCTCAAGGTCGTTCATCTCAACCAGCATCTCATGTCTTCCTCAAAGCATTCGGCACTGGCTACCTCTTGGGAAAAGGCTACCAGATTTTCATCTGGGGATGAAAAGTAGGAGGTTTTAGTAGTAAATACGCTCACGGTGATGCACCTCTTTGGGTGAAAATTGGAGTTATCTCTGCTGTACACCCTCCAGGTCATTACTGAGGATGCCTCAGTGCCTGACGTCTTTTGAGGCTTTATCTGGTGCTCTCAGCCAGAGATTTCTTTCCACAGCACATAGGAGATGCTTTCTCCTGCCCTCGGGAACCTGTTTTTCAGGGCTGCCATCTCAGCCGCGTATGACTTCAATGCCCGTACACACGCGTCTGGTTTCTAAAGCCCATGTTGTTTTGCAGGATAAAAGCTGCGGTATATTAATACCATTATCAATAGGTCTTGAGTATTGCCGGACTTCCTAATTACGCCTGACGACATGCTAAATGACAGAAGTGAAGCTTAAGGTCAACCACGGACAAAAAATTAGCGGCGGCTTCTGCCTCTTAAGGGGACAGATGGAAACCACAAAATGAGGCTAAAATTTTCGCCGGGCAGCCCGACCTCTCCGCGCTGCGCTCGGACCAGAGCTTCACGGCTCTGCTCCGCCTTGCACAAAATGTTCCGGAGCCAGACTCCTCATTTCTCTGATTTAAGAAGTTTGCCGTGGCCCTTTCCTGGCAAGTAATATTTACAGGTGAAAATGCGGGGTGATATTTAGAGGTAAGTGGTATTTATAAGTACATATGCAGGGAAATGTTTACAGGCAAGATACTCATGGGTAATTACAGATCAATACTTCAAAGCAGAGTAAATAGAGAGGTAAAGGACCTTTGCTGGTATGTTACAAATAAATATTTAGATATAGCAGATGCACATAAGTACGTGCAGGCTCTATGGAAGAGATAAAGATTAGGATTTAGATGGAGCCCTTTTACAGGGAGGCGAGGCTGTACCATTAACAGCACATCCATAACTCAGCAGCGTAAGAGCATCGAAGCAGCACTATCAGATCAGTCCCACGGTCCATCAAACCTGGCGCCGGGTTTCCAAAAGCAGCTCCTAGCAGAGATGTAAGTAAAGAAGCGAAGGTCAGAGAAGTCTTTTCTTTTTTCTCTGTTTAAGGAGCCCTGATGCCTCCCCATCCCACCGCCCCCGCGCTAAACCCGGGACCAGAGCCGCGTGATGCCTTTCCCACTCCCTCCGACTCGCCGCATCCAGCTCTCCCTTGCCGATCGCGTTTGACAACGTTCAGCCAAGCAACGAGCAGCCTGGAAGGCCCTGAGATCCCGTAGAAATCCCCATCCAATTTATCAAGTCAAAAACGCAGCCGGGTGGGAGCTAACCGGGACGAAGCTCTGATCAAGGCGAGAGATTACGGTGGAGCCGGTTACACAAATCACAGCTCTGACTCGGGGGGGAGCGACGGGACGAAGGGGAGTTTTTCCAGAGCTGGGCATAGCTGGAGATGGAGATAAAAGCCTGTTGTTGGTACATAAAAATGCCGGGGAATCGCATGTCTGAGCAGTGTCCGCTCCCATCAGGCTTGCAGAAGCTGGCGGCGTTATTTCCAGGCTTTTCACCGAGAATACTAAGGGCATTCGGAAAGGCGAGAACAAAGCTACAACTTTATTTGAGAGCAAAACAAAAGCAAACAAACGCACACCCCGAAGACCGAGCGTCGAAAGAGAGCGATAGACTATTCAGTCACCAGCTGAAGCTCCTCTTGGCCAGCTCATGACTGTTAAAAAGTTTCCAGAGGAGCAAACGCCTCTTTTTGTTTGTTTGTTTGTTTGCAGGGAGAAAACAAAGTGAAAGGGTTGCTGATGCCTTTAGTAGTAAATGAAGACAAATATCCCCCGGCCACGAAGATCGCCGGAATGGGAAAAACACTAGTCTCATCATTTTGGAAGGTGTCTGAGTGATGCTTTCGGGGTCCTCAGGCTTATTTTCCAAAGATGAGCTCTTGCACCCCAAATCCCGGGGGGAGCTGCAGCTCTCGGCATCGCGGGTTGGGTACCGGCACGTGTCCCCTCGAGATACACCACTTCTTGCTTCAAAGATGTCGAGAGCCTCGGAGACCCCTGATCTCCGAGTAATCTATCCTGATGGTTCCACATGCTCAGTATTTTGGAAAAAAAAACGCAGTTTCTCACTTAACTTTGGTCTGTCTCTGCCTTCAAACTATTTGTTCCCGTTCTGCCTTTCTCCGAGGGCTTAAAGAGCCCTTTAGTATCTGGTATTTTCTCCCTGTGAAGCTACTTAGACATGGTAATCAAGTCACCTCTCTGTCTCCTTTTTAATAAATTAAGCAGATGGAGCACTTTAAAGCATTTTTTTTGCCAGCCCTTGAATTATTTTCCGTGGCTCTTCCTCAGCCCTGGCTTTCCATCGGCAAAGAGCTCAACGAGGGCACAGCCACTACCTCTCCCCATCCCCATCCCGCCGGTGTCCGCTCCCCGGATACCAGGGTCGGAAAGCTGTGATCAGCCTCGCTGAGGTTTTATAGTTTCGAACCTCTTGCCAGTCAGATACTTCAGACAATCCGGCTCATTAAATGAAAAGAAAGACTTTAAATTTACTGCCTCCATCAATATATAAAGCCCGCGGCTTCCCGACGGCCGCTGCCCAACCGGCATTATAACGTAATAGCCTTTTTCTTTTTTTTTAAAAGCCGGAGATAATAATTAAAGATTGGATTATGCGCTCGCCCGACATCACAAAAAAGACACAACTTTATCGTATTACACAGCATCAAAATTAATTAGAAGCGCGTTAATCTCTAATCTAGGAAAATATTGCGGGATCGCCGGCCTCAATATAACATCCCCCGTACGCTGACTGACAGCCTGCCCCTTTGAAAGTCTCCCTGCCTCATCCCCGCAAAGCAACCTTCGCGAAACTCTCTGTAATCAATGTCGCTTTGATTACTAAGAGCTTCCAGACGCGCCGGCAGACGGCTCCCGCGACGCCTCTGCGCGCGCAACTCGGCGCTTTGAGAGCGTCGTTTCACCGGCGTGAGTCAGGTCCCGCTCCTGGTCTGCGGGCAAATCGTCACGTCAAACGCCGGGGAGCGTCTGGGAAGGCGCCTAAACTCGCCTGGATCACTCAGCGCCCTTGGGATCGGGGATGGGGAGAGCTGAGCAGGGTGGAAACGCGGGCGGGAGAGCCCAGGCTGGACACCGGGTGGAGGCAGCTGAGATTTTCCAATGGTTTGCTCCTTTCTGCTTTGCTTAACCAAGTCGCAGCAGGGGCGAAGAGGCTCTGACGCAGCACCGGTGGTGCTGCCCGCTTCACCCCGAGTTGGTCGGGATCTGGGGACTCTGCTGAAGCTCCAGCCCTTGGGTTCATTTGATTTTTCAGACCCATCTCTTGGTCGTCGCCGTTCCCCATGAGATGGGGGTTCTGATCCATGAGCGAGGTCTGCATCCCCCAAATCCCAGATGTGGGTCCATGCGCCTCCTCTCCAGGAGAGCTGAAGACGGATGCGCTGCCTGGGAGATGCCTGAGGACCACAGTCCTACCCGCATTTCATTTCGACAGGCAGCTATCGGAGCAGCATCGACAAGGCTTGAAGGGTCGCCCAGAGCAGCAAATCAAGGACAGCAGCACCGCCGTAACTTTGGCAACACTCTCTCTCATTTTTAAAGAAACCCCTTCATTTGAGCAGCCTGGAAAATTTTGCGTTGGGCACAGGAGGGCTTGGGGTTGGGGGGATTTCGACCTCTGAGAGGGAACCCAGACTCCGGTTGCTCTGAATGAAGCCGCCCAGCCGCAATAGCAGCGCCCAGAACTCCCCACGCCTTTGGGCAACACCACCTCTCCCCGTTTCAGGCTTTGAGCTTCACTTACAAAGGTGAATTCCCTTGGGGATCACGATCTATAGGGTCCTGTAGGGTCACCTGAATTCAGCACCCACCGACCAGTACTTATTTTTCTCTCAATAACCTGCAAGAAGCAAGGAGATGGTGGTTGCTCGGCATCTTCCATGTAAGAGAGACAAGAAGCTTTGGGGTAATTGGCTTTTCTGACCCAACCCAAATATTTGCATTATTCAAGTGAAAAGAAGCTTGAGAGAAAACGAAGGGAACCAACCCGGGAGCGCAGGATCCCTGAGCGATGAGCTGGGGGACGTTAGTCAGCAAGGAGAAGTGCAAGGTAACGCGATGTGAGAAGGCGGCTTAAACTATTCATGCACTGCAGCGGTTTCTGAATTCATTGTAGCCTGGCAGGAAAACACCCAGGCATCCTGCTGGATCCCCTGACGGCAGGGTCTGCTGTTAGAATCCTGCTGGATCCCCTGATGGAAGGGTCTGCTGTTAGAATCCTGCTGGATCCCCTGATGGAAGGGTCTGCTGTTAGCCGAGCAGCAATTAGGAGGAAAACAAGTCATTAAGCTGCAGTAAGACAGGGATGGAAACTTTTAATGCTAGGATATAGGTCAGCTGGGCAAATTCGGGGAGGGGGTTGACTCTTTCCTTGTTCATCTCTGGAACAACCTGCCCCAGGACACCCGGAGGACCGTGGTCCCCGTCGTGCCGAGGTGGGATTGCCCGTGGTCTGATGCAGACGCACCCGGTGCCTGCCCAAAAATGAGGATAAATCTGAGCTCCTGCAGGCTTGGTGCTGCCGTTGAGACAGATGAGGCCGCTCGGAGACGGGCTCCAAGGCGGCACGTCGGCTCCCGTGACTTTATGGAGGCAGCGAGACTCCCTCCACCTCCCTGAGCTGAGGACAGGAACAGGAGATTGAAAAGACTTAAATTTGTGTCTGCAATTTGGGTATCGCTTTTCTTAAACCGCAGGGATCAATTTGTTACATCTCAGGGAGATCAGCGCGAATGTACACACATAAATACATAGGAGAACCTGTGCGCGTATATGGTTCCCTCTACCTGCTTTAAAATATTCTCTCAGCCTCCTCTGGATCCTAATTGCTGCTACACATTGAGTTTATATCACAGACATAAATATATATTTATAATCTCCAGGACATCCTCCTTGCCAGCTGATAAATTCAAAGATGCGTAGATCACCCGTTGGGTGTCGCCTCCTGTCACTTGACCTTCACAAAAGAATAAACTGCAGCCATTTCTCCGCTTCGTTTTGCACGTGCTGATGTCACAGCTCTGTCGTGTTGGAGCACACGGTAGGTTTTGCCCACAATTTATATCCTTCGGGGTGCCAGCGAGCGGGTGGGGAGCCCAAGGGCAGCAGGGCGTAGTGGTGAGGTGCTGCTGGAAAAGCATTTCGAAGGGTGGGAGAAACACGTGGAGAACGATGCTACTTCTGCGCGGCATCCCTGGCAGCTCTCCCAAAGGGGGGTTGCAGGACTCAAGGTGAGGAAATCCCTCTTGATTCCCTCCAGCATCTCTCGGGGCAGTTCTCCATCCCAACCCAACCCAACCCAACCCATCCCACCCCAACCCATCCCACCCCATCCCATCCCACCCCAACCCATCCCATCCCACCCCATCCCATCCCATCCCATCCCATCCCATCCCAACCCATCTCATCCCATCCCATCCCATCCCAACCCAACCCAACCCAACCCATCTCACCCCACCCCACCCCATCCCATCCCAATTCACCAATTCCTTCCTTTCTGTCCTACTTTCTACATCCCCGATGACCCTTTTATCCTGCAAATGCTGCCCTGGATGGAGAGGACTCCGATTTTCAGGAGCAAGAGGGCAACAGCCGCTCTCCATCCCCCTCGTCCTCGGAGCGAAGCAGGCGAGGATAGAGAAACCGGTGCATGAAGCAACGCGGCGTTTGCCGCAGCGGAAGGGCAGAAGCTGCAGGTCAAGGTCTCACCCAGCACAAACCAGCCCAGTTCTCAGCAGGATCCGTCCCCTCCTTCTCGGCCGTGTCTTGCAGGAGATCAATAGCAGAGAAGCAGGAGGCCAGTTTACCAATACGGTCTGGATGCAAAAGACGAAGGTGACCTAAATATTGACCGCGATGCTCACGAAGCACTGAGAAACTGCAGCTTTACGGATCCTGGCGGCTGCTGAGTCCCAGCCCTCCCTGGCTGAGAAATGCAATAATTAGGGAGCTGGTGCACTCCAGTTCTGAATTTTGTCCTGTTTAATGAGCCCGTGCGCGCGTGTGCGAGCATATTCACACGCCTCTCCTTGTAATTGCTCCTCAATCGTCCCGAATACGGCACCGACGCAGCCTTCGAAGCACGTCGCTGGTCTGGGACGGGCTGGATTCGGCCCAGGCTGAGCCGATGGGCAGCGCTGGAGCCGCAGCAGCTGGATCCAGTTTGGACGGAGACACATTTTGGGTTGCGTCTGCCTCTCCCAGGGCCCAAAGCAACACCTCTCCCTGCATATTTGTCACTGAATCAACGTATCGCTCACGTGGCAAAGCTCAAAAGTCAGCTACCTCCCGCGCAAGCAGCTCTTTGAAGGAATCTACCCGATTTAAGACCGTTTTAAACTCACAGGCGTCAGCAAGAGGGGAGCTGCAGCCTTTCTCATGCTGTGTCCCTGCTCCGGCTCTGCTGTATTCTCTTCCCGACAGCGATGGCAAACCAGATCTGGTGCGAATGAGGGTTAGCTCCCCGCAGAGCTTTGCCAGCTTCTGCCAGCTGGTGGTTCGGCCCACGTTGGATTTAACAATCTCTTTTGTCCGTCAGATTTTGTGACTAATGATTATTGCCAAAAGAAATACACACAAGTTATAAAATGCAGCTGAACGAGAGCGATTGGATTTGTGACTCTTTTCGATAGGTATTTAGTGAATGTTTTTATAGTCCCTCCTTGAAGCAAATCCCCAGAGGAAGGGGGAAAAGTGTTTAAAACACAAATAAATAGGCTTTCTGTCGAAGATTACGGCTTCAAAAGGGGGCAAAGAGCCGGGGGAACCATCTGCCCAGTGGCCGCCTGCCTTGCCACTGCCCCCCACTGCCAGCAATATGGGATCCCAGAGAAAAGCTGAGCTTCATTACAGCCGTCCGACCAGCCCGAAATACTGCTTCCCCCCTTGCACAGATGTTTTCTCCGTCATTTACTCCTTGCTTCGTCCCTGAGTCCAGCAGAAAGCGATGTAAAGCTCCTCTCCGCCCCACGCGCGGGCGGCGGGTGCTGCAGCCTTCCGAGGCTACGCTGGGGGAGAAGTGCCCGAGGCAAGAGGTGATGCCCTGGTTCCTCCAGCAACTTTCTCACCACCCTCTTAAGGTCCGTTCGGGGTTTTACAACCGCCAAACCGCATCTCTTGGAGCAAAGGATCCAGCCTCTGCGCTGACGCCGGAGGGCGGGGAGGGCCGGGGATGGGGATGCCCAACACGTGGAGGATGCAGGAGGGTGGGGATGAAGAGGGATTTGCAGCGCTGCTCCCGCGGAGGAGAACCCTCTTGTTGGGCTCCGGTGACTTCTTCAGAGAACAAAAAAAAAAAGCAAGCAATGAAAAAAAAATTGCAGTTTGCATCTGCTCAGGGGAGATGGGTTTGTCTTTATTGACTGCGCTCGTTAAAGATCCTGGTGAGGGGAGAGATCCTGACATGAGTGATCGAGAAACTCGGGTGATGGAAGAGCGAAAGGAAAAGGTGGGTTTTTTTTTTTTCCCTCTCCCCTGCTGAAGACAGCAGGAATTGGGGAAGGATTGACTTAGCGCTATCCATCAGGAAAAGACTTTCCATCAAAAAGTGAGCAAGAAAAATAGCACCTGGGAAAAAGCACGAAGCCTGCAAGGAGAGCAGCCCCGCTCGGCGCCCCGAACTCTCCTCGGAGGTCGGCAAAGTCCTTTCGGGGAAGGGCTCAGCGGCACGGGGGGACCTAGGCAGGGCGGGGGGGAGGCAATAGGAAATTAAGCGTTATAAAAAGAGATGAAACGGGTGAGGGGGGGCATGGAAGAAAAGAGGACCCCCCGGAGCGTTTTGGGAAGAGACATGTTCTCCATGCGGGATGAAAGGCGGGGGATGTCAGAGCTGTGCCGGAGCGGGGGCCGGGCTGTGAACGGGGGGGATACGTCTCGCTCAGGGGCAATTTGAAGATTCGTCTGGTCGCTGAGAGCTTGGGAAATGATGCTGTTGGCTCGGCGGGTCTGCTTTGGCCCCGGGAACGAGCAGCTTGCGGGATTGCAATGGAAACGTCCTCATCCGAACGCAAGGCTGGGGTCCGGCTGCGCGGTGGCACGGTGATGCGGGAAAGCCCTAAACGGGGGGGGCTCCGACCACCTATTTTTGAAGAATCCCAGCTCAGGTGCCCCACAAAGGCTGGAGCTGGAAGGGTTTGGGGCAAGAAAAGCTGCGGCATGGCAGAAACTACGGCAAAGAGCTGACGCGGCCCGGCGGGGACGGAAAGGCAGGATTTTCCCGGGATCCCAGCGGAGACCTTGCAGAATTTGTTGCAAGCCAGGAAAGCAGAGGAAAGTCGATGGGGTGAGGCTGAATTTGAAGGCAAGGATATGCCCTGCAAGGACACTGAGATTTGTCAGCAACCCTTTCCATCCCTCCCCTGTTCCGGTCTGGGCTTTCTCCGGTTTAATCGGCTCCTGGTACGAATTGCTGCCACCCGCCCCCGCAGCGGGGGAGACCCTCCGAGGGTCCCCTGGAAGGACACAGCTCAGCCGCATCCCGCCCCAACATTTCACCCGGTTTGGGCCCCGTCACGATCCTTCACAAAACCAACCACAGTATTTGCATTATGCAAATTTGGCATATGCAGATGAGCCCTTCCGAAAATAATATGCAATCAGGCAATTAACAACCGCCTTGTCTTTAACTCGCAGGTAATCTCAATTCCTGCAACTCTTCATTTTGGATTGCCCGGCTCTGCAACCTTAATAATGTCATTTTGAACTCCCTGGTAGCCATTTTAAGACGGATTTTCTCTTTATTTTCCTGCCCCAAGCCCTCACCGCCACCGGTTGCCTCTCCCTCCGCTCGCCCGCCGAGGGGAGGACGACAGGGGGATGCTCTTCCCACAGCAGATAGTACAGCCATAAATTCCACTTATATCCCGTAAAACACAGGCATCCAATTAAACCCATAATCCTATAAACCTGCCAGCAATCAAACACGCTTTTAAAAATCAAGACCGACAGGTACTTTAAATCAATACACCCAGGTAACAACTTGCAGTTTGTGGGATCTTCTGACACCGCGTCTTTTGCCGCTCCGTCGCTGAAACAACAAATATTCCAGGTGGTTGTTACGGGGGGTTTTTTCCCCCTTTTTAGCTTCACCAGAGCAGATTCCTGAGTGGCAAGTAATGATCGGGGATTGAGGGGAATCGGGAGGAGTTTGGGTCTGCTGTAAAAATTCACAGCCAAAGCCTGATACAGCATCGCATCCCGGGTTGTAAGACATCGCCGCTCCTTGGCGTCTCTCCGTTGGAGACGTCCAGGGGAACGATGGTTTGGGACAGAGTGTTACGATCCAGATTTTTTTCCAAAAGGAAAAAAAAAGAGGTTTTAATTTATGACTCGCTTTCCGATAACAGCTAAGGGCTCTGCCAAACTCGGAAACCCTTTTTATCAGGCGCGGTGCAAAGCGGTCGGCGACGCGAAGGGACGGGGCAGTGATTGATGCTAAGGAGCATCGTTGCCGCTCGTCACCGGCAGCGCCGGGAAGAGGAGAGTCGCCGGGTTTGTGGCCATTTGTCAGGTCACCGCAGATGAACTGCTGGGTTTATTCGCTGTTTTTGGGGAGATTTCACCCCGAACCAGTCCAACTTGCTGCCTCTTGACGGTGGTGCCTCCGTGGGGCTCTGCAGACCCACGGCTGCTCGCGAGGAGCGCGGGCAAACGGAAAAGGAAAAGGTTTTAGCGGGTTATCCATCATCATCAGAGTCCAAACGCAATAAACGTGGCGGTAGTCGTAAAAAAATCTTTCAGGCTGACCTGGAATAGCTTTTCTAGCCCTCAGAAAGTCCCAGCTTGAAGAAGTGGGTGTCGAGGCTTGCAGCTTGCCAGGAGCAAGCTGCTTACCCGTACGAGGACCCGGCACGTGCCCCGGCCCCACGGATGGCACGCTCCCCCTTTTTTTTAAGTCTTTTCCAGCAATAAACCGTACGCTTGAAATTAATGACCACTTCGCGGAGAGAAAATGTAGCCATTGACCTGGGACTGAACTTCAGCCATTCGAGGCAAAGCATTTGCTACTGTTCAAATGTTCATTTTCAGGAGTTGCGGAACAAAACCTTGATCTTCTGAATACAAAATGTTTCTAATGCCGTCCAGCCGTTCCATCTCTCGTCCTCAAAAGTTCATTTTGTGGAGAATGTCCAACAGGTTTTCACTAATTTAATACCAAAAGGCAGCCAAAGAAACCTCCGGTGCAAATTTCCCGCATGGCTACATGATGGTGGAATAATGATCCAAGTGACACCCGAGTCGCGGATCCCAGGATCTGCACCCCAAGACCCATGATCTCAGCATCTCTCTGGTTAAAAAAAAAGCCATTTTCTCTTTTCACAGGTTATTGGTACCTGGTCAAAGCACCAGCCCAGTGCAGAGTAATGGGAAATTTCTCTCCTATTCACCCCGGGTCCCAGGCGGGCGAGTGGCAGACACTCACCTCCCCTGCACCCCTATAAAACGCCGCATTCACGATAGGCGTCGTGAAGAGGATCCACCTCATCTGGCGCATTTAATTTTCTCCGGGCCTGGAGTTAAGGAGGGGAAAAACAGAAACCTGTCATTTAAGGAGTCCTGTTTCCTCTCCCGGCTAATCGGATTACTCAAAAATGGTTTAAATCAAAATCCCAAAGCCTGTTGTTGGTTTTTAAATGAGGCTGAGCCTTTCTGGTGCGGCTTTTTCTGGTCTTTCTGCTGGGTGTTGACTCCAAGTCAGAGTCTCAAACCTCTTTGGGGTTCGTAGGCAGCTCTGAGCCAGAGTGCTTGGAAAAAAGTGGGGGTTTGGGGGTCGGAAAAGGACAGTTTCAATCTCAGCAGCCCGGGCTGCGTGGAAAGCACCTCGGGGGCTGGAGGGGCGGCTTCAGCGCCGCAGGCTTTGGTGCCGATACCGAGCTGCTCCCGTCAGTCCCGGGGGATGCACCGGTGAAAGGAAAGGACGCTGAAAAGTTGGCAGGAGTACAAAGAAAGGCCCAGAAATCACCCGAGGGCCGGGGAAAATGCCTTACAGTGGGAGGCTTGAACAGCTTCGCCTCTTTATCTTGTCAAGAAGAAGGACGAGAGTGACTCGATTGCAGCACCCAGCACCTTCTCAGGGAGAAAACACCGGGCACGGCAAAACCTCTTTAATCCAACAGCCAAAAGCACGATGAGAAGCAAAAGCTGGAAGCAGGAGCCAAATCCATTCAAATTAAAAATTAGGCACTGGTTGTTTTTTTTTTTTTTTAATTATTATTATTATTATTTTTTCCATCAGCACGAACAATGAACCATTAAAACAAACCGCCAGCGAAACGGCGCATCCCGCAGCGGTCGCTCCAGGCTCGGTGGGGAGCGGCGAAGGCGGAATATCGGGGTTTATCGCACTGGATTTGGGGGTGCAGCGGCTGGGACTCGCGTCCTCCGCAAGGCAGAGGAGGGCTGCAGGTATTCCCAAGCCCTGCCCAGCTCCTCCACCCTCGGAGCCCTCTGCTAGCCGGCAAAGTTTGCCGCTTCCCAGCCCCTCGCTCTCATCGCAGCCCGCAGATGCATCCGATCCGCGCTGCAGATAATGATAGAAAATTACAGTGTAATAAGATAATGGGATTTATTTATAGAATTTGCTTTCCAATCACGCCCACATGATATATGTATCCACACGCGCGCGGGCGCATACACACAGCACTTTCTATGTATATACATTAGCATAAGTGGTCGGCTTTGTGGAAGCAAAATGCCACCTGGGGGATGTCGAGATGTTCCCAAGTGGTTCAATACCAGTGAGGAGGGTGCTGGCACATCACAAATAGTCCCCTCATCATCATAACAATGACACCATATTTCCATGACACTTTTATCTCAAAGCACTCGGGGAAGGGGAAAAAAAAAAAAGAGGGGGAAAAACAAAAATAAATAACACTGTAAACTGCCACACAAACCCCAGCGTATGCGGAGATGAGAATTGAAATGCAATGACAGACTTAACCGGAGACAATTCCCGTCTCCAATAGAAACAAGCCAAGGGAAATTTAAGGAGGCAGCGTGTAATTAGCTGGGGATGGTCAGCACAGCAGGACTCTTAATGAGCTTTCTCCCGGCAGCCGTGGCAGGTTTGGGAAAACTGGGGTGCGGCAGCTCGGCGGGTCCCCAGATCCCAAGCGGGTGTGAGGAAGCCCAGCAAGTGCAAGCTGAGGGTTTGCTGACGCTGGTTCCAGGGTGCGGTGGCTTTTCCACCTCTTCCCGGACTCCCGGCTGGGCTTCCCAACCCGCAGCGATGCTCCCACCGCGACATCCTGGGGCTGTCGAAGCTTTGGGATTCGCAGCCTCGGCGAAGTCAGCCTCCTGCCACGAGGCCACTGGGGTTTATTATTTCTTTCCTAATTCCTGCAGCGATCTGCGTCCCGAAATCCAGCTCCAGGGTGAGGACAGAAGCTGTCAGTCAAAGGGTGAACGGCCCGATCGCCCCCTGTGAAATGATCCTGCGCCCTAACGAAGCAGCAGCCACCCACGTGGGGATGTTTGCGGGTGAAACGAGGGCCGAGTTGCTGGATCTCCGCTTCTCCGGGCTGCTGCTGCTCTGAGCATCCCCGTCACGCCGCTCACGCAGCACCCAGCCTGCTGCCGGGGTCCGCCAACAGCCGGGCGACAACTCGTACCAGCTTTTTGGGTGAAACACCAACTTTTGGGGGAGAAAAGACATTTTCAGCACCTGCGGACTCATCAGCAAATGCATTTTTTTCCCCTACGCTTCACTAAGACGTCTCTGCACCGCAACGGGATTGCACCTGCCCCTCCGCGGCGCCTGCCTGGAGGGGGAGGATCGAAGCCAACCTCTGATCAGGAGAGCCGAGCGAGATCCCTTCGCGGTGCAGGAGAACAGGGAAGAGAGGAAAAAAACCAGAACAATTCCATGATTCCAACCAGAACAATTCTACGATTCTATTTGCATACTTGCAAATGAAATCAAGGAGAGTTTTCAATCGACATGCCGTTTGGGTTAGGCATTAATGAGTTACCACATGTAAAACATTTGCGATATGGAGCTCTGTTTTAAAGTTTGGGGCCACTGGGGGAAAAAAAAGGAAAAGCTAAAAAATGCTTGTACTTCCGAGGTTTAAACATTGTCTGAAGGCCACGGCTGAAGCATGAGAAAATAACACTGAAGGATAAAGCCAGTGGCTTTGGGTGCCCAGGGAGTTGCAGCTTTCAGGGTATTTCTAGCTGCAAACAGGTTTCGCTTATGCATCCGTGTTTGGGAAACTCAGAGTGAAATACAGTAACGGTTGCCTGCATTGCTGTTGCTGCAATTATTATTATTTTTACAGTAATGCTTTGAATTGATCATCGCTACAAAATGGCCCCTCACTCCAAGACAGACCCTGAGGGGCTGGAGCGTGTCCAGAGACGGGCAACGGAGCTGGGGAAGGGGCTGGAGCACAAGTGCTGTGAGGAGCGGCTGAGGGACCTGGGGGGTTTGGCCTGGAGAAAAGGAGGCTGAGGGGAGACCTTCTCGCTCTCTGCAACTCCCTGAAAGGAGGTTGGAGCCAGGGGGGGTCGGTCTCTTCTCCCAAGGAACAGGCGACAGGACAAGGGGAAACGGCCTCAAGTTGCGCCAGGGGAGGTTTAGGTTGGATCTTGGGAACCATTTCTTCCCCGAAAGGGCTGTCAGGCCCTGGCACAGGCTGCCCAGGGCAGTGGGGGAGTCCCCATCCCTGGAGGGATTGAAAAGCCGTGTAGATGTGGCGCTTGGGGACATGGGTTAGTGGTGGCCTTGGCAGTGCTGGGGTAACGGCTGGACTCGGTGGTCTTAAAGGTCTCTTCCAACCTAAACAATTCTGTGATTCTGTGACTCCATCGCGGCACGCCCAGGCTTTTGCAGCCCACCGAGGAGCTGCTTTACGCCGACGGCTTTGGATGAGCAGTGTAGGGCTGGCCGTACCCTGCCGAGTGCGGCCGCCCCCTTGTCCTCCAGCACCCCTGGCCCGTCTCAGCCCGGCTTTGCCGATGGGGCAACTGAGGCTCCGAGGGCTTTCTTCAGCAATGCAAAGGACCAAGAAGACCCAGATCCTCTTTTACAGATGCTGTTGCCTCCGGCAAAAAAGCCGAAGCAAACTCCAGCGCTTCACTCCTCCTTCGATTTGGGCACTTTTAACCAGCGAGGAGAGAAAGACCCTCACACCAGACCCCAACCCTGCCGGCGCCGGAGCCGAGGTGGATGCTCGAGGATGCCCCACCGTCACGTTCCCTCCTGCCAACCGCCCGGCAGCAAAAAACTCATCAACGACACCGATTCTGGGGCTCTTTCCAGGCTGCGGGGAAGGGAGGGGAGAAGGTGCGGGACTGGCAGAGGTTCCCTCTCCCTTAAAATTTAGTTGTGCTCTATATTCAAATGGCAGTTTAATGAGCCTTTCCCCATTTCCAGCAACTTTATCACATCATTAAAGCGTAGAAATGAATAATACATCTAGCGGTCGGATTAAGCTGAACTCCAGACCCGACGCAGCTTCAGACGGAGGAGGGAAGGGAGGCGGCAGGAGGACGGGGCGCTGGGTGAGGGCAGTGGCCATGCCGGGGAGAGGACGGAGTTATTTCGGCTCTGACGTGCCAAATCACGTACAGGGGTGTCTGTGGTCCTTCCCAGCAAGCCAAACTCCTACCATTTTAACTCCATGACGAACAGGAGCTGCTCTTACCCAAAGCATCCCTCCTCCTCTCCTCTCTGGCCTGCAGAAATAAAGGAATAAATTAATTTTTTTAATTTGTTTTAATATTATTTTTAATTATCGCTTCCAGCACATTCATCCTCAGACGCTGCGCAGCCAGTAAGGCGCTGAGCCAAGAGCCGGCGCAGGCTCCACGCACGCCCCTGTCCCCAGCCCAGCTCCGTCTCTTCCCATCCTTAAAAACGAAGCAAATCGGGTATAAAAAGCCCGATCCGGGTCACATCGCACCTCACGGAGCGCTGGGTCAGGTCTTGGCCGAATTATCCCTCTGCCAAAGAGGAGCACTCGTTACACCTGCACGGATGGATGGGCGGATGGAGGTTTTGCTGCTCTTGGAGGCAGGATCCGTCCCCCAGGCACCCAAGGGTGTCCTGCACCCCAAGGTGGCCGCAACATCGGCTCAGCACCCCAAGGAAAGACAAGAATCTCATTTATTAAAATGAAAGCTCATTTAAACCAGGAGAAGAAGGCAAAAAAGAAAGCGAGAGGCCAAAACAAAGCGTCTTTGGTTCAGGACGCGCAACGTATTCTCCCCAGGGGAAAAATAAGCAATTAATGCTGGAAAGACTCACAGACTTTGTTGTTCGGGGCTTTTTTATAAATAAATTGTACTCACCAAAACCAGTCTTTATATATGTATTTTTTTTGCCCATTGTTTGTGGGCATTGATTTATTTTTCTCTTACTCTTTCTGACTGTTATATTTCGGATGGTGCTTACTGATGTGAAAAAAGCCATCTTGTGTGGCTGATGAGTCTGGAGATAACTGCAGAGGTCAAGGGACGGATGGGGAAAGAGAAGAGAGGAGGGAAAAAAGTTTCGGCATCTCCAGCTCCATCCTCGCTCCCCCCTAAACCTGCAGAAAAATAGCATCGAGTGGCCCGGAATGGTTAATTAGATGGATTTCCCCCAGGGCCAGACTGGAGGGAGAAAGGAAGGAAACAATTTAACTGTATTTCCTCGTTATCTGATCTCAGTCATTTTAATTTGTGCTCTCTTTGAGGCTTCTCTTTTTTTTTTTCGTGCTCATTTTCTCCCGTCGCGCGTGTGTTCGGCTGAGTAACGGATGACATTGCAAGAAAATGGGATTTTTTTCTTGTCCGGCCCCATAACCACTTCCAAGGTCACACGTGATGGAGGGAGACGGCGCTTTCAAGGAGAGGCAGAAAGGAGGAGAGAAACCCTTCTCTCGTCAGACCTTAATAAAATAAACCCGCCGCCGTATTCCCATCATGAGCCAAGAACAGCCTCATCCTTTCCCATTTTTTTCCCCTTCAATGACGGTAAAGCCGGTCCTAAGTGACCACCCAAGGGAACCGAAAAAGTAATTGCTCGGTAGGAGAGATCAGTCTTTAAGGAGAGGTTGAAGAGAATTGCATCGGAGACCCGGGGACGCAAAGGGCGTCTGAGGTGGCCGAGAAATAGCTGAACCCAGAAGCAGCGACTCCCTAAAGCTGGAGGAAAGTCCCTTACTTGGTTTGAGGGGGGGTTTTTTCACAGCATTTCAAAGAAGCAATTTGGTAAAACGGCCATTAATTACGTCTGCCTTTGTTTGAGCAATTAAGGGGCCATTTCACTTAGGGGAGAGCATAGACGGAGCCCCAACGAGGTCAAAGCAAAGCAAATCCACCTTAAGCTTAATTGGAAAAGCGATCTGGGGCTCTGAATTTGGCCTCTGGAGCTGCACGTAGTCGCAAGACCGAGGGAGAGGTCTCCGCATCCTGAACCACGTGGGGAAGCAGAAATAAGGATGCCGACAAACCGTTCGGCCACGGAAACCACGCGACGGCAGGAGCTGCCCGGGAGGAATTGCAGCCCGCGGAAGCCTCGCCGACGTGAGGACAACACTACGGTGCCAATCCAGAGTGAAACGGAGCCCTGCAGCTCTAATTAAAAGGGCTGCTGTAGCTAATGATCTGCCCAGTGCTAATTAACTTCAAAACGCGGGCGGCTCAATACGCTTTCTGCTCTGCTGCTGGGTTTGCTGTTGCTCATGTGTGCAAGTGCCTTCTCCAGGCTCCTCCTCGGGCCGGCATTTCTCCCAAGCCATCCCCGGGAAGATCTCCCGAGCAGGGATAACTAAAGCTTTGCAAACCTCCGAGATCCCTCCTCCTCCTTCTCCTCTCTCTTTTTATTTTATTTTTATTTTTTCCTTTTTTAATTTGCCCAATTCCGGTTCCAAGTCTCAGAAATCGGTGACTTATAACAGAAGTGTCTTCTCAGCCGTATTTATAGCATCGCGCCGGCGTGACGCTCGCATAGAGTTCAGGTAGCACGGTAATTTAAATTTAGCTCAGGGAGGCAGCGAGGATGCGGTCGTGTCCTTCGGGAGCGGATTTTCCCCACTTTCCCCCCAAGTTGGCTACGGATCCGTGCACTGAACCTCCCACGCGTTGCTTTGATGGGGGCGGTTTTGGATGCGGGATGGGGGTAGGGTCTTTGCATCCTGGCTTTGTGTGGAAAATCAGGCTTCCACACTGGTGGCAGGTGGAGAAACCGTCAGCTTTAAGTATCAGGTTTGGGGTTTTTTTTTAATTTGATTGCCTGTCATAGGTGAGGGGCTGTTACGCAAGGGAGAAAAAGGTTTCCCGACCCCAAAAAATGACTTGTGGGGTTTATTCATCCTTTGTCACACCAGCCCGATCCCATCCCATCACCTCCTCCCTAGGGAAATACAGTATTATGGAAGCGTGACTGGCAGCCAGCCTTTGCCATCTGCTCTGGCCCCTCATTACGGATTCACAACAAACATATGTGACAATTAGATCCGTAAAAACATCTCGTGGATCATATGCGATTGAAACGCGGGCATATGCTCTCTGCCCAATAAATCCCACGTCTGAGCCGGGTTTGCTCCTGAGGAAGACACCGAGGAAGAGGGATGAGATGTTCTCCTCACCTACGCTCGCGCGTTAGAGGGAAGGTTTGGAAGAGAAATCCTGTGTCTGCTAGAGGAGAAGGGGAATAAATGATGGCGAGTGAGGCTGCTCGGGCTTTACAAGGGGCTGAACTCTTTCGGTGGCTCATTCCCTCAGGCCAAAAAGCACAGACCAGGCTTGATAAGCCAAAAGCCGCGTTGGAGGCTCATCCCAGACGAGTTCCCCGAGGTTTGCACAAGGTCTCCGCGTCTCCTCCGTTGAAGCAGCACCTCTGCGCAGGCGCTGCTGGTTGCATGAGCAACTGATTATACCGATAACCGCTCTTGGTAGCCGTAACTGAATTGCAGCTCGAGAAGGAGTTGCCTCAGCGGCCCCCGTGGACGGGCAGCGCTGGTGCCGGGACCACTGCTGCTTCATTGGTGGGACGTGCCCAAGGAGCAGAACTTCGGCCTCTGTGGCTGGAGCTCCTTGTCGCTTCAAACCCCTTGCGACCCACCAGAAAAATATCATGGATGAGGCGAAAATCATCCTCGGAGCCTGGAAAGCCACCTATCAATTCTCCAAGCTCCATCTGCTCTTCAGCCTTTGGAAGAAGTCACTCCCTGTCGTCTCATGATACTCAACAAATTCCTGAGGCCTGGAGAAATCCGCTTTTTTCCTGTATTTCATCTGCCAGCCCTACTCCTGCTCTCTGCAAAATTAAAAGCTCTCCTTTCCTCCTCCTTTGCCTTCCCTCTCATAACGACGACGGGGAGAGAGCCTCACGGCGCAGGCAGCAGCGCGCCCGTAAACAGCCCCTTGTGTCTCCCCAAATTGCCGTTTCATTACTATCACCTGGCTTTGTTGCAGCAATAAATCGGGCGTGCGGCGTCCGCACATCAGCTTCTTGCAAGCGCTTTGCTAAAGGAAGCCTCTGATACCTCGTTTTTATAGTTCCCTTCTGCTCCAGAAAAGGGATGTGCCACGCCGGAGGAAAGCGATGCCGCGGTGCTGGAAGGCTTTGGGTAGTTAGTTTTCATTTAAAAGTTTAAATCATCACGTCCCTGGAAGATGTTCCTGGGGTGAATCCAAAACAGAGCCTTTGCCGGGGATTTCTGGTTGTCAGCGGCTCACTGGAAGGAGAAACGGCTGCTCCAGCCAGGCTGGAGAAACGCCGGAATTCCCAAGCCGATGGGTAAATACATCGGCACGTTGGGATTTCAGGGAGAGGTATCCTTCTTTCCTGGAGATCAAAACATAGCAGAATGAATACCTGCGGCGTAGAGAGCGAGCGACGCCGACGGGACGCGAGGGGCACGCGAGCGCACGGGGCTCTTGGCAGCGCTGCCGGCTGCACGTGGAGCGCAGAGGTGATCCGGTTTTCACCCTGTATCACTTTTCCTCGCTGGGGAGAGGCAAAAAAAGGCCCTTTTTTTGGAAATGGCACCGTACATCACATGGCGGCGGGTAATGGCGGGGGGTAAGCGACGGGTTTGGCGTCGGCGGTTGGGCGACGGAGGGTGGGAAGCGGCAGGAGTCATGCGGATGCTGCTCCCCGATTGATGAAATAACCCAAATTGCTGGAAGCAAGCAACCCCGAGAAGCTTTTCCCACACAGACACTCTCCCCCGGGGCTTCGTCCTCCTTCGCTGGCAGTTATTGAAACTTTCGATCACGACCCAAAGCTGATGGGTCTCCACTGAAAGTCACCCGGGGCCGTATACGGAGGAGGGAAATTCATCTTTTCAAGCAGAACTTGTTGAAACTGCTTGTTTGACTTTTTTTTTTTTTCTTTTCTCTATCCCAAACCGGAAGAGAACCCCAAGTATTTTTTTTTAAATGGAAATAATTTTCTATTTAGGTTTTCTTATGGAAACTCAAGGATTTTTTTTTTTCTAGAAAAGCTTCTCTTCTTTTTCACTGTTGAATTAAGTCTTCTGCTGGAAAATGTTTCAGTTCCCTGTGAAACGTGGGCATTAACACTATCATTTTTCCCTGAGAAAGGGGAAACTGAGGCAAGGGGATGTTTCTCCCCTGACTTTTGCAGAGGAAGAAGAGCCTGTGCTGGACCAAGAGCCACATAACGGTTGGACTCGATGATCTTGGAGGTCTCCTCCAACCAAAACGATTCTGTGATTCTATGGTTCTATGATCCTCCCAGCACAGCGAGAAGCACGTGATGCTAAAGAGGTTTCAAATCAACCCAAAACGCCCCTTTTCGGGGTGTAATATCTGCAGAGCACCAAGAGGAGCGTGAATTAAACGCTGGGCAATATTGTGCCCGACCAACTGCCGCTCCCTGTGTCGAAACAGGGGCAAGGCTCCAAAAATGCTCTCCCCATCTATATCTCCCCACCACCCCCCTTCCACCCCTCCTTTCCTCTCCCTTCCCCCATCCCTCAGCCCTCAGCAAATGCCGCTGCTAAATATTGCCCAAGGAAAAGGCTGAAGGAGGAAAAATAAAGTCACTGGACTCCGAGACAGATCATGGAAACAGAGGAGATAAATCCTGAGAATGCAGCCTGCGCGGGGAGAAAAAGACAAATACTGAAATAAATATGAAAAGAAGACAAATTTGGGCTACAGGGAGCGGGTGAGGCAGCGCGAGAGAGGAAACGGCACTAAAATAGACGAGGTTTCCTGGAGACAAAGGTAAAATTGGGAAAAATGAGATCTAAACCGAAGGGGGATAAATCATGAGGGCAGCAACGTCTGAAAATTATTGGGAATGAAGCCTTCCCAGTAAGTGAGACATCCCCTGCAAGACGGATCTGCTGTGAGCAGCAAACACGGCTACGGCGACAAGGACAAAGCCGGAGTGGGGCAGAGAAATTTGTTGGGTGACCCTGACGTCTCCGCTTCTCCTACCGGGGTTTCTGCAGCCACATCCCCGGGTGGTTTGGGCTTCAGGAACCTCCTCCTGCTCAGCTTGAGCAACGCCGACCCCGAAAAGAAAGCTTGGGGGGAGAAAAACTATACGGGGAGCAGGTATTTTTGCACCGGGAGCCGCGTCTCCAAAACATCAGAAGCTCTTCATTTCCCCCCAAAAAACATTGTATCTGGGAAAAGCGAGCTCAGGCTGCAGCTGCCTCCTCTGGAGCCCAACCGTGCAAATGGAGCCAAGGGGTTTTAGCAGAACTATTTCCTTCTACGGCCTCTTCCCTCAAAAAAAAACCCAAACAGTTGCTAAATTCCCCCCAAGCCACTAAATCCTCCGTGGAGAGCCCGGAGCTGCACCGGGAGCAAACGCCGCGGTGGGGCATCCCTGTGGCTCCGGCAGACCAGCGGGATTTTGTCCCTCGGGCTCCTCTCCCTTGGTCCGTATCGAGACGCCACGGCACAGCAGCAATCCCAAACTGAGATCCCAACACGCTTCCCGCGCCTGTGTCGCACTGCGAGCCGGGAAAGCTCTCCCCGGGCTGTAAGAAGGCAGCATGGGATTATTTTTTTTTATTTTTTTCGTGCCAGGCAAAGCTGCGACATAAAGCCTACGGCTTGTTACACACTTTTTTTTTTTTTTTTTTCCACATCTCCCTCCGCTTTGGCAAGAAACTGAGTTTTCAGCTGGGAAGAGCAGGTGCCATGCCAAACACACCCCCAAATTTCCACCGGGAAAGCAGAAATCTGCACACCAACACACAAAAACTTGGCAGCTCTGTTTTATGTGTGGGGGGGTTAAAAAGCCAATGGTTTCTGTAGAGAAAATACTCTGTTTTCCCCACCAAAAATCAACTTACTGCTTGCTCGTAAACCCACCGCAACGTCTCTGCTCATTTGCAAAAGTTTCTGGCTGGCACGAGGCTCTCGGTGCGGCTGGTGGTGGAAGCATGGAAATTCGAGAGGTTTTGGAGGTGGATTTGAAGCTGATCCCGATGGGGAGAGCAGGGTCCCCTTAGGTAGGGCTTGCTGTCCCCGGAGGCTTGGGGACAAGCTCATGGCTGGCGTGTCCCCCCTAGGCAGCATCGAGGCTGCCCAACACTGCGGTTTCCCAGACCCTCAAAGATTTTCCCAGGGAATTTGTTCCGGAGCCGAGCACAGAGGGGAAAACGCATGAGCCGAAAGAACGAGGAGGCACAAAGGTTGGTGCCAAAGCTCAGCCCAGCTCATGTATCGACCCAGCAGGTCCCACCGATGGGGCCTCATGTTTGCACGTCCCACACCCGGCTCCTCGTGCCCGGCTTTTTATACGCCCATATTCCCCCTGCGCTCGCCGCTCTCCCGGCCTTTCCCCTCTCTCCCTCTCTCTGATTTATGTAATTTGAAGTCCTGGTTGGGAGCTGATATTATGACACGTCCAGACTTCAAAATAAACCTCCCTCTTGATACCGGCTTATTTTATTGGGTGCATCAAGGCTGAAAACAACCTCATTCATCTTAAGAAATGTATTTTCCCATTTGCTGTATAAATACATACATGTTTCCTTGCATTATTCACCTAGGCACAGCAGATAGATGAGCAGCAACAACGGCACCACATTTTTATTTCTCATTCTGTAACAGAAAAGGCACCAGGGAGGTTTGTGGCAGGAGCTCGGCGGTGCAGAAAAATCAGTTGGGGCAAAGGGTGGGGAGAAAATTGAGCAGAGAGGAGATATTCCTCTTCCAGCCGAAGTCGTCCGGGGATGGGGACAAGCTCTGGTCTTCAGGGTCCTTGTCCAGGTCAGGGAGATGGCCTGGAAACACAGGAATTGGAGGTGGAGAAAAAGCCAAAGGACAGATGAAAAATAAGACAAGGAGGGAAAAAAAAAATGGGCAAAGAAGAAGAGGGAGGGATGACAAGAGAGGGGAAAAAATGAATAATTGAAAGTCTGTAATAAACACAGTGTAGGCACACAGAAAAAATGCCTATGTGAAAATGTAATTACTGGCTGTATCAATAACATCAGCGCACAAGACCGGCTGCACCGGGGTTATGACCAAAACAAGCCATAAGTCTTGTGAATGCTCAATTCAGATGAGCCTTGGAAATCATCCGTGTTAAGGTCCAGGCATCCTAATTCCCTCACACCTCCGTGGTGATTTCATGGAATAAAAAAGGGGAAACTCAGCCTTTCTTTGCATCTGTTATGAGGCTCATGCAGGACTCTGAACCCTCGTGGGTTTTAGCCACAGTTCCACTGCTCCTGGAGAGACCAGGTTAGGGGAAAGATGCCTATGGCCAACAGTCTACACCAGCTGCCCCCATGGCCAACAGCCCCCATGGCCAACAGCCCCAATGGCCAACAGCCTCGATGGCCAACAGCCCCAACAGTCAACAACCCAATAGCTGAAAGTACCAATGGCCAACAGCCCCGATGGCCAACAGCCCCAATGGTCGACAGCCCTGATGGTGAACAGCCCCGATGGTGAACAGCCCCAACGATCAACAACCCAATAGCTGCAAGTACCAATGGCCAACAGCCCCAGTGTCCAACAGCCCCAATGGCCAACAGCCCCGATGGCCAACAGCCCCAACGATCAACAACCCAATAGCTGCAAGTACCAATGGCCAACAGCCCCAGTGTCCAACAGCCCCAATGGCCAACAGCCCCGATGGCCAACAGCCCCGATGGTCAACAGCCCCGATGGCCAACAGCCCCGATGGCCAACAGCCCCAACAGTCAACAACCCAATAGCTGAAAGTACCGATGGCCAACAGCCCCCATGGCCAACAGCCCCGATGGCCAACAGCCCCGATGGCCAACAGCCCCAACAGTCAACAACCCAATAGCTGAAAGTACCGATGGCCAACAGCCCCAATGGCCAACAGCCCCAATGGCCAACAGCCTCGATGGCCAACAGCCCCAATGGCCAACAGACCCGATGGCCAACAGCCCTGATGGTGAACAGCCCCGATGGTGAACAGCCCCAACGGTCAACAACCCAATAGCTGAAAGTACCAATGGCCAACAGCCCCAGTGTCCAACAGCCCCAATGGCCAACAGCCCCGATGGCCAACAGCCCCGATGGTCAACAGCCCCGATGGCCAACAGACGCAACAGTCAACAACCCAATAGCTGAAAGTACCAATGGCCAACAGCCCCAATGGCCAACAGCCCCGATGGCCAACAGCCTCGATGGCCAACAGCCCCAATGGCCAACAGACCCGATGGCCAACAGCCTTGATGGCCAACAGTCCCGATGGCCAACAGGCCAGAGTTTGCCAGCGTGGCCTGGGGACGCTCTTTGTCAGCACTCATGGAAGCTGATTTCAAGCCACGCCTTGCCCTCATGAAGCAGAAAGAGCACTAAAAGAGTTAAAACCCCACGTCCCTTCCTTTTGAGCCCAAGATGCCTTGAAGCCTACATCTGCTATTTTTAAATCACTGCTGGGGATATGCAGAGGATTTCTCTTAATTGGACATCATTGCTGACTGTAATGAGTCCAAAATAAGACTCTCTTTCTCTTCATTAACTTCCTGCATGAATTTGGAGTTTCGTTTCATTGCACTAACAATCCTCACTTACCAGCGGCTGCAGCGCTACGATGGGATACTGGTTTCTTCATCGCATCCCAAGTAATGGGATAGGAAAATCAAATTATTTATCCCTAGAAACGTTGACCTGCACTGCCTCAGCCTTGTGCAGCCCGGGGGCCTCACTGGCCCTGCGAATTCATCATCTTCTGGGTAACTCAACCCAGCGGACAGGTGTCCTGCGGTGGTCCTGTTTCATTCAGCCTCATCCCTACCCAGACTCCAGCGGGAGTAAATCAGAGCCCGGAGGGTGTCTGTGCTCCTCCACCCCGGCTCCTCGCACACCAGAACCTGTTGCAATGCTGCTCCTTCCTCGCGCCAGCCCTGCTTGTCCCCAGAAGCGCTGATAAACCCAACAGAGATGCAGATTTCACGTTATCGGGAGATGCAGGGCATGTTTAGCAGGAACTTGAAGGATCATAGCAAGAGGCCTGGATGTAATCCAGGCTGCAGTGGATAAGAAACTGAAAAGCCGCTGCTGCTGCTTCTTCTTCTTTTCCTTTTTCTTCTTGGTTTTTTTCATTGGTTCAAGATTGCAAAGAGGCTGAGAGAGAAGAAAGGGAAACACGGGGACCTAGTGATAACGGGTGATGGACGTGATGCTGTATCCTCACCGAGAACACCAGAGATTGTAAAGCATTGAGAAATCAAACTGACAAGTGGGAACACAGGCTCAGCATAAGAAACGGCGGCTTGTTCAGAGCTCCTGCAGGCCTGGAGAGCTTTTCGCTTCTCCTCACGATGGATTAAGTGGATGTTGGCAATAGATAATTTTGAACTCCTTCTGCAATGTGTTCTGGCTTGTCATATCCTCGGGGAGGCCTGGAGCCGGAGAGACAAGCACCCAGCGTGACGCTCGCAGACACGAAACTCCTCGAACAAGGCGGGGGGATTGGGAAAAGCTGGGGACACCAGGGAGCCTTTTCATACCTGGCCAGTCCCGGCTCTGGCTTCCCCGGGGCCGTGAGGGATGGGTGAGGAACCAGGTCATGATTTCAGCTGGTTTGGCTGCAGGACAGGACATTGGTCTCGGCCACGGAGCAGCTCAGAATTCAGTAGGTTCCCCAAGAACCCATGGAGATGTTGACCTCGCGGCTCTTGGAAGGTTGCACCAATCTTGGGCAGGTTGGGGAAGAGAAGTAACCCTGAAGCCCCAGCTGCTCGGCCCCAGGGGAGCAGCAGTAAGTTTCAATACAGCCCAAAAGTGCTCCCTCTCCGCCGCACCCACCTTGGCTCACCTTCCTTGCCTCAGTTTCCCTCCAACCCCAAGTGAAAGTTGTTCCTACACCCTGGGGTAACAGAGTGGGGAAAGCCGAATTTCAGGAGGAGAAAAGAGGTAAATCCCGACATCGGCACAAAAAAAGAGGAAAAAACCTCCCAGCATCAGGCAGGTGCAATGAGGCCACGGGGGAAAAACACCCTAATAACAAAAAATAGAAGAATACAATCCTCCTTCCTAATTATTTTGCAGTCCCGTGTGCACGGCACCAGCTCGGATCCGATCCTTACTTCCAGGGAATTTTTTGTTAAGCCTTTCACGCCTCCCCCTTCCCCCGTACCGCTCCCCTCTGCAGGGGCCGAGCCGCTTTCCGGCGGGGAGCGCAGCAGAAGGAGCCGCTCTGAAAGGGCAGGGGATGCTCCGCGCGGAGACCAGAGCCGGAGGCTCCTTTGAACGTCCCCAGGGCGAAGGAGCGGGGCTGAAACAGGACGCCCTGCCCGAGCCGCCATCCGCTTAAAACCGGCTGAAAAATCTCGCGGCTTTGATGAAAAACGCCTTCCTTTGCCTTTGACGCTCCTGTCCAAGCGGCGTTAGGTGCGGAGCTGATAGCACGGCTTCCACCCGAGGCAGCGGCGAGAAAAACCATGCCCGGATAGATGTTCTGTCCTCTGCTCAACTGGGAGCGATGACGGGGTACGCGGAAATTTTAATGTATAGGTTCAAAGGCAGCGGATGCTGGAAAGCGTCTATAACCCAAACGAGAAATAAAGATTGTGACGTGAAAGCCCCGTCAGCACAAGGAGCAAGCGCTCGCCCAGGCATGAGCCAAATATTCCTGGGCCAGAAAACCAGGGTTGCAGTGAAAATAACGTTTCTAGAAAGTCCTCGCTACTCGCAGTCGTATACACATGCGCAGCTTTACACCAAAACCCTTGGGATTTCAGAGCACCAACGTATTTTGGGGTGATTGCGCACGTGTGATGAGCACATTTTTTGGTTTTGCCTGTTTTCTACCCATTTTCTCCCCTGCTTGTAAGAAATCGGTCCAAACCCTGTAAGGGTAGAGTGGAAATATCTTTGAATTTTGATTAATAACGTGATCTCTATATGGGATGCATAATAATCCAGTCCTCGCCTGTGCCACCCAGCCAGATATAGGTCAGCCTGAGATACTGATCTCCAATAAAGCCTTGAGCACTGGGAGAGATCCAGAAAGCCGAAAGAAAATGAACGCCGTGCCAATATGTAGGAAGGATAAACGAGATGACCTGTGTAATTACAGCCCTGTCGGCTTGACATTGATTTTGGGCAAAATAATGGGATGTCTGGGACGGGACTTGTTTAATAAGGAATTAAAGAGAATAACATAAAGGATGCCAATCAACGGGGATTTATGGAAAATAAATCTTGCCCAACTAAGTTGATATCTTTTTTTGATGAGGTTATAAATTTGGGCTGAGAAAGGTGACGCTGTCAGCGTAACGTACTCGGGCTCCTGCAAGGTTGGGTCCTGCGTGACACCTTGATTAAGAAACTGGGAGGGTAGGAAATCACCGCGGCGGGAATTAGATGGATTCCAAACTGGCTGGTTGACAAGTCTCAAAAGGCTCATCCTGAGTGGGAATCAACAGGGTCTTCTGCTCCCCGCTGCCTGCAAGGGCCGGACCGCTGCTGTTTGACGTGTTTATCAATGACCTGGAAGAAAACATCACGTTGCCCCGATAAAGCTCACAGTGGACACAAAGATTGGGGGAATGGCACCGGAGGAAGAGGAAAGGGCATCGATACAAGACGCATCTTAATAAAGCCATTCGGCCGGCGCCGGAGAAGGAGGGCTCTTCCCTTGGCAGCGAGGATGGGAGATGGGGCTGATAGTCAGACGGGCGAGATTTGGAGGATGGAATGCAATGCTTTTCAGGCTGAAAAGCGTCTTTTTGGGCTTTTTGGTATGAAAAGGTAGAAACTCTGGGGTATTTTGGAGCGAACGCGCTTTGGTTCTCCCCTGGGGAAGCCACGCGACACCCATGCTCTGTGCGCACCAGGTCCACGCTGCTCTGCTCCCTCGACTTCAGCTCATTCCTTGCCCACTTTGCAGGATTTCACGGACTTGCAGCGCTTAGACGTTATTGAAAACCCCACGAGGCACCTGGCTGAGCCTTTTGGCTTCAAACTATATTAAAAACGTGGCCTGAAGTGACTTGCCTGAAGCCAGGCACCGCGGGACTGACGCTGCTCAGCATCGGGTGGGCTTCAGGCAACGTGCAGGGAAGCTCAACGCTCCCTCCCCGCTCTGCAGCTCCCAGCCCTTTTCCCACGATTGCGTCTTTCCCCCCCAAAAAACCCTCTCGCAAGCCCCGGGTAGCCGCAGCCGCTGTGATTTTGAAGCTGCCTTCTGCGATTTCTCCCGATGCCAAACACACGCGACACTTCAGGGCTCTCCGTAGCGAGCACTTTATTGCTTCCAGAGCGGCTTTTTTTTTCCTTCTTTCGGCTCCTGCAATCCAATGCCCGAGAATAATGGACAGGCTTCAGCCGAGGGAATTTAATTCTGCTCCCACTCCTTTCAGATCAGAGCCTGTGTCAGCGGGGTGCCCTTACAACAAGAGACTTTATTACAGCTTATCCAACACTTGGCAAGTTCTCAATCTGGAGAACCGGTTTGCTCTACAGAGATTGCTGCTCCGCGTCGCATGCTAATAGAGATCTATAGCTGCGCCTTGTACCTATAGGGGAAGGGAAGGTTTTAAACCCTACGGAGGAAAAAGCACGCTGGAAAACTTTGTGGGGGTTTGGGGTTGGTTTGAATTGGGAGACTCGCATCAGGTACGGTGATCTAGCTGAAATTATTAAGCTGAATAACTCCTTTTCATCCAGTTGTTTCCATCCATGAGAAGAAAAAAGAGGCCATTGCACCAGGGATGGATGAAATTCCTCAGGGCTGGCTGCTGGTCCCAGGTCCATGGAGCTCCACCAGACACTGCACTGGACCCACGTTCAGGGACAAACCTCCCCCCCTATTTTTTTCCTCTTTCTTTCTGGTACAAACATCGCATTCACCTGCAGAAAAGCCCTGGGAACCAAGTGACGTGCAGAAAAATGACCCACCTAACGAAAGAGCTTGCAGCAGCCCTCAAATCCAACCTCCCACACTTTCTTCCTCTTATTTATAGTTTATATTTCCCTGCTGGGGTCAGGCAGAGGGGAATGAAACCCAGGAATCCTGTTTCCCGGGCTCCCGCCTTGCCAAAATAGAGCATTTTCTCTTTTCTCTGCCCTGAGCAAGCATCAAACTCCCTTTAACTTCAGGAAAGGCTCCCCGGGCCCGGCCGGCGGGGTGGCGTGGGGATGCGGGGCTTGTCACTGCAGCTGCCACGCGCCTCTCGCTCGGGATGGGGTATAACGAGCTGCTTCGTGGTCTCCCAAGGCAGAAATGTATTTATGGCACAGGGGGAGATTTATATAGTTTTTCTTTAAAATCTGTCAGCTAATAATAGCCGCGGCCGGGGCTGGGTTGAGCTGGGCTCGCACGCAGGTATAAATCAGGGGTGCGCTCTCAAGCCCCCCCATCGTTTCCTCCCATTTGGGGACCAAGGAGATAATATCGTGCGCAAATGTTTGCACCGAAGAGAGAAGGATTGGGAAACGTTCCAGCCGCGTTACCCAGGCGTCGCGTCTTATACAAATCCTGCTGCTCCCCTTGTGCTTCCCCGCCTGGGCATCCGGCCCCAAACCGCCTGGATCAGCGGGACCTTCGCGCAGACCTGCCGTTGCTTTCCAGGACAGGGATGCCCCAGCAGGGAGAGGCTACCCGTGCTCACAGCGATTCGTTTTCACCCTGCCAAGCAACCTATATATCTTCGGCCTCAACCGTTGAGCGAAGACGATGAAACGCCTTCCGTTGTCCCCCGGCATCGCGCAGCCTCGAATAGTACAAATGCCCTAAAGACAACTTTTTTTTGAACAAAATAGATGCGCGTTCTTTTTCTTTTGTCCGTGGGGGTCTGAACAAAATAGCTAACAGGTTCCAGAGGGATGTATCCTGTTAATTCCGCTCAGGATAAAGGTCTTTTCAGGCCACTGATGCCTGAAGCGCTGACGAGTTTCCAGGTTTGCTGACGTGCGGGCCGTGGGCCGGCTCCCACCGGAGCCCATTAAATGGCCTATAGGTAGGCAGCTGGATGCACAGGCACTATGCGTATATGCCAGTCCGACGCGGAAAAGCATCACTAAGCAACCCCGCGCATTTCCCAGCTCCTACAACAAGGCCGAGGGGGGGGACAGGCTTCTGAAAACCCCAGCAGGGTTAGCTCCTGGGTTTTTTCTCTTCATGCCACATTAATTATTTTAGCGTGGAGCTCCAAGCACGACGCCGGCGAGGAAGACCAGGGGGACGAACAGGCTCCGCGTGTTTCTTCATGTCATCGCCTTGCCGTGACGCATCTTGCAACCAAAACCTCAACCCAAGGGGTTAAATTTTTATTCCTTGCCCGGTTCACGCCGCGTATTTGTGCAAGCCCATCTTGAGAGGTTCCCATCCTAACGCCATCGTGCCCACCTCATTTCTGCTCCGGGCTGCTTTATTTCTTCCTGCAAGGCCGGCCTGAGCTCTGCGGTGGACGGTGTAACTCAATAGCCTTGCAGATCTGCCTCGGGTCAATTTTAATTCTATTTAAAGGACAGTCGATAGAGCCATCTCTGGGGTTTTCTGAGACAGAATTTCATATCGCGCTTAATATGCGCTGAATGCACCGGCCGGGGGAGAAAGCATTTCAGCGCCGATGAAACATAAAGGATGGGACGGGAAGCGCTTTGCAACCTTTCTCCTTTGCTATTTTAGGCTCGGTGAGACCCTCGTGAGCTGGCTCAGGAAGGGGCCAGGGAGGAGATGGCATGATTTTTCAGAAGCGCTCGTGATGCCCTGCTCGCCCGATGCTCGTGGAGGCACAAATCAGCCCTTTCTTGAGCATCGCCGGCCAAAAGCCCACCCTGACGCCAGATTTACACCACTGTGACCCTCTCCTTGGGGCGCGGGGGAGGCGACGTGCAGCGAAAAGGAGGTAACCCAAAGAGCATGAGATGTGAGTACCGCTGCCTGACCATTACAACCCGCTCTACCTCCCTTCTCGTCGTAAAATAGGGGGTAATGTCCCAGAGAAGAGCTGGATATTAATAAAGAAAGAGGGCTTTCAACGCTGCTGCTCATCTAAAACGTTCCCTTAAGCGCAGGATGAGATGTTCGAGCGCGAAGACACAGTTTTTACGCCACTTAATAAAAGGGGAAAATGATATCACCGCTGGAAAAACCAAAATGCGAGCAGGGGAACCGGACTGCGTCGCTTTACACGCCGATCAATCCCGAGATCGCATTGCGCGAGGGAAGGGGGGAGCTACCGGCGCTGCCTCCCACACCTTATGCCAACACGCTCAAGGAAAGCTTTACTCGGGCGTTTTTGGGGTGATAAATCCCATTACCCCAGGTGGAAATATTTTCCCACTGGAGAAAGCGGGGAAAAAATGCCAGACCCACCCAATAAACCTGCTGCTGTAGGAAAATTATCAGTGATGCACTTAACGAGCATCCAGGTGATAAATGTGGGTCCATAGCAAGGAATAAATCTGCTTGTCAAGGCGGCGGCAAAGCCGGGGTTAAAATATCCCTCTGGATTTTGCAGTAGGACGGGGGGGACCCCGCGGCCGCTCTCACGTCTTTTCAGCACGTCGCGGGGTTCGCTCCCATGGCGGGATCATCCAGCCGACCGCCGCGGCTCCAATTGAAATCGCCCGTTCCCTGCTGGAGATAATTAACGTATATCAGAGAGGAATTTAGCTGGAGTGGCTATTTCAGCAACACGCGGCGTTCTCCCCCAGTTTGGGTTTGTTTTCGAAATGGCACATAAAGTGCAACTGCGGCACATTTACTTTTCTATTATGCCTACGAAATTAAGTTAGATGGCCCTAATAATAGCATTGCCTTTAAAATAACGTTGTGTTTAAAGAACAAACTCTCCAATGTCGCCGGCACAGCATATTTGTCTTGCGCTTAATTTCCACTTGCTGTTGTATTATTAGACATTAACATGATAGTTTTGTTTAATCTCTGGCTCCGTCGCCCATGGCTGACTCCAAAGCGATCGCTCGCCCCTGTTGATGAAAGTCCTAATTCATCCTTGTTAGTGCAATTAGGAGGAAATTGGATAACGGTGCCACTTCTCACAAAAGGTCTGGGAGAGGGTGAGTCTCTCCCCCGAGAGGTGAAGCTGGCAGCGAGCTCTTGGCTGCAGGAGGATTAGTCGGCTCCTGGGAAGACGACGGGGACAAATGAATTGAGACTTTGTGAAGTTTCGAAGGGGAATTTGATGGATTTTGTTGCTCTTTTCCCAGCACGGAGGTGGTAGGAGTCCGTCCCTGAAACCCAGAGAAGGTCATGGTCATTTTGAGGTCGTTTTGAGCACACGTACACGAAGGACGAAAGAAATGTGAAAATAACGGGATTATTTTTTCAAAAAAATAAGCCCTCAAAAGCTTTCAGAAAAGCGCCTGTGGTTTTTTTGCAGCGTTTGCTCTCCGTGGGCATCTCTCTCCCAACCATGAAGCACAGAAACGAGATGAAATGCTCTTCAACCACAGCACTGAAAATAACGTGTGCGCTTGTAGAGCGGCTCCTCCAGCCTCCGCACCTCCCGGCATGATTTCTTTAACTCTTATCTCCTTCCAGCCAAGCTTTTCTGGGTTCAGTTAACCTCCCTGTATCCAGGACCATGTGCAGACCCAGAGTTTGCTTCGGGCGTTGCTTCCCATCCTGGTCAACGTGGGACCTGCAGCAAAGTCCACCCAAAAAACCGTGTTGGATCATCAAATCTCGGGAATTCGCTGCCCCTCTGCAAAAATTAGGCACGCAGCCCCTGGTGCTTGGGATATCAGCCTCATATCACAGATTTTTTTGTAGTAAAACGAGGGAATTGAGGACAACTAAGGAGGAGTTATTGTGGCTCTCACCCCGCCTGAGCACTCGCCTCCCCGCGCCTCAGAAAGCCAATTAAGCTAAACCAGACAAACGAGCTGTTATTGCTTAATGAAATCCATTCCTCACGGGTACAACTAGAAAAGGTACAAAAGCTTTCATACCAGAGGAGATTAAATAACTTGGGTTTCTTACCTCGGAAAAGAGGCGGCCAGAGGAGGATTTGACGGAGGTTTGCAAACGGTGGATGGCGCGGGGCGGGCGAAATGGAAATCCTCATTTCTGCAAGCGACGTAAGATGCAAGTGGCACTGGATAAAAACCAGCAAGAGGCAGGTTTAAAGTAAATAGCTGGTTAAACTGTGGGACTCATTTCCAAAGGATTTTATGGAAATCCAAATTATAGATGGGGTGAAAGCAAAAAATCCAGGGAAAATGGTCCATTCCAGCATTAAATGCATAGGTGCAGATGCAATCGTGGCAGGAGGAGGACTTATTTAAGAGTACTTATAGGAGTACTTTACTCAGAATAGTTTTGTATGTACGTTCTCCACTTTTTCTGCCATTGCTTGCGATCCCTGAAGCCAGATCTGGCCCCTCCGACCAACCCACAGGGGAATATGAACCAATAGCCCAAGGATCCAAAAAAAAAAACCCATCTTATATTTGGAGGATTAAACCCAAAGCTGCCAAAGGCAGGAGCCAGATGATCCGAAATTGCTCAGGACTGTCAAGAGTGTCGTGATCCAAACATCCCTCTCCCCCAAAACCAGATATTTCTTGGTAGGGTTGAGACATCTCCCAGGCTCCATACTGGCTATTTTGCTTTTTTGCAGCCTTTGGGGTTTTGGCAGCATCCTTTTATTTTCGTGGCTTGTACCGTGCCCGTCGCGACGGCAGCGAGTGCTGGGATACCCACCCGCCCAGCCGAAAAAAGCAGCCGGTCCCCCGTGGGATGTGCAGATGTGCCCAGCTGGAGGAGGCAGCCGGTACCGTTGACTCTCGATTCAATTCTCACCACAGCGAGCTGGGAAAATCACAGCGGAAACAATAAAAATAGACCGGAATTTGCGTAGACAACCCCCGCTCCGCTCCACTTCCAGCTATTCGCAAGCTTTTGTGTAAATCGGGGTTTATGCCTACTTTCAGGTGGGCTCGTGTTCCGTGCAAACAACCGCAGCAATAACTCCGCAAGCCCTCGGCTGCTCTCGACCTCCAAACACTCCTTGGTTTTTTTGCTGGCGTTTGGGTCCTCTTCCAAGGAGAGGCACCAACGCGTGCGTTCGGCAGCCACGAGCGTGTCCTGCGCGGCTGCCCCAGGGGTGGCTGAAGACCTCGGAGAAGCTCTTGGGGAGGAGAGGTCCTCACGGCGCAGCCGCGGTGGGGACGCGAAGCCGCGAGAGCGCTTCTGGCCGTCGAACGGTCATCTCCAAGCAACCGCGCGGCCAAATCGCTCCGAAATCAAACCCTACGCTCGGCTTTCGGTGGGGGGGTTAAATTTGCAGCCCCACTCATTCGGGGTGCAACCGTGCTCCTGCTGCTGTGCCACCCACCGCCCAAAAGGGGGGTGGCTGCTGCTCGTCCTGGAGGGTTTGCCGGGCGTGCCGGACCTCAAAATGATGATTTTTTTTTTTGTTTCTTCTGAAATTCTTTCGGAGGAGAAGGGCAGAAGTCAATGCAAAACGAAGAGCAAAGAGCTGAAACTCATGTTGCAGGGCAGAAACCCTTACTTCCCAGGGGGTTACCACCTAGCAGGTAGCAGGGCTGGGGCAATTTTGGCACGAGGGGTTGCTGGGTCCAGAAATCTCTTTTCGGGGGTGTTTTTTTAATTTTTCAGCCAGGCTTTCCTTGCACAGCTCGCGGCGCGCTTGACGAAACATTAGCATGCAGCTCATTCCCGACGGGCCTCGGGAAAATAGGCTTGGACAGCGAAGGGTGGAAGGGAAAGACTTGTGAATAAATGTCTTGTTGTCGCAGTCCTATTAACCTCCTCTCAGCCTGATCCTGTCCTTAATTGACTTTATTCTGATTATATTCTCGATAGGCCCGTGTCAGCCTGGGAAGGTGGGGTAGGAGGCAGCGACGAGCGGATGCAGAGCGAGCTGGAGGAGAGCGAAGGAGCAGCGAGACGCGGGCGCTTGTGTGCGCGCCCGTCTGCTTTTGGAAACAGCAAACGGGAGGAAAAGAAAGTTAAAACTCCCTAGAAAAGGTTAAAAAAAAAAAAAAAAAAAAGAATAAAATGAAATATCCACCAAAACAAATCGCAAGCTACTGTTTTAATAATTAAGAGGCTTTAAACTGCCCGTTTAATACAGACGAAAATACCATCCGCAGGTAACGGGGAGATGGAGCGTGATAAACCTAATCAGCCATCCTCTTGGTGAAGCAACATCACCCCGTCTGTCTGCAATCAGCGGCGGAGCAGAGGCTGCGATTCCTTGAAGTGCCTCTCCGCGAGGGTTCGGTAATTGTCTCGGCGGCAAGTGAGAGTTCCCCCTAGCGCGGAGCGATAAATCAGGGATAATAATAACTCTTTCCAAAATAATCCTCAGGCAGGAACGAAATCCAGCGGAGAAGGTGGTACGGAGTCAAAACGTGGCACCTGGATCCGAGGGTTCGTTAGGTCTCTAAATACGCTGTGCCTCCGCTGTGGCCATAATACGTTGTTGTTAGCAGCGCTCAGCTACGAGGCTTTAGATTTTTTAAAAATCTATTTATTTCCTGACTCCCCGTGCCGTGACGCTTCTTCCACCGTCCCCCCGAATCTCGGGGCTTGCACCGCTGCTGGTAAAACCCCGGCGCAGAGAGGACGGGGACACCCCAGGGCTGGCATCGGGGGGCTGCGAGCTCCTTTTGCAGAGACGAGGCTCCACACAACCCACTTCACGGGGGCCTTGACCTTCAGCGTCTTCTCCAGCAAGGCTGGGCTTAAAGCTGAAGACCCCGGGGATGGGTCTGAGGTTTTGTCTCACCGCTGCGGCCCAGGGTCGACGCGGGCTGAGCCGCGAGATCTGAGATTTGCAACTACAAATGCCTATTTGCAAATGAATATTGTAGCCCAGGCTCTTGGGGAGCCAACCTTCCCCGATGGCACGGTGCAGACGCAATGGGTCCCACCAGACCTGCAAGTCCCACGTCCCACCTGCTCCTGCTTCCACCCACTATTTCCACCCGCTGGAAGCAAAAACCCAGCAAAACGTGAGGAATCTGTCAAGCCACCCAACACCTGGACGAGGAGAAAGCCGGCAAGCATGAAAGAAAATCACCAAAATACGTACTTTTTTTGTATTTACTTATTCGTTCCCTTATTGGTTCTGATTTTTCTTCTTTTTTTCCAAAAAAAAAGGTGTGTGTAGGGTTATTTCAAAGTTTTGAAGCGATTCTATTTACTCGGGAGCTGATAGGATTGATTTACAGCAACACGATGAATGCGGAGAAGGGAAAAAAAGACACCGGAGCAGAGCAGCGGTGTTTGATTTCAGGGCTGGCTTTGCGGCGAACGCTAATGCCAGGAGCAACTTCAGGCCGTGGTCAACCAAAAATGAAGGGTTGGGAATTGTTTCGCTGAAATCGGGGTAAGGAGTGAGGAATAAAAAGCCCCTCGCTGTCCAAGAGACCTTTTGCGACAACGTCTTGGGGAAAAATAATCAAGTTGTAGTGGTTTACAGATTTCCTTCAAGGTGGTGGGGAATCTTTTCTCTTTTATGCTTTTTCTTTAAGAAGCAGTGGAGTAGGGGAGGAAAACGTCAGAGAACTGAGGTTTTTATTTGAAAAGAAACACGAACCAAAGGAAAACACAAACATTCAGTTCAGAAGTTGTTCATTTAATATGATGAAGAGTTGCAAACAAGCCTAAACTGCTGTTTTTTGGGCTAGTTGGCTTTCCAGAAGACCTATAGAGCATTTTCTGGGAACCAGCTCTACTGGAGAAACGTCTGTTGAGGTCTCTAGACCTCACGCTTCCCATCTCGAGCTCTCAGGTTAGACCTCCCAGTATACAAACCAAAATTCCCAACGTGGACATCTCTGCAACGGCAAACCTCACCCCAGTCCTCCGCGGCGCCCTCAGACCGCTCCCGTTTGGGAACTCTCCTGCAGCCTTAAATCTTGTCTTCGGGAAAATATGTTGTGACTTGCTATTTTGTGGCCTTCAGGAAAGGAAAGCAAAAGGGAAATACCTGCTGGTGTGAGCAAGGCAAAACGACGCCCATGAACTAGCGCAGGGTTTGCCGCTCCTCTTACGGTGGGATTATTTCCTCCGGAGGCTTATTTGGATTCCCAAGACCTCCAAACTCCCCAAATTTTCCCCAGTTTCTGTATCAATCATTACTCAGCTCCAATATTCCGAATGGAAACCTCAGACTTTATTCTTCACGTCTTTATTCACCGATTTTTCATTCTTCTGCGGGAAAAGCAATGCTTCCTTATTGGAGATGGTGGATTAAAGGGGATACGGCGGGGATATCGCTCGCGCCACCGTGTCCCGTCCGCCGTGGCCACGAGGTCCAGCTGCGTTAGAGCATCAGCGGAGGATTCTCCAAGCACAAAGCACGCGACGTTTCGGGAGACCGCGCACCAAGCTGGGCGCGCTGGAGCAAATGAGCAATTTGCAAACACCCAGGAGGCTGAAATTTGTTGGCTGCAAATGTACAAAACACCCGAGTCGCACAGACGGGGTGATTCATGAGGAGCTCCGCGTTACGTGAGTCATCTGGGCAACGCTCGCCGCCGGTTGGAAACGAAGCCGATGGAATCGGAGTAGAGGAGAAGGAGAAAATAAGTTGACGGCAGCACCGGGCACTTTCTGCCGCCCGAGGTGAACGTGCGTGAAGAAGGAGCGAAAATGCAAGCAGGGATGTTATGCGGCCACGGCCATGGCCACAACCACGCCGGGGGGACCTGGGAGTTTTGGGGTGCAAGGCAAGGGGGGCACGGCATAGCGCGGGGAGGCGATGGGTCTTAGCACAGAGCTGCGGAGCAACCTCCTGCTCAGAAGCACGAGGGATTCATAAGCCGCCGCAGACGCTCTCAGTGTGAGGTCTCCTCCAGCAGACGACGTTAGGAGGAGCCGCTGGGGGGGATTAACCCCAACCCCGGGCTGATGGAGGTGCCCAACCCCGGGCGGATGAATTCTCCCCAATTTGCCTCCGAACGCGTTGGTGCGCGCACACGGGCGAGCACATCCCAGCCGCATCCCTCCGCGCAGCCGCCTTTTTTTTTTTGATGAGCCTTGGATTTTGAAAGAGGCTCCTCTTGGCAAGGGACTGGGCTGGCAGGGACAGAGGACGAAGTGATCAAACCCAGAGGCTCCTGCCTCTTGTCTCCTCCGCTCGGCCCCTTTTTGCAGCGCGGCGGAGGAGCCCTGCTTTTAAACAAAAGCTAAACACTGCCAGGGGGAGAGCAAAGCAGGATCTCTCTGAAATGCAAATGCCTCTTTGAGAGCAGCCGGCTTTGAAAACAGGGATCCTGCTGACTCACGTTTGGGAAAATTGGGGGAGAGAGCCTGCTCCTGTGCCCTATCCATCTTCCCCTCCTCTTGGGCACTGCCTCAGCCCGGGGATGCGTATATAACCCCCATATGGGCCACGTGGACCACATGGATGAAACTGGATCTACAGCCCAGCCAGGATTTGCCTTGCAAAGCCATCGGCTGCTCTTCCCAGCGAGGCAGGGCCAGCACGGTGCCGGCGCAGGGAAGGGTTTAGCAACGGGGCGGCACGGATTTAAGCCTCGATACAGCAGGTGGATTTGGAGGCGCAGCTCTTCAGATCCCTTTCCTGCCCTTTCTCACCTGCAGCATCTTCTTCTCACCTGCATCAGCTTCTGGGTATGCACATGAGCCTCAAAGGCTAAAAACGTGGGTCCATATTCTCCCTCTCAACCTTCGCAGCATCGCTCTATCTACTCCTATTAAGTATAAACCCATAAACACTTGCAGGGTGTCTCCGATCCGATGCAAAAGTCTCTTCTCCAGAGCAATGAGGAGCTGAGAGCAGAGTTGTACAAAGTCGTCGGCTCCTGACGCCTGCCCGCAGACACCGCAAGATGCCCCCGACATCCGAATTAGCGTCACGGGGCGAGTGATCCGCATCTCCGCCCGGCCCCTGGATCAGCACCCTGGAACCTGGGCTGCTCGTAGGTGGGGTATCTGGAATCAAAGCATGTAGGAATAAGCGGAGCAATAATGGAAGTACCACGGCTTGCAGCAACGTCGAGCTCCAGGGGCGTAATGGAAATTCAGACTTTTTTTCCTAATGCGCTTCTGCTCTAATAACCGCTTTTTTTTCCCCCCTCGTGGCTTTTCATCTGAAAACGCTGGTGCGCTGCACCACCAGCAGCTGATCAAGACTTCACGCGTCCTGCTCATTATCCCCCGTTTCACGCAAGGGGAAACGAGAAGGATTTACAGCACCCAATTTTGGGGAAGCGTTGCCCGAAGTGAAATACCCGGCCGTGTCTGCTCTAGGAAAGCCGCAGCTGTGCTGGGTCTAAGACTGGGAGAGGAGACGCTTTATAGGGGGAGATAAAATCTTTTATTAGACCAACTGATCTAGCTGGAAGCAGCAGACAGGTTTCAGGTGCACGGACCCCTCTTTGGGTCTCAGGTTGTCTGCAGGCAGCTCCAGAGCTCCTGCAACAACTTCCCCAGCCTGTCTCCGTCTCCCTAATCCCCGGGGATGCACGAGATGAACTAACACCAGCGGCACGGCCGCCCTCCGAGCTCCGACACTGACAAAGTCCAAAATCCTGCCTAAATCCTCCTGCTTTTGGGTCTCTGGCACACCGAAAAATCTCCATCGTGTGGGTTTTGCCGTTTTCCCCCGTATCCCAACCCGGTTTTCCCTTGCTACGGAAACCCACCTTGCGGAAAACGACGCTGAAGGGATCAGAGGGAGAATTCAGTTTGGGTACCGGAGCCGCCGGCAATGGAAGCGGTGAGAGAACGGCGAGGGCGGTCACTGGAGCCAAGCCCGGAGCGTGCAAGGCCGTGGCATCGGACGCGGGCCAGGATCAGCGCCGGCGGAGGTGACACCCGCAGCTGCACGGCCTCGTGTCCTCGCGGGCGCTTGGGTGACGACGGGCGCGCGCCGGGGAGCTGCAGAAGGCTGAAACCGGGTTCTCGAGTCCTCGGTGCCGCCGCAACGCTTGCGCGCGTCTTTGCGCTTCCAGCCCTGCCCCTTCCCACCCAAAACCCCCCCGGCCCTGCCCCAGAGCCCGAGCTGCCCTGCGTGATTTAGCCTTCCTCTTCGCCTCTCCTCGTCTCGCGTCTTAATTCCACTGAGGGACAGCCCCTTGCCTCCCAAATTATTTATAACTGCGCAAGGCATAGCCGTAAGATTTCTCTTTTTTTTTAAAAAAAAAAAATAATAATAACAAGGGTTGATCCTGCTTGTAATTTATAGTAATTGTAGTAACCTGATAATAATTTCTAGCAATTAAGCACAATACTAATTCACTCATTTACTGAGTAATGTCTTGTCTTTATTTATGGGGGCTGTGCCGGAGTATAAACATCTTACTCACTTTGCTGGCTAATGAAAATTTACTAAGTAGCTTTTTTTTTTTAAAAAATGTTTATCCATTTTAAGCTATTCTTAGTAATCACGTGTGAATAAGGAGTAATTGCTCGACTTCGGGATGGTAATTAGAAAGTACTAAGTCATTGTTTCCTTCTTGCAAGCGGATGGTTTGTTTAAGTGTGCATCTGCTCTCCCCGCATTCATTCAACCTGCCAGCCCCGCGCCCGCCGCCCCAGCGCCCGCGGCCGCATCCTGCTCTCTCCCAACAGGAGTTTCTCGGGACTGGACCAGCCGTGGGGTCGAGGTGTCCGAGCGGGTGCTGAATTACTCGGCTCACGCTGTTGAGAAACCCTCCATCGGGTCTCGGCGGCTTTGCTCCGGGAGCAGAGCGGATCCATCAGCATGCAGGGCAGGATTTGCATCTTCTAATCAAAGCCGGATCCGGGAAAGCAACTTTCAATAAAAAGAATCCCATTACGAAGCAACCGGCTGTGAAATACCGTACCTGCGCTGCACCCTGCAAACCCTCAGCCTCTCCTTTCCCTGCCAAGGAGGTGGGAGCCTCTCCTAAGCGTGGAGGAAGAGGCAGGGAATGAAATCAAAATGGGAAGGGAATATTGATATTCACGGGCGGGATTGCTCATCTGGGGAGCCTGCGCCGCTCCGTCCTCACAGGGTGGGAGGGATGCTCATGGGAAACTTACGGAAAAAGTCCTTTTTTTTCCCAAAGACCCCCAAAGCAGCCAGAAAATACATGTCTCAGCATTAGCCACAGGGCTGGCGTGGTACAGCCTCGCCAAGCAGAGCTGTGGCTCCACACCTGCACGTATCTGGAGACAGCCCTGCGCCCGCGCTACATCTCCTCCCACAGCCCGACCAAAGGGAAACGAGGCCAACGGATTGAATTCGGGGCTAATTCGCACCGCGCCTCGGTTTCCCCCGTTGTAAACTGGAGTTAATGGTTCCGCTCTCCTTCGCGAAGCGCATCAGGATCTCCCAGGGAAGGACCGGGCCCCCACGTCGGGTTAAGAGACGGTCGCGGCAGGGGATGTTGGGCAGCGCAGCATTGTTTCGAGGTGGTTGCACGCACGGGACGTGATCTTTAAAAGCACCGAGCGATTTTTAAGTGCTTCTCCGAGAGCATTTGCAGGGCCCTGACTTACTGAGCGCTCAGAGCAGCCTGTTCCTGCTGGAAAGCAGGGCTCGAGATGCAGTCAAGCATCTTAATCTCTGCGTTTCTCAGTTTTCCCGTCTTTAAAATGGGGATAACCCGGCTCCCCTGGACACATTCCCCAACTTCGCAGCCGCTGGGCTACCTGCACCCGCCTGCACAAATGGCACGAGCCCATAAAAAGGGACCATCCTTCCCTGTTTCATCCCGATGCGACAGCAAAGACGGGAGGAAGATCCCCAGTGCCTGCAGGTCCGGGAGTACCAAGAAGCAGGAGAAAGCCAGGGGGGTCATCAAAAAGGCACCTCCTGTCCCAGGGCACAGGATAAGAAATGAGATGCTGCAGGTGACCTGCAGGTTCATCTGTCAGTGAGTGGCCAGGAACAGGTAAGGAGGGTTATATGGTATTGGTATCTATACGATACCTATACCATACCTGTATCATACGGCCCTGGCAGCCAGGGAGGCAAAGGAAGAGTCGAAACACCACTGCGAGCATTTAAGGGTCTTTTAACCATCTCTGTGTTGTACCACGGTTCAGCAGCCTTGTGCAACACCTCCCGGGCCCACTTCTCGTAGGGACCGTTTGCATTTTCCCATCCCCATCCCTTTCCAAGCATCCCGTTCCCTCCGCACCGCTCCCAGGGATTTCGCTTCGCTTCGAGCCGCGGCACGGCCGCAAACAGCCCCGTCATCGTAGTGATGTGGAGCTGCAAAGGCCAGAGGGATGCTGTGTCTTCCTGAAAAAGCAAAGCATCCCCGGGGATTTCCAACGCAGCGACCAGGAGAGGGCAAAGAAGATGACGCAGTTGGTGCCGTCTCCGAGACATTTCACTGCAAAATTGCCACGGGATTGCCCTTTATAAAAAAAAATAAAAGCCCTTTATATCCCTCCTTTACATCCCTGCTGCTGGGTCTGGTGCTCCCGGGGTGCAAAGGAGCCGGCGCGGGAGGAAGAGGCAGACCCAGGGCACCCCGATAAATCCTTGCAGGGCTCACGTCCAGCGCGTCTGCTTCCCGGAGATAAAAGGAAAGCGTCGCTCCTCCGAGGCGCGGACACTGGCTCAACACCCGGCTAATCTCTTCATGCACCGGGTGCGTCGCCGTGTCCCGGGGAGCAGAGACGGGCGAGGGAGGGAGGCGGTGGGGCTGTGAGCACCCCAAACCGCCCGAGGGACACCAGCCCCAACCAGCTGCTCGGGGAAGGGGCAGCGACTCGCGTTTGTTTCGCGAGCGCGTCGCGCGCGGGGAACTGGAAAGCGTTTTTCCACCTCGGAGGGGAAAAATAATCCTGCAGAAAGGCCCTGGGGTTTGGGCACGTTATTTAGGTGCTTTGAGAGATATCCTAAGGTACGACGCGGCTCTGACTGGTCCCATGATGGGGAGCTGGGAAGACAAAGAAGAGCCTTGCAAAATTGCCGGTGCTGGAGGAAAATCACTCGAGGAGTCAGAAAAAAGGGAGCTGTAGCGACATATAAGCAGTTTCAGAGGGAGAAAATACCGGGCAGGGAAAGGCAAGCAAACTGCCGCTGCAGGATGTCAGTGCCAGACAAATTCCTATCGGAATTAGGCACTCATTTCTAACAGGGAGCCTGATTAACCCCGGGAATAAATTACCAAGCAAAATGGGAAACGCTCCACCTCTTGACGTCTATGGATAAAAAACTAGGTGCCTTTCGGGAGGACGAGCTTTCATCAAACCCAAAGCGCTGGGCTCCCGAAAGCAGCCCCTCGGGGACGGTCGCCAGCCAAGGAGAGCCGGGCTGATGCTCCCGTCGCATCCCGCGAGCGCTTACAAAACCCACCAGTCCGTACAGAACGACTGCTCACCTCCGCCCCGGGAAACGCCTGACCCCTCCCGCCCCCTTCGGAAGGGACGACTACGAGACACTAAGTAATCGCCAGGTGCCAAATGGGGGGTTTTTTTAGTAAAAAAAAAGGATTTAAATGCTCAGGCCAAATTAAAGAGCCCGCCAAGTCCGCTGTCGGTCCAGCAGCGCGACGTAACGACGGCTCTTACTGTAACGACCTCGGAAGATGGTGTCTGTCGGCTTCCTTCTGGCACCGAAACTCGCATTTTTCTTTTTCTTTTTTTTCTTTTTCTTCTCTTCCAAGCCTGGAAGAGTTGTCTTTAATCTCGTTCCCCATTCCTGGGCTCTGTGATATTAATATCTCTTTATTTCTGCTGCGTGTTTGATGGCAACCGCGGGACGCTCAGAGCCCCCTTTTAGGGCAACTTGGGGGGGGGCAACGTCACGGGGCAGGGGTGGCAGGTGGGTTGCTATTTCTGCTTAATGACTTCCAGTCGAAATTACCTCCAAAATGTCCTAATTATCCAGGTGCCATTTTAATCACCGGGGCGGCGGGGGGAGGCCGGGGCAGGCTGACAGCTGCGGGTTGCCTCTGCTGAAAGGCTGCGGGGTGGAAGAAGGGGATGCAAAGCGGTAAATGCCCGAAGCAAGGTGGAGAAAAGGGCTGGGAATCGCCGTGCCGTGCCGGATTATGCCCTTATCTTACCCGTAGGTACCCAAACCTACCCTGGCTGCCAGAGGGAGCGGTGAGATCTGCCCAGCATCCCATCCCCGTTCCGCATCCAGACGGCTCAACGCCGGCGAGCACGAGAGATGCTCCCAAATTGCCATCATCCCTCCAAATTAGGGGTTTCGGTCCCTGTTGCCTCCCCGAAGAAATTAATATCATTTTTTCTAAGTGGCCAATATATGAATGTCACTTAGTAAATTTGGGATTTATCGCTCCCCTTCCCACCCCCGTACTCACAACCCATTGGGAGTAAGTGAAGCAGGTGGGTCCTAACCCCTAAAATCTGTTCTCCCACCATAAAATGTGTTTGCTGTTTAACCCCGACCAGCCAGGAAGGGAAAAAATGACTAAAATTGAGCAGAAATGGAGCTGCGCCTCCCCAGACTCCATCTCGGGAGGAATTCGGAGGGTTTCTGATCAAACACAGCCCCGCAGGGACCGCTCCGGGTGCGCAGCCGGAGCTGCTTCGCCCAGCTCAGCCGCGGGGAGAGCTCCCCAGGGACCCCAAGGCAGCGCTTCGAGCAAGCTTGCAGCCTCTTCCCCTCGCAAAAAAGCCTTCCAAATGTAAAAGTTTTTGGTCTTCGGCGCGGCAAACGGGAGGGATATTTTGGGAGCGGTCTTGTTCTCCCGCCGCCTTTCTTCTTCTGGCTTCCTGCTGCTGCTTCACGTTTTTGATCTCTCGTCTCTCCCTTCATGTCGCTCCTTCGGAGGTGAGACGCGGTTCCCTTCTCCCCCCACCACGTGCCAAAATCCGGGAGACGCGTGGCAGCGTGGACCATCCTCCCCGAGGCTTTGAAAACCGTAAAAGCTCTGGGATGCCTGAAGCAAGAAGGTCAAATATTCAGTGCATCCAGCCCTCCCCAGCACCCTCCAAATCCCCTCGCCCGGCCCCAGAATCTTTTGGCTTAATTATTTACATGGTTGCTTCCAAGTGGTTTGCAAAGCGGTTGCAAAGCCAACCGCTCGCCCAGCGCAACAGCATGAATTATTCCAAGATTAGCACCGCTTGCCGGCAGCCAAGCTCTTGCAGCCTGCAAAAGCCATCGCAGGGTTGCGATGATTGGGTATTACTGGGCTGCAATAATATTGCCGTGAAAAATAATAGTTATTGGGGTGCAAAAACAACATCGGTTGGGTTGGGTAGTAATGCAGGGTTGCAATAATTGCTTATTATTGGGTTGCAATAATACTGGGCTGCGATAATGAACCCCAAGAGAGAAATGCACACCAAATACGGCCATACCCCTTATGCCACAGGTGCCTTTTTCCCCTGCGCTATTTCCCTACGTGAAATTACCCACCCGAGCAACGAGCAGAGCAATGCAAAGCAGTGGGGAAACTGAGGCACGGAGAGGGGAGAGGTTACACCTAGCCGGAGAGCTGGAATAAAACCCCGCGTCTCTCGGGTCTTGTTTGCAAGCTGCAGCCTCCTCACCACCCTGCTGCTGACCCTCTTCCATCTCGTGTTTTCCAAGAGCCAGCCTGGTCCCCACCTCACCCCCGCAGCCCCCGCCAGCGCGGTCTCCCTGTTCGGGGGGCTGGCGACAAATATCTCTGCGTACATATGGCACCCCGGCTCCTCTGAGCACATTTTTAGGGCACATTTTCTCATCCCACTGCTCGCTCGACTGAAAATAGAAAGCCGAATTCGGGATGAAACGCGTAGCTGTTGGCTGGGGAAGCGGCAGGCGGTTAAAAAGGAGGGGCTGCCAGGAATATTTTATACCAAAAAAAAAAAAAGGCAAGAAAAAAATGACTTTTTAAGAAGAGAAAGAGGAGAAAAAGTTGTTTCTGGTTTGGACTTGCTGGGATCGTTTTGGAAAAGCCACTGGATGGAGGAGGGGTGCAGCGTGCCGCTCCAGCTCCTCGCTGAGCCCAGGTGAGGAGCCCAAGCCGACGCTCCGCGGGGAAATGCAGGCAGACGTGGAGAAAAGGGGGAATCTGGGACAGCAGCGGGTGATGTAAAGATCTACACGTCCCTATGGATGAACCAGAGGCAGGTCCATGGTTTTACCTATCCAGATCATTCAACGTTCAGCCCATCTCCTCTCCAAGGTGCATCTTCCACCAGGGCTTCTCCAGCCCGTGATGGCTTCGGTGGGAGCGACCCTTCGGGGACATCTTTGCCCAAGTGGGGACGTGCCGGAGTGGGTTTCACATGAGTCACTACATCAGCTGAGCATTTAGAGGGTATATTTAACACAAAATATGGAAATTCCCATTCGCGTGGAGGTTTTAATGATATTTGTCAATGTTTCAGTTGGATCCGCAGCAAAAGCCGGGAATTTTCCGACGCTGCGAAAGGAACGTCTGCCAAAAAAAATTCATTTACACTTGAGCAAAACTTTGCATTTCCTCCAAACTTGGCCCCTCTCGTGCATTGTAAATGCGGCAGTAAAGTCTCTTCAGGATGAAAACAAAGACGACGGCAAACCAGACCTTGCCAAAGAGCGTTGGGAAGCCATCCGCCCGGCTTCGGGGGCCGGGAGCGATCCAGACGGGAGCAGAGGTGTCCCTGGAAGCGAAGGTCATCCAAGCTGCAGGTCTGACGTTGTGTCGTTGCGACATTGTCCCAAGTCTCGCAGCTCCTGGGACCCGTTGGGGTAATTCGTACAGCCCCGAGCACACGGATGGGCACGACGGTGTTCCCCAAAAATGCACCTTAATCTCCGATAAGCCAGGTTGGAGCCCAGCCTCATCAAAGCCAGCGCTGCACGCAGAGCTGGGCCGGGCTTTCTTCAGGCAGCGAGGAAAAGAGCTAAGGAAGGGGAAAGAAATGCTCTGAAAAAAGCCATTTGTCCCCTCGGCTTTATTCCGGCTGCAGAGCCGGAGCGGCTTGTAGCTCCAGAGAACTTTTAATAGAAATCTTCGGAATGAAATGGGCTACAGCTGTTTGCCTTGATAAATATATTTTATGCTACATGCCTCAGCCGCCATCTGTTTGCTGATACGAGCATTTCTCCTCGGCGGCAGCTGAAGAGAAGTCATCAAAGGGAGTAGCAGGAGATGGGTTTCGTGGCAGGTAGAGGGGAGGAGGTGAAGTGGCCCGTGCAATGGAGTTATTCTGGCGGCTTAATGTGGCGAAGCTGTTACAAGAACCAGAGGGAAGACGGCGGGTGGGCTGGGAGTTGCGGGGAGCTGGGGTTTTCAGGGGAACCTGGTCTTTCTGCTGGTGTTACCCGAGGGGAAACGCTCCGCGGGCCAAGGGCCGGGCTTCTGGAAGGTATTTAGGTGTTTAGAGATGCAGGGAGCAGCCTAGGAGGAGCTGCAGAAGTTTTGGTGCTTAATGATCATTAAAAACTACCGTGCTGCACCGGGAAATCCCACGAGGCGGTTTTATGCACCTAAAGAAACAAAGTGGTCTGACTTGGGCTCCTTCCCTCCTCTCGCTCCATCCCCAGCCGGGAAAACTCCCCTTCTGCGAAAGTACTTAAAGAACCACCCCCATAAACCACCCGCGTTGGTGCAAAAGCCCCGGGAGCACCACGTCTCCAGCTGCTTTTCTCTTGCCCTCCGAGCATCGTTTCTCCAGCGGAGACATCCAGCTCTCCCAGCTTTAGAGGGACAAACTGAGATCCGGCGGGGAAATCGTTCCAGATGGATTTACAACCTCACAGCAAGGGGGAACCCACCGCCACCCCGACACCCTTGGTTTAACGGTTATTTGTGCTCGTAGTTACAACCCCTGCCTTGCTGCTCCTGTAAAAGCTTTGCTGGAGCGGATTGCACTGATCGCCCCTCGCCGTTACCCGTCCTGCAACAAAACCTCGTGCGAGCAGCAGGACGCGGGAACCTTTGCACGAGCATCCTGGAGATGTCTGCACGCTTGAAAATACTCATCGATTCACGGATATTCAGGCCCGTGGGACCATTCGGGGAGCTGGGCTGACCTCCAGAGCCGAGCAATGTTGTCGGAGAGTTGGGTTTTGTTTTCCCGTTTCCCTTGCTCTCCTATTAACGCCCAGCCGTGGCACCACGACACTTAGCCTAGGTACGTAATAGCCGGTTGTCACTGGCGCTCGCGTGCCTAGGTGACAGGTGCCCTAGCCAGAACGGGGCTTATTACGATGATTATTGCTATCATCGCTATGATTATCATATTTTTTACGTTGCCTAGACGGCTCAGCCAAGGTCAGGGCTGCAGGAGGTGCTATAGAAACGTATAGAAAAAGGGAGACCCGTGTCCAGGGGGACTTGTAATTAGGCAGCAGGCAGGGGTGAGGTGCCCTGGCTGGGCAGGAGAAGGGGAGCAGTAGGTCAGGTTTAATTAAGTTGTGCCAAATTCTGTCAGAGATCGACACCACCCGCAGTCAGACGGGTGACGCCGGCAAGAAAATGGGGGTGCGAGCGCTGGCTGCAAGTGGAGATGCCATGGGTGACTCAGGGATATGGGCCTGGAGGACCCCAGGGCTCACTTTTAAGGGCAACTTTTGTCTCTTTATTACATTTATTCCTGGAAAACAGTGTCCCTCCCCTTAGCCTGTGCTCCAGCTTGCCTCCGTGCTGCTTGCAAGCTGCGTGCGTGGCGCAGTGCGGCCCGGCTGTGGGTGCAGGAGGAGCCACGCTGCCTCAGGGAATCGCCCTTTCCCGCGGCTCTGGAGCGTGGGATGCTATTCCTTTTCCCAGTGGATCTGAGGCCCAAACCTCCACAACTTGCCTCTGATGCCCCCGTCACTCACAGGCACGGAGCAAGCCCCGGGGTGGAGCTGGCTTGGGGGACCCACACAGGGACACAGACCCCCCGCGATGTGCCCGGCGCTGGTGCACACCGGGGCACGGGGGGCAGAGCAGTGGGTAGCTGGTGACCCGTGAAGTCCCTCTGCCCGTGTCCACGTCCTCAGCATCCCCACACCAACCCCCATCCTGCCCCCTGCCCTCCCCAGGGTCTCCCCCTGTCCTGCAGCCCCCCTGCACCGAGCGATGCTGGCCCCCCTTTTGGGGATGACCACGGACCGGTACCAGGAGAGAGGACTCGGGGGCAGCCTCGGACTGGCTGTTCTCAGCAGGGCTCTGATCAAAGCCTGTGGGAAAAGTCCCCCGGCACCGACAGGGTCTGGATCGGGCCCTGCCCAGGGCCGGAGCAATTTGTGCCGCTCCTTCACCATGTCTGTGAAACGCTCCTCTTGTCCTGCATCTCCTCCTCCCTCTCCCCACTCCTCCTATTCTTCCACCCAGAAAGCTTCGAGCTCGGAGCACTTTAAAATTCAAGAGGATTCAATACAATGCAGGAGGTTTTATATATATTTTTTTTAATATATTTTCCTCCTCCTCCCTCATCTCCGGCATCTTTCATACAAAGTCTCTCCAAGCACTTTGCTGGGGGAGATAAAGGCTGAGCAAAGCCCTTTTGCAGAGCTGGGCATCCCGGTGGTTCAGAAAAATGCCGTAAAGCAGAGAGCAAGCGAGGAAGGCGGCTGTTCCAGAGCGTGGGCACCCCGCGGCTCCCAAACCAGGCCTGGAAAAACCCGGGGGTACCGCGGGAAAGGCCCCCCTCCTTCCCTTTAGCAGCATCGTGTCCACTCTCCCTGGATCTCAAGTCACCCATTTGCCTGGATCTCCTTGACCCCCTCCCTGCCTCCATCCATCAGGTCGCACTGAGAACTAGGGCTAAAAGGGATGATTTGATTGTTCGGCATCCCACGCACCGGTCCCCAACCGATGGACCTCCCCAGCATCCCAGGGCTCCCCGCCTTGGTAACCCAGGGTTCTACCGACCCGGGAGCTTCTGCTGGCAGAAGGTTGTGGATTTAGGTGCTTTTATGTCAGCTCACACTCATTCCTGTGAGTGATTCCTTGCAGCAACGCCAGGCATTGAATCACTGGTCTGTGATCCTGTAAAATTAACATGCCCCGCTATAAATAACCGCTCTCTAATGGGCTGTCATTCGACGGCTTTTGGAAAGGCTCAGCTCGTGTGAGCAAAAGTTTTAATGACTGTAATTGAAATTAGATTAAACCCATCAATGTTGGGCTTTCTCTGACCCATGCTAGGACAAAATCTATCACGCATCAGGGAGAAATTACCCCCCCCCGGGACGTGCCAGGCACGACGAAGCCCGTGTAACTCCATGAACGCGCTCTGGAAGTGCAGCCAGCGGCTGTTTTCGGCATGGAGCGCACTCGGCGTTTTCCCTTTCCCCTTCACTTCCCCGCGCGGCTGCAGCGGGGTGGGATGTGGCAGAGGAGCCGGTGGGTCTGGGATGCGCCGGTGTCCAGGAGCATGTTCTGGGATGCTCAGGGCCAGATCATCAACCAAGCTTTTAGCCCCAAAAGCTTGATATTTAAGAGAAAACACAAGTTATCGTGGCTCCGGGTAAAACAGAGGGTTCATTTTGCATCTGGCCCCAGCAAACCAAGCAACAGCACCTTCTGCAAGGTGTTTGCCTTCATCCAGTTTCCCAGGGGCGCGTTCCGGCAGGAGCCGCCGAGGCCACGCCACGCCGACCCTTCAACGATCGCGGCTGAGATGCGACAAATTTTGCACGCTGGGTGTTTTGTTGGCTTGTTTCTTCTCCTCCCACGCGGACCCCGAAGGCACCCGGGCTCCTCGGGGCTGCAAACCCCACGCGTCCACCCCCAGCCCCCGGGAGCGACCGCCGGCCCCCGGGGACGGGATAACAAGTCCCCCCGTGCACGGCACGTGCTCCTTGCACACAACAAAACACCTCCTCTCCCGGGACGAGGGGGTGGCACGGGGCAAATTAAGAGATGCCGAAGTGCCCCAGAGGTGTCGGTTTGCCCTCGCCGCCAGCGCGCCTCGGGGTGTGCAGGGACGCTGCTAATGAGATGGCTGGGAAGGGGGGGATTGCTGCGGGCTTTGGGCTCGTTCCTGGGGGCCAGAGAAGAGGAAAAGACAAGAAAATTGACTTTTTTTCCTTTTTTGGTCCTAATAGGCCCCAGCAATTTACAGGCACGCAGAGACATACAGAGCGATGCTTACCTTTCATTACCCAGGGAAGGAGGCTGAAGGCACGGCAGGGAGGCGACGGTGGAGATCCTCGGAGCACGACTGGAGCGATCGCTGCAGGAGTTTTGCAGCAAAAGGACCTGGAAAACATTAACTAAACCACCCAGCAAGGCGCCCGTCGCGTTCTTGGGGAAACTGAGGCACGGGGCGTTTCGGCTTACAGCCCTACAGCCCAAAAGCGCCGGCGGAGGTGACTTTTTTGGGAAGCAGGGCTTTGCAGCCTGGCCCCAAAAGCTTGATATTTAAGAGGAAACACAAGTTATCTTCAATTTATTCGCTGCTTGCAAATCTTTCCAGCTTGCGGGAATGGAATTCAGATTTTTGTGTATTTACTAACTGAGGAGATGGATGGTTTGGTGTTTTTTTTTTTCCCTATGAAACTTTGTCTGGCAAGCTATATACTTTTTTATGACAAAGATTTTTACTCCAGTTGGGCAGTTTTACCTGTTTTTAAACTTGCTATTAATGTTTTTCACTTAAAAAATTAGATGTTAAAGTGAGGGCAAATGTTTCCAAAAGTCACAAGGAAACACGAAACGTCAAAATAGAAAAAAAAAAAGTAGCTTAGGGCTATCAGAGCGAACTGTTCGGTTGGTCTGCAACAAAATACCATTTGAATTTAGCTGTTGCAGAGGAATTTTTAAAGGATTGGTTAACATTCCCCATCAGAGACAATGTTTTTATTTCAAAATTGCCAGCAAACCCCAAAAATTTCATTTTCCTCTCTCTCTTATTTGTAAGTGAATATTCACTGGGATATTTGATAGCTGTAATTTACTCTTCAAGCTGTGTAATTAGCCACCTCAATCAAATGGCATCATTTCTATCTTTGCTCGAAGAATAAACTATTTTACTGCAAAACAAACGCCTTTTCCTCGACTCGAGCAAATCCCAGGGACGGGCTGAAATTCTGCAGCCAACTTTGGCTTTCAGCCGATGCTCACGCTCGTCACGGGTTTTGAAAGCTTTCTGGGTAAGGAGAGGAAAAAAAAAAAAAAGAAAAAGAAAAGATAGGGCTGAATATTGACTCACAGCTCTTGCTCATCCTCCTGTAACAGCTCGGAGAGGTGGGAGGAAGGATTTGACTATATGTTAGTGAGTGGTTTTTGCCCCGTTACTGCAGGTTTTGGGGATTCATGGCACGGGAGACGGGGAGGGAGCTGCGGGGTTACCCAAGGTTTTCCTTTTTACACCTGAAAGCACTAAAATCAGTGCAGAACAATCTTTTTTTTTTTTTAGTAATATTTTTTTTTTCTATTTTTCAGCAGATAAAATGACCCTTATTTCCAACACAGAAATAATTTCCCAAGAAGGTCAGGAACTGGAAATCTCCAGCGTCCCATTTACCTCCCCTTCGCCGGGCTCGGAGTTGTCTTTTATCTCTGGGCGTAAAACCCTGCTCAGCCCAATTTCTCTGCTCGTCTCGTTTGAAATTTGAGGCTGCAGCTAGACGTAGGTATAGGCGTTGTAATCTGGGCACATTATTTACCAGTAGCGCTTATCTGAAGCCGGTCTCAGGAGATTCACCGGGCGGCTGGGAGCTGCGAGCTGGAGTTACAGCCTCCGTGCAGTAAAACAGAGAGGAGGAAAAGAGGGGAATTGCCTTATAAAACCCACAAGGACTTTTGCCTTTCTTCTTTTTGCTGGAGCTCTTAAATTCAAGGCTGGTTTTCGAGCCTGCCCAGTCCTTGTCTTGTTCCTGGCAGACTTGAGAGGCACAACTTTTCTTCCCGATTCTTCTTAGCATAACAATCCCTTGTTAACATAATAAGATTAATTCTTGTGCCGCAATCAGGAAGCCACTTTCTCCGAGCCCTAAATAATATCGTTCCCTTGCCACATTTATAAGGTAGTGGGTTGGGTTTTTTTTCCTTTCTTTTTTTTTTCCCCTTTGCATTGAAAAAAAAAATGGAAATCTTGTAATCTTGAGATAAATATAACGGTGTGGAAGCTTCCCATTCTCCTCCAATCTGATTGCAGTGGCGGCAAAAGGACATGGGCCTAATTAAAGTGCCAATCAAGCAAAAATGGGATTAATTGTTTTTTTTCTACAAATGCTCCATTTAACCCTCTGCGGCTCGTTCATCATTTTGTACGTGCCCCCTTTTTTTCCTTAGCAAAAGAGTCCAAGCTCTTTCATAAAGAGCTTGTGGGATGAAAAAAATCCCCAAAAAGGGTATTAAAAGCCAGAGAAGCGGTGAAGGGGACGGGGTCTGTGCCCAGCAGCCTCATCACATCCTTTCCTTCGCATTTTCTACAGCCAGCTCCTCTCTCGCAGACCACGGGAGGAGCTGCGGAGCTCTGGCCTTTCCTCCAAGGTCCCTCTTGAGCTGGAAAGTTTTACTGATCCTGGAAGAAGTCAGGATCAGAGGGTAATTCTTAGCGAGCACTGTCGCAGTCCGGTGTTTATCGTGGTCAGAACGGTGAATAACACCCTAATCCAGAGTTTTAATAGTTTTTCAGCGGATTGAGACAATCTGCCCGGATCTGAATATCGCCACGCGCCTAAGGGCAAGCGACGGAGGGTGAGATCTGGCCGCAGTTCTCCTGCAAGACACGCCAGCTCGACCGAGAGCCGATTCCCAAACCCCTCTGGGCACATCTGGGCAGTGAAACAGGAGCCGAAAATTTTACAGGAACGGGTTTGCTTAAAGGTTCGCTGCCGCTCCCTGTATCTGTCCAGGTCAAAGAGTGCTCAAGCGGTGGCAATTAATGACCCCAAGAAACACCTCGTGGAGCTTCACCCCAGGGTTTGGAAGCCATCCCGCTGCACTGTCGACGTCTCCGCGGTGCCCCATCAATCCCCGACGTCCCGAGACAGGCTGGGGTGCAGCCAGCCCATCCACGCACAAAACCGCGGCAGGTTGAGCTCGGCTGGTTTAACCTCGCGTCGCAGGGCCCGCTGACACAAAAGCAGACGCCCAGCTGAATGCAAAGCACGACATTAAAATAACTTAGCATTAAAAGACCCGCATGAAAGGCTGCATCAAAGCATCCGGGGGATGGGTGCGGGACTGATCTTGATTAAGTTAGGGAGGCCTAACGAGACGCCGATCAGTGATGGTGTTTGGCCATCCCCGCAACTTGAATCCGTCTCCATCGCGGTGCTCCCCGGCGCAAAGGCACGTGGCTACGAGCACCGAGCAGGGCGGCTATAAGCAGCGAGCGGGGTGCCTGTGCGAAACCAGAGGAGGAGCTGGGGAAGGAGTATTCCATGAGGACCCGCGCGTTACCCAGATGCGCTCTGCCAGCCGCGGGGGCAATGCTTGGCAGCAGCGGTGCACCATGGAGAGACTCCGCTTGCATCCCTGCTCCTGCCTGCTGCTTCACATCCCGCTTCAGCCTTCCCTTGGGGCTGGTCCTTTAGGAAAGGGGATGCCAGGTCGGCGTAGAGAGCCAAGCTGTCCCCACCTGAAACCAAAATGTCGTCAAAGTGCCTTTATTTTTTGCTTTTAACCCTCGAAGCCTCAGTGCCTTTCTCCCTCCGTGACTGCTGCCAGGCCCTGCCTATCTCTGCCCGTATTGTTCCCGGACCTGCTGTACAAGAGCTTTATCAAGTGCCACAAGCTGAGGGTTTTTGGCAGCTTTCCATACAGCCGGGAGAAAAAGAAGGAGACAAGGAGAAAAAAGAGCTGAGGCACTCCCCCCCCCCGATCTGCTTCCCCGGCCTCTGCCTGGGTTGTTTTCAAAGAGGATCCGTGGGGAGACGTGGAAAGGGACTGGCACTTTTTGGCTGGGGTTGCATCGAAAACCAAGGCAGCGTGAGAGCTGGAGTGCTGCAAATCCCCCTCGTGTCCCGGCTGGCATAGCTGGGGGCTTTTTGAAGGCAGCTGCCTTCACTTTTGCACGGGGAAGCTGTGCCTACCTGCTGCCAGATGAAAAGATCTCCCTGCGTTTTCTTGCCCCCCCCCAGAAGCATCCCAGGAAGGTGGTGACCGCCTGGAAGAGACCAGCGACCTCCTGCCCCGATGCCCCTGGCTTGCTGGTATGAAAAACAGAGTCCCAAATACCTCCCCCAAAATCCCAGATGCACCTCAAAGGGGTTTATTGCATCCTGCCATCTCCAAGGATGCCCCTCCGCATCTCCACGACACCCCTCGGCCCCAGACCTGCATCCCTCGTACTATTTGGAGGGACAGCTGCTCCCTCCTCCATCCCGTCATCCGAATAATTTTGCTTTCCAGTTCGGAGACAGCTCGTGCTTTGAAGCATTTGTCTCGCAAATCAGCGAGAAAGGTGCTTTGCAGAGGGGGAAACTGAGGCACCGTGGGGTGAGCGTCCCTCAGGCCACGGGAAAAGCTCTGCGGCAAGAGCAGGGAAAGTCTCCGAGTTTTAGTCTCCGACTAAAGTGTTTTTACAGCAGGACTCTGTACAGCTCCCACTTGTCATATGTATTTTTAAATGACAAGGAAAAGATTTTATAAACCGGGGAAACGTGTGATTATTTTCCTCTCTCTCTCTCTTCCAGGTGCTTGGCTTAGCTTTGTAATACACAGGAATGAAATCCATCTGAGTTGCTGTTGTCCTGCTGTTTAAAACTCCATTTTCTGTCAATATTGCTTCATTTTTATCAAGTTGCTTACATGTTTTATATTACTCCCCCCCCCCCCCCCCCCCCCCCCCCATTTTGCTGCAGCATTTCAGAACATTTTGTTTCTTGCACTTCTCGGTAAATAGCCTGGAAGTAAGAGAGTCAAAGGCGTGCGGGAAGTATTCGCTTGCATTGTTGTGATGTTTCATATCTATTACACTTGTCAATGTGGAATACCAAAAAAAAAAAGGAAAAAAAAAAAGGGGGGAAAAAAGAGAAAGATGCCTGGTTTATCCCCCTGGACTTTCAGAAGCAAAGGAGAGGTTTATCATCTGCTCTTCCCAGGTTCTAGCCTTGCTCATCGCTATCAGATGTTGCACGGGGCAGGCACGCAAACCCCGAATTACACGGGGAGATGCCGTTGTGGTCCCACCAAAGTCACAGCCTGATGCAAACGAACTCAGTGTGGGGTTTCCGCCTGCAAACACAAACCTCTCCCCCAGACGAGGGTAGAACCGCTCAGCATCGGCTTAATATTCCTCCCCAAAGGGCATTTCACCCAGCTCCGTGATTTTCTCAGCTTTTTAATTGGAGTGATTCATTTCCTTCCACAAAGCACGGCAGATTTACACGAGATACCCGAGAAGGAGCGTTTAATAATCCGTTTGCACTTGATTCTGTCTCCTGTAACACCGCGGTCGCGCGGGTAAAGGAAAGCAAGTCCCAGGCCACGTAGTTTTGCAGGACGATGCTCAGATGCTCTTTCAGCTCCGGGAAGCCAAAATTGTGCCAGAAACCTGATTTTTTTTCTTTTACATGCATGGCACAACTGCTTAGTCCTCTAAATCAAATTTGACTACCAACGTAGTCGAAAGTGCCGAGGTAATCAGTTAATAAAACTTCGCACTTCCATGCTACTTTCACTCAAGGATTTAAAGCCCTTTGCAAAGGTCAGTATTACAATGATGAGAATTTTCCAGCTGAAATGTTTTCACTAGCAAGTAGAAAAAAAAAAAAAAGAAAAATATTCTCTTTTCCTGGAAGTTAGAAAATTCTGCTGGTTTTAATGCAGGCAAGAAATATTATTCTTTGTGGGGAAAAGAAAAAAAAAAAGAAGAAATTGCCTTGAAAATGTTAATGGTGTTTTGAAGCTTCGCCGAAAAGTCTTACTTGTGTAGCAGCCTTAACATACATTAGTACCCCTAGTCTGCAAGCAAACAACATTTTGCAGAATAAACTAAAACACAACGGGGAGAGTCTCCAAATTATTCAGAAATCTAATTCCCACTGAAATCAGGCATTGAGCATCTTATTCAGCGTGCATTTAAATCAGGGCTGCTGCCAGAGAAGACGCACCACCTGTAACCTCTCCCCAGCCCGGCCTCGCACAGTAGCCACAGAAGCAGCCCCGTGGCCTCCAAAACCCCTCCTGAAGTCACTTGCCCAAGGCAAGCAGGTGGCAGAGGGAAAAACAGCGTCACCGTCCCTCGGAAAATGGGTGGAAAATGCAGAAAGAGGATCATTGCGAGCGACCGTCCCTACTTTTGCATCTTTCTCTCCCAAATCGGATGACAGGTAGGCAAGCAGGCAGGGATGGGAAAACCAGCATGCACGGACAAAATCAAATAAGCTTTATTTCCTGAGGGATGCAAGCTAAAAATAGCAATAATAATAATAATAAAAAAAGCAGCTCTTCCTTTCCAGGGTGACTACCCCTCTGCAGAGAGCAAAGCACACACGCACCAGGCCGAGACACTCGCGTTTCGATCAATAAACCTCGGCTCACCGCCGCTCCTAAGTCAGGTTTAACCCACCCGGCGCGGGTTTAGCTTCTTAGTCGGGAGAGTTAGCCCCGCTTAACTAAGCCAGCGCGGGTAACCACCGAGCCGAGCTCCCACCAGGGCCAGCGGGCACCTGCGGCAGCCCCCTTGGAGGCTCACCTCTGCGGTAATTAGAGTCCGCAGCTGTAATTAGAGTCCGCAGCTGTAATTACTTTCTCATGCTCGGGTTTATAATCGCGCTCGGCGGCCCCTCGTGTGCCCCTTGGGGATGGAGGTGAGGGGGCCTCTGTGCAAAGTGTGGGGGTAAGGGATGCTTTTGGGGCTTTATTTTTGTTTCTGGGCCCCCCCTGCTCTGTCCCCGAGCTCTCGCTGGGCAAAAATGGAATTAAAGAAGGAAAAAGCAACCCCCGAAAGCTCGAAGACGGTGATTAAAGGCAGGAAAAGGCCCCTTTCGCGCCGCTTCCGCGCAGGTTGCGCGGGGGGTGCCGCGGCCTCGCGGAGCCGCGCGCGCCCCCCTCAGCGGGCGCTCGCGGCGCCGTTGGGCGGGAAGCGCTCGCACTCCCTCACCGCCCCCCTCCCCCCCAAAAACCCCTTAATTTCGGGTCTTTTTAAAGTGACTTTTTTCCCTCCCAGCTCTGGAGGGGTTTTTTTGGGGGGGGGTTGGGGGGGTGAGGCTGCAATGGGGGGCACTGGACGACCCACCCACCCCCCCCACCCCCCCCCCGGGCCTGTGCGAGGCCGCTGCCTGTGAGGATGTAACTCATCCCCGGGGTGGGTGGGGGGGTGTTATTTTTTGCCCCCCCTTCCCCGACGGGACCTCGGGGTGAGGCTCTGGCTGCTTTTTAGCCCCCCCCCCCCCCCCCCAAAATCCTGGAGAGCTGCGGGGGAGCAGGTGAGGACGGTGCCGGGGGGTGGCGTGGCTGGCGGGCGGCAAGCCCCCCCCCCCAATTTAGAGATCTGAGGCGGGGGGGGGGCATGCAACGCTGGCGCTGCCGCTTTGGGGCAGGAGCAGCACGGGAGGGGGGGGGGGATCTGATGCAGAAGTAGCGGCGCCCACCTCCCCCTGGTTCACACCACACGCACCCCCCCAGCTTCAGCCGTGCACCACGCAAGCGTTTGGGGGGTGCACAAATACCCCCCCCCCCCCCCGTGCGCGCCATCCCGGGCTGTCAGGCTGAGCCATCCCCACCCCCCGGCTGCGCGCAAGTTACTCCCCCCGTAACCATCACTTTCCTCTCTCCCTCCCCTTCCCCCCCCCCCCCCCCCCTCAAAAAGCCAGGCTGCGCCGGCGAGGCTCGCTCCGCCAGTCAAGGCAGCGCTGCCGGGGGAGGAGCTGGGGGGGCGGCGGCGGCGGCGGCGATGGAGCCGGGCGAGCGGAGCCGGCGGGCGGCGGCGGCGGCCTGAAGCCCCCCGCCGGCGGCGGCAGCGGAGCCCCCCTACCCCCGGCGCCGAGCCCACCCTGAGGAATGAGCGCTTTCCAGGCAGACCTCCTCCTCCTCCTCCTCGGGTGCTTCCTGCTCAGCCACGGTAGGACCCGGCGCCGCACTTAGTTTCCGAGCGGGGCGGACGGGAGGAACGGGGGGGGGGGGGGTCCCGGGTCGGGAGTAGGTGGGTGGGGGGCTGCGTGTGCTTTTTGCCCCTCGCACAAGGGGAGAAAAAGGTGGGGAGGAAGAGAGGGAGGATTGCAGAGTTTTTGCATGCGTCTCTGGCGAGGCAGCTCGCCTTTTTTTTTTTTTTTTTTAGAAAAGGAAAAATCTTTAGCATGCAAATGAGTTCTTTCTGCTCCAGCTCCGTTAATTAGATCGTGTTTGTGTGTAAACACGGCTTTGCTCAGCAACAGCCCCCCCGCCCCCCCATCGCCGCCCGGTGCTTTTGCCGGTACTGGGGAGGCGATGGACGCTTGGTTTCGGTGGGGAGGGAAGAAGCCCCGTGGGCTGGCAGCGGAGGCTGGCTCCAGCCCGGGGAGAGCCGGCTGGCTGCGCCGAGGAGCCTGCGGTTGCGGAGCCGGGGTAGGGAGCGATTTGCTCCGGGGGGGTGGTGGTGGGGTGGGGGGTGTCACAGCCGGATCCCCCCTCCCCGACCGTGCGGGAGCCGGGGCAGGAGTGTGGGAATCCGGAGGAATTTGCGCCGTAACTTTGCTACCTGCTTGTCTCCCCCCCCAAATACAAAATAAAGATGGATTGGGGGAGTGGGGGGCATTTGGGGAAGCTGTATGTGCCATGCTGCTGCGTGCCTGGTCCCTGGACTGTCTGTCACCTGTGGAGGACGCTGAGCTACAGCCAGACCCAAGCTTCGCCTTTCTGCTGCTCATCCCCTCGCAACGCCGGTGTCAAACCATCTGTGTCACGCCGCCGTGGTCCCGAAGCCAGCTTTTGTGAGGGTAGGGCTTGGGGTTGCTTTAAAAAAAAAAAAAAAGGAGAAAAAAAAAAAAAACCCCAAACCCACGCAGCTAGTCCATCTGTTGATTAAATGAAGGATAAAACTTTTGGAGAGAGTAGTGCTTCTCAACGGGCAGCTGGTTTTTGGCTCAGCCAGACATTATTGCTGAACATCCCCCACCATACGCTGTGTTTCCCCCTATTCCCCGAGCAGGGCCGCCGTGTTTAGAGGTGGCTGCGCTTCTGGTTGTCCTTCCCTCTTCTTTTCCTGGGCTGGGATGTGATGCTGGGCTCCCACGCTGCCCTCCCTTCCCCTTTTCTCTTTCCCTCTCTCTGCTTGTACTAATATTCCTTCAGGGAGAAAGCTCTGTTTGCATTCGCCTTTGCTTCTGCACAAAAGAAACCCACTGTGCCTTCCGTGTAGATTTCTGGCTGAACAAATTTGAACTCTCTCTGGTACAGCAGGGCAGCAGCGGGTCTGGGGATATCAGCAATTTGGAAGCTGATCCTGGCCTTCTTGCATCTCTCCCCGCTCCCACGGATCTCTCAACTCCCTGCAGGTCAAATGGCAGTTTGCTAGCGGAGCTGAGTAAGTTTGTGCCTGGGATCCAGCGGGGATTTATTGTTTGGTGGGTTTTTTTTTTTCCCCTCCGCCCTTTTGCAGCCATTATTTTTAATAAGGGCTAATGCACTTTTTAATAGCGCTCGTGTTCGAAAGCTGCCGTGGCTCCTCGGCTCTGCTGCGCGTAGCCTGAGCTCAGTTGATTTGTCTCCCCTGTCTGTACCGTCAGGAGTGTGCATCTGGTACCTTGCTTATTCATGCCGGGTTACGAGGCGGAGAGATAGTGTCTTGCAGAGCGTTTTCGGCTGTTTTTTCCCGTAGCAAGAACCGAATGCATTTCGGTGGAGTTGCTGCTCGCAGTACGTGAGAAAGGGGCTGTCGGCAGCATCGTGGCTTTCCCCTTTGGGGTGAAACCCTGCAAAGGATCCTTAATAGGATTTCATGCAAAGGATTCCTTAAACCACATGTTATGCTGGGGGGAGGAAAGGCCTGGATGTAGGAACTGAAGCTTGTTTTCCAGCACACGTTGTGTTTGCCTCCCCTGGAGCAGCTGCTGTGGTTGTTCTGGGGTGTCCAGATGCGGTGGTGTTCGTTTTCCGTGGGGAAAGGTGCTGCTCGCAACTGGTGGACCGTGGGGATGGGATGTTAGGTGCGCACCCAGAGGGCGGTTGTGCCCCGCTCTGGAGTGAGCTGCTGGGCCAGAACTCGCTTGAAGGAACAATTAAAATCACTTGACCGTGCCCGTCAGGAGTTTCAGTGACTCCTTTTTGCGGGCAAGGAGCAGGCAGGGCTGCTTGCAGCACCAAAGTGGCTTGAAGGGATGTGCCATAACAAAGCAGGTAGGACTTAAATTCCCCTGAGCCAAGGGCAGCAGGGACGGGAGGATCACCCCTGCTGGAAGCCTCGCTTGGGACCTGTGATCTGGATACTAGTTTAAGAAAAAACCAAAACAACTCCCTTACACAAAGCCTCACCAAAAAGGCATTTTCCGTCACGGGCTCTGTACGCTTGTGCCCCTGGGTTGGCACTTCGTGGGCCCTGTGCCTCCTTGTGCCGCGCCGGCATCCTGCTGTTTCTGCAAACCGTGCAGGCTGGAACCTGGGCTCCCGGCTGCGCTTGCGGGAGGAAGGTGCTCGGTGCTCCCCGGCTGGGGTCGCGCTGCACCTGGGTGCGCCAGGCATCGCTTAGCCGAGGAGGAGGAGGATCTCCTTCACACCTGACTTCTGTGCCTCTCTTGAGGTGATGTAGGAAGAACAAATTGCCTTCCCTTGAGCCTCCTCTGTCTTTCACCCTTGCAAACGGTCTGGAACAGCGTTTTCTCTTTCTGAAAGTCGATAGGTCGGTGTTTCCCATACAGAGCTGCTTTCCCCTGGTGTTGCTCGCTCTTCCACCCGCCCCCCGAGAGCTGTCAGGACCACAGCTTTGGTGGAAGGCGAGATAAAGTCGCAGCACGATTTGCCTCCTGCGGAGACTAGATGTGTGGTGCCCCTTGGTGGGAAGAAATTGATGCTGCCGTGAAACTAGCTGCCTTTGCTTCTGCCTGGTGAACAGCTTACCCCTCCCTCCTCCGCTCCAGCCAAACTGGGTGAGGCTGGAAGCAACTGGGGAAGGTGCTGGGGCTGTGGGAAGGAGCACTGCTGAAGATGTACCTACAACCAGTTCCTCCTCTTCCGGGCCTGTACTGTAACAACCTAGATAAATTTGGCAGGATCTGAAATTTACCTTGGATGGGAAGATTTCTGCCTGTCTGGGGCTCTCTTTCCAAAGGCATGTTTGCTTTCCCTCAGGGTGATGAATACCAAGTTCTCCGGGTGTTGCAGGGTATGTTTTTCTCCTTCACAGTTCACTTGGTTCCTCCCTGGAAGCAAATGCTTTGCAATCTTCTGTCAGAGGGGCCCATTATTAGCAGCAGTGGCTCAACTTCCCAGTGGCTTGTCATCAGCCCCCAGGTAGAGAAGGATGAAATGATGCTGGTGAGAGAAACCAGGCCAGTTCTACCCACCGCCACTGCTTAGGACTGGGAGATGAGGATTTTAGCATCTCGGGGGAAGTTAGTGGGTGACAGGGAGCAAAAATGCAAGATTCCGGGGTGCTGGGAGGCGTGCGTACAAGGGCTGGTGACTTCGCTCCTCTCTGCAGCCCACTGGGTGCAAGGGGCACTTGTGGGTTGCTGTGTCTGGCAACCATGAGCCTGCTGATGAGAAGCCAGGAAATCTGTGGTTGTGATCCCTCTTTAAACTTAATTCCTCCTGCCACGTAGAGAGCAGGGCGCAGCTTTGCAGGGGAAACGTGTTGGGCTGTTTCCTAAACCCAGCAGGTGAATCGCGGCACTGGGGAGCTCTTTGGGAAGTACAAGGGGTGCATATGGTGCTGCAAAATGAGCTTTAAAAATTAAACCGAGGAAGAGCGCTAGCAGCACAAGAAGTTGCAACTGCAAATGCTTGGGTAGAAGACAGTAATGGTTTGGAAAGGTGCTTTGTGAAGAGGGGAGGTGCCGCTGGTGACAAGGTGCGGGTTTGGCAGGGGCACGGGAGCTTATGGCTGGGCTGCATGGGAGGGAAACCGAAGTGAGCCTCAAGTTAGAGCTGGTGTCATCCCGTCTGCACTGTCCTGGGGGAAAAAGCGCAGGATTGCCTCCTCCAGTGCCTATTTTACCAGAATTCAGAGTTCCCTGTGCTTCCCCGTCTTCAGTCTGTACCCCTGGCAGTGAGATTTGTGAGAGGACCACAGGTGACTTTGCTCAAACTGGCTTTCATGCAAGGTTTCAGCTATTTGAAAAGAACAAGAGGGAGGAGCTGCTGTTTTGTTCAGGTGCCCTTTGCCAGAGGGAGGAAAGTGAGGAGAAACACCTGCCCTGGTGCTAATGCTGCATCCCTGCTGGCCTCCCCCCAAGGTTAGGTGGAGGTCCCCGGGCAGCTCGGGCGCTCCGTGCCTCGCACAGCACATCTCGGGCAGGTGTCGAGTGCTTCTGGGCTTCCCTGTTGTTTTAGGGGACACCGACTGGAGCAGAAACGTGCACAGAAATCCCTGACAGGTTACAGCACTGCGTGTTCCAGCTCCCGGTCTCTCTGTAGTTGGACTGCATATGTTAGAATAAAAAGGCTCGATGCTCTTCTTTCTTTTGTAGCTGTAAATAAAGGGGAGAGGCCGATGTGCCCCTTAAGTTGTGAATTGGCTGAGGATCAAGGCCTTTGAATAAACTGTTTTCCTGCAAGCAGTCTGCGACGGAGAGCGTGGCTCACTTCAAACCTCTGATTTAATGATCGGGTTTGCAAGTTTGTACCGCGCGCCTGGCTTTCAGCTCCTCGGCGTGCTGGAGGTGCAGCCCGGGGCGGAGGGGGCTTTCTGAAAATGCTGCTGGAGCGTTGGCTTTACATCGCTTCCAGGATCCTTCCAGTAGGACTTAACGGCTTTTTGTTCTTTTATTTATTTTAAAGACCAGCAAATTTATAACCACAATTGATGAAGGTCCTAATTTAGCTTCTTTTCAGGAGCAACGCAAGTCTTTCCTTTGACTTCATTGGGAGCTACCTCTGGCCCAAGAGAGAGACAGAGCAGTAGTGACCGTGTACAAGCTTGTTTTATAAATCAATAGGTAGTGAAACAAATTGGTTGTAAATCAGCCTCTTCCTTATTTGCTGAGATTTAAGGCGGTTGGTGGAGCTGCGAGGTTTTAAGGCAGTCTGCCCTGCCTTAGGGGCTGGCGATGGTCCCAGCTCTTGCAGGGGGGTGTAAATCCATCGCCTGCAGTATTAATTTCAAACATGCCAGAAACGTGCAGGATTTCTTTTTCTCTTGGCTGAGAAGAAATGAAGTTTAAAACCCAAGCTACTCTTTCCAGGCAAGGATTGAATGGCAGGATCCTGAAGTTTTTGGTTTCCGATGGGTTTCTGTTCCTCTACTTCACTGCACCTCGGGGCACGTCTATACTCCAAACTACTCGAGGGAGGAGGAGGAAAATATCCATTTCGGACTTGTGCATTATGGTAGGACAGAGCAAACGCTGGGTTCTGGTCTTGGAAACTGTGGCCTAACAGATGTCCCGGTTCAATATGTCTTTTGAGTATAGGCGAGACTGTTTATTCATTGCCTCGCTGGCAAGACTCGTGCTCAAGTGTTTGCCTTTCCCTGGTGGCAGCAGCAGCCTCCAAAGTGGAGCAGAAGGAGCTGTAGGTCACTTGGCTGTTATGTGGCTCGCTCTTTCACTGAATCGCATTAAACAGCTTAAAAATCTAAATGTGCTTTGAGTGTACCTCTTAGCGATGGGCTCTGGGCGTCCTGCCTCTCTTAATGTCACTCGCTATGTAAGTAGGAGGTGGAACACTTGCATTGTTAAATTCAGATGCTAACTTGAGGATAAGATCTTGTCTTGCTGTGTTCATTCAACGCCCCCGCTCGCAACACAAACTACAGCAAGCTTTCGGTCTGTTGCATTTTGGGCTCTCGGGGCGGAGCAGGATGTAATTGTTTTTTGAGGGCTTTGCCATAACTGCTGCTCATTAACCATTGATGCAAGCACGTCAGACTTTCGACTAGGATAATAGATGCTTGCTTTTGTTTCCAATTACTTTGTGTTTGGTGGAATTGCTGTGCCGGTTTGATATGTATGTGGTCAGATGGTGGCTAATTCACCTCTTAAGTGCTAGTGAATTTATGTTCTTGGGTCGGTGGTTGTCATTTTCAATATGGCATGTGGCAAAGCCGTGGCGCGTACGCCCTGCCTGGGTCTGCCGGGGCCTAGTTGGATGCTGCAGCACCTAAAGGCTGAAAATTTTGGGAGCCTTTTGGGTGAGCAACCCTGTCTTTGTGGGAAGGGAAGTGCAGAAAATGTTGGATAATCTTTTCTAAGAAGCTCGCTGCCCAGCAGGATGCATGCTGCAGGCTAGAGGAGCCTTGCTAATTAGAGATGAAATACGCACTGATCGTGGAAGGGATGAACTTTCTCAAACTTCCTCTTGGATGAAGGATCAAAGCTTTGTGCTCTGGGTCCAATATTACTTTATTTTCCCCCGAGCAGGGAGTGAGTGGGAGAAGCCATCGGGTTTGGAGTCCCACCTTGCATTTTGGGCAGGTATTTGCTCATTAACTTAATATCGCCTAACTCATTAAAAGATCAGAAGTGAAGGGCCTGAATCCTTCCCAGGCTTCCTCCCCCTCCGCTAGCGTAAATGAGTATTCAAGCTGTATGCTGCCAGTCAGTAAATGTCAATATTGGATAAGTGTTTCCTTTATATCACTGCAATTTAGCATAAGCTGCTTGGAAACAAATGTCTTCGATAAGCATGAGGTGTTTCAGTAAGTACACAGTCAACATTACTATGAGGATTAAATAAATGTCAGCCCCACTTGTATGCTCAGCATCAAGTTAAGACAGCCGAACTTGCATAACGGCCAGCGTGGCAGTGACAACAGGAGGGATTTCGCGAGTCTCCGTGGAGAATGTGGGATGGAAGGAGCCGCTTTGGATGGAGGTACCTGGATCCTAAGGGGATGTGGAGACAGGGGGTGCAGAAGCACCTTACAGCAGGGGGTAGCTGATGGTATGGGGGGCAAAGGGATGCATGGACCTTCCCTCCAGACGAACAGGTCTGCTCTGGAGCCTTTCTTTGGCACTATCTGGCAACCCAAAGACGAAACTTGATTCACCCGGTGTTGGCTTGAGCAGGTGGAGTTGCTGGCTCAGGATGCGTACCCTTGTGCAGATCTGCCCAGGCTCCAGTGCTCAGATGGATCTGCCTCTGCCTTTTCCAGTGCAAACTGGGAGTTGCTTGGCCGCAATTGGTGGTCACAGGGAAGCAAGGCTGAGGGATGAGGCTTGGGCATCGCCTGCTTTGGGGTGGGGAACATGTGCTTTGAGAACTGTCTGTAAGCCCTGAGCTTGCCTACAGCTCAAGGCTTCCCGAAGCTGCCGAGATGCAGGCCACCATGAAAGAGCGAGGTTAGTCCATGCTGGCAAGGCTTATGGACGAGGGGAGATGGTCACCTTTGGCTGCTCTGCCTTCAGCTGTGTGAATGAGAGCTTCTCTCTGCCAAACGGGCAAGGGCATCTGGCTTCTGTAAAGGGATCTAAATCCAGCCAGCACGTCGAGGTGTTGCTCAAGTGTCAGCAGAGGCTCAAATCCTTCCCTCAGGCTGTGTGTGCAGGAGAACCCTGCTCTTTACCACCCCTCCCTTTGCATCTTCACCGGTCACCCTGAGATGTCACTGGACGCTGTCTTGGTTGGTTTGTGGCAAGCTCTGCCAGCAAGGAGAGAAAATCTGGGAGCACGGTGGGGGACTGAGCTGGATGTGTTTCCATTCCCAACGATGCAAAACTGCTGCTTTCTCCCCAGCTGGCAAGTAGCTGACTGTAGCCACTTGTTCCCAGCTGCACAAAAATAACTGTAGACAAAATCGTTAGCAGTCAGATGAGCCTTATCAGCTCCTCTAATGCCTGTCTCTGCCTCTGGTCTGTGTGGACTCGTTACCCTGCAGAGTGTGTATTTTAATGACTGGCCATTGCTGTTCCAGGTGACTTGAGCAGAGCATCCCAGTCATGTCCTAGCAGCCCCGGCGAGCAGTCGGAGGTTTTTGCAGCCCGTTCGCAGAGCGGAGTCTAACTGCGGCTCTCGCCTCGTTAGGCTGCGCATTTACAGTGCTGAAGAAACAGCTTGCGGACATGTGGGGTGTCTTAATAATTCAAACTAGAGGAAGGGAGCGCCGGGGGGTGCACGGGGGAAGGAATACCCGAGTATTTTGGATCTCAAACCAGGTCACCTGGCAGAGCTAATGCAGTTTTTCTCCTCACTTTTTCGGTTCAGCCTGGCGGTGGCAGCAGCAGCGCTTGCATGGAGCCGAGCGGTCCGCTCCGACCTGCCAGTGTCGGGCTCCTCTGGAGAGGCGCAAGGCGACCTGCTGGGCTGAGAGCACCGAGCCTGAGGCTTGGGGTTCAGCAGCCAAGGCCGTTCCCCAGCCTGTGCTGCAGAGACGTCGTTGGAGGGACGGGGTAGGGAGAAGAGTTGGGGGCCATCTGAAGTTCTCACCCCTCTCCTGAGGAGCAGTGGTCACCCCGTTGCGTGGTTGGGCACATCTCCAGGTCATGGGGCAGACCTTGAGGTGGCCCTGCCGTGGAGCACGTAGCAGTGGTGCAGGTGCCAGGGGATTGCTCAAAAAGCAGAACAGGGGAGGGTGCAGGAGGGGAGTGTGGGGCTGTGCCCGACCCACTGCTTCTTGCCCCCCCGGTGATAAACCTACCTAAGTTTGGCACTGCAGCGCACGTAGGCGCTGAACCCCCCGTGCATCCTTGGGGGGCACGGGGTAGCCTGCAGCAGCAGCGGGGAGCGGGTGCCGTTGCTGGTCAGCCATGCCTTGCTGGATTGTTTTTTCCTCTCTCCCATGAGCTAATCCCTGGAGTGTGATTTAACACTCCTCTCTCCTCCTTCTGGCTGTGTCTTTAATAAGCTGGGAGTGACGGGGCCACCCCCCCCCCCACCCGCAAGTGCTGAAGAAACAGAACCAGCAGATGCTAAAATTAGGCACAGCTGTTTGCAGTGTTTTGTCCTCCTGATCGGAGTCTGACACTGTCTATGCTTATTCCTTATTTTGTCCAGAGACTGAAAAGGTTTAAGACATCAAAGCTCTGAGTGGCTGTAAATTAACTCCTTCTGTCTGAGCTGAAGCTTGGCTTACTGGTAGATGGTAGATTTCTTCTGATTTCCTTTATTTGCACTTACAATAATGGAAATTGCCAGGTAACCTCAAGATGGGCATCTTCTTTCTGTACTTGGGAGACAGTACTGCTGGTTTTCCCTTGCTCATGAGCTTCCCCACCAGAGATCAAGGGAAACATCTTCAGCCCTGCTGTCCCTCAGCCTTTATGTGCCTAAACCCAGTTCCCAAGTGCAGCTCTCTGCAGTCCAGCTCAGCCTGTGCGTGTCTAAAGTTGTCCTGATCCAGCACCACGTCCTGGATATTGTGATCTGCTCTTGCTTTGGAGAGGTGGACGGTTTGCTGCGCGCTTTTTCTTGATTAGTACGCAGACTTTGCCTTTGTGGCTGGGTCCTTGGGGTGGGCATCATCCCACGTGGCTGCTCTGCCACCGCTGCCTGGGGCGTGTTTGCTCCTGACAGTGAATGTAGGAGGCTTTTTAAGAGATGCTGCCTGTCTGTGCTGCCTGCCACCCCTTGGAAAATGTTCATTCCAGCACTTGGGCTGCAGCGTAGGGGCTCGGTGTCAACGATACGGAGATGTACGCTTCAGAAAGGGCAGAGGGGGAAACTTCATGGGAGAGCAGAAGTGCCTTTTGCTGTCAAGCACAGAACAGTGTAAATGTCGCCTCCTGACAGATCCGCGATGATAGTGCTGTTGGGCTGGATGCGAGTCGGGGTCTTGCATGGTGGTGTAAGTCAGAGGGATCTTTTTTTTTCTTTGCCTCTTGTGCGAGTGTCTATCTCCTGCGGCAGGAGCAGTTTCTGAAGATTCCTCTTGCTCCGGTCATGCTTAAAATGATAATACTGGTTTAAGATAGACACTCGTGATAAACTAGGAAACACGGCGCCCTTTGAAATCTTCAAAGCTCTCTTCTATCAAATGGGCTGGCTAGAAAGGCAACTGCCAGGGCATTTGGATTGCCACACTTCAGATGCTAACCTCGTCCTAAGGCTGCGTTTTCTTTTAAAGAGCTGACGCCTCTCGCCTTCCTCTCCTTCTCCTGGAGGTGCTGGCTGCATCAAGGTGGTATCCGCTACACTTGCTCAGCATCTCTGTGCAGCTTCTTGCATACTACCTGCGACCTCCCAAATTTGCCTTTTTCTACCCTTCTCCGTGATGGAAGCAAACGAGAAGGGGGAAGTGCTAACCAGGCAAAGCAGGCTTTTCCTGGGAGTGAGCAGGGATCGGGGGAAGAGGGGTGAAGAGTGAAGTGTCTCTTCTTAACAAAGAGAAAAGGACCATATGCAGTTGCCAAGTGGCTGATGTCCCTTGACGATTTCTTTACAGTGCTGGCTGCAGCAAACTTTTCATCCAGCATCCTGATTTTTTTCCTGCAGCAGGTAGGTTTCTCTCCATGGCTTGGCTTTCTCCTGAGCATCCACAGAAGTCTGTAGTGCTCTTAACCTGGGCAAGCTGCTGCTGACTTGAGCAGATCAGAGTTGCTGTCCCAGTGGAAGCATTTTGTTCAAAATCGGGAAGAAAAGTTGAAGTTTTGAAACCTGGTGTGGAGCAGGAAACATCCAAGAATTATGGATTGGAAACTTTGAAGTGGACTTGCCAAAATAACGCGTTTTGATATCTGCAATTTTAACATTGAGTTCAAGAAGGGGTTTTTTTTGTGCACAAAAAATTGAGAGTAGCCCTGTCCTCCAGTGGATGAAGGGATGCTGGGAAGCTGTTGTAGAAACTGTTTGACTATCGATGACTGCTCATCCTTCTCTGGGGTTTGGAAATGGGAGGCAGATCTCTTCTTTCCTTTGGCCTGGCCAATGAACCCACCACGATGGCTCTCGCAGCACGCTAATTTGTCACAATATACTTAATTCTAGGACAGTGTTAACCTGATCTAGAATGTGTCTGTAAAGCATCTTGTGGTGGGTTCAATACAATTACGTTTTATTGTCTCACACGCAGTTTACTTCCCTTGGTCTGGTTGCGTGCTTTTTCTACGCATTCTCCTGTGCACCATGAGGACATCATGTGCCTCACTTGCTCTTCTCCGAAAGCACCCTTAAAATCAGCTCATAATTATTGGAAAATATGGAAAGATTATGAAGGTGCCAATGATATTCCTCTGGCCCTGGTGCATTGAGCAGGTAAAGAAAGGACCTAAGAGGCAATTGAAGAGATTGATGGGCAGTAATGGGTATAATAGTAATTTTTGTCCTGTGTTTTTAATAAAGTGATTGACGACAAACGCAGCTGGAGCCCCCGTGCGGAGACCAAGAGATGCAGTTAAATTACAGAAGCTTCTTAACTTAATGAGGCCATGTAATAAAAATGAGGCATAATGAGCAAAGTATAATAGTACTATTATGCTTACGAGTGCTCTAGCAGAGGGCTGAGCAGGCAGCGCCTGGACATGCTGGGGCATAATCTCGTGATCTCTCTGGGAGGAAGGGCTTTCCTGCTTGGGATGAGGATGAGGAGGCTGGGGTATGTTTGGGAGACTTGGAACAATATTGGCTAGCCGAGTAACATGCTTACCTGTCATCTGATGGGAATGAACGAGTAGGTGGAGCACCAGGCATGGGTGATCCCCCCACGCTTTTGGTCTTGTTTGTAAGGTTTTGGGCAAGTCTCTGCTCTGGGTTTTATTCACTTTATGTAACCTTGGGGAGGTCCACGCGAGCCTCCTTGCTTCCTAGATGAAATTGCGAGGGGGTCAGATTTTGTGACAGGAAGGTAAAGCAATGGGATTTTTCTAACAGCCTGGAGGCAGGACGTGCAGGGAATTGGTGGGCAGGCTCCGAGAGGTTGGCCGGGGCTGCAGCAGGTTTGTGTGCCAGCACCTTGATTTGGAGGCTCGGTGCCGAGGCTTGCATTAGCTGGATTGGGGCCTTTTTGGGGGTGGAGGTGGGAAGAGGATTAGCGTCCGCAGAACAGTTACGTCTCTGCTGCAGTTAAATGTAGTTAAACTTGAGCGACTTCTAATCTAATAATGAAAGGAAGAGAAATAAGTGTTCTCAGTGATGCATGCCCCTCACGGTAAGTACTAATTGAAAACAGATATTTACTTTAAAATGAAAATGTAATACAATAAATGGTGGGTTGAGAATTTTGCGCACGTAGGAGGGAGAAGTGAACGTACGCAGCCTCCCTTCTGCTCTGCCCAAGCTTTGTGTCCGACTAGGAGCAGGATCTCCCATGCTGTGGGGTCAGTAAGCTGGAGAAAGGGCCTGAGGCTCATGTTAGAGCAGAGCTCAGAGCCTTACTTTGCTAAAATCAGGTGCATTGGGGTTCTCTTCATCCGACCTTGGTCTGCAGAGGACCTTCCAAGCTCGGCTTCTGTTTCTCCTCCTTGCAAACCTCTCCCAGTCAAAGCTCCAGGTGAAGGAGAGGTTAAGCCCTTTAAGAGTGGGGAAGCATCACCTCCCTTGACATTAAGATGGTGGGGCCAGGCAGTGGTGGTGACCCTCTTCCTGATGGTCTCTGCTGCTCGAGATACACCTTGCTGCCCTGAGCTGGCTGTCCTGGCCTGTAGCCCTGCCTTGGTAGCTGAAGTGGCCAGTGCTGGAGAGATTCTGGCCATTGCTGCCTTTTGGGGGCTGCGTCGGAGGGATCTCTGGTCCCCTCAGGCCAGTCTGAATGGGTACTGATCCCTTGGGAGACCCTTGGCTGGCAGTGCTGAGGCTATAGCACCCCTTGCCTCTTGTCCTCGGTTTGTCCACGCTCCTCCTGTCCCCTGCAACCTGTCTGGAACAAGTCGTCGCTCCAGCAGCCAAAGCCAGAGTCGCGGTGCTTTTTCAAGTCATTTGTAGGCAAAGCTCAGTGCTGCATGACCGGTGACCATTAAAGGATGCTCCCTGACAAAAGCCCCGTCCCCCCCCAGCACTGTAATCTTCGGAGGCAAGCAGCCTGGCCCAAATCCCTTTGTGCAGGGCTCCTGCTTGTTTCTTCATATGGGTGCATTTGTATAATTTGCATTTTGCACTCTGATCGTATGCATAGACTTCAAATTGAAATGGGGGCTTGAATAGATTTGCATGCTAATGAGGCACTGGCTTTATTTATTTATTTGGAGCCCTCTCAAGCAGGCAGCAGTCTGCTGGAAAGCAACTCGTGCAGCTCTGTTGGTGACGGAGCTCTCCGACAGCATGAGGACCCTCGCTTTTTCCCGAGGCTGACTTGCCCCCTGTGCGTAAGTGTTTGAAGCTGGCGGCCTCTGCTCCAGCAGCTCTTGGCTCAGTCCTTCTGAACCCTTGTGGGGGCAGCTATCCATGGCGATCAAAGGGGAGTTTCAGCCCACCTTAACTAACCAGAGATACCTCTTTAAAGTTATACTGGTGCTAACTGGGTCTGGGTCTGGACTCGCCACACGGTGAAGTGGAAGCACTACCGTGTTAGAGCTGGTTATAGCCAGCATGAGCCACTTGATGATGAATGCAGTGGTCCGTGGGCAAAATAATCGGAGCGTGCCCCTGTTCTCTCCTTGACTTTGCAGTAGCGCTCAGGGTGAGCGTGGGTACCTGCTGGCCTCGGCTGCCTGTGTTCCTCATCAGAGCATGACCCTTCCCTTCATCACTGGGCTGTTCCTTCTGGTGTCTTTCAGCAGCTGACCTTGGGATGTTGCATATGGGCTTTGGCTGTGATGCCCATCAATCCTGCTCTGCCGCGGCGTGCGGTGCTGCTGAGGCCAGGTTCCTTCGGCGCTGCTGTGGCCCACCCATGCTGTTTTCCCTCGACGGGAGCCTTTCAGCCTCTTTCAAAGTCAGCAACAGAGGAGAAAGTTTGGAAATGTTGAGAAAGTGTCAGATAGAGAAGTGGAAGCTCAAGGGCTGGGAGAAAACCGGTTCCCAACACTCCACGCCATTACTGAGGAGGGAAAAAAGACACCAAAGCCCAGGTGCTTCATTGAATTGCAGCACCGTGTCCCTCGGCATTCTCGCTCCCTACCCCGTATCTACAGCAGATACACCCGGCGTATGGCTTATTGCTCAGTCTTTCCATGCCAGCTCTCCTTCCCCAGATGACTTCTGCTGCAGCCGAGTTCATTGCCGGCGTGCTGAACCACGGCCAAGCGAGGGCTTCTGAAATGGCAGCAGGAACTGGGTCACACCGCACTGCCCCGGGAGAGCGAGTTTCTCGCAGAGCAGTCTGGCTTCCAGTTATTATTTTACAGGGGATGTTAGAGGTTGATAAGGGAGCTGTTCTGACTGCCAGTGGGGCTTATTTGGGGCTTATTGTATGCTCCAGTTTATATTTTAATATAGTCAAAGGTGACTTACAACTTTAATATTAATTTTAAAACTGATTGCTCGAGGTTTTTTTTATCTACGTGAAACCAGATTAATCTCAGCCTTCCTTGATCCTGCTGGTAGCTTTTCTTTCCCTGGCTGGAGACACATGTGGTCTGCGTTACACCAACAAAAGACGAGAAGGAAGATGTTTGCGCGGCGATAAATAACTGTCACGGGGCCTGCTTTTCTTCCAGAGAAATCTCTGCTCTACGAGCTCGACAATGGCATCGGTGGGAGCTCTTGCTTTTGTACGAGGTTCTCTGCCTCGGCTTGCGGAGTGGGGCTTTGCTGAACAATGTCCGGCTTTGTGCTTCTCAGAAACCTCATTTTTTGTTGTTGTGTTTCTCCCCGGTTTTACAGGCTCTCCATAATACATCTCCTTCCATGCCGCTTTGTGCCACTGGCATTACAATTTCTCGCACGCTCGCTGTGCTGCTTGCAAGATGTTTTGTGCCCGAGGCAACAATATTTCGTGGGGTGAGGAGGTGGCCTTGTGGCAGGGGCAGTGGGGTGGGCCATGGGGAGCTGGAGCTGAATCGTCGTCCTGCTTCTGGCTCCTTGAGCATCCTTGGGTGATCGTGCTAGGCCGGAGGATCCAACGGCTCCCAGAGCTTAGCAATGCTTCTGCCTCTGGCTGCCTACTTCGTGGTGTTTCAAGCCACCTTTAATGCCAGGCGTTTGCCTGATTCTTTGAGTAAATGTCATGCCTTTTAAGACAACCAAGGTTGAGTCCCCAAAACTGAGTCGCTCTTGGCAAAGTTCCGCATTGACGCTAGGCTCCTGGGTTGCCTTTGGAAGTGGAGGCTGGTGCTCTCTGACGCTTCCATAGGTAATAATCCCAAACCTTGTGGTTTAAGTGAACACCCTTGACTTAGCTCCAGGGCACTCGGTGGCTAGTTGTGTTGCTGTAGGTGCTCCGGGTCTAGGAGCAGCCTTGCTGGTGCTGCCAGTCTGTGGAGCGTCAGTGGGTGGTTGGTCTTTGCGATCGGAAGAAAAGGATCAGAGTCGTGGCTCCGGAGACCTGTGGTCATGAATCTTCATGTCTCGAGCGTCAGTCAGCCCGTATACCAGTGGCACTTTTTAAATTTACCCAAAATGATGAGTTTACAATGTGCTGTACCGGGAGTATTCTCCGTATCTCAGTGAATGACTGCTAGAATCAAATGCTCTGCAACTAGCCTTTAGATTTTTTTCTGGTTTGTGTGTGGGATAGCATTTCACTGACAGTCCGTGTCCTCCAAAATACCTCCCAAATGCTGCCCATAGCTTTTCTCATCCCAGCCTTAGGAATAAGGGCTTTTTGGAGCTTGTTACTCCATGCACAATGCAACTTGCCGTGTATAAATACGCTGCATTGATGGGCTGAGGGCTGGGAATTGAGTAAGCTGTGTGCATCTGACAGTGGCAGACGAGGGGAACTGAGGCACAGGAGTCTGCAGCAGAGATCCATTGCAACCTGGGGGGAAAAAAGTAGGAGGGTTTGCTTGCTAGAGGTCCCCCATGTCTGTCTTTGCCCCGCATTGTATTTCAGCCTGGGGTGGGAAACCATCAGGTATTGTGTTGGCTCAGAAGCCAAACAGAAACGATCTCAAGACAGTGACGAGACTGAAGAGCCATTAAAGGCAAGACTTGACACCGTGCAAGCGAATGCCAAACAGCAGCCACATAAATCCCATTTGTTTTACATTTCAGAGCTTAATGAGACAGAAATCGCATGGCAATTGTCATATGTGAAGGCAGAGATTGCTAGTTTGCATTTAACTAAAGCAACCGCCGTATGTGGCACCAGCGCCTGAAACTAAGCCGTGATACCCACTCGCTGCGGTGCTGCTGCGATGGGGAACGTACCTTGTGTAGCTGCAAACTGCTGGTTGCCCTGAAACTCAACGCCAATCGCGTGTGTATATAAACCCCTGGCAGCCACACCAGGTTGTCTCGTAGTCTTGGAGGTCACCAGCCTTACACCTTCTCCAAAGTAGTCAAGTGTCGCATTCTTCATGAAAAGACTTGAGGCATGCAGTAATCAAGTCTAGGAATCCAATTTTTGCATGATTTCACTAGGATATGGGTATTAAAAACCTGTGGGATGTCTTTTGGAGTGATTTGTAGGAAGTTGTAAGGAGCATCGCTCTGGGACAGCTGCATACTGCGGGTCCAGGAGCAGGCTGAAGCCATCCAGCGCCAATACAAACTATTCAAACTATTTCCAAAGCTCTGTGTGCCACTGGCTTCTCTGAATATTGCTCTCGGCGGTTTGCCTGCCGGGTGGAGAGAGATTACAGCAGTACCTCATGAGACTGCAGCAATGCTTAGCAGCCACAGCTTCGCACCCTGCTCAGGAGGTAATACCGTGCCTGCTTTTCCTAGAGCAGTTGTTATTTTTAGTAGGAGTGGTGTTTCTGCCTTAGACACCTACTCGTGGTAGCCCTGGTTTGAAAAATGCCATCTTAAAATTACCTAGGCAGCACCTTTAGCCCAGACGTGGGCCTTGCCCACCAAGGGGTGGAAACACTTCTGGGAATCATCTCAAACCTCAAACCATCAAGCTTTCCTCCATTTTTTTTCAGTGTAAACCTCTATCTATTTAAGATTGGTTGAACAGTAGAAAGATATTAATGTCAAAATGCATTATTTTGGGTAACTTGCTTCATCTCTGCTAATTTGTGCCTTAGCTTGCCAGATAATGTTCATAAATTGTTAAAGCAGTAGTTTAATATTAACATAAGCTACTGTCTTTTTGACAACTGTTACAGAATGGGCTGTATATGGAGCTCTGAAATTGATTTCCCCCCCCCTTGTCTGTCTGAACGGAAAAACTGAAGAAATAATGCTATATTGAATTAACTGAAAACAAGACCGAAAATATTTGTTTCAGGTCAAATAAAACATTTCATCTGATATGTTATTTGTTCAGACTTAAAAAAACCTTTTTTAAAGTAAATTAACTTCAGAGATGTCTTGGGGGGGGAAGTCTAAATGTTTCATGTAGAGGGGAAAATGTCTAAATAAAACTTTCACTTTTGACACCCACTCCCCCCCTTCAGCCTGAACAATTGAATGGGTTTGGTGGGAGCTCATGAATAGCATCAGTTGACCCACATCTGTATGTTGGAAGTATTATGCCGAAGATGCAGGGGGAAGAGCTAATGAGTCATTTTTCTAATGGGTATCTCGGTAGGTGAGAGAAGTACTGAAATTATATATTTGAAGGAATAATGGGACCCTAGTTAGATGACTAAATCTTATTCTTAATCATCCTGGGGGCGATGAAGAGGGGAAATTGTGAGTTGGATCATCCTGATTAGATAAGTTGTGGGTGAATAGTATTTTGTAGCTGGCCTAGAGCTTTGAGGGGGAACCAAAACCAAGCTGATGGTCCCTGCTGCATGCATTGCAACAAATCCGCCTGGGTCATCCCTGGCGTTGAACCTGAGACTCGTGGTCTTTTCTCATCAAGAGAGGTCTCCTTGATGGTGGGGTTCAGTGACACGCTGGGTCACCGAATCCGCTCCCTGCTGTTGATCGTGTTTCATCATCCATTCCCTCAAAACATTATTAAGCACCTTGTAGTCCTAGAGGCACCCTAGCATTTGGGTTCCTGATGAATCCTTACTAGGATATTTGAGACCTTCTCCATGTGATGAGAAACTCCCCAGGCCCTTTGTTGCTACTGTAAAGCACTTGAAGAAAATCCTCCTGAGATCTACTGCCTGTTGCTGCGGTGTCTTAAGGGTGAAGTAAGCAAAGGCTTGCTTGGAAAATAATTCAAGTAGGATTCAAGTACTGGGTCTTCTCCTCAACAAGCGATGTTTCTCTGGGCACGTATGTTTGGATGCATCTCTTCCAAGTATGCGCCTGGGGTGCTGGGAAGGGTGCTATCTGTTTTAGTGGAGTAATTGAGCAATCGCATTGTCCCGGACATAGCAACTAATGATTTTTTCTGTATGATAATGCGTCTTCATTACTCTAGGGAAATCATTTGCTCCTGTGAAGACAGGCCTCTCATTCCTTTCATTGTGTGGGTTAAGGGGGAAGAGACTAATGGCTTAATTAAAAGGTTGGAGAGAAAAATCTGTCTTAACCTGGGGTTTTTTTTTTGTATTTAAAGAGTACCACGGATAGGAAGATTACATATGAAGGCATGCCACAGCCCAGCCTCGTCTAGCGGAGCTGTTGGGTACCACTGCATCAAACGAGGGACACAAATGCCAGGTCTTCAATCTGTCACCCATGTCTCCCGTAAGCCATCTGCCCAGTGGAGTAGGCTGGCGTAGGCACGCGCTGCATTTCTTTGTGGAAAGCACTGAGATTTATTCTGTGTGAAAGGGGAACGTTATTTAAATCTGCACATTTTGCAGGATGTGAAAGCGCTCCACGTAATATACAGCCTTCCTCTCCACTGGGACCGCTCTATTAACATCTTTCATTTGTGTAGTTGGATGCTTTGCAGTTCCTTTTAGTGGTGATAATCCAGCAAAGACCTCTGTGTTGTTCACACTGCAATATTTATGGAGCCAGCCTTCCTTTTAATTTCCATGCCGAGCTTGGCCATATGCAGAGATATAATACAAACAGCGGCTTTAGTCACACAATAGTTCAAGCTTTTCCCTTGGTGGGATGTAGGGCTTTTCAGTGACTTATTTGGAGCTGATTTGGTATCCTTTTGGAAAAGGAATAGAAAGGTTTGAGTGTGTCTGTTGACAGCGATTGTGCTCTCTCCCAGCCTGCCTCCGAAGACAAACAGTGGTGGAAAGCCCTTTATTGGGAGCAGGTGAATGACTTTAAGCAGAGTCAACAGGACCAATGGGGCAACCACTGGGATTTTTAGGGTGGAGGGGACCTGCTTGTATGTATCCTTCTATCCAGCCCGTCCAACAAAGCGTCAGCGCAAGGCGTCTTTCTGTGAATGAGAAGAGGTGTCCTGTGAATGAGCGGTGCCTCCTTTACAAGCCAGACTCTTTTGGGTGGTGCAGAGGGGAAGGGAGCCCTTCTCAGGCGGCTCGTGCTTATGAGTGTTTCTGTGCTGGGTGCCAGTAGTTTTCTTACACACGAGGGTGGACGGAGACTACAGCTTGGTTGAACTCAGGCCCCACGGAGCTGACCACCTACCTGCTGGATTTCATGTATGTGCCTTCATGGCTGCTGCACGTGGTGCCTTTCCCTTTGCCTGCTCTGCCTGCAGTGCCTCCCTCCACGCTGCGCCCTCCCAAACCGGAGGGGAGAGCGTTTCAGTCAGCATGGTGGGCACATCCAAGCCCGTGCTCTTGAGGTTGGTACTTTGGCTCGTTTAGGTGCTCGGCTTGGCACGGAGGCATCAGAGCACCCGACGCGCACGTGCATCTCTATCTGCAGCTCTGATTCTCCAGCGTCTTTCTCTTCATTTTGCACAATTAAATATTAAAGCCAGTAAACACTTTAGTTCGTCTGCACAGCACTGTCTGCCCAATTATCCTCCTGCAGGGCTGTCACATTGTGCCAGTTGCTTCCCTGGATGCTGGCAGCCTTTAGCCTATACGCCAGTCATTGCTACGAGGAAAACCCCTGCTCTCCAAACCTCTCCTCCCACCTCTGTCTGCAGCTCTTCAGTGCCTTGGGGTTACCTCGGTGTGAGATATCCCAAGGCGGTGGTGGACTACCTGAGCCTTTTCAAAGGGCCAGAAGGAGCTGTTTGTTCTTCTAAAGCTGTTGGCGGGTATTGACAAGGGAATAAAGGAAGAGTTTAGGTGATGGCTTCCTAGAAACCTGTAAACACAGGTCAGACCTCTTGAACTGTGAAGTGCAGGAGCTGTTCTTCATTCCCTGGAGCTACAGGATGGCACTTTTGCAGTTTGGTCCCAGCAGGTTTCGGTGCTTTGTGTGGGTCTGCATCACCTTAGAAGTCCTTGGCTCCTCCTGAAGCAGCGAGTGTGGTTGGAGGTGGGGTTTTGCTGCCTCTAAGATATTGGAGTTAAGGCGTTGGCTTCTCAACTCTAGAAATGTGGTGTTGAACCTCTTCTTAGTCCCTACCCCAATGTAAGGGATGCTCTTCTGGTAACTAAACTCCCTTTTGTATTTTTATACAGCTGAAGAGATTTTGCCGACAAACAACAGGAAATTCCTGCAACCAACTCTCCCAGCCTCAGACAAGCAGAGCTGGTTTGGGGTTTTTTTTTTTTTGGTCTTGCCTTTCAGGGCCTTGATATTCAGTGGAGTCCATTTCCAAGAGAGATGGGACAGCATGATTTTACTGTGGTTTCAAAAGACATTTTAAGTGCTTGAACTCCTGCCATCACTGAGTTACACGCCTGAATCTGGCCTTGACTGTGCAAGTTGAATTTCTTGCTATGATTTTCAAGGTAGTCTGTATTAGCAGCTTGTCCTCTGCCAGACGGATCAGTGTTAACAGCTAATAAGGTTTCTCTTTTCATTCGCTCAGTGGTGATGTGCTGTCCCAGACCTTGGCATCCGAGATGGTCGGTGTGAATATCAGCATAATAGCGGGGAGTCCCTGGCTTGCTCCTGGGCTGCGATTATCAGCATATGCAGAGTTCTGTCCCAGAACAAAATTCAGATCGGAATTTTTTCCGGTCTCCATTAGAACTTATTACCCATTGGGATTGCTATCGACTAGGCTCTTTTGTCAGTCGGTGTTTCCTTCCTGGATCAATAAATCTTGGTATTGATTTCAAAATAAGTTGGTATCTTTGAAGTGCAGTGATGCTGGCTCCAGCAGGCAGCTCAGGGCTCCGCTGCCATTTGAGATCCAGCTCTTAGTTCCCTGCGGGTTATAGCTGCAGGTTGCCACTTCCATAGTCAGCTGTAGGATTTTGTGTCTGCATCTCGAAGCCAACGTCTCCCCCCGGAGAGGGGACTGGAAGAGGTGTAGCTGAAGGGAGCAGTCCTTTTGCATGGCTGCATTTTGTCGTCTCGCAGGTCAAGGACTCCCATTTGCCGAGAGTGCCTGTTCCCCATGGTGTGACCCCGGCTCTGCGTGGCACCGGCTTGCGGTGCTGGCTGCTGAGGTACCCCCAGCCCATCGCTGGGACGGGTCCCGACGCTCCCGGCTGCCAGAGGATGCTGCCTGCTGGGTGCAGACTGCAGGCTCTTTGGAGCATGGAAGGAAAACTGCTCCTTCAGTCTTCTGTAAATTTTTCATGGCATGTTACAGCTGTACAAACAGCTCCAGGCCCCCCAGGTGGGAGTCTTTTGGAAACCCGAGACCTTAGAATCATAGAATCATAGAATTGTTCTGGTTGGAAGAGACCTCCAAGATCATCGGGTCCAACCATTAACCTGTCACTACCAAGTCCCCCACTAAATCATATCCCTTAGGGCTTCATCTAAACGCCTTTTGAATACCCCCAGAGATGGGGACTCCACCACCTCCCTGGGCAGCCTGTTCCAATGCCTGACAACCCTTTCGGTAAAGAAGTTTTTACGAATGTCCAATCTAAACCTCCCCTGGCGCAACTTGAGGCCATTTCCTCTTGTTTTGTTGTCTGTTACCAGGGAGAAGAGACCAACCCCCGTCTCTCTACAACCTCCTTTCAGGTAGTTGTAGAGAGCAATAAGGTCTCCCCTCAGCCTCCTTTTCTCCAGGCTAAACATCCCCAGTTCCCTCAGCCGCTCCTCATAGGACTTGTGTTCCAGACCCTTCACCAGCCTCGTTGCCCGTCTCTGGACACGCTCCAGCACCTCAATGTCTTTCTTGTAGTGAGGGGCCCAAAACTGAACACAGTACTCAAGGTGCGGCCTCACCAGGGCCGAGTACAGGGGGACAATCACCTCCCTACTCCTGCTGGCCACACTATTTCTGATACAGGCCAGGATGCCGTTGGCCTTCTTGGCCACCTGGGCACACTGCTGGCTCATATTCAGCCGGCTGTCGACCAACACCCCCAGGTCCTTTTCCGCCGGGCAGCTTTCCAGCCACTCCCCCCCAAGCCTGTAGCGTTGCCTGGGGTTGTTGTGACCCAAGTGCAGGACCCGGCACTTGGCCTTGTTGAACCTCATACAATTGGCCTTGGCCCATCGATCCAGCCTGTCCAGGTCCCGCTGTAGCGCCTGCCTGCCCTCCAGCAGATCAACACTCCCTCCCAACTTGGTGTCATCTGCAAACTTACTGAGGGTGCACTCGATCCCCTCGTCCAGATCATTGATAAAGATATTGAACAGAACTGGCCCCAGTACTGAGCCCTGGGGAACACCACTTGTGACCGGCCTCCAACCGGCACCACCTTAGTGCTGCCTTCTTTTGTGTCTTTCTGTAATACTACTCGGACTGTAGCCATCCTCAGCTATTTCTTTCCCCCCCACAGTGCCTTGCAGGGCAGAAGCTGTTCCTCTCCGTGCAGCGCATGGAGTTGTTCTCAGCTGCCTCTGGTTTTTAGAGCTGTTGAATTGACCAGCAGCTCTGGCCATCCTCATCCCCTTTGCATGCTTTGCTCCCCAGCACGTTGCTTGCCAGCCCAAGGAGACCTCCTGGAAAGCCAGTTAATAATGCGTGAATCTCCCTAGGCTTGATGAACTTGTCCCTGTGGTGGCTTTTGTCCTATATGAGATGTTTCATAAGAAGCTTTGCTATTTTATACCAGCACCAGATCTTCCAGGCTTAGCTGGCTTAGAAGCAGCTGAGGCATCAGGCAGGATCCCTTATGAAATCTGTTGGGAGTAATGAACCACAGATGACTCTGTTTTCTGAATCGATATTGAGCTGCTGTTTCTAGAAAGCTGCCAACCACACGAATGTGAGGTTAGCAATGGAAGAGCGCTTTCACGGGGGAGTTGGGAAAGCTGTTGGTACTATCAAATGTCTGTGCTTTCCACCCAAGAGGCTTCTGTATTTCTGTCTTGGGTGAAGTGTCTGTTCCTGTTTTCTCCCTTGTTCCTTCCAGATACTGTGAGGCTTAGCGCAGTTTGTGCTTGCAGAACACTTGGGTAAAGCATGCTTGAAAAGTGCAAAGTATTTATTATTATTTGCATAGCAGCCCCTGACCTGCTGTGAAGAAGCAGCCCTTCAGCTCTGCTGAGTAAATATACCTTCATTAAAAAAACTCTGCCTGTACTGCATTGAACCGCTCTGTCTCACGTTCATCTGCTTTTTCATGTGTAAAAGTCTTAGGAGTATTTGACTTTAATGAATTTTGAGCATGCAAAATGCCTGCTTGGACCAACACAGCGCAGCATCTTGACCCTGACAGCGCCGGTGACAGATACTGATAGCATCCAGGTGGACTGCTGAGAAATTATTTGCTTAAGGAGTATCTCTGCACCCAGTTTAGAAGTTGTCTTATGGCTGGAAACCTGCAGGCTTCTGTCCAAGCCGAAGTACCAGCTTAGGGTGGTGTGGGGGTGATTTCCAGCTTGGTTTGCTGGGAAGGTGCATGGATTGGGGCTGTTGTGGTGTTCCTTGTTGAAAATGCTGCCAACTCTAGCCCTGCTTCTGGGGCATCGCACCCACACTTAAAAGCTACTTTAGTCCTGCTAGTGCAAAGCTGTTTGGATTGCAAATGGGATGCCAAGGTTTTAGATGCTCTCAGTGGCCCATAAAATCTTCTTGAGCTTTACATGACGTTAAAGCTTGAAGAGTCACTATTTAAAGCAGAGTGTTTTCACAAGTGCTTGAGGTTGGCTTAGTGCTGCTCTTGTTGCTGTTGATTTAAGTCTAGTTCAAACAAACTTTGTTAGACACTGAGCACTCTCTGAAAATATTCCTCCCTCCCCCTCAGAGGAAGGCAGGCAGATAGCTGTATTAGAAGAGTATTTGGAAAGCTCTGGGTCTTGCTTTATAACACAGCAGGCTACAGCCATTTTCAGTCTGACTGCTAGAGGTGTGGAGGACAGAAAGCATTGGCCATGGTCCTTCAGCTTCCTGGCCTTGGCAGATACGGGAAATCAGGTGCTAGGCAATACTGGGTGTTAAAGGGAGGGGTTATTTCTGCTTTATATTTCATTGATCAGCCTACAGGTTCCAGTGGGAAGCTGCTTTATCTTCAGCATCTTGCTCAAAAAAAGTTGCACAGCTCAACAGATTTCCTTGATAAATTCCTGAAGCGTACCTTCATCCTTCTCTCCTGTCAGCTGACAAATGAGGGTTTTGTCTAGCATTCCTTATTGACTTGCTCTTAATGTAACTGTGTCACAGCGAACGAAGAACCCAGGCAGCGTGAGCATCTTGCTTGTAACTTTGGGGTCTTGTTTTTAATTTAGGAGCTGGGGTGTTTTCTTGTGGTTCTTAACAGTGCTAGTCTGAGTTCTGTAGCGGCTCAAAAGCTCAGTTTGCAGAAGATGCTCACTTGTTTTCCTCACCAGTCAAGTCTTGGCGCCTGCTGTCACACTTCTGGACCCTGACTTGTGCACCTGCACCCGTTTACCTTTGCTTCCCTCTATTCAAGTGTTTTATAAATGTGAAAGCCAGGCTGGGACCGTGTGGATGGTGTTCATAGCTGGAGAGTCTTGTGAAGCTTCCCAAAACCCCAAGAATACGCTGGAGAGAGAGAATAAACAGCAGATGCTGTAGTGTCACCAAATAAAACTGAGAAAGTATAATCCACCCATATGTGCCAGATGCAGCCCGTCTACCTTTTGCTTCCCGTGCAGCCTGTTGGTCAGCAGAAGTGATGAGAGCTGTGCAGCTACGCATGCAAGTTCTTGGTACTTCTACCCAAAATGGGGTGCCATGAAGGATTTGTGCTTCTGCTGGCTTGCTCATTAATCTGCCAAAGATGGGATTTGCCAAAACGCTTAAGAGCTGAAGTTCAGCTGGCTTGTGGTAGGATTAGAGCTCCTAAAGAGGCGAGGATTTTAAAAAGCTGGTGTTACTGTCACCTCTGTCTTGGAGCAGGCAGTCTGGGTGTCTGTTAGAGTAATTTGGATGTCGGTCCATTTTCTTTCTGTTTTGTCTTTTGGTGTCCTCGTGTCTTTCATACTGAACCACCTTTAAGACAAGATCACGTCGTTTGCTCGTATGGAGCACAGCAGCTGTCATCCTAACCTCCTGCCACATCTCTTCCCAGTTTATGACAGGTGGAGAAGAATTAAAACCTAGGAGGATTATAAGCAGGCAAAATGCCATTACTTAGGGAGAAATCCACTAGGATTCTGCTGAATGCCATGTCTTAAAGGGACTTCTGGGGCTTCTTAGCTGTCTGGAAGCTTTGGGATCTGCTAAGACTGTGCTTTGAGAAAAGTAGTCTTAAGACTGCAGCACGCGGGAGGAGAAGCTTGCTGGGGATGGGGCATGAAGTTCAGACTGAAATTTGGGGCAGCACGTATTGCCATGATGCAGCCTTTGGTGGCTTTGTGCACCAGGGGAACACTGTTGAGAGAACGCACGAGCGCGTAGCCTGCCTGACCCTCGCCCACCCTCTGTGCATGTGGGTTGGACCCGCTAGAGAATTGCATGCTGATTTTTAACTTCCAGAGTAAGGAAGAGACGAGCTGTGCCTTTGTTCCACCATGTGCTAGCGCATCGGCACGTGGCACCTAGCAGCTGGTGGCCACGCAGGGGCTGGTGGCTGCAGAGTAGGGGGCTGGAATAGAGGTGCAGAGCAGGATCAGCCTTTCCTGTTAGAGGAACCCTCAAAAGGTGCAGTTTCCTCCAGGCAAACAGCTAGCTGCTGTGGGAGAGCTGAAAGAAGAACTAAAAAGTGTGGGGGACCAACTTTCTCCAAGAGCATCCTTTTCAGATGCCTCCTTCGCCATCCGGTCTTCTTCCAGGACCTTCCCTAGCATTTTGCCTGGTTGGTAACCGTATTGCTTTTCCATCTTCCTCCTGTTTGAGCGATGCTCCCTCCCCCAAGTCCCAGCACCATATGTCATTAAAATGCTTAGACATGTGGAAAAGGCCTTGACAGAGATTCAAGGAGACAAGGGAGACGCGGACGAGCGGAGACTTTGTCAGATGGAATGATTCTGACATCAGCGACACTAACCCGAAGAGAAAGATATAGCTATAGGAGGGGGATGAACGAGTCGGGGGACGTGAATTGACAGAGGCACGGAGACGGGCATCATGGCTGAGGGAGACTGAGACAGACGAGGGGCGGAGGAAAAACTGGAGCAATTTCCAATAGCAAATGAAGTGAAAACCAGTGGTGGGGATGAAGGACCTGAACATGGTCTCGGTTTCACGGTGCAGGGCAGTCTGTGACCCTGCCTCGTCTTGTGTTTGGGAATGTTCAGCTCTGAGACCAGCAGAGCAGGATTTTTTTCTCCTCTTCCACCCTTTGGCATGCCAGGAGCTTGTCTGGGAGCCGTTTCTCCCTGACTGTCCCCCCAGAACCCTGTGAGTAAAGCTGTTAGCTAGCTCCAGCCTCCACCCGTACCGGGTGACGGTGGAAAAATAACACTGTGAGCATCTCAAGGACAGAGAAAGCTTTTTACCTTCATTCAGACTTGGGTGAGTCTGTCTCCTTTGTCACCTGCTGCTGTTTGCCCACTGCAGTAGTAGGGTGTGGGATTCCCCCTGCTCTCTGCTGTTCGCGTGGACCCTCCTTAAAAAGACAAGACAGCGCAGTTTTGCTGGTTGTTATCGTGCTTTGAAGGTATTTTTTGCCTGCGGAGAACACCTCTGAATTGCTTTGTGAGCCTGTAAAGAAATGAAACCAAGCCTGCCCTGCTCCCACTGATAGGAGGAATTCAAGCATCCACATAGGTGGCAAGCGTGGATGTACGGCCCCGCGTGTTTGATATTCAGGGCAGGAAGCTGGCGGGGAAAACCCAGCAAAGAATTCCTTGTATCGTTAATGCAAATATGCCTATGGTTCAGAAAAACCAAACAAATGAAACACTTGGCGCTGGGAGGGGAGGAAAAAGCAATCCCCAAACTACGTGCAACCTGCAATAAAAACACAGCTTCTGTTGTTTAAACAGACTTGGCTAAAAGTGCCAGGAGGAATACCATCTGCAGGGTGGAAGGGAACAAAGGATCTGACTCCAGGTAATGTAAGCCTTCAGTGAGCCAGGGAAGGCAACTGTATTGCAGGGGATGCTTCTGCATATCCCTCCTCGCCGTCCCCACGCTGCGTGCAGGGAGAGGCTATTTTTATTTATTTACAAAGAGCTGGAGGCCAGGAGTCTCCAGCCAGCAAGGATGTGCCCCAGCTGCGGCTCCTGTGCCCTTTGTGGAAGGACTGGGAGGCTGCGATCCATGTTCCTCGCTGGAAAACTTTCTTTTCATGTTACCTACTTGGAGAACGTTCTCATGTCCTCTCAGGTGGCTGAATGTCAGCGTGTCTGAAGATGGGGCGTTTCCACTGGTATCCAAATGGTGTAGTAGTCTCCTGTGCTTATTTTCTCGGGTTTTGTTTTGAGGTTTTATTTTACTATGTTCCTTGAGGGATGTGGTGATCCGCCTTTAAATCTAAGGGCAGATATTTGCTTCTGGGCCGGTGATGCTTTTATAGAGGCCGGGCAAAGACAACTTACATGGTTTTCTCTGGTACCTGGACATGATTAACTTTGGTTTGCCAGAACTTTATAGGGTCTCCCTAACTTCTAGTCTGGTGGCTGGTTTTTTTGGGGGGTGTATTTCTCTTCCTCCTTGTCTTTCAGCGCAGTGGTATTTCCTTAGATGAGTCACTCCACAGACAGCCAGTTATTTTTTCTGCAAGTAGCCTATATAGAACAAACTTTGTACTCTTAAGTACGAAGGGAAGCGTTCTTAGGGGAGACGAGCTCAATTTGTTTAACACTGTAATTCACTGTTAGAAATCTCTCTCTTTTGTCACAGGCAGAGTCACTGGATGCGTCAGCCTTTGATCTCAGCGGCTGATCTTCTGCGTGTAAGAAATTTCAGTAACACTTTAAATTATGTGTCTAAGATACCCATTACTACCATGTTGCGCTTAGATTTAGGAAGACTGTCGAGTAGTAGATAAATACTAGATGAGGCGCTTTTTAAAATAGTTTTATTATCCCAGTATTTTTCTCCGCGAGATGCTCTTAGGAAGTCGGAAGCTGCGTTTCCTCTCCTGCCATTTTAAAAAAATGCTCCACGAGCGTGAGTTTATGGTACTCTGCCTAATTTGATAGATGTTGATAAATGGCATGTCTTATAACCAGTGGCTTTGGAGCTAAGTGTGCTTCGTGGTTGGATTCAGGTTTGCTTCTTGCTCTGCAATTAATTCCTTAGGTGACCTTGAGCGTATTTCGTTTTACTGTATTCCAGAAATGAAGTACCTCCATTTAGAGATGAAAGTCTAAATGAAATCTCTGTTGGCAGCTGGGAGATCACCTGGTTGTGTGCAATGGGTTGCAAAACAGGGTTGCATTTCACCCTCCGGTAACGCGTTGTGCTCTGTTGTGTTATGCTGGAGTTAGATCTAGCCTTTTGCACTCGTCTGTCAGGCTCTTGCGCTAAGGAGGTTCACCTTGTTGCTTTTACACAGCTTCAGGTCCCTGTGCTTCACTTAACGGGATTGTCTGTCCAGGAGACAGCTTGGGGAAAATTTAAAGATGTGCTTTCTGCCTCCTGTGCTCTCGCTGTCGCCTACCTAGGAAAATCTATGGGAGAAAATCTCACAGGGTGCAGCGGGGAGTGCTTAGGAAACACATACCGAGACACTTAAATCTCCTCTGGAAGCGTCCACCTGAGTGCCAGCCGCATTTTAAAATCAAGCTTTAGATTGAGAGGCTTGAACTCCTCTTCTGTGCGTGCATAAGCTGGCAACGAGGTGGACCACCAAGATGATGAAGCAATATTGCCGTTTGAGGCATTAACCGAGTACCTCCAGAGCTGGGAGAGGCTGTGGCCAGTTTGGCAAGGCACAGCGCTCCACCTCGGAGCTCTTTGGGGACTTACTTTGGACTTGCCGTCAACTCCCCTCTCCCCGGCGCCCCAGACCTAGAGCCTTTGGGTCTGGTTCCTGCAGGCGACCCAAGAGAGCCAGGAGGAGCAGGGCAGCGCTGCGGGAGCAGCTGCCGCTCCCGAAGCCCTTCCGTCTGCATCCATGTCTCCAGCCATCCCACCCCTCTGCGCGTAGCGGCTGAACCCATTTAACAAACCGCAGCAGCAGAAGGGACCGGTCTCTGCTCCTTCACAAATCCGATGGCGTGACAAGAGAAAGCCAACATTTTCCCAGGGCTAACAGCCTGTAGCTGTTGCTAATAGCATAATTTCCAAGCTGGTGTTCTCTTTTGAAATCCTATGAGTGGGATAGGAAGGGTCAAATTTGGAGCTTTTAGCTACTTGACCTCACACTTTTATTTTAAAGAGACTGTGCTTGTGTTTTGTTAGCGGCCAACTGCAAGGGAGGGTGTTACAAGGCGGCACGCAGGAGCGTGTGCCTGCACCGCTGATACCTCACAAACAGATTTATAGTCACAGTGATGCTGGTTGCTGTTGTTTAACGGGTGACTAAGTCAGCTCTGAATATATTGACTTCAGTACAATGAAGTAAACTTATAAAAAGGTGGGTTGTTTTGTTAAATAGGAGCTCGTGCTCTGAGCACGTTGTATTTTTTTATCAGAGGAAGGTTGCATGTTTCTGTAGGCAGAGAGACAAACGTAGAAGGGAAAAAAGATTTTCCTCAGGTGGGCATTAAGAGCAAAGACACATTGATTGTTGGAAGCAGCGAGGTCTGGTTGGCCACCTACCTGCCTGGGACCTGTGGTTTTCCACCGGTCTTTGCCTTCTGCGTTGAGCTCTCCCCTTTTGCAGCATGGGCGTAGCAAAGCTTGCTTCCCTTTGAAGTGCTTGGAGAGCTGCAGGAGGGGGAAAAAAAAGAGTAGGTGCAAGAATCTCTTGCTGCGGATCGTTATTTGGTGTGTCTGGAAATGCATCGAGGGGGGATGCAAACCAGACCTTGAGACCTGGGAGCTGGTTAGGGGGTGTGACGAGCGTAACCGTGGCCAGGATGCCTGTAAGCATGGTTGCTCTTTAAAGTTCATTATGGACTTATTGCTATTCCTTGCAGCTAACACAGGGGAATAGCTGCTGGAGCTAGTAATATATCTGTGATAGTGAACTTTTTTTAAGTGCAGCCGCTGTACTGTGTCAAGACAGTGCTGCACAGTGCAGGTTAGCAGAGGTCCCTGTGAGGCACCGTAATGAAACACAGAACCTTTCACCCTTAGCCAAAGCTCCTGTAAATTGCAAACGGGGATTAAAATGGTAGCGAGAGCCCAGGGCCCTGTTCCTCATGGTGCAAAATACACGGCGAATTTTGCTCAAGCTGAATTGAAAAAAAAAACACGGTAAGAAAACAAGTGTTATGGGGCAAAGGGGCAAGTCTAATGAAACTAACTGTGACCGCGTTTCCCAAATTAAATCCAGAGCAGTTGGTTTGCAGAGAACTCCCTGGCCCTGGTTACTTTTTTTATTCTTATTAAATAAAGCAGTCGTGTAGTATCTGAAAGAATTGCAGAGATGGAGAATCGTTGGGAGGGGGGAGCGCAGGAGGAGGAGATCAAAATGGGTTTGTCAGTGCAAAAATCGCATAGTGCACGACAAAGAGACAGGGAGAAGCAGATCGCACGGGGGAAAATGAGACTGAGAAACAGCGAAGGTGTCAAAGCAGGTTTGTCGCTGACGGAGCCAACTGGAAGTGAAAGTGTCACGGAGAACTAGAGGCAGATCGAGACTGTCAGGGAGATTTAATTTGTCTGAGGACTGAAAACACTCATGGCCCCGTTATGATTGGAGCAGACAGCAGGAACGTGGATGCTGGAGATGGTGGAGGTACCCGATGAAGTGCCCAGCTTGGGAAGATCTTGTGCGGCCCCACCGTTGTGTTGCCAATCGTGATGGCCAACGTTCCCTTGGGCTCTCCTGGGAAGGGTTGTGCCCTCTGGGCAGCTTGAGGGTCTTTCAGTACATTTCCCAACCAACGCTTGTTTGAAGCCTCAAAAAACCATCTTCCATTGAAGTGAGTAGGAGTTGGGGGAAGACTGGTGGCACGTGAGTGACTAGTGGCCATCTCTGTCTGGAGTTTGACTGGGTGGCGGAGGGGGAGCGGTGTCCCGCACCACGGGGTTGCCCTCCTCCCTGCCTCCACTTGCAGGCAAATTCCCTTTTAATATTCCTCCCAGATCCTTTTAATATGACAGCCAGGGGAGGCTGCTGTGCTTTATTGCCACCATGTTAATGAAAAGGCCATTGTAACCGAGCCTCTTTTTGTGACTTGAAGATGGATTTCCTCTTAAGGCGAGTAACATGAGCCACCCTTATACTGCATGTAGATAAGAAATGGTGAAAGATGGCTGGGGCTGGAGCATATTTTGCTGGGCGGCTGCCATTCTTCTGCCTGACAACTTGTTGTTTAAAATCCCAAAGACATCCTCCTCTTGTCAAGCGGTGGTATGGGTGGCGCAGGTAGGGCTTTTTGAGAGCTTCATCGCGAGCTGGGGAGGGCCACAAGCGGCGGGAGGCTGGGCTTCTGCTTCCCATCCCGGTGCCCTGCCAGGGAGGGGATGCTGCGGAGGAGATGCTGATGCCAGAGCGTGTCTCAGCATGGTGCTGGGGAGCCCCGGGTTGCTGCCCCTCACATCTGCTGGAAAGCCATGGCTGTGATCACACATGCTAATTAAAGCTCTCCTGCCTCTTTCCACCCGAATCTGGGCGCTGGGGCAGCTCTCTCGCTAGAGTTTACGGCAATTTTTCCTCTCCAGCTTTTCCAATATGGTTTTCTTGTCTTCTGGCTCTTCCAACATACATCTGAAGCGTCCCAGACCACTGGGCACATAATACTCGGATGGGGACCTTTAGGTGGTATTTTGCAGTGGAAGCAGAAAAGAAGCAGCTAGTTGCTGTGTGCACCAGCGCACTCCTTCCCTTTTAATGCCGTGGAGAGGAGCTTCAAAAAGATGCAGGGCAATGATGCTGAGGCAGCATTTATACAAATGAAGGGTCAGTCGAGGAAGACTCCGAGTGTTACGCGTCTCCCAGGTTTCAGTATAAGGTGGCAAGTTTGGGGTCACGGTGCAATCGAGTGCAGGGCAGAGGCTCGAAGTAGCTGAAGCGGCGTTGAGTGCGACGGAGCTGTGTCTGCTGAGAGTGTGGCCCCTTACTACTGAATTTGATGCATCTTTTTCATTTTTGCACATTTCTGCTGCAGAAAAGCTGGGTTTAAAAAACAGGGAGGGGAAAAGTTTCCTATCTGCTTTAAATTAAAATAAATCCAGAGCAGAGAAGGCCTTTTGTAAGGTCTGCTGAGTTAATGGATTCATAATGACTTTTAAAGCTTCACTTGGGTAAGAAATACTGTTCATTTCATAATTGCATATAAATATACTTTCTCATAATCCAGGACAGCATAGCAAAAGGAAATCTACTGGCTTAATTATAAATCTTTTTATTAGCTGGAACCCCGCTGGAATAAAAAAAAGCCACATATTGTTTTTTATCTAAGAGGAAAAGCATGGGGAAAGGGGAGGGGGGTGTCTCTGAAATGAGTTATGAGGAATTAAACAGGAAAGAAAACAACTCGGCGTGCTGAGGGCTGTAGGGTAGCAATGCAGCTACCGAGGGCTTACGCGAGCACTTCTCTCTCTATCGATCTGCGGGCATTCAGCATGCCTACCCTGGGTTCCCCGGGTGTTTGGAGCTAGCACAGAAGATCAATTCAATATCCAGTCGGTGGCTTCTCAAACATGTATTTTTTATCACTTTGACCTACCACGACCCCAGCTGAAGCAGATTTGTCTCCTTAGCTCCCGTCCACCTTGCCGGCACAGGCAGATTTCTCTTTTAAAGCTGGGTCCTGAGGGCTGGAGCAGAAAGCTGAGGTGGAGGAGTGTCCGGGACCCTGTGCGGTGTTTTGGGTAGCCGGGGAAGAAAGCGGATGCCTCCGGTGATGTGCTTTGCTTCGGAAGGGAGGTGCCACATGTGTGCTGTGTATGGGACTGACCGTGAGCGGAGGGATGCTGGGGATGGCTGGGACCCCTTGCTTGCTCTGGGAAGGAGTGGGGATGAAGTCCAGGCACTCGGGGGGCAGTTGCCCCCGGTGCAGAGCTCCGGCATCGGAAACCATCTCCGCACGCCTGCAGTTCCTGCGTGCTGGCTGTGCGAGGCTGAAGGATTGGGCTGCTGTGCCCACGCAAACAGTCCATCCATCATGCCCTGCTCCCCTGTTCCAGGGGAGCGCAGCACCCAAATGTTGCTTTTAAAAACAAAAAGGAAACTAATTAAGCTCTTAAAGGTTGAGCAGCCCATTTGCACCTGATGGAGACTAACGAGGCTACCTCTGTGCCCAGGAAACCTGGCGCTCTTCTCTTGCTCCCAGGCGGCCACTTGCAATTACAGGCGTGCTGCAAACCCCCGGCAGTGCCAGGCACCTGCCCGCTGCTTCCTCTGTTTGCAGAGCCGGCGCGGCCGCGCTGTGCCTGGCATCCACCTGCTTGGCAAATGTGACGGCAGCGGGCCCTGGGCATCTCTATAAATGCTCCTCGCCGTGCTCGTGCAGCCCTGCTGTCCCACTGCTCTCCTCCAAACTGGTTTCCCCCAGCCCAGGGGACTTGCAGCGATGATGGGTGTTTCACGCCGCCTTTTCGTAGACTGAGAAGGCAACTCTTTACCGCCTGCTCGTGGGCTGGTAAGCACTGGGTTTTTCTCATGCACCTCATGGACAGGCATTTCTCTGGTTTAAAGGACCATGACCGGTTGTATAAGGCTTGGTTTTCTCCTTGCAAAATATGAAATTCTCATCTAAACTGGCCAGCTTGTGACTCCTGACTTTTTCCCGTCCTCTGGCTGCATTTGGGGAGAGCGTGGGATTTAGTTTAGACAACTTTAATCTGCATAACCAAAGGGAAGCACAAGAGCCTCCTGCTAGCCCTCATCTTCTTTTTCCACTCCTGAATTTGGGTGCTGGAGTCCTCTGAGTTGTGTTTAAGGTGAAATACAACTGGAAGGTGTGAAATCTGAGAGGCTACAGGTAATTTCAGCTGAAAGAATATGTAAACCTCTCCCCCTGTCTGGATATAACTCAGTTCTTCTGGAGGATTTAAAATACCAGGATGGCTGGGCAGATAATTTCCCTGCTTATTTTGCTTTGTATGTTGAGAGATCTGATGTTAATTCATCCCTTCTTAGGGGAACCTGGGAATATCTTATCTAAGCTAAATCATCAACAGTTTTGGCTAGATCTTCCCTGGGTCCTGTACGTATTGATGGAGGTGGGAGGGAAAGAAAGCTACAGCAAAACCAGAGAATTAAAGAAAAGCAAAGCAGACCAGGACAGTAATTTGCTTTTGGATTTTTTTTTTCATGTTTTGAAAAGGAAATGGGGGGAGGGGGGAGGAAATAATCTCTTCTCCTACCCTTTCCTCCAGACCATGGAATTAAATCTATAACTATTAGAGAAACATTTCGACCCAGACATCTTTTTTCTCTCTGCTCTTTCTCTGTATTCAAAAGCCTCCAAAGTGTCAGCATGTTTCCATGCAGGCGAGATGTGCATAGCATCTAAACAACATAATGTCAGTGTGGTAGAGAAAATTCCCACTGAGGGCCCTGCAGGTCAAAGCAAGCTAATGTATGATGCCCTCCCTTGCACTATTGAGCATGAGTTGTGCTGATAAGGCTCCGTACGCTCTGTCTATTAAATCTTGTCTACTGTATAAGCAACGCAGGCGCGGAGTTATTAATTTATTTTTCCTGCCTTCCTCCCCCCTTAAATTGTCATCCTCAAGCAAAGGGACCTGCTCAGCCATGGGAACTGGTGGTAGCCATCCTATTTGTTTTTATTTTGTTTTTATTCTATTTTTTTTTCGCTCTGCGTGACACTGGTAACTTGTGTCTGGTTGCTTTATGTGCTGCTGTGACTTAGCTCTAGGGCCTGTCCTCACGTCGCGCCGAGCGGTCCCTCTCTTCCCCGCTGTCAAGGGTGCGAGGTGAGTGCCGGATCCCCTTCGGCTCCTTTGGAAAGTGGCCATGGTAAGCGGCTGATATTTCACCTCTGTCTGAAGCTTTTGATGTGCAAGATTTTTTGGAAGAGAGCTGCTCGGTTGTGGAGTTGCTGCCCCTTATTTTGCAATTGTCCTGTGCTGACGGGGTACCCAGTCGCTGTTTTTCACACTGCTGCTGCTCAGCGCAGACATTTTGGTGCCCTTTCCCCATCTTCCGAGTCTTTTCTTATCCCAGCCTTGGGGCTGCCTGGTCCAGTGACGAATGCATCCTCTCCTGGATTGCAACAGAAATGCTTTCAGCTCCAGCCCGAGCCCCGTTGCAAAAGGCTGGCTCATTAACCACGTTTGCACCAGCTTGCTCAGCAAGGAGGGAGAACTGAGAAAGCTGCTAACGTGGGGCTTTTGTAGGAAACTGTTGGAGCCTCTTAGAAAAGAGGCCTTGGGGACTCATCTGCTGCCGATGTTGCAGGGAGTGAGTTGGCTGTGGATCTGCTTTTAAATGTAAACAGGCGCACAAGTCCAGCGCCGTGGGCCTCGGCGTGCCCGCTGCAACTTGCCGAGCCCGTGGGGTGCTCTGGGAGCAGAAGGGTCGGTGGCCACAGGGAACTTGCAGGTTTTTGGGTGGGAAAGGTTAAGAGCAGGAGAAGAGGGACCTCTTTTCCATATTTCCAGATGAAGGACCTGCCGTTCCCTGGGCAAAGAGGAGGATGACTCTGCAGGTGAGAGATTTTCGCTGCCTGCACTGTGGGGATAAGGACGTGTCTTAGTGGAGTGACGGAGGGAGCCTGTGTCGCGGAGAAAGAGCAAAAGAAACAGGGGAAGGCAGCCAGATAGACACCTTTAATCTTTCACATTAACTGAGTCTTTTTGCCTGTGGATTTGGGGAAAGCAGCTGGCTCCTGTAGAGCCAGGCTGGCGAATGAAAAAAGGGATGACGGGAGATCTCTGATGCTGAGAGTGGATAATGCTTGTAGGGGAGAGTGTTGGGGTGGGGACGAGCAGTGTGGGGGAAATCGCCGACATCTGCTCTCCCGCTCAGCCTTCACACTGATCCCTCCTCGAATCTGACAATCCGCTCCCCCTAATCCTTAAATCCCACCGATCTGCTGCAGCCACCCGCCCTAACGCTTCATCTCGGTGCAATCTGCCTGCCTGCCCGAGTGCTAGCTGGATGTCCCTGCAGCAGGGCGAGGGAGGCAGCTGCTTCGCATGACACAGCCCAAATGAGACACTGGCCTTGTTGTCGAGCACTGATGACTTTCCCCACCTGGCTGATAGAGTCAGAGACATGAATTAATCCAACAAGCATCGGATGCTGTGAGGAGTAACTCCCAATGGCTGCCTGAAAGCAGTGGGGTTCAGCTGGTTTTAGGGTAGCGAGTCGTCAGCCTGCAAATCCAGCCTTCGGACCGCGTTTCTCTGGTCTCCCTCTGGTAACCACAAAACGTTTTAGTCAAACCATGGGGAAGCCTTTTCCCTGGGGGGCTGGTGGTCCAAACACTGTGCCAGGGCTTGACCTTCTGCAGGTCTCGACCCAGGTTTGCATCACTTCACCTTTGCCGTCTCAATTACGATATGGTTATTGCTGATGTGCCTTTTTTAGTGGGCAATGCTGCTTTCTCCTTTGGGAAATGTCAGTCTCGAAATCCAAACTTTGTGTAGAGACAAAGAGTCTGCAGGAGGCCTTTGTCCTCGGGCACAGGGGCATGCCGTGGGGATGCTGGAGGCTTGTCTTCACGCCCCGCAGCGGGCTGAGCAGGAGAGTAACACAGCTTTCTTGCTTGGGAAGAGAGTACCGTTACCCGGAGGAAAGAGGCATATTTGCTGCAAGGTGGTTTCCATCCCAAGGAAATGAACATATGTAATTTCTTGTGAAGTTCTAAGCTTTTTCATTTTCAAATGCAGGTGTGCCAGTCTTTGGGGCTTGCTTAGGTTCCTCGCGACAGTACTTGGAAGCCGCTGAGCAACTCATAGGCTGATGCAGCAGTGCTCAGTGACGGGCTGATTATACATATATTTGCCAGTCTTCTTTCCTAAGGAAACAAGAGGCCTTTTGGGAGGAGGAAAAAGCCTTCAACTGTCTTTCCATTGAAACCTGTTGGCATGCAAAACGTGCCGAGATGCCACCCGTCATCTCTTTAGCACCTTGTCAATGACTGAGACCGCATAGCCAACTGAACTGGCTATTACAAAATATCTTATCGGCTATTTTTTACATTATATCCAGGTTTTTTAGGTGTGATTTTTCCTAAGATTTTCTCCCCCTCTGTGCTCCCCAAATCAGCTGACTTTGCAGTGCTTGACACAAAAAAAAGGGATTGGAAAAATACTGTGCAGAGAAGCCTCTCTTAAGCCTTTCATGACTACTGGAAGCGTGTCCCCGTGCCAAAGAAAGATGGCTGCGCTGTCTCTGGGAGCGAAACTAATGTTCGTTCCCATTGCTTGTGGACATGTTTATGGCGTTTTAAGCTGGCAGCAGTTCTACTGTTGGGGAAGCACGTAGATGTAGCCTGTCTTGGCCCCTATAAAGGTGTGATCTGGCACCAGTGGAAACCTTTGTGTGCTCTGAGAGTTAAATTGATCCTGTCCAGCGCCACGAGCAAAGTGCTCCTGGATTGCGTTGGCTCGCCAGATGGAGCAAAGCGGGGTTTGCTTTTCTGGGGGCCACGTCCTAGCCGCTTGCTGGCATCCTCTTGCATGTGCAGTATGATTTATTGCTGCGGCAAGAGCTGGGAAAAACACGCCCCAGAGCTGATGGTCATTAACTCAGGACATCCTGCACCACAGGTGTCCCGTAGATCCTTGGCTAGCAGGCTGACATCTAGGGATGTGTCACTAATTATTCTAATTACTGTTGCCCAGGACTGCCAAGGTCATCTCTCAGTTGTAGTTCCAGGCTTTGCTGTTCAGGCACAGCCCTGCCAGTTTAGTGGGAGTGATTTAAACGACACTCAAAGACTGCAGGCAGTCAGATGGGATGGGGAGGGAGAGAAAAAATACGGTCCACGCGTTGCAGAACTGTGCTACCGCAATGCCAAAACTTGGCACTTGCATAACGATGCTCCTGTGGTCTCCAACAGCTTCCTTGGGAAGGAGTAGAGGAACTAAAGAGACTTTAGAGCTGAGACTGACCACACTCACGCTCGCTGTTGGGGTGGCTGTGCCGTGCCCCCAGCTCACAGATAGCCAGGCAGGCAGAGGCAGAAACAACTCAGAAATAACAGAAGTGCTGGCTGGCTTCCCAGCCTTCGAGCCAGAGGAAAGATGTCCCCGAGGTGGGTGGCAGGAGCTCGGCGACAAAGATTGCGTTAAGTGCCGAGGGTGGATGCTTACCTCTGTAACCTTGTACCTTGCCTGCTCAAAACATTGGTCAAGACGGAGACGGGCGCACCGGAGCCTGGGCTGCAGGTTCGGCTTGCAGGCGGGGAAGCGGTGAGCGACTGGCTCTGCCCAGCCTGAGCCCGTGGGCTGGGAGCGCTTGCACGGCACGCTGCCTTGCGCTCGCTCCTCGGAGGTGTCTGGGGAACAGATGACTCTGGTAGTTTTCGAGGGCGGGGAAAGAAATATCATTGACACCAGAATCTTTCCCGATTTGGCTGTCTGGTTTAAATAAATCATGTTTACAGACATTACCTTGTCTGTACTTTGCTCGGCTTTGGCTGTGTAGCAGCAAGGCTGTAGGTTCTTGCCAAGTCTGGGGAAATCTGAGTCAGTCTTCGTTAAGAGGAGTTATGTGGAGTGGGATTATCTCATCCCCACCAGTATTTCTGATACGCTTGAAAAGGGGAAAAGACAAGAGGTACCTTTTCCTCTCTCTTCCTTGCCAACAAAAAACTGAGGCTCCTTCTTGCTCTGTTGTAGCTAAATTAGCTTAAGCCTTTCTTTTTGTTTAGGTAACCTTCTCTTATTTTAAACCTATACCCAGCAAACTGGATTCATTACTTATTAATTTACAAAGTGGTAAATTTCAAAGCTGTCATGATGCTGAAGTCATGTTCACTTTAGTTATTCTGCATAATTAATTACAAAGTAATAATTTGTACATCATGATATTTTCATTCCAACATGAAAGCGAAAGAGTCGGAGCCGTAACAGCCTCGGGCACGAAAGAGGGAAGGAGGAGGCATACAGATGTGCCTCCACTGAGGGGAATCTCAATTCAGCCTCGCCGGCCACAGCGTTTTGGGGAGGCTCTCCTTCCTTCTCCGTCCTCTCCTCTGTGCCCGGAGGTAGCTCTCCGCGAAGGCCAGCATCGCTGTGGGCAGGCGTGAAGGTTCCCCTTTCCCAACCCTTCCCTTGCACCCTGGCACAGCTGGTTTGTGCAACGTTGCTGTTTAACCTGCTGCTGCTAACGACTTGGCGCGCTTTGCGGAGAGCTTGCCCTCTCCTCGGGGCGGTGAGGTACCGAATGGCTGACCCTGCTCCAGGACGTCCCCGCACCTGCAGTACCGCTGCTGCGACCTGGACCTCCGGGACCCTCCGGAGACAGCGCTACGTGCTGGCAAAGGAGAGCAGGGCAAGCGGTGGGCGGGAGGCTCGGATGGAGGGGGCATGAGTGTTGCAGAGCACCGTCATTTTATCCAGGATGCTGAAAAATAAATGTTGGTTTGGATGGGAAGTAATGCCAGTGTCGGAGGAGCTCCACAGGGAGCAAACCCCATGATTTTATTGATTTGTTCTTCTGATGCTCTTTTTGTTTATAATCAAAAGGAGAAATGGATTGTGTCTGAAACTGCCTAAGACCTGAGCCCTAAGACGCTGAATGCATGTATATAAACACGGCTCCAAGGATGGAGCAAGCGCTGTTTCCCCTTTGTGCAAACCCATTTCTGTTAGCCCACGCTGAGGGTGCTCGTGGTCTTCCTTTCTCCCGACGTTGCTTTGGAAGGGGGTTGATCACATTTCCAAACTTTTCATCCATGAGTATTAAAAACTTTTAAATGACAGCTGAGAGGACTGGACTCGCCCGACCTATGGAGCTCGGGCTTTGGGTAAAACTTCAAGAGATCCTAGCAAAACTCCCAGTAAGCTCAGTGGCATTGATTTTGCTCCAGACGTAATGAGCCTTAGCAGCTCTGTCAGTTGCGCATCTTTGATCTCCATTTTACTACTAGTTTCCTTATCTCTCCAAAAAGCTCTGACTTTTGGTTCCCTGTCAGTTGATGCCTCTGATTTTTAGGTATTCCTGAGACAAGCGTGCTGGTTTCTGAATTGTGTCTGCCTCTGTCCCGCTCCTTCAGGAGACTTCTGTTGTTATCCCCCGATCCAGTTCCCCTTTGCAGACCTGGATGTTTTCCTGCCTCCCCATGTTGATGCTGTTGATCGGTGAGGTCCTGGACATGAAGTCACCTCCAGGTGACGAGGCTCTGAAGCCCCTTCAGGCAATGTTGAAGGGAGAATGTGCAAAGGAGGACTCGTACAATGTGCATGATTACAGTCCCTTAACCCTGGGTGCAAAATTTGGACGTGCAACTATAGGAAACACCGTGCACGTTCAAGGGCAGTCCGTGCTTGCATTTAATTGCCTGGCAAGCAGTGAGGATGGATCACTTTGGACTCCAAGCTTCACGTGGGAAGCCACCTTCGGTCCGGTGTCACCATCCCACCAGCCAGATCTGCAGTGGATGGTAGGTCACTTGTGTTTTATTGCGTGTGTCTGCCGTGTGCCTGGTGGGAGCCCTCCTCCGCAGAGAAGCAACACAGTCTCCGACGGAAAGGGTAAGATCATAAATCTCCCACGGCTGAATCAATCCTTCGTTGTTGGAATTGGCTCCGTCGGGAGTGTCACTTACCAATCCTATCATGGAAAAAATATTCCTTCTGACAAGTCTAATTCGTTAATTGTGGTTGATGATGTCACGTGCAATTGCAACAGCAAGTGGCGAAGGGGATGTGAACAGCGAACGTTGCGAGGATTTCTCAACCGCCGCGCGCTTCGTGTCCTTCAACGTAGCCGGTTTTGACATCCCATTAGCAGCGAATTGCATTCCTACAGATACAGTAAAGGCTTTTCAACCCTCTGGAAACAGGGCTGCAATTTTTATGAAGTCTGCCTATGTTTATTTTGTGAGAAAACAAAAACAAGATATTGAAAGCAAACAGCTTTCAAAAATTGAGTGGTGTAACGGTAAACTTGTAATTTGGGAACGGTTGTTATATTTACCATTGCAAAGATCAATCTATAGCTTTTGTGAGCTGGTTATTTTGCCCAGTCTGGAGAACTTATTTTAATCACTGGAAGCTAATCTCATTTCCAAGCCTGAAAATGGTCCCAAACATTGAAATTATATGTTAATATACAGAGATTGACAAAAGGAAGCTGGTTGTATCGACTTGGAATTAATGAAGCAATTCAGCGATGAACAATAACGCTGGCAGGAGGTGTTAAGGAGAATTGTTGCAGTTGTTAAATTTTGGCACCGAGAGGCCTCATTGCTCTGAGGAGATGGTCAGATCACAGCAAAATGAAAATTACCTAGGAACTTCGGAGTTATTTAGCCTGAGTCATTTCACAGGAGGAAACAGGAAAATGCTGGTGGAGGGACTCCTGTTTATCCACACGTGCTTTACTACATTGATGAGGGAAGAGTCCTGTCTGCATTTACATGAAATATTAGAAATAACATGCTCCTCATTTAGGCCGGGCTGTACCGCGCTGCAGGCTGTGCTGATTAGCTACATCTTACTCTGCGTTACAGCAAAGACAACTCCCGGGCAGGATGGCCCTAGCAGTTACTCATCGTTTGCAGCTATGGGTTTGCACGTCCTGCGATGAGGCACCTGCAAAGCAAAGGTGTACGTTTAGCAGCTGGTTGCAGACCATGCACAGACGGCAGCGAGACCCCGCACAATTTTGCAGGGCGGCTGAAGACTTTGCTTTTGCTGTGGATTTTCCCTTTTTGTGGGACGCTCGTTAACCCAAGTTGGTTTTGGGCTGCTCGCATGCAGTACGCAGGCTGGTTTTCGTTTTGGCTTGGCGCAAAGTGGTGCATGTTTTGTTTTGGCTGCCGACAGCAGGAAAGGATCAGATTTGTAAACAGCTCTGTGAGGCTTGGTGGTCAGCAGTGCGAGGGCTTGGAAGTGCCTCAACCAGGCTTTGATTCTTTGACTGGTGATCAAGATCAGCCGAGAGACACAAAGCGTAAAGCTTCATGTCAGTAGAAAAGGAAAACTTGCTAAGAAATAGAGTTTCTGTTCTTTTGACGAAAATTCTCAAGTAAGAGTGTACAGAAAGATGCCAAGATGTGTTGCTGCTGTTAACATCTCAAGTCTTTGAACTCATACATGCAATACTTGAGAGACCAATTTGAAGAAACTGAATTCAAGGCACAGCAAAAATGCTTTAGAAGCTGCTTACTGACAGTGATAAACATGTGAAACAGGGAAGTAGCTGCCCAAAGGATTTTGAAGTAGCTGCTAGTGAAACTGTTCCTTCAAGGAAGCCAAAGTTGAAAGTTGAAGCATGTTTACCAATTATTGACTTGTTGATTGATGGCTTAGTAAGACGAATGAGACGTGAAAATATCAACACCGGTTTCCTTACGGAAGAGGGAGATTCTGCACGCCGCTGCAAAAGCAGAGCAGGACCATCAGTGGGAGACGCGCTCCTCTTTTTCTCAGCACCGTGGCTGGAAAACACGTCTTGTTTGCGAATGCGCATCCTCCTGAGCGTCTCGGGAGCAGAGGAGTCGATGTCCCCGTGCAGGCTTTTTGCTCATCAGTCTTCAACTTCAAATGGGATTTCGCGTTCCCTGGCGTTAACGCGTGCTTCAAGGCTTTTCTTGTCTGGTAGCAAACCGCATGCGCTACTTCCATGCGTGTTTAGACTTGCAGCGTGCAGTTTTGGGTATGCAGAAGATTGGCAGAAGTTTTCTTTTTTTCTTCCCCTTCCCTTTGCAGGAGGAAGGCTAGGACTGTTTCTGTGTCCCGCTGGTGCTTGGTTTTTCCTGGAGCACTAAGTATTAGCGATAGACCTTTTTTGAGGTAAAACGCAGAGCTCTTTGAAATTACAGCCTGTTCTGTTTTGGTAGCTGGTTGAAGGTCCCAAGAAGGGGAAGATCTGTTTTTGTTGGGTATTAAATATAGGTGGTTTATTTTCACCAAAGCAAAGTGAAGCTTCTTGTTGATCTGTCTTGAGTATACTGCAAACAAAATGTTTATTTTTTCAATCTCAAAGTAACTAAGATTGTGGACTTGTATTTTTCCTTGCAATAAAAGGCAAAAATGCTGAATGCTGACGGTTGAAAATACTTCCATTTCACGATCTGAAGATGTTCTCAGAATGTAGCTCAGGTTTGCAAAATTACTTCAAGCCCCCTCTCTGCCTTTTTTAATTTGCCAGCCCCCCTCAAAGACCTGAGCTCTGTGAAAAGGTCAGTTTGGGGCAGCAGTGCTTTGAATTTCAGGCTGAAACAAATTCAAAATCTCCATGTGAAAGTCGCTATCAGGGTCCTGATGTCCTCCTTTATCGCTGTGCTATGCATGTGGATCTTGCAAATGTCTCTGCGTTCCCTTGATATAAGGTAGCATTATCGTGCTTTTAATGACGGAAAATAATTTGTCTGGGGTTACAGAGTGAATCTATGACTCAGGTAGGACTTCAGTTCAGAGCAGCTGTGTTCAAGCCTTGGGTTTTAACTACAAGACCATCCTTCTGCCCTGAGAATTAAGCTAATTTGGGATCAGTGATGTAATGTGGGTTTAAGGTCTACTGTAAGGTGTGATTTTGGTGCAAGGCTTGAGATGGCATTGAAACTCCAACCAGGGCGTGTTCCCAAGTACTGGTGTGCTCTTTGGGTGCCGCAGCGTCTGCGGCCAGGAGCAGCGACTCTGCTTCTTGAAAAATTGATGTTCTGCACTTTGCTTTGGTATCTGAAAACTCAGCAGGCAGGAGATATGGATGTCACCAAGATAAAATGCCGCATTAAATGTAGATCCGTGCCACTGTAGATGTTCTACAAGGCGCAGACGTACGGCCTGCGAGACGGATGGCTTGCATTGTTTTATTACAATGAGCATTTCTGGTCCTACCAGGCTATCCGTTCAGAGGGTATGACAGTGCCCTCTGAAAGGCAAGCTGGTAATTAGTTACAGGCACAGAAGAGCCTGTAAAAAGGGGGAAAATATGCTCTTAAAGCCAGCCCTGACATTGGGTGCGTAAAAACCAGCCCCACAGCTTGCTGGTATCAGGCGCAAGCAGTCCAAAAATTGCTTACCCAGTGTGCCGGTGAAATGTGGTGCCTCTTGGATGGATCCGTTACAATGGATTTCTGTTAACTCAGAACCTTTTGCCAAATCGCTGGCAAAGGGCCGGCGTCTCACCCCTATTAGTCCCTCAGGTGGGTTCTGTTGTCTCTTGTCTACCATCAAACTTGAAATGGCCTTACCTTTTTTTTAGTACAAAAAAAATAAACAAAACGGGGCGGGGGGGGGGGAGTGCCATTAGGGAAAAGGAAGAAGTCTTGGAAAACTCCAGGGACTGACAGTGAGGATTAGAAATGGATACAGGTAGGCAGCAAGAAGTGGTGGAGTCCAAGGTAAGGACAGAGGCTGCTGGAAACGGGATGTTTTTATTTGCGGTGCCTGTTTGGCGAGATGGGGAGGGAGGAAACACATTATTTTTCTTCTCTGCAGAAGTTCGCATGTTTAATAACAGCGAGGCACTGACGTACTTGAGCCAAACCCCCAAGCGTTGATGTTCTCAGGGCATGCCTGTGTGGTTTTGGAGCGGCACATCTTCTGTACATCTTGTATGGTACACAGAGGGAGTGTTAGGTGGTTTTGGAGTGCAGACCGTTTCCACAGCAATCTCTATTTTTGGGTCAGAATTTGTGCTGGCCTCCAAAATCTCCTTTGCTGTCCAGTCTGCTTGCTCATAAATCAGTCCTGAGAGACGCTCTGTTCCCCGCAGGCAGCCCTAGCACAAGATCTGAGCCGTCTTGGAGCTTTTTTGCTCTTTCACTGTGATATTCAGTACCCCGTTCTCTGAGCCTTTTCCTGCCTTTATTTTCAAGTACGTAGGCACGATATTGGGCAAGTGTCTTAGCCAGCCTAAAAGGAAGAGGTAGTGGATAGGAGGTAAAGCTTTTAGGTGTCCTGGGGATAAAATATAGCGGCTTATCAAAATATCTCACTCCCTGGCTAAATAGTTCAGGATTTTGCTGCCTTTTTGACAAAACAAAGCCCAACTTGTCACTGTTTTCTTTCTGATGATTCTTTTTTGGGGGGAAGAAAACCAATCCTTTTCTTTAGCGAAAAGCCTGCTTTTCAGTCAAAGCCTGTTTTTCAGCAGAAAATGGTAGAGAATTGATCATCCCTATCGAAAACCTGCCTCTGCAGCTTTCTGTCACCGAGGCTCAAGTGCACACGAAGCAGCGATTGCCCTTCTGTGCTCCCTCAGCCGCTCCAGTGAGATCTCGCGTGCTCCAGGCAGGCACATCCACAGCCGAGCGTAATCCATGTCTCTGCAGGCAGGGGTGATAAATCCCCCCGGTGTCGGGCTGTAATAACTTTGGGTGTTGCTGGAGGGTCTTCTGCTGTCCGAAGGGGGAATAGGGTTTGGGCTGGGTGCGGTGAGGAGCTCTAATTATTTGTCAGAGAAGAATCCAACCTTCTCTACTCCTTAATTAGGCTGTCCAGAAGCTGGGATTAAAGACTTTATGTTATTGGCTGAAGAAAAATAAAGATGGTTTAACATGACTTCATCAAGCAACCTTCAGCAGCATCTGTTACACTGCCCCAAATCCTGCGTGCGTTTTGAACCCCTGGCCCTGAAGCACGGCAGTGAGTTAGTACTTAGAGATTCCTCCTGGACATTTATTCTGAGCGCTGAAGTTGATGGCCGTGAACCTGACTACTGGGGATGCTTTTTCTGTGTCTGGCTAATCGGTTTGATAGACTGTCTGTCATTTCTTTTTATTTATTTGTATTTAGGAGAGGGGAAATTTGTTGCGTGGACTCTGTTGGACAGCTGCACGCTGAAAACAGCATCTGGCTTGGACCTTGCGGGCTTCCAGCAGCCTAAAATAAACCAAGGGCTGTTTAGTACGCAGGGGGGGTATGAAGCAAAGCAAAAAGGGTGAGGGGTTTTCCTGTCCCAGCCCAGGCACTGCTGCGTGTTCAGTGTGGGTCACGCTAAGTGGGAAACTTAGTGGGGTTTCTGGAGAAAGCGTTCTGCGGGCAAACCCAGAGAGCCAGTGACTTATCCCCCAAGAGCTGAGGCTTGGAAAACAAGTCTCCTGACTTGGGGTCTAGGTGAGGTTATACCATCTCGAGCGAAACCAAGCTTTCTGCTGCAGGCAAACAGCCCTCGACTGCGAAAATGCCCGACGGTCGTGCGGTGGGATGGCATCCTGGAGTGGGCACGTGGTGGATTTATCCTGCTGCTTCCAAACGGCCGTTGTTCACGGAAAGGCTTTTATTGTGAATGCCAAGGTGGCTTTTTATATATTGGATTTTTAGAACAGGATGGTCATAAATGGTTAAGTTACAGTGGGGTGAACTGGTGGTTTTCTTTCTCGCAGTGATTTGCAGGCTACAGTCAGGGCAAAAGGAGAAAAGCCTCTTCTTGTAGCATAGTAATAATAAATAGGAAGCAAGTGTCTAGAGATGTTCAGCATGTTACTGTGCTCCTTAAAATACATACTCCTTGAAGTCCGCCAGGCGTTTTGTTCTACAAAGCATATGGTTTAACAGATAAAATGATTTCTGACCTGGAGACCTGAACTGACAACTTTGGAGACAAACAAAAACCAGGATGGCTCCATCTGTCAGGGCTGTTTCATCTCCGTGCTGCTTACTGACATTTATGTGTTTGCATCAGGAAACTGCTTCAGTGCCCCTTTCCTTCCCTTCCCCAGAAGTCAGTCAGCATCCATCCTCACGTGTCTTGGCTTGGTGCGTGCGGTCAACTCCAGGCTTCTGGCCATGACCTCTTCTTTGAAGGGCTTTGCCACCTCTGTGACTTGCTGCTTTAGTGGTCGCTTGCTGAGGGGATGAGCTGGTTGCTGGATTCGGTCTGAAGCATTGAGCAGGATCTCTTTCCAACCTCTCTGGGGATCAGGAGCTTGCCATAAGACTTAGCAAGTCAAGTTAGCTCCGTCTCAGCCTTGATACCAAGGGGTAATTCATACACGTCGCTCTGTGGCATATTCTTTTGGATAACAAAAGCTTTGGGTGCTGGCCCTTGTGCTCTGCTTCCATTTCAGTTTGTCGTGTGTGTGCTTCTAAATCCAAGATCCGCTCTTGGCTTTCTGGCAGTGGTGTGTTTGATAGGACTATCAGGCCATATACCCATCGAGTGCAGAAATTTCCTGTAATACCTCCTGTCTCGTGCAAGAGTCGAGTATCCCTTGCAGAGGCGCTTGCTGGACTGATTACTTGTATCCCTGTTGAACCCAGAGGCTGAATGATGGTCTAGAAAGCCTAGCTGGCCGCCTCTCGCAGCCTACAGTCCTTCGTCAGCCTCTTCGTGGTCACTGCATTCAGGCCTTGGTTGCAGCAGGGAGGGGTAGTGTCCAAAATTGGGTAGTGCCCAAAATTGCTTATCTGCCTCCATTCCCTTGGGAGAGAGCAGAGCTCCCTGGGACCAGGCTTCGTACGTCCACGCCAGCTGGGGTAGTAAGGGTGGCTTTACCTCTGGAGAAGGAGGCTGGAAGACAGGGCAATGAGATCGGAGGTGTTCCACATACACATATATATGCCTCCATGTGCTTTCTCGGTGGGGCCGTACCTGGAGATGGGTAGCAAGGGGTGGGTGCTGCCAGCACTGTGAGGCTTTGGGTGATGAACTTCTCCCATGCTGCCTCTTAGAAAAAACTTTGACGACTTCTTCCTTCTCGTCTCGTTGTTCTCTCAATACCCCCCACCTCTCTGTGTACGTTCAGTGGTAGAACAGATGATGGCTTAGGAGAGGGGGATTATTTCTGTTCTTACCAGCAAATACATACCCATGTAGTTATTTAAAGCTGAAACTGAAAAGCCAGTCGCATCTGAGAACAGAAGCTCTGCTAAGAAGTTTTAAGCAAACATTATTAGATATGACCTCTTATTTATGAACGACTTTGCAACCGCAAGTCTGTTACCCTGTTATTGCCTCAGCGAAAGAGCTATTTTCCCAGTCATAATATCCCCGCCAGCAATCACTCTGATTAGAGTTTAGGATGATGCAGTAAATATACGAAAGCTCAATTTAACCAACGGCACAGAAGCAAATAATAATAAGTTGGGGCCTTTGGCCATAAAAATGCAGACGTTTACCTTGAATGTTGACTTAAACCATTTCAATTTTGTGCCAAATGAGGCTTGAAATGTATCACCCAATGTACAGCGTCCAACCAATAAAAATTGCCTTAAATATTGTACCTTCCTGCTGGCAGCGCGCTGCAGAAGTTAAACATCTCTTTCTTTGTTGGGGCTCTCTGGAAGCAATGCAATAACCGATGGTTTGTGTGTGTTTGTTTACTTTGGGATCTTGGAGCCAACTGTGAATACTCAGCGGTGCCGCGGAGGCTTTCTGCCGTCACCTGGGCTGTGTGGCAAAGTAAAGCTTTGGTGTCTTTCTCCTCCTGCCTGCAATTTTAGGTTGAAGGAGCGGGATACGATGAAGGAGTACGGATAGATAAAGCAAAGCCGACGAAATCTTCATCTCTTCGCTTTACTGAGCTTCCTGATTCATTAGCAGGGCTGATTATCCAGTTCCTTGGCTTTAATCTCTAATTAAACACCACCGCAGACAGCATGTTTGTGCCAAGCTGAACATAAGTGGCCTCTTCTTAATAAATGTGTAACTATGGTCTCCGTACTGTTAACTAGAACTGAGACAGCCTGAAGTTCCCGGGGAAGGGTAATTGTCAGAGAGACTTGCTTCCCCCTCGCCCCCTTTAAATGCGCAGTAGTTGACCGTTAGGCTGTCAGTATCTTTTAAATGGTAATTCCTTAAATCAAAAGCATTTAAAAAAAAAACCAAAACAAAACGGAGGGGAGGCCTCTGTATGTGACTATCGGGCAGCAAGGTAGTAATTAATCTGTCTGGAGAAGAGTCCGGGAGCTGGGGGTGTTATCTTTTGTTTCCAGCTCTCGGTGTTTCCTCGGCAGGCTCTCTGTGGGGACCGCAGGATGCTCGAGCGGGTGCTAATTCCCGACTGCACTGAAACGTTTTGTTGTCCCGACAGCGGGTTAAAGATGTTTAGCGCTATTTGAATTTCTGTTCTGGTTTTGGGTCAAGCCTGTGTTTGGATGGTCCATGTGGGAAAATTATGTGGGGGAAGAAGTGAGGGCATGTGCGTTAGGGTGGAATAACTATTATATGTTACGTTATTCTGCTGCTTCTCCTAAGAACTGCTGGTTTAGCAGCAAACAGCTTTGCAATGGGCTAGACAGGATCACACCATCTCTGGAAGGGCAGCAACATCTAAATGTCTCAGACTTGATTGCAAAAGCACAGTTGATTACACCTCACCCCTGCACACGTACAGGCATTTTCTTTAACCTCTTCTAGCACACTGCCTAAAATAAGAGCAACTTCTTTACAGAAGAAGCACAAAGGGGACAGCGGTTTGCAGCTGGTGCGTTGACACTCACGCGTGACACAGGCCTAAACCAGTGCCGCGGTTTTGCTTACAAAGTCTGGGACTGGCTGGAAAGGTTTTGGATAAAATTCAGAGAAGCTGAGGGATGAGGATGCACGTGCGGGTCGAGGCTGCATCCACGTGAAGCAGCGTGCGCTGGAAAGCTCTACAGTGTGTACAGCTGTGCCTGCCTATCCATGTGGGCTGTTTTCCTCCGTATTTTTTTGCTCTTGCCTCTTAAATACCTGCTTCCTTTCCCTTTCGATAATCTCTAAAGTTGGGCTTGGGCAGGGGACGGGACCAGACCCCCTGAATCCCTCAGGGCCAGGGGCTGGGGTCTAGGTGGAGAACGGGGGATTGCAGCTGCAGAGCAAACAGACAAGAGGGTATTTTCTCCCTCCTTACTGTGAACCTGCTCCTTTAAAGTCACGGGGACTTTTCTTTCTCCGCACCCCTGGGGCGGCGGTTCAGCTGTGGAGGCTGCAGCAGATGGAGAGGCTGCGCCCGTCGCTGGAGGCATTGCTATAAATTCCCTGGGCCCGGGAGGTCGATGCCGTGCGGGGGACACCCCTTTCTGGCGCTTGGCGGGGGGACCGGGCTCCAGGTCCAGCCCCTTGCTGCCTTCGTGGTGAAACGTGGGCCCGGATGGGGCGACGCTCTGGCTTCTGCAGCTCCCAGAGATGCTCTGTACGAGTGCCCATACCTGCAGCTGAAGGGGCCGGCTGAGCCTGTGCCCCTCAAATTTAGATGAGTCGGTGTGAGGTGAGATCACCCTGCCCGTTTGAGCGCAGTGTGGTACCTCTCGGGCGTTGGGTTTCTAAGGGGTGGGCTTTTTTTTTTTTTTAAAAAAAAGCAATCTCAAGCTTCCCCTCAGCACCACCTTTTTTTTCCCCTGAGCAGATGTGAAGATCGTGCTTTTGTCAGCTTTCCTCCTGCTCAAAAAGGGGAAGAAGAATTTGAAAAGAATATTAAATTCAGGAAGGGTGCGCAGAAGGGATGGGAGCAAGTTTTCCTATCGCACATCAGAGCCGCGTGTCCCACATTCCCCTCCTTGAGGCAGATCCTTTGCCTTGATTTATCTTCTTTACCTTTTTCTTTTCTTCTGTCATGACTCCTGGAATAATTAGTTACTAGCAACTCTGTGTATGTGGTTTTAAAGGCATCTTTTATATCAGCAGCATGGGTTCCCTTTGCCACAGCTCTTTGCAGTGGCTCATCCCCTTGAAGATACGCAATCAATACTTCTCCTGAACCCACTGATATACTTGGCCATCACTTAAATATCATTACAGGAAAGTTTTCAACGAGATCACTGCACATTATACTTTAAAGTTTGACTTTAAAAGAATGTCTGGGCTTTGCTAAAAGGCATTAGTAATGGGATTCTCTATCTTTGAGCTTAATTTATTCTGAAGAGAAAAAGGCCATTATCTTAAATCTTTTTTTCCCCTTTTCCTCCTCTTACAAAAAAGAAAAAAGGAAAAAGCAGGCCTCTGAAGTCCAGTACTTACGGCAAAATCATTGTTTAATTGCTTACTCTTTTAACCCTTTGGAGGAAGGCGAGGTTGGGGAGAGGTGGGAGCCAACTGCATTTTGGTGTCACGTCTCCTGTTGCTCCACAAACAATGCCGGGTTGGTGTATTTTCCATCCCCTCTTTCTCTCAACCCGCTTTGCTCCAGCGTTAGCAGGTTGTGGGCTCATCTTCAGCGAGAAAACTGGAGACATTTACGTTGCGCAGTGTTGTAGCTTTGCTGTGGGTGTGCCACAACTAAGCCAGAAGGACAGATAGCAAAATCCTGGGTTTTCTCAGTGTTAGCCACCAACTACAGGACGAGAACCTCCATCTGAAAGACGTCCTTGTGACAGACGAATCCTCCTTTGCAGAGTTCTCGTTAGCTATGCCAGAAATCAGACCAGAGGTGAGTACTTGTCCATGGATGTATTTTATGTGCAGAGGCTGTTGGGAAGAGCTGCTGGGTTCTGGAGGACTTGATTTCCATCAATACCACCAGAGCAGAGTGCTTCTGAACCTCCTGTTACTAAGGCTCAGCCAACCCTGAATTTTTTGGTGTGTCCGAAGCCTGTGTTGTGCTTGTGCTTCAAAATTGAGCAAAAAGCCTTACCTTGGGTTTAATTCCACCTGAGGGTAGGTCTTGCCTTGGATGAAAGCATGCACAACCCCTTGGGTTAGGCCAGAAACATAAGCCAAGCTCAGCTTTCAGCAGCAGGAGTAGGGGTTTGGGGTTTTTTTGTGAGACTGAGGAGCAAAACCCAGGAAAGCTTTTTTAATTGAGAGCAAACTGTGGTTCCCCAGAGCGCTGGGATGCGAGCCTTCATTCACGTTAGTGAACTTAACTGGGAAATCTGTGGGGCACTGGAGTAGAGAGGAGCAGAGGCTGTGCCCCAGGGCTTGGGAAGTGTGTTAACTCCAGATGTCCTGCATCTTGGGTTGTGACTTTCCCATTTCACTTGAATTGGTTTCTGCTTTCTGGGGCCCTTCGGGGTGGAGGCAGGACTCTCTACCCCCTAGAGCTGTAGCTGCTGGTGCCTGAGTTATCATACGAGTGAAGGATCAATTATACATTAGAGACCTGGTAATGATGAGAATTAAATGAGCTTTTGCTGAAGTGTGCCGTGCTTCTGTTCACCTTCAAATAGAAACTGCTCCAAAGAGCACCAACATCTGCACAAATAATCTGTCTTCTGGAAAGCCATTGATCTCCTGTTTACATACGGGAGTGCTCTCCCGTTGTCTCTCCAGGGACGATGAGCTCTGCATGCAAGAATGCAGGATACGATGGTTTTCCAAAGGACCGTGCCTGGTATGTGCACATCACCAGTAGGTCCTGTTACGGGGAGTGTGGAGGCAGCAGGGTCCTGTGCCCAGGGCTCAACCTCCTTCTAGGCTGTCAAGGCTTTGCCGTGTAGCGGCGTGGAACATCTATACGTAGGGATGCTCCAGCTGCTCCTTCACAGATCTGTAGGGAGTTGCCAGCTTTTGCCAAAGGTGCAAAATGGTGTTTCTCGTGAAGCGCTGCTTGATGGACCCAGGAACCTGCCTCCCAGGACCGATGCTCTGAACACCTTTTGTGTGGGTATTCGTCTGTTATTCCTTCGTTCTCCAGCACTTGGGTTCAGTCAACCAAGCTGGCTTTGGCGTTGTGCTTGTCCTAGGCCTGGATGGTTTTAAACGAGGCCTTAACTTTGGCCATAACCCAAGGGTGTGTTGAGTCATTCGAAGTTTCTAGTGCTTTGGATGTTTTGTCATGGTCTTGGTCCTAAGCAGGACTTAAACCTAGGTCTCCTGACTTAAACAAGTGTCACTGGGCATCTGCAGCATAACCTTTAATTTCTGCAGCCTGTATAGATTGATGTAGAGTCCTCGTGACAATCCAGCCCAGTGGTTAAAGCAGCGTCAGGTACTTTTCTTCTGCTGTTTGAATCCCTTTGACTCAGTTTCTCCCTACGGTAAAGCTGTATTAATGACGCTTACCTATTTCAATGCAGTTCTGAAGGTTAATTTATTTTTTCCAAAGCACTTAGCAAACATTAAGTGTTACATAAATCTCAAGTATTATTATCCACAAGATGCATTGATTTGCAGAGTGCGGTCATATTGTCTGGATTTCTTTTTTCCTTTAAAAATTTCAATCCATTAGAAAGAGGAAAAAAAAACCCAACCAAACCCATAGCTCTTATACAAGACCAAATAGTTACATAAACAAAGAGCACAAAATGTCTAATCGATGATAAGGCAAATGAGGCCAATCGCGTATCAGCTCCAGCCTCCGCGTACGGTTCGCATGGGCCGCACCGGAGAGTCGGGGCTTGCTAGGATCCGCGCCGCTGGGCACGGGTGCGGTGCTGAGCGCGCTGCAGTGTGATGTTTTCCCACTTTTTCCTCATTTCCATGCACCGTAGGCTACCCTGTGCTGCCTCCAGTTGCCCTTGCTTATTAAAAGGAGTGGCTCATGCGTCATTGGGAAAATCAAATTCTTCCAGCAGCAAGCAGTATTATTTACACGCCTATGCCGTTGTTATCTCTCTCGGGACAGGGCAATACAGACCGGCGTTTTGGGGGTACTGAATGCAACCGCAGGGAATAAATCATCAGGGAGCAGCGGCGAAGAGCAGGGTTGCTCCTACAGCTCCTCGATGATGCTGTGATTTACCCTATCGGGAACAGCAGGACAGGAGAGATAACTGAATGCTTTCTGTTAGGGTGGGGGAACTGACAGCACGGTGGGATCTTATTTTTTGGCTGAGTGGCAACGTAATGGCAAACGTTGTGTTTTTTCTCCATTTTTACTTGGAAAGCTGAGATGGAGTAAGCAGAGACTATCTACTTTTTAGCCTCTTCAGAGCCATGAAAGGTGTCACCTCCCCAGCTCCAAATCAATCATAACTCTTAGACTCATCGATTTACAGACAGCATGAAACCACCTGCTCCCTACATCCCCAGGTTATTCTCTTTTTGTGAGAAATTCTGAATTTTGCATTAGTGCGAGGTAGCAACAGGCAGGACAATTGTAACCAGGGGCTGAGCCGAGTGAGTTGCACCTACCTCGACCTGCTCCTGTGGCTTGCAGAGCCCAGCTCTGGTGTTCCCAAGTGCTCACGTCTGGGCTTGAGACCAAGCAAACGTGTTTCATACAAGCCTATAAAATCATAAGTCAGCGAGACAGGAGTTGCCGACGCTGGGGGAACCAGCTCTTGCCGGTGGTCTCTAGTCTGGTGTTGATGGTTTGAGTGTTGGGTCTTCCTTGGGGCAGCGTCGTGCCAGCTCCTGCTTAACCCTCTTAGCCTGCTTGTTTTCACTGGAGAAAGGGGATGTGTGGTGGTTGCACCAGGCTCTTGGGCTTCTCTGCCCTGGCTTCTCTCATGTGTTAAGTGCTTGAATTTTGCCATGGTGCACCAATTTCCAACACAAGGAAAAGTGAAGATGCTGTTGCTTTTCAACGAGCCAAAAAGCACGTTTTTGTTTTTTTTAATTTTGTTTGCTACTGGATGGGATTTGTGTTTGCAGAAGTGCTTTGACATTCTAGGCAGATGGACCCGACAGAAGTGCAAAGCGCCGTTGTTCTCCAACGGCAAGATGTGAAAGCTGAAGATGCACTTGTAACAAACTTCCCCCAAATCTGAAGCGTGCCGCGGGTTTCGAAGCCGATCTGCTCGGCGCCTCTGCTCTTCAGAAGAGTGGTCCTTCTGAGGCAGTAGATTACAGCGGTGAGTGTGCGCTGCTGAATGGGATCTCTCTCCTGCAGTACATGCTTTCATTGTCCCAACCACGTTTTGGTATTTGCCATAAGCCATGCACTCTTATGAAAAACCATTTGCAAGATAAGTAAAGGAAAATGTAATCCCTGAGTGGAATGAAGGGTGCTTTGAAATGAATGGGGGATAATCCTTTTGTTGTCTGTTACAAATGCACTTTATTTCTGCATTATCTGAGCATGAGAATAGACTGTTCGCTCAGCCAACAAATCCACTGCAGCACCCTTCCCCAACGCGTCAAACCCACGTGGCAGGCGGCAGAGCAGCCTCTGAACTTCCTTAGGTTGGCGGCTTGCAAAAAGGTTTCTTTTGAATTTCAAAATCCTGCTGGCGTGATTATTTTGGCGCTTGCAATGTGCAGGGTCTTGGCTTAAGTCACGCTAAAAGACGTAGGTTGAGATTCACAAAGCGGTCTGAGGGATTTAGCTGTCTACCTGCCCTTGGTTTTCTATCAAGATGGATAGGGAAATCTGCCTAAATTGCTTTTAAAATCACAAAGCCCAATCTCTGCCCCAGGGAGCTTGTAGTCAGGGTAGAAGAATTTCTTCCTTCTGCTTTCAGCGTGTTTTCCTTTCTCTTGCTGGCAAATTTCTCCGAGCAGGTTCAAGCCCATTGACTTATGCAAGGAGATGCTTCCAGCTTTGGCAGAGCGTGGACTTCTTGACCCGCGGTGGACAGCAGCCAGGCGTGATCCATCCGGCCACACCGGCAGAAAGTAAAGCTCAGAGCTTAAAAGCTAAATGCTGCATAGTCTTGAACGGTAGCAGCTATTTTCAGCTGACGTTAAAGTCCTTTAGTTACTGCAGGCATTGATTCTTGGGGCCTGTAAAATGAGTCACAGCATGGCTTCTCCTTGTTTTTTTAGCAAGTAACCCAAGTTCAGTAGATATGTCATGAGATATATTTGTTCACTCTGATTTTATTGCCTGCCGTACCCAGCCTCCAGCCAGCAATTCAAAGCTTCCTTACACTCTCCCTCCCTCCTGGTTCAATGCATAGCTTCCCGTTGTGTTTCCATGGCGTGTCGAAGACAGGATGCAGAGTTTTTGTTTTGGTTTTCCTTGAGGAAACTCCTTGGAAGCGAGGTCTGTCCTGGGTTGAATGGTGTTGCACAGCTTGGAACCCGGGCAGTGTCTTTTCCCGGGTAAATTGCCAGCAGTGACGCTCGATGCTCCAAAGCATGAGAGATCATGGGGTCCCATCAGAGCCCCGCTGTGCGGGGACCATCGCGGTTTTCCCAAATCGACAGGTCCAAGCCTGGAGCTCCCGGCAGTCCCACAGCCTTTACTGTGGATGGTATCAGTCTTGGAATAATCCAGTTGCTTTTAGTAAAACAATTATAGCTGGTAGAATTTGTCTTTGCAGGCATAGTAATTAGGGGAGAATAGGAAATTAATTAAAAAGCTAATTATAAAGCCCCTGAATGTTGTTTTCGAATCTTTAAATGAATTTACTTTTGCTAAATGCCACCTTTTCTGATTTATTCAGCTCTGGTGGTGGGAGTAGGTGGGGAAACTGAGGGAAACAAAACATCAATTCCTGCCGCGGTGTGATGCCGTGCGGTCTTCTAAGGAGATTATGCCATATATGATGGAAAAGACACAGGAACAGCACTAAGCTGACTGTAAGCCTGTTGTCTTCCAGCTTTTTCCATTACGAAGCACAAAGCAAATTCAAGTTTTCTGCCTCCTGGAGTCTCATGCCATTCTAATCTAAAGCTAATCCCTTCAAACAAGCATGCCGTCTGCCCTTGGAGCAGGTTTGTCATGGGGTCTTGCTTTCTGGGGAGCTACGAAGCACTGCAATTAATCTGGGTGTTTCGGTGGCTTCTTCTAGACCACGTTGCGCTCGGCAGCAATTTAAGCCAAGTGTCCACCGGTAAATGGTAGAAACTACCCAGGGAAAACATGTGATGTTCCCATGCATAGCAAATGTATTCATTAGCATCAAAGCTATCACGCAGAATACCAAAATGACCTTGCAGTCATTAGAAGCTAGGTGTGTTATGACTTAAGTTTAGAGGGACTTGCGTTACAATGTAAAATCTAATTAGTGTTACCTCTACTAATTGCTACATGTTGTTGAGGTATATAAAAATAAATGCGTGATTGATGCCAGGTACCATCAATGCTAAGGCCAGCCCCCGTTTTTAAACAGGAAGAGAAATTTACTGCGATAATGAGTAGCAGTTAATTTAGTTACCCTCGTTGGCACCTCGTTACTGCATCTCTTGTGGTCTCCCTGAATGCAAAGGAGGTTTTCGCGTGTGGGATGTGACCGAGGGGTTTGCCGGTGCCCCTCGTAAGGCTGAGTCGGGCGGCTGGAGGCTGTGGGTAGAAGCAGCGGAGGGAGCTGGTGGGGAAGTTTTAGCAGTAGGTGGTGGTGGAGGATTTGCCAAGAAGCTGGTCCAAGTGCCTCGCGCAAGGCTGCGGCCGTGGGTTTGGGGTCAGAGCCTTCACCTGTGCTGCCGACGTGAAGTAAAGGGAAACGCTGAGGTCTTTATCCCCAAGTGCCTGCGTGTCTTCTCCCCAAAGCTAAAACTTCTGTTCTTGGGGCTGAAGGTCTTGGTATGAGGTCTCTACGAATAAGCTGAGAGTAAGTGATGGGTTGACCAAGGAATAGTTTCTCCAGGGGGCTGTGCTCCGTGGAGGCGATGGCTGTATTTTCATGTCTACAGGTAATCAATTACTGTTTTAATAAAGAGAACAGTTTTGTCTTCCACCTGCCTGGCTGGTGAACAGTACGTGTAAAGCAAGGCAAGCTTGGAGTTGAGTGACCAGACCCAAGAGTGAAGGTGTCGGACAGAGCTGGTGTGACCAGGATAGTGCCTCCATGTGCCGGTAGTTTTGTTTCTACCCTAACTACGAGCAACGGGCTGGATGGGCTCTGACGTTGAGGGGAGCAACTGTGAGTGTGTTAGAAACGAAACAGCAACCAAGCTTCCTATTGGCAATGGCTGCGCGTACCTGAGTTGCTGACTGCTGAACGCTTTTGCTTCTCAGCTTCACAACACTTCTGTTGCCCCGCTGCCTTGGTGGGGTTTTCTAGGTTTTTTGTTTGTGGGGTTTTTTTGCAATAACTGGGTTAGGAAAAATTGAACTGCTGATAATTAAAATGAAATGTTTGTTCTATGTGGTCTCTAGTCCTAGGAAGTCATCATCAGAGCCAGACAGCGATATTTTGATATTCTAGACTTATTTTTTTGATATCTGGAGGGAAGTTACAAAGCAGGGAAGGATGGCAGGCCTAGCAGTTTTATAATCGCTCTTTCTAATGTGCAGTATCATGGGATGCCTCTTAGATGTCTCCACGGTGGCTTCTGTGTGCTTCAAACACGTGTGCTGTTAAATGCAGAAACCAGCTACTGAATTAATGAATGCGGCTTCAAAGGACCCTCCCCCCTTTCCCGAGCTGGAGATCTGAAGGCGATCTCGGAGTGGGTGACATGCCTTTGAAAATTATGCAGCGCAAACAATAAACCTCATTAAATAAAGTCAGCAAAAGCAGCACAGAAATCCAACGTGGAGAACGGACACGGGGGGACCGATGTGGGGCTTCCTAACCAGGTCCAAGGCGGGCAGTAGCAAAAAATACGTGCGTGCCTCGTTGGGAGCTGGGAGCAGAGCAGAGTTCCCATCGCTGTCGGGTTGTAGCATTCCCTCCGAGGAGCTTCTGGGTGCAGAAGTCAAGCAGAGGGAGCCTGGGTGTGATGCCAGCGAGCCTGTTGTCGCAGGCTGACTCCAGCAGTGCCTGGGCAGCTCTGCCGGTGGAGGGGTTTGGATGGGTTTCTTGTCTCCTGTCCACTGAGAAGAGTTGGGCAATGCAAGGTGGAGCTGCTTACCTGCTCCTTTTTCGTGTTGGTGGTGGCGTGGGGAGGGTTTTTCTAAGCAGGATGAAATCAGCGCCTTGACGGTCTGCGGTCTCACTTGTACCTGAATGTCTGTTAAAGTCTGGTGCACCTCTAACATGACGAGCGCTCAGCTCCACCACCGCCATCTCCAAAGAGGACCCACCCTCCTGTCGGGCATGGGGCCAGCTTGGCCGCCCCAATGCTTTGCCCGTTCTGAAATGAGGATTAATGAGTTCTTCCATCTGATACTTGTTTGAGATTTGCCATTTGGGTTCATTTTAAGCTAATTTTATTCTCCACGTCGCTGGCAATTTATGCAGCAAATGCAATTATTAGAGATGAACGCCTGCCACAGCTGAAGGCTAGAAGTGCCACTTCCTTGGATGCGTGAGGAGCGGAGAGCTGGGGAATTGGGGCGGGGGGGAGGGAAAAAGAATATTAGAAAAATAATCTTTCCCCACAATATTCTCAGAGCTGATACGCACACCTTCATAAAAAAGTAATTTAATTTTCCCAGTGCAGCACGAAAAGGAGATCTAATTATCCACTTCTAAATTGCTTTCTTAATTTTTCAAAACACGGCTTTTTGTTTATGCCTTTCCCTGAGCCCTGCTTAGAGGCTGCCGTGGAGCTCACCTCCATATGGAGGTCAGCGATAAAGCCACCTGGAATTTCTCCGGATAGCAGGTGTCGGAGCTCCTAACGCGCCACGTGGGCCTTTTGTCTGCGGTAACGGCGCTTCTCCGCACAAGACGTCCTCCACGCGACGGTGCAAAAGGCAGGGCCGCGCAGGTAATTTGGGAAGCAGCCCCGGAGCTTGGCTGGGGACGTGCGTCAAACTCGCAGCGATTATTTTCTCGAGGTTTGCGGGGGTTTTGCTGCCTCAAAGCTCCGCGCTTTTGCTGGTTTCTGCATTTCTGGGTCTCGCTCGGAAGCGTTTGTATGTCCTCGCGGTCTGTTGTGCATCAGTATCAAAGACCGTAATCCTCTGTAATGAAATTTCTGGTGTCTCCTAGAGAATCCCGCAGGTGCTGCCTTTTAGGCTGTTTATTTACCGTGTATCTGGACAATACTTTCCGCCGAGTCCCCAAAGGCCTGTGCTTCTGCAGGAAGCTCTTGTAAAAATCATCAGCCGGTGTTAGAGCAAAGAGAAGCGTTTGGGAAAAAAAAAAACCACCTTGGTTTTGATCATATTGCATAGTGCCCCTCTCCACGCTTCATGTATTCTTCACATGGATTTCCCTAAAGTTCAGCGAACAGGCTTGCCTTCTGAATTTAAAATGATGTACACGCACACCTTCTCTAATATTTATAGCGTAAATGCTAAGCTGTACTTTAGTGATTATCATGAGTTTCTGAAAAACAGATTTCAGATGTTGGAGATGACATGACACCTTCAATTATTTATCGCTAACTGTTTTCAAACTGCTGGCTACAATTTGTTGGTGTTAAGGTATTCAGAGGCTCACAAATAGTTCAGATGTATGTTGTCCATGTTTTGAGCTTTTTTTTTGCATTGCATCCCGCTGTCAAACTCTCCCTCTGTGCGCTCCCCTGCGTTGCTGGGACTGGGCAATAGGTTTTGCACAGAAAGCCACAGGGATGGGGTTTTTTATTCCCTGTTTGTCTCACTGCTGTGCTGGCGGGTTTTAAATTTTTTTTTTTTCCCCCCAATTTTTTTCCCAACTTTTAATAGCAACGAACCAGAGGTTTTTAGGTTAGCTTGGATCGTACCAGTTCGGATGTGGCTGGTTGCAACAGGGGATGCGCAGCTGTAGGGTCGGAGTCGGTCCCCGCCGCCTGCAGCCGGACGCGCGCGGGCCGGGGGCTACGTGGGCCTGAGCTGTCAGCTGCCTGCGAAGCTCGCCTGCAGAGCCTGCCTGTTCAATAACGCTCTAATTAACCACCGCAAACTTCAGAGGCCCCAGCTAACTGTAATTGAGAGATCAACAGAGGCTGCAATGAAGTTAGATGTGCATACTAATTACTGAATTATCTAATACCTGCTTTTGAGAGCAGCACCAAAATATAAATACCTTTTGCATTGTAAGGCCCTTGCTGTAAGGAATGCAAGCTCTTGCGCGAGGGAGAGATGAAGTGCCTTGTCAGACAGATCTTAGATCCCTTTTAGTGTCTGCGGCTTCCTAGAGGCGGCTGCAAGACCTCATTTGACAAATCTCTATCCTTTATTTTTAGTCAGGGTATTGAGGCTGTCATGTTGCAGGCTCAACCTGCAAGGAGCCAATTAAGAAGTATTCCAAACATTAAATCAGATGCTCCCAAGGTGGTGGTGAAGATGATGATGATGACGTACTCCGCAAGGCCCCGGTGAATTCTCTCGGCACTGCAAGTTTCATGTCAGTGTCCAAATGACACTCGATTCACTTCCAGCTCCCAAAGCCTCTTGGAGGAGGGGGAAAAAAAGTAAAAAAAAAAAAAATCAGGATTAATTTTTCAGCTGCTGAAGTGACACATACAAAGGTTAGATATCCCAGACGTTAGTGCAGTGGTCTACTGGAGGTCTGTTGCCAATCATTCTTGGCGTGGGGAGGTGAAAGAAGTGAGGGGAGAGAAAAAGCTGCTTCTTTTCTCCCATTATTCCATTCCGCTTTTTTTAATAGTGATCTAAGGTGCGATTTCCACATCATCAGCTCAATCAGCCATCACCATCAGCACTCTGAAGGCAATAATTTTCTGCTAAGCAATTTTGTCATCATGCTGGAAGGAAAATGAAACCAGCGTCTCAGTGCTTTGTCCAACTTGGAATCAGCACGTGGCACAGTTCACCATCTCCCCCTCAACAAGTGGTTATTCGCTTTTTTCCCTCTGCTGAGGATTAAGCCACTTACCATGGAAAACACTTGAGCTTTGCTGTTCCCCCCCCCCCCCCCCCTTTTTTTTTTGAGTATCATATTTACTCAAGTGTCATAAGACTCGTCGGCTGTTTTGATGGTTTCAAGTAGTATTGTTTAGGTTTGTTACAGAGCTGGTTGCATCCTTTGCTGTTGACGACCAACGATTCCATCCCTCCTGAAAGGCAGGAGCTCTTGTGAAGCCTCCTGCTCTTGATACGATGCTTTTAGTCATCGCTGTTGTGATGCACAAAGCCTGGAAATCCAAAACTCTTGAGTGCGTTTGAGCCAAAGCCAGGTAGGTGAGCGGGTCGGCAGGGTGAATTTTCTTGCACGGCTGCGTGTTTGCAGAGCAAACAACCTCTTCTTTGGAGTCTCATCTTAAACAAGATGATGTTGACCTCTGGGAAAGGCAGAGATGACTTGCCCATTGCTGCCTTGTCCCAACGACTCTCTCCTCTTGCTTCTGATCAGACGGCCTCGCCTGGATCCATGCAAGGCGTCTCCAGCATTTAGGAGAAGGGGGTGGTCAGAAACTCCTCTCTCGCTCCTCTTATCAGAAGCAAACCTGGGATTATTGACTGCTTGTGATGCTAAACTTCCCATACGCCGGCCTCAGCCTACTGCTTACTTTGAAAATCTTTTTGTAACCGCAGTTGCCAAGCAACTGTCAGCTGTATTTCTAAGATGCTTGCTGCCTTCAAGATGTTGGGACCCAAATGCTGCCGTTACGCTCTCCAAGATTACCGCTTTCCTCCGGCAGCGGGCTTTGTGAAGGCCAGGTAGCTTGCTTCCGATTTTGTCCTTGTCTCCGCTCGCTTTATTAGCGTGCCTCGCAAAGCTCTCTGTCCGCTTACCCCATTGATTATCGTGCTGGTTAGGCTCCAGGGGGGTGCCTGGCTCTCCCCGTGCGTCCTTCCAGCACGTGCTTTGACACCTGGCGTGGTACTGAGAGCATGAGCTGGAAATCCAGGTGTTGCCCCTTGTAACCAGTAAAAGCATTCCAGTTGTGTTGTATTTTTTCCCCTCTTACGGAAAAAAAAATTGAATTTTTGGTAGGAGTGAAGATCAGAATCAAAATAAAAGCAAAGGTGGGTGTATTGTGCTCTGGAGTTGGTGCCTCGTGGCCGGTGCGGCTGGGCGTGCTGTTGGTGCGCTGGAGGCTTCGGCCAGGCTCCGGTCCTCGCACGGGAAGGCAGGTGCTCCGGGGTGTGTTTGCGGCAGCGGGAGCCTTGTAGCATCTCTCCCATGGTCTGCGCAGAATGAGAGGGCCAAGGGGAAATTAGAAGCCCATCAAACTTTGCCTGCAGAAGTGCTTATTAACAGACTCCCTCCGTACATGGATATGCATGGTTTATTTCATTTTAGTGCCAGCCTCTTCCATTTGGGTTAATAAAAGAAATATCCGTTCTATTAGGTGCATTACAGTGACAAAGCACCAAGGGAGAGGGAAGCTGCGTGCTTGTCAGCCGCCTGAGTATCGGGCTGTCAGTTGTGCCATCAAGCCTTCCTGCTTATTTGCAATTTTATTTTCAGATGTGATTGACATCTGGAGGCTCTGACATTCTCGGCACAAACATACAGCCTGTTATTATGCTTGCATTAACATTTTGATAAACACACAGTGCAGCATTGAAAAAGTAATTACATGTCATCACATCTCTGCCTCATCAAAGAAAACTTTGCTGTGTAATTGCTCCAAGATTTACCCAGGTACAATGCGCTGCTTCCCGTAAAGGCTCCTTTCTATTGAAGAGTTTACATTCACCTTTTAAGATGCACAATATCTTTTCCCCATGGGGCTTTCTTGGGCTAAAATAAACTTGGCGATATAATTTAGCTTTCCATAAATACGCTTGGATATTAGAGTGCGGTACTCTTTGCATAATAGTTATTTAATGCTTGATGTAAATATGCTGTGTATTATATGGGCTAAGCTCTCAAGGTAAGTTTTTGACGACCGGGAGAAATAGCGCATTGTTACATTGGTTTCTGCATTAGCAGAAGGGCCCTTTTGCACTTATATTTATATCAGTACTTCTCACAATGACATCTAATTTTACAATAAAGTGAGCCTAGCTGAAGCGCCTCGCTGCAGATTCTAAAATATTGGCTATTTCCTCACTTGTAAAGGACTTTTCTGATGTGTCTCTGAAAGAGGTATTATATGGAAGAATACAAATAATTCCAAGGGTTTTTTTTTTTTTTCCCCCTCCTTTCCTTCAGAGTCAAGTAAGGAAGAGAAAACCTCATTGATGTTCAGTCAATAAATCTTGCAAGATAGACACTGAGAGACCTGAATAAAAGGTAGACGGAAAGAAAAAAATGTATGATGATAAAACAGGTGAAAGTGGTCAATCGGACAATTGCTAGGCACGGAGCGTTTTCAGGTTGTTTTATTTAAGATGCTACGTGCTGGCCGAGTCGGACTGCTCCTTGCTGGGTAGCCTGGCTAATAATACCAGCCTGTTCCTGCTGCTGGCTGCTGGGATTTTATTCCCTTTTCTCAGTTAGTGCCTGTCTGGACTCTAGAATTACAAGTTCTAAGTTGCGGCCCCGGTTCTGGCGGGGTAATGTGCTTACCCCGGGTATTTCAAGCCAGCAGGCAACGTGTTGAATATTTTGTCTGTGCATTTTAATCCGTACAATTGCAAGCTTCCTTTGCTGTCTGTGGCTTGCTGGAGGAGGTGTGGGGGCTCGTGCGTCGCAAAGCGGTTGGTCTAGTGCCTCTCCTGGAGAGGAGAATAATTCTCAGGGTTGTTCATGAAAGGAGCTTTATCAACAAATCCTTTGAGATGCCTTTTTCTCTCTTACTATAGCAGCAAGGAAAATGAGTGAGGAATGGCCTTAACAGTCATTTCTTCCCATCTTCTGTGCTCTGCCTTTCATTGGGGTTTCTGTTTCCAAAGGAAAACGTCCCCCTTCCTTCTGCAGGAACAAGTTTTCTCTGCTTTCTTCTGGAGATGTGAGGGGAATGATGTCTAAAGCTTTTCCTTCTTGGCTAGCCTGTCTCCAAGAGGGTCTGAGCCCATCGCTGCCACGTAGGGTGGGAATTGTGCCAGCCTTACAGCTGCCACCACCTGAGGACGTTGGCTTTTCCCAAAAAATCCTTTCCTTTCCTTCCCAGGACTGGTGCACGCTCCAGCAGAGGTCCTTGGCCACGCTGAAGCAAGCCAGCCCCTCCTGGGGTTGGGATCCCCCAAACCTGTGCCCCCTGGGAGGAGCCTTTCTCCAGGAGATGCCAGCAAGTGGTGGATGAAGGAGGTGCGTGGGGTCCTGCTCAGGAGCAGCTCGTTGCGTGCTCCAGGCAGCAGTGCTGCCCCGCGCGTCGGCTGGGGAGGGCAGCATCGTTGACCTTGTTGGGAGGATGACCGTTATAATAAGAAGCATTAAAGACGGACAGAACGGCATGCGCTTCCAAGTGTGTTTAATGGTTTGATAATGCGATGTTAGTGTCTATTAATCCTCTAAGGAGATTGGTATTAGCTCCGCTTTAGCACTAGACTGAATAAATACGCTAACAGGATGCACCCAGGCTTGCGCCTGGAACATCTGTATCCAACATCTGTATTATTATGATTATAGGCTTGTGGCCTATATACAGTATCTATGAAATTAGATCTGGTATTATGCCTTTAGAGCAGCTGGGATAGGTTAATTCCCTCGCCTTGCTGCCAATGACAGCCGGAAAGGCCGGAGGAGCAACGCTGGGCGATGCTCAGGGACCCCGTATGGCCGCGGCGAGGCGCAGGGCAGCGCTGGGGCGGTCCTGTGGGTTTTGCAGCGGCACTGACTTGCATCTGTCGAAGGTCAAACGCTGTCTGGGCGAGCGAAGTTAAGCGATTGTGGCACAGAGGGGTCTTTCTGGCATTGCGTTTCACCTCCTGCTTTCTTGCCTTTTGTGGGGAACGGCTCCCTGGATTTTAATCTTCTCCATCCCAATGGATGCCATGAGCAAAGAGCCAGGCTGCTTTGTCCAGAAGCTTCAAAGTGTCGTCCCCCTGACGTGCAGCTTCGTAGCCGTGAGGAGCTGAGGGATCTGGGCAGCATCAGACCCTGGCCACGGTCCTTCCAAGGGGCTCTGAGCAGGGAGGCAGCCCCACCTACGTATGAACCCCGAAGCGGGGAGGTCCCATGCACCATCCTCCCCATTGCGGTTTATTGCATTACTTATCCCAAGGAGCCAGCGCAAGTGGCTCACGATTCCTATTCATCCTTTCAGCCCTTGCTCATTTACTTTCAGGACATTTACATTTAAATGTGTGTTTCTGCAGAAGCTTTACAGGAAAGCAACATTGGACAAAAAAAAAAAAAAAAAAAGTTTAAAATGCATTTTTCATGCTCTTTCATACTCTATTGATTTTGTTTTTCTCATTTTTTCTTATAAAGAGAAGGTTTTCTAATACATTTTTCAGAAATAAAGGAGTCAGCAGTTCTACCCTCCTAAAGCAATAGTTATTCACCTAGATTATAAACAGAATTTGTGAGGGAGGGCTATTTATATAAATTTCCTTCTTCAATAAAATGAATATCGTGAAAAAGCAGGCGGCTCGCAGAGCACGGTTCCCAAGCGGAGAGTTTGGGCGCCAAGTTTCTTCCTCGCCTGGACGGCCGAAGGTGGGCAACGCGTGCGAGCTGGCGAGGAGGGAGCTGGGAGACGCTTTCCGCTTCCCTGTGCAAGCACCTTGTAGGCAAAAATCAGCTTCCTCTTGTCACGAGGCAATGGTTTTTTTTATGAGCGCTGGATTGCTGCGGTTTGACATCGTTGACGTCCAAAATTCCAGTTCTCGGTTTGAAATGGCTGTTTTCAAATGCTGTCTGTGTTGGTCTTTTTGAAGAAGGGAAGGGAGGGGGGAGAGAAAAAAAGACATGCAGCATGTCAAAATTATTGAGAAGAATTGCTGTCACTGACTTGATTGTCTAATCTTCCATATTTTTTTCAAGTTAGGGACTATTTCTGAAATGTTTATAGGGTTGGGGTTGGTTTTTTTTGCATTTGTGAGCAGGATTATTTTTGATACCTCAAAAAAAAAAATCATAGAGCCTCTCTCCAGCTGTATTTTGATGTAGACAACCATGTATCTTGGTTAAGCTCCTAGAGTTTGCGAGAAGCTGCCAATGATAGTCAATAATATGCCCTTTTATATAAAACCTGCCTTCTCAGTTTGGTGGAAAACAAATGGGACCACATATCCTAAGTGACAAAGTCTGGCTCAGAGGCTCGGCTCTTTCTGTTGTTTGTTTGGCGCTGCAAAATTTGAGCCAAGTGGCTGTCAAGTCTCGGTCAGAGAAGGGAGAACCGTCTTGCTCTCGTGCTCCCACCTCGGGCACTTGCAGCGGCAGAGGTTTGGGCAAACTGCACAAATTTGGAATTAAAGCTCTTGTTCTGTGTGTTGTCTCATTTCCCCACTGCTGCTATTATTACTATTATTAATATTAATTATGATTAATCACAATATGACTATTATTATTTTTGCTTGCTACGTGCCTCTGGAACATCACCCCTCTTTCTTGCTCTGAATCTCTGCAGTCTCTCCCTATTTACTGCAGATGAGCTCTGCCTTCTTGACTTCTTGCTTAGGGTTATTTCCTCCTCCCCCACTTTTGTGGACCAAAACGTCCTTGCTGGCTGCGGGAACCCCCCCCCCCCCCCCCCCATTTATCCGTGTTCTTTGTAATCTCGTACAATGTAGCTTAATCAACCCACTGGTGCTCTGCTGAATCCTGTCTGGGAGACACAAAAGAATTAAAGCAGTCGGGTGTTGAAAAGCTTTGCCCTGGCTCTGCGGTTGGCTCCGTGACAGCAACCCTTGTCGTGCCGGGACAGAACGAGCTGCCCTTGCTGGGTCATGGCGTTGGCCTGGACGCAGGGGCTCTGCCAGCCTTTGTTCCTTATTTCAGATTTCGAGCCCCTAAAACGTGCCCGGCGAGCGGTGGGCGGCTGCGGAGCAGGGCTCCTGCAGACCACCACACTCTCCTCGCAGCCGAGAGGAGCGTCTCTGCCCCGGTGTGTGCAGGGGACTTGCAGAGGGGGCTGGTGCTGCTTCTGGGCTGGTGGCTTCGGGTGTTTTAGACATAGCGCCGCTTAAGATGGCCCTCCAGAGAGGCTGCTCCGGCACGCACCGCTCTCCGCCGGGGACCGATCCGTTCCCCGGGAATGGTCCGTTTCATTTGGTTTCCATCTCCCCTTCCTTCCCTCTTGGTGCTGATCTCAAAGCCTACTGTGCGTTATAGTAACTCGTGGTGAAGGGCGTGGAGTTTGCCCCATGGGAATATCGCTTTCCTACGTCCCATTGGATTCATTAATAACAACATTAGGTTATGATGTTTTCCCCTTGTATTATTCTATAGATCATTTTTATTATGTAGATACAAACCCTTTGATATTGTAATTGTGAAGTACGCGTTATGAAGACAAATGTGTTTGGCTTAATGAGAATGGATTGCCAATAAAAGCTGAAATAGAGGAAAGCATTTTTTTTTTTCTTTTAGCGTTAACCCTCCTAGAAAGTGCTGTCAGACTGAGCATTCAGCGGAAAAGACCCTCAGATGCAAAGAGTATTTTTAAGGCTGTTGATAAAGCATTGACTTCCGGAGTGTCGTAATTATCTGATAAAAAAAGGAAAAAAAAAAAAAAAAAAAAAAAAGCCCCCTCGGATAGCGGTAAGGGTGGGAAAGCCAGTGAAAGGCTGGAGCATGGTTGGGGTTAGAGGGATGTGCTGGAAACCAGGAGGCTCGGGGGGCCTGAAGCGTGGGCCTGCCGCCCCTCGTGCTAGGGCTGCCGTCCCTCTGCTCTGGTTGCCACTGGTTTCGTAGATAGGCAAGGTAAGGGGAAAATACGTTGCTGTCGCGGCTCTGACTTGATTTGTCCCCGGTGCCGGCTGGTTTATGGGACTCTCCCTGCGGTGCCAGGAGGTATATTGCCTTCCCGCGCCCACGGAGAGGAGAAATGCCGTGCTGCTTATCCCGCGGAAACGCTTTCGGTGGCACACAGACCTGTAGTGAACGGCCGTGCAGCGGGGAGGGGAGCGTCCCTGGTCCTCCTGCTTTGTAGGTGGAAATGGAAACTCTTGCTGCATTAAAGGAAGGGCCCGGGATTTCAAAATGTGAAAGGGCTGGCCTAGGTATGGCTGCCACAACGCAGGCGAGAAATCGTCCCGTGGCCGGCTGGAGAAGGGGGATCCAGGGATCTCAGCACCCCGAGCCGAGATCAGCGTGCTGTTCTCTCCCTCCATTCCCGAGTTTACCAGGTAAGAGCCGTTTGCGCGGAGGGAGAAGGTACGCACAAACACGCGCGCCCGGCCGCAGGCACCCCTCCCCGAACGCCCGTCTCCGAGACGGTCTCTGCTAACCTGTGGCTGCCACAGCGAGACGACTCGGTGATGCCAGCCAAGGGATTCGCTGGCGAGCTAACAGATGGAAGGAGCCCTCTCCCCATCTGACGTGAGCGCAGATTTAATCAGCTCGCGCTTTCCTTTTCCACCTGGCGTAGACTCTGGGAAATGTATCTTGATTTGCGTCCTCCCAGCTCTCCCCATAGGCTCTTGACATCTTTGTTTTTTTGCGACTTAACAGCAGCAATTGCAACCCAGCACTTTGCCACCTGTCGCAGGGACGAGCCCGGTCCCTCCCTGGCTGTTGCAAACTGCTTTGCGTTCCGGGCTCAGCCGGACGGTGGGGAGCGAGGGGAGGCGAGATGGGGGTAAAACCGGATGGCGACGAGAGCTGGTCCGGTGCTGGGGCTGTTGGCTTTTTGTGTTGGGTGCCTGGTTCGTTTCCACGCTCCCCGTCTTTCTTCCCGGCTTTAGAGAAACATTTAGGCTCAGCTTTGTTCTGGATATTGGTAAAAGTGGGGCTGTTTCATGCTTGTAGGTGTTGATGTTGCTTGCGACTTTCTTAATATTTAATGTCTTGCATTCTGGAAACCCACCTCTTGGAATTGGTTACTGAATGTAAATCTGTTTTCAGTAAGAGAACGGAGGCAAAAAATAAAACCCAGATGCCCTCAAGCACTATATTAAAGCTTAAATGATTTTTTTTTTTTTCTTTGAGATGGGAAAATGAATGAAAGCCCCAGCAAAGGAGTTTTGTTGTGTGGGAAGAAAAAGGCTCCTGCAAAGCTGTTGGCTACTTTCTTGACTAGATCTCGCCAAGGGTCTGTGAGGAGGGAAGTCTCTATTGTACGTATGGAGAAACTGAGGCACAAGAGCGAGTTGATCAAGGAGGAGAGAGGCCGAGTCCCATGAGCTGTACGTGGTGGCCTTTGCACACGCTGTCGTCCTGTTAGAAAGTAGCTGAGACTAGTTTGTGTTGCCTGTATTGAATAAAATGCTAACAAAAATCAACATGAAAAGTGGGGGGGGGGGGGGAGTCACTCCCTGACTGCGATATCTGCGGTAATTACGCATCTCAGCAGAGCTGTCAGAGTTAAATCCCGAACACAACCATTGGAGGCAAGTAAATTGAGAAGTGAAAAGTATTTTATTAGTATTCTGGTATTGATTTCTTAATGGCTTTTCTTCCTGGAAACCAGGAAAATATTTACTCTGCTTACAAATTGCTTGGGGCAGGGGCTGTCTGCAGGGCGGCGGGGGTCTGGTGTGCGGTGCCGTGAAGGGTGTCCGGCCCTGAGCCCCAGCCCCAACCTGCCTCTGCAACGGAGACGCCCCAAGAAGGAAACAGAGGAACTTTCGCGAGGCTGGATTCAGTTTCCATCCTCTGTACGCTCTTTCTCACTTGCACATTTCTATTATTTTAAGCTGTCAGTGCAGCAAGGGAAGGGGAAAAAAAAAAAAGAAAATCACTTTCCACCTGCAAATGATTATATAAAACACATCACTGCTGTAATGCGAGGTGAGGAATCTGGGATAATAAGAAAAACCTGTAAGGAGGCTCATCAGTTTGCTTTGCCTCCCCACAGTCAGTGGGAAAGTGATGCATTAGATATTGGTCTGCTCGGTCTTGGTTGATACACCGAGCAACCGAGTTGCCTGGAAAGCTAAATACCTTGTTTGGTCTGCTCTTGACTTCTTATTCTTTTCTCTCTCCACCTAATTTTTTTTTTGGGACTGTGTTATATGAATATCCCTGGCTTAATTTGCATTGCATTAGAGTAAAACATTTTAAATTTCTTCACAGCAGAAGTAAATCTGACAGACTTTATGAAGCCATTATACCTGCAGGTATTTTATACTTTTAAAATACATTCTTGTCAAGCTATCTTAATTATATTATTATATGTACTTTTGAACTCAGATCCACTCTTGGGTGATATATTACGCTTCTGACAGTGCAGTCCTAAAAAGCTACAATTTATATCAAAGCTCCGTGGCTGAACAAAGATGTATCTATTATGGATTCAGGGGAATTTATTAATTTACTGTTTTGGAACACTTACTCATTGACAAAGCTTGCCGGCTTTAAATTTTTAGCGGGCGATCATTCTGCGCAGCGTTTACGTGGCTTTTGGGGCTGTCGGGATCGCAATTGAGAATACGGGAGAGCAGCTGTAGGTGGTGAGCGCTGTAGGCTCGGCTTGGCTTTTACCCACGGTCAAAGTTTACAGCATGAGCTCATTCCTGCGTGCGTGTCCACGTTACGATCCACTTAAGGTCATCGCCAGCGCTTCTTAAGAGGACCTGCTCTGGCAAAAACGTCTTCAGCGAGTACTTAAGCAAAGCTCGAAATCGATGGGAGTTAAGAAGATGCAAGTTAAGTGCTCTGCTGAATCACAGAGCCTGTTTGCAGGAGTGATTTTGCTCACAGAATTCTGTCCGTTGGCTGGAGCTGTTTGTTTGGGTGTCCCAAAGGTTGGGCATCAGGCGGGGCCACGCGGCTGCCCGTGGCGTTGGGCGTCCCCATTACCACGGGCAAAGACCTTGCTCTTCCCGGGCCTCGGTTTTATCCCCTGAAAAAGAGGTTGGGAATAAATAATTACCAATTAGTGGTCTTGCGGAAGAGGTAGCACGTTTCTCTGAACTAACGGTCTTGCTGCAAAGGGAAGCCACGTGCTCGTCAGCAAAACAGCCCACGGACATGGAAGGGCTTCGTTTCTTGCTGATGTCTGCAAAGAGCTGGGCCAGTGACCTGGAGAGGTGAAGGTCCTCTCCATACTAACTCTCCAAACTCTTCGCTGACTCCATGCTAAAGCCAAGGTCTTTTTCCCTCCTATTTAACAGCGAGAGACGTACGGATCAGCAGCAGTTCGTACGCTCGTTAAATCGCCGTCCACTTTTCTGGCTGATCGGCTCCAGTAGATGGGAGGTCGTTAGCTAAACGGGCAGCAAGGTGAGGGAAACATCTGCCTCCCTTGTCCGCGTTGGCACGTGCGGGTCTCGCAGCTCCAGAAGAGCTGGTGGTGGAGATGCAATGAGCCGGGAGTGTTTTTTTTTCCATGAACCTCCTCCTCCAGCGGCTGTTTTCTTCCCGCCTCTCCTCGGATTAAGGCGGCGAAGAGAATTGGAGGAGCAGCTTTTGACTTTCTATTCTGAGCCGGCAATCACCGAAATCCATTCAGAAAGTTTAATTGCTGCAAGTAAAACTTGTAAATACCGACGTGGCATAAAGCACAGTCGAGCAGGCAATTTTCTCCTCTGCCTTCTGAGAAATCAAATGATTTTTTTTTTGTTGTTGTTCCCTATTGTTGTTTTAAAGGTTTGGAATAGCAAGAATTTTTTTTTTCCCTCTTCAAACGCTGCACTTCCCTCCAAAAATGTGTTCCAGCCAGGCTCATTGAAAACGTCTTGGTATTGTCAGAAAAATCAGTTTGACTGCTTCATCTTGTAAAACTTTCAAAGCTAAAAATTAACTGACATTTCCAAGTGAAATGTCATTTTGCTCCAAATAAATAAATAAATAAATCAACTGTTTTGACATTTTTAAAGCACTTTTCCCCTGCAAAAGGGAAAGAAGTTCTCTAAATGAAAATTGTGTCAAAACTGCCTTTTTTTTTTTTTTCTCAGAGAAATTTTGGCTTTTATGGATTTCTTTCCTTGAGAAGAAATTCAGTGGCTCGTCCGTGGGGTCTGGCTGGCCCCGAGAGCGACTGGTGGTGGGATCCTCTGGGGATCCAGGCACCATGCCGATATACTGCAGAAAGCCTTGGCTGGTCAGCGCTGTTGAATGGTTACACGTGCCTGGCTGCATGCATATATATATAAAAAAATACATATTTTTTTAATCTCTAATTTGTGCTGGCTTGGCCGCTCGTTTGGAAGCCTTGAGACAAATTTGCAAAGCGGTTGAGCAGCGCTGTGGTTTCCTACGGCGGCCAGGGACACGGCACCACGGGAAGCATCTCTGCTCTTCCACGGGACTGTAGAAAACTGCAACCATCCGACGTTTGGGTCAGCTTTGGAAACGGAGCTCTTTCCCCTCGTTTTGTTTTATCGTGGTATGTGGCAGTTAAGGTGAGGATAAAGAACAGCATCTGAGCTAAAAGCTGGTCTCAACTCCGGCGTGCCTGATTTTCACCCCAAGAGCAGTGGTGGGATGCAGGCGAGTGGGTTTAGCTTGCCCTCGCCCGGTCTCGCTGGGTTTCGGGTGGCCCGCATACAGAGCTGTGCGTGGGTTTGTCTTGATTATTTTCGCATCGCTTGATGTGCTACCTGCCTTCAGTGGAAGCGGCCCACCTTGCTGAGTAAAGCAGATCTAAGTGGATTAATTCAGACACGTTGCATGACTCGAGGGGCTCCAGGAAGCGCTGCCTCGGAGCACGGGTTTAAGGCGGGTGGGCAGAGCTCTCCAACAAAGTCTCCGAGATGGATCCTCGGGCGTGGGTGAGCAGGGCTGCGCCGGAGGAGCTGCTCCCTTCCACCTGCAGCGGGGCAGGCCGGTTGCGGTAGGGCTGGGAGATGCAAGCCTCAGATGCTTGCTTGCCTCTCGGAGATCAAGAATGAACGCATCTGTAGCTGGTTCTCTTGCTTTCCTGTTAGGGAGTTAAATTGAGTTCGGTAAATCGCTGCAGTACGTTGTAAATGATGTATGGAAGGGGAAGGGGGGTGGGAAGTCTCTTCTCGATGCAGGGAAATGTTCTGTGTTGGGGGGAATTTCTCGCAGAAGTTTCCTGTAATGACAGCAGGGAAAGCTCTGGGACCAGAGACCTTCAACTCCAAAGAGGTGAAAAAAATATATTCCCCTCTTTTTATTTCCATCTTGTTTTCTTTTAATATCTTATTTCCCTGGGAACCGCCCTCCCCACGTACTCATGGGCAACCCATACCTGGGGCAGCCAAACCTTTCAGACACAAGTAGTGGTTTCACCCCAAAGCCACCCCCGTTTTCCCTGCCGATGAGACTTCTGGAGGGGGTTTTAAAGCCCAGTCCTCCCTCCCTCTGATTTTTTTGCAAGGCCGTGTAGTTTCCATGCCTGTAACGCCTTCCCTCGTGCCTTTCTGGGGTGGTCTGCAAGCAGTTGAGTGGGGGGACGGCGTCAACAGCCTTTGCACGTGCCAAAGGCTGCTGCAAAGCCCAGAGGGGAATCGTGAGCGACCGCGGTGGGGAAGGGTAGTAGCCATGTATTTAAATTACAGTCAGGGAGATTTAGCTTGAACATCTGGAAAATCCTTTTCTCAGTGAGGAGAGTGAAGCCTTGGGACAGATTACGTGGGGAGGATGCGAGCCCTTCATCCCTGGAGTGTTTTAGGGCAGCTTAGACACACATCAGCTGTTTTTATGGAAGGCACAGTTCCTCCTGGTCCTGGAGAAATACAGAATAAGAAAAGTGGCTTGAAGAGGACCCGGAGGGATCATGTAACCCATCTGTCTTGCTCTGAGTCCTGAGGCAGGCGGCACTGGGCTGGCTTTATCAGGGATCAGAGACCGCCTGAGCTCTCATCTGCAGGAGGAGGCTTCTGTGGCTGGTAGAGGTGCCCATCTGGGGCACTGGTGAAAGGGTGCCAACCCGCTTTGCCAGGCAGGTGCTGTTATTTCTTGCATGAGTCCCAACTAGTGCCTGTGAAAGTCCCTCCGCTGCTTTTTTAAGGACAGCTTTTGAGGAAGGACCCTTGAGCCCAAGGGATGGAGTCTGTCCCGCTGTGCGATGCGGTAACAGCAGCGAGCTAATGCCGAGAGTAGACTGATGTTTGTGTCTTCTCTGAATTACAGCTTGGCGTATAAAGTCTTCATATCTCCATGCACTTTTAATTGACAGCAACAATCTTTCGTGCTTCCCATCTTCCTGAGCTGCTGCCTTCCTGCAAGTCTTGGGGGTTCCTGCCTGGGACTGACTCCTTGCCAGCAGCAGGTCAAATATTTTTCCCGTGCGGTCTGCGAGGGGTGTCAGCGCTGGAGGTTGTGCTCCCTCTTGTAACTTGGTTACGCAAAAGGTGACCCTCTGGGCTGCTCTTGAGGTCAGCGTAGGAAGATACAGGCTGGGCAGTGAACTGCAGACCGAAATGTAGGTGGGTGATGTTGCAAACTGCTAATTTTGAGTGCTGGCATCCTTGGTTTAGAATATACAGCCGATTTCTGCATCTGGCTTTTATCTCCTGCCCTCTCTTGTCTGTCTCTGTCCTCCTTCCAGCGACAACCAGCGTTTCAGGGCAGCGATGAGCAACCCTTTGGCAGTTGCTTCAGAAGAAAAGGAAAGGGCTTTTGAATATTCCTTGGACAGGATTCAGATCATCCGAGATTGGCCAAAGTGCGAGCTGAAGCCCAGACACAGCCTCAGGCCCGCGGTGAAAAACCTGCTATTTTGGGAGGCGAAGGAATGCAAGGGGCTATTGGTTATCTGTCAGCGCAGGCGAGACGGTAAATGAGAGGTAGTCAATGACATAGAGATGTCAGGTTTTATTTCCAGTAAGAGCCGGTGAAGCTGGGAAAATTGCTCATTAATGCTTTATTGATATTCATGTTACTATTGAAGAAGTCTGGGGTGGGAGGTGGAGGGGGGTTTCGTGCCCATGTTAATGGGGCCAGGCTGAAAATAGGTTCTTTTATGCCTGGGCAAAGGGTACGCACTGACCACGGGAGGTTGGACTATGTCAGTCTCTCTAAATAGAGAATAGATCTCAGTTCTGTGGCTGAGCCAAAAGCTTTGGAGGAAAAAACTAATAACGCAGGTCAAACTGCGCCAGAAGCATTGGAGTACTCTCTTTTTTTTTTTCCCACAAAGCAAAATTTAAAGCAGATTGTTGTAAGACTACGCAAAATGTTCATCTGTGGGTTTGGGGACTATTTAACCCTCATGTTTGCTTTAGTGTTCTGTTTTTAGAGTAATTTGAATTTAAAATGCTCTATCAAAAGGAATTTATTTCTAAAATGTCAAATTACTTTATTTCAGAAGTGCTGACGCTAAAATGTTTGGATTTTAAAAAACAAAGCAAACTCCATTAGTCGTTTGGCATTGTTGACATTCACGAATATTTTTTGTCTCTCTGAATCTCCTTATCCCACGCGTTTTCTCTATCCTGCCCAGTTTTGTAGTTAGGAATCGGGCTGAGCACCGCGGCTCCGCAGGGAAAGACCCCAAACCAAGCAATTCCCAGCACGGTCGCAGCTCCTGGGGCTCGCTGGGAGCGTGATTTGCTGTGCCTGGTTCTCACCCCCTGCACACCTATCCTCCCAGCGTGCTTTTTTATAGGGCTCTTTGTGCCAGCGGTGAGAAATAAAGCCAGTTACGCATGTTTAGGAGCGTAGCGTTTTCTTTAGGATCGCACAGGATTGGGATAAAACTCTTCCTGCCTCAGTTTAGCCGTGGACTAAGGCAGGAGCTGTGGTGCCTTTCCCTGGTATGAGATAAATGGTGCGAAGGCTTCAAGCTAGGCGGCGAAAATCGCTTCCCAAGCCCTTCCCAGTTTGCTCTGGCTTTGCAGAAAGCCTCGTGCCTCACTTGGGCAGGGAGTTTGTGCGGGAGCCTCGCTGGAGGGAAAGCCAGCACCGCTCTGCATCTGCGCTGTGCCCGGCCAGAGCAAACCTGCAATAACCCGATAATTGAGGTAGTTTAGAAGGTAAAATACCTCCCGGTATCATGTTTAATAAAGCTCTGCTTCTCATCTGTCGTCGCGCAGCCTAATTTCCTGGGCTGCAGATCAGCAGGGAGGCAGCCGATTGACGAAGCCCTGTTGGCGCAGCATATCCATCTCGGAGGTCCGCCGTGCGTAATTCCCCTGGTTTTTTGAGGTCTGGCTTTTTTTTTTTTGTTCTTTTTGCTGTTCCCATGTGTGTTCAGATGCACGGGGAGTGTTTGATCGCGGTAGGGTTTGTGGAAGGGCAGGATGTAACATCCCAAAGGCTGCGCTTGATCCAAGCCTCCTTGCTGAACTATGAACCACTCCTTTTGGATGTTATTTTGAGCTCAATACGTTCCCTGGTCTCCTGCCTTCAGTCTGATCCTTCTGTCTGCTGGGACTTTGTCTTAATGGAGCATTGGGCATCCCACAGTTGTTAAGAAGCTTATCCGTGTTGTTCCTGGCACATAAAAGCAGAATCGCTCTTCTCGCTTTATAGGTAGAGAAAATTTTCCCTGGTGGCATCTCCTGCCAGTCTGCTTTCCCAAGGCTTCGCATTAAAGCTGTGCTTCCAGGAGCAATCGCCGGTAAAGGGCTGGGTATTCCCTTTCTGTAAGACATCTGGTGGGGCGCCCAGCAAGATGGAAAGCTGCTGGCAAATACCTTCCCCCCTGTATGAAGAGAGGGGACGCATTAATGTTCATAGGTGCTGAGATGATGAAAGATGCTCTAGTCAGTGTTACGGCACTGCTGACCTAAGCAGAGCGTAAGGCCATGGAAGCAAGAACATGCAGGATATCGCTCGCCATTGTTTTATGGTCCTTTTCATCGCCAGAAAGTTGGTTCGGTTGGAAGTTGATTAAACTTGCAGGGAAAGACACAGTGATTTACGCCAAACCAGTCCTCCCAATCACTTTGTAGCCACGGTGTCAATTAAGGCTGATGAAGATCGAGGGAAGGCTCCCTTGTGCCTCGTGTCGGGAGCATCCCTCTCTGCTCCTGCTCCACCGGGCCCCTGGCTGCCAGACAGCGATGGGCGAGGAGGGCATGGGCCAAAACACAGGAGCACGGCAGTTGTTATTCTAAATGAAAAGTATCTCTTCTCATTAAAGCTGAAAATTATGGTCCGCAGATAACTCTGATGGTGGTTCATGGAATCAATAAAACCCCAGTTTGTTTTGAAAGCCAGGTTGCCGATATGCCAAAATACATATTTTGCAAATTGCTTAATTTACATTTGAAAAGATCAAACCTTATTTCTTCTGAAAGCCGAGAGGTGGGGTGGGGGAAGCGACATGCACGCAGCAATTTACATCTCCTTTTTGCTATCCTGCAAGATACATAATTTGATCGAAATTGATAGCAGTTGAGAAACTATTTTCTTTTTTTTTTTTTAAAACAACAACAATGCAGGGAAGCTGATGGTCTAAGTTATGAGGGAGTTTTTACTAATTCTGAAGCAGCCGTAGCTAATTTTTCCAAGCAGCGTTTCTAGGTAAGCAGGGTGTCTTCATTTGCAGCGTCTGTCTTTTGGAGGCGTGATGGTCATGTGTACTCTTGGGGATGCTCGTTACTTCTGTCTCAAGTTCTTTACTCTTTCCTACAAACTTTGTTGACACTGGAAGGGTGGGATATAAAAGCCTCTCTTACGTGCAGCAGAGACGCGCGCTGGCAGGAGCGCTGCGATGTGAAATGGCGAAGACCTGCTTGGCGGAGAGGAGGTGGAGCTGCAGGCTCGGCTGGGGACCGAAGCGCTGAGCCTGTTGGTTGTGGAGGAGCTCGGTCCCCAGCCGAGCGCGCAGACGGGCGGCAGCCGTGCGGTTTGCAGCTGGAGCCTGGCTCAGCCCACCGGTGGGATACGTGGAGCTGAGCAGCCGGTAACACGTCAATAACGTTTACTTGAATTAGCTGCTGACTTGCTCGGAAAGGGGGAGGAAACGTAGCGGGTCAAAGAAGTCTGAAGAAAATAGCCCCGGCGTCCCCCTTTGGCGGTGCGTCCCCGAGCACCGCTCTTCCTCGCGTGTCTCGATGGGTGGCTCGATAAGGGTGAGGGCCGGTCCCTGAGACGGTCAGGAAGTCTGCTGAACTAAACCTGCCGCCAGCTCCTGCTGCGGCTCCGCTCCTCCGCGGAAACCTGGAAATGTCCCTTCCCTCCATAGGCTGCACCATGATTTACCCGCTCCCTCCCGAGAGATGCCCGCGGCGTGCACGCACCCTTCTGCCCTCTGCCTCCCCACCCAGGGACTCTTCTTTTTTCCGTAACCAGCCTCCCTACCCACTTGAAAAATAAAGATGTATGACTCCCACTTGAGGAGAATAGATTGTTTTCGATTGCTATTCATCTATTATTTTAGAAAGTAAAATGAATAAAACTTATGCAGGTCACAGACATTAAAGAGCATTTTTATATCAGTTTGGGAGCGCTTGTCAGCTTTGATTTATTAAGTAAAGTTCCCAGACTGGCTACTAGTATGTGTTGTCAGTCTCTTGATAATGGATAGACCTCACAGCTGAGTGCTCTGTGATTAGACTTCTCAACTATATATTTTTAAATAAAGGCATCGCTTTTTTGGGTTTGCTCATTTCCCTCTCTTAGGCAATTTCATTCATCTTCCCTTGCCCGCCCTCCCTCCGCTGTAAATTTGTTTTTGTTGGAAGCTATGAAGAAGGTAAATGGGACGCATCTTTAAGAGGTTTTTTTTTTTGTTCCCCTCTCTCCAAGCTTGCTCCCAACTTAGCTTGATTGATTAAATGTCACGGGGGGGACAAAACTGGATAAGCAGAAGCTATCTAAACAGCTTTCCAGAGAGACCCATTGCATGTGCTGCTCTGCCACGCGCTGCTCTGTTGCTGCGACTGCGTCAGCATTTTTACTATCAAATTGCTCTTCCTTGGAGCTTAGGGATGGAAATTACCAGAGCTGCGTGGAGAGGTGGCTGCCGGAGCCCGCGACCTCTCCGAAGAGAGCACGGCCTGAGCAAGCCCACCGCTGCCAGCCCTGGTACCTCCTCTGCAAGGTTGCTGAGAGTTAATGGGGAAGATGAAGCCTCGCGTGCCTGATAAGGAAAGTTCGGAGGCACGGTTGTAGCTCTGCTAACCACAACAATTTGCTTTGCCTTTGGAGGACAGATCTGCGGTGCCGGGCTGAGCTCAAGTTCTGCCGCTTGCTTACAGGAGCCCCTCCTGGGGTTCCTCAGCAGCCGCTCGGTCACGGAGGGCAGGGGATTTGCGGTGCTTGCTCTGAGCTGCTGTTACCAGGTGCCGTGCTCTCATCTTCTCGTAGGGACGGCAGCGAACAGGTACTGAACAGAGGTATCCCGGCCTAAAATCCCCAGCTAGAACTTTAATTATGCTTTCATAAAGACCTGAGCTGGAACCAGGATGAGAAAACAATCTCCCAGGGGCTGAAGGGGCACTGGGACTAATTCATTAGCGTGGAATTGAAATAGCACAGGTGGGAGGCCACCGAGTACCTTCGGTAAATGAGTCTTGCAGATCCTTCAGGAAGGGCAAATCTTGATGGCTTCCCCAGGACGCTGGACTGAGACAGCAGCCTCTGGTTTTGTTATCCAGCGCCTTCGTCTCAAACCAAAACTGATCCATGTAACTTGCAAAAATGCAGAATGCACCGAAAAGAAAAAAAATACATCCAATTGCACCAATTTCATAAGCCTTTTTGCTCTCGTATGACTCCAAAAATTGCTTTTGATTTAAAGGTTACGATCTGACAAGCCAACAGACCTTAAAGAAAGATCTTTTCTTCCCCCTCTTCTTTTCCTTCCTGTTTCATTCAAAACTTGAAAGATGAGAACAGCTGTATGGGAACATCTGTATGGGGAGGGTGGGAAGCAATTCATTTGGGAAGCGCTTTCTATTGTTTCAGGACGTGGTGGTTGGGTGAGGACTCGGTTTCCCCAGTCTGCATCAGCCTCTGCTCCCTCCCGCAGCAAAATCCCTGCCCGTTGGTAAGGGGATGAGTGACCCCGTGGGTGAACCATAGGTGGGATGAGGAAGAGGAGTGCGAAGCAAGGACAGTGCAGGGCTTGAAGTTGTGGTTTTGGAAGGGTAAGCGGTGTGTCTGTGGTTATTTGATGGGACAGTTTACTGCAGGGTGCTGGTCCCGTCTCTGGAGCTGGGATGTGCTTGTAGCAGTGTCTTTTGCAGTTCGTTAAGTGTCTCTGTGTTGCTGTTGCTCAGCCCGAAATGGCATTAGTTGCTTTGCACGTTCCAGTGCCACTGCCATTATCTCCTAATAACACATGCATTAATTATTAAGCCAGCTTGCTTATTCTACACCTTTAACTGATAACCCTGCCATACGTGCTTGCTTAATGTATGCAACCCCAATGTGCTTTGAAATGGCTCATTAGGGGTGTTTTTGGCTTGTCCCTACTTGCTGTTGTTTCTTAAACTGCCACAGTGCCAGGCAGGCGGGAGCATCATGGGCAAATAAGTGCTGGAGGCTCACAGGCTATGGGGTCCCTGCTGTTGGGAAACGTGGTTTTGCCATCAGAGAGAGGGATCGGCTGCCAGACCCTCTGCGGGTACAAAATGAAGGGTCTCCACTGAGGTAGGGTGGCCGGTTGGGGCCAGCCAAACACCCTTGGTGTCGGTGGAGCTAGAGGGGGAGCACCCACCGAGTCCCGTTGGCATATCCTGACCTTGGTGTTGGTGGATGAAGCTCTTCTTCCAGCCCTCGGCATCAGCAGCTCATTTCGTCATGCCCACCTTTGGCTCGATGAGGAGGTCTCAGGCCAGGCTCATCAGCGATGGTGCTTGCTGCTGAGAGATGGTGCCTGGAGCAATTCTCCCTTTATCATTTCCCAAGAACACATAAAATAATATTCCCCTGCAGCGGAACTGGCTACCCCATTTCCCTGTGCCACGGGCAGGTTGATGGCTCGGTGGTGGTTCTCCTGCTGCCTGAACGTTACAAGTTGGGTTTTGTCCTCTGCGTGCCCACGTCCATCGTTTGAGCCCTACGGGGAGTTCGGGGGCCATCAGGAGGAGTTAAGACTTCCAGGTTAAATACAGTGAGGGAATGTAGATGTGTTCTAGAAGACATTAGTAAAGGAAAGCTGCTGTCTGGACCCCCAGCCCTCTTGTTTCCCGCACGACTCCCGCTGGAGCACCAGATGGGGTTTAATCAGGACCGCCGCAGTGCCGCAGGGATATTATTAAGAGACATCTAGTTCTGGATGAGAGAAGATTATCCAGGGTTTATTTCCAGCTGATAACACTCTGCCCTTCCATAACACCTTTTATGTGAGGATCTCGAGCTCTTCACAGACTTCAGTTAATTAAGCCTCACATTGCCCTCTGGTGTTGTGGGTGAGACCAGGGCTAAGCATCGGCGGAGGAGCAATTAGGAGGGATCCGGCTCTGGCAGGGAGATAAGATAGACGATCTCCTGGCTCTTCTTTGCTATCTTATTTGCATGTTTATCTCCCCTGCGCAGTTGAGAAAAGTGAACCCAGAGGTTGCACCGCCTGCCCAAAGTCCTCGCTCGGTGCCGCACCGGGCTGAAAACTCACGGGGCCCCTTTTCCGGCCCCTTTTCCAGCCCCACAACGTGCTGGAGGCAGGAATGCATCGGTGGTGCACGATGCTGCCTCTGCCCTCAACGTCTCCCTCTTCTCCTTTTCCAGCGCTGGTTTTCCACTGGGCTCCACGCCTCGGCTCTGCTCGACTTTCCACCGAGTTTCCTTCCTGCAAAGCCCATCTCAAAGTCTTCCTTTGGTAGAAAATAACAACAAAAAAACCCCTCGCAGGCCTCCAGAAAAAGAGCTTTTGCTGCCTCTCCCTACAGGGCCAGATTTCTCAATAGTGATTTCCCCCGAGAATAGCTGGGCCTGAGGTTTCCTTCCCCTCCTCTTTGCTTTTCTTTACTTTCCCCTAACTAAAAATCAGGAAGCTCTAAAATCCTCTTTGAAGTAACACCGTATGAAGAGGATTTATCCTTGTCCACTTAAATATTCATGACAGCTTGCATTTCTGTTCAAAAAGACACTTGTTTATTTAGATAAGATTTAATTTATTCATAATTTACCTAAATTTGCAGGAGCGTGCATGTACATTTTAGCTTATAAGCAGCGTAATACATAAAACATTATTGAGGCATGCAAATTACACAAATACGGCATTTGAAACTGCCTGCTTGTTTTAGGCAGATAACTAATTTCTTACCCTGAGCAGACACACAAACACAATTGCATGGGCTTGTTGCCTGGGATTCGGTGACTCTGAATTATGCTTCCCTTGATGGAAGAGGCGCAGCTTTTTAGCAGGGCCGTGGCAGAGCCCACTTCTCTTGGACCGTGAACTGTCGTAATGCCGAAGCCCTTTGCTGGCAGCGTTTTTGCGATCCTCTCCCCGGGGGCTCGATTCGGGTTTGTTGAAGTCTCCGAATTGTTTCCCAGGGATGGAGTTAGGATTTGTAGCGGGGTATCATCTCACCGGTGCCTGGGGCGGGTGAGGGAGCGAGTAGACATCCCCGCTCCACGCCATGGATCTGGCAGCGTGGGATCTGCTCTTGCTGTGCATCGACCTCGTTCACACGCGCGGTGGAGTCGCTTGCCCCTAATTAATCTCTGCATCCCTCAGGGCGATACGGCCACTTGTTGCTTTCCTTAGGGCTGCCCCGAACCATCTCATTTTCCACTTGCTTCCAGATAATAATTGCACAAATTAGCATCCACAGAATGTGCTAGGCCACGGAAACTGGGTTTGGCTGCCTCCCAAATCTCGAGCCCCACGTGCCGTAAGGACAGCAGCACAAGGGCTGAGGGCTGGAGAACACAGCGGGGTTTTGGGGCTGTGCATTTGGCAGCTGGGCGACGGGCGCTGGCTGAGCACCGCGAGGACTCTCAGCGCCGTTAAAAATTGTTTCTAACGGGTCCCGGTCAGGAAGCAGATGTTTGCAGTTGTATGTATGAAATCTAGGGTATGTGCATTGAGATATCTCAAGGACTTCAGTGTTGTGCAAATCTCCCTGCGTACAGCTGCGTTACCGCACAACCTGTTAGTGAGGTTGCCCGCCGCTCCCCGTAAGGTTCTGCTGTCCCTTGCCTGTAGCCATGCCAAGCTGCAACTGTTTGGGCTGACATTTCCACGGCCAGACGTCCTCCCCGGGCTCTCAGGCTTTGTCTGTTCTGCAGGGAGGGGTGGAAGAGGAGGGATGGGACAGCAGAGCCGTTTGGTGCTTTGGGTTTTTCCTACCTGAAATCACAGCTGACATTTTCGATCGTCTCCAAGATTGAGGCTAATGGGGAAAATACATCTTCCCTGGCTTTGCTCGCTACCTCTGAGTAGCTCCAGAGCCTGAGTGCTTCAGGACAGGGACTGGTGCTTTTGGTGGAGTCATGAAAATACCCTTCTAACCTTGGAGAAAATCTCTTGCCTGCGTTGGGCGTGGTGTTGCGTGTGGGACGGATGCACTGAGGGTTGATCAGTAGGATGGAAACTCGCTGGATCTGCCTGGGAAACCCCCCCAGGAGGCGGTTTGTACTGGCCGTGTCCCCTGTGTCCCTTCTCCTCGCAGCCTTAAGGCTGCCAAGTGAACCCGAGCAGGCGCTGCCTTTTTTCCGTGGTATCTGCCGGGTCCCGCAGCAAGGAGGAGGCGGTGGCTCTGTCTGAATGCAACCTGCGTTTGCATTATAAGAGACTTTAATTACAGAGGTTTAATTACATGATCACAGCGTATTTGTTTTTTCCGCAGGACCGTGCCCTCCCTGCGTGCGCGGGGTGGACAGTATTCACTTAATGAGTTGCTTGCGCTCGGGTGCTGCAGCGATGAGCGCCGTAGGAAAGCCCAGGAGAAAGCTAATACCCTGTCTCGGAGTAACGTGCAGCAAAGCAAGGCTTGGGGCCAGGCGCAGAGCAGCAAGGAGAAACCGCAATCTCAAACGCTTCCTTATTAAAGGAGCTCTGCCTATTGTGTGCGCGCCGTAGATCCTGAAATGAAATGGCGTAACAAGTATGCGCAGGGAGGGCTTTAGTAGCCTTAACGTCGGCGATGCTTAATTTAGTATGAATGATCACGTTATCTGACCACGATCTTTCATTTTATGCATCTATGCCTGCGTAGAGGTTTGCATAGGGGGATCAGAGGTATTCTTTATATAGGATTAATCACCATATTGTCCTTTTTTCACCTAGCCTTGGCTGGCATTCACACAGTACTTCTAGGAGGGAATATTGTGATGGGGCACGCAGACTCCAAAGAGTTTTATTATCAGGTGGGGCCTCGGAGCTTCAGAAATGCAAAGAAACTGTATCGGTGGTGTTAAACTATAGGTAATGCCACATAGGTGAACGAAAACACACTTCAAAAATGAGTGCTGGAAAAGACATTGGCTTTACCCATGATTTTGGAGGGAGCCGGGATGAGGGAGCGTGTGTGTAGCAGCATGTGGGTGGAGGAGAGTCTCTGAATAAAAACTTGAGGCTTCGAACTGTTTCACTTAAGTAACTCATAATTGTGTGCATTTGAACGACACGATGCTTGCACGGCGCAGAACGGGGAAGTGCAATGTGTTGGTACGCACGCACGCGCACGAATAACGAGGAGAGCCGAATATTTACTAACTATCACCCAGCGTGGTGTATCGGAAAAGAATAAGCTATCGATTGGAGTTAAAAATAAATAAATAAAAATCTCCCCTCCCCACCACCTGTAGATGTATTAGGGAGAAAATATTGAACTGGGCTCTCCTGGCCCCAACGCAATTGATGCAATTTATTTTCAATTTGTCAAATGTGGCATTGGAGCAGCAATTGTTTTTGGTGATTTATTAGGAATTTTCTAACCAGGGCACTCTGTCATTGGAGTTACTTCGCTTGTGTCCCAGTAGATTTTTGTCTTTCTGCAAGCTCAAGCTGTGAACCCAAGAAGGTGAGTTTTTCTTTATTTTCCCTTTTTTTTTCTTTTTTTTTTAAACCAAAAGGGAAAACCAAAAGAAACTAAGCCAAAAAGGGAAATGGGGAAAAAGTAGCAGAATTGACATATTTTAAACATGATGACAGGATCGGCTGTTTAAATTGCCTCTGTGAATTGATTTAAAACATGTTGGTAGGCATCTCTATTTCATTAACTGTCTTTCTCCTTCTTTTCAGTCACTGGAGTCATTGCCTCTTATTACCTTCCAGGCTCATGATATCCATCCGCATGGTTATTTTAGTTATTACTATCTGTATACAGAAAATATAAGAGGCAATTTTGAGACAGAAGCAGCTTGGGAGGGATGTGGGGATGGTGAAATAAATAATTTGAATTCTGTATGACACCCGTGATATAAAACCATGAGGATTACGGTAGCGTTAGTGCTAGGTGTGCATTTTGGTCAGAACCTGTGGGAAAAGTGTACGGGTTTGTGGTATCAAATCTGGACCTGGTAATGAAGCGTTTTCCCACCTAGAATAATCAATAATGACCCCAAACCTAATTTTCTCCTGGTAATTAGGTGGTCCAATGTGCGCATGGTATTTTTCAACCCTTCTGACCGCTGCGGCATCAGGAGTTCGGTGAGCGCGAAGTGTATTTTCACTTACCTCCCGCTTTGAGATAGAGCTTGGGGAGCAGGAGGACCCTGTCCATGTCCTCAGGGACGTTAATGATCTTGTCCCTCCGACACACGGGGAATATTGATGCTTTTACGGTGTGAAAAGGTGTGTGCGATGCATGTAGAGGCTGCTGAGTGTTTTGGAGGACTCTCTGTGAAGGTCTGCCTGCTAGGACGTGCTGGGGAAAAAAAACCCAGGAAAGCTTTTTGGGATGTTTTTCCCAAAGCTCAGTAGCCCAGAATCCAGACATTTCCATCGCTTCTTTCCAGACCACAAAAAAAAAAGAGACTTCCAGATTATTTTCACAGTTTCAAAAACGCTGTAGCTTACAATATTTTTTCCAGCGCTCTGCAGAGTCATTAGCTTGCTTACAGCACTTAAAAGAAAAATGTGGTGCTTAGGAGACTTAGCTTCTGTTTGCTGTCTTTACCACCAACTAATTGGTTGGATAACGAGCAAATATTTTTCCTCTGTTCCTCAATTTCCCAGCTTTTTGACTTGCAAGTAGGAAGAGCAAAAGCTGCCGATGGTTGGCAGCCGGCAAAGGGAGGCGTGTTGCGGTGAGGCAACCAGAGTCGCGCTGGAGATGCGATTGCAGCTCTTGCTTCCAGCGGTTGCTCATGCTGCCCCCTCCTTTCGTGCCTCTTCTCCTTTGCTTTAGGCCTGGCCTTACGCATCGTACGGGCCTACAAAGCAGGTGCCCGGTGCGGAAGGGAAGGGCTGAAGCTCTGCAGGAGCGGTGTCGAGGCTGCGTGGGAGGGAGTAGCGCGGGGTGAGGAACGGTTGCTGTTCGGGAACGGTCAGAACAAAGCATCGAGGAGACTTGATAAGAGCACTCGAATGATCCTATTATCAGGGTAACTGCGGTGGGAAGAGACAGCTCCACATACAAGCATTACCTTGATTTAAAGGCAGTGTTTGCGGCTTTAAACTCTGAATTTCCTGGTTTGACTTGGTTTAATTCAGACCCGAACAAAGCGTGCTTGCTGTATTGCAAGAGGATGCTATTCACCCAGCTCCTTGTTAAAAAGCGATGTTGCTCCACGCGCGCGGGCACAATGAAATACACTAGTGGTCTTAATAAAGCATGTTGTAAAGGCACCGGCTTATTGAAAGCGTGGACATCCTGAGCGCCGGGAGGAGAATAGAGAGCTGACCTGACAAGCGAGAGCCGACCTCTTCAAGGAATTGATCCATTGCACGAGGACGCTCTCGCCACAAACAGCGACGCTTCCTGAAAGGGTGACCGTGGACACGAGTTGCAAAGCGCTCCTCCACATTGAAACCTTTACGCGAGGTTCAGGGCTTGGGAAAGGCGGCTTTTCGCTTGGCTCCGTGCGGATGGTGCAGCGTCCGGACCCAGCGCCTGGGAGCCCCTGGTGCCGGGGTTTTAACTCATCCTCTTTTGCTGCTGAAGTGAGCCCACCCCAAAGCAAAGCCCAGCGCTCCCGGCTGCCCGGGAGCGTTGCTTCAGCTCCCTCCTGCCCTTCAAGCATGTTAAATCACGGTGCGTGTTCAGGGCAGAAAGGCAAGGACAGCTCGGCAGGAGGTTCAGTCTGAGAGCAGCAGCTTGGTACCGTCCTACCTGCCCCTCACGCGTGGTTTTGGGAGCGGCACAGGGAGCATGTTATGGCATTTCTCGACATCTGTTTTCATTTAAAATTTGCAAGGCTTTTTTTGCACGCGGCTTTCGGTAGCGATGCCGCCTCGTACTTGCTGGGTGGCAGGATGGGCAAGTGGCAGTCTCCAGCCCAAACAAAGCGAACCCAAAAATTTTATTAATGAAGATTTGCAGCTGCTCCTGGGACTTGGCAACTGCCTGCAAAAGCTGGTGACAGGATTCATCTCGTGAAATGTACCCGTGATAAATATCAAGTGGGAGCGATTAGCAAGAGGTGGTTAATTCATGAGCGGGTTTTGTGTGTTGGCTGGGGAATAATTTGGTTTCTAGTGGCAGCAGAATGTATTATTTTTCCTCTTTCTCCCCTAACCTCCTAAAGATGCTGCAGGCCTGAGCTCGTAAAGCAGCAACTTGCAGCTACTCACCTCGTTTATGAGCCGAGGTTGATCAGCCTGCACAGGAGAAGGACCTGGTGAAGGCTGCAAAGCTGGGACGTGCTTAGGGAGGAGAGGGAAGGGTTAAAACCAGGCCGGGTTTTTTGCAGGTGAAGGCAGCAGTGATAGTTATGGTAGATAATCATCCTGCTCCATCTGGGCTGAAAAATTTGCTAATTGAGGCAGGACTCATTTCCTGCAGGAGAAATAGCCTCCCTGTTTTCAGGGCATTAACTGTCCCTTGTTGCAAGGGTCAGGGGCAGGTGTTCCTTTGGAGGTGCTCCCCGCCTCGTCCTAAGACTGGTTTAGCTGAGATAGCGTCAACTATTTTCCTCCTATTTTCATCCATCCCTGGCACTTTCTATCTCCACCTTGTTACAGGCTTGGCAGGGGAAAGAGGCGGGGGGAAGAGAATAGGAAAGAAATCTTTCATTTCCATTTCCAAAGCTGCGTTTCGGCTCCCGAAGAGCAGGCGCACAGAACTGATGCTCATGGAGCCGCCTCTGACAGCTCGATGCCGGGGGGAAACGTGTGCTTCCATTTCCAGCCCTGTCCCCCGCGGGCAGAGCGAGCCGAGCCGAGGAGTTCACGGGGATCAGCGGGGAGAAGGAAAACAATTTGATCAAGGGGCCCTGGAGTCAGGCACAGGGTCTGGTGGGGTTTTTCAGCTTTAATCAGTGTCAAGTTGATGTTATTTTTAGAGAAGTGATGATATTAAAAATAAAAGGGGGGGAGTGAGTAAAGCACCTGCAGGTATATGGGGCAGAGCCCCCATCAGCTATTCAGCTGGTCCTTCCTAAAAAGCTCAGAGCTTTTTAGAGCTAATTATATGAGAAGTGCATCGGGGGTGGGGGGTTGCAGGTGCAAGACTTCACCTCGCGTAGCCATACGTATCTAACGCATTAGCAGTATTCTTCGGGTTTGTAGCATTTCGGGGGGGAATCATTTTATGCTATGACCAGTGTGGCTTTGGGGGAAAAAATCCCTGGGAAAAGCTGCTTCGCTGTGTCGATACGTTGGGACCGGACTCACCGCCGGCAGCGGGGAGGTCGGTGGCGATGGTCCCATCGGCCCTCAGCCCTCTCTGCCGAGCTGCCGGGGGGGGACGGCAATTAGAGTCGGTTGTGGTGCTCTCGAGGAGCTGCCTGTGTGTCCTGCCGCTGCCCGTGGCCGGCTTCAGGTGTTTATAGGAAGGATTGCAGAAAATCCTGCAGCGGGCAGAGAGGAGGGTCGGCTGCCGTCCAGACGGGTCCTGTCCTAACGCTTCATTGCTGGAAGCTGCTTTAAGACCTCAAGCCTGAAGTTTTTATTGTCTGTCCCAAACTGCTCCTCCCTTTCAGCATCGACTGCCCTCGTCGCCCATATAAACCTTTGATCCTTTCCAAACCCACCCAAAGTCATGTTCTTGCCAACACGCCGATGGAAGCGAGCTGGTCTTTTGGGGAGACGCATCCCCTTTCATAGGCAGTGAGTGAAGACTCTCTCCGAATGTGTCCCTCGGGTTTTCGAAACGTTTTTCATCTGTGCAGAGAAAGTAAGGAAATCCCGTGGGTGGCAGCCTGTTGCCTGGAGAAGTGCTGCTCTCTTCATCTGCTTTCGCTCAGCCCCAAATTCTTCCCTGTTAATGATGGTCATATATATATATATATGATGCATATGACCATCATATATATTTTTTTTTCCTGGTGATCTGAATTGCCCCAGCAAAGCTAACCTCAAATCAATGTTGAAGGAAGATGAAAGCCCACTTCTTCTTTCCATGCCAGAGAACATGAAAACAAGAGGGTTTTCAAACTTCTCTGACGTTTTCCTTTTCTTCTGAGCGAAAGGTAGTAGGAAAACAAGAAAATAAGGCTTCCAGCCCAGACTCCAGCTGCCAAGAGAATTATTAGGCTTTTTTTCAGCCTAGTCTCAGTAAGGGCTTTTTTTTCCCCTCCCAAGCTGGGAAGGTGAGATGAAACACTGATGCTTGATGGTGCACAGGCAGGCCTGTCTTTCAACGTGCAGCTGCAGCCAGCGGCGAAGAGGTCAAGTCGTACGATGCCGTCTCCTCTCCCAGCCTCGCGTCAGGCAAAACAATGAATTTCCATAATTTTACTCCAAGCGCGAAAAAGCGCCTTTGTTGCAGAGATCGCGCTGTTCTTGCAAAGACAATGAGTCTGTGCAGCGCAGTTGTGACCCTGTGCTGGCAGAAATGCCACTGTGGTTTAATGAAGAATCCTAAGCAGGGGAAAAAAACAACTTTAATGCTTGCTCGCAAGCCCGCAGAGGTGAGCTGTTCTTCTTGATAGAAGAATCGGGTAAAAATTGGCCCATACAGCTCTTATCCTGCCTCAATTAATCAAGATAATGGTCCGCTTGCAATGAGCCGCTTTTGCCTCGCTGCCTCCTGTGACCTCTTTGAATTTCGTGGCCTTGGTGGTAATGCAATCGTGCGAGTCCCGTGCCCGGAAAGCCCAGGTCTGTGCTGAAAAACAGGAGGGAGCGACCACGGCCGTGGCTTCATGGCCATCCCGGCCAGTTGACGGTGGTGGTGGGCAAGTGGAGGCTCCTAAGTGGAGCCACAGGTGACTTAGCCTGATCTTAGCAATCAACAGCTTATTCATCCCGGCTTCGAGTGTCATGCTCTAGTAACCAGGCAGTTCTTGTTGCTCATCTAGAAATCCCAATCGAATGCCTTCATTATCACACAGCGGTGTTTCCTTTGTGGATAACAAGTCATACTGCGAGCATTAACGTAGCGTCGTGTGGATTTGTGTTGTGGGATTGTTGTAAGCTCTGATTGAAGCTTTTCCTGTGATTAGGGTATTTACTCAGGTGTGCGAGAGGGAGTCTCTGTTGTCTAGTAAGATCTGTGTTTGCAGTGCATCTCCGAGGGGTGTTTATAGGGGCATAACTTACGAAGTCAAGTTAATAAGTTGCACGCGTGAGATCTCCGTTTTCCTTTATCCCATCTTGCGCCCGTCGCTGGCATTGCAGTTATCTCACTGGAGGTTATACGCCACCCGCACGGGAAGCCGTAATCTAGACATTACCTGGGATTTTAGCAGCTCTCTAAGGGGGGCTGTGGTTGGAGCATCGTCCTCTCTGCAGGGTGTAGACCTCTTCCTGCAGAGGTGGGCACGCAGATGCACCACAGGAGGGGAGAAGGCATGAGCTCGGCTTCTTGTCCGCCCAAGAACCAGACTGTGGGGACATGAGAAATGGTCTTGTCCTGTTGTATGGAAGAAACAGGACATCAGGTGGGGCAAGGGCTTCTCGTCCAGCAGCTGCAGGAGTTAAGAGGCAAAGTTGCTCCGTCCTAGCTGAAAAGCGTGGTGGTTTCATTCCTTGAGGAGATCAGTTGCGATTCTTTAATTGCGATGAATGTGTAATTGGGGGAGAGGCTGGCGGCACAATCTATCAATTCTACCGATGAAAAATGATAGGAAGCGGCATCCTCCCGCTGCCTGGCAGGCTCCCAGCCTCCTCCGCTGCACACCTCATTATCCCCTTCGACTGCTTCGTCTGGACAGTGTTCAGCCTTAACGATGGCGGAGCGATACTCTGTTTCTGCAGTGTTATTTGATTATGACCTACCCACTCCCTGCTCCTTCTGCAATAGCAGTGGGGCGTATTTCCAAGACATCATGGGTTGCTAGATCTGGACTGACAGTTGCTAGATGCGGGAGAAGGATGTCCGTACTTAGGGGCCTGCCTGGTATGCATAATACTCCAAATTCAGCCTTTCCATCAGTGTTTCTGGCCAGACTTCTGTTTTCTTGGCTCCAGGAGAGGTTTAGCTGTGACACCAGTAGGAGGAGGGTGCTCAGTCCTGCCAGGGAGTCGTAGAGCTGAGTTGTGGGTTAGACAGAAAGCTGGGAGGGACAATAAAATGGGCAGAGCTCGGTGTTACAGTACAAATGTGTATCCAGGCCAGAGGATAAAGCAGCGAAATTATCCTGCGGGTTGTAGGCAGTGTGGGCTATAAAGCCTGCTCCTTCTCACCTATCTCCTAGTGAGCCGAGCCGCATCTCGGAGGCAGTCCCTGACCCCGTGAGATGTCCTTGTGGATCTTCTTTCTTGCACCTCGCAGCTGACTTTCTCACGTTCTTCATCATCGGGCGCTTCAGACGCTCACCATCAGTATTAGCCTCACGGGCTGGACTTTATCAAATGCTCCCAGTCCATCTGAGAGATGCATGCCAATTGCAGCTCCCTTGTCCGCAGAGTCAAGTAATCTCTTCAAAGACTTCTAACAAGTTAATAAGGATTGATCTACTTTTCATGAGATCATGTTGACTGTTCTTAATGAACCTGGGCATTTTCAAGCCTCTCCTTCCCCTTAAAAATTAGCTTCCAAATAAATACTCTTCTTCCAGTCGATGGACAGCTGATTCTTTCTACATCTCCCCAGCGTGCATTAAGGTTTTGATTGAAGGAGGCACCCCTCCAGCTTTCGCGATGGTCACGTGTTGGGTTTGGAGGGGGGTTTAAGTTAAGCAAAAGCTTACACTTGGTCCTAAATAAAGATGGATTTAATTACAACTAACTGTCTCATTGAGTGACGGCTTGACAAAGCAGGTTCAGGCCTGATTTTTCTGAAAGATACGTAAGATTTAGTTGCTAGCCATCTGAAAACAGCCAGATTTTCTTCTGGAGAGGCTAAGCCTCGAACAGTACGAATAAAGATGGGAAGAGCATTTCAAGAGGAGCCCTCAGAGAAATGAAATCAGTGACTTTTCCCACAAAAGCCCCCATTGCTGTTAGCAGCTTAGATAATCCACCCTACTGCCTGTAGCAACGCCAGGAGGGAGATGTCAGAGTAATGGGGTCTTTGAGAGATCGCTGCTGCTTCTTGTATAAATGCCCCACGACTTGCGGGCTCCGTTCCTGGCCTCACCCATTTTACGGGAAGTCCGTAAGACCGAAGTCCTGCTTTGTCGTTGCTTCCCCATTTGTTAAATCCCCTGGGCGCATGTTGCCAGCTGGTCCCTAATGCTTTGTGTCGGTTTTAAGTTCCCCTAAGCTTTTATTGACCATTTCTTGTGTTATCTGCACACTCCCTAATTCCTCTTCTCCTCTCCCCAGGGATCTGATCCCTGACTTAGGCAAATCCTCATCCTCTTCATTTGCGAACACAGATGCAAAAGTAAATATTGTAGGAGTCGGTGTCAGCTTCTTATCCTCCTCTGCCTCCAATTTCCCTCTGTCACTCTTATCTGCGCTGTATCCACTTATCTCGTGTGTGTATATAACGGTCTTTTCCTTTACTGTTTTTGTAAAAGCCACGAGATTCTCCATCGTTAACTGTCTGTGCTCCTTTAATTATATCCTTTGCGTGTTTACCTTCCCGAACCCATGCCACTTACTTCTCACACATCCCTACTTCTAAGCAGGTGAGTTTTCTTTGTACGCCGCTTTGATTAAAGATAGGGACGCACCGAAATCCTGCGTTTGGAAAACTCAAAACCGTGCGCTGTTTGAAGCTGAACCTGAATTCTGCATCGAGCCAACGTTTTTGTCTCTGCTTTGAATGCTGCCGTGACTCCCAGGGCGGTGCGCGCGCGAGATGTAGAATATAACACCATCGCAGCCCTCGTAGTGATGCGCTGTGTGAAATCAAGGGTGGGTTTTATGTCTGAGTGTCTTGATTTTCCTGCCTTGAGATGGAGAGAGTGTTTCCTCCAAAGAGACGGGGAAAGAGTTGTGCGGGTGAAAGCTACTCCGGAGCAGCAGAAGCGGGAGCTGAGCTGCCCTCTCTGTTGTGATGTTTTGTGGATGCAGGAGTATTTTGGGAGAGGCTATACCTAAGGTGCACGTGTAGTTTAAGCCAGAACACGAGCAGGAAACCCCCAAAATGTTTTGGAGCATCTTGCTCCGCGGAGAGCTGCAGCCCTGATGGATGGCCCATGCCTTGTGCCAACACCGGATCCACCCCAAGCCTTGCGATTTGTGCTCTGATCAGCGCTGGCATTATAACCTGGTTCTGAATCGATTTTTTTACCTGCGAGTGCCACACAATAGCGTTTATTACATCACAGTCCCCATCAGGAAAACGTCTCCTTGTGTGATGTACAGCAATACTAAACGTTGGCGCAGCGTAAGGGCTCTGCTTTTTGCAAGATGCAGCAGTTTGTAATTTCAAGATCAATATGATGATGTGTTTTTTGAATTTTAATGAATAAACTACACCGGTGTTTGTTGTTTACCTGCTTTCTGATTTTTTAACAAGTGGCTCTAGTGATAATTACCGAAATTCTGTAGTCGCAGAAGGAGGGGGGAGGGCGGAGGGGGAAGCCTGGATCCTTCATAACTATCCAACTGGGCAATTATCTCCATACTGTATGTGCTGCTTTTCTATAAATGTTGAAATTCAGTAATTACCACTAGAGCCAGCCGTGACATTTCGAAAGCAGATACATAACAAATAGGGATGCCATGGAGTCATTAAAATTCAGATATCAAAACAGCTCTCCCTATTCTTCTTTGCATGAATCCATCTCTTTGTTTCATGAGGAATTCAGTTGCCAATTAAATACCTTTTCTTTTCCTTTTCTTCTTTTTTTAATTTTTTTTTTCCTTTTCTTTTTTCCTTTTACAAATGAATTCTAATCTCCATGAAAGGAGCTGAATTGACAGTCGTGACAGTTGGTGCGTTAGGAAAAAACAGGAGCGAGTTTAGTCCTTCCTGAGGAACCCAGCCAGCACCTCCCCAGCTTTGGAGATGGTGAGGCTGTATCGAAAATTGAGGGGGGGAAGGACGCTTTTCCCAGCGATTCCCCTATTCTCCTTCCGGCACCATTTTTCCTTCTCATCCTGTAAGGGAAAACATCTTTTAAGGTTGCTGATAACTTGGGGAAATCTTTGTTGCCTGTCCCGCCAGGGCTCTGGTTTCATCGCCAACAGGAATAGCTCAATTATTTCTCAAACTGTTACTCGCGCTGCGGTCTCGTAGCGATCTCTGGCATCTGGCGGTTGTGTTTGTGTGTGTGGTGGTGGTTTTTTTCTTTTTTTAACAATGTTGTCTTGTTTACGGGTTTGACTCTTGGAAGACAGGATTTGATGCCTCCCAATCAGTCGCTAATGAAACGGGGGGATTGACAGCGTGGAATTGATTCGTCCTTTGTAATCCCGTAACAGCGAGACATGTTTGTTTCTGAATCTGTCAGCGGGTTGTATGTAAACCAGGTGTGATGAGGAACCCGTGCGCCGAAAACAAGGAGAACAGTGGTTTCATAAACCTCACAAGGAGGAAAACCTGTAGGGTTTCTACGCCTCCTCTCTTCCCGTATCTGAGTGCCACTCGTGTATTTTGCTGTGAATGTCTTTTAGCGACAGCAGGATGAATTTGTTCTGAGAGAGGCTGATGTACAGGGAGGTAATCCTGATCCTTAAGCGTGGGTGAGCCCCACGAGCCTAAATATTGAGAATGAAGGGGCTTGGAGAGGTCCCTGCTCCTGATGACCCGCAGCTTTTGTCTTTCATAGCTTTACTCCACACTTTCTCTCTAGTTTGCCCATAGCAAAGGTCTCCTCACCTCTTGGACAACACCCTGACCTCTCTATTCCAGACAGATTATTTATTGCATCCTTCCTCTAAAAAATAATTCTACTGAGACTGAAAGATTTCATTTCGTGCGGCACTGAAGGAGGAGCTGCCTTAGCTCATACCATTTTAAGAGGCCTCAAGTCCATCCGTTGGTTGTCCAGTGGAGGACAGCTTTGGTGACTCCTCCATCAGCTCCTCTCTGGGAGCAAAGCCTTCAACGAGGCCCATTCGAGGAGAGCTTGTCTAGGGTTTATTCTCGAGCCTGATGCATATGTGTTAAGGTGAATAGGAGTTATATTCACTTCAAGGAGAGATGAGGCCCTTGTGTTGACTACATTATCATTTATACTAACAAAAAGAGCTTAAAATGTTAGCATATTCTTTTGAAAACGGAGCTTTGCATCCTATTAAGAGGAAGGAAACACAACCCGCGGCGCATTATATTTCCAAGCGCCTGTCAAGAAACGCTTACGGCTGTCGACTGCTTACTGAGCATCCTGCTATAGGAATAAATTGGGAATCGCTACCCGTGTGCTGATCCTCTAACCAAGAGACAGGAGATGCCGTTCAATTAAAACACCAGCCAAACACAAGTCTTGGGTCTGCGTCGGACAGAAACGGGGGATCTGGGGGTTTCAGAGACCTGCAAAAGTTTGCTCACGAGGAAGGCATGGATAGAAATGTGTCTTGTAGCTCGGTTTTGGAGGGGGCGGAATTTGGATGAGATCCCCCCAGCTTGCGGCACTGTGGATTTTGGCAGGGTGATTTCTAGCCTGGCTGGAATAGAGAGAAAAAGCAAACTTGAATTAACCTCTCCATCTTGGACTCCGGTTTGGGAAAAGCACTTAAACATCCCGATTGCATCCTGCTGGTATCAGATGGCTGGTTTAGATGCAAGGGAGTAAGCTGAAAGGCTTCGGTTCCGGGTGGACAGAAGTTTGCAATACATAGCATGTGGCTCCTCGCAGGTCTGTCACGCGCTAAGCTGGCCGTGGGGATGGTGCCTCCCATTCCCTAAAGCTGCTCACCCCCCCCGAGGAAGGCAGTAAATTCTGCCTGCATCAGTGCAAGCAGAGACTTTGTTTTAAGGAAAAATGAGAGAAAACCCTAAATCCCGACCAGAAGAACTCAAAAAGCCCTTCCCCAAGCAGGGCTTTTGGAGATAAGCTGCCGCTTGGCAATTTGCTGACTTGAACTTTTAGCCCCACCAGTATTCTTTCTAGAGCCAGCATCCACCTGGAGGGGAGGAAACGGTCGTAAAAGCGGCTGCACACGGGAGGTGCAGAGTTGCTTCATCGGGCTGCTGAGTCTTCTGCAATTGCATCCTCCGGTTTGGAAGGAGATCACTCGTGTACCCTTCACGCTCTTTGCCACCTCTGCTGAGCTGCACAAGGAGGACGCGTGCAGCTCCTGTAGCAGCTCAAGCTCGTTTTCTGGGTGAGAGCAGACGTTTTCACTTGGACAGGGGCTCAGCACAGCACCGTCGAAGAGCAGCTTTCCTGAGCTGGAAAACCAGAGAGTTTTTAAAAGACAACCTCTTTATTTTTGTAAGGGCCCTACAGCCAAGCGTGTGCGTGTGACTGCCTGCCGATGAGCTTACCTGCAAGTTGAACCCTTCCGTTGCTGTAAACCATTGCAGATTTGCTTTAGCCGACAGAGCAGGGCTTGTCTACTGGGCGAAGCAGTGGGCACGGACACACCTCTCCGGAGCTCCCTCATGCATGAGCTGCAGGACATTAGGCAAGAAGTGACATCAGGCCGGCTTTGCTAACAGGCTGGTGCATCTTTATTGGCATCTGTGTTATCGCAGTGCAAGTCCATACACGCTGCCACACGCTGCATCTGTCTCCACGAGTGTGAGCAGGTGAAATGAAGACGTCTTGCTGTCCTTTCTCATCAACAGTGGCGCATCCAGGATCCCACTGATACGCAGAGCACTGTTCCCTTCCCTGTCCGCTTTGATTAATTTGGTGCCTCATCTCTGGAGTCTGTGAATTTGTCTTGGTTTTGCTCTGCCCCTTGGTGCAGAAGTTTCTCCCCCTCCTTTTAACCACCGTTCTGCTACAAAGCCCTGCCCTATCTAGGCTGGCGTGACACGGTGGGACCGGCAGGAGATGATGCGCTAAGTCCTTGCGCGTTACAGAGCACAAAATCCGGCCGTGAATCCTCTTCACAAGACTCCAGGAACCGCCGCTAACACCAATGCACCGGCCAGGGAACCGGCAAAGGCGCTGCAGCTTTCAGGCACTGCAAACCCAGCGCTATCAGGAGGGCTCTGGGCTCGCACAAAGTACTTTCCGCTTTAACACAGAGGAGGGAATAAAAGCTCAGCAAAAGCCAAGTCCATTGGAAAGGTTTCTTGTGTGTGCAGTAAGATAATATATGGTAATGAGGACAGCACCGAGTTGCTGTAAGTTACAAGAACTTATCACTGCTCTCTGCTGTTGCGGCACATTCCCGGGATTCGGTCTCGCCAAAGCAGCGTGAATAGATTTATTTTGTATTGTTAGACTGTCAAGCCGCTGCAGTGCAACAACTTCCAAATGATAACTTCTCCAGTGTGCAGAAGTTGTGAATTACATGCTTTTAGTCCCCGGCAAACAAACGGGGTGGGTTGACAGCTGCTCTGCAGAAACCTTCCTCCCGTTCCCTCTCCGTGCTCGCCGCATATGGTCAGCGGCTCGGCATTAGCTCCCTCCTACCAGACCCGATGGGGCTGTTATTAAGAATGATACCAATTTATTTCTAGCGGCAGAGCGTGCCAGAGCAACCGAACGTGTAATCATAGCATAGAATCATGGAATCGTTTAGGTTGGAAGAGACCTTTAAGATCATCGAGTACAACCGTTACCCCAGCACTGCCAAGGCCACCACTAACCCATGTCCCCAAGCGCCACATCTACACGGCTTTTCAATCCCCCCAGGGATGGGGACTCCCCCACTGCCCTGGGCAGCCTGTGCCAGGGCCTGACAGCCCTTTCGGGGAAGAAATGGTTCCCAATATCCAACCTAAACCTCCCCTGGCGCAACTCGAGGCCGTTTCCCCTTGTCCTGTCGCCTGTTCCTTGGGAGAAGAGACCGACCCCCCCTGGCTCCAACCTCCTTTCAGGGAGTTGCAGAGAGCGAGAAGGTCTCCCCTCAGCCTCCTTTTCTCCAGGCCAACCCCCCCAGGTCCCTCAGCCGCTCCTCACAGCACTTGTGCTCCAGCCCCTTCCCCAGCTCCGTTGCCCGTCTCTGGACACGCTCCAGCCCCTCAGGGTCTGTCTTGGAGTGAGGGGCCCAGAACTGACCCCAGCACTCGAGGGGCGGCCTTGCCAGGGCCGAGCACAGGGGGACGATCCCTGCCCTGGTCCTGCTGGCCACACTAGTGCTGACACAGGCCAGGATGCCGTTGGCCTTCTTGGCCACCTGGGCACAGTGCTGGCTCACCTTCAGGCGCTGTCGACCAACACCCCCAGGTCCTTTTCCGCCGGGCACTTTCCAGCCGCTGCTCCCCAAGCCTGTAGCGTTGCCTAATGAAAGAGGAGAAGGAAGCACTCTCTCACTGAACCCTGATGAGAGGTGGGACTTCTCTCCTGCCAGCCAAGCCGGGCAAGTTTGGGTTGGTTGGGTCGGTCTGGGAAGAGTTGGGTTTGAAGAAGGAGAGGTGGCCCAGGCGAGGGGATGTGTTGTGGTGGGACATTTCCTTTCCTTGCCTGGTTGGTCGATGTCTCTTTTTCTGGGGCTTTGGCCTCTGTTGCTGTCCCCAGCAATGGAGATTTGAGTTTATAGGTGTTGGGAGGTGACTTCAGCATGGAGACCGTCTAGCTCTGTCCGCCACAGCCAGGCCACGCGGAGCTGGAAGGTGCACGGCTGTGGGTGGTGTTTAGCGGTGTCGTTGTCCATAGCTGCAGGCGACACCATGAAAACGGACCCATCAAAGGGGTATCCTGCAGCGGGCTGGGTAGTCCAGCCCTTGCACAAGCTACACGGGCACGGAGAGAACTCCCATAAGAGCAGGAGCTCCTCTTGGATGTGGAATAAAAGGGAAGGACGGAGAATTGGAGACATGGAGATCAAACATGTAAGGAGACTGGGAGGAGAGCCCAAGCTTTTGTATAATTGTTCTCGAGCTTTCGTTTAGTCCTGAAAAGGTCAAAATAATGGCAGGTCCTCGGCGTTCACGACTGAATTGCTTTTTCTTTTCCTTTCCTTTGCCTCTTCTGAATATCTACAGAAGTTTGTTTCTTCTTGCGGTGGGTGTTGCACGCGTAGGTCTGCTCTGCGTACCTTCTTCTGGACTAACACAACTCTGGGGTAGGAGTGTAACTTCCCAGGAACCGGTATTGCAGTGCCGCCTGCCTCCTGGCGCGGAGGTGCTGGCTTGTGAACACAGAGCACCGAGCACCAGCGTTCAGGCTGGAACGTTTTGCTATTATTTTCTTAATATTCCAGGAGAGTTTGAGACTGTATCAAGAAACTTCTTTGAAAAGGAAATAAACCCATAAATTATAGCATAGTCTTTGCAGAAAGGCAAAAGGAATACAAGATTGTTTAAACGTATTATTTGCTGACCTTGACAGTTTACTTGTAATGTTATTTAAACATTTGAGTTTGCAGGGCGGTGTTCTTATTTATTTATTTAATAAGCTGCCAGCTTACAAATTGCAAAACTTTTGCAGTTCCTCTTATCTTCTGCAGAACCACTGAGATGGCAAAATATGTTCTCTGTCTCAACAATTCGGTCTATATTTGCATGAGGAAATTGGAAAGCAAGTTGTTTTTCTTCGTTTGCATGACAATACCCAGAGCGCAATACAATTCACCGTTTAATTTGTGATAGTTAGTGTGCGAGAAGAATGGGCCCAGCAGTTTGGCTCAGTTTTGTGGCTGATGTCGTCGTCGTTGTAATTAAAACTGATTTATAAGTAAAGGCAAAGAAATCTAAACTACCTGTTTATTCGGTGTATTGTCGACCTGCGGAGCACAACAGTTGGGGTCACCGAGTTCAGATCTCTTACCGGAGGCGCTGGAGGAGTTTTGCATTAAGTTTTCAGGGCTGAGCTTCTAATTAGTCAAATATTTCCAAGTGGATGACGGTGCAAAACATCAGACCCAAAATCGGAGCGGGTGGCAGCAAGAGCGGCAGCTGGACCTGCACCGGCTTTGCAGGAGCATGAACCTCTGGGACATCCTTACCAGGATGCAGGCACAGGTTTTCTGGCATAAAAATTACATGCCAGGAGTGACTTAATCCTTGACTCGTCGCGTTAATTTGGCTACAGCAGTACATCTCTGCCGGTAACAGCTCGGGGCAGTTAATAAGCACTTGATTGGAGCGGGGAATCCCTTGAACGCAGGGAAAACATCCGAAATACAGCTCTGACGGGAGGCGTCCCCTGCAGTTTGTTAGTATTTTGTGTTATGCTGGGATTACTGAAGATGGCTTAATGTTTCAGGTGGGGTCTAGAAGCGTGAGCTATGAAGCTTGTACTCCCAGGTTTGGTTTTTTTTTTTTTTAGTCAATGGAGAGAACCAGGCAACCTCAGCGGATGATTTGTCTCAGCTGAAAATAGGCATTTGAGGAGACTTGCCTGCTAAAAGTGCTCATTCCTCTCTTCCGACTGTAAAAGAAATCTCAGGTGACTGATTCATTCCTCAGTGTCTGACTTGAGATATCTGTCCTGCTTGCTTCAAACAACTTTGAAGCTTTGCGGCGCTTTCTGAGTATTTTAAGAGGAATTGAATTTCCTGACTTTCGCTGTACGTCACTAGATTAATCCTCGGGCTGGAAGCAATCTGTTTCAAGTGAGACAGCACGATCGTAATTATGAAGCTGTTGAGACAACAAGAAGTGTTTTGGACAACTGGTTTGGTCACGAAGGAGTTTTGAAAGGCAGATTTAGGGCGATGCCAAATAGGCTTTGAAAATCCCACTATTTACTCTTCAGAATATGCAGGAGCAGAGATTTTATGAGTAATCCTTGTACTTGTTCAGCACAAAGAAATATTAACATTAGATAGCGATCATCTGACTTTGTAAAAGAATAAATAAGGCCAGAGAGATTGAATAGTTGGAGAAAACTGTGCAGCGAATGAAAATCCATTTCACTTGCCCTCTACAAGCGCGGGACAGGGTTGGGAAAAGGCTGAAATATTGGTCTTTTTAAAATCTGGGTCACCAAGGAGGAGCTGGGGGAAATACGCGTACACATCCTTAACGACTGTAGTTACCTTGCGCGTGGTTTTTCCCTGGTGTTTGAGCCGTAGGGGTGTCGTAGACTGCAAGTTGTATTTTGGGGGGTGAAGCTTAGGATGTGAAAAAGATAGAGCAGCCTAAGAATAAGACGCACTTTCAGTGCTGCTTCAGGACTAAGGCTCAGAGACGCTGGTGGGGCTCATTAAAAATATTAATAATCTGTGCTAAGAGTTCCCCTAAAAGAAGGGATTTTTCCAGCCATAGCGCAGCTACTGCCAGTAAAATAGGCAGCGACCGCAAGACATCTATTTTATGTTTCCATTAAAAAGCGACCCGAAAGGATGTCGGAAGTGTCGGGAAGGCGTTGCGGCCGCCTCCTCCCCTCCATCCGACAGAAGGGAGCTGGCGCTGGGGGACGCTGCCCCCGACCCGGCTCTAAAAGGGGAGCTCCCGGCGGGGGGAAGGCAGCGAAAAAGCCAAAGGGTTTTGCATATCTGTATGTAGCAAGCAATATTTGCCATTTACGATATTTCAGGGGAGACCTGACTTTATAAAGCATTCATGAGCTTGGCCTCCCGGTATGCGTTTTTTTTTTTTTCCCTGGTTATTAGGAAATATTCAAATACTGCAAACAAATGTCAGTCTGCAGAATATTCATGAAGTCTCCTGTTCAAGTCAGTCCCCCAAGTCGCTGCTGGCTGGAATACATCAAGCTAATGCTGATTGCGTACGTTTAGGGTTGAATAAAGATATTCCACTAAATAAGTGCAGAACTGCTTTTCTAGTTTTGAGACTCTGGGAATTGAAAAGGCTCGGGCGAGTCCCAGTGCCAGAGAGCTACTAATGGATGTTGTTTTTCTATGTGCTTGACCATCTCTTGATATCAAGGGTGAAATTCATCTCCTCTAACTCAGGCCATCTTAAATCGTCGTCGAAACATTTTATCTGGGCTCCCTTCTTTAGTCAAGAGCCGCGATTACATCCTGAAACGTGACAAAATGCCAACATTTTGAAACATTGTGAAAACATCATTTAAAACCAAACCGAAACAAAAAACCCACCCAAACGCACCAGCTTGGTTACATCCTTTCATTTCAGCATACGCAAACCATGCTGTAATGGTTCTTGCTTACTTCTGAAATAACATTTCATTTCAAAAGAAGCCGGGGTGGGTTTCTGATACGGAATTGCCAGGAGAGGATGTGCCACCACTTTGAAAATGACTCTGTGTAAGTGCTTTCTGTTTCGGTCAAGCTGCAAACAGTTTTGTAAATAAAATAAGTACTTCAGACAAAATAATGTTACACGGTGGGGAATCATTTGGACCAAAAGAGAAAAAGAAGTTTAGCGCTTGGCCTACCCAGATTTTTGTTCCTGCTTCCGAGTTTGGCTCATGTACAGCAGAGAGGCGAGAGAAAGGGACAGCCTGATCCCAGGAGAGCGACGTTAGGAAGGCGAGCGCTTTGGTCTGGCCATCAGAGACCTAATAAAACTCGGTAGATGGAAGGTGAAGCTTCCAAACGAATTCAGGCTAGAAAATAAGCAATACCTTTGACAGGGAGGCTAATTAGTACTCGGCACAATGTGCCAGGGGTTATAGTAGATTCCTCGTTACTGGCACAGTTTCAGTGGAAGCCAGATGTTTGCTAACACCCCGGCGTTGCAGCTCCAGCGGGCGCTAACGTTGGGGACACCCTCACGTGCCGTTGTGGCCAGAGGTCGAACTAACTCATCACAGCGCTCCCGCAAACCCAGAAAATCTGCAGACCCAGTCTCGGGTTGTTTGTGGGCGCTGCTGCGACGCACGTTTATCATCAGAGAGCTTTGCAGTACCTTTCTGTAGCAGCCGCTTGCTTTTTAGTAACCATCTTTAGCATGCAAGCCGCGGGGAGAAATAATTACATTTAATAGAAACGGTGGGCTCCCAATGAAGATGTACAGTGCCTGTACACGGTGTGCTCCTAATGAACAGAAATGTCAGGCCAAAATAACAGATGAGAAGGATTATATTCTCTGAGGTGTATTGTGTTATTACCCTGCCTTTTTGTTAGGTTGTCTGGAGATACCGCGCTGCAGCTGGAGGCAGGTGTTGGACGGGAAAGACTGATGAGTAGACCGAAAAGAAGGGAATCCCACAATGCTTTTAAGAGCTGCTAATTAAAGGGTTTAATCTCGGTTTGTTTGCTGAGCGTCCCGAAGAGGCTCTAGGAGTGGCTGGGAGGGGGAGATGCCTTTGTTTGGCCACCACGATCCGCGAGCGGCGACGGGGAGAGCCAGCTCTCCTCTGGGGCCGATGTGAGAGCTCCAGCTGGTGGGACGCAGGACAGGTCTCCCTCGCCATACAGCCCACCTCCCCTTCCTATTGCCTTGGTGTCCCTCAGCCGTGGGAGCTCCCTGGAGCCGGCCGTGGGACTGTGGGAAGCTCTGCGCCTTCTGCAAGGCGGCTCTTCGCAGTCCCCGTGCTTCCTCCTCCTGCCCCAGCTGAAGTGCTTCACGTAATCCTCAGCTTACGACCGAGTCTCGCTGAATTTGCATGAGGTGCTTTGCAAGCTGCCGTTCTTCAGCCCGCGCACCCCCTCAGAACAGAATGCAGGAGACCTGAAACCTTGCTCCTAATTTTTCACTCCCTGTTAAAATTGCTGCATAAGGATATTTGAAGAAGTCATTGCCCCCTGTGGATATTATCACTTAATCCTTTTTTTTTCCTCTTAATAAAAGCAAGGCATGAAAGTCACTAGCTGAAAACATCCGTGTCCTGTGCTGCTGGTGTCTCACAACAGTATTTTTTAAGATCATAGCTCATAACCACAGGGAGAACTCTCTGTGGAGGGAGTGAGAAGTAACTTTCTGTTTACAGCCATTTACCTTCAGCTGTAACGTATTTAAGAAGGAAAATTGCCGCTTACACTTGCAAAGCAAATTGGCTTGCGCTCAGTAATAGGTTTCTAGTGTCTGTCTAGGAAAGGTCATCCCGGAGACTTCCGCACTCTGCAGAACTTAGTCTTGGTGGCCAGGAGGGAAATCACGTGGCCTCAAGCTGTAGTTTCGTCCGTACGTGAAGACCTCGGCACCGCCACGCTCAGGTTTGCCGGGTTTCTCCATCACCGTTGCATCCTGCCTGGGATGCAGCTTTGTCCTTGGCGTCTCCTTATGAAGAGCAGGAGCCCCCCAACATGAAAACCCCCAACTTGTGTCAGACAGAGACCCGACGGACTGCGTTTTCCTCCTCCCTTCGTCATCTCCCGCTTTGCAGATGCATCAGCCTGCTGTGTCCTGCTGCAAAAAGGGCCCATGTTCCATTTTAATGTTATTAGCCATCGCCTTGGCAACAAATATAGATGTCGTGTTTGCAGTAGCACCGTTTCACAGGTCCCTGAGGAGTCTTTACCCTTGAGTGCATTTAGTTGATAGCGAAACCGAAGCGAACGTAAAACAAGCAGGTTGGAAAAGAGGCAGTGGCCTTTTCTGCTCCAGTCGGGCTCCAGAAGTGCAAATTATCAGGTCGGGTAATGTAGCTGACTGTCATCCTGCGTGTAAATCTCACCCACTTATCTGTCCTCGCAACTGTAAAGCAAGCAGCATCACCAGCTAGTAAAAGCCACTGTTGTGGCAAAGCTGGCAAAGCAATTATCTTAATAACTTAATCAAGTAGCAGCAACTGTAATAATACAAATATGTGTTTGTTTGTACGTATTCTCACCTTTATCAAAGCATCAATTTTGGGGAGCAGCAGGAGACAGGAGAACAGGTTTTGTTTTCAGTGCATGAAGCAAAACCATCTCAGATAATTGTGGTTTGGACTGTAGGCATCCGGCCTCCAAGTGCAACTCAGAAATTGCTGCTGGCTGCCAAGTCGCTTGGTGCAGGGGTGTTGAACGCCTCAGAAAAGAGACTAAAACATCCCCGAGAGCCATAAGGCGAGGACAAGAGGGTGATGAGGGTGCTCAAAACCAGGCTGTGGCAGATATTATCTTGAGAACAGGGACCAAGTCACGAGGGCGGTGGCGGGAGCTCAGATTTCACAGGAGTGCGTGTGTTACCATATCAATCGGACAGGAGAAGCTTGCTTCCAGTGGTCCAGCAGGTCATCTCTGCCTTGGGGGAGAGCAGGCTGGCTGTATTCCTCCCTTGTCTTAGTGCTGCTTCGCATCTTCCCGGTTCCTTGCTGAGTTTTCCTCTTGTCCTGCACCACCTACTTAAATTAGGACTTGGTGAAGCGGCAACTGGCATTACCTTTAATTTCCACAGCTGCCCATGCAGCGATGCCCTGATTTCACCTGCCCAAATGACAGCCAAAGTGCATTTCCCAAGCCGCGATGGGATGTTTTCTTCCATCAATCCATCATTCACAGCTCAATAAAAAGGTCTCCCTGGTCCTTTGGAGCCCGTTGTGACATTAAACTTGAGCATGACCAGGCCTGTGGAGCCAAAGGCTGGAAAGGGGGAGCTTCGTGGATGCTCCCTGCAAAGCACCGAGGAAATGCCCTTGTCGTCGGCCAGAGGAGCGAGTGGCACGCCAAAGGTTCGCTAATGGACCCTGCTAAAAGGATGCCTGGGGCTCGTTACAGTGGAAGTAAAACTTGAAGGTCAGAGCGGCATGGAGCGATGGGTTTGGGCTTAAGAAAGAAAAGAAGAAAGAAAATGTATTGGAATTGTCTTTCGTCTGTTTTGAGATTCAGGGCACGGCAGGCTCAGAGGGCAGACTTCTCATAGGAGACACGTTTCTGATACTCCGCTGCAGCTGAATCTTAATCGAGATGATGTTTGTTCCCCCTGGCAGATCTTCCCTATCTGTATTATATTTTTCAAACATCCTAATGAAATTTTTCCATTTATTTCAGCTAAATTTGCCTTGTCCCCGCCTTGTAGCCTATGCCGTGGTTTTGTGGCGAGAAGAGCGCTGCCTTCCCCCTTCTAACGGGGCACAGGAATAAGAAACTCACGCTGAGGTGGGGTCACTTGCCTTCCCCCAGCCTCCTTTTATGTCTTGCTTTGTTGTTGTGGGGTTTTTTCTTATTTCTTTTTTTCCCCTTAACAGTGAGTCTCATCTTCCCTTGTCAAGTTTGGTTGAGATTCACCAAGAAATTCAAAAGTACTTATGAGACGCTGATTGATGGACCAACAAGGCTGTCAAAGCAGCTTAAGAAAATGAGGCTAAAAGTAAAGATAATAATTAGTGAAATCGATAAGAAGGAAAGGGGCTGGAAGGCTTTCCAGCTGCTAGACCTAGTGGGGATCATGAAGGCAATCCGGCACCTGGAGTAGAGACACTTAGAAAATGAGCTGAGAGGTCTTCTGCTGAAAACTTTGAGACAGACGAAGTTTGACATTGTTTTCATCATATGCCAAATACTTTGGGGGGAAAAAAGGCAGAATATTCCCCTAGAAGATGCTTTGATTGATGTACCTTGAGAGTTGTCATTCAAATGTACCATACCTTCGTTTTCCTCAGAAACGGGTCCTCGCTGCTGGCTTCTCTCTTCCGCAGCGCACAGGCTGTCAGTGCTATTAGTAAGGTAACGCGGAGGCTAAGGGAGCCCCGAATCTCCCAGGGATTTGCGGAGTGACGTGTGAGACTGACAGGTACCTTCCCGAGGATGGTTAAGAGGAAAGATGGTTTTATGTCAGATTTTTTTTTCCGCCGATTGATTGTGTTCTGATCAAGGGATTAAGGAATATAAGATAGCCAACGGCAGTACAGGTTGTTACATCCCCCGCGAGCTGATGAATCTGAGGTTTATAAAGACCTGGGAGCCTGCAGCAGGTCTGAGCAACGCCTCTTCCAGCGAATTTCTTTCCTGACCCGCTGAGCATCTCCTGCCGCATGTGGATGGATAGCAAAAGGCTGCATCTGTCTCACAGATCTTTGAGGTTCAAAGAAACGCAGCATGTGGTGCCCAGGGGGTGTGAGTAAGGACTGTTGTAGGCAAAGACAGAGGGGCACTGGCACAGCCAAGGTAGACACGCGTAGGAGTAAGGCTGGACTAGCTGGGGACGGCATAGGAAGCTGCCACAACCAGGAGAGTCCTGGTTTGGGGCCGGGATGCGCAGGCAGAGGTCTGCACGGGCTATTTTGGTGTTGCTTTTCATAGAATCCTAGAACAGTTTGGGTTGGAAGGGACCTTTTCAAGGTCATCTAGTCCAACCCCCCTGCAATCAGCAGGGACATCTTCACCTAGATCAGGTTTCCCCTGCAGCACTGATGAATTCTTTTGGTTTCGCTGAGCGACGGATGCGAATACCGAATTTTTGGCCAAGTTTTGCAGGAGGAGCTCCTCCTGCCCTCGCGGTGCTGCGCGACTCTCGCCGGTGATGGGCACGCTGGAGGAGGTAATGAGCGGGATGGAGTGCCTTTGCACTTGACACCCGTGTTTATAAATATGTATCCACATGCAGAGGAATTGTCTCAAGCTGGTCGAAACACAATTATTTCATTTTCCTCCCCATTCAGGATTGTTGTTGTTTAGGAATAAATTGCTGCTGCTGCTGCTGATTTACAAGGGCAGGAACGACGGCGTGAAATGGGCTCAGTGAAGTGATTTTGAATTTCCACTACAATTACTCTTCTCTTCAACCATATGATTCCCTTTTTCTCGCATGCACCAGCCAGGTCTCGGTTTTGTTTTGCTCGCTGCTGTGCGCGGCTGCCCTGGGAGGTTTGCCTGCCCTTACCGTGCAGCGAGCCCTGGGGCTGAGCATGCAGAAACAAACCTGAAGTGCTAAATTGCACTTTAATAAAGGAAGCTGGCAGAGAAGGTACGTCCCAAAATCCCACTGCACTGGCACCAAGGGATGTTGATGTTCCGGCTTCAGTGGTGAAGTCAAGAGTTAAGACCCTGGATTTGTGTATGCCTGTGTTGTATATACCAACTAACTACTGGGTAAATTCCTTCTCTTCTCGGTACCTCAATTTGTTTGCCATTACGCTCTGGATAAGGTCATCTGGCTCCAGATTGAACTGCTCAGCAAGCCCACGTGCTTCTCTTGGTGATCCTCCGAAGGGGCTTTTTATGTTCAGGCAGATGGGTGAGACTTTATGTGTCGTTATTAAAGCTCTTCATGGCCCAAAGGGCACCGTAGTTATTAGAAAGGGGCTGTAGGCTTGGTAGAAGTTCATCTCCTGGTGTCTTTTGTGGTCTTCTCTAGCTCCTTCAGCTTCATCCTGTCCCCGGGGTCCCACCTGTAAATGGGCTAAAAGTCCCATTTCAGGTTGGTGGGTGGGGGATACTGTCGTGGGCACATACATTACTCGGAGCGAAGGGGCGATTTAAGTGGGCAGAGGAATCACTTGGAGGAACTCAGCTTTTTGCATCACTTACCCCCCCTTAAGTTGTTCCTTCTCCTTTACCAATGTCTGCAGGAGCTCTGTAGCCCAAAGCCACCCTGCTGACCCTTCCAGGACACTGGGATTTTGGGATGGTGTTGGTAATTCACGGCTATTTTCCCCGTCTTGCGTTGTTTTGTGAAAGGTATGTGCTTTGTGTTAACAAAAATCTGAGCTCTGGTAACATAGTGCTAATACAAAACCACGCCAGCTACGCTGAGCTCTAAATAGTATAATAAATGTGAACATCTTGGGTAATGTGATTTATTATTGGCAGCATGAATAGGAAAATAATAAAACAATATAATGATTCTGCAAGAAAAATGAGTTTTTTTATTATTATTCATGCTTCGAATCTTGTTTACAAGGCAGGAATGAGGTCAGACTCTTAAACAGAGCCGGTGATGCCAGATCCTCAACTTTGTGCGTATCAGGAGATGTAATCCCCTTTCCCCCAAGTTCATTTGCGTGGGGAATTAGGCTCCCCAGTTTCATTATCGCTAATAGACCTTGCCTGTTTCTAAGTGGCGCAGTGTGTTGGAGTGCCGAATTGATAACTGAAGCTGCACAGCTTGATGGGCGAGTCGTTTTTCCACGCCTGGCAACGGGAGCGATGGCGTTTGGAAGTGGGATGCATCGGTTTAGCTCAGTGGGGCAGAAGCTGAGGGGTTTGGTCCCTCAGGACGCCCATGGGTGTTAGCAGGGCAGTGCTGTTGACACCGGCACCCCCGACACCCCCTTTTCCTTCCCTACCAACCTGGCCAATTTCCTCAGATCCTCCTGTTTTCCTAGGGATGAATGAACCCATTGCCTTCCCTCTGTAGGGCGCGGGGCATCCTGCAACTTCCCAAAAAAGGCTCCCGCCGTCTTATTTTGCATTCCATTTAATGGAGACAGGGCTAAGCAACACTTATTTTCCTTTTTATTTTGCATCAGCCCAGCTGCACTCAAGACCAATTGGATTTTCCATTACTATGGCAGGTTACGATCCTTTGGTTACTTTTCCTGTAATTTTCATGTTTGCCTTTTAATATTTCTTACGAGATTGAAAGCTTCGGATAAGAGGTGGTAAGCTTTTGCTCAGCGTGTTACAGAGGAACTCCTTGAATTTGAATGAGGTGCGAGGAGGGTTGAGAGATGCTGGGGCTGGCGTCTGCTCTGAGGCTGTACGGATGAAGGGAGGTGACGGAGCTGAGCGCGGGAAGGCTGGAGCACACGAAGCACCATCGACAAAAAAGCATTTCTTAAGGCCCAGCAGTGCTAAATCTCTGCGCCTTTACAATGACAGCTTCTGCGACCATCAACATCTCCCATGTTTTCCAGTAAAGTAATTCTTTTAGATGCTTCATATATAGATAGATTTTTATAGAGATATTTTTTTATTTATATATAAATATATATCTGTATCTATTGTCAGCTGGCATTACAAAGAGCATAAAGCACATCTCTGGCTTCTGCGTGTTCAGCTCAGTCGGGATCACGTCGGAGGTATGAGAACAGAAACGAGCCAAACCCCACCATTTCCCCTCCACGGGGGGACTGGTGGAGCACCGCTGTGGGGTCGTCGCTCTTTGAGTGGCTGTGGGGTGCTGCTGGTGTCTGTGGGGTTTCAGGGAGTTCCTGGGTGCTTTGGTAGAGAGTATGTGTCACTGAGCATTTACGGCACCTTATTTTCCTCCATATGGAAAAAAAAAAAAAGAGCACTCTGGGCTTTTTTTCTGGAATAACTTTTGCTGGAGGCTGCCAGTTCCCTGCCCGCATCCCTCTGGAAGACAGGGGCTTGTGGACCTCCTTTTTATCAGACAGTTAGATAATGCCGATTATCTTACTTAAATGCCATTCAGTGCTGCCGATGACGCTCAGCTAAACCCACTCCTGTGGCATTTCACAGGCGGCGGCAGAGAGCGGCATCTCACTTGGCTGGAGAGACCGAGCCACGGAGGAACGTGGTGTCGGTCTGCAGGAGATCTCTGCTGTGACACCCAGATATTGCATTTAGATGTAGTTGCTTTCATTAGCTCCCTACTTTATAGCACTCATCAGTCTTCTTCCCCTGCCAGAAAGTCTCAAATGTGCTGAGGAATATTCAGGCCTCTTTTGGCGAGCGTCAGAGATAAGTGGATAATAAAACACACCTTGAAAATATTCTCCATCCTATTATTAGCCACTTTCTTATTATACTTGCAAAGATAAAAATTCCAGTTATAAAGCAGTACGCGTTCCTATATTGTCAGTCCATCGTGTCCAGACGCTTGCAAAGAAAGTCTTTCAATAATATTCTCACTATTGTTTGTTGATTGGCTCCATTAATCAGTTGTTCATAGCCTCGGCTACGTATTTCCCTGAGCGTGCGCCGTTTCAATCCCCCTCCCTCCCCGCAGCCTCCTTTTATGCTCCCGTGAAACTTTGAAAACGCCTAAACCACCGCTTCAGCAGGAATGAGAGGAGACAGATCTGCAAAGATACCTGCTCTCCTTTTAGAGAGAACAAAAGCTCCCTGGAATAGCAGCTGTTATTTACTCATCTCTCATCAGCGGATTTGACCTAATTTTGGTCTCCCCTAGCCTTTGTTTCAAACACCGGGCTGCGGCACCGCCGGCGGATCCAGCTCCTTTATAGCGGCTGGATTTATGCGATGGGGGAGGCCGGGGGGAGACAGGCAGCTCCCGGAAAAGCCGGGCTGCTGCGATTGCCTGTTGAACTGAAGGGCTGCTGCAGGACGGACCCCCGCCGCTTCGCTTCTGGGCACCCCACAAGAGGCTTTCTCCAGTAGGTTGGCATGCACGCCTTGCGTGTGACAACAGGGACATCGCCTGCCTGTGACCGCCTGGTTAACGGTGGCTGCGTCGGCTTTTGCTACGTGTCTTCAAGCTCCGTTTGCCTCGGGTGATGGCACCTTGCTGGCCATCAGCTCCTAAAAATAAGCCCAGACTGCTCGCTTTAGCCAGCCCGGCCAACGTAAGAGCCGAGAGCCTGCCGATGGGCACCTACGTCGCCTTTGCACGCTCCCGTGGTAGGAGCGGTTACTTTCGCCTCGGAAGCTGCCCAGCTCTCTCCGGCACTGCCTGGATGAATGCAGCCACACATTTGTTACGGCTTTCCATTTAAAATAGCCTGCAGCCCTCCTGTGCTGGCGAGGAGGCAGCCGGGAAGGGAGATGCACTGATGAGAAATGCGGGGCCCTGAAATTCATTTTTCAAAGATGGCAAGCAAAGCCGGTGATTTATCTGCTGTCACTGCGGTCCGAGCAAACCTTCCCCACCAGGTGAGCGACGTAGGAAGGGTAGCTCACCAAACACGTGAAACGCAATGAAGCCCTGTCAGGTTTTCTAGAGCTGACTTTGATTTTGAGCCCTGAAAGTAATTAACAGCACTGACTTGAAAAAAAATTAATGAACCTCTCTCCCACACAGTCTCTCGGGTCTGTTAGCCAACTTTCCTACCTGTTTGCCGCGTGCGTTCCCCAAGAGTTTTCATGCTGGTGGCTCCCTCTGTCATCTCTGATTTATTGCCTTCGGAGTGGGACCTTCATCCCCCAGGCTCAGCAGCTCTGAACTGGCTTTAGAGAGACCTTTGGCGTCATTGGGAAAGACCCACTATCTGGCCCAGCATGACAATTTTTGGAAGCGTTGGCTCCCGTTGGACTCCCTTGAGGTGCTCATCCATCCTTGGGGCAGTCTTCTCCGGGGGTGGCTGGTCACAAACATTTCCCGCAGACGTTTCAGCTATTTTAGTAGAGTTGCGTGCCGTGGAAGCCACCTCTCCCTTCATCTATTTGGGAACCATGTGGTGTTATAGCCGGCACCGCCAGGCAATAACTGCACTTCACCTCTCATTTACGTGGGTCAGCGAGCAGCCCTACGTGCCCTCAACCATGATACGGGATCATCCTGGGAAAGCAGCAAAGCTGGGGTGAGATCCGCAGCCGGTGCAGGGAGGAGGCACTTGCCTCTCAAATCAGAGGTTTTGGGGGGTTACGAAGGCAGGCAAGCATCCCACCACTTGTGAGGCTTAAAAAAGGAGATTTACAGAAAGGAAGAGGAATGCAGCAGAAGCAAAACTATGTCTTATTACGATGCACATATAGATTGGAGAGGGACTAAAAGGTCCACAGCATGTGCGTGCACTTAAATCTTGTGGTGCAGAGAAGTCCAGCCTTCTTGGGGGCTTCATTCGACTTTAATCTTGTTAGATCTGCAGAGGCTGTGCTGACGGCACGCACAGCGCAGCGTATGTCCTTCCCTCCCCATGGTCCTTCCAGCAGCACTAAAGCTTTTTGCAAGTCGTCCTCGGGCACGATGTGTAAGGGGGGTGAGCCCCGTCTGGGTGGAGGTCAGCACATCTAATGCACGGCGTTTCTGTCCAGCGGTGGCGAGAAGGGGAGGTTTGAGGTCTGACTACGCTCTTGTCTAGTTGTAACGTTGAATTATGAAAAGATACAGGGTGTTTTGGAGGTCGTGGCCAACTTACTGGACTTTTAATATTAAAGGTCTGTTTCTGTTGGTCCTCTGTGCTGGAATTAAGGTCTGACACCCAGTGCCCGGGTGCTCCAGGTTGGTGTCTCCTATTGGCTTCATTTTCTTAGAGCAATGCGCACCCCCAAATAAAAGCAGGGGTCTTCGCTCCCATACCGTTACTGTTTTCTGATAAGGGTGCAAAGGATCGGTGTCACCTCCCAGGTCGCTCTTCGTGTTCGGAGATCACTCTTTCTGCAGGCAGACTGGACGGGAGCTGCGTGAGCCAGGGCTGCAGTCCTCACTGGGTCGTCCCTGCTCACCAGCTTAGCTGGGAGATCAGTCGGAAAACTCACGGTGCTGCCAGACGGGGCTGGTAATTCTCTCTCTCTGGTGTACCCAGCAAATAATGGGAATTTTTATACATACGTGGTTGGGTTTTTTCAACCGAAAATGGGAAAGTAATCATCTGCCTGTGTATGGTTTGAAGGAACCTCTTCCAGAAGATTGAAGGTGGTGGCCATGGGCTCTAGTCAAATTTTAGATTATTTTAACTGCATTGCTTTTCCATAAATCCTTTTTTTTTTGGCAGTTTCAGATGACTGAGTTGTTCTTGACCTCCTGCCTTGAATTCTCATGGTTTGTTACTGCTCATCGTTAAAGAGCCGCTGTGCTCTACCCCAGAATCAATGCAGTTCAGGCCTAGGTAAATGAATCCTGGAGACAGTCGATTATAAGCACTTTGGGACCCTTCTGAGTGTAAAGAAGTTACATAAATGCAAGCAGTTATCTTGTCATTTAGATAGCGAGATGAATAGGCTCTTTAGAAGTACCCAATAGGTATGGATAGTTACTGCTATTGAAAACCTTCCGCCTGATGCTTGGTTTAATTATCAAAATTATTTCAGAAGCAAGTTCCTGAAGACCTCCTTTCTTCCTCCTCAATGGCAGCACAACCTGGAATCGGGTTGTGCCGTTAGAGCTGAATGCCAGAAATCTTCCTATTCAGTATCGCTGCAACATCTGCTGAGAGGGCGACCTGGTGGTACCTGTGGGAGGAACAGCCACGTGTTCACCGTAGTTGCCCAGATTTAATGAAAATTATACTTATGAGACCTGATTCTCTCTGCTTTCCCCTTTTCTTGCTGCGTTGGGTGCAAAGCCTGCACTGCGGGTTGGGTTTCCTAAGCCAACTTTGTGTCTTTATTACCCCAATCCGTCAAACGTCTTGAACAACCCTGCGATTTCTCATCCCCTTTAACATAATGAGGTGTGGGGGGTACTTGCTAATTTATTAACGCTCAGATCGCTTTTATTAACGCTCTTAATGTGCCAGCAATAGGGCCAGGACTTTGGGAGAGGGGATCGTTTTTAAATAAAAGAACGGCGATACTTTACTCCGAAAAGAAACACAAACCACTGCGAGACTCGCAATAAATCATGTGCTCGACATCACCGCAGCTGTGATTGAAATTAATGGCAGTTGCGAGGCGAAATTCCCCATCATCTCTTGCAAATCTCGACTGGAGTTTGCGCTCTCAACCGCCAGCTTCACGCGTTGCTGTGTTGAGCCCGTGCTCCCGCGCTCGTTCTTCATGTAAAAAGGGCCCTCCAGCAGGCTGTAAACTTTACGACGTGATGGAACAAACCGGAGCTAAAATGTAAGCTTTTTGTCATCACCAAACACAGCCACTTTGGGGGCTCGGCGGGGACGGTCGTCTGCAAGAGGGAAGGAAAGAAAAAGCAGCGAGGTCTTCAGTCACTTACAAAATACGCAGAGCGGCAGAGTCGGTTCGGAGCGAGGCAATAACCTCGGAGTTGCTCTCCTGACTCTAATAACGCAAATGTTCAAGGCACTGGGTTGTATCTCATCAGAAACGGAGCTCCTCCAGCAGCACAGCGTGCTCACCGCTGTGCTGGTGCACCGGAGTCAGGAAAGGTCCTTAATGAAGCATTATTTCACACAGCGCTGCTTGCGGAGTCTCCTGGTTGCGTACGAGACGCCGCGGCATATGTCTGGGCGGAGGACCTTTTTTTCCCCTTCTTTTTTCTTTTCTTTCAGGAAGGTACCTCCTTTGCAGGTAACAAATTGATCGCAGGTGGCAAATGGCCAGATCCCGCCATGCCCATGGCTGCTGTAAAAAATTTAAGACGTCAAGTTGCACGAAACTGCCTGTAATGAAACATCCCCACCGTTCCCTGCAAGGAGCGCGATGCAGGAAGCTGCTTCTCTCTTGCACGCGTGCGCACTCCCTTTTTTTGAGTTATCCCACAGCATCGTTGGGGTTTTTAAGATCTCTTTGATTGCGCCTTTCAGAACGTGGCTTCTGCTTAGTTTTCTTAAAACTTGAAGCGGGCATCAGGGCTCTTACCCAAAGAAGCACCCGCCCTCAAAAGCCGTGGCGATGCGTGGGGCAACATCGTATTTTCCCGTGGGCTTTTGAAGCCCTTCTAAGCCAGGTGGTACCGACAGACAAGGGCAAGGCCAAGCGAAAAGGGCTACAAGTACATCAAGGAGAAGTCGGCGGCGGGGAGGGACACAGGGTCTCGGCACGTGGCCGCTCTGCCCAGTTTCTGTTATCGGAAGCAGTTTGGAGGGGAACTAGTTTTCTCTTTTCGGAGATTTCTTTTCACATCTCTCTTCTGTAGGCACCCTGTGTCTGTACGTGCAATATAGATGGTTGAGTAAAGTGCAGCATATGGGATTAGGTTTTTTTTCCCCATAATAATGGTTGAGCTGATGGCAGATTTTGTTCTTTTTTTTTTTCCCTTCCTCTCCCACAGAAAATAAGTTGGTTTTTTTAGCATGGGCTTTTCAGCAGGAACTGTCTGTTTTCAATCAACCATTTGAGCGTATCAAAGAAAGAACATATTGCTAATTTTGGCCGAAATTCGATGGCTTGTGTTTAAACCAAGCGTTCCTTGCTCTTGAGACCTACCAGCTTGCAGCGAAACACTTGCAGAAAAAAAATGTGGATGTAGTGAAATCCTCAGTGCCTCCATTGCTTTTTGCTGAGCTTTCTCGTGGAAGCAAATTTCCCGACTAGCTGTAAACGTTCGTTCCCGTTCCCCGTTCATGAATTATCCAGTGCTATTCCAGTGCCTCGTGGCAGAGCTCAGTGAGTGAACAGGCACTGTCATGAAACACTCCAGAACTGTAATTAATAGCTCAACCTGCAGAAAGAGCTTGAATTTAGAGCTGCAAACTCCTGCGCGCTCCTCTGATGCTCTGCCTGGAGCGCGGGCTTTGCCTCCTCCGCTGTGTCTGCTGGGTGACCTGTGCCACGTAGCATTGCTTCGCTTCCTGGGCAGGATACGGATCAACATTTGTGCCAGCTCACGGCCAGAAAACACCAAGGTTTTCTATTCAAATTCAAGGAATACAAAGAGTTTGTGAGAGGAGGAGCCAGGGGAATGCGACTGAAGTGCTTCCAGGGCAGAAGTTTAGGAGGATCAGGGCCTTTTGCCTCAGTCTTTTGGGCAAATGAACTGTTTTTCCTAAAAGCTGGGACGGGGACACGCTGGGAAGTGCCCGTAGGCTCATCAAAGGCAGCTCTGCTTAGTCAGAGACGTGGCATAACTCCGGCTGCCCGGCGCAGGACGCGTGCTGGGCGAGCATCTCGACCCCTGCCAGACAGCCACCTCCCTCCAGACCGGCACAGCCCTCTGTGCTTTGCATCGCGATGATGCTGAGAGCAGCGAGGAGTTAAAAATGCGCGTTGTTTTTTCTTGGGGGGTGGCATCTGGAGACCAGAGACCCATTCTGCAGAAGGAAATGTATCACAGATCCCAGCTCTGGGGAGCTTGCTGTAGCACGCCTGCTTTGCTCTCCCCTCCTCATCCTTTGCGCTGGCTCCATCCCCGTTATCTGTTCATCATAAATTGCACAGAAAAACAGACGGGTGGGGAAATAATCCTTTCACCGGGCCAGCTGAGAAAAACAGCTATAATTAAAAACAATGATGCGCCGGCTTTCCAGCGTTCGTCTGCATTCCCCGTCAGGCTGCCGAAGACCAGGCCAATTAATCTGTTACAGGTGGGAGTTAGTTTTAATATTGTGTCGAAAGTCAACCGGGCTGTTTGGCTTCTTTTTCCACCATCCGTCTCGGGCCTGCTGCCCTCTTGCCTTCATTAGTGCGAGACAGTAAAGAAAATTACAGTATAGCCCACTCAAGGCAGCTGTATGGGAAGGGTTTTTAAAAAGACAGAAGTAAATAACAGTGACCCGGCAATTACTGGAGCATTGTTTATTCCAGTGCTAAATGCAGAAGCCACAAACCTGTTAAACTGTGGGAACATGGAAACCTATTATAAAGAAGATTAAAACCGGCTAGCTTTTGAAGTAGGGGGTTGGGGTTTTTTTTCTTTTTGTTTAAAGGTGACGCACACAGGATTGTTTCTTCCTTACTGATGCTTTTAACTCGCCCCTCTGTAGTATCGTAGTTTACACGGCGGAAGGGGATGTGCGATCTGCGGAGGGACATACCCAGGCGATTAGCTTTGAAGCCCTCTCTTGCTGCGACCTCGGGTTGGAATACGCTGAGCTGAATAATATTACTCAGTTTTACAGAGCAATTCGTTAATGGGCAAACACGGGGTGATGGTGGCTTCTGGTGGCCAGGGGAGGTGGACCGAGGAGCGGGCGAGTAGGTGGTGTCTGCCTGTCACATTTCCTTCGGCTGTGGGAGCGGGAGGTGAATCTCGGAAAATAACGAAGCGGAATTTATTCTGACTTAAGTACCTTTTTAATGCTTAAATGCATGAATTATCTTCCTGTTAATCGGGGGATTTGAAATATCAGCGAGCATATGCGCAGCCTTACCTCGGTTTTTCCCTGGGAAAGGGCAGAGGCAGAAAAGCCCTTGGAGGGAGATGAGGGGACGCGAGGACGAAGGCGGCCGTGGAGGTCAGCTGGAAACAGCAAGGGCTGCGGCGCGGTGCCTGGTCCGGGAGGTGCGGACACCGCGACGGGCAGCGGTGCTCATGGTGTCGGCCCCCCCGGCATCCCTCCGCCGGGCCTGGCTCACCTCTAGGGCTGGGGAGACGCCTTGGAAACGTCACCCTTTCCTCCAGGGGCTGCGGGTATGGTGAGGTGGGTGAGCAGGGGACCTTGCTGTCTTCTGCAAGCTCTGCGGCTTGAAACTACAGCTTCAGCAGCGGAACTGCAAGCAAAGCTCACCTGCAGAGCTAAGGGGGCTCATTTCCAGGAGGGAAACCAGGGTTTGTCTAACCCTCACATTCCCTTCACGTGGAAACCCTTTTGTTCGAGCTCCTGCCAAAGCTTTCTTGCTTTGTCTGCTCGGAGGAAAGGAGGACCTCGGGTCGTGCCTTTGCGTCCTCCCTGCAAAACCCTGCTCCTCCTCCTTGCTGAAAGGAGATGATGCCCGTGTCCAGACCTGACGGTTTTCCTCCGTTCCCTTCGCTGTGGACACGTGGCACTGCTGGCTTCCCCCGATCTGGGGACAACCCAGCAGCGTCTCCCCACCCGCTCCGCTTCCGTTACGTGATGTTTCTGTCCACCTGCCGCAGTGAAAATCAGTTATTAGCGGTGCCCTAATCCTTAGTAGCTCACTCGATTTTACTGGAGTCGGGGTCAGATTTTAATCTTGGTTGTAGTGGTGTAAATCCTCAGCTGGCTTCAGCAGAGTCGATCCAAGCTTTATAATAGCGTGAGCGAGATAAGAGTCCTCTGCCGTCCCTTCCTCCACCCATGCGCCCAAGCCCTTGGAGAGCCTGAGTCAATATATACTCCCACCCTCGTAAATCTATACGTGAACCTGACCAGTATTCCCCTGGGGTAATGCAAATCAATATTGCATTTTTTTTAGCCCCTTTCCTTTTAACAGGACTATCTCAGGTAAATACAAATCTTAGCGTTAACCTGAGCTGCCAGCCTGGAGGGTATCATAAAGGCAGGGAGAGCGGCCCCGGGAGCGCTCCCCGAAAGACCGGGGGAAGCTGGCCGTGGTGACAAGGCTCTGCCGGCGCCGGGTGTTTGCAGAGGCACCTCCCGTTGATGAAGCTGGCAGGGGAGTCTTAGGTAAAATGCTGATTTAACCAGCGTGAGGGATGCTCCAGACCGGCTCTTTCCCGCGCAGCTCCAAAGCGTGCAGGAACCAGACGCCTGTGGGATACGGATGCGTCACGGGAGAGATGTGGGGTAGGATAACACCTCTACGTGCGGTGGCCTTGGGTGGGAGATGCACCCAACGTGTTGGTGATGGTGTGCTGGAGCCTGTGAGGCACGGCGTGATGCTCGCGGGAGCTGGGCGAGAGGCAGCCACCAGCCAGGCCGATGGAGATGGTCAATATTAACTTACCATCCTGGCTGAGCTGGAGGTCCCGGTGCAAAAATTACGGTAAGAGCTGATGCCTGCTAGAGGCAGCTCACGACCTGCGTGGAGCAAAGACTGGGGAGGAGACCATTGACACCAAAGATTTCCATCAGTGGTCCTTCCAGTGAACTCTTGCTGTCATAAAAACCGTAATAGCTCCCATCAGCTCAATTAGCTGGTGCCACCATCCGTGTTCGGAGTTAATAATACGGCAGGAATTAGCACGGCCGAGGAGGGCACTGAAAAGTACATTTGTTTGTTTGTTAAAGAAGCCATTTCTCCCCGCTTTCGGGTGGATTAATAGCTGAGCAGAGACCTTGAAAGGTTAAGCGCTTGCATCCCGGTTCATATTTTCTTGCTGTTGAAAAAAAAAATACCCAATTCATTCAAGTCGCGGCTTTTTCTGCAGCTAAGGCAGTTTCCCGGAAGAAGTGGTCACGCCGGCTCACAGTTATGTAAATGCGATAGTTATTTCTGACACCGGTAAATAATAGTTCTGTATGCACCGGCACTGTTTTCTTACCTTATCATGCTAGGTCTCGAGCCGTGATTTAGATGTTTGCAGCTTATTAGCATTTTTTGGACTGTGGCAAGCGATTTGTACGGTGCGTTTCAATCTTATTTTATGCACACGAAAGGGGAAAAAAGTGATTAGCGCTCTTTGGAAAGCGATGTCTACTAAATTGCTGTTCTGATCAAGGTAAATCAAGCCATCCGGTATAATGATCTGGTGTCATCTGTAAGCCAGTCATGCCCGAAGCTACTCCACGTTCACGGGAAAAATTAAGACCTTGTGGGTTTTGTTTGTTGGGTGTGTTTTTTCGTTCCCCTTCTGCTATGGAAAGATTTTTTTTTCCCTGAAAAATACGTTCTCCTGAACCAGGGGAAACAGGATCTAGGCTCTTTCATCGGGAGATCTCAGCGCAGGTTAGGGTGCTGAAATAAGGCTTGGGAGAAACGCGTCGTGTCTCTGCCCCGCTCAGATCATAGAATCATAGAATCATAGAATTGTTCTGGTTGGAAGAGACCTCCAAGATCATCGGGTCCAACCATTAACCTATCACTACCAAGTCCCCCACTAAATCATATCCCTTAGGGCCTCATCTAAACGCCTTTTGAATACCCCCAGAGATGGGGACTCCACCACCTCCCTGGGCAGCCTGTTCCAATGCCTGACAACCCTTTCGGTAAAGAAGTTTTTACGAATGTCCAATCTAAACCTCCCCTGGCGCAACTTGAGGCCATTTCCTCTTGTTTTGTTGTCTGTTACTAGGGAGAAGAGACCAACCCCCATCTCTCTACAACCTCCTTTCAGGTAGTTGTAGAGAGCAATAAGGTCTCCCCTCAGCCTCCTTTTCTCCAGGCTAAACATCCCCAGGTCCCTCAGCCGCTCCTCATAGGACTTGTGTTCCAGACCCTTCACCAGCCTCGTTGCCCTTCTCTGGACATGCTCCAGCACCTCAATGTCTTTCTTGTAGTGAGGGGCCCAAAACTGAACACAGTACTCGAGGTGCGGCCTCACCAGGGCCGAGTACAGGGGGACAATCACCTCCCTACTCCTGCTGGCCACACTATTTCTGATACAGGCCAGGATGCTGTTGGCCTTCTTGGCCACCTGGGCACACTGCTGGCTCATATTCAGCCGGCCGTCAACCAACACCCCCAGGTCCTTTTCCGCCGGGCAGCTTTCCAGCCACTCCCCCCCAAGCCTGTAGCGTTGCCTGGGGTTGTTGTGTCCCAAGTGCAGGACCCGGCACTTGGCCTTGTTGAACCTCATACAATTGGCCTCGGCCCATCGATCCAGCCTGTCCAGGTCCCGCTGTAGCGCCTGCCTGCTCTCCAGCAGATCAACACTCCCTCCCAATTTGGTGTCATCTGCAAACTTACTGAGGGTGCACTCGATCCCCTCGTCCAGATCATTGATAAAGATATTGAACAGAACTGGCCCCAGTACTGAGCCCTGGGGAACACCACTTGTGACCGGCCTCCAACCGGATTGAACTCCATTCACCACAACTCTTTGGGCCCGGCCATCCAGCCAGTTTCCTACCCAGCGCAGAGTATGCCCATCCAAGCCATGGGTAGCCAACTTCTCCAAGAGAATACTGTGGGAGACGGTGTCAAAGGCTTTACTAAAGTCCAGGTACACAACGTCCACAGCCTTTCCCTCATCCACTAAGCGGGTCACCATGTCGTAGAAGGAGATCAGGTTGGTCAGACAGGACCTGCCTTTCATAAACCCGTGCTGACTGGGCCCAATCAGCTGGTTGTCCCGTATGTGCCGCGTGATGGCACTCAAGATGATCTGCTCCATAACCTTCCTGGGCACCGAGGTCAGGCTGACAGGCCTGTAGTTCCCCGGATCCTCCTTCCGGCCCTTCTTGTAGATGGGCGTCACATTTGCCAGCTTCCAGTCAACTGGGACCTCCCCAGTTAGCCAGGACTGCTGGTAAATGATGGAGAGTGGCTTGATGAGCACTTCTGCCAGCTCTTTCAGCACCCTTGGGTGGATCCCATCCAGCCCCATAGACTTGTGCGTGTCTAGGTGGCGTAGCAGGTCACTGACCATTTCCCCTTGGACTTCGGGGTTTACATTCTGCTCCCCATCCCTGCCTTCCTGCTCAGGGGGCTGGGTGCCCAGAGAGCAACTTCCCTTGCTGTTGAAGACTGAGGCAAAGAAGGCATTTAGCACCTCAGCCTTTTCCTCATCCCTTGACACTAAGTTTCCCTCCGCATCCAATAGAGGAGGGAGATTCTCCTTAGCCCCCTTTTTATTGTTAATGTATTTGTAGAAGGACTTTTTGTTGTCTTTTACGGCAGTAGCCAGACTAAGTTCTAGTTGGGCTTTGGCCCTTCTAATTTTCTCCCTGCATGACCTCACAACATCCTTGTAGTCCTCCTGAGTTGCCTGCCCCTTCCTCCAAAGGTGGTAGACTCTCTTTTTTTTCCTAAGTTCCAGCCGGAGCTCTCTGCTCAGCCAGGCCGGTCTTCTTCCCCGCCGGCTCATCTTTCGGCTCATGGGGACGGCCTGCTCCTGCGCCTTTAAGATTTCCCTCTTGAAGAATGTCCAGCCTTCCTGGACACCTTTGCCCTCCAGGACTGCCTCCCAAGGGACTCTGCCAACCAGACTCCTAAACAGGCCAAAGTCTGCCCTCCGGAAGTCCAAGGTGGCAGTTCTGGTGACCCTCCTCTTTACTTCTCTGAGAATCGAGAATTCTATCATTTCGTGATGATAGATGAAGTGTAGTCCTGGAGAGAGGAGCTCTGCTCAGTGCCACCCGGCACAGGCCTGAGGCGCGGTGAAGGCCACGCCGTTTCTGTGCGCTTCTGGCTGGAGGGGGCTCGTCTATGCCGCGTCTTCCACGGTTGCACACGGCGGTTGCTCGACCCAGCAGCAAGCGCATCGCCGAGTCCGTCTCCCTGCTCCGAGGCCGGGACGTTCACACTTCTGCCGTCCCCGAAATAGGTTTGTCTAAGCTGTACTTAACAGCCTGCAGTGAAGCAGACTCTGCAAAGCTATTTTTTTTTTTTTGCAGGAAGTTTTTTCTAATGTCTTTCCTAACTTTTCTTGCTGCAATTTAAGCTCATTATTTTTTATCCTATCTGCTGTGGACACGGAGAGTGGCTTTTCTCCCTCCTGCCACTGGCTTTTTATGTGTTTGAAGATTATTCCTGTGGCTCTCCTCAGTCATCTCTTCTGCAGACCAGACAGCCCCCGTTTGCTCGCTTAGTCCTCTTTGGTGGTGTTTCCTCCTCCTCCGGGCGCTGTCACTCCTGTCACCTGGACACTCATCCCCGTCTCCTTTCATGCGCGGCGTTGCAAGCCGGGCTGCTGCTTTATCAGAGCTGAGCAGAGCGCAAGGGCTGCTTTGAGTCTCTTACGGGTCCTACCTGGCTGTGCGCGAAGAAAAAGCAGAACCTTCGTGGCGGGGGAAGATACACTTAATCCATTTCCAGCTTGCACAGGGAGGCACCGTGCGCACAGGAGATGGGCGCTGATTACGCAGGCGTAGTGCTGGGAAGACCTCTTGGGGCACATCCAGCCCTCTCCTCTCACACGCAGCCACGTCTCGCGGCTCAGCTCGCATACTTACCCATGTTTGGACTGGAGCTAATTAAATTCTTAGCGAGCATCACCCGGCAGCGCTCTCGAGATGCTCTTCTACCACTTCACCCTTGTCGCAGTTCAAACACTCTTAGAGTTTCCAGGCAAAATTCATTCTCGTGGCAGGAGAGATCCAGCTGGGGCCAGCTCCCGAGCCCCATTGCTTCGCTGAAATTAAAGGACAGTGTGATGGTAATTAAGTACGAGGACTTCTGCGTCCTATAGCTGTATGGTCGTGCTGATAGACGGGAATGTAAAATTGACTTGCAGCTCTGGCTTGGGCCGCTCTCCGGCTCCGAGAGGCTCCTCTCCAGCTGGAAAGGAGGAGCTCGGTGGCGACGGTTTGAGATGAGAGTCACTGATGCAGCCTGGCTATCCTGTGCAGCGCAGCTCCCGTCCTCCCGCCCCGCATCCCTTCAAAGCACCCTCCACCGGCTTTTTTGTTGATGCTTCGAGCCGCCTCGCGCTCTGACCTCGCGGCCGTCTGCTCAGCCGGCAGCGGGGCTGCCTGTGGGCATCGCTACCCTCCGCGCCCCGGGGGCCTGCGTGCCCGGCACCCTTTTTGTAATTATCTCCAGTCTGACTGCTCGTTTCCACCAGAACTTTAAACATTGTTCCTTTTTATGTAGCACGGCTTTTTAATTTCCCTCCCTAACAGAAGCGATTGTTTATGTTGTAAATGCCACATTAGTCCCTGTGAAATGGAGCTGGAATTGATTTTCATTTCAGAGATTTCACAGCTTGCCCCAGAACTTTTCTGCTTGATTGCGGGTGCTCAGAGAGGCACGGGGCTCCGAGAGAGTCGGAAATGGTGCGTGCGATGCAGTACGTACAAATACGAGAGTCTTACTTGACACGTAGATCCCCCTGCTTTGCTCGCCTGTGATTTGACAGCCGTCTCGAAGAGCCTCCATCTTCAGCTCTGCCATCCTGCTCGCCTTTGCAAGTGGTGGTTCAGCCCAGGGCTGTCACCGAGCTTTTGGGACTCGGTATCCCACCAGCGGGCAAGTCGAGAGGTCAAGGGGCTGCCTGGTGATTTCTTTGTTCTTGAGGGGGACGCTTGGATCAACCTCTCCCTTCCCAGCTGTGAAGATCAGGGTGAGGTGAGCCCAAGTCAGCCTGTCCACCTGACAACCAGCTCTGCGTGATGCTCACTTAGACCCCTGCTCTGCTTGGCTTGTACCAAGCCCTTGGTCCTGGTTGTTCCACCTTCTAGGTGGGTAAGTCTGTAGGAGGATAAGTCTTTTTCTTCTTTTGTTGGTGGTGGTGGGATGGAAACTGTGTTTCCTTCCAGCCCAGCTCATCTGTGCTTGCAGGATCAGGACAAGCTTTGAGGAAAAAGAAGCTGTCGTGTGGTCTCCTTCCTGCTAGGTATCATACTAGGCGTCGTCCAGATGGGATCACCAGTCCCCATCGTTTAGCTCGTGTCACCAAGGCTTGTGAAGACATCTTGGAAGATCCTTGGGGAGGTGGAAGTCACCCACGCAGGGAGCAGAAGGAGCGCTCCCTGCTCTACAGGGCTGCGGAGACACCCTCCCCTCCTGCCCGTCACCAGAGTCGTGCGAGGTCGTGGGTGTTTGCTGGGAAGCTGGTCCCCAACCTGCGTGGAAGCTCCTCTGGCTGCTGCCGTAGCTCTTTCTCGTAATGAAGCACTCATGTTTAATCACCCTGAGCCCATGTATCAAAGGCAGACTCGTTCTGCGGAGGGAACGCGTGTGCCCTCAGCGATAGCACAGTGAATCATGCGCGAGCAGCCCAAAGGCTGAAATATGTTTGCATCAACCATTTCTCAAAGAATGCTACATAAAGAATCAGTTCATAAATAACTAGGCTTGAGCGCGGAAAGTTCATAAACATCTGAGCCTGTTGAACAATTTGCTGCCAATAATTCACTATTGAGGGGTTTTATAGAGGGCAAAGGGAAAAAAAATGCAGAACTCTCCTCCCGGTCACCTTATAAATGAATTAAAAGGAGCTGGAGAATAATCTGTGCTCTTCCCAAAACGTGTTTTTGGAGCAGACCTCCTCAATTCCCGTGCAAGTATGAGCTCCCCTCCAGGCGATGGAGCAGGATACAGCTATGTGTGCGCAGAAGGGAGGCAGAGGAGAATTGCGAGTAAGTGGCATGAAGACAATTTGCTTGGACCGGGGAGGAAGATGCACTCTGACAAGGATAGATGGAATGAGGTTGTTGCCAGAGAAAATCTCGAGGAATTGTGAGCCAAGTGGGGGGGGGGGGAGCCTTGGATGCAGCGAGCATGCAAATCTCCTTGTGTTTTTTGGTTTTGAAGCCGTAGAAGAACAGGGGAAGGGGGGGAAGAAAAATCCAAGGAAGCTTTGTCAAGTCTGACATTCCTTTTGCATCCAAAAGTGGGTATTGATTTTCCACCCGTGACTGCTGTAAATGAGAATTTCTGTGTCGCGGCTAAGGCCTGCGCCAGTTGTGTTTCTTATCTCCTTAAATATGATTACCTGCACTTCAAGGTTTCATGGTTAAAATCGTAATGAACTTTGCCAGCCAAGTCAGTCCATCGTCTCGGGCGCGTTTGCGTGCGTGATCAAATGAATTCTCTCGCCGGTTACTCACAGCTCTATCTCCAGGCTACAGGTTTATTGACTTACCGCTAATTTTCTTGTCAGGATAATTCTTCCAATCAAGATTTAAAACAAACTGGGAGGTTACTAAAGTGCTGGAGATTAAAGTCCTAATGCTTTTTGATTTGATTAAGATACCTCTGAGCGTGGGTATTTATTTTAGGGGGGCGGGAGAGGGAAAGGGGGGTGTGGTGTGGTGTGGTGTGTGCTTGATTTTGGTTTGGTGCAAAGCTTTTCTTGGAGGGACTGGGTTGTTTGCTTAGACCAAATCCCTTCTTCCATGCCAACATCTGCTGCTCTGTATTTGCTCGCAGGGGAAACTTTAAAAAAAAAAAGAAGAAAAAGAAAGAAAGAAATAGATTATTCCCACTGCATCAACCTACAGGCGGCTGCTGGCTGCAATTTTCTTCAATTTCTTGCCGTGAAAAGCAAGACCGTTCATTTTGTAAGTGCTGCTTTTGTGTGTGACCTATATTTTGAAAACTGATGGGGTCACCACCTCCCTCCTCCCAACCTGTTGAACCAAAGAGTGTTTGAGATCTGTCCTAGATTGTATTTATCTCTAAGATTATTTAAAAAGCAAGGTAGCTATTACTAATAAGACAGTGTTCTTCTGGTGGGTTTTGATTTTCTTCTTTTTTTTTCCCACCTCGCCTTTACTCTCCTTTGGAAATGAAAATCCGAGCCTGGCTCCACCTGACCAAGAAAGTGCTTTCCGTCATGTCTCTGTCCTTCAAAGCTGATTTAGAAAGCGCGTAATCTTTCTCCATTCATCATCTCCTGACCCTTTTTTTTATTTTTTCCCCTGTTGGTTGCTCTTAGGCTGGCTGGCGGGTTTAAGAAGATGTCGTCGCTTGTCAGGTAGTTCTGAAGGCATCGTATTTGTGCATATAGATCCGTGCAATTTCAGCCCTCGGGTTCTTTAATGACACGTCTCATTCCCCTTTGATCGGAGGTTGAAACCGCTGCAGACAGAGCCAGGTGGGATACAGAGTCGCCCACATTCAGCGCTTCTTTTGCTCTTTATCAAGTTTGGGGTCTCTTTTCCCCATCAGAAATTCCTTTTTTTTTTTTTTTTTCTTCCCCTTTAATCTCACTTTCTATTAAAAGTCTTCCCAGAGCTAATGTAATAAATTTAGATCCAAAGCCAGATGCATAGCAAAACTTTTGGCAGAGAATACTCTATCAGAAGACATTGTAAATGAAATATGCTTTCCCTTGGGGATTATTCTACAGTTTAATTTAATTTGATATTTCAAATTAAATTAATTCAAATGGTTATGCAGTTTCCAGGGAAAACAGACTTCATTTATGATGTTCTGCCACCAAATTGTTTTGCTCCTATCATATATCTTATATTGTTAACCGGGAATGATAAGTAGTGACAATGTAGGATTTTTTCGTGCCCTTTGTTTTGCAATTCCCATCCTAAAGGGAAGGGAAACATTTCCTTGTGCAGAGGCTTCTCGGTGTGGTTAGTCCAGCATTTCCGCTGACACCTTTTTTTGGCTGAAAATTAGTTTTTCATCAAAATGTGGTTTAAAAAAAAATAATGTGCTTGCTTTGAGAAGGTTTTGTTTTTATGGAACTCTTACTTCTTGCTGGTTTTCAATTTGCAGATGAAAAAATAGAGATGCTTTGTTTGGGATTTTGATATACCAGGCTGCATAGCGCGGGGAGGACAGACATCAGGAATGCTGCCTTGTTCCTTTGGTTTGGGATTCTCCGTTTTTCAGCAAGAAGTAATTTTTTTTTTTTTGCAAGGGCACAGTTGGGCAAATTCCTGCACTCTCCAACCAGACACAGCTTCAGCCGTATGCAGAATTTAGGTGGTTGTGTTGCGCTTGGAGGGGGTCCATTACCTTTCATCCTTAATCTGCAGGGGGAACTTGCTCCCAAACTCCAAAACCGGGATAGTTCTGCTTCTGGTGGGTTCCTGATGCTGTAACAGCCCTAAACCAACTGCTTCCCAAGGCCTTGTGGACTCCCATGGGATTTCTTTATCGTCATCTTATCTCGCTTTTGAAGTGACTGATTTATTTAACAGGACTTTTCTCCACCGGCTCCTATTACCCAGAGTCATCAAGGAACTTGCACCAGACTCTGGAGTACATTAAGACAAGGTAATTCAGGGAAGTGTTTGCATCTAGAAATATATGTAAGCACTTTCCTATCTGCTGGCCTGTAGAAAAGCCATTATTCTCGACAGGGGGAAAAAAATATTGGTAATATCACAAGAGGCTTTGGAAGAGAACATAAAACTAGTTTCATTTTCCAGTCAACTGAGATCTAATATTTCCTATACAAGATGTTTAGATGTTTTAGAAAAAGGAGCAATGTTTATTTGTCTAAGGTGACACGCACACAAAAGTTGTATATTGCGCTTGTGGCTTTTTTCTATTGTAAATGGTTTTGTAGGGAGGAATCTCCTTCTCATCCATCACAGCCAGTAGATTAGAGAAATATAAATATCATCTAAAGAGAATGGAGCCGACTCTACTAACGAATGCACGGGAGAAAAATGAGGACCGTAGCATCCCTCCTGACGGGGAGGGCTGAGAGCTGAGTCAGAGAGAGCCGTGTTGTCTCCCCGGGATTTATTTGCTTAGACCATCCTGGGACAAGGGTCTCGCTGTGATGTTTCTTCTCAGGCGTGTGTTTTGGGCTGGTCCAAAACCATTTCATTGAAGCAGTCTGTCATCAGCAAAAGAAGGTTGGTCAAAACGTATTTTTTTTTTCCCCTGGAAGTGCATTGGGTTTTTTCAGAGTGATTTTCAAGTCCAGCAAGGAATTGTTCCAGAATAACATATCGTCCTAAAGTACTCCGGGGAGCGTGAGATTTAGGTGCCCCCATGGTTTTATTCACAGCCAGGAGCCTGGCAGCCAGGCCGTGGCCGTTCCCCGACTAGTTCTAGGCGTGATGGGAGGTGAGCGTTTGTCCCGGAGAGCTCGCGGACAGACAGACTGTATGTGTGATGGGGACAGAACCAGCAGTTCCAGGGCCTGGGCATGGAGTGAGAGTTGAACCTCCCCCATCCATTTTGCCAGCTCATCCCCATCGCTGAGAGCGTTGGCACGTCTGGCTGCGCTCTGAAGGTTTTAGGTGTAAGGATTTTCATTTTTTTTCCTTTTTTTAACTCTTATTTTTCTTCTTATTATTTGAGAGCAATTTCCTCCTCGGCGCTTCCCCGGCAGCGAGGAAGGCAGCCAGGAATTCTTAACCTTGAAGCTTCAGTGCTTCGGGTTGATCGTGTGCTGCCAGTGGTTTCGGTGCGTAAACCCTGTAAGAACTGAAATGGCTCTTTGGACGTAATCAGGGTAATCGGGGAAGCAAACCCCGGTTGAATTAGCGCAAGGTTTAATGGGGTTCGGAGCACACCGCAGCGCCTGATGCTCCGTTGCGTCTCGCCGCTGCCGCTCCTCACGCGGAGACCGAACCCGCCTCCCAGCACAGATTTTGCTCTTCTCGTCTCATCTCGGTGGTTTCCCTTGCAATCCATCTTCCCTCCCTCCGAAACCTCTCCGTCCCCTCTCCGGGAGGCTAAGCGCATCCTTGCTGGCGCAGAGGCCTGAGCGCGTGCAGGGGGAGAGGACCGGGCAGGGTGGAAAGCCTCTCTGACGGGCGACGGTAGCCGTCTTTTGGCTTGATTTCTTCCTCTTGCGAACCCTTTCTGTGGCAATGAGGTCCTGCGCGGGCCCGCGGTCTCGTGGGCCGTGTTCGCAGGGTCAAGCCTTAGGAACGTAATTGCTGTAAGAGGTCCCTGTTACCCAGCGCTCGTGCTGTGAGCAGATGTGCCCGTCACCTGCTCTGCTGCCGCGTGCCGGAAAAAACAGATGACGGGAAATAAAAAGTGCAAGCGACTGCAAGAAGATGCCCTTCTCCAGCTAGCCCTGATCCTGCGACCCGTTCGGGTCCTTTTGCCCCTCTTCAGAAAGTTTCTCAGGACGCACAGTACGCTCTACGATGCCCCTATTTGTATTTTTTATCTTTTTCTGCAGCAGCGTTTTGTCTCTCAGCAAAGTCATCGTGTCAAAAAAGAGGTTGCTTGAGCCTGATTCTGCTTTTGGCTGGTTTGTTTTCCCCGTGCGCCTGAGTAGCATCCGCAAGCAGCCCGCAGCGAGGGGCTGGAGCCCTCCCCGGGTCACCGTGCCGGTGCGGCAGCGAGCAGCGATCTCAGAAGAGCTGATGCTCGTGAGCAAAGAGGAACAGAGGCTGTGTTTGGGGGTTTATAGATGGGAAATTGAGTCACAGGCTGCTGGAGGTTTTTCTCAAGGTCATACAGGCGTGCGGCTGGCCTCAAGGCAAGGGGAGAGAGCCGTTGGCTGTAAATACCTGCAGAAAAACTGTATTTTGGGCTGGGTTTCGCAGGGATGCACATCTCTGCTCCCGGGGTTGGACCGGAGTAGGTGTCCCTGGGGAACGGCCGTTTGGGTAAGAATATTGCTGCCTGATCCCGTGGTCCAAGCAGCCCACGGTGCCTCTCGTCCTGTCCCAGCTGTGGTACAGACTTTCCCTCCTCGCTCTTGGGGTGAATCTCGTCGTGTGCTCCTGGGGATGCCTGCTTTGCTCCGGAACGAGCTGGGTGCCACTGAGCTTAACGACCGCTGAAGGAGAAGCCTTCAGCTCGGGGCGATGAAGAATATTTGTCCTGAGCGTCTTTGAGTGAGATGAAGCCAAGAGGAAAAGCCCTTGTGTGTGCCCAAGTCCTCAGAGACGGTCGGGCTGCTGCGTGGGCGGCTGTGGGGGCTGGTGTCTCGCGTGTGGAGTGGAGCGGGGTCCCGTCGCCCTGACCTCAGGAGCGTCGGCTCCTTCTGCTTAAGTACATCAGTACAGCTAAAACCTGCGATCTAGGAGGCTGTTTCAACGCGGCTTCAAAAGCCTTTTGGGGATGAGGCTGCTGCCCTTAAGATAGTTTAGGAGTTATTGATGGAATCACCTTTGGGGACCAAGTCTCGCCTTTCACGGAGGTGAGGGAGAAATTGCTGTTTAAATAACCCCCTGGGGACTGGAACTGGTGGTGACCCAGAAACAGTTTATTTTTTTTATTGCGTTCTATATCTTCCCCAGGCTAAAGCTGTCTCTAGGAAAGGAAAACCAGGTTGTTACTGGGGGAGTAAGCAAATTAGCAGACGAGGGCAAAAGCTTAACAGAGCCGAGCATCCAGGAGGCAGGAGCTGCCACAGCTGAGCAGCACTTGCGCCCGTCTCTTTTCTTTTGCTTTTAACGTCCCGCTCATCTGAAGCCCCTTTCCCAAATAACGCATTTATTGTTTCATTTTTCATACCGTTGTTTCAGTAACTCAGGGTAAAAACAGATGTTGACTCTTTGCCGGATGGCAATTCCAGTTTCAGTTGACGTGATGCTCGGTCGACGCCAAACTGATTTCCTCATCCACTGAAGGACGTTATCAAGAGCCTTATTATTCTTTATCATTTTAGCCACCGTGTGGTTGCTCGCTGGCCGGGCAGGTATCTCCCAGCCCACGTACCTGCTCATGCTGGGAAGTGCCGGAGGTAGGAGCGAGCGGGGATAAATACGCTCTTATTTACCCATCCCTCGACCTACGTAGAGACCGCCACCATCTCTAATTCTTGCAGGGCTGACTTTGGGGTTGCACTGATGTGGGATGTACCGACCCCGCCAGTAGCTCGGCCAGCACAAAGGGGTTTGTGTGCTGGTTTTGCTAATCGGATTTTGCGCCTAAGGGTGCTGTTTCTGCTCCACGTAACTGCTCCTCCCGGACGAAATCGTCAGCGTGGGGTCCGCCCCGGGCCGTCAGTGCTAAAAGCACAAGCCGCAGCTCGGCAGGCTCCGGGAGAAGCTTTGTCATATCCTATCAGTATGAGCCCTCACACGCTCCGGAGCACCAGCCACGAGCAGGAAACGTGACAAATGCGGTAGTAGCACAGATGTAGAGAATAAACAAGCCTTTGCCCACATTATTGGATTGCTAATGAGGAGAGACCTCATCAACCGCCCAGCCATCTAATTTCTCTTGGCTACTATTACAGCCAGTCAGGAACCGCACGAGGCACGGCGTTTTCTGGCACAAAACAGTTCTGGGAGGGAGATATTTCCAATGGGAAAATGGCCAATTCTCCCTTCCCCGCCCCGACTTTGATACTGGAAATCTCCTTTGGACCACACGTTTTCTGGTGAAAGACAAAGTACAATCCCGACTGCTTGTCTCGACTGAGCTCCCAAATTTCCCAGCGCCTCCCACGGCTGCGGCACTGTGTGCCTCCAGCAGCGTGCCAAGCCTCCGTGGGATGGGAAGCGGGAGAGACTAAATCCTCACCCCGCAGTCCTCATTTCAAGCGCTGCACGATCAAGCCCAGCGCATTTGGTTGGGTTTTGGTTTTTTTTTACAGTGACCTCTCCGTCTAAGCAGAGTTGTCTTGGAGTTTGCCCACGGAGCTGAATTCACCGCTGCCCCTTCCGAAACTCGAACAACAGCTCCGTCCCCCTGCCAGGAGTTTTCCTCCTTGCTCTGCTGCCTTGCAAAATCGGAGATGTCCCGTTCTGCAAACTGGCCGCAGCCCCCGTGGCTTTGCACGTGCTCCCGGCACCGGTCGTGTTGCATGGAGATCTACTGCTCGCCCGGCGATGTGTCGGCTCACAAGCTAATTAAAGTTCATGTCACACCGGGAAGATGCAAAATGCTCTCCCAGTGCTAGATGTTATTATTTTAAGCTTCCCTTCTTTTTCCTGAGGCGCAGCAACTCCCCGAATCCCAGCTGGCACACCACATCCAGCCACAAAACACCACTAATTGGGTGTTTCTCCTGTTGACCTCATTTCTCAAGCAGACTTTGGCTGGGTTTATTTCCGTGGGTTTTTATTTTTTTTTTTGCCGAGAGGGCTCAGAAACTAGATAAACAGAAACCGGCCACTTGATGAGTCTCATGGCCAATCCTTGGTCCTATCTGCCTTGTTTTGGGGTACGATAATGCTGCTCTTCCCCCACCGTCATCCATTTTACACATCCAAGGATATAAGGGCTGGAGGGAGGCGGGAGGGAAGGGATCAAGGGTGGAGCGATGTTTTTGGAAGAGGTTTCATTTGGAAGAGGTCTCAGACAGGCAGGACCTCGACTGTTGCTCCTTCCCATCAGCAAGGCGTTATCAGGCCTACTATCCTTAAGATGTTTTACTGCAACAAGATACTGAACTTTGGATACTGAAAGGCGTCTTTTGTTGCCGACTCCCCTTCAAAAGATAAGGTGACTCGTGCTATTAAGGATGTAAAGCCCAGCCGTCTCTCCCGGTACAACTCCCGCCGCCTGACGAACGCGCCGGGTTCATTAGAGCCGGCTTTGCGCCAGTCTCCCCGCACTGGTTCACCTCCCAAAGAACCGAGTCGCCTCCCATTAATTCCTTAATTGCCTGGCGTTACTGGGAAGGTGCCTCCCCCAGCAAAGGCTCGGTGTCACCTTGCGGAGGTGGCGGGTGGAAACCTCTCCCTGATGTTCTCGAGGTGGCTCCTTTTCTTCCTTTGCGCTGGTATTTATGAAAACGTATTTTATTCTGCGCCTCGGATTCTGCCCCGTCTGCCTTCCCTGGCATTAATCAATTGTGCTGTTTCCCCCGTAGCGTTCATTACCTCCTTAAAAATGAATGCGGAGAGAAAACACAATTAGATGCTGCTTTGGTTAAATAATACCTTGAAAAAAACCAGAACAATGGCTTTAAAAATAAGGAGAGAGGGAAGATCGCACAGTTTGAACTAATGATGGAAATTACCTCGGGTTAAGTTGGATTTTAAATCAGAGGTTTGGGGGGATTTTATTTTTTCTTTTCTTTCCAGTGAATTATGACAAATACAGAGGCCTGCTGGATGGATGATTAGATTTTTTTTTCCCCCTCTCCCATCCGCATTGAAAAATGAAATATTTCTGTAATATTAAATCCGTCAAATTGATCAAAGTGCGGTGTCAAAAAATGTTGTAAGCGCTTCTTCTCATCCAATCCCCTCAGCAACTGCGAGCCAGAGACCTTTTCTTATCCCTTTCTGGAGGCGGCTGGAGGTTACCTCTGCCGAAAGAGTCCGTGCGAGAAATGAGTCTGCATTTCTCCATCTAATTCCCATAGTAGGCACTTACAAAGGGCTGCGGATTTGGCACACGAAACTGAAATGCGTGGTGCTCAGCTGTGTGGGTTTGTCTCTGCGTATGTCCATAATCTGTCCTAATACCGTCTTTTTCCTCCTGCCTAGTGGTGGGGTCGGGATTAGGGGGGATATGGCCAGAAAAGGAGGCGATAAAGGGAAGTTTCTGCTTCTCTGGTTGAGCTTTATGAGTAAATGCTGGGAGATTTTTTGGTATTTCCCCTCCCCTTTTGTTTTTCTTTCCCCTGCTTACTTTCGCTGGCGAACAAGAAAACCAAACAAACCAGAAACCCCAAATATTTGGTAGTTGTTTGAGGAAGCTGACACAGAGGGTATTCAAACATTTGGAGAGGTGGTCGTCTGGGCATTGCAAGGCAGGATAAATAAATGCAAAGCGTGGCCAGAAAAGAAAGGTTGGGTTTGTTTGAAAGCTGAGAGCTGAGGTTGGGGGTTGCTAAGTCTAGAAAATAAGGGATGGTCTTCAGGGAAAGAGGTTGTTACAGATACGATGCTGAACCGTTGTCTTCCGTTCAGAGCAGTTAGATGAGAAGAAACCAGCTTGGTTGCAGCAAGAAAGATTTATGTTGGCTATGAAATGGGAGGACAAAACCCTTCTGCTGGGGTGGTGGAGCATGGGAACGGGTAATTTGGGGTGTTACGGGCTCTCCTTCATTGGCAACTTCATTAGGGACAGGTTAAACAAATCTCTGCTGGAGGTCGCTGACGTCTACTTGGTGCTGTCCCGGGGGAAGCGTGGGGTGGAGGCTGACCTGACGTCCCTTCTGCGTCGGTAAAGCTGCATTCGCAAGCACACACCAGCTGCTTCTATCGCTGTTAGTTCTGCTGTGCCTTCTGACATGAAACTCCGGTTGTCTCCAAAGAAAAACACCGGGAAATAAAAGGACACGGCTTTTGCATATGCTTGCATATCGGGGGAGCGTGTTTGCTCGCTCTAGGAGGACATATTTATTTCTGTGGCTGCGCGGAGATGTGCTCTGAACTTCCATAAAATTTGCAAACAGCAGGAAGTTTTTCTCCGTCTCTTGATGAACAGGCAGCGCTTTCTACGTGCAGAGCAAGGAGTGAGAGGCTCCTGTTCTCTTACTGAGCCGTTTTACTGCTTTGTGCCTCAGTGTCCCCCAGCTCCCTCCGTACGTGCATTTGCGATCAAAAGATGAAAGTTTCCGCTCTCCCAGACATTGATTACTTTGCTTTAGGAGCTCTTTGTGCTATCGACTAGCCCTCGCGAGGGAAAATAAGTATTTTCCTTAGTTACACAAATGGGGAAACAGGTGTAAAAGAGATGAAGTCATTTTTCAGAAAGTCACCGCCAGAAATGAGAGAAAGTTAGAGCCTCCCTTCCCTGGCACGGCCACCGGTGAGTCTCTACGCGCTGGTTAACCCAGAGGAGGGTCTCAAACAACCCTACAGAAATGCAGCAAAGAGAGGGATTGCTGCAACTCTGCTGCTTACCAAATTAGAAACAATTTAAGGATTTAAGGATTAAGTACCATTAATTACTGCCCAACAAATGCTGAACTACAATGGAGCACTTGTGGAAATGGAGAGAGAAGTTCTGCGTGAATACTAAATGGCTTCATTAATGCTCGGTGCAATTTCATTGAGTGATAAATTAATTCGCTTGACGCTCCAAGAATTGCTGAGTGGGACCGTGGGCACACGTGACGAAGGCAGAGCGGGAGCCCAGCTTCCTCCTGCCTGCGCAGAGCAAGTCACGCAGGTGTGGGACGTGCCAGGCAAGGTAAAGGGAAGCCTTGAGTAAAGAAAAAGTGAGGAAATTGGTTTACTGAGTGAGGAGAACCCCGAAATGCTGCTCTGCCCTCATCTGGAAAACCCTAGAGGGTTTGGAGGTCAGGATGAGAGCAGAGAGATCAAGGTCGTTATCTTCCTCTTGCATCTGGAGATGACGCTACACTCTCCTGCTGTTCTGCTGCCGATGGTGGGCCACTTGGACTCAGATTTGCTGTAACGTTCCTTGTATTTCTGTTCCCTCCCTCCTTTCCGCCGCAGCCGTAGCCACGGGGCTGAAGAGACCTTTCCAGCCCCTGGATTTCCTTTGGTGTCTGGCTCCGTGTCTCATGCTAGGTGGTCTCCCGTCAAGTGCCAGGATGAGCGAGCCTGGGCTTTCCATCCTCTTCATCTCAGGCTTATGGTGAGCTCCTGCAGGGCCTGGAGCATCCCAGGTGTGTTGGCGTTGCTCCAAGGGCACGGCTACCTGGGCCTGGAGGAAGGCTGTGCTTCCAAAGTCTGGGGGAGGCACACCTTCCGTGGGAGCCCAGCAAAGCAGCGGCAGCTTGAACCCGGAGTCTGCTTCCCTGGCAGCAATTTCCCCCAGAAGAAACGGAGGAGGAGGAGGGAGCAGCGTCCAGCCAAGATGTCTTGCGGCGAGTAATTTCAGTTTCTCCTCTGGCTGTCATGGCATGACAGCTGCCTGGGCAGAGCCTCGCCGCCTCCCTTTAGTACATGTTACCTGGAGTTCAGCATCGGTTTTCTGTCCCTCAAGACTTTTTAGCCTTCCGTTGCGTTGCAGCGTTATTGATTGCTCACCCGGCCGTGGCCTGGAGCCTGTATTAGGTGTGAACAAAGCGCTGGCCCCAACAGGCCCGCGATGCAGGGCAGGATGCTCCGAGGTTCATTTCGCCATCAGTCTTTTTTTAGCTCTTTTCCGCGTTGCCCTTTGGCTGCCTCCTGTGCCTTGCGCTGCGCCTTGCTCTTCCCGAGCAAACTGACGGTGACTGGAGAGGTCGGGTGGTTTCGTGGCTCAGCGCGGGTCCCTTTTTGCCCCATGGTTTAGGGTCCCTCAGCTCGTTTGGTTTGCGGTCTCGCTGCTGAAGGCAAAGAGTGGGAAATGGCAGAGAGAGACTTTGTTCCCACCCTGCCAAAGGGAGATTTACCGACGAGGACACATGCAGGGGTCTGCTTCTGCCCCACGTACGGCACTGTGGCTCTCCACCTCCCTCTGCCTCCTGCCTCTCCCAACCACTGCAGGATAGCCCGTCTTGAGGGTACCGGGGCTTGTCTCTTGCGATCACGAGCCCATCTTGAGGGTACCGGGGCTGGTCTCTTGCGATCATGAGCCCATCTTGAGGGTACCGGGGCTTGTCTCTTGCTATCATGAGCCCATCTTGAGGGTACCGGGGCTTGTCTCTTGAGATCATGAGCCCATCTTCAGGGTACCGGGGCTTGTCTCTTGCGATCATGAGACATTAGGACCCTTGTCTTGGTGCAGCCAAATGAGCCTTCAAGATACAATCCAAATATGCTTGATCTGCTTTGGCCAAGAGCGATGGGTGTCCAGCACGCCTACCTAGAGGGACGCACGTGGACATGCAGACGTCTGTCTGGTCTCCAAGGCAGGCAGGTCTCCTCTGCCATGTCGCGTGGTGCTCTGCCTTAGCGCAGTTAATGGTCCTACACGGCTCCTGGTCCAGCGCTGGCCCACATCTGGGCAGCTCAGAAACGAGATGAGCGGAGATACTTGCATCCCCCCACGCCTGCCCATGAAGACATGTCCTAGATTGGCCATTAACGAACGGAGGAAGAATATCTAATTAACAACCCTAATGCTGGCAACGTGCAGAACCCAGACCAAAGTTTTCGTAGCGTAATGAGCTGATATAAAAGCAGCCAGAGGGAGACATCGTCAGCTTTATTGGGCTGGCGAACCCAGGCAATAGAGCTGCGCATTCTTGAGTGCCATCTTCTGGCACCTTGTATGTGAACCAGAGGCACGTCTGCGCGGCTGGAGCAACCGGGTAGCGCAGAGCTGCTGCCGGGCACGAGGAGCAAAGCGGATTTCCTGCATTTTCCAATGCATCCGTCAAAGATGCATGGGTGTGCTGGGGTTTTTTTGCATCCTCCCATCCCTTTGGCTGTTGCATACCTGCCTTTGCCAGCACGAGGAGCCGCGCATCTGCTGGTCGGCCACTGCATGTAGTTGGTACCGGCTCCCTGTGCCAGCTTGGGAAGCATCTGTTTGCTGGTTTATTCATCCCCTCTGCAATCACCACGGGAGGATAATCTCAGCGACATGCCACATCTCGTTTACAGCCGGCCCCTGAAAAGTTAGAAGTGCAAGTTGTGGGGTGGGGAGGAGGCGGGGGAAGACGTGGAGTCGCGCACGCTGGGGACAGAAAGGGGAGTTGGGGAAATGTATAAAATATTAAACGACATCGTGGCAAGACACAGACAGGGGTAGAACAATAATTAAAGTAAACAGCACATCAAAAGCCTGGCTAAAACTCGCATTTAAATTGCAAGTCAATGCAGAAGCAGCTCATGTAGCCATGTATAAATGTTTCCAGGAACCTTTTAAGAATATTAACGATGATGGAAGCAGAATAGCAGTGATTCAGCCTTTATGGTATGTGACAATCCAGGAGGCCACCAGACTCGTGCTTGGCTGTTGGCATAAGGAAGCTGATGAGAGCTTGGATCTTGCCAGAAGAGCAGGTTTCTTTCCAAGGAGGCTTCAGGAGAGAGAGAACCTGAAGTGCGCGAGGATGGAGCCTCTTTCCTTGCCAGGGATGTGTAGGGTTTTCCTCCAGCCCCGCGGTGGGACTGCGCCCCTATAAATTAGGTGACCGGGGCTTCCATGATTTTGTTCCCTACAGCCAATCCCAGGCTGTACCCTGCTGTCCGCTTCCCCAGGCTTTGCTCTAATTAGTTTTAAATGACCTGGGTCAGGTTCTCACGCGTTCTTGCTTGGGATCCTCCGGCACACCAGCGCCGCTTTCGTGATCTCCCCTCTGCTTGCAGCCGCCCGTTGCTCCTGGTGGTGCCTGCTGCTCCGTTTCTGGCCCGGCGCACGCTCGCTCCCCACGTGCCATCACCACGCCTTGCGCCTGAGAATCGCAGAGGACCCATCGCGCAATTGGAAAACTCAGGGCAGGACTGAGGCCGTGCAAAACAAGCTGAGCAGCAGCATCGTGGGTGCCTCGCTCCTTCCCCGAGACAGGAGGTGATGCAGCGCCTTCCCTCCGCGGCTCTGCTCGCCGGCAGCAGGACGGCACCGTTTGAATTAAGGGCCAGAAATCAGTGTCAGATTTGTCTTGACTCCAGCGCTGAACACCTTTGGGCTACAGAGCAAATCTCTTAATTATTCCCCGTGCCGTTTGCCCTCGCCTGTACAAGGACTACAATAGCTCTGTCCTTGGGGAGGACGAATTCTCCTTAGTCCTGATAATACTGTGACTTACAGAGGATTTCCCCGACTGGCCTTCAGGGCACGGTGTTACCTAATGGAAGCAATTAAAAAGCGTTGGGAAGTGACCCCCTGAAAGTTCAGGCAGCTACAGGCGAAATAGGGGAATTAAGAGGCAGACTGGGGAGAGATACAGGAGCGTGTGGTTGCCTTCACCCCGCGCCGGGGTGATATTTGGGTATTTCAAGCTCGGGAGGTCCTTCCTCGCCGCCTGCATGAAGGTTTAACTTCCCACAAGGTTCCGTTTTCCAGAAGTTTCAGTTCCCAGACTTTCCAGTTGTCTCGTAGCAGTAGCAAACTCTTCTGCGTCCTTCTGTGCTGCAGCTCCTAAGCTGCTGTTTAAAGGAGAGCATTAACCCGTGCTTTATATAGGGGGAAACTGAGGCACGGCGTGGGAGGAACAAGTCTAAAGGGGACAGTGCCCAAGCCCAGCGTCTCCCAGGCTGGGCAGGGGGTCCTGCTGCTTTCTAAGCAGGCAAGAAACAGCAAATTTTTACTTTCATAGCCAAACTCCTCGCCCCTCAATAGAGAAAAGCATAATTCTGGTTTGGAAAAGACTAGCTCTAAACGTAATCAATTTTTTTTGGTGCCTAGGTGAAAATTCAATATCCCGTGAAGGCCTTTCTCAGAGCGATCGTAAGTTTAGTAAGGACAGGATTTCCCTTTTTCCCCCTTGCAAACAGAGTGGCTGAAAGCCTCCTGTCGGGATTTTCCCGGCATGCAGATGTTGTTTTGACCTAGATGCTTAAGCATTCGTTTACCGCTCAAGTTTTGCATTTAGAGGTCTTAAGAGTTTGCATCGTGGGCTGCCTGGAGAGCTCTGAAAAGGAAAAAAATACCGAGGGCAGCTCACGAGTTACGAAGGAAAACCGATTTGACGTTATTATGCCTCCGTTTATTGGCAGCCCACAATGAGATGTAAAGAAATGTCAAAAAATCCCATGTGCACGTTGGTTTGGTTCAGGAAGAAATTGCTGTTTGCCTCTGCCCGGAGGCTACGAGTCACTCTGCTAGCGCAGAAGGCACTAAAATGACCCCTTTGTTTTTCTTATGATCACTTCTGATAGCGCGCTCTGCCAGAGATATCATATCTTTGATCTCTCAGTGCTGATGTTAAGTCTCTCTTGAGTTCAGTAGCATCTCCTTGAGATTAATACTTCATGGCATTCTCAGCACCAAGCTGTCCTAACCCATACATCACAAGATGTCACGCTTCGCACTCGCCTCCTGCCTCGATGACTTCATGCTGGCACAATAAATAACCCTTGGCCAGCTCCGCTCTCCCCCGTTCGTTGCGTGCAGAGAGTTGAACGAGGATCGCGGAAACTCTCCGGAAGCGAGGAGGGAAGAGATGCTCCTGCGGCCGGAGCGGGCGCGAGGACGGCCCTGCTTCCCGCTCCCGAGGGAGGAGGCTGCTGAAATTTTGCAAGGGTTATTCCTCTTCCCTCTCCCGAGCGGAGGGAGGGCAGACGCGCAGCCGTTTCTGTGCGACGCCTTACAGGGAGTGACGAACCGGTGTACCCCTGGGGTACCCATCTGCCAGCTAGCTCGTTTCGCGTCTCGTCCGTTAGGCGAACGAGTTGGCAAAATCGCTTTCTGCTTTGGCTTTTACTTTGGCGCCTGCTTCTTTGCTTGCTTGCTTCTTTTCCAGGGGCCGGGCGAACAGACGGGCTCCTTCTGTGGGACGGGCTAGGTGTAAAAACACCTTCCCTCTTCTTTTGTGGGGTGAGCGAAGCAGGCTGTGAAACCACGGTGCTGCAACCCTGCAAGAGGACCACAAAATTCAGATGGGGCTGACTTTCAGAGCCCTCTGAAACCCTCTGCATCACCCCGAGCCAGCGGGCTGCTACCGGGTGCAAAGCCCCCGCCTTGCCCAGGGGACAAAAGGAGCTTTAAGGGAACTTAAAACGTGACGTCTGCGAGAGGTTGGGTTTCTGCAGGTGAACATCCACGCTCGTTGAGCGCCGTTTAGTGTTGAAGCAGCCGATGTTGAGTGTGTACCAGCAGTGCGGAGCAGGGTCTGGGCTGCTGTGGCCTTGCTGCTCTCGGGATTGACACAAGGTCATGTCCGTGCTGGGGAGCAGTGGAAGTCCTAGTCTTGGAGATGCTTGAATATGAGCTTTGGGAGATGTGCCCAGGGGGATTGCATCTGCTGTTGTCTGTGCAGTTTGGGGTGAAGAGGACATTGCAAGATGTTTTTTCATCAGTCCGAGGTCCATCACTTACACCTTGAGCATTTAATGTGGTTTTGGTGGTGCTGCTGAAGTATAACGTGCCGTTCAGTGACCGTGGCTCAGGAGCTGGGGAGTCGAGACTTGTAGAGCATTGCAAAACACCTCGGGCTTCACATCTTCTATCTCAGAGGCACCCTGCAAACCCGAGGGGAAGGAAGGTCCCGTGTTAACTCACACCCGCACAGCCTCCCTCCTCTCCCTCGGTGCGTTTGCCGAGGGGGCGATGAACCTGAAGGACTTACCCAAGCGTTGCATCAACGCGCCTGCCTGGGAGCGCTGCGGGCGCGACGTGGCGTTGCACCGCGTCTAATGCGCCGCGATGCGCTGGGGCGAGGACCGAGCTGCCGACCGTCCTGGAGTCCCCTGCCCGAGAAGGGGGTCGGCGTCGGTTTTGCACAGCGTGGGGTTACTGCGGAAAAAATCCGTCAGCTCCCTCGCTGCTGATTTTACAGAGGTAATCGAAAGGAAGAAGTAAAGTCTCGGGGGAAGCAGTGAAAACCCCAGCGCTAGACAGTGCTCGAATGAGGTGTCCTGCAGTCTGTGACCCTCCTGTTTGCAGGCAGACGGGCTCTGCAGCCCCTCCCGCTGCTCGGGGTCCCTCCAAGGAGCCGGTCGCAGCTCCCCTATTGACGAAGGGGCTGGTTCCTCTCATTTCTGCTATAATCTTGTCCTTTAAAGCACGTTTAGGGCTGGGAGCACCACCTGCTCAGGGCCAGAAGGTACCTGGCCCAAAGATAACCCGCCAGATGGATGCAAGCAGGGATGCTTTCCCAAAGGAAGAGGCGAGGAGGGCACACTGCAAGGCTTTCTCACCAAAAAAAAGGGCTGTATGGGGCTGGGTTCAATTTAATACTGGCTGGCTTGGCCGTTTCTGTGTCGAAGCCCAGGTGCAGAGCGGGCTGTGCTGAATCTCTGCTGCTCCGCCTAATACTAACCCACAAATACCCTTGCGCTGATAAACCTGCCTCTAATGAGAGCGTGATGCTAACGGGGCTCGGCAGGCTTGGGAGCGCAGGTATAGCGCGTGCCTCGCGGGCTGGGTGGCTGGCACCGAGAAGGGACGATGTAATTAGAGAAACCCCTTCTTTTCTTTTTTTTTCACTGGCCTCTGGGAAAACGGGTTTCAATTTTTTAAGTTCTGTCACAACAGGTTAGAGTATTAGCAATCATGGTTCACTGCCATCTGTATTTGTTCCATTTGTGGCATTTATGATGGTTATCCACATTAATTATTTCGCTGCTAAAGTCCCTTCTAATTTCAGAACACTGTTATTTCTAAGAAAGATGGATATTAAATATGCCACACATCAGCACGGGGTGGCATTACACCATGCTATTAAGTTCTGATGCGAAGGCTTGGCAAAAAATAACTTTGCTATTTGTAATCACCGTGAAGTGTTTTAGTGTTGCAGCTCGGAATAAGAAATAAAGATGATGACAGGAACTGATTTCTTATTAGGATGCGGTGCAGGAGTTTACATAAATCAGGAAGGGAATAACAAGGTAACCCTTGGATGGCCAAATCCACGCGGGTCCCTGTTGGCCGGGGTCTGGGCTGGGTACGGAGTCTTTGAGGGCATCTCCACCCAGCACCGAGGTCCTTTGTCTTCCCGGGGAGGAGGCGAGACCCTGGCTGGGTGGAGTGGACCGTCACTCCAGGAAGGATGGAAAGTCCCGTCGATCCCAAGGGAGGAGCTGAACCCCCCTGGTGTTTCCAGGCTGGCGTGTGATGGTGCAGAGGCCCAGCGGCGCTTTTCCTTGGGCAGCAGGAGCCTTTCACGTGCACGCGGGGCTGCGTTTCGCACGCGCAACCCTTTTGCCCTCCCTGTTGTTGCTTATTTTTTGGGAGCCGCTGCGTTCCCGTGGCTTACAGGTGCTGCCCCCCTTTCCAACGCAAGGGTGAAGCCCCGGGGCTTGCCGTAGACCAGCCTGCAAGGACCGTGCGCTCCTGGAAGAGCAAAGGAGAGGGGTTTTGCACCCATGAGGGGGGAACGGATTCCCCCATCGCTCCTGTGTCCCGTAAGGATGCAGCGTGTGCTCCCGGCCGGGGTGGTGGGAGAGCCAGGTCGGACGCGGCTTGCAGCTGGCGTTAAACGCGCGGGTTCTGCCGCAGCGGGCTGCGTCGCACGCGTTCGCCAGAGCTGCCCGCTAACCGCGGCTCGACCCACAAAGAGACCCTCTGTTACCCTGCCGGGGAGGGGGGCGGGGGTGCACCCGCGTTTTCGGCGGTGGTATCGAACCCCGGGTGAATCTGGCTTCAGCCAAACAAGGCGTGGAGTTACAGGTCGTGGGCAAGGGCACGTGGGAAGAGTTGTGTGAGTAACTGCTTTGCAGGTTACTAGAGGTTGTAGCAACACCTGGGGATAGGGTTAGGGAGCAATTTGCCTTGGGTTGAGCCTAAGGAAAATTCTTTGTGATTTTCAGCAAAACAGTCAAAAAAAAAAAAAAAAAAAAGAAAGAGATTGAGATCAAATGCAACGTTTTGCTCAACTCCCGGGTGAAATGTTCCCTCTTAGCAACGAGTGTTTGTGTACAGGTTTCGCTAAGAGTGAGGGATAATTTGAAATGAAAAGTAAACTAAAGGGGAAAAAAGCCCCCTTGTTATTTTTTTCTTCAAGTGTCAAAACAAATCTCTATAATTCCTTGGGGTTTTTTGCTTGTTTATTTTTGGCTGCTGTGGTTTTAATTCCTCAAGCCCTGGAAAATTTGGCGAGGCTACGATGAGGCTTTCCAGCCTCTCCAGAGTCGTCTGTGCCTCGGAGAGGTGCTGCAGAGCGCGAAAATTTCAGCTGCACCCACTCGGGCATCTCAGGCCCAGGCTCTGGTCCCCAGGAGAGCTCCAAACCGTCCTGCAGCGAGCTCAGCGGCAGCAGCGTGTATGCAGCCGCGTGCGGACCGAGGTGTTGAAGGCAAGTCTTTCCACCGCAGGCAGGTCCTCGAGTCCCGCTCTGCTTCGCGTCTCGGCTCCCAGGCAGCTCGTGCTCAGTACGGAAGGATACACCAACCTTTCTCAACTGTTATTGTCTATTAATTAAATGCTAATTAATTATTAAAAGGGTATTTATTGAGATTTAACAAGTCTGCGGCTAAAAAAGAAGAAAAAAACGTGGTGGTGACAGGTGTTACACTCCAGTAATGAGGTTCTTAATAATCAATTGGCATTTGTTTGACTTAGAATAACATTCTTATTAAATCTAAATCAGCTCTTTACTTGAGACACTTAATTACATGTGGGTTATTTTTTTTCCTGCCGCCTTTCCTTGGCGCGGTGGGAGTTCCCAGTCCGCGTCTCCAGGCGTAGATGGACGAGGCTGTGCCGTAATAAATATGAAAGGTGATGGTTATTCATCGAGAGTGCCACTTAAGGAATGATTTCCCGGAGCTCCTATCCATGCTCATGCGAAGGGGAGCTTTAAGGGCTCATTCGCTTTTCATTAGGAAAGCTGGCACGGCGGGGAGAGCTATTTTTGACTCAGTCTTCACTGGCAACCTCTCCTCCCACACCTCTCGAGTGGATGGAGCGCAAGACGGGGACTGGGGGAGCAAAGTCCCTCCCGCTGTACGAGAAGATCGGGTTCGTGACCACCTGAGGAACCTGAACGTACATGAGTCTATGGGGCCTGACGAGATGCATCCCAGAGCCTTGAGGGAATTGGCTGATGTGGTTGCCATCTGAAAAGTCCTGGTGATCAGGTGAAGTCCTCGGTGACTGGAAAAAAGGAGACATTGCACCCATTTTTAAAAAGGGTAGGAAGGACCCTGGGAACTCCCAACCTGCCAGCCTCACCTCTGTGCCTGGGAAGATCATGGAGCGGATCCTCCTAGAAGCTGTGCTGAGGCACACGGAGGACAGGGACGTGAGTGGAGACAGCCAGCACGGCTTCACCAAGGGCAAGTCCTGCCTGACCAACGTAGTGGCCTTCTACGATGGAGTGACTCCATCAATGGACAAGGGAAGAGCTACGGATGTCATCTATCTGGACTTCTGGAAGGCCTTTGACACGGTCCCCCACAACATCCTTCTCTCCAAATTGGAGAGATATGGATTTGATGGGTGGACTGTTCGGTGCACGAGGAATTGGTTGGATGGCCACATCCAGAGGGTAGTGGTCAATGGCTCAAAGTCCAGATGGAGATCGGTGACAAGTGGTGTCCCTCAGGGGTCTGTACTGGGACCAGTGCTCTTTAATATCTTCATCAATGACATAGTGGGATCGAGTGCACCCTCAGCAAGTTTGCAGATGACACCAAGCTGAGTGGGGCGGTGGACACGCCTGAGGGACGAGATGCCATCCGGAGGGACCTGGACAAGCTCGAGAGGTGGGCCCGGGTGAACCTCATGAGGTTCAACAAGGCCAAGTGCAAGGTACTGCACTTGGGTCGGGCAACCCCCGGTATCCATACAGGCTGGGAGATGAAAGGATGGAGAGCAGCCCTGCAGAGAAGGACTTGGGGGTGCTGGGGGATGAGAAGCTGGACGTGACCCAGCACTGGGCGCTCGCAGCCCAGAAAGCCACCCGTGCCCTGGGCTGCATCCCCAGCAGCGTGGCCAGCAGGGCGAGGGAGGGGATCCTGCCCCTCTGCTCCGCTCTGGGGAGACCCCCCTGCAGTGCTGCCTCCAGCGCTGGGGCCCAGCACAAGAAGGACACGGACCTGCTGGAGCGGGGCCGGAGGAGGCCACGGAGATGATCCGAGGGCTGGAGCCCCTCTGCTATGGGGACAGGCTGGGAGAGTTGGGGTTGTTCAGCCTGGAGAAGAGAAGGCTCCGGGGAGACCTTCTTGTGGCCTTCCAGTCCCTAAAGGGGCTTATAGGAAAGATGGGGACAGACTTTTTAGCAGGGCCTGCTGTGACAGGACAAGGGGTGATGGTTTTAAACTGAAAGAGGGGAGATTTAGACTAGATATCAGGAAGAATGTTTTATGCTGAGGGTGGCGAGGCCCTGGCCCAGGTTGCCCAGAGAGGTGGGAGATGCCCCATCCCTGGAAACATTCCAGGTCAGGCTGGACGGGGCTCTGGGCAGCCTGATCTAGTTGAGGATGTCCCTGGTCATGGCAGGGGGTTGGACTAGATGGCCTTGAAAGGTCCCTTCAACCCAAACCATTCGATGACTCCATGATTCTGTTTGGTCGGTACCAGCCCCGTGTCCATCCCGGGGCAGCCGCTGCCACCGAGCATCGTCCTCCCCTGAGTTAGGGAGGGACTTACCAGCCTCACCGTTCATGCGATTATTTATTAGAGATCGCGTTTAGCATTGGGAGAAGTTGCTAGCGCGGTGCTGGAAACCCACAGGAGGGGACAAATAAAAATCCCTCCAAGCATCTGCGTGACCATCGTACCCTGCGGAGAAGCAAGAGCTTCGCAAAAAGCCGCGGCAGTTGCTCTGGCTGAAGTTTTGTGTCGCTGATGCGAAGCCGAAAGGCTCCCTACTCCATTATCCAGACAGTTCGGTTCCTCCAGGGTCAGCGGCATCTTTTAAAGCGTCGTCGTCGGGTACATTTTCGCCTTGCAAGGAAATGGGAGGCCGGGCAGGGGAGCGACTGCTGGCTTTAATCGCAATTTAATTACTTCCCCTTTTAATGTGGCTTTTAAAAAGGAAACAAGGATCCCAACCGGGTGCTCTTTTAGCACAAACAACAACGGGGGGGGGGAAGAAAAAGTAACCGACAGCAACAAACAATCAGTGCTATTAGAGGATCATTATTCTGATATTATTTATTTCAGACTTTTTGATACTCTCCAATGCTCGACTTCACGGGCTCATTTCGCTCCTTTCAAAAGCGAGGCAGCGCTGCAATTTGCCAGGAGAAAATGTGATAAACATTATCAAGGGAGGGAGGAAAAAAACCCGGCGACTGTAGGGATAAATACATGTGTATTTGCGGGCCGGGGAGACATGTGGGCGTGTGGAGAGCCTGGCAGGAGAGTCGGGAGGTAACGATGTTCTGTGAGGTTACCCGAAACGGAGGGAGCTGGGGTCTATCCCGGCTTCACGGGAGTGCAAATCCTGGGGAGGAATAAGCGGTCGTCTCTAGAACTAGAGTCCTGAGCATCCCTGAAACTTGGGGAGCTCCTGGGCGTTGCTGCCAGCAGGCGTTAGATCACGGTACCATCAGATCACTGGACTCTGCCTGGGTTATTATTGATAGCCAGCGAGAGCTGTTGCATCCGATTAGTTGGATGGATTAAGAGAATCCCTTCTGAAGTTTGCTATCCCAGGAAAAAAAAAAAGAAAAAAGCTTGAATAAACTGGCTTGGATGAAAAGAAAGCCCTCGAAAAGCCCAGTCACAGGGGCCTCTGTCAAGTCATCGTGTCAGCGCAGCCCTGATGGGCGTGCGGGCACCTTCGGGGCTAAAATGAGCGTGTTCTGGAAAGTTTCAGTCAAAGCAAAGTTGGTAAAAAGTGTGTTTTCTTCCAGCCCTGTTCTTTTTCTGGAAATCTTCAAACGGACTCAGTGCCGTGCCTTGTTCCCCGCGTGCAACGCAGCAGCCCGAATATTACTGCGTCGAGTGAGCCAAGGCAGTTTGGGGGGAAAAACAGAGCTTTGGGGCACAGGGTAATTTCTAGCGAAATCTGCCTTTCCCGGGCTATTTTTTTTCCCCTTCCCGCCAGCAAACGGGCCAGCCTGGGACGTCGGCGTATTGCAACGTGACATCGTGGTGTTTGGGGTGGATCGGCGGATGGACAGCTATTGACTGGCCTCATCCGGAAATTCCTTCTGAAAGGGAGTCTAAAAGAACCCCCCCACGAACATGCAGTTCATTTATCGTCAAAAGCCCCGTGATATTGAAAAATGAGCCTTGATGCCGCAAAATGATTGAAATGCGGGGAGATCATTTAACTATCGCTGCCTTGTGCAAACAGCCCTTTTATGCTTGGTGCAGTGTGAGTTTATACACACGAATGTATTTTTCATATATTTATTTTTTTTTCTTGCGAAGAGACACCTTTCAAAGGCCCTTTTGGGATGAACGTGGCCTTTGTCGCGTTATCTCTAACCGTGGCGGACCCGAGCCCTCTCTGCTGGGATTTGTCTCAAGTTTGTGGGTTGCAAAGCCATGCCGAGCCCCGCCATTTCCCACCTCGCCCGTGTTTCCCACGGGAAGGGGGCTGGAGGCAACCCCGCGGTGCTGAACCTCCCTGGTGAGAGCATCCTCGCCTGCTTGTCGTCGGAAAGGGGCAGGAGGAGGGGAGAAAATAAACCAAACCACGCCGTACCTGCAAAATAACCCTCCCGGCCTCTCTGCCTGCACCTATAAAGTGCCCGCGCTCCCACGTGCGTTTTTCTCTCAGCACACGCAACGGCCGGTGGCGCGTAGCTGTTGTAGAGCGGCCAAATTTAGCGGGAACGAATTAAAAAAGGAGGGTTTCCTAACGAAAAAAACCACAACCCTAAAGCAACAGCAAACTGCTGAAAACAAATCAGCCCCCTCCGCCTCTCCGGCCTCCTGCTTTGGCTCCGCAACGGAGCCCGTAGCTGTTATATGACTTTTTTTAGCCGGCCTGGGAGAGGGATTTGCTCTCCCCAGAGCCGTGTCTTTGGGACGTGTGTCAGAAGCATCCTTAAATCCTTGGGAAAAAATAACCCACCCTCGCCTGGCTGCGAGGATGAGAGCCCGGCTGCCGTAAGGAGCTGTAAAAAACCTGCTGATAGACAGATGGAGCAGTGTAATTATACGCGGGGAGGGCCGGGGGGGGGGAAAGCGCTCGCTGAAATTATTAGTGTGGGCAGACAATTAGAGGCTTTTCCAGAAGATTACCCTCTCCCTCCCATCTGCGCTCCGCGGAGGAGTTGTTGCGCTGGCGATGCTGCCGCCGTCCTCAGCCGTTTGCCCAAATTACGGCTTCGCGTTTGTTCGGACTTTACCGACGTCGCTGAAACATCCCGTGATTTTCTCGGAGGAGGGAAAGATGCTGATGGGGCTTTTGCAGGGGGTTTGCCTGGGGGTGCAGAGCTCCCCCCACCCCAGATGGGGATACCTGGGGGTGCATCGCGGGATTTCCCTGGGAAATGAGCCCTCGGGAGGCTGATTTGGGGTGAGATCTGGCAATTTCTGGGTGTCTCCAGCTCACCAGGGACATTTTCAAGCATGTTTGGTAGCAGGGAGGGCAGGCAGCTCCCAAGGCTGGCAGCAAAGGGAACGGCTAATTGCAACCCAATTTCAACCAAAATCACTATTTTCGTGTTGATTGGGGTTTTATTTTCAATATTTAATGTTCTGAGGAGTTAAGCAGGAATTCTTTTGGATGGGTCACACCTTTTTTTTTCCCTTTTGTTTTAAAACCAAGTTAGCACATTCCATTTCAGCGTGGAGGGGTTATTTCTCAACAGTTTATTTTTCACGTTACAGTCGCTTTGTTTCAAAAACGTTGCCACTGGCCATTTGTTGAGTTTTCTGAATTAGGAAAAAAAAAAAAAATGTATATATATATCTGAAAACAGAGTACTCTGATGATTCACAAAGTCTCGCGTCAGCTTTTCTTTCCCTTGGAAAGGAGATGATAAATTGGGTGAAAACTTTCACCCAGCTCCCGTGATAACACGGCGACGGCGCTTAGGAGGGGTGAGCACCAGCCAGTCCGAACCCCCCACCGAATATTTCCCGAGGTACCTCATCCTCCTTTCTCTCTCCCCGGCTCCTCACCAAGCTCACGGCGAGGCATGTTTTGAATGAAAACCAGTTTTGACACCCAAGCCTGGGTTTGACGTTGTAGGTATATATGTTTATTTTCCCTCTTGCCGTATCTTAAAAGCCTTGTCAAAATCCGTTGCTTCAAACCCAGACTTTAAGAGGCGACCTGAGGACTCCTTTCTGTCCCGTAAATACGGATACGTGGGGAGACAGAGAAATAAAATAAGAATTCAGTAAACTGCATGGTCTAAATTGACATCCAAACACATTGGCTGCAAATAAAAGATGAAGAGGGAGCAATAAATAATCCAGGGCTTGGAAAGGGAATTCACCGTTCAGGAACATCGCTTGATGAAGTTGCCTGTAGGTCGAGGCTCTTGCGGGGTAGGGGTGAGGTTTTACCCTTCACAGCGAGCTGCTGCCGCGAGGGACCCTCGTTTCTCCTTTGCTCCTTCCTTTACGGAGCAGAGGACCCAAAATGCAGCTTTTCAGGGCGGGTTTGGCTGTCGGGAGGTGCTGGGGCTCCCAGAGGTCGGAGAGTCTCTGCCTGGTTGGGTAGTCGGTACCAAAAACTGACGTCTCTCCGTTGCGTCCTCCGTTTTGTTCTCCAGCTTCTTGGCTGGGAAACTCCTGCGCGCGGGAGCCAAATCCCTGGTTTTGCAAATCCCCTGGATGCAAAACCGTCGCTCTGCCCCTCGCCACGGGGGATGCCCCGAGCACATGGGGCTGGCGGTGGAAGAAGCACGGGGGCTTTGGCCGACCCCATCTCCCAAGCTGGTTTTCTTAGAGGCTGCCGCCGTCTTTCTGCATTTGCTCGCCCTGCCTGCCGACGGGACGGGAGGGACGCGCGGGGAGAGCGCGGCAGACGATGCCCTCGGTGCTTTACTGTCGGTCCCGGGGTTGCAAAGGCGAGGTGGGTGGCTGCAAGGGGCACCTCCAGCAGCAGCTCAGCCTCCCAAAGCCTCTCCCCTCCTCCCCGGCCTGCTCTGAGTGGGCGATTAGACGCGTTGGCATCGTTTTGAGGCCGCGATGAGCACGCGCTGATACATCTGACGTTTTAGGGACAGCAGGGTGGACATGGGCAGCTCTCAGACCTTGCAAAGCCGCTCGCATCTCCTCTCCCTGTGAAACGCCCTCAGAGCGAGCGGAGAAACGGCCATCCAGATCTTATTTCAGGCGAGGCTTGTTTTTGGCATGATTTGCTCTGGCACCGTTCGGCTCCCGCTCGCATCCAAGCCGTGCAGAGGGAACGTGGGAGGGTGCGTTTGTTTATTTGCTGTACGCGGCAGACTGCGGCGCCCGCTGCCGCGCGCCGGGAAGGAGACGCTCGTGCACCAACCCCGATGCTCTTTAAGCGGTCCTCGATGGAAACAAGCTTCGGAGGCTGTGACGGGGGATTTAGCGGCGCTTCCCGGCTCTCCCACCCCTCCTCTCGCTCCTGGGAGCCCTGGCAGGAGTTCCCCCGGCAGCGATATCCCCTCACCGCCCTGCTTCAGCCTCCCGGTGCCAACGCTGCCGGCAGCTCCGAGAGCATCGTCCCCCCCACCCCTCGCATTCCCCCCCAGCCGCTTACATTTTCACTTCTTTCTTTCAGGGCTGGATTACAACCTCTCTCTGCAATTTAATTGCGATTAGATGCACGAGTGGTGCTGCCAGATAAGGCTAGAGAGGCAGTCAGGGATGCGGTCGCCCCACCGACCATTTCGGCCACAGTTTTTGAGGGTTTTTTCCTCCTGTTTATTTTTTTCCTCCTCTTTTCTGGTTTTTCCCCCACGCTGGTAGGTTTGCTTGTTGTCATTTCCCCCAATTCCACCGTAAATGAGCCGTTGGCCTCACCGAGCTCAGCGGGAGAAAGATCCCCAGAGCATTGCTGCTGCCAGTCGGATAAACCCACAAGGCTCTTTGCTTTCCTTATTCTGAACATATTTCCCCGCCTTGCCCCTGGTTCCACTCCATCCTCGTTTTTCCCCATTTTCCTCAGTACGCCTGAGCGTTGCCACCCTTTAGCGGTCGATACCCTTTACGTCATGTCTCATTAGAAGCAGGAAAAGGAGAATTTATTGACAGTCTTTAAATGGAGAGAGGGATTTTCCCTGAGAAGGAAAAAGTGCAGCTCGCAGCCCGAGTTTGGAAGAAGTTTGACAAGGCAGCTCAGAAGGCGGAGAGAGGGATAGGAAACGATCTCTCCCCGCGCCCCTAATTTACAGCTCTGACAATACAACGCCGTTAGTGAGCATCCATCTTCGTGTGTAAGGCGGGGGGGGGGGGAATATGAAAATAATAAAAAAAAAATCATTACGTGCCTTTCAGCATTGACCAGCCCGAGGAGACGAGAGTTATTCTTAAGAAAGTCATGTATCTTCTTTACTTTGGCATCAACATAAATAAAATTATTTATCTCTCAAATTTAAATGCTCTGCACCTTTAGCAGGCAATAAATTCTTCTCGCCTGTCCCTTTATGTATTTATTTCTCGCTCCATCCTTCACCGCTGAATATGAAACCGCTGCTTCCCTCCCGGCTCGGGACGGGGGCAGGACCCTGCAGTTTCCTCCATCCTTCCCGCGCGCGTTACCCTCGAGGAAGGATGAGCGATGCCGGAGCCACGCGCGGCCCTTCCCCGCACCCAGCCTTGCTCTTCCCCGCTGCCGCCGGGGCTGACAGGGTTTTAACCTCCCCGTGCGATAGGTCGGCCCTGGTATTTCGTCGTTTGGGTATTAATGGCTGGTCGGGATGGCAGCGGGCGGCGTGTGATGCCCAGGCTGGGGTGGGGGGGACCCTGCTGGTGCCGGGGATGCTCCTGGGCTGCCGTCAGCACTTTTCTCTCGCCTGACGTCCTTAATCAAAAGGGTTGTTGGCTTGTGGCGTCGACAGCGGAGAGGCACGGGAAGCCGGGAACGCACACACAAAAAAGACAGACCTCGTAAACATTACCTCCCCTCTTGCTTTCTGCTTCTGTCCCTCCTCGGTGCTTTATCCGACACGATCAACTTCACTTTGCTTTCCCTCCTGGATTTAAAACGGAAATAAAATAGTAATAACAATCATCGCCGTGCAAATCAATGTGTATTCTTGCAATGGCGAAATCGTAAAGATTTTAATAGCAACCTCGATATTACTGTCTGTCTCGCGTAGCGCTGTGAACGACGATGGCTATGGCGTGCCTGGTGCCCCAGCGGGCTCGTGGTCAGTGGGAGGCGAGATGGCAGGATGGACTCCTTGCTTGGATCTGCAAGACCTTGGGCAAAGCCAAGCGACTCTAGGGGGGATGTGCAACCCGGGGTCTTCTGCACACCCCGATGGGGCTGAGATAACCCCTAACCCAAACTTACCACGTGCGACATGGCTAGTTACTCTTTGGACCTGACTTCGGGCCGCGGGCTGATGCTAACTGTCGTGGGGGAGCTCTTTGTAGACTTGGCCTTCGAGCCCTTGGGTGGGTCTACAGTGCTGCAGGCCAAAGAGGTGGTGGAGGGCTCAGAAAGCTGGATGGGAGCTGTGCAGGCACCGCAGGGAGGCGTTGGAGGAGTGCCAAGGGCGCCCAGTCACATATTTGGGGGAGAAAGTCCGAAATTCTGCTTCAAGGTGGGACAAGGTGACATTGCTTCCACAGGAGCTGCTCAGATCTGCACCAAGAGCAGGCAAGCGGGGTCCCCGTGTGGGACATCCCACCAGCATCCCCCTGGGGTTTAGCGAGCTAAAGAAATCCAGCTGGAAACCCCACATTTTCCCCAGAAGAAACTTCAAGCAGAAAAATCTTAGTCCCGGGGCGTCTTTTGGTGGGAAGGTTCTTGCTCTTGCCGTTGGAAGTCTAAAGGGGTTTGGGGACGGGTGGTTCTGTCTCAGGGCCACGTGTAGAAATGCAATAGGAAACGGTCTCCTCACCTGGACTTATTTTTTTTAATTTAGAGTCCATGTTTTTCGAAGCCTTCTCTCTCTTCCCCCAACCAAAAATAACCTAGCAGCAATGACATTTTAACAGGAAATTAAATGAAAACATTTGTTTTGAATTGACATTTTGACTTGAAATGTTGATTTGTTCTGGATTTTTAAGCCAGAGAGCAGCAACACACTGTTGTTGCAAATGAGAGAAAAATGAGGTTGTCTTGAAAAATAGCCGCGGCCTCTCGGGACGCGGCGGGGACGGAGAGGGGACACTTTGCTCCTGGGGAGTCCCAGGGTCTCTGCATGAGCTCTGTGGGGAGGGACGCAGGAGCCAGCTGCTCAGCCTCTGCAAAACCTTTGCATCTGGTTAAAAACAAGCAGAAAAAGGGCAGTTTTCTGTTTTCGTGAGTAATTTTCGCAAGGCAGGGAGAGGGGGAATCAATTTTTCCCATCAGCCGTTCTGCGCCGCCGTTAGGAGGATGATACTGTAGATGCGTTGAGGTTTCACCTTCTTTAAATATCACTGGTATTTATTTTCATTACTCGCTCTTAATTATAATGAAGCTGAAGTCTCCTCTGTGCTCTGATGGGGAATTTATCCCAAAAAGCATCTAGAAACGTTCAGTTTCTTGGTCTGCAAACGTCCTTTCATCTCTCCAGCATCCCATCTGTCGGTCTAGCTGCTCCTCCACCGCTTCCATGCGATCACAGCCACCAAGACCCGTTAAATAAACATTTTCACAAAATCTTCGTTTGCATTTCAAACGAGACAAAGGCACCGAAACCCACAGGAAAAAAAAAAAAAAGGAAAAAAGCCAACTTTACTTTCCCGGTTCCTCCCCGTTTCTCACGTTAAACTTGTCCAAAGGTAAAAGTCTCCACCCTTCGCCACGCGCCTCCAACGGAAATAATTTCCCTTGGATGTTCGCGTCCCCCCGGCCTCCTTTGGTGTGGGTTGGGTGGGTTTTGGGATGCTATGAGGAATTTGTGCGATGTTGCCCTCTAATGGCTGATCAACGGGAAAATGATGAGACCGGCCCGGGGAAACCTTCCTTTATTATTCCCTGGGAGAAGTGGGGTTTTTCGGAGCTGAAGGGTTGGGGGGGGGATTGCTCTGTACCCAACAGAGGTGAAGGAGAAATGCACGCTACGCTCTCCCAGTGCTGCCTCTCCAGACCCCTTGGCGTTCATCCCTCTACCCCCTCAACAGAAATAACCAAAAATAAGTATTTGGGAAGGCATTTTTTTCCCAAAAAAGCCCTCTTGGCTGCCTCCACGCTGCAGGAGATGCCTTGAGGACCTCAGCAGATGCCTCCCCAGCATCGCAGCCCCGCAGACGGGAGCTCCTCCAGTCATTTATTTTTTTGAACGAGTGAAAACATTTTGACTTGAACTTTCATACATAATGATGAGGGTTAGTTACTAAAATCCACACATTTTCTTTAGTCGTTTTCATTTACTACTGTTTTAAATTATTTCGCAGCCTCGCAAATCTCCTTCTGACAGCCGGAGCCCAGGCAGGGAAAGCAAGAGAGAGGAAAAAAAACCCACTAAGTGTTCATTTTTCACATAATATATTCCAATCCTGTTAGGTCGTGCTGGTGAAGGTAATATTTCTGGCATTCATTTAATGAAATTGACAGTGATGAATGGTTAATTATACAAATTACATTCTTATTAAATCCCCTGGAATCGCTGCCTTAGAAAGTCTTAGCTATGGACTTCTCGTGCTATATACATATTTTTTTTTAGGAGCATCTTTACTGCTGGCGGCTGCAAAACCGTCTTCCAAAAAACCTTGAAAAGCATTAAAAATCCCCTAGTTAAGTCAATTACTGCAGATAAGTTAATCTTAATGGGCTGCTTAAACCCCCGTCCTCGCATAAGTTTACTTTTCATCCCTCTCTCCCAGCTCTGGAGGCGCTGGAGAGAAAAGTTTTCCGGCCATTGTTGTGACAAACGGATTAAGAGTGGAGAAGTAGGGCTGGATGCAAAATTTCCGTTGAAACTGGTTTTCAGCAGAATTTTCTCCCTGAGCTTGCGCAGAAATTTCCCATTTTGGGGTGGGGGCAGCAGGAAAACCCATGTCTCGCCCCGACCCTACCGGTTGCTGCACGGGGACGCAATGCTCCGGGGAAGTGGGGTCCCGCTATGTCGTAGCACCAGACTCCCCACTGTGGCTTGATCCCTCTGGAAAGGGGGGGAAAAAAAACAGGAATGGACAAACCTCGCTTTCCAAGCAGCACCTTTGGGAAGGGAAAGTGCCACACGGCGCCTTGTAGCACCAGCCTTTAACCTCTGCTTATTCCCGGGGCGTTAAACCCCGCTCCCGGCCGTGCCGGGCCCTCCTGGGGCAAACGCGGTGCGGGAGTTTTAATTGCACAGCACGGGATGAACGGGCAGATATTAGCCAGGCCGCGTATGCTCGGGGAGTAAATGTAATAAATAGACTATTAAGTTAAGCAAGTTTTCAGCTTCAGCAGTGAAAGTGCCCATCTATCTTGCGTGGTTTTCTGCATGCATCATTACCGCATGTAACCACATTGAAAAAATCTGCTTTATCCTTTATAATTAGATGATAAGTTCCCTAAGATATACGTCGGCGCTGCCAACCACCTGACGCTCCGCAGCGGCGCGGAGTCGCCCGCTTCCAGCAGCTTCTAATGAAATTTATTACCAAGCCTCATATTAGACTAAAGTTAACATCGCTTAATCTTCTTACTTGACAGAGTTATGTATGAGGCACTCCGGGATGTATCGGCCGGGATTTAGGGACTGGGAAGGGAGCGAGCCGTGCCAAGGGGGTGGAGGGGGGTGCAAGGGGCTGTGGGAGATGATCCTGCGGGATCCGGCTGCCCTTATTTCCCCGCTCCCTTATTTCTGCTGATACTCCAAAGGGATGAAGCATCTTCTGCAGCTTCTCTTTGGTTTTTTTTTTAACTAAACTGCAGGCTTTGCCTTGCTTAATACAGATAACAGCAGCAGTTAATAATGAACTGAGCCGTGACCTCTTCGGAGAGGGAGGAGAGCGTGCGGCATTACTTGACGCAGGCAGAGTGTCACCAAAAACCAAAAGTACTTTCCTCTAATGATGTAGGCTGCAGGAAAGTGTCCGCCGGGTCCAAAAGTTGTCACCACATCACCATCCGGTCGCAGCACCTCCGTGCCGTGGTCCTGGTGTGGTTCCAAGCGCTCCAAGTCTTTCAGCAAAGGGAGACAAGGGGGGTTGTTTTCATATAAATTTGCCTTCTGATTTTCGAGGGAGGCTGGAGATGTGGGGAGGTTGCCGGGAGTTTTCACATCTTGTCTGGCTTTGGATCTGGGGCTTCGTCCATCGCCCCCTCCCTTCTCCCCACCTGCTTTGTCGTGATCGCAAAAGGTTGAACCCCTGGTGCCTGCTGGAGCCTCGAGTAACCCAAAGGGAGGAGAAATGATCGAGCTGCCGCCGCGTCTCCCTCTTTTCACTCAATAAGCTTCATAATCTCTGTATAACTACCTATATCACAAGAAGACAGGAGGAGCAGGGGGAACTTTATGAGCTGGTTAGAGCAGGCAACTCCATCACCAGCCGTGACTATTATTATAAAATATTCTGGAAGTTAACTCAATAAAAAAACTAATAATGAGAGGAACCATCTCTGCCTTTGTTTATAGCTTCTTTAAGTGTATAAATGAGCACGAGGTGATTAATGAGGGTGATCTGAGAGAGAAAGATTTGCATGCACAGTGCTTGAATTATTTCCTTATTGCATGTGCTTCCCCGGTCCCTCTGTTTATTGTGCTGCTCGACGCTATTTAATACAGAATGACTAAAGTTATGAGATCCTATTTATTCCACCTGACATTGTCCCCTCTGCCAGCTCAGCCCCTGGGACAGATAGCGCATGCACAATGAATTCAGAAAATATATTAAAAAGCAATTATAAACTCCCTGCCTTCGGTGTCCTGGCCTTATTCTTCACAGCGCTCCCTGAGAATTAGCATAATGTCTACAGGCTCTCAGTGAGTTATCAAAACACGATGAGTCTCTATCTTATTTTCAAGAGCTGATGGATTTAGGAGTTTAAAGGTTGCCAAAGGTGCGTTCGGACACTCCTCCTCTGCGCCCTGGTAAATGGTACTGGTGCCAGCAGCACGTTTCCCCGCCGCCAGCCACCCCAGGAGGTGGTGGCAGCCTAAATTTTGCCGGCTCAGCGCATGTTTCTTGCATTAAGCAATGTCCTTTGCGCTTCCCACCACGGTGGCTCCGATATTAGAATTTCATTATGTTCCTGGGCTGCTTTCCCCACCGTCTTCTGGCTTATAGACTTCCAAAAACCTCTCCGAGGGACGGGGAAGACGTCAGAGCAAGCCGTTTCCTATACGATGGGTGGGTTTTCGTGCCTCTCAGACACTGCAGGATAAGATCCTGTTGACTGTGAGCTGATTTTCATCGTGTCTCCCCTCTCGCTCCTTCTCCAGAGCTCCTAAACCAGGTACTGGATGTGCTCCCGGCCAGGCGGGCGATGGGGTGGCAGCAGGAGCACCCTACGCGCCCGGAGCCGGTGGGCTGCCACGCCGAGGCACGAACCCGCCGGGTCGAACACCACTTATCCTGGTCAGCCCTGCAAGGGTGACAGCCGACAAACGGCCAGGCAGGGGAAAAAACCACAGTTTAGGGGGTTTTTGAAATGGCAACAGCGCCTCGGGTTGTTTAAATGTAATTTGTGGTTAAAATGAAGGCGAAACCGTGGCGTTTCACCACTTCGTAACTGGAGAAAACCAGTAAAGCCGCCACAAAATCAATGCAACTTTGCCAGGTTGCACTGGAACAAACTCCTCACCTGGATATCGCGCTGTTTTATTATTTATGTCTTCCCTTACGCGTACTAATACATATACACGTTGCAAATCCGAGGTAGCGTTGAACCAGCTGGCGCCGTGCGTCTCCACCTAATTATATCCAGTCTTTTGGGGTTCGCTCCAGCTCCGCCGTAATTCTCTCCCTCAAACCTCGCGCAGGATTTTAACTCACTCCCAGCACAAAATGCTTCATCTCCGTTAAAAGTGAGGGTGCGCGCAAATATATATTAGCATTTCAGGAAGTACTTGAAGGCTTTCATAGCCTGTCTTTACCCAGAAACTGTTTATCAAGCATCTTAATACGGACCAATTTGTATACCTCAAAAATACATTTATTCTGCAAATTGTTTATAGAAAACCAACAGAAGGAAATGGGCTTTGCTGCTATTGAATTCATTAGCAGCCGACCGCCTGATTGCTTTTATTCCTTTTAACCTCCTGTTGTATATTTTATTCGCTTGGAATATTTTATATACCTCGGCTGTGTGCTGAGCTGGGTGGGTTCTGTGCTGGGGAGGGGTTTCAGGGGCGTCCGGGGGAGTTAAATCAGCCCCGAATGGAGAGGAATCAGTCGGCATCGCTGCTTTTCACCCCACATGCTGGTTTTGTTCGAATAGGTAAGAGAAAACAGTGACAAATTAGATTATTTTGTTTGTCTCATCTCGGGCTGCTCTGAGCGGTCGCAGAAAAAACTGGGATCCCCCCGTGCTTTCCACGTAAGGGCTGGGAGCGCTGCTCGCCTTAAAACGTAGGGCTCAAGGGCTGCCCGTCGCCTCTCTTGGGGATGGAACTGGGGTTCCTAGGAGTGACTTTTCTCCTTTTTACCATGGGGAAACGCATCTCGGGGAACATGAGAACCCCACGCAAGCACCAGCGGACGAGCACCGCAGTTTTATTGCAGTCTTCGCCTTCTGCAAAGCACCGCCCCGTCCCTGGGATGCAGCCGGGTGAGGTTCGCCACCGAAGCGCGTGGTTTGCCGGCGTGGTTCGCTGCACGAACGCTTGTGGGTCGGCGCTGTGGTGGGGACGAGCCGGGGAGCGGTGGCTGGACCCTTGCTTGGTGATGGAGGTTTTGCGTCACTGTAGGTTTGCCTCGTGCAGCGCTCCTAAAATCCCTTAATCCTGCCTAGCTGCTCAGGCTTTTATCGCTGCTTCAGAAAGGGGGGGGAAAGCCCTAAGAAAAAACTTCCAAAAGAATTAATTAGACCAAACGCGTTATCTCCTTGCATCAGCCAGATAGGACCGTTGCCGGAGCAGACGTCGGCGCTGAAGTTGCAGGCGCTTGTGAAAGAGCAGAGCCGCGAGGCGCAGCTTTCCAAGGCTGCGATGGCCTGATCTGAATTGCCCCAAACAACTGGGTCATTAACGTGAAGCTTGCTGAAGAGACGAAGCCGCCGTTTGACTTCACTGCAGGCTGGCTGCGGGTTTGCTGAGCATTCGCAGCCCGGTTCATCCCCACCCCATCGCCTTGTCTTACACATACCCAAAGTGGCGCTTGCAGAGCATCTTTGAGCAGAAATCTTGTTGTTTTACCTACTTACGCTGGACGTGGCGGGTGCCATGGCTGGACACCTTGCCCATCTTTGCCCAAAGTCACCCAATCCTGGTCTTAAATACCATGGTCACCTTCTCTGCCTTGCAAGCAGCCTCTTCTGGAGAGCGGTTCGAGATGTAAACGCTGCTCTTGGCTACCAGTGTTCGGTGTTTGTAGGATGCATACTGTCCATATGGGCTTATACGTTGCATACTGTTAAACTGCGCTGAGTAGCTTGTAATAGGGTTTGCCTGCTGGTTAGGATGCCGTTACCTCCAGGGCGTAAGACGTCAAGGCTCCGTATTACTTTGTTGGTGTAATTCCCTGAAGTCTTCTTCTGCTCTCTTCTGTTGGGGAATCTAAGGGCGAGATGAGACCAACTGATTCCCTGGGCTGGAAATAAGCTTAAACCCCCATTTTTTGTGATTCCATAGGAATCCTGGTGCCACAAAAGAGTAAGTACAGGATCCGCTTTGACCCAGGAGCTGCTCCATCCCTCCTGCGTGCCGGAGCAGCTCTGTTCTCGCTCCGTGCCTCCTCCGTGCCATGCAGGACGGCTTCCCCGGGGTGAAACCTGCATCGCTTACCCCACGCCTCTGGGCTCGTGTCTTTTAACGCCGTAGACAGGCGTGCTCTTTTTGATCCCGGCCATCTGCGTCCTTCATCAGACGCAGCAACGCCCACCTATGCTGTGTGTGCAGAGGAAGAGTTTTAAGAGGAGATCGATGGCTTTGAGTCTGGGAGTCAAAGGGCGGCTTTCACCTCCGGGCACTCCCGAGCAAAGCACCTGGAAAGTCAATCAATCAATCACTTGCGTTTCCCCCCCCCTTCACTGTACAATTCTCTTTCATTTTCTTCTCCTCCGAGGCACTAGGCTTGGATTTTAGAGCATGAATAAGTAAAATATGTTTGGCTCCATAACGTTTTGCGCGTAATGTTGCAGGGATGCAGGACAGGAGCGACGCGTCCCTCGGCAAGTCGCAGCAGGTACCTGGCAATTTCCCAACGCAAAGGAGCAGAGAGAGCACTAGGGCAAGATCCCAAGGGTCAGTGACGCTGTAAAAGTAATCCTTCGCCCAAAGCATCCCGGGGATCCTCAGCAGGGGAGACCGGGGTCACTCCAGCAGCGCGACTCTCCTGAGCTGCTTCCCTCGGCTGCGGAAACGCGGTCCTTGCGTGAGACGGGACCTGCTTCCCCGTGCTCCGCGCGGCCCCTTTAGCCTCTTTCTGCAACGTCCTCGTCTTTTGCTGCCGCGGCTTCGGGTTTGATGGAGGAGAAGTGGCACAGGGAGAGGGTGCGTTCTCACCGGAGAGGGAACAGCGAGGAGCCACGGTCAAGGGGAGGGTGTCGGCTATGTCGTCGCTGATGCAAGTTTAATGTAACGGAGCTCGTGTGTTCTCCTGATCATTCATATGCGCTTTCATACACACCCCCAAATTCCATGTCACCTGCATGCACGCAGCCGTGCGCACCCGCCGCTATCCCTGCCCTCGTCCTTCGGGAGGGGGGTCCGTAGCTCAGGGCTCGGGTACGATCCTTTGCAGCATCTTCACCTCCTTGCAGAAAAGCATGTGGAGAAAGCAGCGGGAGAAGGAGGAAGCGGCCGGGACTGGCTGGCTTCAAAAAGCAGAGGAGGGGAGGAAGGGGAGCAGGGTGCTTGGGAGGGGTGGGGGGGTGGCATTTCTCAGCGAGTCAAAGTTTGCATGAAAACAAACAGAACGTTCGCCAGGCGGCGAGTCTCCAGCGAACCGAGCGTTTCGCTCTTTGGCAGGACTCGTTTGGCAACCTCCGTGTGACCCACTTCGGAGAGCGTATCTGGCAGGAGGTTCTTCCCCTTTCAATAACAGCAAATGGGAGAAGGAAAATAAAAAGAGAAGAAAGAGGGAGCCTTGCTTGGAGGGAGTTTTGACACCGGGAAAGAATATCTCCCCGAAAGGGACTAATCCTCTCTTTTTTTTTCCTCCCTTCCATCAAAAAAGCCTCCTCGTCCCTGCCAAACCCTCCGAAGGGGGACAGGGGCAGGGTGTTTGCCTCTGCCTCCGTCCCTCCTGTGCTCCAGCCAGCAAAAACGCCGCTTTTCTTTTCCTTCTTCTTCACTCACATCCTGAAACGCCCCCGGGGGCCCGGGGCGTTTGCTGGGGGTGAGCCGAGGAGGCCGAGTGCAAGGAACCCCTTATTTCATACATCCCCCGTGTGTAGGACAAGGCGTACCGGTAATTTCGCAATCCTACCCAGCAGCGGAACAGCTGAAAGATGTAGGCATGGTTTTTTTTTTTTCCTTCTATACCCCCTTTTCTTCACTCTTTGCATGCTGGGGGCGGAGGGGAGGCTCGGCAAAGAAAAAGGGTGGATCCACCCTAAAGCTGCGGTCTTGTTTTCCGTCGGGGAGAGACAAAACTTTCTGCTGAGCTCGACTTCAAAGGCAGGCGTTGAGCCTTCAGATATTCATTTTAGTAATTCATGTACAGCTGCATTAGTTAGGGGCTTCGCAATGTTTTATCCACTTGTCACGATCAGACATTATTATTATTACTGAAAACAGAGTTGGCTGAGAGATAATAATTCTTTATGAACCTCCCGTCACAATTAATGTAGGCTCCATACTTGCCCATTTACTGAGTTTTAAGCTAATCATTCCTTATATGTGTTTCAAGCCTTTAGTGAAGTACAAATAATTTGAACTAATTAGCTTATTAAAAGAAGGGAATGAAAACAAATGGCACATGAATGAATTGTGGGATTTCGTATGGAATTAATATCTCGCTAATACATGTAGATTCGGTAAATTCATTATGCATTCATAATCAGACCTGATGAATCACCTAGCTAATTCAGGAGTAATTAGGCATGAACTACTGACACTTATTTTAAAGTGCGACCAAACTAGTTGGCTTTATCTAAGGACTCAATTATGGTCTCTGAGGCACAGGGAAGCACTATCGTGTGCCTTGTAAAATCGGCCAGTGTTAAACAGGGCTGCGGCGAGACCCGCTGTGATTTATGACTGTGCTTAAGGAGATCGGAAGCGAGGGCGTCCACGCTTCCAGCCCGGCGGGATGCTGACGGGCCATCGCGCCCCGGCCTTGGGAACAGCATCCTTGTAAGGCTGCTCACGCTGGGAGACCCCGCAGAGGAGATCTCTGTGGGCCCCCTCCCAGAATGAACGAGTGCCATTGCTGCCCTTGTGACTGGCTAATTTTTCACCGCTCAGCAGCTCAAGTGCATTAATAATTCCCGCAATTATTTATTTTTGTGTTGCCGTAATGGCTCGCGCAGCACGGCATCCTCCCGGCCCCGCATCCCGCGGAACGAGGCGCGGTGCTGGTGCAGGAGTAAAGCAGCCGGCTGGCCCAAACAGCTTCCAAGAGGGGACGCGGCGGGGTGCAGGCAGACGGGAAAACACGAGGACGACGGCGGGGGGGATAATCCCAGCCAGCCAACAGATTTTGGGGGTGTTGAGGCACAAGGGAGAGCTGGAGGAGGCTTTGCTGAGGTTTACAGGGGGTGGAAGGGACGGAGGGAAGCACCAAGGTGGGTGTTCGAAGGTGTAAGAGGAGGGTGAAAAGCACGGTGTCGACCGGCGGAGCTGGGCGTGCGTCGCGGGGAGGGCAGAGCGCGGAGAGACGGTGGGTGACCTTTGCGATGGGCTTCGGGCCGGGCGCCAGCAGGGCGAGTTTGCATTTGCAAAGGTCAGAGGAAAGGACGCTGTGGTAACAAGGGAGGGAAGGCTCAGAGCCTGGATGAGGGCTCGAGCCGGGTGGGTGGAGGGGGAGGAGGGGGAGGAGGATGCAGAAAGGCTTTGGGGGAAGAGCACCAGGATGAAGCTGACGCCTGGGTTGCAGCGCAGCGGCGTTGTGCGTGTGGAAAGAGAGATGGTGCAAACAAGCTCTGCAGCAGCCAGGTTGGACTTGACCTGGTGGTGAGACGTCTCCGAGGAGAGGCCGGACAGCAGCCGGGGCTCCTGCTCGGCCGGGTGGGAAGGCGCCCACCGCTCCCTCCGCGCCAGATATCTTCCCATCTCTAAACTGAACCTCTGCTGCAGATCTGTGACTCATCTGCCTCCAGGTTCCAAATTCGTGTTTGCAGATAAGATTATCCAGGGATTAATTGTAGAGGGAGAAGAGAAATGTAGATTAGTCATCCCTTGAGAATAGACATAGATCAACAGCATTTAGAATTACCTTTGGGTGTTTAACAGCCACGGATCACCAGAGTACCTGAACACCTACCATGTAAAATCAACAGTCTCGTTAATTATGAAAAATAATTCATGTCGCACCAATCTAACCCCACTAAAATCTCTGCATTCCTTCCAGAGGCGGCTGTAGCGCTCCTGCGCCCGCCCTGGGGCCAGGGGCCAGCGGAATGTCTTTTTTCCATTTCTTCTTAGGGTGGGAGGTTCTGGGCGGCAGCGGCTGCCTCTCCAGCGTATTCCAGCGGTGCGACCCTCCCTTTGCAGTAAGGGCTGGTGCTGAGAGCACCAGGGGCTGCCAGGGCCAGCAAGACGCCCTGGGGAACCATCTCCGATACCTTCACTGATGCGTTTACCTCCCCTCTCCGCAGCAGAGCTGGTCCCGCTGCAGCGAGAGGCTGGATTTGCCCCCGCCAAGGCGCGTGTGTCCGTGGGTTCTGGCTGATGCTCGGCCCCTAGAGACGGACCAGAGCTCTGCACCTCCAACAAGTCATCCCCGCGTTAACGCCCAACGAAATTCAGGGGCCGGGCTGCATACACTGAGAGCTTTGGTTACGCTTTCCAGGGCGCGCGCGTGACGATGCAATCTCTCCTTACCACGCGCCGACCAGCCTAAGAGACAAAAACCAAAGTGGGGAATCGTATTCTGCGCACGCCGAGAGCTCGAGCTCGCTGCCTGGATCCACCAAGCAGTCGGGCTGGGACCCGCGCCGCTCTTCGCGAGGTACTTGCGATGCTGCGCGCAGATCCAAAGTGCAGTGCAATCACAAAGAATAAACAGTAGCAATTACTTAATACTTCGTGGTGATGGAGTATTGAAAATTAGCACCGGAGTTAAGCACTAATAAGATGCATAACACTCCGTAAGCCTGTAGAATTTTATATAGTAGAATCAAGAGTAAATAAAATTACAATTTAAACAAAGGCAGATAATTTAATTATCTTGTAGGCACAGTACTAAAATTTGGAGTGATTGGCTAATCAATACGCTATTACAAAATGCGACAATGCAGCCCGCTTGTGAGGCTGTGGGAAATGGGTACTTGGGGCTGACAGAGCAAGTTACGGGGTTTGGGCAGTCGAACTCCGGTCCCTGGCTCCGGCAGGGCTGCCTGGAGGAGCGTCGTTAGCCTTCACAGGGTGTTTGTAGCAGCAGCAGAACCGAACCCCAGAGGCTCGGGGCTGCGGAAGGAGGTAACGTTGGGTGCTTTCACCGTGCCCTTCGTGCGGTTTTTTGATTCTCAGCGTTTCACTGCTTTGTCTTTTAAACTGGACTTTCTGGAAAGGAGTAAAATGAGGGAAACGGGCACCGCCGTAAGAGGAACCGCCACCTACAAATACACGCGAAAACCCTTCCCCAGTGCAGCAGCTCCGACTCACCGCAGGAGCCCGTGCAGCCGTTGTCTGTCCATGCAACACTGCCCAGAAAGGTCTAATGCCAACCTTCGCGAGGAAAACTTGTGCAGGGTATTTGGAGCTCTCAAGTCTGTCCCCTGCCCTGGGGGGCCTTCCAGGCTAGGGGACAAGTCACGTTTTCCCTAGCTGTTTCTTTGTACGAAGCCTTGAGGTCTGTTCTCCATCCCTGGCATCTTCCCGGGATGACGAGGAGGTGCCACTTTTCGAGGCCATCAGAGCTCACAACCCTTTTACCTTTTGCACCCAGAGGTTTCAACCCCTGAAGCTCCCAAATACCCCTCCACATGCAAGATAAACAGACGAGCAGGACAGCGTTGTCCCTCCCAGGGACGTGTCTCCCCCGTTACCAATTTGCCCGACGAGAGCTTCGCTGGCCGGATCCTGAGCTGGCCGGAGCTGGCATCACCGTGCCGGTGCGGGGGGCCACGACAAATCACCCCACCTGGGGATCTGGCTGCTGCACGCAGCCGACTGAGATTCGTTGCGAGCAATAGTCCGCTGCATCCCAGCGTGAAATGCCCTCCTTCGGTTCCACGCCGATGCCAATCTTCTAAGGGAAAGCAGAGCTTCTTTCCAGCCCATTGTATTTCGCTAATTTAATTCCATTCTGTATGTCAAATCGCATTATATATTCACACCGACCCAAGATCTATTTTTTTCTTTATTAATATTAAGACATTTATTTGTCATTTTTTAACGAAATTGAAAAGGAATCAAAACCTCATTTTCTGGAAAAGCGGCGTTCTTGGCGGGCGGGCGCGACTGCAGCTGTCTCTCTGTGTGCCGGCTCGGATTTTTCTGCAAATTTTTCCTCCCGTTTCCCAAAACCAGCTTTTGGACGTAACTCCCCTACGTGCCGCCGGGCCCCCGCGGGACGTCGTGTAGCGAACCCCCCTCCTCCGCGGGACACGATTCGGAGGGAGCAGCCCGGAGCGCGCTGGGCAGCTGGGGTGCAAGCGGTGCCTCCTGGGCATCCTCCCGCCCCGTGCCGCGGGGGTCTGCAGCAGGCAGGGGTGATGCGAGGGTGCCGAGCGGAGCGGTGGGCGGAGGGGGGTTGGGTGGTCCCATGAAAATCGGGTTGCTCCCTCCTGCAGCTCCGCTGTGGGCGATGACGGCGCTCGGTGCTGGTGCAGCAGCAAGATGCAAGTCCCACCTCTCACGAGGACATGAGATCCTGCCGTTTATTTTGGCCAGGAGTCCTTCCAGCCTCTGCAGCTCTTCTTGTACGGGGACCCTCAGCAAGTTTGCTGATGGCACGAAACTGGGAGCAGTGTCTGACACAGCAGAAGGCTGCGCTGCCATTCAGCAAGACCTGGACAGGCTGGAGCGTTGGGCGGAGTGGAACCTCATGAGATTCAACACGGGCAAGTGCAGGGTCCTGCCCCTGTGGAGGAACAACCCCCTGCACCGGGACAGGTTGGGGGTGACCTCCTGGAAAGCATCTCTGCGGAGAAGGACCTGGGAGTCCTGGGGGATGACAAATTCCCCACGAGCCAGCAACGTGCCCTTGGCCCAGGAAGGCCAACGGCATCCTGGGGTGCATGAGGAAGAGTGCGGCCAGCAGGTCGAGGGAGGTTCTCCTCCCCCTCTGCTCTGCCCTGGTGAGGCCCCAGCTGGAGTCCTGGGTCCAGGTCTGGGCTCCCCAGTTCCAGAGAGACGAGGAGCTACTGGAGAGAGCCCAGCGGAGGGTACAGAGATGCTGAGGGCCTGGAGCATCTCTCCTGTGGGGAAAGGCTGAGGGAGCTGGGGCTGTTCAGCCTGAGGAAGAGGAGGCTGAGAAGGGACCTCACCAACGCTTATCGATATCTCCAGGGCAGGTGTCAAGAGGACGGGGCCAGACTCTTCCCAGTGGTGCCCAGCGACAGGACAAGGGGCAACGGGCACGAACTGGAACACGGGAAGTTCCGCCTGAACAGGAGGAAAAACTTCTTCGCTGTGAGGTGCCCGAGCCCTGGCACAGGCTGCCCAGGGAGGGTGTGGAGTCTCCTTCTCCGGAGAGATTCCAACCCGCCTGGACGCGGCTCTGGGTGACCCTGCTCTGGCAGGGGGCTGGATGGTCTCCAGAGGTCCCTTCCAACCCCCACCATCCCGGGATTCTGTGACAGGATTGTCCCTGGGATTCAGTGAAGGGGAGCAGGAGCTGGGCTGGGTATGCGACGAGGCGGTGGGCTCTGCGCTTGGAAGTGACGCTGTAGGAAAGGCGTTGTGGCCCAGCAAGACCCGAGTTACAGGGAGGACACCACACTCCTCGCACTCGTTTTACTGAGAGGAGCCCGAGACACTCAGTACGGAAAATACCCTTCGGTGACCTTGGTGGGAAGCAGATGACTTCTCTAGCTGCTGTAAAACAATTTTAATGGTGTTTCAGGGAGAGGATTATGATTTGAGCCGCCGAATGACTGAGAAACTCTCGAGACTCCATTTTCCTGTAAAAGCCCTTTGATCGGCAGCCGGGGAGATGGAGTGAGAAGTGGCAGCGGCCGCCTGAAGCGCGGGGAGCTAGAGCCGGGAGCGTTCTCCCTCCGGCTGCCTGCCCGGTGCTTGGTCCCCCTTTGCCCAAGCAGCATCGTCCCCAGCATCTCTGCTCTTCTCCTACCTTTGCAGCTGAGCTGAAACAGGTCCTCAGTTTGGGGGTTTGTTTTGAAGCGCGATTATTCCACGCCGTGGCCGGGGGGAGCTCATCGTGTTGTACAAGGCGCTGAGCTCCTCTTTCTACTCCGGCATCTGAGAGCTGCGTGGTTTGGGGTTTTTTCCTTCCCGTTTTGAAGCTCTTTGAGGGCAGGTTCTTTGGAGAATCAAATCGCTTGAAGAAACTTTGTTCAGCTGAGGCTGCCATGGACCTGAGCTGTGGATTTGTCACTTTTATCCTCCAACACCAGCGTTGATGGGATTAAGCACATAAACCGGAATTAAAGCGGGCGTGGAAGCAACACGCAGGTTCCTACAGCGTGGTGGCCGGCCACGAAGAGGTTGGGGGAGTTTGTGGCGTCTTTGGCTAACGAAGCGTATATCTGCATTGCAGTAATTGCGGTGAGGCGTGGAGATACCAGAGGTGGCTTTGCAGGGAGTGGTAGCGGTGCTGAAGGAGAAGAGGGAGCGTCACGGGGACGCTTGCTGTGCTGCGTACGCTGAGTCTGTTGGCCCCGAGCTGGTCGAACGCCAGCACCGAGAGCTCTATAGCCCTGCAGCGGTCGGCCTCGCAGGGAGCGCGCGTTCGGTCCGGGCTGTCCCTCGCGGTCCCCGTGTGGCTTCATAGCCGCAGACGCGGTCGGTCGTGCAGTGCTCCGTCTCGCACCGACTCAGAGACGCTCAGCTTGCGCGTGATCCCGGAGGGCTGGCGCTTGGCTCCCTGAGTCCCTCCGCTGACAAACCTCTGGGATCCCCAAGGCTTGGTTCCCTCTTGCAAGCCTGATCGTGCCACCGTTCCCTTTGGCACGCCTTCTCCACCCGTTTTTCTCCAGCCGTCCTGCTTGTTCGTGGAGCAGCCCACCGGCTGCGCCCGCCGGTACGATGCCGCAACTTCTTGTCTTGTTCCCGGAGCTCAGTCGACCAGCCAGAGCAAGCTAGGACCTGGCGTTTGTTTTTCTACAGGATACTCCAACACGGCGCAGTTCACCTGAGGAGCGAGAAAAGCCAACATTTCTTGCAAAAACAAATGTTTTTTAGAAGAAAGAGAGAAAATAACCCCAATCCCGCAGTTCTTTTCCTGCTGTATCAACATAACCTGATAGAAACCCATGGCTTTGATGAGGTCTGCGTGTTTCCTTTCTGGTTTATGGTATCATACGATTATAAAGTTGAAACAATAAAAGGAAATCAAAGCCCTTTGATATCATGAAAATGAAACATTTGGGGTTTGGCTAAAATGAAATATATTGCTGAAGCTGCATTGAAGTGCTTGGATTTTAAGGATTGTCTTGTGGTGCTTTCTGAAAAAAGCTTTACATTAAATTTAGGTAAATTTTAAAACAAACCATCATTTCAAACCAGCAAAAAAAAAAAAATCCTCACGTTTGCTTTGAGAGAGCAGAGACAAAACCTTCCTAATTTTCCCATGGAAAAAGAGTGAGCGTTTCCAATTAGAAGTGTTTCAAGCTGGTTGTCAACAATTTGGGGGCATTATCTGACTCTTCAGTTTTCAGCAAATGAGGTTTCTGATTGGAAGGAACTCGCCCATCTGTAGGAGAGTGTCCTATATACAGGACTAATAATGTTGGCATGAATAATTCATTGATCTTTATTGCATAGAAAGGTATGTTGTGGAGTGTGATGCACACGCAGTTGCATCAAAGAAAAGCATATTCGGTTAAAAAATAATCAGTTTTGCTGTAGAGTGTTAGAGTGCTTGCCTTAGACTCGCTCTTGGCGGATTAACTCCTGTCCGGCAAATCAGCCTCCAGGCTTGACTTTTGTTTGTCTCTACCCGATCTGTAGGGAGATTATTAATATCATGTAACATTCAGTTAATAGGTCAGATGTGAGACCTTATTACAGATCTAGGATAAATTGCCTCTCCGGCAGCGTGTAGCTTGACCTTCACGGACTTCAGAGTTCAATATTCAGCCTTCATACATTCAGCCTTAATTACTGTGTGCGCGGGCATTAGCGCCGCCGCAAAAGGTCCAAGTTCATTTAGCCGGGACCCTGCTTTGCATCGTCTCTTTGCACGCTGCCGGGCCAGGGAAGGACACGGCAAAGTCTTCTTTTTCAGGGGGCAGGTTTAGACCCGGGGTCTCGCTCGTGTCCAGCCCCTCTTTTAGCTGTTTTTCACCCGTACATCAGACCCGGGGTCTGCGGGATTGAGCCCATCCCTTCCCTGGTCCCGCAGTGTGAACGGAGGGTGGTCGGCGGGTGGAAAAGCGCCAGAGGGTCCTCGGAGGGACCTTCCCTGGAAATGCACCTTTTCAGTTTTACTGAATTCTACTCGTTTCCCCGCGGGAAAGTCGTTGGCCTTCATTACGAGTCAGAGCAGGTGACATAATTCTCCTTCTGCGCTTTCGAATCTATGAACACACGGACTTAATATTAGCAACACAGATACAAATAGCATTTTAACACAGTATTTATCACCGCGCTTTCTCAGGAGAAAATCTATCAAAGCTTTAAATCTAAAACTCTCCCATTCTTCCAGCAACAAGATCAATTCATTAATATTTGGAAAGCTTTCAGTGTTATTAATCATCTGTTATTATTTTATTTATGTGCCTCTTAGTAAGAAAAAGCGGGCGAACCAAGGCCGGGATCACTGATTGCATTTTTTAACTTGGGGGAATGGGGAGGGAGAAGGATGGGAACAATTTTATTGGGTGAAAAAATGTCCTTTATGCTTGCGTTTTGCGTGGCAGAGGTAATAAAAGATGCTGCAAGTCATCTAAAGGCTGAGAAAGGTAGCAGGTTCATTATCTTACCCTTATGGATTCGCTTCGTACCCGTGGTCACAGCACAGATCGTAATGCATTTATTTAGGGTTCAGGCGGACGTCGCAGCACGTTCCTTCCGTAGGTGGTGTGTTGCAATATGACGAACACCCCTGTCGCCGGGGCGGCAGCTCCGGAGCTGGTCGCAGCCCGGGCGGGAGCGGACGGACCAGAGGAGTTATTAAACCGCGCTGCCGATCGGCGAGGCAGAGAGGTCAGCCCCCTAAATGAGTTTAGCTCCTTCCCTGGGTCTATCTCATAAGAGTACCCACGGCTCGAAAATAAGTTTGTAATTGACTGATCCAGACAGATGAGTTTGGGAAGAGGTGATTGATGTCAGTAATATATTTGAATGCAATCAACCTGGCCGAGAATACTAATTTTACAGCTTCTAGCAGCACAGACCTGCTGCTCGAACACACTTTGGGTAAGTAGATCAGGTTGCTGGTGTCCAACCCCAGCTGTCGCCTTGGGCTTCTACTTTTTTATGCCTCGTGAAGCGGTACGGGATCAGGAGCTGCAAAGTCTGTTGTGTTTTATTGGCACTAAGCCGCCGTTTGCTCTTAAGGTCTAGGTGCCCTCGAGCTTTTCAGCGTGCGCTTACCTTTAAGCTCACGAGTAGTTTGGCTGATTTTGGGAGGCGTAATCTGCCCCAAAATGTCAGCAACGTGCAAAGACTGTGCTAAATGAGGCCAGGTGCAGGACCGGGAAGTTAAGCGCGCGCTGGGAAGCGGGAGGCAGTGGCGCCTGCAAGCTTAAGGGATTTAGGTAGGCTTGTGCAGAATAACAGCCTTCTGCGCGCTTCGGTCAGGGGAAGCCTTTTGCTAAGCCGCACGCTTAAATGGCAGAGGGACAGACTCCGGGATTATGGCCGAGGTCGTTATCGGTAGCAGGACATGGACTGTCGATGGTTTCCGTGAAATGGGGCTGCGAGCAGCGACCTCTTGGTCACCGAGCTCTGCTGCAGCGGCTGAGCCTCTGGTCCCCAGGTCCCCAGGTGGGTCCCTTGGGGACGGCATCTTCACCAGGCTCGGGAAAGGTCTAGGAAATCAAGGTGCGTCAACTAAAGCGCAGCCTCCTGCTCCCTGGGGGCTGGAAAGGGCTGCACGGCAGTGGTAGGATGGATAAACGGGCAAATCCATGTTTCGCCGCTCTTGTGCTGTTCATAACCACAGCAATAACTCAGACAAAATCGCGGTTTAGTTGCTTCGCTGCAAGACCGAAATTAAGGGCTGGTGATTCTTCACCTTGAGAAGCAGTGTAAAGGAGCCTTTTCCCTTTATTTTTTCTGGATAATTAGATTAATGGTGCACTCCGGGTGAGTTTTAATGTATGAAGGCTACGTTAGATCACCGTAATTCGCTGCTTTACCAGCCAAAGTGCTGGGAGCCGGGGATGCACGTGGGTAAGTTCAGGGCTACAGCCCATCTCCCTTGAATAAAGCTGCAGAGGTCTCTGTACAGCGATCACTGGCAGATGCGTAGTTGCCACAGGCAACGCCTACACGAGCTCCCTCGGCAGGACAAAGCCCGTCCAGCTAAAACTTGGCCAAGAGGGTTCATTGCCCCGTGATGCAGCGCGGTGGCACCGTGACCAAACACGCTCGGATGGCACCGCTGGGGGTTCAGCGTGGACCCCGAGATGGGGGCATCGCTTAAGGGCTTGTTTTTGCTTTTCTTCTTTTAAAAAACTAAGCGGTAAAGCCTCCGGCACGGAGTGGGGACTTTCAGAGCTAACCGCTCGCTTCCCGTTCAGACCGGTGCTAAAGCCCTTGCCCCGTTTGGCAGCCAGCGCCGGCCGAGGCACTCACTGGATGTCGGAGTTACTAGGAAGCTAGTACGTAGAGAAGGCACGGCCGAAGATCTACGAAGCACCACTTTTTTTTTTCTTTTTCCCCTCCCTATAAGCACAGGAGGCTGATACTTGGCATCGACCCAAGCCAGGGGTCGGCACAGATTTGTTCTGCGTAGCCGGGGATCTGCGCCGGTTGCCATCTGGGAGGGCAGACTCCCTGGTGCTGTTCAGGTCTCTGTGCTAGCTCAAATCGGAGTTAATTTTTGGATAGTTTCCCACTTATGGCCAATGGAAACAGTCATGGTATTTTCCCTGGACCTGATGTTGTTTGGAAACACCTTATTTCTCTGCGTTGCCCTGCAAAAGACCCGCAGGAGCGGCAGAAAGCAGGGACGGCTCCGCAGGGGTGATTGCAGGGAGTCGAAGTACAGGGGGACGGAGTTTCCCTTCCCTTCCCCGGCCTGTTGCAATTGCAGAGTTGCGTCTCGCCTCTCCCTCGCCACGCTGACGTGCCCGAGTGATGAGCAGCGTCGCGCTGAGCTGCCGTCGGCTGCCCGCAGCCTGAGAACGCCGGGTTTATGGCTCCGTTGCCTGTGGTAGTGGCCTCGCTGAGCAGCATCAATCCGTGCGATGGCTGTCAGGGGAGACGAGCATCCTTATTTCTTTATCAGCTACTTCACTGCTGACCTTCGGCTGACACAGGATCCTTGGCTCGTGCACGTGGGTGACGCCTGGATCGCTGTTGTCTCGTTTCTTCTCCCATCCGTGTGTCCTACCTCGGGCTGGGGTTGGGACGTCCCCGGGACAACAGGCGCAAGCTGTCAGGCGGTGTTAGCGACGTGACCGGCCGTCCCAGGCACGCCTCTTCCGTTGGCGACGCGTTCCGTCGGCAAGCTGACCTTTCCAGGGGATAATTACCGATCCAGGTGCCGGTGGCATTTCCCTTCCCCTGCCCTCTTGCTCCTGCCTGGCTCGGACGGGTCCCTCCTGCCTGTCCTGCCCGCTCCGAGCTCTCCAGAGCTCTGCAACGTTTGCAGCCCCTCCAAGCCTCTGTCCGCCTAAAGGGGCTGGTGCTGCCTCCATCTCTGCACCTCTTTAACTCTTCACTCTTGACGCCTTGTCTTCCTCGCTGGCAGGATATGAAAAACCCACAGAAATCGAATCCCATTTAAAGGCATCCACCAAGAGAGGATTTTTTTTTTTATTTTTTTTTTAATCCTCCTTCCCCTTCTCTCTTCCTTGAAATGAAGTTTCTTACACTGCTCATTAGATGATAAGTGAATGTAGAAAAACCTTTGAGCGCAGGTAATTCCTGGCGTGCGGAAGAGGGCTGTGGTGCTGGCTGCACATTTATGAATGCAAACGAGTCCGGGCGTCCTGTGGGGATGCTTTGTCAGTCCTTTTATCTCCAAAACCAAAGTTCAAACCGACTTCCTGAGTCAAGAACCATAAAATTATTCTGCTGAAAGAATTCTCAAATGCCATCTGTGGAGGGGGAAGACCTTCATTTATCAGCCTCTGAACTGGTCTGTGCATGCGCGGGGGAAATGAAAGAGCCCCTCATTATCGGGGTCCTATTCAGCTTCGTGCTGCTCTCCTATAATTGACGGAATATATTATGCTCCAACAGGAAAGGTCCTGGTGACTCAAATGGAAATCCGTTATAATAATAATAATAACCCAGTGTACTTCTGGAGCCCATTTCATCTCCAGCTCTCAAAGTACTTTTGAGACAATTAACCAAGACCCACAGAAATCCTCGTGCAACCGGGAAGCCTTTAATGCAAAATTTGCCTTTATTGCGAATCGAACGTGAGGTGTAACTTGAGGGTTGTCCCTGCATCTGAGCGCCGTCGGCACCCAGATCCGCGTGGCGTGGGGACCCGTGTAACTCGAAGAGATGGGTCCGTTTGTGCATATAGGCTGCAGTTCAGGTGAGTGGTATGTATTAGGTGCCGGCACAACCACGGACGTGGGCTAAAGCCACCCAGGTGCCTGGCCACGCTTGTCCGGGGTGTTTTGGGGAGCGTTTCCAGGATCTGCCGTTAAAGAGCTGCAGATGTGTAGGAACGGGGCACTTGCGTGCGATTTTGGAGCGGTTCGTCTCTGGGCTGACCCTGAGGCACCGTCCCTGTGCACAGGGCTGAGTTTCCTTCGGGAGAAGCAGTCGCACATCGGAGATAAACCCTTTATAGTGGTCGCACGTTCCGGCTGGGAAGGGCAGAGCAGTGTAAAAACACGTGCACGGAAATGCCAAAACCTGGATAAATAAAACGGAGGAGCACGTGGCGGGGAAACGACACCAGCGAAGGAGAAATACAGCTGGTGTGAGTGCCAACACATCTGTCCCAGTTACTTCCCACCGAGGAGAAACAACAACGCCACATTGCTGACGCCTGCCTTGTTACAAGCCGCTCTGCCAAATATCGTGAACGTTCTGGACATTTTGATTTAATTGCGGCACCAATTAATAGTCCGGTTTACAGGCAGTTTGCTGGATTTTTTTTGCGCGTTTTAAATTTCATCACTTTTTTAGTAGCTCTTCCCGCAGAGACAAATTGCTGCGGTGGTGTTGGAGACCAGAACAGCTGCGTGCGCCGCACTTCTCGTGCCTGTTTAGCTGAGTGCCGGAGTGGCAAAGACATCTTTGCCCACACAGATCCGTTGTGATCTAAATCCCCCTGGTGTCGATGCAACGATGGAGCCCAGCTCCTGAATACGGCTCACCCGGAGCAGATGGAAACCTTCTGGGGGCTGAAAGCAGAGCTCAGGCTCTGTTCCCTTTAAATCTTTGGTTATTTGCATTGCCGAGCAGGATGCGGCCAGCGCCGGGGACCGGGCGGTCCAAGATGAAGCTGAGAGGTCCACGTTGCTCCAGCAGCTACATGCCAACGTGGAGCAAGAACCAGCGGATGCTCCTCTTCCCGTCCAGCTGTCCCTCCAGCCGAACTCTTCCACCATCTCCCAGCACTGCCTAAAGGTGGAGGACCCTATTTAATTAAGTAATGAGAATCGAATATGATTGCTACAAGCATCGGGTAATTAAAAGGAGGGAAACTGCAAATGAGAAGTGCCATGAATTCAGTAAAAATCAATCAAATTAGAGCGTCTCATCATCCCTTCAAACGGGCCTGATCTTCTCCCTGCTTCTCGCTGCTTAACCCTTTGTACCACCGGGTTTTGCTCGGTGTTAGGAGAGGATGCTGAAGAGACACACGTTGCGGGGCGAAGCAGCATGTGGCCACCCCGGCGCTTTAATCTTCCCACGAGCACGGCCGGCCCCGTGTTTTCCTTTCCTCGCTGCAGGTACTCGCCTGACTACGGGCAAGGCCCTTCTTCCTTTAAATCTTCACCAAAGAGTACGACGGCAGCCCCCACCAGAAGAGGAGGAAGAAAAATCCCACTTAATCAAAGAGAATATTAAAGATGAGCTTTTTGTACAGCAGCGGGCCTCAGATTGAGAAATCCCCTCCGTCGGCGGGGGGAAGAGCCAGGGAGAGGGAAGGAGATAAAAAGGCATCAGAGTTTTAATTAAAAAGCCGCATCCCGCCTTCGCTTGCGGCTTGTTTCCAGATCCCTTCGTTAGGCTTCACCCTTTAAACGCTCGTTATCAAAGATGTACAAATTCCACTGACTGGGTGCGGGTGGGACGGCGGCTGCTCGCTGGGCCAGCAGCAGAAGGAAGCAGCAGAAATCGTTATCTTGTGGGGGGGGGGAAGCATCCCGAGCCCAGTGATTTTCTGCCACTGGTTTCACTGCCAGACTGGGAAACGGGCTTGGAGACGGCAGCGATACACGCTCCAGCAGGGCAATCTCCGCGCGGGGTTGCTTGTGAGCCTGTGGCACGAGGCGGAAAGGTAGAACAAGGTGTGTGATCATTAAACGCATGTTTGTGGGAGAGAGCTAGCGCTTACGAGGGCGTACCAGGGACTGCAGCTCCCGTCACGCATCGCTCTGACCCGATGGAAGGGAGTGTTTCCACCGGAGCTGCTTCGTTTTGGCTGAGCCCGTGAGCGTCTTGCCGGGAATATCCTCGCCCGTGCTCCTGGCGCTGCAAGGAGCTCCGTGCCTGATCCCCGCAGGCTGCGGCCGAGCGGGGTTTGGCCAGTGCCACGGTCCCAAACCCTCTTTTCAGAAGTGCCACGGGGCCTTTCGTGGCCACCAGCCTGTGTCTTAGTTTCAATTAAAGTGCTAACGACCCCTTCCAAATTGGGCTGCATGGAAACGTGCTGGTTTCGCCCCAAGGAAACCAGATGCATTTTAGGATCCAGAATAAAACGAGAGCCTATAATGCCGGTAAAAATCCCTCATTCCCTGCGTTTCCCCCTTTTTGGCTGCTTTTTGCAGGGGTCTGGCCGTGATGGTGGGCCGGGGAGGGGTACGGGGCAGGCTGAGCGGGGGGCCAGCAGCCGGGCTGCGTACAACCGCGGTCTCCAGCAGCGTTAGATGTTTAATCCCGAGAAGAGCCGAGGGGCCAGGACACCTGGGTTCGACGCTTGCGCTTGCCAAGCTGTCTTGCCTAATCCCTAGCGGAGCGGCAGGAGTCAGGGCGCCCAAGTTCGGTTCCTGAATATGTCAGCCCTGTTTCCTTTCGTGCCCGATGCTGGGGACCGAAAACTCGGAGCCTCCGCGGGGGCGGGTGACCTTCAGCCATATTCCTCTTCCCATTTTGGAGAAGCTTTCTCCATCCCTCGTGCCGGGCTGCTGGGGGACCTAAAGTCACTCCTGTTTGCGAAGCACTCGGCCGCCTCTGCTCTGAGAGCGCGTTGCTCGGAAGCCCCGCAGCCCAACGAGCGCAGGATGCCGCTTTCGTCCTGGTGCAAGGTGGGGATGAGATGGCAAAGCTTGCGTTCCTCTTTCCACCCAGCCCTCGCGCTAAGAGGCCGCTGGGTCAAAGCCACCGTCACCTTGCAATCCAGACCGCGCTCTGTCCCTTTCCCCTTCAATAAAATCCTCAATACGGCGACTTGCCGGGCGGCCCCGGTCCCTCTGCTGGGTCCCAGCGGCAGCTGCTGGAAGCATGTTACTGCAGCCAACTGCCGGACCTGACAAGACGCGTTAATGAGGATGCGATGTACCGCGATGTGACACATCGGAAGCACAGCAGAATTGGCAGCGTCAGTCACAGCGGAGAGAGGGGGGCACGCACGCCGCTTTTAATTAAAGGGAAGCGCGCGCTGACAGCGAGGTGTCGGCGCCAGCGCCGGGTCCCGCTCGCTCCAGCGAGGGTCTGGCTTGCTCGAGGTCTGCGGCTGTTGTCCCCAGGCTGGTCCAGAGGGACCTTCCCTGCCTGGGAGCAAACTCAGACATCAGGTTTCTGCCTTCTGGCTTTCCTGAAGGAAGGACAAAGCCAGGACACCAGCTTACAGGGTGACTTCGCCGTCACCCAGGTGCAGGTATCTCTTTTAGGTCTGCTTTCGGCTGTCTTTGGATCCTCTGCCTTGGTAGGAACCTGTGCTGAGGTGGGAACTTGGGTGACCTGGATGCGCCCAGGAGAAAACACGGGTTGCAGACCCAACCGTGCGTCTACTCGCAGCTCCTGCCCTCTGCCCCGTGCCTCGCTGGCCAGGCAGGAGGACCCCGACGTCAGGCCTGGCAGGGTGGATGCCATCGACCCAAGCTGTGAGTGACCTACAGGGCATGAAGAGCTGGGGCAGGAGACCCGCAAGGACCCCTCGCTGCTCCATGCGACCTGGTTTTGGGTGGGTCACCTCGTTGCTCAGAACCTCGTCAAGATTAATGGGACTAGTAAAGCTTTTAGGGTGACTTCAGTAACATCTTCAGTAGTTTATCTTTGGGGCAAACTACTGCCTTAGCCCTGGACACGAGGCTCCTTTGCCCGATTTCAAGCCAGGTTGGTTCTGGCTTTACACTAGAAACATCTTCATCTTTGGCGTAACTGCACCCAAGTGAACTGGGGAAGAATCTGTCCCTTTTTTGGTGCAGCTATGAAACCCTGGGTCTGGTCCTGACGCAATATCCCTCTCCATGACTCCTGGTAGCAATGTGCTTCTGAATCGATGGAAGTTATTTCCCAGTATGCCCCAGACTATACACGCGGGCCCAGTTAGACAGGTAAATGGTATAGCTTGCACATTGTTGTTGTGCTGTAATTGTCATTGCTCTACACGGAGCTTCAGATGTATCTCAAGTGGAAATAATAACCCCAGTTTTATAGGAATATAGAAATATACACCCAGGCCTAATCCCATACGAGGGCAGAGCCGCCTCCCCCATCTACCACGTACGTGATTGCTTTTTCCAGCTCCAAGGGACCTTTTCTTGAACAAATGATACGTATTCCTGTTTCCGTGCAACATTCACGGACTTCAGGGAACAGGCAAAAGAAAGGCTCAAGTGGTCATGAGTCACCAGTGAAGCCTCTCCAGGAGAAATCTCTCCAAGGTGTAGCGTTGGCATGTCTTCGTGGGTCTCGTGTTGGCTCTCCAGAGCCATGAGACCCCTGGAAAATGTGCTCAAGAAAGAGACCTAGTTCTCAGTATCATCCATTCTTGTATGGAAGTGAAGACCCCAAGAGACCAGCACCGTGCCTTGGGTCAGAAACCGTGCACGTGCACCTGAAAATACGGATTCGGCCTTACAGAGTTAATGATCCGTAAGGAAAACGCTGTCTCAAGCGGTTTGGAGATGCTTCCCCGGTGAGATTAGTGGTTAAACCATGTGTTGGATCCACGTTTGGAAGAGCCAAGGGGGAGGTTTCTCCTGGAAAGCCTGTCCCAAGCGTTACCCCAAGCCCTGTCCATCTTGGCTCGATGGCCCCACTCTGATCGGTGGCGGGTGGATCTCTGGGCGCTGGATTTCCCTTGGATTTCTTCCCAAAACGCAAGGTTGTGCCTGGGGTTTTGGACCTGGCGTGTGCTTGCTGTATCCCCCTCTGGACCTCACGGAGTTGCTTACAGCTTCTGGTCTCTGCACCCATCACCCACGGAAGTATTTCTCTGTCTTCGGTGTCCGCTCTCTCCTCCTTCCCGCTTCTCACCTCGTCCTCTGTCCAACCACGGTCGCTTCCACATCCTACAAACGTCCCCGTTCCCCGCTTCTCCACCCCAGGACTCATGGGCCATCCCCCGTCAAACCAAAGCAGAGGATGGTGATACCTTGGGCTTCCTTCTTTCGTTAACAATGGATTTAAAAATTAAAAAAAAAAAAAAAAAGGACCCTTGTGATTTGGGCTAGGAAATAAAATGTTGGGAGGAGAGAGAAAAAGTATTTCTCAACATAATGAAAACACAAATGGACAAGATAATTATCTTCATAAGGGCTTGGATCCATGACAATACATCTCATTTTATAAAGCCCATTAGAGTTGGAATTTTATGCAAAATGCTAAAAGAAATCTAAAAATATAAGGCAATAGAGTCAAAGCAATGGGGATTATTAAAGGGGGGGAGTGTTATATTGGAGGCAATAAACCCTGGAAGAACCAGGAAAACAATGTTCTAGTAAAACCGTAATAAATGACTGTGGTTTAATCACTTGGTAAATAACTAAGATATTTCTGCAGGTTTTATAGTGTCACTAAAAAAAAAAAAAAAAAATCCCAAACCCTTGTACATTAAGGATTCAGCCAAGATGATTTTTCTGGAGACAGAATCGCAGAAGGGTGTCATTTTAGCAATTTACTTTTTTAAATAATAGTATATTATTTTCTGCATGGATCCACTTTTTCAACCTCTCCCGTGCTTTTAAGATATCATTTACCATTAGTCGGTTTTTTCCCTTTCCCCACTCAGCATACTCTTGAGTCTTTGAACACACAAAATTATATTATTCCGAGCAATCTTCCCCACCATAGCAAAAAGCAAACACGTAGGGAAACTCCTGGAGGGTCTCAATTTTAATAATGATCTTTCATGTGCTTGGACCCTAATTGCAAGATATTAGATGGGCGGTTTAGAAAATACAAGCACATTTTGCGTGACTTTCTCTTTACCTATTAAATAGCTGAAATCAAAAGGGTGGCTGTTCTTCCTCCTCCCTCCCCCCCGAAGTTACGGTGCATTATATTAAAATGAAGTGCTTTAATTTAATATTCTTTCCTTTCTTCTGAACCGCTCCCGTGCAGCTGAATGAAACCCAGCTCTCCGTTTAATTTTTAAGTAGGCGGGTTAAGTGCGGGAAGGAGGTGCCCGAGCCACGTGCCTGCCCCATCCTCAGCGTGCTGCCCGCCAGCCCAGCGTGCCGATCCCGGTCCTGGGCAAAAACTACCTGTCCGGGGCAGCAAACGCCTCGCCCGTGATCTCATGAGCTTTATTTCGCCGGTCCTTGTGGCTGTGGCATCAACTGGGGGGACCACCGCGCGTGGTTTTAATCCCGGCAGCGTCGCTGCTCTCGGGACGTGCCCTCCGGCTCCGTCGGCGTGAATGGGAGCTGCAAGAGAGTTGCTCCTGCCACGGAGATCGATAAATCAGCCAGCAGGTCACCTCAAGTCCTGTTGCAAAGCAAACGGGGTGGTTATTTGGTGTAAACCAAGTAGCTTTTTGCTGCAAACATCGGTTCGTGGTTATGATTAAGCTAGACGGTGCTGCTTCGTTGCGCCGACGACCACCATGACGGGGCTTTGCTGAGGTCGGTGCTGGGGGAGGCTGAATTTAAGACCCACCATACGTGTGCATCAGACCCGAGTCTGAGGAGGCTCGTATGTGGCCCCGGGGAAGTTTGCGTCAGGCTAGAGGTGTAATTGCGAAAGCTTTGAGCGTCTCCACACCTGAATTCCTCCCGTGCGTTCGGTGTAGCCGCGGTGCCTGTTTCGGGGGAGAGCGTTGCTCTGAGCTGCGAAACACCCCTCCGTCCTGCCCCGGAGCTGGCTGCGCTGCCGCGGCGCTCGGGCAACGCAACGGCCGCTCTCCAGGGAAAGCTGCAGCCCGTTTGCCACGGAGATTCGGCTTGTGAGTACCCGTGCTATGAAAAAGAGCTTGTTTGCCGGGAAGTGGCGCGATAGAGGGAGATTTATGAATACCCCAGGCCTCGTGGTTTTGGCATCCTCCTGAAATATTAATTCCGCTGCAGGCTGCTGTTAATCTTGCCGGGTGCTGGGACCCGGGGTGACCTTGTAGACGGGAGCAGGCGCAGAGGTGGCATCAGGCTCGCTGGGCTTCCCCGTGTGACCCCGCTCCTGCCGCATCCCGTCTGGAATGAGGCGTTTGGGCCGATGTCTGGGTCTGTCTGTCCCCAAGGGTCACACCTCCAGGAGACGGGGTCAGCCTCCGTCTTCCCATCAGCGGACCCACCTTTCCCGTCGGGAAAAGCCCCGTCACCCCATACCTGCCATCGCCTGAAAGTCCCCGGAGCTGTGTAAATATGAGAGATAAGCATCAGCTTTAAGAGTTTTGGGCTCCCGCAGTTGCAGAGAGAAGGCTTTAAAATACGGCTCCTTAAAAGCTCCAGGCTTGGAAGGGAAATAGAAAGAAAACACTAAAATTTACTTGTTTTAAAAGTGCTCATGATTTTCTTTTTTTTTAAGCTGGTCCTATGAGGTGGGGGCATAAATCACGGATTTATTTGAACGCTTGGGTTGGGAAATTCTCTTTCTTTCTCCTCGGAGCCAGAGAGCAATGGATGCTTAAAGCTTGTAGAGCTCCTTAAAGTGTACATCTCCATCTAACGTAGCGCTGCTCGTAGAGGCCAGATCCGGGCCGCCCTCGCAGAAGTCCGGCCGCTGCCTCAATTCCCATCGTTTTCTCCGAGCAGCTCGACCCCCTCGGAGCCAGCTCCTCCGTTTCCAGCAGCAGGACACGCTCTGTTTCCCCCACAGATCTTATTCTGCGAAAAAGGGATCTCTGCTGTAAATCAAAAGCCAGAAGCAAGTCTTAAAAACAAATTTAAAGTCCTGAACACAGGGCTTTTAAAAAAACCTTAAAAATCAAACCAACTAGGTTTGGTCCCTAGCTGGCAGAGAAGGGAAATAAATATATAAAGGCTTGAATTAAAATTCCAGGGAAGTCATCCAAAATAAGTATGCAATATTTTCCTGCAAAAGACCATAATATTATTTTTATTTTTCGCTCCCAATACGATCAGACTACTTTACATTTTAATAAATGCATAGTTTTGAAGGGGAAAATAGTATTGCATTGATACGGCGAAGATTATTTGATCAAATAACGTGTTAGAACTTTTCGGGACTGCATTATGAAGGGAAAATGTTTGTTTCTTTGCAGTATTCGTCTATCTAATAGGCAATGATTGCAAACAAATAATTATAGTCTGGAACAAATGGGGAAAAATTAAGGTTATCTGGCGTGGAACAGCACAAAAGCCCCAGTAAGATAACAATAAGGGAGTAATGGATGGCGAAGTGTTTTGGAGATAATTGCGTATCAATTGGCTGATTGCGGAGCGGGTTGAAAAATTAAGACGGCTGATTGTGTGGCGGATTGTCCGTCCTCTCGCTCACGCGAGGGAAATGTCACCCACCACGTCCCGCCGGGCGGCTTCTCCTCCTCCGGAGCAGCCCGAAACCTGCAGGAGCAGCTCCGGATGGCGGCGGTGGCCTCTCCGTCCCGGATCGCCCCCCGCGGTCCCGCTCTGCGCCGGGGAGCCGGGGTGCAGCGATGCAGAGAGGCCGGGTGCTTCGCGTGGTTTGCATGGTTTATGTCATCCTCTAGCCGAGGAGTTCCCGGGGATGCGCAGCCGGGAAGCGCCTCCGCTTCTCTTGCCGAATACATGAAGCGAGAAGATAGCCAAAGCCGTGGCGAGCGTCCCTTGGAGACGCCTCGGCTGAACTCTTTGGCCACCGCTGAGGGTCATGGGCAGGTACAGGCTGCGGGTTCTTACCGAGTATCGTGTGTAATGAATCTCTGCTGCTTTAGTGAGGAGCGAAGGAACAGAAATAATTATTGTAATTGCTCTTTGCCTGCTTTTCCAAGGCGTGCCCAGCTGGTTACGAGCACGGGGCTCGGTGTGAACCCAGCTCTTGTAAACAGCTGATGAAACTGCCAGGTTTAGAGCTCCTCGAGGGCAGCCAGGGAAGGGGAAATGGCTGGGATGGAGTCCCGAAATCATTAAAATCACATACGCTGAAATACAGAGAGGCGAGTGTGCAGCCCAGCGGGTGAGGAGGTCGCCCCAGGCGGGCTGCGGGGCCGTCCCTCCCGACGGAAACTATCGGGGGCCACTGAGAGCAGATTATTTTCATTGCTGCTTCTCCCTGATCACATCGCTGACGACCCGAGGGCAGGGGACCTGTCGGCTTCCCTCTCTGCCATCTCTGTGCGTGCCCGGGGCTCGGGGGAGGCATCACAAGCACCAGGGACAACTCGACGCCGCTGTTTTTCACTGCCGACTGTTGCGTGTGTGCGCGCGAGGCTGTGCGCGAGATCAAGGCTCCTTCCAGCTGGGAACAGGAGGAAAAGCAACCCGGCAAGCGCTCGGCAGGTACCTGGGCTCCTTCCCATCACCAGGCAGAGGTGCAAAGAGCTGGACGAAGATGAAAGCGGGAACCGCGTTGCTGTTTTTAATGAGCTCACCCATGGGTTGATAGCCACGAGCCAGCAGGAACACGTGCCTATACTTTGGGGGGAAGGAGAGCAAAACCCTGTGTGCTTTTAATGGTCTGATTCCCCCACTTTTTGCTGGTCCTGGATGAAGATCCACCAGGTCTCCTCACAGGGTACCGTGGAAATGACATTGGCGGGTTTGGCCACGCTGATTTTAGACTCCCCCCAGCAAACCTGATGCATCCTCATGGACTTCGCTACTAGGCTGAGATTTATCCCCCCTGGATTTTGCTGCCCGTCTGTCGTAGGTCGGATGCGTCACCTGGCAGAGGCGCTGGACGAGCCTGGACGAGCCCGTGAGACGCAGGCAGCCCCCTGTTCAGCAGCTGAAATCACACGGAGCGAAGCGCGTACTTACCCTGCCACCCGATGCTCGCCTTTCCCACCCCCCGTCCCCTTTCGCACGCCGTGTGTGAACAGCCTTTTCCTGCGCGGCGCAGAGCAATTCTTGCTTTCCCTTTGCAGCCTGCCTTCCGTAATCCACTTAGAATTTGCAGCTTTTTTCTCCTTTGTAAGCCTCCCTTTAAACTCTTGATGTAGCTCTTTTTCCATCTGTTTCTGCCTATGCATCTTTTCTGCGCTCTGCCTAATGACTTACTCTCGCTAGGAAGAGACTGTGTATTAATATTATCATTATAATTCTTCTTTCCACCACTTCAGATCTTGTGAGGAATGTAATTGCTAAAGCAGATTTTAAGTTCCATCATGATAACCGAGCAAGTTACGGGGGAGGTTAGACTATCACTTTGCTCAGTAGTTTCAATTTCCCTTCAGCGTTGCTTTCTGAAGGACCCCGATCGCACAGTGAAGGCGAATCCCACGCTAGCGAATTCATTATTAACATTGTTGTCACTGACATTATTAAGTTAGTGCCTGGCAGTCCCAATTACGGGCTGAGATCCCGTTGTGCTGGGGGGCTTCTTTCCCATATAACTCCTCTTCCATCAGTGGCAGGTCCGTTATTCAGCTAATTCTGCACCCCAGAATCTCTCTCTTGCTTCAGTCCACGTGTTCCCAGGGAGAGCATTTTCCTCTGCCTTACACTCGTTCCCCAGAGGACCAAGGGATGAGGTTCCCGTGCAGATAACGCGCCTTGAGATGTTTATTCCACTCCATTGCAACGGAGTTAATAGTCTCCGTGGGTTTAATACCTGCCTGAAATTAATCTTCATTTTGCACTAGGTGGGGAAACCCAGGGAAGTGGCTTCGCTTTCGCCCTCAGAGCGGGTTCCCGCAGGTTCAAAGTTAACGGGACATGAACGAGGCAGCACGCCCGGTGCAGGGCTTTGCACCGTCCCAGCCTTCAGCCCGAGCTTCTGCGATGCCGACCGTTTCCTACTCTCTCTGTACCTGCCACAGCAGGGCCCCCGTCTCCCCAGGGGCCACGGTCACGGCGGGGACACTCGTAAATAATACGAATAATCACGCTGTCGGTGGGCTTGGTGATTACTCTGTAGAGGCCGGGGTTAATTTCGAAACGTGCAGGAGGGAGGGATGCTCTCCTCTGCCCATCCCGTGCTTTACCTCCAGGCTGCTAATGGATCTGCCCCTTGGCTGCCTTCGCACTAACAAGCTTCCCCGACGCTGACGGGGTCGGCTCCGGCGGAGAGCTGAGCCTGCCCAGCGCTGCCTGCCGAAAACCCCCGCGTTAGGTAGATGGATGGCTCGAGAGTGCGTCGTACTTATTAAGTGGAACAGACTATTTTCATTAAGAGACGCTGACATTATTAAGGCCAGTTAAATGTCTCCCGGAGATGGTGTGCCCAGCGTGGGCTCGGTACAGCGTGTTCTCCAGTTTGGCTGGGACACCCGAAATTCATCCATCAGCCCTCGCCTCACTTCTGCCCGTTATCCCTCAGCTGCTGAGTTTCATTTGGACAGTCCTCCTCTCGTCCTCCTCTGCTGCAGTTCCAGGGACTCAGGTGGATTGAGAGCCGGGGACTGAGAGACTTTCATTATTCACATTGCGTGCACCTGAAAATTGCATTGCCTGCTGGCTTCCAAATTGAGTACATTAAATACAATGCATTAAACCTCCGAAATATGGAAATATCCAGGGAGGGCCTCAGATTTAAGACATTACCCGGCGGAGTCCCAATTTTAGAGACTAGCGAGTTCAGTTAATACACGGGCGCGTTGTTGGTGCGGAGCCAGGGAGGAGAGGGGGGAAGCTGGCTGCAGCGGGGTGGAAGGAGGCGAGCCAGATGGGGTCCTGGTCAAAGAGGAGATGCTGCGTGGGATTCTGGCAGAGAGGAAGAGTCGGGCTGGATTAAACTGCGGCAAAACCCAGGCTTCATCCCCCGCCCGGCCGTATGTTCTGTCGGCTTTTGTGGTGGGCATCACCTGTGACGTTAGACGTTGCAGAGAGTGGGCTGGGGGCTACGAGCCATGCAAAGTCCTCAGCTAACCCTGCGCATCGGAGCCGGCGGTGAGACGTTGGGCTGGGCACACCGAAGACCCGCTTTGTGTCTCCTGTTCTGCGTGGGCCCTGCATTAAGTTCCTACGTGCCTTATTCATGCCTTGTGAAAAGCAGAGCTCGTCACTCTGCACTCAACAAGGCTTCTCCGGCTCGGGAGTGCTCAGGGAGCGCTGAACCCTGTCCCTTCGGCCCTACTCGGTGCCGGTGAAAGGGCTTCACTGCCACTGAGCAATTAAATGTTGACAATGGGAGGTTGCTGCTGTTTTGTAGGTGGGGAAACTGAGGCAGAGCAAGGAAAATAACTCCTTGTCCAAGGTCAAGAGCCTCAGCAGCAGAGCATGGAGCAAAACCCAGGCGCCTCGCGTTCCCTGTATGGAAATCAGGTTGGGCTTTATACCCGCCACTCGTCTGACCCAGTTATCTCAGCATTATTTGCTCTGTGACTTTTAATGACACGCCAGTATCTCCCTGAAACACATATTTTTTCATTAAAGAGGGCAAAACCGAAGCAGGAGCGCTGCCATTCAGATAAGATGTTCAAACTGCCGTTGGATTTATGTAGCCCATTTCAGCGCTCGCTTGTGATGGATCTCTCCGTGCCTCACAAGCTTCACGGATGGATTTCACAGCCACCACGCACGCGGACCCACGTGCCGTCCCTTGGAGAGGCTTCCTCCCCGCGTCCCACGCTGCAGCTTTCCCCGGACCGCGTTGTACGACAGCGCAGCCGTGCAGGCCAGGAAATGAATAAGGTGAAAATATTGAGTTTCAACTGGGGATTTAATTAACTGGGGTTGGATTCAGATTGTGGATTTCCACTTCTGAGATTAGAAAAACACTGCAGGGTCTTTGGTGACCAGTAGTGATCGAGACTTTGGTTTAAGATTTCATCTTGAGAGAGGAGCCCTCGACAATTTAGCAAGAGGCACCTGTGGCTCAGCAGGTTCCAGCAGCACTGAGAGGGGCTCCCGTTGCAAAACTAATGGCTAACCTCTGTCTGGTTGGCAAAACCTGGCTGCTTCTTGCTTGACCTCCACCACAGGGCCCCTAAGCAGAGCAGAAAGGTGCCTCTGCTTCTAAACAGACCCTTTTCGCCGAGGAAAAAGCCTCCTCTCCCCGACGCCTCTGGTTTAGAGAGAGGCCAGATCCGAATCCAGATTTCTCCTCGTCTCCAGGTTGTTCCAGTCTTGGGTTTTGCTTTCGCTCCGTCTCTGGCTGAGCTGCCAAGTTTCACCTCCATTAAAGCCAGTCCCGGTCAGCGTGTTTCCCATCTCCTGGCTGGAAGAGCATCCCGCAGCGCCGCCTCCCGCTCCCCCACGCCGCCCTGGGCTCCCACGTTAATTGAATAGTATATTTTAATGCCAGGCCTGGCAGCTTGCTTTAAGTGATTGTAAACAGGGAGTCTTACATAAAAGGAGAGACTGCAAACATAAAATTTTATGGCTTAATACTAGCAATTAGAGGGGGACACGGGTATATTTTGGAGCAAAGGTTCCTCTCCCTCTCTTCAGAGGGTCTGCTTTATTTGTGCGGCATTTCGGGATGCTTCCCCTCCCTCGGCAGCGTTATCCCCGCCTCGCTGCACGCCGGGATCCGGCCCCGGGGCTGCCCGGGGCAGCGCAGGTGGCGGCGGCCGGGCGCACCTGGCTGCGAGGGAGGGCGAGCCCGGCGCGCGGCGGCTGCCGGGAGCTTGGCAGGAGGAGGCGAGCGGCAGCAGATGCAGACTGTCAAACGGAGCAGATGCCTCATTAGCCACAGCGCTGCGCGGCAACAGCCCAGCGACAGCCCAGCTGTGCGGAGGGGGCGGCCGGCGGCCCTCGCTCGCGAAGCGAAGTTGTTGAGCGCTCGCTCTTGCTTGCCTCTCTCTGCTTCTCCCCGTATCCTTCTCCTCCCTTCCCCACACCGCTGTCCCCGGCTTGTGCAACAGCTCCTTGCGCCCTTCCTCCCCATTCCCATCGCACTCCTATTGCAGCCATCCCGATTTACCCCCCGAGCGTCATCCCTTGTTGCATGGAGGGGGAGACGTGAGGAGAAAAGGGCTGGGAGCCAAATAGTGATAAATTCCTGCCAGCCCCCGACAAAGTGGGTCCCCACGGGAGGGGGAGCAGCTTTTCGGGAGCAGTGTTGGGTGGCTGGGGGGGGGTTGGCACTGAGCATGTCGTTTCCGACCTTATTTCACCGCGAGCTGGATACTCGAGCGAGAGCCATCGCTCATCGGCTTAAACAAAGTGTAGTACAAGACAATTCAATTAACTGCGAGCGGAAGTCAATAGCGCGGCTCGGTTTGCGCGGTGCTTCCCGAGCCAGGGGAAATCAAACCGCTGCGCCGACGCCTGTCGGCCAAGGACCACGATCCTCGTGTGGGGGAAAGGGATGCTGGAGAGGAGACCGTCTCCTGGAGCATCCCCTGCGGTGAAGAGGCGGGCTTGCCTGCGGAGGGATGCTGGAGCCTGGGTTTCTCCAAAGCCACCTGCACCCCAGGCCATCTCCTGGGATGAAACGGAGGAAAGGGGAAGGTCTGAGTGACGGTACGAATGAGGGAGAGCAGGGTGGAGGGTTAAAACTGTATTTCTGATGAAGATAGGCAGTGGGATTTTCTGGAGAAACAGCTCCTCGTATCCGGACAGCAAGCCTGGGAGAGATCCTTTCTGCGCTGGTGTTACCCATCGGCACCTCCCAGCGCTGCTCCGTCTCTGCTCCTTAGCCCGCACCAGCCAGCAGGCAGGCTGGGCTCTCCACACTTTGCCCCCCTCGCTTCTGAGTCCCGTCTGCCTTCTCTCATCTCACTTCTCTTACCAGACCACTGGAAATAGGCAAAGATCCTCTGATTTCACACCTCCGTCCTCTGCCCATCCTTGTATTCTCCTGCGTCTCCCCTGCGCTTCGCCAACGATTCCCCCTCCGATGTACTTGTAATGCTATTCCCGTGTTTCCTGGGGTTTGCTTGTGTTTGACGAAAAGACCTCATCATTCCAGATTTGTCTTGCGTGAACTATCACAGGATTAGCGAGCTGGAAATCTTTCAGAGTTTTCTTTCAGAAGCTGGTCCCTCGGGAGCATCGCTTTAGTAAGTGATTTTTCTGTTCTAGCCCAAGGAATTGGATCCGCATCCGGTAGCCAAATTGAATTCATTCGGGCAGGGTTAAGAGCCATTTGATACAGTTTTAGATGAGGTGAAGGCAGCCATATATATTTCATATTCCGCACTAACTGCTGCACAGTTACCCGGGATGGGCCGGCATAGTGCTTATTGACTGCTCCCCAGTGATCCCGCTGTTACAAATGGATGTTGCTAAACAAGGGAATGGATCCTAAATCTTTCCCTGCTGAAAGGTAATGGAAATAAGACAGAGCGACAGGCAGAGGGAATGGCCTGACACTTAATAAAAGGTTGGTGTGGCTGTCGGCGTGGTTGTGGGCGGCCGGTGAGAGCTTTCCCCTCGGGTGAGGGGGTCTGTTTGCATTTCTCCCGTTGGCTTGAGCTCTTTCCGAGAGCTCTAGGGACTGCGTGGGACCCTCACAGAAAAGTATTGCTGTAGGCAACAGCGTGGGACCGAGCATCGCCGCTGTGTTACCGTAGTAACACGGCGGTGTTTGGGATCCTTCGTGCCGTACAGTCACCTTCCCGGGCTTGCAAATAGCTGAAGTAAACAGACGTAGGTTTGTGCGTGCTGCCGAGGGAGGGCTGATTTGTGTCAGCCGAGAGCATCGACATGGGTTTGAATAGAAGGACAAATGAGTTTCCCTGTTTTCTTAAGGCGAGCCCATCCATAACCGTAGCGATGCCTGAAATGCTCGTGTGCAGTCGCCATCTGCTCCCCGCTGGAACGCTCTCAAGAGCGGTATCCCCCGGGGCCGGAGCCCTGCTTCTGTGCGCGTGGCCCGTTGCAGGAAAAAAGGGAAAAGAAATGGCTCTGAGGTCTGCGGAGAGGGACCGCTTGGGCTGTGGGCCGTGTAGCGGGGTCTGGGCACCTCGGGGGCAGCGCCCTGTGCGTCTGTGTACGGCCGTGGAAAGCGGGAGGAGAAACGTCTCTCGTCAGGGCAGGAGAACTTATGTACAGCGGTGCCCTGCGCACAGGTTTCAGCGCAAGCCACACCGAGCCTGGCCGATGAAAAAGGACTTTGAAAAAGCAGCAAGTTATATTTAGGATAACCGAAAGTCCCCTTTGAAGGATCCTACGGCAAACGACAGTCAAGGCCCATAAAGTTCTGTACTTATTCACAAATCTTGCCAATACTCAAGAGCATCAGTCCTGTAATGTTTATTGCTTTTGTAAAGGCCCCGGCACCTGGAGTCAGGACGTGAGCTGAGGAGCTCAGCTTTGCTTGGCTTTTGACTGTTTGGTCTTTACTGTGGCAGGGAAAATTTGGAAAACATAACCTTTACATTCTGCAGAGCCAGGGAGCAAATAAAAAGGACATAGAAGTAGTTTGCTATTTATTTCTATTTCTAAAAAAATCCCATAGTTGCTTTTTTTGAAAGCACCTCGGTCTCTCACGCCTTTTTTAACGGCTTGGAGTGGAGATGGGTAAATAATGACAGGGTTTAGGCCTTTTTGTGCATCCTCTGAGCTGCTCCTTAAACTGCCAGGGACGAGGCAAACAAGAACGAGGGAAAGCAAAAGATGCCTAGAGACCTGGCGGAGCACAAGATGAGCACAGGTCCTCTCCGAGGAGCGACGGGAACAGGCGCCAAGTGAGAATGCTTGAACCGAACCCTTGTGTCACACGAAGAGAGCTCTTCAAAGCAGGAGGTAGCAAAGGAGAGCTCTTCGCCTTTGTGGCAGCAGAAGCGGCTCTAGAAACGGTGTTCGGTGTCAATTCCCACTCCACGTTGTCCGTAGGACGTTTGTCAAGGCGGGTTTGTTAGCCAGAGTCCTGGGGGTCGCAGACCCCCGACCGTGTGACGTCGGCATCGAGAGCCGGCTCCGCTTCGCCCCGGGACAGAGCAGGGGCAGGTCAGCACAGCGGGGGGACACAGGGCACTGCCACGCGTGGCTGCGGGTTGCCGCAGGAGGTGGCATTTGAGCATCCCTTTATCTGTCTGTTGTCAGTAGAAGCCTTCCTCCTCCTCCTCCTCCTCCTCCACTCGTGTTCGTCACCCAGACTGCCGCTGTGAAATGTGGGGTGTCTTTGGTGCTTCCTCTGTGACCAGCATCACCTTGCTGTGCCTCCCCTGCCCCGTGCCAAGTCCGCGGTGCCTCCTCCTGCGGGGCTTTGCCATCTCGTTTTCCTGGCCGTAAACCTGGTTCTCCCCATTTTCCCCACGTATTTACCCTCGTGTTAAAATGGCCATAGGAGTGGTGGGGACAACGAGCAGCCTTGTTCTCGTCTGAGCCAGGGGAAAAGCATTCTCCCTGTTCACAATCCCTCCTCAAACAATTCCTTTGTCGTCATTGTTTGGTTTGGGTTTTTAATAAAACAGTTCAAAACAACAAGGTGGGTTTTTTTTATTTTGGTTAGAAATGAGTGCAATCCAGGTAGCAATGTTTTAGCTTGGGGGATTTTCCAACCTAAAAAGAAAAAGCGGAGAAAGAAGCGGGGAGGAAACAAAGCTCAAATAACACGGCGCTATGAATCCCACTGAACTGGGAATTAAACACCGTTCCTTTCCAATCGTTTCCTCGAAGAAGACCAGCCACTGTGAACAGTTATGACAAATGTGTTTGTATTGTTTGATGGAAATCTTCTCGTCAGTACTAAAATACAATATTGCGGGGCAGGATGGGGAGGGGAAGCTGTACGTTTATCTGTCCTGAAAGCAAATAGCACACGTTAGGATTTACATGAATACGGGACTTATTGGACAGTAGCCTTAGGTCTTTAATTTAGGATATTTGATGGCTGTGTGTCCCGTCGCGTAAATGCAAGGGAGAGCACTTCCCTGTTGGCATCTGCATAGACCGCAGCGATAAATTCAGGATGAAACATCACGCTCATCACTGTGATACCCTGCAGGGACGGCCGGGCACGGAGACGGAGAATGATGTCTCACCGGGCGCTCCTCACCCCGGCCCTCCGCAGCAGAGGCGTGGGCAGGAGCTGAGCCCGGCAGGAGCCTCGCTGCCTCCCGGAGCCGACCTGGACTCAGCAAAACAACTTTTTTGCTCCTCTTCAGAATTCATCCTTTTTTCCAGGGTCCCAATTTCATATCATTTTGAGGAGGAGGCAGGCTTTGGTGCTGACTCTGGATGTCTCCCTAGGCCAGCTTCAGAGGAGGCTGTGTCATCTCCAACCTTTCAAGGAACCCACAAGGGCTTAATTAAAAACTAAACTCGGGCACCGTTATTCAGATGAGACTGTCGGCTCCTCTGCTGACGGCAGCTCAAGCTTGTCACTTTGCTCGTGCTGCAGATCCGTGCTGTAAGGTAGGAGATTTCAGCTGAGCGACAGGCCCCGGGCTGGCGTGGGCTGAACCCTTCTGCCATAATCCTCAGGCTGGCAAGAGCGGGTTGGGGTGACAGCAGCGTCCCTGTAAGGGCAGGGAGCAATCAATCAATGAGACTTCATTAAAAGAAGCATTGAAGGCAGTTGCTTGACAGAGCCAGTCTGCGGAGGTGACACAGACCTGACTCCAATCACTGGTTCCTTCAGGGAGAAGAAAAATCTGCATTTCCTAATCACGTTGCTTTGGTCAGAAGTCTCTTGTTTTCAGCTCCATTCTGGGCATTTGCATGCTTGGAAAGAAAAATGTAATATTAACCGTCGCCTCCCATCACTGAGGAGTCAGCGGTGACATAAAAAGGAGCAACTATAGAGAGAGACGGTTTGGGGGGGATGCGAGAGAGCCAGAGAAACGTGAAGTCAGAGAATGGCTTAAAAGCAGTCTGGAAAATACGGCCTGTTAATGCAGGGATAGTTTGTGATTCCTAGCAAAAACAGAAACCAGGTGCTGGAAAAGGTCAGTATTCCCAGCGAAACCAGAAAACCAGGTACTGAAAAAGGAGCGTATTTGTGAAAGGTGCTTATTCCTGGGTGTGTGGCTACAGGGGAGGCTGTGTGCCTATAGCATACACGTGGAAAGGGTGGTGTCTGCGTGGAAAGGGTGGTAGGTGCCTTCATGGAGGTACCACGACACGGGCCACGTCACGTGTGCACACCAGGAACACGTGTAGGACGTATATCTGCATGTGTGTGCGCATCCAGATAGATGGCAGCCTGCATCTGGGCACGTTCGCGTCCGTGCCTGGACGTGGTGCGGCGGCGATGCGGCGCGCGTCGCCCTCCCGCAGGCGTGCGCTGCGCGGGCACGGGGACAGGCGTGGGGCAGACATCTGCGCTCTTGCTGCACGCAGGTGGCACGGCTGTTTGCACAGCAGGAGAAGCTGCCCAGTGGAAGAGGTGGTCATTGCCTGTCTTCTGGAAGAGGGGGAGCAGTGTAGGGACCATGATCTCAACAGTAGCCACCGTCCTAGAGACCGTGGTGAGGTTGTAGAGACCGGGGTGAGGTTGTAGAGACCGGGGTGAGGTTGTAGAGACCATGGTGAGGTTGTAGAGACTGTGGTGAGGTTGTAGAGACCATGGTGAGGTTGTAGAGACTGTGGTGAGGTTGTAGAGACCGTGGTGAGGTTGTAGAGATGGTGGTGAGGTTGTAGAGACCGTGGTGAGGTTCTAGAGACCATCATGAGCTTGGTTGCTCTCTTGGCCCCATAAAACCCCTGGATCTCTGCTTTGCAGAAGGGTCCTTGTTCCCAGCAGCATGTAAGCAACACTGTCCGCATCGTCAAGGCTTTTAGTTGCAAACTCTAGAACCCATAGAACAATGGGCAAAAGCTAAGTGTAAAGTGACAGCTAAATTTAGACTGTCTGGGGGAGGAAATAAAAAAAAAAAAAAAACCCACCAACAAAGGCGGCAAAAACCTTTGTGAAAAAATTGCCATCCTTAAAAAATGAGAGAGAGTGAGAGAAGAAAGGCCAAGAAAGAGATGAAACAGCTAAGGCAGAGAAAATAAAGTGAGAGTTTTATTTACTCCCTCAAAGAGCTGAGACCTGCCAGAGGAGCTTTTGGGTAACTGATCTCAATTTTTCCATTTTGCGGCTGCCTGAACTGATGCTCGTAGCCAGAGCTCAGTGCCCCGGTGTCCTGAGGCACCCGTGGGCAATGCTGGCATAGGCCTGCAGCGCTGGCACCGACACCGATGTTGGCAGGGGACGAAGGGCTTTGTGAGCCTGTGCTCAGACACAGAGACACCCGCGTGGGCAAACTCGTTCCAGATTGAATTAGGACCAGGAAGGTGGATGCTGTGGCAGGTTGTGGCAGGAATGCCCCATAAATGCAGGACGGAGGCACGGTGATGGTGTGCCACTTCTGCCTGGGGTCCTCAGGAGATGCTGTAGGAGCTGGTCCCATCAAGAGGCCACCAGCGGTTCCTGCATCCCTCTGATTTCCAACACAGTGCCCCTGTGCCGAGCAAATCCCGCAGCCATTTGCACAGGGGAGTAGCTGTAGGGAGGTATTTTCTACATTATTTGTTGCTCGAATGGTGGAAACCAGGTTGGACCTTGCTCAGGTGCTTCCTGAACAAGCATGAGAAAGGACATCCAGTAGCACGTCCTGGTGAACGTGGTGGACAAGATGGACACCCGGAGCAGGAAAATTAGCAATCCTCCCTTGGCGGGGCCTGTCCAGAGTGATGCCGTCTGTGCACGCACATCCTTGGCCCTCCAGCCTCCTGCTCCTGCATCTCTCTCCAAGGAGATCCCAGCTGCTCTTAGCGCTCCATCTGCGGCCTTCAAACAGTCGCTGCGGGGGGAAATAATAATAAAATATCGAGTTCGAGGGGGAGGGAAGAATTAAAAAAAAAAAGAAAATCAGCTCTTCTGGCATCCCATAAATCTCAATTTATTTCTCCCTTTCTTTTTATACAAGCGTGAAGGGAAGCGAAGCCAATGCGTCTCCGCTGAGGGTGGCGGCGTGTGGAGAGCCTCCCTGGGGACCTTTTCAACATGGCGGGGGACGGTCAAGGCAAGACGCCTCCAGTCCCCAGCCGCCTGTGGCGAGGGGAGGGGATTTGTTGATTTGAATTTAGTTTTTTGGGGTATTTTTGGTATTCAGAGGTGATTTTTGCCCCAGGGCGGAAGGTGCTGGAACATGCCCAGGGGGTGTGTGGTGCTCGTTAAGCCCAGGTGCTGGTGCTCAGCTAATTAGGGCCCTAAGGTAGCTCCTCCCTCCCGCCCTCTGCTTTCCTGAGGGAGGAGTTGCTTAGGGTGGCTGTGGCCGTGTTGGGGGTGATGGTTTGGTGGGGCAAGGAGATAAAATGGGTGCTGTGGGGAGGAAACAAGGTGGCTGCTGTGGTGAGGGACCAAGATGGCTGCCACAGCGAGGAAACAAGATGGCTGCCATGGCGGGGAGCCCCAGGTCTTGTGCGACGGAGGACAGGTACTGCTCTCAGACCCTGCTACAAAATACTGTGTGGAAATAACAAGTGTCCTCCCTTTAAAAGCTCTTGAGGAAGGGTATTAATGTGTATTTTGCTACAAAAGCCATGAGGTCTCTCTGGTTTCCCAGTCCTGTGGTGTGGTGGTTGGTGTGATGCTGCCTCATGGCTGCCTTTCCTCAGGGGGGTCACTGGATTGGGGGGGTATTTTGTGCACCCCCGCCCCAGGGCTTGCTTGCACGCTGCCAGAGTGGAAACTGCTCTTGCAACTTGGTGTCTCTTTTTGTGGCTTGTTGCTGAAGCTGCAGTGGGGTGGGTGTTGGGGTGGGTTGGGGTGGGGTTTTGCTGCTCTGAGGAGATGGCTCTGGTTTTCCTGAGCTCTCGGCGGGATTTGCTTTGGGGTTTGTGCTCTGTAGCGCCTGGATTTGATACACCATGTAGCAGCGGAGAGGTGGGCTTCGGGTCACTTCCAACGTTGGGTTGTCTTGCAGGATTGCAAGGGTTTGCTGCAATCGTGTCTGTAGTCTCTCGAAAGCCCGGGCTCTTGTCGAGCCTTGCTGGAGCTGCTTTGGATGCACGGAGGAGGCTTAGGAAGGGTGTTGCAGGTTCCTGTGAGCACAGCTGAGAGCAGGCAATGGGTGCTGCTGCCCGTAACCACGAGGACACCAGCACCTCAGCTGCTGCGCAGCGTCTCCCATGCGCAGGGCGATGACGACAGCCTGGTGACTTTTCCCTCCGCGTAGTGGGAGCTGGCCAGGGCTGTTTGACACCCCTCTTTCCCTCTCTTTGCACAGCACTTGTATCCAAGTCTTCATTTTTCCTGGGCTAGGACATTTGCAACTTGTGAGCGGTAGTACAGCAGTAATTACACTCTCCATCACTTTCCCATCAAGAAATAAATGGAAGAAAATCACATCTCAAAGTACCAGCACTGACCTTCATTTCAGAAGGTTAGTCACAGTCAGCTGGGCTATAATCTAGCCCTAAATTTACCCAAGACCTTGCTGTTCCCTCGGGCTTATCACGTGCTGCAACGTGGGGCAGCTGCCAGCGCTTGCAAGGCTGGTGGGGGAAGCGCAAGGGCTATGGGAGCCATTTTCTGGAGGAGAAGGTGTCTGTGTGAGGAGAGGCTTGGGGTGGCTTTTTGGGGGCATGGGGGGACAGCACGCCATCTGCAACAGACGGTGCCTGCCCGTGTGCTTCGCTCTGTGAGTGGCTTAGAGAGCAGGAAGGTATTGGGGTCCCCCTGGGGTCAGACATTTAAAGTTCATTAGACCTGTTCTCTTCTGTGGCCCAGTAGAGCTGCGACGCTGCCTGTATCTCCCTGAAATGTCATCTTCCCCCTATGTGGACTGATAAATTTCTTTCCTAAGACTTTCCCTGAGGTGTGACGCTTGACGTCGCTTTTAAAGAATATACGCTTCCTTCCCTCGGTCCTGCATAGCTCTGACTGATGAAAATCTTCTGCCGGGGTTGGCAGCACCAAGAAAAACCTTGGGAAAGGCTGGCGTATCTGTCCAGTTCCCTCCAACCTTTTTGCTGTTGCGTGCAGACGTGTGCCCCGGCATCGTGCCCTGACAAGTCCCACCAGCCCGCCGCTGGCTGCGGTGATGGGCCCGTTCCAGTTCCCCTGCCTGCAGCGTGCCGGGGGACCGCCGGGAACGCGGTCACCAGTTTGCTTCCCACCCTGTCACCTGGAGCGTTTAAAACTAGCTGGGGGAATATCTGTTTTAAGGTTATAGACTTCAGGATGCCACGGGGTAGTGTCGTGTAGCCCAGGGCAAGCCACCTTCTCTGGTCTGCTCTGATGCTGTGATGGAGGGTGGTCCAGCGTTTCCGAATGTTCCTTCTGGGAACAACCAGCCCTCCTGTTACGAAGCATCGCTGTCTCCTCCCTTCCAAAGCTGTTCTCGGTTGTGGGGTCTGCGTGGAGGGGACAGCTGTGCTTGGTACCCCGGTCTCTGCTAAGCTGTCCTGCAGGCGAGGGGCTTTCTCCCCTTGCTGTGGAGGAGAGATGGTCCATAAGGAACACGGAGGTGCAAGACGCTGTCTTGATCCCTTGTGTCTACAGTTGCGTTCCTGGGCCTCAGCTGCCCTCGCACAAGGTGCAGGGCAAGAACTGGATCCTGGTGTCTTTATTCTTCCTCCGGACTTGCTCTGCACCTCCCGCTTGCTGTCTTGTGTTCGAAAGAGGAGGGAGGGGGAAAATAGATGGCAATAAGAATTGTGTTCAGCTATTTTATTTGTCATAATCATTTCTAATCTAAATGTGGAGAAACTGTATTACATAGCCTAATCAGTCACATATATTGTACTGCGTTTTCAGCTTAGTGAAAAGTAAAAGCCATCTAGAAGGCAGAAATATGTTCAATGAGCATCTCGGAGGCTGCGCACCTTTGTGAATGGATAGACCAGCCCTGGTGTCGTAGCTTCCGTGGTTTATGCAAGCCAATCCCGCAGGGTAGGGATGCGTCCCTGGGACACGAATGGTGGAAGGAATGACTGGTCTATGGAGTAAGGACTTGCTCCAAGCCTCGACGGAGGAGGTGGGCAGCCTTCGGTCCTTGCTGCAGGCAGGGGGTGGTGGTACGGTCCCCCATGGGGTGCCCCACAACCAGGGGAGTTTCCTCAGGCAGCGAGTGTGTCTCGGACAAGGGCATTTGATCTGGGCAGATCGCAATGTGTGTGTGTGGCCTGAGAAGCTGCTCTTCCCTTCCCCCGTGAGCCCCGCAGCAGCTCGGGGTGCAGCAGCATCGGTGGGATCATTCCATCCTCAGAGCAGGGCTGAGGAAATCGGGGCAGCAGGTTTTCCACTCGTGCCCTTGAGTCTCTGCACGCTTGTCATACTGTAATACAGATTGTTGTCTCTCTTCCCACCCCAGGAGGGCTGGGTGCCCTCAGTGAGGGGATTTGCGTGCCCAAGGAGTGTGCCGGGGTGATGTGAGCGGCCTGATGCGCCGCAGGACTCTCCTGCGGGAAGTCCCTGAGCTGGCGAAAGGGAGGGACGCTCTTCAGGAAGCTGGAATCCCTCCAGCGTCTCTGATTGTATCGTGTTTATTCCCTCCGTGTTTGCCAAAAGCACCCTTATTTATTTCATCAGCTAAATGCTGAAAACCAGATGCCCGACTTCCATCAAGGCATTTAATGATGATGATCATTGCTTCCTCTAATGCAGCGTCTTTGAGTGAGGGACGATGCCAAAGCAGCGCGCAGCTGTTGACCAATGGGTGCCTGTCTGTTTTCTCCAGTATTTTAGGGTACTTATCTATTTTTGCGCTAGGGCTCCTTTTTTTGTTTTTTCTGCTGAGTTGCAGGAAGTTCTGAGGTGGAACGCGGCAGCTGTTTAATAGCGCACAGGAGCCTGGTGAGGCAGATGAGCTCGGGGAGCGAGGAGAACCTCCTGCTCCTCTGTAGCGCTTCAGAGCGCCTCGTGCGTGCTAAAAACGTGGTCCCTGCATCTTCTCAGAAGCAAGAAAAGGATACTGCTGCTCTTTCCCAGCTAAGCTACGAGTAAATAACACGGATGAGGCTGCAAGAGGAGTTTTTGGCAGAGCCAGGAGGAAAGATGTTTGCATTAGAGGTTTGTTTATGGTGCGGAGCTTTTCCTCTTCTTGAAATGGAAGTACCCAGCCGAGCTTGAGAGGATGCTAGGTAGGGCACGGGCGTTGGGCACGCGGGGGTAACCTGGTGCAGGAAAGCTGCTCACACCTTGTATTTATGCAGGCGTGTGCCTGAACGTTATCCTGAATTTCTCCATTGATTCAGAGTGTGGATCGAGAACTTGGCTTGAACAAGGCAAGTTGCTTCATTTTGTCTGGTGGCTTCGCCTGGCAGGTGGGAGCAGGGTCACGTCCTCGTGTCCCAAGGTGTTTCGGGATGAACGTGCTGTCGAGACAGGCAAAGGCACTTTAGCAGTGCTGTTCTGAAAGGTGTCGGGAGACCTTGAGGCTGTTAACATCCTATAGAAAACATATGTGATTGTTAGCTTTAACTGTGGCATCGCTTTCTGTCTGGGAAGTGCTGGGTAGCTTCTGGAGGTAGGTGTGTTAAGATCTTTTAAGAAACAATTAAGAATTTCAGTATTGCTTTGATATTTGTTGAACAAAATGTTGACACGACACACCAGGTTACTCAGATTTGTTTTAACTCGCAATTTAGACTTCAAAAAAAAAAAAGTATGAAATGAATTAGCAAATTATTTTGATGGCTTTGTTCATTTTTCCAGCAAGAAAGCTATCCACCTGGAAAACACTGACTGGCTGCAGGCAGGAGCAGAATTTATTTCCTGAGATAAATGGATCTGGGATAAAAGTCCTCTTTATTTTTTCATTTTAGCTGCAAAGGAGGATATGCTTCTGTTCTGCTCTTTGTGCTGGAGATCAAATAAGAAGGAACTTTGCATAGGTGTGCCAGTGCCTTTCAAGGAAAAGTTTCTTCCCCCACCCCAACCTTTTCCTCCCAGAAGTAGTACCTCGGACTTGAGATGAGAGCAGTATTTAACGTTCCTTTTACAATAATGCCGGCGCGACTCTGAATCCCAGCGCAGGCACTCTATTCTGTTTTCCCTTCCTTGTGCATGGTCTCTCTCTGATCTCTCTGCCTTGGCCTTGTTTTATTCTTTTTTTTTTTCTTTCTTACCCCATTTCTCTCGTGAAGATGGCTTTGTCGAAGAAGCATCGTTTCATTTTCCCGAAGGCCCTGAGAGGGCGGCTGGCAGATCTCATACGCAGGGTGTCAGCTACATTAAATGAACACACTCGGATCACTGTAAATCCCTATTTACACATAATAAACATGAGGATATAAAACATGGAGGAAATAATACATTATTGATTACAACAATGGCGTGTGATGTCCTTTGAAAGGCAGGTGGTGTGTGCCCATCCGTCAGCGCTCCTAATGCGGATCCTCTCACTCCTTGGAAATGCGAGGCAAGTCAGTCGCGTGCTGCCACGCTCCCCTGGCCCCATGGGGGGAGAGGACGGGCAGACCCCCACGAACGGTGAACGGTGGGTTACAGCCTGCTGTTGTTAGAAGATGTTTGGAGATCGAATAGCGAAGTGGGATGTTTCTCTGGGTGACCTGAAGCCCGACTGCTGGGCATGTTTGGGTTTTTGTTAAGCAAGCAAATGCTCAAGAGAAATCTTCCTACATGTGGAGCCAGAGCATTCGGATCTCGTCGGCTTTCCCTCTAGGAGCAGGTGGATCTCTCCCACTGTGTTTAGGCTGCACCAAAAGGAGCATTTTGCCTGCAGGATCCCCTGGCCACACCTATCTGTGAGCAATACTAAAGCGTGGTGCAACATTTGGGGCGTGCAAAGTCAGCGAGCTATTTTGTGAGTGCGTGTGCAGAGAAGAGGTTCTGTAGTGATTGAGAAGGATGGCGTACAAGCCCTAACAATACTCTTCTGGCTGTGAGTAGTACGCACTCCAAAACGAAGTGTGTGGTGGGTTTTTTTGCTTGGGTTTTTTTTTTGGTGGTTTAAAAAATGGTGATCTCAAATGCCTGCCATCTGAGGTGCCTTATCGGCAGCGCTGGCCTGGTACTCGTGTTGCAGTGATGAAGAACGACATTTTGATGGTTGCTGAACTTGTAGCTGATGATTTCTCTTTCTCAACAGCGAGCACCATCCCTCATCTCCCATGTGATATGTGAATTCATTCCCTTGTTCTATCTCCGGCTGAGGTTGCAGGAAGGTGAGGTCCTTGAGGCTTGACAGGCGCTTGAAATAGGTTTCGTTTGGTTTAAATGAGTTGAGAGTTCAAACCCAGACAGGTAATAGAGCGATACCTCTCCTGTTGTTCCCTTTTAGGGGACTGCAGACCCTGCTGCTCCTCATAGTGTTGGCTCAGGGGCCAGCTGCCTGGGTCATAAGAATCTCACGGTACAGCCGTGCTAACAGAAAGAGCATCTTTGTGAAAACTGGATAACTTGAATCAGCACCTGGGGGAAGTTCCCCCCCAAGCCGCTCCTGACCTCGGATCTGAGCTGTTTGCTCACTCATGTGAACTCTGCAGTGAAAACATATTAAAGTTCCCTTTTCCTGCGGCTTTTTTCCTCCAGGTATTTAATCTTAGTTTACAGATGAAATGTGCAGTGGAGAAAAAGATGCTAATCACACAGTTGCTGCACTCTGCTCCAGCCACTGAAAAATTTATTACCATCTGTCCTGGGTTGGACAGGGCTGTGAGCATCAAGACGTTAACATCTTTGAAGCAGCGGCAGATAAACTCGGCGTTGCAACAGGGCACGGCATCGAGCCCGCAGAGGCCGTGCGAGGAGCTTGCAGGGGTGTGGTACGGGAGAGGTGCGCCTTGTAGTCTTCCCTTTGCTAAGGTCAGAGGCAAGAGAAGCCCACGTTGTGCTGAAAACTTCCCTCACTTGGCTGTAAGTGTCATCTCGGCAACTTTCTGGTGGTTTATGGTGGGGAGAGTTTTCTCTTCTTGTCGACCGTTTAACTAGTCAGCTCTTCCCACTTTTTTTGGCCAGATATCGAGATGGCCATTGTTCTTCCAGTGTCCTGGATATGTCATTACGTATATCCCTAATGGGTCCCTTCCCTTGCTGTAAGCCACGTGGCTTTATATGGTTGAGTTCTGCCAGGCTTTTATGAAACCAGAGCAGAAGGCGAGGTCAGAAATCGGACCAGAGATGGGATTTCTCAAGCTCCCAAAGAAAGGTGTTTGGCTGCGCGGCTTTCTGAGCATGTCGTAATATCAAACTGTCTTGGAAGCCAAGTGTTTTGATTTTTGGCCTCTCTCTGCCCTCAGCGTATTATTGAACTTGCAGTTCAGAAATACTCAAACTACAGCTCCCGTGATGCATCTTAAATATATGATTTGCGCTTGGCTTTTTGCAAGAGCTGTGTTTCTCCCCGGCTAGCTCTTCCTGGAACAGTACTTTCCCTCCAGCACCAGCAAGACCAGCTGAATCTCGGAGCACGCAACGGCTTCATAAAGTACCTCTCCTGTGGCTCTGTTTGCGTATGTTTCTTCTTTTTTAAAAGAACTTAAAATTATTTTTGTAATACCTCGCACCTTGGAAACCCCAAAATTGCTGAGCAAGGAAATAACTGTCAGTGGTGCAAGGAGTACTTGTGTCTCTCCTGCAGCAATTAGCAAACCTAAATGCTGGCTTGGCTGTCTTTCCAATTAAGCTCTGGCAAGCTGGAATACGTGATGAGATAATGAAGCAGAGAGTTTTGGAGCTACTCTGCTTGCTATTTCGAGGATATGGGAGCTTTAGGCTGTCTGGCTGAAACTAAGCCATTGAAAGTAATGGGCTGGACAATCTCACCCCATTACTCTTAATGGGATTGAGAGAGCGCGCGCTCGGGAGCAGCGCGCTGACACTGGGGGAAGCAGGGGAGCTCTTTTCACATATCATTCAAGTTATGGCCGACGCTGGGAAAATGTCCCCCTGGCAGTGGAAGCCAAGCTGCTTGCGATAAGTTATAGGGTTTGGCAGCGGATACGAGGAGCAGTAGCAGGGAAGGTGCATAAAGGCGTACGTGGGCATGGGCTGTGAGCTGGGGCTTAATTTGGTCAAGGCACATCACGAGGAGGGGAACTGCGGTACGAGAGGCCTGCTGCTCGCGCGCTGGGCTGCGTAAAGGCGCGAGCAGGGGGCTAAGTCATTCCCTTATGGCGATGTTCCCTGGTTTACCTTCCTACCTCTTGCCTGCGGTAACTGCATCTGTAGGGGTGGAGGAAGTACTTAACGCTGTGAGAACTACTAGCCTTTCCTGCCGAAGCCGGCGAGCGCCGCTAGCAAAGTGTTTGGAGCATGAAGATCCAGCCAGCGGGACCAGTTGCAGATACTGTGAGTTTTCAGGTCAATCGGGAAACCGATGATGCTCTAAAAGGGGAGCGCGGGGATGGTCATGAGACAAAGTAAATGTTGCAGGCTTAAAGATTTAGGCTGAATCTGCAACCTGCGGCTGGTGGTGTGGATGCGCAGTGTCTTCTCTGGACCCGGGCAGGGTGACCGGTGCTGGGGCACACAGAGGTAGCGCAGCCTGCAGCTGCTGTTGTAGCAGGATGCCTGCGTGGCCTAGCAAAGTCCGGGTGATGGGTTTGTTTCTCGTGGTGGGACCAAATCTGCTGCCGCCAGGATGTTGAAGGAACGTGGCCCAGACAGGGCAGCAATCAGCCTCCCGCAGCTTGAAATTTCCCCACTCGCTTTCCTTTCTCCCGCGGCTGAGCGTGGCCAAAGCCCTCCCTGCCAGTGCACTGTAAGGCTTCAATGCCTCAATCAAAGCAGCCTTCCTGCCGAAAGGGCCGGAAAGGTAACGATGAGATAATCCCTTAAATCTTGTGGCTTTCTCCCCTTTCCTGTAATTGGCGCCTTGTTCGTTGGCAGACCTGTTTTCCTGCTGCCCCTTCCATCTTAGCACCGTGCGCTCTTTGAGCAAGATTTAACGGAAGGGAAAGAGCAGGGACTGCAGCAAGTGCACCTCCAGCTGGGATTAACCTCAAAGTGCTGCTCCCTTGGCCAAGCTGCTCATCCGTGGTGGTTTGGTAACACCACCGTAAGCGAGATTCCCCAAGATATTTAGGTGCCTCAGCTCCCCATCAAATTGCTGGGAGGTTTAAATAGCAAAGGAAGAAATGAGGGTTCACCTGTGGATGAGGGTCTGACCCAAGGCGACTTGTTCACATCACTGGTCTCCTTCAGGTTGGGACTGGTGGGTGGCCCAAGAGGAGATGGCGTAGCATGGACTGGTGCTGCACGGCAGGTCTCCTACCCCCCTCTCGCCTCGCGGGCGGGAAGGCGGCTTGAGGAGCGTTCTGCAATTGCTGAGAGTTGGCAAGGAGGGGAAAAATAAAATAGAAGCTGAAGATCAGAAATTTTAAAAAAGCCTCGGATGCGCAAGAATTGCAGCCGTGCTGTGAGGTAACCGGCAAATACAATTTAATTATAAGATACACAGAAGTAATGGCGTTTGCGAGGCTGGAGCATGATTTCCCGGTAATAGAAGGACCGCAGGGTTCCTTGCCTCTGACTGTCGTGTTGTCTTCAAACGAGAGCACGACTGTGCTTCAGTGCTTTCCCTGCCGGCAGAGGGGATTAAAGGGCCGCAGCTCCTTGGTCGTGGAGGAGCCAGGGCAGTTGTCAAGGGTGTCCAGCGTGCGAAGGACTTGGAGCAGTTGGGCAACGGGCCTCGTAGGACTTGAGGCAGGAGGAGCTGATGGTTTGGGGCAGATGGGCTTGAAGGCAGTGACGGTGATTTCGTGGGTCGGGCAGAGGATAGCTGTGCTCGCTGGGCGCTTCCAAGAGCTGACGTGGCTTGTGCCTTCCTGCGCTGGGCTCTGCCTTCCTAGGCTTGTGAAATGGATGGCTTAACCAGAAACGCTTTCCAGGCGGGAGGCGTGAGAAGCTGTTGCTGTTGATCCAGAGCGCTACAATAGGTGTGACCTTTACAGTGCTGTGGGTTTATTTTTATTATTTTTTTCCTCTCATGTGTCTGCAATCTGTCAGAGCAGCGTGAGGACTTCCAGGGCTCATTGCAAAGTGTTTCCGTTGCCGTATTCTCCTCGTGGGTGAGCCGAGGTGTTACGGGGCAGTCTGGGTGGGGTGCGAGGCTGGTACACCGCCTGCTTCATGCAGATCTCTAGACCTGTGTGGAAACGTGGCTCTCTGTGCCAGGGGAGCACAAACTGTGTTATTTATTCCAACACGAGATGCTCCCACCAGGCTTCAGGAGAATGTCGTGCTGTGTGTGTGGCTAATGTTGCTTGGATTGTGATGGGACGTGCAGGGGTCCTGCAGCAGGAGTGAGGAACAGTGCAGTGGCTTTCCACAAAATGAGAAACCAGAGTGTTTGGTGATGAAATTGGGTCTTGAGAGAAAACACTGTGTTCTTAAGGAATCAAAATATCTGGATCTTGTATGTTTCCCTGTCAGTTTTGTTCTGAGCTTTTTCATTCTGATTTTAGACCATCGTAGAGACTAACAATCCCTCCCGTTGAACGCCCTCCTGGTACGTAGGAGCACACCTTGATGCCAGTGCAATCGCTGGAGATGGAGCAGGATGCCTCGCCCCACCTTAGACTGGCCTGATCCATCTTCCAAACGTCCCTCCCCTTGCAGCCCCCTGATTCCCTCGGATGCCGCACAAAGCACGGACTCCGTGTGCTGCGGCTTTCCCAGTCTCTGGGGCATGTGCTCACCTGGGCATTTTGGTTCCCTGGAGAGCTGCTTTCATCGAGTGCAACGGGAGAAGCGCTGCAGAAAGGCGTGATGGGTTTCATCCGTGTCCTCCACCCTTGCCTTTGTGGTGGGGCAGCATTATTTTCCTGCTGTATGGAGTTAAATACACAGCTCCTGGGTTTTGGTGGGGTAGAAGAGGAAGGTGGCTGGAGGAACAAGTAATGCGGCGTCGGTGCCACCGCAGACCTCGTCAGGCAGCTCCCCAAGTGCCTGCAAGTTCAGGTCGGAGCTGCCAAGCAGAGCATGGGGGCAGGTGACAGACAGCCCAGGGCCATCCGAGCCCTCGGCTTGTGAGGGGAAATGCCTGGGGGAGGCAGAGCGGGCAGACGGGGCGAGGGACATGGCTCACACTGCCTGGTGGCCTCTCCTGCCCTCGCTGCTCAAGCCCCAGAGATGTGAGGAGCTCCGTAGAGTGCGTGTAGGCTGCCTCGGCTGGTGCAACGCAACCGCTGGAGTGTGACCAAGACAGATGTGCCCATCACCTGGCTGTGCTCCGATGGCCCCGGCCGCCCCGCCGACTCCTCGGAGACGGCAAACGTGGTCTCAGCGGTACGTGTCTCCTCCTGGGGGAGCGATGGGGATGGTGACGTGTCGTGGTTAGGGGGCTGACCTGGGGAAGCATCAAGCAGAGACCGGGGGATGCGTGGGGAGGTACTCGCATACTGCTTCAGCTTCTCTCGAAGCCTTGTTCCTGACCTTCCAGCAGCGGGCTGCTGCCTTGGAACAGGAGATGTATTTTGTGGCTTGAATGGAGCGGGAGGTACAATGGGCTGCAGTCAAAAGCAGATTAAATCCCCAGGAAGCCCTTGAAGTGCAGGTCAAATCACCAGCGAGGTGAATCGGCCGCAGCCCCACCGAACAATGCGGACCTCTTCCCAGGGAGGGCCCGAGCTCCGGGGCTGTAGCAAGCCGAGGAGCTTCAGAGGGTCCGAGCTAAGCGAGATGAAAGTGGCAACAGGATAGCAGCTCTTGCAAAATACTGCAGAAATCATATAAATTGGGGAGAAACACTTGAGCTACGCCGGTGTGCTGTGAGATTGTCAAATGAGACATGGACCCCGTGGGGGCGGAGAGGGCCCGGAGGCGTTGCTGGGGGCAGCTGGCTGCACGTCTCTCCTTGGAGCCTTCAGAAGTAGGGTGAGGAGGGAGCAAGCGGTAACCTGAAGTTGCAGGTGACGGTTTCTTGCCAATACTGCCCGATGTGGGCAGCCCCGCCAGCCTTTTCCAACGCCCGTGGGTGGTTTTAGCAAGATTCCACAGAAGTCTCCGGCTGCATTGGTTACCTGACCAGCGGAGCTCTCATCAGTGCAAACAGGAGTTGATCTGTTGCTGCTAGCGGTGAAGAAAACAGACTATGTTTCTGCATAACCTTTTATTTGGTTTTCTTTTGAATAAAACAAATGCTGTGTGGAAGTTATGACTTCTGCAACAGGAAATACAGGAAAAATACTTAAGCCTGCGTGCGGGGTGTAGTTAAACTGTGGAACTTGCTGCTACAAGACGGAAGGCATTTCAGATGGTTTGACGAGTGTCAGTGTGTACCTGTGTGTACGCAGGTATGAAAGCTGTTTATGCAAGAAGATTCAAGTACTGAAGGCTGCCTTACTCTGGGGTAAATTGTTTTTTCCTGCAGCAGCTCCTTCAGGCTTCTTGACTTTGGGGGGGGGGGGGGATCCTAAGAATGACTGGATTTGAGGTTTGTGAGGAGTCGTCTTCGCTTGCTGGATGCTCCCCAAATAGGATATGTTTGAGAGGCTCAGAAAAGGAGTGCCAGCCGTGGAGGGCTGGGAGGAGCGGGGAATACGGGCAGGTTCAGCGTACTGAACTTTAGGGACCAAAGGCTCTGTGTTGCCGCTAGAGAAAAAAGCTCTTCAAAACACTTCAGCGCTGAGTTACAACTTGGAGGTGCCTTTTTTTCCCTTCATTAGCTGGGGAACACAGGGAAATAATTCTCTTTGCTCAGCAGCGTGAATCCCTCATCCTCCTTTCCCCTTCTGCCAGTTGTTTCCTGCTAAGAAGCAACTTTTAATTGTCTGGCACCGGGACAGAGCTCGTTCGCGGGGAGAGCTGCGAACTGCGTGGCTTCTCTAGTCTTCCCCTTGCAGCTTTTGGTGCTGACGTCTCTCAAGGCAGCCTGGATAGCTGGGTGCCAGTGTACCACGATGTTTCGAGGCACGTGCCTGTCCAAAGCTGTTTGTCCCAGAGAATCTCCTCCTGGGTCACGGATGGCTCTGGTTTTTCACTGGGCTGAAACAGGCTCAGTGAAAATAAGCATATTCAAGTTTTCCTGTCGTTTTCCACTATGTTTGGGGTTTTTTTTTTTTTAACCCAAAAGAATGTTTGGTAGAAGTTTTAAGGGCCCTCAAGACCTTCACCTTTCAACACCAGAAATTCCTCCTGGCGAAAGCAGCACTGGGGCTGCCTTGCTTTGGTGATGCTGTTTCCGAGCTGCAGGTATGTGCCTCTCCAGCGTTGTTTCGGGCAAATTTAGGCCTTAACAGAGGTACTTCGCAAGCTTTCAGTTTTGGGGAATTTTCCTTTGCCGTGCAAACCTGAACCATCCTCCCCCAAGGTGATCTTCACCCCTGTGCAGTGGCAGGAGAGGAGACTTTGCTGCTCCAAAGTGTTTGACCTGAACAGGGGCCTGGTTTCTGCAAGCTCTGCTGTACCTGCCTTCCCTCTTTCATAGGGACAGGACTTCCAGGTCCGCGGACCGTCGGAGGACAGCCCTTCCGCGCAGTTGTGTTTTGCATCTTGGAGCAATGAGCTGGCAAACACCTCTGCTCCATCTGTTTTCCTTCACTGATGGATTCTTTAAAGTCAGATTGTGGTCCCACAGGGACACACTCAACTAATCCTCTGCTTTTAAGATTTTATTTGTGCAATAAATGGATGACAAGGTGGTTTGCAAGTACATAACACAATAAATGGGTTTATAAATGCAACTTTTCTGCAGAGCACTATAGAATAAAATACAATATCGCTACAGCATTTAACACTGATCTCTGGTTCATTCATATTTCAAACAGTAATGTGCCCATTTTCTCATCTGGGAAGCCTCTTAGGTTTTTTAATACATTTTTATAAATTAACCGGGCACAGATTTAATAATAACTTGCATTTGTATAGCTTTTTTTCATCTCTGAGGCTCTCGGATTGCTCTGCAGACTTAACGATGTAATATAGAAATTACGTGCCGAAGGATCCATTTGCTCTCTGCCGAAATGCAGCGGTAGTTTGGATTGCTCGGCAGCGCTCGTGGATGCAGACGACGTCGAGGGAGAGAGCTCGAATCCAGCGCTGGTGGCAGAAGGAGAACTTGGAGGGGAAGGATGCAGCTTACTGCACGGATGCTCGGAGTAAAGGCCTCTGAAGAAGAGGTCACAGGGATGTTTAGGAAATCTGCATGAGGAAAAGCAAGATGGTTACTGAGCCTGGAAACCAGGATGCTGAAAAAGAAAATGTTCCTTCACACATTTCTTACTTTTGGGGTGCACCATCTCTAGACGCGGTGAGGCCGAGAACGTGGAAAGGCTTGGGAGACTGGGCTTTTCTGTCCGTGATGTGCTGCTTCAGCAAGATACCCAACGGCAGGCGACTTTATCCTTCAGGGCAGGAAACTTCTAAGCGGGAGTATAAAGCTTCTCAACCAAAGCGTTTAAGTGACCCAGAACTCTCGGAGTTGGCATGGGTTCTTCTCCTATCACCCTTGCTGGCCAACTTAGAAACAAAGAGGAAGGTATTGAGCTTCTTCCTCGGAGACTTTCACGCTCTTTCAAGAGCTTCCACCCAAGTTCTTTGCTTCCGAGATCCCCAGGTGAGGTGGGGCTTTCCCAGCCCTCTGTCTTTCCCAGCCGCCGTGTTTTGGTGTCGCTGACGCTGGATCTCTGCTGTGGAGGCTGCCCATTCCCCATCCTGGAGAGAAAAAGTTTAGAATGAAGCTCATGCGTGTAACACGCAATTGGAAAAATATTTACAGATAGCAAATTGCTGTCTCTGTGGAAGGAAAACATGAGAAAATGGAAACGTGATATTTATGTTAATACAAAGTTTTAAAAATTAAATTTAAGAGACCAGCTGTTTCTGCTTCTCTTATAAGAGCTTAATTGGTATATAATAGCATAGTTAATTAAATACAAATCAATAGTTTAAAACAGCTAATTGATATTTAATATGTATGGGAAAATATAACTTAGTTGTAATATAATTAACTCAATATTAAATAAGCAATGGAATTGCAATTATGCCTTTACAGCGATTATAAAGTTTATCGTTCTTTAATAAACTTGCAATTAGACAGGAGGAGATGAAAAATTATTAAACAGGTATTATTGGGCTGTTAAACATTTATTATCATTCCTGGTGGAATACAGCTACACAATAGTACACGTTATGCTTGTGTTAATAAACCTTTATTACTGCTTTGCAGCTTTAGCCTGTACTGCACCAGTTGGTCAGAAACTTAGTTCCCTCTCCGAGTTGTGGGTGGAGGAATTGCCTTGAAATCGAGTAAGAAAGTCCCAAACCATGGGAGAAATGAGGGAAAAGCAGGAGGATTCTATAGTTTGGGCCAGCGCAGTGAGATCTTTCTTTCCAAACAAACTTTGTCTTCTCTGTTGCCCAGGCTGTGCGTAAAGATCCCTCTCTAGAGACCCGAACTCTTACTTCTTTTCGTTGGCTTTGGCTTCGTCGTCGCCGGCTGCCCCTAGTGCCGGCAACGTGTGGTTTCAGCTTGCGTGAGCTTTGTCCGATGAGAGGCTCTTCTGCAGGTTCTGAGGTGAATTGATGCAGATACTTGTGAGCGAGTCAAAAACATGGTTCTGCCGTGGATTTTCCAAACAAGACGCTGAAGCTCACACTTCTTCGGTGCCTGGGATGATAAACTTCCACTGCAACTAGTTTGGCTCTGCTGGGAAAAATCGCTTGCCATTGCAAGGAAGTGGATGGGATTTGTTTTGGGGGTGGGGGACACGCATGGGTTAAAATGTTCTGTTTTCAGTGGTATCTCAGCAGCCCCCCTAAAGCCCAAACATTTAAAATGCTGGGTATCTGCTTAACTACTTTAGCTTTAGGTAGCCACTAAAAGCCATGAAGTGGAGAGACATCCTTAGGCATCAGAGTCATCTTGAAGTGTTTTACCTTTTAAAGGCACTCTCAAGTATTTAAAGGTGCCTTTAGCTATAAAGATTTTTGCATGTTCTCACAAATTTATGGTATGAATTATTATAATGCAGTGCTCTTGTATAGCTCCTTTCATCATGGGATATCAAAGTGTTTTATAAGCATTAATTATAGCACCCCTCAGGGAGGCAAATGGAAGATAGACACCCATACCGGTGTGTGCCAATCCAGGCTCCAGACAGGTAATAACACGGATTTCATCTGGATCCAGCCCATGTGCCTCAGCCCTGACTATCCTTCCCTCCTGTGAGGGCTAAGTCGTGGCTGGGACCTCTTGGGTAGCGCAGCCGCTGCCTTGGGTGGTAGCCCCTTGCCACAGCCTCTTCCCGGTTCTGTTTAGCATCTTTATCGACGATCTGGATGAGGGGATCGAGGGCACCCTCAGTCAGTTTGCAGAGGACACCAGGCTGGGTGGGAGTGTTGATCTGCTGGAGGGCAGGAAGGTGCTACAGAGGGACCTGGACAGGCTGGAGCGATGGGCTGAGGCCAATGTATGAGGTTCAACAAGGCCAAGGGCCGGGTCCTGCCCTTGGGTCACACCAACCCCAGGCAGCGCTACAGGCTTGGGGGGAGCGGCTGGAAACTGCCCAGGGGGAAAGGACCTGGGGGGGTTGGTCCTTGAGCCAGCAGTGTGCCCAGGTGGCCAAGAAGGCCAACGGCATCCTGGCCTGTATCAGCCATAGTGTGGCCAGCAGGACCAGGGCAGGGATCGTCCCCCTGTGCTCGGCCCTGGCGAGGCCGCACCTCGAGTGCTGGGGTCAGTTCTGGGCCCCTCACTCCAAGACAGACACTGAGGGGCTGGAGCGTGTCCAGAGACGGGCAACGGAGCTGGGGAAGGGTCTGGAGCACAAGTGCTGTGAGGAGCGGCTGAGGGACCTGGGGGGGTTTGGCCTGGAGAAAAGGAGGCTGAGGGGAGACCTTCTCGCTCTCTGCAACTCCCTGAAAGGAGGTTGGAGCCAGGGGGGGTCGGTCTCTTCTCCCAAGGAACAGGCGACAGGACGAGAGGAAACGGCCTCAAGTTGCGCCAGGGGAGGTTTAGGTTGGATTATTGGGAACCATTTCTTCCCCGAAAGGGCTGTCAGGCCCTGGCACAGGCTGCCCAGGGCAGTGGGGGAGTCCCCATCCCTGGGGGGATTGAAAAGCCGTGTAGATGTGGCGCTTGGGGACATGGGTTAGTGGTGGCCTTGGCAGTGCTGGGGTAACGGTTGGACTCAATGGTCTTAAAGGTCTCTTCCAACCTAAACGATTCTGTGGTTCTAAAACACAGCCTCCTTCTCGGGGAGCACTGGAGACTGGAAGATGAGAGCTGGGCATCTGAGTGGTGAGATGTTCATCCCCAAGCAGGCTGCAGCTGTTGCTGCCTCCATCACTGCTCTCTCCTCTCTGCGTTGGTTCAGGCTCTCCTGTGGATGTTTGCGGATGGAGAGCGTGACAGCCCCATCGTGCCGGGTCTGCGTGCCCAGGAGGAACCCAGCCAGCATCCCCGAACAGGCCCACGTGTGCGTGCCGGGATGTACGATGCACGTCTGAATTAGTAAGATAGGAACGCTGGCTTGCTCAACTCCGCTGCGGGCTGCGCCACCTCGTGTGACGCTAATCTAATTGTGTTGTTTTAATTACGCTTTGATACCTTGGTGCTTGTTGAATGCTCAATAGGAATCGATGCAGTTTTGCTTTCCTATCAATAAAGACACAAGCGCCTCTTGCCTGCTTTGCCGGCTCTGCGCAAACGGCCCCAGAGGCTACCGGCAGGCTCGCAGCCATCTGGCCACGCGCACGCAGCGTGTCTGTTTTCAGAGGCGTCGTGCAACCCTTCTCCGAAACCCCACTCGAGGTTCAGCGAGGTCTTACCGATTCTAGTTATCCGACAGTGCTAAGGGAGGCAGCCTGTCCTGAACGTCCTTCAGCTAAAACCGGCAGGCCCGTGCAGCAAAGTGTACCAGAGGCATCTAATGCTCTGCAGGTCGACACCTTTCTCGGTGTGTTTGCGGTTGGCGCGTGCTCTGTGCAGATCGTGGTAGGTCACGTCGCCTCTGTGCTGTGGAGCAAGAGGGCTGGTTTCCACCTTTGCGTCGGAGATGGGAGAGGGTGTGTGCTTACCTCGTCCTGTTAATTAGGACTCTGATTCAAGAAACCGCCGAGGATGCGGATAGTTGGTTCTACGTCTGAGTGAGTCACCACCTTTTATGGCCGATGAGAGAGTTACAAGCACCCCCAAAGTCATCCCGGGTGGGTGAAGTGGGTGGCTTTCTGGAGATGCCTATTTCTCTCTCGGGCACTACCGTAGGTGGCAATGTGGGTTTAGGGGGGCAATTAAATTTCAGCTTGCTCCAAGCATCTCGAGACTTACTTTTGTCGGAGTGTGGACTTCAGTGGGCTTACACATGTGGTTTGTTTTGGAGAGGTGCTGATGTCCTCCCGGGAGGGAGCCTTAGGATCAGGAGCTGCTGATCCTTAGCCTCTTGCAAGGTGGAGCCCTGTTTAATGCTAGAGAAAGTGCTTTAACTAGTCTTGCTTGTACCCAGAGTGTCCTGGGGTTGAAAGAAGTCTGTTGTTTCTGGGTTTAGGCTCTGATTCTGCCTCATATGTGCGCAAGAGGAGGATGCTAACCCCTCTGCTGGGATGCCATGGCAGCCAGCGGTATTAGGGAGGGATACTGTGTATCTGGGTACATACCCCTATAAATCTGGGTGTCTTCCCTGCACATCACATCGCGCTGCGGTGAGCAACTTTCCTCTTCCTCTGGACGCAGTCCAGACCTGCGATTCAAACCCAAGTTGGCATCATGGCGCTAAAAGCCAAGGCTGCCAGGCAGCGCTCGCTCTGCTCTAAGCTGTCGCTGCGCTCCCAACCCTCCCTCTTCGCTGCCTTCCCCTCTTGCGTGCGGCACAACTTTGTGACAACCCCGAGCTCCCTCCTCGGCAGAGGGGGGCTCTAAAGAGACCACAGCCACATTAAGTAAACATCAAAGGGGCTTTGATCAGCAGGGCTCTGCAGAGCACAGAAGCCCCCGAGGAGCTCTGCAGGTCCACAGGCAGGCGGCATCGGGGACGTGGTACCTTAATTTTCTCCACTGTGACACAGGAGAATTTGTTTGAAGAACTAGAGCTTTTTGCTGCTCTGAGATGCGCACGGGGAGAGCACGCATGCACGCAGCCTACTTCTGGAAAAACCCGTGTTCAGATCTCTCTCTGTTTGTCACCGATAGTCAGAAAGCCCCATTAAGAAATCAAGGCATCAAAGGCATGCGCCTCCTCAGACTTGGGCACTTTGCTGCTTGTAGGGTCACTTGTTTGCTTCTAAAGAGCACGATGCCTCAAGCCAGACTTATCTTCCCTTCTGAGGGCCGTCTCCCGCTTTACTTTGCTGCCCGCTAAGGGAGAAAGGGATTAAAGTTGTATTGCTGCAACATGCTGAGGTGGAGGAAGATGCAACTTGTTCCCTCGCTTAGCGTAGAGGAGCGCGTAAGAAATGGGCAAGGGAGGGGATGGTGACCCTCCTGTCTCTAGATCTACGTGGCTAAGCGGAGCAGCGCAGCAGCAGCTGGAAGCCGTTGGTTTGGGACCCCCAGCAAAGCTCCGCTCTGTGAGGCTGACCAAAGACTTCAGTTACGCGCCTGCCTCGCTGGCGCTTCACCTGAACGGTGTAACCGGCAGGATTCGCTCCCCGCAGCATCCCCGTGCGCTTGCTCTTGTCCCCAGCCTGCTCTTCTAACGTCACTCTCTCTTCTCTTGCAGAACTGGGGCTCCCAGGAAGAGGATGCTGCCTAGTACTGGGGTTCATGTACAAGGAGAAGTACCGCAGGATGACTGAAGGTGAGCGGTTTCCCCACCTTCTCTTCTTCCTTCCTCTTCAGCAATCTCGTTGCAAGGGATGTGGATGCGCTACTGCTAGCGATGTGCCGAGGCTCTTGGTCACGCCAAGGAGACAATCCTGCTTCCCCTTTGATCTCCGAAACTTCTTAGTGGGCACGGATGTGGGAAGCCCCCTGCACGAAGCTGCAAGAGAAGAGCAGGAGCTTATTAGTTCCATATATCCAAAATCCACTGTTCTCTTTCCCGTGGAAAGGATTTGTCACACGGGAAGCTCTTCCAGCAATTGCTGCATCTGGTCTTTTTATTCTAGTTGGGTGGCAGTGCCTCACCGCGACACCTTCAAAGCCCCGCTTTTCAGTGCCGTTCCGTTGCTTGTCAAACCCCTGCGCTCTGGCAGAGGCCTCGCTGAAATGGCCCTATTTTACATTCTAGTCATCCCCCAAGTGCTTTATGAGCATTGATTAATCCACAGAAATATCATAAATAATTATGAAGCATAATAACTAAACAAAAACTATTTCCGCTCGGAAGAACTGGCATCCTTGCTTCTGGTAGCTTTGGTGCTTGGCGGCTTCTTCTGGGGCAGCACCATCGCTGAGTAATGCGGGGTCATTAAGGACTAAAGGTCCCAGAGCCCTGCAAGATGGGACGCGCATCTTGAGGGTGTGTTGGGGAGAGTTTGGCTGTTGTGAGGCTACTCTGGGGACTGCAAACTTGATCCAAACATGGATTTAATCCTTTTTGGGGGCTTTGATTGGGAATTATTTGGCCAAAGGGTGCGACCGCTTGCCCCACTGCGCCTCCTTTTGCTTGCGTGGGATGGCGTGTCGCCGGCAGTTAGCCATCGGGGTGTCTGCTCTTGCAGGAAGCCTTGTCTTCACGAGAGTGAAAGCTGCTTTAGCTTTCATGGGGCAGAACTCTCGTGGAAGCAAGTTTATGGCTCAGATATCAGTTAGAAGATCAAAGGTTCCTTCAGTTCCCCAGGAGCCCTGATACTGAGCTGATAACATGGGGAAAGTACTTCACAAGACTTCACCTCGTGCTTGTTAATTACTGCATACTTTTTAAACACTGATTAGAGTACGTTTTTAACGGGAAGGGGCTGCCCCTTGGGAGAATGGATGGCAGAGCCTCGTCCGAGTGCTGTGAGAAGGTGCAGTCTCTCTCTCGATACCTTCCTGTCCCTTAAGCCTCTTGGAGAGGCTGCCTGTGGCTGTGCTCAGACGGGCAGGAGCACCCCGGGGACGCTCGCAGGGTGTCTGAGAGCCGGCAGGACCACGGGCGCACACCTGGGCATCCTGCCGATCCTTTGGGATCATTCACAGAAGCTCCTGTCCCCCGGTGGATTCAAAGCCTGCGTCCGCCTACGAAGTGAGCCCCCTTTTCAGGCTGAACATGGCTTTGTGTGGCGAGAACAAAGAAATATGAAAGGCCAAAAGTAAAGCCTTTGTGTGGGAAAGGGAACAAAGCGTCCCTGCCTGGCGCCGTGCAGCCAGCGAGCTCCTGGCCCCCGCAGGCTGCAGGACCGTTAGGTTTAAAGGTACAATCTGCCAAAAACAAAGTCGGGGGATTTCCATGGCTACAAAGACCACCCAGGACTCGTGTTTTCGCTAGAGGCGGTTCTGGATGACAATTGCAGGCCTGCGGCCTCCCGGGGTTTTGGTGGATTTCAGAGCAGATCCACACGGTGTGGCGTGGGCTTAGCTCTGATGTGAGCCAAGGGGGGTTTCAGATGCCTGGTCATCTACAGAGGTGCCGCAAAGGTATTTCCTGCCCAGAGTACCCGAGCCAGACTCTTTGGGCCTGTTACCTTGCAGGGATAAGGAGAGAGACAGCTTCCCTTTCATATTTTTGCCAAGTGAGAGCTTTTCCTCTTTTTATTGCGTGATGGTGCTAATGAATAGCCCTATTAATAATTACAGGGTAGCTGAAGGAACTGAAAGCAGAGGTAGGCAGTGGGGCAATCGGATAATTATGAGGTGTGGGGGTCTCCATCGTAGTGGAAATGGGTAATTACAGGGATCATTAGAACCTTGCTGTCACTTAGCGGAGACATCTGCAGAATGTGCTTGTAGGTAGAGAAGCACAAGAGGACTTAGACGGAGGGTTTGTCAGCGTGGAGGAATCGCTTGTTGGTGGGACAGCGCTTCTCTTGGCTATCCCCGTGGAGAAGATCCAGGCTGGGCACTTGCAGACCAGTGTGGCAACCTCACCCAGCAGGGAAAAATAAACCTTGTGGCTTCCAGATGCTCTGTGGCCGTGCCCAGCGAGGGTCTTTGGTAGCGTTATGTTGTTTGTTTACCAGCTGGCGAGTGATGGATGTCCATTAACACAACGGATTGCAGATGTGGGCTCTTCTGGCTGAGCTGTCCTCCAGGGCGAGAAGCCAAAATAAGTGTCCGAGAACTTGCCTCTGTCAGTGTTGGTTAACACAGAGGAGGAACCGATATCACGCATATCGACCTGTGTCACGAAAAAACAGGTCTGGGTGAGGTGTTGGCGTCTCTCCCAGCTGTAAGGCAGCAGCGCAGCCTGGGCCGCTGGTGGCAACGCTGGTGATGCGCAAGGCAGAAACGACGCGGGTGCTGTCCCCTCAGCCGGCACTGCTGCGCCGCGTCGGGTGCGATGCCCGCTTGCTGTGTTGCCGCTGTGAAGCCCGCACCAGGAAAGGTGCTGGATGTGGGCACAATTCGAGGGCACGCATGGGCTGGGGAGCAGGAAGGTGCCGCTCCAGCGTGGCGGCTGTACGCTGATCCCTTTGCTGTGATTGACGATTGCCTTGTCTGCACGCTGGGATCGCTGTTTGGTGCGCGGCTGTGAGTTGTAGGGTGAAATTAAGCTGGTGACAGTTGTAGACAGAGGGGAGAGAGAGGTAGAGCTGTCTGTAATGACGGCCTTGCAATAAAGACGCTTTAGAGTTAATCCTCTGCCATCTGTCTTCATTCTGCTAATAACCCACTCAATCAGACGCTGCTGACTGTTTGTTAACATTTAGAAACAGATACATAATCGGGAGGAGCGTGCTGTTTGCTCAGAGGGGCTGGATTCCTCCTCGGGAGCAACTCCCCCCTGGCCACGGCGGCAGTTCCGTGGGAGCCACGGCTTGCGGATGTCCCGAGGCACGTGCCGTGCGACGGAGGCGATGCTGAGGCTGGCGGCGAGCTGAGTCACCCTGCTTTCCGCAGGGCTTGGCTGCCCTGCCTCAGGGTGATTTTGGAGTGGAAAGGTGGTAGCTATGAGGTGGGTCGTCGTAGTCCCCCAAGAACAAGGATCTCGAATTCACCTGAAAACTGGAGCTTGTTTTTTCTCTTCCCTCTTCCCCTTCAGTCGTCTTCCCCTCCCGAAGCTGGAGGTCTCCAGTGCAGGCAAGGGGTGTGCTGCAAAATCTCTCCCGCGCGCTCGGTGTCCCTGCCTGGCCACAGCTGCAGGTGCCAAGGTGGGCTTGCGCCGCCCTCCTCTGCGGTGCCCGGAGTGCAGGTATTCAGATGTTGATCCCGCTCCTGCTATTTTTCTTCTTCTCTCCTGCCTCTGACTTCTTGCCAGATCTAACTCGAGTCATTAGCAAGCGTCACTGCAGCAATTATGGCACTTTTTGGCTGCCATTCATAAAGCTACTAACGGGAACGATTAGGCGCTGAGAGGTGTCAGCCTTCCCCTTCACCACCTGTTCCCACCAGCCGTCGGCTGCTGGAAGGTGCCTACAGCCGTCTCCCCGCAGGCGAGCGGGGCAGGGCGGCTCGCTCCCCTCCTTTCACCTCGCTTTCTGGGCGCTTTGCTGGCTCTTGTGTCCTCCTGTGCCGCGGGCAGGTGGCTCCTCTGCAGGGTGGACCCAGTGCTCGGCGTTGTCACTGCGTGGAGGGGAAGAGTGGGCTTCGTCCTCGTGCCCAGGGTCGGGTGGGGAAGGCAGGTGTGGCTGGGAGAAGGGACAGGAGGAGGACTCGGTGCAGCATCCTCCTCCTAGACCACCTCGTGACTAATGATCTGTGCTCGAGGAAGGACAAACTCCCCCTCTTCAGCTCCCTGCTTGGCGTACAGCCCTGCTTTCTGCTTTGCTCGCATCCGCGCCGTCGGCTGGGGACAGGCACGAGGCTAAAATCTGTACGTTAATCGGCAGGCAGTCCCCGCAGTACCGGCCTCGGTAGATGCAAGCGCTGACTGGTGTGCCAGGAGAGGGGCTCATGCCAGAGTTATCTCTGGCAGCAGCTGCCCTCCATTTGCATCGCGGCTGGGAGCAGAACCCAGGCTCTGTAGTTTTCTGCGTTCAAGGTGTCTCCATTCACTGTGCAAAGCGCTGCGATACCAGCAGCCATTACCGCAGGGCTGCGGCTCCACATAGCAACGAGCGCTGCTCCGTGTTTAATTGGAGAGGGTGTTGCTTAGCAAATCACACTTGCTGGGTAATGACTGTAGAAATCTGCTCAGATAAGGACTGTCCGCATCCAAGGCAGGAGGTTTTTCTCTAAAGGCCACACTGGTCAGCATAAGGCAAACCTTGAGTTTGGGGAGTATGAAGGGTGAGGAATAAAAGTTTTGCGGTGTGAGCTGCAAATCTCACCCTGGCTCTTTTGTCTGGAAGGTTTGGGATCTTATTTAAAGGCGCAAAGCTCTGACGTCTCTTGTTGGGGGAAGGTGGAGGTCCCAAAAGGGCACCATCCATCTACCTCCAAGGTAGGAGACACCTCAGACGTGGGACGCAGGTCCTGACTGGAGGCAGTGACGCCGGTGGCCTGGCCTGAAGGAGAGCCACCAGCCCGCTCTTTGACGGCTCGTGCATCCCTGCAGCCCTCGCAGGGGCGACTCGGATCGGCCCCTGCCTGCCTGGCAGAACCAGGCAGCTGCCTGTTTCTGGCTTGTGTTGTCAGCCGTGGCTTTGCGCTCGTGAACTGCAGGCAGCGTAGCTCTGGATGGGGGGTTTTTTGTCTTCGGCTTCAGCGTATCTCTAGTCTGCAGATAGGTTTTGGTTCTGCAAGACGTGGGGAGAGAATTGTGTATGCATATGAAAGCTGTTTTTATGGCTTATAATTATCTCGTAGCCATCCTTAGAATAATTACAGCTCCTCCATTATTAATAATTGGAATTCCAGTCCTTATCATAGATCACAAAATGGAGACGAAGCTCAACCCTGGGTTTGCATAATGTACCTTGGTCTAAATTGAATAATTGGTAAAATGGTGAAAATCGTTAGTTTTCCCCCCATTCCTTGGTGCTGGAATTAGTGAGATATTAGTGCAATTAGCCAGTGCTTCCATTTGAGACTTCAATCATTTGGTTTGTAATTTAGAATAAATGTAAAAGCCCACTTGTGCTTCTGAACGGATTATTTGTCCTGTTTAAAAGTATCTAATGGGGTGGCTGTCATCTAAGCAAGATACATTTGACCCATTTCAATTTGTTTCCTTTTTAATCTGCTATCTGTTTTCCTGGATCTTTTTTTAATAAAAACATAAAGAAGAAGAGGGCGAGAGAGACCAAAGAGGGAGAGAATAGAAGCGTTATAGATCTGGAGTTTATCATAAGCCAAAGTAACTTGAAATCAAGGCTGTTAAACTGCAGAAAGCAATAAAAAAACCCACTATTTGGAGATCGTTTAAAGGGCCGAGTGACTTGTCAATGAAAGGTTGCTCTATTCGGCTGCTGCTTAATAGCTTCTCAAAGGGAATCTGCAGCTCTTGCAAGAACGAAGGCTGCGGGGGGTTTTGCAGCAGCTCTCTGCTGCGGGAGGGAGCGTTGAGGTTAGCAGGGCGCGGGGTGCTGCGGCAGCAGCGCCGGGATGGGCAAGGTCCAATACCGGGAAGGACAGAGAGCAGTGGAGGAAAGGAGATGGATTTAAATCCGAAACGGGGTTTAGGCTTTAAAACGCGTCCTAAATATTGAAGCCCTGGATATCCTGGGAGGCACAGAGGCTGGCTGCGTCGTTGTTCTTTGGGCTGTCGAGAGATCTGTGCCCAGTTCAGTCCCCCCCTGCTCCGGCCGTCCCGCTGTGCCCTCCCGCTGCTTCAGCGGAGAACGGAGGGACTCCGTGCCTTTCTCTCCCCAAGGCTGAACATCCTTTCTACGACAGCCTGATTCAAGGCTCCTGTCAGGCCCCGTCTTACTGCCTGGAGAGAAACCAGCTGGGACTCTGAGATGGAGTCCCTGCTGTTTTGGGGAAAAATGGCTTGTTCGGAGAAGCTGGCTGTGCCTCTGCTCCAAATGTCTCTCTGCTTGAACTTCTGCTGCCTGCTGTAGTTCAAAGCGGGTTCAGCAAATGCTTCCTGCCAGGAAAACGTCCTATTAGAGCGTGGCACTGAGATGCAGTGACGTATTCATGCCACCCATTAGCAGCCCAGCAAGGCAGTTGCTGCCTCAGAATTGCTTGGATTTATGGGGACACTTAATCTGGATCTTGCAAGTGACTTTTACATCTGCAGCAGCGCAGGCTGAGCATGAATCTTCCTCGGTCTCAAGGATAAATCGGAGCCAGCCCTTCTTATCCCTGTAAAAAGTGACCTTTCTCCTCTACCAAGAGCCTCTGCGCTGCTGGAGAAGCTCCAGCTTCACTCGGTTCTCTGGCCCGGCAGTGGAAGGGGTCTGTCCTTCGGGACCAGACCTGTAACACGTTGCTTGGCTTAGCTCAAGCAGCGTGGGCTCTGCTCAGCCCGCTTTTGCACGCAGAGGAGCTCAACAGCCCCTAAACAACTTGAGCATCTTCTTGAGCATCCCAGCATCTTCTTACACTTCGCCCTCTGAGGCTTGGGCAACCAGCAGGACCCGTTGGCATCAGTCTGCAGCCTGGGAACGGGATTCCCTGCCAAGCTTTGCCAACAGCTACAGGATCCCGGGCGCAAAATCTCCTGGGGCGCACTGTAGCGGTGGGTCCGTTAGTAGCTGGTCTGCCCAGCTCCCCACGGGATGCGGTGTGAACTTTGCGTCACTAACTCTGCTGTCGTCGCCGATAAAGGTGCTGTCTCCGCTGGGGCTTGGCAGCTCTGTGATAGGGAAGCTCGCCTTACCCCAAGCGTCCTCTCGTGTCTCCCCACGAAGACACAATCACAATTGATTAGGGAAGGTGTCTCCTGTGTAAGCTGCATTGAGCCTTTTGTTCTTTATCTGACAAAGGCATTTGAGAAGGAAGAGGCGAGTGGATGGAGCAAGCTCCGGAGAAGTTGTTAAAGATGCATTGTTATCAGCAGAGGTCTCATTGATATTTCTGTGATGCTTTGTGTGTCTGTTAGCTAAACAAGGCAGAGATGTAAGTGAAACCTGAGGAAAAACCAGCAAACAAGCTGTCTTTTTGCCTAGCGTCAAGGGGAGACTTTGCCTGGGTTGGGTCAGCTGGAAATCTGGGTAGAACGCAGGACCTCGCTGGAGAGGCATACGCTGCTGTGAGCCAAGTCCTCGCTGGTGAAACCCGCCACGCATGTTTACAGGGATGCTGCCGAGGGAAGGATCTCGTCTGCTCTGCACCACGCCGCTCGGGCCGGGTAGGAGCTGCCTCCCCGTCTCACTGCCGCGCTCTGCCCTTGGGAGACGCGGAGCAGAGCTTCCTCCTCGATGCTCCAGTCGTCGACAGCGGTTGCAGCGCAGCCGAGCAACTCTGCCGGTTAGAAATCGGATACAAGGCTTGCGAGTTTTATGGTAACGGTGGTGGTGTAGCAGTTAAGGGTCTAAGGGTATAATTTTATCTATTGATTTGAGTAGCGGTCCCTTGCGGAAAGCTGTTGCTGCGTGGTCTTAAATAAATGAATGCAGTACTTCCTCGCTCCCCGAGTACCGGCATAAGATAATTCAGGAGCTGCTTCTCATGCTGTTCAGCCTGCCGGTGTGTATGGGAGAACCTGGGATCACGTGGAATCTGTGTGCCGTCCCTTTGCAGGGGCCGGAGGGCCTGCTAAAGACACTTCAGGAATCTTAGGCGTTAATAGGCATGGATTGGTGTCTAGGGGGGATTCAGAATATCCTGCCTACTTGAATTCCACTGCCCTTGCACTCCCCTCTAGGTCCTTAGTGGCATTTGGAATGGGATGCGCACCTAAGGAGCACAGCAAGCTGTTGGGATAAAACTTGTCCTATAAGACGCGCCTGAAAAAGGGCAGAGATGAGGTTACGTACCCCACCCTACCCCGGCTGGCTGGCCGTCTTGCCGTGTTGCTGTCTCTGTTGGGTTAGAGCTGGTTTATTTTTAACCAGGAGGCGGGGGGAGCATGAATTAAACGAGATACAAGGCTTCTTTCTGAAGACAGCGGCGCTGGCTTTCTCCTCTCTGCGCTGCCTCCAGGCTACCCCCAGAGCTTACCTTCGAGCGGGTGTATCTGTGGGTAACTTTCCCCTCTCTGCAGAGCTGTGGCTGCAGCTCGGGGGTCTGTTATTTAGCTTTCTTCCCTCTGCGTGCGTGGGGACGCTGCCGGAGAGGTGGCTGGCGGGCAGTATTTCATTAGCCATACAGGTCACGCTGTTGACGTGGTGTCCACCAGACCAGAACGTGGACATGCAGCTCTGGCTGTGCTATCAAGTCAGGTTCTGATGATGCCATAAATCCTCCCGGCATGGACACGATAGCATGATTGTGTGGAAGCTTCCAGCTTCTCAAAGCATCTGGAAGCCATTGCTTCCAAGAAAACGATCCAGACTTTGATTCAGGAAGGGGGCAGGAGGGTGACGGTATATCTCTACCCAAGGCTGGAGGAAGGAAGAGCATCTCTTCTGCCATTTTTGGGGGGCGTCCTGGGGCACTGCAATGCAGCGCCGCTTTCTACGGAGCACTGCAGGCCTACCCACTGCTGCAAGGAAACACGGGGTTCGTTCCTGCCCGGCCTGGATCGCTAACCTCCCGCTCCTGGAGGCAGCCACGCACGCCTGCGTCCTGCGGGCATGGCCGGGGCTGGAGCCTCACGGACTGGAGCAATGAAGCAGTGCTAAGTTACCGTCGCTTAGAATATCAATTAAAACCACCGCAGCCTTGTAAGTCCCACCCCGAGACGCACGCTCTGTATTGATAAACAGCCAGGCTTGCCGTTAAAAGGGCTCTCAAGCCGGCAGAAGTAAATCTGTGCCATCGTGGGCAGAAACTTGCCGTGGCTAGAGCACTTCCAACTGAAGCCAGGCTGCGGAGTGCGAGCTGAGTAAGATTGTTGTGAAGATGAAACCCTTCTGGGGTTGCAGGCACAAGAGAGCCTGTGGCTTTGGTATGCTGCGAAAAGGCTTAAATAAATAGTTCTGAAGCTCCATTCCCCGCTGGTTTCCCTGTGTGTCATTAGGTCACATAACGTCATCTCTGCTCTGCGGTCCCAACCTGTGAGATGAAGCTCTTTTCTCACGGGAGCGGTGCGAGACAGCTGTATTTCACAGCTATAATGACAAATTGCGTGTTTCGGGCCAACAAAACGAACCCGTTCCCATTTCTCAGTGAAGTGGGACTTTGTTGGATGTGACTGAAAGATACTGCAAAACACCCGGCAAAGTATCTTGCTTTGTTTGGGCTGGCTTTTTTTTAAACCCTTCTAAAAATCCATCCTTATTGTAAGGAAATGGTGAAATACTGTTGTAAAGCCTCAAGCTGAATGCTGCAAGTCCTGTTCTTTTTCTCCCCAAGTTACTTGCTGTATCTGGCCAAACCCTGCCATCTGTATTCACTAAATAAAACTGAAGTCCATTAGCAGCCTTCAGGTTGAGGCTGATGAAGACGGAAGGAACAGGCATGGTCAAAAACCTGAAGGATAGGTAGGGAGCGTGCGTGAGTGAAATCCCCCCTGGCCAGGCAGCCGACGCGACGGTTATTTAGTACCCAGGGCTGCCGCTGTGCCCCTTCGCAAAGCAACGAACTCAAACCACAAACCTTAACAACTGCCTCCGGTGCGGCAGCAATCTCGGGGCCTCTATAGACGCATCCTCTTATGCCCAGTATTTGCTCCCATAGGTATTTACTCAGTCTATAAATGTATTAATGGGGCTAATCTTAAAACACATCCAGAGATATAACTTGAGATGGGTTTTTTTTTTCCCCCTTTAACAAAGATGAAGGTTTTATATAGACAGGGGAAAGAGAAGGGAAGTGAAATGTTCAGTGACTAATGATCCTCATCAATATTCATGAGAGACGGTATGCATTTCGAGATTTAAAATAAAGGAAGGAAGAAAGAGAAAGGAATTGACTTCTTTAGAAGCTAAATGAAATATTTAGGTTGACCTGGAGATAAGTATGCCAGGTCTTTTGTTGCCATCAGCTTAGACCAGCATTCCATTGCGGAGCTTTCGAAGAGAAGGAGAGGGAGCCGAGGTTTCTGGAGGTGGCTGGGAGGTACGAGGGTGGTGGCTCACGCGGCAGCCGAAGCCTTCGGCGGGGGGCGAAGCCCACGTTGTGCTGCGTCCCGTACAAACGGGGAGGGAAGCGATCCCTACCCCGGGACCTGCACCCGAAGCCCAGCGAAGCGGGGGTATGGAGCAGCAGCAGTCCTAGCGCGGTGGCTCGGAGGACGCGGTTGATGGAAGCAAGGGTGCTGTAGGACTAAGCTGGCTGGCAAGAACCGGCCCTTGCACAAACAGGTGGCTCTGGCTACAAATGTCTGTTGGTAGTGGGGGAGCTGATTTATTTTTGTGGAAAATATCCCTTCATCCATTGTACCGTTCCTACCTGAGCGTTTCCCTCCTTTCCTTCCCTTCTCGCTCCCTATTTCCCTCCCTGCCCCGTCCTTGCTACAGCAGAGAATCACCCCAAGTGTACCTAACTTGAAGGTGCAATTTTAACCCCCCCAAATACTTGAAAATAGATGGAGGAACCTTGATCCTTCTCCATTGCAGTCTTTTGTTAGGTGGGGTGGGGAGGAGATGGGAAGCCTCTGCAGAGGAAATACCTGAAGCGTGGTTTTGTCAGAATGATGTCGCTCTAGATGTGCAGCAGCGATAGTGGGGGACGGAAGGAACACCAGGACCTCAATAACCAGATGTGATTGCTGAAGGAGCGCCTCGGGCCTGGAAGAAAGGCTTCCCCCAGCCTTCTGCATGGCTCCTCATCTAAATCTTTCCTTTCTTCTTCTGCAAGTTGCCCTTGTCTCTCTCTGCTTCCAAGGCTGCTCCTTTTCATTTCCATGCCATCCCTTCCCTCCTCCGAGTGACAGCTGTCCCGCCCCCACCAAGGTCGTTTGCCCTTGAGACCATCTTTGATCTGTGCCCTGATAGAAGGGCCGAGTATTGACTTTGGCTTCGGCTTCATTAAGAGGCAGCCTCATTTGTCAACTTGTTTGTTTCGATAGCTGCTTGAGAGACGGCGCGGCCCGCAACCCCTCCTCGCCGAGCCGCGGCATTATTCCAGAATTAACTCCCCGTGCAAGGGTTTGCAGGCAAGGTCGCTGCAGGTGGCCCCGCGCAGTCCTCTCCTCATTAATCGATGTCACGGGGGTTTGAAGCAAGGTTAGATCCAGTCGGTTCGTGGACGGGAGTCTTCTGCCGAGGCTCTGGGTGCTGGGAGAAGCTGTGCACGGGTGTATTAATCTGCAGTGCTCCCAGCTGGCAGCGCAGGCTGTCGCACAGAGCTCCTGCCGGCTCGTAGGGAGCTCGGAGATGGGGTCTTGGAGGAGCTCTCGTGGTGAGATCCTTGCAGGAGGTTCTCTAGGGCTGGTTGCATAAGGATTGCAAGTAATGAAGATTAATTCCTCTTGTCAGTTGTCATCAGGTAACGCGTCTGCCAATAATAGCTTCTGGGTTTAATCCAGATGGTCAGAAGAGGTTAATCAAATGAGTTACCTAGGCTCTTTTCCCTCCCTGTTGGTCGGTGAATAATGCATTGACAGGCGTTTGCTTGTAGCGTTTGACCTCTCTCGGAATTACCTCCTTGTGCTGCACGTCCCCAGGGCGACTGTCCTGGAGAGCTTGTTGTGGCCGGGCTGGGACCTTGGTTGGTGGTAGGGTACAGAGATGGCCAAGTGACAGATGGACTCCATCTGCTGCTCCTCAGAGTATTTGGGTGGAAACAGTCTTTCCCCGAAGCCACGTGAAATGACTGAAGCTCTAGACATTGGCGTTCCTGGGGTGTTCGGGGATTTGGAGTGGGCTGGGAGGCAGACGGGTTCATGGCAACGCAGGAGGAATGTCCCTCCCTTCGCTCAGGTTCAGAGCAAAAGGAAGAAGCTGCGCTGCTGAGGACAGACGGCTGCAGCGCAGGGTGTTTCCAGACCTATCCGACCTTGTGCAGAAGCCGGTGAAGACAAAAAGCCGAACTTCCCTGAAAGGACGGGGTTTCCTGGAGCCCTTAAAGCCTCCCTGCCCGTGCAAAAGGGGCTAGTGATGCTGTTTCCTTACTCCTGAGAACACAGCGATGCGCGCTGAGCCTCGGACGGCCAGGCGGTGTGGAGGCATCAGCCCAGCCCTACGGTGCCCACATCAAGGGGAAGCAGCTCAAAAACCAGAGGTGCTGAGCTGGGTTGTGCTGCAGAGGTTAAAGAGGCCTTTGGCGCTGGCCATCCTGGGTACCGTCCCGCTCCTGACAGCGGGGAGGGAGCTTGGGGAAAGATGTTCCTGGCTTTTGCCACGGGCATTTTGCTTCAGCGGATCCCGAGGTAATAAGGCATCAGTAATTGCGCAGCTCCGCGCTGGCTGCGATGTGACTGGCACTGGGGCGTTGTGTGCGGCGCTGGTCCCTGCAGCCCAGGGAGCGCGGAGCAAAGCCGGGGAGAATACTAACTGTGGCGGCAGGAATGGCCCAGGGATTAGAGAGCAGGTTGTAAGAGGAGAGACTGGAGGAGGTAAATTTATATAGTCTGGAGGAGGCTCAAGGGGAGACATGACCAGAGTCTATAAATACACACAGCAGTAGAAACCAAGGGAGGAAATTATTCAGAAGAAGGGAGGACAAGGAGCAGCGCCTGAAGCAAAGGCAAGAGAAGTTTATGCTGGGCCTTGCATGGAAGGAAAACAGCCTTCAGCATGAGCTGTCTGGCCGAGACGGGGTACCACCGCTGCCGCGCCACCCTGCTGCTGCTCTCTACTCCCGACCCCTTCTGAAGCCTCACAAACCCTGGTTCTCGCTCTCCTACCCAGCTCGGCTTCGTTTTGCAGCAGCCCCACCTCGTTTCTTCCCTGCCAGCCGCTTCACACGGGCATCTCGCACCGAGCCGCCCCGGCATGCCATAGAAGGTTTAATAAAACAGATTGAGACACATTTGGGCGTACGGCTTGACAACTAGTTCCCCTCGGACAGGAACATTTGCCTTCGCTGGGTGACAATGCTTTGAGCCCGTAGCCTTAGGCGCTGTGGCTCATTGCTAGTCATCTCTCCGATGAATAATACACAGGCCTGAATATCTCTCTGCATACATCTTCCTTTCCTATAGGGTAATTTAATGTTATCTTTGGGCCTCCTGCTCCTGAGATGAAGAGATTACTTCAAACCTGCAGCCCACAACCACAGCCATTGGTTTCAAACGTCATTAAGTTTCATTATAACAAATAAACACTGCAATGACATTTATAAGTTACCAGAGAGCACAGAAACACAAATATGAAGCAGATAAACTGCATTTGATCCAAATAATTACTGCAGGCAATATCGAGCTTAGGCTGAGCTGGCAGCCGGGTGCCGAGTAATTTATAGGAGTCCGTAAGGCGCTGTGTTGCGCATTGCTTCTTAAAAATTATGGTGATGGTTATGTGTCTCTCTCTAAAGCCTTAAACAGGTTATGTTCCTGCCTCGCCGAAGGCAGGAAGCTTTTCCTCAAGTCAGAGACGGAGGTGGCACAGGCTAAATGTGCGGCTGTTACTAGTTTAGGGATTTTTCTATCCCATTCCTCGGGATTTTAGCCCGAGAAGGGACCTGCGTTTGAGGTTTGCTGTGCTTGAAGCTGCAAAAGATGCTTTTTTTTTTTTTTCCCTCCTTTCCCTTGGGAGTTTCTATCCCCAGCTGTGGACTCATAAGGTTTCAAGATGGGGGAATCCTCGGAGAGAGATTTCTGCTGTAAGGGAGCATAATACTATAATTAAGCTCCTTTCGTTTTGACTCCCAGCTTTACACTACCTGCTCGTAACCCTGGGCAAGGAATGCTCTACCAGCAAACTGGATGGAAAAGCATCGCCCCCAGCTCCCCCCCAAAAAACCCCGAATGACAAGGGGTTTGTCATTGTGTGGGTTGCGTGAACTCTCACAAAGCTTTGCCTCCCTGTCTGCTCCGGGGTGGCACATCATCTTCTGAGTGAGCCACGTGGAGCTTGTCACGGGATGGAAAGCTTCCTATGTCCTGCAGGCATGGAGGCTCAGCCCGGGAGGGGGTTCAGCAGCAGCTGGGTTTATTGATGAGCATCTCTCATTACCTGCTAATTAACTCAGCAGGCTGGGATGTGCTAATCTTCTCTTGGACTGGGGTTTTGCACAAGCAAGCCATTGACTCTGCAGTGGGGACCATTGAGAAGGAGCTAGTAACAAAATGAACGGCAAAGGCTTGTGTTTAAATACATTTGAGTCCCCTTCTGACGCCGTCCCTTCTCCGCCAGCAATAAAGCAGAGAAGTCCCCGGGTCTGCGAGCAGCGGTGAGGCACGGCCGCTTCTCCCAAGGGTGCGCGTGGGCTGATAAAGCAGTTGCAGAGCTATAAATATTGTCTGAATTCACGTTTCCTCTCATTTTTCATGGCTCTTGGCTTTATTGGGTAAATCCCAGTCAAAAAGCAGGAGCCAGTTGTTGCAGGCAATGATGCAGGTCACTGACCTCCTCCGGGATGGCTGAGCAATGGATAAATGCGCTTTTTAGGCATTTCCCTGGGTCTGTGGGTACCGCAGCAGCAGCGGTTTTCAGGGGAGGGGAGCTTTTATTAGATCTTCATGTATGGATAGAAAAGTACACGAGTTTTTAAGCGCCTTCCTTGGGTGCTGAGGATGGGCACGTGCGTGAAACGTTTCCTGCTCAACCGATGGTCTTCTCCTGTCTGTTCATCTTAGCATCTCTTACCTTCTGCTGTCTTTTCCCTGCCGCTTTTTTTTGTGTATTGCATATGCTTAACTTTAGGCTGTTCTTCAGAATAATTTGTTTTAACTCTAAATATGAATCTTGCATGTAAAAAAATGAAAGTGCACATATTTACAATCATTTCCGCTTGGAAAAATCCAAACAAACAATAATTACAGCAGAAACCTGCTAATTCTCATTCGGCTTCATCTTCAGACTTGATAATTCGTGCAACACAACCTGAAGCAATCTCATCCTGCTTCTCAGCTCGCCTAAAGAGCAGGGAGCTGGAGCGAGTCCTCAGCTTCGGCGACGTCTCGGTGCATCTGTAATATCACGTAGCTAATCTGGCCGGGAGCTCCCCCAGGAGCAACGCGGCCGATGCGTCATGCAGACAGCGGCCTCTCAACGTTCCAGGGTGATAGTAAGATCTGTTCTGGGTTTTCCTCCCTTGATACGCGTGGTTTGGTACCCCACCGAGGCGTTTCTCGTTCGGGGCAGGTATCTGTCGGAGGGCATCTTGTGCGGTGGCAATTCAAGCACCCGCAAAGCTGGAAACAAAGTCCCGTAGAGAGACTTGTTTAACCACTGCTCGCATGAATTCTGCAATCTATACGGTGGGCATAACGTCTCACCAACCTGTCGTGAGACTACTTAAACTCAATTATTTTGAGAAGGAGCAGAATCTTTCGGTAGTTTTAGCATTAAATATCTGCATTTTCTGTTCTGAAATGAATCTTGGGTTTGATTTCTCTCTGTGCCTCAAAGCGTGCGATAACAGATTTTGAAAAAGGAGGATGGAAGCGGAACATGGTGTGACCCAAAGCGAGCTCTTTGGTCTCATTTTCCGCCCTGTAGACTGCACAACTTCCAGTTGCTACTCTTCCTGGGAGCAGAGCCAGCCTTTGAAATCTCCGAATCATTTGTGAAATGGATTATTCATCCTTCGCGTTTTCCTACGGACGAGCGTCCTGTGTGCCCTCTAACTCAGAGATGAGCTGAGATTTATAGGACTGTATTTCAAAAGAGCAGCCCTGATGTGGGAACAGAGGGTGGGCTAAGGGGACGCACCTGGATTGAAAGCGTTCCGGGGCTGTGGGGGATCTCCCAAGAGGTTTCAGAAGGTCACAAGGGATAAAATCCTTAAGGATTTTATCTGGGAAACTTTGTGGGGGGCAGACTGCTGCCCACCACTTTGTTATTTTAGAAGGAAAAGTTCCTTTTCCTCCTTTGTGGCTTAAAGTGGGTGGTTTTAGGTCCCAGGAGCGTCTGTGCAAGACTCCAGCGGCTGAATGCTGTTTGTCAGCTACAAATAGCCTCCGGGAAGCGTCCGTAGTTGCCACGGAGCAAGCTGGCTTGGCTGGAGCTACCGAAGCGTCCCCTCTTCTTCCCTCGGCTCCCTCACGAGCCCGCCAGCCTGCGGCCGCTGTGGAGCCATGCCAGGACACCTACGCCTTGACAGAAGAGCAAGTGGTAATTTATTAATCCGCGACAGGTTCCCCAGGAGCGCTGATAACAAAATATTTCAGTCATTGGCAATTTTCAGCGGGAGCTGGGGTCTCCAGGCGGATCAATGTAGGAAATCTCTTCCCCGCTGCTCACGAGAGAGAAGCATCTCCTGTCTCCAGCGAGGGATGCTGCTCAGCGCCGTGCCTGGGGTTTCCAGTGCCTTTGAAGTAGCTTGTGGAGCTGTTGCCCTTGTTTCTAGCAAGAACAGGCATGGCCCCCGTACCCCACGCAGCCCTGGCAGGAGGCTCAGAGCTTGCAGCTCGCCTTGGCCCCGACCGCGGGGTAACTGCAGCAGCCCGGGCTTTGGGACGAGGCCGCGGGCCTTGCCCAGGGCGCGGGGAAGCGCACGCGCCTCTTCTGTCTGCCGTCAGCTTTGGTAACGCCACGAGCTTTGCCTCCTGCCGACCCGTCCGTTCCGCTGCTGCCCCCTGCGAAGCCTCGCCTGCTGCTCTGCCGCGGGAGCGAACCCTCACGCGCTGGCCCCGGCGGCAAAACACCGCCTCGTTCGGTCCGCTGCTTCTATCCCCAGCCCAGGAAAAGTCCTGTGTGCCCCAAAGCTCATCTGGTTATTTTTTTCCTGGCCCTGTCATCCTGTCTAATAGAAGATAACGCGGCTTCCTACGAGCTCGGCTTTATCTGGGCAGCAGGTCCACGCAGGTTGTTAAAGCGGAACGGCCGGGAGCCATCCGTTGAGTCTGAATATTCATTGCAATCCAGTCCGTAAGGTCACTCGAACGCTGCTTTTTGGGGACAGCTTATTTTTGATTCCGTGATGCAGTACATTAGTTTGTTTTCTATCAGTGCAGCTACCGAGAACAGGCATTTAATCTCACAAGAGGTAATTCTCGAAGCTGGTGCTGGGAGGCGGTTGCTAATAAATATCCCACGGTAAGTATACTCTTACACCTTTCCCAATTGGTAGCTAATAACAGAGCAGACGATGACATTTAAGCCCTTTCTGCATGGCTGATCAAACTCCTCACAGTGACTTTGAGAGCAGTGCTGGGATTTCGTGTGGGTATCAAAGCAAGTGGAATACTCGATAGTTCAGATCTCTTGCCTGTGTGACTAATAGACAAAAAGATTTCTAAAAGGTCTAATATCTTATTCAAAATCTCTGTCTCCTGTTTGAAGCTATTTAGCGGACACAGTGGGATGCTGATGTTTCTTCTCTAAGCAGCGTAAGGAAAATATGACATCACTGCGGGATGAGCTCGGGCGTGCGCGCAGGCCTGCTCGGAGCCGGCGCGTGGCTGGGAGGGAAAGGGATACCCAGAGGCCAAGTGGGACCTCGGCTCTGGCTGTTGGCGCTGCGTTTCTTGGCGTGGTCCCTGCACCCAGGATCATTTGGGCTTTGGTTTCACCTAAGCGCAGCCCGCTGCTTCCCCTCCGTCGCCGCGCAGCCGGCTGGAGTTGACGGGGGCTGCCAGGCTGTGCCGTTGGGATGCTTCAAGCGGAGAAGCGTCATCTCCCTCGGTGTCTGGGCGAGCAGAGGACGAGCTCAGCTCCCTGCTTTGCACCAGGAGTGGGGACGCATCCGATGCCAGGTCAGCGAGCAGCAGGCTGCCGCTTGCCTTTCCGTACAGCTGATTCATTCCTTGACTGAAGGGTGTTGTGCTTTTTCTCTTTCGAATTGAATAATTCAGCAGCATCAAGCGTACAGAAGCCACGTGAGCTGGACTTGCGTAGTCAAACTAAAAAAGGCCAAACTGACATTTTTGTTCAAACAGGTATTTTTTTCCCCCAAGGACACAAAATAAAATAATGGAAAGCGTATGCAAGGGACGAACTCGAGCCACCTTTCTTTTTTCTTCCATGAAGCTGGAAGGAAGCGCAAGACATGGCTCTGGCCTTCACCAGCAAGTGACCCTCCCTTGGGGATGCTGCTCCGTGTCGCCTTGCTCCGGGCAGCATCGCTGGTGCGATTCATCTGCTCGTGACTGGGGAGCCGCGGGTTTTTCGCTCCTCCGAAGGCGCGAGAAAAGCTCGCCTTTGTCCTTGTCTGGGGAAATCCTTGCTGTGCCCCTGGGGACGCTTGGCTGTCCCTTTCCTTTCTGCTCCACGGGCGCCGCGCTCAGCCGAAGCTCGCACGGTGCTGGTGGCATCTCTCACCGGGGAGGCAGCGGGAGGCAGGCAGGCTGGTAGCGAGAGGCTGCGCCGCCCGCACGGCTCTTCCCTGCGCTCCCCGTTTGCACGGCGCTTCCCCGTGACTGACAATTCCGGAGAGCTTTGTAAATAATGTAACGCTTTTGTCTGCTTGCTTTTCCTAGTCATCGAAAAATCAATGCGGGCGTGTGTTTCCAAGTGCGGTGGGCCTTACGCAGGGAGCTCGTTGTCCTTGGCTCGGAAAATAGAGGACCCCTTTGAGTGAGCGCTGCGAACCAGCCCGTTTGTCACGGGATCGATAGCAGAAGCTGCGCGGGGTGGTGCGGAGGCGAGCCCTCGTCTGTCGGGAAGGCGTGGGCACGCAGCCATCTCTACCCTCCCTTCCCAGTCCTCTCCCTGCTCAAGAGATGGCTCCGTCTCCAGGCGTCACGTAGCGAGGAACCAACCCTGAGCCGGGCTGAAATGCCGTGGCTTTACGTCAGGGCACGTGGTGGCGCGATCTGCTTGGCCTGAAGAGGATGGGCCCTTCTAGGCTTAGGTTACCATGCAGCAGCCCCCTCGTCATCCTCCTGCCGCGCGTCGTGCCGGCTCCGAGCCCAGGGAAGGATTAGCTCTCCGCGTTGAGGGACAAGGGAAACGTCCCACCGCTCTTAATCACTGGGCCTTTCATTTCCGAACAGCAATATTTTTACGAGGAGCTTCATAGTCCTCCTTCGTCGCGTCTATCCCCTCCTGGACAAAAAGGGCTAATTCTTTTCAGAACACAATGGAAATTCAAAGCTCCACTTACATAAAAGGAGCCCCAGTGTCTCCATTTCTAATGAGTCATTGTTCCCTCTCGAAGTCCCTTGCTTCTTCCTACAATACTCGCTTCTCGTGGGTAATGAAAATTTAACTATCTGCTGTTCCCGGTTGCCTCTTCTCTTCTTGCAGCAAGTTGTCTGCAGGCAGGCTGGGTTTTGCACAGGAGGCTGTAAGCTGAAATAATTCAGACAAGAACTCGTGCAAACAGATTCCAGTCCTCAGAGAGCCGGTCGCCGATTCAGGCTTGGGCGGTGGAAGGAGCCTCAAGGTCCTGCTGCGTCGCAGGTGCCCCGTGTGACCTTGGCAACGTCCTCGCGTAGGTGCCTCCCTCCGTTTTCTGGGTTGTAAAAGGGGATTTTTGGTCCTTCTCACCACGCGTGGGTGTTGGGACTTCTCTGAAAAGGCACGCTACGGCGCTGGCAGTGTGATTTCCCTTGGAAGTCACAAACATAGCGGAGTCTCAGCCTTTGTTTGAAAGAACAAGGCAACATTACAGAGAAACACTGAAAAACAGGAGCCACAGGTGCAAAATCCATTAAGGAAATATAAAGAGTTCTAAAGTGGTTCTCTCTTTTTTCCTCTTTTTTTTCTTAAGCTTTTATGACATGCTTGTGACTTCATAAGGATCCTGCCTGTGATTTTTGAAAGCAGGGTTAGTGTTATTGCCTGCTCGCTGTTCACGGTGCGTCCTTTATTCTCCCATTTTTGTTCCTGCCGTTTAGGATTTCAATAGCCGCCAGAAGTGCCCCCCGCTTTTGTTTTAGAGAGACTTCCCCCAGGAAGACAGGAGATCGCGGGGCCAGAAAACAGGTCACGCAGTCGTCTGGCAGCGTAAATAGCTCCTCAGGGAGCGGAGCAAAGCCAGCGAGCGGGAGAAGATGAGGCTCCGAGATCAAGAGCCTCTCGCGCCTTCTCTGACACCAAAGCCCCATCGACCTGCGGCTTGGAACCTGCCTTCAGCAGACAGGACTTTGCCATCGCGCTGGGACGTGGCCGAGAGCCATGGTTAGCATCTCATCTACGTACCCATTTGCCTTTTTTTAAAAAAAAATTCGGAGTCCTAATATTTGCTTCTGCTTGGCGCGGCTCCTCTCTGCTGGATGAAGAGCAGAGGATACATGGATGCTCTTGGTGTGGCAGAGTCGGTGCCGAGCGGCTCCCAGCGACGCTTGCAGGAAGCCAAGCATCAGTTGGGTTCTTTCTCTCTTTCTTTGCAAGCATGCCAAGCCGTTAAATGCTTGAAAAGAGGAAAAAAGGGGTGTGGAAGTAAAAGAGGACTACGCTTGGGTGGGGGGACGCTCGTACCCGTTGCTGTCGGCGGTTGCTGCCGTGGGGCAGAGGAACGCTGCCCGAAACCGGTGCCTCGGTGCGGCAGGCGGGCGCTGTAGGAGGCGAGAGGGAGGCGGTGGCTCGCTCCTGGCTGCTGCGGGTACCTCGCCCGGACTCTGGTTGGGCTCATGCGGTCTGAACTCCAGTCTCGGCAACGACTTGGATTTGGGAAGCCAGGTTATAGTTAAAAGTTGATTTTTTTGGCTGATACCCTCTTTGGTGGAAGGGGAAAGAGTGGGAAGCTATGGTTGAGCGACAGCATCTTGTGTGATCGTTGAAGTGCTTGTTTTGGTTTGTCCTTGGAGTCAAACCGCCCTGCTTTGAAACCAAAGCACCATTTTGTAATATCGTTGTAAACGTTCATGGGAAAAGCACCCAACTGACCTGTTTCAGCCCGTTTTCTTGTAGCTGAAACCGCTCAGCCTGCAGTTGTAAATCACCCTCTCCCAGTCTCCCTATTTTCAGTTATTTTCTGTCAAGTGTCTTATCTCCCTTGAAACTTTTCTGCAAATTACCTGTTCCTTTGACATTAAGACATAAGACAGCTGAAAGCTGCAACGTGGACGGGCCTCTGATCTTCCAAACCGAGTTAAACCCAGTAATCAGACTTTAAGCTGATTTGAGAGCGAGTTGAGCTCTGCCTTCAGCACTTTTTTATTTTTTTGTGTCTTTTTTTATCTGCGATTTAGGGAGCGATGATCCTGCCGCGGAGCAGGGGCTGGGCCAGGTAATGCTCTTAAGGTCCTTCCCCCCGTCTCTCCTGTGACCGAGTCTGAGCTGTTTGTAGCTGAGATGGAGCCTTGGACAAGAAAAATGGTTTCAAGTGACAATTTTTCACACTGAACAAACAGAGGGAAGGAAAAGACAGGAGACATATGCCATGTTTCTGCTCTGATTTTCCATGGCCATCAGCTGCTCTCTAAAACAAATCAAGAAACAAAAAAAGAGAAAAAAAAAAAAACCACCCTAAAAAGGGCTTCATTTCCAACAGCAATTACCAAATGAAGCTTCTGCTTAATGGACATTTTCAGAGGGCACGGACACCACTTTGTGCTTCTGCTTTCTCATTACGACTCTTGCAGCTCCCAGCTGACAACCTGATAATTCTCGCCGATAAAACAATCTTTTTGGGTTATTGCCGCGTTCCAGCGCTGTCCCCGCTTGCCTTGAGAACTGCTGAGGTTACGGAGTGAGCCGTGAAAACATAGTTAGCGGGTGGAAAATATATATATAAAAAAAAGAAACCCAAGCAAAATGCTCACTTTTTTCCTGCTTCCTTTCCTAATTTTCTCTCTCATCTCCGCTTTTCTGTATTGTGCTTGTAGTGCTTGTCCTTTATGAGTCTGAATAAAAGACAGAGCTGATTAATATTCCCTAGGAAATCCAATTTCTAAATCTTAATTCAGAATAGCAAGGGCTTCTGCTGTTCCAGCGAGTCTCCCAGCAGAAAGAGCTGGAACCTCCTCTGGAATAAACCCGGCCTGTCGTGCGTCCGCCGCCACGGCCCTTTGGAGCCCCTGGGATGAAGAGCAGGTTTCCTCGCAGACGCGTGGGTGCGGGGAGAGCCAGGGCTTCCGAAATCCCCGGAACACGGTGCTCGGCGTGCGCCTGGACGCCGCAGAGGTTTGCAAGAATTTCGGCAATTTTTAACCTGATGTATGTGAACCAGTAGAAATGTGGAAAGGACGGCTCTGCTCTTCCCCGTGCATCTTCAGCTGGCTAAGGGCGAGTTTAAGTTAAGTTACAATGAATTAAATTGAAATATAAGCGTTCACGTGGGGGCACACGCTGGTTTAACTGCGCGAGTCAGAAAATGGTTGAGCTTTGGAGCTTTGCCCCGTAGGCGAGGCCCAACAACTCATTTGAAACAAGTTTAGTTGCGAGAACTTGTGTCACGCTTAACCTTGGTTTAGGATTCATCATCAGTCAGTGACTAAATTGAGTTAATGTAAATTAGGATCGAATTGATTTAGGGTGGTTCACGTGGAGACTGTCCTGGTTTAACAAATTGATTTTAAAGAGGAACTTTTTCTTCAGCCCGGTACGATTCTGTGTATTGAACTGCCGTTCAGCGGAGGGGTGGGGGCTTCTAGTTCTGCGCCCGTGGCAGGGCGATAATTCACGCACAGCAAAGCTCCTGATCCTTCAGACCCCGCGGGTAACGTAGCGAGCCACAACCCCGTCCCGCCCCTCTCCCCGCTTCTCTCTTTCGGATCTATCCTATATCCAGAGCAAGACTCCTCTATCCAGAGCGGTCGCGCTTTTCAGACGCCCTGCAGATAACCAGCGCGCAGGACCGCGCTCACGCGGCGTCCCGATACCAGCAGATCAGCCTGAAAGGGCTTTGTGTTTCGGAGCTTCCAGCGTTAGGCTGCGGCGCTGCGCACGAGTGCCGGCTTGTAGCGCGACCAGCCGTCTCTCTAAGGCATCCCAGAGGGGTATTTGGTTTAGGGGTGCTTCGTCAGCCTTCGTTCTTGCTTTTAGTATTCTCTTTACGAGCTCAGATCCGAGAGGAGGGAGTGATCTGGCCCCGTGCTGTCCCAGGCCCCGTCTCCGTTGAACCGCAGGGGTGTGCTCTGTGGGCACCCCAGATTCCCACCTTGCCTGATGGAAAACCAGAGCGCTCCTTTTGGAAAGAAAAAAAGGAATTCACACTTTGAACGTTTTTAGTTCAGTCCAGGAATGACGATGTATTTCAACGAGTGAAAATAAAACGTAATGTCGGCGCTTAGCAAACCCTGATGTGAAAGAGGTGACGCCGCATCAGGGTGCTGTCTGTTGAAAATGAGAAGTTTCACCTCACACCCCGGGCGTGAGACGTCTCACCGCGGCAGGGGACGACCCGAGGGCTTTGAATTGTTACTGCAGCGTTCGGGGATGGGGAAGGGTGAGGAGAGAGGTGGCAACCACCGCGCTTGGTCCACCTCTGCCAACCAAGGGGGTAGGTGTCGTGCCTAAGAGCTTGGCTCGTTAGGGATGGCTGGTTTGTGAGTTTGACGACGAAGCTTTGGCGAAAGGCAGCGCGGAACCAGGGCTGTGGCTTCCTCTCGTCCCCAGATGTGCGTGAAGCTCCCAGCAAATACCAGTTACGCTCTGGGGGAAGAGAGAAGAGCAGCCGTCGGTTCTCCTGCGTGTTCTGTAGCTGGTTCTCAACTGGGCATCCTGACTCAAGGCGGCACATGAGGTGGGAGCGAGACTCGGAAGCAGAGTCCTCCTGCGTGAGGTGCAATACAAAACATCGGTGCTCCCGGGAAGCCTGCTGCTTTTCTAGCTGTTGATCGCGATGACTAAAACACTAGCACCACAGTTTGGAATAAAATAGTTAAGAGGAAATGCCTGGCACCTCTTTGCCGCATCATTTTTTTCCCCGGGGAGGAAAAGCATTGCAGTTTTTTGTCTGAGTGTATGAGGGAGCAATAACTAATCACCTCATTAAGAGCTGCAGAATTCAGGCTCAGGTTTGTGCTGCGGCAGGAGCATCTTGGGCCGTTGCATCCCACGGCGTGGGAAACCGCCTGAGAAGTGACAGCCTCCTCTTTCTCTCTTGTTCCCCTCTCCAGGTCAAGCGTCCTCCTTCACGCAGCAGCCCCAGGACCAGGTGGTGGTGGCTGGGCAGCCCGTGACGCTGCTGTGCGCCATCCCCGAGTACAATGGCATCGTGCTGTGGATTAAGGACGGGCTCGCCCTTGGAGTCGGGCGGGATCTCTCAAGTAAGTCGTGGGACCGCCCTGCCGAAACAAGGGAAAGGGGAGCTCTCCCTCCGCAGCAGTGCGGGTCCAGCTGTGATATTTATTTTGAGAATAAGAAGCGTTTTCATTTCAACTGCAAAGCCTTCCAGCCAGCTCCATAGTAAGCATTGAAACCTGGAATAAACAGAAACTTTTTCGCTCTGATTAGAAGCAAAGCGGTTGGTTTCCCACAGGTGTGGCCTTGCTTTGGTTTGGGTTGCCTTTTGGAAACAAATGTCGCGTTTCCAAAACGCAGGCTCAAATGTTTGGTAAATGTTGGAAGAGCCTGTTTTGACATTCTCAAAAAAAAAACAAACAGGAAAGAAAGAGTTTGCTTTGGATAAATGTGTTTATTGCAGTCCAGCAGAGCCCACAGGTACTTGTGGCTTCCTCAACCTGTACTTCTGGCAAATTACAGTTTGGTAATAAAATTCCCCAGACTTCTCGTTACTTAATCCCACGCATGCATTGTGATTGAGGGTTTATTGCAACTGGCGAAGACAATAGTGGAGAAGTTATGGTGTATTCTATATATTTTGCTGGAAAATACTAATTTTTTAGCTCAGTATTTCACAGGACTAAGGGAGGGTGTTCACTTGAGAGCCAGAAACCTGGGAAGGCACCGAGCCCTTCCAGGAGCTGCAGCCTTGCCCCCCCGAGCGCAGCAGAGGTTGTACACGGGCGGCGTGACCCCTGCGCAACTTCTGCAGCGCGCGGGAGACCTCAGAGGGTTTTTCTCCAAGTCAAGCAGCAACACTGAGAAACCAGGGGGGGATTCGTGTTTCTTGCTCTCCAGGGACCCCGCTCTTCTCTAAAGCGTAATGCTTTTTCTTTCCCTCTTTTTCTTCGATACATATAATTACTCATTTCTCAGACTTGCCCGAGTGAACAGTCCCCTCTTCAACTGTTTTTCAGAGCTCTGTGCCACAGCTTTTACATATATTAGAGAGCTGAGCTTTCCGTACAAGACCTTGTAACGCGACTGGGTAACAACAGCTCCGCTGAAGTATGTGGCTTCCGTGAATGACTTCCACAATTAACGGAGCTGGGGCTGCTTTAAGCAAGAGGAACTGCCAGCTCGCATGATACCAGCTCAGCCAGTCATCTAATTAGCTAAATACAAACAAACCCATCATTTGTATTTCTTGCAGTTCAGGAGAGCAAATCCTGCTGTTGATAGCTTGCGAAACAACAAAAACACAAGAGCGTGCCAGGCTGCCTGCGTTCCACGGCGCATTAATCACCAGCGCCGGGAAGGATGGGGCGATGGCAGCCGTCCTTCCATGGTGCTTCAGATGTCTCGCGGCGCAAGGCGGGCTGATCGGAGCTGTGGGTACCCCCGCAGACCTAACGGTGGAGGTGTTCCAGGGTTGCCCCGCGAGCACGTGCACAGCTGAGTTAAGGAGTGAAGGAAATCCCGTGACAGGCTTCGGAGGGGCCGCGGAGGTGGTGGGTTTCCTAATGGAAGGGCTCATCCCTCTTCCTAGGGATTTCAGTTAATGCTCCTTCATCAGCACCTCCTTTTTGAACTCTTAGGGCAAAACCTGCAGTCTCTTCCCCGAAATTGGAAGGCCTCTCTCTCTTTTTGGGCTGGCTACCCAAAGGGGAAGAAGCTGCCTGGCTCCTGCGCGTTTGCCGTGGGGCAGCTGGGGCGCTGGACCCACGCTCTGTACTCTTCATCCTCGGGCTCGCTGGTCTAGCGGCCTCCTGACTCGTGTTTCGCGTTCCGCAGGCTATCCACGCTATCTGGTCGTAGGAGACCATATGTCTGGAGAGCATCACTTGAAAATCCTGAGAGCCGACCTCCAAGATGACGCCGTCTACGAGTGTCAGGCCATTCAAGCGGCCATCCGATCCAGACCTGCCCGGCTGACTGTCCTCGGTAAGTCCCGTCTGTTGGAGGATATTTGTGGGGTTTTTTTGTCCCTACGGTTGCCCTGAGTGGCTTTTTGACAAAACGTTTTGTGCTAAATTAAGAGGACTGGAAACGAATCCGTTGCGAGAGCGATGAGGGTGCATCCCTTGACCCTGAGCAAAGGAAGCCGTTTAGGGAGTGCAGCAATTCTGGGATGAGTAACACGGGCACAAAACGTTTGGTACTTCAGCTCTACAAATATACACGCCAATTCAAGAGTGCATGTGCATAAATTTAAGGATACGAAGAGTGTCGGTGCCATCAGCGCGGTAATCGTTACCCTTGCGGCAACGCTGTTCTGCCGCAGCACCGGGAGGACTCTACCACTTGGGCAAAGGCTGGTTTTCATATTACCTTCATACTCTCTGTTTTCATACGTATCCTTTAGCGTCGTGCGTTTCTCAGTGATTCATCTTTCCTATGAGCGACGCGGGAGGATGTTGCACGGGCCTGCAAACGCGAGACGGCTCCCAGCATCTTGTAAAGACCCTTTTTGGGTGGGAGACGGGAGAGCAGCGCTGGCAAAGGTGAAGCGCTTTGCTGACAGGCTGCCAAAGTGGTTGTGGGTGCTTATCGGGAGAGCTGGGAAAAGGCTGGATCAGCGAGACTTCCCAGAATGGATGTGCCTTCAGAGAGGTTAATGAAAATGGTATTTCTTGAAAAGCTTGGGCAGAAAACCGTCTGTACGGCTCCCAGATACATCTCCCTGATTATTCCGCCCCTAAAGTGAAACTATTTACCTGTTTAAGTTTGTTTAAATTGAAGTTTGGATTTGGTGTTTTGTTGTTTGTTTTTTCCTGGTCAGTTTTCGGGGGGGGGAATCTTAAAAAAAGATCCAAACCGAGAGTTTTAGTGCTTTTAGGTAGATCAACACTAATTAATCTTAAGCGGGCAAAAAGTGAATTAAGGAACTAGTTCTGGTTGAAGGAGCGCCTCGCCGGAGTCTGCGCACCACCGCGAGAATGAGTTCCAACTTCTGGTTTGTAATTTCTCCTGCATTTGTTTTTCTCTCTCCGCAGCCCTACAAAGTACCCTACCCCCAAACTCACGCAGCTGCCACCTCCGCCTTCCCTGACCCCGAAGATAATGACGATTTCCTTTTGATCCATCCTTCTGCTCAGTCAACCCTTCGCAGCAGCTCGGAGCTCTGACATGTGCCCGTACATGAGAGAAGCCAGCAAATGAATCGGGAAGCAGAGCGCGGCTGTCGGGGGCTTTCTCGCTTACAGACAACCTCTGCAAGCTGCGTCGCCTTCGCCTCCTTCGCCTGGGCTCCCTCCTTCTGTTGTGAAGGCAGAATACGTGGCTGGAGCCAGACAAAAGAAATAATGTTATTTAATTAGAGCTAAAGATTTCAAAACTAATTTAGTCCCAGGGCGCACAGGCGTACGTCAGAACTCGGAGCTGCTGCAAAGCGTTGATTGAGCAGAGAGATGTTTTTATGGATCAAAAGGAAATCGTTATTATCTTTGGGGTTATGGAATGTGTTGAATAGATGGTAGTTAATGTTTATGTGGATATACATGGTAGCTGCTAATTGGTACATTTACCTAAGATGTTTGGCAACTTATATTTGCAGAGTGTTTTCCTTTTAAGAAAATTAAAGTTATAGCGCATTCAACTTAAGCCCGATCGATAAGAAAATGAGGCTTTGCAACCCATCCATAGCACATCTTTCACTTTAGATGTGTCCTTGCAGGTGTCTGGGGACATTTAAGGCTGGTTGGGGAGGTACGAGTGATAATCCACACCCTCGGAGAGGGGCTGGACGGTCGTTAGCGGTCAGCAGATCGCACTTTGAAACCGGCGGCGAAGGCGGACGTTGCCGCGGGCCGTCTGCGTTTCAGCCCAACGGAGGGGAATGGGAACGGCACGTTAAGCGTAGATTCCTCCAACACCGCGGGGTGGTAAGAGCCGGCGCTGGCTCCTGGCAGCCGGTTGCAGCACGCAGTGCGTCAAGGTAAACTTGCTGTACGTTAGGGAGGCAAAGCGCGTGTTTGTACAGGAAAATGGAGAGGCGTTTTCAGTGGTTATGGATGTGTAATGCCACCAGCTGTGCAGACGTTGCTCCTCTGCGGAGCCGGTGCGAGCCGACTCAATGAGCCTGCTTTAGTCGTGAGCTAAGCAGCCGGCTCCGGAGGGACGAGATCTCCCAGATTTCATCCTGCTGGGTTAGGAAGGGATGTGACAGGCTACCTGAGCCGCCTCGTTTGGAGAAGTCACTCGTGGGGTGTTCCTTTTAGCTTTTTATTGCCACCAGGGGTGATTTTTAGACCCAGGAGGAATTACTTGTAAATTAATTGTAAAAGTTCTCTGCTCGAAACCCAGCCCGACTCGGGCATCCCACTGCCCGTGCTCCCGGGAAGCCTGGGCTGCCTTCTCGGCGCCTCCGGGAGCGGAGCTGGGCTCCCTTGGTCGTGGCCAAGAGTGAGACTTCAAACAGGAGGATATTGCTCGCACCTCCAGCACCCTGACAGGTAGAAGGGATGGAGACCTCCCATCCCGGAGGCCTTCTGGTGCACCTTTGACATTCCCCCAAAGCCTAACTCACCCCGGTGTGCCCAGCTTCCCCCGAGGCTGCAGGCACCGCCTGGGCAGGAGAGGATCCCCGCGCCGTCCCCACGTCTGCGTGCAAACCTTGCAGCTCCCGAGGAAACGAGTTGTCAGAGCCGGAGCGGAGCTGGGAGGCTCTCGTGGCTGGGAGCCCAAAGCGTGCTGCTGGCTTTGCCAACGACGCGAGCGGCTCGTCGGCCGGCCGGGGATGTTGGAGGTTCTGGGGAGCCCCGTCCTGCTCTACCACACCCCAGCCTTCTCTCTGAAAAATACCTTGCCTGTTGGGTTTTTTTTGTGTGGGTTGGTGCTGCCTTGCCCTTTCTTGCCAGCTTTTCCACTTTCTTGGTATCAAGAAATCCCCTAATGCCTCCCAATTCAGCTTCCAACTGCTGTCATTCATGTCTGACAACAGCTTTACGGGGCTGATGCCTCCTACTTCCCTGCTCAGATGCAGAGCTACACCATATTTCAATTAAATATTTAAGGTTTTGTCACATTGTTTTCAAATCTACATGGTTAAATGTAGTGGAACAGATCATTCCATAGCCTTGGAAGTCCAAACACTCAAACAGATGAGCCTATTAGTGTCATCAGCGTCGGGAGCAGTCTTTTATTTGTAGAGTCTTAGGGACAAATATTGCTCAGGAACCCAGCTAACCCATCCCGAAGCTGAAGCCCCCTTTTCTCCCTGTCTCCCTCACCTTCCCTCCTACCATGGCCCAAACTGGCCGGGGAAGGAGCCGCTGCTCGCTCTCCTGGGGATGTCTGCCCCGGCGGGGAAGGCAGCGGCTGATAAAAGCTGATGAGACGGGATCTGGGAGGTGTGGAGGCAGCCAGGGTTTCTGCAAGCGAAGGATGTCAGGGCAGCAGTTTGGCAGGGGAGCCCAAGCCAGGCAGGCTTCGGGAAGCCACTGGAGGGCTATTTGCTACCTGGTACATCTTTAATGGCAGGGCTTCTCAATTTATGGTCTATTTAACTAAGCCGGGGCATTAATTAAATAAAGTAAGAGCCTGATTAGGACTTGGAGAAATTTAAAAATAAAATCAGACAGCAATCGAGCGAAATTGCAAAGCAAACACTTTGGCTGTACCCACTGGAGAGTTCCCTCCGGTCTTCCATCAAAGCTTGGAGCAGCGAGGGCAAATACAAGAGATTATATAGCCAACAGATGTGTGTTGTTAAAATATGCATCTGCCAGCCGTGTAGTTTAAGGAGCCAGAGGGCTACCTTGTGGATCCTTCTGCACTCGGGGGACCGTGAATGAATTCGAGGCCCCGCCAGCTGAGCTGGGATTCGCAGACACGTTAATTAGTGTTGAGTTCCCACATCTTGAAGGCAGCCAAGCGAGGAGAAACTTTGAAGAGAGCGTTGACTTCCCCGGGAGGGAGGAGAGGGGAGGGGAAGAGGGGAGCCCCAGCTCATCGTGCCGATGTGGCGGCGGCGTTGGGAAGCCTCAGCCCACGATGGCCGGAGGCAGGCAGGGCCTGCGGCGCCGGGGGGATGGCGTCGAGGTCAAGCAAAGCCGATGGACGGCGAGGCGTTGGGAAAGCTGGACGGCGGCGTGGGTGCTCGCCTTCGCTGGCGTCTTGGCAGGGGCATCCCACGCCTGTCCTGGTCTGTGGTCCTCGAAAGGCAGGGAAGGGGCTGGGGAATCACAAAAACAGGTAGAGAGCCGTTCCTGGCAGGGCGAGCCATCCTTCACTGCACGCCGCAGGCTCCGTTGTGGCTCTTCTGTGGCTCTGAAGAGTTTCTCGTGAGCATCATGCGGGCACCGGGGAGGGCTGGACGGGTCCCCAGCGCGAGGCACGGTGCCTCCAGCCCTGCCCTGTCCCGCGGGCCGTCCCGGCGGGCTCCTGCACCCCTGTAGCTCGTCACAGGGAAAGGGTTGGCCGGAGAGATGCTGGCGGCAACTTGGTGACAGCCAGGGCAAGGGGACCATGGGGTGTGAGGAGGGAGGCAGAGGAGCTCCTTCCAGAGACTTAAGGTGAATAATTGATAGGCAATTAACTTGTTCATTCACCTTTTATAGTCTAATTCCCTGTCTCCTCCCCCTTCACGGCCTCTTCTAATATTAACTCTGCCTTCATGTGTGTCCCATTAGAAATAAAGCTTTCTTAAATCACCATGAATTATTTAACGCTACAGATTAACTTAATTTGAAGTGAGAGCTCCTGTCTTTTAAGATGGCACAAGTCAGGGACAGGAGAAGAGGAGGGTCACCTCGGTGTCAAGTGCATTCGCATTCAATCGCGACCCTTTTCCGCTTTTTATTTTATTTTTTATTTTATTCCAATGTCTCTTTCTAGCCTAACCTTTCCAGCCCTCCCCTGCAGAGCAGAGTAAGCTATTTCCATTACCAAAATGATGGCTGGCAGCTTGAGACATCAGCGTTTCCCAGCTTTCCTGCTCTTTAGCAGAGTTTGATCAGAAAATAAAGAGGCTGTGGCCCGGGAAAGGCCATTTTTCAATATTTGGTTGCAATGCCGAGCTGCAATGAGAAAATGTGGACTAGGTGATGTTTCAAATCCAGAAACGGTTCAGCTTGGAACCATCTCAAGTCTTTTTCCCATACTTTTTAACAGAATTCAATTCTCTGAATGCAAAATTCAGCCTAAACCAGCGTGTAGAGTCAGGATGTCAATTCAGAACAAAAGAAGAAGTGATGAAAATGTAATTATTTTCCTCCAGACAGTCTCTTCTCCTTGAAAAAGTTTGGGTCTTCACGAAACTGCATTTTCTGCTGGGAATATTTTCAGTGGCAGAATAGCAACCGGGTCTACTGAGAACAAAGCAGAAACATTAAACAATTGAGCACAAATCCCAAATAACCTAAATATTTGATGTCACGTCTGAGCAGCTTAAGTTTACAGTGCTCTGAGCCGGCTCCATTGGATGGCGGAGGGTTGGACGGGTTTCCTTGCTGGCATCCCTGCGCGGCTCCCGGGGCAGGAAGGCATCTCCGCAGGCTTGGCCATTCCCAGCTAGGCTTCCCGCATTTCAGAGGGGTCTGTCCGGAGGAGGAAAGCAAGGCAGCGTCTGCACAAGCTCTGCCCTCCGTCCTCTGAAGGAGACAAGGAAAATTGATTCACTTACGTCCCCAGTAAGCACACCTTAGCTGGCTGCGTGGTGCTAGGGTGGAACGCTGTACGGAACGTGACCGCTGGCCTCAGGCTCTGCCGGCCTCGTCGCTGCAGGATAACGACTTTCCGATGACACAAATACGGGGAGGGAGAAGCTACGAAAGGGTTTTGTTTCACATTAAATATATACCCGCCGTTCTGCTTTTGCCTCGTGGTTGTAGAGACAGGGAGTAGCTCGGTATGCTCAGCCACTGGGAAAATGTGCAAAGCTCCATCCATAAGGACCCCGGAGGGAGTCTCCCGGTAGTCGCTGGGAAACCCGGAGCTTTTGCAAAGACAGCCCAGTTTGCACGCTGCTCGTGACAGCACCCTGACGGGCGTAAAGCCTGTCCCAGTCCAATAGGCGCCGTTAATACGCCACAGCGTGACCAGGAAATTAAAAAAAATATATATATATCCATCAAATGCATTAAAAATGATGAATGTGTTCCTTCCCAACAGGAGAGGGCTGTGTCTGAGCAGTGGCTGGTGGTTAATCGCACGCAGGGAAGTTCATCTGGGCCAGGCCAGCACTAAGCAGATGCTGCCTCCGTTCCCTCGAACCCGGTGTTATCGGCTCACACCATTTTATGAGCAGCCTTGCAAACTTCGTGTTTTCTTAAAGCCCTGGGCCCCGGGGTTAGGTGATGCCATGAGAGTTTTCTTGTTCTGTACGTAAATTAACATCGAGCCTTCAGCGCAGCAGAGCCGGGCTTGAATACTGAAGGAAGACTCGTGTGCCTGGAAGCCCGTCTGTTTGCTTTGAGCTGTATCACTTGGTCTCCCAGCAGATACCGCCTCTCCCGTCAAACTTCCCCGTGCTCATACCCTCAGAGCCGCAACGGCATTCCTGCCTGAATGCTGAAGGCTGAAGGACCACAGAGTAAAGAGGCAGAGACGCGGTTAGAAATGATTAATGTTAGGGTTCTTGCGCCAATCTGCGATTTCTTGTCTTGATGCGGGGAGGGCCTGACCCGTGTGTTTATCGAACACGAAGCATTTGGCTTCTCTACGCGGAGTCTGCTGGTCTGCACCGAACTGATGGATGCAAAGCACATAGAGTTGATAAAAAGCCTTCCTGATTCTCTGTCATCCCCTTTACCTCTCCCAGCCCCTCTTGCCGGCCCTGCCCACCTCCCTGCCCCTCGCACAGGAGCCGTGAGCAGTTGCTCCCGGCTACGATGGCTGCGAAGTCGCCACGAGATGATGTGGGAGTGCTTGGCTGGGTGTCAGAATCCCTCCGTCCTGCTGCCTCTGCGCCGCCCCCTGCTCCGGGCACAAACCTCTCTGCGTCTCGCCCCCAAATCCTCCCCAGTTTGCGTAAGGCAGCCAGCGCTGCCTCTGCATCACACGAGCGTTTCCCCTCTGCATCACACGAGCCTTTTTCCCCTTTGCGTCGTACGCCGCACCAAACGGCTCCTGCTCCGCGCGGCGCCTGCGGACAGGGGAGGTTATTCTGCTTTATGCCCTTCTGGATCGCTGACACCTTGCATTCTGCGTCACACAAAGAAACCTCGCGCACGTGCAAATCTCTCCTTGCTTTGCACGCCCACGCGCGTTTCTCCCTCTTGCCAATCAAGGCAAAACTCCTCCGTCTGCATCCTGCCCGCGCTCCTCGGTATCTGCATTATACACGCGCGCACGGGTGCGATATAGATTGCAGCACTGCGCGTTCGGGCTGCGCTCGGTGGCTGCTCAGCCGGGGGATCCGTCACTGCGGGGAACTTGGTGGGTTGTTAGTGACCTGACAAAAGTATTGACTCCCTCTCTCCTTGTCAGCTGGCGGAGAAGAATGAGGCCCTCGAAGCGTGACATCACCTGAGCGACAGCCCCCGCTTTCTTATCGATCCCCCCTAATGAAAAATGAACCCGAGGCTCGGCAGGGGCAGGGCCGGCCGCGACAGCAGAGCGGTCGCTGTGGGAGAGGATGCTTGAAGCGGCCGTTGAGGCGTTCCTGCTGGAGGAGGCCTGCCCACCCCGGATCTCTGCTTGTGCCCAGCCTCGAGGGATGCGTTTTCTTGCGTCCGAGAGCTTTGCCAGCCCTATCCTGGGTCGCTTTTTGGGTGTCTTGCCTTTTCCCCCCCTCCTTCCAGTTCTGGCCAGCCTTGCACCCCCTGGGCCTGTTTCTGAGCTGCTCTGCCAGCCGTGATAGAGCTCAGGCTTCCTAGCGCAGCTCCCAGCTGCACCCAGCATCCTCCCCAGGTCATGGTGGAGAAAGGGGTGGTGGACCCTGCGAGGAATCTCTCTTCTCGTTACAAATCCATGGCAGTGGTAGCTGTTCCTGACGTTCCCGAGCAGCGTTTGCTTGTGAAGCAGCTGTCAGGGTGCCTGAGGGATGCCAGCTCACCATCTGATGGTAGGACGGGGGTGGGTGTGGGGCTGCGGCATTCCTTTTAGCTCAGCTTGGGCTTCAAAACTGGAGAGCTGCGTCTTAATAGCTGACCTGTGGGTGTCCTTGTAATTGACGGGCAAATAACCTCCCCTGCCCCGGGATATTCGTCTCATGCTAAGGTTGGACAAATGGCCCTATGGAAGGGGCTATTAATCTTTTTTGACGTTAAAGGGTGCCTGGCGTGCTCAAATTAGGAGCTGACCATGCAGGCATCTCAAGTTTGGGATGGCAGCAACCACCCTGCTGCTTCCCAAGAGCCTGCCTGGGGCCGGCGCTTCCTTACCGGGGCGTGCAGGGAGCTTTGGCGGCGGGCTCCGTGCGGTCCCTGCCAAGGCTGGCGTTAGAAGCTGCTGTGAGATGGGCGCTGCCATGAGTCACTGGGAGGTGGCTCGGTTTCGCAGTACTGGGCGATGATGTGGGTGCTGAGCTACGGCGGGGTGTAGGAGGCGGTGCCCAAAGGGATCACTTCAGGTGATAAATCGCAAACGAGGGATCACCTGAGGTGGCAGAGAGGTGGGAAGCATGGGCATGGCACTGGGTGACCCATCCAGGACTCCTCTCTCCCCGCTCCTGGGAATTAGGCTGAGGCTTTCCCCCCCGGGGGCAGGCATGAAGCCGCACTATCATCGGGTTCCTCTGACGTGCTCAACTCTGACCTCCGCGGAGAGAGACAAGGGATTCACGGCAAATTATGGATTTAACACCTATGATGAATCTCCATTACAGCATGAAATGAGAAAGGAAAATGTAGCTAAACGGAAGATTTCCCCTGGGCAGCAGGAGGCTGCAACTTAAGAGAGGCTGGGGAAAACAGGGGGGAAAAAAAAAATGGAAAAAAAAAATCGGGAACTAGGAGAAACCTTGTTCTGTTAACTAAATATTGTGAAACCTGTGCCAGCCACTGCTTGCAGGTTAGTAGGGACGGACTAAAGGGCAGGGCTCAGATCCATGACACATCAGAGGTTTCCAACTCCGTCCCTTCTGCTTGTCATGACAAGGGGAAATGAAATATCCTTGATTACTGGCCCCTCGGTCCCCTCCATCGCCTGGGCCCCGGACCTGCCCCTCATCGCAGCACCGAGTGTAGCCTGGCCCTGCGTCAGCCCCATCCCTTTGGGCAACGCCAACGGAGCATCCTTCCCCGGCAAGCGCGCCGATGCCTTTCGGCTCAGACTCGGCTCCTGACTCCAAACACGTGGCTCCTGGGGTCCTCACCGCCGCAGCATCCACCCCTTGCTGCCCACCGCTTGAGCGGCTGCTTCCACAGGGTTAGTCCTTCTCCCGGGGCATCGGTGCAGCCGGCTCTCCGGCAGCGGCAAGGACCCAAGAAGCGACTGGTATTCCCGAGGTTCCTGTTGAGCTGGGTGTGGGAAGCAGAAACTGGAGTTTCTGGGTGTAATGTGGCTGGAGATGAATTCCCACGGGGAGGAGCTGGCAGGAGCTGGCAGCCGGGTGGCTTTGCTGGAGATGCAGGAAGGAGGACGAGCTTTGGTGACAAAGTACGGGCTTAGCACTGGTGGGAAAACCAGGGAAGGGGCACCCAGCGTGCGGCCTGCTTGGCTCCTCCTGGCTCTGTGGGCAGAAAGGGTGATTTATCCGGTGATTTATGGCCTGGATGGAAGCGCACGAGTCCTGGGTTCGTTTCTGTGCTGCCAAAGCCTCCGTGCGTGACCTTGAGTGAGTCCTTCAGCTCGGATCTCTCCCTTAAAGAGATGACAGAAAGGACCGGGGTGAAGCGGAAGCAGGAAACTTTGGGCTCTAAACATGGTCTGCCTCGTACGCTGCGTTCATTGTGGTTACGGCTGCGGCGTGGATGACATCCAGGAGGTTTTCTGGGGTCGGGCAGCAGCCGAGCAGAAATGCTGCAGAGTCATAGTTTGGAGACAAGTGTCTGTACTCGCCTTTGAGTCATAAATCATGTAGGAATCGAAATCTCCTCCCTGTGACCCGGTGGCACACGGGGGATCCCCTTACTGTCCTTAACTCACGGCGACGCAGCGGGGATGCACGCCGGCCAGCTTGCGGCGGGATCGGATAATCCGGGGAGCATCCGCGGGCCCGAGGTGGCTGTTTCTTATTCAGGTTGTTGCTAGGGAAGTCTGCAGAGATTTCTCATAGTGGGTGAGAAGCGACTTTCAAATCAGAGGCAGCATGAAAAATTGCGAGGGGAAAATAAAGTCTTTCGTGATATCGCGTTTGATTGCTAACAAAGACAAAAATCACACCTCTCGCATTTGGTTCAGCGGCGAAAGCCCAGATACCAGCTGCCCCGTATGTATTTGATTCCAACTGGTAGGTTTAGACGATGCAGAAGGTATTTAATGATAATGGTAATGATTTACATTTATATAGTGCCTTGTATCTACTGGGATCACAAAGTGCTTTATATATCTATGGATAAAAATATACTGGATAACAAGCGCTCCATCCATCACCAAAGCACAGCCACTTCCCCAGCGAGGCAGCAAGCTGTTCAGGAAAGAGTTCCTGCGTTTCCAGAGCCGCTCTCCCTCCTCGCTGCTGTGGCACTTGGGGTGCTCTACGGTAATTTTGTAATAAAACCAGGTGATAAAACCACTTTAAAAACAACAATGTCATAAAAAGGAGAACCCTCGCTATCGTAAAACTGCACGCGGCGGAGCAGGAGGGGAAGCTTGAAAGGGAGAAGGTTATAAATAGGGACTGTCGCCGTCATGGGAATCAGCTCTGGAGGAGAGATGTCTTAGAGCTGCTCTGGGTTAGAAGGTGAAGAGCTTGGCCAGCAGCAACATCTCCAAAGGACATCAGAGCTGGTGGGTAGAGAGGGACCTCCCAAGCTTGCTTTGGAGGCGGCAACGAAGGGAAAAACCCCGACACCTGAGGCTTGAAAGGTGCTTCTGCCTCCACGCCCTTCGTCCTGCTGCGGAGCAGGTCTCCCATGGGTTGGGTGCAGTCCGGCCGCCTTCCCCCTCCAGCTGAGCGAGCGAGCTCTGCCAGCGGCACCGCGCTTTGCCGGCTGAACGCCGGTGTCTCTCCTAGGAGGCATCGAGCCTCGCTAGCCCAGCAGCCACCCCCTGAAAGGAGCCGCGTGGTCGAGCCCTTTGGTGGCAGCGTCTCGCTCAGCTGGGTCTGGGAGGCAGGCGAGGGGAGGGGAGGAAGGAAGGGAGAGAGGAATTGAGGCTCTCGGAGATATTCATTCGAAATTCATAGGCGCAAAATTGCAGTCTGCATGGATTTGTTTCCTTTTGGAAATTACAGGAAACTACAGGCACCAACAGCCGTTATTCAAATAGCCACTTTAGATGATTAGGATGGCAGGAGGCTGTACTTACACACGCAGACCCAATATAATCAGACGCGAGGCAGGGTGGGAAGGCGAGGCCAGGCGAAGGGAAGCTGAAGAAGCTTGTAAGCGCAAGCAGGCGGCAGGGCGGCTCTGCGGGAAGAGGCGCAGGGCCCAATCCAGCCCCGACGGCGTGGCCTGAAGTAGGAGCATCCTGTTAGCTTCCCCTGGGTTGGGGAACCGGCAGGTTTGGGATGGTAGGGGAGAGCGTGGAGCCGGGTGGCGATTCCTGGGGGAGGTTTCTCGCCCCTCGTGAGCCGGCGGGCTGCAGGCAGGCAGCGCACAGGTACGAGCACCCTTTCCTCCTGCCCGCAGGCAAGGCTCTCCTCTCCCCTGCACACGCATCGTGGCCCAGAAACACATGCTCCTCATCCCCTACCCTCTTGCCGTCTTGCACAACCACGCATGGATCACTCCCCAGCCTGTTGTAAATCAAGAGGGAAAGGTTTTACCCGCCCTGAATTTATTTAACGAGGAAAAAAAAAGAAAAAAAAGCCACAAACGCGCAAAAACCTTAGCGAATATTGTTTGGAGGATTGGCCTGAGGGTCAGCAACGAAATGCAGGCAAAACACCTGAGCCACTGAAAGGTAGAAACTGTATAATAAAAATAGACTCTGCAGTACAAGTGGAGAGAAGGAGAGACTCCCAGCTTTTTATCCGGAGAGCTTTCTTTTACTTTCAAAATGTTTCTCTGGAGTATCAGCGGTGCTGTGCAGTGCGGAGCGGCCAAGAGCATCTCATCGTCTTCCTTGCCGCTCGCAGCAGCGTCTCCCGCTCGGGCAAACCCTCTCTCCGTGATGCTGAGCCTCCGCACCCGCTCCCTGCTGCGGATGGACGGCTTCCAGCAACCTGCCGCGTCTTCGCGAGTCGCTCAAGGTGTTTGTAAATGTTTGCGCGCAGGCCAGCATCCCATCTGCGGGCGTGTTGGGCGCGCGCTGGCAGCCGCGAACACGTGGCTTGGCAAGGCTTTCCGCTGGAAGCGCCCGCGGTGAGCGGCAGGCGTGCGGCATCCAGCGCGTCACTGCAGGGCTGGACCCGAATTTGCGCCCTCCGGGACCCGTAGCTTGCCAGACCCCCATCCTCAGGGATGCAAGAGCCCTTCTCCGCCCCGAGCTCCTTTCCCTGGCCGCGAGGTCACGCAGAACTTCACGTATTATTAAGCTGTTACCCTGGCAAGCGAGCCTTGTTCTAAAGCACCTGGGTGATGGACAAAGCTGGATGTGCACGTCTTGGAAGGGAGGGAGACCTAAAGGATCAGAGCAGGAGGTCTTGAAGGTCTTGAAGACCTCCTGGTCTTGAAGAGGCTGACTTTGAAGTGCAGCTTTGACACCTCGAGTGGGTGAGGAGACCTTCCCAAAAGCTCCAGGCTCTCCTGGAGCAATCAGCTAGACCCCCGCTTCCCCTCCCGTGGTGCTTTTTGGGGTGACCTTGAGCGTGCGTCGGCCAGACGCGGATGCCGAGGAGCTGCTTTGCGCGCTCTGGCTTCCCTTGTTTGGCTTTACAAGTGCTTTTCTCTTATCCGGCAGTATTTTGCAAAACTTCACAAGCTTTTAGTGGGAAGACTTTTGCTAAGAGGCTGATGATAAATCTGGAGTAGGCGGCAGGAAGGCTTTAGTGCCGTATTCTCTTCCTTTCCATTGGAAAAAGCAGCTTATCTGCCTCGGAGAATACAGGTTCTTCCTCCTTATCCGTGCTGAAATCTTATCTAAACTGGTTCAGGTGGCGGAGCTGAGAGAAGGAAATAATTAAGCAAGAGACAGGTGAAATGCTGACATTATTATTACTTAAATGGCCCAAACCTTTTACCTCATGTATATTTTTTTTATTTTACTCTTTTTTACTGCCGGTGACACATAACAAGGGAGAAATCGTTTTTTCCGGGTTATCTTACCCATCCACACACACGCGACTTGGCCCCCCTCCTCCCCTCCCGAATATAAATCTCGTTTAACTGGTTCTGTTGGCAAGACAGAGAAATAATTAAGGCGAAGGTGGCTGAAATGTTGATGTTATTACTGTAATGCAGCAGCCTGTTTAGTTTCTTTGCCGATGAAATGCAACCGGGGGAAAATCAGTTTTAAAGATTACCTCCCAGAGATGCAAATTGAGGAGCGGAAACCATGTAGTCAGGAAGAAATGGTCTCAAACTAGGAAACATTTCAAAGTCTGTGACAGTCTCTTAGGGGCTTTTAAGACCACAATTTACCTTTTGACTGCATTCTATTTTCTCTGAAATCCTTTATTTCCCTCTTATTTATTGACTGGAGAGACAGCACAAAAACGAGAAAGTGATTCTCCAGCCGCTGGTCTTAAAAATCCATAGAAGAAAATTATTCTCGAGAGAGCGGTTTTTTTATTGTTGTTGGGCTCTTTTCCCCCCCCCCCCTCCTCCCGTCTTTTTTAGCACTCTCTGTGAACCACGGCTTAATTGAATCACTTTGCCATAGAGGGGCCTCGAACTGGAAGGTATCAAGGTCAGCGCCGTCTCGGAGCGAGAAGCCCTGATTAGAGAGGTGGGAACCGTGGCAATAACGCGGCAGGATGCGGCGCGCGTCTCGCTCCGGGCCGCGCGCGTGATGAAGCCGGCGGGTCTCTCCGTCCGCACGTAACCACCGTGTCGGGAGCCGACGGCTGAATCGCAGCGAGGTGCTCCGGATGGGCTTGCTCTCGTTTCGGGAACGGCGTTCTGGATTAGCAAAACGTGCGTCTCTGCTGCTTGCATTAGCACAGCGCTCTTGGGTTAGCACCGCGCTCTTGGATTAGCATCCCGCTCTTGGATTAGCACCCCGCTCTTGCATTAGCATCCCGCTCTTGCATTAGCATCCCGCTCTTGCGTTGGCACCATGCTCTTGCATTAGCATCGCGCTCTTGCATTAGCATCGCGCTCTTGCATTAGCATCCTGCTCTTGGATTAGCATCCTGCTCTTGGATTAGCATCCCGCTCTTGCATTAGCATCGTGCTCTTGCATTAGCATCCCACTCTTGGATTAGCATCCCGCTCTTGGATTAGCATCCCGCTCTTGCGTTGGCATCGCGCTCTTGGATTAGCATCTCTCTCTCTCTCGCAGCGGCAGTAGGGGATTGATGAGCCTCTGTGCCTTGCTTTGCGATTCGCGCTATTAACATGCGCTCCCCTTCCTCCTGTACGTGTCTCAGGGCAGCAATGGAGTCGCTCGCTCGCTGCTGGAGCGAGAAAGCCCTCTGAGCCTTGTCCCAGCATCGCGTCACCTTGGCCTTGCCCCTGCCCCGGTGACACCCTGCTCCCTCTTGCTCCTCGCGCAGCCGTTTCCCCCCACCGTGCGCACGCGTGTGTCGCGCACACGTTTCTGTCTGCGGGTGTTCCCTGCCGGGAACGATACCGAGACGCGCAGAGAAAAAAAAAAATCATAAAGAAGTCCCGCGGTGCTGGCCTCGTTAGACCGTACCCAGCTGCGAGCTAACTCTGCTGCCCAAGCAAGCCCCCCGGAGCCGGCTCTGCTTGGGACGAAATAACTAGATTAAAAAGTCATGCATCCGCTTAGGCTAATGTGGGTCAGGGTCGGTGCAGCCCAGTAATCAGAGCCTAGATCTCGGAGGTGAAATCCTTTCAGGCCATCCAGTCCGTCACGCCTGCCCGTGCTGCAGAGGCCGAGCGGTGCATCTCCTCCTCCCTTCCTCCGAGGCGCTCTGGGAGGTACCGGGGCTTCAGTCCCCGATGGGCAGCACGAGGATGTCCATGGCGGTGGGGTGGGCAGGACAGGGGGCACCCCCTGCTCTGAGCGGTGCCTCTGGGAGAGCTGCAAGAGGGGTTGCAGACTCGTGAAACCTCCCGTTAGACCTGGAGCAATGATTTCTGTGCACAGGCTCCTCGGATCGGGCTGCTCCATTTTCTGGCTCTGCAGCTTTCTGTCTCAGCTCCCCAGGCAGGACTCGGAGGTACTTTGCTTCCCAGTGCTGTTCAAAGGTACCTTTGACTGGTGCAAAGGCAGCAAGAAGGATGGAAGAATAAAATTGCAGAGGTTTGAAAAGTTTCCCTTTTGGAATGAAGGATTTTGCTACAATTGAACTGAAAAAAGACTGATTTGGGCAAGATCTCCACTGGAATGAAACCGTTTCTTTCAAGGCCGCCTGCCTTGAAAATTGCCGCCCTGGGCGCGCGTGTCCCCGTTTGCCTGCCCGGACTCGGACGTCTCCCGTGCTGACGTGCTGTGGTGTGTCTCGGTGGCTGGGAGCCCCGGGCTCTCTCCTGGAGGCAGGAGCTGTATCACCGGGGAGCTCTGGGGGGGTTGTGTCCATTAACACGACCGAAAAATGAAATCGGAGCCGTCACCACCCGTCTCCCAGCTTTCTGTGTAGCCGGTCTCCTGTTCCTCCTACCTCCTCTACACCTTGCCTGATTTCTGCTGCCGTGGCGAGCTCCGGGAGGACGAGCACCGCCGGGGACGGGGGTCGAGGCAGCGGGACCCCTCACCCTGCGAGTCCCCCCATGCCAGGACACCCCCTTCCCTCCGCGCCTCCATTGCTGCGGCAAGAGCACCCTCTCCTGTCGCAGCCTGCCTCGCTGCATTTCTTCCCTGATCCCTTCCCTCGCGTAGAAGCCGGCGCGGAGGCTCTCCATCGTGTACCGGGGCGAGGACGCGGGTCCGGGGACCCGGCAGCCCCGGTGCCAGGCTTGGCACCCGCACCGTGCCCCAGCACGGCGGCGGGGCGATCCTGACCGCAGCACTGGAGCCCGTTAGGAGAACTGGGGGAATATTTAAGTAAAAAACAATTTCTGGGAGAGGTCTGTTATAATTACTAATTAGATCTGGTTATAATTATCTCTCTTTGCAATCCCATACCTGCCGCAGAATAGCTCCAGTTCCTCCTAACAATTAACGGGGAAAGTCTTTTATGATACACCGGGTGATTACATTGCAATTGCAGCCTCCGTGGCAAATGCTGACTTTATTAAAGAAGGGCTGATATTTACAGAAGAACATTGTGATCAAATTAGGCTAAAATTAACTGGAGTAAATTAATAATACCAGTGTTTTTCATCTGCTTCCCTTTCTTTTCTGCCACAGAGTCGCCTCTGGGTTTGTTCATAATGCTCTGTGTTGATTGCGGTACTTGACTGGGCAAAAAGATACGGAAAGCGGCAACAAGCCATTTCTCCGGTTTGGCTCTGCGTGAAATCTGCATTCGCATCTCCCTCTCGCTCCTCCGCCCCCTCCTGCTCTCGCAGCGCCGAGCCACGAAACTGCAGGGCAGGACCCAGACCCCCGGCGTGCGCAGCCCCCCCGGCTTTAATAAGCTCGCTAAAGGCTGCGCTGCGCGGAGAGCCGGCTCCGAGCGCTCGTCGCGCGCTTCCTGTTCTGGGCACGGGTTTTCGCAGAGCAATAGCAAGAGCGGGGGGATTTCCCCCAGCGACGCTAAACCCAACGCTCGCTCGCACTTCAGGCGCGCCTTAATAAGTCCGAAGCGAAGGCTGGTGCTCAGCGTTAGGAAGAATCACGCAAGGAGGAATTTGGAGATTTTTTTTTTAATAGCAATGGGCCAAACAAAATAATCATCAGATGGCTTGAGGTTTTTTTTTTTCTTTTTTTCAGCACGAAGTGAGTCGTTGGTGAGCGGAGCGTGGTTTCTGGGAGGGCTGACTCTCTCTGTAGGTATCCAGAAGGCAGCTGATGCGGGCAAACTTTTGGCTGTGGCAGTGTGGGGACTGTGGCTTTGCTGCTTCTGAGTAGGAGGCTGAATCAGCCTAAATAATAGCGTAGCAGAGGATGGTGGAGGTGATGAATAATACAGTCTCCGGCCCAAGCCTTTGGATAAATTATCCTTCCAGTTAAAATTCATGAATTTGACAGGCTTTGCAAATTGCACGGTATTATGGATTCACCACCTTCTCCACCTTTACTTGATTGCCTCATCCCTAATCCTCCAGAACAAAGTCGCGCTGAACGTGGGGTCCCTTCGTGCATCTTTAGCAACTCCTGGTTTTTGCCCTAATCCAGGAGCTTCACCCTAGTCCTGGCTTAATGCTACCTAGGCAGTGTCTGCAGGCTGAACCTCCCTCCTGGCAGCTCCACTTTGAATTTTAATGCCCAGCTGGCGCCTCGATGTGCCAAAACAGGCCAAGTGCAGTGGCTAAGGATGCCGTGCCGTCGGCGTTTGCGGGAGGTGGACGCAGGGCAAACTTCAGATGGGCTTTGGGCAGATGCTTTCTAAAGATGCGGTGGTTGGGATGAAAGCTTTTGCAGCGAACAGGTCAAGACGCGCTCTTTTTCCTCCTTTGTTTCGGTGGAAGAAGCTCACATGAAGTCTTTGATGAGGTTTTAGGTTTTTTCCTCTCCTTTCTCCCACTTCTTTCCTCTGGAGAGGAAGAAAAAAGAGAAATGCATGAGTTGAAATGAGAGCAAGAACCTTCTTTTTTCAGGTTTCTTGTCGTTGGAAAACTGAAATATTCCATATTGGCTGCCCAGAATGAAACGTTGGCGTTTATTGTCCTTTCTGTGAAGGCGGGATGATTTCCGATGAGCTCTTCTGCCTGCTTTTTTCGGGGGCTGCGGAGCTGGCAGCCGGCGGGGATTCCTGCCCACCGCTCACGGCGTCACAGGGCAGCGGGGCTGGAAGGGCCGGTGCCGGCAGCGCAGATCGCTGTGCCCCGCGTGCGATCCCTCGGGACGTGCCAGGGTGGAGGTACAGGCACCGAGATAGAGAGGTGGAAAGGGCAGAACCATCCTCAAAGGGTGTTTGTGCTGCTCCCGCTCCTGCACCCCAAGCATTTCCCTTCTCATGGCTCCAGCCCTTCGGAGACGGGGCTGGCAGTGGTCGTGTTAGAGGGTTTTCCTCCTGCAGGTCCTACCCTGAGGAAGCAGAGAAGGAAAGCGAGTGTTTGCTATTCGCATCACACCTGAACATTCACGAGAGCTGCGGATTAGCCAGCTACGTCACCCGTGCTGGGCTGGGATGTCTTTCTGGAGTCCTACCTCCTTCCTCCGGCAGCCTTGTTGCAGCGAAGGGGAAAATTAACATCGCTTTTTGCTTTGGGGACAATTCTTTCATGCAAATCACTTTTGGAAACTGGCAAGTGTTGGGATTTTTCATTTGCAAAAAGCAGGCAGGGGGTTGTTGGGAAGAGGAGGCCAGCTCAAGCCAGGTTCCTAAACCGATTCGTGCCATCCCGGGCACCACGGAGGGTCTGAAGGAGGAGAAACCAAACCCTGTTCAGGCATGGCAGAGCCGAACCCCTGCGTGAGGTTTTCTCCCTGCCCTGTTTCCCCGCCTGCCTTTGCATTAGCGCAGCACAGCAAAGAGTTAATCGAATTGGGAAAGGAATAAGCCCAGGGCAGAAGCAGCAGCATCCTTTTCTCCGTTGTAATGAGTCATATGTTTTCTTAACGTATTCCTGCTCCTTTCGCCGCTCTCCTGACCTCTCCGCGCTGCTGCACACCCCATTCCTGGTTAGGATCTCCAGCCGGTCTTTGTAGCGCATTGTCAGCCCTAATTGCTTTCTGCCTGGGCCCGTAACACGTACGGTTCAGCGAGGCTGCAAGAACAGAGCAACGGAGGACGGAGGAATCGGTGTATTAATCCCCGGCTTTGCTCCGATGCTCGCGGCACTGGGCGTCCCTGCAGAGTTCACTGACACTCGGCCACTCCTTTCGAACAAATGGGGACAGCAAGGAGCGGTCAGCCTACGCCAGTCCCACGATTTAGTTGGAGGCAAAATCGCCAGAAAAATAATTACAAGCCAGTTACTGACTGGGGTGAGGTGGGGGTGGCAAATCGCAATGTCACACCGCACTCCTAATCAGCTCGTGCGAGCCCCCCGAGAGGGACTGGCAGGACCCGGCGTGGCCAGGATTAGCCCCAGCCTGGGAAACGGCGGGGCGATGCTGGGGGGCTGCCGGACAGCTTGCCGGTGGGTGGCATGGCACGGGGAAGGAGCAGCGGGGGCACCTCGTGTGTCTGGAGGAAAGCTAGAGGCTTGGAAGGATGCTCTTGTGTTTTCTGTGCTGTAAGCTGGCACGGTGCTTGTTTTAGCCCGGGAGGGCTGGAGTGTAGTGACCGATATCAGGGCTAAGATGGCAGCTGGCACTTGCTAATGTCCCTTCATCAGGTAAAAGCGGCGCCCGTTGCCTCTCCATGGTCCGAATACGTTGGTGACTTGAGTCTGGGACCGTGAGTCCGTCGTCTCCCTGCTCATCTGAACTTGCAGCGTGGCCCTGCCCGTGGCTCCTTCCAGAGTTGTGCTCCCCAAAACCCAGTGGCAGTCCAAAATTTCCCGTGCAGATTGGGCTTTTCCTCGCTTGTGTGGCTGCAGATGGTGTGAATTTGCCAGCAGTACCGCAGCCGGGGCTCCGGCATGGGCCGCGGGGTGCTCGCCCGGCCTGGGGACGGCAGGCTGAGCAGACGCAGGGACGGCGCAGGCAGCCCCACATCGGTGATTGCAGTGGGGCCATGTCCCAGCCTAGAGCTGGGCAGCCCAAAATGAAAAGCTCCTCGGTGGATTTTTTTCTTCACAAAAAAATCCCCCAAACAAGCTCTGCCGCAAGTGTGGCTGTTCGCAGACGTGTATAACCCTTTTTATTTGAGGCTAGGGTTTGTTTGTGAACCTGCTGCTTCGAGGCACCGGGATGAACGCCGTCGCAGGGAGGCTCAGAAATGGCTGCGATGCACAAGAGGCGCTCCAGAATCAGATGTCAGGTCCCCAAAGCCTTGAGACTGCGTGAAGAAGTGAGGGAATTTCTAGTGAAAATAAAAATGCTTTGCCTCTGTTATTGGTGGAGCATCCCAGGGTCATGTTCTGAAGCTCTGCAGTACTGAGGACCAGAAATGTGTTGGTTTTTCCGTGATGAAAGGCTCCGCTCCTCCTCTCTTCGAATGGATTTAGGATCTGGGCTGTCAGAAAAGTGAGAAATGATGCGACAAGCACGGTACAGCTGCTGCGGATTTGGCGACGCTGAGTTAGCTGGCAGATGTTCGCTGCCCATCCCTTCCGCTCTGCAGAAGCCGAGCAAGGCGTCTCCTCTCCCAAAAGCAGTCCAAGAGCCCTGGGAGCTCCCTTGGCAAGGCCAGAGACCCCATCTCTGGGAAGGGGGTGATTTGCCAGGTGGGCAGCTGTACCCTGCGCTCACTGTCCCCTCTCCGCGCTGGGAAGCACCTTGTTTGCGGTGGTTTTGCCCGACCGGCAATGCCCAGCGACTGGCAGGTGCCACCAGGCTGGGACCAGCACGGGGCTCCTGCCCGCGGGCAATTCAGGAGCCTGTGGTGAGTCGAGCCACCCGCCTCCCCGCAGCCCCTTCCTTTCCATCTGTCCTTCCACGGTCCCCCTCCTCCGGTGTCAACACGAGCTTAATGAAAAAGCAGCAGATGTTCCTTTGATTTCAATTTACTCAAGATTTTAACCTAATGCAAATGGTACCTTGCATCCAGCTGTGACGAGGCAGTCTGGGCTGAGTCCCGCCATCCCTGCTTCCAGATTTCCTACCTGTCTCGCCGACTTGACGGCAGCAACTCGCTTCCAAAAAGCTTCTCCGGGAGGTTGTCTCCGCCAGGCCTCGGAAGCAGCTCTGCCCCGATTCAGGCCGTGCAAAAGGACTCGCAGCAGCTCCTGCGCGCTGGCGAGGCGGTGGTGGGATCTGCGAGAGAGCGTCGTCTTGGCCTGGTTGGAAATTTTTGTGTGTGTTTTGGAGGTTTCTCGCAAAATGGAGTAATAATTGAGAAGGAGAACAGTCAATAGCGAGTAATTCGTCTGCCAGATTTAGCTCTGCTTTCCCCTCTAGGATTGCAGCAAGCCAACTGCGATTTCCTGACCTTATCTCCTCTCTGAGCGAGTAAACAACAAACAAACTCTTTTGTCGCTGCCTGGAGTGGCTTGAAGATATTCACAAGCAGCCCTGGTTTGTTTGTCACCAGATGGGAAAGATGGGGCTTTCTGCTCTCCCTTGCGTCTTTGCCACCCGCACTCCTCCGTGTGTGGACGCAGCTCTCGTGTGCCCGGGCGATGCTGTTGCACCGTCGGGTCTCTGACCGTCGTGCTCCTTCTCGATCCTGCGACGCCGTGGTCCCAGCCCGGGTTGCCAGCTTGGTGGGCTCTGTGCGCGTGGCGAGCAGCCGCAGCTCGCTCCCGCCGCCCGCCCGGGCGAACCCTCCATCGCCTGCGTCGTTCCTCAACAGCCCTCCCTCTCCTGAAGGACTTCGTACCACTCCCAGCTGTCGGGACCAAAGATCTTCAGCGCGGGAAGTATAAGCCTAAGGAAAACGCAAACGCATCTCCCAGTCCTCACCATTTTCCGCTTCCCTAGGCAAGGCAGGAAGGGGAGCCAACCTTTTTTCCCTGCCTAACATGCGTGTGTGCTCTGCAGACCCAAAACTATTGTTTGCCTCTGCCTGGGCTGCTTTCCAGACCGTTACGGTGGTCTGCAGACCAAAAAAGAAACGGCACTCCAGCCTGTAAATTGTGCTAGTCCATACATCTCCCGTTCACGGACACCCCTGCCTCCCTCCCACCGGAGTCCTGTAAGCCACTAACGGGATGAGGATGGGCAGGAGGGGAAGGAAAATCCTCACTCACTGGAAAAACAGCCCCAAATTCCCCCCCGGAGCAAAGCGTGGGAGGCAGCCGCGTGGATGGCGTGGAGCCCATCAGAAATCTCAGCCTCTCCGACACTCAGCCTCATTACAAACAGTGATCCCCTGACACGGAGCGGCAATTTACAGGCACCATTAGCCTACGCCGGAGACAGAGAGATGGTGAGAGTGTCCTATTTTCCGCACCTCCTGTACACCACACAATTCACAAAGGATAAAAATAATTAGCCGGAGTGTCTCAGGGATGATTGGCAAGCGCCTGGGGGCTGGAGTTCCCCCGATGTGCCGTCCTCGCCTCCAACGCTTCGAAAGCGGAGGAGAGAACTTCGCTGAGAGGCCGGCTCCGAGCGGCGAGGTGCTGCCGGCCCCGTGGGAGCAGGCTGTGCAGGAGGCAGCTCTGCCCGAGGAGCTCGCGGGGCGTTCACGTGGGGCCCCTGCCCGCGTCTGCAGGGCTGTTGTGGGGTGCTGCCCCGAAATCTGCTGCTGCCGGGGTGAGCTGGTCCCGCGGGGATGAGCCAGGCGTTGGGTCTCCCTTCTTGCAGCAGGCAGGACTTGGCTCCCGGCGTCTCTTCCCTCCCCAGCCCTCCCTCATCCACCTCTGAGCGGCCTCTCCTGCTTTTGAACCTCATGAATTTTGCAGTTAATTATTAGGCTTGCTAAATTGCACCGTCAGACTGTCATTAATAACGGAGGGGGTGCGGGGGCAGCCGCCTGCTCGGCAGCGCTCTGTGGTACGGGGACGAGCGGGGAGCGAAGGAAGGAGCTTTGCATGGCTCCCCTGCACCCAGCCAGGACCTCATCGTTCCCAGGCTGGGACCTCATCATTCCCAGGCTGGTGCTTTCCCCACCACCCACCCCTTGGGTCCCCCTTTTCCCAGCTTTCTGCCTCTTCTTCCTCGCTCTCCACCATTTTACCCGCTGCCTCCGGGCCGACGTGCCCTGCCTGTCTCGCTGCTCATTAAGGCACAGCTAGTCTCCAAATGAGCGCTGATAAAGCGATGGAGCCGGTGGCTTTCCAGCACAGTCCTCTTTGGGTCCAGAGCTGGGTGACTTCTTTTCCATCAACGATAAGTTCACCGGGAGTCATTTGTTGTGTGAGTCAAAGCTGGCAAAGCATTTTTGGCTGGGAAAGGGCAGCAGAGGGATTTGCGCTCCTGAAAGCATTCCCACATTTCACGTGAGCCTTTCCAAAATGAAAGGTTAGGTGTGGGAAAACCCGAAACGCCTGTCTTGGCATCTTCCAAACATCCCCTTCTGTGCCAGCTCAGCACTTCTTGTTTCACAAAGCTGGCCTAAACGCCTAAGCAGCATTCCCTGCCGTTCAGCGCAGCCTGAGCTTCTCTCCCGCCTTCTCCCTTCCGCCGCGGAGCAGCCACCGCATCAAGACCCTGCGCGTCCTCCCGGCTGCTGCCCCTCGGACAAACTGACTTGGTGCTTTCTCATCTCTCTCTTCCCGTTCCCTTTCCTTTCTCCCTGGTATCTGATGGCAGCCGGGACCCGAGTGATTAAAACCTCAGGAGGCAGGAGGGGGACTTTGACGGATGCTTTTGGTAATGCCCGTACCATCTCTATCTGTACGCCCTGCCGGGGAAATCCATCTTCCACCGCACGAGCGCTATCGCAGTGTAACGCGAGGGCTCCCAGCAGCCCTCGGCACGTGTCCGGCCCTAAGAGGGTTGGTGCCGACGGGACATGCCGAGCATTTTAAGCGGCCCCCGCTGCGGTGGGAGGCAGGTCCAGCCCTCCTCGCGGCGATGCTGTGATGGGACAGCTCGTGTCCCGTCCCACGGGAGCGGTGTGCGCTGGGGATGTCCCGCTGCCAGGGGTCCGGGAATGCATCCCGACCCCTCCGGCTCTGTGCTGGGCTGCCTCTGCCACCAGAAGCGGTAGCTGGGGCCGAAGGTGCTGCTCCTGCTGCCTTTGGCTGTATCGGGAAGAGATCCAAACCAGCTTGGAGTCGGGGGGCTGTAGCGTCCCGTCAGCATTGCCTTGGGGCTCCGGGCCGGGGGTCCAGTGCTTGTGTTTGTTTTTCTGTTAGCATTTATGGTTTTATTATGCACTTTTATTAATGCCCCTGGGTTCCGTTTGTGGGTCTGAATGAGAGCTCCTCACGCACTCGGTGTCTTTGGACAGCGGGAATAATGTGAAAGGTCTGGTAGAGCCCCTCAAAACGGGTGCCCACCCCAGGAATGCAAAGCTGATACGCCGTTAACAAAAATAGCGTCGCCTCCCAGCTTGTTCCGTGTCCTCCGAGACTTCTTTGCTGTCGTTTCTGCTCGGACCTGTGATAAAACCGAGCGGAGGCTTGGTGAGAAGACACCTCGTATGGTGGGAGCTGAGATGTAGCTAGCGCCGTCCCGGCTGCGTTGCTTTGGGCAGGTATCAGGGGACGAATAGTCACGTCTCCGGTCTAGGGAGGAGAGCAGACTGGCTGCTTTCAGCCCCTGATGTTTCCGAGAGGCTAGATGGAGGAAGAATATCTAGAACTGCAAGAAAAGGGGAAAAAAAAAAGAACGAACAAAAAAATCAGAGGGAAATGCAACTATTTCTGCCGCAGGAGCTCCTGGGAGTCGTCACTCAGACGCCTTGCGCTTGCTCCCCTTCTCTTTCCTCGCCTCATTTCCCAGGTCGGACCGAACCTGCTCGGGTGCAGCATCGCCCTCGCCCTCCAAGAGGAGCAAGAGTCCCTGACCAAAGTGTTTCCCCTGTTGACATGTTGTTGCCTTTTTTGCTATCGATTCCTTAATTAATTAAAAAAAGAATAAAATTCCACTGAAGCAGACATTTCTCTGAAACACTCCATCAGTCAAAAAAAAAAAGGTGGGGGGGGGAAATCAATATCCTATTTAGAAGAAAACCCATTTGAGAGCAGATTTTGGAGCAGCCCTGGGTGGTGCCTTCCCAAGAGTAACGGCAAAGAAAGGAAATGCCGTGTCCTGCAGCGAGCGGAGGGCTCCGGTACCTAATGAATTATACATCCTCACCCCAGCGAGCCTGCGAGCACCTCCCGCATCGCCCTGTTTTACTGTTAACAGTTGCCGAGCTGTAAACTGGTCGTAAAGCAAAGCATGTTTCAAAATCAATTTATCATCAAGGGGTGGTAGGAAACCGTAACGTACCATTTTCTTCCGTGAGTGTCCGGGTCCGGCTGGGAGGGGACCACGTGCTGCAGGGAAGATGCAAGGAGCTCAGGTCTCCTCCCTTCTGCCGCTGCTTTAGCTCAACTCCTTTCGTTAGCTCTTTCCTCCCACGCTCTCCAGTCCCATTTCTCTTCGCTGTCTTCCTTTCACCTGGTCTTCTCCCACAAGTCCAACTATTTCTGCTGAGGGTGTCACCATTTTCAGAGGGCTGAAGCCCAGGGAACCTACCCATTCCTTTTCACCCTTTTATTTCCCTTAAAAACTCCCATTTTGGGTTTTAAGGGGTTTTTTTAAGCTACACATGCACCCTCTCCCTAAGGATGGGGTGACACCTGTATCTTTGCGCTCTTCTCAGAGAAAACCCCTTGCAAAAGCACCGAGACGTAGCGAAACCAGAGCCGTTACTCTCGGGACCCTCCTGCGGTGCCTTGAAGCAGGCACCCGGAACGATCCCTGCCCTTGCAGCCCAATTTTTCTCCTGCTGTGCAATCTGCAGGCTGTGTTTATGGGTCTGGCGCTGTGGGGGTGCCTCCGAAGAGGGGACCTGAGAGCGAGCAGCAGCCCGGGGGAATTCCCTCTGACCGGAGGTTTAAAGACGTGGGTAATTTCCCTTAAAAAGGGGATGTGCTAATGGTTTGCGCAGGGACGAGCGACCTCAGGACAGGCTGCGGGACTGGAGGGCAGACAAGGGCAGCCAAAGCCTGCGCCTGCGAGGCTGAGCCTTTTCCACGCGGCGTGCGATGGAGCTGTGCCGCTGCCTGATAACGGGGCTCAGAGCGGGCCCGGGCAGGTGTCGGCGCTGGGAACATTGTGATTGATCGTGCTCCGTCCTGGAAGGGCTGGGTTTGGTTTTCTTCGCAACATCTGGCCCTGGCCAGTGTCGGAGATAAGGCATTGCAGGGCATCGATCAAACCCCGTCTGATGGATGCCGGATTCATCCGTAATGATTTGCTCGGCCCTTATTGCTGCGGCGGCGGAAGGAAGGTCTGCAGAGCCGGGACCTCTGCAGCTTAGGGACGCACGTCCCTGGCGTTCAGCAAGCCCTGCGTGGGACCCGTCGTCTAGATAACATCATCGGGGGGGCGGCTTGTTTGATTTTTAAACGCAGAGCTGTGCACAGCACTTAAAATATAGCCGGGGGAGCTGTTCGCTGTTTGCTGGGGCGGGATGTCTGGCCGCAGTCACACTTTGGCACAAGGAAAGGTGCACCAGGGCTGACTTAGCAGCCGCGTAGCCGCAGGAGTCCTGCTGTGCTGCGGGTGGGAACGGGCTTAGGGCCTTCTCCGGCTCGGCAGCGGGAGGATTTGGGATGTGAGAGCCTGCGTAAGAGACTTGGGCCAGTCGTGTCAGGCAAGCAGTGTTTTCTAACTGCGAGAGCTCCCGTGCGGGATGCCAGAGTGGTTTTGAGTCCAGCTGCTCTGCACGGCCGCAGCACCGGGGAGGTGGGAGTGAAGAACAGCACTGACAGATCTGGGACGTGGCAGAGGATTAGTCTTTTTCTAAGGCCTTCGTTTATTATTTCTGATGGTGTCGCACCCCCAGGAGGGTTCGGCTGGTACCCAGATCAAAGCTCTCCGCTCCCCGCCAACCCCTGCCTGTGCCGTCCTCGTCTCGGTGCTACCACAAAGCAACCGCTAAGCACCGTATTTCCATCATCTCCCCGGTGGGTCTCCCTGCCGTGAGCTGCCCTGGATTCCTCCGCAGCAGCACGGCCAGGGGTCTGAGCGGGAAGGTGTCCCTGCCCATGGCAGAGGAGTTGGAACTAGATGATCCTTAAGGTTCCGTCCAACCCAAACCATTCTATGCATCTCCCCTGACGGAAGCTGGGAAGAGCATCGCTCGCTGCGACGCGCAGCCCGTTCCCACCTAGGAAGGAGGGATCGCCAAGGACTTCCAATTGCTGACCTGCAAACGGGAGTACTGCCCTGGCCCGGGCTGGTAACTGCTGGGAAGGGATAGATCAGATGTGGCTGCACTTCGTTTCCAACAGCCACAGCGTAGAGATGAGCTGTAGGCAACATCCCGCATCCATCTGTCCTCATCTGATCCCGCGTTAGCCTGTCTCCGTCCCGGCCAGCCATGCTCTATGGTCCTGGAAGCCTCTCGATCCCTTCAGACTCAGTCTGGGCTGAAGTCAGGTGCTCAGCGCTTGGGAGCAACAATCTCTGCCCAAATACAGATACAGTCAACTGAGCTTCGCTCGATCTTCTTGTCGTTGCTGCCAAGCTGCAAAGGTGAGGCAGGAGCTTTCCCGGCGCGGTTGGGTCTAACCCAACACGTCCATGGACGCAGCGTGGGCAGCGCTGCCTTCTCGGCACAGGCAACAGCCTGAAATCCCGCACGCCTTCCTGGGCGGCTGAAGTTACTGGGGGTGAAACATCTTTCTCCTTCCCCGTGGGTTGATTCGCTTGCTGTGCAAACAGTCGGGGCCAGGGAAACCACAGGAACAAAGGAACAGGCATCGTGCATCCGTGGAACGGCAGTACCAGCTCGCATCCTGGGCTCGGGCAGTGCCAGGGGGATTTTTCCCAGCCTGGTCTAAGGTCTTGTCTGTTCTCACCCCGTTCCTGATCCCGGCTTCCTCAGCGATAAACCCCGTCAGCCAGATCCAGGCTTTCTGCCTCCTTCTCCAGCCCTGGGCTGGAGGTGAGAAAAGCAGTAAGAGCCAGCTGCTCGGGGGGGGGGCATGGTTTAAAGGGGAGCCACGTGATAAAGCTGTGGCTTTTAAGAAAAAGAGGAGAAAAAAAGAAAAAGCATCCTTTCACCTTTTAAAAAAAATAAAATCAATCTTCCCAGACCCAAAGTAGAACAAAACCTCTTCAAATTGCAGTCCAGGCCTGACAAGGCACGCCTGTGATTTCTCAATCAAGTGAGAGCGCGGCGGGCGCCGGTGGGAGCAGGCAGGGCTCCTCTCTGCCAGCCCAGGCCAGCTCAGCCGGCTGAAACCAGGTACCTGCAGATCCCCGCCGGGCAAGGCTGAGAACCGCCACCCGGAGCGGGGAGGGCGAGAGCCTCTGGGACCCAGAGATTGCGTCAGCGCCGGGGCCGCGACGGGGAAAATTAGCTACCGAGCTGGAAACGCAAGCGCCTTTTTATTTTTTTTTTTTTTGCCCCTGAAAACCAGGCAGGAGCCTGGAGGATTGAGGCTGGAGATGCAGCGAGGCTCAAAAAACGAACCTCCCCTTGCTGTCCTCACCCTGCAGGGAGTGGGGAAGGGCTGTGCCCATCCCCGGGGTATCTCCCACCCACCGTCTTTCCTGGATACGGGCTGAGAAAGGGAGTTTTTCCTGGCGCTGAACAGCGGGAGTGATGCCCTCCCTGCTCTTGATCCCAGGGCAGAGGGACAAGTCCTTCCCCTTCCAGCTCGTTGCCTTACACATTTGGTGCTTCGCTGGTGCACTGGGCTCCCGGCAAAGCCCACCCGAAGGGAAATGCAGGATTCAACCAGGCTGGTCCCTGGGAGGGCTCAGCACTTGCCATTAGGACAGTACAGACCTGTGGCTAATTAACAGACGAGGTGTTGGCCAGCGGAGGTCAAGGCATTTGCAGCCTGGGGACGGATCTGGATGATCCAGCCCCTAATCTGTACAACTGAGTCTCCATCTCCCCTTTCTTCCAGCTGCGTCACAGTATTTTCGTGGTACCTCCGGGTGTCCACAGGACCGACAGCGCCCCGGCGCTGGGGACGCACGCCCGGCGAGCACGCCAGGACGGTCGCACAGCGGGCATTTATTTCCAATTTGCTGGAGTGCCATGCATTTGCACAGAGCGCGGCGGGGACCCGGCGCTCTGCAGATGAGACCCGCTCTCGGTAATAGGCAAGCACCCCGCGAGAAGCAGGCGACGCGGCGCCGGTGGGGCTCAGCCTTTGAACCTCGCCGGAGCAGGCAGGATTTCTCCCATCCCATCCTGCGGAAGACGAGATCTAAGAGCAGCTCCCACCAGCAGCAGCTGGCTGAAGGAGGGGGCCAGCTCCCGGGGTTTGCTCCAGAGCGTACTTTCTTCCCTCTTTTCTTTCTTTTTTTTTAGTTTTTTTTTTAAATGAACAGTAATAATCCTCTTCTTTTTTAAAAAAAAAAACAATTTGAAAATATCTGACATACGGGAAAAATAATGAATTCCGTTTTTCGCCTGCGTTCTCTGATCTGTCAGTCTGCACCCAGGAGCCGTGCGCGCAGGGGGAGGAGGAGGAGGCAGGGGATGATGGCCTACATTGGGTAGATAATGATTCTCTTGCCTGTTCCCCCCTCCAGGAGAAGGTTCAGGCATGTCCTGCAGTTGAGGGGAGTTGGGAGACGGGCTGTGCCACCCGTCCCTTTTGCAGTCTTTCGCTCTAGCCCTTTGTATTTACATTTCTGGGAGGGTGTCGGAGGGGGTTGGTGGCTGCAGCAAAGAGGGATGTGCTTGGAGAATCTTTCTGCGGCGTGATATTCCCCGGTGCCCGTGGGCTTGGGGACGTCACCCCCCAGGTCCCTGCTGGCTGACGAGCCACGCGGGGCTTGTTGGCTCCCAGACAGGTGAACACAGGGCCGTGCTGTTTAGTTTTAGCGTCACTCCCAAAGGTGTCTTAAATTGCAGCCCAGCGTGGGGTTGCCGAAGATGCCGCAGCCCCTGCGGAGTCCCGCGGGCCCGTGCGGGATGCCCAAACCGCAGCCCGCTGCCCTCCCTCCGGAGCGGATGGGGGCCGTGCCGCGCTCCCGGCCCCCGAGGGCCGTAGGTCTCGGTGCAGGCTGCTGGGCAGAGCGATGAGCGGGACAAGGGGCTGATCTGGCTGGGAAAGCCTGGAACTCACAGTGACTCCACTTCCAGTTAAGCAGACCACATCTATCTGTGCCTCAGTTTCCCCTCTTTGAGATACACCTGGGGCAGGTGTGCGACAGGGGATCGTATTGATGAACGTGAATATTACGGTGGTAACAAGGCTGGTTGGGCAGATGAGGTTTGTTCCTGTCCTTCCCATCCCATCCCTCCGACACATCTGGGAAGCTCTGCCCTGACCTTCCTCCATGCCCCGACAGGCAGAACTGGAGCCGTTACTCACGATCACCGCGGGTCACGCATCTGCCTCGCTCCTTCATCATCAGCAATACCCTTGGGTTTAAGGAGCACCGCGGCAGCTTATCGTAGACACACGCAAAGCAAAACAGGCCCCTCCCGAGACTCCAGGACCCGAATTAGGGCTTGGCAGTAGCCGTCGACATGATCCCTCCAAACACCGACTGGATTGGGAGAATTAAATGAGGAACAGGCAAACGCAATCTGTTTGCTGGGGTTGTATTTCCCTTTCAACTGGAAGAGGAAATTTTAAGTTTCTTACTCTTTGCAGAGAGAATATTTCAAGTAAACAATCAATACCCAGCCAGCTACCTGTCCGCCTGCATGCACAGCATCTGGCTGGTTATTAAGGCTTGAAGGGGTTTGCCAAACTTTTTTCCCCCTCCTATGAAAGGCTTTTCAGTAGAATACAAATGCTCACTTATCCTGTGTCAGATCTGCTCATGTTTTCTCCAAAAACACGTGCTGCCCAGAGCTGGGTCTCACAAAGGATTTCGGAGCTTGGAAATTTGGTTTCATTCCAATCCAACATGAAAATCAAATATTTAAAACACTCTCTAGGAACGAATCTGGGACCAAACCCTGCCCTCAGCTTGAAAAAACAGAGAGTATTACAGCGATAGTTCTCCATACGACTGGGAGAGAGATTTGGTGAGGGAAGATCAGCCTCCGCGGGACAACTGAGCTGGCGGGTTCAGGCAGAGCGTTGCTGTGGTTAAACGAAGCCATCTCTGCAAAGCTTTTCCGCGCTGGAGGAACGCGCGTTCTCCAGCAGGACACCACTCCGCCAGAGAAATCCGGCCTGCTACCCAGAGAAACCTGGACAATTTTGGAGTTTCAGTGGCTGGATGAAAACAGAGATAAAAGATTAGAAAAATGAAAAGTTTTAGGAGATATTAGCAGTTCGTTTCCCATGAGCTTCTTAAGGTGAGGAGGGTCCATGCGTCACGCTGAGGTGCGGAGGCAGACAGGGTGCAGGTGGCTTTGGGTGCTGAGCTGTCGCCCTCCCGGGCTGCCAGGGCAGCGTCACTCGCTCCGCTTGGGATGGAGAGGGACTGTCCGTACGGGCAGCCTCTCCGCTTGGGATGGAGAGGGACTGTCCGTACGGGCAGCCTCTCCGCTTGGGATGGAGAGGGAGCGTCCGTACGGGCAGCCTCTCCTCTTGGGACGGAGAGGGAGCGTCCGTACGGGCAGCCTCTCCTCTTGGGATGGAGAGGGAGCGCCCATACGGGCAGCCCACCCGCCCTCCCGCTCAGACACGCACACTGAGGCGCCACAAGACAAATAGGACCAAGAAAGAGATGCACTATTTAAACTTTCATCACTATTTTTCTCCCTGCTCCCCTCGTTTCTTTTGATTTATTTTTTAGCGCGTTTTCCCCAGGCTGCGCTGTTTGCCTGCATCTGTTTCCTCTCCGCCTTCGCTCGGCGCCTTTCCGAGGGCACCCGCAGCTGCCCTGCATTTTTCAGGCTGTCCAGGCTCAGCTCCCTCGGGTCGGCAAGAAAAACGAGGCAGCAGAGCTCCAGCAGCGGCAGGCGGGGGCAGATGGACGCAGAGGACCTCTAGACATGCCACCCTCCTTTTGCTGTCTGTCCCAGGCCAAGCAGGGGCTCGGGGGCAGTTCCTTAGGCCTCGTCCGTAACGCACGGAGCGATTGCCATACGAGAGCCCCATCCCGCTCGCGCCCTTCCCGGCGCGGGTGACCCTGCCAGGGCTCGGCGTGGGAGAGACGCAGAAGGGTGCCGGTCGTGTCGGCACCCTCCAGGTGACCAACATTCCGCCCCACACCAAGCCCAGCAGCGCCGGGGGCTGGCAGCACGCGGGCGCGGGGCTGGACGCTTGGAAGCGACGCCAGCCTTGGCACCGTAGCCAGCGTGGCCTCTGTAAATTGACAGTGCACACCACGAGCTGGATTTTTTCCGCCTGCTTTATGTAGGGAAGGAGGACACAGGCGGCTTCGCTGATTGTTTTCCTTGCAGAAGAGCTGAGCCTCATCCTGCTGAGCAGCCTGCAGACAGAAGTGGTCTCCGGGTTTCAGATTCTGTCTCCAGGTTTCAGATGTAGGATGCAAAGGAAAATCCGGTCAGCCATGCTCGGAGGAGGGAATATTGCGAGTTGGAGTCAGGACCCTCAGCCCCGCGCCTGACCCCCTTTGCAAACTCAGACCGCTCGCTCTGTATTGTCGCTTTTCCCTCGCCAGCGAAGGGGTTGCAGTCCTAATCGCGTCGCGAAGGGGCGAGGTAGAATACGTACAAGACGGCTGAGGGGCGGACGCAGCTGCCATCCAGGATTAGGTTTCCTGCAGAGCTCAGGTCACCGAGCCCCACAGGTTTGCGCCGAGGCTCCAGTTAGCACTGCCCTGAAAAACATAACCCCCGACGGCACTCAGGCACAGCCAAATCTCGGCCTTTAAAGCATTGGACAAAGCCTAAGAGCCTGTTTATATCCTTCCTAGCTCTGAAGAGCTGCTGGAAATCTGAATCCTAAATGTGTGAAGTCCTGATAAATGAAAAGCGAAACAGCCATCTAGCTGTAAGCTGCTCTGCAGTGGTTTAGGCCCTCGCCATTTGTAGCCTTCAGGCCTGATAATGCAGCGAGACCCTGGGCGGTCTGCTGAAAGCTGCTGCCAGAGACACAGTCCCTCGAAGGGGATTCTCTTATCCAGCGTAGCAAGCTCCATCCTAAAAGCAGTTTGGTTTGCTAGCCCCTTTCCTTCCCTTGGGAAGCTATTCTAGATGAAACAGAGAACCTTCTTTCTTCCCCAGTGTCCAAATTTTCCTGCTTTTTGCCTTGTCTTCTCCCGACCTTCCCCCAGTTCTTTCACTGCAACCAGTCACAGTCTCCCAGCCTTCATTTTGCCAAATTAAACAAGCCCATCTCTTCTGCTCTCACCTGGTAGGAAAGCTGCTCTTCTCCTTTCATCAGCTCCACCGCCTTTCTCCACGCTTGTCCCAAACCGAGTTCAACATGCACGAGCGTGGCCAAACCCCTCCAGGATCTCCAGAGCACCACCACTGGCCTCTGCAAAAGACCCCCGAGGCTGGTCATGGGCCCCCGAAGCAGACGTGGGCTTCAAAGAAGAGGCAGGTCCCTGCAGTCATCAAGCAGAGAAGAGGATGTGCCAGTCCCAAGCGGAGCGCAGAAATGATACCGCAGCTGGATAACTCATCGTTTCGCTGACCATCACTAACACCAAGCTTATTGTCCAAGTCACACCCTGCCAGTCTCGCCGCGCTGAGCCCTTGCAGAGGGCAGGCGCCTGCTCCTTTCGGAGCAGGACAGCATCTTCCTGGGGAGGTAAGGAGACCGCAGAGGCTGCGGGTCAAATCCTGCTCCTTCCCGGAGCATCTTGCTGGCCAGCAAACCTGGTTTCAGAACGCCCCGGCGCGGAGCAGAGATTGGATTTGCGAAGGAACTCGCTCTTTGTGGGGTTTGTATTGCAAACACTTCCACGCAGCAAGCGGCTGGATGCAGAGCTGGGCAGCGCCTGGACACGGTCACCCAGAGCAAGTGTACTGTGATGCCCTCATAAGCTTGACTTGTCTACAAGAGGCAAAAGTGCCTCTTTGACAAGCCCGCGGTGCAAAGTCTGAATACACAAACACTTCGCCGCACCAGAGCAAAGCTTCCAGATCCACCCTCCCTGCATGAGGGGGTCAGCTGAGCCAGCCGAATCCCTCCAGGCTGCCTCCCTGGGGCTCCCCACGCTTTCCTTACTGTAGAGACAAAATACGGGAGCAAACGTACCCTTGTTTGGCTTGGCTTCGTCCTCTCCATGGGGCCTCGTGTTCTCACCGAGGGCCAGCTCGCTGGAAGGCAGCTGCCCACCGAGGACTGCTAGCAAAGCACTGTAGAGGGCTGGGGATGCTTTTGGTCTACGCTTAGACCTCACTTTGGGGCTAGGAAGCACGTCCTAACGGTGTTTAGCACATCACGGTCACCAAGAGCATCTTCTGGTCGCTGCTATCGGCCTAACACACGCGCAAGATGAGCCCAGAGCCTTGAGTGCCACGGACCCCGTAGGGAAGATGAGCGTCGCATCCGCGACACCTCACCCGAGGGATCGCGTTCCTCAGGGGACACTTGTGCCGAACCTCACGTCAGCTCAGCGTTCCTTGCAGATACACGGCTTGGGGCGATCCTCAGGGGCTGCTCGGTATCTGCCTCCCCAGCCCAGCAGCCGGGCGGCCCTTCCTCGCCGGTGAGCATTTGGGGTTGAATCTCTTAACACCGTCCCAAGAAGAGGAGGCTTGTTACACAAACCCAACAGCACGGAGGTGCCAGGAACAGCAAAAAAAAAAAGCAGTCAGCGCTAATTAGGAAGAAGTACTGGTGGCTGGAGGGCTTTCTGCTGTCTCCACTTCCAGGAGCCGACTTCTGCCTGAAGGATCCCGTTATCTCAATAAATATTGCTAATAATTGAGGCTCTGTCTGCTCGCCACAACGCTGTCCAGCTGATCGGCTGCCAGGAGCGTTTAGAGACAGCTACGTTATTTCTTAGTCAAAGCTGCAGCATTAGCCTGGGGTATTAGTTCAGCACTGAATAATTCCGCGTGGCCTCATTGATTAATCATACAGTTAAGGCTCACGGGGTGGGGCTGTATGCAGTAAAGCCTCTAACTAGCCAACTAATTTAAGAAGTTGCTGAATGCACAGCCCAAGAGCAACACTCATTTATTTGTATTTCGTTATGCTGATGTGCGGCAAAATGGGCTTTTCCCAGAGCACTCCAAAGGGCAAGGAGCAGAGACCCCAAGCTGTCCTTGCTCATCCAAGCAGCCCACAGCTATGGAGAGCAGATTAATGCCTGTCCAAGGCTGGTTTGAAAATATTCAGCAAACCCTGTGTTTTGACAGAAAATCAAGGGTTTGATGGGGAGAAGCTTGTCATGGTTTCCTCAGAAAGTTTTGTCTGCAGTGAAGACAAGAGCCGTTCTCCAGCTGAGGTCCTGAGCGCGCTGAGAGGACCAGGAGACCTTCTGCTGGGACGCTTCGCCTCCCACGCTGGGTCTCAGCGCAATGTCCGTTTGGGGACAGCCTGCCTGGACGCCCACCCCGTAGGCAGCTGCGTGTCGTCCACCTCTGGCTTGTTCCTACTCCTGTGGGCTCGAGCCAGCGGTGACACCCGGTGCTACGTTCCTCCATCCCTTCCTTTCATTCTCTTCTTAAACTTTCCAGGCGTGTAAAGGTTAACTCCATCTTCTTTGCTGTCAGGGATAAACCCCCCCACACAACCCCAAACAACTCTTCCTATTTATATCCCCGAATTAATCAGAAAGGCTGGCACTTCTACATCTACGTGATTAAAAATTAGGAGACCGGATTCTGTAGTGGTGCCTTATAATAATAACCAATCCTGGGAGCACGGTGGATGAATAACGGCTCCTGGCTCCGGCTTCTTGCTTTCCCTTCTTTCTTCTTCTCCTCTTTTTATCTTTCATTCTCCTCCTCCTCCTCCCGGGCGGGAGTTTGAGTGCGGAAGGAATACATCCATCCATCTTCTTGCAGAAGTTAGAGCTGTTGAGAGACATTGCTGATTCCTATTCATCAGACCCTTCCTCCCCAACCAGCTCCCCTGGTTAGCGAGCCTGGAGACCATCAATAATTCATGGCTACCTGAATAACTGGGGGATGATAACCACTGACTTGGGAAGACTTAATCAGGACCCGTTCTCTCTCCTCCTCTTCCCTCTCATCTCCTTAAGCAGCTCCCCAAGCCTTGCTGCTAATCCGGAACAGGGAAACAGGAGCAAAACAAGGGTTTCTGGCACAGGGCAGACAAGCGGTTCCATGCGCGCGGTCGTCCCCTCTCCCGTGATGTCCCTCGGGTCTCCTGGGCAGCGAAGGAACAGGCTGGCCTGCTTTGAGGGGGTGATGTTAACCAGGGGCGGCAAAAAAACGGTCTTCAGATGTGGGCCAGTGGGCCAGGACACCAGTCGGGAGTATGAAACATCCCACCGTAAAAGTCCCTCCGTTTAATTCCGAGATGCGCTTCAGAGAAAGGCTCGTGGGTTGGGTTTTTCCCTGCTCCACAAGATGAATTTCCAATATTTTACAAGCCGAGGTCAAATTCAATTAGTAGCTTCAGTGAGGGGGAAAAAAGCTATTGAAAAATATCAGGGCCCTTTTTTTTAAACAGTATGAAGTCATCCAATGAAAGGGGTATTTTTTAAAAAGTGGAAAGAAATACTTTAATAGTTAAATAGCATCAGGATGAAGCAGAATTTTCCACGTTTTCATATTTCAGAGGGTGACGCATTTCAACTAACCCAAACCACAGATTTTCACATTTTTTTCACTCTTGTAGCCTGAAAAAAAAATGTACATTTTGGATCCATGTAGAAAAGCTTTTTTTTCCCCCGGTCCCTGGGTTCCACCCACTGAGCTGAAAAATCCCATTACTCACAGCGTTTGGCAGATGTGTATGTGACCAGCCTTGTGTGCAACCGGCACATCTGCCTCGCCTACAAATCCCGCGCTGGCGCGGGCAGCCACCTCTGAATTGTCAGAGAGCATAATCCCTCTCTCCATCTCCCGAATTCAGCCCCGCGCTGGAGGAGCCACCGAGGGGTTTTTAAATATTTCTCGGCCAGCTAAAACACTGGGGCGGCTCGGGAGCAGAAGCAGGGACGTACTGGGGGATTTCGGAGCCCAGCTTGGACGTTGGCTTTGCACGGCTCAGCCTGGTGCCCGGCAGCTCGGGGCGAGGGAAACAGCACGAACTTGTAACAAAAACAGCTCCGCTTTGGTGGAAAACGGGCAGGTTTCCCCCAGCTGCATCCGCTCGGTGAGGATGCTGAAGGGTTTTGCCACCTGCCAGCGGCAATTTCTTTCCGCGTGCTTTGCTAGCGTGGGCTCTCCTGCTTGGGCAAGAGGGGCTACAGCTGGGACGCCTTTCCACTGCGTCCTCCACCTTTCTGCTGGCTTCCCAACGCCGCACGGGCCCCCAGAGCCCCCAAACAGGCCACGAGGTGGCTGGGCAACACGTCTGTCCGTAGCAAAACCTGCATTTGGTTGCCCCAAGGATCTGGTTGGGAAGAGCTAGACGGACAGCTGTACAGACCCCCATTCACCTCCGGAGCAGGTCTTGGCTGGAGCAGACCCGCCAGGGTAGCGGAGATGAGAGCTCCTCTCCACAGGATGAGAGGACAGCCCCGCTCTCCAGCTGAATTTCCCATCTCTTACCGTGCTGGGGGTGTTTAGGGATGCCAGGCTTCAAGAGCTAGTCACAAAAAGAGGAGACCGTGCTCCGGTGCCCCTCATCTCCTGCTTCCATCCCTCCTCGTCTCTGGCATGAAGTGCTCCCCAACACAAGAAAGAGATGCCCAGGGGCTGTGCGATACCAGCAAAGCCGCGTCCTGTAATGAGGATGCAGCCTCGCGCAGGCTCTCCGGCTGAGGTGGTTTCAAAGGAAGGTTGAGATCTTAAATGTCTCCTTGACACCCCCGGCGAAATCTGCTTTCACAGAGGGAGACGCTTAAAAGACTCATCGTGGCGAGAGGGAGTCTGACCGAACGCGAGGAGTTTCGCAGGCTTTTGTGCGGCGAGACGGCAGCACAGACGAGGAGTGAAAGCGACAGGGAAATCAAAGCAGAGCAAGGGAGCGCTCAGGGGTTCCTCCATCCCTCCGTGATGGAGGGCTGGCAAGGGAGCCCTTTTCAAAGGCAGGCATCTGGAAACCACACTCCTGATGCCCGTAATAAGCTGTTCCCCCTCCCCGAGTGCAAGAGGTAACAGTCCAAATCCAGCTCCCCTGCCCTTCTCCTCCAAATTGCCTTCACCTACCTTCCAATTTGCGGTCAGAGGAACAGGGGTCACAGCAAAGCCCCCCTGAGCCCTGTTATCCTGTGTCCAGCAGCAGTTATAGTTGCCTGGGGAGGAATAGAAGAGCAGGGCCAGCAAGGCAGGGATATTTCCTTCAAATACTCTCCATCCTCCCACAGTTTGCAGCTCAGGGACGTCCTGGGCCAGAGGTGTTTCTAAATATTTAGTAGCCCTTGGTGGATTTCTCTACCACAGGCTTGATCCTTCCTATTACTGCAAAGCCCAGGCAGCCCTCTGGCCTCTGTCCCCTCTAAAACTTCAGCCAGTTTCTGGCGCCGTAGTTGGGACCTGGGGCACAGCTTCCACGTGGGCGGCAAAAGGCAAGGCAGCTAGAACGTGGCGAGATGGGGTCGCACCCTACGACGGCCCCACAGCCAACTGCCGAGGTTTGAGAGGTCACAGTCCAGTCCCGGCAGCCCAGACCCCCCAGGTAACTCCAGGAAGGTTGGTTTCGTGCTCGCAAACTACATTGTCTCCTCTGTGCCATTTCCTTGCAGTTCCTCCAGACGATCCTGTCATTATGGGGGGGCCCGTCATCAGCATGAGAGCAGGAGACCCCCTCAACTTGACCTGTCACGCAGACAACGCCAAGCCAGCAGCCTCCATCATCTGGATGCGGAAAGGAGAAGTCATCAATGGAGCCACCTACTCCAAGGTGAGGCAGGATGGGGCTGGGGGGGACACGCTGTGCTCTTCCCTTGCTTCGGAAAGGCGTACCAGGCCTGACGCTGCTCTTCACGCAGCCCCAGAACATCTAGGGCAGTGCCCTCAGCTCTGCAGAGCCGAGACTCTCACCCTGCATCACCCCATACAACCTTCCCGATGGAGACGCTGGGAGGAAATCAGTCAGGAGGATGCAAGTGAGAAAAGCTGTCACCAAAATGGGCTCGGCTTGGAATTTGGCTGGCTTTTTGTACCCTCTCACAGCTTATAAATTGCCTGGCGTGCCCGCTTCCCCCCCAAAAATCCCACCTGGGTGTGGTGGTAATATCGTGCACAGCAACACACAGCCAGCACTGACCCGGCCTTGGCCGTAGCAGAAGTTCTGGATCAAAAGGTGGTTGCAGTGACGTATGTCCCCTCCTCCAACTGCAATTTTCCGTGAAAAATTGTCAGGGTTGTTGGCATTTTTTAATTTAAATGGAAAGCCTTTATTGGGTCATAAAGGAAAACATCAAAGAGCAATCAACAGTGTACTCGGAATGGGTACCCACATGTTCTCCTGTTTATAGATGCCTGATGTCTGGTAAGTGCTAAAGATTCAGTAACACTTGACATTTCTAATGAAAATTTCTAAAGAGCAAAATTTGAGGCATAAAATGGGTCAGTTTGCAGCCATTTGTAATGCAAGCAAACTTCAAAGTCAGGAGTCAAACACATTCCTCTCGAGCTCCTGAAGATCTTTTAATAAACATTTCACCCTCCGCTACCGCTGCAAAGCCTCGTTCCAGCAACGTCCCGATCTGCTTGGAGAAGCAGAGGAGCCAGAGCACCCTCCTCCTCCTCCTCCCCGTCGCTCTGCGGAGCACATCCGTGTCTCAGCCGGAGCTGAGCTGCTGGGTGTGAGCAGAGGGGGGAATTGCCCCATCTCCCGGCATGCGATGCAAGAGGTGGCACTAATTAAAGCCAGAGAGAACTGACCTCTCCCGCTCTCAATTCAAGTGGAATTAATTAAAACCCAGGCCATTGACATGCAGTTGTTTATGACTTATTCTGCTCACCCCAAGCCTTCCTCTCCTCTGCAGGCTGCTCAGACCCGGCCCTGGGGAGCCAACGCTGAAGCCCTCTCCCTTTCAGACCCACAAGTAACGGGTAGCAGAGAAGAAAGAATGCCCCTCCTTTATTTGTCTTTAAAATATTTCCAGCAAAAAACCTTCCAAGGCAGAGCTTTCAGGCTGCGGCTCCATCTCCGTGCGGTACAGAGGTTTCCACGGCACTTTAAGCAGCTCCCAGGGATGGTCTGGGAGGGGAGTCCTGCTCTGCACGGGGGAAGCATCTTCCCCTTCTCCTGGGGCCAGGAGAACCTCCATTTCTGAGGCTGAACCTCAGCGTCTCCTGACTTACTGGAGGTTTCCGTGAGGCCCTTCCACAAACGCATCCCTGCCACGAGCGGGGAAGGGCGATGCTCCGGGGCCAGGCGCGCACAGGGCTGTCAGCCAGCACCGGCGGCAACGGAGCCTGTCGCCTCAAGCGCCACAGCCCCCACACAGCCGCGAGAAACCCTAATTTGCCCATTTTCATGATTTTTAACCATTCACAAGGTGAAGGCAAAGACAGACACCCTTCAGAAAAACCGACAGCCAATTTTAGCCATTTTTTGAATGGGAGGTTTTGATTTTGGGGGGCTGAGAAGCCTTTCCCTTTTGAGGCTCCCTTTAAGGTCATTCCTCAATTTTTCTCTTTCTGCTTTTTCAGTAACCTAAAACCCAACCCAGATTTCATTTGATCCAGATACTCCAGTCAGCCAGGAAGAAACACCGGTCAGGTTACTGAGTGCCTGAAACCATTTATCCTGCGTGATAATTTCTTTGTTTCTCTGAATTTCCAATCCGGGTTAACGTGCAGCCCCCCCATCACAGCCAGGCAGTCCAGAACAGCCGCAGCTGACTGAAGCCCCCCGGCTTACCCTGCTCCCGAGTCACGGAATCCTTTAGGTTGGAAGAGACCTTTAAGATCAAGTCCAGCCGTTACCCCAGCACTGCCAAGGCCACCACTAACCCATGTCCCCACGCGCCACATCTACAAGGCTTTTCAATCCCCCCAGGGATGGGGACTCCACCACTGCCCTGGGCAGCCTGTGCCAGGGCCTGACAGCCCTTTCGGGGAAGAAATGGTTCCCAATAATCCAACCTAAACCTCCCCTGGTGCAACTCGAGGCCGGTTCCCCTTGTCCTGTTGCCTGTTCCTTGGGAGAAGAGACCGACCCCCCCTGGCTCCAACCTCCTTTCAGGGAGTTGCAGAGAGCGAGAAGGTCTCCCCTCAGCCTCCTTTTCTCCAGGCCAACCCCCCCAGGTCCCTCAGCCGCTCCTCACAGCACTTGTGCTCCAGCCCCTTCCCCAGCTCCGTTGCCCGTCTCTGGACACGCTCCAGCACTATTGAAGGGTCCCTATAGCCATAGGGGGCATTACAGGATCCTGCAGGGTTTGGAGCTCAGGGGCACTGTGGGGGGAAGGTCCTGCGCAGCCAGGACCCCTGGTGCTCCAGCTTAGGGGTCACCACGTCCTCAGCACCAAAAGCGGGGCTGTTGCACAGGCGAAGGGCACGCAGGGTGACAGCAAAGCAAGCGCAGGGCAGCTTCCTGACCCCCAAGGGCGCAGCACAAGAGGAGCAGAGCAGGTTTGGAGGCCACAGCAGGGTCAACCACCATGCAGCGATCTCCAGAAAGTCCACAGTGATGAGGCAGCCCTAAAGTCAAGCCAGGAAATCCAGCCCCCATCACCACACCCAAAGCAGGGCTTAAGCTAGAGCTGGGGCTTAAATACAGCTCCTGGGCCTGTGGGTGAAGAGTTCTTGAGTAGAGTCCCCAGATGAGGTTTGTCAGGGAAATTAAGTACTGTCGGTGCACTCAGGCCCTGACGGTCACGTACCAATAGGTCTTGGTCCCGTTTCTCCCCAGCTTCTGGGCCGATGATTGCGGTGACAGTTTCTCAGCATCGTTCCTCGTCTAGCGTGCCTGAGAGGCACAAACCTGTACGCGTGAGCGCTGTGTCACGATGAGCCCAGGTGGTGAAAGCATTAGTCTTGCTGCCATATGTTTGTGATTCAATAAAGCTCTTACATTGCGAGGAGGAAATTTGAAGGATACAGACTTAGAGAGAAAAACCGCCTGGTAGGGTCCAAAATACATAGTTATGGGATGGGTGTAACCGTGGGTATTTACCACTATTATCCACGGCTGGGAAAAGCTGTTTCTGGCATTTCTGGTCCCCAGAGGATGTTGATAAACCAGAGGGAGGTCAGAGGAGAGCTCAGAGAATGATTAAAAGATTGAAAACTATTGCAACACCTTGAGAGCCTCTGAGGGCTTGACCGGTTTAGTTTGCCAAAGGCAGGGCTGGAGGGTGACGTGACCACGGTCTGCAAGAGCTTGCAGGAGGATTAGGAGTTTGATAAGGCAGAGCTCCTGGGGCTCGCCGATAAAGGCATGGCAGGCACCACGGCTGGAAGTCGAAGTCAGATAAGTCCGGAGAAGAAACGAGGTGCCAAGGCTGAGCAGATAGAGCTGGTTAACCACTGCTCTACCAGGCTCGAGGTTTTCCATCTCCAGCATCCTCGGGTCGCCATCACGGTGATCACCAGCATGAGGCGAGGCAGAGTGGTGACGATTTATCACGAGCTGTGCTGGACCACTGCACGGCAGCCAGGGACCCACGGCCGGATCAGTCCCGTGCCGCTGGCGGCCGCCGTCACCGCTCGTTGCTGGGCAAAGCGGCCCAGGCAGGTTTTCGCACTTGCCTGACTCAGGCGCAGAAGGTGACAGCAGGTTCAAGAAGCCGGTTCCCCCATCTGTCCCCCCGCTCCCTCTTTCCTGGGACGGTGGGCGACACGGATCTCGCCGGAGCTGTGATTCCCAGGTTTAGGCATAGCAGGGCTGGAGGGAAGCAGATGGGAGCTAAGTGCCCAATTCCCAGGGAAGCACAGTGAAATTTGTCTATGCTGTTCCCCTCAGGTTTCTTGGCAGGTTCCAGCCGAGGAACTGTTATCGCAGAGTGCGCTGCGTGGCTGAGAAACTCGCACGAGTGAGGGCTAGATGTGAGCGTGCAGAGCCTGGCACGACTCTCGGCCCGGGGACGGGGCCCCTCTCCTGTAGGAAACTCCCTTTTCTCATCACCGTTTCTCCCCCCGCAGACGCTTCTCCGTGACGGCAAGAGGGAGAGCATCATAAGCACCCTTTTCATCGCCCCCTCCGACATTGAGAACGGGGAGAGCATCGTCTGCCGCGCCACCAACAAAGCCATTCCCAGCGGGAAGGAGACCTCCGTCACCATTGATATCCAGCGTGAGTACACAGCCGGCCGAGCCCCCCTGGGTACTGCGTGATCCCAGCCTCCCCGCTCCCTCCCTCGCTGCCCCAGGACTGCCCGCAGGGGTCTGACTCCAGTCAGGAGCGGGATGCTGGGGTTTGGGGGTTTCCCTTTACTGGGATTGACTGGTACATCGATACAGTGAAGTCAGAGACAAGAGATCTCATCTCCCCTGAGTTCCCTGGGGCACCAGACAGACACGAACCCCCACGGGGACAGGCTGCTTCCCAGCTTTTGCGTCTCGCATCCGTGGTTTTGAGCAGAAGTGGCACCAGCTGCCATGCGCTGGGTGGCCGGTGGGCGTTGACCGTGGCCCGACTGTGTGCCCTGAGCCAGGGCTCTGGGGTCTCTGTAGATCCCAAATGGCTTTGGCCAAGCAAGCAGCATCTCTGGACACGGCCAGTAGCAGAGGTAAGGCCCATTAAGATTTCTGGTACAAAAATGTGTGTTTCCAGTCTTAGAAGCTGTTCAACGGTAAGTTTTTTGTGGTGTTCTCCACTGAGATAGCGTGTTAGACACCGAATCGGTGGGAAGGCTCCCGCCCGTGAAGTACAGCTAGTGTCAGTCACCATCTGATGGGGACGAGCGTGTGTGGAGAGTCATATCATTTACCCTTTACTGGAAATCCGTGAAGCAAAATCTTCCTTCCTCAAAAATTCACGTTTCACAGGTCTCTTCCCTCCTCCTCTGCAATAGCTGTTGCTCTCAGGCTCGTCCTGACCTCCCTCCAGCCGGGCTTCATTTGCGCACACAATTCCTGCAGCTGTATTTACCAACAATTTGCAAATGCAGGGTGTTCAATATTAGCATGCCAGCTGCTTTCCAGAGTCCAATTAAAACTGGCTGAACAAACTCAAGCACAGCAGAAAATTCGCCATTTAAGATTTCCAGCTTTTGCTGCCGGAAGATTAACAGGCTCTTGGGTCGCTGGATAGCATGTCCTGACAGAACCGACCAGATAAAATGAGATAATAGCATGGGTTATTTCACAGCTGGCAAACAGTTACAATAGCTGGAGACGCACACGCATTCTCACAAACAACGCAAAGCCGGAGACATCATTACACCGTGCTGTACAGTGCGGGGCAGGAGACGTGAGCTGAATCCCTGAGCCCGACGGAAGCTGCTTTGAAAAGAGAAAGGCCCAATAAAGAACACCAATTTCTACTCCGAGCCATTAAATACTCCGTGCTGTGAAAGTAATAATAATAATATCGTATCCAGCTATTAAAAGTATGTTGTTCTTAATGGGGTCTAATGAGGATATCAATTTCCCAGTGCTGGATGGGTGATGGAGGGATAGAAAAATACCAAGATGGATTAACCAGCCTGCGGTGGGGTGGATTTCGTCCCGAACGTAGGAGCTCGCTCTAGCTGCTGCCCAGCCCATCAGGCTTCGCTCCCAACCTGGGAGGCAACCGGCTGCGTTCACTTTGCGAAGAGCTAAAGGACCTTTTCTTAAGCAAAAATTATCCGGGCCCCTCGTTTCTCCTGGGGAACCGTCCTGGGCAAGGCTGGCTGCGAAGGCAAGGCAGGCTGCGTACCCCTCGGCACCACCCCGGCGACGAAAGGGCATCCTTCCCGTGGCTCTTCTTCCAACATCTAGCAGAGAAGCGGCACCTTGGGGCGGGGGAAGAAGAGATTTCCGCAAGAACAAGGCGGGAGGCAGCAGGGGTTGGCTGGTGAGCTTCCCCCAGCCTGGCACAACGCGCCGCGTTTCGCCCCGCAGCCTGCACACCCCCACCACCGCTGGGCGCACCCCAGCAAACCTTGCCCAGCTGCACCGTTTGCAAGGGACGGCCTCGCAAAATAGTCCCAGGGAACCCAAAATGATCCCTCCCAGGAAGCAGCAGCCGGGTAACTCACTCCTCCTGCTTTCCTTTTCTTTTGCAACTCAAAAGAGCGTCAAAAATGCTCGCGCTCAGCAGAGAAACGCCAGGGTGGGGGTTATGTCCGACGCGGGGCGCATGCGCGTGGTGGAGGGAATTTCAGCTGATGCGAAGATGAAGTTTGGCTCCCATCAATCTCATGCAGGCGCTGCCTGCCGATCTTAGCAGCAATGAAATAGCTGAGTCATAAAACCTTCCCCTTCCAAAATAAAAAGGGGGGGGGAGGAACTGCAAAAAAAACCCGGAGCGGGGTCTGTAATGGAAACACTAAGCGACTCCAGCTGGAACATCTGTTCAATGTGATTTCCGTTCCGCCAGCCACATCAAAGTCAGCCTCCTGTGAGTTATGTGCCGAACATCACAAGTGGGATTAAAATCATGTTTAATAGTTTGATATGCCATAAACTATTTATACTGCCAGAGCCCAGTGGCTCTATGGAAACACGCATCCATCGTGCCGGGATGGGGAGGAGCAGGGTTAGTGCTTATCCAAAGCCGTCTGCTCCAAGCCTCTGCGCACACATGTGCAGTTGCTCATTTTTACACCTTTTTTTGTCATGGCGAGAAGGGATTTGATTGCAGCTATATTTGTTTGCAGGAGGTGGGAGCAGGGACGAGCAAACCGAGGGCCACGTCGCCGGGTTGGAGGGTCTCCTGCTGTGTTTGTCCTTGTAGCGCTGGAGTGGTCGATTCCCTTTTGTGCTTCCCACTGGGGAGTGTGAAAGCCCAGAGCTGAAGAGGCATCTTAGTCTGCTTCCAGCTCCTCGTGCCTCCTCGTTTGGCCCTTTGGATTCGGGGTGGAGGTTCGGAAGGGCTTGTCCGGGGGTCTGGAGGGGAGAGCAGCGTGGAGACGGGTCTGCACGTGACAACGCAAGAGCCAGCACGGTGCCTGCAGCCCGTGGAGCTCGGCCCGTCACCCCAGCCATCGTTTCCCAGGTGCGGATTTAAAATCCTGGGAGCGGAGGGGTTTGCCCCGGTGCCTGGCTGCCTGCACGCTGCCTGCACGCTGCCTGCGCGCTGCCGAGGAGCGACGCTGGTCCCCCCGTGCGAGCGAGCTCCCGGGGATACGCGGGACCTGGGCGTGCGAGCGTTTACACGCGCGCTCTCCTCCCGGCCGCCTGTAGGCTGGCTCTACCTGATTCCATCATTCAAATTAATTACAAGAAGCCAGGCAGGAATTATAACGGTAACCGTGTGGAATTACATTCCAATGAGTTACAATTTGTGTCTTTTTTTTTTTTTCCTTTAAAATACCCCAAAACACCCTCGCACACGCAAGCCCACGCTATCCGCGGCACCCGCCGCCTCGCGGGGAACCTCCCGCAATACTCGAAAGCCCAATCCCGTTTGCGAAAGGCAAGATCAAAGACTTTAATTCATTTCCTTTGCTCTTTTTTTTTTTTTTTTTTCCTTTTCGATCTCCATTTTTTTTTTTAATTTTGCGTGCGGGAGGGAGCCGGGCTCATTTTAATACAAAGAGGCTCCTCTGTAAATCGGAGGCGCAGCTACTAAACCATCAAACAATGGGAAGCTGCTGAAGAGAAGCGTGATTCATACTTAACAAAGGAAGGTGATTAGCTGTTGTTGTGTAACAATGGGGAAGTGTCAGGATGCCTGCAAATGAATTAGGAGCCCACTATATATCTCCGGGCTGGTACGTTAGGGAAGCTCATTTATATTCCCAACTGCGCCCATCTTTATTGTCATTTGAATTGCGCATTTTAAAATGAGATTAGGGTAAATTGAAAATACCTATAATTTCCCCGTCATAATTTCCCGTCAGGAAGGCAGGTGGCTTTGCTCGCGAGGGAGCGGGGCTCTGGCTGGGTAAATATCACGGGGCCCGGGGAGGTGGGGACGCGGCGGAGGGGGAGGCTCTGCGGCACGCCGGCACGCTGCCTTCCCCTCTCCCGGCTCGCCCCGCTGCCGCCCAGCCACGGTCACTGCCGAGGCCGCCTCGGAGACTCCCCCTTCGTCCCCGGCTGGTGGCCTTGCTGCAAGGGACCATCCCAACCCGTCCCACGCCGGGAAGGGAGAAGGACCTGGGACTCCTGGGGGATGACAAATTCCGCACGAGCCAGCAACGTGCCCTTGGGCCAGGAAGGCCAACGGCACCCTGGGGTGCATGAGGAAGAGTGTGGCCAGCGGGTCGAGGGAGGTTCTCCTCCCCCTCTGCTCTGCCCTGGTGAGGCCCCATCTGGAGTCCTGGGTCCAGGTCTGGGCTCCCCAGTTCCAGAGAAACGAGGAGCTACTGGAGAGAGCCCAGCGGAGGGTACAGAGATGCTGAGGGCCTGGAGCATCTCTCCTGTGGGGAAAGGCCGAGGGAGCTGGGGCTGTTCAGCCTGAGGAAGAGGAGACTGAGAGGGGACCTCACCAACGCTTATCAATATCTCCAGGGCGGGTGTCAAGAGGACGGGGCCAGACTCTTCTCAGTGGTGCCCAGCGACAGGACAAGGGGCAACGGGCACGAACTGGAACACGGGAAGTTCCGCCTGAACAGGAGGAAAAACGTCTTCGCTGTGAGGTGCCCGAGCCCTGGCACAGGCTGCCCAGGGAGGGTGCGGAGTCTCCTGCTCTGGAGAGATTCCAACCCGCCTGGACGCGGCTCTGGGTGACCCTGCTCTGGGTGACCCTGCTCTGGCAGGGGCTGGGCTGGGTGGGCTCCAGAGGGCCCTTCCAGCCCCCACCGTCCTGGGATTCTGTGATAACGCAGGGTCGCTTTGGGTGCTGGCCTGCTCTCTCGGCACACGGACAGACTTTCTGCTTTCCTCTCCTCCCCTGCAGCTCCGCTGGCGCTGCCCCTTCCCGTGCCTTTACGGACAGCATCGCTTTTTCCTCCACAGCTCCTCGTACGCCCGAGGTTTCACCCGTTGCCGTTGGCAAAGTGGTAGCCAGAAGAGAGGTGGCAGGCAAGCTGTTCTCGCATCGGTGCGCCCAGTTAGAGCCCGTACCCTCGAGCAGAGGCGTTGAGCAGTTGCCAGAGAGCCAGGTCTCTCCAGCGGAACCCCAACTTGTGTATGGCGGAAGCAGCTGGTGGAGGGAGAAGACGGCAGGAAAGCTTTCATCCCCACAAAACACAACGGCACTCCCTGGGCTTGTGTTAGAGCCATGGCTTCACCGTATCCGAGCAGCACGCCGAGCACCGTGCCACCTCCAGCCCTGCGACGCTGACCCCATTCGCCAGCGCTGGTCCCCAGGGTGCCCACCCGTGCGCGATGCTACGGGAGGTCCCCTGGGCCGGCGGGTGCCACCCAGCTCCGCTTCCCTCCGGTCAGCAGGGCCGATGGAGCGGGAGGGTGGCTGCTCGACCACGGCCCTTCCCCGTGCTCCAGCTGCGAAGGGTGTTGCTGAGGTACTTCGGAAGAGGACAGAGGCAGCAGGTCGAGGCGAACGCTTAACACGCCCTGGTTTAGGATGGATTTTTGCATCTGCTGCGTCAGACTCCCCCGCTAAGGGCAGGAGAGCCCCTCAGCCGGACCGATAAGCTGGCCCCGGCTCCTCTCCGCAGCCACAGTGCAGTCTCCAACAGGACCGCTGGCTCTTCATGCTCCTAGAAAACCTCTCCACAAGGCCATTTCTTTCTGCTTTATTCCCTCAAATGAGGTGCCATCCTTAAAACCTGAAGCTGGAGGTCTAACACCCCCTCTCAGACATCATGAAAAATTAAAACAACTCTGGATATTCTTACTCCCCATCTAAACATTGCGCCCTTTTCTCTCCTTGCTTGCTTTCCTTGGTTCTCTCCTAAATTTTGTTTCTGCTAAAGCGTTTAGATGCTTATCATGTAAAAAGAAGAGAAACCGAGCACCAGTTGGAAGAACTGAAAGGCCTGTGACACCAATAAGGACTTGGCAGAGATGATTAGGCTGATGAAAGAGCAGAAATGCCACTTTCAAGTTAGCGGATAGACAAAAGATCATCATTACGCAGCGCGATATTAAATGGGAGCTTTTCAAAGCAGGCGAGTTTATTTCCTTAAACAGGAATCAGAGCCGGCGTTAAGGTTTTTGAAGTGAAATGCTACATCGAATGGTGCGCGCGGCTCCCCTTTCTGTCTTATTTACTGAAGCCCTCCAAGACAAGAGCGGTGTGCCTGACGTGAGCCTGTCTTACAAAGCCCTGAACATTACATCGCGGCTTCAAGGAGTCCCAGGGCTTTTGCCATGTTTTCTCACGACCAGATTTTGCTTTCCAGACTCAAGAAGCCTGGCAGGCAGCGGGCAAGGGGATGCTGCGCCGCGCCTTCGGGTCGCTCATGGGCTTGTCCCTGTCTCTTTGCAGATCCACCCCTGGTGAACCTGTCTGTGGAGCCGCAGCCGGTCCTAGAGGATAACACTGTCAAATTCCACTGCTCCGCCAAGGCCAACCCTGCCGTCACCCAGTACAGGTAAGGCGGCTGCCCCGCTCGCTGCCACCGCGCGTCTCGCTCCAGCCCTCCGCTGAGACCTTCTCACGCTCCCCCCGTGCAAAGTGGCTTCCTCCAGGTGACCCAAGAGTGCTCAGCAGCTCCGGCTGCAGGTTCTGGTGGTTATTCCACTCGCTCCCATATTTACCGCTGCTCGGTGGTTGTTGTAGCTCACCCCCGTGGCCTCTGCTGTCCTCCGGCCGGGGGACGCGACGGCTGGAGCCAGCCCCAGCCCCGGCAGAGCCGCAGAGACCTGCTGTGGCACAGTCCTCTCCCCAGCATCCCCGCTCCGATGGCTCCCCGGTGCTGCTCTTGCCTTGATGATGTTGTTACACGTCGAGAGGCTCCAATTGTCTCCGCGTTAGGCGTCTGCTGTGTTTTGCTGCATGCAGCAAGTCCTCGGTCAGAGATTCATTGGCGCTTTGGAGTGGATTAAGAGGCCTGGCACCGAGCTGGCGGAGCCATCTGCTTGGGGACGTAACAAGCAAAGCGCGCCGAGTGAAAAGTCTATTATGGGAAAATTCCTTTTCTTTTTTTTTTGCATACTCTTTTATGATTTGAACAATACAACTCCATTGCTGTCTCCGTGTAACCCTTAAGCAACCGCCACAAGCCTCTCTAGCCCCAGCAGCGTGGAGCAGAGCTCAGAAAGGGCCTGGCTGGAGACGCGGGGGGACATCGGGGATGGGCTCTCCTTGAGTGGGACATTCTCCTTGAGTGGGTAGGGCTGTCGGCGCCAGCCAGGGTCTTCAGTCAGTGCCCCTCCACCGGCCACAGCGAGCTCAGAGCCGGGCACGAGCGGTTGAGGGGCTGTTTGGCACTGAGGAGGCCGTTGCAGGGGGAGAGTTGGAGGAGGAGAAATTGCATCGCTTGCAACTGCAGTAGGGCTGGGCAGAAGGCAGTGCCGGGGGCTCCCTGCCTGCACCCCGTCCCCGAGGCAGTCCCCAGCCTCCCTCGGTCAGTACTCGCTGAGATGCGGCAGGGATTGATGAGCGGGACTCCAGCCGTGGCCGTATCCTGCAGCGGCGAGGGTCGTTGCTCACCGTGTTGCATTCGGTCGGTCCTGTTCGCTGCAGAAGGCGACAGTCATCTCTGCGCCAAGCGGTCACTGCCGTGGGCTCTTGGACGTGGCTGTGGGAGCTGCCAGCGGTAGGAAGCACCCCTGCTCTCAAAGGTTTCCCGGTCTAAGCTGGCTTTGTGTGTCCAGAGACGGGCAACGGAGCTGGGGAAGGGGCTGGAGCGTGTCCAGAGACGGGCAACGGAGCTGGGGAAGGGGCTGGAGCACAAGTGCTGTGAGGAGCGGCTGAGGGACCTGGGGGGGTTTGGCCTGGAGAAAAGGAGGCTGAGGGGAGACCTTCTCGCTCTCTGCAACTCCCTGAAAGGAGGTTGGAGCCGGGGGGGTCGGTCTCTTCTCCCAAGGAACAGGCGACAGGGCGAGAGGAAACAGCCTCAAGTTGTGCCAGGGGAGGTTTAGGTTGGATCTTGGGAACCATTTCTTCCCCGAAAGGGCTGTCAGGCCCCGGCACAGGCTGCCCAGGGCAGTGGTGGAGTCCCCACCCCTGGAGGGATTGAAAAGCCGTGTAGATGTGGCGCTTGGGGACATGGGTTAGTGGTGGCCTTGGCAGTGCTGGGGTAACGGTTGGACTCGATGGTCTTAAAGGTCTCTTCCAACCTCAACGATTCTGTGATTCCATGAAAAATACAGGTATGGAAAGCGGGGTGGGTGGTCATCACCCTTTGGGAGAAGAGAGCATCGTGCTCAGCCTCCTGGCTGCAGCTCGTGGTCAGGGGGGCCCGAGTCTGAGCCAGCGTGGAGGCATTTCACAGCAGGCAGGTAGACCCCCGTCCCACTGCTGCAATCAGCCGCCCGTCGCTCCTGCCTCGAAGTTACGAGCGTGCAGCACAGGCGTGCAGTCAGTTCTGGTTTTGCAACAGCGTCAGTGGATAATAACGGAGGAGGCACCTCCGGGGACAGGTTACCATGACCCGCCTCCTGTTAGGCTCGTACGGCTTAATTAGTACAATCGAGTTTGCTGGTAGGAACGATTCCTTCCGGCTGGATATCTGCTATCAGCACAACAAAGCAATAATTGCGTTCCTGGTTACACAGAAGAGTTATTAATTTGAGAAGTCAATTAATGTCAAAGATACAAATAGCCCTGTTTTCATATTTACAGTGAGGAGGAAAACACAGTACGTGACAATCTGGGGAAGGATCTGGGTGAACATCCCACGTGGGTCTTACGCCGTGATTGATTCTGGTACAGTCGAAGGCAACACGACCGCCTTTGGCCGAGGAACCAGAGGGTGGCAAGAGCCTGGCAACATTTCTGCCCTAAAGCTGGGGCACCGGGCCTGACGCTCAGCAACAGGCGCTTCCGCAGCACCCCTGAGCCCGCCCTGGGCCGATCCCCTGTGCATTGGAGCAGCCTTGAAGGCTCCCGTCTGGGTTTTCTCCTTCCTCTCGGGTGTTTGCATCCCCTGGTGTGTGCCTTTCCCTGGCCAGAGCAACGCCGGATTGCTTTTCTCCACCAAATTGCAGATGGACCCGCCACGCTTCTCCCGTCTTTGGTGCCGTCTCGTTAGCGCAGGGTTTTGCCGTGCCCTGTAATGCCGCCCGCAGCCCTCTTCTTTCCTCTCGCCCGTCCCAAGGCCACGTGTCTTGTCACCCGTCCCGTTGCCTGAGCACTGGGATTTCTGCACGAAGCAAAGTGCTTCGTGATTCGTTTCATGATGGCCTTTACTATCAAAACTAATTGCACAGGTTTTTTCAGGCCATGCTGTCTCACAAAAGGGATTTTTTGGGGGAAAAAAAAAAAAAGAGGCATGAAAAACTCAAGCACTTTTGTTTTTTCATTTCTTAAGTTCCCTTACCATGCTAACATCACACAAGGCTTTTTCCCTACCACTGTGACAAGCAAACAGGATTCAGCGGCACTCGGCGGGAATTCCTTCCGCTTAATGGCTCTGACTGATTGCGGAGGGGATTCATTTCCCTTCCAAAAGATCCCAAAGGTCTTCACTAACTACGCAAAGGCGGCAGATGTTTTGGCACCGAAGCTTGGAGTCCTCCGGAGCGGGACATCCGAGCGAGGAGCCCCCTGCACCTCGCCTCTGCCTAGGAGGGAAGGTGGGTAAAGGCGTGGGAGGTGTGAAGCCTCCTGAGATACTTGGAGGGGTGAAAAGGCAGAACATGAGCTGGGTGTCATCCCCAGGGCCACTCGGGACCCTGGCACTGCTGAAAATGAGCTTATTCTGCCTCGAAAACAAACAATAGGGAGAAAGTGTGATAGGTTTTCTTCTCCCCAGGGAGAGAACCACTCTAATATATCTCCTATGGCTTCCCTCGTCCTCAGAGAGAGACACCAGATCTTGGTCTTCAGCCGACATTTCTTTTTAATACCTCCCAATATGTTTGTCAGTAAACAGCTCTGAACACAAAGGAAAAAGGTCTAAACAACGTAAATCCCCCTTTCTGGGCATAAATCCACAGCCAGCTCCGCAGGGCCGTCCCTGCTTCAAATGCACGAGCAAGCTGTCGCCTTGCCTGAGTTTGCAACGGGTGGTAAGTTTTGCATCGGGTTTGCACCCCGTGTTTTTCTGGCTGGGAAAAGCAAACGAGGTCGAGCATCTCACCCAAAAGCTTCACCCGAAGATGCTTGGCTGGGAAGCATCCCTGAACCGTGCTGCTCGTGAACCGAGCCGCTAAGCTGGTCCTGGGGTTTTAAGCACAGATCCCTCACTCTCTTCGTTAGGGTGGCAAGGGAAACGAAGCAGGATTCAACAGCATTTCCCAGGAGACAGAAATCTCCCTCTGCCCCCACCCAGCACCCCCCTAGAAGATACAGCTTTGATGAAATCAAGGCAGCTGCTTTTTCCTTAAGAGGTTTTCTTCGTGCTCTCTTATATAATACATCACATACGTGTGGGTTTTAATGCAAGGAAAACCTGGTTAGAAAGGAGACCTCGGAGCGATCTGCTCCCAGAGCCAGAGCGGAAAGTTACAGCCTGCGCCGCACCTTCTCTTCTGGAGGGGGTTTAATGACATTTTGTCAAAATTGACAGGTTTCCGCGAAATGTTTGGCCTCGGTGGCATTTTCTAACGGGAGAAAAAGCCAGAACCCCTCTGCTTTAGAATGCGCTGGCGTCTCATGATGTTGGGGGGCAGGCGGGGCTGGGGCAGGGTGTCCTTTGCTGGGGACACGGTTCCTCTGCTCCTGTTCTCAGCTGAGGACACCTCGCAGCTGAAGCCGGGGCTGAAATCCCGATCCTCCTCCCTCGCTGGCAGCAGCGATCCTTGACGAGGAGCATTTTTGTCCCCAGGGGGGTTTGTCCGCCCGTGATGCCACCTGGGCTGTCACTCGCTTTTGGACGCGGGACAGGCTGGTGTCACCGCAAGCGGGCGGGGGGAGTTGGGCAGAGAGCTGGCGAGGTGTCGCAGCGAAGCGTGAGCAGGGGATTTTGGCTGAATTAACCCTGGCAGCAGGGGGTTTGCTCATTTGCGTGTTTTCCCTCTCATCGCGTAGAGCAATCTTCGCATAGACGTATCCTATGGCCTCCATAGGGTCTTACACCCCATCTGACCTGGGTTTGTCCCATCTCCGCCTGGGATCGTGTTCCCTTTGCAGCGAAAGAGCAGCTCAGCCCACCGAAACGCTGCTCCGCAGCTCCTTGCTGCTGCCGGCGCCGCATCTTGTGCTAGAGAGCGGCTCAAGGGGACCTGGGCTGCTTGGCAGCTCCTCCGTGGACGTGTCCCCAACAGCTTTAGCGCCGTGGACGTCGGGCTGGAAGCCCGAAGAGGCTCCCTGGTGTCCCGAGGCTGGTGGGGGAAAGCTCCCCTCTCCCCGTGCCGCGAGCCGCTGCCTGCCTCTGCCAGCTCGTTTGCAGGCAGAGCGTCGCGTAGCTGCCGTGCCAGGCTGGAGGAGCCGCGGCAGCGAGCATATGTGCAGGCAAATCGCACCGCCTCGTCTCCCTCTAATACCGCGCTTCCCATGCTGCCTCTCGGTGGACCATTCCGGGATGGGGAGGGGGGAATTGGGGAATTTACCGACTTTCTTTTGCTGCAAGCAAACGGGCAAGAAAGGGAAAGGGAGAGAGAGTAATTAGCTGTCGCCGTTGTTCTGCCACCTGTGATGGCGGATAAAATTAATGGAAAGCAACAGAAGTCGGGGCTACGTGAACCGACTCACAACCAGGCCTCCTCTTTGCTCACTTCAGATCTCTCTATTTGCCAATCTTCTCTTGGCTTTTGATGTCTGTTGTGTGTCTGTGGGGTGTTTTTTTGCTGTTATTATTTATCACTCGCAGTAAGAAAGAGAATCTTTAAAGTGGCAGAAGAAAATGGGAAGGTTTAATATTGCAAGAGGCAGAGTCCCTCAGCCTTTTGGGCTCCTCCGATGATGATTATTTTTGCAGAGCGATGGGGAGTTGGTACAGGCAGGGCAATAACACATATCTCACTCTCGCGCCTCGGTACAGTGCTCTCACCCCCAAGGCTAGCAGAGACCTTGGCAAATAATGTTATCTTTGTAGTCAGAGAGGTGGGGGGACGTTTCGAGGCACCCTCCAGCATCAGCTGCAGTTCTGGGGACCATTGCGCCTCCAAAACAAGGTGTGGGACTGACAGACAGACAAACGGACATAGATGGAAAGAGAGCACCATCCCTCCTCAGCTGCTGCAAGTCGTCTGGCTCTGGCGTTGAGTATGGCAGCTGTGAGCAACGCGCCCAGCTCTCCATAATTGTGTGGGACGTGGCAGAAGATCTGGCTGATGCCGCAGCAGAAGCAGAGGCCAGGAGGAGCTGGGGAGCGCGTATTTAACAGCCACCCGGGGATGGTGCTGCAGCCCTTCTTCCCCGTCCTGTAGCAAAAGCGGGATTGCGTTTTGTGCGGTCCAAGCAAGCTCCGCCTGCCCCTGTTGGGCTGAAGCCGAAGGTGCCGCCTGCCCGAATATTGGTGCAGATCTTCCTGCATCGGCCAGCGCGGTGAACTGCAGCGTCCCAGATCGCGGGGTGCCTGGTCAGGCTGTGCCGGAGCTCGGGGCCAGCCCGCAGCATCCCGCTGTCATCGCCGCCGCGCCGCGCGGCTCAGCTTGCGGCAGGAGCGTTGTTTGTTTGCTCGCTCAGTGGGCTCCGGTCTGTAGAAAAGACCTTCTTGTTTGGTAAACACTGTTTTATCTTACTTGGAAAACACCAACAGCATGCTGTCGCTCATCAAATATTAATCCAAACTCAGCTGCTTCTTAAAGAGCTTTTCTTTAAAGGCGGTGGGACTCAAACGCACCTGATGGGAGACGGCGTCCTCGCGTCCCTCTGCCTTTGCTTAGGGGAAAACAAAAAGATGCGACTTGTTGCTGTTGCAAAGGGGCAGCAACAAAGAGATCCAGCGCCGGGCCCGTTCCTCCAGCCTGCTCCCCAGGGTCCTGGCCCTGGCTGGGACGCGGGGCGGGCATTTCGAACCCAGCCTCAGGGAGACGCGTGGATGAGGAGCCCAAGCGCCTTCGGCAGATCTGCTGTCTCCGAGAACTGTACGTCGTGCCCAAGTACGGGTCTGCGAGTATTTTGGCTGCTGGTCTTGGGGGAGAAAGTGGCAGGTTTGTTGGGGTTCAGGGAGATACGGAAAAATTGCACCTGATAGCGAGAAGCTCTGAGAAGAGGAGGAGAAATAACGATACGCACCAGCTGTGCTTCGGCCTGCCTGTCTTACACCGCGCCATCTCAGAGGCTTGCGTTCCACGGAGGCACATCCCCGCGTTTTGTTCTAACAAACCCAGAGGAGAAGTTCCAGCTCCGCAGAGCATCGCTGCTCTTTTGAGCTCGGATTCTCATCTGCACAGTTCTGGGACCTGCTGGCATCTTACCAGACTTATTCATGAGATGCTTCAGGCTGCCGCAGGGAAGTCAAGTCCTCCGAGAGCACGTGCCCCACGTCCTGCTGGCAACAGCACCGCCGCGGCGTGGAAGTTTGCTCACACACTTGAACCAGCTCCCCCGTGGCTTGGCGTTGCTTTGCTGCGTGGCAAAGAGCCGGGCGATAAGAGCGCGTGCTGCTGGGCGAGATCGGGTGGAAGAGAAGCAAAGCCAAGAGCGTTGCAGAACTGGGAGAGCCTTATCGATGGGATGGGGAACGGAGGAGGGAATGAGCAGGTGGCCGACCCTCGCTTGGCCGGGGTGAATCGTTGCACCTTCACCGACCCAGTAAGTGTGGCTGGCTGGGCCAGCTGATTGCTAGAAGCACGTCCATCATCCGTCAGTCAGTCACGGGCCCGACACACAGACCCAACCTCTCCAAAATCCCCAAGGCAAGAGAGCAGAGACAGCCCCATCCCAAGGAGCACGGTTGCCGCAGAGGAGGAAGCCCAGAGCCAAGGTCAGCGAGTCACTGACTTGTGCGTAGTACGCAGGGATTCCCATCCCTAATTCCTCACGCTCGCTCCTCGGGGATCGGACCTGCTTGGATGGGGTCCCCCACGCCAGAGGGCTGCCCCAGGGGTGCGTCCAAAGCAGGAGGCAGGCGAGGGGAGTCAACCCCCACGTCCAGGTGGTGAGGAGAGCTGGGCTGATAGATAGAAGCGTAGAAGAGTGTGGGTTGGAAGGGACCTTTTAAAGGTCATCTAGTCCAACCCCCCTGCGATAAGCAGGGACATCCTCAACTCGGCCAGATGGATGCGTCCTATTTCGTCTGACCATGATGAAGCCGAGAAATTGGGGTCATGGGGAAGGGAGAGTCTTGGGAATTGTTTCCTGCTGCCAGGACCGTTGAGCAGAAGGAAGAACCACCCCAGGCACTGGGAGCAGATCTCTCTCTCCCAGCTGGCTCTCCGGGGCTCCTTCGCTCGGTCAGCTGGGCTGCTGGATGTGCACATCACCTCTGTTCCTGGGCCAGGGGAAGGCGTGTTTGCAGTTTAACGCTCTTCCGTGACACCAAACTTGTCCCGGCCTCTTCCATTTAGCTGCTGCAGAATATGTTCCCAGACCCGTGGGCTGTAAAGACCAGAAGGGGTTATTGGATCATGGGAAGCTGATGCAGAGATTCAGGGCGATGCATTTCATTGGCAACTTTTGACGGAGAAGTGGCAAATGATCCATTTGATGGGCACGCCTGGCACTGCCTGCAGCCAAGCCGCAGCAGTGGCCCTTTTAAGACCTGAGTATATTTTAGTGTGAAATTCAGATGGCTTGGAAAAATGTCTCCTGGGAGTCGGTGTGTTGGGTGTGTTGCTTACTTTCTTCTGCCCATTCAGGAAAGGCCCAGGATTAAAGTGAACATCCCCCCTGTACCCTGCATTCCCCAGAGCTTCTGATCACTGAGACCACTACCTAATTGGCGCTTTTTTTGTCTCCCCAACAGTCTTTGCCAAGGAAGGGGGATCTGCAGTATTAAGCTCTTATTAAATGACAATCACATCTCTGTTAATATGTAAAAGGGACCGTTCAGGGTTCGAAACACACTGCAGAGCAGCCAGCGACCGCAGACGAGGTGGGAAGTCCGTGGGCGCACGGGCGCGCTCCCCCACGTCCGTCAGGCTCAGGTCACGCTCACAGGGGAAAAACACCCGGACATCTCCGCTGGGGACTGCAAGGGGACCTGGGGCAGCCCCACACGCTCCTGCGGAGCCTCGGGGGTCCCTGCAGAGAAGCTGGTCCAGGGAGCAGCTCACCAGACGTCTGGTCCAGGCAAGAGGCATCTCGGCATCTTCGGGTGGAAGGGTCGCTCTGGCTCTGCAGCCATTTCTTGGCACGCTGAGGACCTTCTCCCCCCGAACCAGCTCCCTCCTTCAGTCCAGCTTGGGGAAAATGCTCATTTACGCCAGCGTGCAGCTCTCCTTGGTTTTGCTGCCTTCCTCCCACCCCCGCTCCCATCTGCTCCCTCCTCCTCCGACGGCCGAGGCTGCCGTCTGTCCAGCGGCAGGACGCTGTGAGTCCATATGCCATCCCTCGGCAGGGCTGTCACCTCTCCCGCTGCCTCCCGCGGCCAAACTCGGCAAGGGAGGCAAGAGAAGCCGGAGCGGGGAAGGGGCCCGCAGGCATTTCACGGCAGCAACAGAATAAATCTAATTTATAGACATAGCAAAATGCAGCTAAAGCGGGAGTTGAAATGAATGCAAAGCACACAGAGGTCTCAAGTTATCGGCACTGTAACGTTTTTCCTGACTATCTCTGTTTTCCTGCCCGGGTTTGCCTTTGTAGCTTCCTCCCAGACAACTGGACCTTTGCTCTGAAGTGAAAATGAAAGCCGGGGAAAGAAAAAAATAACGGGAAATGAATTCTTCAGATCTCCTTCGCAACGCATCAGCCCCATCTGCCAGCTCCCTCTGACAGGGAGCGGAGCGTGGCTGGGTGGCAGGCAGAGAGGGAAAGCCAGGCTTTAAAAAAAAAAATTTAAAAAAGAAAGTAAAATAAAAGGCACAAATATCCCCGCAGCCGGGAAGCGAGACGGGCTGCCGGGGGGCCTCGGCCGAGGCACGCGACTCCGGGTGAGACTTCGGTTTCCAATGGTGGAGTGAGCCTGTCTCCAAAGCAGCTCATTCCCAGCAAACTTTGGACCCAGCTCTCCGGGTGCTGGCAGAGACCTTGCGGTTCGCTCCCAAGCGAAGCTGCTAATGCTTCTTTTAAACGTCCGTAGGGTTCGGAGAGATCCGAGGGTTGTGGTTTCCCAGCCTCGTTGGTCCCCGCTCCTTCAAGACATGCTCCTGGAGACCGGGAAGGGGGCTGGGAAGGGAGCGTCATTGACTGCTCTGGCCAGATCTCCTCTGCCTTTGCACGGAGCGGTGGCAGCTTTTCAAGCCTAATTTAGCAGTCTTTAATCTGAGTTATTCCAAACCGCACTTGCCGCTTCCTTCATGCGTTCCCGCAGGATGATGGGCTTATTTCACAGAACGAAAAGCCTTAAGCAAATCTTGTCACACAAGAAAATTGATTTTTCAAAACTGACTTTTACAAGATTACTGGCGTTTTTTTCCCCTCATCTTTCTTCTATATCGTTCCCTTCCAGTCTCACGAGGTGGCTTCAGATCTAAGGAAATTAGAGATGCTGTGACTAAATTGAAAATGTAAAAAGGGGGAGAAGGAGACAAAAAAAAGCACCTAGCACTCAGCACCTCCTCTCCCGCTGCCTCCGAAGGATACGGCCATGGGTGCTGGTACTGGTGAAGCAGCAGAGGTGCCTCCTGCACCCCTCCCGCTGCCGTAACCTCCCCGCGACGTCAGGAGAGCGTCTGCGAAGGGTTACGCCAGCCCCTCACAGGGAGCCTCCCCTGATGGGTGTTCCTGGCGATCCCAAGCTGGATCACAGGGGTTTATTCTTTCTCTCCCTCAATCCCTCCATCTTATTTTCTCTTTCGGAAGAAAAGGAGGGTTTCCTCCTGCTGCTCCATTCAGAGACATCTCCATGTGTTTTGTTAAAAAAAAAGAGGGGAAGAGTTGCCTTGAAGTCGTTTCAGACAGCTTAAAATATGCTAAGCTTTTGTGTTTCTGCGATATAAATAATGAATCCTCTTACAGCTTCTGAGGTGGGAAAGCTGTTGATTGAAGAGGCCTTCAGCTCTGTTTGAGGTTTTTCTGCTCTCGTGCCAGAGGGTGGGGAGCGTGGCCGGGGAGACGCGAGGTGTGAATGATGAGGCAGGGGATGCGGGAAGGACCCGGGAGGGGGACGGGGGTCGCACCCACCTCAGCCCTGCAGGTGCTTTGCTAAAGGATTTCGCTTCTGGATTCCCTCTTTGCTCCTTTGCTGCGGCTTTCAGGGGCTAGAGGGGGGGTTAAACGGAGGACGAGGTTGTTAGCATCTGCTTCTCTCCCTGTCACCGTCTCTGCTCCAGTAAACCAGTGGCGACTTGGTGATTGCAGTCAACATCAGTTAATGTTCGTTTGACTAATTCCCCAAGCAGCATCCTTGGAAATGTCTCTGCTTAAAAGAGCTGTCAGGATCGCTGCGAAACGTAGGCCAACGTGCACGGCATGAGTATGAGAAAACCCAGTGGACACTGACGTCCCAAAATAGAATCATAGAATCGTCCTGGTTGGAAGAGACCTCCAAGATCATCGGGTCCAACCATTAACCTATCACTACCAAGTCCCCCACTAAATCATATCCCTTAGCGCCACATCTAAACATCTTTTGAATCCCTCCAGGGATGAGGTATAAATAAGAAACCCGTTGGGTCCCCCTTGCCCCCCAGGAACACGTGTCCCGGTAATTTCCCCGGTACACATGGCTGGTCCTGGACGCTGGCAATCAGAGGGCTCGTCCTGCCGTATGGAGGCTGTTGGCGCGTGGATCCGCTGCCGAGCTTGGGCAAACGTCGCGCAGCTTGCTCAGCTGGGCAGTCAGGCTGGGTCCACAGGGAAGGAGCAAATCTAGGGGAAAGCAAGGGAAAAGCTGGCACAAGGTGAGCTGGGGCAGTTTCTAGCAGGAGAACCTTTCCCCCGCCAGCCTGGGGGACTTTGGTGGCTGCGGCGAGGACGTGCTGTGCATCCCGAGCCTCCTCTCCGCCTGGCATGAAGTTGTCCTGGCACGCTTGTTTGGCGCAGGCAGCGCCTGGCCTTGCAGAGCCCGTCCAAGACAGACCCAAACAGGTTACTGGTCTCATCCAGCGTCAGGTCATGGAGTAACTCTCTTAACTTCAGGTCTTGAAGTCGTCCTTGCGTCTCTGTTCCTACGCGAACTCTCTGGAAGCTGTTGGCAAATATCAAAGCAAAGGAAGAACACAGGCTGTTGGCTCTGGATTAGAAGGCCGTTTGTCTGTAAAGCATCAAGCAATGCTCATTGCTCAGCTCTGCTTTGCTGTTGAAGTGTGTAATTAAGGGCTTAATGGTTCTCACTTTTGGAGGCTTCTTGTTTTTGAAATGCTGTTTCGTGCTGTTTTATACGGAAGTCGATAGTTAATCCCAAAGCTCTTATGGGTCAGTCCCTGGTACCAGCATGCAGCCGCGTTTGATTATTTTCTCATAACATGGCTGAGAAGAGCAGTGTTGTTCCCAGGGTGGTCTAAGGGGATTCCGGAGGCTTGGCCAAGAACAGTGACTTGAGCTTAAGTTTGGGGAGGGAGGGAGGAATGGATGGATGGTTGGATGGTTGCATGGACGGATGGTTGGTTGGATGGATGGATGGTTGGTTGGATGGATGGATGGTTGGATGGATGGATGGATGGTTGGATGGATGGATGGATGGTTGGATGGATGGATGGATGGATGGATGGATGGATAAATTTCATAGTGAAAAGATGAACAGATCTTCTGGTGAACTTGCAACTTTATTCTACTTCTCCACCCATATTTGCCTGTATATTTGCATTAGCACAACGGGAATGTGTTCCTGGATATGTCATTTATTATTCCTCCTTACGAATTGCCAGATCCCCGAGTTACTCGCAGTTCTGCCAGCGGGAGCCCATGTTGCATTACACAGAAATCGCTGCCCTTGGCATCTTCTGCAAGAAGATTCCCACGTAATTAGGACTCAGCCCGTCTTCACCCGGGGTGCACGCCTCCGAGCGCAGTTGCCTCTGTTGATAATGCTAACTTGAATCATTTGATCTAGACACGGTTCAGCCCTGAATAATTAACTGTTCTGGCAGACCGGCCAAGGAACCTGCCAGAGAAGGAGCTGTGCCTCACAGTAACCTGAGGACGTGCCAAAATTCAGACAGATAGAGCCTAAAAAGGGAGCCTGAGTGGTGGGATGGCAGCAGCTGCTGTCACGGGGAAGGACGGGCTTTAGGGGGGAGCTGGTGAGTTTGCTCTGAGCAGGGGCTGGAGCATCAGAGGGAGCTGGCTCAGGCTGGTGGGCACCGTGTCCAAATCGGGGAGCATCGCCGGGCTGTTTGGCACGTCCAAGGTCGGTCACCCTCCTTGAAGAGTTGATATAAACCTGTCCCGAGGTCTCTCCCCTCTCTCCATGCCAGCGAGAGGTCAGCCTGGCGCGTGCTGAAGCCCTCTCGCACTACAGAGATCAAACCCCAAAGCCCTTGAAAACTTCCCAAAATCAAGCCCGGGTCAAAAACTTGGAGGAGCTTTAGGAATCAGCCAAGAAAGAGAAAACCCTTTGAAAAGCCCCAGCCACCCAACAGCCCTCTGGCCACGCGTGACTCCATTCCCGCTCGCTGCGCCCGTCGTTTCTGCCCTGAAGCTTGTGGATTAGGTGGCTTTGGTGATCCGAAACATGCGGGCCCAGCCCAGCGCCGGCTTCCAGATCCCCCTGGCAGCAGATTTCTTACGCTGATGAAGAGCTGGGGTTTTCTGTCTCCGTTTACCACGGGGGTTTTTTTCCTGCAAACCCCAAAGGAATTGCACGGCGAGGTGTAAAGTTCCAAAGCCCCACAAGCACGGGTGATGTTTTCTAGGTGAAAAATAAGAGCCGTAGTAAGAGGGAGAAGCGAGGTTGAACAGCTTCACAGCACAGATTCACTTCGCACTAAGCAGGAGGATAAACACGGCGGAGAATTAGCGCTTTGACATGCCAGCATCCATAAATCTGGCTGAAGAAATTCTGCTACAGGGGTGGAGTGGGGTAGGAAGGCCCCAAAAAGGACTAATCCCGTTAAACGATTTGAGGAAACACAAACCACGTGATGAAATTGGATTACCCGATCCGCGCAAGAAATAATAGTTCCGCTATTAGTCATGTCTGTTGTGTGGCGGGATAAGTCAAGACGATGTAGGCAGGAGAACTGAAATGCAGCATCGCTGCCGAAGGAGGAGATTCCCCCCGGGAGAGGTGACACCTCCGAGCTCATCCAGGACTCAGGGGTGATTCACATCCCCGGTATTTCCCTAGGATAAGCAGTTTTGGCAGCTGGCTGTCGTAGCCTGCTTCTTCAGACCCGTTTGAATGGGTTTAGACTTTGCACCTAGAAAAATCAGGAATTTAACGTTGGTAATTTAACTTGGGGAAAAAAAAAGTACAATTTTCATATGATCCCATGCCTCCGGGGCCAAAGATTTAAGGAGAGGAGAGGAGTTATTGCAAAAGAGGGTGGATTTGTGAAAGGGGAGGGGCAGAACAGCATCCGTCGCAGCAAGAGAAGTGCCGAAAGAGGGATTAGTGGGGACAGGATTGGTGCGCAGCCCTCTCGTGTGAGGGGGCGGAGGAGGAGGGGGGATTTTAAACAGCAGGATTAAAAGAGCGCCGGATCTAAAGCATCTGCATTTTGTTTTGATCTGTCAAGAAAACGGCTCGATTTGCAGAAGGAATCACCCAGCTTATAAAGCTTTGTGCTTTTCCTTTGAAATAGCAATAGCTTTTCCGTTGGCACGCCTCCGGTTTCCGTCCCGGGGGGATGAGCATCCTTACCAGCCCCGGAAGGAGCCGGCGGGCACGGCGGGCTCTGCTTCGGCCAACACCTCCCTGCTGCAAAAGCCGGTGTCGGAAATCCTCCGCGCTCTGCTCCGCAGCGCTGCGGATACCGGCGACCCCGGCACGTGGTCCAGCACGGGATGCACGTGCACCGGGCAGGTATTATATCGCACCGTCCCCTGGCCGAGCCACCCCCGGGGTCCGTGGCCACCCCGCGTCTCTGGCACGCGCAGAGGCCCACGCGGCCGCAGAGCCCGGTGGTGCCGGTCCCGGGGCTGCGACGCGTAGCGTTCCGCCATTGATTATCTGCACGGCTCATCAGCCGGCTTTAACTGTTTACCACGGTTGATCAGTCAAGTCATTGACAAGTTAACAGCTTTGTTTACTTCGTCCTCCCCGCTTCTGCGGCCAATTTGTTCTGATCACTGTGCTAAGCGAAAGCCTATTTTGATTGTTTTCTCACCAAAAATGAACCACGGCTTGTACAGGCTGTACAGGTGACGTGGCTTTAATTGTACCATCGGGGAGAGAGAAACCTTCTCATCCCAGTTCTTGCGGGCTCCCGCGCCATGGGCAGCACAGATCCGACCCCGGGGTGTTCCTGCCCATCTCTGCTCCGGTACCCCGATGCTCTCCGGGGACCTGAACTCCGGTTGCACATCTTCAGGCGTGATTTGGGGAGCTCGAAGTAGCCCCTCACTGATTTTTCCCACGCGTGGGACCTGCTAGTGGCGAGGAGGAGACGCAAAACCCGTGCAGGGAAGACAGGCACCTCCCTTGAAGACTTGCAGTTTGATGAGCAATCAGGCTCGTCGCCGGGCTCCTGGCTGGGCAGGAGGGGGAACGCCGAAGCTGAGATTAGGTAGGAAATCAAGCCAGAGGTTTCTGCTGCACAGTGAGGCGTTACTATTATCATCAAAACCCCAGAGTGTTTAAAAACAATCAGACCCCAGTAGCGGCAACTGGTGTATCGCGGCAAGCGCAATCAGACACCAAACATGTCCTTGTCTGAGATTCAAGCCTGAACTCTTGAAATTCGGGAAGAGGTTGCGGTCTTTCTCGCTGTGTTACTTGTTTCTGAAGAAAGGTGACATGGGAAAAAAATTAGGCAGGGGGAGATTAGCAAAGTTGGCGTCTCCGCTCCGAGGTGCAGCATCCCCGGCGTTAGGCCCTGGGGTTCCCTTTGCGGCAGAGCCGAGATGCCCGCGTCGGCATCGGGAACAGCGAGGTTTGGGAAGAGGCCGTTGCTGCGGCAGCCGTGCATGGATGGAGGTTTGTCAGGATGAGGGCTGGAGGCTTGGAAGCCTTTCCTTGAGCGTCCCATCTCCTGGGTGGGGGGCAACCACCGGTGGCCTCTCCCAGCAGCGTGGCTCCCCGCTGGGTGCCATCACTTCTGCTCGACCGGCCAGCCATCGGCGAGGATGCTCAGCGCTTTGCTCAGGGCTCTGCCCTCCTCAACTTGATTAAACCCCAAGCTGGAAGGCCCGGCCTTGTAATTTAGATGGCGGAGAGATTACCTATCGCCTGTGCCAGCTGATAAATGGATAAATAACCCGCTGCATCGACACGGAGGGAGGAGGGCGGACATGCAGCTAAGGAACCGCACGGGGCCCACACGTCTTCATTAGGGAGAGAGGCAGGAGAAGAGGAATCACCCCATTATGGAAATTTAGTCTTAATAAAGAAATAATTTGCGTGATGCATCACGCCGGAGCCGTGCAGGGGGGTAGCGTGACACTGCTCAGGCCCTGTTGCTCACTCTGTCATTTCTCCCAAGACTGTCACTCACGGGAAATGCTCTACAAACGCGGGGCTGCTGGCACGAACCATCCGCTGCCCTTGCCTGGCACGGACCTCTGAGGGACACACCATCCATGAAACACCGTCCTTCTCCATCACCTCCTGCCCCTGGGGGGTGCCAGGGCCGGGGGCAGTGGTGGGATGCAGGGTGGTGCTCGCAGCATCCCGCGGGCAGCCATCACACGTGGGGACGGGTCTCCTCTGAGGATGAGGGGGCTGCCACATTACGGCACTAGGAACTGAAGGCACCGCCGGCACTAAAGCAACGAAGCCTGAAGCCCGTTCTCTGAGCGATTTGTAGCAATTAATAGCCCTTCCCAGGAATGAAGTGTTAATTATTGTGCTGGGTCCTGCCCTTGGGTCACACCAACCCCAGGCAACACTATGGGCTTGGGGAGGAGCGGCTGGAAACTGCCCAGGGGGAAAGGGCCTGGGGGTGTCGGTCCTTGAGCCAGCAGTGTGCCCAGGTGGCCAAGAAGGCCAACGGCATCCTGGCCTGTATCAGCACTAGTGTGGCCAGCAGGACCAGGGCAGGGATCGTCCCCCTGTGCTCGGCCCTGGCGAGGCCGCACCTCGAGTGCTGGGGTCAGTTCTGGGCCCCTCACTCCAAGACAGACCCTGAGGGGCTGGAGCGTGTCCAGAGACGGGCAACGGAGCTGGGGAAGGGGCTGGAGCACAAGTGCTGTGAGGAGCGGCTGAGGGACCTGGGGGGGTTTGGCCTGGAGAAAAGGAGGCTGAGGGGAGACCTTCTCGCTCTCTGCAACTCCCTGAAAGGAGGTTGGAGCCAGGGGGGGTCGGTCTCTTCTCCCAAGGAACAGGCGACAGGACAAGGGGAAACGGCCTCAAGTTGCGCCAGGGGAGGTTTAGATTGGATCTTGGGAACCATTTCTTCCCCGAAAGGGCTGTCAGGCCCTGGCACAGGCTGCCCAGGGCAGTGGTGGAGTCCCCATCCCTGGAGGGATTGAAAAGCCGTGTAGATGTGGCGCTTGGGGACATGGGTTAGTGGTGGCCTTGGCAGCGCTGGGGTAACGGTTGGACTTGATGGTCTTAAAGGTCTCTTCCAACCTAAAGGATTCTGTGATGCTATGATTAATTCATTCCCTGAGCCATGCATTTATTTAAGGTAATTGTGGATGTTCTTGGTACTTTTATCAAGCAATTAAAATGCGTCCAAGAAATATTTATCTATTTTAAGTCATTCTTAGCAAACACAATTTAGATGGCAAGCAACTGCTTTATTTTGCATTGTTAATTACAAATTACGATACACTCCGCTTCCCTGGATTACATGCCATCAGAGCAGCCGATCTGCCGGGAGGTCTGGTTCGGGGAGCGCGCGTGCTGCTGGCAGCTGCAAAAAGCCTCCTTAGCGAGGATCCACGTAGCCTCCAGCATGGATTCAGGTAGTGCTTGATGGGGCGTTGTAGAGTTCAGAGAGCCCAGCGTCCCCGTGCTGCGGGGTGGGTGCTGGCGATGCCCTCCAGTTGTTCCCGTGCTGCTGGGAGATGCTGGGGAGAGCCGTGACCTGATGAGGAGCTTTAGAAAGAAGAGTATGTACGAGTCCTACAGCCTTCCCAGGGCTGTAAAGTAAATAGCTTGTTCACGCACGCTGTTTGTTGAAGAATTACCAGTCCTTGTACTGCAGGCAGAAGAATTTATTTGTTACGGCGAGGCTCGGGCAGATGAAGTCCTCGCTAGCGATGCTCCTCTACGTACCGATGCTCTATAGGGCATGTCACGCTCTTGTTGCGAACGCGGTTAGCTCTTCCACGAGCCTGGAAGCCCGAGCAGAAACGGGATCCTCGGGGGGAAGTGGTGGAGCTGCCAGGTAAAAGCCCCTTTGCTCAGAAGAAGACTCAGCTGAGCGTCTTCCACTGAGGCCCTGGGAGGAAGCACGGGCGCCTCATCCCGGCTTTCGGCAGGTTTCCGTCAGAAACCAGAGCAGGTCGCTGAAGTAACGCTGGCGTGTGAAAACCGAAACAAAGCCACGGCATCGCTTGTGAGCTAACGTACCCCAAACTGTCCTTTCTTATTCGCTTGCGGGTGTCTTAGCTGGGAAGCAATCGATGGAGTCAGAAAAGTGCTATTTCCCTGGAGAATGTCTCCTTAGAAAAGCCCCCCTCCTCTTAAGTGTTAAAGGACCCAGTACACGGGGTTTTATTATTCTTTAATCACTGTTTTTTCATTGCTGTCTGTAATAGCCCCTCTGAAGCGTGGATCAAATATCTGTCTCCTGGTTGATATTTGTTTTCCTCCATCACCCGGGCTGATTCAATTTCCAGAAGATACTGAATTGGGAGGCCCTGGGCACTCCCTCCAGAGAGGCCAGAGAAAAACGAACGCGCGTTAGAAATACGGGGAAGGAAATAACAAAATAAAACTCAGCCCCGAGGGGAAGAAATACCCATCTGGGGAAACAGGCTGAGATGGTGCTTGGTGAAGAGAAAGGAAGACGTGAAAATGTGCAAAGCCCGAGGGGATGAGGGACAGCAGCAGGTAGAATTGGCCATACGACGTGGGGAGACGTGGTGAATTTGGAGCTGGCTCCTCAAAAGGCTCCTGTTGGTGGTAGAGAGCGGGCGGCAAAGGCATCTCACGGTGATGCTGCCGCTGCCACCCCGTGGGGACCACCCGAGAGGCGCAGGGAGGCTGGGGTGGGTCCCACGGTGTCCCCTCTGCTGTGCCAACCTCTGAGTCCTTCCCTGCGGCGTGGCAAGCCCAAGAAAGTCCTGGGAAGAGGTCCTTTGGGCAGGATCCCAAGGGTGGACCCTCGCCCCTCTCCTGGGGCAGGCTCGGCACGGGGGGACACGACGATGCTGCGCTCCCCCGGCACAGACCTGCCCCTCCGGCCCCTGCGATACGGTTTGGCCAAGGGAGAAAACCCGCGGCAAAAAATGACAAGTGAGTTAGTGGCGAAGTCATATGAGGAGAGACTAAAGGAGGTAAATTTATATAGTCTGGGAAAGACCCTGGGCGACACGTTTGCAATCTATAAATACCTTCAAGGTAACACTATAAAGGAAAGAAGCCCCTGCTCTCAAGGGTGGTAGGACAAGGAGCGCTGGCTGGGAGCCAGGCTGGATGTAATAAGGCTGCGGAGACATCAGGGAGAAATTGTGACGAGCCGACGCGGTGGAGGGGGTGGATGGGGCTGCCGGAGCATCCTCCGCATCTTCTCGACTCCATTTTATTCAGATTCTGTTTATGAGTAATTACTGAAAGGTTAATAGGTGAGTAAGACATGTTATGGGCTTGTTAAAAACATGAATAACTTGCCTCCTGGCTGTCCATGAGCACATCATGGGAAGCTTTACAAGAGGGTTATCAGCTGCCGTTATTAAAAACCAATTTGACATTATAAAAGATCTATGCTGCTTGTTCAGCCACATTGATTTAGCAGTGTTAAGCCTTGGAAAACTGGAGCGAGAACCTTGATCTCTGCTGAAGCACGAAAAATTGCTGTTTGCGACACATCTCCGCGCTCGGGAAATCCAGTTTTGCGGAAGCCATCGGTTTTGAACAACGACATAAAGCACCGTGCCACGGTGGTTGGTGTGTGTTTTCCCAAGTGCCGCAAAGTCAGACAACTCTTGGAAACCTTGCCCTCCGTTCTGCTGTCTTTTACAACGTCCAGGAGGATCTCACCTGAAGTCCGCCCAGCTCCAACCCACCTCCGGACACTTCTCCGTCTGGTTTCCAAGCCCCGGTGCCCTCCGTGTCTCTGCTGGGAGGAGGATCTGCAGGCAGGCTGCAAGGACATGGCCCAGGGAGCTCACGAGTCACCTTTATCCTCATCTTGAAACCTCCTTCTTGTCCTTTGCAGAGCAGGGAAGGTGGTTTTGTGCAAAACAACCAGGAAAGTGCCAGGCACCAGAGAAGCGCTGGATTCCCCCGCGGGTTTGGTGCCACTCGCCCCGTCCCACTGACTGCTGCAATGGCTTTACGTACCTGGTGCCTCCCTTGAGCACCTGAGTAGCAGAAAAAGACCCTTCAGGGGCTGGAAATCTGCTCGTGGCTGGGAGCCTCCATGGGGACAAAGTTGTAAAAGGAGCTTAACGGAGCAGAAATACTCCTGACAAAAGGCACAGGGTATTCCCGTGTTCACCAGCTGAAGGCTCCCTCTCCCTCTAGCGTTCTACCTTCCTTCCGTGCTTGCTTTCATCAAGTGTTGCTGAGGTGTGGCTGTTTGTCCAGCAAACCGGACAGGAGGAAACATGGACACATCTCTTCTCCACCCCACAACCTGTGCAAAGCTTCAGGGGCGCGATATCGGGGCTCTGGCAGATCCCCCCGGCTCTCTCCTGCCGCAGCCTGGGCCGGAGGAGCATCCCCGAGGCACAAGCTGCTGCCGCAGCGCTGGCAGGTGCCCTCTGCGATGGGCAGCGTCGTTCCTGCGGCGGGGAGGCAGCAGGCGAGGCAGGTCCCGACAGGAGGCAGGGAAGCGTGATGCCGAGATCAGCCTCGCTGGCCCCTTGGCTTGGGTCGCCGTTCCCTCTGGAAGGAGAAAGGCATCGCCAAAGCATCATTGACCACTCAAACCTTTGAGAAGCACCTGGAAGGCGTCGCTTGTGCTGGTTTTTCCGTACGAGGGACCTCCCTCATTAACACACGAAGCACAGCCCTAGAAATAAAAGCGGCGTCTCCTGATTAATTATTGAAGGGGGAGTCCGGGGAGGAAGGGAGGGTAGGGAAGCTGAAGTGGCCAGTCAGCATCTGTTAGAGGTGCAAAGATAAATGAAATGAGAGAGCAGATAAGCGCATACAGATCAGCTCACATCTGTACCGCTCATACATCTCTTTCAGAACGCTTGTGCCATCAGATGGCGGGTGAAGCCTTGCAGGTCAGCCGTCCTGATTCAATTAGGTTCCCGTTAGCGGGCGCCGAGGGAATTGGCTGCAGCAGCGCTGTCAGAGCGTTTTCCAGCCTGCCGCGGACCGGCGCTTCGCTCTCGCTCCAGCCCCACGGAGGCGCCTGGGGAAGCCGCCTGCAGCCCCTCCGTATGAGGAGTTCGCCGTAGCTCCAGTTGTCTTCGGTTGCCTTTGGGGCAGCGCGGGTCTGGCATTAAAGCGAGGGAACCCACAGCAGAGCAGCGGGGACGAGCAGAGGAGAGCAGTAAAGGCAGGAGCAGGAGTCCCGTGGGAGGACCACGAGCTGTTTGCCTTGAAGGGCACAGCTTCCCCAGCCCCCCCACCGACCCCGCGGGGGAAGCAGCATCCACGGCTCATCCCTCCAGCGCCCGATGGGGCAACTCCAGCTCCCGGTGCCTGCACCTTTCCCCACCCAGACATCCCAACCCATCCAGCGCAACCAGAGGAGAGCAGCCCCGAGACAACAGGGGTAGAGATTCCTCAGGGAAATCCTCTTCCCTCTAATTTACCTGTCAGGTTTTTGGGGAGGATTACTATTTTTTTTTTCCCCAGGCTGCTGCCTGCGCTTTCTCTCCCTTCCCCCAAAGAGCGGCCGGAGTTTCACACGGCCTGACAGCATCTCCTGTCTTTCCCACCCGCTCCAGGGTGGCGAGTTGCCAGATGGTGCCCCACTAGGTCACATTTGCTCATTGTTTGGCAAACAGCGGCTTAATTCAAGTGCTGAGTTGACAGCTTGTTCTCCAAGACAATTTGCAAGTTGCAGTGTTGCAAATGCCAGCTTGGCTTTTCGGGGTAGTGTTATTTCAGCTGCCTTAAAGGGATAAAGTTCTCGTTGCTCGGGAAAAAAAAGAAGAAAAGGGTGAAAGTGGGGGGAAGCTGAAAAGGTTTTTAGCGGTTTTGATGTGGAAGGACCGGCAGTGTTGGTTGGCAAGCACTCGGCCAGGGGCTGCTGTGTCCTGGCACCGCGGTTCCCCATCGGTGGAGACTCTCCGTGTCCCTTCCCTCCTGTCATCGAGGTCTTCCACCCGCGCCCCACAGTCCGAAGGAATGAGGTGTATTTCCAGCGAAACCGGCTGTCGCGGGGAAATAGCAATTTCAGTTTATTTTGGAAAGGTTTCAGCAGGGATAGACGTACACATCGCTTTGATGTCTCCTCTCCAAAACCTGCGGTTGTGATCCCGCTATCCCTGGGGAAGCGGATGGTGCTGAGGACAAGTGCATGTCCCTCCTTGGGGTCAAGGGCACCCTATGGTGTGCTGCCCCCCAGCACTATGACATGTAAATGACAAGCGACACGAAACGGCACCCCGACGACGCTCTTTCTTCTTCAACAGGTGGGCGAAAAAAGGCCAGGTTATAAAGGAAGCATCCGGTGACTTCTACGAAACCATCGTGGACCACACCTTCTTCTTCGAGCCCGTCTCCTGCGAGGTCACCAACGCGCTGGGCAGCACAAACATCAGCAGGACCGTGGACGTCTACTGTAAGTAATCTTGTCAGCTTGAGACTGGCTTCCCAGGGCTAAGCAGGGCCAGCAGAGCTGCGGAAAATTAACGGGAAGAGAACACGGGTAGATCTGACTTGCCCAGGGCGACCGCGACTTGCTGGGCTCTCTTGCAGCTCAGACTTTTAAACGCTCTGGTGGTGGGACCCATGATTTCCTCCTGCCTTGTGAGCGCACAGCTCGTGGTGGTGGTCCTTGGGGAGCTGCTCATTCTGGGGTTGCAGCAGAGATCTCTTCTTTATTTGGGGGTCTTACGGGGCTGTGACCCATAGGTCCATCAAGACCTACCACTGCTTCCTCTGACACCGTGACCTCTTTGGTTTGAGGGTTTGTGGTTGACACAGCCCGTCACTGGGAGTAACTCCGGTCTCCTCTGTGCAGTTGGGCCCAGGATGGCGACAGAACCACAGTCCCTCCTCGTTGACCTGGGCTCGGACGCGGTCTTCAACTGTGCCTGGACTGGGAACCCCTCTCTCACCATCGTCTGGATGAAGCGAGGCTCAGGCGTGGTAAGAATCGCTGCGGGGGCGGTGGGGAATGGCACATTTGGGGCACGAAACACCGCGTGAAGCTCCCCATCTGGGAGCAAAGCCCGTCCCTACGGCCTGGGAGCTCCTGGCTGGAGAAATGCTGGAGCTACGAGGCTCCTCCAAATGCAGGGGACAGCGTGGCGTTGCAGAGCAGCGGCTCCCAGGCTGTGGGTCTGCCAGGCTGCGGTGAGTGTCCCCGGTTAGTCCGGAGAAGTGTATTAAGCCGTAAAGGCTTTATTGCCTCTGTAACATTTTGGATGAAGGTGTGTGTGAATCCAGGAGGCATTCGGATGGCAGGCTGGGAAGTGGGGCCTGGAGTCCCGTCTGGGAGAGGCAAAGGGAGAACCAGGCTCCTGAAAATCAGTGTCCTCGCTGCCGCAGAGGAATCGGGTCCTGACAGGAGGAGAATTGATTCCTGTGATGATGGGCAAAGGGTTAAAGAGAGGCCAGAGCATCGCTTAACCTCTCGCTGACGGGTGGCGCGTCTGCAAATCGCCTGCGTGTGGTCCCTCCTGGGACGGTCCTTTTGGCCTCCAGAGCTGTGAGCTCCCGTCCTAACGCGTTCAGCCCAGCTTGCCTCCGCCGTGGGCTGGAGCCTGCTGGAGTGGTGTGAGCCTGGATCTGGCCCTGCCGGCTTCTCCACGTCTCTTTTGTCCTGAAAAGCGTAAGGAGCTTTGCAAATATTAATCGTGGCTCAGTCAGCCCAGGGAGGCGCGAGATGCTCTGATCCCCTCTTTACAGACAGGAGGGCTCAGCAAAGCCGCGGTAAGAAGCTAAAGGAGGGCTGAGGCGTGAAACTCGCCCGGAAGGCGCACGCAGGTTTGGGTTTGAAAAGCGTCTTTCAGCTCCGTCCGGGCAGGTGCGTCCTGAAAGCGCTGAGGCCGACTGGCGCAGCTCAAGGCTGGTATTACCAGAGAGCTGGACTCACGCAGGCGTGAGACGCACGGGCTGAGTCGCTCTCCTCGCCCCCACGCCCCAGGCTCAGACCGAGGAGGGGAGCGGACATTGAGGCGTTAACTGCTGGGGTATTTTTTCCAAACCATAATGACCTCGGCGAAGGCCATCTCCTGGGAAGTAATTACAGCCTTGGGAGAGCTGATGGCTCGAATCAGCGGAGGAATCCCAGTGGGTCAATAATCCCTGGGTGGTTTCCCATCCCACAGCTGCGGTGGTTGTTTCGCGTGGTTATTATCATTACAGGCAACACTCTCACCCCGTAGACTGCCGTTTCATTTTCTCCAAGCCGCTGGAGCGTGCAGGGCGGCTGAAAGGAGCCGGCGCAGCGAGGACGAGGGCTTCCTGACCCTTGCGGTCCAGCCGCGGCCACGCGTCAGGGCTCGCCTTCGCCCACGGGCAGCGCCCAGGCAGCACGCAGGCAGAGCAGCCTTCTCCCTTTTTATTTGGCTCCCTCTAGCTGGCTTGGAGCATTTCGGGGCTGAGGACAGACCCGCTGGCTGGTTTAACCCAGCGGAGATGCTTGTCCTGTTCAGCAGAGCCGCCTCCGTCCTCCCCAAGGGATGCCGGCGGGGGATGCTGCTTTGTAAAGCCCGTCAGCACCCAGCCGTCGCGGCGGGATGTGGGATCAGGGCTGCTTTTTTCCCAGCCCCTCTGCTTTCAGAGCCGGGTTGGGCTCCCACAACATTGCCTTCTTTCCTCCTACTTCCCCAGAAGGAAACAAATCAGAGACCGTAGAGAGGGCGAGGCCAAGTAAGCACAGGCATTTGCATGGATATCTCTGTAATCGATGCTGAAACAGTGGGTTTAAAAGGGATCTGAACCTCAGCGTCTCAGCCTCATGCCAGGTGAGGGGTGAGACCCCCATCTTCTCGCTGCAGGGAGACCCAGATCCGTGTCCGACCACCGCTCGGGGCTTTGCGTGAGCACTGACTCCCGGAGGAGTGAGCACTAACCAGCAGAGCCGGGGGCTCGCTGAGCAAGCGGTGCTGGGCTGGCCCCAGCCTGCGAAGCCCTGGGCGAGAGAGGCCAGGGCAACCGGGAGGAATTAGCCCCCGGGCACGCGTTTCCAGCAAGCAAACGCCTTGCTCCGAAAGCCGCTATTTGTTTTAGACCTGCCATGGTTTTTTTAATACCGCCAGTGCCGGGATTCTGCTGACAGCCTCAGCCCGATCCCTCTGCTTCAGCAATTTTCAAGGTTTAATAAAGCTGCTAATTGCAGTGCCGGGGCAGGAGGGCGGCGTGGCTGATAGCCACGTTGCAGCCGGTCTGTCGGGAGGGCTTGCCAAAAGCAGCTGAGATTTCCCCGGCTGCCCAGACCCGGTTCCCAGGGGGCTGCCAGCTCTCCGGGTTGGTCTCCCACCACTCCTGGGTTTGAGATTCAATCCTGGCAGCCTCCCCTGCACGTGCGAACAGGGAGACGCGAGTGTGGAGTGTGGCTCTCTCGGAGGCTTTTCTGCTCCGGGTTGCAAAGCAGTTGTGTCACTGCAGCCACCAAAATTTTCCTCTTGTGTCTTGAACTTCTTGCAAAACTGGAGTTTGTAAAAATTCAAATGAATGGGAACAGGACTTAGATTTCCCCCCCAAAACCGGGTTGTTTCTTTATTCCTTGATCAACAGCAATAAGTGGTATTTCCATGCCATGTAAACTTTGGGCTCATCCACTTTGTTCTCTCCAGGCTGCTCTGGAGCTCGTAACACACGTCTCACGCTCAACCTCGCATCGCCCCCCGCTGAAAGCCGCCCCCTCCTCTCTTCCAGGTCCTGAGCAACGAGAACAAGCTGACCCTGAAGTCCGTCCGCCAGGAAGACGCTGGGAAATACGTGTGCCGAGCCGTGGTCCCGCGCGTCGGCGCGGGGGAACGGGAGGTGACGCTCACAGTCAACGGTACCTCTTGCTTTCCTGTTGCTGTTCCATCCTGCCGTCTCGTTGCTTTGTTCCCGTTGCTCCGACAGCTCGCGTTGCCGAATTATCCCCTCGGATATTTGCTTACAGAGCAAATCCCACCCGCAGCTGGATCGGGGAGGGTCCTGCACCACAGGCAACATGAGCAATTAGGAATTTGCATTCGTTTGCCTGGAGATGCATGGGTTAAAGCAAAAAAAAACCCAACGTTATCTAAGACCCGCTTGGTTCTTTATTATCAACAGGGGTTTATTGAGTAGTTGGGAGCTGGTGTCTTTAAATCTTTAATAGATTTATCTTGCAAAACCCTCGCAAGGTCGGAGAGCACTGTTGTCTCTGTTGTACAGCCAGAGAGCTGGGAATTGAGCCTGGATCCGAGACCAGCAGCCTAATCACTCTCCCAGAGCCCACGTGAGGATACTCGTGAGAGGCAGCAGTGCTATGTGGCTCCTCCGCGGCTGCTCGGGGCTCACCCAGCACGGTGTCAGGATGTGGCCCGGACCCTCGCCCACGCCCGGGAGCTGGGAAGCATTCCAGGGCCCTGGAGTGTAACGATGACCTGGGCAGGACCCCGCAGCACCCGGTGATGAATTTCAGCCTAAATACGGAAGGGAAAGAGCCAGGCAGGCTGCAAATGGTATAAATAGAGTATGAATTTTGCGTTGTCTCTCACCTGCATGACAAACTGGCAGGCTTCAGTCCCCGCTCGCTGTCACAAAGAGAAGAAAATAAGCAGGGAAGCAGCGCAGGCAGCAGCAAGCGTTAATTTTAAATGCAGATAATGCTAGAAAGGGAAGCCAAGGGCAACGCAGCAGGGGACTGAAAACCAACCACTCCCTTGACTTCGACTCAGCTCCTCGGCGCCTGCATGCTCCTTCCCCTGCCGCTGCTGGGTTTTAATTACAATTAAACTAGCTCGCGGAAAACAAAGCAACAAATTAGCACAAACAAAGAACCTGCTCCTTTCCTGACACCTACCAGGCACGCGGCCGCCTTGAACGCGGAGCAAAGCGCTCAGCAGGCTCGGGGCCGCTTGGAGCGTGCGGCATGGAAAAGCTTCTCTCGAGAGCCGTGCAGCTCACGCCGCCGCCGAGCTTTTCAGCTGGCAGAGCTGACAGAGGAGCAAATGAAATCCGTGAGGTTCGCCGCTCGGCTTTGAGCATCTCCCGGGAGCCGGCCGCCTGCAGCATCCCATCGCGCCAGGACGTGCTGCCGGGGGATCCGCTGCCAGGGTTTGGGGCAACCCCAAAGTGACAGCGTTGGGACACGCCGGCACGGGCATTGGATCCTACGCCAAGGGAGAATCCAACACCTCCAGGTCGAGATGCTCTCCTGGCCCTCCCAGCTAGGAGAGCCAAGGTGGGCAAGCCCCAGAGCAGCGTCCCCAGGTCCCACATCCCCCAAGCACCGGGGCTTGGCAGCCCGTCCTGCAGCTGGAGCAGCTCCCCAGCTCCGGGAGCTCGGCACGATGTGTCTAATCCAGCTACTGAATCCTGCTGAAAGTCTTTCCTGCTGGCATTCGAGCGGGAAGTTGAACGCCTCATATTTTCAAGTGATGTTAAATCCAGAGGGTGATACAATTGTCTTGGTATTACCAGGTGCCTTTCTCCGTGGGCTGGGATTCGTCACAGGAAAATCAGGCATTTAGAAGTGTCTCTTCTGGGCTAGCTGCATAGACCCCGATCAGTGCACGCAGGCCTCGGAGGGGCTGATCCATCCCACCGGGATGTGCACAGGGAAAGCACAGGGACCCCGACCGAGGGATCTTCGTCCAACCCAGCCTGCGCCTGCAATCCTGCCTGCAGCAGCCCGTCCGCTCTCGAAATGGTCAGAAACCGTGGCAGCCCGATGCCGGGGTGGGGGAGCACCCTCCTGCCCTCGCGGCCGTCAGCTCTCGCTGCCCTCGCCTCCGGCAGCCTCGCTGGCCGGGCCTGCGGTTTCAGGGAGGGGCTGGCAGCCCATCCCCGAGCCGGAGCGCGAGGCCACCAGCCTGAAAGGAAGCAGATATGATTCAGAGTCTCGTTAGTGGGAAGGAGGATTATGCAAACGAGCGGCGTTTGGCAGGGCCGGAGCAGCAGAGGCAAGAAGGAGGCGAGGACCTGTTGGTGCCATCATAAATCAGCAGCAGTCGGATTTACGGCCCCCGCGCGAGCCAAAGCCTCTCAGTGCTCCTGCCGGCACACAAGCCGGGTCGAAGCCCCGACCCCGGCGGGAGCAGCACACCAAGATCCCCTCCACGGCAGGATCGCCTGCGGAACGGCCTGTCCATGCATCGTCCGGGCTTGGCAGGAGCTGCTGAGCCGGGACCACCACCCCCGCCCATCTTGCTCTGCAAGAAAAGGTTTGTCAGAAGGACTGGACAACCCTGGGTGGCTAATTCCGGATTTAATCCGCCTGGGATTCATCCCAACAAGCAAGCCAAGCCTGCCGGAGAGCTGGGCGCACAGGAGGGGCTGACCGGCCGCCCCGCTCGGTCAGGAGAACGTCACGGCGTCCCCTCGGCTCACCATTGCGGCAGCCCGTGGAGGGCTTCACCAAGCGTGTCCCCACCGCTGCTTGCGGATGGGGACCTCGGGACGGTCCCGCGCGACACCGGGCAGCGCGAGCAAGTCCAGGGCTTCTGCGGGAAGCGAGGAGTTAACCCAAACTCTCCTGCCAAGCCAATTCCAGCGCCGTGAGGGCTTGGAAGGAAAGGTTGAGATGGTCTCAAGCAGGCTGGAGAAGCCGAGGCCATCCTTTCATTCCTCCAAGGCTCCCGAGTCAGCAAGCCGCCTTCTCTTTTGTACGAGCCGCCAGGACCACGCAAATAAATTGGCACCGGCATGCTAAAAATAACCGCGACCAATAGCTCCATCATTTATATCCATAGCAACATTGTTTAAAGCCTTTTTCCTGCCTGTGGGCTGTCTCACACTTAGCGCTGAATGCCAAGCCGGAGATTGGCAGCTTTCATAAGGAGCCAGAGCCTGGTGGAGAATCAAACACCGGCCCCAAATGTGAAGAGGCTGCAACTTCGTGCTATTATTTCTGGGCATGTTCATCTCACAAATGGTCTTTAGTCATACGCTATTATCATGATGATAAGCCTTCGACTCTGAACTCCTAAAGCAATAATAAAACCCAAAGCCGTTGGCATTTGTGCCATTTAAAATCCACTCTCCTTGGGGAAAATGATCCTTTTAATGATTATTAAGCCATTTTTCTCTAGCGTCATCCAGTCTTGGAGCGCTTCCAGAATTTATAAGTAACATACAACCGTTGAAATCGAAAGAAGATGGCTTCTTTTTATTATTATTTAGGCCTGGCCCACAGATCCCATCGCTGCTCTTGCCTCTGTTGGCTTTGGGTTCATCAGCGATCAGGGCAGGCGAGCAGGAGGAGCACCTAGCCCGTGTTTAGCTAGCCAAGAAGCTCACCCCGCATGCCAGGAACATCTTGAAGAAGAGCATTTTGGCACAAAACAGCAACAAAATGTCTTTTTTTTTTTTCCCTTTTTCTGATGAAAAGGGGCACAAAAGTTTCCACCAACAAACAGCTGTGACCATCACATCGAAACAAGTCCTGACCTTCTCCTTCACGCGCAGCTCCTGCTCTTACCAGTCGTCCCCTGAGCCGCCGGAGCCCCGTGGCTGGTCGCTGGGCGGGGAAATGCGCTTCGCTGAGCTGGGTCTCCGGGCAGCTCGCCTGGGAATGTCGTAGGGAAGGAGGGACGGGGCCGTGTCTCGGCGCGAGGTGCTTGGGGAGCGCGAGAGTTTGGGGCGGAAGGGTGTTACTGGGGTAATTGCAATAGGCAACTGTATGTCTGGATGCACCAGAGTGAGGAATTTAGCATTTCGGTACCTTTTTGTGCATTCTGCAAATTCAGAAATGGGCGATTTCAGGCAGGAATACCCAGGTGACTCTCTTTCTCCCCACTTTACCCCAAATCCCTGAGACTTTTCTTAAAGGAACACGTCAGCTGCAAGGGGAAAAAAAAAATGGGAAAAATTTCTCAGAGACACAAAGGATGGATCGGTGGGAGAGAGGACGAGCACAGCAAGCTCTCCCGCTCCGACCATCCCGGAGACCGGGGCTCAAGACCCAGCTGAGGTTGTCCCCAGCAGGACGTTGGCCTCTTGCAGCAACTCCTGTCGCAGCTCTTCCAGTTTGCACGGCCGGTGCGAGCCCGATGGCGGCTGCTGTGTGTTTGCACATCTCTCCGAACACGTGTGCGCGCGTGGGCATGGCGACAAGGCCGTATTTTCTGATAAACCCAGCGACAGACTCAAAACCAGGAGCGACAACCCAGAGTGAACATCCAAAATAGCGGAGCTGGGGCAGGGGGAGATCTGCCAGGTCCTGCCTCCTCCCTCGCCCTGCCCTTCCCTGCCTGCCTGCATCCCTCGTGCTGTTTTCTTTTCTGCCAGCAGCAAGCCACTCATAGAAATGCAAATCTGCTTTAATTAAGGAGGCTAATAAACAGCAATTAGCATCCCAGCTCTTGTGCTGCTCCCTTGGGGTGATCCCCTCCTCAGGGGGAGGTCCCTCCCCGCAGGGCTCTTGGAAGAGTGGGGGACACGCTGATCCCACCAAGCCATGCTCTCCTCTCCAACCCCTTTTCTCCCAACCGTGCCTTCAGGACGTCCACCAAGGCAGGACAAGGACATTTCCCGTCACAGGCCGGCTCAGCCGGTGCGTTTGACCTCGCGTCGCTCAGGCAGAGCCGTTCCCAGCCAGGCTGGGCTCCTTCGGCACCCGGATGGTGCAGGGGAGCCCAGCTGATGGGGTCCCAAGGTTTTTCCAGCAGACGTTTCTGCGCTGCCTCGGGCAGGCTGGTTGCAGGTCACCGCTGGTGGCTTGCAGGTAGCAGCTGCCCGTCGGTGCCTCCTTCTGCCCTCCTGCCGCTTCCTCCACCCCCTGGGGAGCAATTAGTGGAACGGTTGCTTAACAAACCTGGGAGAGCGCAGAAGAGGAACGCCAGGTGGGCTCTTGCTTTGCTTCTGGAGCAAACAGCCCTTCTCAGAGGCCAGGTTCACGGAGGAGGTTTCCGCAGGGTGATTTAATCGCCGTCCAACGCCACGGATGCGGGAGCAGAGATGGGGACACCCTGGTGCTTTGGGGGGGCTTTGCAGGAAACCAGCGGAGCCTTAAAGCAAAGCCCCCACTCTGTGTCCTCCGGCATCACGGGAGGTGAGGGAGCTGTTGCTCCATCCCCCCCCCTCAGAGGGGCACTCGATGTCCCTCCGTGGCTGTGCTGACACCCCCCGCATTGCCACCGGTACCTCGTCTCGCAGCCACCCGTGCGGGGTGCCAGCAGCCCTCTCCTCTCTCTTGCAGGGCCACCCATCATCTCCAGCACCCAGACGCAGCACGCCCTGCACGGCCAGAAAGGGCAGATCAAGTGCTTCATCCGCAGCACCCCGCCACCAGACCGAATTGTGAGTAGCAGCCCGTGGGGCAGCCCCTCACGGGGCACGGTGGGTGTCTTGCACACCTTAGGGTGCCCAGGCTGACCCCCCCTCCCTTGCTTGGCAGGCTTGGTCCTGGAAGGAGAACGTCCTGGAGTCTGGGACCTCCGGGCGCTACACGGTGGAGACGGTCAGCACGGATGAGGGCGTTATCTCCACGCTGACCATCAGCAACATCGTCCGGGCCGATTTCCAAACCATTTACAACTGCACCGCCTGGAACAGCTTCGGCTCCGACACGGAGATCATCCGGCTCAAAGAGCAAGGTGGGCGTCGCTGAGGAGCCGGTGGGGGCTGTCGGGCGGTGGGAATTAGCCACGGCCGGGCTGTAAGAGCGGGGAGATGCTGTGAGAGGCAGGAGATGCTCAGAAAAGCTCTTGGGATGTCAAAGAGGAAACTAGGAAGGGCAGAGAAAATGCTCCAGGTGTGCTAGCTGTAGGATTGCGTCCTTAGGGTACCTGGCCCTGGCGGAGGGTCAGGAGGTGGGACGAGCCCTGCGGAGTCTCTGCTTGATACGGTATTGCCCCACTTTGCCTCTCCTGCCGCAGGTGGAGGGCACGGGCCGATCCTGCGCCCCTCGCTCCCTGCCCCGCGGCACGAGGTGATGCCGCTGCCACAGGCTGGAGGATCGTTTATAGCCTTAGAGAAGCAGAAGCGGCTGCTCCTACCAGACCCCACTGCTCTGCGGTGATGGGAATGAGTGGGAGGAAGGCGTCTGGGCTGGTGGCAACCGTCCCCCCGGCCACCAGCCACGATGCCAGCACGTGTTTTGCAGGGCTGGGCTTACCCACCCAGCCTCAAAGGCACCTCGAGCAACGCTCAGGGGATGGCCAGGGGATTTCCACTCTCGGGGCTCTCAGTAGCAAGGGAGGGAGATGGCTTTTGTGAGGAACGCTTGGCTCCTGGAGGGACTCCAGCTCTCTTCTATTTTATTAAATGCCAGGGCAGGCAGGTGGATTGTTCTCATTAAGCCGTGATTTATAGGCAAGGCTGCCGTCCAGATTAAATCAGAGCTAAATGAACCCCTTAAAATTAGCCTTGGGCTTCTTCCAATGCAAACAGAGCCAGTGGTTTTTCCAGGTCGTCTGCCAGTCAGCGGGAGCGCTCAGCGGCAGGCCTGGGTCCCGGCGGAGGGTGGCCGGGCAGCCGAGCCGGGTCGGAGCCACCGACACAGCATCCGAGTCCACAGCCGGCTCCGCATCCGAGATCTGAGCATCCCTGCCCGGCAATGCAAGGGGACATCCCTGCCCTGGGCAGGGGGACACCATAGGGTGGCTGAGGACGCCATAGGGTGGCTGAGGACGCCGTAGGGTGGCTGAGGACGCCGTAGGGTGGCTGAGGATGCCGTAGGGTGGCAGGGGACATCCCCTTCATGGGGCCATCCCTGCGCTCGGAGCAGAAAGCGGAGCAGAGGGCTGAGCGCTCAGGAAGACTGACGTGTGTGCTTGGGCTGTGCAAGGCTGTGGACACTTGCTTTATTTTCAAACAGGTACGGAAATGAAATCAGGAGCTGGTATTCAAGCAGGTATGGAAATCATGAGCTGACGGTGAATGTGAATTGTCCCCAGCCATTACCACACCTGAGGACCCAGCGTCCTCCTCCTGGCCCGGCAGCTTTCCGGCAGGGCAGGCAGGGCCGGGCAGGGCAGGCAGGGCCGGGCAGGGCAGGCAGGGGCGTAGGAGAGCTGCAGGGCAGTGACTCCGGCACGGACTGGGAAGCTGGAGCGGTCCGGTCTCCGCTCTGCCGCTGACCCACTCTGCAAACCAACACCGCCCGGCTGTGCCCCAGCTCCCCAGCCACTGAGGGGGGATAATATTACGCGGCCGCATTTTAAAGTGCTGCGAAAGGGACCACTTAAGTGCTATTATGGGGCAAAAAAGAGAGAGAAGTACGAGTTGCCAGGGTCATTTGCAGACATCAGCTTGTCTCAGCATCTTGGGAGAGTGCTAGCCAGCGTCCATCGCAGCCGGAGCGGGGCTGATATTGGGGCAGATGCCGCGGGATGTGCTGCCCGAGTGCCTTCCTCGTCCTCTGCACCAGAGCAGGGTTCGTGGGGGAGCACGTAGCCAGCAAACTGCTCCTCGTCAGCTCGCCCTTGTCTTCGGGACGCGGTTTACCATCCCAGCCGCTGGTTCCTGTCACTGCCCTTTTGCAGTTACCTTTTTTTCCAGCCCAGAAGAGCCCCGGGCACTTTCCCCACCCCCTTCCCTGCACGATTCTCCATCATCTTCATCACCATCGCTACCTGCTTCTCGCTGAGCTCTGCATTGCAGATCCCGCTCCCCCAAGGCTGAGAGCCAGCAAGCACTCCCAGGGGCCCCGGGCTCCTGTCTCCTCACCCTTTTGCTCCATATTCCCCTGGGAGAGCCGAAAAAATCCCAGGACGAGTTACCACCGTCGGCAGGAGCGCTGCCTAGCCTCAGGCCACCCGGAGAAGAAAATCCCAGTTTCTTCTTGCTGTGGCTCAGCTGGGGCGTCGGAGGATGCTGGTTTTAGGGTGAGCCCCTTGGTGCGGCTGGAACCAGCTCCAGCATCTGCTGCCTGAGCTCCAGCTCAAGGGACTCGCCTCTTCACCGGAGGCCCCGGCGGGGTTCTTGCACGGCCGTGGTGAGCACCCTCAGCGGGTTTGGTGCTCTGCTCCGCGCCGCGTGAGTCACGTCGCCAGTGGCCCAGCTCGAGTGACGGGTGACACATCGAGGGACCAGCAGGTCCAGGCAGAAAACTCACGAGCAAGCCAGAAACTGAAAAGCATTAGCATAAACCGCCGACCGAATCACTTGAAACAATGAGCTAAGCCGGGAAGACGAAAGGCTCTTTTCAGATCGAGTGTGAGCAGAGGTGGCTAAACTCATCCAGCACCATGTTTCTATCACCCTGCGGTTCTCAGAGGAGGGCCCAGGACCCGTGAGGCCCCGTGGCCGCTGCTGAAGGGTAACATGAAGTGGCTTTATAACTCCCCTGTCCCAGCTGGGACTAGATAACAATGACGAAACCCTTTGCTGCCTACGCGGGGAAGATGCTGGTGGAATTACGACTCCCCCCAGTCCCACCAGTAAGGATGCGTGCCCCTTAGGAAGGCTGAAAGGCACGGGCAGGATCTGTGGTCTCAGGTCCAGGATGAAATTCATGGTCGACACCAGCTCCACGCCGGTGGACAATGGGAAATGGTTTCCTTATCACCCAACAAGCGGCAGCCGTCGGGCTGCCGGGCTTTGCTTCTCAGCTGGATCACCCCTGGGTGCCCCTGGTCCAGCAGCATTCGTGTCCCCCGTCTGCACAGACGAGGAGGAAAGAGGACCACCTCTCTGCAGCCGTTTTTTCCTAAATTCATCCCATCCATTTGCAAGGCAGGGGCCCCAAGGAGACAAAACGCGTTGGAGGTGTCCAAGAAAGCGATGAGGACGTGTTCACCCGGCTTAGCCGGCCGTCCTGGAAAGGGTTACCCCTCTTTTGGCCCACCGTGGGTTCACAAGAGCCTACGGGGTGCTTAGAGAGAGCAAGAATGGGGACCTACAGATACCTGCTGCTTTTGGGGAGAGGGTCTTCGGGATGCGGTTTATCACCCCAGCCGACGAAGGCACTTTGTGGTGCCCAGAGCGCTGGTGTCCTGCGAGCGGGAGCGCTGCCTGTCGCTGCCTGGCAGTAATCCAGAGAGCAGGCACCAACCCCGCGCTCGCCGTGAAGTAGGAGCTGTGCTTTGAGGGACCGGAGGAACCGAGCAGGGAGATAACAAGGCTCGCGGGCTGCAAATCTGACCCTCTCACCATAAACGTGATTTCATATTCCACCCTCCCCGCACCTCGTGAGCTGCTGCCTGGATCTGCGCAAATAAATCAGCTTTGCTGGCTGAGCCAAGTCTGAAATCCCCAGCGGGAACCCAGCTACAGAGTTTTATTGTAGGCAGAAGGACGTGAGCACGTAACCCCTGCTCTGCAGCAAGCTCTGCTCCCCCGGGCTGCCTCCCGCGGGCCCCTGCCCGCACATCCCCACCCCGCGGCCCTCGCCCACCACAGCCTGGCCTCTGCTCACCCCCGGCACGGGCCATCCCTCCCGGCCCAGTCCTTGTGGCACCCTCAGGGGTTTGGGGAAGGATGACAGAGTTGACAAGCCAAGGGAGAAGGCAGGAGGTGGGACATAAAACAGGCAGAGGCTGCGAATGATGGCTCTTGGGTTAATTCATCCGTAGACACTTCACGGCGCCTGCTAAGGCGGCTGAGCTACCGCCACTGGCCGGCAGGCTCGGTGCCCGACTCCATCCCTCCATCCCGGCTCTAGCCTCTCTCCCAGCCTGCTCCGATGCCCATTCTCTTCCTGAGTAATATTAACACGCCGTCTTCTTTTGCACTTTTCACCCTTCAGAGATAGATACTCATTCATTAACCCGCAGGGCGCTATCAAGAGCAGTTGTTAACCCGCTCTTCTGGCTCCCTCCTCTTCTCTCCCTCCCAGGGGAAACTGAGGCACAGAGAGATCAGGGCTTGCACAAATTGCAGCGCGCACCAGTGTCCCACGGGCAGCCCGTGCCGGCGTCACCCACGCAGGGACGAGGGAGCGGGGAAGGAGGTCCATTTGGCCCCAAAACCCTCCCCAGGCTCATCACCGACCCGCTTTCCAGTAGCCAAGGGTGGGTCCCTTGGGGAAAAGCCACCTCTCCGACCTTCATCCCGGCTTCATGCTCCCTCTCCTTCCTCTTGCAGAGTCGGTGCCGATGGCGGTGATCATCGGAGTGGCCGTGGGGGCTGGCGTGGCGTTCCTGGTGTTGATGGCCACCATCGTCGCCTTCTGCTGCGCCCGCTCCCAGCGGAGTAAGTGTCTCCCCCGGCCCCGCTGCGTCCCTTCGGGCAGGGCTGGGGTGGAAACCTGGGCGGGGGGCGAACACAGTGGGCTGCGAGGAAATCAGAGGTTGAATTTGCTGATGTAGCACCAGCGCGATCTGCTCCTCGTCTTGGCCTACCAAATGCTCGGCGCCGCTGAGCTGCTAACGGCCGCCCTGCGGGAAAAGGAAGGAGTTTCGGAGCACGTGGAAAAACATGCCCGGGTAAATGCTAATCCCCGTTAGCAGCCCAGGCAGCTCGGGAGGCGTGCAGGGGTGTCCTGGGGGCAACGGGATTGCAAAGGGACCTGCCCTTAACCCCCTTGGAGAAATCCTGATGTCCAAGAGGGAGAAGCAGCCGTGCCGTGCCATGTCGGCGCTTAAAAACCCTCCTCGGTTTGTGCTCTCTGTTCTGCTTCTGGTTTAATTTCATTTGCCTTGACATAAAATGCGTATTTCCTAGTGGGAAATGACAGCCAGCTGAGGGGTTTTGCATGGGACATGCGGGTTTTAAAGCCTGGCTGCGGTGGGAATACACGTTGAAGCGACATTAGAGACGCAGGTAGAGGAGAAGGAGGGGTAAACAGCGTGGCATCGTGTTGCCTCATTAAAAAGACACCGGGAAATTAAAGGAGGATTGTTGGCTACATGAAAAGGCATCAAATCAGAGCGGAGAAGAGCGTGATTGTCTGGAGCGTCTCAGGCCGCGGGGGAGGAGAGGAGGCACCCGGCGGTGCTCCCGGCCCAGGAGACGCACGGGACGGATGCCGCGACGCCGAGCTCTTTGTGCGCGTGCCAGGAAACCCGGTCGCTTTCCCTTTCTGGTTATTTCCCCCCCTCTTTCTCTTGATCGTTTGCAAAGCAATCAAAGACGCCAGGGCCCTCCTGGGTTTGGGTATGAACACACGGTCTCCCGCAGCAGAAATGTGTTTAATTTTAAGAGCGATAATGAAATCCCTGGTTTATCCCCTGGTTTTTTGAACTCTTGCAGCCTCCATTAGCGAGTATCAGCAAATTAAACGGAGGTCAGGCACTAATCTTGCGGTTTGGGGAAGGCTCGCTGACGGACAGGACCCAAGATCAGGGCAACTCGGTGTTGCGGAGATCGTTGGGCACCGATGGATGATGCGAGCACCCGAAGAAAGCAGGGGCCAAGCCCTGTTACCGTATCGGTGGTCGGCCGTGACCGGCCGTGCTTTCCCCACACCGCGCAATTGGAAGCAGGGAAGAGCACGCGGTTCATTATCTTCCTCGTATTTGATGCGGGCAGATGGTGCGGGGTTCTTCACGGGACGTACAATTTCACACCAACGCCGCGACAACGGATCGGAGACGTGGTGCAAGCGCCAGGTTTCCGAGTCCCGCACAAGATGGAAGCATGCGGAGGATGGGGAGGTCTTTGGGGGAAAACGCAGGGCTTGTCCCCCCCGAGAGGGGACAACCCCATCCCACCCAAACGCCTTGTGTGATTCATCCCTCGGATTCCCGTGGGAAATCAGGAATGAGAGGTATTTTCCTTCCTAGGGACAAGAGGATACGTACTGGGAAGGCAGTCCTGGGGATGTGGTGGCATGGCAGGGGTTTAAGTCCCTTTCCTCTGCTGTGTTTCCAGTGCTGTCCCACCTAGGAAGGACTTTTTGGTCTCCTGTGTGCATTGAGCTGCTGGGTCTGGGCATCTTCCCAGCGTGCTCCCTGCACCGCGGCTGTTCTCCGGCACCTCCCGCAGGGAAAGGCCCCGCTCGCCGCGTCCCAGGGAAAGGTCTGCAGCATCCCCGCATCGGAGCACGGGTCCCTGCGCTTCCCACGTGTCTTCTTTGCTACTGCGCTTTGGGATCAGAGCAAACGAGCGGGAAGAGATCATCCAGGAGATCAGCAAAGGTCCCTGCGCTGATCTCCCTTCCCTCCCCCGAGTGGAACAGGACGAGGAACAGCTCGACCTTTCCCAGTGAGCCGGACCCAGCCGGGGACACCAGCCCGGTAACGGATGCTTTGCCAGGCGCTCGCCGGGGCTGCCGCTCCAGAGGAGCGGGATGCCGTGGTGCTAACGAAGCAAATCCCGGGTGCGGGTGGTGTTCCCAGGCCTGACCCTCGTGCGGGGAGCAGGGGGTGCTGGTGGCGGTGGGGCCGCTTGGTCCCCCAGCGCGTGGCTCCAGAAGCCACTTGGAGCTGCCAAACAGGGTCCCTCCCTGGTTTGGGGGGAGCTGGGAGCATCAGGAGCTAAACCAGCCCCCGAGCGACGCTCAGGGTGCCAAACCCTGCAGGGCAGGACTTGGCTGTCCCTGGCGAAGGGCTTTTATCCCGATTTTGCAGGTGCTAATGCAAACTGGATGCTGTGGCAGCCGTCTCCACGGCAGGTGAGCGTTAGGAAGGTAGAAACACCAGGCTGAGAAGGTGAGGAAAGGACTTTCATCACGGTTAGTGGTGTGAAATCAGCAGAGGTATTACAGACATCAGCCCAGGAGTGACGGGACCAGCAGAGCACCTGGAGAGCAGGAGAGACTCATTTCCTACCAGGATGACTGCAGATTCCTCTCCCAGGACAAATACCGGAGCGTCGGTGCATCATTTAAAACAACAGCCTGCAAACAAAACCCGCTGGCAGGCTGCGGGGACGGCTCCGCACAGCTCCCGGCAGACGGGACAAGGTGACCCGGCAGTAGCTCTGGAGAAGGCATCTCCTGACGGCTGCAACCGGCCGCTGATGGCCCTGGGGGAGGCAATTCCTGGCCTTGCTTTGGGGAGACGCAGCAAAAGCCGGTGCTGGCGCAGACGCGCTGAGCCTGGAGGCCATTTCTTACCTGGAAAAGGAAAAAAAAAAAAAAGACTTTACTGCACATCTGTTGTTGTATCTTCGGTGACTTAACGGCCCAGAGTTATTTAAGGGGGAACACTCCTGGGAGAGGACGTGCAAGACAGTAATTAGCTTCTCCTTGTGATTAAAGACAGAGGCTCCAGCACCAGGAACGTGGTCTCAGCAGGAAAAAGAAAAAGAAGAAGCAGTAGTAACTCCCCAGCGAAACCCTTTGCCTTGCACCCCGAGACTCGGAGATGTCCGTGGGTGACAGCAGGGCTGGAGGTATCGAGGGCACAGGGTGCTGAGATCGATTAATTCCAGGATGGAGCTTCAAGCCGGTCTGTTGCATGATTCAGTTTGGTTTCCAGACAAAATCACCGTCTCCTCCTGCGTGGCCCAGCCTTTGCTGGGCTGAGGCGATGCCGGCCGGGCGCTGCCGGTTCCCTCAGCTGGAGGCAGATCTGGGAGCCCAGCGGGTCAGGGCGGGTTGGGGTCTGGGAGGGGTGGCGCAGCCGTCCTGGGGGGTGAGAGCCAGATCGGAGGCTGGAGCCCGGCTTCAAAGCTGGGAGTTGTTTAGATCTCGCTGTTCAGATTTGCATCCGTCTCTGCTTTTCATCTCAGATTCGCCTGGCCGTTTCTGCTCCTGCTGCTCGGCGTCTTTGGTTTAATCTTGCTAAAATGACTTCTTCAAAGCACGCCTGACACCTTCAGGGAAGGCAGAGAGTCTCTCCAGAAACGTTTCTCTCTGCCCTGCGTGATAACAGGCTGCTTGGAGCAGCAGCCAGGGATGATTTTTGTCATTCCCAAAGCCCTGGCTACGTCTTTGTTCGTTGCTTGGCCTTTTCCATGCGTATCTGCACCCCAAACCTGGGGAAGACTCTTCTCAGGGGCTTCCCGGCGCCAGGGCAGAGCTGTTCTGTCCCTCAGGAGCAGTATTTCCCGTGCTCCCCGAGCATCCGCTGCGGATCAGCGGTCTGGACAAACAGCCCACCATCTGTTTGAGCAGTCCTGACGCAGCCCAGCCCCAGTTCGTAGCACCACGAGCACGGCAGAGCCTAACCAAGCTCCCAAGGGAATTAAAATAGAAATCGGAGCTCCCCAGAGGCCACGGTTCCACACGCCCGTACCTTATGGCAATGCAAACATTGCTCCCCCAATTCTTGGATGCGCTTGCTGAGCCGGGGTTAATTCTCCCCGGTGCTGCCGGACGTCCTCGGCAATCGGTGGGGTCCCTGAGGATGCTCCACGCTTCCCTTCGGCTGACCCCCTTCTCCGTCTCGCTCTTTGCCCAGATCTGAAAGGCGTGGTTTCGGCCAAGAACGACATCCGCGTGGAGATCGTACACAAGGAGCCGGCCTCGGGCAGGGAGACGGAGGAGCACCCAACCATCAAGCAGCTGATGGTAAGGATTTACTTCTTCTCCCCGTAAGCAATTACTCCGGGTGAGTGTTTGATGGTAATGAGCCCAGGCACATGTAGTTCGGTGCCGTAATCCCCACTCGAGGCAAGGATGCTCTTCCAAAAATCTTGCTCTTGAGATACACATTCTCCTGCCATAAAAGCTCCTCGAGTGAAACTTTGCTAATGAGGAGGGAGAGCTGGGAGAGGTTTATTGCAGTAGCCCAGCTGCCCGCCGGGCTAATTGCAAAGCAAATTTGCCACCTCGTGTGGGGAAAGAGCTGCAAACTGCAAGTAGACTCGCAATAGGTGAGCACAATATAATAATGAGCTAATTAGCCGGCGAGAACTGCGCTCTCCTGGACGCGCTTTAAAGAGTTACATGTGCAAAAATAATGTACGTGCGCACAGTTGGTTGCAGATCGCTAACGCCGGGGGTGTGGGGCCAGCCTGGACGTGGGTCTGTAACAGCCTGGGAGGTGTCACCTTTGCCCGAGGGCACCAAAAGACACGAGCAGGGCGAGATGCCGATGACGGAGAGCCCGGGAAACGCAGCTTCAGCCCGCGGACCGACGCACCCGTGCAGCCTGGCCGCAGGCTGCGCCTCTTGCCGGCGTCGCCGCTGCTCGCCGTGTCTCAGCCCTAATTTGCCTTTGCTTTTGCTTGCTGGTGTCATGTCGTAGGTGACAAACGCAAGCCGGACAAATGGCAAGGAAAGGGGAGCCGCGGAAAACCGCGCGGCCGTAAAAGGTGAGAAGAAAGCAGAGAGGAAAGGGAGAGGGGGTTGACGAGACTGGCGGTGCACGTGTGCAGCAAGGGAGCCTCGCGATGGGAAGGCAGGAGGAGACGGAGATCTGGCCTGTTATCCCGGCACCCCTGAGGTGTCTGCACAAGACCCTTCGTTCCCAGCAGGGCTTTGCCCCGAGAAGTCTGTGAATCCATGGCGGGAGCTGCAAGGCTTCGCTCGGTGGAAGGACAGAGGAGGCTGGGCCTTGGGTTTGGAGGAATCTGCTGAGACGAAGGGGAATGAGGAGCTTCCTCTCCGGAGGCCCCTGTCCCACCGTCTGTACAGACAGCGATCAACCGCGCCAAGCCCACATCTGGCTTCCCAAGGAGGGGCTGAGCTCAGCCCAAATCCCGCGCCAGACCTTAGCCGCCGAGCTGGAAGCACACACGAAGCCTCAGCAGAGGAGACACACAAGCAGCGTTTACCGCTGACGAGTAAATGAGGAAGGGGGTGGTCGTGGGGGCACAGGATCTCGCAAGGCACCGTCGGGGCTTGCCTAGATCATTTCCCAGAGCCAGACGGTGATTTCACAGCGTGTGCCCTTGATGAGCCTGGTACCGGAGCGGTGCGGAGCTGTGCCGTGCACGTTTCAATAAGGATGCCGGCAGGATGGAAATGATACAGAAAAAAAAAGGACAACATTTATTTGATAGCCGGGAAAAAAAAACACCTTACGGGGAGAGGTTTACAGAGCTGTGTTTTAGCTTATCAGCAAGACTTCCGAGGGCTGGTTTAGTTACAGCGCGGTATAAAGGGTGCGAACAGGGTAGATGCAACATGACAGAGCGTAAGAGCCTGGCTGCTGGACTGGGAGAAGGTGATTCTCCCCTTCTCCTGGCCAAATCCAGGTGCTTTTCCTGAAGATACATCAGTTGGAAATAACGCTGTTGGATCAAAGGTGTCCAAGAGGTTGGAAGAGACGGTCCACAGTCTCTGACCCCGATGCGGGGCGGATTTGGCACCGGCTGGGACATCCTACCTGGCAGGGAGACCTCAGAGCCCCCTCCCCTGCGTGGATCGGAGCCTCCCATCCTCACCTGCCCTCGACAAGAGCATTCCCAGTAAATACTCCCCAATTTCTTCTCTCCTCGGAGTCCTCGGAGACCCCCTCATCCCCCTCCTCGCTGTTCCCAAAAGCCGGTGTGAGCATCCTCCTCCGGCCGTTAGAGACCCCGGCTTCGGGTGCTGAACAGATTCCTAGTAAGAGCCTCGGGGTTTGTCAGTGAAATGGTGGCTCAAGTTAACAAAATTCATCCTTGCAAAGGGACGGTGATGAGTCCTCTCCAGCGGGAGCAGGGGGCAATGCACGGCACCCCTTGCTTGCTCCCTACCCTCACCCCAAGACCTCCCTGCTCTCCCTCCTCTCCGTACCCGCATTATTTCCCCCGCTGCTTCTCCGTTTGCCTTCCCTAAGCTTCTCGTGATACTTCCAGCCCGGGCTCAACCTCGACGGTGTCCTTTGAAATGATCTCCTTGCCCTCAGCAATGCCCCGCTTGGAACCAGCTCCCCTCTGCTCGGCACCTCGCCGCTTCGCGTCAGCCTTTTCGCTCCCCGTCCCGGACCCCTGGCCAAGCGCCCGAGGTCCAGCGCGGCCCGACCTGCTCCCGCCGAGCTTCGGGAGCGGAGATCCACCCTCCGCGGCTTCCCGGGGTGCCTCTGCCTTGCCGGAGCGTTTCTGGCTGCAGAGCGTCGGCGTGACTCTTCTTTCCCTCCTCCAAACGCATTTGTTATTCTCCAGCCATCTGTGACCTCCGCAGCTCTCCGTGCTTTTCGCGAATAATTATTCATGCATCCATAAATTCATTAACACCTCGGGATACACGTCATGCTGCCTGATTTGCATATGTTCGCATTGTCTCAGCGCCGTCTCCCCCCGTTAGCTGTTCTGCCAGGCGCTGCCTACGGGCAGGGGAAGGGCTGCCAGCCCGCAGGGGCCGGGCAGCAAACAGCAGCCGGTGGCTGGAGGGAAAAGAGCCCCTTCAAGGGCCTGATCCTGGCAAAAATAAATCACAGCGGCAGCTTTCTCGCTCCTGCCAGGGTGCGTTGCCTCGGCACGCCAACTCGGCTGAGCCTGGTCTGTGATTAGGGGCTTGAAGAGCGTCGTCAGCTCCGCCGTGGCATAACTCCCTCACGGCTGGGTGATTGGGTTTTATTCCTGGCCGACTGGACTCTGTGCCTCAGTTTCCCCATCTCTGAAATGGACCTGATGATCCTAAAGGAGCCATCCCCGCTGCCAGGAGCAATCGGGATAGAGACGATCCCAAAGCGACTGGCAGGCAAGAGCATCCCAAGTCAAAGGGGGCCGATGCGGCCGGGTGGACCCAGGCATCGCCTTTGGTTCACATTTAGGTTGGAACAGTTAAAATAGCCCATCCAGCAGACGGGTCGTGGTCTTCTTGCTCGCCTTTTTTTCCCATCCCCATCCTGAAACCCATCCCTCTGCTCCGAGGGATGCGCCTGTTTGTTCTCAGCCCGTAGATTGTCGCCGGACACATTTTCCACTCAGGAGCTCAGCTCAGATCCCCACAGAAGGGGAAAAAACCAAAAAAGCAGAGGTGGAATTCAGGGCGAGGCTCATTTCTACCCGCAGCCCAGCTCTCACAGCGTCATTTTCTCTGCCTTTCTCCCCAAGAAATGCTCCAAGTGCCCGGCGGCCGGTGCCACTGCAGCCCTGGGAAGCACCAGCGAGCCCCAAGCTGGCGGATACGGGCTGATCTCCATGTACCCGGGGGAGATTCACCCTGCACGAGGTCTGGATCAGAGCTGGGTCGCACCTCCACGACATCCGACCTGGCCCGGGAGGCTCGGGACATGTCCCTCCCACGCACCCAACACCTTCCAGTGGCACCGGCACCCGGCCAGCGTGTCCATGCTTCCTCCAGCCAGGGGGAAGAAGACCCACCACTTAAAAAAATCACTGTGAAAACGTTGGGGACCTTTGCAGCTGTTGGGGTTTAGCCCCAGCCGGCAGCTGAGCACCACTCAGCCGCTCGCTCACTCCTCGCCCCGCCGTGGGATGGGGAGGAGAATCAGGCAAAAGAAAGGCGACACTCATGAGCCATCTCAAGGCCGGTAACGCCTTTAGGGGTAATCGGTGCTGGGGTGCATCCAGGCGGGCGCCGTACGAGCACGGGCGGTCGAGGCAGGAGCCGGCGTTTGACGGTGATAAACCCTCGGCCGGCCGGGAAATCCCAGCGGGGTTTTTTTATTTGTGTGTTTGTTTCCTCGCCGGCAGCTGGTCCCCACTGGGAGCAGAGGAAGCCGCCGTCTCGGGAATATATTAAACAACATCCCTCGCCCCCTGGTAGGCTTCGACCCGTACGAGTTTCAAAGCGCAGCTGAGTGGCATCCAATTACTCGACAAGCGGGAAACGTAATTAAACGCGGTGCGAGGGAGAGGGGAGGCGCCTCCCCGGAGCGAGGGGCTCGCCCTCGAGCCTCCCAGGTCTGGATGGATGCTCGGGGACCCGGCCGGGGACTCCGGAGGGAGCAACGTTTTAAAAAAACACATTGTCTCCGCTAACGAAAGCAGAGGATTTAATATCGGGTCTGTCGGATCCGACAGCCCAGCTGAAAGCAGCTTCGTTTGGCGGCGTCAAATGGGGGAGCGCTCCAGCAGGCTGGGGATCGGGAGGCACGGCGCGGAGCCGGCCGCTGCTTTCACAACGTAAGCGCCGGTTCCCTGCCTTGAGCGACCTCGAGACGTCGCTTTGCTTCGCAGGGATGCGCTCCCTCGGCGGTAGGAGCCAGCAGAGCCAAGCTGAAGTGATGCTTCGTAGCGGGGAGGGTCACTCTTTTGCAGGAGGGGAAACCGAGGCAAGAAGTTGGGATGGTTATGGACGCAACTCATCACATCCCTGAGCCGTGTCGGTCCAGAGGTTTGGGCACGGGGAGCAGGGACGGCAAAGGCTGCCGGTGCCCAGCAGGATCGAGTCCTGGCACGATGTTCCCAGGATCCAGCCGCATCCTTGGATTCGGCGGCGCCGGCAGGAGGGGGAGCGGTGGGCCGGCGGCTCTCGCGGGCGGCTCGACGGCCAGCCGTCTGCGTGGCAGCGACGCGGCCGAAGGGCCGAAGCACGTCGGTGCTGCAGCCCAGCTGGAGGAAACCACAGCTCCGGAAAAAAGCCTCTGCGTGATGCTGGAGCATCCCACGCCTGCGCCAGCATCCCTGAGCGCGTTGCCGGTGCGTGGCCGCGCGCTCGGACCTCTCCGGTCTCTTTTTTCCGTGTATTTCCCTCTTCTCCCCTGCTGCCTCTGCATTCGTGAGCCCCATTAATAGAGGTAACGGAGTTAACTTTGATTAGCTCGCTCATGTTTACCCAGCGACGGCAACGAGAGGACGGCAAGCTAACGAGCGTCCCGCCGCCCGCTAATTAACGGCGCGCGATCGCATCGGGGCTAAGCCGCCGCGCAAACTTTAATAAAGGTCGTGTTAACGACTGGCTGCAACGCGGGAATTGGAAAGTAAGTGCCGCGATGGCGCTTTATGGCCCAGGCTCTTCGCTGGCGCGGCGGCTCGGTGCCCTCCGACGGCGCGTGGGCTCACCGAAGCCCCCAGACCCCCGGGGTGCGCCCGAATCCGAGCACCCTGCCAGCCCCGGGGAGAGGCGAGGTCCCCACGGGGCTCGGGGAGCATCCCGGTGCCGGGGCCGCTCCAATCGTCGTTGCAAGAGGCGACGTAAAATGGTTTAAAATACCCCGTCAAACCTGACGTTAATTCTGGGGAGGTGTTGCCGCCAGCGGGACTGTCCCCTTGGTTGTCACCCGCTCCCCTCCCCTTGCCACCTCTGGGTCTGGCCCCGACCGCCTGGGTCACCCACGCCGAAAACCAGCCAAGCCCGAGGAGGAGAAGCGGTTTCTCCTTTTCCTTCCGACCCCACGAAACCTTTTCGATGGGTTTCACACGGGCATCCCCGTCCCACGCCTCCTGCGGCGACGCTTTAGGGGACTTGGGGTGTCGCTGGGGCCGGCGTGCGGCTGGCAGAGCACAAAACCCCCCCGCATACTGTTTTCGCTGCCCTGAATTTAATCCTCGGTGACACTTGTATTTACCCTGCTAAACCAACGGCTGTTACGGACTATTTTTTTTTTTTCCCTAGGAAAACTCAGGTGCTTTAATTTATTGCATTTAATAGCCGTATCAAAGGCTTTCAGATGAACAGAAGGTGCTGCAGGGTGAATTTCCACAACCACTTACCATTATAAAAAAGGAGAGGAGAAGTTGGGCGATAAAAGGTGGTTTTCAGGCTGATGCGGGGCTGTGATCAGGGCGGCTGCGATCCCAGCGCCGGGGCACAGAAGCCGGGCTGGAGGCGCGCGATCAATACGGGAGAAGATAAAAAAAGGCAGCCGCGAAATTGCTCGATAATTATTCCGCTTCTGCGCAGCTCCACCTTGCTGAAGGAAGGGTAATTAAAGCCGTGGTCTAATTAACGTGTACCTTGCCCCCTCCCGCCCCGATCCTGGTCAGCCTTCAAAGGAAAACTAATGAGGCGGCGAGAGATGGGTGAAGGCAGCACGCCGGGGCGGCAGCGTCCGCCTCCGGGCGTCCGCAAAAGAGCAGCGGGAGCAAAAATTGGCTCAAATCAAATCAAAAGGAGCTTCTCCAGCCCCTCCACCCCGTCCTGGCCGGCCCAAGCCCCAGCCAGGGACTGGGACTGGCAGGGCCAGGGTGGGTAAAGGCTCCAGGACTCGGGTCTTTTGAGAAGCGCCAGCGCCAGGGGAAAAAAAAGAGGGGGGAAAAAAAAAAATGACGGCTTTCACGTTAATTACAGCGTCGTGGCAAAGCCAGAACCTAGCTGGGATGTTGAGATGTTAGCGGCCAGGTTCAGCTTAGGAGGGAAGGAGGAAAAGAAAGAAGGGAAAAACAAAAAACAAAAGGAGATTTGGGGGGTTTGGTTTGGGGGGGTGGGGCGCAGCCCCAGCACTCGCCACGGTAGATGTAAATAATTCGCTTTCCGCATCAGCCCAGCCCTTTTAGCCCTAAACAGGAGGAAAAAGCACCTCGTCACGCGGGGAATCGCGCGGCTTTTGGGCGGCCGCCCGGCTCCGCCGCCCCCCGACACCGCCCCGCTGGGGTGTCCCCGGGCAAGTCCTCTGACCCGGCTGGTGGCTGGCGACTTCTCCACGCCACGGGGCTGCCGGCAGGCGTGGGGCTCACCCCACGCGGCGTGGGGCCACGCAGCCCCGGGGTGGGGGGACAGGAGGGGTACAGCCGGGGCCTGGGGATGCTGATGCCCGCCTGCGTCCTTTCCCAGATGGAGCGGGGGGAGTTTCAGCAGGACTCGGTGCTGAAGCAGCTCGAGGTGCTCAAGGAGGAGGAGAAGGAGTTTCAAAACCTGAAGGTGAGCCGGCCCCTGGGGACACGGCCCCCTCCGCCCCCCGCCCCGCGCGGAGCTGTGCCTCAAAGCCCCCCGGTCGCTCCCGCAACGGGGCTGCGGCACGTGGCCGAGGCGGTGGCACCCCGGGGTGCTGGGCACCCATCCCCATCCCCGCACCAGGGCAGGACCGGCTCGTCCCTGCTTCTCCCAGACTCTCTGTCCTTGATCCCCGTCCCCGGGTGTCACCAAGGGTGGCCCGTGCCGGAGGGCTGTCCCTGCGCGGGGAGGGACGCTCTGGTACCCCCCGGTGCTGTTTTCTGGGCCCAGCACCCTTCGGGGGATGAAGAAAGGGGTGTGCCGGGAGAGCGGGGTGCAAGGGGCACCCATGGCTCCCTCTGCCCCGACTGGGGGTGCATCGGTGGCGCGAGAGGGTGCTCTTGCGCCGCGGGCAGGAGGTTGAGGGGTGGATGAGCCGGGTGGGTGCCCCGAACGCCGGGGCACACAGGGCGGGTGGGCACCACCAACCTGCCCCCCCCTTTCCGGCTCCACAGGACCCCACCAACGGCTACTACAGCGTGAACACCTTCAAGGAGCACCACTCCACGCCCACCATCTCGCTGTCGGGCTGCCCCGCGGACCTGCGCCCCGCCAGCAAGCAGCGGGTGCCCACCGGCATGTCCTTCACCAACATCTACAGCACCTTGAGCGGGCAGAGCCGCCTCTACGACTACAGCCAGCGCTTCGTGCTGGGCATGGGCAGCAGCTCCATCGAGCTGTGCGAGCGCGAGTTCCAGCGCGGCTCCATGAGCGACAGCAGCTCCTTCCTCGACACCCAGTGCGACAGCAGCATCAGCAGCAGCGGCAAGCAGGACGGCTACGTGCAGTTCGACAAGGCCAGCAAGGCCTCCGCCTCCTCCTCCCATCATTCCCAGTCTTCTTCCCAAAACTCGGACCCCAGCCGGCCCCTGCAGAGGCGGATGCAGACGCACGTTTGAGCCCCTCCGGGGATGCTCGGGACCCTCCGCGCGGGCGCCGCGGCTTCGTGCTAGGACGGTCGCGCCCGCCGGGAGCGGCGGTGGGAAGAGGCCGGATCCAGCCCCCGCCGGAGCGGAGCTGCGGGGCGAGGGACCGGCCGAGCATCATCCCCCGCCCCGCACATGCTAAGCACAACCCCGCCGAGGACGCGCCGAGCCCCGGGGAGCCGTCCCCTCCGCGGGGCTGGGGACGCCCCCGGCCCGACCACGCACCCCCGCGCCTCCCCAGCCGCTCACCTTCGCTTCCCGCTGCCCTCTCCCACCCGGCTCCTTCCCTTCCTTCTTGGTGTTCGGTGTCCATACTTATAGAGTCCGTTTCGGGGGGGTTGGGGGGGGGGTCCTGCCGTGTGGGACGGGGTTGGGGGGGACGCCGGTGGGACGGGGACCCCCCGGGAAGGGCCTCTCCGCGCTGTATCGCGGGAGCGCAGCGCCGCGGTCAATACAAGAGGTGTTTCTCGTGGCACGCCTGGGCTGATGGCCGCCCCGCGAGGACGCCGGCTCTTTCGGTGACACTTGGCCCCAGCGTGGACCTGGCCTGGAGCTTCAGGGGTGCCGCGGCCTCGCGGTGGGGGCTGCGAGGGGAAGGGTCCCCACCTCGGGGACGTGGGCGCGGTGGGTGCCCAGTGGCAGAGGGAAACTGAGGCACAGGGCAGCCGGGGCCCCGCAACCGGAGCCAGGAGATGGGGCGTGACGCCGGGGACACAGCAGGTAAGGGCCATCTGCGGGGACGTGGGGACACAGGGACACGGACACTCGGGGTCTCGGGCACAGGGACAGCGGCTGCGGATGCAGGGACCTTGGTCATGAGCATAGGGACACGGCCCAGGGACACGGGCTGGGGCGTATGGGGACGGAGGGACATGGTCAGGCACAGGGGCTGGGGCACTTGGGGACATGGGCACAAGCGTAGGGACATGGGGACACAGTGGCTGGGGCAGTCGGGGACATGGGGACACAGGGACACGGGCTGGGGCGTAGGGACATGGGGACCCAGTGGCTGGGGCAGTTGGGGACATGGGCACAGGGACTTGGGCATGAGCGTAGGGACAGGGGGACACGGTGGCAGGGGCAGTTGGGGACACGGGGATCTGGGCATGAGCGTAGGGACAGGGGGACAGACAGTGGCGGGGGCAGCTGGGGACAAGGGGACACAGGGACAGGGGGACACGGTACCAGCCCGCCTGAGGATACGGGTGCAGGGACGGGGTGAGGGGCTGGGGACCGGGGGACACCCTGGGGCGGGAGCGCTGTGCACGAGGGGGGTGGCCCCACTCCCCCCCGTCCCGGCCCCAGACTCAGCTCACACTCCCCTCCCCCACCCCCCCCCCAGTGCCCCCCATCCTGCGCCCAGGGGCTCACTCGCCCCCCAGCCACACCAGGAGCCCCCGACCCCCCCATCCACGGGCCCCAGGGCCCCCCCAGGCACCGCTCAGCCCCCCCCACCCGCAGCCACCCGTCACCAACACTAGTGGCACGCGCGCCCCGGGGGAGGCTCCACGATAAATAAGCTTTTAAATTAATTAAATTAAACCACCTCCCCAAGGGCCCCGGCGGAGGCCGAGGCCGGGCACCCCGGGGTGCCCCCGCCCCGGGGGGGCTGCGGGGACGAGCCCCCGCGCCAGCGCTAAGGCACGGGACAGGGCCGCCGAGTAAAGAGAAAATTAAAAAAAGGGGGGGGGGGGGGGGGGGGAAGAATTAAATATTGGGGGGGGACCCCAAAGGCTCCTGCTCCTGGGGGGGGGGGGGTCCCAGGCCCCCCAAGATCGGCCCCTCAAGCAGGGTCCTCGTCCAAATATGAGGGAGTTAAAGGAAAGAGAAAGCCCAGGGCGAGGGCTCCTGCCCCCCCAGCCCCCCCAGGCCTGCTGGGAGGGAGGCCCCCCCCACCCCAAAAACCCCCTCCAGGTCCTCGGCAGCTTCAGTGCGTCAGTAGGAAAAGGCGCCGGCCGCCACGCCGCGGCCCGGCCCCCCGGGGCTCCCTGCGCCCCCAAGAGCCGCCCCCCGCCCCGGGGGACCCGCGGTCCAGCGCGGCCCCCCCAGCCCCGGCCCTGCTCGCTCCAAGAGTCCCGGGGCGAGGCGGTGGCGGCGGGGGGGGGGACGCTCTGCCCTCGGCCGGCCGCGGTGACCCCGGGGCGGGAGCCGCGGTGCCCCTGGGGTGGGAGCCATGATGTCCCCGGGGCGGGGGCCGCGGTGCCCCCGCGCAGCCCCGGCGCCTCAGAAGTAGGTGAGGTTCCTGACGAGACCCAGCTCCAGCATCCGCTTGATGGCCACCGCCTCGTGCGAGACGTTGTGCTCCGACGCCTGCAGGACGGGAGCGGGGGGGTCACACCGGAGCCTGGCCGGGGCGGGGGGACCGCGCCGTTTCCTCCCGCCCCCTCCCAGCCCTCCACCTTGTCCACCCCACCGGCGTCGAGTTGACCCTGCACCTTCCCCTGAAGGGAGGAGGCCCCCGAAAGGAGTAGGAGGTGACCCTGCCCCAGCCCCCCGGCGCCGAACCCTTCTGCTCACCAGCTCCAACTCTCCACCCTGACTACAAAGACGTCGGGCTACAGGGAGAAGTTGGACAAGGACCATCCCAAGGTGGACCTCAACCCCCAGCGTGGAAGGGGAGCGAGGGGTGCCCACAGGGAGAGCCTCCCGCCCCGCTCAGCACCACCGAAGGGAGCGGGGCACCGCTCTTCTGCGCTGCCATCCCCCACCCCGGGGGAAAAACGGGGGCGAGGTGGAGAAAAAGCGGGGGTAGATACCTACCGCCATGGACTTGAGCGTGATCTGCTCGTAGTAGTGAATGGTCTGCTTCTTGTTGGCCGAATCGGGGTAGCCGAAGCCCGCGATGTGCACCACGTCGCAGAAGTGCAGCGCCAAGGTGATGGCCAACAACCCTGTGGTGGGCTTCTGGGGGGAGAGGGTGGAGGAGAAGACGTACAGAGAGCGGTTCCGCCCTGGCCTTCAGCGAGCTGCACGGGGACGGCCGGGGGGACGTCACCGCTCAGGGGGGCGCAGGGTGACCGGCCATCCCCACCCCTTACCTGTTTGACCTTCCGTGGTTGCTTCATGGGCAGGTTGAGCAGTTTAGCAGCAGTTACTTCCATGTAATAGGGGTTGAGGACGCGCACTTGCTCCGGGTTGGCGTCCCAGATCAACGGGGGCTGCTTCCAAAACCCTTTCCGAACCTGCAAGAGGACGCAGGTGTCCGGTGGTGTCCCAGGAAGAGAGGTAGGTCCCCAAGGGTGGGGTGGGTGGGAGGAGGGTTGGACCCGGTTCCCCACCACGCTTACCCTCTTCTTGTCATTGAGGATGGCCTCCATCCACTGGAAGTCCATGGGTTTGAAGGGCACCAGCACCAGCAGCGTGTCGGGGTTGTTCTCCGTCCTGGGGTTGAAGTGGGCCGACTCGGGGTAGAAGAGGCGCATGGTGGTCTTGGAGCCCACGTCCTGCTCGTAACCGTGGACCGGGGCGTTGTTCAACCTTGGGGGGGGACACGGGGACGTCACAGGTGTCAGCCCCGTCTGCAGGTGGCACCGGGGAGGGGTCAACGGGACGGACCCAGGGCCGTACCTGATCACAACGTCGTACGTGTTGATGGTCTCCCCCATGGAGCTGTTGCGGAGCCGGTGGCCGTTGCCCACCACCGCGCACCTCCGGCACTTCAGGCTGCGAGAGAAAAGCCCCGTCTCAACCGGGCCTGCTCTAAACCCGACGTGGTTTTAACCCCAAAAGGGAGGGTTCAACCCCGCGTTGTCCACTCTACAAAGCTTCCCGTGCTCCGTCCGCCATCCCTGGGGTTGCAGAGGTTCGTTTTGCCAAATCGCGGTCCCACAACGTGCAAATTTTCCCCTCCCCAAGAGGGCAACGATGAATAAAAAGACAGAAAAGCCCCCAAACCCACCCCGGCGTTACCTCTGGATGCTCTCGGGCAGGGAGTAGTGGGTGATCGACAGCAAGCGCAGGAGGACGTCTTCTGCAAAGCAAGGGCGAGGAGAGGGTGAGCAAGGCAGCTCCTGCCTGCTGCAACACCCTGGGTGCTGCCCCATCCCTGCCGGATCTCCTCCTGCCGTTAATCCCGGCTCCCCGCGGACCGGGGCAGAGAATCCTTGGCTGGGGCTTAGTAAAGCCCGGCCCACCCTAAACCCTTTTATAGGGACCATGCGCACCCAGGGCAAGTAGATACAGGCCACAAAGTAAAAATCAAGCAAACAACTTGCTGGGTGGGGGGGAGTAGGGAGAAAACAGTCCCCCCAAAACCCAACCTGCAGCTGTTTCGAAGAAGGAGGAAGCTGCAACCCCCGGGGAGCAGCAGCAGGACAGACAGACAGACAGACAGAACCCCACAGCGAGCGCTGCCGAGGCTTACCGCTTCCTTTCGTGCCATAGGGCAGCTCGTAGGGCGACGGCGTCTTCACCCAAAAATAGTCCTTCAGCTGCAAGAAGAGCGGGTGGTCCCTCGTGTAGCTGCCGAGGAGCAAAGGGCCGGTGAGACCGGGATGGGGGGGTCCTGGCTCCGCGTCCCCCCGCCTTGCTCCCAACCCCGATACTCACTTCCCGATGAGCTGTGCCGCTTTCTTTTCCACGTCCCCGAGGGGACACGTTGTCTTGTTTTCTTGCACGGGGAAATAAAAGCTGTACGGGAAGAGGTTAAAAAAAAAAAAATGATGCCTGCTCCTCTGCATCCCCCTCCCGGCGAAGGGGGCTCCGGCACCGCCGCGGTGGGATTCCAGCTGTGCCGGCAGCGCTGGGAATATCACCGCCCAGATTTAAGGTCAGCTCTGCGTTGGATATTTAACTGCTGGGCTTGCAGCCTTGCATCGGAAGAGGTCTCTCTTGCCCTGCTCATAGACCTCACGCTCTCCGCTTTCCCCGCTTCCATCAGCATCGCCAGGACCGGGAAGAGAGCGGGGTTTCCCCGTTCTCCCAGCCTCGAAAACCACCGGCACTTGCTGAAAACCCCCCCGAGTCCAACCGCCAACACGCACCGAGGGGGCACCTCGCATCGCGTCCCCCCTCCTCCGGCAGCAGCCGAGGACGCTGCCCCCTCCCCAGCCCCCCAGGGTCCGGCGAGACGATGCTCCAGCATCCCTGCGCGGGACGGGCGGGAGGATGCTGCCTCCCGAGGGCGAAGGAAAAGGCGGGAGATCCTTTAAACTTTACTAAAAGCCACTCACAGCTGTATGTACCTGTCTTCCCGGTAGATCGAGTACCAAACCATCACCAGAAACAGCGCCAGCACCCCGAGTATCTTCCCTCCTGCGTGCCCAGAGAGCAGGGGGGGAAAGAAAAACACCGTCAAGCCGGTACCCGGGGTCTGGACGATCGGATGCTGGGGACCTGCAGCCCCCCAGGGATGTCCTGGTAGAGCCAGGACTGCAGAGCCGTCCCTGGCAGAGCCTTCTCCCCAGGGAGAGAGGGGTCCCCCCGCGAGGAGCGGCTCCAAGATGGAGCCAGGTTGGTTTTGTCCCAGGTCCGGAAACTCCCGTGCCATTTCCTCCTGCGCACCTCGCGTCAGAGGCTGCCCGAACGCAGCCCTCTTTCCGGGTGCCTCCACGCCATTTTCCTAACGCAAAGCCCAAGGGCTACCGGGTGTCCGAGCCCGGAGGATCAAGGACCCCCAAAATTACCCACAACTTCACCCGTGATGCCCCAATACTCCATCACCCAAGCGGAGCCGCAGCAAAGCGGCGTCCTACCCCCAAAGCCAACCCCCCGGGACCCCCATCCCTGCTGGGAAAGGGGGAGACGGGACCCCCCCCATGGGACTCACGAGACTTGTTGATCATTTTTATCAGCAGGAGAGGCATCAGGCGAGGGCCGGAGCTCTCATCGCGGCTGCCGCCGGTCACCTGGAGTGAGAAAAGAGGGGTTTTGGCCTCATCCGACGCCTTTCCCTCGGAGCCATCCCCGAAAACCCCGTCCAAGGGGCGTCGCCCCCTGCTCGCCCCATCCACACCTCCAGACAAGGGGGTGCGAGGGTTCCCCAAGGGATTTATTTCGCTTTAAATTCGCGTTTCACTGCCCCGCAGCCACCGAAGGTTTGATTTCTACAGAGTTTATAAAAGCCAGGCAAGCAGCCGTGGTTCCCGCGGAGCCTATGCCGTACAGGTTAAAGGCTGAAATTCAAAAGAAGAAAAAAAAAAATGAATTAAAGAGGAAAAATGAGCCCCCGGTGGGGTTTCAACCCCGAAGCGCCCAAATCGATGCCCGTGGCGATGACCTAGGGGGGGAGATTTTAAGCCCAGCCCTGGCTCAAGCACCCGACTGGCACCGGCCACCGCAGGTACGAAGCCGAACGCGCCGCCACCGCGCCGAGCAGAAAGGGCAGGAGCAGCCGAGCGGGATCGCAGCAAAGAGCATCACGTACTTGGGGAACAAACACCTTCGATTCAACCATCCCGGCCCGGGGAAAGGGGGATGCCGCAAGCTTAAGGCACGCGCAAACGCCGGCCGGGGAAGCGGGGCGCCTTTTTTCTTCCTCCGAAACCTCTCGTTCCTGGAATAAGGCAGGAAAGATCCGTGGTCGGAGCCACCCCGGGACCAGCTCTGCCCCATCCTGTCGTCACAGGGCAAGGATGAAAAATTAACTTACCGGCTGGGAGAAGGTTTGTGGGTACACGGGAGTCTTTGCTCCCTGGGGTTGAATCCAACTCCAAGCCCGGCTCAGACCTGGGCTTGGCTTTGCCACCCCGTAAACAAGCTGCTCCCTGCTCCGCGCTGGCCACGTCTCGGAGGAGGAGAGGGCGAGGAGGTGCTAAATGCCCGGCCAAGAGGAAAGGTGCATGCCTGGGCTGGGCGATGGAGATCCTGGTCTCAAGGAATTAGTCACCTCGGGGAGGGAGAGGGGGGGGCAATACCCATCTCAGCACCCCACCCTGCCTAACGAACTGTTAATGAACCCAGCACCTGCCACTCAACAAGGCCACGTCCTCACCCAGCCAAGAACGAGCCAAGAGTCCTCGCCCAGTCAAGAACGAGTCGAGAGCAGCGGCTTTCGGGGCAAAACATAGCACAAAGGAGGAGAAACGGGACCAAAGACGGTCCCGCGAGAGCCAGGCTCTTCCTCATCACCACCTCCGTAAATTAAAAGGGCAGGAAGGGCAATTAAAAGGGAATTAAGGACAATTAAATTGTGCTTACAAGCCACGGGACGGGATATGAAGCAAAGAAAACCGTCTGTTTGAGAGCAAAGCAGGGGGACAGGGACGGGGGACCCCAGGCAAGCGCCTGTCTCCCCCTCAACTACTTCTCCTCCATAAAACACGGATATCAAACCCCTTCCCGGTGAATCGTGCCCGGGCTCAGCCCCGCCACGGCCTGGGGACCCCGGGACGGGGAAGGAAACCCCCTCTGCCCAGCTTACGTCCTGGCTCTCATCCTCCATCGGCATTTCTGGCTCTACGAGCCCCTCCTGGCTTGGGAAGGAAGGGGGAGATGAAACCCACGGTTGCACCTCGAAGGGTCAGAGCAAGCAGGGACGAGGAGCTGGGGGGTCTCACCTCCTTATACATTATGTTTGCTTGAAGAAAAAATAAAATTATGGGAAAGTGAAGAGCAGTTTGTGTTTTCTTGGATTATTTTTCCTAGAAAAAATGGCCACAAAAGTCCCTGAGGGAAAATCTGCCGCCGCAGCTGGAGGCTGGCAACGCTCCTTGGGGGCCTGAGCAGCCCCGTTCGCCCAGGGCTGGGGTGCTGCCGGGTGCCGGGACCCGAATTTAGCACCAAATTCCCCCCCCAGCTCTCTCCTTCGGTGCCAAATCGCCCAGCCAAGCTTCCCACCAAGCACACTTCACCCCTCCCACAATAAAGACACCGGGAAAATCCGCTCTCGCTCCCGGTGTTTGCTTTTACAGACTGACTTTTTAAAATATTTTCTTTTGAAGGCCTTATGATCTTTTCCCAGGCTTGCACATACAAGCTGGGCCTGATGCAAAACTTTTATCTAAAGGCAAACACAGTTAATAATCCCTGAAAAAAAATGAACACTGTTTAGTGAAGCGTTCAGGGAATACGGAGCAAAACGGAGCACACCCAGGCTGCCCCCACGCCCAAGGTGGAGGTGATTTTGGAATGAATTCAAGCTCCCCCCGGCCTTCTGCTACCTGATCTGCAGCCCAAACCAGAGCAGCTGCTTCGAGCAGGAAGATCTGAGCGCCCCGAGCCAGCTCCTTCCATCGCGGGGACGCAGAGCTGGTGGAGGGAGCGATGCCGAAAGGTCCTGCCGGTCCCCGGAGCATCCCTGGTCCCCCAGCACCCTCAGACCGTGCGGCATCCCCGGTCCCCCACCGCAGCACCCCTGGCCGGCGGGGGTGAGATTCGGTGCTCGCCCCTCTCGTGGAAGGGATCATGGAATGGTTTGGGTTGAAGGGACTGTTCAAGGCCATCTAGTCCAACCCCCTGCCATGAGCAGGGACATCCCCAACTAGATCAGGTTGCCCAGAGCCCCGTCCAGCCTGACCTGGAATGTTTCCAGGGATGGGGCATCTCCCACCTCTCTGGGCAACCTGGGCCAGGGCCTCGCCACCCTCAGCATAAAACATTCTTCCTGATATCTAGTCTAAATCTCCCCTCTTTCAGTTTAAAACCATCCCCCCTTGTCCTGTCACAGCAGGCCCTGCTAAAAAGTCTGTCCCCATCTTTCCTATAAGCCCCTTTAGGGACTGGAAGCTGCTGGAAGGTCTCCCCGGAGCCTTCTCTTCTCCAGGCTGAACAACCCCAACTCTCCCAGCCTGTCCCCATAGCAGAGGGGCTCCAGCCCTCGGATCATCTCCGTGGCCTCCTCCGGCCCCGCTCCAGCAGGTCCGTGTCTCTCCTGAGGCCCCGGAGCTGGACGCGGTGCTCCGGGGGGGGTCTCACCAGATCGGAGCAGAGGGGCAGGAGGGACGCAGGCGCGTCTCGACCACCGCTCCCGTGGGTTTGGTCCAGGGCATCGCCTCCCCCGCCAAGCCCCAGAGCTGGGGGGAAAGTCCCGGGCGGATTCAGCTCCCCACGCTTGGAAGAAGCCACCAGAAAAGCCCCTCTCTTTGATGTCTGAGCTGCGCACCTCCAAAGCACCCCCGGGCTGAATGTTATCGCTGCATAAATGGCTCAAAAGCCCTGCCCCCCCCCCCCCCCCCGCCTTCACAGCCCGGTCTCCCCTTCCCCAGCCCGGTGCTACGGGAAAGCCCCGTCCCCGGGATGCCGCAGAGGCATCTCACGGCGAAGCTCCTCACCCAGTTTCCCTGTCTCCCTCGGACCCGGAGCGGGGTTTTGCCTCCCGATTTCACTATGTCCCGGGAAAGCCCCCGGGAGACGCCGGCAACAGCCCCGGGGACCGACCCTCCTGCTGCGTGGGTGACCTCGGAGGAGCTCGTCCCTCTGCCTCCATCCAGCCTCATCTCCCCCCTCGGCCTCGTCGGCTCCAGCCCCTCTGGATTTCAGCCCTGTCAACCCACAAAGCGGCAGCAGGCACCGGCCAAGCTGCTCCCAGCCCACATTCGGGGGAAAAAAAAAGCATTTAAGGCCATAGACTGAGCGCAAAGGTGGGGGGTGACCACAAACCCCCCCACCCCACCCCGGCACGGGTGGACGGGGATCCCGGCCGCCCGCTGCCATCCCAGCAAAGCACCCGTGGACCAGCAGGCCCACGGCAAAAGCTCTTGGTACTCTTATGTTTCCACGGTAACCCATGGATTGGGAAACCGAAGCGTGACACGAGGCGAGGACACCTCTCCCATGCTCCCACCATCCCATCCCATCCCATCCCATCCCATCCCACACATCCGTGGGCCACGGAGCCGCGCGCTGCCCAGCCCGGCTTCCCCGGGCGAGAAGGACGCTCGTCGGAGAACGAGCGTCTCCAACGGTTCATCCCCCAAAAACGTGCATTTGTCTTTAACCGGAGGAGAGCTGGGCTCGAAGGGGATGGCGCCCGAGGAAGGGATGCACCGGCCATCTCTAGGGATCCACTCTCGGCAGCGGGAACCGAAGGGAGCCGGACAGACGGCCGGGACAGCGCGGACCCTTCCGAGCCCGGCCGGACCATCTCTTCCAAGCCCCCAAGGCCTCGCGGGGACCAGCGGGATGGATCCTGCACTCCGTTCCAAGGACAACGACCGGGATCGAGCCCCGAGGAAGCAGTTTACAGCCCCGGGATCTTCCAAGCCCCCATCCCACGGGTTTTCTCCACGCGGTAGGGCCGGGATTGCCGGAGGAGCCTGGCAGACGCCGGCTTACCCCCCGCGCCGGCTCGGCCGCATCCTGCCTCGGCAAAACCATCGCGTGCCGGGGCCTGAACGCAACCTGGGAGGCGGCCAGGGGCGATCCTCCGGGAAAAGGATCCGGCCAACTCGAGGCGCTGCCTGGGCTTGGCAGAGCATCAAAGGTACCCAAATGCTCAGCCTGGCACCCCAAAGCTTCCTCGCCCCGGCTGCGCCGAGCTCCAGGTGCTCGGGGAATTATTTTTTTATTTCCAAGCTGGGAAGAAAAAAAAAAAAACACAAGACCCGCAGCAGGAAGAAAAACCTCGCGGGATCGCGAAGCATCGCCATCGCCAGCCCAAAAGGCAGCGGGGTCCGGATCCGATCGCCCCGCGGGAGGCCGCGGTGGGACGGGGATGCTGGGGGGCACCGGGGATGCCGGGGGCGCGGGCAGGGCAGAGCGATGACAAGCGCGGGAGCCGCGAGCGCAGCAGCCCGGGGGACGCGGGAGGTCACCAGGACACGGCACCGCAAGAATCAGCCCCGTTGGACACCAGGCGCCGCCCCATCGAGGGCGCAGAGAGCCAGCCCGCGCCGCCGATACCCACATCTGTCCTATTTTAAGAGCCCTGCGAGTCACGTTAAAGGAATCTTAATTGCCTCTTAATAGGAGAGGCAGCGCTGTTTCCTTAGCCCGTGGTATCCTAGGCATACAATAACTCGGGCAAAGATTTATGATAGGGAAAAAAAACCCATGTAAGCCTTACGAAAACATTTACCCGTGACGAGGGTGCAATTTCGGAGGTGGCAACAGCAAATAAGCTCAGGTAGGATGAGTATTTCCACAGCGGCAGGTATAAATAATAATAAATCCCAGAATAAATACGGGCTGCTCCTGCCTTTCCATGGAACTGTTGGTTTTAACGTGCTCGGGAGCTGAAACTTGATTCAGGCCAGCGCTGCCGCCATCCCCTCCTCTCCTCCTATTTTTTTTTTTTAATCCTTGCGGCAGGAAAAACACAGGGATGGGACCCAAATCCCTTCCTACGGCCCCGCAACACCTGCTGCGTGGGTATACCTGAGCATCCCACGGCTCCGGGGCAACCTCGCGCCATCAAAGGAGCTACAGGGCTCCTCCTCGGGGTGTTACTAGAGGTTATATATTATTATTTATATTATATATCGGTTTAATCACTCTTCTCCTATTTAAAAACAATAAAAGAAAGACCCTTTCTCGCCAGACGCGGCTCGCTACGACCCGGAGGTTACCGCCGAGCTGCCGGAGGAGAGCTGAGCCACCCGCGGGGGGACAAGCCCGCGCTAACGAGACGAGGGTGGGCACCCACGAGGGATGATTTTACACCCGTGGGATTTCATTGCCGAGCTCCCACCGTCGATCCAGCCACCCCCCCCCTCCTCCTACCTGCCCCGGCCGGGCCCCGTTTGCCGCCGGCGTCGCCTCGTTGCCGTGTTTACTCGCCGGCATCTCCATCCTCGGGACCGCCCAGGGCTGCGGGCGGCAACGGCGAGGGCGGCTTTGGCAACGCGGCTTTGCCCCCGCGCCTCGGTCTAACCCCCCCGCCCCCCGAAAAGCAGCAGAAAGGGGAAGGCAGCGAGCTGGGGGCGCAGGCAGGGTGCAGGCAGCCTTTCCCCGCTGCCTGCTCCCCCGGGAGCGGCGGGCAAAGCATCCGCAGGGAGCGCCCGCTCCCTCGCAGCGGGGATGCGGACGGTGCAGGGAGGTAACAAACTAAACCGCCGAGATGCTCCAGCCCAAACTCAAGCAATGCCCAGGTTCAACCCCAGCTCTCCGGGAAAAGGGGTGGCGGAGGGGGGGGGGAATTAAGGGATCTCAAGCCCCAGGGCTGAGTTATCCAACCGGCAGCGACCGTCCCGGTGGCTTTTGACTACGAGGGTCCCCTTTTGGGGTCTCAGCAGCCGCCTGCCCGGTCGCTGTCCCCTTTGCCAGGCCTGACGTGCCACCTTAACCCCCGCCCGCCGCCGCAGCCCTGCGGTTTCCCCGCCGTTTCCTCCGCACCTCCTGTTCCGCAGCAGCAAATGGGCCGGTTTTGGGGCAGTGGAACCCCAAGGGTAACCCCACCCTTGAGCTCAAGTCTTCCGGCCCCGAAACCTCCGGGGCAAGCCAGACGGATTTACGCCCCTGCCCCTACACCAGCACGCTTGCACCCTGCTCTTTTCTCCCGTGTTAACGGCCACAGAGGAGAATACCCGGAAAATAGCCCACTCCGTCACTTTGCACCCCCGGCATCGCCTCGACGCTCCGTTAACCCCATCAGCCACGCCGGGAGGAGGATGCTCGTCGCAGGGAGACCTTTTCCAGCATCCCCGGCAGCGGGAGAGGCCGAAGCCGGTCCCCGTCGCAGCGGCAATAAGCTGGCAGGAGGGGCCACGGCTACTTACGGTCCGTCCTCTTGGTCCAGGCAGAGCAGGCAGGAGCTCGGCGGGATCTACGAGGCCATCCTCTCTTCCCCTAGCAAAGGGAAAAGGGAGAACACCCTTAGGGCTACGGCAACCCACGCCAGCCGCGCGCAAGGGATGCTTCCTCGCTTAGCGGCCATCGCCTCCGGAGGATCCAGCGGGTCCCTACTGACCCCCACGGGGGGCAGCTCCGAGCACCGACGGGGAACCAGCCCCAGGGGACGGGCAGAAGGGCCATCACGTGTCGCAGAGGATGTTTGCGCTCTCCGCAAAGCCACCCACCTCCGCTGGCACCGGCAGCACCCGGGGCCGGGCTTCCAGCCGCTTTTAAGGAGGAGGCGCAGCTCGGAGCCCGGACCTCGCCGCAGGTTTCCCCAACGCCTCTTGGCCTTTCCCACCGAAATCCCCTTCGGTGCCTCACTCGGGTTTTTAGGAGGTGGGTGATGCCCTTTCCCAGGGCAAGAGGGACGCAGCCCCGCTCATCCCGGCACGCTCCGCAGCTCGCCGGCCTTCCCGCGCGGAGGACGATCCTTAACCCCGCATCTCCAGCATCTCTTCCCCCAGAGCTTTCCCAACTACGCATCCTCGCCTGGTGCTTCAATATCCTCGCGATTTGGGGAAGAAAAAGCCCTGCCGAGGAGCTGCCTCGCGCAGAAACCCTTCTGCCATGCTGCCTCCCAAAGAAAAGCCTCTCTGCGGGGACAGCTGCTCTGCAGCCGGCTTAATTACCCCAGCTAATGAGCAGCAAGGCGGGGGAAAACGAGCCCATCACTAAACCAGTTAGCAGTCAGGAGCCAGCTTCGCTCTTCCCTCCCACGCCGGTGGGACGGACGCGGGAGAGCGGGAGTCACGTCTCTCCCCCAAAAAACCCACGCGAGGAACAATTCAGCCCAGTTCGGTGCAAGGAAGGGTGGCCTGGACAGGGCCAGCGAGGCTCTGTCCTCGGCTGGTGCTCGAGCCCTGGCAGAGAAGATGCTTCCGAGGGGAAGCTCCGAGGGGCGGGAGGTTTCCTGACCTCTCTCCGTCTCCTCCAGGTAGGAAAAGCCAAGATGAGAGGCGCCGGGGGCCGCCAAGCCGGTGCAAGCCCTCCCCAAGGCAGGCTTCGCTCTGAGTGCCCCGCGAATTTTAACCAAGAGGGTCCGTCCCTGCGTGCGGGACGGGGAAGGAAACCACCGAGCACCTCCGAGAGGGTTTCTCCCATCATCGAGGCTGGGTGCTTCTCCCCAGGGACGAGGCTTTCCGCAGATGACAAGGGATGGCTCTGTCCCAGTGCCACATCTCCCCTCTCCGGCCAAAGCAGCTCCGCGTCCTCCCGCCTCCGCCGTGTGCCGGGGGGAGCGATCAAACCAGAGGGCTTGGGGCAATCGACAGCCAAACCAGACGCGCTTGGGGCCGGCTTTGCAAGCGCCCCAAAAATTCACCTTCCTGCACCAGGGTCTTTCCAGCAGCCCCGAATCCACTGGAGCATCCGACATCGCTGCCGACAAGGAGCCTTTTTATTTAGAGCCGTGAATTATAGGATCCACTAACGAGGTTAAACTCTCCCCGGAGAGTTCCTGCTAAAGCACTTCATGGCACAGCATCGGCCCCCGCCTGTAGGGATGACGAGGGGGATGCTCGGAGCTGCCGGGGGGGGCAAGGGGATGCCTCCTTCCCCGCAGCAGCCTCCCAGCCCGCCCCGGAGGATGCCGCAGCCCTGGATGAGTAGGAGGCTGCGATCCCTTAAAGCCCTGCCGGGAGGATCCAAGGTCTTGCCCGCAGCTGGTCTTTCCAGATCAACGGGAAGAGCCAGGAGCCGGATCGATGCTGCCAGTCTCCCCGGGATCATTTTCCAGCCTCCCAAGCGGTCCCCCACCGCCAGCCGATGCCATCGGGCGTTCCCAGCCCAAGGTCCAGAAAAAACCCATCGCGGTTCAGGCACCCGCCAGGTCGAGAGCCGCCGTCTCCACCACTCGCCGCGGGCGGCTCAACCCATCTGGCAGCTGATCCTGGCAGGAAACGAGCGTCCCGTATCCCAGAGCCCTCAAAAAACCCCTAAACAAGCTGAATTTTGCTCCTTTTCCTCCCCAGGCTCCCGGCTACACCACCTGCCTCAGTTTCCCCCCCTGCCTACCAGCCGCATTTAAAGAACCATTTCCAAATTCGAGGCGGGGAGAAGACACTTTGTGCTCTGCCCGCCTTCCCCGACGTCTCCCCTCCGGGATGCTCGTGGCTTCGGGCGGAAGAAAACAAACCCCCAACGGCTGCGTCCCTGCTCCTGTTAAAGGTTAAAGCCAGCCCGGATCAGCCCCTCGCGGGGCTCGGCCCCGGTGCAGGAGCACCCCCGGGGGGGGCACGGGCCTTTTCGGGACTTGCACGGGCGAGAGGGGACACACGCAGGGCAGGGACGAGCCGCCGAGTCCCTCCCGTCCATCCTCCTCCCCGTGGAGGACCGACCGGACCCCCCCGGGGGCTGTCAAAGAAGAGGAGGGGGAGGTGGGGACAGCGTTTCGCCTCCCCCCACCAACCAGACCTGAAGCAAGGCAGCCGTCCGTCCGTCCGTCCGTCGGCACTCCATCACCAGCGCCAGTCTCCCTCGGTTAAAATCACCTCCCGAGGGGGGAGAGAGCAAAAGCCGGGCTGGGAGGGGAATAAAGTCCAGGTGAGCTCATCCTCCTCCTCCTCCTCCAGAGAAAACGTCCCTACTTGGCACGAGCGAGGTGTTTCCAAGCCCGGCACATCCCTCACGTCACCCCGATCGCTATCGCCCCGGGACCAGGAGCTTATTCACTCGGCAGGTATTCAGCGGGAGATAATCCAGCCGCTTCCCGACCATCCTTCGGCTGAGCCGAAGGTGTCATTCCGGCGTGGGATGCGATTTTTCGGTAGAGGGTTTCCCTGCTGAGCCTCACCCCAGCATCCCGGCGGATGCTCCCTGGCCAGGAGAGCACGGAAGAGCCACGCCAGCAGAACCCCCACCCTCCACCCCAACAGCCTTTTTTATTAAATTAATAACTTATTACATTTAATAAAGACATTTAATAAGAAATAATTTAATAAACCTATTTCTATTAAGTCTCCGCGAATGGGAGGGAAAGCAAAGCTACCCAGCCAAGCCGGATTATCCCAAGCAGCAACCGACCTAAAAATAAACAACTGCTATTTAAGGACGAGCCTCCCACGATAAACCCCCCCCCCCCCGAAAAAAAATAAAAAAAGGAAGAAATAAGCACAAGAAATCGCCGCTCTTTCCAAGCTGGGGTGTTTAGCATCGCCCATCAGACCAAAAAAAAAGCCTATTTTGGGTTTATTTCTTAGCAAAACTCTGTGCTTCTAAGAGAAGAGCATCCCCGGGCTTAAAGCCGCTGATTTACAGACGCTCCACGCGTTCAGGCGAGCCAGGCAAATAAATAATTAAGATTTAAACATGCGTTTGCATAATGCAGATAATCTGTCAATTTAACTTGTAAATGCAGTCGGAATTAAGCAGCGACTTTGTTAATTAGGTAGCAGAGGGGCCTGGGAAGCTCCAGCTCCACGGCAGATGCTGGAGGACCGTGAGGATGCTAAAGCCGGGGGGACGCGGGGGCTCGGCGGCGTGACCGCGCGTGGGGCAGGTTTTCTCCTCCCCTTCCCCTAACGCGGTGCCGGGGCACCGAACCCTTGCGTCCCCTCGGATTTTTCTTGGAAAAGCCCCCCCGGCTCCTCCGGCCCTTCACCAGGAGCCGCCTGTACCTTCCCACCCCGCCTGCGCCAGCCGGCACCGAAAGCTGCAGGGGCTGCCGTCGCCCCGCCGCCAAAAAAAGGCAGCGGAAAAAGAGCCCGGGGTAATATTTTTGAGGACAAATCGCGTATTTTTTTGTCGCGTAAATAGCGTGCTTTGAAAGCCGGGCTCTTGGCCACGCTCGGCTCCCCCCACCCCAAATACCAGAGCTCGCTACCCAGACCTCGGCCGGGAGGGAAACCTGCGGAGCCCGTATGTGCACGAACAGACGGTTCTTTGTGATTATTGTTTTTTTTTTTTTCCTTCTATTTTTTGTTTTGAAGTGGCACTGGTTATCACGCAGGGATGGGCCCGAGGACTTCCCAGCCCTTGGCGCGGTTCCTGGGCGCCTCGTTCTCCGCTTTAACCCCGCGCGGGGAAGGCAGCATCGCATTTAACCCCTGCAGCCCTTCGCTCCTTCGTTCCCGACACCCTCCCCGCATCCCACACCCTGGTCCTCCTTCAGTCCTGCATCCCCCCACCCCACTCGTAGCTCCCCTCCCTGCACTTCTTCCCCTTATTTCTCACTTTCCACCCCGTTTTTCCCCACGACGCCCCGGCGCTCTCCTCCATTCCCAACCCAGGCGGGTCCGGATCCACCCTAGTGCCGTAAAATCCCACCCCACGAGCCCCACACCGGGGAGGTCGGACGAGCCCGACGGCCTCGGAGCTGCTGGGACAGGGTTGCAACACCCAGGCAGGGGTGTTTTACGATCCGCCGTGGGGATGCTCAGCTGGCAGCGCCCGTACAGCATCAGCAAAGCCCCAGAGCAGCAAGTTCGCAGCGTTAAAACATCCTCGACTCTTGCTCAGCGCTTTCCTGCCTCAGTTTCCCCCCGTTTCGGGGCTCGGGGAAGCTCTGCCCGGTCGGCAGCGCAGGCAGGGGATGCGGCAGGGACCCCGAGCCCCGAACTCCAGCCCGGCTCATATATATACACATATTTTTTTTAAAAGGAAATTAAAAAAACACCGGATGGAAACATCGCAAGCGGCTCAAAACCTGACGCAGGATCCGACCCGGGGCTCCGGCTTGTGCAAGGCCACGGGGCAAGTTGCAACCTCTCGCCGCCGGCATCACACTCTGGTTAAAAGAACTGAGGTTCAGCTGACTCAGCCCTGCCGGATATCGGGATGCCAAATCCGGCCGGGAAAACTTCGGCGAGCTGGGGGAGACATTTTGCAAGGGGAAGAGCCGAAGCAGGAACGGCATCTGGAAGCGATCGGAGGCGAGGAGCCTCTCCCAGGCACAGCGGGGAATTCCAACAGCGTGAGCTCAGGTTAAAGCCTCCTTCAGACACCCAGCATTCGAAAGAAAAAAGCCTTCAGCATATATATTTTTAAACCTGCAAACCCTAACGAAGGAAAGAACCCAGCTCCCCGCTCAGTCCTACCTGGACGCAGCTTTGTGATTTAGGTTGATTCCGATTTGCAACAAAAAAAACCCCAAAAAAGAAGAGAAATGTCTCCGTAGATTTGTTGATACAATTTCGCAGGCGTGGTGTCGGGAGGAGAGTCCTCCTCCGGCGCGGCGTTGTTTAAAACGGCCTCGCTTTGCATTACGATGCGCCGTCCATCCCTTGGGACCGCCGTATCCCACCTCCGAGCATCCCTCGCTGGCACGGGCTGCATCCCACGACGCTCCTCGCACCGCAGCGTCCTCGGGATGGCATCGCAGAGCCGACGGAGGATGCCCTCCTAGCTTAGAGCGGTCCTCCACAAGCGACCGATGCAGTGGGGAGCCCCCGGCCCCCTCCAGCCATCCCTGAGCCCAGGGGACAGGGACCAGCAGCACCCATGGGTGCTCAAACCCACCCCCGTCGGACACGTGCCGGGACGGGACGGTGACCCCGGCCACCCAATGCCCCCCTGCAGCTCCGCCGTGCCCTTTCGCACGGCCAGCACGTAAACACGCACCTTAAAACCAAAAATACCCGACCGCACGCTCACACCCACACCGGTATTATATAAATAACCGGCCCGTAATTAAAATAAACCACCTGCACGGCGGGTTGTGCGCTCAAGAAGTCCCCGGCATCCCGCCGAAGCGGTGCCGGCAAACCCGCACCCCGTCCCTCTTTGCGCCAGAGCAATTTATCCCAGGGCAGGATCCACCGGGGATGTGCGGAACCCGGCCCCGTCCGCCAGCGCCTACCGAATCCCGCTCCCCCGGACCTGCCGCCTCGGCCCCGTCACGCACCGAACGCCCCGAAGCAAGCGCTCGCCCGCATCCTTCCCACCTCCCCCGCTCCCACCCACCTTCCCGGCAGCTCGGTGGTCACCATCCCACGCCGATCCGCGGCACGGCAGAGCCGGACCAGCCGGGAGCAGCGTCTGCCAGCGATGCCGGCACCGCAGCTCGGCGGCCTCCGGCAGACGGCAAAACACATCCTGGAGAGCAGCTGCAGCCCGTGCCAGCCCGAAACCGCTCCGAGCATCCGCTAGTTTGAAGCAAAACTGGGATGGAGGGGAGCTCCTTCTCCGGTTTCGCCGTTTCCCGCCAGCCAAATCCCTTTCTCCTTCCTCCGAGGAAACTTTCCAGCCCAGCCCCGGTCACATGCAAGGGGTCAGCAGCTGGAAACGCAAGAGATTAGCGAGAACTGAGCTTTTCTTTTTTCCCTCCCAAGAAGACACAGGATTTTCCTAGAAAAAGCTCATAAACACGAGGATCGAGGCCAGAGGAGGGAGAAGCCACCGGTGTCTGAGCGCAAGAGGAAGGCGAGGGGAGCTTAAAAAGAAACACCAAAAAAAGAGAACCAGAAGTTGCAAAGAGCGGCGTGAAAGCGTCAAATCATTTCCTTTTCTCGCTGCAAATTCAAAACCACTCGTCTAAGTGTCCTCGACGGCGTCGTACGAGGGTCACCGGCCCCAGCCCGGGGCGCGAAGAGCGGGATGGGGTCCCTGGAGGGATGCCAGCCTCTGCAGGAGGAGGACCACGTCCCTGCTCCTTACACAGCCACCACGCTACGCCCAGAGAAAACAACCGAAAGCCGGGGGGGGGAATAAATAAAATCAGTTATTTTTTTAAAGAAGCACGATAGGAAAAGCTCTCGAGAACAAGACTCCCAGCCTGAACCAGCTCTGAAATACTCAGGACTAAAGGAACGGGACCATCAGCTTATACAAGAGAATAAGCAACAGGACACGTGGAATTTAGAGATAACGCCAAAGAATTAGTTTAGCTAGTGGGATTCAACCTGAGAATCATTGCCGGCCGAAAATCCCTGCGAACAGGCCCGTGGAGGGCCCCGGTCTCACCGGGGCTGGGCTTGGCGTTCCCACATCCCGCAGCCTGGCATCCACCTCTGATGTCGGCTGCAAGCACGGGGATGACGCAAGCTATACAAACACAGGCTCGGAGACGTACGTATGGTCGCTCCAGAGTTTAAAATGGACCGAAATAGATGTTTTCACTCCAAAAGTGGGGTTTCAGCTCCATGGGTGGGCCAGGGACCAGGAGGATGTCCCCATCTCCACGGTGTACGTTCGCAGAGCCCTCAGCCCGTCTCCTCGTGGGATTCGGTGCCTCGCCGTAGCAGCTGCTGTTAAATCACTGCCCGGAGCCGGAGGAACAAGCAGCCCTCTAACGATGCGGGTAATTAAGCACAGGGGTTAGGGAGAGTCCAGCAAAGCGCGCTGATCCCATCCTATAGGTTATAATGACGTCAGGAGTTCATTCCAGGTTGGACGTGTTGTGAGGAGCCAGGGTCGGAAGAGAAGACCTCACGCCTGCAGGACAGCCGGAGCCGGAGGCGGCATCTCCTGGGATGAGTTCACCTCCCAGTCCTCTGCTCAAGATCCCGGCTCTTCCCAGGCTGGGATCCGGCACGCGCTACGGAGAGCTGCGATGCAACGGGAATCGCGGCGCGCTTTGCAGAGCCGAAGTGAAGCCGAATGCAGCCACCAGCCCCAGCGCATCCCCCCGCACGGCCGATCCCGGCCCCCGAAGCTCCAGGCCAAGAGCAGTGACCAGCGCGGACCCCCCCGCCTGCTCCAGCCCCTTCGCTAAGCACAGGGAGAAGGTTCCCCGGGCACGCGTAAGACCACCAGCTCCGTCGCCGGCCCGGGGTTCTGCCCTGCCGGGGTGTCCGTCCCGCGTCACCCTGCCCTGCCGCCCGCCACGGAGCGCCCGAGCGGAGGCAGCTGGGTAATCCCTCTGCTCCGCCGCCAGCCTCTTCACCTCCGAGACAGGCAAATTCAGCAGGGCTCTCCCAAAAGCTCTGCCACGAGACTTTAATTAGCTCACCTCGCTGGGAGACGGGGCCGGAGTCGCCGCGCAGCCCGGCACCAACCCACCGGGCATCGCTCTGTTAACCCAGCGGGGAAAGACGCATCCCGTGCCCTTTCCCGAGCAGGCCAAGGAGCACAAAGCAGCCCCCGGAGGAAGATCTTCCTTTGTTCTCAGCTCCTCAGAACAATAAAACCCCGTGGGCTCACCCTGCGAAAGACCTGAGGCTGAAAGTCCCTTCGCTGCTGCCGTGGGGCAAGCGCCCTCACCTCCCGCCGGGAACCAGCCCGTCCCGCCGGAGAAGAGGGCTCCAGGCGCGCACGGGATGGGATTTACCAGCATCTCCCGCTCCCGGCGGCTCTGTCCGCACCGGGATCGCTCCCTCCTACCCCTTTGGGATCACCAGGCTACCGGAGCGCATCCGTCCACCGGTCAGAGGATGCTCGGGGAGGGCAAAAAAAAAAGAAAAAAGCTCAGACCACTCAAATAAATCACCCTCAGCCCGCGCCACTGCGAGAGCGAGAGTGTCCAGAGCCGCACACCGGGCACGTCCTCCCCTCCCCGGGGCCTCCGGGAGGATTTTCCCTTCCTTACGCCGGCGCCCGGGCATTCACATCGCACGTACCCATGGAAAGGAGCCCCCCGCACGCTGTCGGGAGACGCCAGGAACTCTCTCGCCGGGGGTCTCGGGGCGGGTTCGCCGTCCTTAGGGGCGGCCGCGATGCCGAAGGCCGGTTTTTCCCGGCGAGACGCGGAGGTTTTGTTTTGCCGGGGATGGGGCGGCAGGAGCCGGAAGGGCATCGCAAGAGCGGGGGCTCGCCTCTCGCCGCTGCCCACGCACGCTTCGCCACCTGGAAGCTCAACCACGCTCAGGCGCTAAGTAATTACGTTAATTAGAAAAAACAATAATTAAAAACCAAACCAAACCCAACCCGAATCGCAGAAATAAAGCCGCCGTCTCGCTTTCCGGTGCGTCGCGCTCGCCGATGGCGCGGGATGCATCGGCGGGGGTCCGAGCTTGGGTTAACGGGGGGGGGGGGGGTCCCCCCATCCCCAATCCGCACCCCCGCCCCCCCCCCCACGCCAACCCTGCCTGGGCACTGCAAAGCGGGCAGCGCTGCCTGCTCTGCCGCCCTCCCAGCGCGGAGCCCCCCCATCCCAACCCCCCCCCAAAAAAAAAGCTACCGGGTTTTTGCTCGCCCCCCCCCCCCCCTTTTTTTTTTTTTGCTCAACCTTTTTGCTCGCCCCCCCCCCCGCTTTGCAGCTGGGTGCGTAGCGGAGCCGCGGACACGGGGGGACGCGGACACGGGGGGGGGGGGGGGGACGCGGACTCACCATGGGGCGGGCGGGGGGGCCGCGGCGGCGGCGGGGCAGCGGAGCGGGATGCCGGAGCCAGCCCGGGGAGGGGCGGGCGGGGGGCGGGCACGCTTGCGCACACGGCCGGGATGGGCGGCCGAGCCGGGGAGGGAGGGGAAGAGCATCCCGGGAGCACCCCGGCCCCCCCATCCCCCGGCAGCGGAGAGGTGGGGGAGGACACCCCCCCGCCCCCCCCCCCAGTGCCCAGCGGATCCCTAAAAATCACAGCGCTGGGGCAGCCCCCTCCCCAGGCAAACTAAAGGTGGGCTCAGCCCCCCCCACCTTGGCACAAACGTCCCCAAAATGCCCCCAAATCAGAGCAGCTCGCAGCAAATTTTGGCGGGGGGGGGGGCAATGCTTGCCCCACCGGGGATTTACGCTGCGCCGGGGGTTCGCGCCGTTCCCCCATCGGATGCACCCCGAGACGACGCGCGGAGGATCTGGGGATGGCTTCGCTTAAAATCATCGACTCAACATCGAGTGTTTTTTTTTCACCCTGTGGATAAATTAATTCCCCCCCACGGGAACGCCCCACGCCCCACCCTCGGTCTCCCGTGGGATTTCATTTCCACCCCATCCCGTCCCCACCATACACAAAATCAGCAGCCAACCCCTCGGGGCTTTTATTTCTAAGGTTCGGAATCCATCCCTCCTGCGCTGGGGTGGGGTTTTGCCCATCCCCGAGATAATTAGCGATACGAACGCTGATTTTTAAGTAGGAAATACCGTGAAATATTGGCTCCGGTGCAGGCAGCTCGTTGCTGAAGGCAGCAAAGTTTATTCCTCTTTATTGGGCTGGGAAGCAAGAGAGAGAGAGGGAACCTGGAGGGCACCAGCCCCATTTGAAGACCGAGGTGTCCGGCATTAACGATATTAATTTATAAAATACCTGTTGAGCCGACGGCTCCGGTTTTGCCAAGGCTACTTGAACAACTGCATCAATATTTGAAGAGCATCCTCGCCTCGTCCCTCCGACTACGTAGGATGGGGTTTCCTCGCTGGCAAGATGCGAGGTAACGGGGCAGAGAGTTGTACCTGTGGGGAGAGGCAAGCCCGCCGTAATTAGGCTTTAATTGCCACCGGCCCGTAGACAATCCCGGGGTAATTACTGGGGCCGCAGCTCAGCGGGGGGGAGCTGGGATTTGCTTGAAGGACATTGAGACCCTTCGGTCTCTTGGGTTCCCCCGCTAGGTTTATTGCATCTGAAAACAATAAACGGCGTTCAATAAAACTCCAGCAATAATAACGCATCCCAAATGTCTATTTTTACCATGCCCCCAAGACAGAATATTAAAAGAGGCTGCAAAGCTTCGCTTCCCAGGATATTCTCGGTCCCCAGCTCCCTCCCGCTGCTGACGGTGGGACGGGCTCGTTTTGGGGAGCATCCCGGAGCATCCCCAGGCCTGAGAGCAGAACAAAAGCCCTTGCCAAGCGGCAAAACACCGGTGGCGCCCACCCCGGAGGAACCTCGGGACCCCCGAGCGCGCCAGGCGTGCACCCCCGGGGCAGGAACGGGCCGCCTGCGCTGCCGACTCACGCCTTGGGCCACCCATCTCCCGAGGGACCCCTCGGGCGGACCCAAAGACCAGCAAAGAGCTTCCAGCGGCCGCCGCAGCTCCAGCGGACGACGCGTTTTTAAAACCCACCGGAAAATACCGCGCTTCGGAAGCGTACTCGCTGCCTTAGAATGCCACGAGCGTTCGCTGGGTAGTTAGTCATCGCTAATGACTACACCCTGCCCTAATATTTAATTTACAAAGGATAAATTGCCAGTTAGATTAATTCAGCATGATGAGCACCGAGTAATTTGGAGAAGAAAAGGAGGAGGGGGGAAGTCCTGGCTGTTTGAGAAGTGAATTTGTACCGAGCTCTGCCACCACCCAGTCCAAAGCTATTCGGAAATCACGTCAATAAAATGGTTTGGAAAACGCCCCGGCTGCGGCGGTGAGGAACGGGGAGTGTTTTCTTGCGCGGGCAGAGGCTTTGCCATCCCAGGATAGCCTCACGCCGTCACGCCGCAGCCACAAAGCTCCCGAAAGGGTGACTAGGACAAAGCGGGAGCCGGGCGAGCACGGATCTATTAATAAAGGAGGAGGGGGATGCCCTCGGCCAGGCTCGCAGCATCTGCTCCAGGGGGACGAGAATGGGGCGATTCATGCCCAGCACAAGCCGGCTTTGTCCTGCCGACCACCTCGGGCTCACCCTTCCTCAGCCCATAGCCCAGAAACGCTGCCTGGCTTTGCAAACCCAGCCCCAGGACCTCAATAAATCCTTTGAAGGCTCCAGCGAAACGCATCCCCCTGCCCTATTCTCTCGGGGCAGGCAGGGGCAGCCCCCGTCCCGGGCTCCACGCGTCCCCGCTGCTCCCAAGGAGACGGGTGCGGGCCAGGCAGCGCGCTTCCCAGTCTCCCAGGAGAAAGGATTCCTCCAGCGGGAGCGGACAGATGGTCTGCAGAAGATGTGCTGCTCGGTCGTCTGTCGCAGCCCTCGGAAAGTCTATTTTCAAGATAGGTTTGGGGGGTTTTTTTAATACCTGAAGAACAGGGAAGGTTCCTGGATGAGAGGATGGTCCCGTCTGTTGTTTCACCATCTCCATTCCTGGGCTGACCTAGGCGGGTACCTAAAACTGTGATGTTCCCTCACCCAGGGAGACCAAGCTCCCTCTTGGCACAGAAAACACTCTGGTATCGACAAAAAACCATCCCTTTCCCTTAGCAACTTAAAGCCTAGGGATGCAAAGAGCCAGGGGACAGCCAACAGCGCTGATCGTCTCCAGATCCACTCCTGCAGCAGCTCCCAAATCCACCCTGGCCCCAGACGTGCTCCGCTCGGGAGACGGGTAGATCTGAAACTCGAGGGAAAGACTCCCCTAACAGATTGCCCCAGCTTTCTTCCCGCACACTGCATTTTTGCAGGGAAACGAGAAAAGGTGGCTGCGTCCAGATGCTCTGCCTCTCCCCTGCTGCTAAAAGGTACCAGGGAACTGCCTGACCTGAATATTTATTAATCGGATGAGCCGAACAAAGCCCCGGGCATCTCTGATGATGCTTCTTGCAATACAGACGGCTCCAGACCGCTCCATCGCAGGGCAGCACTGTGGCACGCTGAGCAGCCCTGGAAACAAGTCACATCGCTTTTCCCCCCTCCGTATCAGCAAAAACAACCCCAAAAAACCCCTTAGAGCAAGTAACTGGGGTAGCCAGCAAGATGATTCCTGCAATTACATCCCTGGTTACCGGCTGACCAGAAACCAGAGCCCTTTTTGGCAGCAAGAACTCATGAAGTTTTCAGAGGCTGGTGTCCGCGGAGAAGACGCAGCGACGGCTGGGTCAGCAGACTAAACCTCTCTGTACGCAGAAATCCGTTTTTCCCACCGCAAGGGGCAGCTCTCGCCAGGTCAGGGCGTGAGGATCATTTAAACAGAGCCAAGCAGTGAGGAAGAAGTTGGTATCTCACGGAAAGAGGAAGGAAAAACCTCACTGGAGCTGGAAAGCGACAGCAAAGTCATCCAGGGTCGCGGGAGGCTCCTCTGCCGGACCCTCCAGCTGCAGGAAGGCATTTACTGAAGGAAGAGCCATCTTATTGATGAGGTTTTTTTAATGAGCACACAGAAATCTTCATAAAACCTTGATGAGCCTCTGTCAGGGAGGGGCTGCCCTTTTAAACGAGCTCATTTAAGCCGGATATATGACTAATTAGCAGGGCAGAAGTGATGGCTCTGAGGCCAGGGAGCAGGCGGCACACGCAGTCGCCTTTGCCTTCGCAGAGCCCCCGGCTGCCGGCCGGGAGGGGCGAGGACTCGGGTTAGTCATTCGATTTATTTGGAAGAAATCCCTCCCTGCCCCGGGAAAGCTGCAATCCCGCTCCCAGGGGTAAATTCGTAGGAAAGCAGCAAAGCTTTCTGAGGACGGCGGGTTTTCTTGGACCCCTCCAGCTGCCTGCTCCCCGGCTGGGGCTGACATTTGGTGGCTGGGGTTGTCTTTTGGGTGGAGAAGATGGATGCACACAGACCCTCCCGCCCAAACCCCTCCGCTCGCTGCACCCCAGAGGCGCCCAGCCTGGCGCTACGACCCCGGTAAAAACCGGCACATTAAAAGGGGTTTACTCAATCAACGTTTTAATTGACTCGAGCAGAAGACACGGTTTCCGTAGCAATGGGCCGTCAGCCCCAATGTGTACAAAACCAGAGTTAAAAAAATAAAAGCGCCAAAACCTTTAAAAAAAAAAAAACCACCCCGAAAAAGGGGATTTATTAAAAATAAAAAAGATACAAAAGCGCCTCTGCCAGCTCACACTCTCCCTGCCTCCTGGAATTTCTTAAGCAGAAGTTCGTCGGCCCGAAGGGCGAAGGTCAAAGCCCGTTTCTGGTAGTACGTGGAGTCCAGCGCCAGGTTGTCAATCACGTCTGCCAGGAGATGGGCTCTCTCCACGGAGCTGCCCGGGGCATCGTAGCCCAGGGCGGTGAAGTGGACGTGCAGGTGGTAGTAGGAGGGCTGGTAATGCAGGTAGATTCGCAGCTGGGATGCGGGCACACCGAAGCGCTTCGCTACGGCCTCCTAAGGAGGAAATAAAAGAAAAGCAAAGCCACAGGTCAGGACTAGCAACACGCAGCGAGGGCACGGGGCGGCTGGGGGCAGGCAGCGCGCGGACAGACAGACCTGGCAACGGACGGAAAGGCGCATCCCTGGATGGCACGAAAGGCAGAGAGAGAGGCAGAAGTGATTTTTGCTTCCTCCGTCCTCACAGCAAGGGAGAGGGGGAAGCTGGGAAGGCCAGAGCTCTTCCCCATCCTCCGTTTCAGCCTCCGCAGGGACGGAGCGATGCCTCCAGCTGCCCCACTTTTCTCCCTCCGTGACGGGACGTGCTCTCCGCTCGTATCATTTTTCCCTTCCACTCTTATCGCTTCAGCTCGCTCAGAAAGTTACAGGAATCCTGTTACCAGCCGGTGTAATTAAAGCTATAAACAGCAACGGCAAACCCTGGCACGCTGGCTTGGTTCGCTGCTCGGTGCGCTGCAATCCCCCGACTAATCTCGTAATTAATCTCCGCTTTCCCCAGTGCAATTACTTTCCAAATTTCTAACACAGCGAAGGAAAGGGAAGCTATCGTGCATCCCATCTACCAAGCACGCCCCGTCACGGGGCTGGAAAACACTCGTCGGCCGGTGAAAATAGTCAAGGGGTTGGGAAGGAAGTTATCAATAGGGGGAGGATGGGGCTCGACTCCTGCAGCTCACTGCTAACGGAGAAATACCGAGCACCCCTGAAACGCCTCAAACGCGGCACGGCTTTCCGACGCCCCGGGGGAAGGTGCCGACAGAGCGGCAGGGACCGGGGTCTCCGGGCAGAGACGCTAGAGAGGGCAGCGCAGCCCCGGTTCGTGACGGGTTGTCACCTCTCGGTTATCGGTCCCCACGCAGATGCTCCGGCAGCTGCCGGAGAACGCAGGCAGCGACGTCGCGGCAGGCAGGCCGTGCTCTCCCTGGCCAGGACAGCAGCGTGGGCCCGGCCTCGCGCTTACCTTGCCTTCTTGCAAGATGTTCCTCAGCAGCGGGAGGTGCTCGGCGGTGAGGTCCCGAAGAGACTTGACGTCCCGGCGGTGAACGAGGGCTATCAGGTAGAGGTCGTCCAGCTGCAGGGAGAGGGAGGATGGTGAGCAGGGCGAGCGCAGAAAGACCCGAGGGAGGCACGAGCACGTTGGAGCTGACACGCCAACCACGGCTTTCCAGGCTGCGTCGTAAGGGGCTACCTGCCGTCGCGTCCCACCCACACCCACGCTGGGTTGAACCCAGCGGGAATCTCCCAGTACGAGATGCGCTCGCCTACAAACCCACCGCACCTCAAAGCGTCATTCCTGGACAAACTGGGTTTTGTCCAGGAATAACAGGAAGAGCTTCACCCCCATCGACAAACAGCGGGATCACAAATATCTTCAGCTTTAAAGGCAGATCGATCGATCAACTCTTTTCTACCGTAAACACAGCACCCGCACGTTCACATCTCCCTGAGCATCTCAAGAACGCTGTCCCAGTGCAGACCGGGGCTGGCAGAAAAGGTGCAGGCACCCACCCTGCGCTACTGGGGGAAACCGAGGCCCGAGCCCAGGAGGCCGGGGGGTCTGCCAGCAGCCCCCACGCGCAGACGTCACGCTGAGCACGGCCTTTTCTGCAGAGCAAGCGAATGGTTTATCTCCACACTCAGACGAGGATTTACAGTGAATCGCAGCGGCCAAAACTGCAACCGTAGGTTTTTCCGAGTGAAAAGCTTCCTATATTTCCACTGTGCAAATAGACAGCCACTTTCCCGTTGTGCCAGTTCTATAAATAACTGTTTTCAAAGCCTAATCAGTCACCAGACAACCCCAGTGCAGTAAAATACGGCCGTTCGGCAGCCCTCAGCCAGACCTTTGGAATCTCCCGAAGCACTTACTGAATTCAATGTTTAACAAGACGCAGGGTTGCGGATCATTACACTTTAAAAAAAAAAAACAAAAACAAAAACAAAACAACCCCGTCTCCTTCAGCTCAGCCAGTGGCTTTCTAATATAAACACTGCAAAGCAAAGGGTTTAGATATTTAAGACCCAGCAGATCTTTTCAGGGCCGTGAGAAACCCATCTGGCTATTTGGAAACGGATGCTTGTGCCAAAAGATGCTCTCAGGACCCTGTCTCGGGGCTCTCGAAACACGAAGCTGTTATTTGCACCCAGCCAGCACAGCGGTGCTCGTGGTTCGGTTTGGTTCCCAAAGCAGCCTGGGCACAGCTCCGGGAAAAGACGGCGTATCAGCTTGTCCTCTTCAGATCAGGGCTGGCTGGCGGGCGGAAAAGCAAACATCTCTTCTCCTTAGAGCAACATCTGCATGTTGGTGTTTGAAACAAATAAGCCTGTTGCTAAAAAGGCCCCGAATGATGTCATGCTGGGCATCGTTTCAGGCAACGCCTTGGGGCTCCTGCGGGTTTGAAACCAACTCAAAAGAAGTGGAAAAAAAAAAAACCAAACCACGCTAAAAAAATTTTAGAAAAACCCACCCCAAAAACCATCTCAAACCACGATGAAGGACCAGGGAGTCGAGCAGCCGCAGCCGATCCAGCGCCGATCCAACAAGCGTGCAGACGAGAAGTCTTCCTCTCGTCCATCAACCCAAAATAATTACAGGTAGCATCTGCAGGCAAGGTGCTAAGGCAGTGCAAGGCGACGCTGCTGAAGGGACTTCCAAGGTGAGGCTCGGCGAGTCCTGCTGGGAGCTCTGTCTCGCCGCCCTGATTTAATTTAGTAGCCTCGCCTGTTTGGTGGGACGCAGCAGAAAGAACCGGTGCTCGCGGGCAGCCCCGGGGCTGCCGGGATCAGCTCTGGCTGCCGGGATCAGCTCTGGCTCGGCATCGCCCGCAGCCAAGAAGAAATTCCTTGGCTCAGAGGCAGAAGTCAACAGCCCTTGCTGGGACGCTGGCTCGCCTGCCTGGGAAAGAGACAGGCAACGCGAAGGTCCCGCACGGCCCCCGGGATGACGGCGCTCTTGCTCAGACAGCAGCCGTTGGGAAGAAATCAAGAAGATCCTGTTCTGCACACCAAGAGGCGACAGCGGCACGGGGAAACCTCCCCTAAGGACAAGTCCCACCATTTCAGCGCTCCCTGACCATGCTAGCCGCAAGACGGGGATACAACAGGTCTCCAGAGACAGCCAAAGCACAGTTTTTAGCCCATCCGTCTCCAATCCTGACGTGAGCTGCGAAGCTCGGTTGCAGTAAGTGAGGATTTACACCAAGGCTTTGCTCGGAGGCAGGAAAGGGATGGTGTGTTGCACTTTTTAGGATCCCTAAATATTGCCATCCTGAAAGTAAAGGGCACCGAACGGGGCATGGCGGTGTAAGCACGACAGCAAGCTTGCCGTGTATCACCCGCTTTGCAAAGTCTCTCCGGGAAGACGGCCGCACCTCCCAGCGAACAAGCAGAAATTCGAGTTTGGTTACCCCATCACAGCTTGGCAGGGGATTTTTGGAGTGAGCGATGTGCAAGGGACTCACGGTGACCAGAGACTCTCCTGCCGTGACTTACTCACCCGTCCTCCCCAAGGCATCCCCCAGGCAACGCGGCGCCAGACCAGAAATCAGTGCTCCCGACGCCCAGCGCAGAACTACAGAATTGTGCTGCCCACGAGCAGGCTTCTGTTCCTTTTTTTGTTTGTTTGTTTTCACTTTTTAGTTCTCATTTCTAAGTTTTAATCAAACAGTAACTTTCCCATCTTGCCACCCACAGACACATTTTGAGGAACAGAAACACGAAGGGGACTTTTTTTTTTTTTTTTTTTTTGACTCCACCAACTTCCATGGAGTTTTATCTCCCCGGGCACATCCCCAGAAGTACAGCACGAAAGGGAGACAGAGTCCAAGGAAATAATGAGCCACTCAGTTGAGGATTGCAGCCTGGGCTTAAAAACCCCTGCGTTTCAAGGAGTGGCCACTCCCACGAGGGGTTAAGCAGCTGCTCCTAAGCTAACAACCACCTGTTTAATACCGCGTGGAGGAGAGTTAATTGCAGCAACTGAAGGACAACACATCTGCCCGGTTTGCGCCTAAAGTTGAGGCTTGCAAAAAAAACCCACCCCAAACAAGTCCGTCAGAAACAAATGCACAGCTGGATTTAGGTTCAAACACATCACGACAACATTTGGGCTAATACAGGAAAGAGAAAGCGAAGCTAACAAATAAATCACCCTGCAGCAGCGAGAACAGCGGTGTTTTGCAGTGTCCACAATTAGCACATAATAAAAGGCCCTGGCAATATCATCACTTAACGACAGTGTGAACAGGAAGGACACAGTCCCCTACTAAAACTCTCATCAGCTTGCTATTAGTAGCACAAAAGTGGACGTTTCCTCTGGATTACCTTCACACAAGCAGCATCCCTTCAAAGATAAGAGGAGCAAACGAACCTGGTTTTGATTCCACTTAAAATCTGGAACTAGAACAAATCCATCGCAAGGATCTGGGTTTTCATGGACGATTCGATCAGCCTCAGCTTTCTTCTCCAGGATATTGTACACCCACTGAAAGAAAAATATGCAATTTATAAACCAGCAGAGAAAAAAAAGCCAACACCTCGGGCACCTTTAGCCCAGGCTCGTGGATTAGTGCGTATTCGCTGCAAGTAGAATATAAACCAAAAAAACCCCGACGACTTGATTTTATGACGACCAAATAATTTCATGGCTGATAACATTTGTAGTTAATTACCCATAAAACACTCCAACAACAAACTCCGGGCTATTATGAGCACTTCAGTGAAAAGATAACCCCTCAACCCCGCTGCCTGGCACTGCACCACCAGCTAGCTGAATTATTCAGGGATTTTTGTTTTCCTCTCAAGCATTAAGAACTGGCCGCAGCTGGAGATGAAGTACTGAACAGAGGTGGTTTAGCCCAGTATAGAAACGGTTGCATTTGCCCCTAAGAGGATTTGGAGATAATTCTCCCCGATGGGGTCTAGCAATAAACCAGACCTGGCTGCTTTACGTGGCCGGAGACGGAGCCGCTGCAAGCGCTAGGGAGGCATCCCTCCTCCTCCCCCTCCTCCCGCCGGCTGGCAAGGGGCAGGTACAGGCATTCGGAGGGATCGGCCACCAACACGAGCAACTCTGAGCACGCCAGACCCCGGCGAGGCGGGCAGCAGCGGAAGGCAGCTCTCGCGGGGCTCGGCAGACGCCTCTCGCAGAGCCGCCGGGCTGTTTGCACCTTTTCGCCGCCCAGGCTGCACCGACACCTTTACGGCTGGGTCTGGGAAGGGAACTCGGCTGATTTCTTCCCCATTCAAAAAGGAAGGAGCAGATTGCTTGCAAGCCTGAGGTTAGATGTGGTTCTGGCTGCTGGCAGCCAGCGCTCGCCGGGCAAATACGAAAGGCCTGTGTTTTCTTGGGCAATGCACGTCTCGGGTTTCCTGGCTGATTAGAAAACAGCTCGCCGCTGCTGCTCTTCTATACCTAAAGCTCCAGCCTCCAGACTGCCTGTAATCCCTGCTCCGGTTATCCCCCTGCGTTCCTCCTTCAGAGCAAAGCACCATCCAGAGACGGGTTTTGGCTACAAAATAGAAGAGGCCGGGGATAAGTGGCAGAGTAAGACGAGCGGAAAGCATCTTTGCTTGTCCTGGCTACCAACCTAAGCTTAAACATCCTTCTTTACACCTCCAAAACACACTTTACGCTCTAGCTTAAGCCTAGCTTAAGTATCGGGCTGCCAAGGGAGCCCCCAGCCAGGTCCCTAGAAGATAAGACAAGGCAGCAGAACATGGCTAGGGCTTGAAAGCTGAAAACGTTTTGGAATATCATTTTCCCCCATCGAGTTGAGGTATGAAACATTTCGGTTGCCCCAGGTGGGGAGGGACGATGCAGCCAGTCTTGCAGACACACCGAGCAAGCTGGGTCGGTGGATGCTGCGCACACCAGACACTCAAGATAAAAAGAGCCCTTTTGGGGAACTCTGTCAAGAGTTTAATTAATCCAATCACAACTTAGAACCACGGTGAACTGACCTGAATATATCCTTGGGGACAAACCAACCTCTCCTCCCTCGATCTGTTTTTTTGCTTAAATTTCTGGTCTTTTCTTCCTAGCAACAACGTCTTAGAGAAGATTAGATTCTCAAAGCGATTTTGGAAAGCACGGCACAAGATCGCTGTGCTCTGGGACCCTGGAAGAAAAGCAGGGCAGGAAGCTCAGCAGGAAATGAAAGTTTGCCCTTTGGTTTTCTTTTTTATGCCTGCTCTTTTCACAAGTGCCAAGCTATCAGTGCCCTAAATAAGTTCACCGATCAGATGAGCTGAATTTTAAACCCAACGCTGCCTCATGTGACAGGCAGGTCACCAGCTGACTGCTCTCGCTGTTTCCAGCACAAGCCCAGGGAGGACAACACATGTCCAGAGATTGGCACCACAATAAAACTATTATACTGAAAGCATCCACGCTTTGAGTCCTCCAGCAGGAAACAGAGCCACCTCTGTAGTCCCCCGATATTTCTGTTACCCTTCACATTTCCCCTTCCGCTCGTCAAAACCAGTTAGATAAAGACAAGAAACGGCATTACCAAATCAAAGAGGTCAAGGACCGACTGCGCCGAGCTTGATTTCTCAGCAGATGCTCCTGACGGCCACCAGGAACATGTTTCCATGCACCGAAATCAGCTCGCAAGGATTTAGCGGAAGAGGCGGGGAGAGAGCTCAAGCAACTTCTGAAGCAGCTGCTACACCAGGAAACTTAACAGCCTTCGGAGCAAAAGCACGGAGAAACCATTCGTGCAGGTTGCTGTCGGGTGGAAACACGCTCTTGTCTTTCTCCAGCTAATAAATGCCTCCTGTACATTATTGGTGTCGCAGCCTGGCTGCCGGCGAGAAAGCTGAACGACGGAGGAAGGAAAAGCAGGCGGGCGAGGAGTAATTGAGCGCACACCGCAGCTTGCAAGGTGCCTTCTGGTAGGAGACGCAGAAAGCAGGATTCACGTTCATCTGCAAGCGATTAGAAAACAGACATCGCGACAGCAAACCCTGTTAACCGTCCTGCTGCTGTTTAAGGTAGCAGGAAAGAGGCGTGGGGAATACCCAAGGCCTGTGGCTGGTTGGTTTTGGGGGTTTATTTTTAATATTAATATTATTTAATATTTCTCAGCAGACCCAGGATTTGTTTTATTCCCTCTTCTGCACAGGCAGGCATGAATTGGTCCCAACAGACTTGCGTTCCTTTGGTCTCTAAAGAAAAAAGACAGGGGGATGAATGCTCAAAAAGGATGTAAAACGGGGAAAAAAGTCAATTGCTGCTGCCTGGGGCAAGAAGGACACTGAAAGTACAGCTTCGCCTCGTGGAACACGGACCGAAGGGCTGAAAGGCAGAGGAGCTGTAGGCAAAGCCCGAGGAGCGAGCTGCGATGCAGGAATCCAAGAGCAATCTGTGCCTTCCCATTTCCACAACACCCAAGAGACTCCTAAAAAGCCCAGCGAACGGCACCAAGGCCCGGGGAGCCACCCTCGGCAAGGAAAGTCTCCAGAAACCCTGGGAAAGGCATCTTTGGGTACATCTCCAAGGCAAACATTCTTCTGCAAAGATGGAGAAGGATGCCCCAGAGGACAGAAGGATGGGGACACCGGTGGAGTTTAGGGGAAAGAGAGGCCTGTTTAGCACCGCTGAGTTTACCCCAAAGGTCAGGCGGCCTCAAGAAAGCGCGACAGATACGGGGACGCGTTCAGCGTAGCCGACAACACGCCGAGGAACAACCAACAGGGAGAGGGGGCAGAGCGCTCCCAACTCTTCTGCCTCCAACCTGGGCTTCGGAGGAGATATTTGACAGCCCAGGGTGTGGAAGGAGACCAGAGACGTCCGTCTCCGCAGAGGGGAAGCAGCGGTACCACCCATACCTGGATGCTGAAGCTCTGGGACTGGATGAAGGGCAGCGTTATGTTCTTGTAATCCTCCCAGGTTTCACGGATGAGGTGCACTTCTTGACGGAGGTATTTCTGAAGGTGTTTCTCTGTGGCAGGGTACACCACTGTGGTTTTTATCTCTAGAAACAAACACGTTTACTGAGTCACCGTCACAGACGAAACCCACATTACTTCAGTCCCCAATAAATCTGTTTTCCCTTCCAATAAATGCCACACTAACACACTTTTAAAAGATACCGCTAAAATAGCGGGGTGGGGGGAAGAACGGACATGGAAAGCAAACAAGTGCTTTAACCTCCCGGGCTGCCGCTGCTTTTCCCGAGGAAGGATAAGCCAACAATACAGCCAGGGCTTGTCTTTCCAGTTCAGGTGGAGGAGTTTGCTGTCTGAAAGGGTTTTTTCCCACACTCGCTCTTGCAGCCGTATCAGCAACATCGGGGCAGAGCCGGGGCTCCCAGGGAAGAGCTTATGTGCAGTCAACAACCAGGACAGAAACACAACCCCACGGGCAGAGACGCATCTTCCTCATACTCAAATCCGAAGCTCGTGGCATGTTACCGAGCGAGCACCCAGCAACTTTCTCCAGCCACCAAAGCAGACGCCGTGCAAGCTGCGAGCACCGGGGCTGGCTCGAGGAGCGGCTCCTTCCCAGAGCTCTCGGCCATCAGGATGCTCGGCCTCGAGCGCAGGAGGCGAAGAGGTCAAGGGCAGAGGGACGGGTGCGGAGAAAACAATGCGGGCTGATAGGTTAACACGGCACAGGATGAGCTGAGGGAAGAGGCCTGGGTGGTTCCCCTGCACCAGCCGACAAACAAAGAGCATTTAGCTGTTTACTCTAGCAAAAGAACAACAATTTCTGTTTACCTCGAGATTAAAACTGTGCTGCGTAAGTTCTGTGGCATTAAACAGGATGCAAGTGCGCACTTCGTCAACCTGGCAGCTTTGACCTCAGCAGCAGGAAATCTTATGCGCAGTGATGTTTTCCAAGTGTTTTATCCCTGTTTGGCCAAGATTAGACATGCGATACAGAGCCTGCCACAACTCCAAGGGCACCAGCAGTGCCTTCGCCTTCCCAGCTAGCGGAGAGCTGCTACAAAACTTGATGCAGGAAGGAGAAAAACCCCGTGAGCCTGGACAAACCCCGAGCAGATCGGACCAAAGCAAGTGACCGGGGCACTGCAAACACTGCAGCTCGTGCCCAGGGTCTGCCACGGTCACGAAAACCACGAGCTGCACACTCACCAGGGTACCAAACAGTCATGCTTCAAGCTTTATATACGTATATATGCTAGCCAGACACTGAATATAAGTATCTATTTGTTCTTATAGCCAAGATTTAGGGTGGGTTGGTTTTTTTTTTTTTTAGTTTTCTAGTTTCTGGGGCGGGGGGGGTGGTGGTGGTGGTTGTTTTTTTGTTTTTTTAAGGTCAGCGCTGCACAAGCTGGGAGACTCTGCCTTTTTATTTCATGCCAAACCCAGCTTAACGAAATCCACAGGAAAATGCTGGTAACATGAAATATGAAAATGCAAACCACAAGGGCAGTCTGGTCTGATTCCCACCATACACATGTTCAAACAAGGTTGTTTTCCAGGACTCGATTAGCACTTCTAGCGGGATGATGTAATAGCAAAGAGGGGAAAAAAAAAAAAAAGACAAGGCTGTAGCTCCTCTGCTCCTCACTTAAAAAGACCAGCAAAGCACTGGGGAGAAAACAAAAAGGCAAAAGATAAGAAAATACCACATCCAGCCTCAGGCTGGAACATCCACAATTTAATTTTATACCCCAAAACGAGAGCAGGGACTGCAGCAGCAACCCCTCGGTGCTGGGGGTGGCGATAACCGCAATGCGGGCGCCGGCGGGGACGTGGGGTTGAAGAGGACCCTTCACGGCTTCCCCAGCACCTCCCCAATTTGGGGGGTGGCTGCTCTTGGTGGGGAGAGCCACTCAGGGTACTTTAAAGCCTAGTGCGAGATCAGAGAAATCCTTCATGTGCAGCTGCGGTCGAGCAGCAGATGTTTGCAAGAGGAGAGGGGGGAGCGGCTGTGGTTCGCTAATGATTATTTCCCTTCTAGAGGTCTCATCAACCCTGAGACACCCCAGCAACGCTAATTAGCATAAATCACTTCGGCCAGAAAAGCCGTTTGATAAATGCTCGGAGCCTATCATTAGGAGCCCGCGCACGGGATGCAAAGGCTGGGCTCAGCCCCAGGAAACATCCACGGCGAGACCGGACTCGCCGTGAAATCTTTCCATTGCTGGCAACCGGCCGCGTTCATGCTCCATCTTAAAAGCCGCCCTGCTCCTGGCAGCCTCCTCGTGCGTTAAAGCATCGCGTATGCCGTGGGGCAGCCGAAACCTGCCCTGGCCTGGAAATGGGGCTAAAGAACCGCCGGACACGTGATGTGGGTTTTTAAGCTCGCTGGAGGGTTGGGGATTGTCTCTGCTCGTGTCTGAGTCACATCAGTCGGCGTCTTCCTGAACGCCAGCCCAGAGACACCACGAAACGCCTGTGGTTTATTGTGGAAGTCAGGACTGACCGTCAGTTAACTGGAGGTTATAAAAAAGGAGGTTTCGTTGAAGGAACCTGGATGAGCAGGAGGCAGAGGTACTGCGACGGCAGAGAACAACCGATGGGGCAACTTCACCCTGCGAAGGGTGTTTGAGGGGATACACCACACCGTTGTTTCCCTGCCCAGGAGAAAAGGAAGCTCGGATTGACCAGAAACAAAACTTCTCCCCTCTCCTGCTAAAAACAAGAGAAAAAAAACAACCCAAGACAGAAAAAAAAACCCAAAATCACAGCTCAATTTGGGGAACTTATGGAAAAAAGGGCTGAAGGCAGCTGTTGCCAAGAGGAGAGGATGAAACACGTTATCCCATGCTCCCTACAGCGCAGGACATGTCGCAGATGGGAAGGAGGCAGAGAGCGCTCGCGCACGTAGGAAAGCGCACTCCAGGCTCACCAGCGGTGCCTCGTCCCCTTTCATGCCGCACTGTCCCCAGGCTCTGCCGAATTCCCCCTCCGGCTCGGCACGTCCAACTTCAAACCGACGCAAACGGAAAGGAGAGGCCAGGGTGACCCGCTGAGACGCCTCGCGCTGGCTTCTCCCATCCCCCTCGGCAACATTCAAACAGGCCACTGTAGTTTTGTTTTAAGTAGATTGAAACACGTTGGGAAGCCAAGAGAAGGACACAGGGCAGGAACAACCTGTCTCAACTTTTGGGCAGGGGTGCTTTTTCCTGCCTTTGCTAGTAGGAAGCTGAGCTTTGGCTTATAATTTGCCTAATCAACTCACTCATCAGGTACAGGAAGGTGTCAAGCCCAGGAAACAGCAGAGAAAGTCGCGTTTGAACTCCTGCAAGTTTTCCTGGCCTCTGCAAGCCTCTTCCCTGCTGCATACAGCTCTGCGCTGTCTTCCCGTCATCAGGTACCTCCTTCGATGCAGCCCTAACTAAACATAACAATGCACAACTTCCCCCTCCCGCTGCCGTATTAACGTAATTTATTTAGTTTTATGATCATAACTGCACAGTGGTCGCAGGAGAACACATAATTTTAACCCATCCCCGACCAGGTACGACCGCAGCTTTGCCTCGGACCATCTGGGGCTCTCGTTACTGCATGAAATAAAAGCACAGAAGAAAAGGATAAAGCTTGCAAGAGCTCCCACCGTCTCCGAGGCCGGCACATGCCAGGGCAAGCCAGGCGCGCTGCTGGGGACTTCTGCCAAGGCTGTCTGGCCCCTGATTCTCATCCACGGACCGAGGACTCGGTGGGCTCTAGCTGCAACAGCCACGCCAGAGGAAATTTGCAGGTTACCAACCCCCCAAAAAAACAGAGCAAAGCACAGCAATACCTCCCCTTGTCCCCCAAACCAGCCCTCCTGTTTCTCCTGCATCTACCAGCCCACGCGCTCCCGCTGCTTCAGGCTCCAGCCTTTGATTTGAGTGTAAACGCAAAGAGTTGTCTTCGCTGGGCAAGCCACCCAGGCAGGCGGAGCGTGGAAACACTGGGAGACAAACCAACCTTCCCCATGCAGCTCGTGCGAGTTTCTCCAGCTCCCCGCTGCCTGAAACCAGACGCTTTTTGGGCTCGGGAAGGCAGGGATATGTATCACTTCCTGCATGACTGAATACTTTCCTTCCACGCTCTCCCATTTCTCCCACAATTTCTCCACCCTGTGTTGGAGAGATGGTGCTGGAGTGTCTCCCGGTCTGCTCGTTTTTAGACGTTTTGAATAAGCTTCAGCCTGCAGCGCAGGGATGAGAAGTGCCAGTGAGTAAAGACTCTTCAAAGGACCAATAAGAGCCCTTGAACTCCACCAGCACGGCTTTGGTGCTGTGAAACACCACATCCCTCAGCAGCCAGGCAAGAGGAGGCTGCTTTTTGCTGGAAACAGCAAGCTCTCCTTGCAAAACGGGTGTGAGCACCAGCAGGAGCTGGATGTTATTGGGGAACATGTTGCTTGAACCATCTGGCTTTTAAAATCAAGCCTTGGGCAGCAGGAAAATCTTTCCCCTGCTATGAAAGCAGCCCTTGCTCTCCCTGCAAGGGAGAGCCCCAGAGCTGGGGTTTCCTCCGCCAGCATCTCACACCTTTAGGCATAAGCCGCCTCTTAAATCTACGTAACGTCCAGCAACCGGCCTTAAAATAAGTTACGCACGCCGGCCTTTGCTGTTAGCAGGGCAGTTACGATCAGAGGGCACGTTCTCCAACACCGCTCCTCCTAGGAAACTCGTTCACAAATTTCCTTCTCCTCAGTCGGGTGGTTTTGGGTTGCCCTTCAGATGAACTCTGACCACTGCTAAGCCGGTCTGCAAATGTTATTTCCCATTTCAGCCTTGATACGTCTCTCCTGGTGGCCAGTAAAACCAATGTGCCAAGCAAGACGTGGATAAGGTCCTCTTTCTGACCGACGCCGTCTTCGCGTGCGCCCACGCTGGTGTGCTCCCAGCCCTAAAAATCTCATCCTTAAGCCGCAGCAGAGTGAAATTCCTCTTCCCAGTCATTTGCTCAGGTAATGCGCTTCTTTTGGCCTCCCTTTCTCTGCCTTCACCACGCAAACAAAGCGTCTGGCCCAGCCTCGCAGGCTCTTTTACCACCAAGACAAAACAAGCTTTCATCGCACAGGGCCTGTGTTAGCTTGACTCCAGGGAGGGAACAGCATCCAACTCACTTAAACGAGGAGGCGGAGAGAGGGCGAAGAAAATATCCACTTTCAGCTATCAAGAAACTCCAGCTGAATGAAGAGCCCCCCCGGGGACTTCGGGCCACAAAGGCGGCATTGAGAAACACGCTTCAAAAAAGCGGAGCGACCCGGAGGCAGCTCCTCACGCCGTCAAGGTGCCCAGTGTCGCGAGTCACGATTTCCTCGGTCCGGAGGTTTACCTTACCTTTAGAAGGCGAGCAGCTCAGCGTGGGGGGCTTGGCCGCCTGGGATGCTGTGAAATCCTCGGGGTGAATTCCTCTCCTGGGTGACGCTGCAGCCCGGGACTTCTTGGAGGAACTCCTTAATGCCAAAGTTTGACCTTTTCTGCAAAATACTTCTACTGCGTCACATTAACCAGGTGTAAGCCTGCAAGCGTCAGGAGATAAAACCCCATATCTCTCTAACCCTGCAAGCAAGAGGCTGAGACAGACCCCGTGCAAGGGCTCGCTAGGTCTCCACACGATCACTCGATGTCCCGGGATTTCTCACAAGCCCTGACATTGTCTGCAGCCTTACAGGAAATTTCTCCTTCATTTTAGGTTTATGAGCTGCATTCCTCGCGTCGACTTCCTCCTTGGGCCATGATTCAACTCAGAAGGGCAATTTCCTTCCTCTCCTGACACATGCAACCATTTCCTCTGGTGCCAGCACAGCTGCCCGCCAGCAGCTCACGCAATGTGCCCACAAAAACAGCTATTCGGCGCTGAACTGCTTCGAAGGAAGAAGCCTCCTTGCTCATCACTCAGAGCGGGGGAGCCTGGAGAGCAGCGCCAGCGTCCACAGCCCCCTCCTGATCTCCTGCTTGGGGCTGCCCAACATCCAGAGCCCCTCAAGGAGAGGGTTGGGAAGCAAAGATGCACCACTGGGTAACATTTCTGCAGAAACCCACCTTTTAAAGGTGATCTTAAGTAATTTAAAAGCTAAACTTCAGCAGAAGGGAGCCAGAAGCTTTTTTTCCCATTCAAACCTGCAAGAGGAAGTGCACAAACACTCATCCGAAAGCGCAGCAGCTTTGGTCCAGCCATACGTGAAAAACAGCATGGCTACGCAGGGCAGAGCCATGGCACAGAGGCTACGTCAAACGGAAACGACCTGATCGAGGGCTTAGTTTAACGAAGGCCCAGAAACGGGATGTGAAAAGACCCAGATTCACCCAGTTTTGCGCCAGCCTCTCTGAAAGAGCAGGACCTGGCACGGCGCTGACAGAGACCGGCGACCCTTCAACAGTCTTTTCACGCCGGTGAGGGGTTTCGCACCTGCCATAACTCTTAAACAAAATAAAAAGTTTTGCCATCAGAGTAATGCCGGAGTTATACAGCGCTGCAGCAAAGTGCTACGAGGAAGTCAAATGCCAGCACAGCTGGCAGGGCTGCAGCTGGAGAGAGGCCCAGGGGATTTTAGTCTTGCAATGCCACCTCGTGGGAATCGCTGCAAGTCGCTGCTGGCCTCGAACGCAGCCGGCGCCCAAGCACGAGTCTTTTCAGCCGACCAAGCGTAGCTCTAACATCTTCCTACGCAAGGCAACCGCAGTAACAGCGGCGTTGCAGAGTTTTCCTGCCATTGAAACGTGGCTTTGTAACGCCAAAACCTCTGATTCCAAGTCCTCGGTAAGAGTTTTGCACAACTTGGGCTCCCAAAGCCAGACAGTGCTTGCTCCTACACCGTGGCAACAGCGCTAAAATAGGAGCATTTTCGGGAAGGCACATCAAACATCCCAAAAATTTAATTCGGGACCACAACAACTTCTTACTTAAGGCTCTGACTCCGATTAATTTTGACTCTGTTAAACCTGTCAGGCTATCATTGCGTTTATGGAAGGGTTCACACATAATTAATCACTGCACTTCCAGAATTTAAACACATACCAAAGCGCCCGGCCTGCCGAAAGAGCAGCCCCACTTTCCGGCGGCGGTTGCAGAGCGCCGCAACCGCGGGACGCCTTTCCACCGTGACAAGAATCCATCTCGCAGGATGCCACCCTTCCACCGAAGCGCTCCCACCCGCTCAGCTGACCTTGCCGTACTCTGTTATTAATCGGGTTTCGTAACACACGGATGCGTGAAACCAGCGGGGAGAGGCTTGAAAAGCAGAGAGGCCAGGTGCCCGCTTGCCCCAGGCACTCGAGGTTACCAGCATTTAAATGCTCCCTGCAAACACGCTAGCTGTCTGTCCTTACCAGGTGACACCAGGAAACAAAAATAAAACCCACGAGATGATACCCTGGATGAAAAGAAGCTGACACGTGCTCTGCAGAGACTGTTTTCAAGGTAAACCTTATGGGAAGAGATAGTATCTTACTAGATCAACTGACATTGCTGAAAAAACACAGAAGGAAAGCTTTCAGATGCCCAAGCCCTTCTTCACCTCTAAATCGGGGCACAGGTAGATGATTGCAAGTAATCACGTGAGGGTCATTTAACAGCTACTCATCAGCTGAGCTAACCGTCTGACAGCGCAGGGAAAAGGGGGTGAAACAAGGCAGCATCCAAAGCTTTGGGAGTAAGATGTCGCCTTCAGAGCGGCAACGATCCACCGATCTCCCCACCTCGGCCAGGTCTGCTGCTGTCGGCCAAACCACAACCGAGGCGGCGCAGTCAGGTCCGGCAGCGGCACGTGCCTGTCTCGCTGCATCCTCCCCTCCGGAGCCGGCAGGAGCATGGCAACCGGCACCCCAACCACGACTGCTGGTCCGCAGCCGAGCCACGGAGCGAGCCGCCCTCCCGGGACCCCAGCGCGCAAGGCTGAGAGCACTCACCGCTCAGCTCCGGGGGAGGATAGAGGTGGTATGTGCTGTAGATGTCATTGCGCATCTGCAGCTCCAGCTTCGTGTGCTTCTTCAGCAGGTCCAATACCTTCTCCTCCTGGAAAGGAGTCTTTTCCAGGATGACTACGGCGTCTGTCCCCTCTCCGGAGGGGCTGGTCACCTGGAATAAGAATGGATAAAGCTGTCAGCAAACACAGACCTAGTGCTGGCTGGAGAGTTTGAGGCCAGGACCTGAACGCCTCCACCCAGGGACCACGGCAGACACCTTGCAGCCCCTCAGTTCTCGTGCACAAACCCCCTCCTAGCCCAGCCACCCGCTGGGCAGCACCCGTCCAAAAATAAAAGGCACGTTTGTCCTGAAGCACAGCACGAATCTGCTCCCCATCAGGGAACACAGGCGGTTTTCTGGGGGAGCAGGGGATGCGGGCAACATCTCGGCCCATCTGCGCCTCCCCGGACGCTCCCAGCGCCCGCGGCTGCATTCCCACTGACCCACATCACCGACTGCATCTCAGATACTCGCAAGTCGACACGGGGCCGCTGACCGGAGGGTCAGGAAGAGGGCAGAGGCAGGTGTAGGGGTTTGCATCACAGTCAGGGAGCAAGCCTGGGCTGTTTTGGGGCAGGGAGCGCTGCTGCCCTGCTCCGAGGAACCTCAGCCCACACCCGGACGTGGCCTGAGCGCGCTGGTTGTGGGAGGCGCGGGGTGCAGAGCACACCCCCGAATCGTTCCCGTTCGTACGGGACCCAGGCGAGGCCTCGCTGAACACCGCCTGGGGAGAGCAAAGGGGTTCCCCTGGGGCTCCCAACCCAGCCTCGCTCACAGGGCAGAGCGGGCAGGTCCGTGCCCGGTTCAGTGACCCGCTGACCATCAAGCCATTGCCCTGAGACCGAAGCAGCAGCCCGAAACTTCCCCGTCCTCGTCGCCTGCTCGGATGCACGTCTCCGGGAGACAGGAGCTGAGGCGGCTGCATGGTTCCCACGCCAGGCCAGGCTCTCCGGCCATAAAACTTACAGACTTATTAAAAATTTCCCTTTTATGGCGCCTGATTGACATGCCTATCCTATTTACAGCCCCAGAGCTAGCATCCTCCTTGCAATTCAATGCCGCTTTACCTACCGAGCCCAAAAAACCTGCTCGCTGGGCCAAAAGCAACACTTATAACAAAAAACAACCTGAGGCTTGAAACGAGGTTTCCAGCGCGCTGCCGCCGAGAGCGGCCACCTCCGGGCTGGGAAACCGAGTCTGGGGCCACGCTGTGTTGAATAAGGAAGGGCCGGGCCGGGCCGCAGCCCCGCGGAGGGGAGGGGAACGGGGGGGGACCGGGGAGGGGAACGGGGGGGGACCGGGGGAGCCCCCGGCCGCGCCATGCGGCGCCGGGGGGGCGTGGCCTTGCAGTGGGGGCGGGGCCTGCCGCCAGGGGGCGTGGCCTGCCTGGAGCATGCCGGCGCGCGGCGGGGGTAGCCCTCAGCGGGGAAAATGGCGGCGGGTCTGGCCGGCCGTCCCCCCCTCCCCCGCCCCCCCCGTACCTCCCCGTGCAGGAATACGGCCTTGTCCCGCGCCGACTCCCGCAGCACACGCCGCAAGCGCAGCTCCGCCAGCGGGAAGGGGGGGGCGGCCCCGTCGTGGGGCGCGGCCCCGTCCTCCTCCTCCTCCTCCCGCTTCCTCTTCGGCCGCAGGCCCTCCGCCATCGCGCCCCCCTCCCCGCACTGCGCCTGCGCGGCGCCGCCAAGAGAGGAGCGGCGCCCAACGCCGCGCGGGGAGGGCGCCCCCTGGCGGCGTGGCGGTACCACAGCCCCCCCCCCCCCCGGCCGGGACACCCCAGGTCCCCTCGGGGCGCAAGGAGGGGCCGCGATCGACCCCTCCCCGCTAAAAGCTGCCTCCCCCCTACCCCAGCAGGGCCCACACACGGCGCAGGGATCAACCCCCCCGCCAGTTGGGGTCACTTGCCCCCAGGGCTCCTTCCAGACCTGCTCACAACACAGAAACCCACAAACCGAGGGATCACAAAAAAAAAAAAAGACAAAAATTTTAAACTTCTGCATTTTCATTAAGTCCCAACAAACCCGGGCAGACACCGCCGGCGCCTGCCCCTCCTTTTCGTGCCTGCCGCCCAGCGCCGTGTCAGCTTACCGGGGGTCCGGGGGGGTCCGAGCGCCCCAGGATGGGGCCTTGCCCCGGGGGAACGCCGCTGTGCGGAGCTTTGAGGAGCCCGGACCCACCGCACGGCGGAGCTTAGTGTTTGCGTGACGAGCAGCGTCCCTGTCCCCAACGAGGGGCTTCTGGCCACCGGGACGGCGGTGGCATCACCGGGACGCAGCCAGCTTGCCACCACCGTCCCCCCACGGATATGGGGACCTCCCCCCGTCTTCGGCTCCCAGGCCCGGTCCGAGCAGCTCGGCTTCGCCCTCGAGGTCCGTCGGGACGCGGCCGCATCCAGATCCAGCGGTGGCAGCTCCGAAACGCCCGCAGGGAACGCCTCTGCCTGCTCCCAGCACTACTCCGTCCTGCTCGTGGAGCTCCGGCACAGCTCCTGGAGGTCTGCAGAGGCAGTGGATGAGCCCCATTAGCAACCAATTCATCTAAAAATCAACTATTTAAGTAAATTTATGGAATCTGATCCCTTCCTACGGTCTCTACCCTAGCGGAGCGACGTTTCACCAGCATCCCACCGCATCGACCCGTGCCGGCATCGCACGGCGTACTCACAGCGCAAAACGGTGTCCCTGATCTGCCTGAAGCTGTTCTCCTTCAGCGCCATGTAGATGTAGTAGAGGTTTCGCAGCTCCTTGGGATAATCCTTCCGATCCACGTCCTTCAACACCGGGATGGTGCGCCCGTTGGCCATCGGAGCTTCGGCCAGCGCCTGGTGCATCTGGTACTTGCACCAAGGGTCGCGGAGGAAGCCGGGGGTGATGAGCATGACCCAGCAGTGGCTGTTCTGGACGGCGTCGCACAGCTCCGTCACCACCGCGCTTCCCGGCGCCGCGTCCCGCAGTTGGAGGAAGCAGCGGAAGCTTTCGGGCTGACCCTCGAGGTAGGACACCAGCTCCTCCACCAGCTCCAGGTCCACCTCGCTGTGGCAGATGCAGACGTCGTAGCTCTTGGCCCACCGGGCGCTGCCCGAGGCGCTGATGTCCGACGCCGAGACGGGCGACGGGCGGACGGACCTGACCAGGCTCATGCTGGGAGAGAAGCCGGAGCTCTCGGTGGAGGATGAGGAGGAAGAAGGCGAGGATGAAGCAGAGCAGCCAGCATTGAGGCTGCTCTCTGCCGAGCTGGGCTTGGGCTTGTGCAGGAGCCGCCTAAACCAGCCTGCGGAGCCAGAGAGACTGCGGTGAGGTTTGGGGGGGCTCAGCACCCCCCCAGGCTCCCCAAGGGACTTGTGCGGTGTCGCTGGCTCAGCAGGACCCCCCCCAGATGGAAACAGCCAGGTGGGATCTCACCCTGACCCCCCAAAAACCACCCCAGCCCCTAAATCCTGGGCTATCGCCGACGCCTGGACGCGAGCGCAGCCCGTGGGCACCCTCGTGTTTTGGCAGGGAGGGGATGCCGGCGAAGGAGGGGACAGAGCCGGAGGGTTTATCCCCCCGGCACCGTCCGGGTCTGCACTCACCGGCCATAGCGGGCAGCACGCCCCTCAGCCGCCAATCGCCGGCGTGAAACCTCTCCTGCCGCAGAAAGGAAAGGGGAAAAAAAGAAATTAGGGGAGCAGGAACCGCCCTGCGGCAGGCCTCAGCCCCAGCAGCTCAGCGGGGTTTGTTCCCGGGACACCCAGCACTGGGGTGCTCGTCTGCAGCCCCAAAATCACCCCCGGCAAGGTTTTCCGCATCCGCCTCCCCAAAATTTGCCAGGAAGGAGCGTTTGGGCCTCAAGCAGGGGCTGGAAGCAGCGGCTCCTGCCTGCCTGCGCTTTTAGGGCCTGTTACCGTCCCTCTCCGCCCGAGACACGCACCTGCAGCGAGCAAGGCCGAGAGCCGACGGGCGGGAGGGACCCTCATTCCCGGCAGCAGCGAAAGGAACCTGTGGACGGGAGAAGCGGTGATCAGCGGGGGGCACCGGGGATCAGCGGGGGGCACCGGGGATCAGCGGGGGGCACCGGCAAACCAAAGATGGCTCGGGGGATGCCCGCATCCACGCGCCCTCGGTGATGCACGCCCCGGCACCCCTTGCCGGCTGACGCCACACCCACGCCTCGACATTGCAGTCCCCGCACAGTTTGGGGTGCCCGGACCCTCCCTGGGGGCACCCAGGAGGTGCAAGGGGGGGAACGAGCCCCAGCAGCTGCCCTTTTCCACCGCTTGCATCACCCTTTCCGACATAAAACACCCCCTCATCCCGAAAACAGCACAGGACCGTGGCAAACGCCGGCAAGACCCCGGCGCACCCACGGAAACCGCACTCCCCAAGCGAGCCACCACTTACTAATAGCGAAAGGCACGAGCGCAGCTTGAACGAGAAGCACAGACGGCAAACGGCAGGGGGGGAGTTGGGGGATGCCCACCTGGGATGCAGGAGTCGGGTGCCGGAGCAGGGAAGGGGGATGCATCAGCCCCTGGGTTCGGCGAGGAGGAAGATCTTCCGGGATCGCCTAGGTGGGAAAGGAGAGGTAGGATGTGGCACGTTCACTCTGGAGCCTAATGGGATCTGCAGCGAATGGTGAGACTGACCCATCCTTACAGCTTCCCCATCTGGCAGCCGTTCCCAAAGGAGCGGCCCCAGGGGGGCGGGGGGGCAGAGGCACCCACCAGCTTCCCCAGGGACAGCGCGGAGGAGCTGCCCCGTCCCCCCGCTGCCTGCTGCCCCGGCCTCCCGGTTGCCGGCAGGTCCGGGCTCCGCCTGGGCATGCGGAAGCGCAGGCAGGGGAAGTCGGCTGCGATCCCGCGGGCCGGGAAGCCAGCCCTCCCCGGGGCCTCCCTCCCACATCCGCCACCAGCCAGATGCCTTCGCCGGCTGGGCGTCACCGCGCCCAGCCCTCGCCAGCGAGCCCGGACCCGTCTCCCCCCTGGTTTTATAACCACGCTTATCTTATGAAATAAATTCACCAAACAAGGCGCTTTCTTCCCCAAAAACCCGCCCACGTCTCTCCTTTCCCAGGTGGCCTCCCCCCGGGACCCCCAGCCATGCAGCACAGCTCCATCCACTGGTTTCGGAAAGGTCTCCGGCTGCACGACAACCCGGCGCTGCTGGCGGCCGCCGCCGACTGCCGCTGCCTTCATCCCCTCTTCATCCTCGACCCCTCCAGCGGCCGGGCAGGTGCCAACGGCCGGCGGTTCCTCCTCGATGCCCTGCGGGACCTGGATGGGAGCCTGCGGGATATGGGCTCCAGGTGAGTCCCGGTGCCGTTCCCGAGGGATTTGGGGGGGGGGTCTCGAGGGGCCTCGTGCCCACGCAGCCCCCCGGCAGGCTGTTCGTGGTGCGGGGCTGCCCGGAGGAGGTGCTCCCCCGTCTCTTCCGTGCCTGGGGGACGACGCGGTTGACCTTCGAGGTGGACACCGAACCCCTCGCCCGCCGGCGCGACGCCGCCGTGGCCGAGCTGGCGGCCCGGCACGGCGTGGAGGTGATCCGGGAGGCGTCCCACACCCTCTACGACACCGAGAGGTGGGTGCTCGGCGCCGCCCCTCGGGGTACAGGGGATCCAGCCCCGGTGCCGAGCGCGTCCCTCCCTCTCCCACCCCAGAGTCCTCGCCCTGAATGACGGCAAAGCCCCCCTGACCTACAAGCGCCTGCAGAGCCTCCTGGCGTCCCTCGGACCCCCGGAGAAGCCGGCCCCGGCACTCACGCAGGAGCATCTCCAGGGTGAGCACGGGGTGGTAGAGCACAAAGCTGGGTCAGTGTCTCCCTCACTGTTCACCCTGGAGCGGAATGACAACTGTCACACCCCCACCATACACGGCTCCCCAGGCTGCCGCACCCCGTGCCAGGTCAGCCATGACGCCAACTACGGGATCCCCACCTTGGAGGAGCTGGGCCAGGACCCCGCCAAGACGGGTCCTCACCTCTACCCCGGCGGGGAGACGGCTGCGCTCGCCCGGCTTGACGCAGTCATGGAGAGGACGGTCAGTGCTCGGTGCCCATCACCCTAATTTCAGGGCTGCTTCGCCTCTCCCCCATCCCAAAACATGACCCCAGTGCATCCCCCACATACAGGCCTGGGTGTGCGGCTTCAAGAAGCCCGAGACGGAGCCCACCTCGCTGAGCCCCAGCACCACCGTCCTCAGCCCCTACCTCAAATTCGGCTGCCTGTCGGTCCGCACCTTCTGGTGGCGGCTGGATGAGGTTTACCAGGGGGTGAGGCAGCATTTTTGGTGTGGGGAGGGAGAGGGTGAGCCAGAGGGACCCCACAGAATGGGTGGGTGGCTGGAGAAGACAGGGGCCAGCCCAGCCGGAGGGGCTGATCCCCGCTTTGCCGGCAGCGGGAGCACTCCCAGCCCCCCGTCTCCCTGCACGGGCAGCTCCTCTGGAGGGAGTTTTTCTACACCGCCGGTGCCGGCATCCCCAATTTCGACCGGATGGTCGGCAACCCCGTCTGCCTGCAGGTCGACTGGGACGACAACCCCCAGCACCTCCGCGCCTGGAAGGAGGTATTTCCCTCGGGGATAAGCCCCGAGTCCTCCGAACCCCCCAAAAGCGTCCCCCTGCCCCGTCTAACCCCAACGCCCCACGCCAGGGCCAGACGGGCTACCCCTTCATCGACGCCATCATGACCCAGTTGCGCACCGAGGGCTGGATCCACCACCTTGCTCGGCACGCCGTCGCCTGCTTCCTCACCCGCGGGGACCTCTGGGTCTCCTGGGAGGAAGGGCTGAAGGTCGGGATATCCCCCCCAACACCCCCCAGCGCCTGCCAGGCGCTTGGGGACCCTGTCCCCACGCCACTACAGTGTCCCGCAGGTCTTTGAGGAGCTCCTCCTGGATGCCGACTGGTCCCTCAACGCCGGCAACTGGCTGTGGCTGTCGGGCAGCGCCTTCTTCCATCGATATTTCCGTGTCTACTCGCCCATCACCTTCGGCAAGAAGACAGACCGGGACGGGGCGTACATTCGGTAGGCGCAAAACCCAAAGCCACGCGAGATGGGGAGGCGGCCTCCCTGGTGGCTTTGACCCCTCTCCGTAGAAAATACCTCCCCGTCCTCAAGGATTTCCCCGCCGAGTACATCTACGAGCCCTGGAAGGCACCGCGGGCCGTGCAGGAGCGGGCAGGCTGCCTGGTGGGCACCCACTACCCCCGGCCCATCGTGGAGCACGGGGCAGCGAGCAAGAGGAACCTGGGGCGCATGAAGGCAGCCCGCGCCCGCAAAGGTAACAAATCCCCCAAGAGGCACCGAGCTCCCCCCGCAGCCCTGCCGCCACTCCGGTTGCCTTCCTCTCCTCCAGGCACCGAGCAGGAGCCGCCACCCAGCCCCTCCGTGGCCAAATCACCAAGGAAAAAGCCCAAGATTGAGCAGCACTGAGCCCCACGGGGACCCCCAAGCAGCTGCCAGTTGGGTCAGAATGGGACAAGCGGTGCCTGATCCCATTTCCCTCAACCGCCTCCCTTAATTAAATCTCTTCCCCTCTTGGGCCCTGGGACTGATGACTTTGCTGCTGCCACCACCCCAAAAGTCAACTCCCCACCTGCAGACATGCCCCAAAGGCCGGCGAGTCACCCGCTCACGTGAGTCAGCCCCACCAGCAAACCTCCGAGCAGCCAGGCCGTGCCCCAGAGGCCAACACCACCCCTCAAACCCGAGTCCCTGAGGGGCAACACCCCACTGGATTGACCTCCACCTCTGCCTTAGCTATAATATAACCGTTATTAGAAGGAACGGAGCAATTAAGCAAGCGCAGCTTGGTCCACAACATGCCTTGACCCACCAGCAGTATGAGCTTGTTTCGGCTACAGGACCACCGGGCCAGCCACCACGGGGAAGCCGGCGGCTTAATCGATTGCCTGCGGAGAGTATTAGGATACGGGTTGAGGATAGGGCGAGTGCAAGGCACCCCAGAAAGGTGTTCAGGTGAGAAAATAAGGCTGATTTTGTCTCTAAGTACACCCACCATCACCACAGTTTATTTATGGCACCAATACAAAGCAATGCACAGCTACTCAGAAAGCCAGAGAACAGCTTCTCTTCCTGAGAAAAGCTCTGAATACACCCAAATTCCTTCACACAGATGCTTGAAAGCAGCATCGCGGCAGCCAGGCGAGGACCAGCGCTGCTCTCGCCACCTCACAGGGCCGGAGACACTGCCGCACAGACGCGAACCCAAGCAGCGAGGGAGGCAGGCCCCGGAGAGGTCACAGGGCCCAGTCTCGCTCACAGACCCACAACACTCCCCCAAACAGAAGACACCGCGGTCTGACTCACTCCCACCGGGGCGAGGGGGACGGCACCCGGGCCGAGGCGCGACCACTCACGCCGCGCCCTGACGGGCGGCTACAGCACAAACCTCCTCTGCCGCGCACAGGCCACGACTGCCAGGCGCATGCGCCCGCCGCCTTTTATAACCTCGCGAAGCATCGCGAGAACAGACGCCAATTCTCGCGCAAGCGCCTCTTCTCCCTCCGGCGCAAACGCGATAGTCCCGCCTCTTCCGCTAAGAGCCAATGAGAGGGCGGGGCGGAAGGGGGCGGGCCAATGCTTCCCCCCCCCTTCTAGGGGGCGGGGCGGGGCACGAGGCGCCTGCGCGGGGCGCGGCGGCCGGGCGTCTCCTTATGGGGCCGGGCGCGTGGCGCCAGGTGCGTGCGGGGGGGAAGTAACGCGCGCGTGGTGGAGGGAGGGCGTTGCCATGGCGACGGCGGGCCGGGGTCGCGCGCGCGCTGCGGGGAGGCGGCCGCCGTGAGGGGACCGCGGGGGCGGCGGGGCTGCCCGGGGGGGGCCGGGGGCGAGCCCGGAGAGGGCCGGGGGCCGGCCGCCTCCTGGCGCGGGGGGCGCTGGGGCCCGGCCGCCCCTCAGCGGCGCCGCTCTGCGAGCCCCCCCCGCGCCGTCGCCCTCTTTAACAGGCGCTTTCTCGGACGTTTCCCCCCCCACCACCCCCCGAGAAGGAGCCTCGGCCGCCTCCGCGCCCGCTGAAGTACCGTGTTCTTGCTCTTCCCTCAGGCGTAGCGCGAGGAGGGGCGCAGCGCAGAGGAGAGGTAAGGCCTCGAGCGCCGGGCGTCCCTGAGGGTGCGACCCCCCCCCCCCCCCCCCGCCCCCGGTAGCGCGTCCGGCCCCGTTCGCTTTCCAGAGGCGCTGGCGGAAAGCCCGCCCCGCCGGCCGGAACGCCTGCCTGAGGGCTGTCCCGGCTGCTGGGGCGTCAGCTGGGCTTGTGCGGGACCCCGCGCCTGGTGCCCGCCCGGTGCCGGGCTCCTGCGCGGGTCTGGGCTGCAGCCCCCCCCCCCAGGCTTCCCTTTGTCGCTCCCTCTCATCCCTCACGAAGCCGGTGGGAGCCCGAAGCACGTGGAGAATCGCAGCGCTCAATAAAAACCTCTGGTGTGTTTTGAGTGGCGTCCGAGGAGGCTGAATCTCGCGTTCCGTCGGGACGCGGGGAAGCGCGGCTCGGTTCCCTCGCGCTGCCGCTGCCCGTTCCCTCCCAGGTCTGTCTGTCCCTTCCTGGGGTGGTTTTGACGAGCCGTGCGGGCCCGCTCCGGTTGCGACTCCCGCATGGAGGGGCAGAGCTTGGGGATCGGCCAGGGGCGACTCACTAACGTCCTTTCGGGTTCTTCTAGCTGAAACACAGCGGGTTTTAAACTATAACGTAACGTTTGTCTTATCCCAGCATCTTAATTTAAAAAGGAGATGTGACTTACACCCTCACTGGTGGTAGTTCTTCTCATCACTCCGAGAAACTAAAAATAATTGAGCAATAAATTTGTACTTACTTCTTTATATAATTGGAGGGGGCTGTTCCAGAGGAGCCCCTCTTCCAGCATTGAGCTGGACGCACACAGCTTTTAATTTCCTTAAGCTTTAAAGGTTCAGGTGTAGCTTTACTTGTGTATTAGCTGCTGAGTGCGGAGACAGTCCGCAGCAACTTCCCCATCCTGAATCAGCGGAGAAAACGTCTCCTAAATTTTCCAGGGCGGTTCTGCAGTCTGGGGTCTGACATCGAATGAGCGGCGTAGGCCTGTTCCGCGCGTTGCGTAGAGTTATGGCAAGGTTTTTGTAAATATATACGCTCTGCGCGAGCCTCGGCACTCGTTTGGCTTATGCTTTGTTTCGGCGTTCGGTTTTAGCTGGGATATATCTTTGCGCTTCAGGCGTTTTCACAGCTGGATGTTCTTTATGTTACACACGGAACTGTTGTGGTTAGGTTTATTCAGTGTTGGCGACTTGAGCGTTGTTTATCGGTAACGATTCCGTGCTGAAATCTGTACCTCAAGGGCTTTAGGACAAACTAACTGACTTCTTCGGGGTGGAGGGGGAAGGAGAACGCCGCAATAAAGCGCTGTTAATAAAGGCGATGAGAGACCACGCTGTGACAGGAGGAGGGGGCAGCCGAGCCAAGAACTCGCGGAGCTCAATGTTTACACTCTCTCCGGCTCCCCGTAGTCTAAATAGCTGGAAAGTTCCCGACGTCTCGAGGAGGAAGACCGGAGAGACGCTTCTTATCTCGTAAGTGCCCGTCGCTCCCTCTCCTTCGTGGCGCCTGCGTTCACGGCGTGGCCGGGTACCGCAGCGTCCCCTTGGTGCTTTTGTCCCCGCGGCAGTGGTGCCGCGCTCTGAGGTAATGCTGCTTCGTTTCGGTTGCCTCGACCGCGCCGGCGTGATGTGTGCCCCTGGAGAGCAGACCTTCTCCCCAGGCCTAAAATCTGGAGGTTTACGTTGCTTGGCTGAATCTCCAAGACTTGTTCTTAAGGGAAATAAGCACTTTTTTGGAGACAGAAGACAACTAGATACTATTTCTGATGTTGTTTTTTTCCTTTTTGGCTATCTGCGTTAAATAGCAATGAAGCCTGAAGTTCACAATATCAGACAGCTACTTCTTGTTAACTATAAAAGGCGGCTTTTCCTAAGTTCAAAATGACTTTTGAAGTGTCCTTAGTGCTTTAGAGGCGCTTAAAAATTGAATTGATGACTCCGTTTCTGCTGTTTAAAGTAAAGCGGATGTGTAGGACGAGCGAAATGGGAGCGGTGCTCGGGCAGCGAACAAGCAAAACAGGGGAAGGCCTAGGCAGGAGTTTATAAACAGGCTTGATAGTTGAGACTCACCTGATAATTCGCAGCCTAAAGCTAATATAAACTTAAATTATATCCGTAAATTAAGCCAGTTCAGAAACTGGGTGAGGTTGTACCTTCGGCTGTTAGGTACGCTGCCTCCGAGGGGGCCGAGGGCGGATCTGTGTTGCTTTACACAGACTTCCTTCTTAAACCTTCCCGTTAACGAAGGTTACGTGCTTTAGTCCCTCGCTCGTCTTTGCACCGTTCATTAACATTTGGCTGGCTTTGTGCAAGCAGCCTGTTCTTCCAGAAGAATCAGCTAATCCAAAATCAGAGATCTTACCCTACTGGGAAGAAAAAAAAAGAGGTTTTTTTCCCCCCTCGATGTTTTCCCTCCCGACTGTGCCTGGCTGTATTCACTCACGGCGAGTTTGATGTTGCTGCCAGACTGATCGTGTCTCCGGCGGGTCCTCCTGCCTCCCCGAGAGACGCCGCTCCGAAGCGGGTGTTTTCCCGGCGGTTTATAACTCCCCGACATGGTTCACCCCGTGCCCTGATGCTTGCAGGCGTGTGAGGGGCACGAGCCTGCGGAGGCTGGTTGCCAGAACGGCGCCGAAGTGCCGTCGGGCCGGAGAAACGTGGGGTCCAACCTTCAGAGGGGTGTGCGACGGAGGAGGCTCGGGGCCCTGCAAGCGCAGAGCGCGTACAACCGGGAGGTGCGAGCGGTCGGCGGGAGCCTGGTTCCTCCTGTGCTAAATGCGTTTGAAGCTTTTATCCCCAAATCTGGGCTCTACAGGAAACTAAAAATCTGATTATTGGAGGTGATGGGCAGCAGATGCTAAGCGGGGTTTCGGGAGGCGGGTTGTGAAGACCAGCTCCCCGAGGTGTTATAATATTATTATATTGTTGTTACAATAGTGATATATTATTATTGTAACGATAATTACAAAGTTTTCAGAAACGGAAGGCTGGCAGGCATGCTGAGCGTCTGCGAGAGTCGGTGTGCCCTGTTGTCATCGCCCCGCGCTGAAAGATGACGGTTATCGGGGTTATTGGGACGGTTTCTTTGATGATCCCTGCCAGCGTTTGCGGCACAGCTGAGGTTCCATACCTGCGAAGAATTGCCCTGTGTATCGTCCGTCAGCGCTGCCGCTTTGCTGCAGCGAAGCCATCGCAGGCATCTCATTTGTAGGACGAACACCCAGATCTCACCGAGGCTGCAAAACTTGTAAAAAACCCTGTAATTTTGGGCCAGCAGCTCTTGCACAGCATTTCCTTTTGGCAAAAGCCTAGCGGAATTTTTGCTGGACTCTTCGTTACAATTGGCAAGAAAAAATGGATAAGGGTGACCAGTTCTGTCTGCTTTCTCTCCCTTTTAGTGGTCTTATTTTGGAGAGGCAGAGTGGGAGAGGACCGTGTGCTGGCAGACCTTTTGTATTTTATGTCGTGGGCTGTTGAAAGAGTTCTCAGACGTAAAACTTCCTTTCCGCGGGCTTTAAGGTCATGTCCCGCCGCGTGTGGCGAGCTGGATAATCGTTCTTTCATCACCAAAGAATGAAATGCTCTCAGGGGCTTTTTGTAGCCAAAAAAGAAAATCTTTTTTGCCTTTCTTCCCTCGCGCCGTTTTCCCAAGCAGCGAGTTTGCTAACGGGCATCGCCTTGGAAGGGGGGGGAGCGCCTGCTCCGAGGCGCGGCCGAGGCGGAATGAAGGCTCTGGCAAACGGGGGTCTGCCGGTGGGGACTGTACCCGGCTTTGTACAAAACAGCCCTACGATGTTACTGAGCTGCGTTGTAAAGGAAGTTAAGGAAGTGGATGAGAGCCACGGGGCAAAGTTCAGAAACAAAAAAGTGCAATTCTCAGCCCGAAGGTGATCTCATAAAGATAACAAAACCCGGTATTTATCTGCCCGTGAAAAGCTGGCTCGGCAAAAACCTGTGGTCTGTTCCACGTCGTATTGCATATATGTAGTGACTTTGCTTGTGGTGATTTGTCTACTATAGAAACTGGATGGCTTCTACGGTGAGCCTGGGTAAAGAGACATTGTTGGAAGATGGAATGCCACCTGCAAAAAAGCCCAGGTAAATTTAATTATCCTCCAGTGAATTTCTTCTAATAAGAGCTTTTTCCGTAACCTTGCATTGTTCTTTAAAGAGCATGACGTGACGCTTGGCACCAAGCCCCAGCAGTCCTTTCGGTTGCTGATGCAAGAAAAGCCGCTGCCTCTAGCCGTGCCCGGTAACCAGGGTTTCCCTGCGGTGCCTGGAACAAAGGCCTTAGCGCCCAGAACATACGTCGCTGCTGGGCTGTTTAACCCCTGAGCCAGGATGCATGGCTGCACGGGAAGCCTGTTTTACCGTACCGTCTCCGCGGTTCTGATCGGCGTTAACCCTAGCTCAGGTCCTGTCCGCGCGTAGGGGCACGTCAGGTGCGGCGGTCGTGCTTCTTCACCGGAGTTGGACGCCGGTTCCCGGCAGGACAGGCAATTACTCGAATTAGTATGATTTTGCTGCATGTAAAGGCTAAATAATTCCCCTCCGGGGGCTCCCCGTACTAATAACTAGGTCGTCCTACAGTTCTCCAAGCTGACTTGGGGCATACCCACGCTTCTTTCCATCCAGGGTTGGTTCTGTGGCTGCTGCAATAGCACAGGCTCAGAAATTAAGGCATCGCCGTCTGCAAACGAGCAGCTAATTCATCTGGGGAGTTGTCTTCCACTGGTCTGATTTATTTATGAGTTATGGAGGGCTGGAAAATAGTTTCGGTGAGGGAGCCCTTATCTCAAGGTTGGTCCAGTGACTGTGAAATGAGCAGAAAAGAGGCCGGGAGATTATTTTTTCTTGCTATCAGGGTAGAAACAAGTGTATTTATCAGTGTGGGAACGGAATGGCTCTTTCGGAGATGTCGCATGGGACGTTAAGACTTGGGTATTTGTTACTATTTTGGATTGCAGTCCCTAGGTTTCTGCTTGTGTTTTTGTACTAGCTCATTAGCGTGAATACTAATTTATTCTTTGCGTGTGAGGCTTGCAGTCGCAAAATTAAACCCCGTTTATCGCCACTAACAGTGACGACCTCCTCAAGAAACGGGTTAACTCGTCTGTTTTCGTAGGCAGTAGCGGAGGGAAGGCAAAGCTCCATCTGTGCGGTGTCGGTTTCCTTTCCCCTTCTCGCTAAATACCACATGTTTGCAGATAAAAAACATTCCTTCCAAAGGAGCTGCCTCCCTGGGCTGCTGCCTCCATCCTCTGGGAAGCTGCAGCCCGTCCCCTGCTTCAGAAAAGCAGCTCGACCCCGGGCAAGGCATGACGAGGAGAAGGACATCTACTTAATAAATAATAAACGTCAAATTTAAAAGCGCTGTGCAGGTATACAGCTAGGAAAGTAGGGGCGAGGGGAGGAGGAGGAAGGAGAATATAGCCACGCAGCTCTTTCATGAGACGCTTCGTTATCATCTGGGCTTCCAAAAGACTGGCCTCGAGCATCCCGCTTACGTTGCAAGCGTAACAGGGAAGGGATTTCTGGTACAGCAACGTCCCGCTGAGTGGTCTTCTCAGCCAGGGGGGCTGGGAAGGTCCTCTCCAGGGCAGAGCTGGGAGGAAGCCTTCGCTTCCTTCCTTTTCTGCTGGGATAAACGGGGCTGCTGTCTTCAGGCCCTGTTTGGCACCTTTTTCAAACCAGGAGCTGTCACGGTTGTGTTTACTCCCCGCGTGGGGGTCCGCTGCGTGCTTTCTCTCAGTACATAGAGTACGTGTGTGTGTCTCCAGCTGTTGGTAACGTGTTCCATATTGCTCACCACACCTTTTCCACTGTCTCCGCCCTCTCTGCTAGCTTCCAGGTAACTGTTATTAACAAGACCTCCCTTATCCCAAATTTTAATTGGATTAGCTTTGCTTCAGAAGTATTCCAGGGCAGTATTGACTTCCCCAGTAACCGTCTCGGTAACGGACTCGATTGCCAAATATGTTGTAATTACGTACCTTGTAATTGTGGGCGGTTGTGATGTTGATGCGTGGAGCTGCGCGCTGTCTTTAAGGGATACCGAGCTGCTCCTCTCATCCTCTGTTTATCAGAGGACCCTAATGGACATGTTGATTCAAAATTTAGGCAGAGGGTCCCTCTCTTGTCCTCGGTCTGCATGCTCCACGACCCGAGACCTCCTTCCGTCTGTGATGGTACCAGCTGTGCCACTTTCTCCTCTTGCAGGAAGCTGTTGCCAAGCCTCAAAACCAAGAGGCCTCAGGAACTTGTTTTGGTGATCGGGACAGGAATCAGTGCAGCAGTTGCTCCCCAGGTCCCAGCGCTGAAGTCTTGGAAGGGGTTAATCCAGGCCCTCCTGGACGCCGCCATTGACTTTGATCTCCTGGAAGATGAAGAGAGCAAACGGTTTCAAAAGTGTCTCCATGAAGACAAGAACTTGGTTCACGTTGCCCACGACCTTATCCAGAAGCTGTCTCCGGTGAGTGTGCTTGTAGCCCTGTACGTAAATATTCGGTACCTCGCCCTGAGCATAGGATTTGGCTTTTGGAAATGGCCAAATTTGGTTCTCCAGCGCGCCCCCGTCTCCAACGATTCCTCTGTCTACAAGGAACCACAAGTGCAGTTACTGTGCCGGGTTCCTGGGCCGTAACTCTGCCGCGGACGCCAGCTTTTGGGTCTTTCGCTGGGAGTACGCTGGGGGGGAGTACCCGCCTCAGTGCAGTGAGGGCTCTGGCTTTGCCTTGCAAGGACCCGTAGCTTTGCGAGGTCTTCGGGAAATACGTGGGTAGTTTTTCATTGAGTCATTTGGCATGAAGGGTTAAAAGAAGCCCGGCTCTGATCTTCATCTCTCTCCCCTTCTCAGCGCACAAGCAATGTTCGCTCAACCTTTTTCAAAGACTGTTTATATGAGGTGTTTGATGACCTGGAATCTAAAATGGAAGATTCTGGGAAGCAGCTGCTTCAGTCTGTGCTTCACTTAATGGAAAACGGGGCACTTGTGTTAACCACAAACTTTGACAACCTGCTGGAACTGTACGCGGCGCACCAGGGGAAGCATCTGGAGTCCCTTGACCTGACCGATGAAAAGAAGGTAAACGATGATGATTTATTTTTGTCAGGGCTGAGCTGGGACAGCGCAGGACGGTGGCGGCCGCGGGAAGTGCCCTCACGCCCGCGTAAGGGGATTGTACTGTTCATAGTCGTTTGAATGATGTCAGACAAACTCCGAGCGGAGGCTCTGACCATTTGGGGCAGTGAGCAGAGGAATGAAGACGAACGCTCGTTTCTGAAAGGCTGTGCTTGCTGGCTGGCATCCAGCGCTCGGGAGGAGCCCTTAGGCCTGGTATTGCTTTGATCTCTGTCCTTGAAACTCCCGGCTTGGCCTTGCTCAAGTACCGCGAGCCTCGCTTCTGCGTAAGGCTCGGGTCGATGTTTCTAACCGACACGGGAAGCTCCGTGCGAGACACAAAGCTGACCTTTCTATTTTTATAACGTGCTGCGGAGTGCTTTCTGTGGCAGAGCGTTCTCTGGGCTGTCGCCTTCGAGGCGTCCCCCCGTGTCCTCTTTCTGGAACGGCTGGATGGCTCCTGCTGGGTCACTCCGCCTGCTCCGGCTTCTTCTGCCGCGCTCTCGGATTCGTAGCTGCTCGCTTCGCGCAAGCTTCCCTCCTCCTGCCCCGGTCAGGCAGAACGTCAGACCGTCAAACCCTGAGCTCTTCGCCACCTGCCCCCCTCGTCTTTCCATCCGGGGTTTCGCTGGCGGAGAGCGTCTTGTCCTCCCGTTTGCTTGTTAAACACGTGCCACGTGTAGGTGCTGTGCGGTACTTGGTCTCTTTCCATTCTGACTCATTTCTGTGCTTCACGTTTCCTGCGTGACCTCTTAATCTACAGGGCTGGAAGTACTTACAGTATTACAAATAAGCATTCTAATTATTGCAAGCTTAAACATGCTAAGGTCTGCAGGAGTAAACCAAGAGCCTAGGAAGTGGCTTTCTGAAATGAAGGTCAGCTGTTGAGCTCCCTCAGATCTTCTCAGAGCCTAGAGGGGCCAAGAAATAAACTTTGTAGGCTTGAGAAACATGCTGACACAATATTTGTAGAGTTTCCCCCCCTTTTTCTGCTGAGTCCGGTGTATTGATTCGGTCTCTTCCCATCGCACTCACTGTTCAGCTGAAGTGTTGACCCAAACAAGCGCCATGGGCCGTGATGTAGAGGCCGATGGACTCGTGACCTCTTGAGGAGATAAGATGGAACACGAGGAAGAAGCTGCCTCTTTGAAACGCTTCCCCAACACGGTGTTTTTAACAGCGCCGTGGAAGTAACGTGACGCGCTTGCTAACGTTTCTGGAGGGGTTCGTTTTGCGCAGGTGCTGGAGTGGGCGCAAGAGAAGAGGAAGCTCAGCGTCCTGCATATCCACGGCGTTTACACCAACCCCAGCGGCATAGTGCTCCACCCGGCCGGGTACCAGAACGTGCTGCGCAACACGGAGGTCATGGTGAGGCAGCCTTGCCTTCTCCTCGCGCGGCATGCTCTGGGGTCCCGTGCGTTGGCTGTATACGTATCCCGCTTCCCCCGCGAGCTCCTGGCAGGCCCGTACGTTAACCGGGCGTAGAGTCGGCTGAGTTTAAAGGCTGGGCTTCACACGGGGTGGTGGGAGAGTCCTTAATTTAGTGAAATAGAAGAGGAGGGATGGATTCTCTAGCCCGCTGACCTGCAAAACCACCTCACCGCGCTTGTGTTGAGGACGATTGAATGATGACGCTCCTGAAGAGTCTCATGAGGCAGATGCTGTCTCTTGTGCCTTGTGAAGATAAGAGTTGCCTTGACTAAGAACATCTTTCCCTTTTTTAAAGCGAGAGATTCAGAAGCTGTATGAAAATAAGTCATTCCTGTTCTTGGGCTGTGGTTGGACTGTTGATGACACCACGTTTCAGGCCCTGTTTTTAGAGGCTGTGAAGCACAAGTCAGACCTGGAGCACTTCATGCTCGTACGGCGGGGAGACGTGGATGAGTTTAAGAAGCTCCGTGAGAACATGCTGGACAAAGGGATTAAAGTGATTTCCTACGGAGATGAATACGCAGACTTGCCCGAGTACTTTGAGAGGCTGACGAGCGAGATCGCCACGCGGGGTCGAGCAGGTACAGGGGTTATGGGCTGCGCGGGGGGGCTGCCTGCGTGCATCCACCACCTCCCCGCTCACCTCGGGGGTCCTGTCACACGGCAGCGCAGTTCTTGGCTGTCACCGCGGGCTTTGGAGTGTAGACAGTGTTAACAGCCCCTGTTCTCTATGCTGTGTTATTCCTTAAGCTTTTTTTTTTGCCCCCAAAAAATTGTTTTTGAGTGCAGCTGAATTTGGGGGTTACTTTTATGAAATCACTGTATGTTCTTAAACAGCTCTGCTGCTTCCCACACATGCACACGTTAGTTTTCATGTGCAGCTGCAGCTGTTTGTTCCCTTTCTAGTGAAAGGAAAGGGCATTTCAGTCTCGCCATTCGGTCTCGCTGACCTGCGTGCCACTCGGCCCGAGCGAATGCTTTAACATACAAGAGATCTCGCTAATAAATCATAAAAACGGGGAAAAGAAGTGAGTTTGCTAGCCAGAGCCTTGCTGGCGCGTTCCGAGGGCGAAACCCAGCCAGGAAGGCCTGTCGCGTGACAGTACAGCAGGCAGGGGCCGCGCAGTGGCCTCGGGGCTGCCTTCCCACCCGGCCCTTGCTCTCCGCTCTCTCCTAGGCGTGCCGAAGGAGGGACAACAGCTGAACGGCTCCGCTGCTGCCCGCGCCGAGATAAAAGGTGAGGCTGTCCCGAGGCGAGAGGCTTCGCCCTTTCTGGCCCTTTGCGCCTCCCCGGGAGCCCAGCGGCCCCTCGGGCGGGTTTTGCAGCGCCTTCGCTTGCCCGCAGGACGCAGCACGTGAGCATCAGCCTCGCCCCAGGACCTGTGCCGCGGCGGGGGGCTCCCTAGGACGGGCCTGAGCCGGAGCCGGAGCTCCCGGGGAGGCCTGCGCGGTTCAAGGCCGGTCCAGGGGAGGAGCGAAGCCCGCTGCTGTCGTCGAGCTGCCGCCTGCCGCACCCAGCCCAGCCCGGACACTTCAGGCACGAGCCAGAGCCGCCTCCGACAGACGCCTGGTTTAACGTAGCAGTTGTCTTTTTATCGAGGTTGCGCGCGCCTGGGGAGCGTGGTCTCCCCGAGGGAGCTGCAGCCCCCTCTAATTTCATACTTAGCGCTTTTGTATTCTCTACTTTCCATTAAAAACATGAAACTTGAGCGGTTGTTTTTTTACTTGAAGCTCTAGTTTTCTAGTCCTGTCTTTATACTGTACAGCATTTTGTATGTCGGAGCTTGTATTAAAGGCCTGTTCACTTAACTCTCGGCTGGTGTGCGATTTACACGCCCTCTCGACCACCTCACCCAGGCAGGAGTTTGTCTCCCCCCCGAGGAGGAAGTTATTTATACACGGAGAACAAATTATGAAGTTTATTTTATATAAATTATGTCTCTTAGCAGACAGCATTCAATTTATTGCACTATAGCACATCTGCGATACAGAGCTACAAGACATCGTAAGAGAGTTTTGTATTATTCAGTGTAGCACTTCAGACCGGGATCAAGAGGCACTCGAAGGGGGGTGGAGGGGTGCAGGAAAGCAGCAAGCAGCCACCATTATCTTCCAGTATTAATTTTTTTTTTCTCCTTTTTACTAGCAAATAATGCCGAGGCCAGCAGGCAGGAGACAGGCAGGGGCACGCCGCCTTCCGTCTCCCTCCGGCAGGAGAGCGATTAGCACTATTGGACCAAGCTGCCGCAGCTCTCCAGCTCCTGCCCAAACAGGCGGGGGCCTTGCTCCGGAGTCCCGGTGACGACGAAACGGGGACCTTAAGGCAATTTAGCATCTCCCCTCCAGCCCAGCGCAGGCCATCACCATTTTTGGTTTTCTCAGCTTCGGTGGAGCTGCCGCTAGCAGCGACGCGAACAGCCAGATCTTCTAACGCTGCCGCTCGGCCGCGGCTATCCTGCTCGGCCGCGGCTATCCTGCTCGGCCGCGACAAAAATCACTCCTCTGTCCTCCCTAAGCTGGTCTAAAAATCAAAAGCAGCTCAAGAAAATGCCTTCAAACCCCCCGAAAGCACAGCAGGTCCTTGCGCTGCCCCCCCGTGCAGCACGAACAATACAAAGCTCTGGGTTCAGCCTCCCCGCCTGGGAGCCTGCGTCACTTAAAACAGAATGAAGGAACCCAGGGGAAGGGCTTTTTTTGGATAAAAGGGGTTTTATCCAAAAAAAAAAAAAGTACCCCTCGCTCCGGGCTCCCTTCATTCTGTTCTGCACTAGATGGGAAAGACTAGTCGGTAACGGGGTAAAGCATGTTCTTCTCGGACATCTGCAAACAGCGATTTGGTGGGTTTTAGGCCTTCATGAGCGCTGCGACCACGGCCTTGGCGTTAAGGCTTCGCAGATCACAGTAAGTTTGTCCGGTACCAACGAAAACGATGGGCTTGCTCGTGATGTAGGTCATGGAGATGGCGGCGCCAACCTGCCGAGGACAACCACCACCGTTAGCCTGCAAACCCAGCACCCGAGAGCTTGTCAAGTACTCGGCCTCCTCCTACTTCTCGGATCCGTATGGTCCCTATACGCCCCGCGGCGGCAACGCATATAAACCGAGAGACCTCACGGCCCCGTTTTCCACACGCGTGGGGATCAGGCTGCTAAATTGTGTTTAAATGGCTAAAATGCAAGAGGGGGGCAGCGCAGAAGGGCCCCGCGTTTGACAGTTCCCGTCTCTCCCCCCGCGGAGCCGTCGCGACAGCCTCCTTACCTTGTCATCGATGGTATCGAACTTGGTGAGGACAATCCCGTCGATGAGCCGCGGCGTCTGGGCCATGGAGTGATCAGCCAGGGCCTTGTTGAACTTGACCTGAGGAAGGGAATAGAAACGCGTTTGCGGTGCTGCCGCTGTCCAAATCTCCGATAAAACCCACAGAAGCGGGTTTTTTTAATCCCTCAGTCTTTCAGGAAACAAACCCCCGACACTCACCAGCTGATCCACGGCCTCGTTTCCCACCAGCGCTTCCCCCACGAACAGGACCAGGTCGGGAGCGTTGACGGCGATGAGTTTGGCCAGCGCCGTCATCAAGGGAGCGTTGTCCTGCATGCGGCCTGCCGTGTCCACCAGGACCACGTCAAAGCCCTGGTTCCGAGCTGGGGAGACGACGAGGCAGCGTTAAGCAGGAGGAGGCTCCCCCGAAACAGCGTCTCTCGCCACCGGTTTCCCACCTACCGTAGGAGATGGCCTCCATGGCGATCCCGGCGGCGTCCTTGCCGTAGCCCTTCTCGTAGAGCTGCACCATGGTCCGCCCACCGTGGCTCTCCGGAGGGTGCAGGGCGTTGAGGCGGCGGGTGTGGGTGCGGAGCTGCTCCACCGCTCCCGCGCGGAAGGTGTCGCAGGCGGCGATGAGGACGCTGAAACCATTCTCGATGAGCCAGAACGAGATCTGCGGGGGGCAACAGATTAAAAAAAAGCTCGTTAGCAGCCACAATCCGACCTCGGCACTGGTCCCAGAGAGGCAGGAGGGCCGTGTCCTACCTTGGCCAGGTTGGTGGACTTCCCGACACCGTTGACGCCACAGAAGGTGACCACGTAGGGTCGGTGATGGCGCTGGGCATCCATGACATCGCGGAGGACGTCCACGCGGCGCTGGGGCTGCAGGATCTGCACGAGAGCCTCCTGCAGGGCCTGCTTCACCGTCGAGGTCACCGCTGGGAAGGAGGAGATGGAAAGAGAACGCGTCACGCCTGGGGAACGCTCCCGAGCCCCAAACCACAAGCAGGAGGCCACGCGGCCACTTACTGGTGAACGTTCCCATCACCTTCCCTTCCAGTTTCTTAGCCACCGACTCACAGAGCTGCACCGCGATCTCAGCTGCCACGTTTTTTGCTTCGAGGAAGAGACAGAGAGAGGGGAGTCAGCGCCGCTGAGGAGGTTACCCACGCCAGACATCCGCGTCGAGGGAAGGATGGAGGCAGCGTGCAGGATCCCCACCGCTGCCCCCCTTTTGATGCGCTGTCGAGGGCTCCCCAGAGGCGAGCCAGGAACCCACCACAGTTCCTGGGGGCAGGAACGGCCCAAACCCTGGGCGCTACCCCACGGAGCGCAGGGAACCACCTCAGACTAACCTGCTGACAGCGGATCTAGACCTACCGATCAAGTGATCCTTCATCTTCTCCAGTACGGGGTCCATGTCCTCTCTCGTCAAGCTCTTGGAGCCCACCAGGCCTTTCAGCATGCCAAACATGCCCCCCAGGCCACCCTTCTTCGCGCTGCGGAGAAGCGCGGGAGTTACCTTCAGGCACGAGTCGCACAGGGCACGCGACGGCCGGGTGCAAGAAGGGCCCACCGCGCAGCTGACAAACACACCCATTTGTCCCCAACTGCGCTACCGGTTAGACTGGAAGATGAGTTACGGGAGAGAAATCAAGCAGCGTGCGGCAAGCGGGGGCCGCAGGAGCCTCTACCTGGGTTTGGAAGGGTTCTGAATAACCTTCTCCTCTTCAGCTTCATCATCGCTCTCGTACTCAAGGTCGTAGAGGCGGCCGGGCTCCCGATTTCGATCCCCCAGGGCCTGCGAGGGGAGAAAAGACACGCCCTGAGAATCGGCAACCGCTCACCGGCATCTCCCCCTGCCCGCTTTCGCCGTCACGGGCAGCAACGAGTTCTCGTTAGCAGCGGAGGCAGCTCTGCGGGGACCTTTGCCACGAGGGCCGACCCCTCTAGCACCGTTTGCAGTTGCCGCGGCCGGAGGAAATATCCTTTAGGCGGCAGCTTGACGGGCTGGGCGCTGCCGTCCCCGTTCCTAGTACGTTCTCAGCCAGCCGTGGAGGCCGGGCTGGGCTTGCAACGCCCAGCTGATCCCAGAACACCGCGCTAAAGCGGTGACCTGAGTTTTCCTTACTATATCGGGGTCAAATTCCTCCACGGGACAAGCCTCTGCGCTTCCGTTGGTAGCGGAGTTACTGTAATCGAGTACTTTGGCATTAGAGTTCCCCAGATCCCACACTCGGGGCTTCTTTCCCTTCTCCTTCTGTGCCTCAGGCTTTGGAGATTTGCTGAAATAAAAGACCAGAAACACGTTTTGTTCAGTACAGTGAAGCAGCAGCAATCGCTTCCTTTGAAGGTGTGAAAATTAAAAGCCTGGATTACCCAGAAACGCAGAAATTAAGGCTAAACCTGGCTGATTCAGTCTCTGGAGTTTATTTATCTGAACTTTAACCCTGTATCAGACCACTTCACCCCGAGCCAGGCATCGATGCACCGCTGCCCTTTGCTCACAGCGCGAAAGCCTCACTAAGAGGAGGTCTGGACCTCTCCCAGGCACGCGCGGGGTTTCTGCGTCTCCCAGGGAAGGGACCAGGCCCCAATACCCCTCCGGGCGCCCCGGCGTGCCCTCTCCCAGTCTTTCCCACAAGCGGGGCAGTAAGGAAAAGGGAAACAAGGTCCAGGCAAGCAAGGTCTGACTTCCAGGGGCCACCGAAGGAAGGAGAGGCCCAGCGTGGCCGAGGGGCACCGGGAAGAGCCGGTTTGAAGCACGGGCAGACCGACCGCGTCCCCGTCGCCCACCTGGACTTCTCCCCTGCTTTCATGTGTCTCTTGAAGAATTCCTCCCGGTTCTTTTGCAGGATTTCATCCTTGGTCAGTTCCTCCCTGTCCCCGGCGGCAGAGGGCTGCTTGTCACCTGCGGGCGCTTTACCAGGCGCTGCGACAGCTTCAGTTCCTGACGGAAAGAGCCCCGACGCGAGCTCAGACCAGCGTCTGGGAGAGCTCTGGAATATTTATTCCCCCCAAAATGTCTTTCCGGTCAACTCACCCTCTTTTTTGGAACCTTTGTTCTTCTTGTTCTTGACCTTCTCCTTTGGTTTCTCCCCTCGGGTTTCTATCATACACTTGACAGTCTTCTGGGACTTGAGAGACTGCTCAAACGTCTTCATGACCGTGGGAGCTCGGACTTTGCTGCTCTCCTCTGCATCCCTGCGGGGAGGTGGCCCGTTAGCCTGAATTTCAGCTCTGCCTCCCCACACCCCCCCTCTATCTCCGCTCGAAATGGAAACTTGAGAGAAAAAACAGTTTCTCTGCTACCGGAGGAGGCGCATGAAGTCATCTTTAAAATCAAAGGTGCCATTTAGGAGGCCCAGGGTGCCTTTCTGCTGGAACTCGTTGCGATACTTGTCTCTGAACTCCTTGTGAACGTCGTCTATCAACTTGTCGACGTAGGTCAGCGTCAGGATCTTCTGAAACCCCACCTGCAAAGCAGCCCAGCGGAAAGATGTTGCTCTTTCAGCTCGTTTAACCGCAGCATCTAGCTGGCAAGGAAGCCAAAACCTCTCCGTTTGATACCGAGTCCTTTCATTTCGGCAGGCTTCAGGCTACGCTTTCTACTCTGACCTCCCAAGCCTTCGATATGTTCTCCAAAAGGAAAAAAAAAAATGGCCCAGCCCAGAGCTTCGCTTCAAAAGGTGACAACAGTAAAAACAGATTGACTGTTTCACGGCAACAAAGACACGTAGGGAAAGCCCAGAAAGCCTTTTGCTTATCTTTAGGTACACAACGAAGGTTGTGTGGATTTATAGAGATAAGGGCGGACTGAAAGGGAGAGCGCCAAAATATTCTCTAAAGTAAAGGGGATGACACGTTTCTGGCTTTTTTTTTTTTTAAATAAATCTGGTCAAAGTAAAAAGTTTTATGAGGATGTAGCAGCCCGTACAGCTTCTGTTTGAGGCTTAATGAGTTTTAATCCTATCGCAGATGATTAAAATAAACTGCTACCGCAGCGGCGTGTGACCGAGACACCCCCACATCCACCCGCCGAGCTCCCTCGGGAGGAAGCGCGCAGGAGCCCAGCCGCGCTGGGATCGCCGCTGGACCCCCCCCCCCCGAGACTCTTCTGGAGCCAGGAACAACAAGACCCCCCCAGAATCCCAGAGCCAGAAGGAGCTAACCCAGTTCTGGGGGATCGAGGTACAAGCCGATAATCGTTGTCCCTGTTTTCGGAGCGGCTCGGTGCTAACACGCGGGCGATTTTTCCTAACGTACGATCCCCATCGTGCCGCTTCCCGCCCAGCGCCGGCTCTCCCGCGTCGACGCGGGCAGCTGCCGGCACGGGGAGGAGGCCCAACGCAAGGTGCCAGGAAAACCTCTGCGTTACCCGCGCACGACCTGCCCCTCTTCCCGAGCGGCGCCGCGGAAGCCTCCCGGCCGAGTCAGCCGCTGCTCCGCGCGAGGCTTCGGGGCGGCAGCGGGAAGGCGTCAAACCGCTTTTTCCCAACCCGGCCGCACGCCAGCACCCCTTTCCTGGGGCAACCCCCTCCCTGGGGGTCTCGGGGCACCCCGGGGGGGCTGGAGGGCCGGCCTGCCGGCCCGGGGACGTCGCTTACCACGAACACCAGCTCGAACTGGTTGTCCAGCTTGTACTTGAGCGTAAGCGCTTCATGGGTGAAGGAGTTGTTGCCCCCTCGCTCCTAGGGGAGAGGCGCCGTCGGAAGGGGGGTGCCAGCAGCGAGGAGACACCCCCCAAATCGTCCCTGTCACCACCCCTCCCCAAAAAGTGGCCCAGCACCCCCAACAGGCGCTCCAGCCCACCCCCTGGGCAGGTGGTCCCATCCTGCCTCCCCCAGATGGGATGGCTGTCCCCAGCGTAGGGGGTCCCCCCATGTCTCCCCCCCCCCCGGCAGGTGCTCCCATTCATCCCCCCCCCCCCCCGACAGGTGGTCATGCCCGTGTCCCCCCAGGGCAGTGGGCCCGCTCATGTCCTCCCCCCCCTCCCCAGGCAGGTGGTCCCATCCATTCCCCCCCCCCGACAGGTGGTCGTGCCCGTGTCCTCCCAGGGCAGTGGGCCCGCTCATGTCCTTCCCCCCACCTCCCCAGGCAGGTGGTCCCGACCGCCCCCCTCTCCCCAGGTGGTTGGTCCCAACTCCCCCCTCCCAGATGGTTGGTCCCAACAGCCCCCCTCCCGCCGGTAAGTGGCCCCGCCCAACTGTGCCCACCCCCCCCATAGGTGGCCCCCACGCAACCGCCTCCCCCCAGCAGGTGGTCGCGGCCGCGCCTCCCCCCGCCAGGCAGATGGTCCCGCCCAACCGCCGTCCCGCCCCCCCCGGCCGCCGCGGCAGGCGGTCCCGGCCGCCCCGCGCGGACCTGCAGGAGGACGGAGCGGATGAGGGCGTTGACGGGAGCGGTGGCGGCGGCGGCGGGCCCGCGCACGCCCTGGAAGCACCAGAGGACGAGGCCGCCCTTGCTGAAGATGGTGAAGAAGTCGAGCATGGCGGCGGCGGCGCCGGGCCCGGCTCCGCGCACACGTCGCACTGCCCCCCGCGCTTCCGCCGGAAGCCGCCGCCCCGCCGCGCGCCCATTGGCGGAGGGGGGCGGAAAGGGGCGGGGCGGCGGCGGGCGAATGGCGGGGAGGGGGCGTGGGGAGCGGGGCGTGGCTATGCGGCGGGGGCGTGGCGAGGGGCGTGGCCAGGCGGCATGCTGCGCTTGGGGCGCGCTCTGCGCCCGCCGAGGCGGGGGGGGCTGGGGGGGTCCCCGGCACCGGGGGGGGCTCCGGGTCGCCCCCTCCGCACCGCCGCCCCCCTCAGCTCCGACATCTTCCGCGGTGAGACCCGGGCGGGGGCTCCTGGGCACCGGGGCAGGCGGGGCCGGGGGGGTCGGGGGGGATTTGGGGGGGTCACGGGGGATGAATGGGGTGGATGGGTCTGGGGAGGGGGTAGCTGGGAATGGGGAGGGGGTCATAGGGATGGGGGATCCCAGGGAATGGGGAGGGGTCGCTGGGGGACCTGGAGGGGACTGGGAGGGTTTTGGGGGGTCCCAGAGGGGCTTGGGTGTGTCCCAGGGGACTGTGGGAGGTCCCAGAGGGGACTGGGGGGGTTCCGGGGGGGCTGGGGGTCCCAGGGGGCAGTGGAGGGGGACCTGGGGGGGGGGTCATGGGGGCCCCAGAGGAGACTGGGGGGTTCCAGGGGACTTATGGAGGTCTTGGTGGGGGCCCAGAGCAGACTAGGGGGACCCAGGAGGAACTGGTGGGGGTCCCAGGGGACTGGGGGGGGGGGGTTCTGGGAGGTCACAGAGAGTCCTGGGGGGTTCCAGGGGACCCAGGGGGTTCTGGGGGGTGTCCCAGAGGGGCCTGGGGGGGCACCCAGGGAACTGGGGGGTGGCTGGGGGGGTCCTGGGGCATTGCAGAGGGGCCTAGGGGGGTCCCAGGGGATGCAGAGGGGACTGGGGGGGTCCCACAGGGGACTGGGGGGGTCCTGAGGGGTCCCAGGGGGGCTGCCAGCTGTGCCCCCCTCGGCCTGGCAGCCCCCCCCGATGTACCCACAGAGCTGGGGCAGGGTCTGGAGCGCCTGGGTCAGACTCTGAAGGATCAGCTGCCGGCGTGGGGGGGCGGGGCGGGGGGCTGGACCCCCCCGGGGACCCCCTCGGGCCCACGGCCCCCCGAAGAAGCCGACGTGGTGGTGGTGGGGGGCGGCGTGGTGGGCTGGTCGGTGGCGTACTGGCTGAAGGCGCTGGAGGGCCGGCGGCACGGCATGAAGGTGCTGGTGGTGGAGCGGGACCCCACGGTGAGACACCCCCCTCCCGGGGCGGGGTACGGCCTTGGGGACCCCCCCCGAACCCCGTTTTTTTGAGGAGGGTGTCTTGTCCTTCAGTATTCCCGAGCCTCCACCGTGCTGTCGGTGGGGGGGATCCGGCAGCAGTTTTCCCTCCCAGAAAATATCCGGATGTCCCGCTTCTCCGCCAGCTTCCTCCGCAACATCAACGTATGTGGGGTTATTTTGGGGAGGGGGGGGAGTTTGGGGGGGTCCAGCCCCGCTCACCAGAGTGCTCCCCCTTACAGGAGCACCTTGGGGTGCCGAACGAGCCCCCCATCGACATCCAGTTCCAGCCCTCGGGGTACCTCTTCCTCGCCCCCCCGCAGGGCGCTGCCGGCCTGGAGGCCACCGTCCGGCTCCAGAGGTGGGGGACACGCACACAACCCCCCACCGAGGGGTTTTTTTGGGGGTGGGGGTCTCATCCTGACCCCCCCTCCACATGCTGGCCGTCCCCAGGGAGGAAGGGGCGCAGGTGGCCCTGCTGTCCCCCACCCAGCTGAAGGAGAAATTCCCTTGGATAGACACGGAGGACGTGGCCGTGGCATCCTACGGTACGGGGGGGGGGGGGGCGTGGGGACCCCCCCTCAACACCCCCCCCCATCCCCATCCTCATCCCCATCCCCATCCTCATCCTCATCCTCATCCCCATCCCCATCCCCGCTGGGTGCATCCTTCATCCTCACTTTATTTGGGGATGGGGGGGTCCAGCCCCCCCAAAACTGGGTGTTTTTTGGGGGGTGTCATGCTGCCGTGCCCCCCCCCTCACGCATGTTTCCCCCCCCAGGTCTGGAGGATGAAGGCTGGTTCGACCCCTGGACCCTCCTCAACGCTTTCCGGCGCAAAGCCACATCCCTGGGGGTCCACAGCTGCACCGGGGAGGTGCGAGGTGAGGAGGGGGGGGCACAGCGGGGTACCCCCCCCCCCCGCCACCCCCAGGGACCCCCCATCTCACATCCCCCCCCCCCAAAACCCTCCAGGTTTCGTCACCTCGGCCGATGACGCGATGCCGCCGCGGGGACCGGCACCGGCGACCGCGCGCATCAGATACGTCCACGTGAGTGCGCGTGTGCCCCCCATCCCACGCGCGGGGGGGGGGTCCCCACGAGTGTCCGTGACCCCCCCACGGTCGTGTCCGTGTGTCCCCCCCCCAGATCCACATGCCGGACAGCCTGGAGTACCAGCCGGTCGCCTGCGCCATCGTGGTCAACGCCGCCGGCGCCTGGGCCGGGGAGCTGCTGGAGGCGGCCGGGCTGCCGGGGGGGCTGCGCCAGCCCCCCCTGCCCATCCAGCCCAGGAAGAGGTGCGGGGGTTTGGGGGTTCACGGCGGGGCTTTGGGGGTTCACATCCTGCCATCACCCCTCTGTAAAGCGGGTGAACCCCTCGGTGCTTTTTTTGGGGGGGGGTCACAGTGTCCCAGCACCCAGCACCCTTATTTTTCCAGGGGGAGTGAAGCCCTTGGTGCTATTTTGGGGGGGGGTCATGGATGGGGGGCGCATCCCAGCACCCCCCACCCTTCCATAGGGTGGGAGGGTGAACCCCCTGGTGCTTTCTTTTTGGGGGGCCCCCAGCACCTGCCACCCCGCCGTCTGCAAGGGGGGGTGTGAACCCCTCGGTGCTGTTTTTTGGGGGGGTCACAGTGGGGGGGTCACATCCCAGCACCCACCATCCCTCTCCCTTCAAGGGTGTGAACCCCTTGATGCTTTTTTGGGGGGGGGGTGTCGCATCCTGGTACCCACCACCCCCAATCTGCAAGGGGGGGAGGTGAACCCCTCAGTGCTTTTTTTTGGGGTGTCACGGTGCGGGGGGGGCACATCCCAGCACCCGCCACCCCCCCATCTTCAAGTGGTTCTTTTTTTTGGGGGGGGGGGGATACATCCTAGTACCCGCCCCCCTCCAATCTGTCGGGGAGCGATATGAACCCCTCGATGCTATTTTTTGGGGGACACACACATTCCAGCCCCCACCGGCTGGGGCGGGGGGGGTGCAGCCTGAACCCCTCAGCCCTATATTTTTGGGGGGGCGTCCCCCCTGCCCCCCCAGGTACGTGTACTCCTGGCACTGCCCCGACGGCCCCGGCTTCTCCTGCCCCCTCCTCGTCGACACCACCGGCGCTTATTTTCGCCGCGACGGCATCGCCGGCAACTACCTGGGCGGCATGAGCCCACCCGAGGTGAGCCCGGACGGGGGGGACCCCTCTATTATTTACCCCCCCCCCCCAAATTATTTAACCCTTCCCAATTAATTTTTTTTCCCAGGAGGAAGAGCCGGATCCGGGCGATCTCTCGGTGGATCACGATTTTTTCCAGGAGCAGGTCTGGCCCCGGCTGGCTCGGCGGGTGCCGGCCTTCGCGTCCCTCCGTCCCCGGGGGGCTTGGGCGGGTTACTACGACCACAACGCCTTCGACCGTAACGGGGTGCTGGGGCCTCACCCCAAATTAGAAAACCTGTTTCTGGCCGCCGGTTTCAGCGGGCACGGGTTACAGCACGCGCCCGCCGCCGGCAGAGCCGTGGCCGAGCTGGTGGTGAGGGGACGGTACGAGAGCCTGGATCTGCGGCGGCTGGGGTGGGGGCGGCTGGTGGAGGGGGAGCCGCTGGAGGAGGACGGGGTGGTCTGATGGGGGGAAACTGAGGCGCGGGGGGGGGAAACGGAGGCACGGGGGGGGAAACTGAGGCACAGACGGGGAAACTGAGGCACGGTGGGGGGGAAATTGAGGCATGGACAGGGAAACTGAGACACGGATGGGGAAACTGAGGCACAGCGGGGGGGAAACTGAGGCACAGACGGGGAAACTGAGGCATGGGGGGGAAACTGAGGCACAACGGGGGGGAAACTGAGGCACGGATGGGGAAACTGAGGTGCGGCAGGGAGGAAACTGAGGCGCGGGAGGGGGAAACTGAGGCATGGAGGGGGAAACTGAGGCACAGATGGGGAAACTGAGGCACAGACAGGGAAATTGGGGCACAGCAGGGGGGAACTGAGGCACGGATGGGGGGAACTGAGGCACGGATGGGGGGAACTGAGGCACAGATGGGGAAACTGAGGCACGGATGGGGAAATTGAGGCACAGCGGGGGGGACTGAGGCACGGACAGGGAAACGGAGGCACAGTGGGGGGAAACTGAGGCACGGATGGGGGAACTGAGGCACAGATGGGGAAATTGAGGCATGGCAGGGGGAAATTGAGGCACAGATGGGGAAACTGAGGCACGGTGGGGGGGAAATTGAGGCACAGATGGGGAAATTGAGGCACAGCAGGGGGGAACTGAGGCACGGACAGGGGGAAACTGGGGCACGGATGGGGAAACTGAGGCGCGGCGGGGGGAAACAGGCGCGGCAGTGGGGACCCCCTCCCCAGGCTGGAGGCTGGTGTTGTGCCCTGCAGCAATAAAAGAGATGAACGATGAGTGTGCTGGGGGGATTAAATGGGGGAGGCTTGGGGGGGGCTGCCCCCCAACTTGCACCACCCCACCCGCTACCCCCAGCTCTACCCCGGTACAGCTGCCACGCACCCCCCCAGTGTCCCCCCCAGTCCCATTGTCCCCATTATCCCCCCAGGGCCCCTGTTGCCCCCCCAGTGCCCCCCAGCCCCGCTGTCTGCAATCCCAGTGTCCCCAGTATCCCCCCAGTGTCCCCACTACCCCCCATCCCCCCCCAGTGCCCCCATTATGTTCCAGTGCCCCCAGTCCCAATGGCGCCAGTGTCCCCCCGGGTGCTCACATCATCCCTCCGGTGCCCCCAGCCCCAGTATCCCCATTATCCTCCCATTGCCCCCCAGTGTCCCCCATTTTCCCCTCGTTGCCCCCCAGTGTCCCCATTATCCCCCCAGTGTCCCCCATTATCCCCCATTACCCCCCATTATCCCCCAGTGGCCCCATTGCCCCCCCACTATCCCCCCATTGCCTCCATTATCCCCCCCATTGCCCCCCAGTGGCCCCATTGCCCCCCAGTTACCCCCCATTACCCCCCATTATCTTCTCATTGCCCCCTATTGCCTGCCCAGTGTTCCCATTGCTCCCCATTATCCCCCCATTGCCCCCATTATCTCCCAGTGTCCCCATTGCCCCCCCACTATCCCCCCATTGCCCCCCCATTATCCCCCCATTGCCCGCCAGTGGCCCCCCATTATCGCCCCATTACTGCCAGTGGCCCCATTGCCCCCCATTATCCTCCCATTATCCCCCCATTACCCCCCGTTTGTCCCCATTGCCCCCCATTACCCCCCATTCCCCCCAGTGTCCCCAGGTGCCCCCCGTAGCCCGTTTGGCGCCCCCTGGCGGCGCTGCCCTGCAGGCGGGCGGCGGCAGCGCGCATGCGCAGCGGCGGGCGGGGCGACCTGGCGGCAGCGCGTCTGCGCGGGGAGGGGGGGCGAGGGCGGCGGCGCGCGTGCGCAGCGGCGCGAGGGTCGGCGCATGCGCGGTGCGTGGCGGCCGGGCCGCCGGGAGCTGGGCCGCCTGCCGCGCCGTGCGCCCCCGGCCCGCAGCCTGCGGCCGCCGGTGAGTGAGCGCGGGGCGGGACCGGGGGGAGCCCCGAGGGGGCCAGCCCTGAGGTGACTGTGGGCCCGCCCGGGGGAGACCGTGGGGGTCACCCCCGGGATCCGTGGGGGCAGTCCTGAGGTAACTGTGGGCCTCAAGGGATCCGCGGGGCAACGCTGAGGTAATTTTGGGTCCCGGGGGATCCGCGGGGCAACCCTGAGGTAATTTTGGGTCCCGGAGGATCCGTGGGGCTACCCTGAGGTAATTTTGGGCTCCGTAGGGCAACCCTGAGGTAGCTGTGGGCCTCGGCGGGACCGTGGGGGCAGCCCTGAGGTAACTGTGGGCTCCGTGGGGGCAGCCCTGAGGTAACTGTGGGCCTCGGCGGGACCGTGGGGGCAGCCCTGAGGTAACTGTGGGCTCCGTGGGGGCAGCCCTGAGGTAACTGTGCCCCCCACGCACTTCCCAGGGAGGCTGTGGGGACAGCCCTGAGGTAAAATAGTGCTTCCCTCCACGTAAACTATAGGGGTCACCCCCTCCTCCTGCCCCAGTAACCGCAGGGGCAGCTCTGAGGTAAATTTGCCTCCCCCCCCCCCCGAGTAACTATGGGGGTCACCCCCATTGACAGTGGGGGGAGACGATGCCCCTGCCCCTGGTGTAACTGTGGGGCAAGCCTGGGATCCCCATCCCGGGTATCTCTGGGGTGCTGTGAGGATGCCCCCCTCACACAGTGACCCCCAGCCCCGGGGTGCCCCCCAGTTACCCAGAAACACCCCTGGGTAAAAATAAACCAGGTGGGGCTTTCTGCAGAAACCGGGGCCGTACGGTGGTCGGGTCTCGCCCTATTTAACACGTCCGTTTCCGAGCCCGAAGGGTGGCGAGGCGCGGCCACCCGGAACAAAGAAAACACTCGTTTCTGCCTTTTGTTTCTGCCGCGGCTCTGCCGGCACGACCTGCACCTCGGACGCCTGGCGAAAGCGGAAAGACCCCGACGCCGCGCGTGGGGCTGAGCGCGTCCGCTTCCACGGCTTGATTTTAGGGTGAAGGTGCCTCTGATTAACTTGATGTTAATAAAGCCAGAGGCCAGCCCTGCTTCCGCAGTTTCATCTGAACTGGTATTTGCCGCTTCGCAGGAGCGCAGTTCAAACCCTGGCAGGTTTTGTCTCAAAATAACCAAAATTAAAACCTTTTTTTTTATTTTAATTATTTTAAATTGTTTGTGCCCCGCGCTGGGCGTTACAGAGCAACAGCAACGCTTGACGTGTCGGGGCTTGCGACACCCGTCTGCTCCAGAGCTGCCGGTAGCTCCTGCCTAGGAGCAAAACAGCGGTTTGAATCCTGGTGGAAAAGCTCCGCGAGTTTTATTAGCTGGTGATGTTTCCCCCCCCCCCCTTAATTCAGGCGCTGTCTGTATTTCTGCGGCGCTTTACAAGAAGCAGAAGACTTAGCACGACATTTTTGGCAAAGGGCTGCTTGGTGTAATCACTGCTTTGGGCAAAAGCTTATGGGACAGCTCAAGAGCAGCCCTCGTTTTGTCAGGCTCCTAATTGTAGACCTCGAGTTTCTTACCTGGCACGCGAGGAAGAGGAGGTGCGGACCTGTAAAGTGTTAAATTAACGCTGGGTTTAGCAAGGGTGTTTTCGCACCTGTCCTGGCTGGCTCTGCCAGCTTCTCCCTTCCGAAAACGAGCAGCACAGCGTGTTGTTTGGAGAGACGCGCTGGAAAAAGACAGGCTCTGCTGTTCCTGAAACCCCGAGTGCGTTAATACGAGATACCACGGAATTACCAGGACGGGCCCTTTCTCTGGCCGTGCGTTCGAGGACGGTTTCCCGACGGGAAGCCAGCGAGGGCAGGGAAGCCTGTTGAAAATTGCCGGGATGCGGTTTAGCTTGTAACAGCCCTGCTCGGACCGATGCTGCTAACGCCTGCTGCGGTCCTGTGCTTTCTCTCTCCGCAGGCTCCATCCGTTTCCCATCTCTCCAGGATGAGAGAGGTTTGGGTTCGGCTTTTCCCCTCTCCCTGTAGTTGATAGTTTCGGAACCAGAGGTGATGCTGGAGTCGAGATGGCAGACAGCGTGAAAACCTTCCTTCATGACCTCGTCAGGGTAAGTCTCCGCGTTTCAGGTCCTCTGTCGTAGGGACCGGTCTCGTTTGCTTCGGTGATGGTGGGTCTTCCGCAGGGAACGCCCTCCTCCCTACGCCACCAAGGCTGGATTAAAAGAATTTGAAGGAAAAGGGGCTCCGGATGTATTTGAGTCAAAGACGTCAATTTTGTAAAGCAGAGATACCTGTAGGCAGGCTTTCCGCTCGCCGACGGCGGTGAGGTTTTGCGTGGCTGTGTGGGAGGCGTTGCTCCCCAAGTGTTTTCTAGAATAATCTCCTCCCGAGCTGGCCGTTGGGTCGTGCGTCTGTTGCAAAGGGCTCGGCGTTCGCCCGGGCGCTGCTGAACCTGTGACGGATTTCCTTCGGGCGAGCGTTGATTTATAGCCCGTATGAACACGGCAGTCGTGTCGTGGTGATAAGGCTTCGCGTGAACGCGGCACTCCCACGCAGGTGTAAATACGGGCTTAAAAGCATTCGTGACGTGACACTAAGAAATAACTTGTTTTCAGAAATAACTTGTTTTGAAAAACTTGCTGGGTGAAGATCCGTGGCGCGCTGGCCGCGATCTAAAGCGGGAGGACTTGTGTCGTCTCACGATGCTCTCACGCCATCTGTAAAGCAGTGGGTAGAGCGGCCCGTGTATTTAATTTCGGCACACTCTGCCGTTTCAGACGCGCATTTGGCATCAAAATTTATCCCATTTGGTCAAGAACGAACCGTCGCGTGGGTCACCTGGGTAGTGACGCTGTCCTGGCTCACGCTAGCGCCCTTATGGTCTTTATTTTGAAGGGAAATTGTGGTAACGATGGCTATGATACCTTTTTGGAGCTGGAAATTGCTGCTCGTGGAGGCGGCGTTAGGAGTCTCGTCAATGAGAAAGGCAAAGACTTGTGGGCACTTCTCTGTTAATGGGTTTGCGTGGACGTGGCTGATGCGAGGATGTGTCTGGGACAAGATGCTTTTACAAGTAAAAGCTCGTACATACAGTGAGGCCACAAGGACTTCGCACATCCTAAATATTTTGTATAATTATGTTTTATTGGCCTTAGAAACGCTGGCAGGGGAAGTCGGGCTTTCTGCCAGGCAGGAGAAACGGGCAGCGAGAGATCCGACTCCTTGGCTTTTGCCAGGGTTATAAATAGCAGAGATTCGATGAGAAATCACACCTTTTAAAAAAGAAAATAGCGCTGCTCCTAAAGCTGCTGGAACGCGCGGTGATTTAGGTCAGCGGGCCATGGGAAAGAGACGGTGCGGCTGCTCCAGACCGTGGCTCGGCTCAGCCTGGTGCTGGCTTCCCCGGCTAGCCGGGGAGCGAGGCTGGCCACGTTGACGTCCCTTTCCGCAGCCGGGAGGTTTTCGGTGGCCTGGGCCAGCCCCATCCCATTCCTGCTCTCTCTGGGGGTGGAGTGTGATGGCCTCTCCTCGTATCCGCAGGGAATTAAGGACTCCATCTGGGGCATCTGCACCATCTCTAAGCTGGACGCCCGGATCCAGCAGAAGAGGGAAGAGCAGAGGCGAAGGAGAGCGAACAGCGCGCTCGCCCAGCGGAGGTTTCACATGGAAGAGAAGAAGCAGGAGAAGTGAGTGTGGGGCCTGAGGAGCCAGAAATCAGATAATTCGCTTCTCTCCTTGTAGCCTCCCAGCCACTGAGGGCAGGGAGAGAGGGAGCGACCCTGCCCGGAGCTGCGAGGAGCCCGGTGAATCGCAGAACCTCTGCGAGTCGTAGTGATTTGGCAGTGCTTGTGCTTTCTTTTTCCTCCTAAGTACCCGTCGTATCGCAGTGATCTGGCTAAAAGGGAAGTTGAGGTAAGCGGGGTTTGAGAAATAAAGCCATTATTGTTGCCCGCACTTGCGAATATCTCCGTGAAAACACTTGTCAGGACCGTCGGAGACCTGCGACCTGGGCGTCAGCGAAAGCAGAACTTGCGGTGTACGCTTGCAAATGGTTCGCGAACCCAACTGCGCTGAAGCACAGAGCCAGTAAACATGAAAAACGTGACGGGAAACGCCCTTTTCCCACTCTGTAGTGAAACTAGAACTCTTATCGTGAGATAAGAGGTCAGACCTTTTATGATGTTTGACAATTAAGAGTATGCAATTAGTTTGAAATAATAATAGAAGGTATGGAGCTATACAGGCTGAAAGAACGCGGATTTCTGGGTTTCGTTTCTTCCCGAATACTCGTGCTGCCTCTCAGAGATACGGTGGTGGTAGTCACGGGGTCAGGAAGAAACGTCAGCTGGGATCTGATTTTATACATCCGGGGCAGATCGGGAATCTTTTTTCCCCGGCCTTGCCGTGTTGTGCAGCCGTCTGGAGCGGTTGCACCCGCTAAGGCTGCAAACGCCAGAATTACATCCACGTGGGAGCAAAACGGCATCTGTTCTCGTGTCCGGCTCCCAAACCGCGCCGAGGTGTTTCTCCGCTGCCCTAATTACAGCCGGGCCGGCGCTTAACGCTGACGCTCGGTCAGGAATACGCCTTGCGAGACTCGTTTACAAATTGTTCCGACTGGCTGGGCGGCAGTCTGACTTTACCTCGAGGTGGTAGAAAAGTCTCCCGCCTCCCGTGATCCCGATCCGCCCCATTCCCTGGACCTGCCTGCAGATGGGCTGCCCTTGAGGGATTATATATATTTGGGGGGGACTAAACAGTCAGATTTTGCCGGTTTTCTTTGCAACCAAGTCCCTTTGGTAGCAGAAGCTGGCTGGGAAGGCGCTGCAGAGTCCCACGGAGCCGCTCTCTCGCACGTCCGCAGACACGCTGCGCAGAGAGAGAGGCCAAAACCACCCCGAGCTGCGACGGCCTCCTCCGAGAACAAAAAGCACCCGAAAAGCCCTAATTTTATCGTGGCGAGAGTTTGAGGAGATTAAAGCCCGAGATCTCTAATAAAAGCTTAAAAATCTGGAAGAAAGCTTTGCTTTTCTTCCGTTTCAGTGCAGATACGGGGAATTAATAAAGGTTGAAAGAGTCTCCCTGACGTAAATCTTCTATAGGCGCGAGTCTGTGCAGGGATTCCTTCCGGGATTCCCGCCTGCAGCTAAAATCGGGTGCCTCGCTGGCGCCGAGCTCGTTACCTGCGACGTTTCTCAGGTGTCCGAAATGGGGGACAGAGCAGTTGCCGCTTGTTAGGGGACGTTTGTCCGGGTGCTGGGACCTTAACGCCTCTCACCCATCTCTCTCCTCCCGCTCCGCAGCGAACCCCGGATAGTGAGCCGGATATTTCAGTGCTGCGCCTGGAACGGAGGCGTGTTCTGGGTAAGTGCGTATTTTCCTTACTTTCTCCAGTAAAACCCCCGTGAGAGCCATTGCTCCGGCCCTTGCGCGCCGCCGGTGCTGAGCCGTCAGCTTGGCTGCGGGAGTTGATCGGAGCCGTGACGTTCCCGGTGTTCTAAGGGATACGGGATATCGGACCGTAGACTCGCTCGGGAAACCTGCGCGGCAAACCCGAGCTGCTTTCCCAAGTCTTTGAGACCGTTCTTCGCCCAAATATTCAACTCCCGCCTGGGATGTTGCTTTACTGAGTTAAATATTGATGTCTTAAAGACGCCGCCTCGGCGCTGACCTTACCACGGCTGTTCCGGGAGGCTAATCCTTACTGGAGCAGACGTTTTGCAGCCTAATAAATCACCGGCTTCGTTTTTCCGTTAAACTGTGGCCGGGTACGAGGAATCGGCGTGGAAATGTTAAAGGGAAAGTGCCCGGTTACGGATGTTGGCTGTACTTAAGCAGCTGCCTTCACGGTGGCGCGGGCGGAGGGTCGGCCTCCCGAGCGGCGGTTGCGGGCACACAAGAAACGACGGCGCGAAGCCTCACCGAGAACCCTCGTCGTTTCTTTCCCCCTGCAGCTTAGTCTCTTCTTGTTCTACCGCGTGTTTATCCCTGTCCTTCAGTCGGTCACGGCACAGATCATCGGTAAGCGCCTTTCCCGTCGCTGTGTTTCGGGGCGCTGAGCAGTCCGTGGGGCGGGTGGGGGGTCCCGACTTTGTCCCCTTGAGCTCTTCCTCGCGCCGCTGCCTCCTTGCTGCCTTTTTCTCCTCCTGTACTCATCAAGGCCGTCATTAATTGTTTAGAAAAGCGGCAAGATGGCTAATCCCGCTGACAGCCCGCGAGCTCTGCCGCGGGTCGGGGATCTGCCCCGTGGGTTTTACCGCTCGTCACACGCGCAGTTGTCAGGATATTTTCGCAAGTAAATAAAACGCAGGCGGGTGGGAACGTTCTTTTAAAGAGCAAAGGTTGGGGTCAGAGATTCCTCGAGCGGTCGGGAGGAGCTCCCCGTGGCCGTGCCGGGAAATGCTTGTGATGCGAAACGCGGAGGTTCCTCACGTGTTTCTCCCTGTCCGACTCCCGCAGGCGACCCCTCCTTGCATGGCGACGTCTGGTCTTGGCTGGAGTTCATCCTCACCTCCATTTTCAGCGCCCTCTGGGTCCTCCCCCTCTTTGTGCTCAGTAAGGTGGTCAATGCCATCTGGTTCCAGGTAGGTGAGGGGAACCCGCGCCAGGCAGACGGGGAGGGATTTCCTCGTTAAGGCTCGATCGGCGGGGGGGGATTTCCTCGTTAAGGCTCGATCGGCGGTACGGGGGGGTGGCGTTTCGCCTCGCGCCGAAATCCCGTCCCGAAAACAGGCTCTGGGTGCGTTCCTGGCGGGCAAAAGCAGCTCGGCGACGTCGTCCCACCTGCTTTTGGATTCATGTCCCTCAAGCACCCTTTTTTCTTTCGAATTTCATTTCCCTCGAGCCCCTTTTTTTTCCGCAGGACATCGCGGATCTGGCGTTCGAAGTTTCCGGCAGAAAGCCTCACCCCTTTCCCAGCGTCAGCAAAATCATCGCCGACATGCTGTTCAACCTCTTGCTGCAGGCGCTCTTCCTCATCCAGGTGAGATGAGGAAAAAATAACCCCAAACCCGACCGTCTGCCGCCCCGCGCCGCGCGCTCGGGCGCCGCTCTCCCGCCGATCCCGAGCGCCCCTCACTCGCCCCCTCTTTGCGGGTCCCCAGGGGATGATAGTGAGCCTCTTCCCCATCGACCTCGTGGGCCAGCTCGTCAGCCTCCTCCACATGTCGCTCCTCTACTCGCTCTACTGCTTCGAGTACCGCTGGTTCAACAAAGGTGAGGGCTGCCTCCGCTCCCCGGGCCTCGAGGAGCGCCCGGTTGGGGCGTCCGAGGCCGACGTTCCCTCCGGAATGACGTGGGGCGACGGCCCCTCCTCCCCGCGGGTTCATTTCTGCGGGGCTTTCCTCTCGCCAGGCGTGGAAATGCACCAGCGGTTATCCAACATCGAGAGGAACTGGCCCTATTACTTCGGCTTCGGCTTGCCGCTGGCCTTCCTCACGGCCATGCAGTCCTCCTACATCATCAGGTGAGGCGCTGGGAGCGGGGGGCGGCCATTTCGGGCCCTGCCCGCTTCCCCCTCCTCCTCTGCCCCCACCAAACCCAACCCGCTGCCTTTTATTTCTCTCTTTTTTTCCCCCCTTCCAGCGGTTGCCTCTTCTCCATCCTTTTCCCTCTCTTCATCATCAGCGCCAACGAGGCCAGGACCCCCGGCAAAACCTAGTGAGTGTCGGCCCCCGCCCTGCCCGGCCCCCCAGCCCCCCAAAACCCCGCTCCAGGGGGTGGGGGGGTCCCGGCAGCGGGGGCTGACCGGCTCTCTTCCCTTCCAGCCACTTCCAGCTCCGTCTCTTCTCCCTGGTGGTTTTCCTCAGCAACAGACTCTTTCACAAGACCGTTTACCTTCAGTCCGCCCTGAGCGGTGCTTCCTCCTCCTCCTCCTCCTCCTCCGCTGCCGCCGCCGACCGGCTGCTCTCCCCCCAGCCCTCTCCCGCCAAACACACGGCTGCGCCGGGGCACTGAGCCGCGACCCAGCCCCGGGGCGGGGGGACGCCGGGGGGTTCCCCTCGGCCCCGGCACCCGCCGAGGCGCCGCTCTCGGCTCTGCCCCCCTCCCTCCCCCCACCGACATTTGGGGGCAAATCTGGATTTTTAACACCTTTCCGAGTTGCAAAGAGCCGGGTCGTTCCCTGCGCTTGTTTTATAGCGGACTCTTTTGTACGCTCCTCCCGTGCCATGTCCCCGCGCCCCCCCCCCGCCTCGGGCGAACGGTCTGTGCCCCCCTCGCCCCCCGTTTCGCCCTCGCTCCCCGGCGCCGCCGGGCGCGTCCCCTCCCCGCCGCCCCCCGTCTGCCCTCGCTCGGGCCGGGGAGGGGGGTGTTTGGGGGGGCTCCTGCTGCGGTCGGGCACAGCGTGTGCCCCCTCCCGTGCATGTACCGTGTCTGTAGGGTCGGGGAAGGAACCGGTGACGTCGGAAAACGAAACCCCGGGGTTTTGTGGGGCCGGTTTATCGACTTTTCTCTAGTATTTTCACACTGAAACATTAAATGGAGAAATCACGGTTTGCAGCCACCCCGCGCCTGCCCCTGTCCTTCAGCCGGGCGGGGGGTTCCCCCGGCGGGTTCGTGCCGTCAGAGCGGGGCCGGGGCCCCCCGCGACCGGGGCCGCACCCCCGCCGCTGCCCGCCCCTCGGCACCGCCCACGTGGCGCCACCCACGTGGCGGGGACGGCCCGCTTCCGCATCCGCCCACGTGATCCGCTTCGCCCCGCCCCCCCTCCGGGCGCCCCAAGCTCCGGCGGACACGTCACGGCTCGTTCTCCTCCAACCCCGCCCGCCCCGCGCTCCGCCAATCGGAAAGAGCTGTACGCAGCCCGCCCCACCCCGCCCTTGGCTGAGTGCCTGCTGCCGCGGCCAATGAGCGCCGCCGTATCTGGAGTGGCGTCGGTGAGCACCAATGGTGAGCGGGTGGGGCGGGGCGTGGGAGGGCCTCGGCGGCGGGCAAGGGCGGCTGCGCGGGGCGGATGGCCGGGGTGGCGGGGCCGAGCGCGGCGCCCGGGTGAGGGCCGCGGCCCCGGGGGGCCTGGTGCCGGGGCGGGGGCGGCCTTGTTCCCAGGGGCGCCCGTGGGGCGAGGGGCTTGCGGGGTCCTCGGGCCTGTGGGGCGATGGGGTGCCCGGGCCTGTGGGGCGAGGGAGCCGTGGGGTTACGGGGCGCCCCTGTCTGTGGGGCGAGGGCCTGTGGGGTTATGGGGTGCTCAGGCTTTGCGGGGTGCCCAGGCCAGTGGGGTCAGGGGATTGCGGGTGCCCAGGCCTGTGGGGCGAGGGGCTGTGGGGCGGCCACGTCTGTGGGGCGAGGGGCTGTGGGGTTACGGGGCACCCATGTCTGTGGGGCGAGGGGCTGTGGGGTTATGGGGCGCCCAGGCCTGTGGGGTGAGGGGTTGTGGGGTGCCCATGTCTGTGGGGCGAGGGGCTGTGGGGTTATGGGGTGCCCAGGCCTGTGGGGTGAGGGGTTGTGGGGTGCCCATGTCTGTGGGGCGAGGGGCTGTGGGGTTATGGGGTGCCCAGGCCTGTGGGGTGAGGGAGCCATGGGGTTACGGGGCGGCCACGTCTGTGGGGTGAGGGGTTGTGGGGTTACGGGGTGCCCACGTCTGTGGGGCGAGGGGGCTGTGGGGTTATGGGGCACCCCTGTCTGTGGGGCGAGGGGCTGTGGGGTTATGGGGTGCCCAGGCCTGCACGTTCATGGGGTTTGGGGTGGGCGATGCTGCAGGGTGCCCAGGCACGTGGGGTTGTCGGGGGCTGGAGCCTGTGGGCTGGGGGCCTGTGGGGTCCATAGGGGTCGGGGGTGCTCGGGGCTGCGGGGTGCCCAGGGCGCAAGGGGTTGTGGGGTGATGGGGGGTGCAGGGAGGTGGGGTGCAGTGTGTGGGGGGCTCATGGGGGGCACAGCGTCTTGTAGGCCCCAGACAGGCTCGGAGGGGCTGGTGGCGAGAGCGGGGCCTTCGTCCGCAGCCCAGGGGCAGCTTTTCCTCCTTCCCGCCCCGGTGTCTGGGGACTGGCCGGGGGCTGCTTGTTCCCCCGGCAGCTGTGGCGTTACTGGGTGGCGAAGGGTCCCCCCGCGAGTCGTCTGCCGGAGCTGTGGGCATCGGGGTGCTGGGGGTACCCCGGTGGCAGAGCCCCTCGTGCTGGGAGGCATCTGCGTTCTGTCATTATTAGCTGCTGCTTATTATCCCCAGGGGAACCGGGAAATCATTGCAACGGGGGGTTATTTCTGTATGAATTAGCGACGAACGTGCGCGGATCGGAATCGCTTCTAGGTCGCAGAGAGAGGTTTTTTTCAGGCCCGGTTTGTGTTTTATTTTTAAATCTCGGCCTGTCCAAATCCGCCCTCCCCAGCGTTTGTAGCTCAGAGACGTGGACTGAGGGTCTATGCGCCGGCTCTGGGACTGAACCTGCAGGGAGCAGGGCAGGGGTCCAGACTAATTGGGTAAAGAAGCAGTTTAAAGAAACCGGAGTGTTCTCAAGTGTAGGACGTTATTCTCTGGCCACGGTTTCACTTCCTTGGTGTCCAATACGAGGATTTCGCTGGTTCTTCCTCCAGCCGGGGAGGTTGAATTAAACAGCCAAGTTGTCCGATGCAAACAAGGCTGATTCGCTGTGCCGGTCCGCGTTAGCAAACCGCTGGGATGTATATGTGTAATGTAAATAATTCAAAGGGCGAGCGGCCGGGAGCCGTTTGGACCTATGAGAAAACAGCACCGACTTCTTGCGGTCTCCGTGGATTACTTTTTTTTTACACGTCGCGTACAGGCGGTGGTTAAACTCCAGAGTCCAGGCAGGGAAAATTCAGGGGGTTTGCTAAAAGCTTACGCTGGGGTTTTGTTTTGTACGCAGAGAAACAGACGCGTCCTCTGCCCCGAAGAAGTTCCGGTCTCTGTAAAAGAAAGAACAAAAAACCTCAACCGAGACTCGGGGCAAGTGGTCAGGTGAGGATGGGAGGCAAGGGGATTCGGGGAAGGGAGACACGGATCAGCGAAAGCATCCGGCAGGGGCAAAGGGTGGACGGCAGCCTCCTTGGGCAGGAGTCGGGTATTTAAGGTCCTACTTCACGAAACATTTAGAGACGTCGTGGTGCTGCGAGCTGGCTTGTTCTTTGACCGTCTTCCCTGCTTGTTTTCAGGTGTTCAGGCGTCCTCCGTCTCTGCCTTTGATGTGAAAATGACCAAGTTAGGGTTTCTCCGGCTGTCCTACGAGAAGCAAGACACGCTGCTCAAGCTCCTCATCTTGTCGATGGCAGCTGTGCTGTGTAAGTCCGCGTCCCGCCGCCCCGGCTAGTGCCCTCAAAGGGGGACCCCGGGACGGAGCCGCCTCCGCTCCTTCTTCTCTTCTTTCGTAGGTTGTGAAGCTCTCATCTTTCTTGAGTGAACACTCTTATTCTTTCCGTATCTGTTCCTTTGAGAAACACGTCTTTCTCTACCTTCCCAACGACCAGTTTGAGACAGAAACAATTTTAATCGAGGTAGATGATAAACCTCTGGCTCGGGGAGCGCTGTAGGTTCACTCTGCCCTTCTGTGTTTGCAGCTTTCTCCACGAGGCTTTTTTCCGTCTTAAGATTTGAAAGCGTCATCCATGAATTCGACCCGTAAGTGTCTTCCTCCCGTTTTGGGGGGGCCTGCCGGGTTTTTCTCTTCTGGAGCACGCAGAAGTTGGGTGGCGTTTGCTGGGCTCGAGTTAATCCCCGTTGAGGATGAGGGATTTGGAGGGCAGTTTTCGGTACAGGTAGTTTTTCCTCTTCTAGACCCAAAATTCACTTCTCGGTTCCCAGGACGCATCCTGCAGCCTGAATCTTAGTCAGGGTAATTGCCCAACGCCGCCTTTGTGCCGGGATGTGGTTATTCTCCGCCTGAGCAGGGCACAGCAGGAGGGAGGGCTCCTAGTACCCCTTGTGTCCGCGTCCCAGGCTCGTTGCCGATTCCGTCGGGTGCCAGGGCGAATGTTACCTCGGCAAACCCGCTTTTAAACCCCCTAGGAGGGGGGATGAGCCTTTGCAGCTGAGATTTGCGGCAGCCTAGGGAAACTAGGCGAGTGGAACACGCGTGGTCGGCCCGTACGGCGCTGTCTTACCCCAAGCCATCGGAGAAGGGTGTCCAAATTTGGTACATAACTGCCCGTCAGGAGCTGCCCCGTTTCCTGAACGCTCGTTAAGGACTGCGGTTGTGAGCCGAGGGGCGGTGAGCAGCAATCCCTCTGTACCCAGATGCGGAGATGCTGAGTGCTTGTCGCTGTTACAGGTATTTTAACTACCGCACAACCCGCTTTCTGGCGGAGGAGGGCTTCTATAAATTCCACAACTGGTTTGACGACCGAGCGTGGTACCCCTTGGGCAGGATTATCGGCGGGACCATTTATCCAGGTAAGCCGTCGGGCTTTTGCTGAGCCGAAACGCGCCTCACGCGAGGGAAAACGGGGAGAGGGGCGGATTTGGGAGAGGGGCGGGTAGTGCACGTGGAGCAGAGCCGCGAGTGCCAGCTGGGAGGGGAGAGGACCTCGGGGGACGCCCTTCGTCGAGCCATCCTGGGCAGCAGCTCCTTCCTGGCGAGTCTTTGGGCTGCCCTGCTGTTAATTGCAAGCTAACGACCCCCGGCGCCGCGAGCAGACCGAGAGCACCCCGATAACGGCGTCGTTTCTGTCCCGCAGGCCTGATGATCACGTCGGCGGCGATTTACCACGTGCTGCACTTCTTCCACATCACCATCGACATCCGAAACGTCTGCGTGTTCCTGGCTCCCCTCTTCTCCTCCTTCACCACCATAGTGACTTACCACCTCACCAAAGAGCTCAAGGTGAGGGGAAGATCGGGGCGTACCCCGCGGGCTTTCGCTTCGCGGAGGAGCGCGGGCTGCGCGCGCCTTTCGGAAAGGCGGCTCGCAGCCGCGCCGGAGGCTTGGCGGTGGCCGCTGCGCTGGTCAAAACCCAGAACTTGTGGGAAGTGGGGGATCTGCTCTGAAACTTCATTTCAACGCTCGGGTTTTATTCCTTCGAGGCGTATCCACGCGTAGGATGGCGTGATAACAAAAACCTTAAAAACTGCTGGCTTTTTCCACCCTCTGGCTGTGTTTTTTCCCCAGGATGCCGGGGCAGGACTCCTTGCTGCCGCCATGATTGCGGTCGTGCCCGGGTACATCTCTCGATCCGTCGCCGGCTCCTACGATAACGAAGGTGAGTTTGTGGCGCTGGGAGCAGGGAAACCTCTAACGACTGTTGGGCGCTGGACCGTGATGGTAAAGATGCTGCAGGGCACGAGAGAGGAACCGTCCTTGCCCAGCGAGCCCCGCCAGGTCCCTGCGGTTTGCCGATCCCGCTGCTCGGAGATCGGTGGTTGCTCTCGCCTACGCGATGGAGAAGAGGGAGCGTTTCCCGACTCCGGCCGCGAGCGCGCCCCGTTCCCCGAGTGTCCTTGTTTGCAAGTCAAAAAGGGTTTTGCCACCTCCGCGAACTCTGCTCGGGATCGGAGCTGCTGCGCGGCTCCCCCGCGCTTTCGTCTCCGTTCCGGCAATGACTTTGGGACTGGCAGAGGCAGCACCCTCGCCGTCGATGCCTTCGGGAGGAGAACCCGGGTTCGTCTCCCGTCGCTGGGCTATCGGGAGCCGCGTAAGGGGTCGCTGTGTCGGGAAAGGCTGGCTGGCGCGGCTGAAGAGGCCACGTGAGCGGTTACCTACAGCGAGACGCGGTGGTTCAATCTAGGAATCAGATAGGAAACCCTTTTCCCCGGCCTGGCTTTTTGTGCGAGGTGCTGTTCCCCCTTCTGATGGAGCAGCGAAAGCATTTATATACCTATTTTTAATGCAGTCGAGTGCTCTCGTGCGCCCCGGAGATTATATTGACGTTTCAGGGCTGACGGGAGCTTGCTTTGACCTTTCTGTCTCCTTCCGCCCAGGTATCGCCATATTCTGCATGCTGTTAACTTACTACATGTGGATCAAAGCCGTCAAAACCGGCTCCATTTATTGGGCAGCAATGTGTGCTCTTGCCTATTTCTACATGGTAAGTGCTCCTTCTCCCGGCGCTGAGGTATTTCTGACTCCGAGGACCGCTCTGGTTGCGGTGACCAAAAATACGCGGCGTGCCGTTCCCGCGTCCTCGTATTCAGGGGCGTAGAACCTCCGTGAGGGGCTTGGTGTGAAAATGGAACGGACGCTTGCTTCATTCATGTCCGCTTAGTGAAACCAGCGGGTTTTTGCGCAAGGTTTTATTAATAGCGTTGAAAAACGCGGGCTTCTGGCGGCTGTGACTGCTGAGGATGCCCTTGGAGAGAGCAGAGCTCGGCTGGCGTTGCCGCTGGGTCAAAATCCTGCGCGTGATCCCAGGGAAATCAAACCTGCCGCCTTTGGCCTCGCTGTGCCACCTGGAACTTGGGGTTTTTGTGTTTGTTTTCTCTCTCGGCAGGTCTCCTCGTGGGGTGGCTACGTCTTTCTGATTAACCTCATCCCCTTGCATGTTCTTGTGCTGATGCTGACCGGACGCTTCTCCCACAGGATCTACGTAGCCTATTGCACAGTTTACTGCTTGGGAACCATCCTCTCGATGCAGATCTCCTTTGTTGGCTTCCAGGTGGGGACCGGAACGATTTGCGGGCTCGAGGACGGTCGTTGCGTGGGTTGTAACAGAGCAACGGCGAGTTGGGACCTGGGTTCTTCTCCTCTTGCCTTCGCCGCTGACGTTACAAGCGGGTGCCGGCTTCTGGGTCGAGCTCCCGTCGCACCGATTCGTTGCCACCTTCGGCGAGATGAGCTTTTGGAGGCGCTGGATGGCTTTCAAAGCTGCTAATAACCTTCGCCGGTTGCTTTTCGTGAAAATATTTCCGTTTTCGGTGAAGGAAACGCTCGCGCCAGCGTGCGTCGTGGTGTAGCAGGAAAAATGCCTGCGTAGCTCACGTTTCGAAGAGAATGGGTTTCATTTTCCCCGCGGATTCCCATCTGGGAATCGAAGCCAATGTAAGAAGGTGACTCGTGCCAGCTGTGCCGTCCACGGGGCGGGGACAGTTTCCCGTGACTGTGGCAGCGATTTTGCTGAGAAGTGATTTGTAAAAAAAAGCCGATACCGGGCACAACGCGACTCTTGTTCTCCTCCGTGCCTGATCACGCTCTCCCCCGCTCGCAGCCTGTCCTCTCCTCGGAGCACATGGCCGCCCTCGGAGTCTTCGGCCTGTGTCAGATCCACGCCTTCGTAGACTACCTGCGGAGCAAGCTGAACCCCCAGCAGTTCGAAATACTCTTCAGGAGCGTCATTTCCCTCGTTGGCTTCGTCCTCCTCACCATCGGGGCCGTGCTGATGCTGACAGGTAGCCCGCGATCGCGGCGGCGACGACGAGCGCGTCCCACCGCCGGCTTTCCCTCCTTGCGTTTCTTTTGAGGAGCGCCTCGTTTGTCCATCCCAATTCTCAACGATTGCCCCCGCTGCGGCCTCGGTGCTCGCGAGCCCCCCGCTCGGGGGAGGCTGGGACCTGCCCTCGTTTGTGCGTCAGGAACATGTTTAAAAAGGCAAATATTTAAAAAGCAGCTGTAAGACCCGGGCTCCGGGTGATACGGAGAGGAGCCCGCCGTGACTCGGCGCGCGCTGGCGACGCTGCGCTGATGCTTCAGAAGCCGAATGTCGATCTGTAGCAGCGCAGGGACGCTGCAGACGTGGGTCGGGCGGCGGCGAAGTCTGGGTGGGGTAAAACGGCGCTTTATTTCCTTTCTGAAATGGCAGGTTTGAGTAATAAAGATGTTCACGAGGTCCGGGATTGCTCGCTCAGCCTCGTGCGAACGTATCAGCGTTGCTGGTCGCTCTCTGCTGGAACCGAGTGTGATATTTAGTTTTTCCCTAGGGAAAATCTCCCCGTGGACGGGACGCTTCTACTCCCTGCTGGATCCTTCCTACGCAAAGAACAACATCCCCATCATCGCCTCCGTCTCCGAGCACCAGCCCACCACTTGGTCCTCCTATTACTTCGACCTGCAGCTTCTCGTTTTCATGTTCCCAGGTGAGCCCAGCGCAGACGCCGTCAGACCCCGATTTGTTAAACCACCGTACGACGCCGGGAGGGTTTTATTCTGCCGGCCGCGAGCGCAGCCCCCCGTCTCCTCGCGGTGCTGGCCTGCCGTGGGGTGCTACGTGCCTCTGCCGGCTGTTTTTGACGTCGGGCAACAGATTGCTACGGTGAACTTGACCCGTTTCTCCTTCCTCTTTGCAGTTGGTCTGTATTACTGCTTCAGTAACCTCTCGGACGCCCGCATTTTCATCATCATGTACGGCGTGACCAGCATGTACTTCTCTGCCGTGATGGTGAGGGCTGCTGCCTGCTGGGGTGACGAAACGCTCCTAACGAAGCTGATTTAACTTCTTTTTCTGAACTGGTCGATGATGGTTCTTCCGCCTTGCGCTGGTTGAAGTGTTCGTGAGGCTTTTCTCCCTTCCTTAAAACCGGTTTATTCGCCCCTCTGCAGCGAGGGGATGCCACGTTGCAGAACGTGCTGGTTGTGGCGTTACTCGCTTCCGCGTGCCCGCGGCTGGGTCTCCGTCCCGGGTCTCCCACAGCCGAGCTGCCGACCCAAACCCGCTCTCCAGGTGTCTGGTGACCAACAGCTGCTTTTGGGCCCGTTTTCACTCTTGCTGTAGCGCCCCGAGCCCTGAGTGCGGGTTGATTTCTGGGTGTGGAGGCATCTTCTGATCCTTGGCTCTGCCTCAGATTGCCCAGGGGCGTTAAATTGAGGTCTTCAATTCTGAGGACTTCAGAGAAACCTCCCGTGGGGGTTCCCGAGATGGCGGCGGCTCCCACTCTGCACCCGCTAAAAAATCGGCTACGGGTTTGTCTTGCGGCTGATGTTTGGGCTGAATTCGAGGTGTTGAGTTAGGGACCACGTTTCGTGTCTCTCTCCTCCTGGATCTCTGCCCCGATTTCTTCTCCGGCAGGCGCTGACCCTTCTGCTGTTGCCCGTAGGTGCGTCTTATGCTGGTGCTGGCCCCGGTGATGTGCATCCTCTCCGGCATCGGGGTTTCGCAGGTGTTGTCCACCTACATGAAGAACCTGGATATCAGCCGGCCGGACAAGAAGAGCAAAAAGCAGCAAGACTCCACCTACCCCATCAAAAATGAGGTGAGGGCTGGGCCGGCTCGGGAGCGGGGAGAAGACCCCTCATCCTGGCGGGGGGATGAGTGTGGGAGGCCGACGGCCTCTTCCCTCCAGCGTTGACCCCGATTTGTTCCCCCCAGGTTGCCAGTGGCATGATCCTGGTCATGGCTTTCTTCCTCATCACCTACACCTTCCACTCCACCTGGGTGACCAGCGAGGCGTACTCCTCCCCCTCCATCGTCCTCTCCGCCCGCGGAGGGGACGGCAGCAGGATCATCTTTGATGACTTCCGAGAAGCTTATTACTGGCTGCGTCACAACACGCCGGAGGTAAACGGGGGTAATTTTGGGCGGCGGGGACCCAACGTTGTCCGCTGAGGCGCTGACGGGCACGTCTGTGGGTGCAGGACGCAAAGGTGATGTCCTGGTGGGACTACGGCTACCAGATAACCGCCATGGCCAACCGGACCATCCTGGTGGACAACAACACCTGGAACAACACGCACATCTCCCGCGTCGGTCAGGTAGGTCCTTCGCTTGCCGGATTCCTTGCCCTGCCTTTCCGGGGGCACCACGTGGTGCGACTGACGCTGCGTCCGCTCCAGGCGATGGCCTCGACGGAGGAGAAAGCCTACGAGATCATGAGGGAGCTGGACGTCAGCTACGTGCTGGTAATCTTCGGAGGCCTCACCGGGTACTCGTCCGACGGTAAGATCTTGCTCGGAGCTGGGTCAAACCTGTCCCCAGAGCTCTGGTGGCACGGGCTGCTCCAGAACAGCTCTTCGAGGAGCAAAGTCCCACCTTCAGCTCGGGCTGAAAAATGGAAATGGTACCAAAATGCTCCTCTCTGAAAGCTGCACCTGCCCTTTTTGCTCGCCCTCAACTCAACTCCAGCCGAGCTCTTTGGCCCCCAACTCAACTCCAGCCGAGCTCTTTGGCCCCCAACTCAACTCAACTGAGCTCTGAGCTATTTGGCCCCCCAACTCAACTCAACTCAACCTCTCGCTCTTTGGCCCCCAACTCAACTCAACCCCTCGCTCTTTGGACCCCAACTCAACTCTAACCGAGCTCTTTGGCCCCCAACTCAACTCTAACCGAGCTCTTTGGCCCCCAACTCAACTCAACTGAGCTCTGAGCTCTTTGGCCCCTCAACTCAACTGAGCTCCTCACTCTTTGGCCCCCAACTCAACTCAGCTGAGCTCCTCGCTCTTTGGCCCCCAACTCAACTCCTCGCTCTTTGGCCCCCAACTCAACCCCTTGCTCTTTGGCCCCCAACTCAACTCAACCCCTCGCTCTTTCGCCCTCAACTCTTTCTTCTTGGTCCCCCAACTCAACTCAGCTCCTCGCTCTTGCCCCCAACTCTTTGCTCTCCGCCTTTCAGACATCAACAAGTTCCTGTGGATGGTGCGGATCGGGGGCAGCACGGACACGGGCCGCCACATCAAGGAGCACGACTACTACACCCCTACCGGGGAGTTCCGGGTCGACCGCGAGGGCTCCCCGGTGCTCCTCAACTGCCTCATGTACAAGATGTGCTACTACCGCTTCGGCCAGGTCTACACCGAGGCCAGTAAGTCCCCAAAACCACCCCCCGGGGGGGTGACACCCCTTTGGGGGCGCCCCACCGTGCCCCCGACATTTTCGGGGTGCGACGTGGCGGCGCTGCCTGTACTTCGCCCTCTCCTAGAGCGACCGCCGGGCTACGACCGGGTGAGGAATGCCGAAATCGGCAACAAGGACTTCGAGCTGGACGTGCTGGAGGAGGCGTACACCACAGAGCACTGGCTCGTCCGAATATACAAGGTGCGGCCCCAAAACGAGCCCAAACCCCCCAGATTTGGGGAAAAAAACGTTAAATTTCACCTAACCCAGCCCCTTTTTACCACGCAGGTGAAGGATTTGGATAACCGCGGCTTGTCGAGAACGTAGAGGAGCCGCCGCCGCCCGCGCCGCGCACCGCACTGACCCAGCCTTTGCCTGTGAAGCAGAAATGTTTGGGGGGGGATTTGGGGTTTTTTTTGGGGGGGGGGGGGGAGGAGTTGTTTTATTTTTCTTTTATACGGTTTGTAAGCGCAGGCAGCAGGGGGACGCCCCTGCCCGCCCCTGCCTGCCGGGGAGTGATTTTTATATACACGGAGCAGTCGCCGAATCAGAAGCAACGGCTTTGACCGGGGGTTGATTAACGGGGAATCACAAATAATAATAATTAAACAAACAAACAAAAAAAGCCATTTCCGTGGAGGTTTTTTCCCTCCTTTTCCCCTGCCGGCGCCCCGGGGGGGAGGGATTTGGGGGGGCGTTTGAATCGATTGGGGTGAAAATCGACCGTGGCGGGGGTGGGTCGTGCTGGGGGGGTGGGGGGAGGGACCCGGGGGGGTGGGGAGGGACCTGGGGGCGGGGCCGGGCGTGCTGCGCGCGCAGGGCGGGGCGGGGCGCGGTGGCGCCGGCGGGAACGGGTGGCGCGGCGGGAGCGGGGCCGGGGCCGGGCCGGGCCGGGCCGGGGATGGCGGTGCCGTTCGTGGAGGACTGGGACCTGGTGCAGACGCTGGGCGAGGGCGCCTACGGGGAGTGAGTGCGGCGGGGCCGGGGCCGGGGCCGGGGCCGGGGCGGGGGGGGTCGGGGCTGCTGCCTGCCGGGGCGCGCCCCTCGCACGGCTCTTGCACGGCTTTTGCAAGCCCCTTGCACGCCCCTCGCACGGCTTTTGCACGGCTTTTGCAAGCCCCTTGCACGCCCCTTGCACGCCCACTGCCCCCGCTGCCTGCCCAGCGTCGCCCCCGGGCCTGCCCCCGGCTGCGCCGCTCGCCCACCCGCTGGGCACCCTCCGTGCGGCCGCTGCTCGCCCCCTGCTCGCCCCCCGCTTGCCCACTGCACGCCCCTTGTGCGGCTGCTGCTCGCCCCCTGCTCGCCCACTGCCTGCCCCTTGTGTGCCCACTCTTCGGCCGTCGCATGCTCGTTATGTGGCTGCTACTCGCCCCCTGCTCGCCCCCTGCTCGCCCCCTGCTCGCCCCCTGCTTGCCCACTGCCTGCCCCTTGTGTGCCCACTACTTGCCCGCTGTACGGCCGCCGCTTGCCCGCTGCGTGGCCGTTGCGTGCTCTCTGTATGCCCACTGCTTACCTGCTGCTTGGCCACTGCACGCCCCTTGTGTGCCCACTGCATGGCCACCGCTTGCCCGCTGCTTGGCCACTGCGTGCCCCTCATGGAGCCACTGCTTGCCCACTGCTTTGCAGTTGCTTGCCCACTGCTTGCCCACTGCACGCCCCTTACGTGCCCACTGCTTGCCCACTGCTTGACCATCACATGCCCACCGCTTGCCCCCTGCTTGGCAGTTGCATGCCCCCTGGTTGCCCACTGCTTGGCCATTGCGTGCCCCTTACGTGCCCACTGCTTGCCCACTGCTTGGCCGTCACATGCCCACCGCTTGCCCACTGCTTGGCAGTTGCTTGCCCACTGCTTGGCCATCACGTGCCCCTTACGTGCCCACCGCTTGCCCACTGCACGGCCATTGCGTGCCCTGTGTACGCCCGCTGCTTGCCCGCTGCGTGGCGGTTGCACGCCCCTCGTGTGCTCACTGCTTGCCCGCTGCACGCCCATCGCACGACCGCCGCGCGCTGCCTGCGCTGCCTGCCGCTTCCCTGCCCGCTGCCGGGCTCCCCGGCAGCGCCTCGTGCCCGGTCTGTGCCCGCTGGGCACCCCGCCGACCCCCCGCCCGCTCCCCCCAGGGTGCAGCTGGCCGTCAACCGCCGCACCGAGGAAGCCGTGGCCGTGAAAATCGTGGACATGAAGCGAGCGGCCGACTGCCCGGAGAACATCAAGAAGGAAATCTGCATCAACAAGATGCTCAACCACGAGAACGTCGTCAAATTCTACGGGCACCGGCGGGAAGGCGCCACGCAGTACCTCTTCCTGGAGTACTGCAGCGGCGGCGAGCTCTTCGACCGCATCGGTGCGCCCGCTTAAAAATCCCTTTTATTTTACATGAAACGACGCGTTTAAAACGTTAATCCCTAACCGATCGATAATTGCTCTTCCCCTTCTTCTTCCCATCCGGCGCAGAGCCGGATATCGGGATGCCGGAGCCGGAGGCGCAGCGTTTCTTCCAGCAGCTGATCGCCGGCGTGGTGAGTGTGGCGGCGATGCCGGCGATGCCGACGGCGGTCCCGGCGCGGCGCTGACCCTCCTCTCCGTCCCCAGGTCTACCTGCACAGCATCGGCATCACCCACCGCGACCTGAAGCCGGAGAACCTGCTGCTGGACGAGCGAGGTCGGGGGGCAGCACATCCCTCCCCACCCCCCGTTTAATCTCACTTTTTAATTTGACTTTTTTAATTTGACTTTTTTTAATTTGACTTTTTTAATTTGACTTTTGTAATTTGACTTTTGTAATTTGACTTTTTTTAATTAATTTGACTTTTTTTAATTTGACTTTTGTAATTTGACTTTTTTTCATTTGACTTTTGTAATTTGACTTTTTTTAATTTGACTTTTTTAATTTGACTTTTGTAATTTGACTTTTGTAATTTGACTTTTTTTAATTTGACTTTTGTAATTTGACTTTTTTTAATTTGACTTTTTTAATTTGACTTTTTGTAATTTGACTTTTTTAATTTGACTTTTTTTAATTTGACTTTTGTAATTTGACTTTTTTTAATTTGACTTTTTAATTTGACTTTTTTTAATTTGACTTTTTAATTTGACTTTTGTAATTTGACTTTTGTAATTTGACTTTTTTTAATTTGACTTTTTTCATTTGACTTTTTTTAATTTGACTTTTTAATTTGACTTTTTGTAATTTGACTTTTTTTAATTTGACTTTTTTTAATTTGACTTTTTTTAATTTGACTTTTTTAATTTGACTTTTTTTAATTTGACTTTTTTAATTTGACTTTTGTAATTTGACTTTTTTTAATTTGACTTTTTTAATTTGACTTTTTTTAATTTGACTTTTTTTAATTTGACTTTTTTAATTTGAATTCGGGCCCAGATAACCTGAAAATCTCCGATTTCGGCTTGGCCACCGTCTTCAAGCACAACGGCCGGGAGCGGCTGCTCAACAAGATGTGCGGCACCCTGCCCTACGTGGCCCCCGAGCTGCTGCGGCGCCCCGAGTTCCGGGCCGAGCCCGTCGACGTCTGGGCTTGCGGCGTGGTGCTGACCGCCATGCTGGCCGGAGGTGGGCCGCCCGCGATGTATACGGGGACCTATGGAATGCGTAAGGTGGGGGGGCGTATGAGATGCTCGAGGGGCATATGTGAAGTGCGGGGGGAGGGGGGGTGCGAAGGGCATTTGGGGGCGTAGGAGGTGCAGAGGGGGCGCGTCTGAAACGCAGAGGGGGGGTATGTGAAATGCAGAGGGGGTGTACGTATGGAATGCATAGGGGGAGGCGCGTGGAGTGCACGGAGGGATGTATGAGACGGGGTAGGGGCCCAGAGGAGGCGCGTGGGGGGATGTGTGAGATGCGTGTGTGTGAGATGCAGGAGGGGGATGTATGGAATGCATAGGGGGAGGGACGTGGGAAATGCAGGGGGGGAATGTATGGGATGCATAAGGGAGACACGGGAAACGCGGGGAGGGGGACGTGTGCCGTACACAGCCGGGGTGTCTGAAACACCTAAGGGGGGATGCGTGGAAGGGGGACGCAAGATGCAGAAGGGGAACGTATGAGATGCGTGAGGGGGGTCTACGAGACGCACAGGGGAGGTACGGAATGCGCGGGGGCAAGACACGAGATGCAGCGCCCGGCGCAGGGCACAGACGCCTGGCACAGGAACACGCTGCCGTGTCGGCGGCGGCGCTGCTGCGGGTGTGCGCACGTCGCGGGGCGTTTGCACGTCGCAGGCATTTGCACGCCGCAGGGCGTTTGCACGTCGCGGGGCGTTTGCACGTCGTGGGGCGTTTGCACGTTGCAGGGTGTTTGCACGTTGCAGGGCTTTGCATGCCACGGGGCTTTTGCACATCGCAGGGCTTTTGCATGCCGCAGGGCGTTTGCACATCGCAGGGCGTTTGCACGTTGCAGGGCTTCGCATGCCACAGGGCTTTTGCACGTTGCAATGCTTTTGGGTGCTGCGGGGCATTTGCAAACCGCAGGGTGTTTGCAGGTTGCCGAGTGTTTGCAGGTTGCCGAGTGTTTGCATGCCACAGGGCTTTGCACACTGCAGGGTGTTTGCACGCTGCAGGGTGTTTGCACGCCGCAGGGCATTTGCACGCCGCAGGGCATTTGCACGTCGCTGGGCGTTTGCACGTTGCAATGCTTTTGGGTGCTGCGGGGCATTTGCAAACCGCAGGGTGTTTGCAGGTTGCCGAGTGTTTGTTTGCAGGTTGCCGAGTGTTTGCATGCCACAGGGCTTTGCACGCTGCAGGGTGTTTGCACGCTGCAGGGCTTCACGCGCTGCAGACCTTTGCGCGCCGCGGGGCTTTTGCACGCTGCGACGCCTTCGCGCGCTGCGCACCTTTGCACGTTGCCCCTTTTGAAAACCACGCAGGACCGCTCTTTATTCCCCCCCCTTGCAAAAACTCGCCGTGCAAATCCTGCGGCGCTGCCCCCTCGGCCGCGCTTCCCCCCGCTCCCTTCTCCCCCTGCCCCGGCGCAGCGACGCAGCGGGTCTTCCCCGCCGGCAGAGCTGCCCTGGGACCAGCCCAGCGACAGCTGCCAGGAGTACAGCGACTGGAAGGAGAGGAAAACCTACCTCCCGCCTTGGAAGAAGATCGATTCGGCGCCCTTAGGTAAGCGACCGGCACCCGGCGGCACCCGATGCCGCGCCGGCGGTCGCCATATCCCCCCCCCCCCCGGCCCTGTCTCCCCCAGCGCTGCTGCACAAGATCCTGACGGAGAGCCCGACGGCGCGCATCACCATCCCCGACATCAAGAAGGACCGGTGGTACAGCAAACCCCTGAAGAAGGGTAAGGGGCCGCTGGGGAACGCGCTCACACCCCACCCCCCCCCCCCCCAGATTTGGGGGGGTTATTGAGCGCCTTGTGTCCCTTCGCAGGCGTCAAGCGGGCTCGCGTGTCCTCGGGGGGGGTCGCTGACTCCCCCGGCGGCTTCTCCAAGCACGTCCGATCCGATATGGACTTCTCGCCGGTGAAGAGCGCGCTCGGGTGAGCCCCCGGTTCTCTCGGCGTGTCCCCCCCCCCGGCGCGCGAGCGCACGCCTGGGCGCTGCGAGTGGCTTCGCGGCCGTTTGTGCCACCAGGGTCCGTCGCGCCTGCGCAAGCAGGAGCTTTCCTGCGCGTTTGCACGTTGCGGGGCTTTGCACGTTGCAGGGCTTTGCACGTTGCGGAGCTTTGCACGGTGCGGGGCTTTGCACGGTGCAGGGCTTTACGTGCTGCAGGGCTTTGCCCGTGGCGGGGCTTTGCACGCCATAGGGCTTTGCACTTTGCAGTTCTTGGCACGCTGCAGGGCTTTGCACGGTGCAGGGCTGTGCGCTTTGCAGTGCTTTGCATGTTGCAAGGCTTTGCATGGTGCACGGCTTTGCACTTTGCAGTTCTTGCCACGTTGCGGGGCTTTGCACAGTGCAGGGCTGTGCGCTTTGCAGTTCTTTGCATGTTGCAGGGCTTTGCATGGTGCAAGGCTTTGCCTTTGCAGTTCTTTGCACGTTGCAGGGCTTTGCATGGTGCAAGGCTTTGCGCCTTGCAGTTCTTGGCACGTTGCAGGGCTTTGCACGGTGCAGGGCTGTGTGCTTTGCAGTTCTTTGCATGTTTCAGGGCTTTGCACGGTGCAGGGCTGTGCGCTTTGCAGTGCTTTGCATGTTGCAGTGCTTTGCACGTTGCAAGGCTTTGCGCTTTGCAGTTCTTTGCGCATTGCAAGGCCTTCTCCGTGTTTTCACCAGGAGGCGGTTTGGTGGAAACAGCCCGGTGCACGCACGAGCCCGTGCTCGCCCTGCTTGCGCACGCACCAGAAAATCCTGCAAAATCCCGCGGCGCTGCGACGCCCGCGCTCGAGTAGCTCCACCTTCCCCACCTTTGCGGCCGACCCTCGCCCTCAGCCCCCCCCTAACGCCCCGTCTCCGCTTGCGTTGCAGCGAGGAGAAGGCGAGCTACTCCACGTCGCAGCCGGAGCCCGGCACCGGCGGGGCGCCCTGGGAGAGCGGCGCGGCCGCCATCGACAAGCTGGTGCAGGGCATCAGCTTCTCCCAGCCCGCCTGCCCCGAGCACATGCTGCTCAACAGCCAGCTCCTCGGCACCCCGGGCTCCTCCCAGGTGCGGCCGCCTCGCGCTCTTTGGGGTGCAGCTCTGCGGGTTTCGTCGTGTCGGGGCGCAGCTTGGCGGTGTTCGGGGTGCGGCTTTGCAGCGGTTAGAATACCAGGGTGCAACTTTGCAATGTTGGGGCTGTGGCTTCGCGATGTTTCTCATCTCAGGGTGCAACTTCGCAGTATTTGGGATGCAGCTTTGCAGTATTTGGGGTGCAGCTTTGCAGCATTTATAACACCAGGGTGCAACTTTGCAATACTGGGGCTGCGGCTTCACGATGTTTCTCATCTCAGGGTGCAACTTTGCAGTATTTGGGGTGCAACTTTGCAGCATTTGGGGTGCAACTTTGCAGCATTTATAATACCAGAGTGCAACTTTGCAATATTGGGGCTGCATCTTTGCAGTGTTTATCACCTCGGGATGCAACTTTGCAGCGTTTGGGGTGCAGCTTTGCAGCATTTATAACACCAGGGTGCAACTTTGCAATTTTGGGGCTGCGGCTTCACGATGTTTATCATCTGGGGGTGCAAATTTGCAGTATTTGGGGTGCAGCTTTGCAGCGTTTGGGGTGCAGCTTTGCAGCATTTATAACACCAGGGTGCAACTTTGCAATATTGGGGCTGCAGCTTTCCAGTGTTTATCACCTTGGGATGCAACTTTGCAGCATTTGGGGTGCAGCTTTGCAGCATTTATACTACCAGGGTGCAACTTTGCAATACTGGGGCTGCGGCTTCACGATGTTTATCATCTCGGGGTGCAACTTTGCAGCGTTTGGGGTGCAGCTTTGCAGCATTTATAATATCAGGGTGCAACCTTGCAATATTGGGGCTGCAGCTTCGCGATGTTTATCATCTCGGGGTGCAAATTTGTGGTATTTGGGGTGCAACTTTGCAGTGTTTATAATACCGGGGTGCAACTTTGCAATATTGGGGCTGCAGCTTCACGATGTTTCTCATCTCGGGGTGCAACTTTGCAGCATTTGGGGTGCAACTGCGCAGTATTTATAACACCAGGGTGCAACTTTGCAATATTGGGGCTGCAGCTTTCCAGTGTTTATCACCTTGGGATGCAACTTTGTAGTATTTGGGGTGCAGATTTGCAGCATTTATAACACCAGGGTGCAACTTTGCAATATTGGGGCTGCAGCTTCGCGATGTTTCTCATCTCAGGGTGCAACTTTGCAGCATTTGGGGTGCAACTTTGCAGCATTTATAACACCAGGGTGCAACTTTGCACTACTCGGGGCACGGCTTTGCAGCATTTATAATACCGGGGTGCAACTCTGCAGTACTTATAATATTTGGGATGCAACTTTGCATTGTATAACTAATATTAGGGAGCGACTTTGCAATATTGGGGATGCCGCTGTGCGATATTTGTGATGTTTGGGGTGCAGCTTTGCAGCATTTCTAATAGCAGGAGGCACCGTTGCGGTCTGGGAGGTGCAGCTCGCGGCCCTTACCATCAGGGGGTGCAGCTTTGCAACGTTTGTCCCCTTCAAGCCGGGATTTTGCAGAGCTGGGGCTGCAGCTTTGCGGGGCCGGTAACGTTTTGCGACGGGTTTTTGGGGCCGGCAGAGCCCGTGGCAGCGGCTGGTGAAGCGGATGACGCGCTTCTTCACCAAACTGGACGCCGACGGCTCTTACCGCGCCCTGAAGGAGGTCTGTGAGAAGATGGGGTACGGCTGGAAGAAGAGCTGCACCAATCAGGTAGGGATTGGGGTGCAAAACCGCGGGGTGGGGACCCCCCTCACGCTGTTGCATCTGCAAATAATCCAGGGGACACCCCCCCCCCCCCCGCTTGCCCCCCTTTGATCTTGTTTTGCAGGTCACCATCTCGACCACGGACAAGAGGAACAACAAACTCATCTTCAAGGTGAACCTGGTGGAGATGGAGAGCAAGATTTTGGTGGATTTTCGCCTCTCCAAGGTGAGCGGGGGGGGTCCGGGTGGGCGCACGGTGGGTGCAGGGTCGTGCAGGGTCTTGCAAGATGGTGCACGGTGGGTGCAAGGTGATGCAGGACCATGCACGGTGGGTGCAAGACCATGCACGGTGGGTGCAAGACCATGCAAGACCATGCACGGTGGGTGCAAGGTGATGCAAGACTGTGCAAGGTGATGCAAGACCGTGCAAGGTGGGTGCAAGCTGATGCAGGACCATGCACGGTGGGTGCAAGACCGTGCAGGGTGGGTGCAAGGTGGGTGCAAGGTGATGCAAGACCATGCAAGGTGATGCAGGACTGTGCAAGGTGGGTGCAAGACCATGCACAGTGGATGCAAGGTGGGTGCAAGGTGATGCAGGACTGTGCAAGGTGATGCAGGACTGTGCAAGGTGATGCAGGACTGTGCAAGGTGATGCAAGACCATGCAAGGTGCGTGCAAGACTGTGCAAGGTGGGTGCAAGGTGATGCAGGACTGTGCAAGGTGATGCAAGACCATGCACAGTGGGCGCAAGCCGATGCAAGACCACGCACGGTGGGTGCAAGCTGATGCAGGACCATGCAAGGTGGGTGCAAGGTGATGCAAGACCATGCACGGTGGGTGCAAGCTGATGAAGGACCATGCACGGTGGGTGCAAGACCGTGCAAGGTGGGTGCAAGGTGATGCAGGACCATGCAAGGTGATGCAAGACTATGCAAGGTGATGCAAGACCGTGCAAGGTGGGTGCAAGGTGATGCAGGACCATGCAAGGTGATGCAAGACCATGCAAGGTGGGTGCAAGACCATGCAAGGTGGGTGCAAGGTGATGCAGGACCATGCGCGGTGGGTGCAAGACCATGCAAGGTGGGTGCAAGACCATGCAAGGTGGGTGCAAGGTGATGCAGGACCATGCAAGGTGGGTGCAAGACCATGCACAGTGGATGCAAGGTGGGTGCAAGGTGATGCAAGACCATGCAAGGTGATGCAGGACTATGCAAGGTGATGCAGGACCATGCGCGGTGGGTGCAAGACCATGCAAGGTGGGTGCAAGGTGATGCAAGACCATGCACGGTGGGTGCAAGCTGAATCAGGACCATGCACGGTGGGTGCAAGGTGATGCAAGACCGTGCAAGGTGATGCAGCACCATGCAAGGTCGGGTGCAAGGCGGTGTTGGTAGGTGCAAAGCGATGCAAGACGGGTGCAGGGCAGCGCCCGCTGGGTGCAGGGTGACTGCGCGGTGATGCAAGGCAGGGTCTGGGGGGTGCAAGGTGGTGCTGGGTGGGTGCAAAGCAGCACCTGGTGGGTGCACAGTGGGGGCAAGGAGATGCAAAATGGGTGCAAGGGGGTGCACAGGGGGTGCAGGGAAACACAGGGCAGTGCCTGGGGGTGCGAGGTGGTGCCTGGTGGGATGAAGACGGTGCAGGGCGGGTGCCTGGGGGGGTGCAAGGCGATGCCCAGCGAGCGCAAGGTGGTGCATGGGGGGTGCGAGGCAGCGCAAAGCGGGTGCAGAGCAGTGCAAGGGGGCACGAGGCAATGCAAGGTGGGTGCAGGACTGCAAGGCCGCGCACGGCGGGTGCAAGGTGATGCAAAGCAGCACGAGGTGGGTGCAAGGCGGTGCAAAGGCAGCGCGCAGTGCATGCAAGGTGGTGCAGAGCAGTGCAAGGGGGCACAAGGCAACGCGAGGTGGGTGCAGGACTGCAAGGCGGTGCATGGTGGGCGCAAGGCGATGCGAAGCAACGCAAGGTGGGTGCCAGGCGGCGCGAAGGCAGTGCACAGCGCGTGCAAGGGGGTGCAAGGCAGTGCACGGTGATGCGAAGCGGAGCAGGGGGGCTGCAAGGTGATGCGAAGCGGTGCAGGGGGGTGCAAGGTGGGTGCACGGTGACGCGAAGCGTTGCAAGGTGGGTGCAAGGCGGGTGCAAGGTGATGCAAAGCGGGGCAGGGGGGTGCAAGGTGATGCGAAGCGGTGCAGGGGGGGTGCAAGGCGGGTGCACGGTGACACGAAGCGGTGCAGGGGGGTGCATGGTGACGTGAAGTGGTGCAAGGTGGGTGCAAGGCGGGTGCAAGGCGGGTGCACGGTGATGCGAAGCAGTGCAGGGGGGTGCAAGGTGATGCAAAGCGGGGCAGGGGGGTGCAAGGTGGGTGCAAGGCGGGTGCACGGTGATGCGAAGCAGTGCAAGGTGGGTGCAAGGTGGGTGCACAGTGACGCAAAGCGGAGCCAGGGGGGTGCAAGGCGGGTGCACGGTGACGCGAAGCGGAGCAGGGGGGGTGCATGGTGACGTGAAGCAGTGCAAGGTGGGTGCAAGGCGGGTGCAAGGTGACGCAAAGCGGAGCAGGGGGGTGCAAGGCGGGTGCAAGGCGGGTGCACGGTGACGCGAAGCGGTGCAGGGGGGTGCAAGGCAGCGCGTTGCGGGTGCAAGTGGCCGCAACACCCCCCCCCCCGCCTCTCCCCGCGCAGGGCGACGGCCTGGAGTTCAAGCGGCATTTCCTGAAGATCAAGGGCAAGCTCAGCGACGTCGTCAGCACCCACAAAGTCTGGCTCCCCGCCACCTGAGCCCCCTGCACCCCGCCTGCCTCCTCCCCCTCCCCATCCTCCTCCTCCTCCTCCTCCTCCTCCTGGCGGGGCTCCCGCGGCAGCACCCCCCGCCCGCCCCCGCGCTTCAGATTTTAAAGGTTCAATAAACCCCGGGGGGGGTGGGGGGTGCGGGTCCCATCCTGCCGCAGCAGCGTAGGGAGCTGGGCTGGCCCGAGGGGTGCCCCTGGGGGGGGGGGGGGGGGGCCACCCCGCTGCAAACGGGGGGCCCTGGGGTGCTGCCCAACCCGGCAGTTAAAAAGGGCGTTCAATAAAAACCGGCAGCTGGGGATCCGGGGCCCCCCCAGCAGCTGGTTTTCCCCCCAAAAAGGGGCGCCGGCACCAGTTCGCCTCGTTACCCTCGTTAGCGCCGCCCGGCCCGGCCCAGCCCCCCCCCCCGGCACCAGCGTTTTGCCCCAAACCTCGAGATTTGCGGCCAAAAAAAAGCTCCCTGGGCTCGCGGGGGGCTGCTCTGAGCCGCTTTACTCTGTGTTTTAGGAGCCGGTTCGGGTGCGATACAGAATTATTTTTAATTTGGGGGGGGGGGGTGTCCTCAAAAGTGCGGGGCTCGTTCACTCAGAAACCTACTGATACCATTCACGCTGAAACCTACTGATGTTCACTCTGAAACCTACTGATGTTCACTCTGAAACCTACTGATCTCATTCACGCTGAAACCTACTGGTGTCGTTGACTCTGCAACCCACTGGTGTCGTTCACTCTGAAACCTACTGCTGTCGTTCACTCTGAAACCCACTGACGTCGTTCACTCTGAAACCCACTGATGTCGTTCACTCTGAAACCCACTGATGGCACAGCGTTACTCAGCCAGCTCTGGCATCTCCACCGAGCCGTGCAGCCCTAAACCAGCCCATTACACCCCTCCGAGGTTTGGGGGCTCACCCCCCCCGCCCCGTCACCCCCCTTGTCTCAGGGCAGCGGCTGCCCTCATTTTCCACCCTCCCTTAATTGCTTTTCGGCAGGGCTAACGAGCCGAGAGCTGCCAGGGGTTGTTAGCGCTGGAGCGAGAGAGGATAGCCGGGGATTAACCCCTTCCCCCCCCCCAAAAAAGAGCATCCCCCCAAAAACCCACCCCAGGGTGCAAACCCTGAGACATCCCCCCAATTTCTCCCCCAAGCTGCATCAGCGTTTAATTATTGGGGTGGAAAACGCTCTTTTTACTTGTTTCCCCCTTTTTTTTTTTTTCCGGGTATTTTTAATATCCCTTTCCCCGGCTTTTTTTTCTGTTTTCTCCAGCGGGACCCCCCCCCGTCGGCGAAGCAATTAGCGGCGATTTTTTAATTGCGTATTTATACCGCAGCCGGGGAGCGAGACCCCGGCAGCGGGCGAGGGGGAAGCAGGAAGACGCCGCCTCCGACCTTGTTTGCTTTTCAACCGGGATTAAAGCGCTTTTAATTGTCCCGGAGATCACGGATTGCGGCCGGGGGGGGATAATTGGGCTGAATACAGGGTTTTCTGGTTCACTCCCCCCAGGAATTTATATTTCTAAGGGCAAAAAAAAAAAAAATATAAAAGCTTCGGGAATGCTTTGGGAATTAAGGGGTTGGGGGGGGGCGGGGCGAGGCTGGACACAATTCGTTGCACGAGTGGGTCTCGCCTCTGCAGGCTGAGGGGGAAGCGCCTCCCCTTTAGCAACAACGGGGGTTTTCACCCGTTACCTGCCGTAAATGGGTTATTTTGGGGGGGTCGCGGGGCGCATGTCCCCCCCCCCGCCCCGGCCCGGGACGCTTCGGCCGAGGCCGCGCACCGCTCGCGCTCCGCCTTGGCCTCGCGCGTTAACCAGGCTCCGTTATCCCGCGGGGAATCATTTTCACCCCCAATTTTTGGGGGTGGCGTTTGTGGGGGTTTTCGGCTCCGGAGGGGGGGATTCTTTTCCACTTTCGGGGTTCAAGGGGGGAAATTCGGGGGGGGGTGGGGGGGGATCCAAGGTTTATTGGGAAGCCCAGCCGGGCTGGAAGCGCCCGTTGCGCGGCCCCGCGGGGACAAGGCGCTCCCGGAGAGGCGCCGGCGCGGGCGGCCGGGGCAGCCCCTTCCCGCCGGATTCGTGGTGCCGCGGCGGGCGCGGGTCACTCCGCCGTCCCGCGGCCTCCCGGCGGCATCCGGGCTCGGCCGCGGAGCCGGGGATGCGGCGACGGGGCGCGGGGTGGGGGACTCAGGGACGGGACGGAGGATTTGGGATGTAGATGGAGGATTTGGGATGGAGGATTCGGAGACGGGATGGAGGATTCGGGATGTAGATGGAGGATGCGGGATGGAGGATTTGGGATGTAGATGGAGGATGCGGGATGGAGCATTCGGAGACAGGACAGAGGATTTGGGATGTAGATGGAGGATGCAGGATGGAGGATTTGGGATGTCGATGGAGGATTTGGGATGGAGGATTCGGGATGTAGATGGAGGATGCGGGATGGAGGATTTGGGATGTCGATGGAGGATGCGGGATGGAGGATTTGGGATGTAGATGGAGGATGCGGGATGGGGGATTCGGGATGTAGATGGAGGATGTGGGATGGGGGATTCAGAGACGGGACAGAGGATTCGGGATGTAGATGGAGGATGCGGGATGGGGGATTTGGGATGTCGATGGAGGATTTGGGATGGAGGATTCGGGATGTAGAGATGGAGGATGCGGGATGGGGGATTTGGGATGTAGATGGAGGATGCGGGATGGAGGATTTGGGATGTAGATGGAGGATGCGGGATGGGGGATTTGGGATGTCGATGGAGGATGCGGGATGGGGGATTCGGGATGTCGATGGAGGATGCGGGATGGGGGATTCGGGATGTAGATGGAGGATGTGGGATGGAGGATTCAGAGACGAGACAGAGGATTCGGGATGTAGATGGAGGATGCAGGATGGGGGATTCGGGATGTCGATGGAGGATGCAGGATGGGGGATTCGGGATGTCGATGGAGGATGCAGGATGGAGGATTCGGGATGTCGATGGAGGATGCGGGATGGAGGATTTGGGATGTCAATGGAGGATGCGGGATGGAGGATTTGGGATGTAGATGGAGGATGCGGGATGGAGGATTCAGAGACGGGACAGAGGATTCGGGATGTAGATGGAGGATGCGGGATGGGGGATTTGGGATGTCGATGAAGGATGCAGGATGGAGGATTCGGGATGTCAATGGAGGATGCGGGATGGGGGATTCGGGATGTAGATGGAGGATGCGGGATGGAGGATTCGGGATGTAGAGATGGAGGATGCGGGATGGAGGATTCGGGATGTCGATGGAGGATGCGGGACGGAGGATTCGGGATGTCGATGGAGGATGCGGGATGGAGGATTCGGAGGTGGGATGGAGGATTTGGGATGTAGATGGAGGATGCGGGATGGGGGATTTGGGATGTCGATGGAGGATGCGGGATGGAGGATTTGGAGACGGGACAGAGGATTCGGGGTGTAGATGGAGGATTCGGAGGTGGGATGGAGGGTTTGGGATGTAGATGGAGGATGCGGGACGGAGAATTTGGGATGTAGATGGAGGATGCAGGATGGAGGATTTGGAGACAGGACAGAGGATTTGGGATGTAGATGGAGGATGCGGGATAGAGGATTTAGGATGCAGATCTGGGACATAGGATTTGGGATGTAGATGGAGGATTCAGGATGCAGGTGGGGGATACAGGATGTAGATGTAGGACACGGGATGGAGGATTTAGGATGAGGATGCAGGACGGAGGATTTGGGATGTAGGTGCAGGATGCGAGATGGAGGATTCAGGCTGCAGATGGGGGATGGAGGATGTAGATGTAGGACACGGGATGGAGGATTTAGGATCAGGATACAGGACGGAGGATTTAGGGCGCAGGGTGCCAGATGCCGGACACAGGAGAGCAGCTGCGGAAGCAGGATTTAGGCTGCAGCTGCGTTTAGGATGCGGGATGCAGGATCCAGGATGCAGATATAGGATTTAGGAAAAAAAAAAAAAAAAAGACAGGATTTAGGCAGCAGATGCAGGATTTGGGATGCAGATCCAGGACACGGGAGGTGGGATGGAGGATTTAGGCCACACACGCAGGGTCCCAGGCGGAGGATACAGGATAAGGACGCAGGATGGGGGATGCAGCAGCGGGATTTAGGAGGCAGAGGTGGGATGGAAGATTCGGGATACAGGATGGGGGGTGGAGGATTTACGCTGGGGATGCAGGTTTCCAGACACAGGACGCGGATGCAGGAGACGGGAGAGGGGCTGCAGAGGTGGGATGGAGGACATGGGGCCCGGGATGAAAGGACAGAGGCAGAATTCAGGATGCAGAGGTGGGACGGAGGATTTGGGATGCAGATGCAGAAGATGGGATGCAGAAGCAGAATTCAGGATGCAGAGGTGGGACATGGGATTTAAGGTGCAGATGAAGGATGCCAGGTACAGGGCACGGGATGCAGAAGTGGGATTTGGGATGCAGAAACCTGTGGGATATAGGACATGGGGAGGAAAAATGCAGGGCACGGGATGCAGAAGCGGGATTTGGGATGCAGAAGCAGGATTTAGGGTGCAGATACGTGTGGGATATAGGACGTGGGGAGGGAAAATACAGGGGACAGGATGCAGAAGCGGGATTTGGGATGCAGAGATGGGATGAGGATGTGGGACACGGGATGCAGAAGCAGGATTTGGGATGCAGAAGCAGGATTTAGGGTGCAGATACGTGTGGGATATAGGATGTGGGGAGGGAAAATGCAGGGCACGGGATGCAGAAGCAGGATTTAGGGTGCAGAAGTGGGATTTAGGGTGCGGATACGTGTGGGATATAGGACATGGGGAGGGAAAATGCAGGGCACGGGATGCAGAAGCGGGATTTAGGGTGCAGATCTGGGATGCAGGTGCAGGACAGGGATGGTCCAGCCCCAGAGCATCATGGCGCAGGCCCGGCCGTGGGCAGGGATCTTGCGGCACCCCCGGAGATGGGGAGTGCGTGCAACGAGCCGGGAAATGCAGATTTCCAAGGAAAAATTACAGTTTTTGAATCCCGTACAGGGATTTTGCTGCTCGTCCCCCATCTGGGAGGCAGAGCCCGGCCGCGTGGCCACATCTGCCCGCCAGATGTGCCGGGACGGCGATTCGGGGAGGGGAACGGAGCCCCCGCGGAGGGGGAAAACTCCCCGCTCCCCCCCTGCGCAGGCCGGGTTGGGAACGCCGCTCTCCTGTATCACACCTGCTCCGGAGAAACGCCCGGATGGGACCGGGAAGGATGATGGGGATGAGGCGCAGCCAGGATGCAGCTATAGGGTTCACGGCCCAGTATGGCCCAGCAAGGACCAGCAAGGCCCCTGGGTGGGGTGGGGGTCCCCGGTGAGACTGAGCGGAGCGTCGGGGTTCGTTAGTGCCCTCGGCGTCCTGGCGGCGGGCCGGGATGCGGGATGCAGGAGGCAGGATGGAGCCGCGGGATGCAGAGGCAGGGTTTGGGGTGCGGGTGCAGGACGTGGGACGGTGCACGATGCGGGTGCAGGATGGGGAGGCAGGACGCGGGTGTGGGTGCAGATGCAGGACGTGGGGTGCATGGTGTGGGATGCAAATGCAGGGCCCAGGGTGCAGGATTTGGGATGCAGGTGTGGGATGCAAGAACTGGGATGCAGGATGCAAAAGCAGGGTGCAGCTGCAGGATGCGAGAAGTGGGGCGCGCGGTGCAGGATGTGGGATGGAGGGTGCGGGTGCAGGGCTCGGGGTGCAGGATTTGGGATGCAGGATGCAAGCGGCAGGTGTGGGCTGCGGGGTGCAGGTGCGGGGTGCGGACATGGGATGCAGGTGCAGGATGCAAGAAGTGGGATGCATGGTGCATGCACAGGGTGCAGGATCCAGGGTGCGGGTGCAGGTGCAGGGTGCAAGATGCAGATGCAGGCTGTGGGGTGCAGGGTGCAGATGTGGGGTGCAGGGTGCAAGATGCAGATGTAGGGTGCAGGTGAAGGCTGTGGGGTGCAGGGTGCAGATGTGGGGTGCAGGGTGCAGATGCAGGGTGCAGATGTGGGGTGCGGGGTGCAGATGCAGACTGTGGGGTGCAGGGTGCAGATGTGGGGTGCAGATGTGGGGTGCGGGGTGCAGATGCAGGCTGTGGGGTGCAGGGTGCAGATGCAGGGTGCAGATGTGGGGTGCAGATGCAGGCTGTGGGGTGCAGGGTGCAGATGTGGGGTGCAGGTGCAGGGTGCAGGTGCAGGGTGCAGATGTGGGGTGCAGATGTGGGGTGCAGGGTGCAGATGCAGGCTGTGGGGTGCGGGGTGCAGATGCAGGCTGTGGGGTGCAGATGTGGGGTGCAGGTGCAGGCTGTGGGGCGCAGGGTGCAGGTGCAGGCTGTGGGGTGCGGGGCGCAGGGTGCAGATGCAGGCTGTGGGGTGCAGATGTGGGGTGCAGGTGTGGGGTGCAGGTGCAGGGTGCAGATGTAGGCTGTGGGGTGCAGGGTGCAGATGCGGGGTGCAGGATGCAGATGCAGGCTGTGGGGCACAGGGTGCAGGGTGCAGATGCAGGCTGTGGGGTGCAGATGTGGGGTGTGGGGTGCAGATGTGGGGTGCAGGGTGCAGGTGCAGGGTGCAGATGCAGGCTGTGGGGTGCAGGTGCAGATGTGGGGTGCAGATGTGGGGTGCGGGGTGCAGATGCAGGCTGTGGGGTGCAGATGTGGGGTGCAGGGTGCAGATGCAGGCTGTGGGGTGCAGGTGCAGATGTGGGGTGCAGATGTGGGGTGCAGGGTGCAGATGTGGGGTGCAGGGTGCAGATGCAGAGTGCAGATGCGGGGTGCAGGGTGCAGGTGCAGGCTGTGGGGCGCAGGGTGCAGGTGCAGGGTGCAGATGCAGGCTGTGGGGTGCAGGTGCAGATGTGGGGTGCAGATGTGGGGTGCAGATGTGGGTGCAGGGTGCAGGTGTAGGGTGCAGATGTGGGGTGCGGGGTGCAGGTGCAGGCTGTGGGGCGCAGGGTGCGGGCGCAGGGTGCAGATGCAGGCTGTGGGGTGCAGATGTGGGGTGCACGGTGCAGCTGCGGGGCGCAGATGCAGCTCCGGGATGGCAACGCACCGGTTTGGGCAGGGAAAAACAGCAGAAACATTTCCCCGTCTGGTTTTTTTGGGGGCGACTTTGGATTTTGCAGCGACCATCAGCCTTTCGGGGACGGGCGCCCCAACAGGGTCGCTTCTTGCAGCAGCATTTCTGTGTTCTGAACTGCTCCCGTCTGCTTGGTGTCTCCAGGGCAGCAAATATCAATTTAAGACAAAAAAAAAAAAACCTAAAACCGGAGCAATTCCACCCGAAAACACCCAAATCCAGCCTTTCCCTTTCTAAATCAGTCTCTCCCTCCTTTCTCCTCGTTGTTTCCCACCGTGGAGGTGCCAGAGGGGCTGGATTTTTAACCCGGGAGATGTTTTAGCTCTTGCAAAATCATCGCAGCAGCCTCGGGAAGGCCGCCACGTTAATAAAAGCAAAAACGCAGAGGAGTCTGTTAAGGAAACTCCTGCAAAAAGCCCTTCCAGAAAACAGCGTGGACGGCATCGGCTTTTTATTCGGGCTTTTTTTTCCCCTTCTTATTCCATCGGGGACTTGAGTTTTGCAGGGAGTTGAGTGCCTGGAGGACGGCGCGAGGTGGGTTTTCGCAGCAGGTTTGGCCCCGGGATCCTCCTGCCGGCGGCAGGGAGGGGGTTTGCAGGTGCAAACCTGGAATTTGCAGGTTAAAAACTGGAATTTGCGGGTTAAAACTGGAATTTGCAGGTTAAAACTGGAATTTGCGGGTTAAAACTGGAATTTGCGGGTTAAAACTGGAATTTGCGGGTTAAAACTGGAATTTGCAGGTTAAAACTGGAATTTGCGGGTTAAAACTGGAATTTGCAGGTTAAAACTGGAATTTGCGGGTTAAAACTGGAATTTGCAGGTTAAAACTGGAATTTGCGGGTTAAAACCTGCAAATATCCCCCCAAAATTGGGGGATCGGCGTCGCGGACGCGGCTCGGCGGTGACGCCGGGGCCACGGGTGAGAGGCCCCATCGGTGCCTCTCGCCCGGCAGGCAGGAGAGGGAGAAAAATGCTTTAAAAAGGTAAAAAAAAAAAAAAAAGCTCGCAAGCAGGCAGGCTGAGGTCATTTTTTTGGCGAGGAAGTCGGCTCCTTCGAAATGCCTCCGGGTCGGGTTTAATATCGGCATTCTTGGGCAGGGTGGGGAGAAAGCGCCGCTCTCGCCGTCGAGAGCGGACCCCGAAAAACCCAAAACACCCTGAAAAAAAACCCCAAAGCGCCCTAAAAAAACCCAAAGCGCCCTAAAAAAAAACCCAAAGTGCCCTAAAAAAAAACCCAAAGCACCTTAAAAAAACCCCAAAGTGCCCTAAAAAGACCCCAAAGCGCCCTGAAAATACCCCAAGTACTGTAAAAAAAAACCCAAAGCGCCCTAAAAAAACCCAAAGCGCCCTAAAAAACCCCAAAGCACCCTAAAAAAACCCCAAAGCACCTTAAAAAAACCCCAAAGTGCCCTAAATAAAACCAAAGCACCCTAAAAAAAACCCCAAGTACCCTAAAAAAAAAAACCCAAAGCACCCTAAAAAAAACCCCGAAGTGCCCTAAAAAAAACCCAAAGCGCCCTAAAAAAACCCAAAGCACCCTAAAAAAAACCAAAGTGCCCTAAAAAAACCCCGAAGCGCCCTAAAAAAACCCCAAAGCACCCTAAAAAAACCAAAGTGCCCTAAAAAAACCCAAAGCACCCTAAAAAAACCCCAAAGTGCCCTAAAAAAAACACCAAAGCGCCCTAAAAAACCCCCAAAGTGCCCTAAAAAAAAGCAAAGCACCCTAAAAAGACCCCAAAGCGCCCTAAAAATACCCCAAGTACCGTAAAAAAAAACCCAAAGCGCCCTAAAAAAACCCCAAAGCGCCCTAAAAAAAACCAAAGTGCCCTAAAAAAAACAAAGCACCCTAAAAAAAATCCCAAGTACCCTAAAAAAAACCCAAAGCGCCCTAAAAAAAACCAAAGCGCCCTAAAAAAAACCCAAAGCGCCCTAAAAAAACCCCAAAGCGCCCTAAAACAAAACCCAAAGTGCCCTAAAACAAAACCAAAGCGCCCTAAAAAAACCCCAAAGCACCTTAAAAAAACCCCAAAGCACCCTAAAAAAACCCCAAAGCACCCTAAAAAAACCCCGAAGTGCCCTAAAAAAAACCCAAAGCACCCTAAAAAAACCCCAAGTACCCTAAAAAAACCCCAAAGCACCCTAAAACAAAACCCAAAGTGCCCTAAAAAAACCCAAAGCACCCTAAAAAAAACCAAAGTGCCCTAAAAAACCCCAAAGCGCCCTAAAAAAAACCCCAAAGCACCCTAAAAAAAACCAAAGTGCCCTAAAAAAACCCCAAAGCACCCTAAAAAAACCCAAAGCACCCTAAAAAAACCCCAAAGTGCCCTAAAAAAAAACCAAAGCGCCCTAAAAAACCCCCAAAGCACCCTAAAAAAAAGCAAAGCACCCTAAAAAGACCCCAAAGCGCCCTAAAAATACCCCAAGTACCGTAAAAAAAACCCCAAAGCACCCTAAAAAAACCCCAAAGCGCCCTAAAAAAAACCAAAGTGCCCTAAAAAAAACCCCAAAGCACCCTAAAACAAAACCAAAGCGCCCTAAAAAAACCCAAAGCGCCCTAAAAAAACCCAAAGCACCCTAAAAAAAAACCCAAGTACCCTAAAAAAAACCCCCAAAGCACCCTAAAAAAACCCCAAAGCGCCCTAAAAAAAAGCCAAAGCGCCCTAAAAAAACCCCAAAGCGCCCTAAAAAAAACAAAGCACCCTAAAAAAAATCCCAAGTACCCTAAAAAAAACCCCAAAGCACCCTAAAAAAAACCCAAAGCGCCCTAAAACAAAACCCAAAGCGCCCTAAAACACAACCAAAGCGCCCTAAAAAAACCCCAAAGCACCTTAAAAAAACCCCAAAGCGCCCTAAATAAAACCAAAGCACCCTAAAAAAACCCCCAAGTACCCTAAAAAAAAACCCCAAAGCACCCTAAAAAAACCCCGAAGTGCCCTAAAAAAACCCCAAAGCGCCCTAAAAAAACCCAAAGCGCCCTAAAAAAAACCCCAAGTACCCTAAAAAAAAACCCCAAAGCGCCCTAAAAAACCCCAAAGCACCCCCCAAAATACCCCCCTCTGCGGCTTTGCAACCCCCAGGCCCGGAGCGGGCCGAGCGCTGGGGGGGAGGAGTGAGACCAGCCCCCCGAATCCCCCGGGAGGAGGGAGCGGAACCTTTAAGGGGCTCCCGAGCATCACTTGGCCCCTGCCGGGATTTGGGGGGACGGGGGAGCGGGGGGTCCGGCGGGAAAACGCGATTTTTCACCCCGTTCCGGAGGGGTTTGGGTGGGGCGCATTTATTTTGGGAAAACCTCCCGACGCCGCAACAGAGCAGGGGGGAGATGCGCTGAAAGGTCACAGAAAACCAAAAAAAGGGGGAAAAATCCCGGCGGATGAAGAGGGAAAATGGGTTTGGGATTGCGGTGGGGCTCTGCAGCTGCGGAGCAGCTGCGGGCAGGGATGCGGCGGGAGGCAGGGATGCAGGGATGCAGCAGGTGGCAGGGATGCAGCAGGAGGCAGGGATGCAGCGGGAGGCAGGGATGCAGCGGGAGGCAGGGATGCGGCGGGAGGCAGGGAGGCAGGGATGCAGGGATGCAGCAGGTGGCAGGGATGCAGCAGGTAACCAGGATGCTGCAGGAGGCAGAGATGCAGCAGGCAGCAGGGATGCGGCGGGAGGCAGGGATGCGGCGGGTAACCGGAATGCTGCAGGTAGCCGGGATACAGCGGGTGGCAGGGACGTGGCAGGCAGCAGGGATGTGGTGGGAGGCAGGGATGCAGCAGGCGGCAGGGATGCGGCGGGAGGCAGGGATGTGGCAGGAGGCAGGGATGCGGCAGGTAACTGGGATGCTGCAGGTAACTGGGATGCAACGGGTGGCAGGGATGCAGCAGGCAGCAGGGATGCAGCGGGAGCCAGGGATGCGGCGGGTGGCAGGGATGCGGCAGGTAACTGGGATGCTGCAGGAGGCAGGGATGCAGTGGGAGGCAGGGATGCAGGGATGCTGCAGGTAGCTGGGATGCAGTGGGCAGCAGGGATGCGTCAGTGGCAGGGATGAGGCAGGTGGCAGGGATGCGTCGGGAGGCAGGGATGCGGCGGGAGGCAGGGATGCAGCAGGTGGCAGGGATGCAGCAGGCAGCAGGGATGCGGCGGGAGGCAGGGATGCAGCGGGTAACCGGAATGCTGCAGGTAGCTGGGATGCAGCGGGTGGCAGGGACGTGGCAGGCGGCAGGGATGCGGCGGGAGGCAGGGATGCAGGGATGCAGCGGGAGGCAGGGATGCAGTGGGCGGCAGGGGGGCAGCAGGATGCAGGGATGCAGCAAGTGGCAGAGATGCGTCAGTGGCAGGGATGCAGCAGGCAGCAGGGATGCAGCGGGAGGCAGGGATGCATCGGGAGGCAGGGATGCAGCGGGAGGCAGGGATGCGGCGGGAGGCAGGGATGCTGCACCTTGCTGGGGATGTGCACCCCACCGAAATAAAGGTGGAACGAAATTGCACGGGAGGGCCGAGGGGCAAAGGGCACCCGGGGGTTTGTGCCGCCCCCGCGGCGAGGCGATGCCCCGGCTGGGGAAGGGGATTTCTGCTCCGCGCTCGCACGTTCCTCCCGTCAGCGGCATTTACATGACGGCACCGGGAGAAATCCCAGGTCGGCCGGGCCACCGCCCGCCGGTTTTCGCGCCGGTGCCGCGGCCCCACAGCGCCTTGCTGCTTAATCCGGGTGTTTCTCCCGGACCCCCTCAGCTTGGTGCTCTCCGCACCCTATAGCTGCGATCCTTCCTCCCGCTCGTGACCCTCCAGAGCCCTCCCCAAAATTTTCCCCAGCCCAGCACCCAGAGGTGCCCGGACTCGGCCTTTCGCAGGGGCACGGCTGCTGGGAGGGTGGCACCTGCCCCTCTCGGGTGCAGGGACGGGGTGGACTCCGCGCCGTGGGGTTGCTCCGTCTCTGGGCAGCGCTGGAAACACCCAGCAGCGATGTCTCCTCCTGGCCATAGGTGTTAGGAGGTGTTGCAGAGCGCAGGGGTGCTTGCAGGGTGCGAGGAAGTTTGCGATGCATGAGGGTGTTTGCAGCATGCGTGGATGCTTGCAGCACACGGGGACATATGCAATGCCTGAGGGTGTTTGCAGCGTTGCTGGGATGCTTGCAGCACACAGGGACGTTTGCAATGCCTGAGGGTGTTTGCAGCATGCAGGGATGCTTGCAGCACACAGGGACGTTTGCAACGTGTGAGGGTGTTTGCAGCATGCATGGATGCTTGCAGCACACAGGGACGTATGCAATGCGTGAGGGTGTTTGCAGCATGCATGGATGCTTGCAGCACACGGGGACGTATGCAACGTGTGAGGGTGTTTGCAGTATGCATGGATGCTTGCAGCACACGGGGACGTATGCAATGCGTGAGGGTGCTTGCAGCGTTGCTGGGATGCTTGCAGCACACAGGGATGTTTGCAGAGTGCAGGGATGTTTGCAGCACACAGGGATGTTTGCAGCATGCATGGATGCTTGCAGCACACAGGGACGTTTGCAACGCGTGAGGGTGTTTGCAGCATGCATGGATGCTTGCAGCACACGGGGACGTATGCAATGCCTGAGGGTGTTTGCAGCATGCATGGATGCTTGCAGCACACAGGGACGTTTGCAACGCATGAGGGCGTTTGCAGCGTTGCTGGGATGCTTGCAGCACACAGGGACGTTTGCAATGTGTGAGGGTGTTTGCAGTGTTGCTGGGATGCTTGCAGGTTGCAGCGATGCTCACAACACGCAGGGATGTTTGCAGCACATGAGGAAGTTTGCAGCACGTGGGGATGCTTGCAGCATGCAGGGATGCTTGCAGCATGCAGCGATGCTCACAACACACAGGGATGTTTGCACCATGCAAGGCTGTTTGCAGCAGCATACAGGGATGCTTGCAGCGCACAGGGATGTTTGCAGCACGCAGCAATGTTAGCAGAGTGCAGGGATGTTTGCAGTGCACAGGGATGCTTGCAGCACGCAGGGATGTTTGCAGCACACGGGAATGTTTGCAGCACGCAGGGATGTTTGCAGTGCATGGAGATATCTGTGTCACACAGGGATGCCCGCCGCCCACAAGGATGTTTGCAGCATGCAGTGATGTTTGCAGCACAGGGGGATGTTTGCAGCATGCAGGGATGCTCGCAACACACAGGGACGTTTGCAGTGTGCAGGGATATTTGCAGCAGCATGCGGGGGTGCTTGCAGCACACGGGAATGCTTGGAACATGCAGGGATGTTAGCAGCACACAGGGATATTTGCAGTGCGTGGGGATATTTGTGGCGCACAGGGGTGCTTGCAGCACGTGAGGATGCTTGCAGCACGCAGGGATGTTTGCAGCACGCAGGGATGTTTGCAGCATGCAGGGATGTTTGCAGAGTACAGGGACGTTTGCAGAGTGCAGGGATGTTTGCAGCATGCAGGGATATTTGCAGTGCATGGGGATACTTGTGGCGCACAAGGGTGCTTGCAGCACGTGAGGATGCTTGCAGCACGCAGGGATGTTTGCAGAGTGCAGCGATGTTTGCAGCACGCAGGGACGTTTGCAGCACGCAGGGACGTTTGCAGCACGCAGGGATGTTTGCAGCACACGGGGATGTTTGCAGCACGCAGGGACATTTGCAGCACACAAGGATGTTAGCAGAGTGCTGGGACGTTTGCAGCACACAGGGACGTTTGCAGCACGCAGGGACGTTTGCAGAGTGCAGGGACGTTTGCAGCACACAGGGATGTTTGCAGCACGCAGGGACGTTTGCAGCACACGGGGACATTTGCAGCACGCAGGGACGTTTGCAGCACGCAGGGACATTTGCAGCACACAGGGACGTTTGCAGAGTGCAGGGATGTTTGCAGCACGCAGGGACGTTTGCAGCACACAGGGATGTTTGCAGCACGCAGGGACGTTTGCAGAGTGCAGGGACGTTTGCAGAGTGCAGGGATGTTTGCAGCACGCAGGGACATTTGCAGCACACGGGGATGCACGAAGCCACTTTGCGGGAGCCGGGGACACCCGCAGCAGCTTTTCAGGCTTTCCCTGCCTCAGTTTCCCCTTCCCTGAGAGCAAGCACAGCACGAGGGCCCGTCGGTTTGCTCGGGGCTCGGCCTCGTGGGATGCCGCGGCGCTGGGAAACCTGGCTGCGCCGCGGCAGCTCGGCGGGCGGCTTTTGCGTGCGGCGCTTGGAGGGCGGCCAGGGGGAGCGCGGGGGGCCCGCTGCTCGCCAGATGCGATAAGGAAAGGTTTGGCCGAGGCTGGAAAAAGAAAGAAAAAAAGGGGGGGGGGGGGGGAAGGCAGGAAAAAAAAGGCAAAAGCAAAGCAAATTCCTTGGCAAATCAAAGCGAAATGCTTGCGGGGCGAGCGCGTGGCCTCGCATCCAGCCCTCCGTCTTGATAAGGGGCTCCGGGGAGGAGGAGGAGGAGAAGGAGGAGGAGGAGGAGGCGAGACGATGCCGGGGACCCGCTTCGCCGCGAGAAACCCGTGAGGTTTCCCGCCGCCGGGTGACGGGGAGCCGGCGTGCCTCAGTTTCCCCACCCTGCGCACGCACCGAGGCGGGGGAAAGGGGCTCAAACCGGGCGGGTGGAAGGGCCTGGAGGGGTTAAACGGGGCGAGTCGCTGGCGGGTTTTATCCGAAACACATGTTTTCGCCGCTATTCCAGTTATCCGGGATATTTCCTGCGTGTTTGCTCCTATGGCAACCGGCCCAGCAGGAAAGACCCAGTTACTGGGCCCGGGGAGAAGGCGCAGCCCATATGGTGTCGATTTCGAAGGCGCTCCATCCCCTCCGCCCCGGCGCCTCTTCACCCGCCGCCGTGGCCTCGGCCCCTCGAGGGGTTGTCCGCCACCAGCCGGGTCCAGCCGGGGTTGGGGATGGGCGCTCTCGGCAAGGTGGGTTGGGTTTGAGGAGCTCAGAGAAGGTGGTGATGGGCTGCAGCAGCGGTCTGAGGTTCTTCAGGGACGTAGGGATGGAGAGAAGGTACCTGCAGCATCAGTCTGAGGTTCTTCAGGAGGATAGGGATGGAGAGAAGGTACCTGCAGCATCAGTCTGAGGTCCTTCAGGGACGTAGGGATGGAAACAAGACACCTACAGCATCAGTCTGAGGTCCTTCAGGAGGATAGGGATGGAGAGAAGGTACCTGCAGCATCAGTCTGAGGTTCTTCAGGAGGATAGGGATGGAGAGAAGGTACCTGCAGCATCAGTCTGAGGTCCTTCAGGGACGTAGGGATGGAAACAAGACACCTACAGCATCAGTCTGAGGTCCTTCAGGAGGATAGGGATGGAGAGAAGGTACCTGCAGCATCAGTCTGAGGTCCTTCAGGAGGACAGGGATGGAGAGAAGGTACCTGCAGCAGTGGTCTGAGGTTCTTCAGGAGGATAGGGATGGAGAGAAGGTACCTACAGCATCAATCTGAGGTTCTTCAGGAGGATAGGGATGGAGAGAAGGTACCTACAGCATCAGTCTGAGGTCCTTCAGGAGGATAGGGATGGAGAGAAGGTACCTGCAGCAGCGGTCTGAGGTCCTTCAGGGACGTAGGGATGGAAACAAGACACCTACAGCATCAGTCTGAGGTCCTTCAGGAGGACAGGGATGGAGAGAAGGTACCTGCAGCATCAGTCTGAGGTCCTTCAGGAGGACAGGGATGGAGAGAAGGCACCTGCAGCATCAGTCTGAGGTCCTTCAGGAGGACAGGGATGGAGAGAAGGTACCTGCAGCATCAGTCTGAGGTCCTTCAGGAGGACAGGGATGGAGAGAAGGTACCTGCAGCATCAGTCTGAGGTCCTTCAGGAGGATAGAGATGGAGGGAAGACACCTACAGCATCAGTCTGAGGTCCTTCAGGAGGACAGGGATGGAGAGAAGGTACCTGCAGCATCAGTCTGAGGTCCTTCAGGAACGTAGGGATGGAGAGAAGGTACCTGCAGCATCAGTCAAAAGTCCATTGGGGAGGGAGGGATGGAGAGAAGGTACCTGCAGCATTGGTCTGGGATCCATCGGGAAGATAAGGATGGAGACAAGCAACCTACAACATTGGTTTGAGGTCTAACCAAGACAATGGGCTGGAGATGGGGTTGGGGACAAGCTACCTACAGCATAGGCCTGAGGTCCAACCAGGAGATAAGGCTGGAAGCAGGGCTGGAGACAAGCTACCGGCAGTGTAGGTTCAAGGTCCATCCAGGAGATGGGGCTTGAGACAGGGCTGGAGATGAGCTACCTGTAATGTTGGCCTGAGGTCCATACAGGAGATGGGGCTGGAAACAGCAGGGAGAAGCTACCTACGTCAGGCTGAGGTCCACCCAGGAGATAAGGCTTGGAACAGGACTGGAGACAAGCTACATGCAACACCAGTCAGAGGTTCATCCAGATTATGGGGTTGGAGACATGACCAGGGAGAATCTATCATCTACAACGTCGGCCTGAGGTCCATCCAGGAGACAAGGTTGAGGACAAGCTACCTGCACTGTGGGCCCAAGGTCCATCCAGAAGACAGGGTTGAGGACAAGCTACCTGGAATGTTATCCCGAGGTCCATCCAGGAGACAGGGTTGAGGACAAGCTACCTGCACCATGGGCCCGAGGTCCATCCAGGAGACAGGGTTGGAGACAAGCTACCTGCAACATTGGCCTACGGTCCATCCAGGAGACAAGGTTGAGGACAAGCTACCTGCACCATGGGCCCGAGGTCCATCCAGAAGACAGGGTTGGAGACAAGCTACCTGCACCATGGGCCCAAGGTCCATCCAGAAGACAGGGTTGGAGACAAGCTACCTGCAACATCGGCCTGAGGTCCATCCAGGAGACAAGGTTGAGGACAATCTACCTGCACCATGGGCCCGAGGTCCATCCAGGAGACAGCGTTGGAGATAATCTACCCGCAACGTTATCGTGAGGTCCATCCAGGAGACAGGGTTGGAGACAGCCTACGGCAAGGCTCAGCCCAGCTCCAGCCCGGGGCAGAAGGGTCCTGGGGAGGTCCCAGGGACCACGAAGACCTCTTGTCACCCCCAGAAGGTACCAAGGGGGTGCAGCGAGGTGTGTCCCACCCCCAGCAGGTCCAGGCTCCTCTTGGAGGTGCCCCCAATGCCCCGAGAAACCCGACGTCTGCACGGGGCCGTTCTTTGCTCGTTCCTAAGGAGCGGCGCCATTTTGGGACCCGGGACCAGAGCGGCTCCGCGGGGTTAAATGACCAAAATACAGGAAAACGGGGCAAAACCACCCTCTAAAAAAAGAAAGAAAAAAGAGTATTTTCTAATAATTCCAATTTTTTGGCGTTTGCTGCAGGGAGAGATGATAAAGCCGGGCAGGACCAGGCACGGCGCAGGACGGGGGATTTTGGGAATGATTCACTCCCAAAGCCTCCCGCGGAGGTATTTCTGGGGGAAAAAAAAGCCAAAATACATTTTTTTTTTTTTTAAAGAAGAAAAAATAAGTTTTACGAAGTGACCCTTCCCACCAGCCTCGCTATTTTTCTTTTTAATAAGAAAAAAAAAAGGGGCTTTCAGCCAAAATAAACCTTCTCTGTGAAAACGTGTGTTTGGGTCAAAAAGCCACTTTTCACCGGGGGAAAAATAAACCAACCAAAAAAACCTGTCCAAGCCCTGCAGTGATGGGCTGGCGAAGCTCCCGGGGAGACGCGTCTTCTCTGGAGCCAGCAGCTCTTCTCCTCCTCCTCCTCCTCTTCCTCTGCTCCTGCTCCTCCTCTCTTCCTCCTTCTTCTCCCTCTCCTCCTCCTCCTCCTCTTCTCCTTCTCCTTCTCCTTCTCCTTCTCCTCCTCCTTCTCCTCCTCCTTCTCCTCCTCCTTGCCCTCCTCCTTCTCCTCCTCCTCCTCCTCCTCCTCCTCCTTCTCCTTCTTCTTCTCCTCCTCCTCATCCTTCTCCTTCTCCTTCCCCTTGTCCTTCTCCTTCCCCTTGTCCTTCTCCTCCTCCTTGCCCTCCTCCTTCTCCTTCTCCTTCTCCTTCTCCTTCTCCTTCTCCTTCTCCTCTTCTTCTCCTCCTCCTCTTCTTCTCCTCCTCCTCCTTCTCCTTCTCCTTCCCCTTGTCCTTCTCCTCCTCCTTGCCCTCCTCCTCCTCCTTCTTCTCCTTCTCCTTCTTCTTCTCCTTCTCCTTCTCCTCCTCTTTGCCCTCCTCCGTCTCCTCCTCCTCCTCCTCCTCCTTCTCCTTCTCCTTCTCCTTCTCCTTCTCCTTCTCCTTCTCCTTCTCCTTCTCCTTCTCCTTCTCCTTCTCCTCCTCCTTCCCCTTGTTCTTGTTCTTGTCCTTGTCCTTGTCCTTGTCCTTGTCCTTGTCCTCCTTTTCCTCTCCTTCTGTTGTCTCCTCTTCTCTCTTCATCTTCTCTCATCATCTCCATCTTCTTATCTTGCCTCTCCTCATCTCTTCATCTTCTCTTCACCTTCATCTTCTCTTCACCTTCATCTTCTCTTCCCAGGTGATGCGTGTGCCCACGTGTGCTCCAGCCTAACGTCCCCCCAGCCTTTGCGCCCGTGCGACTTGCCACCGGCTCCCCACCTGTGCCTGCTCCGTGCCTCAGTTTCCCCACTCACGCAAGTGTCTGCGGCGCTACAGAGCACATTCAGCAGCTGATGCCGCCCAAGGCCACCTCCACCGTCAAGGGTAGAGGAGCACCAGGCAGTCGGCTGGCACCCGCTGTCCCCTTCCCAGCAGGGACCCCCCAAACCTTCCCTCCCTGGAGGTCCTCGGGCATCGAGGGGCAACGGGGGGCAGCCTGGGGTGCTGGGCCGGCGCTGGGGGAGCGGGATGGGGAGATGAGGTGACTGCTGGGGATAGGACAGGGTGATGGGGACCAGGGTGAGGTACCCAGTGGGGACTGGGACGAGGCACCTGCTGGGGACGGGGACAAGGTGGTGGGGACTGGGACGAGGCACCTGATGGGGACTGGGATGGGGTGGTGGGGCCTGGACAAGGTACCTGCTGGAGACAGGGCGATGGGGACCACGATGAGGTACCTGCTGGGGACACGGGTGATGGGGACCAGGACAAGGTACCTGCTGGGGACAGGGCGATGGGGACCAGGACCGAGGTACCTGCTGGGGACACGGGTGATGGGGACCAGGACGCGGTACCTGCTGGGGACATGGGTGATGGGGACCAGGCCGAGGTTCCTGCTGGGAACGGGGCAATGGGGAACAGGACGAGGTTCCTGCTGGGGGTGGGGCAATGGGGAACAGGATGAGGTACCTGCTGGGGACAGGGCGATGGGGACCAGGACGAGGTACCTGCTGGGGACAGGGTGATGGGGACCAGGACGAGGTTCCTGCTGGGGACAGGGCGATGGGGACCAGGATGAGGTTCCTGCTGCGGACAGGGCGATGGGGACCAGGATGAGGTGCCTGCTGGGGGTGGGGCGATGGGGACCAGGACGTGGTACCTGCTGGGGACATGGGCGATGAGGACCAGGATGAGGTACCTGCTGGGGACATGGGAGATGGGGACCAGGACAAGGTACCTGCTGGGGACAGGGTGATGGGGACCAGGACGAGGTACCTGCTGGGGATGGAGCAATGAGGACCAGGATGAGGTACCTGCTGGGGACATGGGCGATGGGGACCAGCGTGAGGTACCTGCTGGGGATGGGGTGATGGGGACCAGGACAAGGTACCTGCTGGGGACAGGGCGATGGGGACCAGGACGAGGTTCCTGCTGGGGACATGGGTGATGGGGACCAGGATGAGGTACCTGCTGGGGACATGGGCGATGGGGACCAGGACGAGGTACCTGCTGGGGGTGGGGTGGTGAGGACCAGGACGAGGTTCCTGCTGGGGACAGGGCGATGGGGACCAGGACGAGGTTCCTGCTGGGGACGTGGCGATGGGGACCAGGGTGAGGTTCCTGCTGGGGACAGGGCGATGGGGACCAGGATGAGGAACCGGCTGGAGCCCAGCGTGGGGCGACGGTGACCAGTCCATGGCGATGGGGGGCACCCCCCACCCTCAGCCCCCCACGCCCCCCCCGAGCCACGCACCCACAGCCCGTCCCCTCCCCACACCCGCAGCGGGGGGAGGAGAGCACCGCCGTCCCCACCGCGCTCCCCCAGGAAGGCCGCGGCGGTGCCGGACGGCTCCCGCGGGATCCGGAGCGCCGAGGGCCGGAGCTGCCGACTCAAAGCCGGGGCCTCGCTCCCACGCGCGGATGAAAGGCTCCCTGTCCGGGCGGCATTAGACGCGCTCCGGAGGCTCATTCCCGATCGGTCACGCTCCGAGGCGCAGCTGCAGAACCCCCTCCGGGAGCCCGGGATGCTCCGGGGGCTTTGTTCGGAGCGGCCCCGCTTCCCTGGGAAGCGTGACGAGGCGACGGGATTACGGGGCAGGGGAAATAACCGAAATAAAACTCGCCCGCGCCGTGCCGGCACAGGGATCAATCCCGGGTGGAAAAACAAAGGGGAGCCCCGAATCCCGGCGCTCCGGCCCCGTTAGCGACGGCCTCGTTTGCCGCACGGCCGCCCTCGAGGGTCCCCGGGGACGCGCCGGCCCCGCGGCGCCCGGGGAAGGGGCGCGGGGGGTACCGGGGGTCCCCAAGGAGGGAGGGTGGCTTTTGGGGGGCGTCCCCCCCACTTCTGCTCCCCAGTCCCAGCAGCGAGCGAGCAAAAGGAGGGAAACCTGGGAAGGAAGCAAAGCGTGCAAGGAGGAAAAACCCTGTGAGGAAGGAAACCTTGCGAGGAAGGAAACCTTGCGAGCAGGAAACCATGTGAGGAGGAAACCATGTGAGGAAGGAAACCTTGCAAGCAGGAAAAACCTGGCAAGGAAGGAAACTCTGCAGGGAGGAAAACCTTGCAAGGAGGAAAACCTTGCGAGGAAGGAAACCTTGCGAGGAAGGAAAGCTTGCGAGGAGGAAAAACCTCATGAGGAGGAAATACCTCACGAGGAGGAAAACTGTGTAAGGAGGAAAACTTTGCATGGAGGAAAAACCTTGCACGGAGGAAAACCTTGCGAGGAAGAAAATCTTGCGAGGAAGGAAACCTTGCAAGGACGAAAACTGTGTAAGGATGAAAAACTTTGCATGGAGGAAAAAACTCGCATGGAGGAAAACTTTGCAAGGAAGTAAAACCTTGCAAGCAGGAAAAACCTTGTGAGGAAGGAAACCTTGCGAGGAGGAAGACCTTGCAAGGAAGGAAAAACCTGGCAAGCAGGAAAACCCTGGCAAGGAAGGAAACCTTGCAAGGTGGAGAACCCTGCGAGGAGGAAAAGCCTTGCAAGGAGGAAAAACCTTGTGAGGAGGAAAAACCTTGCGAGGAGGAAAAACCTTGCAAGGAAGAAAACCTTGTGAAGAGGAAAAAAATCTTGCGAGGAAGAAAAACTTGCGAGGAGGAAAAACCTGGTAAGCAGGAAAGCAGGAAAACCCTGGCAAGGAAGTAAAACCTTGCAAGCAGGAAAAACCTTGCAAAGAAGGAAACCTTGCGAGGAAGGAAAACCTTGTGAGGAAGGAAACCTTGTGAGGAAGAAAACCTTGCGAGGAAGGAAACCTTGCGAGGAAGGAAACCTTGTGAGGAAGGAAACCTTGTGAGGAAGAAAACCTTGCGAGGAAGGAAACTTTGCGAGGAGGAAAACCTTGTGAGGAAGGAAACTTTGTGAGGAAGGAAACCTTGCGAGGAAGGAAACCTTGCGAGGAGGAAAACCTTGTGACGAGGAAAACCTTGTGAGGAAGGAAACCTTGCGAGGAGGAAAACCTTGTGAGGAAGAAACCCTTGCGAGGAAGAAACCCTTGCGAGGAGGAAACCCTTGCGAGGAAGAAACCCTTGCGAGGAAGAAACCCTTGCGAGGAAGGAAACCTTGCGAGGAAGGAAACCTTGTGAGGAAGGACACCTTGTGAGGAAGGAAAACCTTGCGAGGAGGAAAACCTTGCGAGGTAGGAAGACCTTGTGAGGAGGAAAACCTTGCGAGGAAGGAAACTTTGCAAGGAAGGAAGCCCTTTCGAGGGAGGAAACTTTGCGAGGAAGGAAACCCTTGCAAGGAAGTAACCCTTGCGAGGAAGGGAACCTTGTGAGGAGGAAGACCTTGTGAGGAAGGGAACCTTGCGAGGAAGGAAACCTTTGCGAGGAGGAAGACCCGCCGCGGCCCAGCCGCAACCCAGGCCTCCTGCGGGCCCGGCGAGACGGGGCCTGCCGGCGAGCGCCTCGCCGCGCGCCGAAGCGAGCAGGCCGAAGCGAGCGGTTCCGCGCCTTCCGGCTCGCGGCGGCCGCGCTCCCTCCCGGCGCGACGCCCGGCGCCGGCCGAAGCCCCGGCGCGGTTTTGCTTCGCCGCGGTTAACCGGGTTAGCGCGCGGCCGAAGGGCGCAGCTCGTCCCGGCGCCCGCTCCCTAACGAGCATCTCATTTGAATCCACGCAAAAGAGCAGGGAGCACGGAGACGCGCTAATTAAAGCGATTGCTGTTCGCTAATTAAGCGGCGGTTCCCCTCCCCGAGCGGGAATTCTCATGCAAACAGCGCCCGGGGAGGGGATTTGGAGGGGAATAAAACACCCCGAAATTTGGCGGCGTCTTTGCCCTGCGAAGCGCCGTCGGCGTAATCGCAATTTGGGGTGTTTTCACCCCAAACCCCAGGCCTGGCCGGCTCGCTTGTCCCCCGAGAGCGATCCACAGGGCGGCCGCCACAAACCAAGCGTTTTCACCCCGTTTTCGCTTTGTTTTGGGGGGCGTTTTTCTTCGGGTGACGGGATTTTGAATCCGCCGAGGATTTCTCTAGCTGTGTTTTTTTCTTTGCTGTATTTTTTTTTTTCCCCCTTCGCCCTTGTGGAAATAATGACGTCCTGCAGGAAACTTCCCGAGGGATAAAATTAGGGCTGGTAAACACAGGGTAGCGTAGCCCGTTGGTCTCGCAGGTTTGCCCGAAAACCAAGAAACTTTGTTCCGAGGGTGGTTTATATATATTTTTTTTAAAAAAAAAAGCCCATTTCTCTTTTATTTTTAAACACGGGCGCTGCGTTTCTTTCCAGCCCGCTCCGCGCGCCGCTGAAGCCTTTCCACGCGAAACCCTCCTCGGGATAAATCCCCTTCCAGCTCAGCCCCCGCCGTGCGGATGCGACCAACGTTTAGCAAACGCCCCCCAAATCGAGGCATTTCGGGGCGTATTTGGGGCCTTTGGGAAAGGGCCGAGGGTTCGGGCGCAGGACGAGGCCGTAACGCGCCGCTTCGCCGTTTTTGATCCCGCAGTTTAGGTCTGATGCCGGGCAATTTAGCAAGCCGTTAATATTAAATTACGCTGCAAATGACAGGAGCTTCCCCGACGCTTAACGTGATCTCGCTGCGGTTTGCAGCTGGACGCCATCCAAGCCCCGATAAACCCCCTTTTTGCTGCTTTTCAGCCCCGTCCGGCCCGAGCAGGGGTTTCTCGCTGGCGTTACCCGGCGGAAGATCCCGCACGGAGCACGTTGTGCGGCGGGAAGGAGCGTTTCCAGCCCTCTGGAAAAAGCCGGAGCCGCGCTCCTGCTCTCTCGCTCCTGCGACGCTCCGACCGTGCAAGCAGCGGCGTGAGCGCCGGGGCTCCGCCTGCAACCCCAGCGCTCCAAGCGGGTTGCAACGAGGGCCGGGAACCCCTCGGTGCGAGGGTAGAGGCTTTGCAGCAGGTACGGCTCCAGCCCTCCGGCGTGCAAGCGAGCGGCCCGGGCACGGCAACGACCTTTGCACGGGTGCACGAGGGGAAGCTTGCGCGGTGCGCGGCCCTCGGGAGCGCGCGACTCCCCCGCTGCAAGCAAGCGGCCCGTGCACGGTGCACAGTTGCACAGTTGCACAGTTGCACGGTTGCATGGTTGCATAGTTGCATGGGTGTGCGGTTGCGTGGTTGCACAGTTGCGTGGTTGCGCTGGTGCATGGTTGCACGGCTGCACAGGCGCATGGTTGCACAGGCGCATGGTTGCACAGGTGCACAGTTGCATGGTTGTACAGTTGCATGGTTGCATGGTCGCACGAGTGCACGGTTGCACAGGCGCACGAGTGCACGGTTGCACAGGCGCATGGTTGCACAGTTGCGTGGTTGCACGGGTGCACAGTTGTACGGTTGCATGGGTGCGTGGTTGCACAGTTGCACGGGCGCACAGTTGCATGGTTGCATGGTTGCACAGGTGTGTGGTTGCACAGGTGCACGGTTGCACAGGTGCACGGGCGCATGGGTGCACGTTTGCACAGGTGTGTGGTTGCACGGGTGCATGGTTGCACGGGTGCATAGTTGCACGGGTGCACAGTTGTACGGTTGCACGGGTGCACGGGTGCACGGTTGCACAGCTGCACGGGTCCATGGTTGCACGGGTGCATGGTTACACGGTCGCACGGTGCACGGGTGCACGGTGGGTGCAAGCGCCCCCCGCGTGGGGCGCGGAGCCCCCCCGCTTCCCTTGAAGGCCCCACAGCCCCGGGGCCGCCCCCGCCCAGGGCGGGCTGCCCCCCGGTGCGGGGCAGGGCGCCCCGCGGCCCGTGCCCCCCTCCGCCGGCCGATGGTACGCTCCGCGGGGCGGGGCGGGGCGGCGCGGGGAGAGGCGGGGGGGAGGCGCCGCCGCTGCCACCGCCTCCTCCGACACGGGGCGCCGGTGGGAGCGGGGCGGGGAGGGAGGGAGGGAGGGAAGGGGGGAAGATAAGCGGCGCGGCCGGGCGGCGTTGGATGGAGGCTCCCGTCCGCCGGGTCGCCCGCCCCAGCCTGGAATGTCCTGGGGAGCCGCCGCCGAGCGGGACCGGGACCGGGACCAGGGAGGGGGCGCGGCGGCTGCCGAGAGGTAACGCGCCCGCTTCCCGCCGCGCCGCCGTTGTGAGGGGGCGCGCGGGCGGCCGTTGTGAGGGGGCGCGCGGGCGGGGGGGGTGGGGGGCGCGGCCGCAGGTGGCGGCGGCGGCGGCGGCTCGGCGGGCGCCGGCGCCTCCTGTCAGCCCCGGAGCCGGGTGCCGCGGGTGGGAGCGGCGGAGGGGGCCGGGCGCTGGGGCGGCCCCCGCCGGCGGAGCCCGCAGCCGGCACCTGAGGGGTCTGTGCCCGGCGGTGAGGGGAGGCGGTGGGCGGGGAGGCTGCCCCCCGCCCCGGGAAGCCGTGTGCCGAAGGCAAGGCACGACCGAAGGGGTTTGTCGTGCTCCCTTGGAAGCCGGGGCTGAGGCGCGGGGTTTATTCAAACCATCTGACTCGATTTTATTTAATTTTGTGTGTGTGTGTGTGTGTGTGTGTGTGTGTCCTCGCTCTGTGGGACTGAGCGGGAGAACAGCCTAAAACTGAGCCTATTTACAGAGCGCTTTGGTGAGTTGGAAAAAAAAAAAACAACCACCCTTCGGAGCGCAGTTTCACTGCTCTGCCTCCAGTCTGTTACTGATTTACGGTCTTATTTCACAGTGAAAGTTACGCTGGCTCTGCTATATTTGTCGTGGAGATGCCGTCCTGTCTGTTGCTGCGGCAGGGGATGGACTTGGGGTCGCGTCTGGCCTCTTAACCGTCTTAAAATTGATAATCTCCGTGCTTGCTTTTAATCCGTAAGGTCACTTTCTCCGCGGTTAGCGCGGTTGAAAGTCAGCCCCTAAAGCAAGAGGTGGTGTGCGATGCCCGTGGACTCCGGCTGTAAAGCATCGTGACATCTTAACTCCGAGTTATTTATTTTATTTTTTTTTTTTTAATTAAGGTGCCTCCATGCTTCAAGCTATCCGGTTCTTGACTTTTAAATTACTTCTGCTTGCTTTGCCTGTCTCTTTGCCAGAAAAAAAAAATAATAATTATACAGTTGCTGACTTTTAATGAAAGAACTTTCCAGTCGACTATTGCATGTTTTCAATATTGATGCCTTTAAACCAAAAGGGAAATGTTTTTCAGGCGTAACACACAACTTTCAACTGTGAGGCAGAAAACAGGCGATGTTTATTTTGCCCCTGCCTCGTAACTTTTTAAAGGATTGGCGAATGGGTAAATGTGATGGCTTTATGTGGCTTTTTTTTTTTTTTTTTTTTTAAATTTACTGCTTTCCCCGAATGATTTGCTGTGTCTGTGCGCGAGGAGGTTTCTCAGAAGGAGTAGCCGCGCCGAGTCGGTGGCTGTAAAACTGTCAGCCCTGAAGGAGTGTTTACTCAGTGAGTTGTATCTTTCACACATGCACCAGAAATACAATTTACTAACCCAAACAGCAGCGTTGTCACTCCGCAGCCGCTGGTCACCGGGGTTACTGGGAGCGCATAAACTTTTATTCTCTGGGGTTTTGTCGTTCGTGGCCCGGCGTTTTCTTTGAACAAAGCAGGTAATCCTGTTGTACGGGGGGCTCAAAGCCGAGCGGCGCGGAGCCAGTTCGCTTTTCTGCTCGTCTCCCGCAACTCTGGTGTTTTGACAGTTGCGATTTATGTGATGTACTGCCCGCCCGTAACTCCTTTAAGCAGAAAAACCGCTTTTGTAATAGCGGTTGCTGAGGGCAACGGGCCCGCTCCTTCGCGTCGCTATCTTCCAAAAGTTCTCGGCTCGATTAGCGGCGAGCGTTTCACGGCATGATTTCTTAACGCTTTTTCCGTTAAACTTGATATTGTGTGCCCCGATCGCGCCCAGCGTGCTTTTGTTCGACCGAGCTCAAACAGGCGGCGAGAGCCGCTCGTGTGATTCAAATGCGTCGGAACCAAACCCTGCTCTTTTAAAGCAGTTACGAGCCTGTCTTGTGGGGAGGGCTCGATAATGGAGTGCTGCTCCATTAAAAAAAAAGAAACATTTTTTCCTGTAATCCCTTCTCTGAAACAAGAGGGATGCCTCTGACCGGCTCTGTCTGCATCCCAGAAAAATCCGCAGGCTTGCGAAGCAGCCTTAGAAACCCGTGATTGCTGCTCAAAACGACTTGGTTATTTAAAGCTGGACTCGCAGATAGAAACACCGAGACGGGATGCGCTGGGTTACCTGCCAGCTTGGTGTTAAAAGGTATTTTTTTTCCCCTCTCTGAGGGGTAGGAAGTGAGATGGGAACGGCTCTAGCGGCGAGGGATTAGTAATTCACCCAAGGATGAGCGCGGTGGCTTTGTCGCTTGGATTAACGCGATTTACACCCCTAAGCTGCCCTGAGCGCTTGTAAACAGCCGTGCCCGTGCGTGCGAGGTGAAGTGCGGGCAGGCCGGCGGGCGGCTCCCGCCTCACAAGCTCACGCTCGCCACAGAAAGCAGCTTGGAGAGGGTTTGTTTGTTTTTTTTTTTGCCGTCCCTCGTGCAACCTTGGTTATTCTTCGTCCTTTCGCAAGCCCTGGGCTTTGGTGGGACGCCAGCTCTGCCCTGCGCTCTTCGCTCTTTGCCTACCAGCCCTTCTGCACGCTGGCGAGCGGTGTCTGGGCCGGCGCCTGCGTGCTCCCTCTGCTGGCTTGCTGGGCAGCCCGGCTGGGGTGCGCTGGTGCTAAACTTGGTGTTTCTTACCCCAAAACCGAGGGGAAAAAAAAAAACCATGTAAGGAGAGGCCCGACTCTGCTGCGGGGGCAAATCCCACCAGTGCTTTCATTATCTCAAGGTGTGCTGTAAGCCCATAAACTGAGGCTCGTGCTTACTTTGGCTCACGGGCGTGCCAGAGGAATAAGGCAGCTGTGCTCCAACTTCAGGTGATGTCACTTGAGGATTTTAACTGTCAGAGCTTAAAAATACCCTGACTTGTTTAAAGACTGCTTCTGCAGATGTGGAAATTGTGAAGCAAAGCAATTGATTCGCTCGCGTGAGCGCACAGCCGTAGGGGTGTTCGTCATCTCATAAATCCTCCTCTGCCTAGCCCTGAGCAGCCCTGCTCTGCCTAACGAAGCCCTCGGTCGCACCAAGACCGCTGAAATTAATTTGGTGGCTGCTTGAGAGAAGACGCTACCACGAAGCGTAAGACCAGCGGCGCCGAAAAAAATGAACTGGGAAGCAAGTGGTGATTTTGGGAATAAAGCTGGTTTCTAAAGCGGTGCCCGACGCAGACGTGTGCGTGGCTAATTGCGCGGCACAGCTGAGCGGCACCTTCTCCTGGTGCTCCTCTTGACGTGGTTGTTAGCGCTGTTGATGTGACCGAAGGTGTGAAGGACCGGCTGCTTTGATTTCGGCTTCCACGGGACGTTGTTTGCAGGGCTGGGTGCGGGGAGCAGTCGGTCGCAAGCTGCTACCTCTGTTTGTATGTGCAGATATCTCTGCTCTCTGCTGCAAAACGAGCTTTATGGAAAAGGTTTACGCAGGTAGCGTGAGTTATTTCTCATTCTGTGTGTGGAGCTTCACCTCGATTTCCCATACCTTCCACCGAACCCGCTCTTCACGCTCTCTCTGAGCGTTCCTTTGCCACATCTCCTTTTGCTGGGCCTTTTAGCCTGCGCTGGAAAACCACCTACTCTGCATCTTCCTTATTTCCGTGCCTACAAATGTGAATCCCGAGGGCTTTTCAACGCGTTGGCGCACAAACGTACGCAAAACGACGTAAAAATGTGGTGAATGTGCTGGCGAGCTTGGTTTCGGCGAGGCTTTGAAAGCCGGTTCAGTACCAGAAGCCCCGAGACCGAGCGAGTCTTCATCCGCAAAGCTGTTGAGATCTGGTATTTCAGATAACGTTTTATACGGAATCGCTTTAATCGGCGCGCTGCACGCAGCTCAGAAACCTGCCTAATGCCTTTTGTTAGGCAACATCTAATTTGTATGAATTAATTGATAGTGTAAACTTGACCTTTCTATGTAGAGTCAGTTTTTTGTCTGCTGCTTTGCTCGCGATCTGTGGAGTAGCGAGTGGCTCCCTTCAGCTGAGTCACGCCACTTCCCCGCTCGCTGCAGTGTTTTTTCCATCGGTTTTCTGGTTTTCCTCAGTGTTTCGGTGGGCCGGGGAGCTTCTGAGCCGATTCCTTTCTGCAGCTGGGGTGAGCCTGATCAAAAATGCTGGCTTACGGAACTTGAAATCTTGTTAAAGACTTTTAAACCGTGTATCAAGCGGAATTGGTCGAGTTCCCTCTTTAAATGGGAGTTTCCAGCTTGTCTTGCAATGCTGACTCTTAAAGCTGGTACATGGGGACCAAACTCTGTTCTCCATAGACTTTTTTTTGCTATTTTGATCCAGGTTGTTAACAGGTGAGCTGGTACGAGCTCTGCTCTCTAGGGGTGTTCCCTTCCCTTCTAGCTTAATGCTCTCCTGGTGGCCTCCCCGAGCAAGCCCTGGTATTGTGTGTCCCCTTCGCCCCCATCGTTCGCTCTGGGATAGCGTTTGTCCTTGGCAAATTCAGCAGAACACTCTTTGCTGTATTCCTCTAGCTAACGAGAGGTCTCCAGCTGCCCTGTCCCAAGAATTTAGACTAGTTTCCTCTGTGTGCATGTGTGTACGTATATATTTATATTTTATAGGGTTTTTTTTTTCAGTTGAGTGTTCTTCCAGTGATTTCCTTGGTAGATGGCTCAGCACAGCTCCCAGGGCTGAGTGTGTCGGAGTTTTCCACTTAGTTTCCCCAGCTCGCTTCTCCCTTTCCGGTGCGGATGCTGGTTCTCCAGTGACAGTTATCACTTCAGGGTAAACTGCTTGCTCAGCCCTACTAGGGATTGAGCCTTGTGCATCCAGACCACCTGTCTTTTCCATTAAGCCCCTGCTTGCTCCTTCTATGTGAGAAATATCTCCTGTCTTTCAACAGGAGGGAAAATAATCATGCAAGGTGGGTTGTTCTCCCATTCCCCATACCTACGAGATGTCTTGGAGCTCTTCTAGCCAGGTGGGACTCTATTTTTTATTTTTTTTCTCTTCCCCCCCCCTCCCCAGCTCCTTGGGCGCAGTTTCACGTTACAGCTCGGTCTGCAGGAGGTGGCAGGTACGTTCCTGCCTCTTCCCCGCTGTGGGAATCCAGCAGCGGAGCAGCCGCGGGGGAGCGACTCCAGCTAACCCTTCAAAAAAAAAAAACAACCCAAAACCCAAGCCCCAAACTTTCCAGAGTTGCTAAATCTTCCACCCCGATGACTGGGGAGGCCTCTGGGGACTGGAGGGGTGTGGGGGGGGGACCGGCCCCTTTTGGCAGCAGCCGGCTTTTAAATTGGCTTAGCTGTCTCATAAAACCACGCTCTGGATGCTGCAGCTGAGCCAAGAGCCGGCTGCCTTGCAGAGGGGGGGGGCCTCTTGCTGGTCCCCCCTCCGTCTCCTTCCCCTGCCTCTCGCTGGAAGTGCCCGATTAAACCAGTTCAGCTCACTACAACGGCGGGGAGGGGGGGAAATAATCCCCCACACCCCAGAGCAAGATAAGCCAGCTCAGTCGGAATATTTCCGTGCAGCTTGGCAGCTGGGGGCAGTGCCAAATGCGGCAGGAGGGAGCGGGGCGGGGGCGCCGAGCGTGCCGGGGAGAGGAGACCATCCTTTTTGGCAGCGGCTGGCTCCCGCTTCGGCGTAGCTGTAAGGTGAAACCGCACCCTCGGCCTCACCTGTCTGTCTGATCATGCCTTTGATTTATACCCTGGGTTTTGCTGTTTAGTTTTCCCCGCAGACTTCAACCATTGCATCTGATAATGAACCAAGCGGTTGAGCCTTATTTGTTTAATTCAAAGACAAGTTTAATATTTCCTACCTCGCAGTCGTACAAAGTCTGCCTGCCTTGCGGACCTCGGTTTTCCTTGCAGCGATCCTGTAAAACGCCAAAGAATGCCAGACAAGGGGAAAAAAAGGCTCGTGCCGCGAGCAGCCCCAATGGGCTCTGCGAAGGAGAAAGGCGAAGGGGCTGGGCACCCCTGGTTTACATTTTTGGGGTGGTTTTGGGGGTGTTTTGTCTCTGCAAGGGTAGCTGTGAGTTGTGTTGCCTGCTTAGGTGCACCCTGCCGGCTCGCTCCACCTCACCTCCCGCGTGCTGGCGAGACCCCACCAGCTCCGGTCAGAGGTGAGCTGTGGGGATCTTCTCTGCCCCCCTCGATCTCGGGCGAAGAAAAGACGGTTCGTGAATGCCTCTGTAATCGCTCTGCGTCATCGGCTAAAGCACTGGAGGACAAACGGACGCTGGAGATGTCTTTCCTCCTGGAGAACATCGTTGCATTTTGTGTAGACGCTTTGCATCCGAGTGGCCGCCTGCTCTAGCTGGAGATGCTCTTGTTCCTGCAAGGGGATGGTACTGGGGGTTTTCCTTTCCCAGTCCTCACCGAGTAAAACAAACCAAAAGGCCCCTCTCTAAAGAATGGTAGAAGAAATGACGGGTTTTTTACGTGCCGGTTCAGGAGGTGACCCCCAGGCGACTGTCCCTCCTGCGAGGACAAGACCCCCTGGGGAACTGCAGCAAGGAGGGAGGACAGTTAACGCGGCCCCTTCTGAAACAAACCGAAGATGACTCTTCGAGTTGAAATCCCCTACTTGCTTCCAGATTTGATCTAAGCTAGGTTTTCCCGAGTAACGTTACTGTAATCAGGTGGTATTCTTTCAGTTTTTATTTCCTTTTTTTGCTGCTTGTTTGTTAAGAGATGATAGATCGGCCCAAATAAGGGTATGAGAGAGGCTGGCGATCTTCAGGAGGATCCACAGACAGTCAGTGCACGACTTGTTGCCTTTATCTCTGAGATCAGGAGATGCCTTTGCAGTGATGGATTAATCCACTCTTGAGTGAATAATATAACCGAGAACAAGTAGGAGCCAGCGCTCCAAACAGATGATTTGTTTAATGTGTGTGTGCCTCTCCTCCCCGCCCCCCCCCTCGGAAAAGCGTCTTTCTTCACCGTTTCATTCGGCCTGCCTGCTGAAACCTTACAGCCACCTGCGCGCGCCCCAGCCCCCCCTACCGAAGGCGGGACGAGGATGGGGCTGTGCCAAAGGCCTCTGGTCCCGGGTGGACGAGAAGATAAACCGCAGCCCCACCAAACCGGGGAGAGGCTCAGGTTGGGGAGAGGGTGCCCACGGGCTGCTCTGGCCATGACATCACCCGTCTGCTCTGGCCATGACATCACCCGTCTGCACGTACTCCGTACCCTAGTTAGAAGCGTGGTTGCTGGCACCTGCCGGGGGGTTGAGCTTGCACCGCTCGGGTCTCTCAGTGCCCCGGCACAAGGCAGTGTGCTCTGTATCCAGGAAAAAATTACATATAGGAGCTCAAAACTTGGGGGAATGAACTCGTTGGGGACTCGGAGATGGTGGTGGGTGGCTTAGAAGGAGAACTAGGATGTTAGGGAAGGTGGCTCTTCGGCGTGCCAGGCTGGCTCTGTGGCCTTTCGAGCTGGTCGGGGTTGTTCTGGAGCCACGCGCCGCAGATCTGCTCCCCGTGATGCGTGTGTAGTCCTTGTTATCGCACACGCCGTCGGATACGAGGCTGGGGAGGGAGTTGTGCAATGTAGCGATGGAATTCATGCAGCTAAATCCATTATCATCCCTATGGATACACTGGAACAACTCTTCAGCAGCTCGTAAGCTGTGTCTTGTCGCTTTAACGTCCTCAAACGCATCGAGGGTAGATAGGTACTGTTGATAGGCTCAAGGAGACCGCGAGATGCGGTCCTTATAGGTGTCTGGGTGGGTCCTCCCTCTGCTGAGGACCCTCGAGTCTGTTGTAGACTTACTCGCTCGCTGGCAAAAGCTCCGATAGCCCAAGGTCAAGTTGGTGAAACTCATCAGCTTTGGCTTTCCTGAGTTTTGTGAGAGCTGGAATTGTTGCATTGATCCGATCCCCTTGGGGCGTGGGTTCGGAAGAACTAGTGACAGCTTTCAGCTGTATTCTGGAGAATTTGTGTGCTGTGTGGGGCAGAGATAAGATCTTTAAAACGGCTTTTCCCTTTTGGAGAATGGGTTTTGCTGGCGTTGGCTGTACGTAATTTCTGGTAGCTGAAGAGTTTTGCTGTGTAATGTTCCAGCCCCATGTAGATTAAATGTATTGCGGAGTCAAACTAAACAATAGCATGTGGTTTTCCTTTGTTTCCCCCCCTTCCCCCCGATAAGAGCTCGCAACAGTTTCCGAATTACGGCTGCGCGTGGTGTGCTCAAGCGTAGGCCCGGATTTTCATAAAGTTTGCTGAGGGCTGTTACCTCTGCGGAGCTATTTCACGTTTGCAATAGCTTCAGGAAATCTCTTTGTTTCTCAAGAGCCTTTTCAGAAGGTGCCTTTTGGTGTAGTGCTCGGATACGTGTTGCCTAAATACTCTGCAGTGACAGTGTATCACAGCTTGATGGAGATTTGAGTCTCCTCTAATAAAATGCAAGCGAAGGAGGAAAACCCCGAGGGTTTTTTGGAACAGAAGATGTTTTCTGTTCCTGCCACTAATCTTTGTTGCAGAATGAAATAGGAATGTATGCTTTAAATCTCTGTCAGGGTGTAGAAGGAAGCTGGCAACGGATGTAATCAAAAATGTTGTTATCAAAACTCTCCAAATATGTTGAAATTTCAGGCTTAATGATATAATTTTAAATTCAGCTATTCAGACTGAGGCATTTTTTTGGGTGCAGATTGCACTTTCAAATCGCTGTGCGAGTCGGGATCAACCCGAGAGGAGTCCGGGACCGGCTCGCAGACGGTGGATGCTGCAGTTAGACGGGCCGCAGTTGTGCGGCTCGAGTCGCTTCAGCTCTGTGCACCGTCGCGGGAACAGATCTCGAGTGAGTCGGTGGTAGCATTAAATCGAGGTGCGGTTTTCTAGATTATGGGCTTTTGAGCCGAGCCCTTAAAAAATGGTCTAGTTTTCAAGTTAGCGTTTTTCCTAATTAGTGCGTTTACCGTTGCCGGAGACACGTGGGAAGTCTGTATATTCAGAGTTTGTCTGAAACGGCTCTTGCTGGTTGCAGTCAAGCACAATGAAGCAACACCAGATCCTATGCGCTGTAGCAAAGACCCTAATCCCTCGGCCCGACAGGAGACCGAAAGTTTCCAGCCTTATTCTTGTAGGCTGGAATAAGGGAACTGCAAGGAACCCTCACCCTCCCGACCCCTCTTCCTCGAGCAGAGAGGCTGCAGGTTGAGGACGTAAGAGAAGCTGAAGTCCTTCTCTGAGCCAAAGGTGTGAAGCTGTTTATTTTCACTCTGGAAATGTATATATTGCAGGAGGCAGATGCTAGCCTGCTTAACCTAAGCATTCACTACTTATCTGGGGTCTGGCAAGTGTACAAGTGGTGTCCCTTCTAATCCCCCAATATTAAAAAGTCCAGGCACCTTTCTCTGGCTAAGTCTGAGATTGCTTTAAAAAACACACAAAGAGAAGCCAACAAAAAAAGAAACATTCGCTTTCTTTGCCAAGTTTAAATGAAGACTAATGCCGTGGTGCTGCTTCATCTTGTTTTTCTTGCTATCTGATGGATGCTAACGTGGGATGGAATCAATCCCGGCAGCCGGTTATCTTTGCAGGGCCCCTGCGTGTTGCTGAGCTCGGCATTAAAGTCTTGCGGGGGAGCTGACGTGCTATGAAGAGTCTCGAACTTTCTTCCCGCGTTGTGAAGCCGCGGCAGCGCTATCCCTCCTTTCTTTGGGAAGGTGTCTCCCGGAATCTCCGGTCTGCTCTTGGACGTCCAAACAGAAATCCTGTTCAGCGAAGTAGGATATGTCTGTGCGAGTGAAAACAGGGCGCAGTCAGGTTAACCTGGTGGAAAATTCTCCCTGGTACCTGTGATGAAACTTAACTACTTTCCTATCAGTTGCTCATGTTTGAACTGGTTCTGCTGGTAATAGCTGCCGTTGCCCTGACTGGCGGGAGGAGATGGAGGGCTCTGACTCAGGAACGGCAGCTGTCTGACGCTGCTGCCCCCGACAGCCCCTCGGCTCTGGGCTGGGGTCCCTGCCCCTAGCAGGGCTGAGCCCGCGGCACGGCGTCCCCTCGCAGCGCAGCCGGTGAAGCAGCGGAGCTGGAGAAGCGAAACCCCCGGGCTACGGCGTTGTGAGCGTTGCTGCCTCCTTCCCCTGGATCGGCGCTCTGCTTCGGCTCCGCTGGCGCGAGGAAGGAGGCGGGAAGCCACGGCTGGCGCTCGGCTGCTGAGCAAACGCAACCCAAAGCCCCCTGCTCCTTCCCCCGTGCTCCGCTGCCCCTCTCCTCGCCCGGGAGCCAGGTCAGTCTGTTGTAGCAAACCTGGCCTGACCAACGCGATTTATTTTTTTTTTTCCCTGCCTAGCAGTTGCGTTGAGCCAGCTTTTATCTGGGCCCGAGGGTAATGGGATCGTTTTGCTGCTTTGCCAGAGGAATATTGTCAGTTGTGTCAGGATTCCTTCCCTCTGGGTTAAGGAGCGCAGAAGCGTGTTTTTGCTGGAGAGTTCGGACTTCAATTTTGAAACCAGGTTTGAGCTGTTGAACGTGGGGGGAGGGAGGGGAGGAGAGCAGTAAAACCGAATTACCCGGTTAGCTTACTGTAACGCTGAAGGATGAATTGTTTGAAGGCTTGTTTTAATCAGGGGAAGAAAGGACAGACTCTTTCCTGCTTTCTCCCTCAGCTGTCACTGGTTAGCCGGTTTGCTTTTTAATAAGCATTGTTCTCCCGCCTGTCTACCCCGGAGACGGGGTTCAGCGGCAGCGTGTGCTGGCGTTGCATGTGACAGCGTGTGGACTACTGTAAAAGGAGGGGAAGCAGCACTTTCAAGTGGAGGACAGCACTTTTGTTTAGGAAAACGAGTCAAAATGGATCCGTTGCTCTGGTTTGTGCGTGATTTCAGCCGTCTGCAGGCACGGTGGATTCTGAAGGGTGACTAACAACTGTGCTGTAACACACAGGCTCTGCTCTCCGGTTCCAGCGCGCCTCCCATATCCTGCAGCCATGAGTTCACAGGCTCCTAATTGCCTATGATGTAAGACAGCAGTAGATGAGGTTGCTATAAATTCTGGCTGCAGGTGTGGATTTAATAGTTGTGCTTCCCTTTAAGGGATCACGGATAGCATGGATCCCTGCAAGTTGCAACAGACTGAGTTGGACTCGGGGTAAGGCAGCTAAAATAACCCATTTGCCTGCGTTTTTTAGAGCTGTTGCTTGCTGGGGGCTACCAGTGGACAAGGTGTCAGTGTTCGTCTGGAATGGCCTCGGGAATGAGCTCGCTGTCCCCTAACAGAGCTCAGCCACGGTTCCTCTTCTTTTCATCGACCTTCTCTGGCGTCAAAACCTACCAGGCGGGAGAGCGGTGCTGGAGGCAGACCTTTAGGCAGCGTGTGTGGACACGAACTCCTTTGTCTGAGAGTCTGACAGGTTTTTCTGATGACCAGAGCGAGCCTGTGGTTCTAGTCCTTTTTTTTTTTTTTTAATCATGCTTGATTCTGGCTACAGGAACCATAGAGAGATTATAATCACGAGTGATCGTCCTTGACGTGCAAAATGCAAAGTTTTTGGAGGGGAAAAGGCGCACCCCGAGGCAGTACTGACGCTTGCTGTGGCCTGTGCACCTGCAGCTCGGATAATTAGGACGGCGAGTCCCCTAGCTCACCTGAGAGCATGGGCATGTCTCACTTGGAGTTGGGTTTTGTGTATCTTTTTCTTCACTGTTGCCCACATTCTTGCAGTTCGGGGTTTCTTAAAGATACCGGGGTGGTGCTTCGTTAGTTGATCTGAGGCCTCACGCTGTTAGAGCGCAAAGTTGCCTTTCCTGGACGTCCATTCCTGGCCCCTCCTTTGGGCTAGCGCTCCAAGACTGCGCGCTGAGCTGAAACTGCTCCCTCGTCCAGGTGAAAACTAAACCTCATTTTTCTTTGGCTGAGTTTTTCGGCTGGATCTGCCAGCACATCTGACTCACTCGGTGGCTGCATGATCGTTGGTGCAGATAGGAGGATGCAAGCCAGGTCCTGAAGGAAGGTGTTGCTGCCCTCCTCGGCAGCAGCCTGTCTTTAAATTGGCTTAAACTGGTTGCGAAATCTCATTCTTGGTTAAAAAATCGCTCGGTTGAAAAAGTAAACCAAACGCCTCGCTCCGAGGATCAGGCCAGCCCTGCAGGGAGGGGGGTGTTTGCAGAAGGACCCTTGGAGCCGTCGGTGGAGGTGAGCGGTGCGACAGAATCGGGACAGGTGCCGAGCTGGATACGGGGAAGAAAAAGGGAACGGGAGGCAGAGCGGTGGCTAGCCAGGGGAGCGCGAGAGGGGTGAGGTCTCCGCGGGCCTCCAAGAGCAGAGGGTGAGAATTTTGTGTGTATTTGGTCTACAGTTACTCTGATGGAACTGTTAGACTAATGATACCTTCGGATCCCTTGAGGTCTAAAAGCCCTTATTTAGGCATTTAAGCGTAATTGCAGCCCAGCAGAACTGTGTATTAGGCTAATGCTCTGTTCTTTTTCTTCCCCCGAGGCTAGAAGAGTCAGAAACCATACCTCCTTCATTAGTGTGGCAGCAGGGGGACTGTCTCAGCTTTTTTCTGAACTTAATAATAAAATTAACCTAATTGTTCTGCCTGTTTGTGGCTAAGAAAGTGTGGCTTCTGTGATGATTTATTTTTTCTTCCCCCTGATGTCTGTCTTGCTGTGACCGGCGCTGAACGGCAGGATGGAAATCCCAGGTCTCCCCGATCGGAGCCCGTGCGTGTGTCGATAGCAGGCTCGTGACTGGGGAGCGTTTTCGGCTGCGTGCTGCAGAGGCGCAGTACACAAACCGTTAAACTTTCTTCCCTCGGCTCACAAATCCATTTCTTCAGTCAATGCCAAAGCATGCGTTCTTCTATCAAGACCATATGTACGCCAAGACCGAGGTTTTAAAGTCAAGGTGTTTTTGAAATATTGGAGTGCAAATTAAGTATCTGAGTAATCTTAACTGTCTTCTAAAAAAAAATTCTCTATCAGCCTCACATATAACTCAAAGGATTAATGGAAAGCTAAACTTTGATCGGAGTCCAACAGCTGATACCAACCATGAGACTTTCCAGGCCTGAAAGCAAAACAGAAAAATCCAGTGAACGGCTCGGCAAAAGATCCGCTTCTCCATCTTTGCGGCAGGCCAACTTTTTGGTCATGTTTTCAGGCTAATACCTCTTCCCCCCCCCCCCAGTTGCTTAATGTCGTCTTGTGTCACCTTTGTCCTGTGACGCCGGACCTGACCTGTAACAGAGTTTGAGTAAATTACTGACCTTATTTAGGATGTTTTATGGCTTTGGGAAAAGACACATGTGCCTCGGTATTAAGGAAGGCCGTCAGGACTTAAGGTGCCCTAGCCTTGTAGGAACTCGGTCACCGTCTCGTTTGCTCAGTGCTGTTTGTTTTTCCTGCCACCCTGAGCAAATACTCAGTCTGTATTTTGACAAAAATAAGGTGCCGTTACCAACCACTGCGATAATTTGAGCCCCCAAAATCGCTCTCGGGGCTCGTCACAGACCCACGGTGAGGTTTAAGTGGAGCAAGCGTGAAGCTTCATGCGCGCTCGGGCAAGGCGGCTGATAAAAACACGCGTTACCTAAAAAGAGTAAAAACACCAGTTGCGTCATTAAGGGGGAATACGCGTAGGAAACGCGTGGGTGCTGGCGCGGCAGCCGTTGAGGTGGATGCTAGGCATGGTATGGGCAGAAATTTGGGGCGTTAATGAAATGCAGGGCGAGGATCGCAAAGGTTGCGCAACTCTAATTTCTCTCCTTTGAGTTGCTGCGATAAGGATCTAGAAAGTATACTTTCATTTGTTTAAAGTGTAATAAATAAATATGAACACAACATCAAAGGATGCTTTTTCTTGTAACTTTTAAAGGCCTTTCCATTTGGTTTGTTCCTGTAGATGCCTCTGAGTGCGTTTCATTGCATTCTGACCTGTTTATATCTTTCACACTTGCTTTATAGGGTCACTGTCAGCAGACTGGGTTTTGTGGGGCTTTCCCTTTCAGATTTTTTAGGATCAAGAAAATACCAGGCTTGCAGGACTGCTAGGCAGAGCTCAGTCTGTTTTCTCAAAGCACCCCCAAAATCCCTTTGAAATATGTAATTTTATTACTTCCACTCACGAAATCCTGTCTTCTGATGCCATAATTCTAATACAAATGCCTAATTATGGTATTATTTTTTTTTAAAAAAGAAACACTTATGTAAATGCCTGGCTCCTTATCTCCATTGCTCGGCTTCCTGTAATTTAGTAACACAGAAACTGCAGTTTCAGTGCTCGAGGTGGAGAAGAGAGTAAAACGGGAGCACTTGAAATTGTTGTTTTTTTTTTTTTTTTAACACAAGCCGCGCTTGCCGCGCGGCTGTTTTCGGTGCCCGAGCCCTCTCTTCGGAGCGTAATTAGGACCACATTGATTCTTATTGCAGCTGGCAGCTGCTCGCTATTGCCTTTTTCAGCTTCTGACCCCCATAGTCCCGCTGACCTTTCCTGGGGTTAGTCGTAGGCCCTTTTCATTGTGATGGGCTAGAAGTGGCTCATGTGGAGTTGATTATTTCCTTGCTTGTCTGGCCTTTTTGGTGCCATAACTCCAAGTCACTTCCATTTTCTTCCCCTGCTTTTGGCTGACCACAGTGAAAGGAAATGCTTTTGCTGGCGACAGGATCGGTTTGCACGCTTGACTGGCTCGATTGAGACCCTGAAAAGGGGGGAGGGGGAGGGTAATGAACACTGTAGGTGCTGCATTTGCTTTTTAAAGGTTGATGTTAATGATTGAGTGGTCATTAAGCATTCATAAAAATGAGGCTTCGCCGGGCTTGGTTGCCTTTTAGCAATCGCAAACCCGCGCGTTGGCGTTGAAAATCCGCATCCTTGATGTACGGGCAGCCGTGTTTTTAGGAGAGGTACGCCGGGAACGCGGGAGTTGGGTGGCGTGCGGGCGAACGCGCCGGTGCCAGTTGCTGGGGACCTCTTCGAGGGCTTTCCCAGCCTCCAAAAGACCCGGGAATAAACCTCGGCGGTTAGTCCGTAAAGCCGAGGGGCAGACCGTCGGCTGCTCCCGGGCTGCTGACCGCTCCTCCCCGGCGCAAAAAGCTAATGAAGTATATATGCCAGCTGTTACGCTCATTTTGCCAGACCCCAGGAGGACAGCATGAAGACAGTCAGTGATCAAAGGCTTTGGAGATCACTGAGGAGCCGAGCTGCAGGAATGTCTGATTGCTTTCTCTTGGAATGCCACAGGCTCCAATACCTCTTTTTTTTTTTTTTTTTTTTAAGGTGTCTTGGTGTGAGATTTAATGATCTAACTCGGCTCGCTCGCACTGAAGGCACAGTGTTTTAGTTAATTCCGGGGGTTTCGCTTGCTCTAAATTTAGGTGCTTTGAAAATCTGCGATTTTTGTTGTACTGACAGAAACAATCTTGGGGAGCAAATTAAAATGAAATTTTTCTTGGTAATTCTGTAATAAATGACCTAGGGAAAAAAACCAGCTTGCCGTGCTTGAGGTGTTAAATCACGTTGTAAAGTGAGGTTGGATTAATTGATTTTGAGTTGCTGCTGTTTAACAAAAATATGAAATCTTTAGAAGCTAAAGCTGTTTTACTCCAAGTGAAAACTGTTGTCACGTCTGCGGCGGTGCTGCCCTGAAGCAGCAGCTCTGTCGCTTTTTCCTAGGGCTTCTTAGAGAAGGCCGTCAGCTCCTGGAGGTGGAGTGGGCAACCTGAATAACTCCCTCTGTTCCCGAGCGTGCTGTTTCCTTCCTCCTCCTCCTCCTCCTCCTCTGCTTTGCTCCGGCGTTTATAGGACCGGGTGCATTTGGCTTGTGAGGAAACCCTTTCCTCCTTTAGCCTGAGCGTGCCGAAACGGCTCGCTGAAGGTCAGATGAGCTTTGGAGGGGAGCGATGGAGCGGGAGCAGTTAGATTGACGTGGGGCGGTGGCTATATAGCGCTGGTGGCCGCTCGCTGTTGGGAGGGGAGGTCCTGGCGCTGCCCTGCCAGCTGGTCCGAGATGGCAGGAAGATGATTCAGGGAGCTAAACCGGAGGGAACAAAAACTGTCAGAAAAGGGAAAAAAATGGGTATGAGATAATGCTCTTTTTATTAGTGACTCTGCCCTCGGCTGCAAGGGCGGAGATGAGAAGTTCGTGGTTGGGTAGGTAAGCAGGGCAGTTCTCAGCTGTGTGTTGAAGGACACAGGATCCTCCTGGGCTGGGCACCATACGAACGCGTGGCAGACAGCGTTTTGTCATCTTTGAGAGCGTAAATCCTTCTTTGGCGCCGAGCACGGGTAGGAGCGAGTTAATGTGGAGGTGATAGGATAAGTCAGTTACGCCGGACCAGGCGTGGAGCCTTACACGAAGACCTCTGGTTTCTGGAGAAACGGCGACGAGCGTGAAGCTTTGGGAAGAGAGGAGAGGGTCGCTGCCAGGGCTGCGCTGGTCTCTCCGGAGGGGAGATGAGAAGCCCGCCTGGCCAGTCTGGTGCCCGTGTCTTCGCGTCTCAGCCCAGCGGGACGTCTCGGTAAGTCCGTGTGCCGAGGGCTGCTCCCCGGCCCGGGATGGCCCGTGTCCATCCTGGTGAGGTCTTCAGGCCGCGACAGCCAGGTGACGGCGTGCAGGCTGCCCTGCGGAGCCCAGCCGGCGCGGGGACAGCCCTGTTTCTGCGCTGGGGAACCTCTCTGGTGCTCCTCAAGGGCCTAGTTAAGTGTAGTCTTCCTCTCCCTCGCGCCGTTTGGAGTTGGCTCTGACGATTTGTTTCGCTTGGCTGTCGATGGCATCCCGAAGGTCGCGGGGCTGAAACTGTGAGCTGAGGGACCCTGTCCCCGCGGCTGTTTGGCGAGGGGTGCCTTTTAAAAAGGGTCTGTGACAAAGGAGATGCGCAACCAGAATTATGTCGTCTTCGGAAGTACTCCGTCTCACTAATTATCTCCAGAAGTACCGGTACCCCCCTGCGCGTGCAGTCTGCTTCCGAGGGGTGGGCGTCCATTGGGACAGTCGGGATGACAACTCCTCGTGACACAAGTCCGTTGTCTTCCGCGTTGCCCTTGATCCATGAGCAACAAGTTACTTTAGAGCTGACGAGGAGGTCGGGTGCTGGATGAAGATAATTGGAAGATGACTTTAGATGAAGATGTCTCGGTGGAAGCAGGAGAAATATGGGCCTTGGCCGTGCTGTGGCTGTCTGGTATGCGGCACTGATGGTCTGGAGGAATGGCCAGTGAAACTGGAAAGGACTTGATCCGTGAAAACCACGTCCATCTCTATTCAACCTTGAATATTATTTATATGAATAATTCCTGTTACTACCGTTTTATTTTACAAGGCTCGGAAATAGCCCCTTTTCTCAGTGACGCCTCTTGCTTCAGAATAACTATTTGAGCCACCAGTGATGGGGTTTCATCCTCTCAAGTGAGGAACAGCGAACAGTGGGCAGAGTTGTTCCCGGGTGAGCTCATCTTGGAGTTTGAGACGCTTAAGTGGAGCCACATCTAGCCAAAGCGCTCCTCTTTCCGTTCCCAGTAGGTCCCCAGTGACTGGTACTTGTCGAAATGGGAGTTCAGGGTTATTGAAATGATGGCAAAGGGGAAGAGTCCTGGTTTTCCATCCCTAAGACCTTTTAACGCTCAGATATATATTAATACAGTATTAAAGAGGCAGGGTTTCTCTGCTGGGTTGCTAAAGACCCCGAAACTACGAGCTGTGGTCTTGCCCTCTTCTCTGTACCTAGCAAGGGGCTTCTGCGGCGACACCATCTGCAGCAGAAGCAGAAAGAAGCCAATGTTTTTGGGTTGCGTACTGCACGCCGGATCTCGCCTTCCCCCTGTGGTCCCGCATCTACCAGCGAACGAGAGGTTTCTGCGGTCCCTTCAAAAGTGGATGCTGGAGGAGCTTTGTTCGGACGCCTGCGTGCCGTTGCTGAACAATGCTACTCCGATGAAAGTGAATCTTTTTCTTCTTTTCCCCTCCAGCCAAAGAATTTTGGTATTTGTGGCTTGCTTTGTGTACTCACTGCTTTACAGTTGATCTTACCACTCCGTGAGCCTGCGAAAGCCAAACTGGTAGGTCAAAAGAGGAGTAGCTGTTGACACTGGCAGCTAGGAACATGTAAAGAGAAAGATAAACAGAGGGAAATCAGAGACTGGATAAAGTAGATCTCCAAAGATAAAGTTTAGTTAAAGATAATGAGCTGGCCTTGTTTAAAAAGACAGCTGCAAAATAACCCAGTAGCTCCATGTGCTGGGGTTAAAGTTGACCGAGAATATACGTTTCATTGCTTTTCATAAATAAATAGTGGAGGGAAGATTTGGCAAAAAGCAACATTGCCCCCCACCCCTCTTCAGCGAAGTGTTTGATGTTAACAAGTTCTCTGGGTGTTTACTTTGTCCTCTGCGCTCGCTGGTGGAGCGGCTCTCCTGCCCTTGAACCGAGTGAGAATTCAAATAAACCAAAACGCTTTCTGCTCAGCCGGTCTCTTCTGCCATCTGCGGCTTACCAGAACAGCCCCGGCTCTCCTCGGGAAGCGGCCTGGTCTGCAGGATTACCGGGTCTTCCGAGCAGCCCAGATAGATTTGCTGGATCAGATGAAACTGCCCAGAAACGGGAGCAGAACTTGACAGCGGTTCAGCCTTCCCAAGCTGTCGTCGTAAGCCTGGAGCGCAACGTGCAGGGAGAAGCAGCAGTAGGCAAAGAGCTCTATAAAATCTAGAGTGATTCTTTTATTATGATTGGAGTCTTTTCCTGATGCTTATTTTGCATATACAGTGATGTTCCGATGATAAAATACTGTTATTTTTAAATAAACCATGGGAATAATTTTGCTGTTGATGATCTGGATCTGGCTTCTTGGAAAGCAAATGGCTCCGCGAGCGCTCAATAAACTGGGACTTCTTTCTATCAAGCATATGTATTGTTGCACTTGTTTCTAGGCGCTGCCAGTAAAACTCCTAGTTATTGTACGCGTGTTAGATACGTGTTTATATACATGTCTGATGTATGAGATGTTTAAAATATATGCTGAGTGTTATCAGCAGCGAAATTTTATGGCCGGGCTGATAAATGAAGTAACTGTGCTAAATGAACTCGAATCTTATTCATCATTAGAAATAGAAAATTTAAGTGACCAACAGCTGCAGATTATTTTGTTTTTTCCTTGGAGAAGAGAGTGTTTGATGGAGACTGAGCGTCAGAAACTGTTTCAGAGACTGACCTCGTGCGAGTTAGGCTTCGTGATTGAGTTTGTATGTTGCTGGTTTCATGATTTAGTTTGTATTTTCTGGTGCTGAAAGTGAGATCTTAGATAGCAGGATGGTCAGAAGCGATAGGGCCAAAGAAAGGACCGTCTTCTTGTAGAAGCAGCCGTGTAGATAAAAGCATGCATAATGGCTGCCCCGGAATTACATACGAGAAAGCAGTATCAGTTTGGGAATTTAAATGGGAACGAGATTAATGCTAGTGGGGTTTTTCGGTAGACGTTTGCCCCCGTTTGACTGTAAAGCACACCAGAAGGAGCGAGCAGATGACACGGCTCAGTAAGCAGGTTTAGAGCAGTTACGAGCGGTAGCTGCATCGCAGCATGTAGATTCGTAGAAACTTGTAAAACAAGTGTAGCCTGGTGATAGATGGTCAAATGATTATTGTTTGCAAACAATATTATCTCCAATAGATAAGTTGTTTACTTTGGACTTCAATTCCTCTGGTTGGAAAGTAGTCTAATTTATCAAGGCAGTACGGTTCGGCGCGGATGCCTCGGCTGTGGAAAAAAATCTTGTATTAAGAATAGTCCTTGGAAACATAGTTAAGTTCAACTTCTAACTCATTTTTACAGATGGTTTCTGTATTGCAAAGAATATTGACTGTTTCCTGGTGGTGCTTCTTTTTCTAAACCCCAAACACTTTGTTGCAAGAGAGTTAAAAGCCTAACTCCTGAAACTTACAGTAGACATCTGTTTGTTTGTTTTGTAGCTGTTTGTTTTTGTAGCCTCGTCTTAGTCTGGAGCTTGGTGCTTTCAACTTCTGTAATCTGGCGCTATGCATCCAGATCCTGGACGCTTACAGGCACTGCTCTTCATCGCTGCCCTGGGGCTCATCTCTGCCACGAGTTCAGGTAAGGCCGCCTCGCCCGAGCCGGGATGGCTTCCTCGGAGGTTTTGGAGGTTGAGTTTTGAACGAGCAACGATTTGGAGTGCGTTTTGAAGCGGCCAACTTTAACGCGTATTATTGATAATCTGCTTTTAAGGAAGCGTGGAGCACTTAAACGCAGTCTTAAACTGAATATATGACTTTGCTTTTGAAAACTTGGCTCAAAACAAGTGCTTGAATGTGGAAGACTCTCACTTACGTAGGTTTGTTCTTTGGGGTCTCCGTGGACTTAGCTGGACACGGATTTTGCTGCGTACAGTGCATCTTGTGTTCCCATGCGGTTGGGAGGGGTTTGAAATTTGCAGGGGGAAAGGGGAATCAGATCTTTGAAACGCGAACGCTGATGCGTGGCTGCAGTTGGAACGGCTCTTGTGTTAAAAAAAGAAGAGGGATGGTTTTAATTGACACATCTGCTCTGTGTAGTCAGCTTGTCTTAACGTAACCACACAAAAAAGAAGCTTTTACTACTTTTAGCACTTCATAGCCAATCGTTATAAGCAAATGGGATAAATTTTATTTTTCAAGCAGTCCTGGGAGATAAATTCCAGCTGCAGGGTCACTGCTACCAATTTTGACTTTTACACGGAGCACAAAGTGTCGGTGTCATGAGCAAGGGCAGGGGCGAGGATGAAAGTAACAGCGCAACTCCATAGCAGTCGGTGGCTAGCAAACTAAAAAGGTCGTTGCTTTTCTCTTATCCCTGGAAATTCAAACTGAACTAATAGGAAAAACAGTTTTCTAATTAAAACCTAAAAATGGACATCTGGAGTCCTGTGAAATGCTTGGATACCATTTTTATGGATTTCATCTTTTTGGTTAAGTGAAGCCACACTTTAATTTCCAGTTTTATTTTATGTTTACGCAGATAGTTTATGGTTCTGTTAAAAATGCGCAGTTTCTCATCTGAAACTCATAAACAGAGCCTGGATGGACTGACTTTAGAAGAAAAGCATGAGCTGAGGGCCCCACCTACAAGAAAACTGTCTCTTGTTTGGATGTCATTTAATATCATCTTGACCCGTACTATCTGGAATTCCTTAGCTCGTTTACAAACTAGAAATTGTTTTCCCCTGCCACTGTGTCTATTTTTATTTTTTTTTTTCCCTCCCGTATTCCTAACCAAATAGGAGTTATTGGTGTTAATTGCCTTTTGCTTGCTCCCTTCGTACAAAATCTTTAGCGGAGAATTCCGTAGAAAACAAATGGAAATAATTCCCAGTGTTTCGTTGGCCGGGATAGGAAAAAATTTCCTCCAACAAGCAGGAATTTTCTTCTGGCAAATATATGGATTCTCATAACCAAGTTTTGTGGAACTGAACCTTTTATTTATTAGCAGCTTTTCCCATTTCTGTTCATCTTTACTCAGTAAAGATAATGGATGCCCAATTCATCATTCTAATCCTGATGAAGTCCATGTCTTTGGAATTAACAAGAGCCTTTGCTGTTCATCCAGCTTTTTTTTTTATCCTGCTATTTTTAATTAGTTCTGCAGACTCGGAGACGGTTCTGCATAAATACCTGGCAGGCTGCTACCATTTCTAAAATTTTACAAGTCGTGTCCGGGCCCGCTTCATATGGGACAGATCAGCTACAGCTGCGTGTTCCCCTACTCCGTCTCCTCAGGTGACGGGTGCTGCTGCACTCCGAATCAATCCCGCGGGATTGCAGTTTTTGCTGGCCCCAGGAAGCGCGAGGCCTTTGCCTTGTGCACGCTCGGGGATGTATCTCACCCTTCCTGGTCGCTGAACCTCCCTTCGTTTAGTCGCTGTTACCCTCTTCGGGGGGTTCGAATCCCGATGTTTTCCCTGGTGTTGAGAGAGAGCGGGAATCTGTCGTGAGTTCCTCTTGCAGAGGAAAAGGCGGCACCTGCTTGAGCGTCACTAGCAACTTGGAGTTAGAGCCCCGTTATGTGTCTGCGTTCGATCCGAGTAGTCTTTTAGCAACGTTTAACCTTCTGATGAAAGAAGTTTGCCAGGTCTGTGAACAGTGGCAGGAGCCTTGGGAGAGAGCGTTGCTATAATACCAGGCAGTGCATCGTTAACATTATCGCTTGTGTTCGTGCGAAATGCTCTTCACTAACTGCATATGTATATTTTTGTCCTTTTAGATTTAACTCCCCGTTTCATTTCTGAGCCCTTGTCTACTGTCCAGAAGTCTGGTGGGCCCGTACAGCTCCGCTGCTCTGCCGAGCCCTCCACGGCTCGCCTTTCCTGGCTGTTTAATGGGGAGCCTCTGGACAGCAGGGTGGGAGAAGTGGAAATCCAGTCAGGAGCTTTGACAATCGTCTCCCTCGGCCTGTCGACAGCTGGTCGCTACCAGTGCGTTGCTAACAGCAGCGTGGGCGCCGTTGTGAGCAGGCCTGCAACAGTATCGATGGGCAGTAAGTTAGTTTTTCTTGATATTCCTTGCTCCTTGCAAATTATATAGACCTCGGTGGGTTTGTATGGTTTGTTTTTCTTTGACTTGTAGAAAACACCTAGTTTCAAGGTGGGTTGTTTGTTTTTTCCCTCAGCCAGTATTTAGTATACGATCAGTTATACACTTCTCACCATTTTTTTTTTTCCCTGTGTCATCTGAGACCTGTCAGGTGATGCAGCCCTGGAACAGATTCCCCAGCGAGCTTGTGGATCCCCGTCCTTGGAGGCTTTTAAAGACCCAACTGCACAAAACCACACCTGATCGATTTAGTGTTGGTGATAGCCTCATTTCGAGCTGAAGGACCTCAGGAGTCCTTTCCAGCAAATATAAATATTATTCAATGAAATAACATTCATTTCAATGAATTGACCTGAAAGTACAAGGTTTCCAAAAGCTTCTCTCCAAAAAGGATCTAGAAAGAGCAGCTGAGCTGCCGCACTGTTGCGGAAGCGTGCTTGAGAGTTGAGGAGGAATGAGTGGGAATTGTTGCCTGGGTAATAAGTGGGAGCTGCAAATTTTCCTTTTCACTTGTGGCATTTTATTTGGTCAGAACTATCTAGATGTTCTTCAGGTGGGGGGACTCTTCTGTCCTCTCAGGGACAACTTCCCTTCCCTCAGTTGCACTGGTTCTTCTAATCAGTCTTTGCCTCGGTGCTTGATCTGTAAATTATTTGATCTTCAAGGACTTTAGAAGGGGAAGGGCAATGTTTTCCACATGGAAAGGACGGTGTGGTGCTGAGAATGGGAATATAATATTCCTCCGTGCGCACGATTTGTCTGGTTGGGATCGCGGGGCTCTCTGAATCAGGCCTTTGTCAAGCAGGATTTGAGTGATTTCTCTGTAAGGGTACCTCATCTATGGAGCATGTCCAAAATCCCCCTGGGAGGAAAATTTCTTATAAGTGAGAGAAGTAAGTGTTTTGGTAAAGTACTGACCCATAGCAAGACCCTCTCGAGAGAGCTATAAGGGTGGCTAACGTAGAAAAACTTCACAACCTAGAAGGTGCTTTGAACGTGAAGGGAGCAGAAGAGCAGCTTTCACACTTTCCTCCTCCTTTTGAGATTTTAGTAGCAAATTGGAAGGCGCTGTTAGCTGGTGGGGCTTTCTGCTTGCCTCATTGCTCCTGGCAACGTGGCAACGAGCTGCTGCACTCAGTGTTGTGTTAATTGTCATCACAGAAAGACAATTTACTGTTTCTTACGGACAGGCTTCCTGCTGCTAGTGTGAATTGTCTTCTGTATCGCCTTCAGGGCCCGTGATTAGCACTGGAGTCTTCTCTTACCAATGTCACCTCTGCTTGCTTTTCCTGGAGCAGTCGAGGGAGCGCAGGAACTATTTTTCCTTTCCTCACTATTCCCGTGTAAAAGCTGGTCCTTCCTGTAGTAAGGAAGCACATGTGCGCAGGTTCACGCTGTTACGGACTGCAGGAAAGACCATGCCTGTTGATGTGAATGCCCAAATGCTGCACCAGAGAGGATAATCACCTTGAAACCAGCTGTATTTTAAACACAAATACTGAGCTTACTGCCCTTCCCCTTTCCCAAGCCTTGGCTGCCCTTACGCCTTTACCAATTCTCTTCCAGGTTTAGCTAATTTTGATACGTCAGTGAAACCTGCCGTCGCGGCGGAGGAAGGAGGTACGGCTTTCATCGGATGCAAGGTGCCAGAAAGTAACCCTAAAGCACAGGTTCGCTTTCAAGTGCGGGGAAAGTGGCTGGAACAATCAACAGGTGAGATGTCTTAGGCCGCTGGTCAGCAATATAAATATCCAACAAAAGCTTGCCTGGATTCTTTTCGTAGAACTTAAATGAAAAAAACCCTCCAGAAGCTTGCAGAACTTCCTGTGCAAATGGCTTTATCTAAACCTACCCTTGTAAATTAATATCCTTTGCGCGGCAGCGTGACTTCTTTGCGATCCTACATTTAGAATAGCTGGATATATCTGACAAGTTATTTAAAAAATCAAAAAAAAAAAAAAAAAAAAAGGAAGCCTTTTTTTTGATACTAAGTTAAATATAATCTTCTCTTTTCCTTCTCCACTCGTTTAGATAACTACCTAATTCTTCCATCTGGAAACCTGCAGATTTTGAATGTATCTTCAGAAGACAAAGGATCCTATAAATGTGCAGCATACAACCCAGTTACTCACGACCTCAGAACAGAGCTCACTGGACGTAAGCTCATAGTCACACGTGAGTACGCAGTTCAGCTTTCCAGAATTAATACATCTCAAACAGAATAAATAGTATCCCTAAGATTTTAGCATGGACAGACCAGCCTAAACATCCCCTGGTCTCAAATACAGTGTTACGCAAAATCTGTCCTGCATTATGTGCACATTCAATCCTTATTTCCCCTTACTGCAGAGGAGCAGCGCGGCTGCTCCTCAGAGCCCAAGAGGACAGGGCGCTTAGCCCTCGGAAAGGGGAGACTGCTGATACTCTAGTCGCCAAACCAATCTCGGAGCAAGACTTCTGGAAAAGAGCGTTACAGCATCGTGCTTAGTCACGGGTATAAGTAGCCGTGTTTGAAAGACATGGCAAACCTCAGGACTGGAGGTCGGGATGGGAGAGTGTGGCTTAAAAGACGGATTAGTGGTAAGCCTCGTCTCCTTTCCTCCAGGCTCTTCCTCAGGTGGCTCCCGCATACTTCACCCCCCGGCAGCCCAGCGCCTGGCGGTGCCGCAGCACAGCGCTCTGACGCTGGAATGTGTTGTCAGTGGGTCGCCTCCGGCCTCCGTCCGCTGGGTTAAAGACGGCCGGGACGCGCTGAGAAAGGGCAGGCGGAAACTGCTGCACTCCCATCTGGTGATGGACAGGCTTGAGGCGTCGGACTCTGGAAATTACTCCTGCGTGGTGGGAAATGAATTTGGAGGAGTGAAATACGTTAACTATTCACTTACTGTACTTGGTAAGAAACAAGGAAATTTTCACGTCCAGCAATGAACCTTTTCTTTGTATACTTGCTGGTTTTGGTATCTGGTCACAAATAGCCCAACCTTCTTTCTCAGCCTAAGCATGTTAAAATAAAGAATAAAGATGTGTTCATAATGACCATATCTCATTATCTCTCCCAAGTTAAAATCCATAACTATTTATGTCTTCAAATCCTTTGCAGTCTGAAATAATTAAACAGTAAAGGATAACAAACTCCGAGGGAAGAACTATTTATTTTTCTGCAGAGTGCCAAGTGTATATGGGATACGGTGTCAATAATGTGCCCGAGATCAGATGGTGGTACATAAGCAAAAACCTAGCGAGGAGAGGTGAAATGTTTGGATGAGGGCAAAAACAAAAGCAAAAGAAATATATTTGGCCTCTTTTGTGTGGCTGCGAGTTGTTGCTGATCTCCCCTTTCCTCTTGTTTGAGGTTTTTGCCTCCATGACTGTTTTTGTTTGGTTTTTGAAATGTATACGTTAGAGTAACTCAGAAATCAGGTTGTTGACACAAAATACACCTTCTGTTGTGGGGGTGTCAGTAAAGAATTATTTTGGAAATACAGGTGTTTTATTTAGAGTATTAATGCAAACATATGACTGGAATAGAAGGGAGAGACCTTTAAAATAAGCAAGCATGTGGGAAAAACAGCTTTAGGCTGCGCAGAACTAGAAGTATGTGGTGCTTGCTTGGCCTTTGCGCGCGTTAATTTTGCGTAACGTTTCGCAGTATCTTTTTCGGGACTTGGGCTAAAATCAACATACGGTGGTTTATGTAAGATTATTTCCCTCTGTAGAACCTGCCTCGATCTCCAAGGGACTGCAAGATGAAACCGTGGCCGCTGGAGCGACTGTGCATTTCTGGTGCGACGTCCGCGGAAGCCCTACCCCGACCCTCACCTGGCTCCACAACGCAGCTCCCCTCCGTCTCTCTCCGCGGCATCTGCCGACGGGAAACCGTCTGCGGATCCGCGGAGTCACCCAAGAGGACTCTGGCTTGTACCAGTGTGTAGCGAACAATGGGCTTGGATTTGCGCAGTCCACTGGGAGACTTCGTGTCCAGCCGGGTAGGAGCCCTTGCAGCCCTCAAGAACTCAAACCAAGCAGTTGTACTTCAAGCTTTATTCTGTTTGTTTGCTTTTTTTTCCCCCCTTAGATTACGTATTGATTTGTTTCTGACCACTGTTAGTAGCAAATCTTACGAAGAAGGTGCTTTCAGTTGAATTTTAAGAGATGTAGGTATTTCTGGGCTAGCGTGGTTACTCGATACTTAAAACCTAGATTTCCAGCTGCGATTAAATCAGCTTACGGTTGAATTAGATACAATTTATTCTTAAATGGAATAAATGGAATGGGGTCCTCTTGTGCTGGATGAACTGGTATTCTTAGCAGTGTTGGCTGCTGAGTAATTCCGTATCCTCAAGTTCACAGAGTGATCATCAGATTTAGGGTAAATGCACACTTCCCCTGTACCAGATTAGCAAGTACCGATAGTCTTTTTGATCACTTTTCAGTCCAAGACACTTTCTAATACCTAGAGAACTTGATTTCTGCTAGTACAAGGACATTGGCAAGACCTTTGCTGTTCCTGTTCTCCCCGTCATGTGTAGCTGAAGCTCTTGACCTTCTCTGTACCTGTTAAGATCGATGTGAGCTGCGCAGAGGCTGGTTGAGCAGAGATTTTGTGACCTGCTTGTCTGGAGTGGACTAGGCCAGTCTTGCCTGCTCTGTGTTCCTCGCTGACAGTCAAGTCTTTGTTATTTAGCAAATTTGAAGTGTGGGTTTGAGTGTAGTTTTCTGTCACCACAAGTCTCAGCTGATCTCTTTGGTCTGGAAAGGACGTCTGGAGAGGCTGTCTACAGAAGAAATGACTGTTAAAATGGTTAAAAAGAAGCATGCGTGACTTTTTTTAATTGTATTGACTCGTTTTGGCATTGAGCATCGTGTTCCTTAGCCAAATTCATTCTTTGGGTGTTTGTTTTTTCCCCCTAGGCAAAGGCTCTAGGCCAGTGATAGTCTCTCCACCAGCAAGCGTCACCGTGGTAGATGGCGGGGACGTTGCGCTGTCTTGCAATGCCACTGGCCTTCCCGGTCCCGTGATCCGTTGGTACGACAGCAGAGGACTCGTTACCAGCCACCCTTCCCAGGTGCTTCATTCGAAACCGCAGAAACCTCCGCGAGCGATGCCGGGCAGCGCCGTGGCAGAGCCCACCTCCTTCGCCCTGTCCCGAGCGGGCTCGAGCTCCTTGCACATTAGGAACGTGACTCCTGAGCATGCCGGGCCGTACACGTGCGAAGCCATCAACGAGCACGGCTCCGCCGTGGCAAAGGCCTTCCTGACAGTTGGTAAGCTCGAAGCACAAAATTGCACAGTCAGCTCCCCTGATTTAGGGGAGAAATGCCTCAAAATAAGAAATTACCGGCAGGTAGGTAGTGCGGGTGTCCTGGGGAAGCGGAGGAGGGAAATCTAAGCTGTCTTCGTGGACCGGTTCCTCCCTTCCGCCGTAGGCAAAGGAGAAACGGCTGCGTGTATTGCATGGACTTAGCGGTCTTATATGTGATAAAAACTATCCAAGGGTGGGTGGTTTTTTTCTTTATTTTTTGAAATTGCTACTAGGAAAAGAGTTCTTATACTAACGGCAAGATGGCAAAGAGATATATTTCCTTTCTTCACACTGGAATATTATGTGATATTAATAACAGGTTTAAGCTCCCCCAAGTTTCCTTCGCAAGAACTAAGATACAGATTTTTACTTCTATGAAGTGACTTAAGTTTCTCGGCTCTTTCAGCATCTTGCCTCAGTAAATTTAGCTGAACGTCAGTGGGATTTAAGGTCAGCGGGATTTAATATGTGGCCCTATATTTAAAGTTCTTCGTTACCACCGATTAGAGTTTAAAACTCATGTAAATAATTTGAAAAGACGCTTAACGGTTCGCTTGGAGGAAGAAAGAAAGAAGAAACCTCAAGAAAGCGATCCCATCGTGTAGTTTTATAAATAAGTTATTGTTGGACCTTGCTGAGTGGAAACACAACACTAAATATCATCCCAGAACTCAGTCTGTGTCAAACAGAAAAATCCCACTGCTTTGCCTCAGAATTTTATGGCAGTCAGTTCAATGTTAATGTTTTGTTTATTAACTTTTATCGGTTTCTAATATGTTGTACTAGCTGCTGATTATGGTGCAGAGGGTGGTTAAGGCATTTGGTTTTGATATAAAAGTCCTTAAGTAGTTTCTGGGAGCTGTTAGGGTTTTTAGAACAGTTCCCAACCGTGCCAAAAGACATGCTCAAACATTTAGATGGTTTAATGAAGAATTCGTGCCAGGTCACACTTCCGAAGCACCTGAACGACTTAAGCTGCGATTCCAGTGCATTTCTTTGGTAGTAGGAGCAGCTTAAGCAGCTCTCGGCCTCCGCAGCTTGTTCCTGTGACTTGCCTAGTGCAAGCACCCAGTAAGAGAGCTTATTTGGCTGAAAAATGCATCTCTTTTTTTTTTTTTTTTTTCTGCTGGATCTGTTCCACGACATGATTCATTGCGTGGTCTTAAAAGCGGGCAGGGCAACTTAAGCCACCATCAAAGTGAGAAACCACCAAAATGTCAAATGATAGCCTTAGGATCCCGTACCCATGGCGCTTATTTTAAGTCTTTTTTAGACAATTGTGGTGTTTGCATGCATGGCAGTAGCTTCCCAGAGCTACTAAACACAGGGTTAATTCTCCAAAATCGCTCCATCTGATGGAAACGAAGGAGGAAAATACACTCCGGGAAGCGTGAGTAGCAGGCGGGTTAGTAGAAAACACAAGAGTGAGCCGCGTTTATTGGAGGTAGGGAGGCGATAACAGTGGAGAGCAGGCTGCAGCTGTCTTTTACAGAAGCCAGGCACCTCTGAGCACTCTTGGGGTGACTGGAAAGACTTGCCAGGCGTGGGTGACTTCACTGCTCTGCTGCGTTCGGGTTTTCGGAGTGCTTTCCCAGCCTGTGCTGAGGTACTTGGAGAGCTCGTAAGGAGGGAGCCTCCTCCGGTTGTGCAAGAAGCAGGGAAGCAAGGCCTGGGAATGCGATCTGTTTGCACAGCGGAGACAAAATACAAAGGTTGTTCTGCTGCTGTGCAAACCCAGGGCATGCCAGCGGGTTGAAATCTGCTTGCGGGTTGAAATCTGCTTGCGGGTTTGCACCCCTGTTTCAAGAAAGATGTAAAAGAACTAGAAAAGGCGCTGTGAAACGCAGCAGGTGGGTTTGTAGGGGTGTGCAATAGTTTCTGCCGGAGGAGAGGCCGAAAGGTTGAGGGGTCTTTACCTTCAAAATGAGGCAGCCGAAGGGGAGACACGATAGCGAGCTGTAAAATACTGGTTATTATGGAGAATGCGAGTAAAAGCTATGAATACATTCTTTTCACGCCCAAATTTGGGGCATTGGGTCCTTCTCTGGTTGCTGTTGGTGGCAGGATTTGGGGTGCGTGCAGGCTTTGGTCTGACCCGACTCGGTGCTGCTCGTGTTTCGCAGAGGGGCTGGGAAGCCGAGGAAGAAGAGTAAGTCTCGGTGGCTAAGGGGAAAGGGATGGCACTGAAAGCAACAGCCAAAAAAAGTTGCATAATGACACAGCAGCGAAGAGGAGTCTGATGTACTGGTTTATATGGGTAGCAATTATGCCAGAGACTCAGCAAAAAGAGCTTAGATCTGAATTGCTTAATGGAAATTGTTACCCCGGGGGTTGTTTTCCAAAGCAAAAGCACAAACCACTTGCCAGTTGTTGATGACTCCCCTCTCGCAGCAATAAACACAGCAGCGACTGCAGGTCTCCTGTCACCAGCCTAAACCACAACTCATTCTCCGTGTGCAAGAGTCCGTTTCCCCGGTGCCAGCAGGCGTCAAACCGTGCTGCGCCCACCCGCAAATCCTCCGGGTCCGCCGCAATGCAGCGAGTGGATGCGGCATTTGTTCCCAGTATTAACGCGCGGCGGCGCATCCCTTTCCCGCTGCTTCGCTGACAGTAGTAGACACCCTTTCGCTCGGAGATTGCTCTGGGGGTGTCTGACGTTGTCAGTAAACTCCATCTGGCTTTGGGGATGTCCTCCCCGCGTTCCCTTCTTCCCGGCTCCGAACTTTGTGGCATTGCTAAATAAATAGGAAAAAAACAAAACAAGGAATGCTTGCTGAGAGTGTGTCTTCAATTTGAAAAGAGAACTTTCCTTCCCTTCCCAGCTTTTTAAAAAGTGGCCAAAAATAGCAGCCACACTTGCTGCTGGTATTTTAATGGAGGTTTGGAGGAATCTGAGTCAGCCAGGCTAACACTGCCTAGGCTTTACATTACCAAGGAATTTGTTTGTTTTGTAAACCAAGTTCCCTTCATTCCCTTCCCCTTCCAGACCCCGGCACGTAACATAAACCTACAGAAATCTGAAAGGACGGACAGGGCTAAGAACATCTGGCAGTCCCGGCGCTGCGGCGCGCAACCGTGAGGAGCTGCGCTGGTTCCCAAACGTTCTCGTTTTAAGCACTGACGTTTACTTGTCCTGGATAATCTCAGATGTCCAACCTGCCACCCCTTTCCTGCCTGGAATGCTGACAAGCTCTGCATCGGCCGAACAGTGCTTTTTTTTGTCTCGCGGCCTCTTTCAAACTACTGATATTATATATATTTTTATATATATATATATATATGGGTTTTTTTCACACCAGGCAAAGTAAATAGGATGGAGGAGGCTGGAGCAGGATTTCTAGAAATGCGTTGGTATTAAATTCCATGTTAGATCTGCCTGTAAACCGAGTTTATTCTCAGCATAAATTTTCAAATGAAGTAGTCGAGTCGTGCAACTTTCAAAGCTGATCGAAATTACAGCTAAAACCTCAGAAACTGAGGTAGGAGAATGTCCTCTTGTGTGCACGCCAGTTCAGGCCATGAAAAGTTCCTTGTACAACTGTGATTAATTTAAAATTACTCCGTCTGTATCACAAGTGTAGCTGTATTTTTTTTTTTTCTTTTAACATGCATTGCTGCTACTTAATTTATTGGAGATACTAATCAAACCGTGCCTGCAGACACCGCGTTTCAGGTTTTCTCTCTTTGCTACTGTGAAAAAAACCCCACAAACAAACAAAAACCAAAGCAAACAACGCTGTTCTGCCCTGAAAAAACCAGCCGGCGCGCAAGGGCGCAGCTTGGCACCGGGCTCAGGTCTGTGCGGGCATCTCCTGAGCGGGCTTTTTGCAGCAGGGCTTGTTTGGAAATGACGATCGTAAATGATTTAGCGTCCCCTCTGCGCGGGGCAAACGTACGTCATCTTGAAGATGTAACCAGACTCCTCCCTTTACAGTTCCTTTAGAAACTGGCACGAAAGCAGAAGAAATGGCTCCCGTGGAGATTGCCCAGAGCGATGAAAGCGATGGCGATTTTGGTGCAGAAACGGCCTTTTCAAGCTCGCCTCCAACAAAACTGCATGTGGCTGCAGCTGCGACGGAAAAAGCCTCGAATGCTGCCGCCCCCCCCGAGGCCCCCATCATCCTCAGCCCCCCGCAGACGCTGAAGCCGGACGTGTACAACCTGGTGTGGCGCTCGGGGAGGGATGGGGGCTTGCCCATCAATGCCTATTTTGTGAAATACCGCAAGGTAACGCTTCTCGGCGCGCCGCGGCAGATGGATCTCGTTGGTTTAGGTTTCTCAAGGAACCAATAATTGTTGCAGCGCTGGCGTTAACAAGAATGTGGTGTCAGAAATACAGTTGAACCACAGCGTTGCCGTGGTCACACAGGCAGCTTACTTTAGGGATGACTGAAGCTGGTCACAAGTATGCTGTTCTATCTAGTTTTAAGTGAGATTTATTCAGCAGAGCCCGGGTTTTTATTTCCTTTATAATAATCGTTATGGTCTATGGGGAATGGAGCTCCAGGGCATGTTGTACACAACTTCAGCGATGTTAAAATGCGTTCGTGCGAGCAAGCTTGAACCTGATGGGTACACTTGAGATCAGAAGGGAAGCTGAGTATTAGCCTAGTACGTCAAAGAGTTTGCTACTCTGTGCCCCAAAGAGACACTATTAAAATGAAGTTATCAAATACAAAGGTGAACTAAAATTTCCTGAGCAGATACCTATCACGTCCTTAAAAATGGTGTGTCAACAGTGAGCTCGTCTGATTAAAATCAGAACCAAGCAATGCCTGTGCCCGTTCTCCCAAGCAAACAGTTTTCTGCGTGGCAAAGCTGTTTGGTTTATTTTTCATAAGCTTTTTAATCCTCTGCATCCTGATCTTGTCTTAGCCTGGAGGGAATGCTTAGGTTTTTGACCTGTTAGTTCCTGAAAACCTAGTGCCAAAGTCTGTTGATACAATTTCTCTTCCAAAGGTGGTTGGTTCACATAAGCACTGAAAGCTTTGAATACTTATTTGACCTTTTTGATGCTCACCCTTCACTCATGACAATCCTTTCCGCATTAAATGTGCTCACTCATGCCTTTCTCGGTAGGGAGTTTACCATGGGTTTTTAGGGTGGTGTTCTCTTTGTGTCATTAAATTATTTTATTGATTTCCTTCTTTTAAAGGGGGGGGGGAAGTTGGGGGAATAAAAGCCTTAGAAGAGTGGTCGCTTCAGAAGAAAATACTTGAACAAAGACCTCTGGCATTACCTTTGATAATCCACGGCATTTAGATCTGCCTTCCATGTTTTATTAAAGTCTTATATTGTTTAGTAGTTTATTTTTGGTAGAATCTTTGTCTTTTCCTTTGGGATTTGGGGTAATGTTTTCCTGCAAAGGTCAAGCATTAAGAGACTACCCTGAATCTCTTTCCTTTCTTAAATGGAGCTGGTGAGTTCACTGTTAAATTAAAAAGTGGTGGTTTTTTTTCCTAAAAAAAAAAAAAAAAGAAAAGAAACATGCATTAATAAAAAACAAATCTTTAGTCTCCCTGCTGACTTTTTTTTTTTTCCCCAGCCTCGAAGTAACTAAGACATACTTTTTGTTGCCCATTTTAGCCAATAAATATTTTAAAATGCTTAAGTACAGGAAAAGCTGGGATAGTTCGGGGAACATATCTTTCTCATTAGGGCGTTGGGTCCAGCCTTTAACGTCACACCCGCTGCCAGCTGAAGCCTGATTGAAGTCTTTACAATCATTTGCTCTCTTGCTGGTTTTAGGCACAAGTGAAAATGGCCTTTTTTTTCCAAAAACAAGTGCGCGCGTGTGTATGGAGAGGGAAAATGAATCGAGTTTATTGAAGGAGCACCGTGAAGGTAGCTGCAAAAGTGCTGATTTGTGGCAGAAGGGCTTGGAGACAAACCGTAGGTAGAGATAGGAAAACACAAGGAGCTTTGGCAAGTGGCAGAGGCCCTTTGGACGCTTGTGTGCGACAGCGATGAGGGATTTGAGCGCTGCCTTGGGTTCTGTGCAGTTCACCGCTGACGCGGAGCTTTCTCTCCCTGTCCTGTGCAGCTGGACGACGGCGTCAGCGCAGCGGGAAGCTGGCACACGGTGCGTGTCCCTGGCAGCGAGAACGAGCTGCGCCTCACCGAGCTGGAGCCTTCCAGCCTGTATGAAGTTTTAATGGTGGCGAGGAGCGCGGCTGGCGAAGGCCAGCCCGCTATGCTGACGTTTCGCACCAGCAAAGGTGGGTGCAGCACAATGTTCCCTGTGTCCTGGGCTTTCGAGAGGACATTTATTTAAATTACATCAACTGTATGTTGTCTGCTAAGCCATATATGAAACGTTCTGCAATTTAGTTGCTAAAGAACAGCCTCTAATAGCTCAAATAGCTGTAGGGCAAACTTCTCTGAGCAATACCAGAGCTGTTGGTAAGTAAAAGCTGTTAAAAGCTTGATAATATTATTTTTGGGGTGATTATTAAGATTTATACTGTAAGGTTCCTCTTGCTTAAAGGAGCTAAGGCAGGGAGCAGCCTGTCCTTGTTCCTTGCTCAGTTTTTCAGAGAATCACAAAAGAAACTCTGCACCGTCAAATTTTCATATTTCAACACAACAACTCCTGGTTTGCTCTGCAGAAGCTTCAGTGCAAGTCTCTCGGCTGACCAGAAGCCAGCTGGTTTGATAGTTGCGTGCAGACAGCGACAAGCAAAAGACCGTTTCGAATCAAAGTCATTTTTTTTCTTTCCAGCTCGGACGCTGGTGGCTGTACTCTTAAGCATACAAACAATCAGGATTTTTTCACGCTAACGTACAAGAACCAGATAGCTTAAAATTTTCTTAAGAATGTAATGTAGTTGTGAAATCTGTGAATTTATGATACAGATGTATTGCCACAGGCCAAAAGTCCGCTCAGCCCCGTATCTCGGGTCCAGCTGTGGCCAAACCCAGCTCCCATAGCATTTTTATTGAACCTCTTTCTCTAGACAGGGGTTTCGGTGTGCAATTCTCACCACCTGTTTTGATTTCGTGACGAGAGGGGGCTTTGAAACCCAGGCAGGAGCCAGCAGCGTCACCGCAAAGTGCAGTACTGCAGACGCTAGTACCGCGGGTGAACGGTCACGTATCCACAGCGCAAGAGTCCCCGGGCTGACGGGGGAGGTCTCCTCTCTTGCTCCCCTGAAGACGTTCTCTAATTGCTGTCCTGACCGTTTAGCTCGTGATTTGGAGCCAGGGCTGTAGTCCCCTCCGCTGCGGCGAGTGATCTTGTGGAGTGAGCGTACAGAGAGGCAATGAACAGCGTTTTCTTACCCAATCCCTGAGCTGACGCGCTGTGTGTCGAATGTTTCTTAGAAAGAACAGCATCCTCGAAAAACACTCAGGCCCCGTCTCCGCCAGTAGGCATTCCTAAACATCCCGTTGTTCACGAAGGCGCAAATAATTTCGGTGTCGTCCTTCCAGACCTGTCTCGACACAGCGGAGGTAGGTGTGCGGGCGGTTTGTAATCCGCGTGCTAAAAGCTGTGTTGCGAGCAGATGCATCTCAGTTAACTCGTGTTTATTACTGCTCTAGGTGCTTGTGTTACCTCTTCTACTTCCTATTTATTCCCTAGACTTCTTTGATACAGGTGTTTTTCCTCTCTTGTGGGACTTCTGTGAGTGAAGTCAGATATCTGCGGATTTTCTGTTCTTCTGTGTGTTCCCAGAGTAAAAGATCGTAGCTCGTACTGTGGGACTAGCTGAAAGGTTACCTTATTCCAGCCTGCGAGCTGGCGTTTTAAGTACCTGCCTTGATACCTCAGGTTTCCGCAGCAACGTTAAGTTACCAAGTAGTAGTGCATTTCTTAGACTTTGGCATCTGTGGTGGGGTGTTTGAAGCTACGAATTCAGCAAACGCATGCCCTAATCTAGCAACATACAATATTTCCCAGGATGCTGCTACCTGCATGTGTGGTGCTCAGAAAATAAGATTTTCACGTGTAACCCACGTTCTTGCTGCTCGTATTTAAACCTGCTATTGCTTTCTGCTAAATACTCTGGTTTTCTCTTCTCTTCCACTGTGAAAGATCCAGAGGAAGAGTGGAAATGGGAGATGCTGTGTCAGAGTTTTAAGTTTTTAAGTTCTCAAAGCGGATTATATCTGTTCTGAATGTTTTCCTGTGGTTTCCCAGGGATAGGCTTATTTCTGATGGCAAGGAGATACAACCACTTCCCAATAGGTGTGATTTTTAGCCTGGTTTCCAGTGAAAACAGCATGTTTATAGTCCTTTCTCTCACCACCCCAGCCTTTGAACTCATTGACCTGATTCAGGCAAATTTACTCAGGGGCTGAGACCTCAAAGGTGATTTGGTGTCTAAAGTTTGGGTAAAACCAAAGGGGAGTGGAGAGGTTTATTAATAACGCAGGCGAGGAGCGTGGCACTCTTGTGACGGCGCTAAATATCCGCGGGGCCACGCGAGGGGACACTACGTGTGCCCAGCTGCCAACGCTCAGCCCGCTTCGCGCTCCCAAAGCTGCCAGCTCCTCGCTCGGTCCCTCCGCTCGGCAGCGACCGGCTCCGTGCTAAAGAATACAGGCTAGTTTAGTAAAGCCTTACGGCTCTCGTCATCAGAATGGTTATAACCACGTTTACTAACACCGTCTCTTTCCGTTCTCTGTCCCACCGCTGTCTGTAACGTCAAGTGAGTTCAGTAAGTATATAACTCGCTGCATGCTTCGTTTGCTCTCCGCTCTCGCGCCTCCGGCAGCGCGGCGCTCGTTAGCGTGGATGGGTTGGAGTCTCGTTGGGTCTGGGGGAATTTCGGGGTTTTGAAAATGGTAACCAAATTTTTCCTGTTCACTTAGCATGTGTTTCTCTTTCCGTGTAGAGATGAGTTGGGTAGTGCAACTCCATGTTTTTGTTGATTACTGTATTGATAAAGTAATTGATTCCTCTGTTTTCTGCTCTTCAAGCATCTTTTCTGGAAGAGTAAGGGGAGTAGTTATTACAGGAGGATTTAAGATTCTCCTTGTTAATACGTGAAGTCTAGTTTAATCATCGGCAACTAGTTTAATCAGTTGCTACAGGAAACAAAGTTTCAGCTGACCCTAATCCTCTCGTAACTGAATTTCTCATTTCAGTTCCAGAAGCTCCTGACCGACCCACGATCTCCACAGCATCGGAGTCGTCCGTCTACGTCACGTGGATCCCACGAGCCAACGGTGGCTCCCCCATTACTGCCTTTAAAGTGGAGTATAAACGCCTGGGTCGAAACAGTGACTGGCTGATTGCAGCTGATAACATTTCTCCTTCCAAGCTGTCTGTGGAAGTTCGGAACTTGGAGCCAGGTATTAAAAACGATCTTTCCTTCACCTCAGCTGTTGTTGCTGTTGCCTTTGCTGAGATGACTGCGCTCCTGCTGAGAGAATACTGCAACTCTTTGGTTGTTTCATTTTAGCTTCTGCTTGGATTATCCTGTTTCTGGGCTTTTTTGGTTTGGTTTTTTGGGGGTGTTTTTTTTTTTTTTTGTGGAATAGGAGCTCATTGCATGAATTCAAGTTGATTTCTGGCTTTCCAAGTGGAAAAAAAAAAAACACACAACACCATAATTTAATACTTGTTCATGTGGAGAGGAGGGTTGTGTATTACTGCTATTTTTAACTTAATTGTCCTTTTAGTAAGCACTCAGAATGCAAAAAGAGAGAAACGTCTGTCCTGATTTCTGGTTTCTCCAGTGTCCAGCCCTGAAAGCTCAGGGAAAGGGTGCAAGAGTAGGGGGGAGCAGGTGAGGACAGGTATCCTTCGAAACATCTCAGCGCCCACCAGTTTGCAGTTTAGGGACTTCCCGAGCTGGTGGAGGCATCTCTGTCTCTGTGTGTAACAGCCTCTGGATTTTTCTTGAGTGAATTTCCCTCATCGCTTTTAGAAGCTGTTTATATTTCTGACGTCCACATTAGTCCGTGGCAATGAGTCCTGCGGTTCTTCTAATTGGATGTTGTGCAAAAAGTACTTTCTAATCTGTTTAGTCTCTCCTTGAATCCTGTTTCTAGTGCTTGTTTTGCTACAACGTCGTCTTTCTTTCACTTTTTCCCTTAAAAGGAGAAATGTATAGGTTCCGCGTGATTGCTGTGAACAACTACGGGGAGAGCCCACGCAGTGCGGCATCTCGCCCTTACCAAGTAGCCGGATTTACCAGCCGGTTTTCCAACCGCCCTATCACAGGACCTCACATTGCTTATACCGAAGCCATCAGCGACACTCAGATCATGTTAAAATGGACGGTAGGTATCGTCGTCTCCTGTTCTTCTCACGGTTGCGGGCCAACTTTTACTGCTTTGCCTCTTAAAGCCAAGGATTAAGAGCTGATTGCAGCGTAGTGAGTGGTGGTTTCCCCCCCTGAGGCTCGGAGATGATCTTGTTCCTGGAAGAGGGCTGCGATACTTCGTGCTTCTATGGTAGAATTGGGTAACTGACTGGGCCGTGTGCCTCTCGAGCCTGTTGCCCCCCGTTTCCAAATCCTCCTCCCTCCCCCGAGAGTTGTTTGCTCCCTCTTGAGCTGTCTCCCAGCCTCCCTCCACCTCGCCCTCCCCTTCCGGCTCCCTGGGGATGCCACGCAGCACCTCCTCGGGTTACGCCAGATGTGAGCCCGACTGGCAGCTCCGCTGAAAGGCTGCAGCCGCCTTAGTCCACCTGCTTTGGCACAGACGTATCCGGAGGCACCGGTGGGCTTAACTCTGGCCAGCCCCCCGTTCGTGCCATGAGCTGCGAGCGAGTTGGCTTGTTTTCCTGCGATTCCTGCTGCTTTTGTCAATCCAGGCCGTGATGGCTGGAAGCGGGCGCTGCGTTGAAAACCCACCATCTTCCCTCGCATCCAGCAGAGGTTTCGTGTTAGAGAAACGTTTTCCTTTCCCCTGTTACCTCGTCTTTGTAAACAAGTACTTTAAAGTCCTTATTGAAACCCACAGAAATTCTTTGCTCTTGTTTTGAAATCTAACCCCCTGGTATACTTTGGAGGATTTAATGTGTAGAGTTCCCAGTGTTAGTTTGCTCTGCTAGCTCAGCCTTAAGAGATGTGAAGGATAATAAACTTAAAATAACCTCTGGTTCCTCAGGAGGCTGCATAACTTAAAGTAAAATATTCTTGAGCTGAATTTTAGAGTGACCTTAACTCTTTCTGAAGTAAAAAAGGTCTTAACTTTTCCATTTCCATTAATCACGCCAATTTTCATGCCGTTCGTGGTCAAACCCTAATTGATGGTTTGGAAAGTGGTGTGGGAGGGAAGTGTCATCCCCGGCTCAGTCTCTTGTCCCCGTGGTACCCTCCTTTTTTCCGCTGGTCCGAGGAGGCCAGTGGCAGAGAGCTTTTCTGCAGCTCTGAGAACCCCTGGCGTTGTGCTCGTCTTGGCTGTGTCCGCACGTCCACAGCGGCTGATAATCCTCCTTTGTGTCGTAGCTTCTGTGCAAACCTCCCCCTACACCTTGTTTGCACAACCTTATTAAAAAAAAAACCACCACGTATTTCAAGGTGATAAGATATTCAGTGATGAGGATTCAGCAGGACTCAATTAAAATTGTTCTTCTCTAACAGAGTCTTTTAAAATTCTCTTGTAGTATATTACATCAAGCAACAACAACACGCCCATCCAAGGATTTTATATCTATTATCGGCCCACGGACAGTGACAATGATAGCGACTACAAGAGGGATATCGTGGAAGGTACGGTGCAGTATACGCATGCTTAGTAACACTACTCGATGGGGAAAAACATCGTGTAGCCATGTTGGCTGTGTTTATATGAAATCTAAACTGCTTTTCCCAAACTAAGTCTTTACAATATATTTCACAGAAGTAGCTATCTCAACTACATAACGTCAAGTTCTGCCCACACATGAACTTGTTTCTTCCTTCTGAAGCCTCTTCTACATGGAAACTTGAGAACTAAATACTGGTTTGAAGTTTGTCTTGTTATACTGCAGCAAATCCTCAGTGTAGATCTGTTTAAACTGGCTTAGCTTAAAGTAGTTGAGTAAAGAAACCAGCGTAAATGAGATTTAACCCAGGGTAAGTGCATCTGTGTTGCAGACTGTACTAATAACTAGCTGGCTTTTAAGATGATTTACCCCAGCGCGGATTTTCTCAGCTAGGTAGTACCTTGTGTGTAATCGCCCTTCTCTCCTCTTACCTTGCTTAATTGCTGATCCTGCTATAAGGAAGTCACTTTTAGCCTCAAGTGCTGCAGTACGCTGCAGACGCAGGTATGTTTGTGCTTCATTTTGCCTTTTAATCAGGTTATTTTTCTTCCCTGTGCGTATTAGATCATCATTTTCCTGGAAGAAGTTATTAGATAATGTCTATATTAGTCCAGAAGTGGAAAACCCTTTTAAAAATATTTTACTTAATGTCCTTGCTGCTCGGGCTGAGTAAACGTAGTGATCTCATTCTGTCCCGATGACGTTAATTATTTTTTCCCCTCATTTATTTCAGTTACAAGAGGAATGGGCCTTTATTTTGAAAATTTTCCCCTGCTAGACAATGCTCCGCATAGTACTTTGATGCGTGACATAAGCTTTTGCACACTATAAAGCTGTTAAAGATCCAGAGTTTCGGCTCAGAGGATTGCTTTAAAGAAGCTTACGCAGTCTGCACCTTCATCTGCAAATGTATTTTAGCCTTTGCTAGACAGAACTTGTGTGTTTATAAATCTTATACACTAAGCAGTTAGTTGTTTAAGTGGGCTCCACTGTGCTGTGAAATTAGCTTGTTTCTGATTTTTTTTTTTTTCTGCGAGCGTGTGTGTATTGAACTCTTTGTGGCAGTCTGAAACCATTAGCAGCTGCTCTGCTCTGCCAAAGCCTGGAACAGAAACTCATTTGCTGGAAATATTTAAACTTAAACTTTTCTTTACTGTGCTCCCCTAAATTAGCTTTTCAGGGGAGGGGGGGAAAAAAAAGAGCGCTATTTTCAATTAAAGTGCGATTGGAAGCATTTGATGTGAAATATGTAGAGAAACATGCGACTTAAGGCATTTTTGCCATAAATCACTTGTTCGTCACTTCCCCCCCCCCCCCCGTTACCTTTGAATTAATCTGTCTGTTTTCTGACAGGGAATTTTATCTTGAAATGACTGCGTGAGTTGTGGAAAAAGTGTTGTGATGCCTGTATTAGCTAAGTACTTGCCGTAGGCTTTCCTTACCGTTTCCTGTTAAGTCTTGTCTTTCGAGACATTCAAAACTGCAGAAAACTTCCCCCCGCCCCCCCTTATAAATGCCGCTACAGGCAAAATCAGATTTTATTTAAAGAAAAAAACCACGCAAAAAAGCTTGACTCGGCTCCTCGGTATCTTTCAGCAGCTTCACGCAAAAGCAAAGCAAAATCAGCCCTGTCCTGCATTGAGGGTCTGAATTTCTCTGCATTGAGGGTCTGAATTTCTCTGCATTGAGGGTCTGAATTTCTCTGCATTGAGGGTCTGAATTTCTCTGCATTGAGGGTCTGAATTCCTCTGTTTTGAGGGACCTGGAGATTGAATTTTAAATGTAAATGCAGTCTGATGTCAGTTGTTTAAATGTTTTTCCTTGCTAATGGTGCACGAAGAGGACAGTTAAAGTGCCTGTACTGATTCCAGTTCCACTAATGGTTTGAAGCGGAAACCTAAAACCTGGTGTAGTAATTACCGAAAGGAATGCTTGGGGGTGGGGGCGACGACGGGAAAACCGAGTATGAATCTTGGGAAAACGTGCGATTTAGGGAAAGGCCGGTTCCAGCTCCAGCCAGGGCTCGTCTGCCCTCACTTGGGACTCCCTGCGTGCGAGGGATGGAGCTTGGGCCGTGTGGTGCGTCCCCTCCCGAGACCCCCGAACTGAGATGGGGTCCTCCTGGGTACCCCCTGCCCTTTTTTGGCCGGGCAGGGGGATCCGCACCTGGGCTCGGGTCCCGGAGAGGTTCCAGCGGAGTCATGGTGACAGCCCCCGCCAGCCAAGCGGGCTTTATTTTTTTTATTAATGCTTAAATCAGTAGGTGGTATGACAGTTTCTTAGAAACAGTGGAAACAGTTCAAGGTGGTATTTTCCAAGAGGGATTAAGAGCGCTCAAACAGTTAATTAAACTCCCTTAAAAAAAAAAAAGGGAAAAAAAAAAAAAAAAACGGGAAAAAAAAAAAAAAAAAAAAAAAAAAAAAGAGTCGCTGTTTATTAAAATTTGTCACAAGCCCGTGAAAGTAAAAACTGCGAGTGATTTATATTGAAGTGCTCAGTACTTCAGGAGGGTGTCTAAATGAAATGCTGGCCGGGAGCCAGAGATGACAAAACCATCCTATTAGAGAAGATTGCTTGGCTTGGGATCTGTCTCTGCAGGGGCAGGCAGCGCGAGAGGCAGCCTCGCTGTCTAATTCTGTTTCCTACTATGTTTAATAAAATGCACGTTCAATTATTTGCGGTTTCGCCTAAGTTGAGCGACGCAGATGTATCCTTCCTGCGAAAAACGGGCAGCTTCGGTCGGTACCTCGCATCTCCAGGGATCCTGTGGGATGCAAACTGGGAGAGGGTCTTACCGCAGTGAAGTCTTGCCCCTGTCCCAGGTTTAATCTGTTTTCTGTGCCAGTTTTCCCTTGTTGTTTGCCCTGCATGTTGTAAATCGCTAGCGTAACCCATCCTAAACCCATCCCTTCGCTGTATGCCACTAGCGAAGGAAAGCTTTTCATATAAAAAAACATAGTTTGTAAAATGCTGTGGAACGTGTTGGGGTAGAAGAGAGCAGTTTCGTGTTTAAGATACACAGAAATGCTGTTGATTTTAAATGTACAGATGCTGGAAACTTGGATGTCTGTTTTTTGAGTTTAGCGACTTCTATTTTTTTGTACAGGAAGATTTTTTTAAAAAAAATGAATTAAAAATACTGAAAAAAACCCACTTTTATTCATCAAAAGGTGGTTCTAAGAATCGATTTCGCAAGACAATGCGAGTCTTACGATTTCAGATAAGTCCATAAATTGTTAATGAAGACTTTCGTGCTAACAGTTGCAATACCCCTGCATTTTCTAGAGAAAGACGCTGCGATATACTCGTGCCTAATTCCGCCTCGTGCGAGTAAATGAAAAGCAGTTGATTTATTTTTTTTCTCCCCCCACAGGTACGAAACAATGGCACTTGATAAATCACCTGCAGCCAGAGACATCTTACGACATTAAAATGCAGTGCTATAACGAAGGTGGCGAGAGCGAGTACAGCAACGTGATGATCTGCGAAACCAAAGGTGAGCGCCGAAGGAGTGCGGCCGCTCGCCTGCGGGACCGCGCGAAGGTGCCGTTCTGCGGCACGAAACACCCGCCGTGCTGGAGGCCTTTTCTTTTTTTGCAGTGCAAAAAGTCAGCTGCGATGAAGACCGTAATTTTCTGGAATGTTTTGGAGGATTGTTTTGTCTTCCGAAGCTGGGATTGTTTTGAACATATGGAAACTGATACGTTGCACTCCCGAGAAAGGCTCTTAGCAAAGCTCTGCAGATTTGCCTGGCCTGAGAGATAGTATTGTTGTTCTGGGTTGGTTTTTTCCTTCTGCTGCGCTGATAGCCTCTCCTTAGGAGACAACCGTGCTCTTGAAGATGACAGAATTGATTTGTACGTCTGTTTTATGTCTTGGGGGCTCTGTGACACGTTGTATAAGTGCAGACCGCAGCAATTGATGGTTATGTTGGCTGCCTCCATCACTAATCCTGCATGCCTCTGGCACAAAGTTTGTACTGTTCTCTGGAAGTGTCAGATATGGCAGTCACATTTATTTTGCAAAGAATTCCTGTCTCCTTTAATCTCTAAAACCAAGTAAGGCTGTAAAGGGAAAATGCAGACAGTAAACTTCAAATGCAGCGCTATGAAAAAATGTTTTTTAAAACAAAAAAGCAAAAAAAAAAAAAGCCCTCCAGGAGCGGAAGCATCAAAATTTAGCTAAGTTAGTAGCAAAGCCTTTGAAAGAAGGGCTAGGAGCTGCAGGGCTTCAAGGCTGCGCGCACGGTTGGTCTTCCTCCTGCAAGGAATAGAACTTTCTTCCCTAATTTTAAAATTGGCAAGATGCAATCTGTCGTTCATACTGACTCTTCCTTAAAAAGCACCTCCTCCAGGCTTGTGGGAGTGATCCAGCTTATCTAACATATCTGTGCCGAGGTGCTTGGGTCTCTCTGACCAGCTTCGCTCCTAAGCCGGGCACCTCTTTTAGGGTTTTAGTGTCAAACGAAATAATCTGGGCTGTGGTGTGCTGAAAACTAATGTATATTTAATTCCTGGGTTAAACTAGCGTCTCGTTTTCAGTGATTTTCTGTTCAGCTCTTGGTATCTTAAATAGCATGGTTTTGAAAACGGGGTTAGCAGGGTTCACATCAGATAAAAGTAGGTCGTCTGGCAGCGGTGAGGCGATAGAAATGCATGTTGTGGTTTCTCCTGACCTCAGAAGTGGAAAGATTTGCGCTCTTTCAAGTTGGGAGTTAGCGCAGCTCTAGCCGTGCGTACGTCGAGTTGCTCGTTAAAGTTTCGAGTGACCTCAATGAGAGGGTTAGCAAGCTGGATAATAACCATTTTCCAAGGCAAATAGTTATTACCCAATAGTAGTTGGCCTTCTCGTTGAAGGTTTTAATATTGACTTGGACGCTTTCTCTTCGAGGCATTAGGATTCTAACTGAGCAGTAATTATTTTCATTTCATAACGAGAAAACGCATTTAGCCAACGTACCCCTGCTTGTCTCTTATTTCGCCCAGTGAAACGCACGCCGGGAGCGTCCGAATATCCAGTGAAAGACCTGAGTACGCCACCGAATCCCCCTGACCGGGTTGGGGGAAGCGGAGCCGGGCCTTCGAACGGCCCCGTTCGGAGCGGTGACATGCTGTACTTGATCGTGGGCTGCGTCCTTGGGGTGATGGTCCTTATTCTCATCGTTTTCATTGCCATGTGCCTGTGGAAGAACCGGCAGCAAAACGCCATGCAGAGTGAGTTATTTTTGGTTTCCTTTCATGATGAAAGTATTATCTGAGTAAAATTAGTAACGTTCATATTACATTTTATGAATGGGAAGCAGTTTCCTGTTATAAGCCAACTGGCATTGATTTAGAGACTTGTATTTTCTAGGTGTGCCTGAGGTGAAGATGTGGGGGGTTTTTTAAGAGCAGCGACGTCTCCATTTCTTTGCATTGATGCTCGCTGCCCTGCCGTGTTGCGGCACAGTCGTGCTGCAGTTTCACCCAGAGAGTGGTTTGTGAAATTCGTGGGCGAAGTTTCTGCAGCTCGTGTTTAACTTCAAGCACCTGCAGAGGTTTCTGCTGATTGCAGTGGCAGAACCTGTGTGTAATCATAAGGACTTGTTAAAACGTGGAGACTTAAACCCCGGATCTCTCTCTCTCCCCCTCTTGCGTATATCTGGAAAGAAAAAGAACTTGCAGCGCTTGGAGGACAAGTCCCTTGTTACCTCTTGGCCCCTTCACAGTAAAATGGAGTTCGGTGTCCAAGTCTTTCAGAGAGGTGTTAATAAGGAAAACCTGGCAGTTTGCAAGCAGGAGCCTTGAGCAGGCGCGCTGGAGCGTAAGCGCGCTTTTGCGAGGTGCTCTGTGCCCCCCAGACGATTCTGTGCTAGCGGAATCTCTTCGGTAGCCTTTTCTGTTCCTAACGCGTAAATCAGCCTTGCTCTTCCCGCAGCCTGTGGTTATTTTTAAGTGTCCTTACTCTCTGACCAAGAGAAGTGAAACAAAACTTCTTGTAAGATAAGATAGCGTCTTCAACTGTGGCCCAGAGATGTTTTCTGGAAGTAGTTAGTAGCAGATAGCAGAGGGCCTGTTGATGATACGAATGGCCCGTCACAAGTAGTGACTGATGTCAGCTGAGTCCTGTCAGACCAGCGTTCCTGCTCTGTTCTCCAGGATGCGGCTGTTTTCCGTTTCTGCGTTTGTACACTAAGCACTTAAATATTGCAGTTAATTTACGAAAGCTGTAGAAAGAGAAAATAAGTTTCTTTTGTTTCTTAGAGACGCTCATTTAACTTCTCATTCGTCATAAATACGCTGTCGGTGATAACATCTCTTGCAGAATACGACCCTCCTGGCTATCTCTACCAAGGGGCGGATGTCAACGGGCAAATGATCGAGTACACGACCTTACCCGGCACGAGCCGAGTCAACGGCAGCATCCACGGAAACTTCATAACCAACGGCGGCCTCAGCAACGGCTGTCCCCATGTCCATCATAAAGTTGCTAATGGAGTTAACGGGATCGTGAACGGAGGAGCTGGACTGTACCCAGGGCACACCAGCTCCCTGCCCAGGACGCACGTGGACTACGAACATCCCCACCATCTTGTGAACGTAAGCTCTTACGCCGGGTGGAAGGCTCAGCCTAGACCTTGGGGTTTATTCAGAGCCTGTAGAAGCAGACTTAATTCGGGTGGGGGAAATACTCCTCCATTGATAACAGCCCGTTCCACTAAATTACTTATCCCAGAGGAAGCAACTGGGCTGATATTTCTGATACAAACATCATGGTTTTCATTTGAGAATATCAGATGACAGCAAGAATTCCACTTACTCTGGGAAATCTGCCTCTACCCTCCTCCTAACAGCATGTAAGCTCTGAGAATGCTTCAGTAACTAGGCTGAGATACTTTACTTGTACATATGGTATTTCTCAATCTTCAAGTTAAATAGATTTAATTATAGCTGCTTATTCTGCAGCTTTATGGATCACCCGTTTTTCCCCCACCTGTTTCAGATCTGTAACTCTAAGCAATGCTATTAATTATGGCGAAGCACGAATGTAGCAGGAGGTTCCATAAAATAAAATGCCCCATACATCTTGAAATGCAGCAACGTAATAACGCTGTCTTTTTTTTTTTTTTTTTCTTTCGGTCCCTTGTTTGTGACTGTCGAGACAGGCTCATTTTTTGTTTTGAAATTTAAAATAAAATTAAAAACTAATTTAGGTCCGCGATCCAGCCTTTGTATGCTGTGGAAAAATACTTCATTTGCTGAAATGTGTCCCGTTTCCAAGAGAGAATAATGATTTCATTATTGTCTATGGAAACAGATGGCTTGCATTCAAACTTACTAAACTTACTCAAAACTGTGAACATTGCCCAGGAAAACTGAAAGAAAAAGTTCAAAAGTCTGAATAACCCATGCTGTTTCTGGAGAAAAAAAATGGGGCTATTGTTTGTGTTAGTAATTGAACACAAGCACTTCATTTTATTGAACAACAAATTAGCACTTGCACAGTAGTTGCCACTTCAGATAACTCCAGCTTTGAGTCCAGACCAGTTGGTTCTTCACCTGATTCTGCCTTTGCTCTGCTCGTGTAGCAAGAAGTGCCACTTTTTGGTTGCTTTCAAGAGCAACCAAGGCCCAAACCGTGTTTTTTTGGACCTGCCCAGCCTCCCAGTGGGTGAAACTCTCCAAAAGCCTCCAACTGGGAGGGAAGATTTTGCAGTGCTTGAAAGCTCGCCCGTGAGAAAGCTTGGGGGCTTGCATTGATGTTTTGTCCCTCCTATTTTTATAGATATATGGGGGTTTTTTTTTTGGAAGGAAGGAAATATGCGCATGGTAAGCCGGGTCTCGGTGCTTGGAGCTCCTCTGTGCCGCGAGATGGGACACGCGATGCTGCCGTCTCGCTGCGGAGAGGTGACTGGGTTGGGGTTCCCTCCCCTCCATGTTGTAGAAAGTTTGAGTCACGCAATCTCTTCCCACGTAGAAGGACGGGGACTGGCACGCGGGCGAGGCGCGCAGTGGAACAGGATGTTCTCATCCTCGTTAGGACTCTCTTTATTGTTTCATTGATTGGGCTAAATGAGGAAGAGAGAAACTGGCCAGGATGGCAATCAAGACTAATTAGGCATTTCCTCAGTGCTCCCTCTTGCACTGAGCGGACTCAAAACTCAAGGATAAGCCGTGGTTTTGCAGAAGTAGGGATTGTTAGAAGCTACCTACCACGTGAAATCTCCAAAGCCAGGTGAGCTTTCCCAAAGCGGCTCCCCTCCTGAAACGCGGCGCGGTAGCCTGGCTCCGCAGCGCCGTTTTCGAGCGGCTCCCGCATCAGTGTCCGCCTAGTCTTTAACAATGAGGTATGTGTTAATCTGGGCATTTTTACTCGCTTGTAATGGCCCCTTCAGCCAAAACTAACAACACAAAATCCCTCTCACCCAGAGTCATTGCTGGCTAAGGAATTACCCCATCTGTAAAAATATTAAATGTTTCAAAAATCAGTGTAGCGAAGTAAACTGATCTAATCGGAGTAATTACAGGAAAGTGGGATGGGTTTATGTTGTGACATCAGCCCTACAAATTTAATACTCTGTCTCCCCAAACGGGCACAGTTTGCTAATGAACAGCAATTCGCTTTCATGTCTGTCATCAGTGTTAAAAATAAACATATTTACAGTGTGTTTATTAAATTAAACCTGAGTGTATTAAGCTGAAAACAGACCAGGGAAATTACCACATACTTGTCTAAGCTGCAGTTATTTACTTTTCTCTGACACACATGCTGGCAGAAACCCGCCACTTGACTTTGTATAATAGCTCAGTGTTGCCGTGCCCCGTTACGGGGCACGGATCCGAGATTGATAAGGTGGTTAGAGTTTGAAAACGAAGTGAAAGGCCCTGGGGCGCGAGCTTGAGCTGAACCGCCTTCTCCGCTCTCGGTGACTGTCTCTTGTATGTTCGAATAGCGACTGATTTTTATTATTTTTTATTAATCCTTCCTGCTGCAGGGCGGTGGGATGTACACGGCGGTGCCGCAGGCTGACCCCTCGGAGTGCATCAATTGCCGAAACTGCCGGAACAATAACAGGTGATGTAAAACTTGCGCGAAGGCAGGACCTTGGCGAGCAAAAGCCCTCGCTCTGTACGCGGTGTGAACGCTGGGGCAAGCGAAAGCGGAGAGCTTGAGCCCCGCTGAGGGTACGGAGGAGCTCGATGTCCGTCTGTGACTTGGAGAGCAGTTGGTGATTGTCTGTGGGGTGGAATAAAACAAGTTATTAAACCCCCCCCCGAGCTCATTTTACTCAACATATTCATCTGATGCTCTCTAGGAAGGGAGGCACGTTGGGCACTGGATATTTTTTTTTAAACCTTATTTCCTGTGTTTTCTTCAGTTTTGAGATAACAAAATCATTCCATATGGAGTTTGTCAAATAGGATTTAATTGGTCTTCTGTATTTTACATTTCCTGCCATTCTCTTAAGAACACCAACGAACGAGAGTCGCAGCTTTGCTGTCACAGTGCTATTCTTTGTAAAACACGGGATTTGAGGTTCTTCGGGAGCAGTTTGGCCAGCCGTTGTCGGTGTGGGATGTGTTTTTTGCGTGAGAAGAAGGATTCCGGTATAGAATAAGGGGAAATCTGTCTTCTACCTTGTAGCTGGGAGTCTGGATTTTTATTGGGTTTTTAACTTTTGAAAGTTTTAAAGAATATCCTTCCAGGCTTCTAACTGAATCTCTGGTTATTTTAAATGACTAAAAACAGGACTGCAAGTCAGACATGTTGGACTGCTCTGACTGGTAAATTCTGGATTTTTTCAATCATACTTTGAATTTTCTGTCTTATTAAAATTGTCAGCTGCCTTTAGGTGTACATCTGGAGAAGCTGAGTTGAAATTAAGCTGTTGTTGAAGGCAAAAAACCTGTTTGCTTTATTTTCATGGTTTTACTTTTTAAAATAGAATAGGCTTTAAATTCTTCCTCCTTCCATAAAGAGAGGCGTGACGGCGTGATGGAGACGGGCTGCGACTTGCAGGTAGAGCTGGGCACGCTTTGGCCGGAGCAGGGTCACGGCTGGTCTCCGGGAACGCGAGGTAGCGTTTCCTTACAAGCCGCTTCTGTGTTTGCAAGGCAGGCTGTGTACACATCTTGATGACTGCTGTTACAACTGGCCGTAATTTGGAACATGCTGTGTGTGTTATGCCATAATTAAGAGCTTGCTTTCCAGTTTTAAGCATATTTAAATTTTTAATTGCTCTTTTTTTTTCTTAAGAAAGCAGGGAGAATGGGTTCTGTCCTCTGCAACCGTACTGTTCCTCCCAGATGGGTCATCAGCAGGGTCTGAACTTTGAATTTTCACATCCCTGTTCTATATTTGACTGCTTGATAGAGAAACAAGTTGTCCTCTACAGCTGCCTTGCCCCAGAGGGGACCATTAACCTCCGTTTGGCAGGAGAGCTGCGCAGCCGGGACCGCTCCGTTCCCTTCCTGGTGCTGGGGGAATGGAAGGAGGACATGGGAGAGGGGAGCGGGGAGGACCAGAAACGTGCCTGAGTATTACACCCGGGGCCGGGGGGCTGGATGTACGGCCGGGGTGAGGAGGAGGAGGAGGAGAAAGGCCTGGTGGGTGAGCGCGGTCAAGTCGGTAGGTTTTGGCAAGTGGGAATTTAGGGCTGGAGGGGAAAAATGGGCTTTTCCCCCATTTTTGTTCAACCTCGTCGCTGCCTTCTGCAGGTAAGGGCTGTCTCCTCCGTCTGGTCTCCTCTTTGTGCAAAGAGGACCCGTGCCTTGTCCCACCCTCGAATTATTCCACCTTGTGTACTAAAACCAGGCAATTCCCTCCGCAAAACCCCCGCGCGGTAACAGAGGACAGTAGGTTCAAGTGGAAACGCCTCTAGCAGGGTGACGGCCGCTAACGCGTGAGCGTTCCGGGTGCACGCGGCTCGCACCGTCCGCCTCGGCGCTGCTAATTCCTAAACGAGCCCACTTCCACTGTGCGCCTGGAGTCGCTGCTGGTTTGGGTTGAATTTAGCAGTCGTTTGAATTGTGACCACGTGCAAATGAATCCTGAAGGTTGAGCGTATTTAATAGCTGGCTACCACGGCTGTTTGCAGCAGGAGCCATCTCGGAGCAGGTTTTATTATTACAGTGGTGAAATCCCTCGGTCTTCTGTTTAAATTAGCACTTTATGCTCTCGTGGAGGCTTGCCAGAGGTGGAAGCCGCTGAAACGTGGATACCCGCTTTGCTATTGTGGACAAAGCCGGTAAGACGACTGTGGTTTACGCTTGTTACGTTAGGATTGAGAACCGATTTTTTTTCTTCTCTGGTGCTTTTGCGCTAAAACTTTCTAGATACCTGATGGTTGCAGAGGAATTTACGTTTTTGCAGATCTCTCCTCTTTGCAAATTCGCTCTATTCTGGTCAGGAATCTGAAATACACATTTCAAACAAAGCAGTATCGGTCTGTTTTTCCAGCTTTTAAAATCTAAATTATGCTGGCATGGGCTTTTAAATTAGATTATAGTTTGGTAGGATTCTAGCACCGAGAATGGATAGAAAATGTGTTTTCTGCAGCAGGGATTTTACTTCGCTATTCATGCGCACTCTGCTCTGGGTATACCAATGGCTACTTTCCATCAAAATGTGGTTATTTCAGCTTAAAAAGCTGAACTGCTGTCTTGAAACGTCGTTCAAGCCCGTACAGTAATACAAAGAACTGCGCCGACCTCTGTATCTTTAAAAAGAAACCCCCATAAACATGCAAACCCAACCATTTTAAAGGGGTTCCTCTAAGGTTTTTGGTTTTTTTTAAATAATAAGTGAGTGCAGTCAAAACCTCTGCGGAAAGAAATGCAAACTAATAAATGGATTTGTTTGAAGACCAGATGTGTTTCATGTGGATTCTTCAGTGGCTTCTGTGGTATTTTGGTACTTGGAATAATGATTTTGGAGGCAGTTACGGGAGCGGAAGGACAAAATAGGAGAGCGAAGGTTGAAAATGAAGGTTGGTGCCGCTCCGTCCTTGCGGCGTTCGGGAGGGGAGCAGGCTCCCGGGGCGAAACCGCAGCTGCGGGAGGGATCCCCCCTTGCCCCGTGTTTTGGCTTTGCGAGTGAAACATCTGCCAGAGGGAAAACGTGCTCCAGTTCCTCCTCTAGAAAGTTTATTTGCCTTATTTGTAGATGTTTTTGTTGCTCTTTCAGTTCTGGCAATATTGATGGCGGTTTTCAGGTGAAAGTATAAACTGAGGCTCCAAGCGAGTTTGTAGGGCGAGTCCCGCAAGAGTGGTGGTTTTATGCGTCGCCGTGACCTTTTTAACGCAACAAAAGTGCTTTTGGGGAGTTGGGCAGGACCTTACTGTAATTGCCAAGCTTAACATCTCCCGGTTTTAGATCCGGCTGAGTGCGGAGGGCTCAGCTGCTGTAGGCTCTGATGGCAGATACCCTGTCACTGATGATGTCAAAGTCCATCTTCCCTCCTCTTTCAGCAACGTAACGGTCAGCTCTGCTCAGTTTTGGGCCAGAACCGCTCTGAAGAAACATGCTGTGCTACCAGATGGGTTAGTACCCGAACAGCCAGATCCCAGGTATCCGACTTTATGTTTCAAGGCGCCAGCACTTAGGTAGCATCCCAGTAATAACCAGCTGCCTATAGCAAGACGCGTTCGCTTGTCGCCGTGAGCAGAGCAGGCGACGAATGTATTTAAATTTGGCAGCAAAAACCGAGACGTATCCCCATCAGCCCATGGAGAACCTGAGGCCTGTTCAGCCTTCGCGGGAGCGTTTCGGAGCATCGCTGGCTCACGGTGGGTTGGAGCGCTCTCCATCCTTCCTTCGATGCTTTGCTTTTGTCTGCGGATCCATCTCGGGTTTGCGCCACAAAACGCAGAGCGTTTTGGGGGGTAGTTTCCCAAAGTTCGTGGCAGCTGTACAAGTGAACCTTTTACTTCTGCGGTAATTACGGTTTTGGGTAAAACCACACTGAAGTGTGATTTTTGGGCTTTCTTACGTAGGAACTGCTTATATAAATGTTCGCTGAGGCCGCGTTGTTCGTGGCGCTCCAAACGCCGTAGGCATTTTCCCTGCTTGCTGCAAGGGTCCGCGTGTCTCTTAAGGTCCAGCTCCTTTTTGTTTAAAGGTTAAATAGCTCGGCTGTAACAATCGATTTAGCAGTTTAACTTCAATTTCACAGCCTTACGCACGTATTGTAGGGCCACAATCTGAGTTACACAGCAGGGGAGGTTTATATTTACAATGTCGTATGTATTTTTCTAATTTGTGTTCACTCTGATAACGCTTCGTGTTTGTTTTCCAAGGTACTTAAGTTTGCTGTTGGGGTTTCAAACTTGAGCTCTTTTTCTTGGCAGTGAAAACCCGTTTTATGGGGCTGCCCTGATGGAGAAATGGACTCGCAAGTCAGGTCATCGGGTCACAATCGATGGGGGAAGTAACCGAGTGCACGTTCTGAATGTTTTTCAGCTGTCTGTCGGGATTAAAAAACGCTCGATCCTTCTCTTAATGTCAGGATTGATCCAAAAATATATGTAAAACTTATTTGGCAAGCTGGCTGGCCTGTTACAGCGAGTGACACGCAGTGAAGTACTTAAAAATTGCATTTTCTCAAGAAAAGGGGTGGAAAGAAGCAGCTCTGAGTGACCCCCCCTTTGCTTTATGTCCCGCCTGCAGGTGTTTCACCAAAACCAACGGCACCTTCGGCAGCAACGCGCTACCCGTCGTGCCCATCGTAGCACCTTATCAGCAGGACGGTTTGGAGATGAAACCTCTGAACCACCACGTCATGGTGGCCATGTGCTTGGCCTCCACCGTCCCCGAGTGCGGCGCCCGGCTGGAGGAGGACGGCAAGGAGAAAGCGGAGCAGCCCTCCCCCCAGCATCCCTGCTGTCGAGAAGGCGTGAACCAGCTCTCCGTGGATTACGCGGACGGTAAGGCATTCCGGGCGCAGAAATGTGGGTGGGAGCTGGGCTGACCTAATCGCCGTGACCTGTTCGGTGTCGGCGCCGGCGGCGTGCTCGGATAGAGCCGACGCTCCGAGCTGTCGCCTCGTGTTTTGTGCCTGGCGCAGTGGGAATGAGCCTGACCCAAAGAGCATCCCCTGCTTTTATTAATCTGCATTTTTGGGGCTTGTGGGTCTGTTGAGCTGAAAGAAGAGATAATCTCCTTAAATAAAACCCCACCAACCAACCGACCCACCCCGCTCTTGCTTTGCAGGCGACAACTGCGTGCACTCGGAAACATCGAACCACATTTTGAGCTGGAGTCCCCTTATTCTGCAGCCTGTTTCCAAGGACTGTAAGGAAAAACCAGGATGGAGCTCATCCGGAGTCGCCTTAAACGGTTCTGGGGACCTTCGGCAGCTCCAGCTGCAGGAAACCTGAGGAAGTGACCGTTGTCCCCACTGAACGCCAGTAACTGCACAGCCGAGTCGCTGAAAGGGAGTGATGGAGGGATGTTAATTATAACAGAGAGAGTCACTATTTATTTTTTTGTAGTAGTGTCATATGAATGTATCTTGTTTTTAAAAATGGTTGCCTTTTTATATTATTTATGCCTTGAAATTCCTTTTTTTTTTTTCCCCCCCACCACGCACCGCGAAACTAGCCTGGTTACGTGTATAAAAAAGAATTGTAATAATATAAAGAACGACGATGGGAAATACGGAGTGTGTTTTCCGTGGCGTGTCACCAGCGCGAGAAGGACTGCCGAGAAGCCTGGTACGGGGGTTTGGCGAAGCGGGTCTCACGCTCCCCGGCAGCTCGGCGTCGCGGTACTCGAACCCTCCTTTCCGCGAACGCCTCCCGTCCTCTTTCGGTTTCTCCGGGAAGAACCCGGTGGGTGAATAAGAAAATAAATAAGGAAAATGAACCTCGGCTGGGTCCGTACAGCGCGGCTTGAGCAGCAGCGCTCAGTTTGGTGACTGTTTGTGTCCTTGAGGCGTTTGATAACCCTTAGGTCTGCGGGAGCGCGGGTGAAAATCCAGCCTGTCTCACCTTCCCGCTTGCAGAGACAAAAACCCGGTTCCACGGCGCTTTTAACTCCTTGGTTTGAGGGAACACTAATGGCTTCACGAGCCGCTGAAATGGAACAAGTCGTGTGGAAGCCTGGCTGCAAGGAACCTGCCCGCCCCTCGGAAACGGCATGACGTAGGTGTTGCAACGCTAACTGCAGGGTTTAGGGGCTGGGGTGTTTTTCCTTTCCAAATTTAATCAGAGTAAATAAAACAAACCGGTGCTTGTAAAGCACTCCCTCCCCCCCCAAAAAAAAATCAAGAGCGCATAACCCCAGAAATGAGGCGCATAAATTACAGTTACGGCCGCCCCGAGGCGACGTGTGTGCAGCCGCCTTCTCACGGAGCGAGTATTTTCCTAGCCAAGGCCGGCCGCGGGGCTGGGGAGGGAGGAAGCGACGCCGGCCGGGCTGGAGCTGCTGAAACCCCTCGGGGAGCCCCGCGGCACAGGTGCAGCCGGCCGCTTTGCGCGCCGCGGGGTTTTGGGGAGCGATTCCTGTGCGAGGAGGGAGCTCTGGCAACCTGCTTTTTAGCAGCATCTCCCCGCGTGCTGCTTCAAGTGTTGACGTGGGGTTTTTTTTTTCCTTTTATTGTATTATTTATAAATATATTCATTTTTTTGCCTTTGGTTTTAGGGTTGTGCTTCCTCCCGGCCAGAGCTGCCTCATTCTGAAGCTCCCTGCAAACCCCGCGCTCGCACCCTGGACCTCGCGCCGCGAAACCCGCGGGCTTCGACTGCCACCTACCCTGGAACCGCCGCAAAGCCCCGCTCCTCCCTCTTCATTTATCTCCTCCTCTCCTCATCCCGGCCTCCTCCGTCCGCTCCTCGCAGCGTGGCTTCGCCCTCGCTGGATTCTTCCTTCGCGAGACCTGCTGCAAGGCTTTCCCCGGTTTCCGACGGAGCTCGGCAGGCGAGTGGTTGGGTTTTACCTCTGGCTGCTTTGTTTTCCCCAGGCGCGGAGATTTAACCACGTTTTTAAACGGCCTCGCTTAAATCGGGCCCTGCATGTGCTCCCCTTTATCAAGGTTGTGTTGTATAAAGACGCCGTATTTTCCGAAGCGGCTGTAATATTCCTTGGAAAGTTTTGCGTGTTTCGAAATGATGTGGGGTTTGCAGGGGTTTTGGGGGCGGGGATTTTATTTTTTGGGGTGGTTTGGGAGGGAGTGATGCTGCTTTATGGCAGGAGCGGGGCTTGATACTCCACGGGCACTGAATGGAGGGTGGTTCTCCTCACTTGCTACTTCCCAACAGGTTATTAAGCGAGCGTTTGGTTATCGCACACGCCGGAAGACGAGGGCCGAGGAAAGCCGGGGACTGTGCGACCCTTTCCCTGGACCCTGCCTTCCTCTCTGGGGAAAATCCATCACTAATCGCTCTTTTTAACGCCCTGCGGTTTGGCCTGAAAAGGCGGAGTTTGGGGTGAAGGTGAGGACCCCTTCCTCGCCCCACCACAGCTTTGTGGCTGTCCTGGCACCGCATAAAATTCAGCACGGTCCCAAAACAGCATCCGTGACCGCAGCCGGCGCAAGCCCTGGGGTGGAGAGAGGAGCTTCGGCCCTTGATTTTTTGTTTTTTTTCTCCCTCCCAGGGGTGAGAAAATATTTATTTTCAGCTTAAATATTTATTGCAGCTCCAGCAGTAACTGAAGTCGCAGCAGCAGTGCAGGAGCCGAGGCCGGGGAGACGTGTCCACCCTTCCCGGCCTTACTAACGCGAAGGGACGCGCGGGATGCGGCACAGACGGGCGCCGCCGTCCCGGGCCGTGAAACAAGGGGAGGAAAGGGAAAGAAAGAGGAAAAGCTGGAGGGGTCACGGCGTCGCCCTCACGGTGACGGTGACGTTAACCGGTGGGTCGTCCGTGGTGTCCGGTGGTGCCACAGGTGGCTCTGTGAGGGGCGGGAGAGCCCCCGGTGACACCGGGTGGGTGCTGGGTCACTGGGGCGGGTGGCTCAGCCCTCGGCTCGCCCCAGGGGTGCCGTTACCTGCCGCTGTGCTGGGGGCAGCCGGCTCTCCCCGTGCCGGTGCCGCTCCGTCCTCCCGGCTTGGGGCTCTTTCGGCGTCCTCCGGTGTGCCGACGGGCTCCTGGGCGCCGGGGCTGGCCCTGGAGGGGGGGCGACATGTGGGGGTCTCACCAGCACCGGCGTGGGGCAAGGAGGTGGTTTGGGCACTCACGTGCGGAAGAGCAGGTCGTGTAACCCTGGGGACAGACAGACGGACGTGAGGTGTGAGCGTCTGGGGTCCTGCTGTGACCCCCCCTGCGGCCCCCCGGGCCCCGGCACTCACGTGGGAGGGTGTCCCGGTGGCCGGCAACCCAGCGCACGGCCAGGAGTGACACCGCGGTGGCCACCAGCATCCCCGCCACCGCCGCCCCTGTCACCGCCGGGTAGGCCCCGAAGGGAGGCTTGGCTGGAAGAGAGCAGCCCCTCGTCAGCCCGGGGGTAATTAAGGTAATGAGGCACCAGCCTGTGAGCGCCACAGAGGGTGAGGAGGGAGGGGGCAGGCACCAGGCACCCCCAGCCCAAGGACTGGCAGAGCCCGGAAAAGGGGAGCCTGTGCCTGTTCACTCTGAAACCTACTGCTGGCTGCTCACGCTCAGCTCCTCAGCTCCACCGTGATGCAAACGTTGCCCTTCTCCACTCAAACCCCCCACGGAGCAGCGTCCCCCCCCCCCACTTCACCTGGCGTCTGCACCTCGGAGGGGTGCCCGGCCCTCCGGTGGTTGACGGCCAGGACACGGAAAGCGTAGACCACGGCCGGGTCCAGCCCCCCCAGGCGCCGGTCGCGGGAGTGGGGCTCGATGTCGCCGGCGGCCGTTTCCCAGGGGCCGGGTGCCCGCCGGGGAGGTTTCTTGGCTTGGCGCCGCTGTACCACGAAGCCGGTGAGGTTGCCGGCGCCCTGCGTCCGCCACTCCAGCCGCACCTCGGTGCGCGCCCGCGTGTACCGCAGCTTGCTGATGGTGACGTTGGGGGGGGCCAGGTACCCTGCGGGGAGACGGCGCCCGGCAGGAGGGGGCTGAGCCCACCCCGGGGACCCCCCATCCCCTCCCGGGACTCACGGTCCACGCGGAGGCGGACGGGGAGGCTGGCGGTGCCCACGGCGTTGGCCGCGGCGCAGCGGTAGGTCCCGCCGTCCCCCGGCCACTCGGCGTCCCGGACGGTGAGGCTGACCCACGCTTCTCCCCGCTCCAGCCGGTACTTGCCTGACCCCGGCATCACCTCCCGCTCCTTGGGGTCGTACCAGGCCACGGCGGCACCCAGATCCGCGCTGCCGCGGCACCGGCACGCCAACCGCGCCTCGCCGCCCTCCAGCACCGCCACCTCGCTCCTCTCCGCCTCCAGCTCGGGGACGTCTGCGCGGCGAGAAGGGGGGACGGGGGCGGCAGGGACGTGCGGCCCCACCGCGGCGCGGCGAGGGCGCCCCGGGGACGGACCCGGCTTACCCAGCCGCAGGCGGCACTCGGCGCCGGCGGCCCGCAGCGGGTGGGCGGCCGCGCAGACGAAATCCCGGCCCCCCAGGCTGCCGTCGGCGCTCAGCACCAGGACGGCGGTGGAGGGCGAGGGGTCGCCCAGCGCCTGGCCCGCGCCGTCCCGCCAGTGCAGGGTGACGGCCGGCGTCCCCCCCTCCCACCGGCACCGCAGCATCACGTACTCGTCGCCCTTGGTGGCCGCCGCCGCGCAGGAGGGGCCGCCGGCCGGGACCCCTGCGGGATGGAGAGGCGTCAGGGCGGGGTGCCGCGATGCTGCGCCGGGCATCCCCCCAAAAAGGAGACACCCCCCGAGGGTCTGGGGGGCTTTGCACCCCGGCTGTGCCCTGGGGACCCCCATTTTGGAGCAAGCTGGGGTTGCCGGAGGTGCCAGCCAAGGCAGCATCGCCTTGGGGTGCCCGTCCCACGGCGTGGCCACGGCACGGGGGTCCCCGCGGCTCTGCTGTGCCGGGGGGGGTCAGGAAGGGATTTTGGGGGGGACGGATGGACGGACCCGTCCGCACTCACAGAGGGTGGTCCCGCACGCAGCCCCCTGCGGCAGCGCGGGGTGGGAGGCCAGGCAGGAGAAGGAGCTGCCGTTCCTGGTGGCCGCCCCTGGCTGGATCCTGGTGGCCATGGAAAAGCTCAACCCCGCTGCCCCCTCTTCCTCCTCCTCCTCCTCCTCCTGGGGGCCCACCCAGCGCAGCCGTGCCGGGGGGAAGCCCCCCAGCCAGCGGCACCGCAGGGCCACGTCCCGCAGGTCACCGGTGGCCAGGGCAGAGCAGCTGGGGCTCCCGGCTGGTGGATCTGCAGGAGACCGTCAGCGCTGGGGCGGGGTGGGGGGTTCCCCACCACACTTTTACCTCCCCCCCCCCCCAAATTGCCCCTCACGTCCTCACCGGGGAGCCGTGTCGGTCCGTCTCGCCCCGGGGGGGACCCAGCGGGCCACCCCCCTCCAGGGTTACTTACAGTAGACGGTGAGGACGATGGTGGCCTGGGCGCGGGTCTGGAGGTGGGTGTTTTCGGCCAGGCAGGTGTAGGTGCCCGCCTGGGCGCGGGCGATGGCGGCAATGACGTAGGTCTGGCCCGTGTGGACCTGGGAACCGTTGTGGAGCCAGACGTAGCGGCTGGGGGGGTTGGAGGGAGCCAGGCAGCTCAGCACCACGTCCTCCCGCTCGCCCGCCGAGAAGCCCCCCGGTTCGGGGGAGAAGGGCTCCACGCTGATGGCCGGCTCGTCGGGGCCGTCTGCGGCGACACGGGGTCCCTTAGCCACGGGGACGCCCCCACAGAGCGGGCACAGCCCTCCCCGGGGCGGCCGCCCGCTGCGAGGAACCAGGCTGTGAAGCCTCCTTAGAAAGCGGGCACCACGGGGGTTGTGAACGCACCGTGGTGCGTGGTGGCCATGGAGGCACCATGGTGGCCATGGTGCTTGATAGGCGTGGATGTGCCATGGGGCATGGTGGCCATAGGCACACCGTGCTGGCATGGTGGCCGTGGAGGTGCCATGGTGGCCATGGTGCTTGATAGGCATGGATGTGCCATGGGGCATGGTGGCCATAGGCACACTGTGCTGGCATGGTGGCCGTGGAGGTGCCATGGTGGCCATGGTGCTTGATAAGCATGGATGTGCCATGGTGGCCATAGGCACACCGTGCTGGCATGGTGGCCGTGGAGGTGCCGTGGTGCATGGTGGCCATAGGCACACCATGCTGGCATGGTGGCCGTGGTCACACCATAGCAGCCAGGGTGGCCGTGGACATACCATGCTGGCAAGGTGCGTGGCAGCCATGGCAGTACCGTGATGGCCATGGACGCACCTTGGTGGCATAACGCATGGTGGCCTTAGACATGCCATGGTGGCTATGGAGGCATCGCAATGGCAGGGTGCTTGGTGGCCATGGTGGTACCACGGTGGCCATGGAGGTATCACAATAGCAGGGTGCACGGTGGCCATGGTGGTACCATGGTGGCCATGGAGGCATCACAGTGGCAGGTTGCATGGTGGCCATGGCGGTACCATGGTAGCCATAGAGGCATCACGGTGGCAGGGTGCACGGTGGCCACCGGTGTACACGGTGGCTATGGATGCACCATGGTGGCAGGGTGCATGGTGGCCATGGCCATACCATGGTGGCCATGGAGGCATCATGGTGGCAGGGTGCACGGTGGCCATGGAGGTACCATGGTAGCCATAGAGGCATCACGGTGGCAGGGTGCACAGTGGCCATGGCGGTACCATGGTGGCCATGGAGGCATCATGGTGGCAGGATGCTTGGTGGCCATGGCGATACCATGGTAGCCATAGAGGCATCAAGGTGGCAGGGTGCATGGTGGCCATGGCCATACCATGGTGGCCATGGAGGCACCATGGTGGCAGGATGCTTGGTGGCCACGGACAAGCCCTGGTGGCATCTCCAGGCCTGAGGACGCCCCCGCCGCGCCTCGGGGCAGCCCCCGGGAAGGTGGGGCCGGGCCCCAGGGCACTCACAGACGACGTCGAGGTAGACGGGCTCGCTGGTGTGGTTGTTGACCTCGTTGCGCGCGGTGCAGGCGTACCAGCCGGCGTGGCTGCGGTTGGCGGGCGCCAGGCGCAGCTCGGCCCCGGGGCCCCCCAGCCCCGCAGGGGACGCTGAGGGGCCCCCCCGGGGCTCCCGGTGCTGCCAGGAGAAGCTGAGCGGCTCCGTCCCCTCCCGCACGGCGCACGTCAGGGCCACCGCCGTCCCCTCTGCCGCCGCCGCCGCCGTCGGCCGCACGAAGGGCTTGGAGACGGGCACTGGGGGCACCGAGCCGTGAGCGGCCCCTTCCCCGGCCCCTTCCCCGGCCCCTCCTGTCCCACCCGGGGATGATCCTTCTAGCTCAGATGATTTATTGGCTAGTGAGGCGCTATAGTGGCTAGCAGGTTGGCTAGTGAGAACGTCTACGGGCTAGTGAGGGGGTGTCCTGGCTGTGGGCGTGGGGACTAGCTAGAGTGGCCGTGTACGGGCTAATGAGACCAGTTGTGGGGTCCTGGGTTGGCCAGGGCAAGGAGATGGGGATGGCTAGTGGGCTGCTATATTGGCTAGCGGGATGCTAGGTTGACTAGCAGGGTGCTATCTTGGCTAGTGGGGTGCTACATTGGCTGGAGGCTTTGCTGACTAGTGAGGCACTGCATTGGCAAGCAGGGTGCTTTGCTGGCTAGTGGGGCTCTACATGGGCTAGTCACCCACTATGTTGGCTAGTGGGGCTCTGCATTGACTGGTGGTATGCTTCATTGACTAGTAGGGCTCTACAGTGGCTAGTGGGGTTCTACATTGGCTAGCGGGGCTCTACAGTGGCTTGTGGGGTGCTATGCTGGCTAGTGTGGCACTACGTTGACTAGTAGGCCACTATGTTGGCTAGTGGGGCTCTACATTGGCCAGTGGGGCTCTACACTGGCTGGTGGCGTGCTTCGTTGACTAGTGGGGCCCTTCGTGGGCTAGCGGGACGCTTTGTTGGCCAGTAGCACGCTACGTTGGCCAGTAGCACGTTATGTTGGCCAGCAGCACGCTACGTTGGCCACTGGGACACGCTGTTGGCTGGTGGGCGAGGGAATGCTGCCCTGCGAGCCAGGGGAACGCGGCGCTGGCCGGCCCGCGGCTAGCGGGGGCCGCCGGGGAGGCCCCCGGCCGGCGGCTTACCCAGGACGCGCAGGACGACGGCGGCGTAGCCGACGCGGAGCCGCCCCCGCTCCGGGAAGAGCCCCTGGCAGAGGAAGCGGCCCTGGGCAGCCGCCCGCAGCTCCCGCAGCTCCAGCGTCCCGTTGCGCAGGGTCACCCGGCCCAGCGTCCCCGCGCCGGGGGCCACCGCCGCCTCCCGGCCCGAGCCCACCGCCACGGCCCGCGGCGGCCCCGAGCCCCCCGCCGCCGCCACGAAGCTCCAGAAGACCACCGCCGGCGGGGCCGCCCCCGCCGGGCCGCAGCTCAGCTCCACCGCCCGGCCCCGCACCCCCGTCACCCTCCGCTCCTCGTAGGCCGCCTCGCCGGCCGCCAGCGGCTGACCTGGCCGAGAGGCGCGGCGAGTTGGTCAGGCCTCTGCTCGCCCCCCCCGCCCCGGGGAAGATCTGGGTGGGGGGGGGGTCTGTGCTCACCCCCCGCCAGCGCCGGCAGCAGGCAGAGGATCCAGGGCCCCCTCCAACGCGGCGGTGGCAGCGCCCAGCCCCGCTCCATGGCGCCATGTGCGGCCCCCGAGCCGCGGGGCGGCCCCGAAGCGGGGCTGTGCTCTCCGCCCCGACCCCCTCTCCGGTTACCCCTGGGGAATTAGGCCCGGCCCTGATTAACCGTTAATGATTTATAAACCTGCCTGGGCAGGGAGGAGGGGGGGACCCCGCCGCCGCAATCTCAGGCTGAGGACGGGCGCGCTCATTACAGGAGCGGCAGCATCACCTCCTTCCCCCGCGGTGGGAAATTTATCCCTGGGCGTTTCCCCCTCCTGTAGCCAAAAAAAGTGGGGGCGGGGGGGGAATACGCTGCCGCTCCCCCCGATTGAAAACGCGGGGTTTGGGAGCCGGGGGGGAGCCGGGCGCTCGGCGGGGTTTGATATTTCATCTCCCGCTCTCCGCCGCGCCCCGGCCCATCAAACATTCATGGGGGGGCGGCGACGCTGTAATGCAACGCCGGGGGGCCGGAGCGCCCCAGCGGGAGGATTTTGGGGTGCAGGTGACGGGGGGGGACACAGGAGCCCGCTGCATCCCATCCCCGGAGCTGGTATCGGCCTCGTCCGGAGCAAAGCGAGCTCAGGAGGCGGCAGGACGCAGCCGGCGGCTGCAATTCCCCTCAAAACGGGGCATTTGTACAAAATTATCCCCAAATCTTTGTGGGGTTTTTCCCCTGGGGAGGAAATTGGCACCCGGGGGTGGGGGAAGCACCGCGGGGGTGCGGGAGCTCCGGCACGGCCGGGAAGCGGCTCCGGGCGCCGATACCACGGGGGAATAAAACCATAAAAAGAGAAAGATTCCCAAATCTGAAGACGTTGCGGCGCAGGGGCCCGGCGTTACCGCCCGCCCTGTGCCAGCCGGCGCGGCGGGGGGATCCGGCAACGCCCCGACACCGTGCGGCCAAAGCAAACGGCGGGAAGGTACCTGCCGTCTGTCCTCCCCCCTCGCCCATTCTTTAATTCAAATTAATTGCTCGTTACCAAAAATGACACCGTTCATGCGGAGGGGGAGGCTCTACCTGCAGAGGTTTGGGCTGGAAATGCCCCTGACGGGGGGGTCGCGGAGCCAGGGCGAGGCGTCGCTGCCCCCCCAAGCCGCTGCCCGACGCCTCCGGTCGCAGTTTTCCGCCCGGAGAGGTCGGGTTTGGGAATTCGAAAAGGCAAAGCGAGGGCAGATGCGGCAAACGATGGCATTGTCGACGCTCCGACCCAATAACCATCCTCCTGCCAGTCAAAGCAGCGATGAATTTCACGGGATTTTGGGAATTATAAATAATTGTTTTATTAAGGATGGGCTTGGCGCCAGGGGAGGGGTAAACCCCGTGGGGCCAGACGCACCCCGGGCTGGGGAGGGGCAGCCCCCGGAGGTCCAGCCTCTCCCCCCCCGTGCCCCCAAACCCCCGTGTTTCGGTCCCGAGGGGGTGTGGGACGGCAGCGGGGGTCTCACGCTGCCACCTAGCGACACCCGGGTGTCGGGGGTTTGATAACTCGCTCCTTTCGCCTGGTTTTTTCTTACAATTCTCCGAGATTTTGTTGCCTGGAGACGAGCAGCAGATTTTTGGGGCCAGTTACCGGAGTTTTCCTGTTGTCTGCCCCCTCCCAGCGCCCCCAGGCGCGTTTTTGAGGAGCGTGACCCCACGTTTTGCCCCTCGGGGGAGTCCTCAAGCCACGGCTAAGAAAACCTCGGCGAGAAAACAAGGAACTATCCCAAAACAAGGACAATAATCGCCGGGTCTGGGGCTCCCCCCCCGCCGCCTTCTCCTAAAACATCACAACGAAACCGAACAGCTTTAGGAAGTTGTAAGAGAACTGGGAGATTTTCCCCTGTAACTTTTCCTCCCGTTTCGAACCGAAAGGGGGGTGGGGGGGAGCACACCCCCGGCTCCTCGCTCAGTTTTCCAGCTTCTCCAGCTCGTCCATGTCATCCGGGTCCAGCTGCTTGATCTTGGTCTCTGTAGGAAGGGGAAAAAAAAAAAACCCAAAATCATGAGTGCTTGGCCCAGGCGGGCGAAGCGAGACCAGCCGCTCCCCGACGCGCTATTTCCGCTCTGCGGCCCCTCGCGCCGTCGTCGCCCGGACTCGGAGACAGCGCAAGCGGGACCGAGGGCAGCGGCCGGAGGAGGCTGCCGAGGAGCGAGAGGCGGCCCACGCGAGAAGCGGTGAGCTGGGTTAGGTTTTCGGACGCGCTCCCGCTCTCTGCTCCCACCTCCGAAGCGACGCGGGGCGGGGACGGTTCGTTATCCTCGTCGGGCAGCCCCGGCCCTCGAACGGCGACGGCACGGCCTCGGAAAGCCGAACTCGGGGCGCCGGGAGCTCGTCCGCTCGGATTTTCAGCCCCTGGAAATCCCACGCTGGGCCCCCTTTGGCCAATTGTGGTGGGACTCGGCCACGTCCCGGTTGTTAAAGCTGCTCATCGCCGTCCTCCGACGCTTCTGCTCCTCGAAAAAACAGCTCTGCCAGGTTGTATCTGGCTCGTGTCTTCCCTGCCAGGCGTCGCCTCGGGCTCGCCCGGGCTTCCAATTTAAAGGACAAGCTGCCGAGACAGCTGGGCAGCTCCGAGGCCGGGGCTGAGGAAGGGACGTGGTTTTCTGCACACCGATAACCTTCTTTTCCCTAAAAATCACAGGGAAAGCAGGCACCGGGATTTGAAAAGCTGCCGGCGCGGCCACGGCACCTCGCAAATCCCGTGAAAATCCTCCTGGCGTTGAGGCCCGACAACGGATTTGCGCTCGGGGAAGACCTGGGCGATTTCAGCCGCCGGCCCCTCTCCCGCAGCCGGGGCTGAGCTGCGCCGGGGCACCAGCTCCCCGGGACAGGGATTCGCGGGGTAAAGGCCGATAAAATGCCTGAAGGAGGGAAAAAAGAGGTGCGGAGGCATCCTGCGCACCGGTACCGTCCCTCGCAAGTCAGGCGCGACCTCCTAGGCTGTTTCTCTCAAAATTTGGCTGCCAGGGAAAAAAAACCCGGCGCTGAAAGGGCGAGGGGCTGAGGAAAAGCTGCATCGGCCGCCTGCACGCGGGGATGAGCCCCGCGGAGAAGAGCGGCCCCAGGTCCCTTTGCGGACGGGAAACGAGGCGGAGGGGGATCACCGGTCCCCAAACCGCGTCCCGGAGAGGCGGATCCGCGCGGATACTCACGGAAATGCTCCGCTATCATCTGCACGAGCCCCACGTTCTGGCTTTCCACCATGCTGAAGGCGATGCCCTTCTTCCCGAAGCGTCCCGTTCGCCCGATGCGGTGGAGGTAGGTCTCGAAATCCGGCTCGCCCTTCTGATCCGTGGGGAGGCTGAAGTTCACCACGACGGTGACCTGCTGCACGTCGATCCCTGAGCGACAGAGAGGGGCTGCCGAAGGGCTCGCCTCGCCCCCGCGCCGGGAAGGAGCCGCAGGCCGGGAAGCGCGTTCCACGCCGCGGGGCGCCGGTTTCTCCGGGGGTACCTCTGGCGCAGACGTTGGTGGCGATGAGGACCTTCTCCTTGCCGTCGCGGAAGCGCTGGATGACGTCGGCCCGCTGGGCTACCGTCAGCTCCGCCGTCAGGATGGCGACCTGGTGCCCGTCCTGGCTCATCTCCACCGACAGCCAGTCCGCGCTCCTCCGGGTCTGGGCGCGCGGGGAGAGGCAGCCGAGGTTTCGCAGCGGCTCTGTGCCGCTCCTCTCGCCCCCACCCAACCCTTCACCGACGTTTTCCCCCCTCTCCTGGCTCCCCCGCTCCTTTCGGGGGAGCTCCCGCTGCTTTTTAACGCCTCAAAATAAGGCAAAACCGATGCGGACGAGCAAAAAGCCTCTGCCAGGGCACGCGGCGCAAAGGGCGAGGAAACGCAGCGTGTTTTCCGTGCGCCGGCGGCTGCGGGAGCCGGGCAAAGGCGGTGGGGGAGACGCTGTTAAAACACCGCCCTAAGGCTGCCTTTGAACGCCGGCGGCGCATTCCCCGCCGATCCTGAGGCTCTTGCGAGGAGCCCCCCGCGGCCCCGCTGTAAAACAAACCCTGCGTTACCTGGCAGAAGATCATGGCCTGGCCGATGGTGACGCTGCCGTAGATGTTGCAGAGGGCTCTGTACTTCTCCTCCCTGCTCCGGCACACGAAGAAGTACTGCCTGATGTTGCTCAGGGTGAGCTCTTCCTCCCGCAGCTTGATGACGATGGGGTTGGAGATTATTTGCACGGCGAAGGCCCGCACCGTTTCCTTGAAGGTGGCCGAGAACAGCAGCATCTGGCAGCCCTTGGGTAAAGCCCTGGCGGGGAGAAAAAGGACTCGTCAGCCCAGGAAAGGTAAAAAAAAAAAAGCCAATTGAAGCTGATTTTGTGTCGCCTTCACAGGAAGGGCGCCGCGCCGCAGGGCCGCAAGGGCTCGGAGGAAAGGCGAGCGAGGTAAAAGCCGTCGGACGCGGCTTTGCAGACAGCCGGATCCCCGGCCTGCGCCGCTCCGAGCCGCCGACGTGCAAAAGCCGGTTCTCCCGGCAGCGAGCCCCCTCGGCGCCACGGGGACGCGCTCGCTCGCCGCCGATTCAGCTCGTTTGCGACCGATTCCCTCAAAGCCGAGCAAAAAGGGGGGGAAAAACCAGGAGAGCGGGACACGAGCCGCCAGGGACGCTCACCTCTGAATGCGAATGCTTTGATAGGAGAGGCCCTGCGTGTCGATCATGATGTCGGCTTCATCCAGCACGAACATGCTGATCTTCTTCACGTCTACGGCCCTGCGTTTGAAACACCAGTCCAGCATCGTCCCCGGGGTGCCGATGACGATCTGCTCCTCCGGCGCGGCGCCCTGCGGAGCTGCGAGAGCGGGGAGTGGCGGCCGGCGCCTCCCAACACGCCGCCGTTCTGCTGCTCGCGCGCGGTTTTCCCTCGCTTATCTCGGATTCCGGCCTTCGAGGGGCTCGTCGCCAAGCGGAGCAGGGCTGATGCGTCCCTGCAGCCTCGGGGGGTGGAAACCAGCCCCACGTGGGACGGGGGGAGCCTGGAAGCCTCCTCGCAGGAGACGGGCGTGCAGACGCCATTTTATTGGCCTTCACGGGGGTCTGCGCGGCTCCCGGTAGCCCAAGGCTCCGCGGGAGGGTCCCCGCACTCACGTAACGCCCCCGTTACAGCGCCGGTAGCTCCGCTCGGCAGGGCCGGACTCACCTCGGTTTCCCCGGACGGCGTAAGTAACCTTGATGTCGGCGCAAAACCGCCCGATCGTCTCGATCACACGCCCGATCTGCAGGGCCAGCTCGTAGGTGGGAGCCAGGCAGAGGCACTTGGGGGGAGAGAAGAGACGGGAAACGCCTCCGTTAAAAGCCGAAGGCGCTCCCGGGACGGGACGCGCCGGGCAGGCGATGGGGAATTTCGAAGGGACTGAAAGAAGAGCAGAGGGAAATCCCGCCCCGCTCCACTCCCTCGAAAGCGCAGGGGGAGCGGGTGGTGGGTCACAGCCGGAGGTCAGGGAGCCGGGAACGCAGCGCGGCGCGAGGGACGCGGCAGAAAGACGCCGCCGTAGCGATTTCTGCGGGGGAAAGGCGTCTCCTGAAGCGCGGGGCAGTTCGTTTCCGCGCCCAGCTTTAAAGCAACCGTTTAAATCGCCCCGTACGCGTGGGATGAGACTTCGAATGGCAGCAACCAGCTCGCAAAGCCGATTCTGCACGCGGAGAGGGGGCCGGGGCTCGCGGGGGCACTTAAAGCCACCAGAAATCCCGCGCTCTCTGCAGCTGCTTTTCTAAGTCGGCTGGACGCTCCGTAAATTTAAATTCCAGGATAGCTAAAGCCTGGCTCGATGCGCTGCCGGCACGTAAAAGTGGCTCCCTCCAGCGGGCACGCCGCTTTCTGTCCTACCTGCTGCCGCGACGGTACCTGGGGCTTTATTGTCCCCCTCCAGCGGGTAAAATCACACAGAGACGGGGACAAAACCCAGAGCTCTGCCCCCAGGCAGCGCCCCGAGGCCTGGGCAAACCCCTCCTGCGCCAGCTTTCCCTCTCCTACGTTACCTGCGGGTACTTCTCAGCGGCATTAACTCTGCTCAACATCGCCAAGACAAAAGCTGCCGTTTTCCCTGTCCCTGACTGGCTCTGGGCAATCAGATTTTGGGGCCTGCAAGGCAAAGGCTGCTTAGCGGCGCGCGAGGGTGGGGCGTCCCCGGATTGGCGTCCCGACGCCGGGGACGCCGCGAGGGAGCCGGGGCTCACCCGCGCGGCGTCGCTACTCACGGATACGCCAGCATGATGGGCAGAGCCGTCTCCTGGATTTTGGAGGGCCGGTTGAAGCCCATCATGTAAATCCCCTGCAGGAGCTCCTTCTTCCTGGAAAAAGCGAGCGTCAGAAAGGGCCCGTCGGACGAACGACGGCGGCTCCCGGGCTTGGCCGGGCCGGGGGCCGCTGGCGACTCACAGGGGCAGCTCTTCGAAGGTTTTGACGGAGAAGAGCGGGGAGCTGGGGTCCTGCTGCAGGACCTCCACGTGGTGGCTGGACTCCACGAGGGACGTGCGGATCAGCTTGTTCAGCAGGGAGGTTTCCGCCGAGTCCGCTGGAAACGGCAGCAACTCGTTAAAAAAGGCGATTTTTTTATGAGAAGCCCCTCCCGTTCTGTCCCCCCGCCCGCACGTACAGGGCTCTCCGGCCGCCCCCGCCCTCAGGGACCCCGGCCGCCGCGAAGACCCGTGTGTAACGGCGAGCGGCAAACGCCTCGGCACCCCCCCGCCCGCCCGAGGGAGGGCCCCGGGGCCGCACACCGAGGCGCAGGGACCCACCTCTGTCCTCCTCCTCCTCCTCCTGCCCCTCATCGCCGCGGCCTGCTGAGGGAGGAGAAAGCGGGGGCTGAGGCGCAGGCCCCGGCCGGACCCTCCCGGGGCGGGGGCGGGGGCCGAGGCCTGCCCTTACCGCGGCGGCGCACGAAGGGGTCCCGGCGGCGCGGCGGGGGGCGCGGCGCGGGGAGCTGCGGGGGGAGAGGCGGCCGTTACGGGGGCGGCGGGAGGGGCGGGGAGGGGCGGGGAGGGGAGGGCAGCCCAGCCCCGCCCGGGCCCCACCCGCTCGGGCCGGCCGCCGCTATCCCCCGCCTCGGCCATGGCGCGCGCCGCCGCCACTCGTGGGGGGGGGCGTGACCGCGCGCCGGGCGGGGCGGCGCCCCCTGGCGGGCGGGCGGACCGCGGCTCCCGCAGGGGGCACCGGACGGGGCGGGCGCTTCCGGGGCACCGGCCCCGGCCCCGGCGCCGTCCCGCAGGTAGGGCCGGCCTTGGGCTGCGGGGCGGGCGGGAGCAGGGACCCCGCAGGGCGGTGGCGCTGTCCCCCGTAGGGCTTCGGGAGGTCCCGGGGGGGGGGGCGGGGTGGAGAACCCCCAGAGGGTTTCGGGGGGCCCTGGGGTGCTGGGGACAGGGAGCCCATAGGGTGCCGGTACCATCCCCCAGAGGATTTCGGGGGGGTCCCTGGAGTGCTGGGGACAGGGAGCCCGTAGGGTGCCAGTACCATCCCCCAGAGGGTTTTGGGGGGTCCCTGGGGGGCTGGAGGAGGAGGGACCCCGCAGGGTGCCGGTACCATCCCCCGTAGGGGTTTTGGGGGGTCCCTGGGGGGCTGGAGGAGCAGGGACCCCTCAGGGTGCTAGTGCCATCCCCCATAGGGTTCCAGGGGGTCCCTGGGGGGCTGGAGGAGCAGGGACTCCACAGGGTGCCGGTACCATCCCCCAGAGGGTTCCGGGGGGTCCCTGGGGGGCTGGAGGAGCAGGGACCCAGCAGGGTGCCGGTACCATCCCCTGTAGGGGTTTTGGGGGGTCCCTGGAGGGCTGGAGGAGCAGGGACCCCGCAGGGCGGTGGCGCTGTCCCCCGTAGGGCTTCGGGAGGTCCCGGGGGGGGGGCGGGGTGGAGAACCCCCCAGAGGGTTTCGGGGGGCCCTGGGGGGCTGGGGACAGGGAGCCCGTAGGGTGCTGGTACCATCCCCAGAGGGTTCCGGGTGGTCCCTGGGGGGCTGGGGACAGGGAGCCCATAGGGTGCCAGTACCATCCCCCAGAGGGTTTTGGGGGGTCCCTGGGGGGCTGGAGGAGCAGGGACCCCACAGGGTGCTGGTACCATCCCCCGTAGGGGTTTGGGGGGGGTTCCTGGGGGGCTGGAGGAGGAGGGACCCCGTAGGGTGCCAGTACCATCCACTATAGGGGTTTGGGGGGGTCCCTGGGGGGCTGGAGGAGCAGGGACCCCGCAGGGTGCCGGTGCAGTCCCCCATAGGGGTTTGGGGGGGTCTCTGGGGGAGCAGGGACCTCACAGGGTGCCCGTGCTGTCCCCCATAGGATTTGGGGGGGGGGGGGGTCCTTGAGGGGCAGAACCATAAGGGGGAGGTCCACAGGGTGCTAGAGAGCCAGGCACCCCCCCCAGCCCAGGAGGTCCTTGGGGTGCCAGAACCCCCCAACGCGGGGTGCCAGCAGGGTCCCCGTGCCAGCCCCGCGGCTCCGGGCGCGGCCGTCACCTGCTTCCCGTCCTCCCCGCAGCCGTTTCCAGCCGTCCCGCCGAGGTTTGGGGGGGCCCTTCCCGCGGGGGCCCAGCGGCCGGAGGCTCCCCAGCCTCTCGCCCCGGCTCCGAGGCCTTTTCCTTTCCTCAGCCCGTCCCCGCACCTGGAAAAAACAATAATGATAATATTAATATTATCTTCCCTCCACCCTCGAGCTCATTTATTTTAAAAATGAGGTAAGATAAGGCACGGGGAGCCGGGGGTTTGGTGCAAGTTGAGAACGCAGACGCTGGCCGAGGGGTTTAGGAGGCGTTTCCAATTAACCCACGGAGCTGTAACAAATCTCTCCACACGCTTTATTAAAGATCTCGCCGAGACGCCATAAATAAAACCGCGTTCACAGCCCACACGACAACCCGGGGGCAATCACCTGCCCCAAAGCGCCAGGCTCGTCGTCGTCTTTCTCCTGACACCCGCGAAGCCTCGCGGGCCGGCTGGGGCTGGTTTTTCGGCGCCTGCTCCCCTTCTCACCTGAACGGGGAAAGCAGCGCTGCGGGGACGTTTCACCCTGAACAGCCCCAGGCGCTGGGTGAAGCCTTATCCCGGAATTAACCCACGTAGAAGCGCAAAAAGGGGAATTTTTTTTTTTTTCCCCAAATTAGAGGGCTTTGAGGAGGACAAAGGCCCTCGGGAGAGCAGCGCGTGCAGTTAGACGACCGTCGGCGTGGCGCGGGGCTGTAGGAAACTAGGAGGCGGCGTTTTTTCGGGGGACGAGGCCCTTGGCCAGGTCCCAGCGCACCGCCCAGCGCAGGGCGGCTCTCTTTTTCTCGGTCGGCACGGTGTAAGCGTTGGGGACGCAGAGGTGCTGCGGCTTGCTGGGGAGCGCGGGCTCACAGAGCATCTGCTCCCGGATGCCCCAGCGCAGCTCTTGCCGCTGATCCTCCCCCGGGATTCGGAATTTCTCCCATTCTCGTTTGTATTCGAAATATTTGGCCACTCGGTCGGTTTTCCCCCGGTTACGTCCCAGCGGCTCAAACCGTGGGGGAATGAAGGACTTGGGTTGTCCCGCCGCAGCGGCGTACTGAGAAGCGGGAGAGCTCCGGCTCCCGAAATCCCCGAGGAGAAAGGGGGGACTGTCCCCCGGGGACCACCGGGAAGGGGATCCATCCAGGGAGCTGCTGCTCGTCTCCATTTCCCCCTCGGAGATGCTGTCCTCCGGCCCGGCCCTCAGCTGAAGCAATTTCTGCCTCAGGCTCCAAACCTCGGCGTCGCTCTCCGGCTCGCTGCTCGCCGACTCGTCAGAGACCTCCACTCCTCCGTCGGGTCTGCGCCGCAGCACCTTCCTTTTCATTACCAACCTCCTGGTTCCCCTCCGATCCTCGGAAAACGCCGGAAGGGCTGGCTGCACCCCCGAAACGAGGGAGGCCTCGGCGTAGGGATCGCGGCGGGGCCGTGCCCGCTCCTCGCTGCCTCCTTGCTGGGCGTACAGCCGGCGCGGGGCCGGCTGCTCCTCGTCGTCCGCAGCGGCCCACCTGTACCTGTCCGCTCCCGCCGTCTCCTCCATGATTTCCGCCAAACCGGGTGGATCCTGCAAAATAAACCACAGTTAGTTTCTTGCGGCACCTTCCCGCTGGCGAAGGACCTGACGGGGGCTCCGACTCTCAACTTGTCGGGTTCAGGGGTGCCGATTTAGGTCGCGGTTAATCAGACGGGGGTCTCGCTGCTAAACCTCCTGCCGCCAGCAGAAGGCTCTTTCCCTGCGGCAAATGGAAACGCAGCGCAGCTATAAAGCCCCCTCTGGATGCAACCCCTAAATTCCTGCTTGAAAAACTATGCTAAAATTAATTACATTTATATATAAAGTACTAACGGGACGATGGACAAACACAGGGCGGATTCAGCTCGCTTTGTAAGCGCCGGGCTGAGGTATTAATGATTTTCCCCTTGTACCTGTTCTTTTAAAAACACAATATCCAGTCGTGATTTAATCCAGGGACGCCCGAGAGGGTATTTGACTCCCGCAGAGGAGGGAAAGGCTCAGCGCGGCGTGTTTAGATGCTTGTTTAGACGTTGGCTGTCACAGCCCAGAGGCTGTTTGAGGCTGGTTATAGCCAACCTCAAGACCCGCAGCGAAAAGGGATCCAGACGCGGTTTCCACTCGCTGCACAGGTTTGGGATATCTTTACGCCGCAAAGCGGGTTTGGAAAATGCAAGTTTTTAACCGTGCCGTTAGGAAATGTTGGAGCAGATGGCGCGGCGAGATGAATGGCAGCCGTTGGCGGGCTGTCTGAAGTGGTGATGCTGGCTGAGCGCGGTGCGAAAATGGAAAGGGCTCCGTGCAGATAGCAAAAGGCTAGTCGGGAACGGGCTGCCGCTGCGCCGGGCTGACGGAGCGGATCCTGTCGGGCAGCGGCTGGGGGAAGAGGAGCGATTAAAAAGTGCAAAAAAGGAGACTTGAGTAAGATGAAGCTGTCCGAGCTAAGCCCCCTTGGCCCTTCCCGTGCTCCGCTAGGAACACCGAGGGGTTAAACAATAATTATTCTGTGGGTAACAACTATTTTATGGAGCAAGCCTCTAGGTGCAATAAAAGCCACATAAAAATGCAACCCCCCTGATTTCCTTCTTTCTCTGCAGACCCCAGGAGGTACCAGCAACTAATTAAGCTGGAAGAGAGCGGCTATGGCAGAGGGGAGCGCCGTTACCGACCGAGAGCGACTCCTGAGGAGGGTGCAGGAGCTGGAAGAGGAGGTGAAGCGGCTGCAGGAGAAGCTCCAAGAGGACAAGGAGGGCGGCGGGGGAAGAGAGGCTCCTTCGGCCCCCGGGAAAGCCAAGAAACGCCAGCAAAGGCCCTTCGATTTCGGGGCCTACGGCCGCAGGCACGTGGCGCTGAAGATCGCCTACCTGGGCTGGGGCTACCAGGGCTTTGCCAGCCAGGAGAACACCAGCAACACCATCGAAGAGAAACTCTTTGAAGCCTTGAAGAAGACGCGGCTGGTAGATGACAGACAGACCTCCAACTACCACCGCTGCGGGCGGACGGACAAAGGAGTCAGTGCCTTTGGGCAGGTCAGGCTTTCCCGGATTTCAGGGCTCCTGTGTGGGATGGAGTCCGGTGGGATTACTGTCCCACAGTGACGAGCCAAGATGGCACCGGTTGGATTCAGTTTTTAAAAGCCATCAGCTTTGAAATCTGGAAGCGAGGCTGGCGATGGCTTCCTGCGTGCGGAATGATGATTTTAGACCCTCAAAGTCTTTATTAGCGCTAGTTTTTTTCCGTATTAGCGCTAGTTTTTTCCGTATTAGCGCTAGTTTTTTTCCGTATTAGCGCTAGTTTTTTTCCAGGGGCTTGTTTTGAGAGGATGGAATGCGTTTTAGGCTGCAGCTTCCCCAACAGCTCAGCCCTGCCAAACAAGAGGAGATGCCCCTTCCTCCACAGATGCACTTGTTGCTCTTCCTGCGCCGACTGCAGCGCTTGGCAGAGCCCTCACAGCTGATTTAACTCGCTAACCCCACCAAAAAAAAAAAAAAGAAATGCAAGAATTGGATAGCTTCCCGCGGAGTCAGGCAGCTGAATTCCTGCGCAGAAGGGTCTGAGGGGAGCCGCAGCTAGCGGAAGGGAGCGTGGGAGTGGGAGCTGGAGGGAGGGGAGCCAGCCGGCCCGCTCGGTGGGCACGGAGCCACCGGGCTGGCTGAGCCGCTGGGGGAAGCGCAGCCCTTCCTGTGCCGCGATGGCTTCGCCGTCGGGCCAGTCCCTCCGTCCCTCCCGGCTCAGGAGGCCGAGCTGGCTTAGCTTGTGCCTCGCCGGGGTGGGTTTGGCCCGGATGGGTGCTCTGCTCTCCTTCACGAGACAAGCCACCCGAAATAAGGGCAGGGGCCACCTTTTCTTGCGCTGTTTAAAGCGCGCAGGCACCTGCAGCGTTAATTAACACCAGGTTTCCCAGACAGCCAGGCTGTTACTGGGTTCAAGTCATCCCCTCCAGCAAAAAGAAGAAAAAAAAAAAAAGCAAGCACATTATATCCTAAAAACAGTGACTAAAGTTGAAGCCATTTTGAGACGGTGCTATGTAGGCAGCCTGCAACTTTCTCTGTTTTATTAAAGGAATCCGTAGCATCTGCTAGGGACCTCAGCAGAGGCACTCGCAGCTTTACCCACAGGAAGGAGTGGTACGATCGCCCGATTTAAGACACCTTCATCTGTAGGAGATCCTGAATTTATTTCACAGCGGTGTAGGAAGACTTGGCTTGACACACCGAATACGCCCATCCACGATCTAATCCTGGCTTTCCTCGTTTTGCAGGTGATTTCCCTAGATCTCCGCTCGAACCTGTCGGAGGGGAAGAAGCTAAATGGCCACGAGGGCGACTTGGAAGGCAAAAGCGAGGCGGAGGAGGAGCTGCGCTACACCCATATTCTGAACAGGGTGCTCCCGCCCGACATCCGGGCGCTGGCCTGGGCCCCCGTGGAGCCCGATTTCAGCGCCAGGTTCAGCTGCCTGAAGAGAACCTACCGCTACTTCTTCCCCTGCGCCGACCTGGACGTGGCCCTCATGCACGCCGCAGCCCAGAGGTACGTGGGGACCCACGATTTCCGTAACCTGTGTAAAATGGACGTCGCCAACGGGGTGGTCAACTTCCAGAGAACGATCCTCAGCGCCAGCGTGACGTGGGTGGAGGGAGGAGGAGAAACGGGGCCGCAGGATCCCTTCCGCCTGTGCCAGTTTGAAGTGACGGGACAGGCGTTCCTGTATCACCAAGTCCGCTGCATGATGGCGATCCTCTTCCTCATCGGCCAGAGCATGGAGAGCCCGGAGATCATCGACGAGCTGCTGGATGTGGAGAAGAACCCCCGAAAACCGCAGTACAGGTACGGAGAGCTCGGGGAAACCTCCAGGCTGCTTCGCAAAGCGCTGGCTGCGCGCGAAGCGCCGCTGGCAAGCCACTTCTCTGCCAGCCTGCAAAGCAGTCTCTCACAACATGGAAGCAAGCTGCCAGCGGCCTCGCTGGGAGGTATCCGTAAGGATCCCGTTTTTCTTGCTCTTGGACAAGCTTTTGATGGCTTTAGTCCTTGGTATTTGGTTAAAACTAGTTCAGTTTTTATCGGAAAAAGGAGTTCTGTAAAAGACAGGGCTGGTTTTGGCAGAAAGGACTGGCAGATGCGCTGTTCGGTGAGCCTTTTTTGTCACAGCATCCCTCCAGGCAGTGCCTTCTCTCCTTTTCCCTAGCATGGCAGTCGAGTTTCCCCTCGTCCTGTACGACTGCGAGTTCGAAAACCTTCAGTGGCTCTATGACCGAGAGGTGCAGGAGTTCAACGTTACACACCTACAGCAGCTCTGGGCCAACCACGCTGTCAAAACTCAAGTGCTGCGGAACATGTTACGAGGGCTAGATGCTGCTCCCGTGGCTACTGGAAAAAGTAAGGGATGGTTTTGTGGCAACACCTTGGAATTACGGAGGGATGGGGGTAACTGGGTTAAAAAAGAAATTGAAGCAAGGGGTAATTAAATAGATTGTTCAAACCACTGGTATTTTTTTCAATTATATCACAGGCCCAGGGAACAGCACGACCGTCCTCTGGGGAGATACGAAGCCTCCGCTCTGCAGCCAGGTCAGCGGCTTCGTGGAAGGCGTCAAAGCCCGCACCTACAAGCCCTTACTGGCCCGCCCCAAGTGCGAGGGGCTGGAGGCCCGCATCCGCCACTTTGTGCGGAGGGGCCGCATCGAAACCCCCCGCGGCCTGGAGGTGGGGGAGGACGGAGACGAGCAGCCTCCCGAGACCAAGAGGAGCCACCGCGGCGATGCCCCGGGGAGCGGCGGTGCTGCAGAGCAGCCTCCCAAGCGGGTCTGCGTAGACATCGAGTGATGGTGACAGGTCACCTCAGTGGGAGAAGGGCAGCTTGCTGCCTTGCTTTTTTTTTTTAATTGAAAAAAAAAAAAATTGCAGTTTTCCAGTGCTATTTTTATAAACGTCAAGAAATCCTGCGGAGTGCTGCTGTGTCCCGGCCTGGGAGGGGATGGGGGGTGCGCAGCCCCCTCAGAGCCGCTTGCCCTGCTGTGGGGCGGCCCTGGGGCTTGGGCACCGGGCTATACTGGGCTGAGGCAGCCAGGGCCCACCCTCCTGCTCAGCCTCCCCACAAGGCCCACACACGCCCCCCGGTACCTGACAGGGCCCAGCAGCTCCCGTCCTCCCGCCGCGACCGTTACCGGCCGCCAACCGTCGCCGGCGTTTAAACAGCCGGACAGGGGCGGGGCCCTCCCCCGAGGCCCGCCTTTCGCGGCGGCGCCATTGGGCGGTGTGGGTGTCGCTCGGTTGGGCGCCCCCTTTCGATTGGGCAGGCGGGCTGAAGCACCGCCTCCGCGCCGCCGCCATTGGCCGGAAGGAGAAAGAGGGGAAGGAGGAAGGAAGATGGCGGCGGCGAGCGGCGGTGGGCTGCGGCGGTGGTGGCGGCCCGCCGCGGGCTTGGGCCGGGCGGCGCGCACCGTCTGCGGCAGCGGGCGGGTGGCGGCGGGGGAGGCGCTGCGGGCCGAGCAGCTGGCGGAGCGGCTGCGGGCGCGGAAGAGCGAGGAGGAGAAGCGAGAGGTGAGCGATGCCGCGGCCCGGCCGGGCCCTGAGAGACGGGACTACATCTCCCGGCGTGCACCGCGCCGCCTTCCCGGCGTGCACCGCGCCGCCGGGGCGCACACGTGGAGCGGGGCCGGGCGGCGGGTCCCTCGCCGCGGCTGCCTCACCCTGCCCGGTCCGGGCGCTCCCCCGGCCCGGCAGCGGGTGGGACGGGCAGCCGGCGGCGGGGGCGGGCAGGCGTTACCGTCGTGCCCGCGGGTTTTCCCTCCCCGCCTCGCCCGGGCAGCGGGGGAGGATCTGGAGCGGGATTTGTGGGTGGCCACCCCTGCGTGGGGCTAAGCGGGGTCCCACCGAGCTGCGTGGCGCGGTGGGGTCGCGGGGACAGCGCCCGGCCTTCGTAGCCACTGCGTGCGTTGCAGTCCTCCTCAGAAACACCGCTGTGAGGCGAGGAGCGGGAGCCGATGGAGGGCGAGTGAGTTGCTGAGGGTCACGCAGGAGCTTCGTGCGAAAGCCAAGAGCCGTTTATCCTCCACCGGCGGCGTTTTGTTCTCTCCTCAGATCCCCAAAGACCCGGCGCAGAGACGGGTCCGGGAACTCGCCATGCTGAGCAAGCAGCTGCAGCAGGTTCACCCCAACGTCCTGGCCAAAGTGCTCAAGCAGGCAACCGTGTACCAGAACGAGGAGATTGTGGTGATCAACAAACCCTACGGCCTTCCCGTGCACGGTGAGGAAAAGCCGATGCCGTAGAGGGGGAAATGGAAATGGCTCCGTGGCGCTGACAGGGAATCCTCTGTCTCCGTCCTCCCTGCGCTGAGGTTTTCCTTCCCGGGGAGGGGTGCGGGGAGTTTGTCACCTTTAGATGACATCCTTCGTCTCACGTTTTGGGGGTAATTTAAGGTACATGGGGAGGTGAACGTCTCCCCTCATTGCCTTGCCTGTGGGTTGCGCAGGCGGCCCTGGGATCAAGAATTGTATCGCTGACGTGCTGCCGATTTTGGCCAAGATGTTGGAGAACATGAAAGCCGAACCCCTCCACCTCTGCCACCGGCTGGACAAAGAGACCACGGGCGTGATGGTGCTGGCGCGGAACAAGGAGGTGGCGGAGAGGATCCGGCTTCTCTTCAAAACTCGTCAGGTGGAGAAGATCTACTGGTAGGAAAGGTTTGGGTGGAGAAGCGGCTTCGAAGGGCCCGTAGAGTTTGAAGAAGGGACGTGGGGCTTTGCGGAAGTGTTTGCTTATCTTCGCTCAAGCGTCTTTGTATGGAGCTGGGTCCCGGGGAGAGGGGATGAGGGGAGGGTTCCCTCCCTGCTGACGCACCCCGCAGACCTCTGGTTTCCCTCCCCAGGGCAATTAGCCTGGGGGACCCAGACCCCACCGAGGGCATCGTGGAGATCCCCATCGTGGAGAAGGAGGTGCGGAGCCACCAGTCGCACTACAAGGTGAGCAGGATGTCCTCTCGGCCGCCATTCCGGCCTCACGCTCCCCCTCCCCGGCACCCCCCTCCTGCCTTCCCGCCGGCTCACCGTCTCGCCACCGTTCAGATGACGCTGGCCCCCAACTATCGCCTGTCTCCTGAGGACGGGAAGGTGGTGAAAATCCGCAAGAACCGCAATGCTGAAAGCGCCGTGACGCGGTACCGCCTTCTGGCTAGCTCTTCCGCCTGCTCTCTGCTGGAGCTCCAGCCCATCACGGGTGAGGCCTGGCCGGGTGTCCCCAGGATTGCGTCGGCTGCGGGATCCGCCCCAGCTGCGCTTTCTGTGCGGCTCCGCAGCCGAGAGCAGCGCTGGGAGCGGGAACTCATCGTTAGACCTGATTTGAAATCATTTTTGGGCCAAAGCTCTGGGAACAAGCCACCCCGGGGCGATGGTTTGCTGCCAGGCTGCTCTCTGGCTGCCGGCGATTTCGGCTCGGCGTTATCCGTCGCCGGGGTGGCAGGTGGGAGCCGAGGCCTGGCACGGCCGGTTGTCACGTTTCTCCTCTTTCCCTTCCCTCCTCAGGGGTGAAACACCAGATCCGGGTTCACCTGGCCTATGGGTTGGGGTGCCCCATCCTGGGGGATCACAAATACTCGCACTGGAGCAAGCTGGCACCCCAGGTAAGGCATCGGGGGGGCAGGCAGAGCCGGATCCAGGGCCGGGCAGCCCCTTTGCGTCCCCCAGCTCCCCCTGGGCCGGGGTTTTCAATTCCCAGCTGAAGAGATGGGGTTGTGCAAGGGATGTTTTCTGTCCTCCTTGCAGAAGCTTCCTGAAATCACTTTGAAGAGGCTGAAGCTGGAGCAGAGCAAGGCTCGCCACCTCCCCCTCCACCTCCACGCCCACCGGCTCTCCCTGCCCCTGGGCGAGCGGATAGACCTCGTCTGCAAGCCGCCCCTCTTCTTCCAAAAGACTCTGAAAAAGCTGGGCCTGGACCTCGCTAATGACTAACGAGGCAGGAGGGGAGCAGTACCGTCTATCTCCGCATCTCCAGCACGTGGTGGCGCTGGGTCCGGCCGCTCTGTGGCGGTGTCCGCCTTGGAGCCAGTGGTGTGACGAAGTCTACGGTCTCTGCCGCTTGCCAGAGACCTCCTGTGTTGGTACCAGCGTTGCCGCCTTCGAACCAGGTACCTGCGCGTGCTTCTTGCCCTGATTTGGTGCAGAAAAGAGGTTGGACGCGCTGAAGAGCCTCTTGTTCGGACAGACGAGGCGGGGGAGAAACTGGGCTTTGCCCGATGTGTGTTTCGAACCTGTCTCTGCGCAATAAAAGATCCAGTTCCTGCCGAGGTGAAGGGTTGCGTGTCTGTCTGTGCTCAGGCCGGGTGGATCTCGGTCCCTGGGCAGGTTTGATCGCACCTGGGTGCAGTCCCTCCCGATTTGAGGGCCGTCGCTCGTCCCTCCAGAGCTGTTTAGCAGTCTCTCCCTCCTATCCTGGCGCTCTGCTCTCAAATTTGGAGACTCCCTTCATTCAAAAATCCATCGAAAGTGCAATTTGGCAGCGGCTGTGGGGTTTTCTTGCTGTGCCGAGAGACTGTGCGGGGAGTTCCTCTGCTTGGCTTGGCCGAGCAGCTCCGGGACTCCCTCCGCTCTGCGCTGCCAGAGGTGTCGGCATGGGTTTTTGGGGAGCGACTACGCTGCCAGGAGAGTCTTTCCTATCCTACCGCCCCTTCTGATTTCCCTATCGCTTATTCCTAGACCCCGTTGTCGGGATCCCTCTCCCTTGGGAGCTTGCCTTGGAGCCAGGTTCCTTCCCCCGTGCCCCAGAGGGAGGCGAGCGGAGAGGTTGAAAAGCTGGCGAAGCGTAGCTGATGTTCTGCCTCAAAATAGCAGCCACCAGCGTTTGGTGTCTCATGGCCTGTCCCCAAAAGCTCGGGGCTGGGCGGCAGGACTTTCTCCAGCCCCTCCGGCTGGTTTGGGTGCAGGAAAGGCCCCTTTGTACCCCACGGGGTCACCGTGTACCTGGCTGGGGCTTTTCGGTAGGGTAATGCCCTGTCCCCTGCCTCCCCGCTCCTCACACGGGGCGAAAATAGCTGGGGAGCCCCACGCCCCTCGAACGTGCCACCAGAAATACATCTGCTTATGAGAGAGGGGCGTAAAACCACGAGGAGCCGGGGAGCGGCTGCGGCTGGGCGGGAACGCCGCCTTCCCAGCCCAGTGCTGCGGCTGCTGGGGTTTTTCTTCTATTTTGGGGCGTGCTATTTGCAAAAAGGCTTCCCCCTGTAATTACCGGTCGATTTAACGGGCCGTCTAAGCTGTCATTTACAGCCGCCCGGTACGGAGCGCTTGGCAAGCGATGCCTTCAGCCCTACAAAGTCGCTCCTCGAGCCGGTCCCGCCTCAGACGACACCAGAGCCCCCGGGCAGCAGCAGCAGTCACCGTCGTCTCCTCTTCCTCGGCAGAAAAATGTCCCTCTCGCACACGGCCGCCGAGTACATGCTCTCCGACGCTCTCCTCCCGGATCCCAGCGGTTCCCGAGCCAAGGGCCTGCGGCTGGAGCTGCCGAGCGATCGCCTGCTGAAGTTTGTCACCGTGGGGCTGCCCCTCTTCCTCGTCTCGCTGGCTTTCGCCCGGGAGTTCTCCGCCGGTGAGTCGCGGCTTTTGCAACAGGGATCTCCGGGTTGCGGGCGATTGCCGGCGGCGGTTCGGCTGTCGCTGCGAAACCCTCGTCTTCGCACCGGTGCGATTCGAGGCGGAGCAGCCTGGAAATCCTGTTTTAGGAACTGTTCTTTCTCGGGGATATGTATTGATTGTTTTTTAATGGATCATTGGTCGCTGGGAAAGCCCGGGAACGGCCGTGCTAAACCCCAGGACCGGTGGTGAATCAGTGCCCCGCCTCGGCTGCTCGCCCCCAGCACCTTTGGGTGCCGCAGGGTTGTTTCCGAGGAGGAGGAGGCTCAGGGTATACGTCCCGCAGGGGCTTGTGAGGGCAGCACAGAGGGTTCCATTGATGGTGCGTCGCGACCTCAGGCTAAATCTGGCCTCGGCCGCCGTCCTGCTGCTGCCCCGAGGGTTTGGTTTGACTCCGGTTTCTGGCCGGTCTCGAATTCCCCCCGCCGCGTACCCACGGCTGTGCTCAAAGGGTTTGTGTTCAGGAAGCGACAGAAAAGTCCTGGAAAACACAGCGGTGGGGAAGGACAGCTACAAAATGAGTGTGAAAAAGGCTTTCTGAAGTCAAAGTTATGCCTTAGATGTAATCCCTGTCCTGTAACGCGTTGGCACCTGGCTGCGGAGCGCTCGCCCGTGCTCCGCGGCTGAGGCTCACCCTTCCTCTCGCCCCAGGCTCGCAGATCAGCTGCTTCTCTCCCACCAACTTCACGGGGAAGCAGTCCGCCTACGTCGACACGGCTTGCTGGGAATCCCTCGTCCACCACGGCTTCGACGCCGAGGGACACGCCGTCACCAAATCCCTCTGGGCTCTCAAGGTATGGGTCAAGGTCACGTCTGGGCGCCCTCAGGTCCCACCTGGGTGCACAGCAGAGGTGAAGCAACTCCGCGCCGCTCGACGCCCGCTTGTCTCCCTTACCCAGGTCTTCCCCTACTCGCTGCTGGTGGTGGCGGTGCTCATGTACCTGCCCTACCTGCTGTGGCGTTACGCGGCCGCTCCCGCCCTCCACTCCGACCTCCTCTTCATCATCGACGAGCTGGACAAATCCTACAACCGCTCCGTGCGCCTGGTGCAGCACATGAGGAAGGTCCAGCAGGCCAGCGCCGAGCCGGAGCGGTTCTGGGAGGAGTATGAGAGGTGAGGCCGCTGGGCAGCCTCGGCTGCTCACCGCCACCCTCCAGAGCCCCTCCACGTGGCCTTGTGGCTGTGGCCACGGTCAGGGCGGACTTCGGTGAGGCGATTCGGTTTGGGGGGTGGCTCTAAGTCCCCGCTGTGTCCCCTCTGCCCCCAGGGCCCGCCGGGAGAGGTATTTTGAGTTCCCGTTGCTGGAGCGCTACCTCACCTGCAAGCAGCACGCCCACTCCCTGGTGTTCATCTACATCCTGAGGAACCTGCTGCTGCTCTTGTTCTTGGCTGCCACCTGCCTCTACCTGGTCTTCCTCCACCTCAACATCTTCTTCCAGGACGAGTTCAGCTGCTCCATCAAAACGGGGCTGCTCCAGGCGGAGCCCCACGTCCCCCCGCTCATCCCCTGCAAGCTGGTCTTCTTCTCCGTCTTCCAGCTCATCAGCCTCTCGGTCGGCGGCGTCTACGTCCTCCTCGTACCCGTCGTCATCTACAACGCCCTGCAGCTCGGCCAGTGGGACAAGGGGCTGCTCTCCGTCTACGAGATGCTGCCCGCCTTCGATCTCCTCAGCCGCAAGATGCTCACCTGCCCCGTCAACGACCTCAACGTCATCCTCCTCTTCCTCCGGGCCAACATCTCCGAGCTGACCTCCTTCGGCCGCCTCAACGCCGTGAGCGCCTTGAGGGAAGCCACCGCCAACAAGCAGGACATCGATACCGTCGTCGACTTCATGACGCTGCTGGCCGGGCTGGAGACCACCAAGCCCAAACGCCCCGAGGCCGACGGCGGCGCGCCCCTCTCCAACGGCGGGGCTCTAGGTAGGCTGTTTCGGTAGAGAAGACTTCTTCGCTCTCCTCTCAGCTCCCGCGTTGCCAGATCCCACCCTGGGGGTGAGGCTGGATCCGTCCGCTGTGGCCCTAAACCCTTTGCCAAGACCTTCGGGTTTTTGGGGGGTTGCCGGGAGGGCCGGCGGCTCCGTTTACAGCCAAGGATGGGATCTGGCAGCCGGGACGTGATGCTGCCGCGAGCCCACGCGTGGGCAGGAGTTGCTATAGGAACAGAAAGCAGAGAGCTCGCGGCTTAAACCCGAGCTCTGGGCAAATCGGGGGGCTGGGGGGTCCCTGTTTTTGGCAGAGAGCGCAGCCCAGCCTGTCGGGAGTGGGGTTGGGAGCTTTAAATCCTGGGGGGCTGATGCCAAGGATGCCGTGCCTGCCCCCTTCTCCCGTTGCACGGCGCTGTTGGGCGCAGCGGGGCTGCGTGGGGAGACGGAGACGGGTCTCCGAGGTAGAGCCGCATCCCCCGGGGCCTGCACGCACCCTTCCCGGGCACCGCTGCTCCCTCTGCCCCGCGCTTTGGGTTTTGGGGAGCCGGGGGCGCCTCCGTTGCGGTCTCACGGGGATCCCCAACCCGCGCAGCAGCGCTTTCTAGGCTCTGCGAGACAGCTCGTCCCTGGCAGGGCAGGAGCCAGGACGCCCGGGCTCCTTTCCTGGCCCTGAATACAGCCTCAGGGCTGTGGTTTTAAAAAAAACACTCAGATCGAGCTGTATTTAGCATCCTCGTTGGCATGGCAACCGCGGGGCTAGCACAACGGGCTCTCGGGCTAGTCGCACGCTAGTGGACAAAGCCCAAGATCCCAGTTTGCGATCGCCCAGTTAATGAACTTCCTCCTCTTCCCCCCTTGCCCAGAAACGAAGCCTGGAGCGGAAGCGGCGGGAAAAGCCTCCCGGGAGTCGCTGGGCTCTGCCTGATCCCAAGAGCAGGCGGGGCGGCTGGGATCCCCGGATCCCGCCTGATCCGATTCCTCCTCGCCGGCGCCGCTCGAGCACATTAAACTCTGGTTTTGAGTCACCCTGCCGGGGTGACGTCCGTAAGGCAACGGCGGCCGCCGGGCTGAGCTCACCTGCTCTCTTCCTGCATTTGGGGTTCCCCTTCTCACGCACGTTTTTCCGGCAAAAAAGGGTTAAACAATCGATTTTTTTTTGTGCAGAGACTCTCAGGTGCCTTATTCCGAGCGCTGGGTGCCACGTCGCGCCTCTTCCACACAAATTTCCCTGCTGTTACGGCAGGAGGGGGGGAATGGGGGACTAAGGGCCGCTCCTCTGAAGGGAAAAAAAGGATCCAAGAATAAAACGAGCTGGTTCATTAATATTTATTAACGCGGGGAGGTGGAAGGCACTCACTACGGCTACAAAGCTCACGCCCTCTGCAGCTCCGTGTCCCAGCCCCAGCCTTAGCGTCTGGATGTGGGGTTTTTTTTTGGCAGGGCTCGTCCCTCCCCACCCCGCAGATGGGGGCTGGTCCCTGGATCCTGCGAGCACCCTGCCGCGGGGGGCAGCAGTCCGTGCCCCGAGAGGTGGGGTGTCCCGGGGGGCCGGGACCAGCTCCGCAGGCAGGGAGGAGCAGCAGTGAGCGGTTATACTCTCATCACTGTGTCCTGCCGCTTGGCTTAACATAATTTTTCATAAACTTCATTTTAAATTGGCTTTTTTTTTTTTCCTTCTTTCCCCCTGCAGCCTTGACTTCAGGCCAAAGAGGAGCTGGAAAGTTTAATTAGTACGACAGTAATCAAGCCAGCCACCTCCCCGCAGCGGAAAGGCGCGGTGCCAGCAGCCCTGAGCCGCTTTGCGAGAGGTCTGAGCTTCCTCCACCGTCCCCCCCGCCTAAATCCCCCGGGAGAAGCAGGAGCCGGGGCGGAGCAGCAGCTCCCTCCCTCCGGCTGTTTTGGGGTGCCCCGGGGTTTCCCCAGCAGGCAGGGCGTCCAGGAGGAAGGGGGGTGCAGGCAGACCCTGGGCGTTGTAGAGGGCGCAGGACTCGTACTCGCAGGGCCACTCGGCCCAGGCGTAGCGCAAGCCCAGCACCAGCGTCCCGCAGCCGGCCAGGGCCAGCGTCACCGTGCGGGATTCCACTGCCACCACGGGTGCCGGCAGCCACCCGCACGGGGACGCCTGGCTGGAGCAGCAGACCTGGGCGGGGGAGAAACCCCCCGTCACGGTGGGCTTCCCTCTCCCAGCCCCGGGGGGAAGCTTTTCCCCCCTCCTCACCTCGAAGGCCCACGTGTCCCTGCGCCGGCAGACGAGCTCCTGGCTGTAGGTGACGTTCAGCAGGCCCCTGGTCACCTCCAGGATGGCCCGGGTGGGGAACGGCCCCTGGAAAACCAGCTCTTTCTCCCCGTACGCCACGGCCCTGGCGCCCAGGTGCAGCCGGTGGGCCACGTTCTGCTTGTCCCGGGGGTGGATGCTGCCGAGGAAGAGGAGGGAGGCGGGGGGTTGGCGTCCGACAGCTTCGTCTCTACGCCCTCGCCCCCGCCGCCCGGGACTCGCCTGCCGTAGGGAGAGCGCTCGTCGCCCAGATCCATCGCCACGGCCATGAAGGTGCCGGGCATCCTGGCGTTGGGGACGACCCCCAGGTCGGCTGTTTGGTGCCAGCGGAGGCGGGCGAAGCTGTCGTCCGGGCTCTGCCGGCGATAGGTGGACAACTGCAGGGCAGAAGCAGGGGGGAAGCCGCTCAGCCGTCGCTCCCGCAACCGGCCGCTGCCATCCCTGCCCGGCATTCGGCACGCGGGCAGGGCCTGTCCGTGCGTTTCCAGCATCCTCTCCCTCCCCTGGGCTTGGAATCGGCCTCCGGGGTGCGAAAGGATGGGAAAAACCTCCCCGAGCGTCACGACGCCGTCCCCACGGGAGGGTGGGGGTCCCGCCCCTCGCCCCCCCTCACCTGCACGAAGCCGAACGGGAGGAGCGGCTCCGTCTGCCCGGCCGATCCGGCGTGGAAAGCCCGGCGCCAGTCGGCGATGAGCGCGGGGAAGGTGCAGTTGTACCGGTCCGTGTGCAGGAAGGCGTTGGCCTCACCTGTCCCCGAAAGCGAGGGGCCGGTGAGAGCCCGGTGCGATAGTGGGGGGCTGCTCCGTGCTGGGGAGGGGGGGGGAAATGGGGGGGCTTACCCTGGTACCAAGCGACACCCCGCAGCGTCATGTTGAGCAGCGGGTGGATCATGGCGTTCCAGAGCACGGAGGGCGTTTGCGGGCCGGAGAGATGCCGGTGCGGGGAGATGCTGGAAGACAAAGCCGGGCTTAAGGGGGTGCAAAACACAAGGCCAGGCCTGAAGCCGGGGCTTTGGGAGCCAGGCTTGCGCGGTTAAAGCAAGCGCCGCGCAAAAGGGGAGCCCTGGGGTCCCCCTCTTCTCCCCGCCGCCCCCTTTACCCGCCGAGGTGTGCCCTGCGCTCTCGGCACGGGAGGGGATTTTACCCAGAGCGGGTAAAACGACGCACGGAGGGGACAGCCGGGCTCCGGGGATGCTTTGGGAGAGGAGGAGGGATGGAGGATGCCCCCCGAGAGCGGTGGGGGTGAGGATGCCCCCCGAAAGCAGCGTGGCACAGGGCAGGAGGCGTTTCCACTGCATCCTCTCTCACCTCCCCGCGTCCTCCGGGAGCCCGCACGCCCGCAGAGCCTGTCGGGAGGACCAGGCCTCGATGGGGGTGCCCCCCCAGGCCGCCTCCACCAGCCCGACGGGGTACCGCAGAGCCTCGTAGAGGTAGCGCCCCAGCAGCCAGCAGACGGCCGAGAAGTAGGTGAAATTCCCGTGGCCCAGGTTTTCTGTTCAAGAAACAGCGGGCTGCAAAGGGGAAAAAAAGGGGGGGAAAAAAGCCATTTCCAGGCTTTTTTTTTTGGAGGCACGTTGCACTCACCGGCTGTCGGGATGGACCACGGCAAGTCGATTCGCTCCAGGTCCTCCAGCTCCACGTCGGAGCGGGCGGGCGCCGCGGCAAAGACGCGGACGTAGGGGTAGCGAGCGGCGGCGGCGAGCTCCCGGCTGGCGTTGGCGATCTAGGGAAGGGTCGGGAGCGCGCGAGGCACTTCCCCGCCTGGTTCCTGCCCGAGCCGGCAGGATCAGGCCGTGCCGCGGGGGCTCACCTGCAAGACCGTCATTGCCATGTTGCTCTGCCCGCTGCAAAGCCACACGTCCCCAAAGTAGACGTCCCGCAGCGTCACGTTCTCCGAGCCCTGCCTGGCCGTCAGCGCGTAGGGACCGCCCTGATCCATAGGGTCCAGGACGGTTGTCCACGTCCCAGAAGGTCCTGGAAGAAGAGGATGGTGCTTATCACTCACGACGCCTACCAAGACCTCAAGACCTTCGCAAAGAGGTTGGATGAGTGGCCAACAACCGGCGGGGATGGACGAGGCAACGTGGGGAAGCTTCCCCACCGCGGAGCCGGGCTGGGGAAGCGGATTTTGGAAGCTCTCTGCCATCAGAGGGTCTCTCCTCCTGCAGGAACTTAGGGGTTAAAAAGAAAATCTCGAAGACAAATGTGTGTCAGAGCAGAAGCTGCTGGGAGGAACCGGGATTACAGGAGCAGCTTGGTGTGTGTGACACCGAGATGTCTCCAGCTAATTTTAGAGGCGCCGAATCGAGGCGTAAAGATATTCTGCTGGAGCTTAGCGTGGATTTTCTGGCCCGGCTGGGGCTGGATCCTGCAGATCTCCCGGTAGCGGCGGGCTGCTGCTTTCTCACAAGACGCCTCCGGGCTGTCCAGCCTGCGGAGGAGCCCTTGAGGCAGCAGTTTCACCCCCCCAGAGGTGACGAGCAGCTCCCCGACTCACTAGGCAGGGAATGGGGCCACCAGCTGAGATCTGAGATGCCTCCGAGCCCCCCCAGCCTCGAGGAAGGCTCTGCCTGCAGAGGCGACATCCTTCGGGGCTTCGAGATCCCCAGCAGGATCCTCCGAGGGGGGATACAGCAAAAAAAGAAGCCAAGAGCGCTCCGGAGACTTCCCCGGAGATGGTTTTGACAGGGAGAGGAGCTAAACCCCCCTCCTTTCCCCTCCGCAGCCTCATCCTTCGGCTCAAGCCTATGCGGTGCCACCCACTCCAGCAGCAGCTCGGCTCCCGCTCGGCGCCTACGGGATCCCGCTGGTGGGAAACCGAAGTGAGCAAAGGCTGGCGTTGGCGAGGAGGGGGACGGCTGAACCCCCCCCTCCCCAGACCTCCTGGCGCAGGGGAAAGCACGGCCCCAGGGGTGCGTGAGCTGGACGTGTCCCCGTCACCGTCACCTCTGGAGCCCCAGGGCAGCGGTGGGACAAACCCGGGGGTGACGGGGCTGCGGACAGCAGCTCCCGCCCCACCAGCTTGAGCTCGGACACGCTCCTCGGCCACCAAAACCGCCAGCCCCAGTCGCCCGGCGAAGGTCCGGGACCAACCTTTAACTCGCGCCGTCTTCTTCATGACGATGACGCCACCGTCCCCGGAGAGAGCCACGGTCACGGCGGCCCCCGGCTCCCCGTGGCCCCACACCACGGCCCCCGCCGGCTCCTTCTGCAACACCATGTGGTCGCCGTAGTAGGACGCGAAGCCGAGCATCGCCCCTAGGATCAACACACAGCGCGACCATCATCTCCGAGAGGCAAAAAGCAACGAGAAAAATCCCCTGCACGGCCTCCGACTCCCTTTTAAACACAGATTATTTTAGATCCTGCTTTAATTTACAGCTTCCTTCAGTCCTGGTCAACCGTAAGGGGGTTAAAATCACCAAGGAGCTGAGGAAGCGGCACGATTTGAAGTCCCCAGGAGAGGGAAGTCACCTCCCAAAGCACTGGAGCTTGTGTTACACAGAGTTTGGATACAGATTCCGGTAAACATTCTTCAAACAACAGCATGGGGGCATCTCTGCCAGCCCAGCCTTGCTAACAAATATACTCTGATGTATTTTTTTCCTTGCAAAAAAAGTTTGGCGAGCGGTGGGATGGGAATCGTCAGGCATGTGGAGCAGGGAGGGAAGCAGCGGTCTCAGCCCTGGCACCCCCCCAAAAGGCCCATTTTTGGGGTGTGAAAATAAAACCACGCTTGAAAGGGAGTTGGGGCAACGTTTGCAGGGCGGGGAGAGGCGATCTGGGCGGCAATCCCCGTCGCAGCGATCAAACTGGGGCTCGCGGAGCCCCGTCTCCTCCGCAGCTCGTCCCAGGCTGGGTTTAACGAAGGAAGAAACGATGTCCTCGGCCTCTCTGAAATCAGCCGCATCGCCGGCCCCACCGTCTCATGTGACGAGGCTCCGGGAAGGACGAGTTACATAAAAAATCGAGTCGGAGGAGAAGAAAAAAAAAAAAGAAAACCAACCCGAGACGCCGGGGAAGAGACTGGAGGCTATAAAAAGCAGCTGGGAGGAGGGAAGGGAGGAGAGCCCACGAGATGCCGCCGAGGAGCCGCATGCGACTCCCGCCTTACGTAAAGCATCGTCCCACGGCGGCAGCGATGTGCCAAGGGCATCGAAGAGGGGCTGGGGGGTGCAAAGGGTGTCGAAGAGGGGCTGGGGGGTGCAAAGGGCGTCGAAGAGGGGCTGGGGGGTGCAAAGGGTGTCGAAGAGGGGCTGGGGGGGTGCAAAGGTCGTCGAAGAGGGGCTGGGGGGTGCAAAGGGTGTCGAAGAGGGGCTGGGGGGGGTACAAAGGGTGTCGAAGAGGGGCTGGGGGGGTGCAAAGGGTGTCGAAGAGGGGCTGGGGGGTGCAAAGGGCGTCGAAGAGGGGCTGGGGGGGGTACAAATGGTGTCGAAGAGGGGCTGGGGGGGGTACAAAGGGTGTCGAAGAGGGGCTGGGGGGGGTACAAAGGGTGTCGAAGAGGGGCTGGGGGGTGCAAAGGGTGTCGAAGAGGGGCTGGGGGGGGTGCAAAGGGTGTCGAAGAGGGGCTGGGGGGTGCAAAAGGCGTCGAAGAGGGGCTGGGGGGGTGCAAAGGGCCCTGAAGCGGGGCTCGGGGTGGTGCCAACGGCATCGAAGTGGATTTGGGGGGGTACCAAGGGCTTCAAAGCAGGGGTCCAGGGGATACCAAGGGCATCAAGGTGGGGCTCAGGGGGTGCCACGGGCATCGAAGCGGGGCTCCCGGGCTGCAAAGGGCCCCGAAGCGGGGCTCGGGGGGTGCAAGGAGCATCGCAGCGGGGCTGAGGGCAACGCCAAGGGCTTCAAGGCGGGGTCAGGGGGTGCCACGGGCCGCGAAGCGGGGCTGCGGGCGCGGAGCCAGCCCCCCCCAGCCCTTTACCTGCCGCCACCGGAGCCAGCGCCAGCAGCGCCCACGCCGCCATCGCGGGGGGCGACCGCGGGGCGCGAGGGTGCCGGGACCCCGCTGCCCGCCAGGCCCCGCCCCCGCCGCCAGGCTACGTCCTCGTGGGCGTGGCCAGCACCTGTGGGCGTGGCCTGTGCACGCGCCGCCGGGGGCGGGGCGGTTGCCAAGCGACAGCGTCCTCACCACAGCCAGAGGCGCCGGCGCGGCCTGGCCGGGTCGGAGGGGAGAGGCCGGGGGCAGGGGCCGGGGCCGGGGCCGGGGGCGCGGGGCCGAGGGAAGGGGGTGCGGGCCGGCGTGCGGGGGCCCGGGGGCAACCGGAGAGAACCGGGGCCCTCCGCGACCGCTCGCCCCGCCCCGCCCGGGCAGCGGCCGCGCACGCGCAGCTAGAGGCGGCCGCGCGCAGGCGCGGCGGGCGGGGAGGGGAGCGCCCCCTAGCGGCGGCGCTGTCTCCCACCCTCCCCCATCCCTCGGGTCGCGGGTTCGAGTCCCGGCGCTGCCCGGTTCGGACCGCGGGGGTGCGGGTCGCGGCTGACCCCGGCTGTGCCGCTGCAGGGTCCCGGGAGAGGCGGCCATGTCCACCTCCTCCTCCAGCAGCACCGTGCGGCTGCCCGCTGGCTTCCGAAACCTGCTGGAGGGGCTGGCACTGGAGGTGCTGCGGGCGCAGCCCACGGACGTGGTGGCCTTTGCTGCTCAGCACTTCCAAACGCTGCTGGAGCAGAGAGAGGGTGAGTGGCCCGGCCCAGCAGCACCCATCCCTGCGCCTCCATCCCCTGCCCCACGCGGCATTGCCTGACCATCCTGCGTGGCATCGCGCCTGCCGCGTGTGCCCATCACCCAGGGCGTCAGGCCTGCCCATGTACCCGTCACCCAGGGCATCAGGCCTGCCCCATATGCCCATTGCCCATGGTGGCATGCCTGCCCTGCGCGCCCATTGCTCAGGGCACCACACCTGCCCCGTGTGCCCATCGCCCATGGTGCCAGGTCTTCCCCTTGTGCCCATCACCCAGGGCATCAGGCCTACCCCATGTGTCCATCACTCAGGGCGTCAGGCCTCCCCATTGTGCCCATCCTGTGTGGTGTCATGTCTGCCCTGTTTGCCCATTGCCCGGGGCATCGCACCTGCCCCTTGTGCCCATCACTCAGGGCGTCAGGCCTGCCCCTTGTGCCCATCATTCAGGGCATCAGGCCTGCCCCGTGTGCCCATCGCCCATGGCGTCGTGCCTGCCCCGTGTGCCCATGGCTCAGGGCACCGTGCCTGCCCCGTGTGCCCATGGCTCAGGGCACCGCACCTGCCCCTTGTGTCCATCCCGGGGGCCTTTGCACCTTGCCCAACCCTTGAGCCACCAGCCCTGCCCCGCGTGCCCATCCCCGGGGTGTCAGGCCTGCCCCGCGCGCCCATCGCACGTGGCATCAAGCCTCCTCCTTCCCCAGTCAGCTCGGCCGACCCGGCGGTGTGGGGAGCCCGGCTGGAGGACGAGCGTCTCACCCAGCCCCCTTCCCAGGTAGGCTGCCCGCCCTGCCCACCCCTCCGGTCCCCTCCGGAGAATTTGGGGTGCCCGGGGGGCGACGGGCTGGGGCCCCGCACCCACCCTGGCCCCGCTGCCCTCGTCCCACACCCCCGCAATTTTAGGTTTTCCTGCTTTTCCTCCAGGAGCCGGAGGAGGCCAAGGAGAAGGAGGACAAGGAGAAGGAGGACGGCAAGGCAGGGGAGCAGGCAGGCAGCGTTGCGTCCACGAACACGGTGAGAGACACAGCGCCCGCACCCAAAACCCGGCTATTTGAGCCCAAACCGGCGTCGGGGGTAGCTGACAGCGCCCGTCAGCACCAACACGCCACGATTCCTCCCCCAAAACCCTCCCCGCGATGCAGCAGAGAGGAGCAAGCCCGCGGCCGAAGGGGAGCGCGCCCCCATAACCCGCTTTAAGAGGGACGCCTCCCCGGGGGGCCGACCCGAGCGCTCGCCCCAAATCCCCCATTTGGCAACATCCGAACCCAAAACGAGGTGTCACGACTCCAAAAAAAAAACCCCCGCCTCGATTTCCCCACCAGGCTCCTGCCCTTCTCTCGGGGGCGGGCGGTGATCTCCCGTCCCACCCCCGCGGCGCTTTTTTAATGAGTATTTTTATTAATGAGGTCCCCGCCGTTATTAGTGACTCTCACCTGAGATTTCTCCCCTAAAAAAGCCCGGGTTTAGGAGCCGGGCTGAGCTCAAGATGATATTTTAAGGCTCTATATTTAGGCCCCGGCGTCCCTGGGGGTTGTCAGAAATTTAATAGCGTCCCCGCGTGAAGGAGGGACGTGACATTGCTCCTCTCCCCCCCCCCCCCCCAGGAGCAGAGGTGCCTCCCCGGCATTTTGGGGAGCGCAGGGGGGTCCCCCCATTCCATTCCATTCCATTCCATTCCATTCCAACCAGTGAAATTTGTGTTTTCCCACCCGGAGTGGTTTCAAAATCCCAGCCGGCGCTGAAAAAAAAAAAAAAGAGGTGACGGGGTTTGCGTTGAAACCGGCTGCTCTTTTTTGGGGGGGTGGGACTGAACCCCCCACCCATGCTCACCCCGCTTTCACCCCCCCCTTCCTGTTTTTCCCCGGGGGGAGCCGGCCATCTGCGGCGTGCGGCGCTCGCCCACGGTGGCACGGGGCACGGCGGCGGCTCCCCCGGGAAAAACAGGAAGGACGGATGGGGAGGGGGGGGGGAAGCTGGCGGGGACCCCACGCCGGGGCCGATGCCAACCGGCTACGCCTTGACCCCCCCCCGGCACCGCCTCGCCGGCTGCCGGCTCCCGCTTCGGCAGCCGGCAGCGCTGCCCGTCCAGGGCACCTTTCCAGCATCAAATTCCCTTTTTTTTTTTTCCTCCTTTAAGGATTTTTTAACACCTCGGTGCCACCATCTCAAACCACGACGGCGGGACGTCTCCAGCGGGTCTTGCCACCCGCGGTGCCCGTCCCCCCCCCTTCCAAAATACGAGTTATTTGAGCGGGATTCAGATTTAGGAGATGCTGGAGCCCCTGGAAAAGCATCGCCCCAACATTCCTTCCCCCCCTTCCGTGTTGCGCCCCGGGGTGGGTTGTTTTCTCGGCTGAAGGGGCTCGGGGAGGAAAAACGCAGAGCCTGGAACGGGCTCAAAAACCACCGTTAATGATTAGAAATGTTCTGGCATTTCGCGTCCCTCCTCCGCAGCCGCAGCCTGCGGGAGACGCCGGCGCTCGGCGGCTCTGCCAGGACCGGGGGGCCGCGGCCGGAGCAGGTTTCGGGGAGGGGGTGCCGTCCATTCGTGCATTGAAACTGCTCCCAAACCCCCCGGTTTTGTGCGTTTTGGGGGGTTTACTGGTACCAGGATGATCGTCCCAGCGTTTTGCATCCTAGTTTTGGGGCTAATTTTCCCAGATCCTTGGTGCACGATGCACCCCTAAAACCCTCTCTGCTTGACTCCCCCAAAACCACCCCGTCTTCCCTCGCTGGATCGGGCAGCGATGGATCCGGAGGGTCTAAAAAGTAGGGAAAGGGATCGTTTTGGTCTAAAAATCCCGGCGGAGCGGCCGAGGCTTCGCCTGGAAGCTGGAGCGGGGTTTTCTGGAGCAGAGCTATCTCCCCCCCCGCCGCGCTGGTGGGAAGAGGTGGCGGTGGAAAAGCGGCTCCGGCGGGGAGAGCCGGGCGCCGGCGGCTGGCGGGGGAACCGAGGGACGCTCGGGGAGCACCCGCCTCCCCGGGTGCGGGGTTTGGGTGCCGGGGTGCTGCCCCAGGGTGGTTGACCCCCATCAGTCAGCGAAGCACGGGTTGGGGGGCAGCAGGGGTGACGTGGGGTGGGATGGGGTGGGATGGGATGGGGTGGGATGAGGTGGGGTGGGATGGGGTGGGGCTGGGTGGGGAGCAGGGTAGTTTGGGTGCCCGGGGGAGCTGGGGGTGTCAGGGGACAGGAGATGCCACCACCTGCACCTGGCTGGAGCGGCCTCGGGGACAGAAATGGAGACAGGGATGGGGATGGGAACAGGGAAGGGGACAGGGACAGGGCTGATGGTAGGGACAGGGCTGAGGACAGGGATGACGATGATGATGGGGATGGTGACAGGGACAGGGATGGGGACAAAGATGGTGGGGTTGAGGCTGGGGTTGGCATGGGCATGGGGACAAGGATGGGGACAGAGATGATGGGGTTGAAGTTGGGGATGGGGACGGGGATGGGGACAGAGATGATGGGGTTGAAGTTGGGGATGGGGACAGAGATGATGGGGTTGAAATTGGGAATGGGGACAGGGATGGGGACAGAGATGATGGGGTTGAAATTGGGAATGGGGACGGGGATGGGGACAGAGATGATGGGGTTGAAATTGGGAATGGGGACAGGGATGGGGACAGAGATGATGGGGTTGAAATTGGGAATGGGGACAGGGATGGGGACAGAGATGATGGGGTTGAAATTGGGAATGGGGACAGGGATGGGGACAGAGATGATGGGGTTGAAGTTGGGGATGGGGACGGGGATGGGGAAGGTGAGGGGGATGGGGACAGGGATGGGGATGATGATGAGGATGGGGACAGGGACGGTGGTGGGGATGGGGACGGGGATGGTGGTGGAGGGGACGGGGATGAGGACAGGGATGGGACGGTGACAGGGCTGGTGGCAGCAGCGGGGACAGTGCCAGGAACGCGGAGGGTGGTGTCAATGGGACAGGGATGGCGCCGGTGCCGGTGCCGGCGCAGAGGAAGGTCGGTGCTGCCAGCCCTGCGCGCGAGCCCGGCCGGGCAGAGCCGTCGAGGCCCGACTGCGCCGGCGGGCCGGGGGGTGCCGGTGCCCGACCGGGGGGGCCACGCCGCGTTTCGGGGGCCGGCCGGAGCCGGCATCGGCGCACGGAGCCCACGGGCGACTTGTGCGGTTGCTTAGCAACTCCCAAACCCGGATTAGAGGCGAGCGAGGCGGGCAATGCGGGGGGCTGCGGGCTGCAGCCCCCCGCACCGCCCCGGGGGTCCCCCCTCTTTCCCGGGGTCCCCACGTCTCGCCCCGCCGGCCCCAGCACCTCGGCGTGGTCCGAGGGCGAAAGGGGGGTCCCCAGGTAGCACCGAGGGCTGGAGAGTGGCTGAGTTGGCAGGTCTGGCTGGAAAACACCCCAAATTTGGGGGGGTGGGATGCTCCTGCGAGCGGGGAAGGGACCCCCCAGACCCCAAAAGCAGAGCCCCCTCCTCTGCGTGGAGCCGGCGTTTGGGCGCATCACCCCTGGGCTTCAGCGGGTGCTCGGTGGGATGCGGTGTCCCGCCATGCCCACCCTTCCTCGCCATCCTCATCCTCGCCATCCTCATCCTCACCATCCTCATCCTCGCCCTCCTTTGGGACCAAGCCCTAAGTAGGTCGTGAAGGTTTTGCCCTCCGCGCAAACAAACCGAGGGGGGCAACCCCCCCCCCCCCCCAGCATTGCTGCGGGCCGAGCACCACCCCCCCCCCCCCAAAAATAACCCCGTCGCCCCCGTTTGCCACAGCTGCTCCCCCCCAAATCGCTGCAAGTTTCGGCACGGCCCTCTCGGACCCGCCACGCCGAAGGGCGAAACCCGAAAGCGCCGTTAAACGTTTGACCGCGTCCTCCGCGTGTGATTTTTTTGCGTTACACAAAACTCGGGCGCGAGCTGCCGGCTCCTTTAAGCGTTGGGAGGGAGTCGGAGGCTGCGAAATAAAATTGGAGGAGGCTAAAAAAAAAAAAAAAAAAAGAGAGAGAGAAAGGGAAAAAAAAAAAAAAATAAGAAACACCCCCCCCCCCTAAAAAAAAAAAAGCCTGGCGGGGTGTAGGGCTGATAGGCTCACCCGGAGGAAAGCGCATTACGTAGGCAAGCGGCTCCGCTCAACTTGCCACCTGCGCCGGGAGAGCCGCCGGGGAAGCGAGACCCTGCCGGAGCCCCTCGCCCGCCGCTGGCCGCCCACCCGTCCTCCGCCATGGACTGCTGCAACGTAGGTGCCCCTTCCCCACCGCTCGCTTCTCTCCTTTGCGTTTATTATCGTTATTAATGTTATTGCCCCCCCCCCCCCCCGCCATCACCGGAGCGGGGTACGGGGGCGGCGGAGGGGATTTGGGGCGCTGAGGGAGGCGGGGGGGTACGCGCGGGGTGGGGGTGATGCCGCGGTGGGTGCTGCACCCAAGCGCTCGACCAACTCTGCGTGCCCCCCACCCGGTGCTGCTGCAGCCCCCAGGCCCATATCCCCCCCCCCCCAAACCCCCCCCCTGCTCCCCGTTTCGCACCGGTTCAGGATCCATCCCGCCGGGGCCGGCAGCCGCCCCGCACCCTGGCCAGGACAGTCCCCCCCGTCCCCAAATCCAGCGGCCAGACAGGGGGTTCTGCTCCCCCCCCCCCAAATTACTCTCCAGGCGGGAGCGGAGGTTGCTTATGGATAAAGGGATAAATCGGGGCGAGCAGGGGGCTGCACCCTCCGTCCTCTCACCCCTCGCCGCCCGGCCGCCAGCCGGCTCGGGGAGCTGATCCGGCGGGAAACCACATCCTTTTTCCCCCTTTCTCCCGTTTCCCCCCCTTTTTTCCCTCCCTTTTCCCCCCCTTTTCCCCCTTTTCCCCGCTCCTGCTCAGCCGGCAGCACGGAGACAAGCGCCCATCCGCCTCCTGGGCGCCTCCAGAGAGGCGAAGCCCACCCTGGATATAGGATTTACCCCCCTGGATATAGAATTTCTTCCCTGAATACAGGATCCCCCCCCCCATATATAGGATTTCTCCCTCTGAATAGAGGATTTCTCCCCTGCACATAGGATTTCTCCCCCTGGGTGTACGTTTCCCCCCTCTGCATATAGGATTTCTCCCCTAGATACAGGTTTTCACCCCCTGCATATAGGATTTCTCTCCCTGCGTATAGGATTTCTCCCCTGGATATAGGATTTCTCCCCTGGATATAGGTTTTCGCCCCCTGGATATAGGATTTCTGCTCTGGATATAGAATTTCTCCCCTGGATATAGGATATGACCCCCCCCCCCGTATATAGGTTTTCTCCCCTCAATATAGGATTTCTCCCCTGGATATAGGTTCCCCCCCCCCTGTATATAGGATTTCTCCCCTGAATATAGGATTTCTCTCCTAGATATAGGGTTTCCTCCCCCTGGATATAGGATTTCTCCCTTGGATATAGGTTTCTTCTCCCTGGATATAGGATTTCTCCCTTGGATATAGGTTTCCTCCCCCTGAATATAGGATTTCTCTCCTGGCTATAGGATTTCCTCCCCCCCCCAGATATAGGATTTCTCCCCTGGCTATAGGATTTCCAGCTCCGGCTATAACATTTCCACCCTGGCCATATCATTTCCACCTCGGACCCGTCACTTAAGCCGCCGCCGCTCTTCTGCTCCCCTCACCTTTCCCGGCGGCGAAACAACCCGAGGAACTTTGCGGAGCCGTGGCGCGCTCCAAGGGGAAGAGCATCCCCCCCCCCCCCCCAATCTGCAGCTTCCAAATACCCCCCCCCCCCCAAAAAAAACCCCCTCCTTTAAGTCCTCAACGCACGCCCGGGGTGATGCGAAGGGTGCACCCGCACCGCTGCCGACACCGGAGCAGCCGCCGCCGGCTCGTTCCCATCTCATTTGCTTTTCCCGTGGTTTTTTTTTCCCCCCTTGGCCTCGGCGCCGAGTCCAACCGCTCCGGCGGGATGCGGCGGGAGGGGGGTGGGCTGCGGTGATTTATCCCTGGGGGGGGGGCTTTTCCCCGCCGTCTCCGGCATCGCTCCCTTCCCAAATTTCCCGGTGTTTTCGGCCAAAGCCCTCAGCAGGGATGCGGGAGGATGCAACAGGCTGCGAGGGAAGGGGAAACTGAGGCACGGCCAGCGCGGCGTGACCCCCTGTGCCGAAACGCGCCCCCACCAACCCCGTCCTCTGCGCCCATGGGTGCTCCTCTCCCCGTACCGCGCCCCTCGGGAAGCAGGATCCGGCCCCAGCAGCAGGGGGATTGCAGCCGGGTGCTCCGGGGGGGCGGAATTAGGGATGAGCAGGGGGTGAAGCACCTTCCCCGCCGCACCTTCGGTTGTGAATCCCCCGAGACACCTGCAAAGGACTGTGATTTTTAGCAAAGAACCTGAATTTTTAGCAAAGAACCCGAATTTTTAGCAAAGAACTCTGATTTTTTTGCAAAGAACCCATTTTTTTTAGCAAAAAGGCCCCTAATTTTTAGCAAGGAACCCAAATTTTTAGCAAAGGACCCTAATTTTTTAGTAAAGGCCCCTAATTTTTAGTGAAGAACCCGAATTTTTAGCAAAGGACCCTAATTTTTTAGCAAAGGCCCCTAATTTTTAGTGAAGAACACAAATTTTTAGTGAAGAACCCAACTTTTTAGCAAAAAGAACCCTGATTTCGTAGCAAAGGACCCTGATTTTTAGGAAAGAACCCTGATTTTTTTTAGCAAAGGACCTTCATTTTTAGCAAAGAACCCTGATTTCTTAGCAAAGGACCCTGATTTTTTAGCGAAGGACCCTAATTTTTTAGCAAAGGACCCTAATTTTTAGCAAAGAACCCTGATTTTTAGCACAGGGGCTAATTTAGGACCTTATTTAACGGATTAAATTGAGGGGGGGGGGGCCCTTTTTGGGGTGCCACCGGCTGTAACCCTCCCGTTGCTGCCGGCAGGAGGGAGCCTGCACGAAGCTGGACGAGGACATCCTGGACATCCCCTTGGACGATCCCGACGCCAACGCGGCGGCCGCCAAGATCCAGGCGAGTTTCCGCGGCCATATGACCCGCAAGAAGATCAAAGGGGGAGAGATCGATCGGAAAACCAAGGACACCGAGTGCGCCAACAGCACCCGCGGCGGCGACCTCCGCAACGGCGACTAGGTACGCCCCAAATCTCCCTCATCCCGCCCCAAAAATCGCCTCGTTTTCACAAGGACGCTGCTCCGAGCATCCTTCCCTGTGTCGATTCGGGATGGAGCATCCTTCCCTGTGTCGATTCGGGATGGAGCGTCCTTCCCCACTTCGATTTGGGATGGAGCGTCCTTCCCCACTTCGATTTGGGATGGAGCGCCCTTCCCTGTGTTGATTCAGGATGGAGTGTCCTTCCCCGCATCGATTTGGGATGGACCGTCCTTCCCCGTGTTGATTTGGGATGGAGTGTCCATCTCCACATCGATTTGGGATGGAGTGTCCTTCCCCACACCAATTTGGGATGGAGCATCCTTCCCTGCTTTGATTTGGGATGGAGTGTCCTTCCCTGCATCGATTTGGGATGGAGCATCCTTCCCTGCATCAATTCAGGATGGAGTGTCCTTCCCCGCGTCGATTTGGGATCGAGTGTCTTTCCCTGTGTGAATTTGGGATGGAGCGTCCTTCCCTGTGTCGATTTGGGATGGAGTGTCCATCTCCACATCGATTTGGGATGGAGTGTCCTTCCCCACACCGATTTGGGATGGAGCATCCTTCCCCACATTGATTCGGGATGGAGCATCCTTCCCTGTGTGAATTTGGGATGGAGCATCCTTCCCTGCATCGATTCGGGATGGAGCGTCCTTCCCCGCGTCGATTTGGGATCGAGTGTCTTTCCCTGTGTGAATTTGGGATGGAGCGTTCTTCCCTGCATCGATTTGGGATGGAGCGTCCTTCCCTGCATCGATTTGGGATGGAGTGTCCATCTCCACATCGATTTGGGATGGAGTGTCCATCTCCACATCAATTTGGGATGGAGTGTCCTTCCCCACACCAATTTGGGATGGAGCATCCTTCCCTGCATCGATTCGGGATGGAGTGTCCATCTCCACATCGATTTGGGATGGAGTGTCCATCTCCACATCGATTTGGGATGGAGTGTCCTTCCCCACACCAATTTGGGATGGAGCATCCTTCCCTGCATCGATTCGGGATGGAGCATCCTTCCCTGTGTGAATTTGGGATGGAGCATTCTTCCCTGCATCGATTTGGGATGGAGCGTCCTTCCCCGCATCGATTCGGGATGGAGCCTCCTTCCCCGCATCGATTCGGGATGGAGCCTCCTTCCCCGCATCGATTCGGGATGGAGAAGGGGATTTTCTTCCCAGGAGGCGAAGGCGCGCAGGCAGGCAGCAGGCAGGCAGCAGGCAGGCAGCCCCTGCCTGCCCTAATTTTGGGAGCGCGCCGTAGTAGTTAGCACGGGAAGGCGCAGCCCTAGATTTGAATCGCATTTCTCCCTTAGCAACACCGCCCCGAACGCCTCGCCTCGGCACAGGCTATTTTTAAAAGCCTGTGTCACAGTCTCCTGGCAGGAAAAGGTAAATTTAAAAGCGCCCACGGTGGCGAGGCCGCGTGGCATCGGGGCCCGGGGGGTGCCGTGCCCCGTGGCGCGGCGCGGCGTGGCGTGGCGTGGCGCGGTGTGCCGGCACGGTGAGCGGGGAGCGGCCCCGGCTACGGGGGGGTCGGTGTGGGGCTGGCGGCGGGGAGGGCGTGCTGCCGGCTGGGCCGCGCGCGCGTGGGGCCGGCGGGGAGGGAACCGGGAGGCAGCGGGGCTGCAGTGGGGATGCAGTGGGGATGCAGTGGGGATGAACTAAGGATGCCGTAGGGATGCAGCGGGGATGCAGTGGGGATGCAGTGCGAATGCAGTGGGGATGAACTGAGGATGCCGTAGGGATGCAGCGGGGATGCAGTGGGGATGCAGTGGGGATGCAGTGGGGATGCAGTGCGGATGCAGTGGGGATGAACTAAGGATGCCGTGGGGATACAGTGCGGATGCAGTGCGGATGCAGTGGGGATGAACTAAGGATGCCGTAGGGATGCAGCGGGGATGCAGTGGGGCTGCAGTGAAGGTGCAGCGGGGATACAGTGCGGATGCAGTGGGGATGAACTGAGGATGAACTAAGGATGCCGTAGGGATGCAGCGGGGATGCAGTGGGGATGCAGTGAAGGTGCAGCGGGGATACAGTGGGGACGCAGTGGGGATGCAGTGAAGGTGCAGTGGGGCTGCAGTGGGATGCCATGGGGCTGCAGTGAGGGTGCAGCAGGGATACAGTGGGGATGCAGTGGGGATGAACTGAGGCAGCAGTGGGGATGCAGTGGGGATGAACTGAGGCAGCAGTGAGGGTGCAGCAGGGATGCAGTGGGGATGCAGTGGGGATGCAGTGGGGATGCAGTGGGGATGAACTGGGGATGAACTGGGGATGCAGTGGGGATGCAGTGGGGATGAACTGGGGATGCAGTGGGGATGCAGTGGGGATGCAGTGGGGATGAACTGGGGATGCAGTGGGGATGCAGTGAGAATTCAGTGGGGCTGCAGCGAGGGTGCAGCGGGGATGCAGTGGGGATGAACTGGGGATGCAGTGGGGATACAGTGAGGGTGCACTGGAGAAGCGATGGGGATGCAGGGGAGATGCAGTGAGGGTGCAGTGGGGATGCAGCAGGGAAGCACTGGGGATGCAGTGGGGATGCCATGGGGCTGCAGTGGGGGAGCAGTGGGGATGCCGTGAGGATGCCGTGGGGATGCTGTGGGGATGCAGTGGAGGTGCAGTGGGGATGCAGTGGGGGTGCCATGGGGATGCCGTGGGGATGCAGTGGGGACACCGTGGGGATGCAGTGGGGACGCCGTGGGGGTGCCGTGGAGATGCAGTGAGGGTGCCGTGGGGGTGCAGTGGGGATGCAGTGGGGGTGCAGCTGCCCATCGCAGGGGCTGTGCCCTCGTTGGGGCTGCCTCGCTAGGGGGGCTGAGCAGGCTCGTGCCCTGGGTCCCCCCCGGGTCCTCTGCCCTGGGGCGCAGGCTGGGTGTCCCCTCCCCCCGACGGCTCCCGGCTGCTGGGCGAGGGCAGGGCGAGGGCAGGGTGCAGGCAGCAGCGGGAGGCAGGAGCGGGGTGCAGGAGCAGGGCGCGGGCAAGGTGCAGGCAGGTTGTGGGCGGGCTGCAAGTAGGGCACGGGCAGGGTGGGGGCAGGGGAGGGGGAGGGCACGGAGAGGGTGCAAGCTGCAGGAGCAGGGCGTGGGCAGGGTGCAAAGAGGGCAGGGGCAGGGTGCGGGCAGGGAGTAGGCAGGGTGCGGGCAGGGTGTAGGCAGGGGTGCTGGCAGGGAGGGGATGGGGCATGGAGAGGGTGCAGGATGCAGCAGCAGGGTGCAGGCAGGACACAGGTTGCAGCAGCTGGATGCAGCAGCAGGGTGCAGGCAGGGTACGGGCAGGGTGCAGGCAGGGCACAGGCAGGGTGCGGGCAGGGTGCGGGCAGGGCACAGGCAGGGTGCGGGCAGGGTGCAGGTTGCAGCAGCTGGATGCAGGAGGCAGGGCTCGGGCAGGGCTCAGGCAGGGCGCAGGCAGCGCTCAGGCAGGGCACAGGCAGGGCACAGGCAGGGCTCGGGCAGGGTGCAGGCAGGGCGCAGGTTGCAGCAGCTGGATGCAGCAGCTGGATGCAGCAGCTGGATGCAGGAGCAGGGTGCAGGCAGGGCTCAGGCAGGGCTCAGGCAGGGCTCAGGCAGGGCGCAGGCAGGGTGCAGGCAGGGTGCAGGCAGGGCGCGGGCAGGGCGCAGGCCCAGGGCTGACCGCTCTCTCCTTGCTTGCAGGGGCCGCCAGGCGCTCGCCGGACGCCGTCGCCGCCGAGCCCCCGCTGCCCGCCGAGGCCCGGGAGCCCCCGCTTCGCCCCGCCGCCCCCCGCATGCGCCCCCCGGGGCCCCCCCGCCGCCGGGCCCCGCCCCCGGCTGCCCCCCCCCGCCCCGGCCCCCCCCCGCCCCAATAAACGTCCCTGCCAGAGGCCCGGCCTGTCCTTGGCGCCTTTCGATGTCACCGGTGAGGTCACAGCGGTGCGGAGGTGGGACGGTCACGGGGCGGGCGATGCCCAGCGGTGACGTCACACGTGCATGTGTGATGTCACCGGCGGGCGTGCGATGGCTGGTGTGACATCGTACAGGCATGGGTGACATCGTACAGGCACGGGTGACATCGTACAGGCACGGGTGACATCACCGCAGGGCGTGCGATGGCTGGCGTGGCATCACGCAAGCGTGCGCGGCACGGCGTGACGTGGTGGGAGACAGCGCGTGTGATGCTCTGCAGCCAGGAGCTGGGTGGCGTGACGTCACTGCCGGACGTGTGACGTCACTGCTGGACATGCGACGGCTGGCGTGACGTCATACAGGCGCGCGTGACGTCACTGCCAGACGTGATCGTGGGTGCGACGTCATACAGGCGTGTGTCACGTCACTGCTGGCTGGGTGATGGTGGGCGTGACATCACGCAGGCGCGTACGACATCACTGACGGACATGTGACAGCCAGCGTGACATCATAAGGGCACGAGTCGGACGCTGTGACGCCACACGCTCATTGTGACATCATACCGCCTGGCTCAGGACGCGGCAGGGCGTGACATCACGGTGACCGACAAGCGCTGGGTCTTGGGGTGTGACAACCCGCGCCGTGACGCCACCCCGAGGACCCTGGCCGGTGCGACGTGACTTCGTCACCCAGCCGCCGTGACATCACCCAGCCGCCGTGACATCACCCAGCCGCTGTGACATCACCCGGCGGGACCCACAACCCCCCTAAACCCCCACAAACTCACCCCAAACCGCGGCGCCGGACGGCACGGCCAGCTTTTAATCAGAAAACCCCTAAAAAACGTGCGCCCCCCCCCCCCCCCCCCCGCTTTTACCGCTCCTTTATGACCCCCCCATTTCGACTGAGATATAAAGCGATATATATATATATATATATATAAAAAACCCAAGAGGACCCCCCCCGGGCGGGGCTGGGGCTATTTTGGGGTGTTATATTTACGGGGAGACTCGGCCCCCCCAAACCCGGGGAGCCCCCACACCCATTAAACAACCCCACGACGAGTCCAGCTGCTCGAGGCGTCTTTTAAAAAGAAAAAAAAAAAAAACCCAAAAAGGTAAAAAAACACCCCAGAAAATGGGGGGGAGAGGGGTGTTGCAGGCACCCCCTTTTTTTGGGGGGGGGTGGGGGGCTCACACCAAGGAGCCAGCCCGGCTCTGCGCCGGCACCATGACGGGGACGGCGCCCGCCCGTGCCAAGCTGGAGGGGGGCAACGCCGCCGGGGGGGCGGCGGGATCCTGGCGGCGCCGGGGGGCCCCGTTAACGGCGGGGGGCGAGAGGCCGGGGGGGCGCCCCCCGCCGCGGGGGGGGGGTCCCCGATAGCTGCCGGTGGCGGTGAGGATGGAGGCGGTGTCGGAGGGGGGGTTGGCCCCGAAGGGTTTCTCCCGGGTGCCGGCGACGGAGGACAAGGTGCTGGTTTTGGAGATGGTGTCGGAAGCCGGGCTCCTCGCCCACGAGGGGGTTTTGGGGGCCACGGCGTCTTCCCTGCCGAGAGGGGACAGCGTCGGAGAGATCCACGCCGGCCCCGGCAAACCCCTCCCCGGCACCCCCCCCCCCAGCAATGGGGCCCCCGAGGTTGCGCGGAGCTGCGGGACCCCAAAATAGGGGTGCAGGAGGGAAAGGGGGGGAAGCAGAGGTGGAAAAATGCCCTTGTTACCTCTGAAACCTAATGATGACTGGCCAGAGATGGAAACAGCCCCCTCCCGTTAACTCTGAAACCTAGTGGTGACTGGCTAGAGATGGAAACCTCCCCGTCCCGTTAACTCTGAAGCCTAGTGATAACTGGCCAGAGATGGAAACATCCCCCTCCCGTTAACTCTGAAACCTAGTGATCACTGGCCAGAGATGGAAACCTCCTCCCCCCACCCCGTTAACTCCGAAACCTAATGATGACTGGCCAGAGGTGGAAACCTCCTCCTCCCCCGTTAACCCTGAAACCCAGTGATGACAAGTTGAACCTCCTCCATGGGAGGGACACCTCACTTGATCTCGTTGGCCACCTCCTCCTGGCCATCACGTTTCTTCCTCCGGTAGCCGATGACCTGCCGGGCGAAGATGATGATGGTGGCGAGGACGCCCAGGGAGCCCAGCACGGCGCCGGCGATGACTGCTTTGGTGCTAGCTGCCGGAGGGAGACAGAGACACGGCGGGGGGGAGTTTGCCTCCCCCTGTATTCCCACGGGGACCCCGCGGGGACCTCGCGGGGACCGTGTGTCCCCCCCCCCCGCTCCCCGGCCCTGCGGACACGTACTCACTTGAGTGCACCTCCAGGACGACGCTGCACTCGGCCGAACCCGCTCGGTTTTCGGCCGTGCAGACGTAGACGCCCGACATGTCCAGGGAGAGGTTGGTCAGCTTGAGGGTGCCCCTGGCCCGGTCTGCGGGCGAGAAATTCGGGTGCTGCCCCGCGGCCGCCCTCCCGGCCCCCCTCCGCCTTGTGCCGGGAGCGGGCAGAGCCGAGGGGACGCTCCCCTGCCTGCTCGCACAGCGAGGCCAGGAACGGGCAGAGTTAAGGGGGCCGAAGCCAAAAGCCTCCCCCAGCTGAAGCTTCTCGGGATCCCCCAGGCCCCCCCCCCCCGCCCCCCGGCTCCGTCCCCCCCCGGTGCCACCTTACCCTGGGCGGGGGGGAAGAAGACCTGGAGGGTGGGGGCCGTGCGCTGCCACTGGTACGCGGGCGAGGGCTTCCCCTTCTCGGAGGCGCAGCTCAGCGTCACGTTGGCTCCCACGGCGGGGCTGCCGTGCAGCTGGCAGGCGGGGGCGGCCGGCGGCACTGCGGGCGCCCACGTGAGTCCCGAGGGGACGCGGTGGCGGGGTGGCAGGGAGCCGGGGTGACCAGCGGAGCCTTACCCAGGACGGTGAGGTTGATGACGCCGACGTTCTTGCCCGTGCTGGTGACGTCGTCCACCACGTTGACGGTGCACATGTACTGGCCCGAGTCGCGCTCCCGGGTGGCGTTGATGAACACCGAGATGTTGTGGGTGAGGACGGGGTACAGGAACCCCACGCGGGGCTTCAGCTCCGTCTCCTCCACCTTCACCACCCCGTCCAGGTAGGTCAGGATCTGCACGGGGGAAAACGCCCGCTCGGTCGCCTCCGCACGGTGTGGCAGGAGGGGAAACCCCCCCAAACCCCCGGATTCGTGGAGGAGCGGTTGCTGCATGAGCCGCCTCCGTCCTCACCTGCCCTGAGCATCCACGGCATGGCAACCGTGGGCATCTCCCCACCGTGGGCACCACAAGCACCCCCCTGTCCTGGGCACCATGAGCAACTGCCCCATCGTGAGCATCTCCCCGTGGTGGGCACGTCCACAACACGCGTACCATGGGCACCTCCGAATCGTGGGCACCTTCCCATCGTGGGCACCACAAGCATCCCACCATCGTGGGCATCTCCCCATCGTGGGCATCTCCCCATCGTGGGCACCTCCCCATCGTGGGCACCTCCCCATCATGGGCACCACAAGCATCCCACCATCGTGGGCATCTCCCCATCATGGGCACCTCCCCATTGTGGGCACCTCCCCATCATGGGCACCACAAGCATCCCACCATCATGGGCATCTCCCCATCATGGGCACCTCCCCATCGTGGGCACCTCCCCATCATGGGCACCACAAGCATCCCACCATCGTGGGCATCTCCCCATCATGGGCACCTCCCCATCGTGGGTACCATGAGCATCCCCCCATCAAGGCCATCTCCCCATCGTGGGCACCACAAGCACCTCCCTATAGCAGGCACCGTGAGTATGCCCCTGTTGCGGGCACCGCCCCATCACAGGCATCTCCCCGTTGTAGGCACCACAGGCATGACCTCATCGTGGGCATCTACACATCACCGTCACCACGAGCACACCCCCATCAAAAGAACCTCCCCATTGTGGGCACCATGAACTTGCCTCCATCATGGGCACTTCCCCATCGTGGGCACCACGGGCACCACCCCATGGTGGGCACCATGAGCTTCACCCCATCGTGGGCACCTCCCTACCATGGACACCACAAGCGTCCCCCCACCATGGGCACCAGAAGCACCTCCCCACTGCAGGCACAACGGGCATCTACCCATCATAGGTACCATGGGCACCTCCCCACGGTGGACATTTCCCCATCATGGGCACCACGAGCATCTCCTCATGGTGGGCATGTCCCCATCATGGGCACCATGAGCATCTCCCCATCATGGGCACCACTCCATGGTGGGCATGTCCCCATGGTGGGCACCATGAGCTTCCCCTCGTCATGGGCACCTCCCCATCGTGGGCACCATGAGGTTCCCCCCATCATGGGCATCTCCCCACTGTGGGCATCTCCCCACCGTGGGCACCATGAGCATCCCCCCATCATAGGCACCACCTCATCATGGGCACCTCCCCATGGTGGGCACCATGAGCTTCCCCTCATCATGGGCACCACCTCATGGTGGGCACCATGAGCTTCACCCCACCGTGGGCACCTCCCTACCATGGACACCACAAGCGTCCCCCCACCATGGGCACCAGAAGCACCTCCCCACTGCAGGCACAACGGGCATCTACCCATCATAGGTACCATGGGCACCTCCCCACGGTGGACATCTCCCCATCATGGGCACCACGAGCATCTCCTCATGGTGGGCATGTCCCCATCATGGGCACCATGAGCTTCCCCTCATCATGGGCATCTCCCCATTGTGGCCATTATGAGGTTCCCCCCATCATGGGCACCTCCCCGTTGTGGGCACCATGAGGTTCCCCCCATCATGGACACCTTCCCACTGTGGGCACATCCCCATCATGGGCACCATGAGCATCTCCCCATCATGGGCACCACTCCATGGTGGGCATGTCCCCATCATGGGCACCATGAGCTTCCCCTCGTCATGGGCATCTCCCCATCATGGGCACCATGAGGTTCCCCCCATCATGGGCATCTCCCCACTGTGGGCATCTCCCCACCGTGGGCACCATGAACATCCCCCCCATCATGGGCACCACCTCATCATGGGCACCTCCCCATGGTGGGCACCATGAACTTCCCCTCATCGTGGGCACCACCTCATGGTGAGCACCATGAGCTTCCCCTCATCATGGGCACCTCCCCATCGTGGGCACCATGAGCTTCCCCCCATGGTGGGCACCTCCCCATGGTGGGCACCATGAGCTTCCCCCCATCATGGGCACCACCTCATCATGGGCACCACCCCATGGTGGGCACCTCCCCATGGTGGGCACCATGAGCTTCCCCCCATCATGGGCACCACCTCATCATGGGCACCACCCCATGGTGGGCACCATGAGCTTCACCCCATCGTGGGCACCTCCCCATGGTGAGCACCATGAGCTTCCCCTTATCATGGGCACCACCTCATGGTGGGCACCATGAGCTTCACCCCATCATGGGCACCTCCCCATTGTGGGCACCATGAGCTTCCCCCCATGGTGGGCACCTCCCCATGGTGGGCACCATGAGCTTTCCCCCATGGTGGGCACATCCCCATGGTGAGCACCATGAGCTTCCCCTTATCATGGGCACCACCTCATGGTGGGCACCATGAGCTTCCCCTTATCATGGGCACCTCCCCATCGTGGGCACCATGAGCTTCCCCTCGTCATGGGCATCTCCCCATCATGGGCACCATGAGGTTCCCCCCATCATGGGCATCTCCCCACTGTGGGCATCTCCCCACCGTGGGCACCATGAACATCCCCCCCATCATGGGCACCACCTCATCATGGGCACCTCCCCATGGTGGGCACCATGAACTTCCCCTCATCGTGGGCACCACCTCATGGTGAGCACCATGAGCTTCCCCTCATCATGGGCACCTCCCCATCGTGGGCACCATGAGCTTCCCCCCATGGTGGGCACCTCCCCATGGTGGGCACCATGAGCTTCCCCCCATCATGGGCACCACCTCATCATGGGCACCACCCCATGGTGGGCACCTCCCCATGGTGGGCACCATGAGCTTCCCCCCATCATGGGCACCACCTCATCATGGGCACCACCCCATGGTGGGCACCATGAGCTTCACCCCATCGTGGGCACCTCCCCATGGTGAGCACCATGAGCTTCCCCTTATCATGGGCACCACCTCATGGTGGGCACCATGAGCTTCACCCCATCATGGGCACCTCCCCATTGTGGGCACCATGAGCTTCCCCCCATGGTGGGCACCTCCCCATGGTGGGCACCATGAGCTTTCCCCCATGGTGGGCACCTCCCTATGGTGAGCACCATGAGCTTCCCCTTATCATGGGCACCACCTCATGGTGGGCACCATGAGCTTCCCCTTATCATGGGCACCTCCCCATCGTGGGCACCATGAGCTTCCCCCCATGGTGGGCACCACCTCATCATGGGCACCACCCCATGTTGGGCACCTCCCCATGGTGGGCACCATGAGGTTCACCCCATCATGGGCACCTCCCCATCGTGGGCACCATGAGCTTCCCCCCATGGTGGGCACCTCCCCATGGTGGGCACCACAACCGCCCCCCACCATGGCCACCTCCCCGCTTGCCCCCCTCCCCGCCTCTCACCTGGAAGGGGTCGGCATCCTCCTTATCCAGCAGCCAGGTGACGTAGGGCTTCTTCTGGGAGCGGCTGGTGTACCAGGCGGGCAGCACCGCTTGCTGCCCCTCCACGGAGAAGACCGAGCCCGTCCCCACGTGCACCTCCAGCACGGCCGAGACGACGTCTGCCCGTGGCCGGAGAAGGAAGAAAACGGGACGTGACTCAACCCCAGGTGCCATTTTTCCACCAAACCCCGCCGATTGTTGGCAAACCTCCCCGTTCCCAAGGGAAAACCCAACAATCCCGGGTTATCGCCGGGAGGTCGGGCCGGGAGGACATTCCTCCTCCTTCCCCGCCGCGGGAAGGGCTTTCCGGCCGCTCCGGAGGATGCAGGACAATGCCGTTCCCTCCCATCCCCGCTTCCCCCTCCTCGAGATGGGAAAACCTCCGGCCGAAAATCCCCCCCCCTCCCAGGGGACCGACGCCTCTCCCAGGGGGCTCCAGCGGCCAGACCCCCCCTTAGCTCAGTATTGGGGTACCCCCCCCCCCCGATCCTGCACCAGATCCTCCACCCTATTTTTGGGAGGGGGCCACCCGTACGCACCCCACAAACCCTCCCCCTCATCCCAGCAGCCCCCCCTTTTCGCTGCCAGCGCTAAACTGGGATTATTCGTGGGTGGCTTCTCCTGACCCCCCATCCCATCCCATCCCATCCCATCCCATCCCATCCCACCCCATCCCAGACCCCCCATCCCGTGCCCCCCGCGCCCCGGCACCCCCCCAGGCCCCGCTGGGAGGAGGCGATGGGGCACAAGCGGGTACTACGGGCCGGAGGAGGATGCTCGGGCGAGGTCGGGTTTGCGCCGGGGTCTGGGTGGGTTTTTTTTTTCCCGAGGGAATGCCACCGAGGACCCGCATCCCGGCGGCTCCATCCCGGCATCCCGCCCATCGATCCGTGTCCCCGGCTGGCCCCGGTCCTGCCAGCGCCCCGGGGATGCTCTGGATCGGGATGCGGGGCGGGGGGGGGGGGGAAAGGACGATGCTACCCTCGCTGCCAGCTGGGATTTGGGGAAAAATCCCTGGTTTTGAAGGATTTAGGGAGCCTCCGACGGCCTCACCCTCCTCCCTAAGAACTCAGAGGTTTTAATTTGATTTTTCCAGGGTGGGAAGAGGAAAACAAGGCACTGGGGGGTATTTTTAGCCTCCTCCCTGCATCCGTTCACCCCCCCTCCTGGCAAGGCATCGGCGCGTTTTTCCGGACGGAGCCTTCCAGCTCCGGCCAGGAAACTCTGCTCCGGCCGATAAGTCTTCCCAGGAATCACACACAAACACACACACAAAAAAAATAAATTTATAGTCAAATTTCCCTTCTCTGGTGAAAAACCGGGAGAAACCAGCCCCGGTCTGGTGAGGATGCTTAAAAATAGCTCGGCCGGGCTAAGAACATAAACCCTTAAGTCCCGGCGAGGGGGGAAAAACCCACCGGCGGGCGACGGAGCCGGGAGCCGGGAGCGGGAAAAATAACCGGCGGTGCTGGGATTAGGGACGGTATCGAGCGGCGGTAGAGAATAAAATAGACGGCGCGGCAAAATAATGGGGATTGCGGCGGAACGGCGCGTCCCGCTGAAGATAATCGCGTTAAATTCGGGTCGTAGCTAAGAAAACGGACGCGATCGAACCGTTACGGTGCGATTTCTGGAGTAAAATAGGGAACAGGTAATGCGCGCTACGTAAGGATTACAAACAGGAGGATATTTTTATGAGAATATCGGTAATAGCGGTGACGAGAGCGGTCACGACAATAATACAGTTCATTAAATGCCGCCACAGGTCGTCAACATCCCCGACAGCCGGGAAAATCCAGGGGGTTTCGGCCCGGCTCCTCCGTCATTAAACAGGATTGTGTTAAATTTAGGTAATCTAGAAGAAAATAGGTGATATCTAATAATTATATGGTGATTTCTATAATAAAGGAGTTTATATTCCTAATTATTATATAACGTATATTACATATTATTAGATTTTCTAAGAAAAAGGATAATAGCGTAATAATGATAATAGAATAATAACAGAATAATAATGATAATAGTGATGGTGGCGACGATGATTGTAATAATAATAATAATAATAATAAATTAATGATGCAAATGGCATCATGAAGCGATGCGACAGGTCCCAAACCTCCGTGCACCCCAAACAGCCGGGAAAAAATCCAGGTTTTTCAGCCCGGCTCCTCCATCAGCATCATTTTGGGGGGCAAAAAAAAAAAAAAGGGTGACAGGCCAAAGGGCGCTGCGGGTCCCCCGGGGAAATCCCGGCTCCGGAGGGCCGGGGGTTTCCCGTCACACCCCTGGGCATGAAAACAGCCCCGTGTGTCTCAACCGCGGCAAACCCGCCGCAGGCCAAGCTCTCTGTGCTCTCGCCGGGGCGCGTTAACTCTGAAACCTAATGATGCCTATGTTAACAGCGCGCTGTGGCTGCGGCTTCATGGCGACGGGAGATCGCGGCTCCATCATCCCCCCTCCAGTGGATGGATCCGCGTCTGGAGGATGCTCGCTTCCTAAAAATCCCCTTTTTCTGGCAGGATTCACCCCAAACTCCTCCTACCGGACAAATTTGGCCCCAAAAAGGGCTGGAGGAGCTGACGCTTGAGCTGCGGGCACGGGACCGAACCCTTTGGCATCAGCTCCAGCTTTAGCCACCTCACCGCTTCAAATCCTCTAATGCTTTAACCAGATCGAAAAAATTAAGCCGCTCTCGGCGCTCATACGCGTATCGGCGGGGGCGGGGGGGGACCTGGGGACCTCCCGGCTGCTATTTGGGCTGAAAAACCTTGATTTTCATCCAGCTGCCCCGAGCTAAGCACCTGCCCGGGTGCTTTCCCTCCGCTCCAGCCCATCTGGCGGGATTTTTTCCCTCTGGAAAAAATACCTTTAAATTTACCTTGAAAAATATCTTTAATTTTTTAAAGATAAAGATTCTTTTTTTTAAATCTGGCGGGATTTTTTTTCCCTATGGAAAAAATACCTTTAAATTTACCTTGAAAAATATCTTTAATTTTTTTTTCCCCGATGGAAAAAATTACCGTTAAATTTCCCTTTCAAACTACCTTTCCTTTTTTTCCCCTGGGGAACAAAATACCTTTACATTTACCTTTAAAAACACCTTTAAACTTTTATCCCCATGAAAAAAAGAAAAAAACCTTTAAATTTACCTTTCAATTTTTTTCCTGATGGGAAAAAAAAAACCCTTTAAACCCGCGCACCTACAGAAACCTCGATATTAAACCCCGCGCCCGTATTAAACACCTCACCCTCATCTAAAAGCCCATCGTTTCGCCCCAAAAAAGCAGCTTCCCGGCTCAAGGCTCAGCCTGACCCCCCCAAAAAAGCGTCGCCCCCCCCCCCCCCAAACCCCACCCGCCCCTATTGACCGGACGGGGAATTAGCGGCGGGAGGCGGCCGGGGTTTGATGACCCGGCTCGACAGGATTAAGGCGCTGGAGTCATGTGAAACCGAGACCCAAATTAAATCCCAAGAGACCGAGTTTGGGATTTAAAAGACGCAGCGGGAATCTGGCCGGAAAAAGGACCCCTAAAAACCTCGGAAAAAGGTCAAGGAGCAGCTCGGCGACGTGACGCAGCCACCCGGCTTTTTGTCGGTTATTTTTGGGGGGGGATTTTTCTTTTTTTTTTTCCTTCCCTTAACTCCGACTATTTATAAACGGGCAGATAGGAGATGCCGGGCTGCGGAGTGGCGTCCGTTGGGAAAATCCACGGCGGCTTTTCTCACGACCCCGGGGTGGGGGGGTGAGGGGGGGCAGAAAGCGCCGTATCCTCCGGAGAGGCCAAATTTGGGAAAAAAAAAATTAAATAAAATAATAATAATAATACGTGACTTCGCTATAGATAGAAACGCGCTTTAACCCCTGATGTGGGAGAAGGAGGCGGCGATGGGATGGGGATGGGGACGGGATGGGAATGGGGATGGAGACGGGATGGGAATGGGGATGGGGACGGGATGGGAATGGGGACAGGGATGGGGATGGGGATGGGGATGGGGACAGGGATGCCGAGCATCACCCCTCGTTTTGCTTTTCCCATCACAATCCCATATGGACCCCAGAGGGTGGGGACGGGATGACTGAACGCAAACCTAAAGGAAAAACACTCGTTTTGGGTTCAAAAGCGTCTTTTTGCTGCGTTTTTGTGCTCTTGGTCCCTACAGCAGCACGTCCCCGGACTCGGGCGCGACTTTTTTGGGGGGATCCATCACGACCCCGTGTAAATTAACGCCGTCGGGATGCGGCGAAGGAGCAGCCCGGTGGGATTTAAGGATGGAGCGACCCCCACGCCTCATCCCAACGCCCTTTAATTAACTTTTATCATGGAAAAAAAACCTTCAAGGAGGGAAAAGCAGCGGCCCCAGGAGCGGGGACCCCCACCCAGCGTCCCGCCGGGGAGGAAACGCCGCTGCCATTGTTTTGGGGCCGTTTCCTTTCCCCAAAGGCCTCTCCTTCGCCGGGAACGCCAAGGGATGTTTCCCTTCGGAGCAACCCTGGCCTTTCCGAAAAAAAAAACTCAAGTAGAGTTGGAAATTAGGGGGGGGGGAAGGAGGGGAAAAGCCCATGGACAGAGAGGGGTCGAGACCCGTCACCCCAAAACCAGCTGGGGTGACGTTAAAGCGCCGGCAAACAAGGGAGGCGGCAGGTTTTTATCACGGGGAAAAGAAAAAAAAAACTGCTTTGTTTTCCGCCCGACGCCGTGCAGGGAGGCGAATTATCGGCTCCGACACATCGGGGTCCCTGGGGTCCCCGCTCTGGGGTGGCTCCCGCTTTGGGGGTGCTGGAAGGTGCCGTCCGGCAGCTCCAAGGAGCAAAGTGGCTTTTCCCGGCGGACCCAGATTTTCCCCTCTCAGGGGACCCCAAAGAGGGGACGGGGGCGGATTGGGCCCCCCCAGCACCCCCCTGCCTGCTGGGGTGGGGATCGGGGGCACGGAGAGGGGCCGGTGGGTGCTGTGCCCCCCCGGTACCCCTGGATCCTGCCCGGTGCCCCCCTAAATCTCCCCAGGGTCCTGCCCGGTGGTCCCCCGCTCCCCTGCGTCTTGCTGGATGCCCCCCCGTCTGCTCCGTGTCCTGCCCGGTGCCCCCCCGCTTGCCCCGTGCCCCCCTCCGGTAGCCCTGGGTCCTGCCCGGTATGTCCCGGTACCGCTGGGTCCTGCTGGGTGTCCCCCCCGGCAACCTCGGGTCCTGCCCGGTGCACCCCTAAAGCTGCCCAGGGTCCTGCCCGGTGCGCTCCGGTAGCCCTGGCTCCCGCCCCCTGCCCCTCCCGTAGCCCTGGCTCCTGCCCGCTGCTCCCGCAGCTTCTACGTGTCTTGCCCGGTGCGCTCCGGTACCCCCTGGTCCTACCCGGTGCCCCCTCCGGTACCCCCGTGTCCTGCCCGGTGCCCCCCCCGGTACCCCCGTGCTCCGCCCGGTGAGCTCCGGTACCCCCGGGTGCTGCCCGGTGTCCCCACGCCCTGCCCGGTGCGCTCCGCTACGCCCGGGTGCTGCACGGTGCCCCCCCCCGGTACCCCCATGACCTGCCCGGTGCGCTCCGGTACCCCCGTGCCCTGCCCGGTGCCCCCCGGCTCCCGCGCCCCCGGTGCCCCCCGGAGCCCCCCGTGCCCCCGGTGCCCCCCGCACCCCCGGTACCCCCCGGAGCCCCCGGGCTCACCCAGCAGCGCCGCCAGCGCCAGCGCGGCCCGCGGGAGCGCGCCCATGGCCGGAGCCGCCGCCGCAGCAGGTGCCGGGGCCGCGCCGGGGGGGGGGGGAGGGTGGGAACCGGGAGGGGGGGGCCCCGCCCCGCAGGTGGGGGCGGGGCCGAGGGGCGGGGCCTGGCGGAGGGGCGGGGCCTCTCCGCACCCCACCCCACGGGGGGTGTCCCAGCCCTCGGCAGTGCCCCCCCCCCGCCCCGGGGGGTCCAACCAGCCCCCCCAGCCGTGAATACCAGCCCCGCACCAGCAAACCTGCAATAACTAATTAATTATTGGGGTTATTATTAATTAATTATGACATTAGGGTTATAAGGGGGGGGCGCACAATGCGGCACCCCAGTGTCACCCCCCCGGGGGGTGCAGGGACCCCCAACCCCTCCGCAGCCACACGGCTCCGGCCTCCCCCACCCACGGCCTTGGGAGAAACACCTTAATCCTCAAAACCCCGTTAAACCCCCGCCCCCGAAAGGGCATCGCGGCCCCTCGGGACGGAGCTCCCCGACTTCAGGGAGCCCCGGGATGATCCTTCCCGGCTCGGCCGAGGTTATCCCGGCCCTCGATCCAGCCAGGGTCAGACCTCGAAGCAGGAGCAGAGATTAGACGCTGGCGGAGGAGGAGGAAGGGGGGGAGGAATTAATCCCTTCTCGCCCTCGCCTCCCCCCGTAAATCCAGCCTGGCCGCCGGGATTGCAGGATCCAGCCTCGGGGAGCGAGGAGGCTCCCGGCCGGATCCCACCGGGATCTCACCTTTTCCCTGCCGGCACTCTCACCTCGTGGTCCAGCCGACGCTTCTCCCGGCAGAGCAACTCACCCTATTTCGGGGCGATTCACCCTATTTCAAGCACTGGGAGTGGGGAGGGCCACCTCCTCCTCTTCCTCGCTCCACCACCTCAGGGCTGCACCGCGGCCGAAGGCGACGCCGACCTCCAGCCGGACAGCGGTCCGCGCGTTTGCAAAGATTCCGGGCATCTCCGCGGGGAAGAAAACCGGCTCCAGCGGTGCCCACCCCCCCCCCCGTAAAACAAACAACTTAAACGTCTCTCGCCGGAACGACCCCTGGAGCGAAACATCCCAGGAGGAGACGCCCGCGGACCCCAAAATCCCCCTCTTCGAGGAGGAGAAACATTTGCCGAGGCCCGTACGTGTTTGCTTGATTTTATTAGGACCGACACATTCATCGTATGTCACAACTTCACCGATCGATGAGCTTCAGAAAATAAAAAAAAACCAAAAACCAACCGAAACCGCCAGCGCCAGCCAGCAACATAATGGGGCTTATATAGTAACACGTCCGAAAAGGCATTAAATGCGTCCTCCCCCGTCCCCGTGTCCCCCCCCCGTCCCCGCGTGTCCCCCCCCCAAACCCCCCGTCCCCCTTCTCACAGCTTTGATTGTATCCATAAGCATGGTTCGACAAAAAAATGTTTCCCAGCTGCCAGGTTCTTCTCACAAAGAGGCTAACTAGAACTCAAAAAAAAAAAAACAAAACCAAAACACAAACCAAAAACAAACAAACAAACAAACAGAAAACCCAAAATAAAAAGAAAAATAAAAAGGCCAGGAATTATTTTAATGTTAAAAAATAAAATAAAATAAAAGCGGATTATGGCAACGCTACTAGTAACTGTGGAATACGTCACAGAAACCAAAGTCTTTTTGCAGGCAACACTGTTCGGAGAGAGGAGAACACTGATGGGTGAAAAAAGTGAAGTTCTAAATTATATACACTAGTATCTAAGGGTGGCTTGAAAAACAGTCCTCCTTTAACGTGATTCAAGGTTAACTTGCCGTTATCTATTGCTTATTTATTCAGATCCGTAATAACACTTCAGAGAGAGACGGATGCGTAAAAATGAGGACACCGTGGAATAAAGAAAAACCCCAAAAAAAACCCAGCTTTTCGTATGAAAACGCCACGTGTACACGCTTGTCCGATGTGGAATGTACCTACAGTCGTTTCACGGGCCGGGGCTATCCCTCGCCGCGCCCGCTCGGTAGGAAAACCGGCCGGTCCGGCCGGCAGGAGGGCCGGGACATGCTCGCTTGCCGGGAGCGAGCTCGCGGGAAGCGCCCCCGCAAGCCTCTATCTCCCCAAAACTCGTTTCCAGGCGGGAAAAGTCCGACTTGCCCGCCGTGAACGGACAGATCCGAAAGCGTCTGGTAGCGAGATGGAAAAAGGGCAGATGCCCTAATCCTTATGAAGGACGAGACTCAGTTGTTAAATTTTAAGGGGTATCCGATGGCTTTTCCAGGCACTTACCAAAGAGCCGGCGGAAAGAAAATCCCTCTCCACTTCCACAAATTGATGTAGATGGATTTGGGCGACACGCCGGGCTCTACGACGCAGTTCTGAGATAAAAAGAGCGTTGATCCCGACCCAATCTTGCTGAAGGTTTTGGTTGTTCGCCTGAAAGTGTAAAAACGGCACTGCTGGAGAGTCCGGACCTCGGCGATGCCGAGGTAACAGTAGATAATCCGGGCGGAGTCCACGTCCACCCGGAGGGAGGCTTGCGGCGAAGGGACCTCCAGCTCCCCTTGAGTCTCATTGCCGGGATCGGGCCCCCTGTGCTCGGCCAGAGGGGAGGGGGGTTTCCTCGGGCACTCTTCGTAGCCGATGGCGTACAAGCCGGGGCTTTTGGGGATCCCTCCCGGTAATAAATACTGAACGACGTTTCCTCCGGTGGGTTTTGGAGTGAGCGATGGGTATCCGTCGATCTCCATGTGGAGCTCGAGGCACCTGGCTTCGCTGATGGTGATCTCCAGGAATTTGTAATATAAACGTTTTTCCAGTTCATTTTCTGCACTTGGTCATGATAACCGACCCTCCTCGGTTTTTTCCGAGTTTGAAATATTCCCGGAGCCGCTTGCCGAGGGGTACCTGCGAGCTGATTTCCGCGTAGTGGTAACGAATATCTCTTCCAGCGGGTGTTGTAACCGAGCCGAAAATGGCCAGTTTGTTAGAAAGATGTAGCCTGGAGAAGTCCGTCCAGCTCTGGAACAGCTCCCACTTCAACTGGACCGACTCCAAGATTTGGCATATGTTCTGCATGACGTCGCGCTTCCTGAAATTAAAAAACACGGAGAGAAGGATAAAGGCATCAGTAAACTGGAGCTGCAAAACCATCCCGGCAACGCCACCGACCTTCGGGAGACATTAATCCCTCTCAGCCTTCTCGGCTGCTGTTTAGGCCGTGGGTATTTTATTCCTATATACGTCCTGTATTGCTGGGCGAGTCCGCGGATTGTAACACCACGCGGATGGGTTTTTAATTCATCTCAGCAGAAACCGAAGAAAAACCCGACCCAAACTCCTTCCAGGATCTCAGGCAAACTACAATCTCTGCGGAAACGAGATTTCACGCCCCCCAAGTTCTCCAGGAGACGACCCGCTAAAGAAAACGAGAGCTGATAAACCCCCAAATTCAGCTGCCGAGAAAGATTTCCGCTCTCTTACCAACTCCCCAAAATCCACGTGGTGGGAGCGTCCTGCTCCCACCGGAGCTGCTTCAAAGCGACCTGCAAGCAAACGCGTCTCTGGTGCCGCCGAATAAACGCAAACTCCAGTTACCGGGTTAATCTTTACGGCCCCTGCGCTCCCATCGGCACGCGGTCCGTTGCCGACAACCGGAGCCGCGTCCCCGATTTGCAACCGCTGCTCAAAACGCTTCCACCGCGTCATTACCCCGAAATTAACGCCAGGGAACGGGGCGGTAATTGTGAGAACCAGAAAGCAGGCGGCAAGCCGCTCGGAAAGGCTCGGTCCCGGTGCTGGCGCGGAAACGGGGCTCAAGGGATTGACTCCGCGGAGCAGAAGATGCCGGTGAAGGTGACCCGCGCCCGGACACAACGGACGCGATAACCCGCTGCGGGACGGACAGCAGAAATCCTCTTGGAGAGCCAATAAAGAAACCCCCGCGTTCCCAAAGATTTCTTTTTCGCTCCCGGTAACGACGCCGGCATCAGAGCACGTTTCCGTGGAGGGATTTGCGCTTCGCTAAGCGATCGGGGAGAGCGTTCGCGTGCGCCTGAAGCAAGCTGGAACAGGATGAATGAGACACTTAGGGCGTAATTAGCTAGTAGGGAGAACTACTCCTTTTAGGAGTATTGTCCTATAATCAAAGCTGTAGGAAGATAATGAGGCTCGTTTGGTAACAGAGAAATCTCTCTTGGTCCAACAAACAGGATTTAAAAGCTTGCTCGCGCAACTCTCCTCCCTTCTACTGTTGCGCTGCATCCGTAAAAGCTGAACTACAATCGCACCGGGGGTCGCCGCATCCCGAGAGGATCCTTCCTCCTCCCACGTCCCACCAGGACAACTCGTTCAGTCCCTGCACCGAGTGACGCCCGTTTTCTTCCGCAGGGCACGCGCGAACTCCCCTCCTCTGTGGGCTGCTTTGCCTGCGGCCACGAAGATCGCTTCAGCTCCCCAAAACGAGCCTTTCCCAACAGCTCCCGACGGCGCTGGGGCTGAGAGCGGTTGAGGGACACGAAGGTCTTCAAGCAAGAGCATATTGTGACACCGCACAAGGACATGCCTGGGATGAGACTCCGGCCGTTGCGTTTCTGCCCGATAAATCCTACGTGGATCAGGAAAGTCTTTTTCCATCGTATTGAAAAAAGGTTTGGGAGCCGCAGACCCTTCCCCCCGTGCTGGAGAGGTCCAACCTCACGGCCCCTCATCGTACAAAACCTGCTTTTATAGGTGTAAATACGGTACACGTGATTTTGGGAAGGTTCTCCAAGCGCCGGTGCCTCCCGGGCAGACTGCCGGCACCAGGCTCCGCGTCGAGCAGTTGGACGCACGACGGTTGTCGCATCCCGGCCCTGCAAACCTCGGGTGGGGTGTCCAAGCCCCCCAGACCGGGTCCGAGCAGCCCAGGCTGAGATCGCTCGCTCCTCACGGCGACGGGAGGGACCGCATCCGTCACCACGCCGCCCGTCTTCACTATCAAGCAGCAGAAGATTCCCGGATGGACCTTAAAAGGCATTTTGGCAAGCGCATCTCCACCGCGACCGGAGCGTAACCAAGTTCCCGGAGCACCGAGGAGGGGACCTGCTTGGCAAGCGGAGCCGTGTTTGAGCCAAGGGATTTTAAAAACGCCTGTTGCATTGTCAACAAACTCCCGCTTCTTATTTTAAGTTACTTCCGAGGAGTCATTTCCACTGTCTAGCAGCAAAGGAGAAGGCAGGGAGAGACACATCACACGAGAAAAACGCTTATTTACCCCAAATCCATTTATATTTACACACAAACACCGCGGCAACACCGAACAGTTTCAAAGCTTCTCTACAGCTTCCCTGACGCTTCTTCAGACGCTGAGCAGCGCAGCATCGCTCCGCCTGGAAAAGGTCTTTTGTGGACTTGTGGAAGTGCAAGTTCACCTGCCGGGGACGCGAGAGACAAGGGGACGCGACAGACAAGGGGATGCGGTAAGCGCTGGCTCGGCGCAGGGCTGTTTGGTAGCACGGAGCCTGCGTTTCCGCGCTGCGATACACTCATCCGCCTCAAGACAGACAGCTGAGCTCGACGTAAGGAAGCAGTCCCATCCAAACTCAGAGACAGGAGAAAGCAGCGTGGGCAGATTTTCGTTCAACAGTGGAGGAACAGAGCTAAGAACAAAAAAAAAAAAAAAAGCCCCCACCTTTATTAATTGCACTATAAATACTCTTGGTAAGTTTAGTTCAGCATAAAATAGAGCTGAAGCTCTGGTGAAAAAAAATTAGTCATTCATCAAACTGCTCCTGCTGAGAAGAGGAATAATTTCACTAGAGACGATCTCCGGCAGCACCTCGCGTACGGGAGAGAAGGGCTTTCCACGGAGGGAACCCATCACTTCGAGCACAGAGGAAGCAAGAGGGGGAAAAGACTTTTTAAAAAGCTCCGGTTTTCGTTTTGAGCATCTCCTCTTCCCGCTTACACCAGGACTCGGCGGCCCGGCAGCCGCCCCGCCGAGCTTCGCTTTCCCAGGCTCTACCCAGCACCTCCACGACTCGGCCACGGTATAAGCAGTAAAAGTCAAATTGTTACTATTATTTATTTTTCCACAGAAAAACCTGAGCCGGCAGAGGGTTTCCCTGTGTCAGTGCTGTCTGCCACAGGGCAATCTCCTTTTTCATCTGCAGAAGGTGCCCTAGAGCTGGATTTTACCCTATTGTCAAACCCGACCTCCGCGCTGGAGCCCGGCCATCTGCATTTCTTTCCCCTCGGAAGCTTTTCCAATTCAAATGAGGAGAGACGCTGCAAATTTGTTCTAAGGCGCTGTTTCCAAACAAAAGCGGACTTCAAAGAGGCTGAAACAGCTGGTTTCAGTGAAGGACCCAGCTCCCCGAGCTCTTTTTCTAGTTCATCTTCACAAAGCCCGCAGTGAATAAAACCGCTCCTCAAATCAATTCGAAATAGCAGAGCAGAGTCTTAAGCAGCGTTTCACTTTTCAAACCAGTTTATTCGGAGGCAGCAGCGCGCCAAGGGGACGCAGCAGCCGAGCCGACGCGGGGACGGAGAGCCCCGCTGACGGAGCAGGGGACCCGGACACAGCTTACCTATTGCTCTCCGCTTCCTACGCCGCCTAAAATAGGCAACCCAGGAAATATGGGAAGCCCTTATATGTTTTGATAGCGACAGCAGATTCACACGTGTGTGTTTTATCAGGAAAAGAAGAGCCGGAACAAGTCCCAGTGCCCGGAGAGCTCAGGGACACGTTTCCTATAGCGAGCATCTTGGCGGCACTCTCCCACCCTCTCCGCTAGGAAAATAATGTCACGGTGCACGTCTGCTCCCGTGGTTGTCTGCAAGCTGCTTAGCTCCAAAGAAATCCTTCCAAAAATCCTTCCCAAATCCCAGGGGAAGGAAAGGGATAAGCAAAGACAAGATTTTTAGCAATACAGCACGCTTATAGCGCGCTCATAGGCCACCGCACCGCAATTTCTCCACGGCAAAAATCGCAGCACAAGGTTCAGCAAAGAATCCGAACGCACCGCCACTCCCTCCGGTTTTATTGAGATTATTTCTGCTGAAAATCTGCACCTGACCAAGAACGCAGATGAACTGAAGCCCCACCCTTCTCCGAAATCAGTTATGTGTATTTTAAAACGCTGGCCAAAGAGGTGAAAAAGTCTGGCATCTCTTTATTGTCTGCGGCTTTTAAAAATAAGACACAATTCTCTTTTTTGAAGATAATAAATAAATACCCAGCTTATCTTCCTATCAGCCACACTTCTCCTGACCGCTTTTAATCCGCTAAGTCAGAGTTTAAAAGTTCCTTGCTCTCACAGCGGGGGGGAAAAAGTAATTTTCAGCAAATCCGTGTTGGAAGATGCTTTGTGCTTCCGCCGAGCACGTAAGACGGGCTCATCACCTGCACGCTTCACAAAACGCCCCAGAGTTCAGAGACTTCCGTGCA